>CM061349.1:58186546-60686546 GCA_030867105.1 Liasis olivaceus
ACCTGATTGACTTGATTGTTTTTGGGGACTGGATTGCTCAGAATATGAACTGTTTCTAATGAACAGAATACAGTAAGAATATCTATTTGACTATGGGACCATTAGAGATTTTATTTGTAAAAACTACATTGTGCAATCCTGGCAAATGTTTTAAGACAACACAGAACTCTTTAGGTCTGACCCCATGGGAATTCATGGAAAGCACGGCTCATTCTCTTATCATTTTATGCAAGTTGATTACTTATGACCTGTTATTTGGATAATGTAGATAGATAAGTTTCCACATTACCTGCACCTGTTCCTCCGAATACATGAGCTTTACAGTTACAGCCATAAGGGGCAGGTGGGGGGAACCAGCAAAATTCTGATCCTACTGGTTGGTTATTTTTTATGATTTTATTGTAATGAGATTACTTCAATTTCTGCAGAATGCTAATTTTGTCTGTAAAACCATGATGGTTTTAATTAATGAAGAAATAATTCTATTGTCAAACATCTGGAATAAACCTATATTTTTTACAGAAGTTGAATTTAATCTACAGTTACATAATAAACAGATTCAGTTCTGTTCATAATCCACACAGCAATAAAATCAGCTAGCAGAAGCTTTTTCATATTAAAGATGCTGTTTTTAATGAGGGACAAATCAATCTTACTATGTGAATAAAGCCTCAGAGGTGCAGGCTACTTTGAATTTTCTTCTTATCTTTGGAATGGATTATTTATTTGTTTAATAGAACACCAATTTACAAATGGATTTGTGGTGGTGGTGTACAATAAATCAAAATGAAGACATCAGTATTATAGAAATAATACAAAAACAATAATCCTGAAAATTATCAAACTAATACAGATTATCTCCAGCTTCCACCTTGAAAGAATTTAGGAAAGTAGCTTCGAACATTTGGCATGCTTATAGAATTGGCTGGAACTTTATTGGTGGTGGGAAATCCCTAACATTTAGTTTTGTTGGTAGACCTATATAGCCAAGTCACTTTCATCAGCACAAAGTTGTTCTCTCTCACTGATATGACAAAGCAGAGGCAGAACCCTTTAAGGTTACAGATTGATAAATGGAGGTTTTGCTGTTTGGTTCTGTATATAGTTCCTGTCCATAGAAAATTAGCAGTAAAATGAGGTTTTTCTCCTTATATTAATCCATGTGGAGAGACTTATTTACATTAAACAGCACACACTCCCAGGTTGAAATGGCATAGCCCATGTCAAAGCTTATCCATGTAGGAAGCACTACACCTTAATTTCCTATCATTTGGAAACACTATATGTTTGGGCTGTTCAAACTCTTGTTACACATATATCCAAACTGTAGAAAGGAGCTGGTGCCTTCCACATCCTCTGCCTCACTGGACCATCTCCTGATGCCTAAACATGCTTTTAATTACATTCCAACATGGCTATGGATTTGGTATCCAGATGAAGAAAGTCTCACTGCCATTCTTCCAGGATCCTTCTAAATAAGTGGCCCAAAGCCAACAACCCAAAGTCGCCTATGAGCACTAAAACATCCAGACAATGAAACAATGCATAATAAAACAAACAGTATCTTAAAACCACAACTGCTGAGAGAGATGGATTACTCTCAGTTTTGCTGGTGATGTCTTACTATCTGTAGCCACATTCTATATACTGCTGCACATAATGTTGCTATCTTACAACTAATAGCAGGCTGTCTGTCTCCAAGTGCAAGGTGAGCAGGAATTCACCTGGGTAGCTTCAAATGTTTGCTAACAGGGCATCATAAGTTTACTGTACAGAGCCCCCTAAAACTGGTAGTATAGCAAAACATGCCCAACCCTTAAAACCACTTTTGTGGCACAAGAGCAGTGGTCCTGCTCAAAGGGGTTCTATTAAAACTGCCTTCCAGCACAGCAGATGGAAAGATTAAATTTATATCAGAAGAGGCTCCAAGATGATAGGGCAGATCCAGCATAACATTTAGCTGGCTACAGACTCAGATTCAGACTCTAATACTTAACAGGGAGTAGGTTCAACTCATTTTGTCCAAGACATGATAACTCTGTAGCTTATTAAGTCCACTTCCAACCTGAATAAAATTTATCAGAAATTGTTAGGGGAGCCAGTCCCATTGGTCAGTAGACTTCAAAGATTGCTAGCAAAGCACCAGTCTGCATCTTGCATGGGTCAACCTTAAGGACAGGACAGCATAGGAACATACCTGCAGATCTGAAACAATGCCCTCAGGAATAATTTGGTGGGAGGAAGAGTTGAGATATGGCCCTACATGGGCTCCCTATAAGAGCTGAGCGAAGTACAGCTTCAAATAGTTTGTGGTAGAAGACACAAAACTCCCTCTTTTCAAACTGAAAACTTTAAGATAGTTGTAGCATTTCTCTGTGCTGTCTGCAGTTTAGAAGACAGCTTGAGTGTCTTAGGCAACAATCCTACCCCCATATATTGAAAACATTTAACTTGCTTGAGGGCATCACCCTGGATGTAACAATTATTTGTCCCTACAGACTTAGTCTTTTGAGTAAGAGTCCTCAAATCTCTCCTGAGGCCAAAGGGTATCTGGTAAAATCACATCTTTGTCTGCATAGAGTGGAATTGGTAATATTTTTAGGGCAAAGAGTCCAGACCTTGCAATAATCTGGTTAAAGTACAATTACTGTAATAGTTTGAAAAGTAAAGAGATTAATAAATAGCATTTCTAAAATCCTTTCTGGTTCAGGATATAAACTGAAAGAGTTATTTCTTACCTGCAAATAAGTAAGTACAAAATCTTCTGTGGTTGCAAGGAGCTTAGAAATGATCAGGAAGAGGTATTTATTTATAGTGGAGACCTTAAGCTTATCTCACAAATTTCTTTGAAAGTAGCAGGAAGAAACAATCCCTGTTTGCCCAGTCCAGTTGACTGTCCAAAACCTCTGTTCGCTTAGAGAAGCTTACACATGTACACTATACTGTATATATGATTTATTCATGCTGATACTATGCATGTGGCCACCAGAGGGGGCAATGCATTTAACTGTGTATAGGGAGCATTGGACAGCTCACGTTGCAATGTTACCACCCTCCTGTGTTCACCAAAAATGTAAAATGGCTCTTCTAAACATCCCTAATATTAATCTGCTAAAATGTTATGTTTTAAGCATACTCCTATGCAGGTGCTCAAATGTACACAGTTGCAGCTTAACTGGGTCAGAGGGTGCAAATCTATACATAAATTCCACCACCAACAGGCCTCTCCACCTGTCTGCATTGTAGATTTTTGGACATTCACAAATACTGAAGTTGAGCACTCCACCAAAAGCTGGTTCCCAGATATGGAAATGATAAGCATGCCAGGATCTAGGGTGGGACACTGGAGATGTGTGTGTGCATATGTGTGTGTGCATATGTGTGTGTGTGCGCTTGGTCTCATAATCCATTTGGATGTATGTATGCACCCCAACTCCTATATAAGACTAACATTCACTGAGACTTGTCTTTCCAGGTCCATGGGGCAAACTATTTAACTTAACACCAAAGATATCATGAAAAATACTGCTTTAAAACATTCAGGTCATCTACAAAATTCTCTTTCCATTGAAGAAGTGGCTTTGATCAATGGAAGTTAGAAAATATTTGTTGTTAAGGTGCCAAAAGAGTCTTCACTGTTTTTGCTGAAAATATGGCTACCACTCTAGAAATGCTAGTAAGCATGATATATGCTCTATAACAATATCATTACGTGATGAAAAAGTACAGAATATTTTTATGCATTTTATTAGCAATACTAATACTATTATTACAATTTTTTTTTAAAGAACCTTTACTCCTTTTTTTTTTAACTTGGTGCCAGAATTCAATAATCTATCTTTGCTGGTTTATGACTGTAATAAAGATTGATTTGATTTTATTTGATTCAGTCATCTATGGCATGGAAATTTAGAAAATAGCCTTATGGTTTGCACATGAGTTGAAGTTTATTACCATCTGCAAAACTATAATCAAATAAGGATGTTTAATAGTATCTGGAAAAGAGTCTTGTTTAATTACAATATGGCAGTATTGATTGTTTACTTCTAATTACACTGTATTTAACAAGTTACATCCTTAACTGGAATTACTGAATGAAAAATCTTGCATACCATTATGCGTCAGTAAGTTTGGACTGGTTGGCCTGGAAAATCTTCTCCATTTTTGGAATTGATTTAGCAACAATTTGCTCTTTAGCAATTCTGTTGCAACTGGGTTTAACAGAACTTCACAATGGATTATGTCAGAAGTATCAGATATTATGTCAAGTATCAGAATCTGGAAGAATACAGTATGTTGATTCCTTATTATGCTAAACTCACCAAGATCTGATAATGTCAGGTAATAATAAATGACACCTCTAACTGGGAAAACATATACTGTCTTTTTTTTGCTTTGTTACTTTATAGTAGAAGATAATTTTACTCAGTATGTTATCCCCTATGTGAATAAGGACACAAACAATGACCTTATAAGAGGGGCAGGTTGTACTACTGGCTTTTACCTCTACAATCAGGTGCATCTCTAGCTTCCAGTGTTATTGTCAGCTGACTTTGGCTGAATCACAGAAGTTCAAATTTAAAGGTAAGTCTAATTTATTTCTTACTAAATTTATATTCCACTAGACAATTGGTATCAAACTTGCATGGAGGAATTATGTAGTGTGAATGTACAGGCCAATTAATCCTTCTAGAGGCCAAAACAATAGTAAAGCAACAAATAAGAATGATCTCTAATTTGTTCCTGAATTTTATCACAAAATGTTAGACTGATACAAGCCCTTTATTGTGGTGTATTTACACAATCTAACTCTGAGTAAATATAGATGGACTTTTTCTAGACCCTGTGTTAATGCTCTTCCTTCTGCACTATTTGTGGGTAAATTTCACGAGCCTCCTTATCCTCAGAGACTTGCCCTTGTGGCTCTAGGAAGGTAGAAACTCTTGCCCATGTCTTCTTATGGTGATTCTCATATGGTATCCCGAGATGCACTTGCCTCTCCATATTTCAGGGTCATACCACTAAATGTTATGTTCATTATTTTTTAAGGGATGATAACCCTTCACTCACATTCCAGGTTGCCAAATACCTTTACCGAGCTACACAACTGCATGAAACTTTGACTTAGATATATTGTTTTATGATAATTTTTTGGTAATGGGTTAGCTGTATCCATCTGTTTTCTTCCTCTTATTTGTAATACTGGTCAAAGACTGTAATAAAGAAAACTTCAATTTCTATCCTTTTATTTTGTACAACATAATGCTCCTGACTCCTATTTTCCTGACAACAAAAGCCCTATGGTTTGGACTGGGCTGAGAGAGAATTACTGGCCCAAAGTTACCCAGCTTGAAAGGGGACTAGAAGTCACAATCTCTCAATTTCTAATCTAGCACCTTAAGCACTGCACTAAACTAGGTCTCAAATTCCAGCCCATTTGAGTAACTAATTCCTATGGTTGTGTTGGCCGAATTTATTTTTAAGAGTTGAAGTGGCAAAATTCTTAAAAATCTACACAGTGTTGTAAATTTTTCTGAACCTAATAAAGGCATCTTTAATTTTATTTAGTATGCTTTTTTATAATAATACACATATAGAAAAATAATTGTTCAGTTTTAAATGAAAAGGTGAATTTGGATTCCCTGGGCACAGTCTGACCTATCCAATTCAGTATCTATTTCTTCCTCCTGCTACTAGTGCAAACTGCCGAGATTGACTTTCTGAAGTCAGAAAAACTGAAATGGGTGTGTTGTAGAAACTATATAGGGATGGGCAAAAAATGCTCCCAGAATTTCACATTGCAGAAAGTTTTAGAGAGCAATTGGCTTAGTTTAAACAAATCTCTTACCAGTGCTTGCCATGAGAAGAGATTGAAAACTTTGATGGAGCAATAAATTGTTTTCCAAATAGTGTATATGTATGCATACACAATACTTCATAATAACTTCATTTATTTAAGGCTACTGAATATCTTGCATTCTGCTGAAAATAATAACAATGCCTTTGAAGATAGGAATACATTTTAAATGCTTTAAGAAGTGGGAACAATAGAATGTCCATAGATATCTAATTCTTAATGTTAAACTCACGTTTCAATGTTCATTAAAAACATATGTTCAAAGTATTTTAGAAAGAGATACAAGGCAAAATATACCCAATTATCCTCTTTTACCTCACTAGAAAAAATTCACCGTTTTCTCTTACCGAGGAAGATAAAGTTTCCTACAGTTTTGTGGTGAGACCATGGTGCTTATATCGGGTACATATCATACATCTGAAGATCCTTCTGTGAAGGACATTATGATATTAAGGCAGTGACAAAATTTTCTTTTTAAGTCTGTAGAGACCATATTACTATGTCAAGGCAATAGCAAAATTATGCCAATGTAAGCCTATCGAGACCACTTTCTATGTCGAGAAAGTGGAAAAACAGTGTTATGGGAAATGATGGAGAACACATTGCAAAGTTAAATTATGATGCCAAAACCTTGTCATGTCATCCAGTTCTGGCTTCTAGATAATAGTGAAAGACAATGAAAAATGACAACTGAGCAAATAGGGTCAAATCACCAACTCATATAAGCTGAAGCTTTATATTTTCTTCTGCAGAGATACACGGTGCGAATCATATAATTGCTATTTTATCTTTGATAAGCTTTAAGAAATCTGTGACTACCTAACAATAATTTACTATCACATCTGAAATTGCAATCATGCTTCAGACTTGGTTCTTTTCTTGTTATGCAATTTGATCTTCTTCATGTTTATTCAGAAATAGGGTGCTCAAAAGGAATACACCCTCAAATGTAGATCTTGGAATGTGGCAGCTGAACTCAAAAGTTTGAAGTTTTTAAAAATGGCATTTTACCTGAGGTGCAGAGAATACCTGAGTTAGGATTTGCTACAAGCCTCCCAAGCAACTGATGCTTTACCAATTTTATTCAGAGAGCACTGCTGTCTACAAATTAGGTGAAGTTCTAAAACACTGAAGTGTGAGTCTTCCATAACTATTCCCTTGCATGTGAATATTTTCAAAATTATATTCTTAGGAATTGATGGTTGATTAAGCTATTATATATTATTTTAGGAAAGATGCAGATTGTGCCTGTTTGGTCTCAGACTATGTCAGCTATGTACTTTTCTTCATCGATACAGAAGACCAGTTGTAGTTCAGAATTTTCTTCTACCAATAGCAAACAATTACTCCTATTATATCAGTCATGAGAAATAATACACTTTTGCAGGCTGGGTTCACACATGACACCTAGCAATGTTTTGTCTAAATATAGTTTGTTAACTAAACCACTATCCACTTTGTGCATCTATCACAACAGGCCATAAGTCATATTTTACAAACCACAGTAGGGCAGTACATGTAGTTCAAGAAGGTAAAACCAAACAATCTTATTACATTCCAGTTCAACATGTGATCTCAGTCACTATTGCCTTATAATATCATGCCATGGCTGAAGTAGCTCCCTTTGGAGAATGGGACCTGGAGGAGAATTTCGAGGTTTTTAAGAGCAGAAAGAAAAGATTGGTTACTGGAACTGCCTTCCAGTTGGAAATGCATTGTTAATGATTTATTCAGTGCCATGCAAATTTCTTTTCTTGCAACTTTTGCAATCAGAAAGAAAAATTGAAATCTTTCTATGCATTATTCAGAGTGGTGGACAATAGGAGACCTTACGTCTCTGAAAGTAGTTTCTTTTTAAAGAATAAAGACCTCTTATAAGTCTTCCACACTGTTGTAATGAAATTCTTTTAAAAGCATAGTGTATGAGGACTGCATAAACTGCTTTAGATATTTAATTATGTACATATTCATTACCTACATTACTTTCTCACAATGACTACTGTAGCTACAAAATTATAGGTTCATATATTAAACTATTTTTAGCACAGTGAAGGAGAACAGGCTTAACATTAAGCTTATAATCTGACTAGTTGTTCAGTGTTAAACTTACCATATTTTAAAAATTAGCAAAGACAATTTTGAAGGGGAAATAATACATGGTCTGAAACCCAGTCTGAAACATTCCCTTGCATGAAATGATTTTCTTTTATCTCCTCTCTCTTATATTTATCTTCTCCTCCTCTTCTTCCCTCTATCCCCAGGATATGTACTGGAAAGTTGGGGACCCTCCTGGGCAGATTTTGAGGATATTTTGGGAGCTCAAGGAGGGGTGATAGCTATGCCTTCTGGTTCTTCTGACAAAAGGAATTGCATCAGCAGAAGTACACTACTGGATTTCACCAAGAGAAATAATTTGGTCCTTTACTGAAACAGCAACTTCCAGTGAATATTTGAATGATAATATTTTAAAAAATACAGTGTGTGTCTAGCTTATCTTTTACAATATAAGCTTTTTAATGCAGTTTTGCCATCTCTGGATGGATAGAGCTTCAGGTATGGAAGTACTAACATGATGTGGGAGTACATGAAATAGAACATTTTCAAGTGCGAAACAATCTGCAGTTTGATTGTTTAACATAGAAAGTCCTGGCATTGTGTTCATCAAAAGGGAGTGCACAGTTTGGAGATTTGGATACATGTGGCTCTTATGGTAAGCTAGATGATGATGATGATGATGATATTTTTATCCCACCTTTTTTAATATATAACTCAAGGTGGTGAGCATACCTAATCTTCCTGCTTCCTATTTTCCCCACAGCAAAAACCCTGTGAGTGGGTTGGGCTGAGGGAGTGGCTGGCCCAAGTCACCCAGCCAGCTTTCACGCTTAAGGGAGGCCTCAAACTCACAGTCTCCTGGTTTCTAGGCCAGCACCTTCACCACTACACCAAAATCTCCCTCTCCCCCTCCCTCCGTCTTTCCCTCTCTCGATAGATATAATGGTATCTCAACCAGAACCATCATTTTACGTTTCCGATCTGCCATGGCTTTGATTATGAAAACATTGGGCAACTGAATTTTCTAGATGACCTTATTTGTATATTAAAGACCCAGTAAGAAAAAGTGGCCCAGCAGACACAGGAAAGAAAATCCTCCATTAGAATTTGTACAGAGTTGGTCATAATTCACATAGAAAGACTAGGGATGGACATCTTACCAAATCCTGTGAAAAGGAACAGAGGCAGTGCTGGGCCTCCTCCATCCACTGACTTCCTTACAGCTGGTCTAGCTGCTTTCTCACCTTGAGCTTTAGAATAAGCAAGGAGCAGAGAAACCTGGCTCTCATAATGCAAGGAGCAAAGGGCAGGCTTGAAAAGGGGGTTCACCTCAGCTTTTTTGTACACCCCTTTTAACATGAAATAAGATGTCCTAACACTAAGACCTCCCATTCCAAGACAACATGGTAGACTTGAAAGAAACAAATACTGGTGGGAAAGGAATCTCAGGTTATTTGTTTGACCTATTTAATTTGTATATAATTTATGCCATTTCAGTATTTCTTCGGCTGTTAATTTGGGCTCCAATTTTGCCAAAATGTAACATTAGCATCTCTATTCCTCAGATCATTTTAAAAGAGTCATTATTAAAGCTAGCCATATTATTCAACTACTTTTCTGAGGAAATCAGAAAATGCTTATACATGTAGTTCATACTTCAGAAAGCATAAATTGTACAAGCCCACTTATCTGACATTGCAATATAAACAGAAAATATTAATACTGAGACCCCCCTTCCATCTTTTCCTCTGGCATGGCCATAGGGAGAATGGAAGTATCCAGTCCCATTAGAAATTAATTCATCTGAATGAGAGCAGATTGCAATCAGTTCTATGGTTTGTCTAAGCAAACCAACTGAATGATTTATTATCTTGGCTTCTTAGGGGAAAGCACAGTTAACCTTAACCACACTGTTCAACTTGTATGAAACAATAAACAACAGCTAGTTTAAAATGAAAGCAGATTCTTCCTCTCTCTTTCTCACAGTAAGCTTTAGGAGAATAGAGAAAAGGAAACAGGCATGATCACCTTAACTTAAACTACAGTGCAACATTATATCTAAACCAGATCACAGCTATTTCCATGAAAGAAGAGATATATAGATAAGGATCCCACAAAGATCTGCTCTGAATCCTACTGAGGCTTTAGCTGCCTCTTGGATTTTCCAAAGTGCATTTACTGTCCCCTTTTTTTGTGCTAAAAGAAACAAACAATAAATGGAGGATGTTGAACAAATCAGCAAAATATGTTGTTTTGATACCTTGATTGTTTCACCAGAAGGAATATATTCACTTTCTGAGTCAATACATAATGAAATGTAGTTCTCAGTTTCAGTTTCAGTCCTTAGATCAATACATGCTCAATGAGGTTTACTTCTGAGCAGACATGAACAAGATTGTTCTATAATTGTAACTTAAAAAGGAGAAGGAAATCAGAGTTGCAAGATGAGATGACTTTATTTTCAGGTATGGAAAGGATAACTGAACTTTTAAAAAGGTTTATACCTTTGAATTAAACTAATTTACTATGATGTCTGGAGATAATGGCAGTTCTAGTCCAAAACATCTGGAGGACATCATTGGAGAAGACTGTTTTAAACATCTGATCAGTGGTGACCCACTTTGAAGAAAGAGAGAACAGAGTTGGGAGAAGGAGCAACAACCAGACATATTAATTTAATTCAAATGTCAGTAGATTTGTTGTGAAGTCTCTTTCCTCTATAAAGTTAAAGTGATTCAGCCTGGGAGCTGACTATCTTTACTTTTCAATTATAAAATAATGTAGAACATTTGCTTGAATGTTGGCAGAATAGCAACCAATCAAAATTTGGGTTTAACTCAGTAGAATAGCTTCTGCCTTTTAGGATCAACCATCCTAAAAAAAAGGAACAAGCAGTCAAGAAATACACTGCAGACTAGCACTTGGTAGAGCAGCTGTGAAGGCCTTGGAAAAGATATTCAAATGCTGTGATGCGTCTGTATCTACAAAGCCATGGTATGCCCTGTAACACTCTATGGAAGGGAAAGAAGAACAGGTTAGGAAGAATATTGATGCTTTTGGACTTTGGTGTTGGAGAAGATTCCTGAGAATACTGAGGACAGCCAAGAAAACAAAGAAATGGATCATTGAGCAAATCAATCTGGAGTTCTCACTCAAGGCACAAATGACCAGGCTCAAATTATCCTACTTTGGACATATTATGCAAAGACCTAGCTCTCTGGAGAAGGTTGTAAGGCTGGGAAAGGTAAAAGGAAGGAGGAGGAGGAGGAGGAGAAGAGGAGGAGGAGGAAGAGGAGGATGACGACCAGGAGCAACATGGATGGACTCAATTACAGTGGTGAGGAGTGCACCGTTGGAAGACCTGAAAGACCAAGTTAAGGACAGATCATCATGGAGAAAATGCATCTATGTGGTTGCTAAGAGATGACAATGTCTTGATGGCACATAATCAAAATTAATAGAAGCACAGTTTTATATTCAGATGAGTGCATCTACAATCCTAATAACACAGTTTTTCCAGAGATTCTGGAGACTGTAACTCATATCTTTGCTACCAGTAAAATGAGCCATTGGTCTGCCTCAATTTCACAAAGCTGCAGATATATTCTGGAAAACACTTTTTTAGGTGATGAGGACTTTTGGTTTAAAATTCCCACCAAATCTGTCAAGGAGCTCATTCAAAAAACAGACACAGCTGAAAGAACTTTTTTTGCTATCTGTAGAAGTGACGTAATTGATAATGGAGCCCTTTAAACCTTTTCCTCCCATTCTGTAGACAAGACAGAGCAGGTCTCTAGAGATTGCTTGAAAATCGCCATAGTATGCATTTGGAGAGGTTGATGAAATGGGCATTAAAAATGATAACCCTTTTATATTAACTATTTGGGTTTTGTAAGTTTCACTTTCTTCTCTCTTACTCTATAAAATCACCCCGACCTGGTTCTCTCTGTCTGTCCTTGAGTATCAATTGAGTAAATCCTTTTCTTCTTCAGCATTAATAATATCTGATACTTAGATTGGCAATATTAGATTTTAAGGGTTCTATGTGGCATTCTAGTATTGGTGGCAAACAGAAATTCGAAAAATATAATCAGGAACACACACACACACACAAACACACACACACACTCACAAATATATATTGTGTGAGAGCGGCTGGATAGCGTAGTGGTTAGAACACCGCCTTTGATGCAGGAGACTGGGGTTCAAATCCCGGCTGGTACCTACCTTACCAGTAGGGGTCCTTGGGCAAAGACCCCCTAACGCTTCACCTGCCTACCTCAAAATATGAGAGTGACATGAACTAAAAGAGTCATGCCGGCTCGGACGTCACCCGGATTAACAAGGTCCGCGTCAGATGTTGGGGAACCAGGACAATCTGATGTTAAGTGGGCTACTGGAACAAAACAAACCATACATGGACGAGACAAGAGAACTTGGAAATGATGGAATGCTACTACAACAGCAGACCTAATGAGAGGGGATATATGAAATGTATGAGGGAACTATGGATAGACAGAAGGCCTACATCCACACTAACTGAGAAACAACTAGTTACCCAGCGCTTCAACATAGTGAAGAGGAAGCTGCTCTCACAACTTGAGATAGACCAACTCCACATAACAACCCGGACTCAAGCAGACCTGGAAGAACAAGCAGATGTGCAGCCAACACCTGAAGCTGGAATGTCACTGCCACCCCTTCCATTACAGAGCATAGCAGCTGATATGAGGCATAAGATCATGGATAAACTAGCTACAGTCAACCCTCGAGTCCGATTACCAAGGCTCAGTGGAGAAGTACCATCAGATAGTATGCTAGAAGATGCCAACAGAGCCCTCCAGACAATCCCTACTACCACCATAACTGAAACCAATGAACTGAAACAGCCGCTGTAATCCTGGAAATGCTTGGCTACACGATCAAGAAGAACAGCAGTACATACCCACCCTGGAAAATGAGATTGGAGGCTAAGATCAAGGCAACTCGGAGAGAAGTCAGTCAGCTGGTGGAACTACAGAAGTGTGTGGAGATTAAGGATAAGACTCGGCTACTGAAAAAATACATGGGCCTGACTCCATCTGAAGCCCTAGAGACTGCTAAACAAAGGCTCACAGCACTGGCTACCAGGCTAAGGAGATACACGAGAGAAGCAGAGGCCAAGAAGATAAATGCCCTGTTCTCCAAAGAACCATCCAAAGTGTACTCCCAACTGCAATACAACCACAGAGTATCAGCTGAGCCACCAGCAGCGGAAACTGAACAGTACTGGAAGAACATATGGGAGAAAGAGAAGACGCATAACACCAGTGCAAAGTGGCTGCAGGACCTGAAAGCAGACCACAGCAATCTCCCAGAACAGGAACCAGTCACCATCACAGTAACAGACATCCAACAGCAGGTCAAGAACATGAAAAGCTGGACAGCACCTGGCCCGGACATGATCCACACCTACTGGCTAAAGAAACTAACAGCAGTGCATGAACACCTAGCAGCACAGATGAACCAACTGCTAGCAGCAGGCTCCCACCCAGACTGGCTAACACAAGGAAGGACAGTGCTGATCATGAAAGACCCTCACAAAGGAACAGCACCATCCAACTACTGGCCAATAACCTGCCTCCCCACAACATGGAAAGTTCTATCAGGCATCATAGCTGCCAAGCTACATGACCCTATGGGCCAGTACACGAGCACAGCTCAGAAGGGCATTGGGAACAACACCAGAGGCTCAGAATACCAGTTACTCATAGATAGGGCAGTCGCCCAAGACTCAAGGTCTAGGCAGACCAATCTGAGCACAGCCTGGATTGACTATAGGAAAGCCTATGACTCAATGCTGCACACATGGATCTGTGAATGCCTGGCACTATACAAAGTCAACAGGACACTAAAGACCTTCCTCAAGAACTCAATGGGACTGTGGAAGACAACACTGGAAGTGAACTCAAGACAGCTCGCACAAGTGGCCATCAAGTGCGGCATATACCAAGGCGATGCACTGTCCCCACTGCTGTTCTGCATAGGCTTAAACCCCCTCAGCCAGATAATCACAAGGTCTGGATATGGGTACAAGTTCAAGAGTGGAGTCACCATCAGCCACCTCCTCTACATGGATGACATCAAGATGTATGCTAAGAGTGAACGAGACATTGACTCACTGATCCACCTGACACGGATCTACAGTGAGGACATTGGGAGGTCATTCGGACTGGAGAAGTGTGGCAGGATGATAGTAAAGAGAGGGAAGGTAGTTAAGACCGATGGAGTGGAACTACCAGTGGGCCACATAGCAGACATAGAGACCAGCTATAAATACCTTGGTGTCCCACAGTCACATGGGAACCATGAGGAGGAGGCAAGAAAGACAGCAACATCCAAGTACCACCAAAGGATAAGACAGGTCCTGAAGAGCCAGCTCAATGGGAAGAACAAGATCCATGCCATCAACATGTATGCCCTGCCAGTCATCAGATACCCTGCCGGTATAGTGAGCTGGCCAAAGGAAGACATGGAGGCTGCTGATGTGAAGACCCGGAAGCTCCTCACAATGTATGGAGGTTTCCACCCCAAGTCCAACACCCAGAGACTATACACCAGCCACAAAGAGGGCAGGCGGGGCCTAATGAGTGTCAAAGCCACTGTCCTGGACGAAACCCAAAGTATCCAGGAGTACATCAGTAAGATGGCACCCAAAGGTGAGCTGCTGAGAGAATGCCTCAGGCAGCAGCAGATAAGGCAGGAGGTTCAAGCAGAGGAAGTGCCATGGCAAGACAAGCCCCTGCATGGGATGTACCATCGACAGATAGCTGAGGTGGCTGACATTGGGAAATCCTATCAGTGGCTGGAAAGGACCAGACTAAAAGACAGCACTGAGGCACTGATCATAGCAGCACAAGAACAGGCACTAAGCACCAGATCCATAGAAGCAGGGGTCTACCACACTAGACAGGATCCAAGGTGCAGATTGTGCAAAGAGGCCTTGGAGACAGTCCAACACATAGTGGCAGGGTGTAAGATGCAGGCAGGAACAGCATACACTGAACGGCACAACCAAGTAGCTGGCATTGTGTACGGGAACATCTGCACAGCGTATGAGCTAGACCCCCCAAGTCCAGATGGGAGATTCCACAGAAGGTCATGGAGAATAACAGGGCTAAGTTCCTGTGGGACTTCCAGATCCAGACGGACAGGCAGGTACTGGCTAATCAACCAGACATCGTGGTAGTAGACAAAGACCAGAAGACAGCGGTAGTGAGAGATGTAACAGTGCCAAGTGACAGCAACATCAGGAAGAAGGAGCATGAGAAGCTGGAGAAGTACCAGGGCCTGAAGGAGGAAATCGAGAGGATGTGGAAAGTAAGGCCAAAGTGGTCCCAGTGGTGGTAGGAGCACTCGGGGCCATGACTCCTAAGCTGGGAGAATGGCTCCAACAGATCCCAGGAACAACATGAGAGCTCTCTGTCCAGAAGAGTGCAGTGCTAGGAACAGCTAAGATACTGCGCAGAACCCTCAAACTCCCAGGCCTCTCGTAGAGGACCCGAGATTGAGGAAGACACATACCACCCATAGGGGTGAGAGGGGAATTTTTTTTTATATATATATATATGTCTATAGGCATCATATATTAGATTTTAGCTGCAATTCTAAACATTGTAAATAAATAAAATACTGTCTTAGTTCATTAAAAGAACTTTGCCTTATCTCTGGTAAATGGCTGAGACAGAATTATATGAATTTAAACAGATAGAGGCATGCATTCATTAAAATTTAGATTTACACATACATATATTTTTATTTTTCCCCACCATCTGTTGAAAATCTAGAAACTCATCAGTATTGACAATTAGCACACATAAACAGTTTTTAAAAACTGTGCTTAGTTTCACTCACTTGCCTCCCTGTCCTTGTTTTCCAGTGTGGATTTTGTTTTCAAAATGTCATTAAGTCGATTGCTTATATAACTCTATTCCTTATACATATTCTCTCTGAATTCCTACTTGCTATTTCTAAGGTTGGATGAATCCATCAAATTCATTTTATTCAAATGCTTATTTTTTCAATTGTAAATGTGTTCTATGCCATTCCCTTTAATTTGTGATTTTTAAAAAGAAGTCTGTATGAAAATTAATTTGCATTTTATACACATTTTTCTGAATATGTACATTTTTGCATATATGGTCAACATAAGCAATTTCCCCATTATTCATTCATTCATTCATTCATTCATTCATTCATTCATTCAATTTCTTAATCTACTACTTAGCTGGTTACAATCGTAACAATAAATTGTCCACAGTATAAATAATTTTACATAAGAATATGTTATAGTTGAAAGATATAATATAGCCCTTACATGATTCTCAATTCCTGCATGTTTTCTATAGTTTTGAGTTCCAAAATTCACTTCATTTTTCTAAAATTGCAGTACAATTTGCTTTACTCACCATTACCACCAGCCTATGAAACTTTATTTTCAGTGTCAGGAGGTCTTTCTTTCTCTTTCTCTTTCTCTTTCTCCTTTCTTCCTTCCTTCCTTCCTTGGAAGAGGCCAAAATGGGGCCCTTCAAGAAATGAGAGAAAAGACCATTTTCCCCTGGTCCCTGCCTCTACCAGCATGTCCCCTAACTATGGTTTATCTGCACAACCTCTGGAATTTCACCTGTTGAGTCTTTCATCTCTCCACCCGCCTGCTAGTACACCACCAGGACCTTGGATATTGCAAAATCTCAATCCTTGGATTGCTCTATTAATTTGCTTTAGATTTAAATTTATTTTTGCTCTCCACAGTCTGTGTTTTGTGCTGTATTATTCTTTTTCTGCTATTTGTTTTGTTCTTCCTGACTTATAAAATGACCTATTCATTATAAGAATTCTAGTCTAGAACAATCTCTCAAAAATGTTGAAGGCCAACAAAAGCAACAAAACAGTGGATTATATATTGTATAGCAAGAGAGCGGAAATACTGTAAGCAAAACAATGAAACATTGAATAACATCATGTTTGCAGTAGTTTCTATTTGAATGCCAAGTAAGGCAGATTTACGTCCTACTATACCTCCACTTACCATGCATTTGTGGCTATCCAGGCAGGGGGAGAAAAGGAAAGAGGCTGGAGTAATTTCAGAGTGTGTCCAGTCACTCTTTTGTCAGTCTCCCTATCCATGTGTATGTCTTTATGGGCTATAGTTGCTTAGATACAAAATGGGATTTTAAACTATTTATTTATTTAGGCTATACACATTACTTTGAATTGAATATGATATATATTTAAAATCTTGGAAATTGCAGGCTGTGATTCAGAAATGGGGATAGCCGATCAGTTGTTTCTGTGTAGGACTGAGTCCCCTCACCCCAACATACATGATATCACCAACCCTACGTTTACTGCTGCATATTCTTGTTTTGTGTCTTCATTACTAAAGTTGTGTCCCTAGTTGATGCAATCTATTTTTGTGTGGCGCATCTTCATTTCATGATATGGTGGTTAAAGGAACTTGAGGCATGACTGGGAAGATCCCTGTTTCCAGAGCTCAGCTGCTTAAGATGCTCTGAGTAATTTGAAAGCCTCTGATCTACTAGGTTTTGCCAGAGGAAAACATTACAAGCCCATTTAAACACAATGTTCTAAAAATTAAGTCAGTATAATTTTCTACTTTCACTATGAGGATATCATTAAGGAATATCTAAGGACTAAATGTATTCCAATAATCATTACAGTGATGAAAAAAATCCTTTGCTTCAATAATTGATTTATGCTTCATTTAAATGTACAGAGTAATTCAACTTCATTCCTTATTAGCTCTAATGACAAATTTTAAAATAGCATGACTCTGAAATAAAGATGAAAATTCATCCGAAAGTTATTATATTTAAATGGATTTAATATTTAATATTTAAAAATCATTTGATGCAAATAGCCATCATGAATCACTGCAAATATACTAAAATGTAATTAAATGTTCTTCTTGGGCCATATCAAGTTCTCGCATGAAAAGTATGTTCTAGCTTCCTTTTTTCCGATCTGGTCTGGGGTTTATGGTTAACCTTTCAAAATACTTCAAAAAGCATTTGTTTTCTTCACAAACTTTACCTACTCTAATTAAAATATTATACATTGTTTTCTCTTGAAGTTAACCCTAGAATATAATTCAGTCTTTCCCCTATATTATTTAAGCTGAAAGACTGAAAAAAAATCAAACTTCCAATTCAGCTAAACAAATGTTATAATGACTTAAAGGTAGAATGTATCACAATGCAATTAGTTTCAAGAGCCAGAAAAGATGCTCTCACCTCCAATCTCTAAGCTATAAATCTGAGGTTT
The DNA here is from genome assembly GCA_030867105.1 of Liasis olivaceus. Classification (NCBI taxonomy): domain Eukaryota; kingdom Metazoa; phylum Chordata; class Lepidosauria; order Squamata; family Pythonidae; genus Liasis; species Liasis olivaceus. The sequence continues at coordinate 58,204,782 of CM061349.1, forward strand.
GATAGATTTGTGGCAGCTGCTGGGATAAAAAAAATGGCATCTCCAATGTTTATGATGTTCTTTGGGATATTAAAGTTGCAATCCGTGGAATATCACAATGTTTAAGTTTGGCAAAGGGACTAACTGTAGACATCTTTTTATTAATTGTTTGTTTTGGATGGGAGATGTCAAAGCCAATACCAAACCAAATTAAATTCAGAAGTTTAGTTTCTGGCAAATGGGAAGCCAATAAAACAACATGGACATGTTGAAATCACCAGGAGCTGAGCTCAATTCAAACCATGCTCAGAGAAAGGCAGGAAACCTAATTCAGACTTAAATTTTATTATCAGATGATATGGGGATTTAGCTCTTAACCCCTGCTATGGTCTGATATGGATAGTGTCTCATTGCACTAGCTAGTTAAGGAGTTGCTCTAGGTATAGAGACAGTGAGGTTTAAGTCCACCATCAACCATGGAAACTTTCTGGATGATTTCAGGCCAGTCATGTTCTCTCAACCCAACTTACCTCACAGAGTTTCTGTTATGGAAATAAAAATGAAGGAGTTCCCTGTAGAAACTGCCAGAAGAAATGTGGTAGATATCTCCAACAAACAAAACAATACATTCATAGCATTGTATGTAGCTAGAAATAGCAGCTATTTCTCCCAGTGAATTCTGGAGATAATTCCTATTGGCGATATCTAATACTTTTCAATAGCAGCCCCACAGTTTTGGAAATGTTTCCTAAGAGATTTTTGTTTAAAGGAAGCCTTCAAGGGCCTGTTTTAGTAGGACTTTGTTCTGTGGTTTGCTCTCCTCTATTTAATTTTGCTGCTCTTTTATTGCATTGAGTAAGTAGTTGGTACTGTTTTTATTTTCTGTCCTTTCCTAGATTGTTGTCCCTGAAAGATGGCTTATACATCATTCAAATAATAATGATGGTTCTGAACATCTCACTGCACACTCACCCTTGTGAAGAAAAGAAATACAATGTGAGGGCCAGGCTAAAAAAGGAGATAAGCCAACTGATGACATATTCATTTCAGACAGCATTTGGATAGCCAAGATAGAGAAATGAAGGATTATCTTGAACTGTCCTATGTTTTTCAGTGAATGTTTGAGGCCTCCTAATCACAGCATGTCATCATTTTTCTTTTGCTAGTTAAATTAAGGATGTGCTTTACTGTGACTACCAACACTCTACTCAATGCAATGACAATGCAGAGAAGGTGGTCCATCTTTATACAAGATATGCCAATAACATTATTATCTACGTTGGGCAATGTCATTGTCTGCATGGAGTCTGAGACATCATTGTCTTTACTGCCCCACAACTGTGTGGAGGGTTCTTGTAAATATGGCTGCAGTACCCTTTGATTATGTTAATGTTTAGTAAAGGTGCTATAGTCCAGGGCCCTCCTGAGGTATTTTTTTTTAGGACTATCATTTAAGGCCAAGCTAATTTTTCAGTCAGTACCAGCTAGTGTTTAATGTCTTCTATCCAGGATTTGTTAAGAGAATGTGGTTGCTAAGATGATGCTTCATGAAACTTTACCTTAATAAAAGGGAAAGATGGCATTTACAAATTTTTTCTTGCTTCTTCCACAAAGTCATTATAATTTTAAAACAACTTAGGTAGTTCCCTATCAATGTCTTATTTACCATTTAAGTGCATATTCTATTTTACTATCTGTAGAGCCCTCAAGTCTTGGTAGTACATGAGAGAATGCTATGGTTCCATAAAGACTAGCAGGTATTATAACATGAACTTCCACAGCCTACAATTCAGTTCAGGCATGCAAGGTTCTATCCTGAGGTAGGTGTTAGTCTACAGAAGCCTTCTAATTAATTTCTTAAACCCATTAGTGGTTTGTCATCTATATGGGATTCCCTCCTATGGTAAATCCCAAAGCTATGCTACAGATGTCTGACCCACTTCATGGCTGGGAAGTAATCTTGGGAAGTATTGGGAAGCTTGGGAAGTAATCCAACTCACTTTGTATTGGTCCTGAGGGTAGCTAGTCTGAACAGTTTCCTGATACTCAACTTGAAGCTCTGCCCTAATATGGGAAAAAGATACAAGGTGAAAATATTATAGTTATTTGTTTAGCAATGAGATAAAATTGCCGTGGACATTAGAACAATGTATGTGGAAATAACATTCTAAATATCATAGAAAGAATCAGTAGAGCAAGTTTTGAGCTGTATGTATTTAAAACTTGCTTTTTAAAGTTGTTGTTGTTGTTGTTCAGTCGTTAAGTCGTGTCCGACTCTTCATGACCCCATGAACCATATTGCGCCAGGCCTTCCTGTCCTTCACTGCCTCCCTGAGTTTGCGCAGTTTCATGCTCATTGCTTCGGTGATGCTATCTAACCATCTCATCATCTGCCATCCCCTTCTCCTTTTGTCTTCCATCTTTCCCAGCATCAGGGTCTTTTCCAAAGAGTCCTCTCTTCGCATTAGGTGACCAAAGTATCTGAGCTTGAGCTTCATTATCAATCCTTCCAATGAGCAATCAGAGTTGATTTCCTTTAAGATTGACTGGTTTGACCTCCTAGCAGTCCAGGGGACTCTTAAGAGTCTTCTCCAGCACCACAGTTCAAAGGCATCAATTCTTCAGCACTCAGCCTTCTTTGTGGTCCAGCTCTCACAGCCATACATTACTACTGGAAAAACCATAGCTTTGACTATGTGGATCTTTGTCGGCAAGGTGACGTCTCTGCTTTTTAATATGCTATCTAGGTTTGCCATAGCTTTCCTCCCAAGGAGCAAGCGTCTTTTAATTTCATGGCTGCAGTCTCCATCTGCAGTGATCTTGGAGCCCAAATAAATGAAGTCTGTTACTGCTTCCATTTCTACCCCTTCTATTTGCCAGGGATTGATGGGTCCAGATGCCATGATCTTAGTTTTTTTAATGTTGAGTTTCAAGCCAGCTTTCGCACTCTCCTCTTTCACCCTCATCAAGAGGCTCTTTAGTTCTTCTTCACTTTCTGCCATTAGGGTGGTATCATCTGCATATCTGAGGTTATTGATGTTTCTCCCTGCAATCTTAATTCCGGCTTGTGATTCTTCCAGCCTGGCATTTCTCATGATGTACTCTGCATATAGGTTAAATAAGCAGGGTGACAGTATACAGCCTTGTTGTACTCCTTTCCCTATTTTGAACCAATCGGTTGTTCCATGACCGGTTCTAACTGTTGCTTCTTGGCCCGCATACAGATTTCTCAGGAGACAGGTAAGGTGGTCTGGTATCCCCATCTCTTTAAGAATTTGCCACAGTTTGTTGTGATCCACACAATCAAAGACTTTTGCATAGTCAATGAAGCAGAAGTAGATGCTTTTCTGGAACTCTCGTGCTTTCTCCATGATCCAGCGAATGTTGGCAATTTGATCTCTAGTTCCTCTGCCTCTTCGAAACCCAGCTTGTACATCCGGTAGTTCTCGGTTCACGTACTGCTGAAGCCTAGCTTGTAGGATTTTGAGCATAACCTTGCTAGCATGTGAAATGAGTGCAATTGTGCGATAGTTTGAGCATTCTTTGGCATTGCCCTTCTTTGGAATTGGAACGTAAACTGACCTTTTCCAATCCCGTGGCCACTGTTACGTTTTCCAAACTTGCTGGCATATTGAGTGCAGCACTTTAACAGCATTGTCTTTTAGTATTTTAAATAACTCAGCTGGAATACTGTCATCTCCACTAGCTTTGTTGTTAGCAATGCTTCCTAAGGCCCACTTGACTTCACTCTCTAGGATGTCTGGCTCAGGGTCAGTGACCACACCAGCATGGACATCGGGGACATTAAGATCTTTCTTGTAGAGTTCTTCTGTGTATTCTTGCCACCTCTTCTTAATCTCTTCTGCTTCTGTTAGGTCCCTGCCTTTTTTGTCCTTTATCATGCCCATCTTTGCACTAAACGTTCCTTTGATATCTCCAATTTTCTTGAAGAGATCTCTAGTCTTCCCCATTCTATTGTTTTCTTCAATTTCTTTGCATTGTTCATTTAAGAAGGCCTTCTTATCTCTCCTTGCTATTCTCTGGAAATCTGCATTCAGTTGCTTATATCTTTCCCTTTCACCCTTGCTTTTCGCATTCCTTCTTTCCACAGCTATTTGTAAAGCCTCATCAGACAGACATTTTGCTTTCTTGCATTTCTTTTTCTTTGGGATGGTTTTAGTTGCTGCCTCTTGTACAATGTTACAGACCTCCGTCCATAGTTCTTCAGGCACTCTGTCTACCAAATCTAATCCTCTAAATCTATTCATCACCTTCACTGTGTATTCACAAGGAATATGATCTAAGTCATACCTGAGTGGTCTAGTGGTTTTCCCTACATTCTTCAATTTAAGCCTAAATTTTGCAGTAAGAAGCTCATGATCTGAGCCACAGTCAGCTCCTGGTCTTGTTTTTGCTGTCTGTATAGAACTTCTCCATCTTTGGCTGCAAAGTATGTAATCAATCTGGTTTCGGTATTGACCATCTGGTGATGTCCATGTGTAGAGTCGTCTCTTGTGTTGTTGGAAAAGAGTGTTTGCTATGACTACCTTCTTCTCTTGACAGAACTCTATTAGCCTTTGCCCTGCTTCATTTTGTACTCCAAGGCCAAACTTGCCTGTTATTCCGATTACTCTTTGACTTCCTACTTTAGCATTCCAATCCCCTATGATGAAAAGGACATCTTTTTTTGGTGCTAGTTCTAGAAGGTGTTGTAGGTCTTCATAGAACCGGTCAACTTCAGCTTCTTCGGCATCAGTGGTTGGGGCATAGACTTGGATTACCGTGATGTTGAATGGTTTTCCTTGGATACGCACTGAGATCATTCTGTCGTTTTTGAGGTTGTACCCCATTACTGCCTTTCCCACTCTCTTATTGAGTATGAGTGCAACTCCATTTCTTCTAAGGGTTGCTTGCCCACAGTAGTAGATATAATGGTCACCTGAATTAAATTCACCCATTCCCGTCCATTTCAATTCGCAGATTCCCAAGATGTCGACGTTCAGTCTTGTCATCTCATGTTTGACCACATCCAGCTTGCCTTGGTTCATGGATCTTACATTCCACGTACCTATACAATATTGTTCTTTACAGCATCGGACCTTCTTTTCGCTTCCAGATACATCCACAGCTGAACGTCCTTTCGGCTTTGGCCCAGCCGCTTCACTCTTTCTGGAGCTACTTGGAATTGCCCTCCGCTCTTCCCCAGTAGCATATTGGACACCTTCCGACCTGAGGGGCTTATCTTCTGGCGTCATATCTTTTAGCCTTTTAACATTGTCCATGAGGTTTTCTTGGCAAGGATACTGGAGTGGGTTGCCATTTCCTTCCCCAGTGGACCACATTTTGTCAGAACTCTCTGTCATGACCTGTCCGTCTTGGGTGGCCCTGCACGGTATAGCTCATGGCTTCACTGAGTTACACAAGCCCCTTCGCCACGACAAGGCAGTGATCCATGAAGGGGCTTTTTAAAGTACCTATAAGTTTTTCCTTTTCACCAGAATGAACAAGAAGACTAGAAAGTTATTAAGGAATGGAACATTAGAAGTGTAATAGGAGTCAGTGTACTAGTTTCCAAACTAAGCTTTTTAAAGTTCTGATTTTATATGAAAATGTCCCTAATAGTTTTTGTTTTGAGTCACAATATAAGAAAGTTATCAGAAAAAAATGAATTGAAGAATATGTGTGACCAATTTCAGGCAGATATGTTTAAGAGTTTTGTAGAAAAGGAAGGAGTGTTGGACAATAATTTTGATACTCTTTTGTGAAAGTTTAATTCTGACTCTTAGAAGTATTGGGTCAAGAGAAGTATCAGAAATTAACCCACATATCTTTTTTTCATAAAGGAAAATATAATCCTTAAACCAGTTGGAAGGCTAAACTATTTTTCCCATGAATGGTAGAAGGAAAGAGTGAAATCAGCAAAAATTAAACCAAATATTCTCCCTACCATCATGTTCCAATTGCTGTGATTGGAGCAGCCAATAATAGTCTGATTGCAAAGATTACTCTGATTGGAGGGCAAATATGTCAGTCACAGTATGGTCAATATTGACTGTCCTGTAAGATGATAAAACAATTGTATTCCCTATGGAATGTCCAGCCTTGGAACTAGAACATATTTTGATACATAGTTGGCTTTACCAGGCCCACCCAGAACTCTAGGGAAATCAGCAAATGTACTCTCATACACAAGCCATTAACAGCTTTTAAAAAGCAAGGGCAGTGTTTTGCATCCACCTTTACCATTTGAATAAGGATAGCTGTCTGCTGAAGCAGAGCTTAAATGAAATAGGGTCATTACAAGTTCAAGCACTAACAATTAGAGGTGTATAGAATTCTTTGTTCCATATAATTATTCCATTCAAATTTACTATTAAAAGTCTGTTTGTTTTATTGTTCATCTGACTCTTATTTGTATAACCAATTGAGAATTAGTTACTCTTATGTTTTCTTCTCTTATGTTATTCACTAGGAAACTCAGTTTGTCTTCTACTTTCTCTGTTTCCAAACTAATTGAAATCAAATTTCCAGACTGCTTCAAGAGATCAGATGTATCAAACTTCAAACAGTTGAAGAAACTAATTAAAAAACACAGGCTTAATTATTATATAAATTAAATTATGTAAACTAAATTTATCTCAATAATTCTGTGACCTAGGCTGGCTTCTCCAAATTATTTCTAGCATTCATCTCACTAGAAACAAATTTAAATGAATTAAGTAAGTGAGAACCATTGATTTTTATCATTCAGATATCATTCATTTGAACTTCTACTTATTTAATAAACTGATTACTGTGTTTACCTGAAAGGATCCTGAAATGTAGATGATCTTCCCTCCAATGGAAGAGATGATAGAATACAGATAAGAGTCCTGTACAATGACTGGTATCCATACCTTCTCTGGCTACACTTGCCATTTCTGGTTTAAACCATTCTGAGAAAATCTTCCCAAATAAAAGGTGTCCACAGAAACACTTTTATGAGCATATACATACTGCCAGAAGTCACACTCCAAAGAAGAGCATGGCAAGAACAAAAAATATTGGAATTCTGATTAAAAACAGTTAACTGTAATTTAAATCAGTCCCCAATCCGCAGATGCCATTTTCACTGTAATACACAAGTAGCAATACATGCATTTCTTCTACCCCTTCATCCAAATTGAAGAGTGGGAAGCCCAGGATTGAACCCTGTGGCACCCCACTCAATATCTCTTTCTGTTTGATAAGGAAGCATTGAGAAGGCTTCTTTAACTACAGCTATGTAACCAGTAAGTTGTCATGACATCGAGGCCACACTTAATTAACCCAGTTATCAGAATGCTGTGGGAGAGTTTAAAAAACATTTCTTTGAAATCAAGATGTATTGCATCTATGGTATTCCACAACCTATTAAAGAAATTGCCTGATCAAAGTATGATATAAGATTACTCTAGTGCTGCCCTATCTGGACTAGAAGATAAGTCAGGAATTTCCTGGAAGGAACATGTGGTAGAGTTTGTCTCCTAACAGAGGCACATATAACAAAAGTTCCTATCATTACTCCTTCATGCCTCTTTGAAAGGTCAGCAATTTGTTACTGGAAGACTTCGTTCACAATTTGTCTTTAGTTGGGAAGGCAATGGTAGACAGCAGCACCAGGATTGATTTTATTTGTTCTTCTGCTTATTATCACTCCAGTCTTTGTAAAGTTCATTCATTTGGTTTTTTGAACAAGAATAAATATTTTTAATCTCAAGTGCAACTCCATCTCCTTTTGTGTTGGCTCTGTTCCTTCAGTGGCTACTTTCCTACCATGAAATTCCTTTCACAAGGTCTCCTTTACACCCATTAAATCACATTTATTGTTGTTAAATTAAATTAACCTTAAATCACATTTAATATTGTTAAAGAACACTGCTGTTGTTTAGAAGATCCTTGAAGATCTGGTTCTTCACCCAGGCCTTTGGCACAGAAAAGTGAGACCCTTCACTTCATCACGTTTGCCATCATTTATCTTTATCATTTATGTTTTATTGATTTGATTGTAATTTCCTTGATTGTTGTGAACTGCCCAGAGTAACTGAGAGTCAGGCAGCATAGAAGTTTAATAAATTATTATTACTATTTGCCTTTCTGCACTGAGGTCAAGCTTATCTCATTTATTTCCCACATTCTGAGTAGTAGTGTATAAACAATAAAAGCCATGAGGAATAAGCTGCTACTGTTCTTTCTGATTTTTTTCCACAATGGTTTAAGAGGCCACATTATAGCATCACTTCCAGTTCTTTCTAAAGTGAATACATTTATCTGAAATCCTTACTTCAGAGTTTTCATCTCCAACCTCACAGGATTTTTTTTTTAAATTCTTTCCTTAAATCCCCACCCCTGCCCCTGAATTCCACTGACTAACTCCTATTAAGTCCCACTATTCATTTACTCAAAAAGAGTCCTACAAAGATGTGTAGCAATAGTTCTACTAAGATTACACCATCCATATAATATCCAGCCCTGGAAGAAGTAGCAGTCCATATTTCTATGAAATATGCCACCAAAGCAAAAGCTTAAAAAAATCCTGCATGTAAATTAGATTTCTCTGTGTTTTTGCTGAATTGAGCATAAAAAATGTTTAGCAGCATGCTGTGAATCATTTTAGGTCCTAAATGACACAATATTTAAAACATATTTCAGCTGTGTTCTATATTTTTGAGTTGATAAAATAATTTGAAAGATGTCGACTTGAATCATACAGTGATGATTATTTACTAAAGTAAGAGGGAGACAATCTGACTGTGTAAGAAGAAAGTGCCTTGGCTGAAGTCGCACCTTCCTATGCTTCTAACAGTGCTCTCATTTTATCATATTTTAAAAATCCACACCTCATATCTTCTGCTTCCTTGTATGGAGGGTGCTAATGACACACATAGTAAACCTTCTATTAGCTTTGTACTTCAATAGGATTTATTTAGTTTCAGCTGTCAAACAATGTCAAAAGGGGAGAAAAATCATTTTCTTCTAACCCCAGGATTTAAAAATACATTAGCAACAAGGAAATAAATAGTTTGTGAAAAAGGGTTTTTTCCTCACTTATGCTCAAAGAACAATAAATGTATAGATAGTTATGGACCAAATATGCACATACACCTGCTTCTTTCCCATTAATGAAAGCCCCTGAGCTTTCATTAAGTAAACCCTCATTCTAAGAGATGCAGCATTTATCCATTTCTAGGAAGCAAATCTCATTATATGCAACAAGACTTACTTCAATAAACATCAGATTTCTATTTTACTTTCAGTGATTTCACTTTGTTTAATTAGTCTGGTAATTTATTTATCTACTCATCTGTACTTTCAGTGAAAGAAAAAAGGCTGAGTCTGAGTACACACTGATAGAATCTCTGTTTAAACAAGGGGGGAGAGCCTGCAGCCCATTCTTGGTTGAAAAAATGTGACTTAGAAGGGGTTTCTTCTGATATGGAAGAAGATGTCACCCAAAGCTATGCTGATTATTCTTCAGTCAAAATTAGAAGCAGACTGGAAGCCACTAGAGTGATGTAAAACCTGTAATGTTACATGTTCTTCATATCTAATTCCACTGGTGGCTGCAGCTGCAGAAAGAAGACAAGAGCTTGTGTGATTCAGAGACCACTTGATTCCAGTCATACTCTGGGTGATTTATAAGGTTTAAAGTACAGAAACGATAAGACAATAAAAGCATAAACTATGCACATCCAGAAAAGAACAATACCCAGTCAGATAAAATTCTATTGGAGTTTGGCACTTAAACTAAGCCAAGGCTTGGGGGAACAGCCAGGTTTCAACTTTTGAAAACATCACCAGGGTGGGACTCATATGAATTTCTGGAGGCATGCTGTTCCAGGGGACAAGATTTGTGAGAAGGCACACTTCCTAGGTCCTGATAAAATGACATTGTTTAATCAAGGGACCTGGAGTACCCACACCCTGCCTATCTTACAGGATGGACAGAAACTATTGAAGAAAGGTGGTCCCTCAAATAACAAGCTCTTTGTCATGAAGGGCTTTATAGGTGGTAACCTTCAGTTGTACCCAGAAGCTTTCAGAGTAATGGTATCAAATGGGCATACCAAGGCATGCCCATTATTGTCTGGACCAACTGTAGCTTCCAAATATTCTTCAAAAACAGCCCCATATAGTAATGGTCCACTTGTGAGGTGACTACGGCATGAATGATCATCTAGAGGGTCTCACACTTTAGGAACTGGTGGAACTGGCATGCTAGCTGCATCTATCCAAAAGCTCTCTGGGCCACAGTTGCCACCTACTCTTTGAGCAGGAGCTGTGAGTCCAAGAAAACCCCCAGACTGCACACCAGTCCCAAATAGAGAAGAGTAGTCCCATCCAAGACTAAAGTTGGGTGGATCCCAGAATTGGGGGGCCCAAATATCCATAGCCACTCAGTCTTATCAGGATTGAGCCTGAGTCTTATCCTTCTAACCAGACATACACAGCCTCCAGACCCTAGGACATTGATACCATCACTGGGACAGCCCAGGGTTGAGATGTGCAATTGATCAGTATCATTAGCATACTGATGTTACCATAACCTGAACCAAGAGATGACCTCACCAGCAGTTTCATATAGAGGCTAAACAGAAGGGGCAAGAGCACTGAACTCTGGGGCATCTTGCAACTGAGGGGCTAGGGGCTTGACCTCTCCCCCCACCAACACAGACTGGAACTGACCAAACAGAAAGTAGGAGAATCACCACAGCATGATAACCTCCACTTCCAATCCCTGCAGTCAATCCAGAAGGATACTGTGATTGTTGGTATCAAAAGCCACCTGTAGGCCTGGGCCAAACTGCTCACCAGATCCTCAGGGAAACCCCCAAGCTTCCTCCTGAACCCTACAGTATCTATAAGTGGCTGATCTAATAGGGCTTTTCTCCCTGTGGGATTGGGGGGGGAGGGGAGGCTATTGGCAAGTTGGAAAGCAGAAAGTGACCTGACCATGGCAAAAGACAGAAGGTAATCTCTACCATTACCAGATCACATCACAACTACCCCAAGACAGAAATGGGATCTAGAGTGTGACATTTGGTATGCATCAGGTCTTCAATCATTTGGGACAAGTCCATCCAGTTATCTGCAGCACAGAGCTCTGAGACTACCAGATAATAATAAAGATCCCATCCCATCTCATCCCCCTTCCCTGGGCTCACACAACTTATCAATCACCCTAGCTCCTCATAGTAGCATCCAAAATCTTCCTGGTCCTGCTCCAGGCACAAGTCAGCCAATAAGGTGCCTAGCTGCTATGGCTAGGCCCACCATCTGCCCCATCAGACCCCAAGCTCCCCCACTATGATTGATTGATTCCATTATGTGCTATCAAGTCAAGCTGAGCCATAAGCTTCACTGCATCTAAGCTGACAGGAAAACTATACCAACCAACTGCAGGCTTGCTTTCTGTGGGCCTTCTTGTGTCACCCCAATCTGCACATCAGTTTCTGTGATGACTCCTGCAATGTACTGGCTCTGCTGGCTAAATTGGCTCCTGCCTTTATCTCCATTAATGTTCGCCTGGGATTCCAGATTCCAAGGCTTCCAGAATTTCAAGGACATCCAGAGTGCTCACAACTCCTGATGTTCCTCACTGACAAACAAACCACCAGAAAGCCAGGCCAACAACTACTTATAGTTACAAATCAAACTCACCCTAATGCCATGCATAAATCATTTTCATTAGACCTTTTCTCAGATTATCCACACAAAGATCCTTCCCCTGCTCGAGGAGAATCTATGTCTGTTTTAATCCATGAGGATTTATTTAGCAATCTTAACCTGTCCCAGCAGAGAGATAAACACTGGGGCCACTGCCAGAATGAGGGAGATTCTACCATTGCCATAGTAAAACGGGCAACCATATAAATGAAAATAAACTATTATTTGTTTGTTTGTTTTAAGAAATTTATTTCCATTAAGTTTGTTCAATGGAAATAAATTATTATTTGTCTGAGACTAGCATAGATATGGAACTAATTCTGGAGCTTTATAAATGGGTACAACACTGCCTTCTCTTCTTGAACAGTGTGCTTTGAAGTCATTGCTGACCCCCACTTTGGAATATCACTAGATTTGTGTAATATCCCAACGTGTTCCAGCCAGTGAATCCTGGGATCAGGTCTTTGTCCTTATTCAATTAATAATCCCAATTACTTTATGCTTCATACATAACTGATATAATGTTAATAAATAATGTTATTCTGCCATCTGAACCACAAAAGCTAGCCAGGTAAGACATGTCTTGCAGTTACATGATAGTAAAATGCAGGAAAAATTAGCTTCTGAATGCTGGTTTTGCTATATCAGAATGATTCACAATCTCCATGAAAGCCAAAGCAATAATGTGATTATTTCAGTATAGATTCAGAGCTGAACATAATACAAATCAAGCACTCTAAAAGAAAAGATATAAATTATTACAATTTCTGAATTTTGCATATCTATTCGGACAAAATTGGAAAGACAAGAGAAGTGAGCATTCTTTTATATTAAATATGAACAATCCAAAAAGTTAAATAATGTGCCTCTATCATGTCTTGTATTTCTGAATCATATTTTGCTACATGTGAGACAAAGAGATCAGCAACCTTGGCAGAATCCCTCAAGTACAACAAATGTTTCAAAGGGAAACCCAGGGGAGAAAAATTAAAGTAGCCCATTGATGTTTCACTCAATTCATGGTCCGTGGAATACTTTTACCAAGTAGTGGAGGAACATGGACAAGGGAAATAGTACAAGCAGAATATATTGGAAAGAGGACAAAAGGATGGCTGGAATCCTGAACAAATCATGCCACCCAGCAAATAGTTTGTATTTTGTTGCAGATCCAACAGGAGTACTATAAATCCAGTGTGATTTCTTTTTTCACCTAATGCAGCAAAGGATATGCCAATTATTGACTTTTGTTTTTATAATACTTTAGAAGAACTTTACAATCCATCTTAAGGTTATTTCACTTCAATATATGTGCAAAGACTTGAAATTACCTTAAGATCATGTAATCAGTGCAATTATTTTTCCCTTAAAAAGATCTTTAATTAAATAAGAAATCAATTTTTCAAAGGCTTTAAAGATGATCAGAATACAGTATGTGTTCTACCCACTGCTGTAGTGAAGGGATCTTGGCTTATATTGTTTTCCTAGAAGAATAAGCCCATAAACAAGATGACCAAATAGCAATTGTCAGAAAAGTAATAGTGAGAATTAGAATCTCAGCACTTCACTGGATGGATAGGGCACAGCATCCACAGCAGCTTTTTCCGCATTGTTCTGTTCATAAAGACTGAACAATGGATTCATTCCCAAAGTTTCATTTAGAACATAGCATTCAGAGAAAGGCTTTTCTACTTTGTTTTTTATACACCAGTCTATGTCTTCCAAGAAATATGGAAGAAGAAATTGCTTATTGAAATATAAATCTTGAACCCTAATTATACCTTAGCCTTTTGTTAGAGTAAAATAGAGCAATGTGGATGGCTATTTTTATAAATATAAATGCTATGAATTCTTCAAAGTAGCTGCTTAAATTATAAAAAAACATGAACTTTCATACTAGACCTGGCATGCATTACTCATCTAGTGAACCTAAGAGAAAATATCTAAAATTCAGGTAGTTCCAATACATATTTTTATTTTCAATGGGACTTTTGTGCTCTATTCATTCATGGTATGTAACTCAGAACAACAACTTGGTTTTCAAGTCATGATGATACCCAGGAGGTTTAAGATATATATGTCCTTTGTCCCTGGACCTTCAGGGTACTAGAATACAAAATATGTAACAATACCTTGGCTTCACAGCATAATCTTTATTGTTAAAATAGTAAATAAAAACTTACTCTGATGTCTCCTTTTGGGGAATAATATACACTACAGGCAAGAAATGTAGCTTTTTCTCTCTTTGTTGTAAGGGAGGATTTATTATTGAAAAACAACTATTCTTCTTTAAACAAAATTAACAATACCCACTCATTTCTAAATTGCATGACTACATCTGTAACTATTTACCTGTGTGCCTATACTTATAATTTTTACATTAGCTATGTATCTAATTCTAAGGATTTTGACCTACAGTTTCTATGTTTCTGTAAACTCTTTTTCATCTTTTCTTCAGGCAGGCTTGACTTCTGTATACCTCTGTGAATTACCCAGTTTAGTTAGGCCGGTCCTTGGCTTCTCTCGCAGCTGTAGATTGTGCAGAAGCTTCTGAGTTCTAGCGACCCTTTACCCAACCTAGGTTTGGCTAGCTTGGTTACTGGCTAATGTTTATATGCTTTTCAGCAGCATACTAGTTGCTGTTGTCCTGAACTGCTGCAAGGATTTTAGTATCTCTCAGACTTTGGGAAAAATGTGTGACCAGTGCTGACCAGGCTTTTGGTGTTTCTGGAGGAGATGGCATGGCTGCAAGGCTCTTCCACTCTGCTTAGCTTTTGGCAGCTTGTGTATCTGAATCAGTGCCTGTTTTTTCCACACTTCCAGAAGCCAGCTATACCAAGCCAACTTTGCCCTAGTGATTTGTGCTTTTCTCTTCCCTTGCCTGCAGTCTTCTCTTTTCCTGTTCTTGAAATCACAAAAGCAATATCCCCTCCTGACACAGAGAGACACCCACCCAAGGTGTCCTCCTTTTATATTTGGAATGTAGGTGTGGTTCAGCTAATCCAGCCGCCTCCTAGAGAGCAAGAAAAGAAAGAGGAAGGAATGGCTCCTGCTGACTGCTGTGAGGCTCTCCTTCCACATTTACATTCTTCTTACTAGCTGCAAATGTTCTTGTAGCTCCTTGTACAATATGTCAGATGAAATGAATTTCATGATCTTTTGTATAATGCATATGTTCCAACAGTCATTTCAAATTTAATTTATTTCCTTGAAATTCATTCATCTTTGGGATACCCCTTTTAACCATTTGATTTTAAAATATGCAAGCGTTATGCCTAAGTTCTGTGCTTCAACTGGTATGTCCAAACCTTATTGTGTTCACTTGGATTTTTCAAGCAATTCACTTCCAAGTAGGCTTTCTCACTATTCCATTGCATCGAATGCACTGGTTTAATGAGAAGTTATTTGCTGTCTTTATCCCTGTTAAAAGAAGATGGTTGCTCCAGCTTAGCCATAAAGGTTTGTTTACATTATATCCTGTTCAGCTAATTTATCTAGCTTCTGTAGGGGTGTTTCAGAATACAAATGTACAGATTTTCTGCAATGAAGGATGTCTTTTCATCCCCGCCCCCCTCAAAATACCACTTTCACATTCTTTGTTTATAATTCTGTCATGGTTGTTATTCTATAGAATTAGAAGAGATGGGAATATAGCAAAAATTTACTTTTAAAAACAGATGATTGCTTATTTTTCTAGAAATAACACTTGGCTGAAGATTTTGTTTGCCAAAACAGCTTTTTAAAAGTATATTTCAATTCTAGCAAAGAGATAAGCTGAATAAGCTGCAGGGCATTGTGGCTTATAATAATTTGGGGGTGCACATTGGGCAGAATTACAATATCTTGACTAATAAAAAATAAATAATAATTGACAAGAAATGATAGATTATATAATATTGATCCATTTGTTCTGGAGTAGCAGTCTGGGAAACATCTCAATCTCAAGACTGTGGATGTAAATAAAAATGGCCTTAATCCAGCACCAGGTGAGGGGTGCTTAAGCACATTTCCTTCAGTGGATTTGATCTCTGACTGAGTTAGATTGTGGAAAAATAGCAGAAGCTTGAATGTGTGGGGTAGCTAAATGATGTTTGATTCCAAGCTTTATGCCCATTTTATAAACACGAAATGTATCATTCTCTTATTCCTGGAGGCCTGATCTTTTTTGTAGCCTATTGAGCAAGGGAAACCTGATAGTCATAAGTTCAGAAAATTATCAAGTCACCTTTAATCTGCAGTTTAGGGTAGCTATATTCCTGTGATTTTCTAGAATCTTGGGGATTTCTTATTTGCGTGAGCAATGGAGTAAAGCAGAGAGATTCATGAGCTATTTTTGATAACATTCTGATACATGCAACATGAGGTGCAAATTATAAATGCATATTCTTGATAAAGCAAAAAGGCGGTGGATGGAAAGGTAGAAGTAAAGGGTTTTTTTGGTCTTTTTTCAGAAACTGCTGTCAGGTAGCAAGTTCTGTCAATGTCAACTGATTCTGCTTATGTTGCTTAATTCTGTTTAAGAAGCTGGTAGTTCTATTAGCTACTTATTTAGGAGGAGGCCTCACTGAATTCAGTTGAACTTGCATCTGAATAAGCACTTATGGGATATTATGCAAATAACATTTTAGGTAAATATTCCTTAGGGGAGGAAATCTCACTTCCATGGATGATTTTGCAATGGCTAATAAATTATATGAAGGCTTTGGAAAAGATGTTCAGATGACGTGACATGCTTGTACCTACAAAGATCTGAATTGTTCATGCAATGGGGATATTTTTGTGACACTCTATGGAAGCAAAAGTAAGACTTTGAAGAAGCAGGATTGAAAGAGTATTGGTGCTTTGAACTTTAATGCCTGAGAAGACTCCTGAGAATATCATGGATAGCTAAAAAACAAATAAACAAATGGATCATAGCACAAATCAATTCAGAGTTCTTACTTGAGGCAGAAATGACCAGGCACAAATTATCATAGTTTGAATACATTATGCAAAGACTTGGCTACATTAAGAATTCTATAATGCTGAGAAAGGTGGGAGGAAAGAGGAGAAGAGAACAACTAGCAGTAGGGTTACCAGATATCTGAACAGGCAAAGAAGGATCCGGCAATTGGAAAGGAGGACAAATGAGAAAAAGAAGGACGCACTAACTGTTTAACTTTCCTGGCATCTGCAACAAAAATTACAGCGAAAAATGCAAAAAAAATGTACTTAGGCCTGAAATTTTTCCATTGTCAAAAAAACTGGTTTTTCAATTGCAATGTTTTTCTAACAAATCTTTATTTTCAAGAACATGTGATAGTGATAACATACTGTACAACTGATGACATGCTTTTTACCATAGAAACATAATAGGTCAGGTGATCTACAGACTACAGTAATCATAGATTTGAAGGAGCTGGA
Source organism: Liasis olivaceus (assembly GCA_030867105.1). NCBI lineage: Eukaryota > Metazoa > Chordata > Lepidosauria > Squamata > Pythonidae > Liasis > Liasis olivaceus. The sequence goes on from CM061349.1 coordinate 58,221,846, forward strand.
TTAAAGCCGACTGCTGGAATCAGGAAATTAACTAGCATAAATCTAGGCTGTTGAGTCTGTCAATGGATGAGGAAAAGAAAGAAGCAGACAATTTACAAAGTCACAACACAACACAGCACAACACAAAAGTTTGAATGACTGCTGTTGTAAAAACAGTCCAAAATAATTTTTAAAAGACATTTAAAAAGCTGGATAATATTTGATTTTAAGGCTATGCCTGCTGGATGAAGGACATGAGGACAGAAAAAAAGACATGTCCTCCTTTCGCCAGATGTCTGGTAACCCTAACTGGCTGCAGAGTGGATGGACTCAATTACAGCAGCAACAGTTGCATCAATGGAAGGCCTAAAGGGCCAGGGTTGGAGGCAAATCATCCTGGAAAAGATCTATCTATGTGGTAGGTAAGAGTTGACATTCACTTGATGGCACTTTATCTATCTGTCAAAAAGGAGATGGGTGGAGGAACTCACTGCTATGTTACCTGCGTGGCAAGTTTATTGTTTAGTTTTCTATAGGAGTGCTGCAAGCTTACACATGCTTAGCTGGGAATCAGCCATACTGAAACCAAGGGGAATCAGTTCTGAGTGGGCATCTTTTTCAAAGCATCTTTTAATTGTTGTTCAACTCACAACTGCAGAGGTATTTGCAGCAACAAGGTGTCCTTGTTGATTTTGTGACTTTTTTCCTCTCTTTCTCTCTTTTTTTTGGGGTGGGGACTGCTGTACTCCCTTTAGCATTGCCCCCTTCAAAACTGGAATATGGCCCTGGAAGAGTTTCCCAGAAAGGGACTGTACCTCTGGCATAAAAATAATGAAGGAGACATAAATAAATCATTATTTGAATTAAGGTGATCCTTTCAGGGTTTGAAAGTCAAATGCATGTTACACTGTTATGGAATACAACCAAATTTCTTTTCTTTTCAACTGGTATTTTGTAACTGGACACACCCATGACACACCCATGACTGGCCACTGAAAAATTGTATCCCTCTCCTTTAATAGGCCTGAAATAATATAATTCAGAGCAACCTCTCTGTTAGTCATCAAGCACGATTACTTTTATACATAAATAGGCAATACTGTTTCTGTTGCATTTGTTATTGTACGTTGAAGCATTTCTTTAACCAAGTGCCTACTAAGGAAGGTTGCCATCTGTGTCTAGCTGAGTTTCATCTGACAATAGATATAAATGGCCTGAAAGCTGTGTAAACACTTTTACCTGCAGCCCTACAAGATTAAGAGAATATGATAAAAAGGATAAGGAAAGCACTGACATAACTGAGTTTGCTATTCTGTATAGAGCTGTATAGTGCTTTGAATCTGATGTCAAAAACATTCTTTGGAGCACACAGGGGCAGGGACATAGCATCTATCTAGCTTCTTCAAGCAACTGCATCTTTTCCCAGAATCACAGATCATCATGCAAACTCAGTCCCAAGGAAAGATGTAGCTGCTTTAAGGTGTTTAAGACAAGTGCTATGTGTGTATGCCAAAGTATCTTTGGAAACTGAACCCTTGGTGCTATATAGTCTGAGTGGTATAGACAGTGAGGGGCAAACTGGCAAACAACCTTTCTGCTTCTGCAATTCAGCTTGGAAATTATGAGAGAGGGTGTGCGAATTGGTATTTAAGAAATGAAATCCTGATAGTCATCTAGAATGTGCTTTCCATGCCAAGAACTGTAATCAATGTTTTACTTTGTCATACTTTTTCACCCTTACTTATTTGAGCTCTTAATTTCCTAGGGGGAAAAAACAACCAAATTTTCCTAGCACATTCAACTTGCTAGTTGGTAAGTCAATTTAATTTCAGTCAAAATTGTGCCGCCTAGCTGTTAAGTACCTTCCACATTAAATCCTTTGGGACTGATGCTTTCTCTTCTCCGTTTGCTCTGGGGTTAGATGACACTTTTGAACTGTTTTTCCCCCGTTCCCTCACTGTCAGGATCTTGGTTTGATTTTTAGTTATAATATGAAGCAAAGTATGCAGAGAAATGTTGAAGCTCTTTAACAGTTTAATTTCCCAGTTATATTATATATACATTGTTCATAGCAAAATTGCCTTTTAGCCCATACAGCCTATGTTAACTGTCAGATTAGAGTTAAATACAGTTAGATCAGGACAATTTTGAAAAAGCTTATATTTCCTTACTTCCTAAGTCCCATATACTTAATTTTATTCCTGGTTGTAGAGACACATGCGCATCTGATGTGTTGCAAGTTAGGTACCCTGAACCCTTGTGTCCTGTGACGGCCTTTTCCTCCAGTGACTGAACAGGTTTCCGATATGACCTGAATTCCTTTCCAAAGAAGTCATACCTCATGTCATCCCTTTAAAAACATTGTCCCAAAGGAAGGATAAAAGTGCTTCAAATGTAGGTTGACCAAAAGGCAGGAAGGAAAAAGGATTTGTATGATTCTGGAAGTACAGAATGTCTGCTTAAGTACTGTCAGAGCATTTCCTCTTAGCCAATTTGAAAACCAGTCCTCAAGCTAACATCAAAGAGTAACTTATTTAACTGTTCCATGTCTACTTTACTAAAGCTGTTGCTATTATTTAAAGGAGTTATTTCTCAGTGTAAAAATGTATTATATCTCCTGATGTCTTTGTTATAATTAATAAGCCATAAATATATAACACATTTCTAGGATATTACATATTACATACATAGACAATATCAAACAGGCAGAAGAATAACTTTAAACAGCCCCAAGCCATTGAACTAAAGCCATTGAACTGAAGAGAAGCTTGTTGAGAACCTAGCTATTTGTCCCTCTGCCCCCTTACACACCTGTCTAAGCAGTCTTCTTAGAGGCATAGTGTATTTCAGTGATACTATACATGGCTAAACCCACTCTCACCCCTCCCTTTGCAAAATAACCCAAGGCAACAGCTGTGGCATGTAGGAAGTGTCCTGGGCTGGACCTCTTCCATCCATCTCTTTCTTCCCCACTACTCCTTTTGGGTTTTACAAGCCTTGGTACTTCTCTAGTGAAATCACTGGGCAGTTTCCTTGCTGATGAATCTTGCCAGCCTCTCCTCCACTGGGTAATAATTGCCAACAAGATTCCTTATTTTCCCCAAGCTGCTGGGTTTTTTTGTCCTTTCTTTCTTTCCTGGAACTCTGCCTGGGCAGGATGCTGTAAGGAAAAAAGCCCCATACCTCATTTTCCTTTTTTTCTTGTTTCAGAAGGGAAAAGTCTGTGTCAGCTTTGTCTCTAATCCCCTTATCTTATTTCATTCCCCTTTCCAAGCTAACTTTCAAAAAAATTTATTCTTTTTCCTAGCCATTGCTCCAGGCTAAACCTTCTCTGATGCATTCATTTCTCCCTGCCTCTAAGCATACCTTTCTCTCTTTTTCTTATCCATCTCTATAGCTCTTTTTAATACCTTTCCTAACTCTTGGATTTTATTTCTCCTTCTCTGCTCTTTTGGACAATCCGTTTCTATCCAGAGGTCACTATTTTCCTTCACAGCTCCAAGCTAACAGTAGAGCCTTTGTCTCCCTCTTAATCTTCACCTATTTGCTCTATTCAGATGTTCCTATTTATATTCCTATTTATATTATTCTATCACCTTGATTAGAAACCCAGTCTTTGGACCCAGATTTAAACTTCCTTACTTTTCCTGGCAAACTACAACTAGTTTGCATCAAAATTTTACTCCAGTGTAAGCACCTGAGTTGAATTTAGATGGTCAGTCAAGTTCTTATTCTGTCAAGTCCCCAATTCTTGATCCGAGTGATATGACCATGCAATTGCCTACCGTTGCTTGGATTAGCTGTCCAAGATACAGGTCACACGTTAAATAGATAATTCAAGAAACATTATATTTTGGGGTTCTAAAATCCTAACATTGCTACTAAAAATAAAATATGGATTTATTTAATATAATACGTAGATATAATTAATCTGCAGCAGGTATTCAGCTAATATTAAACTTTTATTGATTTAGAGTCAGACACATACACAAGCAGACATCATTTTGAGAAATATGCCATTCTCTATCACAATACAAGTCCTCTTGCCCCACAGGATGCTGAAGGCGCTTTTCTTGCTGAAACTACACTTTCAGCCTGTAATCTATAAACTCTCAGTCAGTAAATCCCAGACCACAGTCTTTTTCATTACATGGACATTCTTCCTCCCTTTTGGAAGGACTGAGGTATCCCACCCTACTCCCCATCACATAAGAAAAGAACATGCCCATTATATAAATCCCCATTTAACAAAATTTCATATAAAATATAAACATAAGCAGGCAGTGACTTATTTAATTTTTTAAACATACCTTTTTTTTTCTACATCAACATTACTAGCTTATGATAAGGTGATCCTTATTTAATTCCTTATTTGGGGGTGCAGCTGTAAACATGAGTGTAAACTTGTCAATTTCCCAGGTGAGTTGAACTGCAGTTAAGTGAAGGATGACCTAAATCCCCTTATATAGTGGTTGAAACTGCAAAACAATAGAAATGGAGTTTCAATTATTTGTAGTGCTGCATGGAGACCTGAGGGACACAGTACCTGAATGAAACGGAAGGTGTCTCAATCCCACTGAACATGCTGGGCTGAACTGGTGCTTGCAGAAATCCGATGATGACACAAGTTGGCTTGGCAGCCCAGCTCAGAATTGAGGGCTCGTTTCAGGGGTCACTGCTCTTTCTGGGGAATCCTGGAGAGGCACCTGCTCTGCATACACACATACACCCCCCCCCCAAGTTTCCATCTATGTTGGTAAAAGCAAAGAAAAAAATGTCATTCCTTAAATCCCTTCTGCATATCTTTTTTGCCATATATGTTCTTCTGCCAGTTGGATTGACTGAGATATTTTACTCTCCCCACTTTGCAGATGATGAATGGAAGAAGTTTCAGAGGTTTACATCTGCCTCAGATGTATGATGTAACTCTTACCAACTAAATAATTTTTGTATTGACCGATATGTACAAAAGTTACAGAAAAGTGCTTATGTCTTCCTGGAAAAATAAAGAAAACTATTTATTTTTTTCAAAAAGTACACTCATATGCACACCCTGCATAGCCAGCTAAAGGTACTGGTGGTGGGGATATCAGGATTAGTTGCTTAGGGACCACACAAATACTTGGACAGGTGCAGCTAGGCAAAAACAACTGTGGCAGGTATAAAAAGGAGACTATGCTTGATAAATGTTATTAGCTTGTTTGAGGAGGTGACAATGAAACCCGACAGGGCTGAAAAGATAAACATAATCTACTTGGACTTTGAGATAGCCTTTTATGTTTGTAAACTCAAGACTGGACACAGGGTAAGTTACCACGGAGAAATTTTAAACTACTAGAAAAATGGCAAGGTTAACATCAGAGAATCAGACTTAAATAAGCATATCACACATTATGAAGAAACCACCAATCAGGATGTAACGATCTGCCACCCGCTGATCCCAAATCCAGTAACTTTCCTTGCAACCAATATTGATTCAAAAGAAAGTTCATTTATTGAGAACAAGTGTACAGTTCCAAAGCATTGCTAAGACTGAGCCTAAGTGCGCCAAAAGTTGCTTTTCTTACTTTACCCCCCTACACCCCCCTTAGTTCCTGGTCTCCTGATTCCCTTGCTGGTACAACCTTGAGCATGCCAGCGCCTGTGATAAGGAGCCATCTGTTTCTAACGGTTTCTCATTCCTTCTCTCCCCCCCCCCCCCACTTTTACAATGGCAGAACCACAGCATATAAAAAGCAATTTCTAAACTAGCCATCATAACAATCTGCTATTAAATCTTGCGAGGATTCTGACACAGGATACTTTGAAAATCACCAGGAAGTGGTGTTCTTATTCCTGCAAATGTGTGACAGTAATTTCAAAGTATGTGCAAAGATGATCACAGCCACAAGAGTAAAACATAAAATTAGAAAATGTAAAAGTTCTAAGTTCAGGAACTACAGTGCATCTAGTTTAAAACAAATTCCAAAAGCACATGGCTTTTTACTTTCTTGAAACATTCACAACTCTCTGGCAATGGACTTAATGGAAAAAAGAAATATTCATAATTGAATATACCATCTATATATTCTATCAAAAATGATTTTGTGAATGTAAGATTTACCTTAAATGTCACTCTGTAGTACAGTTCTTTGGATATTGATTCTGTTTATTTTGACCATCTTGAATTCTGCAATGCCCCCTTTAATTGAAATATAGAGTTGGAAAGAATCATAGATGTCATCTAATCCAACTTCCTATTCAATGCAGAGTCCATTAAAACATCCCTGACATAGGATCATCTGGCCTTTGTTTGAGGACCTCTAGTGAAGGAAAAGTCACCATATTATACGGCTGACAACTCATACTAGTTTTCACGCATTGGTTATGTTCCTGCCCTCTGGGACAATAGAGAATCAGTCTACTTCCTCTTCTGCTATCATATCTTCCCTCAATCATTCCTTCTGTAGTCTAAATTACAGAGATTTTTTAAATGTTCTTCATTGGGCTTAGTTTCCAGGACTTTCACCAGCTTGGTGGACCTCCTCTGAACTTGTTGAAATTTGTCACTGTCCTTTTTGAATTGTGGTGCCCAGAATTGGACACAGCACTCCAAATGAAGTCTGACTCGGGCAGAGCAGAATGGAACCATTACTTCCCATGATATTAACTCTATGCCCTTGTTAATTCATTCCAAGATAGAATTTGGCTTTTGTCAGCTGCCACCTTTCATTGGATACTAGCTACCTCTTTCATATTTTTCACTCTTGAACAGTATATGATATTTCCTCATTAAAGATAGCATTTTTTTTCCTGATGTAATTTATAGAATGAAATGGATATAGGAAACTTCAGAGGGAGAGAAGGAATGTACAGTTGACAATATTTCAAAATGATGCTGAAATTTTATCATCTGAAATTTCATATTCTCAGGATTCAACCAAACCAGAGGTTCAGATGATGTGAAATTTTGGACCAAATTTCACTCTATAGCACTATTTTGTTCATACCCAGAGACACCTTGCCTTGGGCTATTTAGCTGATTGTGTGTGGAAGAAATTCTACTTCAGGGAAACCTGCTTCTCCAGAGCAGTACAAATCTATGGAATGGACTTCCCACTGAGATCAGACTGGCCTCTTCCCTAGTAACATTTAGAAAGTTATTTAAAATGGAGCTTTTAAAAAGACTCTTTCAGTAACTTTACAGACCCACCAAGAATCGCAGGGCAAGCTGTTACATAAAAATAGCCAGCAAACCACACTTTCTGTCAGGCCTAGCCCCGGGGAACTCCAGGAGACCATGCAGATTCAGTCCAGCAAAGTTTATTAGCTACAACCTCTATCAAGAATCTTCCCAGACTGGAACTAGTTCCCAGGGTCAGTCAGTAAACACAGCGTGAATTCCTCAGGGAGGTGCCAGCCTCATCTTCTTATCTCTTCCCTGCGCTTCAGGAGACGAAAGAGGATGCTTCACTCCCTGAGTCTGGCCTTCATAATTCCATTCCATCACATCACCCCTCCCTCCATGTTCATCCTCCCCCTCGGAGTTCTCAGCAGAACTTGGCAAAGGCGGGAGGGACGACATGTCAGGTGATGATGGTCTCTCAGCACCTCCTGCCTCCTCCATACAGTCTTCTGATGGTTCCTGAAAAACAGCTACAACATTAGCAGAATCAGCCCCCCTCCCTCCTACCATCTGCAAACCTGAAGTAGAAGGCTGTGGGCTGCCAGCTCAAGTCTGCTCCTCCCTTACATTCCCCACCAAACCTTCGTACTTCTCAGGCATGCTACCAGGCGAACGCAGTAACACTGGTGGTGGGGGAGGTGGTGGCTGGACTACCGGTCCGAGTTGCTGTATTAGTTGTCCCATAGCTGCTTGCAGTTTATTAATCTGTGCATCCACTTGCTGCTGATGCTGTAGTAGGGCTGCTGCCAATAACTGTGATGTCAAATTAGCTCCCTGTGGATCTGTTGCCATGATGTAACTCCTTCTTCTGGAAGGTAGTATGAGTCTGGGAAGATTGATGTCAGGCCTAGCCCAGGGAACTCCAGGAGACCATGCAGATTCAGTCCAGCAAAGTTTATTAGCTACAACCTCTATCAAGAATCTTCCCAGACTGGAACTAGTTCCCAGGGTCAGTCAGTAAACACAGCGTGAATTCCTCAGGGAGGTGCCAGCCTCATCCTCTTATCTCTTTCCTGCACTTCAGGAGACGAAAGAGGATGCTTCACTCCCTGAGTCTGGCCTTCATAATTCCATTGCATCACACTCTCCCTTGCACTGATGATGTTACTTAGCCTGGTAATGAAATGTCTGCAAGCTCAGAGAGGACCAAGAACCCAACAATGTCCTGTTAATTTGCATCACTCACAGTTTAACATCCATGAGGAGGAAAGGGAAATACTGCCATTTTATTTAATTAATTTAATATATTAATTTTCAGCTGAAGCCAAAAAATGACAACACTAGAGACAAGTAAATCCTAGGAGGGCAATCCTTCAAAAATGTACAGTTCAGGACTTAGAGTCTAAGAGAGAAAATCTCTGCAAGGTGGTCCAATAAGATACAATGGTTGATTGTATCAAAAGGTACTGCAAGTTTTAAAAGAACAAGGAGAGGTACAGTTCCTCCCATCTAGGTCCTGACACAGGTCATCCAGGAGAGAAACTAAAGCAGTCTTAGGCCCATTCCCAGATCTGAACTATTGGATCAAGTCATGGAGAAAATCTATGTGGGCACTAGGAGCCGAAAATGATTTGATGTCACATAACCAATCAATCAGTTGGATCAAAAGACAGCCTCTTTAGCAAGGGGCACACAACACAGCCTCTTTCATATCAGGAGGCACTGACAATTTCATGGATCCACATGGTCACTCTTCCATCCATTCCTGGCAACTACCAGGATGGGGAGGGCTCCAATCTACGTGTGGCAGAAGATAACACCCCATCCACTTCCTCAAAGCTCACAGGCAAAAATAATCCCAGCTCTACAAGGGCTGCCCTTGAAGACCACCTGGAAATTACAGATGGTCCAGAATGTGGTGGAGTGCATTGTTGGACATCCCTAGGTTTGCCCATATTACACCCCTGTTGTGTGAGCTGCACTGGCCTGCAGTTTCCTTCTGGGTGCACTTCAAGGTATTAATTATCACCTTTAAAGCCATACAAGGCATGGGCCAAGGTTATTTGTAGGATTGTCTCTCCTTGAAGGTATCTGCCCATCCCACCAGATTGGATAGGATAAACATGCTGCAGGTCCCTTCCCTTAAATATTTCCATTGTACAGAGCCTAGGAAACTTGCCTTTTCCATTGCAGCCCCTGCCCTATAGAACACCCTTCCCCCTGAGGTTCAGCAGGCCCCTATTCTTTTAACCTTCCTAAAAGCACTTAAGAACTGGCTTTCCTTCCAAGCACTGGGATAGGGTGAGGTTGGAGCTTGAAGATAGCGGTGCAGGTTGCATTGAAGGCGATTGGTTGTGGTGCCAGGTTTTTCTATTCTTGGTTTTATTGTTTTCTGTTTTTATTGTTTGTAAATATTGTGTTATTCTTTGGTTGTGAGGCACCCAGAATTTGGTCTTAAGATGGGTGGCCATACAAATGTTAAATAAGTAAAATAAATAAAAGGGCAAGATGATATTCCAGTCACCACTACAGAGTCTGCCCATGTAGAGTCAAGACTGAGGAGAACCCAAGTGACTTTGTCAGCAAAATGCTGTTCAGAATGGTCACTGAGGCTGGGTGGGAGATCTTTCTAAGTACCCTTCCCTAAAAGGTGTTAGTAACCTTAAGTAGGGCACTGGATAACAGTCTGCTATTGCAATATGGATGGAGAAGTAAGTCCACTTCACTTCCCTTATTATCATAGTGTAGGCCCAAACATGGGCACACAATCATGCTCAATCAAATCTGCTTTTTGTTTTTCTCCACTGGTGCTCCAGGCATAGTTCTTGCCACTTCATTTCTTAGTATACCAAGGTGCCAGCTAGGAATGGTGTGCAGACAGAGGCTGCTCAGGGCAATAGAGTCCAGCTCCCAATTCACCTCTCAGTGCAAGTGGTCCATCAGACACTAAACCAAATTGCCCACCAGAGAGCTGGGAAACTGCCCAAGGACCCTTTGGAAGCCAACAGGATACACTAGGCACATAAGGCAGACCATCCAAATTGGTTCTGCCATCCCATGGAAGTCAAATGTGGCTCTTAGTCACAAATAGATCAGGGTATGATCTGACCAGAGAAACAGGACAATAGAAATCCCTTTCATTTTCAGATGATATAACATCTTGTGGAGAGCCTCAGAGATGATCTTGAAGAAACTATGCAGAAACAGTTACAAAAACATGTAAAAAACATGTCTTAAGCCAGGAAACAAAGGGAATATTAGGAAGAAACACAGCCTGGCTCTGTGCTTACTCCCTGGGGTAAAAGACAGAGAAGGGAAAATGTAATCAAGTTTTCAAGACCTCTCCATCACCAGACCAGAGACCAGCTCCAGCAGGCCAGAAAAGGATTCCACTTATACACTAGCAAGGTAGCCAGTACACCAGTAAAAGCCCTAATTTGTTTCTATAGCTCAATCTAACAAGTAGCTTCCTACATCCTGGTATCTCAGGAGTAGAGTCCCTGAACACAGGTAAGATGTCCCTCATAATCAAGACCACACCTACCACACTGACAGGTGTCGAGCCTGCTGAAGGACCCTGTATCCAACAGGGCAGATTTTGGATAAGACAACATTGTCATCCTCATCCAACCAGGTTTCAGTGAAACAAGTCAGGTCTGCTGCTTCATCCACTAGCAGATTATAGATATAGATGGTCTTATTGCAAATAGACCTGGCATTAACCAACAGCACCTGGAGGCAAGATCTTCAGCTATCTGGCTACCTAGCTGGCAGGAAAAAGCCATTGTGCTGGAAGTTGGGATTGCCAGCAGATTGGAAAAGAGATCTCCTCCCCTGTAATAGCCTACTGAAGGCTTCCCACCATATCTCCCTTGACCTGACACTATTGGAATATGGCTCCCACTGTCCCATTCCTGCTGGGATTCACCAGGCCTCCCTACAAATAGTTAAAAAGGAGCTTTCTTGTCCACGTCCTTGACCAGACAACCAAACAGTCACACAGGCCCACTCTTTCCTAACCACTCAGCCAGGCCCTTAACATATTTATTCATACATATAATAATCAAAACCCTTTTATATCAAAATATCCAGACTCTTCTCCATTCAGACATCATCTTACTAATGGCTGGTGGGGGAGCTTCAACCCCAGTCTGCCTCATGCAGCAGTTGGGGCCAGGAAGTCCACTAATCCATCTTTCCTTTAATCAGCGGAAGGACAATCTAGGCAGACATATTCCCATTGGAAGTAAAAACAATGTGTCTCTCCTATATACTATTCCCAGTGCCAAAAATCCACAGGTCTATAAACCTCCTGACCAGGCAGGCCAGCACTGGCAGTCTGCACCCTCTGCCTCTCCTTGCCCTCCAACAGTGGTAATATGGCCCAGGTTGGGGTAGAACAAACCATATGCTTTAGAAAATACTCAGCCTGTGCCTCCATCAGTGGAGAACACCTGTTCAAGATTGTCCAAACAACCGCAGGATCCCTGATGTCAGAGTTTAAAAGTCCAAAACCACTGAAGGTCTCAGCCAGGAAGGCAGCACCTCACCAGTTCAATCTTTAACTAGGACCAGCCACACCATCTTCCAGTAACTGAACTGGATAATCACAATGGCAGTGGTTAGTCCAACAGCACCGGCCCCAGCAAAGAAGCTGATCAGCAGCTGGTGTTCTTGCATTTTCTAGAAATACGAACAACCACAATAGGAATAGCCAGCGGTGTAAAGTCCAAACTCTGGACTCTCCACTCTCCAGTCTGCACCTATCTGGAAGTCATAAACATCCTGCCAATCCCCTTTCTCTACAATATCACATGCCTCACCTCACCTCCGATGATTGCCCAAGCAGTCCCAACAATAACAGCAACACTGAGGGTATTTTAACTTAGCCTCCAAAACTCCATTGCTCACCTTGTTGTTCAAGGAACATCCCGCCCCCCCCCCCCCCCCCCCCAGAAAAACAAACACCAGAGTCAGTCCCACAGACTGACATGGTTAGGGATCATATCAAATAAGAACCTTATTTGGTGCCATCTTGGGGGAAAAAAGGACATTGTCCTAAGTGTATTCCTCTTCTTTATTTCTTTCCACACTTTGTCATTTCCCTTCAGATTTACTAATTGAGCATTACCAATGTGCTACATCATGTACATCATGATAAAAAATCAGCAGCTTGATACAAAGATAATGCAAGAATAACTTGTTCTTGATCTCAATTCACTCCACTGCATCAAGGGGAGAAAAAAACAGACTGAAATTCAAAGCTCAGACAATGAGTATATCAATAAGCATATCATATCTGGACTGCAAACATCCAGATGACCATTAGATGGCAGGAAAGAGATACAGAAGAGCAACTCTTCACTATTGGCCAATTTTGCAGTTCAGGTACATCATGTCTAATATCAAGTCAAAGTAGGAGAACCCTATTTAGCTACTTAGGACAAAATCACAGATGTGATGGAATCTTAACATCCATAATGCTGATCTTAAACATAGTCATAGTAGTGTTATTATTTCCTTGTTACATATTAATAGGAATCGTTCGATCCTGAAGGTATGCAACTTGAACAAGCATCAGTTCCAGGAATTATTTACCAGCAAACTGAATGGATTTTGGAAGACAACATTGTTTTGTGTACCAGCTTACAAAAAGAGGACGTTCTTGCTTCACTTCTGTACCCTGATTCTCATTCTTTAACATATTCTTTTCATTGTATGTGTCCTATATTTATTTTTTCTCCTCTTGATACCTTAATTCATGGCCACTGTTTGCATCTGTCCATACTTTTTTAGGGAAGCTGTCCTCAAAACTCTGTATGATTTTAGGACATCAGTAACCCATTTTACAGCTCGTTCATTGCTGAGTGAGGAAAATCCATGCCTGACAGGAAAGCAACACAAATTCAGAAGTCCTCATTCATGTCAAAATCTGCACTCCCAAAAGTTTGATATGATATGGAAGCCACTGAAGAGGCATAAAGGGAGAAGTGACATACAAAGCATTGTGAGGGAATAAGGGGTTTTATCAACAGCATGTTCAATTGGCAGCACATAAACAGGAAAACCACACAAGTGATGGCTAACCCAAAAGATATTTCAATAGTTCATGCAAAATCTAAGGAGGCCATTGAACAAGATTTTTAGCAGTTAGTTTTGAATGAAATAAGCCAGTGAGACATGACAGAAAATCACCCAGTATTATCACATTGCATCTTCCTGTGAGCACATGTGGCCCTATTTCTAAATTGCACAAAATGACTTTTCTCTTCAGCCAGGACCTTTTCCATTTGAATAACATTAATACTGACTTTGTTTTTATGAAATTTGAGTATTTAGTTGTTTTAGTTAGTCACATCCAGTGATGGGGGAATCCTTTCCTTGTTCCCCAGATATGCTCAGAAGCATCTTTTGAGATCATACAGCAGGATGCAAAGGAAGAACAAATTGCCCCTCCTCATTTTGCTGATGGAAGAAAGTCTATCACTGGGAATGATTGATGGAATGCCACCCAACACTTAAACACCTTGTTTTTATAATTAACAGTAACAGTAACCATATCTAGCTTATGGAAAGAAGGAAATTATGATGTAACCTCAGAGAGAGAGGGCAAAGTAAAAATGTTTCTATAACTGCTGTCAAGAAGATCAGAAGTCGCTTTTTTATAATATTTCATTTCCTTCCTTCCTTCCTTCCTTCCTTCCTTCCTTCCTTCCTTCCTTCCTTCCTTCCTTCCTTCCTTCCTTCCTTCCTTCCTTCCTTCCTTCCTTCCTTCCATTATTTCTATTTCTATTTTCACTATTTACTGTTCTTTTTTATTATCTTTATTTTCTCTTATGGTTTTTACTTTGTTAAACATATCTTTAATAAAAATGATAAAAATAAAACAAAATAAGAAACAGTAACAGTAACAATAACAATAACCATCACAGGAAACTCTGGGAAAAAGGATTCAAGTTAAGATAACTGAAGTGTGGGAATGTACAACTCCTTTAGATCAGTGTTTCTCAGCCTCAGCAACTTTAAGATATGTGGATTTGAATGTGTTGAAGTCCACACATCTTAAAATTGCCGAGATTGAGAAACCCTGCTTTAGATTATAAATATCTTAAGGCAGACACCTTTTATTTCATTGAACACCATGCATTTTCATGGAATAGTGTTAGCTGGAGAATATCCTTGAAAATTCCTTTCTTAAAAGTCAATGAGATAAAAGATACAGCAAAGGTGAATGAAGAAACATTAACCTAAGTGGTATGCATATAATCATTTGATAAAAACAAACCATCTTGAACATCTGGCCTTATGGTGAGGATAATGTAGTCTTATTTCTGTTCTCCTGGATTTCTGCAGAAAGGTGTTTACCAATATCTTCCTACCTGGCCTGGTATTATTGCAACAGGTAAGTCAGCTTACCTGGTAATCAAATGGGGCAAGGTAGCATTTGATGGGCAACTCATGACGGCTGTCCTTGACTCTTGATAGATGGAGCTAGATGTCTGGAGCAAATGTGAAATAATACTGTGCCCTACTATAAATTTTACAGCTGTTTTTATGAGTTGGTCGGATTGCTGTTCTGATCATATAGTAATATTTGTGAATGCTTATCCCACCTGGGCAAGGTAAGTGCTAAATCCTGTAATAATTTCAATTTAACTAAATGATATTGCCACTTTCAGTATTACTGGCTTGAAACTCATTATTAACTTTAAGACTCATCGATAAATTTATCTCTTAATATCTACTTCTATAGTGTCTTTGGCATCACAGAAAGGGCTTTTTTGTGTGTGTGTGGTTAATGTATGTCATGTGAAATGGCTCACACCTAATTGTTAGGTATTAGGCACAAAAATGGCATCTTTTTAATCAGACTATGGAAATGAATGCTTGCATTGGAATAAAACAGGAACACCAGATAAGATAAACTTCACACATTTAAATTAATATTTTAAAAGCTACCTTTGTCTTGGGCATTGGAGAAGAGACAAAGAAATTAATATTTTCATAATATATATGTCATTTTATATTTCATGCCTGAATCATTTGAAAATGCAGATTAATTTGAAAACAGTTTAGCAAGCTGAACTATTGAATTGGGTCCTCTAAGATTTAGGATTTGTCATCTCTTTTACAGTTGACACCCAGTGAGAGCTTGTCAATTACAAAGGAGTGAAATGAAGTGAAAATAAGTCACATCTTCATCTTTTCGTTTTATGCTTGGCTGATTATGGAGAGACATCATTTACAAGCTGAGAGTAATTACTTGCAAAGTTATGTTTTACCCTAATCCCAAATTATTTATTATTTTATTCTATTATGATGAGGCATTGTAATTGAATAATCTTATTGCCCAAATTACCATACTAGAAATCATTTGGCTACCTAAAATGTGGCTTTTATAAGTTAAAATAAAAATAATTCTTAAAAATAGAAGTCAGATAGTGTAGATTTTTTCTGCAAATAAATGGTTTCTTTTATGGTGGGTTATTTTGAACCCCATAATTTTACAAATATGTACTGGCACCTAATTTAGCCAATATATTAAAAAGTGAATATAAGTTATAGGAAAAAATAACATGATAAAAACCTCTATCTATTTACATAAACACACGCTTTGATTTTCTTTTAGCATCTTTGTGTACTGTACTGTATTAGTAATAGTTCTGCTTATTTATATCATTCTGCTAACAGTGATAGTTTTTAGCCTGGTACAATTTAGCAAATGTATCTTTTCTACAATCTTTATTTGCTATATTGAGAACATGCAGGAAACTTGTTCATAAACCATTAACTGAATGAAATGCAGCAACAAAGTTTGCTAGACTGCAGCCTGTTATTTTTTAGGTTTCTTTTTAAACAAAATATAGATGTGCCTCCAGTATCTTTTTCTCAACACTGTTGCTTTGATCCTGGACACACTCCTACACACTAGGTGGCTTTGTGGATATAATTCCTATACACGGAAGGATTTTGCATGGGAAAATAAAAGTTATGTCAATTGACTGTTTGGTGAAAGCAAATTCCACTGAAATTGACACAGAGAGGGTAAAAATAAGGAAAGAAGTAGTCTGATAAAAGATCTAAACTTGTTTTGACAGATGTAAGGGTGTTGATTAGAATCTCTGAGCAAAGAACAGAGGATTCTGTAGTGGTATTGGAAAGATTTGTATTTAGCTAAGATTTTTGGTCTAAAATATCTAAAACCTGAATCCATGTTATATAGGTAGTCCGCAGTTTAAAAACAGACCTGGTTCTGTGCTCAGGCCTGGGACCCAGAGTGTGTGAAGGAGCCCATACTCCTGGCTATGCTAATGAGTGTTGTGGCTTTCTAAACTGCTGTATATTTTGATTTTTGTATAAGCTTCTGTTTTTTACTTTTTAAATAAATTTAGCCACCCAGTCATTTGTTGAGATGGGCAGCCATATAAATTGATTAGATAGATAGATAGATAGATAGATAGATAGATAGATAGATAGATAGAATTCTATAAAATTACAGTATTGATATTTAAGTCAGTCTATTTAATTAAAAAAGAGGAAATTAAGCATCCAAACTAATATACTAATAAAACTTATTAAGAATGAGACTCCCAGAGATAAAATATATTTTAAAAAATCATCAGATCATTGAATAAATGATAAAGAACAGAATGTTCTTATAACACTAGTTGTTGTTAATTTTCACCAAATAGCATTGTCAAATCAAGTCAGTTGTTTGAAGCAAAAATAATGAATCGTGAATTTGGTCAAGATGTACCAGTCCTAATCACAGTACTCCAAATTTAAATATATCTTAAGACCCATTCTGCTTAGCACCCTCTTCACTGAGGAGAAGATGCACAAAGGACACATTTCTTCCCATCTCCAGTCTTTCTGGGCATCAGACATTTGTATAAAAGGAACCATTTCATTCTTTCTACCTCTGTTGATTTTCCGCTGAATGTTATGAACTATACTGAGAATCCCCTGGGACTGTTGTAATAAGTGTGCATTCAGTTTAGGATTGGGAGCAGAACTATTTGAGCAGAGGTGGAAACTCAGCAATTTGTCTTTTCTTGACTTTTGTATCTAATTCTCTTTCTCTGCCCTCCTTTTGCTCTTCTTTCTATTTTAAAATTCTGCATAAAAGCTTCTCAAGTGCTTATATCTTCATGCAAGCATTATTGACTTTTTGATTGAAAAGCCAGTCATTTCTGTTTATAAACAGTTTTGTATAATGTAACCTGGCATTTTTCATCACTGTTCACTGCAGTCTTCTCTTATAAAACTTAATGGATGTCAGAAATGAGTCAATCAAGTATGAGAAACAGACAAAAGAAAAAATTCCTGCACATGAACCAAATGCCACCCAAAATCTTTGAAAGTTTTAACCTCGGGGAGACCAAAAGGCTTGGGTTAGGCCAAAAGAAACACCCCTTTACTATTCTTGCAAGCCAGTTCATGAAACTTTGCTACTCGCTGGCAGTCATTTGTATATTACATGATTTCTCCAAATAGAGCTTCGGTTTATGAAGGGCTGCAGGAAGGGGGGAGGGGAATCTTTCCTTTCCAATGATTTAGACAGATTAACTGGCCTAATTGGGCCTAAGCTACTGTGAAGAGAGAAAGAAAGAAGGTGAAAGCCCAGCCTCTTCAGGTCCTCCAGTCACATCCTCCTGGTTGACTGGTCTGCTTAGCCAAGCTGAAACCGGTCTTATTGTCATGTAGGGTGCATTAATTGGAGTGCAGACTAATTTGCAAGGATGCTTTAGTGCCCTTAAAAGGTGATTTAAAATTTAAAGTGATGGAAATTGTATAAAAGCATGCTGAACTGATCATTACCCAGAATTCAGTTTGACATTTCTTCTGTTTATCTGTTTTTATTATTTAGGCTTTAAGTTATACCAGTGGAGACTTACATTAGGTTCCCTGGAATGTCTGATCACACTTATTTGTATTATTAGAAGGATGCAGTGAGTGAAGATTCCTGCTGCTTCCTAAACAAATGAATGTATTTTGTTGGGAGTGCTGTTGAGTCAAGATTTCTTTTTAATTTCTTTTCTTCTTTCTTTTGCTTCAAACCATATAAGCAAATGTGTTAATGTTCTAATAAACAAGATTTAAATGCTGTGATAATTAAGAAAAGATGCACACATTCCATGACAAAGAACATGAAATCTTCAGTAATCTATTTAGCAGAGGTGTGGTTGATTCACGGCTCTGCAGTATACGTGAATCCTTCAGCATCTCTCACTGCACAGCTGAATTTCAGTTTTCCACCATTTTAAGGTAGGAGGTACACAAAAGCTATAGAGTAATTCTAAAATATCCAGAACAGTTTTGAAACACACCCTCTAAATTGACAGAGGAAAAAAAAGCAGAAAATCCCAGCTTGGCTCTAACGATCCCTTTTGAATCTCACTCACTGCAACCTTCATCCACTCAAAAATCATGATGTGTGGCCCTGGGCCAGCAAAAGGTTTTTAAATGTTGATCTCCTTTGTAAGCTCTAAGTCTACCTAATTGAATATTGTGGTAAAAAATAGCAAGTGTACTTTTATGTAAATTGATTCAGGTTACCCTTTTGCCTTTTGTAAGACACAAACTGCAGTAATAAAATAACACTGTTATAGTTACCCACAAATTGCAATTTTATCATATTACTCTATTCCCTTCATGAGAATTAGACAGAATGAAACTCTCTTATCATCTAGAGCTGAATGGGAGAATTGGTCAAGGAGCCAAGTAAAGGTCTGACTAGACCAGTGTTTCTCAACCTTGGCCATTTTAAAATGTGTGGACTTCAACTCCCCAAATTCTCATGCTGGCTGAGGAATTCTGGGAGTTGAAGTCCACACATCTTAAAATGGCCAAGGTTGAGAAATACTGGACTAGACTTTCATGTTACTGATAGAACATGAAGCCCAAACTATTTGGGCAAGCAAAAATATCAAATCAGGCAAACTGTACCATTAATATATACTTGAAGTCACTGCATTTTCCATAGTTTTCTTTTAATCATTTCTATTAATGTACAGCTGAGAAAGGAATGGGAAAAAAATTGCAAGTAGATTTGTCTATATTACTAAATTACTACTCTTGGATTTTTTTTAAAATTAAAAATGGCAAGCTGTACTAAATATATACACTACTGCTTCAGTTCCAAAGTTATACATATTTTAAAAAGACTTTGACATTTCAGTCAAACCCTAGTGCTGTCCTCAAGCCCCCCCCCCCCCCCCGCTAAAGTTGTGCTCTGATGATGTAAAGGGCTTTAAACAGTTTGAAGCAGAAGCAGGCAATCTTTTGGTACTCCAGTAAGCAGGGTGATGTTAAAAATGTTCGGGCCATTGGATTTCTGTGAGGGTTTTGATAGCACTGTTTTAGGACTACTGTTCCCATTTCCAGGAAAAGAAAGAGAGAAAGAGAAAGAGAGAGAGAGAGAGAGAGAGAGAGAGAGAGAGAGAGAGAGAGAGAGAGAGAAAGAAAGAAAGAAAGAAAGAAAGAAAGAAAGAAAGAAAGAAAGAAAGAAAGAAAGAAAGAAAGAAAGAATTGGTTATTACATGAAACCCAGTTTTCTTACATTGTCTGTCTTTAGAATGATAGTCATTTGTCTACTTACAATCAAAAATGGAAAAGGAGAAATCAAACCACCATTTTCAACAGTGAGTATTTATTACTTGTTAAGTAGGGCAAAGCCTGTATCAAACTATTTCTAAATTCCTCTGAATATTCATTATATTTAAGCTTCTGGATTGGAAGACTTCTTTCTGAACTTATACTGGGACTTAGATAGAGTCCAAGACATCCTAGTCATGGTTTGCAGATATCTAAGCTATTCTAGGCTTGAGCTGATATAAATATCCAAGGGCATGTGTGCCAATATTTATTAATACCTTCATGCCACGCTAAAATAGAAGCCTTTTATGCATATTCAGTGGATAATTTTATGAAGCTTGACCTCAATTCCAGAATTCAAAGTACTTTGAATTTTGGAGTTTCTTTTCCTCTGACATACAGTTTACAGTTCCCTACATTGACGCATGATAATCAGCTGTTTGCTTCTTCTGTTATCTTCTTTTGATCCTATCCTACTCCCAAGGATATCCTGGCACATTAATTGAGACTCAGCACTTTGCCCTATTTATCCCCTCAATAACTCCCTTCAGGTAGATTAGGGAATTTCCCAAAGTAATATGGGGAGCTTTGTGATAGATCTAAATGTCAGCCTGGGCTATTGGTCTTACCTTAACATTTTAATCCCTGGTTTATAATGGCTACCAAAATTTAGAGGAAACAGATAAGATTCTTTGGCAACCTCAGTATATTACTGCAGGTCTAGCCCCCGCAACCACAAGAACAAAACAATGTCTGAGAGCAAACTTGGTAAAAACTTCTGCACCAACCCTTGGAAAGCTGCTGCCCAATGATTAGAAATAGCCCCATCAGCTGTGCAGGATACGAAAGTTTCATATACATCATAGGTCCCCTGAAGGTCTGATCTGACATATTTTGCTGCCTAAAGTAGAGTAGTAAAAGGATACAATTTATTTTTATAAATTATATGATTATTACTAGCTCAGATTAATCTACAACAGAATGAAGGTCTTTTCACTGAAGGTTATGGACCATAATCTACCATGCTAGTCCAATGAGAGTTGGTTTGGTAGAGAGACTTCCCCATCTAGGCCTGAGAGAGAGTGACTGGCCACAAATTACCCTTCGGATATCTATGCCTAAGAGCTACCCTAGTCCAGCACCTTAATCGCAACACCCCACTGGCTCTCATGTGAATGTGTGTGTGTGCATGCACATATACTGTACACATACACACTGCACACACTGCACACACCATACACAATAGCAACAACAACAAAAAAGCAGTAAGGTTTGAAATGCGTCTACCAGAAAATATTGCAGAAGCTCTCAGAATTAGCACAGAAATCTGAGTAAGTATAAATCTAAAAAATTGGTAGGGTGCCCCTCTGAAGTAGATTAAGGTGCTGGACTAGGGTGACTCTTCTTAAAAGAAAGTATTCTGGGTCTGGACCAGCAGTAAGGTAAAGGAAAAAAATGGATTTTTTTTCTCCAAAAAAATCAGGATTGGCCACCTAGTTTTCTAATCTTAGGCTGGTTGAGATATTTTTATTTGGGGGTACTCTACAGGTGAGAAAATTGGAGATGAGGGTATGCACTATGCTGGCTACAATTAATTATAGGATTTGGATGAATGATTCATCACTTCAGTTCCCCATTAACCTCATTTAGGATAAATTTTATCACTAAAATATCATCTGTATGCACCTGAACCTTCTCTCCTACTTTGATTAAACTCTAATACAATTATTTTGCTTTGGTTTATTAGGTATGAATCCAGCCACTAGGTCCTATTTAACAAATCATGATTTTAATAAACCATGATTCAGTACAAAGGCAAACCTATTTACTCTCTACCTTGACTCTGCAATACATTATTTTCTTTTGTCCCTCTCCCTCCCTCCTACACCTTCCCCCATTTCTTTTTTCCATCCCCTACTTTCTTCAAGAGATGAGAGAACGGAAGAAGTTCCCAGTTTAAAAAGAAAAAAAATGGTTTAAATTGATGTGAAATGCTACCAGATGCTAATCTAAAGAGTTCAAGCACACCCTGGTATTAACCTAGTAGTTTGGCATATTTTACTGATACAGTCATATTTTACATACATCCATAGCCACTGTATCAGAGTGATGGCATGAATTATCTCTATATGTTCCGTGCTAAAAACACTTTTGCAAATGTTTGACATATTTTGTGGGGCAGAACCATGTATGTCTTGTCAAGTGATATAACTCTATATGACAAATGCCATATGCCAAAAATTAGAAAGGGCTGCATTCATCTCCCTGGAATTTGCTTTCTATATTAGCATTTTTAAAGCACTAGATTTATTTTTCTGCCTTAGTGCAATAAAAAGTATGCAAAGCAGCTGAAACTAGGCAGCATCATAGGATAGCATTGTTATTTCTGCTCAAAGTCCAAAATGCTAGTATGCTATCAGTGTGTAGCGAAGTGTGAACTTTGGGCCAGAAAAGCTGGACATTATGGAACGAGGACCTATACATTTGCTATACATGAGGTTGGTGAGATCATAATTTTCATGAAGTTTTCCAGACAATCTTCAGAATCTCCAGTTTTGAATTTTTGAGGAAGTATAAATGTTTACTCAATTTAGTCCTATAGTGAATGCGACCAAATGGAAATATATGCTGGGGGACGGGGGGGGGGGGGGGGGGGGCGGTCTTCATACACACATAAAAGTGGAGAATTGTACCTTCACTCAAATATTCTACTGTGTCTTTTTCTTTTTTGTTAAGGTCTGAGTTTCGCCACCCAATGAACACATTTGGAATTTTGGAATCCTGTTGTAGAAATGTTCCTGAGACAGCACCCATTTGCACTTCAGAATGCAAACTGCTGAGTTTAACACACTGCCATCACCTGTTGCACCTCTTCCCACCTGAATATTTTCTAGGCATTTAGTTTACCTTTAAGTGAAGCACTAGAGGCAGCCACCTATCCTGTTTGTTTGTTTTTCTTCCTAAGAATGCATGGGGGGAAGGCTTGGAAATATTCTTGGAAATATTTATGTATTTATTTATTAGATTTATATCCTACCTTTTCTCCAAAAGCTCAAGATGTCTTACATGGGAATCTCCGTTTGTTTTATTCCCTCCACCGCTACCCCCAGTGATTTCCATGATGGACTTGAACCTGAGTTTCTCCAGCCCTAATCCGACAATTCATCTGTTGCAATTTCTGTTTCCCATTCAATTTTTAATAAAACTAAACTAAAATGGGAATGATGAGGATGATGTCATCAGGAATGATAGTGGGCATGATGGGTATGAAGAGAAATGTCCCTGATGATCCTTAGTATATTCTGTCCCTTGAACTTAGTGAATAATGGTTATTTCTTAACTGAGGAGGATTTATATTTTCAATGGTGTGAATGTCAGCAACAGGCATCCTCTCTCCAGAAACAGAAGATATGCTGCCTCTATGTCTTCCGGAGACCCTAAAGCAGTGTTTCTCAGCTTTGGCAACTTTAAGATGTATGGACTTCTACTCCCAGAATTCCTGCTGGCTGGGGAATTCTGGGAGTTGAAGTCCACACATCTCAAAGTTGCCACAGTTGAGAAACACTACCCTAAAGTGAGAATAGCTAACATTCCTATATGCACAGGATCCAGTCCTTCCCATCTCTTTGTATCTAAGCAAAGTTGATGCATTTCCTCACCCTTTCTCTTCTTTCTCAAAGTGTTCTTCCTCCCTCCCAATCTCTCTCTTTGTCTTCATTAGGGGGAAAAAAACATTTTAGGGTCAGGGCTTTCATACTTGTTGCTAGATGTCTGCTTTTATTCCTTTGCTCTTTTTTATAGCCTCTTAACAATACTTAGCTTTTATACAGCATTTTTGCTAAGTGCTCAAACCACTTCACTAGATTATCTCAATAATCTTTCTCAACATTCCCCCACTCCCTCAAACCTTAAAAAGTAAGTCATCATTATTATCTTCATATTATGGTTATGGGCTGAGTGAGCGAGGGAATAGAATAATCTACTGAAAGCCACCTAGTAGAGTGAGCTCATAGTGGAGAAAAAGTTGGAGACGTGGACTTTCTGGTTCCCAATTTGGGATCAAATTTCAGTTTACATTATACCCATAGTATGCAGCTGATCTCATCCTTTTGCTTTTCTTTAGAATAAGCACACAGATTACTGGTCCAAATCACAATCATATTTGTCTAAATTTAGTTCATTCTATAGGAATAGGAATTTTGATTGTGCAGAATTTCCAGTCCCATGAAGCAATTGAATATGGTTATTCCTACACTGGTAGGGTTGTCCTAAGGGAGTGATAAAAAGTGAAGGTGGCGGCCACAACCATGTGATTGAAGCCCCACCCTTTTATGTGGCTGCCATCTTCACTTTTTTGACCCCCTCCTGCAGACACTTCATGCCCTGAAGAATTTCTCTGAGCATATAAAGAAAGGAGAGACTGGAGACGCCTCTTCATCTTCATCTTCCTCTTTCAGTAACTCTGAATCAGTTATTTTTAAGATGAAATTAAAGGAAGCCAGAATGAAAAATTGTTATTTCTCTTAATTATGAGGCGTGAGACATGAGGTTGGCTATAACTATCTCCCTTACAGGCACATCTCAGATTGGATAAATGTAATCATCAATATCTCAGTAGATTAAGGAGAACATGTGTCCCACATTTACCTATATATAAACACATTATTCCTATCCTATTTCCCTGAAAATGAATTATTATGAGAGGAATAAAACCATAAATGATTTGGAAGGACACAGATTTATTTCTGGAGCATTGGCTTCTCATACCCAGTTTCAGTGTAGCTGATGGCAGATGACCAATCACTCCTTGTATAATCAGAATGATGAAAGAAGGATGAGGTAGGCATAAGAATTTAATCAGAGTAATTTAAACTGATTTTTGTATTTCTACATCTTTTAAAATATTAAGGTTTGTTTTTAATACAAGAAGCAATTTAACATCACCTTCTTTCAGTATTTGAGACAAAAGAGGATTATTAATTAAAATAAATTACCCTCACTTTTTAGCTTCTGAATTTTGTATTTTGGCCTGAAGTAATATGTACTTTCTGAGCTGCTTGATAAGGTATAGAAGTAATTAGGCACCTTTCTTTTTTCTATGAAACTTGAAGATAAGACTGAGTTAAATATATATCAGAGAGAGAGAGAGAGAGATACATAGAGAGAGACATAAAATATGAAAATTACTAAATTACAATAATGAATGTTACAAAAAGTGAATGAGAGAAAAAGTCAATATGTTGGTATCTTCTCTTCCAATCCTACTGGACTCTAATTAATTTGCTTCAAGACTGAATTTACTCTCTGCTCTTTTGCAAATGGTGAGCAGTTTAGTTAAAGTTGTCCCACTTCTAACATAATTGTAGGACAAAATACTAATGCAGGTTGGCACTGGGTGCTGAACTGGAGAAACTGGGTTACCTTTTTAAAAAGTGTATAGTTCATGCCAATGTTCTAATTAATCTTATTAAGGAAGCAGATAGATGACTTGAGGAAGAGCACAAGTTTTTTCAATTATAGAAGGATATTATGAGTAACGTCAGTCCTTGGCCCCAGAAACAAATTGGAGTTACAGTTGGTTCAGTAAGAGAGTCTCTTGCTCTTTATATGGATTTAGGCCTGGTAAACAACTTTATTCCCATATTTTGGACAGTGTTGCCCTTTTTAATAAGTAATTCTACATAAATCATATTACTATGGTGCAGATTTGATTTAATCAAGGCATCCTAGCCAAGATAATTAGTCTCCCAAAATAGGCATTTTTGCTCTACCAATTTTTGTTGGGCAAAGGACTCCTGGCCATTGCTATAACCTGAACAGTAAGTCTGGATTCAAAATATCCCTGAAGCTATAAACATATACCTATAAAGTACACATTTGGATCTTGGTTTACATTTTTATATGAACCAACCTAATTGGCATTTCCTCAACTTCTCAAATCCTTCCTTCCTTTTTTTTCTTCAATCTATGCAATGCAGTCTCTAGTTAAAAATAAGAACAAATATATCTATTTCAAGAAAATTGTATTCAAAAGGGTTCCCTATATTAGGAAAATCTGCTTGCAGACCTGAACATATCTGAGGAAAATACGTTCAAGAATATGTCTGAAGTTTTAGGATTTTTTAAAAATATGCAAACTGATGGGAGGAATGGGAGGAAATGAGCTCATGGCTGGGGGAAAAAAGAGTTATAAAAGGCTGAATAGGTAATTTGTTTTGTTTTGTTTTCAAGAGGTGCCATTTCATCTGACTGTCTGAATACCCATCTCCAGATTAAGCTTTTGTTTGTATTTGATTTCATTTCCTTTATTAGCAGCCTCCTGAATTTCTGGGGAAATGTAAAAATACAGTAGTCAATCACTATTTGTAGGCACAAATTCAAAACTGCTGTTCTTTAGAATAAAAATGTCAGAATATCCTCATACTGATGACACTGAATTTCAAATCTCCATCTGAAGTCTTTAATATAGATATTAAATTGCATGGGAGCCAAGATGAACCCTACAGGACCCACAGCTAAATAAAGAGCCAGGCATCTTAGTTGATCAGAAAATGACTGAGCTATTGATGTAGCATTGTGTAGCTGGAAAACCAAAATCAGTTTGGATTGATTATTCAGAAATGTCCAGCAGATACAGTACAAAGTAGACTACTGTCAAGTAGCCCAATTTGAAATGCTCATATATGGTTGAGGAAAAAAAGATTAAATTAGAAAAAGGCATTAAGAAAAAATTAGTAGGTTTGGGCAGAATTGAGAACCTGTCGAGGGAGCACAGCTTAATAAATTTGCCACTTTAGCTTTTGAAAAGCTCATACTATATCAAAGTTGGACCAATGCATAAAACTGGAATCTAGCATAGAGGACCCTATTCTTGGAGGAAATCTCAGTTTGGTGGTCTCTGGTTCAGAAGGTTCCTGTTCAAAAGAGTTTAGCTCTAGCCTGATGTCTGAATCTTGACAGGGATTCAATAACTTCATAATTAATTGTCAGCCCTTCAAGGTAGTCCAGACAAGAAACCAAAACTATGAGTACTAACATTACCTTTACTGTAAAGTTACAGTAACAGAATCTTGCAAATCATCTTGTCTTTACTTTCCAGGGAACTTGGGAGGGTCCCTTCTGAGACACTTTCTCCACCCCCATTCTTTCTGTGGGCTGAGACATCTCTTGTCTAACCTTTGCCCTGGGTGCGGCTCTTCCTCCTGTCTCCCAAAGTTATTCTCACAGCCCATTACATCAATCTTCCTGTTCCAGCTGCTTTCCCCTTTCTTCTTTGACTGCTATTTATAGTCAAGGTCATGTTAGGGGTGCATAGCATAATGCTCTCTGTTGCTTTAGTAAAAACAAGAATTACAGCAGAACATAGTCACCTTTTCCCCAAAGTTTCTGCCAGTTCAGTTTCCTCAATCAAATCTTTCCTAATGATGAGTATCAGGCCAAGGATAGCTGATTTTTTTGTGCTTTCATTCACCCTCTGAAAGAGAAAGTTGTCCACCAGAGAATTCCACAAGGACCCAACAAATGATGTACAGGTAGTCCTTGGTTAACAGCCACTCATTCAGCAATGGTTCAAAGTTACAGTGGCTCTGAATGAGTGATACTTATGAATGATCCTTGAGGTTCTGGACATCACAGCACCCCTGCAGTCATGTGATCATGATCTGGGCACTTGACAACTGGCTCTCACTTCCAACAATTATAGTGTCCTGTGGTCACATGATTGTCATTTGCAACCTTTTCTGCTGGCTTCCCACAAACAAAGTCAGTGGGGAAACCAGCAGGAGGTCACAAGTCGCTCCCACTCCCACCGCTTTTTCTCCCAAGGAGTCCAGCTAAGGAGTATGAGATCCCTCACCCTAACCTGTCCACAGCACTCCCCTGTCTGCACTCCATAGTGTGCACACACCTGCCTGCAGCTCACCCTTCTGCACCCAGCAGCACCCACTCCCCACCTGGCCACACTTGCGCCACATCACAGCAGCCACTTACCTGCCCACTGGCCTGCTTGTGAGCTGTCCAGGATTCATGACTTCGTGCTGGCTTCCACATTGACTTTGCTTGTTGGAAGCCAGCAGGAACACAAGGAGGTCTTCGCTTAACAACCTGCAATCCTTACTTAGTGACAGCGAAACTGCTGGGATTGTCGTTGCTAAGCAATGTAGTCACATGACATCATGCTTTATGACAGCATCACTTAGTGATGGAAATTCTGGTTGCAATTACTGCCATTAAGCAAGGACTACCTGTAATTACAATCCACCATTACTGTTAGAGAAGGTAAACAGAAAATTGTGACATAAAGCCTCCTAACTCTACTTCTAATTCCAATTATTTATCAGCAAATCATAATGACATAGTTACAGATTGCTTTGCTGCTGCCATGGAACTCCCATGCTTCTCAGGGGAACTTCTTTTTCTAATGAAAAAAATGAAGTTGGCAATCTGAAATGTTAAATCGTACTGTCATCACTCCATTGGAGTTGTGTGGTTCATATTAGTAATTGCGTTTACCAGTCAGTCTGAATTTTGCTTTAACAGTTTAGTGATTTGATCCACATGAGTTACTGATGCACTAATTTCTACTGATACACAGAATTCTATTGGAGGCCTGCTTTTGTAGAATGCTGCACTTGTAAAGTGGACCACTTTTTATCAGGCATTCAGATTATATCATCACTGATGACAGAGCTCTCAGACAATACTAACCAAACTTCTGCAACCAAAGCTGAAAGAATAGCTAAGCAAGGTTTAAAACCGGGGAAAAGAATATAGTATTATTAAATTAGGGGCTTGGACATGCTATAACTTTCTTGAAAGATGGGCCAAGTTTAAGAAATACTGGAACTGAAAGTTTGAAACCAACCAGAGGCAAACAATATATTGGATGCATTATGCATTATTTTATAAAAATTCAAAAGCTGGATCTTAACTTGGAATTGCCTAAAATGATGATGCCAAATACCTATTCATCAATGAGAGTTTTATGTTTAGTTACTATAGAAACAGGAAGGAAACAAAAATTCCTCATTTCTAAAAGTGACATATTAGTATCATTACGATAGGAATGATATTTTTACTCACTACCTATTTATACAAATAGTTTTGTGTCTTGTGAGAAAACATAAACACCAAATATGTTGATAGTTAATATGAAAATTCCACACATCAGGATATAATAATGTTTGATGAAGTTTAGAAAACTCCAGTTTCCAAGACACAGGCCAAGCATTTGCACTTATTAACAAATTCAGTACTTTAAAAGTATATCATGAAAATTCTCAAAAAAATGACTGCCACGAAGCTACCTGGAAGTTCACAAAATGGTGTTTGTGGTAGATCCATAAAATATCCATTTACGAGTATGCAATGCAAAGACTCAACCTTGAGTCATTCCCCAAGTTGTTTCCTATACCCCAGATCTCCTTCATCTTTTGGGGGACACATAAAAATATAAGAATGCCTATGGAATGCAAGTGTAAATAAGGCTTACTTGCAAATAAAGATGATGATAGAGTAGTGTTTTTCAAGCATGCTAGCTGGGAGATTCTGGGAGCTGAAGTCTGCACATCTTAAAGTTGCCAAGTTTGAAAAACACTGTTAGAGGATAGCATTTTGCTTTATCGCATGGCAGCTTCCCACTTAATTATTTTAATTAAAGGAATCTATAGGAAAGTTAAGTGAGGGAGCCTAATAGGCACCAAGGAGATATTCAAACATCACTGGTTCTCAGAGGCATCAGACCTAAAAGATAGAGCCATGTGAGTTACTGAAAAAATATTAAAAATAGAAGTGCAATCTTTTTCAGATGTTCTCTTAGGCTAATGAATCTGTTGCTGTGGAGGGAAAACCCGTGTGCACATATCTGACGTAGGTGGTAGAACAGATTCTCCTTATCCCCCACAGTTGACTGCATGCCCATTAATATCATTCAGAGAGTTTGGGGAATCGCCTAAAACACCTAGGAAGAGTTTGAGGGAATATAGTGGAAAGAAAAAAGAGGGAGTCTTGTTGCTGAAGTCTTCTCATGCAACAGTTGAATTAACCCCAAAGCCCAACCTCTACCATTCTTCATGCTCAACAAAGAGGCAGAGTCATCAGATTGTTTTACTATTTGACCATCTGCACATTGAAGAAGAAGCTGGGAACCTCTGTTCAGTTTCCCCAAAGGAACTTTGTCTTCATTTCATTGAAAGAACAAATGGCATCAGATAACTAGACTGTAAAGACTGGAAATAAGTATCCAGTATATGTAACTAGCCTATGATTTTCGTTTTCACTTTCATTTGTGTCCTAACATGCAAATTAAAAGTAAGATGGCCAACTTAATTCTATTTGAAGCAGATGAGCAAGGAGACAAAAAATTCAGCAATCATGTAGAAATTTCTGGGGCAATAGTTTTATTAGAGATTTCCACTGTTTTTATTTTATGTAATTATTCTCTTTTACAAAAGAGAAAAATCATATTTTGGTGTCCTGAAATCATATTTCTAAAGGCACTATGGGCTTTACACATTACTCTCACCCCCATGATTTAGGGACCCCTAGTTTTGCAAAATTCCCAGCCATTCAGATGACTATATTCACCTCTATTAAATGACTATATCCATATTCAGCCAAACATGCCCATATCTCCCTTTAGAATTTCTCACTCTACACAAAAAACTTGGGAAGGAAGGGATATTCAGCCTCAAAAATTGTATATATACAAATGCAGAATTCCTAAATACATCTGACATTCTGGTATGACTAGACTGCCATCCATTTTTATATGGGAAATGTAAGCATCATTTTGAGAAATCATTATTCTCTCCACTTTCCTCCCCTCCTCCTCCTCCTCCTCCTCCTTCTCATCATCCCCATAGTGTATCATTGTCATCATCATCATTTAAAAAAATGGATTCTTAAACAAAATAAAACTTTTGGAATTCCTATATAAAACATCCTAAAAACGGGTCTTTAAATATCAATTTTGAGATCATTTAAAAAATGTAAGATTAATACACATTTAAATATCAATTCTGAGATCATTTTTAAAATTGCAGATTGATAGCAAAATGGAGGAATGTTAATAAAGATCTGAAAGACAAAGAGTTGTCAGTCTCTAAAATATGAAGCAAAGTAACTAAGGATAACTGAACAGTTGTTCATTGGCTTGAAGACTATAATTACTTGGATCTAGCTAACATTATCGACTAATTTGCTGGACATAAGGACTTTTGTGAAGCGTTTTTGATCTAGGCTTCGAGCCCCCATTGCTAGTAAAGTATTTTGCTATCAATTGCTTGTTGAAGGTTACAGGGATATTTTGTAGCTGATGTAGATAAAAGTGGCCTTTAAAAATTTTTGTTTGGAAGTAAGTTCTGATTAGCCAATAGAATGAACCACACAAAACATTAGTGTAATTAATGAGCTTTGGAAAATAAATGGAAAGTGCCTCAATATGCTGAGAAAGCTATTGGATACTTTAGGAGGACAGGAACACATAACAAGATATGGACTTATTTCTTTTCTAATGAATTCTAAAGACATTACGCTTTGGAAAAAAAAACTGTGTAAAGATTTTTCAGACATAATAAATATTTTGAAGCAAATCAGTCCCTTAATTTCTTTTAGCAGTGCACCAAGACAAAACTATAACAGCACATAAACACATAATTCCTAGCTACTCATCAGAACAGAAACTGTTCAGTGGAATCCACAAATTTGAATTTTCCAGAGATACTACAAATCTTTACTTGGGAACTGAATTTAACAGCCAAAATTGAGTCACTGTGGTATAATTTTAAGCAAATCAAACCATCAATAATTAAGGACTTTAAAAATGATTAAACTGAGAGTTTAAATAGAATCTTAGAAATCACGTACAGAACTTCATATTCTATCCCTTTAAATTCTCCTGTACGGAATAAATACTGTTATGTCAAATACTTGGGCTACAGTTCTATATCTTCTACACAAAAATCAGCCTCTGGCTGCATCCAACAGAGTTCTTATATTCAGGTGCAGAATTGCAACGCTACCCTTTCCCTTCCCTCAATATGCCTATATTGAGGCATATAAAACTACTTATCCATGTTGCAAATCCTTTGTGTTTTCTATACATTGCAGAGATATTGATCTCGTAACAGGCTGGACAATGTTACAGTGTCTTTGTTTTGGTGGTTAACACACAATGGAAGCATTCTTTCAAGATATTTTTCTAGGACTAAATGTATTTATTGCACACATACAGTGTGATATTGAGACTGAGAAGAGTTTCACAGCTCTACAATAGTTCTGACCCTGGAAGCCAAGACTAAAGTGATTCAGGCAGTGGGGAGTCATGGAAGGAGGGGGGTAGAGAGTTGTTGATATTGCTCAAAGCATTCTAAGAAAAGAAGCCAACAGCTCAAACCCCAGACAAACAATCAACATTTAGAAGTCACTGTGAACCATCAAGTTGTGAAAATAAGAGAGGGTAGGATGACTGCACAGCCCTAAGCAGAGCTTGGAAAAGTGCCCTAATGACTTGACAGGGAGTATTATTTTAACAAAATCACTGTAGCTCTGAAGAATTCTTCACAGAGACATGTTCATGCTATATTCTTCTGTCAGCCTTTTTGGCCAGAGTGCCAAGTTCATCATTAACGAAGCAGCAATTCTTGCCTAACAGCATAACTACTTGGTTACTCTTTTGAATAAAATTTGAGTATGATTGACTTAGATCTAATATTTAAAACCATAGCTGTGGACAATAACTGACTTAGCTTCCTCTCCCTTTGGCATTTATTTTATACTGAGAACCATTCAAGTGCCCAGGTGCCTTTGGTTGCTCCACATTTACTCACAACAAATTACTTGCAGGCAATCCTGGTTAGTTTCTTGGCTCAAAACACTGTGCTTGTCTCCATTTCATTTTGATTCATCAATACAATGTGGACTGCCCATATAACACTATCCTTCAAGCTGATGTCTTCTAGACATCAGATATTCTAGATGAGCTGTAGCTCCAAGACCCAATAACACTGGAAACTCTGGAGAAAAGCAGTTTAAGGCTGTCTGAATCACCACAGCCAATTTTAATTCTGGAGCTCAATTTTAAATGAAAAATTGGAATCATTTCAGACAACTGATATTTGATATGTGTATAGTTAGTGATTTGAAAAAAAGGAAAGAGAATATAGAGTTCTGTTAACTTATTGACTGTTTTAGTCAGAATCATAATGTAATAACCACAGTGTACTTGCCATTTAATGTGGTAGATGTGGTGAACAGGGTAGGGACTTGCAGACAGTGTTTTTCAGTTGCAGTCCCCCCCTCCCCGCCCCATGGAACAATCTTCTTTTGAAAATGAGCCCAGTGCCCTCATTGTTGGCTTCTGGGAGCTGATAAAGGCAGCACTGTTGCAGAGGGCCTTTGGGAAATGAATAGTCACAATTAGATTGCATTGTGGCAAATTCCTGTTTTTATTTGAGGTTTTTGCTATATTTTATGGTTTTATGATGTAAATGACTGAGAGTCATTTTCTGAATCTGGAGGTATACAGCTACAATCAATCAATCAGTCAACCAATAAACATGGTACCTCATCTGAATACCAACATGACCATTTGTCCATTCATTCAGATGGAATGAACAGAAAACTGTTCTTTTAGAAGTATCTTCTGAAATGCACATTCATTCAGAATCTTATTGGGCTTTTAAGACTACTAACTACAACATCTTCCTAAAAGACATTTTTTTTTATGGTCCAGCTGTCACTTTCTATTTGTGATATTGATATTGAGATAGATAGATAGATGATGATGATAGATAGATAGATAGATAGAGATAGATAGATAGATAGATAGATAGATAGATGATAGATAGCAAACCACTTGATTCTGCCAAATTCTATGATGGCCCTAATGCCTGTTCAAAGAGAAAGTTTATTTCAGTTGTCTTTTACAGTAGCCTCTAATAGAAGAGGTAAGTCCTGCAATCCTTGCAAGCCCATAATTGTATAACATTGACACTCATTCACTTCGTGTTTTTCGCATGTCTATTTCACTTTGTCTCCGGGAATTTTCAGGGGCAGACTGTATTTCCTGCAGAAAATATTTGCACACATGATGGTCTTTTTCCAAATGTGAAAATCTGTAATAGCCGACAATGGTTAAGAATGGCAAAATAAAAGGGAGGTACCTATCATTAGCCTGTTTGGGGAATATTACAAATAACAGACTAAGCTCCTTTTTTTTCATTTTGCCCAACAATTTCCTTCCAATCTCTCACCTTTTTTGAGTGTGGCATTGTGTGTGGTTTAATTCAAAAACATTAATTTTTTGTGACTTTTCACTGGTTTTCCTAAACTTAACAAAAATACAGTCATTTTTGGACAGTTTTTTTTTTTTTTTTAACTTACAATCTTCTTGTCCTCTCCCTGCTTTTTAATGTGTCTTGTGCTTCTACCACCCAGTTTCCTCTGTATCTCATCCTGTAGGGAAATAATGACCTTGTTTCCAAAAATTCAAAACAATCCTTTAAGTTTAAAATTTCAGGTCACTTTCACGTCACCCCTTGTTTAAGGGTCACTTACAATGAATAGGACTACGCGTACTATTTTCTGTTCACTGTGATTATCCCTAAAAGACCACAATTATGAATATATGTAAATCTTGCTTTCTTGCCCTATAGTTTAGATCAACTACTATATTTTGGAGCTTTTAAAATGTCGTTTCAAACAGAATTTAAACTAGCAAGGCCTGCTTTCATCATGATTTAAGCCTGAATAACCACCACTTAAATTACTACCTGCTGATGCTAATATTACATAGCAAATGAACCACTATGACTTACCTGGATGAAATGTGCTATGAAAGTCATACAAAGATGTAAAAACATATTTCCAACAGATAAATGGGCTAATCAGGTACCTTGAGTAAAGTCCCTTAATTTTTTCCCCATTAAAAAGAAATATAAAATTTTCAGCACTCTGTTGGGGCAATAGGCACCTTTATTACAGGAGGTGAAATAAACCTTTATAAATAATTGGGAATTATAATAGATACAGTTTTATATATATATATATATATATATATGAAAGGAGAACCTATACAGAAAGCTGAATATGCTTTTATGGCTGTCTTGCAAGATGGATTTCATATGGCACTTAAATACACTTATGAACGTGTGTGTGTGTGTTGCCAGTTGAATAGTATAATTACTAGCAAGCTATGGGAAATTACAAGGTTGGGAATGTTTATAAAATGTGGTTTTGGGATGATTCTTATACAATAGTGAGCAGAATTGGGGCAAAGAATCATGGTTTCTCCTTTAAAAAAAACCTTGTAAATCTCTGGTTTTTATCCCTGTCTCCCTGTCTCTCTTTCTTTCCCAACAAAAGGGTTATCTGGGCTCATATGTACTTAGATAAATCTTGACCAGTTTATTGTGTTTCCAAATGTATTAAATTTCAACTTGTTTAGAAATAGAATTCACATCCATAAGCATATGGCCTGAAATCTGCCATATTGACAGAGAAGCCTGACTTAAGTACTACTCAATCCTTAGTAGTGACTGGATTTTTTGCTTTGAGGGATTTAGCCTCCCAGGAATCCGCTTAAGGCAAGCACTTTCTCAGTTCCACTATGTTTGATGGGCATTATCAAGCCATTTCTTCTCATCTCAATCTCTTCTCATTAAACCCTAGTATTATCTGTTCACTAGATTAATATTACTTGCTCCGGTATTGTTATCTTATTTGGATTTTGTTGTTGTTGTTGTTTATTACATCTACTAGCCTGATTTTTTCTTTTGGTTTTTGTTCCTGATGGAGCTCCAGGAACTTACCAAAAGCCAACCTGCTTAATTTCAGAAGAGGCATCTAAATTTAGCACTAGAAAGGGAATTAACATTTCTTGTAAAATTAACTTTTTATTGGGAACTGGTAGAATTCAAAGTTAAGTTTATATAGAATGGACATTATTTATAAATGTTTGGAATGATACATTTCAGGATGAAATCTAGCCATATGTGTTTATCTAGGCTTCTCTACACCATACTAGCTTCCAGCTTATTGTTTTTTATTTCCAAGAATGCCATTGGGCCCCATAAACTTTCTTAGAAGGTAAAAATGATGGGAGGTTGGAGTTTGAAAAGTAAGGAAAGGGAAGGCTGATCAGGAGCAATGTGGAACCTCCCAGTGCATGGATTACAATAGTTAGCAGGGATCATTCTGGAAAAATTGGTGCTTTGGTACAGCCCCTTCATGGCAGACATTTTGCAAAAACTCAACATGCTTTAAAAATTCCACACTTACCAGTCAATCCCCCAAAAGTTAGGGATTCCAGCTCTATATTATATTTATGATGTTATTGTATTTAATAATTTGTATTATTTTTGTATTTTATCTTTTCCTTGCAACTTTATTCATTGTACTCTTGTTTTAAAACTTCAACAAACTGCCGTATCATGGGCTTTCAGCTCATAATATTGACTCTTCCCTACCATGTTTGTTTCATGCTCTAGAGATTTTGCTGCATCAACAAAACCTCTGCTGAATCTACCTAATGTAGATTCAGCAGAGAAGACAATCCTATCTTAAATTTTCTGAGTTTTAGGCCCACTTCACCAATTGTAAATAATGTAAATGAAAGAGATGATAATGATGACGATGATGATGATGATGATGACGATGATGATTTGAACTGAATATTATTACTGATACTATTTCCTGTACTGATAATTTTCCAAGAAAGTGCCTAACAGGCCCATACACAGAGGACTTCTGTGTGGTTTGATTGTGTAGCTATGTTAGCTTTCAAGATTTTCTGAAAGAGTAAGACCACAGTTCTGGCAATGTAATACAACATGAAATGTCACAGTTAATGCTGGGCTGATGCAATTTAATAAAGCAATTGGAATAATCACAAATATTCCTACAAATATAAAACAATGTATTTTTTCTTCTTCAAATATAAATAAATTTATTAACTTCTTTTCAAAGCACAGAAAAATACCTATCTAAATGTCTTCTTTATTTCTGTGTTATAGGCTAAAAAGATACAAAATTGTTATCAAAGGAGCCTGGGATGTTGCAGGGAAATTTAATGTATATTTTCAAATGTGAAGACTATAGGAAATAATTTCAAAGTAATTTCTCATTTTTTCCGATGCAGTCAGTGACTTATTGGAATCATGTTGTAAAATGAAAAGTACTATTCTATGCCATGTAGGCCTCAATTTCTCATCACTATGTCCTTTTTGCCTCTTTTACAGACTGACTTTTTGCGAAAGGGAAGACCTAACAAAATTTTTAAAGTGAAAAAAATGAAAATATTTTTAAATTTAAAGAAAAAATGGAAATAATTCTGACATTCTATTATCTTGTCTGATTCAGAGCACCTATAATCTATTACAGACTACTGAAGTCAGTGTAATAACAGCTGAGAACTCATCCACTGTTCCTTGAATATTTAGTATCATTCGCATTGGAGCAAAAGCATGCAGTTAAACATTATGACATTGGAAAAGAATAGTCCAAAACCACTGAAAAAGTAACACTTCAAAACACCAAACTATGCTCAGTTGGAGCATAGTTGCTGCTATAATAACAGTCTGATGTTTCATAATGAACACTCTCAAATGAACTTGGTCAAAGGCAGAAGACTGGGGATGCTAGATGATACTGAGTTATTCATTTGTTGATGGCTTACATGGTGATCTCCTGGCATTTTTATCTCCCCAACAACAATCCTGGGAGGCAGGTTAGATTGAGAAAAGTAACTAGCTTAAAGCCACCCAAAGTTCCACGACTAAGAGCGGACTTGAACCTGGGTCTTCTTCGTCTGATACCATAGCCATGATACTGCATTATCTATGAAGAACAAGATGGGCCAATGTTTTGATTCAGTGAAAGATACCCTCCTTTGCTCCAAAAAGTGTTAATAATCACAGAATTCCCTATGGAATTGAGGTGTTATTCTGTTTAATTTAATCATTACTAAATATTCATGCAATAGATATCTGCCTTGTAAATAGGGAGAAAATACAACTGGTAGTATTTCTAAACAGCATGAGGGAAATATACAGAAGAAAGCTATAAGATGATTGCAGTCTTTGCCGATAGTCTGCTTTAAATCAAATATACAGCAGGATACTTTCAAGGTGCAATGGAATGGGAACACTGTTAAAAATAATCAATAGCACATCTATAGCAGCACTATTATTTTTTCATGTGAAAACTGTAAATTGTTTCTACTTAACAAGCAAATATATACCCCATCACTGGTCTCTAGGTCACAAAAGAGGGTTATCCTGTCACCATCACTGATTTCTGAAAAATGTGACATGTATTTAGTTGTCAGCTCCTATCAGCAGCATTCACAAATCAACATTGCATCAGCAGCAAAGCACACCATTTTATGCTCTTTTTGAAGATAATTAGAGTTCCCTTTTGTTGCAAATAAGATGTAAAACAGCTATAACTGCTGGTGAATGTGATTAAAGTAACCTCTATAGAACCCCATTATTTTAGACAGATTCCTTCAGATGCATAATTTCCCCATTTTAAGAAAACATAATGCATGCATATAAAATTCAAATTGTCGAGACACCTTGAACAAAAATTAGTTTCTCTATTAAGGCATTCTTAGTAGCTGGTTAACATGTAAAACTCTTAAAGTGTATTTTAAAATAATCATGAAATAATAGTGCATGTCACTGAAGGTAAACATTTAACAGAGTTTTGCTCAGAAAAGAGTATATCTAAGTTTTACTTAAATAAGTTCTAGGGGGAAATATATGAACATATGCCATAGTCAGACAAGATTTTGGAGCAGAACAGCTCCATAATGTCTTATAAGGCAACTTTTGCACAAACAAACTGGGTTTCCTTGTAGGGGACCTATTCAGTAATAACATACACTCTTTTAAATTCCAGTGATTTTCTCCAGATCACACTTGCAAATGGTCAGGGGTTGGACAAGGTCCAGACCAGGCTCTAAGCCCATTTTAGCTGTTTTCTGATACGCTTTCCAAATTTGGATTAGGCTTGATCAAATATTTAGCACCATTACATTTTTATAAGAAATCTTATAATTGGGCTAGCAATAAAAATGATATAAAATAAATTGGATTGTGCTGCAAAATACACAGCTCACATGCTGTTGAGAAGACCATAGTTTCCTATCACTGGCCCATATCATTACTTTAGTTATTTTGCTGTGTGTGTGTGTGTGTGTGTGTGTGTGTGTCTGCATGTGTGTGTGTAGTGTGGTGTACTGATTTAAGGTACCAGGCTATGAACAGAGAGACCAGGAGACCAGTCCCACCTTAGGCATAAAGCCAGCTGCATGACCTTGGGCCAGTCACTCTCTCTCAGCCCTAGGAAGAGGTCAAGGGCAAATCACTTCTGAAAGTAGTCCCCAAGAGTCAAGAATGACTTGAAGGCTATACGCACACGCGCACACATACACAGGATATATCTATATATCTATATGTCTATCTGTCTATCATCTCTCTCTCTCTCTCTCTCTCTCTCTCTGTCTCTCTATCTGGAGGGCCTCTATCCTCCTCGCTTTCCAGAAAGGGCTAA
Organism: Liasis olivaceus; assembly: GCA_030867105.1. NCBI lineage: Eukaryota > Metazoa > Chordata > Lepidosauria > Squamata > Pythonidae > Liasis > Liasis olivaceus. The sequence goes on from CM061349.1 coordinate 58,261,081, forward strand.
AGACCTGGCTCTGCCAGCTTGCGTGGAGTGATGGGAGCTCTGGTTGATCCTAGGGGTGCCTGGTGTCCTGATGATGCTCCCTGAGCTACTTACCAATTCCACCAATTCTTGGGATCTATTTATTATTTAAGACTTCTTTGATACTGTATTTTAATTGATTTTATCCTTTCCGTAAACTTCCCAGAGTCGCTTTTTAACAAGATGGGCAGTGACAAATTTTAGATAGATAGACAGACAGACAGACAGACATATACACACATTGGTCCAGACTCTGGTTATTTTGCTATATATATCAGTGTATAAATATTTTACATCCACAATTAGTAAAAGAGATGTCATGCTACTGCAAATGATATCCATGGTGTAGTTACCCTATCTGGGCTGCAAAAATGAATGAAGCTTGTTGATGGCAGCAACAAGAAACAGAAAAATTTCATCTTTTAGCTGCCATCCAGTAGTCATCCAGATTGTTGGAGCACAGCCATAGTAGCCCTAAGTCTTGAAGATGAAAGTATACCCACACATCTGGAAAGACTTTTGTTGTTGTTGTGAGTTACTGTGTCTCTATACCATTTAATTACAATGCAGAGAAAGAGGTAAGGAGCATTTACCTTCTACATTAATGAATGCAAGTAAAAGATGTATCATGTATTTTACATAATTTTGGGAAATAATCTTGAAGGGTTGATAGATTAGGAAACAATTGCTCATCAAGTGACCATTACTTTTGTCAAAGAATCCTAAAATAAAATCCTTACTCTACTCCATGGGGTGTCTCTGTATCAACAGGAAATGTTATTAAAGAAGCTTACAAATGAATAATCATGCCCAACAACTCACAGCAGCAATCTCAGCGGGATTGCGTAAGAAATGGGGAAAGTTTTGAAGCCATAGACTGATGAGAGTGATCCTGATGCTCTGTCAGGAGAATGTATTGTGCCGGAATCCCTCGGGAGACGAAATTTTCACCTGAAAAGAAACAGCATTAGGAACAGTACCAAGCGTGGCTTGCAGGACACTGGTCTTATTAAGAACTAATGCTAATTTTCACACCATCTCCTGCTGAACTGGAAGCCAGTTTACCACTGGGTTTGTTAATTTACACAGGACACCATTATCTTTGGTTGGTCTTAATGTTTCTGAGTAGAGGTCATTAACTGCTGGGTTCGTTATTATCCAGCATGAGTTACAGATAGTATCACAGAAATACAGTTTTTCATACTCTTCATTTCTCCATATGTGTTTCTTTAAAGATGATATTTAATTTCTGTCACTTCTGTTCACACAGAGTCAAGCCTAGGGTATGATTTTTTTTCTTGCCCTCTCTGCCTAAAAAGAAGTAATATAATTATAAATAAAGGGTAATAATTCTGAACTCCATGCGTAATAACTGGAATGTATGATAAAATTAACATGCTGCCTTTGAAAATAAGAAAGCAAATTGTAGAGCTGCTCAGATTTCTACATGCCATCAACCTACACCCCCAGTTGCAACACAGTTTTTCTTGTTCCAAACCTGAGTAAAGAAGAGGCAGAAAATATGCCAGCCATATCATCTTAAAGGAATTAGGAGAAGACAGACTGGTGCAAAGGGTTTTGAGGAGCAACAGTAGGACATTTCTATTGGTTTCCCATAATTTCTTATTGTTATTTATTTATTTATTTATTTTATTTTGCAAGACCAAAAGACCTAACAAACAAACAAACAAACAACCTCACAACAACTAGAACAACTACAATGGAAAGGAAGCAACAACAAATCTAAAAAGCCCATTTAGAAAACAAACAAATCAGTCTTAACTGGAAACACCCACACATATGCATAAAATATTGAGGAGAAATAGAAATAAATATGTCTACACAAGTAGCACTTGTACAGAGGAAGGTAATCTGTTAGGAAAAGTGCCACTCATGTAACCAATAAATGGTGACTAAACTTAAATGAATGTGTCCTTCATGGTGGAGACCATCAAAACTGTTTGGTTTTGGCTGGCTTTTTCAGCCAAAGTTACATTTTAAATACTACTGATCTAATGAAAGGGAACATTCATTTTCCGGTATTTTACAATAACAAAGCTTCCAGCTGACAATAAAAACAATTGCAATGTATATGCTGGATTGATTTACATGCACTGGGAAACACAGACAGTAAGTTAAGCCCATTATAAAAGAAAATGCAAATGTTTGTTAGCCATTTTTCATTTATGAATTTTATGTGCATTTTGGAGACACGAATAGCAGAATTTGATAAAGGATGAATCCTAAAAGCCAATTACATTTTAGTTCACCTGTTTGAAAGTGTAGCTGAAGGCTCAAAACATTCTTGGATCATGATTTTCTCAGGGAATGCCTCTTCCTCTGTGATCTTCTGAGGCATTCCCAGTACACATTTTACCTTACCTAAAAGCAGGTCCTTTTGCGGGGACTCTCAATGCTCTGAAAAATCTGTCTCTAGTAGCATTCAATCAACTCTTCCATGGTGTTCTGTTGGAGGACGTTGAAGACTCAGCTGATTTTGGGGTAGATTAACAACAATTTATTTGACCTGTTTCATCATATCCGAACTAGCTTTATTTATTTTAATTGTTTAATTTCTGCTTCTCTAAATTAGCCAATTAAAGGGCTATCGGTCTAAGTGGTGAGCCCCCTCATATGTTCCTCTGGGGGGAGAAGGCAATAAATACTTAACATTTGTCAAATCCTCCCAAAACACATTATTAGGCAATTTACACCGTCTTATTACTCAGGGTTTTTTAAATTTAAAATTCAATGAGATTCAAATCCTGATCTAACAAAACAGAAGCCAGTATCATACCAATCAAGCATTTGGCAGAGGTAGGGCTGAGATAGTACAATTTGCCTTTAGTTGCTTGTCATTCAGCTCTGTGTTTGAAAACAAAAGTTTTTAGCTACAAAACAAAAGTTCATTGAGTGATTTTGGATCAGGCATTCTCAGGCCAACATGTCTCTAAGATTGTTGTGGAGAAAAATTAGAGGAGCAAATATTCTGAATGCCATCCTCGACTCCTGGAGGGAAGCCACAGTATAAATCTTACAAACAAAATAAATAACATTTGTTTGTTTGCATTGCTTGTATGCCACCCATTCCTATAGGTGCTTGGCAGCTAACAATATAAACATATCAAATACCCTAAGAAGCCCCACATACATATAAGTATTAAAATAAAAGCCAGCAAATACAAACCCCACCTTCCAGTCAAAAAACACACTCCTCTCTGTAAGACAGAGCAGGTATGATTTCAAAGCTTTCCTGAAGCTTAGGAGAGATGGGGCTGACTGAATTTCCAGCAGGAGGGAATTCCAGAGAGTAAAGGTGGCCACTGAGAATGCCCTCCTCTGAGGCTCTATCAACTGACAATCTTGTACAGATGGGACCTGGAGAGAGTTGACCCTATTTTATTTGGTTGGATGGGCGGGTACATACAGGAGAAGGCATCCCTCAAATAACCAGGTTTGAAGCCACACAGCCTTAAATCAGAACCTTGAATTGCACCAGGAACAGGACAGGTAACCAATGTGTATAGTGATAGACTCATCACTACTCATGCTGCCACATTCTGTGCCAGCTGTAATTTCTAGATGTTTGTCTAGGGCAGCCCCACATAGAACATGTTACAGTAGTCCAAATGGGAGATGACTAGTGCATGAGTGGCTATGAACAAGCCATCCCCATCCAGGAAAGGATGCAATTGTACACAATATGTAACTGTGCAAAAACTCTGCTAGCCATGGGTGCCAACTACTTCTGAAGCAGGAACTGTGCACAAGAATTCCCAGTTGCGGACCAACTTTGAACAGAGAGTACAACCCAGTTCAGAGTTAAAGGTGGAATTTTCCTGGAATCCTTTGGGACACAAATGCAAAAGCACTCTGTCTTAGAGGGCAGTTGAAGTCAGTTCCTCCCCATCCAGATTCTGAGAGTCTTCAGGCATTGGGTTAGCACCTTCACCACATCACCTATTTGGGTATATATAACTCGGTAACATCAGCATATTGATGATACCGAACCCCAATAGCCAATAGATAACCTCTCCCAGCACTTTCATGAATTTGAGTGCAGAGAGGAGAGATTCCTGAGTTCCTCCATAAAGTAGATATCTCTGGATAGATCTCTCTTCTCCCACCACCAACAACTGGAAGTGACCCTTCAGAAAAGAGGAGAATCACTGTAAAATGGTGCCCTCATTCCAATCCCTTGGAGACATCCAGAAGGACACTGTGGTTGATAGTATCAAAAAGTTGGTGAAAGATCAAGAAGGACAGGAGGATTGAATTCCCCTGATCATCACAAGCATAAGCAATGCAGCCTCCATGTTGTATCCCAGCCTGCACCCTAACCAAAGGGTCCAAATAGCCTACTTCCTCCAGGGTCCTTTGCAGTTGCAGGGTTACCACCTTTCCAAGAAAAGGAGAGTTGGTCTATAATTGTCCAATACAGTTGGAATGAGTGAATACTTCTTTAGCAGAGGTTGTACTGCTGCCATCTTCAAAGGTGAGGGAAACACCCCCCTCACTCAAAGAAGCACTGATTACTGTTTTGATTCAACCTTCTGCCACCTCACAAGAGAGCTTAACCAACCATGAATGGCAGGGTTCCAAAGAAGAACTAGCACTAAATGAGTAGAACTAACACTGTAGAGAGCCGTATCTATTTCCTAAGCACTCATGAACTCAAAATTATCCCAGATCATTTACAAGTTGAGGCTCCAGTGATATCCGCTGGCACTGTCCAGCTAGACTCCACTTAGTCTCAGATCTGAATGGTTTTGTCTGCCAAGTGCTGTGAAAATGTTTTTCACGGTAGACTTCATATAGTCTTGGCAAATATCCTTCCTTGAAAGGGAACTATTCAACTTAAAAATAGCCATTGGGCAAGACTTAAGCTCAAGCTCGTATCAGTGTCCGGTTAAACTCTAGACAAATCTTCCTCCTGTGGTACTCTAGGCATCTTCTATGTCACTTTATCTCCTGAGGTCTTCAGTAAACCAAGGGGTGTCAGTGGAACTGTGAATAGGGAGAGGCTACCCTGGAACAACCCAGTCCAGCACCCCAGATACCCTCTTATTCCATTGGGTGACTAGAGTCTCAGCTAAACTGCACCAGATGCTTGGGAAACTCCCCAAAAGCCCACTGAAAACAGATATAATCTATTAGGCACCCAGGGAGGAACAATCTACTACTGTATGCCCTTCCCCACAGTAGAAGGCAGTCACCCAGCAGAGCTCCATGGCAATCAGAGAGGGATCTCATAAAATGGGGTGAAGTTTTATGCTGTCCACTTTTGGATCATGTGACATCTGCCCTGAGATAAAAACCATTTGTCACACCACGTGAATGTCCTTAACAAATGATTTTGCTTGCTTGCTTAAATAAACAAATAAATCTGTTAGCATCGGTATTTGAGAGTTATTCGAAAAGGCTCATAACTATAAACTCTTGGACTAGGAAGCATATTTAATGGCTATGCTTGTGATTTATGCTTAAATAAGCCCATTTTCATAAAGACATACATTAATTCATTTTACTTAAATTGAACCAACCAACTAAAAATTCATTTACTCCTTTTATATCAGTACTAGCATATTTATAATAGCAGGAAATACTTTTGTGTCTCTGCGTGATATCTTTAGAAAGATGTGAATTTTTATTTATTTAATGCAAATAGTCACATAAGGTAAACTGCTTAGGCATATACAAAGTATGTTTTCATGGTAGCATGGTGGCATGGGAAATAATATAACATAATTGTACAATAAATGGAATGCAGCAGTTTTAAAATCATGTACACTATAGACTAGCAAATAAAGAAACATATTAAAAGACAGATATATTATTTGCAGATTCAGAGCTGCTTTTCTTTACAATTGATTTCAATCTAGGGTTATGTATATTTAAGGAATTTCTTATCTTTTTTATACAAGTGAAGTATCAACAGGGGAGGCATATCTTTGATCTCTTCTAAATACCTTTAAAGCTCAAACTGCTGGAAATTGTTGGAATTATAAGAGTCTGATAACAGTTGAAGCCAATAGTTTAGGTTCAATAGTTTCAGCACATTCCGTTTTTTCTCCTTTTACACAGGATTCACAGGCATTATAATGCTGATACATAATATATTCAAGTGTATTGTCTTGAATTTTTGACTTTTGACAATATGGACAGCTATTTCATTCATAACTTCTGCACTTGTAAAATGATTCACAGCATGTCTTCTCAGAAGTAAGTTTCATAGGATTCTGTCACGCTTACTTCCAGGTAAAATTGTACTGGGCTGAATTGTACAGATGAAATATTATCATCTGTGTGAAAAAACAAATTATAGAGCATGAATTAGCAGCAACAGTTTCTTCTCCAGTGTACACCTGGGTTCATTCTTCCAGCACAATTGGTAACAAAAGTGATAAAATAATTTATTGTTGGTTGGTTCTCATTAATAAACTGTAATCCACATTGGGATTGTTTTTCATGATGAAAAAATGGGACAGAAATTGAATGCTTCAAGTGACCCACAATAAAAATTGTTTATACAATACACCTATTATCCATCTACACATAATCCATTCCAAACTAGACATTTTCAATTTTAAAAACATTTAACATTTAAAAACATTTCAAGTTTAAAAACATTGAATAGGTTTGTGGAACCTTACAGATCAAATGATGCTTGATGGCAGCTTTTTCTGGTGTCCTCCAGATGATGCTTTAGGACTAAATTTCCCACAACTGCCAGTGATCATACAGATTGGAAATGGTGGGTATTATACATGGAAGATGTCTAAAAGACATGCTATTATAATTTATTTAATTGCAAACCTGTATTACTTTTCAGGAGAAAGTCAGACCACTGGGAATACCACCCCCCAAGTTGATATTTCTTCATAATTGCATTTGTTCGTTCATTCAATTTATATTTGTTTTCTCTTCATTTCTCTTTAGGTGAGTATTTAGGGAAGCTAACAACATTAATTAACAATATTTATGACATTATTTACCATTTTCCTTAGTAATTCTGTCTTCTTGTGGTTGAACCAGAATAGGCAGCTTGAAGCCCTTCAGATGTTGATACACTGCTTCCAGCAACCCAGCTAGGATGATCAGTTGTGACAGATGCTGGATGTTCTGGAGAGTCATAGGTTCCCACCTGATGAAAGGTCTAACTCTGAGGAGCTTTGACTGTAGCAGTTCTGAAAATCTAAATGATGCCCAGTTCTTTGCCTAACAACTAAAATTTCCCATAGAACATGGAAACTTTCTAATCACTACCTACCAAAGCTTCTTGCATTTTGGATTACGTGGAAAGTCTTTTAATAATGACAAAACATTTTTAAAACCTTACTAAATTTTAGTTTATTAAAAATTCAGGGAGAACAGTCTCTCAAATCCTTAGTCATACTGATCCTATAAATATACAATATGTTTTGGTAGAGCAACATAATTTCATAAGAGGAAAGATACTAAAAATCAAAGAGGTCCCCAGGATATGTTATATAGTGACCACGGTATTTATGTGCATATGCCTTGGTTAAACTCAGGGTCTGACATCTGCAAAGCAAAGAATTAGCCTCCAAAATCACCCTGTGAACTGAGACTGCCACAATGCCAGGTGAGACTTGTACGAGAATGTGTAAATAAGAGATTGAACTTCTTACAATATGAAAACCTAATTTCTGTTCTGTTCTGGACAGTCTTCTACAATTTCTCTCTATCCTACAAGAAGACAACTTTTACCTCTGAGCCCCATTTTTCTCATCTAAATAGCTGAGCCATAATAGAAATAAAACAACATTTACTTAGCAAAAGAAAAACAAATTAAGTACTAAATTTCAGATCATTTTCACTGCAAATGTCTGCCAGCTGTTTACCATCTTCTCTGATTTCTACTTTATATGGAGTATTCTTGGCCACATAGGTCTCCATAAATATTCTAATTATAACTGCTGATCAGCTCTTCCTGCCATGTTTCCTCAGCAGTCCTGTTAAAATGCTTATAGTCTCAAAATCACATTTTCAAAATATAATGTTCCATATGCTTATGCTTACCTATACCTTTTAGGTGTTATGCTATTTATGCATAATAATATCTTTGCCACAATAATTTTAACTATCATCTCATCCACCTAAAGAGAAACTGAGAGCTGTTTACAACTGTGAACAGCTCTGCTCATTTTCATGAATAGATTGAGGAAGATAGCATGGGAACATCTGTCTGCCCCAAATCAATGTGCACCTGCGCCTACCTGTAAAGGGTGGGGATTGTTGGGCTCTGTCTTCCCCACCTGCAAAGCCAGAGAGACAGCCTACCCATCTGTTGCTGCCAGCAAGGAACCACTGCGGTCAGCAGCCTCAGATGTTTCTGTAGGCAGACCATGGACAGATAGTGCATAGGCAGGTAGTGGCCAAGGCAGAAAGAGCAGGTGCTTATTGACAGAGAAGGGATGAAGGAGTCTGTCTGCAGCTGCTCTCCATCCTCTGTGGCAAGCATAGACATGGAATGAGTTGCAAAGGATGGACAGAGTTCTAAATCTCTTTTGTTTGGAGAAAGTGGTGTTGAATTCTGCCATACAATTTTTAGAAAAATTCAACCTTTGCAAAAGAGGTTTCTGGTTTCTTTTCCCTTATTCTCAGGAAGTTTGAGAATTCCTTTAGAATTCCTCATGATGGAGCTTTTACATTGGCTATGGTGGTGCCAGGAACAGGCACTGCCAGTACTGGTTTTTAGGCATAGACTTCTTTTCCTCACCCTTAAGCCGCCCTGGCAGCCTAGATCTTCCACCATGAACAAGCCCAGTGGGAGGAGTTTCCTGATAGTGCCTTGTCTTGTAGAGATGATTGCCCGTGAACAGCAGGGCATTTGCTCATACCTCTTGACCCCCAAAAAACTAAGTAAGTAAAAGACAATCGATCCAGGAGCGTTCTGAGGTTCCAGCAAATTCTCTTTTATTAAATTAAGTTCACATGATACAGTAGATTAAGTTGGCAGCAACATTTTTTACCATAGCATTAGCTGAAAACCATGAAGATTTGGAGAGCTCATAATGCTGTGGTACACGCATTTTATGATTTTTAAGGCCAATACTATTTATTTATTAGTTTGATATTCTTCTTTTTCTCCAGAAGCTCAAAGCAAGGAAACCTTGTTTCTATTTTTATGCCTGCAACAGCAACCCTGTGAGTGTCTGTACTGGGGATAGATTTGCAGCTGAGTCTCTCTGGTCCTAGACCAACACTTTAACCACAATACCAGGCTGACTCAACTCACAAATTACTTTAATTAATTAGCAGCACATGGCCATCTCTTTTTATTTACCATAAAGTACTTGCTTGGGGCTCTGATATAGGTTAAGATTACTATTGAAAGGAGAAAGATGTAATCCTTCATTTTCAAAGACATTCCTTCCCAAAGTCTTCCCATGTGGCAGGTGAAAGAAGTAAAACCTGCATTAATGGTGCTGTTAGATTGTGTTCTATTAACTGCTGCATGGTGTGTGGGTGGATGTAGGTGTGTGTGTCAGGAACGTGTCAGGAGAGAAAGGTTAAACCTCCCCAGTTGTGTGGTCCTCATACAGAGAGGGACTACACATTTTAAGACAACAAAAGGTTGAAGCCATGCCCCACCATTAATATGAGATGGAGTTTGACTTTCAGATTACTGTTTCTTATAATTTGGAGAATTTTGGGATATTTCTAACTATACTACGGCATATGATTCCAATACCTATGTTATATTCTAAGGCACAGGGATTCAAAAGAGTGGTTTGCAATTGCACTGAGAAGGCACAAGCATATTTGAAGGGAGCCATAAATTTGGGGGGATTGAAGATACCAGCCAGCGTTGCTGGCAGAACTCACTTTGCTGTGCTTAAACATGGGCCCCTGCACGCTCAGCAGTTAGCTTCTGGGTACAATTCAAGGTGGTAGTCATCTTTAAAGAACCATATGGCTTGAGACCTGGATATCCATATGACCAAATTCTTCTAGCGGTTTCTGCTTGTCAAATTAAGATCTAGCAGAGAAGAACTGTAGCCATCTGGGACCACAAGACATATCTTTTCTGTTGTACTCCTGTTTTTTGGAACAATATTTCACCCAAAGTCAGTTCTGCACCAACCCTCCTGGCATTTAGGAAAGTTGCTAAGATGGGCTGGTTTGGAAAGCTTTTGGTGATTGATAGTACTATGAGGTCCCACCCTTCAGGAGATGTTTGTTTACTTTGATGCTTTGATGAATAGGAAGATTCTATTAGTATTTCTTGTCTGGATTGTGTTAATTTTTTAGGTTACTTTCTGGGGGGCTGCACTATTTGTAAGCTGCTTGGAGCCCTTTTGGAAGGTCAAGCAACATATCAATTGCAGCAAATAAATAAATGAACCAACCAACCAGGCACAGAACTTGGGGGTGCTGAGACCCACAAACCATCTTCTCTGCTACTGCCTTATAGATCCTTTCCTCTCACAAATTCTCTCCATATAGTTATGAAAAAAGAGGGGTAAGGGGGATTGAATATTGCTATCTACCCAAAACAAAGCTATGGTTGTAATAAAAGCCACTGATAATCAGCAGAATTCCTAGAGCCATGCAGATGTGTTCTTTCAGCACAAGCACATTGCTGGACCAATTACCTGAAGTTATGCAAATAGTAAAAATGCAATTGCCAAGGAATATATCATTTTATGCATTGTAGCTTTAATTATGAAAACGTTATGAAAATCCATCCCAGGACCAATGTTGACATTGTCTGTGAAGGAAAATAAACCCTTTGATATAATTGTATGTCCAGTAAATTGCAATGGTTTTAAAACTCACCTAAGATGGGAGAAAACTGTTTTTATCCATGAGTACAAAAATATCTGACCCAAGTCAATTGGCAAACATGGATAATGATATCATTTTCTTTCTTTTTTTCATATGCAGAAGAATACCTTTGCAGGAAGTACTGACAGGATGTTGATAGAAGATGAAAGTTAAATACCATTTAACAGCTTGGGAACTTGGAAGGTATCCTTTTTATATCCCTCTACTTCTCTTTTAAAAAGCAGCAGTTAGGCATGTGTGTGTCCTAAATCTCTGGAAAGAAACCCTTAACCTATGCAAAATTGCATATAAGATTTAGCAAGCAGATTGGCTTCTTTTCCACCATCTAAATTTGTCCAAACATTGGCCTTTATGACCCTTTCTGGTATTTATGTATAGTAGGCAAATGTAAGCTTAATTTCAAATGTCCTGTGGCTACACTGACTTATTATCAAATGACAAGAAAAGTTCACCTCATCCTTAATTGGAAGACAACTTTAAGAGGGAGTCAGACAGAGAGAGAATAAAGATCAGACAATATATATAATAAACACTGCTGTTAAATTACTGGAGATATGCCGAGAATCAATTTTTAACTCAAATCATGTACAAATTTGATGCTTACTGACACGTTGCCCTCAAGTCATTACAGTATATAATAAAATATGCAAATTTAATGATAGCTTTGTTATAAATGATGAGTTAAAGGGAACAGGAGTTTGGTAATAATTGTAATACCTATAATGAAACCATAATGTTAGTTTCCCTCCATTTAAGTTTGTTAATGTATTTATTTAAAACACAGCATTTGAAATGTTGATGGCACTTGCTGAATTCTAATGAAGGTCCTATTCTGGATATGAAAAAATATGATAGAATAGTAGCAGGAGAAATAATAGATGTTTTCTGGTAAGTTAGTTTAATACACAGGAAAAAAATGAATTATTCTGTGCATAATCGTTAGATTATTCTATAAGCGCAAATTAAGGAAGGACAAATTGCTGGTCCTATTAAAAAGCTGAACAAATAGTCTACAATTTCTGTTTTAGTGTAGAAATATGTGGTCTATTTCCACAAAAGACTATAAACATTTATTCCTAAAATCCTATTGGGCAACAATTACTTTTCTCCAGTCCTTTTTTTCTTCCTTGCAGTTTAACTGCATGGTAAACACTACAGTTTCATGGCTTTGTGATATTAGACTGAGTTTAGAAGCATAGTCTGCAACAGGATGAAAGCACAATTGTCTGCCTCCACATGTCCATTGCAGATCCCTCTCCTTGATTTTCAGGGATCCTCCATTTTCAGGGAACTGTTCTGTTTGCTACCAGCTAGCGGTCTTCCATATTTTTTCAGCAAAAAGATGGTAGCTCTACCCATGCAGTCAGGTTCACTGAAGACATTAGGCAAGAAAGGAGTGTCAAGAAAGAGTACAGTGAGCCACCTATACCTTTGGATCCCATAATGGCTGATTCCTCTGCTTTCATTATATTTGATTATGGGATCCAAATGTATAGGTGGCTCACTGTACTCTTTCTTGACACTCCTTTCTTGCCTAATGTCTTCAGTGAACCTGACTGCATGGGTAGAACAACAACCTTTTGCTGAAAAAATATGGAAGACCTCTAGCTGGTAGCAAACAGAACTCTTGATATCACTTTGCTGCCATGCTAGTGGTCATCAAATTCCTGTACCCTTACATGATAGTCCAAGTGTGGGGGCTCCAATAGGAGCTGTACTGGAAGAGCAATGTGGAAGGAAAGAGGTAGCAAGTGAGGAAAAGAGAGCCACTACTGCTACCATCTCCTCTTTTGCAGCTGCTCCTAGGTCAACCATTGCCTCAACAACAAGAGCTTTTACTGGAAACAGAACACGTCAAGGCCCTGTGGCTTCCCTCTTTCTCTTCTTACTCTTCTCCTTCACACTTTGAAGGACATGAGGGCAGAGGAAGAAGTGTACCATACTGGGGCTGCAGGCATCCAGATGACCACTAGGTAGTAGCAAAGAGATACAGGGGTCATCTGGATGTTTGCAGCCCAGGTATGGCATACCTAAATGAGAAAGCTTTTCAGCTGGCTGAGCTGGGATATCTTCTGAAGAGAGGGGCAGGGCAGGGATACTTTTGGATGACTGGAGAAGTGAGGAGAAGCTCTTGTGAGGCTCAGCTCACTGCTGCAACACCAGAAGAAAAGAAGCAGAGATGTGACCCCCCACCCATCATCCTTTTCTCCTGCCTGCCTGCCTTCAACTGCCATGGCCTGGAAGGGCTTGGTAATCAAGGTCTTTCACCATTGGGGAGTGCCCAACTGAAAGGTTTGTCCGGGGCTCAGAGAGTTCTAGTTATACCCCACCCCCAGTACAGTCTATCTTACAATTGTCAGAGTCTTTCAAAATTCTGTTTAACATTTTCAAAGTGGATGACACTGCCTTGGGAATGAAGAGCTAGGAAGTCCACTTTTACCAAGTGTGGACAAGTGAGAACAAAGGAGAGCAGGTGCTCTCAATTTTCATCCAGCTCAGAACATATATGTAGAAGCCTGCTTACACACAAGGTTGGCCCAAGAAGCAATATGGGTTTGGTCTCACTGTATGTGTGTGTTTGCGGAAGATCTCTATTTGTTATATGATGGATCTGTACTGTACAGAGAAGAGACAAGATTTCATGAGATCATAGAGGGTTCCTGGTCACACATTGATAGTCATGTTCATCCAAATATAATTTCAATTTTTCTGGAAAGCTTCCTCATTGTCCTGGGATACGCAATGCTAGAAAACATCTCACACTGGGTATCTGAGGTTAAATATTTGGAAAACATATCTGTATCTACACAGAGAGTTTTATTAGACTTGTGCAAACTAGGTCTGATCTGATTCAAGTAGTCAGTCTGATTCAGAAAATGGATTTGCTTTGCTTTGAAACATCAATTTGTCCAATTGAGCCCGTGTATTTATTCATTCTTTCATTCATTCTTATATACCACCAAATCAATACAAATTCATGGCATCATTCATGGAGAATCAAGCTGTCAATTTGATTTAAATGAAAAGGACTTCTGGGCATGTGCAAAAGACCATTAAATCAATCTGGAGGCATCTGATTCAATTCAATGCTCAGAACAGCTTTGACAATTCAAATCAGGAAATAGATTAAATTAGGAGACTCAAGACTCCAGTTGGTTAGGATCCTTTGAATCAAATCTCCAAACTGAGTAGTCTATATGACAGTATGTTTAATCTATGTTGAAAAATGGTATAAATGAAGATATCTATATAGAGTTATATATTTGTAATGTGGAGAGTGCAGTTTTTTCACTGCACTGAATAGTCCTTGTTTTATCACAAATGATTTCTGCATATATTCTTCCTTTGCTATTCTGGGATTTACCAAAAATAAAACGATCATATTTTAAAAGTATTTAATGTGTATTTAAAAACTGGACACTTCTTCCCTTCCCAGAAAATAAAGAAAAGATCCTGTGGGGCATTGTAGTTGACAACACCTGTGATGAATTATTTGTAAATGTAATGAATTACATTACTAGGGGCATGTCAAATTATACGTCGATAATGAATTTTTGGATGCATCTGCTATGTAATTGTTCCCAGCGGACATGTATTCATCTTCACCTGGCATTATTTTCCTGATTTTTGTGGATTTTTTTTTTAAATTATGCATTTTCGTTCCTATCATAATTGTTACCATGATCCCTGTTCCTTTGTTCTAATCAGGTCCCTTTAATGCAGTGCATATTCTGAACAAAAGAGGAGGGGAAAACACACACACAAGGATATTGGCTAAACAAAACCCTGGCCTTTATGTGTTACTGTGTAACAGCCTACTTGGCTTCAGAAGGTTGGGTGGTGTTGACAGGGAGATCAGTTGTTTTCCTGCTTCTATCTGCCAGCTGCTGCTGCAGTGTATTCTGAAGCACACAAAATGAATAAAAGTTAAAAGCTGTGGTGATGACAGATATGCTTGCATTGCTTTTACTTGGTCTATCTTGGATTTTTAATAAGGCAAATAAAGCAAATTGAGAGTGTAAACCAGCCTGTGTCTCGCCTTGACTTTTGTTATGGAAACATTCTCAATGAAACGATCTTTCATCAGTTTATAAGACCAGAGAGCACCGGTTTTGTGTTAGCCAAGTACACACAACTTTTCAACGACAGCGGTGTTTGCTATCCAGAGTTCAGTTCCACTTCACAAATTTATTCTGAGGAGGCAAACCTTGTCATTAATACCACAGCTCATGGATCAAAAGCCCTTCTGTGAATAATGCAGTTGTTTACCTATGTTCCAAGATAATTGATTGATATGTAGCCCAGTCCAAAAGAGGAGTTCAGATGAAGTACCAGAATTGAATTTAATCTGCAATCTATTTTGATTCTAAACTTGCTGAGAAACATGTTCTAAGGTCTGATTTTCACATTGCTCACTTCTAGTCTAAGCTGCGAGATGCTGCCTGAAAGTCACCACAGTTCTGTATATTGAGATAACCACAAGTTGTGTATTGGAGTCATACATTTTTGACAATTGAGCAAAAGTGTGCTGCAAGTAAAGGTCAGAAAACAACTTTAAAAGAGAGATGGTCTTGACTCGTGTAAGAAATTATCAATTTAGGACGGGTCAAGGACATTACCTTTCAATTTCATATCCAAGATGAAATTTTATTTAATGTCAAGAGTTGTAAACTCTTAAAACAACAACATATGCTATGCTTAGTTATTGCTGCTGTTCAATCACAAATAACTAAATAATGAAATTTGATTATGACAATAATGTTAAGGTTCAGATACTGACATGAATTTAATTGAATTTGATGCCATGGGATTAAGTAAAAGCTATGGATTCAATGAGGTTTCTTTCCAAGTAAATGTGTTCAGTATTAGGTATCAATCAATTCTCTTCAAAATATGAGTGCAACGGAATTTTATCATAAAAAATGGATATTATACAAAATATCTTGATATGTCTAAAAGGACACAAAGCAAGGCACTGTTCCATACCCCCTTAGTGAGTCCTACAGGGAGGGCAAAGTAGCTTTCTTGTATATCTCACCTAAAATATATGTTACTTCAAGAGATACCCCAGATTTCTTTGCTTCTTACATAATAGTGCTGGAACAAATGTATCACTAATACATTTGATTTATTTTGCTGTTGTTCTTGGCACTTCTGATCTTTCTTTTCAAGTAACTGCTGTATGAATGCTACATGACATTGGAACTTTTAATATACAACTTTCTGGCAAGTAAATCAACATTTTTATGCTAGCCTAACATAGGGTATCTGCCAGTCATTCACTCTGCTATCAAATTTAGTGGGATTCAAATCAAATGACTAAAGTAAAAGTTTGAAAATGATATAAAAAATGTGTGCTCCTTACCTGTCTAAGTAAGAGGGCACAGTGGATGTACTTTTTTTTTTAATTAGTCATTTTGACTCTTACTGGCAAGCAGCCAAATGGTGGATGCTTTAAAATAACAGTATGAGTAGACATAGGAGTATTAGAAGAACCCTGCTGGCTGACAGCAAACATTTATCTAATTTAGGATCTTGTTTGCTACAATGCAAAACCAGATGCCATGGGAAACCCAAAAGCAGAATACGAGGACATTGACCCTCTCCCACTTTGTTCTGCAACACATTGTCATTATACCTAAGTAATCTTTCTCTTTGCCATTTGCAATAAGGACTGAATTTTCCTCTGCAAATGGAAGGGTTTCTTCTCTCTATAGAGGAAGCCACTGTAGTAAGAATCAGTAACTCCTAAGATAAGCTGCTCCTCACACCTTCATTCTCTTGCCATATAGTACAATTAGTTGAAAATGGCCACTAAATTATCCTTCAGTCTGTGTTATCCTTAATCAAGAGATATGCAATTATAGTTGGGATGAATAGCTGGACCAAATCAACCTCATCCACTCTATATGCCTAAGTAGATCATTGAGAAAGAGGTGCTATTTGTTTTATGCTATTAATGGATATTTTTATAGTGTATTGTCTAATTTATATATTTGTCTTGAATTTATTTTGTGTATTCTTAACTGTTGCTTACCTTCTTTTTTATGTTTGGCCAAATAAATGTAATCAAGCAAACTGAATCTATTTTCTCCTGAGTCAGTCCCTCAGTTTTGTAACTTTATATGCTGAAACTCCCCATGAATGAGTGAAATGCTGTCTGCAGCCTTTTGAATCCTAGATTCAACAAACTGAAGTTAGTTCTCATGCAGAACTAAGAGCTACAATTTCTTGCAAAAAAATCAACCAGTTAAAAATTGCAGCTTCATTTTCTTAGCAGGTCTCCAAAGATAGCAAGGCAAAATTAATAGGTTTGTGGCTCTTGTGGAAAATATTTCATCACTTTTGTTCATGGCTATATGTCAGATGACTTTGATGTCTTTATATTCATGTATTCTTTCTAATATGCATAGCTATTTTAAGAACTATAATGCTATTATATTAGGCTGAGGTGTTTTGGCGAAAAATTACATGGGTCCCATTATAACTCATAATCTATCAAGTCCATACATTAACCTTTTATTTTAATGATGCTTGTAAAGTAACAGTATTTGGCAGGCAATGTATGAAAAGTTAACTTCCTTTGGTTTTGGAAATTTGAAAAAAAAAATCCAACAGTGATTAAGAGCAATCCATGAATTACCTCTCTTCTTTATGTGCAGAGTCTAAACTGTGAAAAGAAATAAGATAGAATGAATTTGCACAAGCCTAGTGTGTACTTCAGAGTCACTGCTTATGTACTGAACATATCAGTTCAGAATAAATGGCTGATATAGAGCTGGAAAACTTTCTCTAAACTGAAAGTTATAATACCCCCACAAACACCTCCTCTAACTGGTAAAATTGTGTCCTGCCCCTTCCAGTGCAGCTCTAGAACTCCATTGGATGGCTGGGAAGGGCTGGGGTGATAGAAGCAGTCTATGGCCTAAAGGTTGCCTACTTAGGCTCCAATGCACAGAGCTATATCTTGCATTATAAGTCCTGTGATAAGGAGGAAGTGGGAACCCTCTTATTTTAATTCATTATTTGTAGTGCTGGTGGTTTTACTGCAAGATTGATGAGGAGGAATTGGATAGTGATGTGTACCTCTTTCCCTTATGTGCATGATACATAGAACTTTATATTATATAATGGTCGAGTATGTAATGCAGAATTAAGCAAGCATTTATTTTAGTCATTAAAGGGGAATACTTTGTTTTGCCCTGCTCCTGGTCAGATATCTGTGTAGAGTAGGGTGATCTTTCTCGTCAATCCAAAAACCTTGGGAAACAGATACTCCTTAACTTTGAAATGGTCTCATCTCCACTTGATATAAACAAATACTCCCTAACCTTGACATTCTCATTTTTGGCAGGACTAAATAAAGTATTCCAAATACAAGATAAGATAAACTTGTCCTTGACAAACTCCAGTGAGATGAGGCCACCATAAAGGAGTGTTCAGGCCCTATATAAACTAGTCGAACTTGTGGGGATGGAACTTCAGTGCAGACCTAACTGGGAGGTTGCTGCATGTTTGCTGGCTTTGAAAGAGTTCACCCCCCATCATTTCTTTGGGGTTCCCTGACTGGCAGAAGGGTTGCAAGGTCTTTCTTTCTTTGTCTTATTGTATTCTTCAGTATTCTGAATATGCTTTGATTGCTGTCTCATGTTATGTTATTATGTTATTTTATTATACTACCTTAGAATAAAGCCTGAAGTATTCTTACTGTGTGGTCATTGCTTCAGAATCCAAAAGAACCTGTGACCCAACCCGGCTGGGCTGTGGACAGAGCAATACAATATTCATGGTGATTGTGGGGTCCATGCCCCTAGTATTTTCAAAATCTACTTTAATGGTTGGTCTGGCTTACTAATAAACCTAGAAACATGGTCCCTTCCTACATAACCTATAGGTAGGAAAAGTCTATCATTCTAGGATACCCATGGATGTATGAGCTACCACAGAGGTAGATATAGTTATATTACATCAAATGCATATTAATAGGTCTAAACAAAAATGCCTCTTTTCTCCAGCAGCAACACTTTCTATTTTCCTCCCTGTTTTGAGTTAAAAGTAGCTATGGCAGTGATGCTCCCCATGGCACTTTTCTGCAAATCGCCAGCATTTCCCCACACAGAGAATCATGCCATAATGTGATATAGTGTTGATTCAAATGGGAAGATAGGAAATTTTCAATGCCCTGCAATGAATTTAGCCTCCTTGTCAGTATAGCATATGTGAGTGTGTGTGTTTGGGGGGAGAGGCAGGGAGAAAATGTAATGGAAGAATTTTCAATTCAGAAAATGAATGAATTTTCCAGCCTGCTATTTGCTTTCTAGACATGCACAGATCTAAGTTACAATCTGAAGATCCTATTTCAATCTTTAGAAATAGCTTAATTTGTCTCAGACTTAGTATCCAATTACAGTGAGATTCAGATGATGAAGCTTTGTTTTTCCCATTGTCTATTATGGAAAAACACAAATGCTGTAACTTTGTTTTTAATCTATAATACAATGGGATAAATGGAAGAAATAAAAGGCTTATCACCAGGGTGTTTTTAGCAATGGTTTGTCTTTCATTTTTCCTTTCCTTTCAACTGTGCCAAATTTTACACACTAAGTTAGGGTGTGTGTCTCTAAAGGAAAAGGTATTATAGGGAATAATGCTAAAATCCTTGACTATGCTGGTGCTATTCCTATTGGGGTGAAGTTATTGATTATAAGGGAAGGTAAAAATAAAGAAAAGGATTAGGAAAAGGAAGAATTGTTCAACCAATTAAATAATAAATTGCTTAAGAGAAATTAGATAAGCAATTAAAGGATAAAACTATAAAACATTGTTTTATAAAACATTGTTGAGTTGTTGGCAGCAGCAAGGAATTGCTAAGAGTTCCAAGTCAGATAGCATCTAAAAACACAGGAGATAAATTAATAAAAGATTTGGCAGCCCAAGATGGCAAAATCACTTGGATCATTCTGGCTGGTAGGGATATCTATATGTGACAGAATCCAATCTTCCCACTGCCTTGTTACCCCCTCCATCCCAATGTATTTCCAAGAAACAAATGCTGTTGCTGCTGCTGCTTTAAAAGGAGTGCTCCTTGTTTTTACAGAGCATGAAATTGAAATCAGAACTTCATGGAGACTTAATATGGACCATTCTTGTATTCTCTGCTGAATATCCTTTCCAAGCCATCTTTTAATACAGATGTTACCGCGCATTAGGCAGTGATATACATATTGAAGTACAGTCCTAATCATATCTATTTTCATGCTACCTGAGAATGCTGAAAATTGCAGTCCAAGGCATCTGGAGGTTTTCATGTTGGGTAGAATTGGCATCTCCTAAAGGAATAAAGAAACATTCATTCTGTTGAACTTGACATTAGAAAGAATTAAAGCTGGAAGGAAAAAATAAGTGGAACTATGAGAATAAAATTATTTTAATGAAACAAGTAGACAGAAATGGATCAATTTAGTCTATGTTTTGGGTTAAGGAAGATGTTATCTTTCTCACCAACCTTTTACTAATAGTCATCAGAAAGTGGTAGCATTCATGGGCGCATAACACTTGTAATAGTACTTTTGATATAAATTACGGTTTCTCCTTTTTGCTATTTTTTCACATAATTATTTTGAACATATTTCTTTATTTTGAACATATTTCTTTACTTTTCACTCTATATTTCATCTTGCCTCCCCTCTTCTGAGTCTAACACTCTAACTACTATCAAGCATCAAGATGATATACACAAGGAACTAATTTAAAGTAGCCCCAAGAAGAATGTTAAAAAGCAGTGAGAATATGAAAAATGCTAAAATGCTTACACTGACGATGTTCCAGTGAATGTGGCTGTAATCCAACCCTGTAAGGACATGCTTACTTGTCAGGAAGTCTGCCGTAAAACCCCTAATCCAAATTTTAGGACTCATGTGGTTAATCCAGCCCAGAGAGACTTAGCCTGTTCTAATAAGAGGAGAAATGGAATGACTACTTACTGGTATTGAGTCTTCAATTTCCAAAGTTGGAACTGATTTGAGCAGGTGATTTCCACACCAGGCTGAGTCCTGACAATTATTCCATTTTCTTGCATTCTACCTTATTTTAGAGTCTGTTGTTCCAAGTACAAAGAACTAATAATGGGGGGTGGAAGTTAACCTAACTGGCCATTAAATTTGGCCTACTGATTTTAAACGTTTACATGCATGATGACCTTGAGGGTAGGCTCATTTTCTGGAAAGGAATGGGCACCAGGACATTTGATTATATAAATCACCATAAATGCATGCAAGATTCTTTCAAGGGATTCAGAAACAACATTCACCAGTTGAGGAAGGTTATAAGTTTTATTAGGCAAAACTTCATCAAAGTTGTCATATGCCAAACATATTTAAATTCCTTGCTTAAGGGCAAAGGGAGATGACATAAGTTTGCATGTGAGACTGATGCTATTGGTGAGTTGGAGAAGAGGATGCATTGGTTGGTGTCTCCCTTCACACCAGGAAATCTCAGAAAAGTTTTGTTCTTTATTCTAATTTTGACTTGGTGGCCAGAAACTGTCTTCTTTTCTCATAGAAAAATATAACCTTAAGTCTGTGTTGGAAGGTTATATAGAAAAAGTAGAGAATGCAAAGCTCCCAAATCACCCTTAGGAGGACCTTTAGACCTTGGGAGGATGAACAGTCATAAAGATAACAATCAGCCACATGCTCTCTTTGAAACACAGAGTACTGATTTTAACATTAGTAGTAATATAAAAGAGAGACAGCTGAACAAGTTGATCTGTGAATGAATCTTTAGAGGGGTATATAGACATTTATCAGCACTGGCATTAATCCTACTCAATTGGAGAGGGTTCAATCCATTTTCATAAGGAAACTATTTCAGGTGCTATGCTGTGTGTCAAATGTGGTGCTCCAGAAAGAAGCACAAATGTTTTTATAGTAGGACCAGGACAGAGATAAACAACTTTAGATATTGGTTAAATCTAACATGTTAATTGCAGGGTTTGGCTCCACTTAAACTGGGGAATGATGTTCATTCCTGATGGAGGCAGAAAATTGAAGACAAGTTGCAATTTTATGGATTCTCCCCAGAGTCATTATTGGCTCTGGGACAGGATCTCGCTCTGCTTATCCTTAAAAAAAGGATCCTTGATGCAGAAGGATAAGTGGAGCATAGTAAATTACCTTTGAGAACAGTATTAGGAAACTCTGCATATTGTTTCAAACCAGGAAGATATTTAGATTAGCTAACAATCTTTAAATACTGAAGAGACTTTCCATTGCTGCAATTTAATATTTTACCATCATCCACATTTGAAGTAGATTTAGGAAGATCCCCTGTGCAGAAGGACTTTTTCCATGTGGTTCAGGGTCACTGAAACTTTATTAAATAATTAAATTAAATTAATTTGAGTAAAAGTCTTTTGCTGTATGGAGCATAACTTTGCATTTACAAAGATACAAAGGCTTTAGAAACAATCACAATTTAGAGAAACTACTTTTTTGGGTTTCTTAAACCATGTCAAACTGGGCTATGCTTATGTGGGCTGAGTTGACTTAAACTCATTTTTCTGAGATAAGAACTTGGTTCATCAAACCTTGGTAATAAGTTTACCTCCTCCTAGGAAAAAAGTGTAACCACAGATTTGTTTCACTCTCGTTTCTGATATCAATCCCTGCTAATTCTTGGAGCAGAAAAAGCTATGGTAGAAATCAGAAAGAAAGTCCTTGATTTGGGAGTACAGAACAACAGATTCAGAATCTCACCCCATTTCTATTACTTTTATTTTTTATTTTTATTTTATATTATTTTATATTATTTTTATTTTCATTATATCTATTACCTTTCACTATTACCTCTCAGTTATTCTATCCATTCCACACAAGAGGGCATTTACATTAGCAAGGCTTAATGTTTTTCTGTAAATTTGTTCGAGGATGGTGATAGTTAATAACATCCCATACCAGAACACTTTTATCCATGTTTGGATGAGGACATTAAGACAGTTCTGTGTATCCCGTTGCTTTTTCCTTTACTTCATACTTGGCACTTTGAGTAAATATTGCTCATCCTTACTAAGCGTACAAGTTGGTCTGACACTGAGTTTGTGTGCAAAGTTTGCACACTTATGCAACTTATGAAAGTTGCTAAATTCTATGCAATTGCAATTAAAAGATGTTGCGTTTGAATTATGCCCAGGTTTGGTTGGTTTGGCTGCTTATGTCTTGCGTATCTAAAGTTTGTCACTAATTTCTGTCCTCCTCCTATGTTAATTTCTCATCTTGTAGTATTGGTTGATACTATATTATTGCTTTGGAGTATTTGTCCAGAAATCAAAACAAATCAAATTAATAAATATACAGCCTGAAGGAAGGTAGATGTCACCAAAATAAAATAAGAATAAAAACTAGAACTGTAACCCTAGTGTTCATACAATTGCTTTTTATTTTAAATTCCATTTTCATTTAACTTTTTGGAGAAGATATATAAACAAACACAAATAAAAAACAGAAAAGAGATAAAAATAAAAGAATAAGGCACATATGAATAAACACAGAATCTAAAAAAGTCTAGGAGGTTATAGTTTTCTGATCTATCATTAGTAAATTATGAATGATTGAATATATTACTTTAAATCACCAATAAAATCATTATTAAGCTTTAAGCAAGGATCAGTATCAAGAATGGTGGTCGATGCAGTATAAATCACCACCTAACATTTTATAAGGTACAATAGAATGAATTAAAACTAAGAATCTTCTTTAAACAACCCATGAACATTATACATTAAAAAATCAAACAAACCCAGATTTCAGATGGAGTACAAATCATCCATGTATCAAGTTACAGTGCAGAAATGGCTTCCACTTTGAATTAAATTCCATGTAAGGTTTACTCTAAAGGTAAAAAGTTGGATATGGAAGCACACTCTCACAGCTTGGTCAAAATTATTCATACAATTTATTTGATACCAAATGGGTGCCAATGGAAAGATTTTCCTTTCACTGTTTTGCTTGATAATGTGATATTAGGACACTCCTATTGGGAATGGGGTGGGGGGCATTAAAAATGCTGAGTAATGTCACAGCCAAGTTCAAAATCCATTAACAAGGCAAAGTTTTAAATTTCCTCTCCATCTGTCAACAATATAGCAAAAAATGTTTTTAGGCTTCATATTTTGTGGGTGGGTAATATAGCCATCAGAAGCTGATAGCATGACAATTTAAAAATAAGCATTTGCAGAGACCACAATTTTTAATGAGAAAATCGTTCACAGAATTTTGCTTTATTGGGGAATTTTCAGTACCAAAAGATGTTGGCTGAATGTGTCTAAAATTAATAGAAGAAGAATCAAGTGGCTCAGTTGACAAAAGCTGTAATGAAATAAATGCCACTTTCTTGATTATGATAAACCAATTAAATCTAATTTCTGTTCTGTTTTCATACATAAGCAACAGCTGTACACGCTATCCATGAGTAATTAATTGCTTCCAACTGCCTGCCAGTGAAAATGATAGTTCTTTACATTGATGACACAACACAACATGTGTCCCTAAACACATTAGGGTTTATCATATGATTACACAATATGCCATAGGGATTTACAGAACAGGCAACAGATTTAGATCAGAACAAGAAAATGTGCAAGCTTTGTTCAACATGACTGGCAGAGGATGAATACAGCACTTCCTAGAGACATTACAAATTCAGGAGGGGTGAGCACCAAAGAAGGATGCCTTTAAAACCTTTAGGCAGGACCTTTTACCTTCCCATGTGTCCACTAAAAATGGCAAGAAACTGGGGGGAGGACAATCTATATTTTCAAAATGGGATTCTGTTGGCTATTTAAGATTTTGCACAAGCAGCCTTGCCCTCTTCTCTTCCTTTCTCTTTTAACACCTAACAACAATTCTGAGTACATGAAAATACCCTTACTCAGGACTTCAATCCACATTGAAGTGAGGTCCATGTAAGCTTATATGAAAATAGGTTTGACAGTCCCTAACGTGGCAAAAAAAACTCTTGAATCATATTCTGAAAGGTATAGCTTATTTCTGTCAATCTTAAATAGCACCATCCATGGTCATTCTGGGGATAAGGAAGACACCTGGGAAATCGACTGTGATGGAAGCACTAGGAAGGGGGAAGAATAATCTTTTCTTGTGATCCTCTACTGCAGCTTGGGTACTGGAATCCAGATATATTACCAATAGAAACTGGAGAGAAATTGCTTGCAAATAATATTTATTATTTATTGTACCTTCAAGTCAGTTTTTGACTCTTGGTGACATATCCCTGCAGTTTTCTTGGCAAGATTTCAGAAGTGGCTTGCCATTGCCTCCTTCCCAGGGCTGAGAGACTGGCCCAAGGTCACCCAGCTAGTGCCGAAGGCAGGACTACAACTCACGGTCTCCAGGTTTCTAGCCGGATGCCTTAACCACTGCACCAAACTGGCTCTTGCAAATAATAAGTCCCAGAGAAAAATCTGCACAAATTTTTGAGCAGAAGCTGCAATCCAACATAGTTAATCTACTGCAATCCATTGACAATGAGTGTCATCATCACTTTGCTCCCTTGCATATACATGTTGTTTGTATGTGCATTTGCGTGCACATCTGCATACAAATATCTCTGTCCCCTGATAGCTACACGTTTCCTACTTTGCTGTCTATAAATTATGCTCAGTGTATACATATAAGCCAATGTAATTTTGCTATTTATTATGCACTACAAACTCCATAAAATGCCACTTTCCAAGAATACAACTGAGGCCTAAGTCAGCGTTTTTATGATATCATCTGTACTGGCAAAACATTAAAGGCTCAATATTTAATAAACATAATAAACATCCCCATGAAACAAATTGTTCATAAACTACCTGTTTAATTTTTCAGGGTTCCTGAACCACATATTTTCTTATTAGTAGCGAGCCTGCTGGGCTGCAGGATAGATAGGGCCTGTCAGGGATAGAATATAATGTAGCGGTTTTATGAATTATTTCTGTAAGGAAAAGCCTATTACAGCTGACAAGATGATGATATTAGCCCATCATCATTCCGAAGGCACCACCCTTCCCCCTTTCATCCATCAGGCCTCTTGTAGGGGAGCGGTTCGCCAGGCAGGCTTTGCATTGCCAACACAAAGACAAATACTTCCCTCTTTTCCGAGTCCATGAAACATTTAGTATTTCATTTCAAATCATGGCAGGTGACAGTAACAAATGGCCTAATGAATCTCCCTTATTGTCCCCGGTGAATCGGAAGATGAAAGAAAAGTCAAACCTCTCTCTCTCCCTCTCTTCTGTCCCTGGGGATTGGATTTGTTTGTTTGTTTACTCCCTTGGCCTGGGTAAAAATGGTTCCCGCCAGATTCTAAAATGAATTTCTGGGTTGCCGGCAATTAACAATCAGCAAACGGCAAACGAGCAAAGCAGAAGACCGCCGATGTTGCTCTGATGCTCCCCTTTTCCCGATTCGGAGCATAATTACATGGAAATGGATTTCAGTGGTTTGGTACTGAATTTTTAAGTAGTTATTTTAAAATATGCAAGTATATATTAAAGGTATAGAAGTGGAGTTGAGGGGAACTAATGCTAAAGAAAAGAACATGAAGCGGAGTTGTATATTAGATAATTCTAGTAAGATGTGAGCATGGGAAGGATGGATCATGAATTACAAACTTCTTCTTATTGCCTTTTTTGTTTTACTTAAAGGGAAACTGCATTGATGATGCTTGAATTGTTCAGCAATGATATACCCAAGCCATACAAGTTTTATGTGAGATTGTTTTCTAAATGTGGTTTTCAAAGACAGAAGTCTCTAGCAGAGCTGTGAAAGATAGATTCTCATTCTAACATTGCACCGGAAGGCTGAAGCAGTTTCCCACAGAAAGAGGCTATATTGCTCCATCTGGATTATTCTGCATGTTCTCTCTAACGCCTTTCTGGCATTGCCTGAAATCCATTTCTGCAATTACATTTTTAACGTTGAAATTCTTAGAGACTACCCACCATCTAGAGGTTCTCACACTGGGTTACCATCCAGTAGAAGGCAAGCTTAAATAGTAAAAGCAAGTACAAATAATAATAATAATAATAATAATAATTTCAATCATAATCTGGATCAGAAATACACATTAGAGATTTAAGGCTTGATAGTTTATAGGAATTAAGTCCTGAATGGAAAGAGAATAAGCCAGGTGTTTACCTGGAAACAAAAGGCAGATTGCGTCACTACACACCTAGCCTCCATGAAGGGCCCTATAAAACAAGGTACCTCCACAGAGAAAGTCCTCTCCCATGTCCCCCCAAATGTGCCTTTTCCAACAGAGGAATGCTGCTTTTTCTGCTGTATTTTGAAAGACTGCCAAACTTCTGCAGAGTGGGTCACTCTCCTTTCCTTTTGCTGAATATTAGCAATAGTAGTAATCCAGGAACTTTTGTAAGTGATAGCCTACAGGTTTGCTACCTAGGAAAATGGAATGAAATTCACTCTGGCGTTAAGCCTTCTACTCAGTCCTTTATAGTTTCTTTAAGCTGGCACCAATGAAACACTCTTGGCCCCAGTGAAAGAAAAAGAAAATACCCGGAGGAATTCCTGCATCTTTGTTCTTTAATAACCACATCCCTCCCAGCCTCCTCCTTCTTGAGAGTTTTCTTTCCTTCACCTTTCCCCTTTCTTTCTGCCATACAGGTAGTCCTCAACTTATGACCATTCATTTAGCAACTGTTTGAAGTTACAGTGCTGAAAAAAGTGACTTATGACTAGTCCTTGCATTTACAACCATTGCAGCATCCCATGGTCAAATTATCAAAATCCAGGCGCTTGGCAACTGGCATGTATTTACAATGGTTACAGTGTCCTGGGGTCATGTGATCACCATTTGCAACCTTCCCAGCTGGCTTCCAACAACCAAAATCAATGGGGAACCGCGTGATTCACTTAACGGGTATGGTGATTCACTTAACAGCCGCCACAAAAAAGTTATAAAATTGGGTGCGGTCATGTGATGCCTCACTTAACAACCCCTTCACTTAACAATGGATTTTCCAATCCCTATTGTGGTTGTAAGTCAAGGACTACCTGTAGTCAAAAGGAACTGTTGAAGTTATTTAGAAGAAGGACCTGCATCTGAAATTTGGCTTTCTCTTAACATAAAGTTTTAAAATATTTGATCTTGCCTGATACAGTAAGAATAGACTTTCTTAGATTAGATAGAAATCCTGAAAATCCTGATTAGATAGAAACTCCTGAGACACCTCAGACCCCACTCCCAGGTAAGGCAGATTGAAATCTCCCAGGGCCATAAGCCTGGGGAATTTCACTGCCAACCCTGAGACAGTATCAAGGAGCTCAGGCAGGGAGGCTGTAATGCAGCAGGGAGCCTGGTACAGCAGCAACTGATCCCTAGCATCCAACTTAAGGAACAGAGTCTCACATCTAGCAACTTGTGGAGCAGTGCCCATAAAAGCCATAAGAGATGGCTGAGTGGCTGAATGACAACTGCCACACTCGCATCCCTGCCCTGGAGTCTTGGCTGATGCCACATCCTAAAATCAGCTGGGCACATTTCTGAGAGGGGAACCCCCCTCCCCCAGACCCAGCCAGGTCTCAGTAATACATACCAGGTCATCCCTCTCATCTGTGATTAAATCACAGATGGGGGAAGTTTTATTACAGGCTGATCTGGAGTTCAGTAGCAGCAGCTGAAAACCAGGGCCTCTGAAGGCCTGCTGACCAGGAACTGGGGTTGAGGTCCAGGGCCAGAACATGAGACTGGTAAAAGCACTATGCTCCTGTTCCCTGAGAGCAGCCCAACTCCGGCCTCCTGCCATACCTTCCCATACCCATCACCATGATATTCCATCCTACCCCTGACCCCCATGAGTTTGCCACACCCCCCACCCCATTCCCTCCAGTGCTCAAAACAGGGGATCCTGCATCACCTCCCAACAATCATTCATTCATCCAAAGAGAGGACCTCATGCTCTCAATGCCATGGAGGACTCAGAAGAACCCCCTCCCTTCTACAACCAATCAACCATGGCCTCCCCCACCAACTGCTCTCACCAGTTGGCCAGGATCACCTTCCAATCCATACACCACACACATATACATGCACCCAATCCCCTCCCCTGCTTTCATCCAAGGGAGGATGGTTGGTTTCTAACAGGGGAAACCCCACATCCTTCAGGACGTGGCCTATCTCTACGGTGCAGAGCTGTGCATTTGCAGAATGCACTAAGCCATTTTGTGGTTGAGCTAGTAGGTTTTACCAATTGGAAATGCCTTCAGATTATGATAAAATCAGAGATCCTTTATCATAATCTGAGTGCAATGTTTGTTCCAAGCTCACCTGGTCGGATTCAGCTCCACATGTCATGTGAACCTTGACTGGTACTAGGTACTAGTTCATCAGCCATTACTCCTCCTGCATCTCTGCTGCTCAGGATCTGGTTTTTAGTATGGGAAGGCTGCCATCAGGGACTCAGTGGGAACAACCAGAAACATAGCTTGGGAAGAATGGCTGCCATGACACAGTCCTCCATTCGCAATGTTCCTGGACCCTAATTAGATGGCTGAAGTCTCCTGGTTGAATTCTCCTGGCTGAATTCTCTTCCAACGTCAAATTAAAAAGAACATCTGTGAAGGGAATACCCAATATCAAAAAGCAAAGCAGTCCCAAGGTACCCCAATCAGGACTATGAAGTGTGTTTGTGTGCTTACGTGTGTGTTGAACAACTATTTCTCCTTATGCTGTTAATCCACAGAAAATCAATATGTTTCCAAATATTCCATGGATTGAGTCATTTCAATGAATTCTGCAATTCAGACAAAGAATGTATCAACTCTTAGGCAGTTGGCAGCTTCTCAGAAGATATTAGCACTTTTAAGAAGAACAAAAATGTGTGTATTTTCTGTTTCATAAGGGCTTCCTTTTCTTTCCTAAAATATGTGAATTTTTGCAAAGCTGGTGTAGATTCAGTAAACACTCTTGAGACATCTTTGCTTGCTCAGAATCCCTGTCTGTTAATAATGCCTTTGAAACCCAAATCCAACTTAAAAAGTACAGCTGAGCAGGAAGCTTTTGTTAAAAGTAGCATTTTGAAATGCTGTCAGTAACTATCATAAATATTTGAGAAGTTAATATTTTAATCTTCAGCAATCACACTGAAAACATTTTTAGTGACAGACAGTGCTTCATTAATAGAGTTCTATATGTCTAATTGCTTTAGGCAATGAGAGTTGCATTATTTTGACACATGACATGCAATTAGTACATGGTCACACGGCTAAAGGGAGATTTTACACCTTTTTTCCTTCTACATTCAGAGCGAATAATTAGCATATTTTTTCTGCTGAGAATAATCATCAGAGCCTTAGATCAGAAATTGTCTAATGAGGTAAAACTCCAGTTGTTGACATTAATACTTATGACATTTCTTTCTACTTTCTTACTTAGTTGCAAAAAAAAAAAAAACTGTAAATCTGCACTACTTCGTTTACCCCTTTCCAACATGTTCAGAACATTCAGAAATGTTTTCTTGCTGTGGAAAAAGCACATACCTTCACAAAGGAGAGAAGCAAACATTTCTCGTAGTGTGCTTGCTAGTCTACTGATAGTTCCCAAAAGACGAATGAACTATATGACCCAAATCCATGCGGCAGATTATTTTGCTTGTCATAACATCAATTCCATTCAGTGGTCATGTTCATGTATTACTTGGGCGTGGGTTGATCATATGCATACACAGAGGAATCTGGGCTGCTTATCTCTCCAGAGTCAAGTAAGTAATTTATGCTCATGTTCAGTATACATTAATTCGGGCTACACATTTTTAAAAAAAAAAAAATGGAAGAAGTGCTTCAGACATGACATCAAGGATGAGCATAGCACCTCTCTCCAATTCATTAAAGCATCCCAGCTTCATTCAGGGTTCTGCATAAGTTGGAAGAAAAAGCACTGTCTTGTACAAGTCTCGTCACCTTTAATAAGAGGATTCCTTAAAGCAGCATCTCCCCCCCCCCCCCCAGCCCAAGCTCATACAAAAGCCTGCAAAAATATCAGGCTGCTTTAATTAATTAATAGAAGAGAGATTCTGAGCTTATGTAGGCTCTGAACCATGGCTTCCCAATCAGGGAAATCATGGTTTAGCTGAAGTTACTGCAAAATAAGATGAACTTGATGAGATGTAATACAATCACATTGCACTGAAAGCAGGTTAGCTTCCAGAGCACATGACACGATGGGGACCATGTTCCAGAAAGGAACACTTGCGGCCAGGAGAAAAATTAAATTTGATCTCATGTCATTTATATTTCAGTTTAATTAAAATTAAATATAAATATGTTCACAGTATTTAATTAGTTCTCTTCTGACATAGTAAAACTTACAATTTAGTAACAACTTTTGGAGCTCTCTGGATATTAGTTCTATGACCTTAAAAGGCAAATGCCCTCCTGGGGCCTCTAGACTAAAGTAATGCAGCCAAAATTGAGTCTCATCAAACTTAATCCAACTTTACTGGGGCTAATTGAGAACAACATGTGCATGATGCAAATATTTTTCAGTTTTTCCTTTAATTTCTGTGATTTCTGCTGAAGATTAAAATATTAACTTCTCAAATATTTATGATATTTGAGGTGTAGGTTCACCATGGCTTCCCAATCAGGGAAATCATGGTTTAGCTGAAGTTACTGCAAAATAAAATGAACTTGATGAGATGTAATACAATCACATTGCACTGAAAGCAGGTTAGCTTCCAGAGCACATGACACGATGGGGACCATGTTCCAGAAAGGAACACTTGTGGCCAGGAGAAAAATTAAATTTGATCTCATGTCATTTATATTTCAGACTTAAGAACTAAAGAACTCATTAACCCTTTAAGCTAACGTGAATGCTGAGACAACACATAGCCTTAAGTTATCAACTTCAGCCATGGAACACAGTCTTCTCAGGGGTGTTGTACACGATCCTGAGCTCCTGATGGAAAGACAGGAGAGACATCTAAACAAAGACACACACAGTCAATAAACTAGAGAAACAGAAAACTCTAGGTCTTTGCTGCCATCAAGAGGCTGTCTGGATTATTGCTGCCATGATAGAATATGCCGACTTGTATGATATATTAATCAAGGAAACATCTTTCCTTTTTGCAGTTTTGCTGAAGATAGGGATGAGGCACAGGAAGGAGAGGATCTGTATGAGAAGTGTGTGACAAAAGCATTTAAGTTCCCATAGAGTTACTACCACATGGTGCTACCCACATGCTGGCTAGGGATTTCTGGGAGTTGAAATCGACACACCTTAAAATTGCCAAGTTTGAAAAACACTGTTCTAGAACCATGTGGTAGTAGCTCTATGGGAACTTAAATGCTTTTGTCACACACTTCTCATACAGATCCTCTCCTTCCTGTGCTTTGTCCCTATCTTGTCCCTATCTAACATCTGTGTCCTACCCTACAGCAGTGTTTCTCAAGCTTAGCAACTTTAAGAAGTGTGGACTTCAATTCCCTTCTTAAAGTTCTGGGACTTCTGGGAGTTGAAGTCCACACATCTTAAAGTTGCCAAGTTTGAGAAACACTGTGCTAGAATAATCAGCATCTGCTCCTATGCAGCCTTGTTGGCTCTTTGCAGCTCTATCTCTAGGCCAGACAATATAAAGCTAAAAGTGCCCTTTCTAACAGGAAAGGTTTATAAAACCTTAGCAGGATTAGAACAGAGATGACTAATCATCATCATCTCAAATTTAAATAAATGGAATAATTTAAATTATATGTAATATAGTATGACCCCCCAAATTATTCCATACCATAAATGGAAGGTAAAGGAGAATTTAATGTTTGAGTACGCCCAGATTTCTAAATGCCTGACTTCATATTCCTTGTAATGGAATCTGTGAAGGTTTTTTTTTTTTAGATTTTTTTACCCCACCCTTATTATTTTTATAAATAACTCAAGGCAGCAAACATACCTAATATTCCTTCTTCCTCCTATTTTCCCCACAACCACAACCCTGTGAGATGAGGTGGACTGAGAGAGAGTGACTGGCCCAAAGTCACCCAGCCAGCTTTCATGCCTGAGGCAGGACTAGAACCCACAGTCTCCTGGTTTTGAGCCTGGTGCCTTAACCACTAGACCAAACTGGCTCTCTTTTACAAGCAGAAGTCTTGTAGCTCATATTCTCAATGGCTGTCTTGGAAAAAAAGGCTTTATTGAGTGTGTATGTACTCCCTTCACTGATTGAATATTAATTATGCATACATTAAAATGGAAGGAAAAACACAGAGCAAAATTTCAGCGCTTGGAAAGACCACATTGAATACAGTGTAGTAAAAAAAAATAAAAAAGGTAGTCAAATTAGTAGTCCAGATTCATAGATATTCTAGTTTGTAGGAGACTCTTCCAAGAATTACATCAAACATTTAGTATCACTTGTAACAAAGGGCTGAGTTAATCTTGAACATAGTAAAATATGTCTTTATTAATATTCAATATCTTTCTGTTAATTTGCATCTATATATGAGTGAATTTCAGTGGTGAGTGAATATAAATTATACTCCTGACTCAGAATACAGACTGGACATTTTACTAAAACCTATATACAACAAAGGAACAGTTTGCACAAAGAAGTTTGAAAACAGATAATTACAGCTAACAAACAGCTTGGGTATATGAGACAAATGGTAGCTTGGCTACCACAAATAGTTATTTCTTACTGTTTTTTAAGGCAATTTGCCTGCTCTTGCAGCAAGTCCTAAGAATTTATTTTACGATAAATATTACTAGACACATGTATGTGTGTGGGGTATCTACACACACTTATTATCATGAAATAAATCCTTAGGATCTGCCGCAGAAGCAGGCAACTTTTTTATAGGATGGACCATACATTTAAAAAAGATTTTCAGGATCACAGATGCCATGGCAGTGGTGTGCTGACATCAACAAAAGGAGAGGTCAAACATTTTGGCTTTGCTTGTTTTTTGGGGGGGGTTTCATTGGAGGCAGGGAGAGTAAATCAAATCTTATTTTTAGCAGGAAATGCCTGGAAAATTGCAGCATGAAGAATGTTGGCTTGGTACAAAAAATTGGTGAGGGTCTCCAAAATAGCTAAAATGCAACTGCAGGTATTCCCAATCCTCCTACATGAGTTTTCCTCTATTGTTCCTCATTCCCAGGATGAAGTGTGAGAAATAAGCATTTGCCAGCTTTGATAGCTTCTTGTGATGGAATGGTGTTATGAAGGCCATGCTCAGGGACACAAGCATTTCCTTAGCCCTTAACAGGAGCGTTAAGAAGATGAGACTGGCACCACCCTAAGGAATTCACGATGTTGTGGCTTGCTGGCTTGGGAACTTAGGTTCAGTCTGGAGAGATTTCTGTCTTGAGGTGGAAGCTAATAAACGCAACAGAACTGTTTTTGCACTGTCTCGTGGAGTTCTTTGGGCTGAACCTGACACTTCTTTCTTTAATGTCAGTGTGGGGCACCACAGCAACATTAGGCATGAGCAGTCGTATATTCCTTTAGCGTGGGGTAAGGAATCTGTGGCTGGGTTACAATTCCTAGCAGACCAAGCCAGCAGTGACCTAGCAAGAGATGTTGAGAGAGGCAGTTCAGCAGCACTTGGAAAGCCACAGGTTACCTGCCTCTGCCTGTGTGTTTCTAAGGTTATGGTGAAAGTCCCTCTAAAAATTAAATCCAATTTTCCATTTTAGTTTTTGGAGCCTCCTGATCTGGGAAAACCTGGCTGGGCCTGTCCTTCTACCACTTTCCAATCCAAGATGTATATGAACTCAGTGAGTTTTTTGAATCTTGACTTTTGCAAACATTCCCAGAGATAAGAATT
The DNA here is from genome assembly GCA_030867105.1 of Liasis olivaceus. Classification (NCBI taxonomy): domain Eukaryota; kingdom Metazoa; phylum Chordata; class Lepidosauria; order Squamata; family Pythonidae; genus Liasis; species Liasis olivaceus. The sequence goes on from CM061349.1 coordinate 58,295,757, forward strand.
ATAAAACTTCTAAAGAATTTTTCGTTCTGCCCCATTTCCTCCTACTTTGCATGCCATTTCATCTAATCTATCCTGCTTAGCATAGATTTCCCCACATATGGCAATGACCGCTCATTTCACAGTCACTTAGATCTTAAATCCTATAGCAATTAGACAGACCCTGGAACAACTTTCTATTAGGAGATTCCATAGTGCTCTGTTTATATTTGCCATCCTGGGATTCTCCATTACTGAGATGTGCTTACAGAGATCAACAACTGCCTGTACCAGCTAAGGCACAAAACTCTTTTTTACCTTATGATTCTGTATATTTTCTTGCATTCTAATCATAATTTCATCTCTGCTACAAATTAATAGAACCTTCAGCTACATTCCCAATGTATCCATAAGTAAATGCCTTTAGAATAAATTTGCTATAAATAATAAAGTTATTTTGGAGTACAGTATAAGAAAATATCATGGAATGATCTGAATTAATGCTGTCTGAATAGTAAGATTCCAGATTCCAGATCTCTATGCTCATGAGGTCAGAACAGGGCCTTTTAAATTGTTGTTCTTATTTACATTGCAGTTAAGAAAGCATCTAATATCACATACTCATGGCATGGAAATGTGTCCCTGAATGTCCAGTCAATCCTTTCTTGTACAGTTAATGCTTTGTCTCATATAAATTATAATTGGAAAAAAATGAGTAAGGGCAGCAAATGTTTCACAAGGTATATTACAAAATGAAACTCCAGGGGAGTTACACTGATGACAGAAATGAGGTTTTCAGTTAAGAGAACTACAATATGTGATCAAATGGACAAATATGCAAGGGTTGGGCACTGAGGACTGAATCTGTTGCACAGAGCTTGGGGGCCACATGGACTTATGTGGGCACACTCCAGACTGACTCAGACTCACTTTCATACTGTTTCTCTCTGTTATGCTTGTGCACATCTGTATATGCATGTCCTTCACCCTCTTGGTAATTTTTAAAAGGATTGTGGAGTTCCCCTGGCCAGTAACCAACTCAAAAATCACTAGTAAGGACCAGAAAAAGAGCAGGTGAGGGATTTTAGTCCTCCTCCCACCAAGCAGTCTTGAACACAGTCATTAGAAAGAAGGGCAAAGGTCAAGATACTGCTGTCCTTTCCCTAGCAGCTTCGCTCTGATTGGAAACTACACTGCCAAACAGCCTGAACATTGAACGATTGAAGAGACTGATGGGATTAGTGAGGAAGCCCTGGGTTCAACAACCTTTGCACTCAAAGTCTACATTGTAGGTCCTCCAACTATCTGACATCAGGAGCTGAAGACAAGGAACGAGGGAAATTAGTAGTGTGCCCATGGAAATAGAAACAGTGTTAACTTGCACAGTGGAGTTTTGAATCCAGGCCATTATAGAAAATAAGCAGAACCTGAGCCTTGCAGAAAAGCCAACTATGTCCCCCACACCTCCCAAGGCAGTAAGGATTACTGACCTCTCCAGAATTCAGTAGCAACTCTGCATCAGTTTCTTAACTTGATTCCGCTCTTCATGATTACAGATGAATGTGGTGAACTATTGACAGTTCTGATAGGTGTCAGACTGAATATAGACAACAGTGGTGAACTATTGGTCTCCACATGTTACAAACAATACTCACTCTTACGATACTGGCTGAGACTACTGGGGGTTGTAGTTTAGCAAACTCTGGAAGACCACATCTATTTTATAAAAGTATGCTCTGTCAGACAGCTAGCACAAGTTTCTGCTTTACACTGTTGATTACTCAGAAACTGCAAAGGTAGCAGAAGGCACAGCTCATTCTAGTGATTAATGATCTTTTATTATTTAAATTATTCCTATTTCTATCTAACCTTTTCAGAATATTAACCTGAGGTGACTTACTATAAATACCAGTTCTGATGCATATTCTGTTCTGTAACTTCAGGATGCAGTAGGAGAAAGAACTCAGTAACACATGCTGTTTTTTCTTCATTGTTCTGAATTTAGGAATAACTTGTGGGACACAAGATAATGGCTTGTTTCCTGGAGTGTAACTTATGTGTTAGTTCCAAATGATTCTGTGGGCCATATACTGTATATGTAAAAAAGATATCATAATAGTTATATGGAAACTTCATTTCAAACACAGGATAACTGTCATGCCAGAGGCATGAAATGAATAGTAAAGAATAACTACCACTTGATGTTCTTGTCTCTGGGTTGCAACTAATGCTTGAAACTGAGCTCTGGCCTACGTTAATGACTTATCTCTTGTGATAAAGGTCCTTATCTGAAACACAAATAGAATAATAGAATCAGAAAGTTGGGAGGGATTTTAAAAGCAATATAGTCCAGTTTCCTACCATGGTGGAAAATCCATTGATACAGCATCTCTAAAAGTTGACTGTTAGTTTTGGCATAGGGGCCTTAAAAAAAAAAAAGACAATTAACTTAAGTTATTCTTCTGTCAAAGTACTCATTCCATAGGATTTCTTCCCAATGTTTAGCTGAAATCCTCTTTCTTGTAATTTGTATTGGTAGGTTGTTATCCTCTGGAGTAACAAAAAACAAATTTCCTCCATCATTCTTATGACAGTACTTCTGATATTTGAAAGAAAAGCAGAAATAAACCCAATTTTGTGCAGCTGTAATTCCTGAGAAACCAAATATTCTAATGAAGGAAACTGAGACCTTTGTTCTTCTTGGCTCAACTGGTTTCATCTGCTACAACAAGAACAAAGAGAATTGTGACAGATTATAATTGAGCAGAATAGGAATAAAAAGAGGCAAAACTGGGGAAAGAGGGGATGAAAGCATTACACAGAAATGAAATGTAGAAATTGTAGAGAGTGCAAATTACTTACAGATAGTGGCCATTCACAAAATAGCTGTTGTTACACATAGCCTTTTACCACTCAGTGGATTAACACATGTCATGTGATAAAAAATAGGGCTGAGCAGCACTTCAGATCTGAAGGCAAAATGTGCAGTGATGCTCATGTAACACCTGTCTGCTACTCCTTAAAGCAGCTGCATCTTTTCCCAGGATGATGTGGTTTTCCTTATTTGTAGCGGAGCTCAAAGCTTTTACAAAATAACTGGACAGAAGACAGTCTAAAGAACAAAAAAAAAAAAAAGCAAATAAAGGATATGTGCAACTGCATAAACAATGTTATTTCATCACAAGACATATGATAACAATAACAACATTACAGTTATCAACAATTTCCAGCAATGATGCCCTGGATGAACTATGTAATTGGTACTCACCCCTCCCTCCCCATTGTGTTTTTTTATTTGATCTTTTCCTTGAAAGCTGGCACCCTATTAACTTGGCATCCTAGGCAACCACCTAATTCCTCTATATGGGCAGGCTCCCCCTGCAGATATGATGACATTAGCTACATTATGAATTATTAATGGCAAAACTTATTCAAGAACTTCTTGATATTTTTAGTATTTGTAGTTCCTGGTTCTGATTTCGATCTGCCACACTTGCCAACAGAAATTAGGTTGCAGCTAGTTCAACCAGAAATTTTTTAAAAGGATGTGACTTTGTCTTTCTAAAGTCACAATTTATAGCTTAAGGCTATATTCTTTTTTCAAAGAGCACACATTCCACTAATTAAGGGTAATGGGAATGACAGGTCTGTATGAAGGAAACTTAAGGTTTCATAGAAAATAATTTCTGCAACAATAATAGTAATGGAGAGAGAGGAATGTAACCCTGGAGATGAAAATGTTAGCTATTGGGTGGATTAAAAATATAATCATACATACATACATACATACATACAGACATACATAATCAATTGAATACTCCCAATGCCCCCAGTTGAAATTAAAGAGACTTAATTCTTAACAGAAATGTATAGAATTGCCAGAAGCATTATATATGCAATTCTCTTGATTTAGAGATTATTATTGAAATATATAAGGATAAACACAGATGTAAGCAATCCAATGAACTGCGCCCAATGCATTAGTAAAATAACTAGAAGAAACAAAAAGAGACAGAAAGTTTCAGCAGTTTTGAAAAAAGTAGCATAAGGGATCATGGGCATTTGGTAGAAGTTGCAATTATATAATTTGTGTCATTTGCACGATAATGTCATGATGCACATGTTATCACTTGCCTTCTCTGACCATGTATGGGATTGAAAGGGGCCAGATGGATTATCTTAATAGGCATTGATCTTCAGTGGTTCTTTTCCTATCTCTCAGGCAAATTTCAAGGAGACATTTGTTCCTTGAAACTAAAGCTGTTTTATGGTGTCTCTCAAGACTCCACTCCTTCTCCACTTTTCAGTATCTGCATGGAACCACTGGAGAGATCATGAAAATATTTGAAGCTAGGCACTGTTAGTATATTGATGACAGAGTCAGACCATTGGCTTATTAACTATGTATTGTCTTCATTGACAAATATTGGAAGGAACTTTTCTTCTGTCTATGCTCTCAGGATTAAAAACTGGGGGCCATTTGCTAGAAACAAGAAGAATTAAAGTGAAAAATGGAGGGTTACTATCCTTTTTTCCTGTTTTTGCCACACAATTCTTTCTCCTTCACTCTCATTTTTCATCTCTCTGCTACTTTCTTTTCTTATTTTCCTCTGTTTCCCCATATCTTTATGGTAAAAATAGGAAATACAGTTTGATTACATTTACAGTGCAATGTTAAGCATGCCAATTCATAAGAAATGGGACTTACTCATGTGTAACTATGCACAAAACTGCAGTCTTCAGCAGCAGATCTCAATACTAGCTAGTACATCAGTTTTCTCTAACCTGATGCTTTCAGATGTATTATGCTATATCTTCCAGCATTTCCAGCCACTCTAACTATTCTGAGGAGACAAGAATAGAGTGCATTATAAAGTTGCAATCCTATGTTCATTTATTTACTCCATGGGGCCTGAATACAAATGTGCAGCATTGGCTGTAAATGGCCTTTTGCAGGGGACCTCCATAGTTTCTGCACTGCTATTCATGCAACTGAGTTCTATTTAATATAATTTAAGAGTTAAAACTTTTTTAAATCCTTGCATAAATTATTTACTGTGCTCATTTTGGAAACTAGTGGTAATTACAGTGACTAGTTAATTATAGCTTCTTCAGAACTTGACAACAATGCTAATAATGCAATTGAAGAAATGTGTGTGGTTGATCTTAATTGGAGGAGATGACATTATTTACCAGAATAAGTGATGGTACATAATCTCACATTCCTAATTATCACTGACAAACCAACATAAAAAGAAGTGGAGTCCTCATTCTTTCAGCTGAAGCCTCCAAATATTATTTATTCACTGCATGTCTGAACTATTCAGAATTTGTATTAGGTATAACAGGCAGGTCAACATTTTGTTTTTTTAAGCAAACATTTCTTATCCAATGTAATTTTAATTTACATTTATTAGATCCCATTACATTATGACCTAGTACATACTTAGATTTTTATTAGACTTATCAAATCTTATGTATAGCCTCAATTCCAGAGGTTAAGACTGATGTGAGCATAATGTAGAGTAGCATAGGATTCCTTCTATCAAGCTGGTGCCCTCTAGGAATATTGGATTAATCAGATCATAGAAGTTGTAATCCAACCTGCTTGGATGTTGAAAAAAACTGCACTCAAGCATGGGCTCAGATACATCATACTCTATCTTGGTAAAGTTGTATTTTTTTATTTCTAAAGTCTCAAAAAAATTCATGTTTTTGTCCTCATGAAAAAATAAATCTGCATTTCTTTTATTTTTATTTACACTGCTCATTCCTGGTTCACTAGCTTCTAAAACTTCCCCACAGCAATTGAACAAATCTTTTGTATTAGGAATAGCATTACTTTGTAGGATTAGTGTTAATATATAAAATTGCAGCACTGGGTTATCCAGTGTGGACAAGCAAAGCACTATAGAAGCTTTTTAAGAACTGATGTTTGCTTCTAATCAAATCTTTTCATTCACAAGTTTATTGCTTTGTGATTAGCTTGGAGGGTGGAGTGATAAACAGTCTTTTAATTGTTCATTAAATAGCCTTTATTAATTGACCCAATTCCAGCTCCTGTTGGTGGGGAAAGTAAAGTAAAGTAAAGCTTTAATTGCTGACTTTTCCTCATTATTTTTTTAAATAGAAAATCAATGTTATTGGAATTTCTAAAAACAAAATAAAATAAAATTTAAAAATTAGAAAGAGCAAAAATATCTCTATACCTTGACCAAAATGTGACATTGGGTAATTTAAAAAGTTTATTTAAGGGACAGTTGATAAGTGATTTCTGCCACCTGCATTAATGAGGAAGATATTAGTACTGGATCTGTTGTGTAAATAAAGACCCCGATCATAAAGAAAGATATTGTTAAATAATATATAGGTTATATATGTTTTTGCAATTTCCTTTTACTATGGGACACAATGTGAAACACTATCACTAAAGAACTCTAGTGTGAAGCAGTGGTTGTGAGTCTCATCCCAGAACAACACTTTTTAAAAGCAGCCTGACTTAATTGATAAATATTTTTATATTTTCATCTATTTTCTTCTCCTGCACGCTAGCATTGCCATATTGTTCAGAGCATTCTTATGCCATGTTTATGATGTAAACTGTGTTCCACATAGTACAATGTGTTAATACAATTTGGGAATTTCGCCAAACCACTTGAAACTGGCACGATAGATCTGTCCATTTGGGGTGGCTCATGTCTTAATTTTTGTGCTGATACTTCAGCTGGACAGAATGTGTTTCCCCCTCCCCCTGCTTATCTGAATGTGAACACACCCATCACAATGTGTGGGTGTGCAGTATCTGGATTTCATCTGATACGGAGATTTTGGGACTACCATCATCTGCACCATCCAAAAGCAGACTCCCGTGCTGGAATTTCTAGATTCATCACCGTAACTAATATTAACCACCATGAGGTTTGTGTTTTTATTTATGAAATTATTAAGTACCTAACTCTAACCCCATAGAATTAAACTGTTGTTAGAAACTGAATTTTCAGTCTCAGATCTCATAATTTTTCATAATATTATAATGGCAAAAGTATACACACTTATATCTCTATGGCAGTCTTTCTTAACTATGGCAACTTTAAATGTGTGGACTTCAACTCCCAGAATTTCCTAGCCAGCAAGGGAAATGCAAGGCTGGCTAGGGAATTCTGGGAGTTGAAGTCCACACATTTAAAGTTGTCAAGGTTGAGAAACACTGCTCTGTGGAAAAGAATGAGAATTTATTTTTGAACAGGCATCTGGGATTATGCTGTTTATGTTTGTATTCCCTCAAAATAGATTTTATTTTTCTTTGTTTTCGAAACATATTATCAACCATTGTTTCCTTTAGTACATCTGTCTCCTTTCTTGTACAATGGACCTGCTTTGTTTGCTCTTTACCTTGTGATAGATATCAATAGAACAAATAATCCCCATTAATTTATAATAGCTCTTGGCAATCCACATGAGACAATCTTCATAACAACAAAGCAACAATGGAGAGGAAACACATTAATTGACCAGTTGTTTAGTTCAAAAATGGGTATTTGCATATCTACGAAGATTTACAGAATTTGTTCCATTAGGAAAAGTGTAGTACAATAAGTAGAACAATGTTTCCCAAACTGCTAGCCCCCAAATTTGTCTTTTTCTCTGCTAATTTTAATTTTTATTTAATAGTTAAATGTCAGCACTCAAAAATGTATTTTCAACATTGGGGATTTTTTAATTCAAAATATTTTATTATTTTATTATTCATATAAATGGACATTTGTGAAATAGCTGCATAACTTTCAGAATGGTCAAACTGATTATCGTTTTACTTTTTATAGAAAATATTTGCATTTTTGTTAATTTAATTTATTAGAATAAAATATAGTGTGTTTCTTAGCATTTAACCCTATGTTCTGTCCACCAAATATATGTAGAAGCCTAATTTTGGTGAAAAATTCCTTCTTTAGTCATCAGTTTCAATTTGTCAAAAACTGAAAATAAATCCAAATGTCTAATACTTTTTCACATGTCTACCAAAGTTGGAAGAATGTTCCCTTCTGTTTTCAGCCCTTCTTGCTGAATAATTATGAGATATTTGCACAGTTCTCATTAGGTTAAATGCTGTCAATGCTGAATCTTCAAATATAATTCTTGCATCAAAGCCAACAGGAATCCCCCAGATTACCACATCACTTGCCATTTCTTCCATAGGGTTGAAAGAAATTAGGGAGCTTGATCAGGGAAAACAGGAGAATGATAATACACGGCTGCCCCCCAGATGTGTTGCACTACAATTGTCCATGTTGGCTGAGAATGACAACCCAATCCATCTAGTGAGCACATTGATGCAAAAGGCTCAACTGATATAGGAAATTTATGCCAAAGAAGAAACATACTGCTGAATCAAAGCTATGTTTATCTGAGAAACATGATTAGGTGACAAGAAATTCTACCATGTATTGCAGAAACATATAGCTCTGTTTTAGATGCTTTAGAAGAGAGCCACATATTGTTTTCTTAGAATAAATCCCACCCTACGGTGTGCCCACATTTGACAGTTACATGCTACAGCTGAAGAAGAAAAAGGAATACACAAATTGAGGACCTACAGAATTCATTTACCTTTTCCTTGCAAAATAAAAAGCCAGCTAAAGTTGCCCACTCTGGCTATGAAGATTGTTTGGCCATGTTGGTTCTTGGCTCTGCCTGACAGGTAGAATGGTGGGCATACACTGTATGGAGATGTGCATAAATATAAGGCATGAATGAGCATGCTTTGCTCATCTGCCACATTTATAATCCCATTTAAACCTTTCTCGTTAATGAAAGCCTTAGATTCTAAAACGTATAGGCACGATACAAAGCATATGCACCATTTTTAGTTCAATTGATGTAGCTGGAGAAAATTTAAGCTTGTGCTTAATACTGACTGAAATCAATGCATTATGACAGTGTGCTTTTTTTTAAATATACGTGTGACTTCATTCATTTTCACAGTATAAAGTAGCTTGTGGTCAGGACATTAGTTCGTTGGGCTGTACTGCTGTTGACCCAAACTGGCCTCTGATCTATGAAGACTTACACAGAAGTGAAGCTTTTCAGAACTCTATTTTTATAGCCTTTGAGATGCCTAAAAATACATTTACACACACCCACACACGTTCACATAAGTCATAGATTAAAGTAAGATCAATGATATGAGGACACAATCCAGTTCCAATTACATTTTCAGGAGGGCATTGCATTTTATTATCTTGCTGCCAATTATTCTTCTCTACTTGTTTAATGTTCACATGAATGTACAGTGCATGCCCATAATTTACACACAAGTGTGTTCCTTGACTAATGGGTTAAATGAAAGATGCCAGTGATGAGCTCCAACACATTTTGAATTAATTCCAGAAGAGTATCTATATTTATGTGGATGATAGCAAATATATAATTTTGGCATTGATTTTACAGGTTGAGTTTGTATCATAATATATTGACATTTTACTTTATTCAAGACATGCTTTGGGGTGTTGCCACATATAGCACTGAATAACAGACTAATAAAAATGGTTCATAAGAATAGCTTTACAACCATCCATTGACTTGGGCTTTGCATTATATTTTCTTAGGGCTGAGACCTGAATTAAAGGTTAACTAACCCAGTTTAATGGGTTGTCTAAAGGAGCACACACAACACAAATACAAACCTACTAATACCAGGTAGATATTACACTCTAAATATATTTTAAATAAATGAGTATTTGTAATAAATTCTGGCTGATGTCTTAGGAGAGTGAAATGTAACATTTTGGTAATACTTGTTCCAATTAAGAGCATATCCACGGTTAAAGCAATCTATCCTCATTTTAACAATGTCATTAACTTCCACAATGCCTCACAGATATTTTGTGCTTCTTTCAAAATTACATACGCACAAATGCACACTAGGAAACCATTACAGAAAATCATAAACTCTCAGTTATATAAATAATAAAAGAGTGTTTATTAGCAAATTGTCAGCTGGAAAGGCAAGATAAAGGCTAAATAAATAAATAAATAAATTGGAGGAAGAATTGAGGCACTTATTTCAGAGGAAAAAAGATAAGTGATAACAATGCAGTAATCTTATAAAAATATACATTATTTCTCTCTCCCTCTAGTAATTATCAAGAAATATGGTGTCTAATACTATAAAAATTTACTAACCCCATAAAAGTATACTGAAATATTTCATTATCTATATTAATAATTAGGAAACATGCTTAATAGTTAAATAAAGTGTACTAGCCCTATTAAAATATACTAAATTCTGATTTTACTTGCAGCACTTCTTTTTAAAAAATACAATAAATTGGGCTGTGTAACAAAACTTCCAAAGTGCAACTGTGGTAGCAGCTTCCATGTTCCAACCAGTTAAAGTTATTTTAATGGTTTAAAACAGGGAAGTTGCTAGAATATAGTCTACTCTGCTATAAATCAGGAGGACATGATATATGAAGTATCCAGAATATTTGAGATTGAGTAGTTTATTAATTTCATCTTCAAATTAATGCCAGTATGTCACTCTGATAAAGTGTTTGCTTTGTTAAAATTGTGTTCCATCTTTTACATATACTTAATCTGTTCTCCTTTTTAATCAAATTTCAGATGATATAAATCAAGCACCTAATTTTGTTGAAAACTCAATGACAATTAATTCATTTGCAAAATATTTTAATTATTTTTAACTGAAATCAGGAAGGGCATATTCAGAACACAATTTTTAGAAAAGCTGTAATCTGAAACGCAAATGTTCTTTATTTGAAACTGACTGCATCTTGGAATGCGGCACTTTCCAGCTTTCATAGGTGAAAAATTAAGTGGTAAAGTATTTATTTTTGGAAGAACCTTGGAACAAGAGCAACAAGCACTGATTGCCACTTTAGCTTTTGCTAAGTTCTCCCTTTACTGTTGATGAACTTGATCAGCTCTTTTTTTTGTACAGTACTGTATCAAGGTCCTGATGCTGTGTCAAGCAATAGGACATGGCAAAAACAAATGAAATTACTGCAACTCATCCAGCTGCAACTCCTCGACTACAGATATGTTTGGTGGTCGTTCTGATTTTGCTACTGTTATTAATTTAGGGCGGGGATGGCTAGAGTTGCTAAGCATCTAGCAAGCTGATGGTTGATGAAATCGGTTCAATCTATTTAGTTGCAAGCAGCCTGGAATAAAATGCAAGTGCTATATTGCAGTTTCAAAAATCGGAGAAAGCTTGTGAAGCACACCAATACTAGAAATTCTACTTAAGGCCAACTGGACATTAGGACAAATATTCTTCACGTGCCAGTATGAAATGAAAAAAGATGTTTCTATATATTTAAGATGTGAAGATTTTTCAAGATGTCTTATTTTGGCAATGGGGAGGTGTTCTATCACATGAAACCAGCATAGATATGAAGGTTCAGAGTTCAATAAATATGACATGGAATAAAAGAGTTTCCCTTCATATGCAGACAGAGAAATGCAGTTTTCTGTCCCTCTTGCTCACAAATATACCCCCATGTGCATACACACACACACACACACACACACACATAAACACAATCAAGAACCACCTATTCTGAAAAATTAGCAAAGCAGTAAGAAAGCTACCTTTGAACTTTTATATTTTCTAAATCAGTGAAAAAACACAAGCAATCCTCAGACCACAGATCAGGAACAAGATCTGTGCTTTGTGTTAACTACGTCTAAAACAAAAGTTACACAGATAGCCTGTGATATACTATACAGCATGGCTAATATTTTATCAGTTGGAATGTTTTGAGCCTTTGATGACAAGCTCTTTTGTCATTGCTTGCTAGAAGTATATATATATATAAGGTGCAACATCAGAAGCCCAGCAGGCTTTAAATATCAAAATGTTAAATGTTTGGAGGAAATGCTGTCCCTGTCAGAAGGCAGAGGTGGCTTCCATAAGCCACTGATATAAGGGCAAGAAAGCTCTCTGAAAGTCCAAAAATGGTTACTTATTTAGAGATGATCTGCCTCATATGCCTAAACATGGATTGGTAAGCGCTAGTACTATATATCATGAAGCAGTATATTGTAAGGGGATAGAGTGCTACAATCAAAGATGGTGTCTCGACTTGTGCTCTGGTGGGAAATATGACCCTGAGTCCTTGCCACACACCCATTTTTTAGGGATTCAAGCTGTTGAAAACCAAAGGGAAATGTGATAGCTTTCCATTCCTTCCACAGTATATTTCAGCAACAAACTGATAGAAACAGTTGCACGCCTTCTTTCCTTCTGGAATATTAACTTGGATTCTGTGCTTTGGTCCAGGCACAAATCACATATTTCAGCTCTGCTATTGATTGGACTTTGCTAATGGCCTTACTTATGGCTATTTGAAAAGTAATCACTGTTGAATGCAATACAAGTATGTAAAATGGTGGTGACAACAAAATATATGGAGATAAATTATGTTTTTATTTTTATTATCATGTGTTATTATTCAATTAATCATATGTAGATAGCCCATAAAGTGGCATGTATATCTTCTCTTTCCTGGCCAACTAACTTATGTCAGCCACAATGCAGTGTTCGGTTGAGGATTTGGCAACTCAATCAATATTTAAGTAATTTATGATCGGCTTCAAATAATCATATCCTATTGATTGACATGCCAAATGCTTGGCAGCTTAAAAAATTATGGGTCATGCAAATTGCTGGCTTCCCACAAGTTCAATTAAGCATCTTTATGTTGATGTAATTAAAATGGCAGTGGCATCTGAAATTTATCAAACATGATAGACCAAGGAAGATAGCTTCCTAAAGTGGTAAAAATAACTTTATGGTACAAATTGTAAGCATTTATCTTCAAAACATTACTGAGTTTGGCAAAGCAGAAATAGATTTGGTCATTCTCTTTTCTTATTTCCCATAAAAGATTACTATGCTTAATTCATTCATTCTGACTGTCAGATGCAATTATTTCAAGCGTTACCAGTAATGGTATGTTCCAAGAGAGTGCAAACTCCCAAGGTATGCTGTTATGAAAATCAGTTCACTTCAATTCGTCTTGCCAAACTTTTATTCCCACAAGCTGTGGAGAAACTTTGGTGAAACTAACGTATCTTCTTTTCCTTGATTGGACTTACTGGCATTGTGGAGATTTTCCAGTGTGTGACCTGGGTGCTGCATGTGGTCCTTAAAATCATTTTTAGCAACCTACAGCAATACTTTATAGGTGCTAAACACACTGCCCATCAGGAAATTTGTAGGCTGGCCTACAGAAAGCATGCCAGGAAGAGAAGTAGTCTGGTCTCTTCAGGTCTCTTGGTAAGAGTAGGACTTGATTAGTTGAGCTATGCAGCCAGCAACCTAAAGCCTACCGTGCAAGAACTGCTGCTCTCCATATATCCTGCCTGCTCTCTTATTTCATGTCAGGCAATGCTTCTGAGATGGCATTGGGCTCTTTGGACAAGGACAGTGGGGCGACAAGTGTTGGTAACGGAAGACAGGCCTGCTGGCTCAAGAATAGGGGGATTTCCTAGAGAGGAAAGAAAGAGGCAGCTGAGGAGGAGGGCCATGAAAATCTCTGTGCTGCTTAAGGAGTGGCAAAGGCAAGGTGAACAAGCAGGAAGAATTTATCTGAGGGAGGGAGGGAGGGAGGGAGGGAGGGAAGGAAGGAAGGAAGGAAGGAAGGAAGGAAGGAAGGAAGGAAGGAAGGAAGGAAGGTCTCTGTTAGGGACAAGAGAGAAAAGAACAGAAAGCAAATGACAAAAAGAAAGATCTCTCTGCTCCATATGAAGGGAAAAGAAAAGCAGGATTTGAACAGCTTAGATTCCTGAACTAGATTCAGATTTCTTCCCCCTCTACAGCATCTCTTTTTGTTCTCCTCTCTCAGTTTTAAACCACCTTGCTTGATGAAAAGTTCTTGAAAATGAAAAGTCTCTTAAAAGTTTAGCTGGCTTAATAGAGGTATTGTTTAATATAGATTTTAAATTGGAAAAGAAATCGACTGACTTACTGATGATAGTCCTGCCTGCCTGCCTGCCTGCCTGCCTACTAGAATTTCCAGCGTCCTGGTTTCTAGCCTGGTTTCTAGCCACTATACCCAACTGCCCCTCTCTCTCTATTAAAGCTGTGCAAAGCATTTAAGAGCCTATTTCATAAGAGCACTGGCACAGGCCAAGTGTCTCAACTCCACACATTGGAATAGACACGTCCTCTGGAAGGGCAGCTCAGCTGCTTCAAAACCTTTCTGAGATCATCTCCACAACCACATCTATGTGCAACCACTTCACTTACCTGTCAGTCCCAGCAGACATTTTTTATGCTCATGTGCATGCATGTATGCAGGCATAACCTGGGAAAGTCTTTGAGGCACCCATGGAGGATATAATAACTTGGGAAGGCTTTGCACTGTCTCTCTCTCTCTCCTAACTATTTATCTATCTATCTATCATCTATCCACCCACTACCAATTACCAAAGTTCCGTGGTTGGACTACAAAGTTACTTAACATTATTAACTGAAAAAACAATAGAATATAAGTGATATGGGATAATATTATAAAACATACCAAGCTATTATTCCACTGTAATACAGTTATTTAAATAAACATTATCCCTGGGGAAAGGAGGTATATTTTGGCTGGCACAGAAAAGACTTAACTATATGTGCCAGGCATGCTTCCCCAAGGAATGCCTTCCACAAATGCTCTCCCATTTCTGGGAAGAGTCTCTCCTTTATAGCCGCCCTTGAGCTGCAGCTTGATTGTGCCAATAGCAATTTTGGTGTGGGGGGGGGGGGGGTAGTATAAAAGCAAACATCTTCTGTGTTTTTTAAATGAAAAACTGACTTTGCCAGGAAATGCAGAGAATTTCCCTTCCCACCTGAAGTGCTGATTTTCTCACCACTATCATTTTTGGAGTGAAATAAAGGATTATGTCAGGGAGACATTCCAACCTGTTAAAATCCCTGCTCCCTTCTGTTCCTAGAAAGTCTTTTGAAGTCTTTAAACTGAATTATGACTGCAGTTAGAGAATGAGTAAGCTGAGAAATAGAAAACATAGTAACATGTGGTTGAAAGGATTGAAATTTACATTATGCTCCAGCCTTAAACAGAATTTTTTTAAAATGATGTATCATTGGTATTTGTCACCAGAGAAATTGTTGAGAATGTATAAAAGTATTTCGAATCGTTGCTGGAAATGTGAAAACATGAAGGGGCATTTTATCATGCTTGGTGGATATGTAAAACCGCCAAAAAAGTTTGGACACAAATACATACATTACAGAAGATTTTGAAAGTGAAAGCACAGCTGAAACCAGAGACTTTTCTTTTGGGACTAATGGACAGGCAATTAGAAAAAAGTCATGGAACTTTGTTTTTATATATGTCAACTGCAGTGAGAATATGATATGCTCAAAAGTAGAAAGATTTGGCACTACCCACAATGGAGGAATGGTTGATGAAGATGATGGCACTTGCAGAGATGGCTAAATTAACATCCTTAATTAGAGAAAAAGACAATACCTACATTTATGGCTGCCTGGAAACCCCTTATAAACTTTTTGCATGAAACAGAGAAAAAATGCACTTATGACTTGTGGTTTTGATGATTAAGGAAAAAATGGATAATAGGAAAAAGTGAGCTTTTTTTTTTGCAATCATAAAGTAAGAGATAATTTTGTAATTATACTTATATTCGCTGCAGAGAAAATCAGAAGCTTCTTTTTATTCTTTCTCACTGCACTTTTTTGCTTTTGCTTATTTCTTCCTGCTGTTTTTTTTTTTCTTGGTTCTCTCTATTTTGTATTAGTTGGTGTTTTTATGTTCTCTTTAAAACGTTTAAATAATAATAATAATAATAATAATAATAATAATAATAATAATTAAAAAAAACATAGTCAGAAATAATGTCCTAAGATCCATAATCATAAAATCTTGTATGGGGAGGGGATTCCAGAAAATGATACACAGTAACTAAATATTTCAGAGGAAAATAGGACAAGGAGATATATTCACATCTGTAAATAAACCAAATGGTATTACTGGACTAAATTTGTCCTTTTGGCTTAGAAGCTTGTTAATTAAGTTAAATCTAACACTGAATCCTCCATATTTTTGCAGAATGTCAGAAAAACGATGATGATATTTAGAGTCCTACTAACAATAACTAGTCTTTTTCAGAGATACAGTATCTGTTTTAAATATCCATGGCCATATTCCCATGAAAACCCAATGCATGCACGAAATAAAGATATATTCTTTAAGCACAGCCAGGGGACTGTATTAAATGCTATAAATAATGCAAGCACAAGAAGCTTAGAGCTACCCAGCAACGCCATGACAAGGAAGTCATGGTAGCAGTGCAGATTTACTAGCACCTTTTAATTTGGAAAGTGGGAGACCGATAACAAAAAAAGAAATATATGACAAGGGCATTGATGGTGATGGATTTACAGGAAAAGATGTAAATATCACTTTAAGGCAGTAAAGTTACACTCCTAAGGTTATTTAGGAATCAACTCCCATTAACAGGGAAAGTGATTTCTTTATAAATATATAAAGGTATTTCAGACTGGGGTAGTTTACTAACAAGTACTTTGGTTTACAAATAGCTGTGGAAAGAAGGAATGCGAAAAGCAAGGGTGAAAGGGAAAGATATAAGCAACTGAATGCAGATTTCCAGAGAATAGCAAGGAGAGATAAGAAGGCCTTCTTAAATGAACAATGCAAAGAAATTGAAGAAAACAATAGAATGGGGAAGACTAGAGATCTCTTCAAGAAAATTGGAGATATCAAAGGAACGTTTAGTGCAAAGATGGGCATGATAAAGGACAAAAAAGGCAGGGACCTAACAGAAGCAGAAGAGATTAAGAAGAGGTGGCAAGAATACACAGAAGAACTATACAAGAAAGATCTTAATGTCCCTGATGTCCATGCTGGTGTGGTCACTGACCCTGAGCCAGACATCCTAGAGAGTGAAGTCAAGTGGGCCTTAGGAAGCATTGCTAACAACAAAGCTAGTGGAGATGACAGTATTCCAGCTGAGTTATTTAAAATACTAAAAGATGATGCTGTTAAAGTGCTGCACTCAATATGCCAGCAAGTTTGGAAAACGCAACAGTGGCCACGGGATTGGAAAAGGTCAGTTTACGTTCCAATTCCAAAGAAGGGCAATGCCAAAGAATGCTCAAACTATCGCACAATTGCACTCATTTCACATGCTAGCAAGGTTATGCTCAAAATCCTACAAGCTAGGCTTCAGCAGTACGTGAACCGAGAACTACCGGATGTACAAGCTGGGTTTCGAAGAGGCAGAGGAACTAGAGATCAAATTGCCAACATTCGCTGGATCATGGAGAAAGCACGAGAGTTCCAGAAAAGCATCTACTTCTGCTTCATTGACTATGCAAAAGCCTTTGATTGTGTGGATCACAACAAACTGTGGCAAATTCTTAAAGAGATGGGGATACCAGACCACCTTACCTGTCTCCTGAGAAATCTGTATGCGGGCCAAGAAGCAAGAGTTAGAACTGGTCATGGAACAACCGATTGGTTCAAAATAGGGAAAGGAGTACGACAAGGCTGTATACTGTCACCCTGCTTATTTAACCTATATGCAGAGTACATCATGAGAAATGCCAGGCTGGAAGAATCACAAGCCGGAATTAAGATTGCAGGGAGAAACATCAATAACCTCAGATATGCAGACGATACCACCCTAATGGCAGAAAGTCAAGAAGAACTAAAGAGCCTCTTGATGAGGGTGAAAGAGGAGAGTGCGAAAGCTGGCTTGAAACTCAACATTAAAAAAACGAAGATCATGGCATCTGGACCCATCAATCCCTGGCAAATAGAAGGGGTAGAAATGGAAGCAGTAACAGACTTCATTTATTTGGGCTCCAAGATCACCGCAGACGGAGACTGCAGCCATGAAATTAAAAGACGCTTGCTCCTTGGGAGGAAAGCTATGGCAAACCTAGATAGCATATTAAAAAGCAGAGACGTCACCTTGCCGACAAAGATCCGCATAGTCAAAGCTATGGTTTTTCCAGTAGTAATGTATGGCTGTGAGAGCTGGACCATAAAGAAGGCTGAACGCCGAAGAATTGATGCCTTTGAACTGTGGTGCTGGAGAAGACTCTTAAGAGTCCCCTGGACTGCTAGGAGGTCAAACCAGTCAATCTTAAAGGAAATCAACTCTGATTGCTCATTGGAAGGATTGATAATGAAGCTCAAGCTCAGATACTTTGGTCACCTAATGCGAAGAGAGGACTCTTTGGAAAAGACCCTGATGCTGGGAAAGATGGAAGGCAAAAGGAGAAGAGGACGGCAGAGGATGAGATGGCTAGATAGCATCATTGAAGCAATGAGCATGAAATTGAGCAAACTCAGGGAGGCAGTGAAAGATAGGAAGGCCTGGCGCAATATGGTTCATGGGGTCACGAAGAGTCGGACACGACTTAACGACTAAACAACAACAACAACTTTGGTTTAATATCTAATGGATCAGTCAGATGGACATGATGACAGTGGCATTTCAGATCCTGAAGACTGTATCCTTTTCTCTTACAAAAATCTAGCCATTATGCTTTAACTGTATATTTAAAGGTTACTTAAAATCATGAAAGAAGAATGTACTGTAGACCTAAGTTCTATGACAGGAGATAGTAAAAAGCATCAAAAGTTCTAGAGAAGCAATCACTAATCTCACTCTTTCAAAAGTCAGCTTTGAAGATATCTAGTTTCCAAGACCCTGCACATATTTAACAGACTTCTTACCTCTATATTTTCTCCTGTTTTCATAGAAATTGCTTATCAGACAATAGAAGAATAATAGTGAACCTTTTCCTACCCCAACGTTGATAGACCTTGTATACAAAAATTTCTGCATCCAGCTGTCAGAAATTTTTGCTGTACTTCCTTAGATCTAATTGTGTTTGATAATATTAAAAAGTTAAAAGCATTTCCTTTTTTTCTTTTCAAATGATATTACTTTGTAGGAAACAAAGTAATATTTTGATGTTTAGTAACTGCACTGTTTCTCTGAAACCTGATTCCTGGATAAAGGTGAAATGTGCCTGCAAAGACAAAAACAAACCGGCAAACAAAACGTATTTATAGATTCTTTATAGTAGTCAGTAGGAATCACCATGTAACAGGTTTCCAAACCTTCCCTCAGATTTGGGCTGAAGTCAGCCTCCAGATTTGTCTGAATCAAATTAGACTGCTTTCTGAATAAATGTTTTCTGAATCACTGTATCGTGCATGTTTGTAGCACGTATTCTATCATATGTAATGTCTCCAAGCAGATAACTTAATATTGTACCTTGAGAATTCATACAATAATTAGTGTTTATTCAGCCATAGCTATATTTCTTTGTTGATGCATAACATTTTAGACCAGAGTAGGAAATTTGCAAGTCTCCAGCTGTTGGATTTCAAGTCCGAGCAGTCCCAGCTGGTATGGTATATAGAAGAAATCCCAGGAATTCTCATTTTGAAGGTATACTTATTCTTCATCTCTGTTTTAGTGGCATTTGGGGCAGGGAAACACATCCTCTGCTTTTCTTATGATTCTATTTTCTATGACTCTAAAGAAGTTTGATGCTGGAAATGCTTGGTAGATGGAAGTTTGTATCTCTTATACAACTGGATAATGGAGTCCTCCAAAGTTTGATTCCACACCATCTGACATTAAAAAAAAAAAAAACTTTTGTAAAAGAGGATGTGAAACGGGGTGTTTATGCAATGTACAGTGCATAGTATGCTGTACTGAATTTATTTCTTTGTGCTCTTCTACAACAGTGAAACTTCAAATAACACATTAAATCAGTTATGGTTTTTCCTCCCAGAGGGAACTGGATTTGAAGTAGAGTTTTCAAGTCAAGTTTCTATCATCTGACTTTGCTGCATGAAAGCACAGTTGCTGCCACTGCAGCAATGCTGAATTCTACTGGCTACCCTCATTCGCTGCATTACCGTTCCAAATGTCTGGGCCTGGAGCTTCCATGCCAGAACAATTTTTATGGTTCAGCCAGCCAAACATAGCTGGGGCAAAAAAGGCCCTAATTAAGGAAATCCGTAAGTATGGTAACCCTGCGTTAAGTCTGAAATAAAGTGTACATATAAGATTGCCTCGTGCTTTACAGATCGATCTGGCTCTTCAAGAAAGCTGACTGAATCCTCATGAAAGTGCACCGTCCCTTGCTGCCTATCTTAGTTGTTCCCATCAGGAGGAAATGTATTTAGCTACATGTGGTTTTGCCAGATTTTTGTTTTTAACAATGTGCTAATATCAGAATATCGGTATAAATACACATGCAATTGTCAGCTAATATTATGGTATGATTTTCACAGTGCCTGAGGCAACAGATCAGTATTGTCAGGAGGAGGAAAAATAATGCAGGAAGAAATACATCAAAAGAAGAATTTCCAAATGTTTTTTAAAGAGCCGTGACATAGAATGGGCTCATTATCGACATGTGGTCCTGTACAGTTGAATATGAATAATCTAAATGCTGTGTATTCCTGCAATGCCATATGCTGCACATATGGACTTATGAAGAAACTGCAGTGCCAAAAGGAATCTGCATTTGAACGCAAGCAGACAATCACTCCAAATGCCACAGAAGAGGAGGAACTGGATTCCTCTAACTCTGCAAAAAACATAGCACGGGGCAAGTTACCAAAGCTGTGGCTGAAGTTCTAAACTGGACAGCACACATACCAGACTTTGCATGGGCAGATCCTCTGATTTACTACAGTGTTTCTCTATTTGGGTGATATCTATAGTGACTGTCACCAGTTATTGCAGAAGAACCTTGAAATGTTGCCTGCATATTTTAGCCTACGTGAAACAGGTGATCTTATTCTTTGATGGTCAGACATCAACCTACACTTCCCAATCACCACTCTAACCATTATGTCAGAGTTCATCATGATATCAGAGTTCACAGTTTGGGAAAGAAATGGCATGGGATGCTGGCAGGGATGGAAGCAAAAGGACTCTTCTATCATATTTATCTCTCAAGACTGGAAAGTGGTTTCTCTCACACACACACAGATACACTCACCCCTTCAGAAGGGAATTCTGATGTATCTTGTAGCTTCTGGGATACTGCCCCGGGGTTGTAATATTGCATCCTTTGCTTTTTATGTGTGGGTTTTTTACATTTAAATTGTTTTATTATTGTATTCTGTAAACTCCCCTGGAAGCATGTTTGAGGAGGAGTAGAAACATACATACATACATATATACATGCAGCCATTTGGACTGGATGATTTTCTGCCATTTTATGCATTGGGAAAATTTGTGATTGGCTGCATCTTTCTAATGTGTGTGTTTACATGAAGCCGATTAGATGCACTTAGGATAATAATCATACATGATTATCTTTGCTCAGGATCAGTCTGCAAAAGTCTACACAGGAGTGACTTCAGCACTGGAAATTCATCATGTGTGAAGCAGTCCATAAAATACAACTAACTCTTGTAAGCATGCTCAGTTGTGAATAGAATTACCTGACTGTCAGTCATCTTATTTTAAAATACCTATGTTGCAAAAACCGTATGTGTCATTATAGATTTAGCAGTACTAGCAACATCCTCTTTTGTTAAACAAGGAGGCAATAAGACTAATTAACACTCACTAGGGAACCTGAAATAATGATCCCTCTCTCTTTGGAGAGCCAATTACCCCAAATATTCACATTAACTACTTAGTGTTTCTTTGAAAGGAATGTCTTGATTTCTTCTTTTCTTTTTAATTTAAAGCATTATATAACATGTAGCATCACATTATGAAATGTTATGTCACATCCTGACAGGATACAGCTAAGGGTATGATGAATACATTGGGAGCAATCTGAAATCTGCTAAAATTAATAAGGAAATGAACTTTACTTGGTAAAGAAAGCTTGGGTGATATCTTCAGCTCCCAATCATTGGTGAGAACACATCAGAATGAAGTTGTCTACCACAGTGTGTCACTATTGCCTCTCATAGAGCCCTGGGACAGAACATCCTTTCTCTATGGCAGAAACAAATTAGGGATGCCATATATAATCCAAACCTGTATTTGTTGTCTTAGTTTTCCAAACTTACCATGTGTAATCTCATGACTTTGAAGGTACTTTCACTATGGTTCCTGATAGAAAGCTCTCTCTCTCTTTCTCTCTCTCTCTCTCTCTGCACTTTGGAGGAAGAACATGTGAAGGTGCCTTTAATTGTGGAGTCCTTGGTGCTCTTTGAGCTTGGTTGCTTGCAGATGTTTCATTACCAGACTAAGTAACATCATCAGTGCTAGTGAGTGTGAGGTTTGCTCCCTGTTTTTATTCATTTTATGCCTGCTGTATAAAAACAGGGAGCACTGATGATGTTACCTACTCTAGTAATGAAACATCTTCAAGCAAACAACCAAGCTCAGAGAGCACCAAGGACTCCACAGTTCAACCCTGAGCTATATATATTCTCTTCTATTGTGTCTTTAATTTTGGGTGGGAATTGTTGGGGCTTGTGATGGTGCTATTGGTATAATTGTGTGGGAAAGGAGACAACTGGGTTTGTTGCAGGGTCTAGTTTCCATGTTAGCATCATTTTTCTATTGTTTCTGGTTGTTTGTGAGAATCTGCTTCAGATTGGGTGGCTTTCTGTGTGCAAGTATGGTCCTGCCACCCCATGCCTGAGAAAGTGCAGTGTTATTGTCCAGTATGGGTTGTAGCTGATTAATAACACATTTGAATGGCTTGAGTTGTAAGGTGTAGGTAACAACCAGTGGTGCTTTGTTGTTCTATTTTTGTGGTCAGTCCTTTAAGAGGTTCTTCCTAGGAATCAGTCTGACTCTATTGATTTGTCTATTGATCTCAGTGGGTGGGTAGTTTAGTCTCCTGAATGCCTGGTTAATTCCATCAGTTAAGATTCTTACAGTATTTGCTTTATTAAAATTAAAGGCAGTGGTTTACTTGAAAAAAAACTTTACTACATATACCCAATAAAATAGGTTAAAATATTATACTTTTCTAGGATTAGGGACAAAATAGAAAAATATTTCCTTTCTAACACAGAATGCAATCATATTCTTTTGGACAATTTTGGAGCAACCAGTTCAGGAAAACTGAAATCAGGAGAAGTGAATAGGGCAAGGCTACTGACTTAATCCCTTCCTACCCTCAACAGTTCCCAGGATGGCCCTTTGCACTGATACACACACACACACACACACACACACACACCTTCCCAGTGCCTTCCCTTCTCTATGGTACTTCCTTTATCTGCCACTGATATCTCAGCATGGTGTATCCTACTAACCTTCTACCTCTGATCTCCCCAACACTTTCCCTCTCTTTTGTCAGCAACTGATATCCCAATGCAGCATCTCCCGCTGCCCTGCCTGTCCCCCCTCCCAGTTTTTCTATCAATCCTCCTTTTCCTCCATGTAGCTGCAGCCCCCCATTGCCACTGTTGATGTTCCAGCCCAGTATATTCCACACTAACCACTCCATCCCACTTAAGCCTGCTTAGATCCAGGCTTTAAGGTAATGCTTTGTTGTTGTTGTTGTTGTTGTTGTTTTAATTTTGCTTATACATGGCTTAGAAAAACTGATGGAAATTAACAAAGAAAATAAAACCAGAAATATATAAAGCTGTCAGGTAAAAATACTCAGGTTCAAATAACAGAGCCCAGGCAAATATGATGGATGGTGCCTGTCACTTCAAATGAATGAGCCAAGGTCATTTTCTCTCTACAAAACGTGGCAATAGATCACACGGTATCCTTAAGAGCACAAGACTTTCTTCCTTCCTTCCATCTTGTTCAAGGGAGAAGTATTTAAACATGTTTTACTTTCAACCTAAAGTGTACAGCCAGCTATGCTGTGTGATTCTGTGGAACATGTTGCTTAGTTATAAAATCCTCTTTCAGATCTATTTGCATAATACATTGTGTGTGTGTGTATGTATACACACACACAGACACACAGACACATGCCCTCATCCTGAATTATTATGAGGATATCAAAGATGTTTATATGACTGGGAAAACAAACTATTTTTACCATCTTTGGGGCATGTGCTAGTTTGTGCGTACGCGTGTATGTGTTTTCCTACCACCCAACTGCAAAGACGGGAATTAATTACTTTTCAACACTGACTTTTCTCCAAACAAATAAGAGAGAGAAACAACTAAAGAAACTAAAGTAGATGACTTCCAACCTTCTTTTCAACAGATATTCACAAACCCATCATCTTCCCTCCCTCTTAACTATTCCAGAGATCCCTTCAGCCCCTTATTTAATTCTCATCTTTTTCAATCATTAAACCCATAAATCACCATTTCACTTTTTTCTTCTTTTAGCAGACATGGGGCTGGACTGCAAAACATGTGTTCACTTCCTCAAATAGGCATCAGATCAACCTCTCTGTTTTCGTACAATTTTGAGCCCAAATGACAAGCAGTTGGAAACTTGGTTACTTTTAAATTACTGTGGAATTGTTTTGAAGCCAGTCCAGTAAAATAACTTTGAGATAAGAATATGAACCCCAGACCAGGAGGCTGAATGCTTCTCCTCTGGTATTACCTCTGGGTACGTCCCACCTGCAAACAGTTGGAATTAGAAATTAGTGACTGTGTAAAAGTAACATGTTCCCACGACTAACTTTTGATCCTAGGACTTAAAGAGAGAAAAAGAAGATTTAGTGCTGGTTACAGTTGTGGGATTCATTCTCACTGCCTTTATTTCTCTTTCTGCAAATACTTGACCTGGCCCTGCAACCTTTCCTGTTCACTTTTCAACTTGGTTACTGCTAAACTTGCCTCTAGAAAGTGAGGCATTATATTACTTTCTGGATGCAAACGGACTTCCTGAGATAACAACACTGCATCTTTTTTTCTTGAAAATCAGGTGTGAATTTGTACACAATTCCAGGCAATGAGATTAATAGGTTAAATAAATTAAATCATGGAAATATGTATAGACTAAAATAATATTTTCATATTTTTCACTATGATTTTCAAGTGGTACTCTCAGCAATATGAAATATGTTTGCTGTGTTAGGTTCTTGTGATCTATTCATGTGCATCCCATTGAAAACCCTTTTCTCTCTACCTGTGGCAAATTCATACCTCATTCATACACATTTGTTATTCTGTTCACCCAAACTGTTTAGATATACACAGTGTTCATTATTTTATATTTATATAATGTGTGCATGTGCATTCCACTCATCCTATTTCCTTTCATTTTGTGATCATCTAGCAGTCTGAGACAGGAATGAGAGGGTTTTTTCCCCCCCTCTAAGCATAAAACATTGTAATGTTTGGATTTGAATAGTAGCAGAATGCTTTTTAAAGTATAATAGTTACCAAAGAGAGTAAAACTGGTGACTTATAGAATATACAGCACAAAGTTAATTAGATATACTTCCATTTAAATTATTATATTGGGTTATAGACTCTTGTGTTCTAGAAAGGAAATGAATTATTTTATTTTTTCCTAGTATTGTATTGCTTATGAATTATTCTGTAATTGATGCTCTCATCCATGCATCTTTATTAGGCACATTATTTCAACTGACTTGAGTTTGTGAGGCTTTCTATCCCAGCAGCCTGTTTCCCAATTTTTAAAATTCACATTTAAATGCTATCAGATACTTACGAGTTCTTTTTTGTAGGTATGCTCATATTCACAGCATTATAATCATGGTCATGTCTATATATTTTAAGTCTAGAACATCAACCATTTTTCACATAGCTCCATCAAAGTTGACCTTTATTTATTATTT
This sequence comes from Liasis olivaceus, assembly GCA_030867105.1. NCBI lineage: Eukaryota > Metazoa > Chordata > Lepidosauria > Squamata > Pythonidae > Liasis > Liasis olivaceus. Next base: position 58,321,493 of record CM061349.1, read on the forward strand.
ATTATAGGATTTTTATAACCATTCCGACTAGGAACTCTGGTTTTTATACAAGTATAAAATAAAATTATAAAATAAATACAATGAAATAAAATTCAAGTAAATTCATTATAATAGGCCTTACCATTCAAACATTCACTGGGACAGAAAGCATACTGAAATAAAATAGTTTTAAAGTGTTTGCAGAAGGCTAACAGAATATGGGCCACACATACCTATGGGTGGAGAGTGTTTCAAAGGGTGGGGGGCCACCTAATCCACCCCCCCATGTGTGTCTCTCAAGGGGAGGGGATTATTTTCAGCAGGACTTCCCTAGATAACCAGATTAATATATCACTTCCCTGATATATTCTAGTATTGTATTATAAAGGCCTTTAAAGGCAATTACTGGCAGAAATTTACCGGTAGCCAACACAGCAACTTTAAAGTTGATGTTGCTCAAGAGTGGCAGGAATGACTTGCTAGTAGCCTGGACACCACATTTTGTACCAGTTATCTCCCAAGGCACCCCCAGTTAGATGTCATTACAGTAATATATTTGTCTGGGGATCAAGGCCTGATCCAGGTAGGGTCATAATTGGTACACCAGCTGAAGCTGGTCAAAGGGCCCCCTTAGCCATGGATTTTACCTGCTGCTTGAGCATGACCCAAGAGTCCAGAAGGATGGTGAAGTCAAAACCACCTCTTTCAGAGGGAGTACAGCACCATCCAGAGTAACTGCCAGTGCTGACATCATTGGAATGCCAGATGTTTACAGAATGCTTTTTAAGCCCATCCACAAGAAAAGACAGTTGCTTGCAGGTATTATATCTATCCTAGTTTCAGATGGAACTGAAATTCTGAAGCAAGTTCCTAATGCAATAATACTGGTCATGTTGTAAATTACAAAGGAAAACCTACTTTTCACTATTTGGGACCGTGTTGAGGAAGATATAAAGATTCATCATGTTACCCATGGAATGACAGAAAGACTTCTGAATCATGAAAACTGCCAAGTAAGGGGAGAATTCTATTGGTGATGTAAAACAGACATCTGAACTGCCTTGCTGTCTACCTTGGATAGAGCTATTGCATCCTGCCTAAATGAATGGTGAAGCCCACTAAGATGAGGACTGAAAATCAGGAGGAGTCTGGTAGCACCTTTTTTGACTAATAAATTCATGAGCTACAGCTCACTCCATCAGGTGCAGTCTAATTTAATTGCATCTCACTTCATCAGATGCCTTCATCTGAAATTGCATGTGATGAAGTAAGCTGTAGCTCAGAAAAGCTTATGCCTTTTAATAAAATGTGTTAGTTGGAAAAGGTGCTACCAGATTCCTTCTGATTTTGGGTTAACACATCTCTCTTCCTACAATGTCTAAGATGAGGACTATGCACTAAGAGTACACATTAATTACCAAAAGGTATATACACCAGGGATTTTATTCAATAACTATTTGAATAGAGACAACTGTACTGGAATGAGGCTATGCAGTCTGCAAAAATGGTGTCCAGCTGTACCATCCTTCTGGAATCCCAAAATGAATGTTTCCTGTCACCAAAGCACCCTTCCTATGCTTTAGAGGTTGTTCTATATTCCAAGCAGAGTCCATGAACAGCAGCTGCATGCAAATATCTACAAACATCGTATTTTGGATTTTCAATGTCATCTTTCAATTAGCAATGCACATTGGTTACCAGCATTTCAATATAAGAACAGTGAAAGGAATAGTACATCCTCAAAACTGTTGATACAGCAACCAATAAAACATTGGCATGCTTTTCAAATGTTAAGCAATTTATCTTGCTAAAGGCTACATATTTAGAGCAGGAAAGCACTTCAACTAGATTGATACAGTTGTTGTTTCAGTGCTTGTCAAATAGCCTTTTATGTTGCAATCAAGTAATAGATACAAGATTGACAAGTTACAAAGAAAAGGAGCTTTCAGTCAACAAACAGACTAAAACCCATTATTGCAGTGTGTGCACTGTGTCCTAGACTTGTAAACACATCTTCATTGATCCCATAGAAAGATAGTAATACCTCCCCTTGTATGGCTCAATCAAGATGCTTTTCACAAAGAAAAAGTGCAAACAGTATTGAAAAAGCAGAAAGAGACTGGTATTACAGTCAAACAGTAAATAATGGTTGATGTCGGGAAACCTATCTATAACCTCTCAAACTCCTGTCAACTGGAATGAAAGTTATAACCTATATTGCACCTACAGTAGATCAAAAATATAGGAAAGAGCACAAGTCCTCTTATTGTCATTCATGCTTTAACAGTTGATGAAACCAGTGAGGGAAAAAAAATCTTACTTTTCCAGTTTGGCATAATATGTGTAAGTGTGTCTGGGGTGGGAAAATTGATTTCAAAATGTTTATTGTTCAGCATTTGCTTTTCAATACAATTTGCAAAGTTCAAACAGGTACTATGATTGAATCCAAAATTCTGGATATATCCAAATAAATAGAGTTAGATATTGGTCAAATTTAAAAAATCATGATTATTTATTTAAGAAGATTCATCTGTCACTTGAAGAGCTTACTTGTTGTTCAGGTTGTCTGTTTTGTTTTTTATTGAAAATTGGACCAAGTGTGTTAGCTTGGATTTTTTAAAGCCAAAATTTATCCATTTTACATTGTTGGGTTTAATGTGCCTATTTTGTTTTAAACTACCCTTCACAGACCCCAAGCAGGTAAACATTTTAAGCCTCATTCCTTCTAGTGTTGTCACCCAACCATCACCACCTTCTCTGTAACACAAGGAGAAGGAGGAGGAGGAACCATGACTGCAAAAAAGACTGTTTATCCACTTAAATGAATAGATTTATATGATACATTTTTGTACCCAATATTTTTAGGTGTACATTTAAATAATCTCAGGTGTGAATTGGTCCTTTCAGCTAATATAAACTGGGCTAAACACTGAGTATATGTTTGGGGGATCTATGTTTCTGTTTACAGATAAGATGGCTTTTCTTTCTATTATATTTCAGTGGCTAAAACTAAATATAGAAAATACAGCCGGTCATAGGCTTCTTACAATGTTTGAATTCATAAGAATACTGTAGTAAAAATGTGTGAATTTGCCAAAGAGAGGGGAGTTTGAATGAGACCACTTTTGAAATTTCCATTGATCCATATGAACCTGATCCTGCCTGAGCGATTTCAATATGCTGGATAAACAAGGTCAATTTACATACTAGGTAGTAATGTAGTTACTACCTAGGTAATCATATGTAGGTTCTTACTATATTCAAGCAGGTTGAGCTGTGCTTTTAGTCTTGTCCCTGAGGTCAAACAGCAGAGACAGCCAATCTTCATTCAGTTGTGGGCAATGCTTAATGGAGGAACAACAGACTGAGTATAAGGATTCATATCATAACTGCAACCAAGTACCCCCATTATGGTCGTGAGCAGCTATTTGCAAATTAGAATTCATTTGCAGAAATATGCTTGATACATAGATATATAATTCAGAGAGCTGGTATGAGAAAGCTGAAGTCTCACTCCTGCTACAATATGGCAAGGTTATATTCAAACAGCACATGAATAAAACTTGGACATTAACCCTAATGGATGGGGAGAACCTTTCTTGTTTATATTTTCTTTTTCCATTCTCATTTAGCTAGGTTGCATGAAGAAACTCAACATACTTCCCTCTCCCCCCTCCCTCCCTCTCCCCCCTCTCTAATTTATTAAGGATCTTAATAGCAATAGTAATATCTAATATAAACTAAAAGAAAGAAACAAGAATAGAAAAAAAGAGTGAAAGGTGAAAAGGAGAAGAAAAAGATGTAGAAAATAGAAAGAAGAAAAGTAAGAATATAGTAAAGAAAGAGAAAAGAAATACATAAAGAAGTGATTTTCAACCTTCATCACAATAAGTATAAACAATTTTGTAACTCTTCACCCCCTTTTAGTTTACATCCAATGATCTCTTCATCCCATATGTCATCTCTTATCTATAGACAAATTAATAAAGCATCATCTTTCAGTCCTAGTGTCAGCAAAAGTCCATTAAGAGTCCCCCACTGGGGGGAGATGGGCAGGGGACAAATTTAATAAATAAATAAGTAAATAAGTAAATAAATAAATAAATAAATAAAGGGTTACCAGAAATAACAACATATTTTATTTTAACCTTGATCAAATAAACCAACTTTATATTCCTTCCTTTTACTTCTAACAGTCTTAATCTTTAGTCCATTCAAATAATGTCATAGAATTTGATTTTCTTTCATTTCTTCTTTGTCCCTTGTCATAAGATTCTTCCAAGCTTTAACAAGCCTCTTCTGTAAATCCAATATTAAAAAATTATCCAAGTCACTCTCTTGGTTTATTATTTGTATTTCCCTTTTAATTTTGAAACATCAGCCTCTTTCTTCTGTATGTCCAGTGAGACATCCTTTTTTCATGTAATCCTTTTTCATGTCCTTCTCGTAGCCTGTCATAGCCTGTCATTTGTAGATCCATTTGTAGATCCACTTTGTAGATTTGTAGATCCAGTTTTGATGCCATCTCTGCCTTGTCAAATAAATCTTGTTCCTCATCTGCCCTTTCTCCCATAACATCTTTTACACACAGACTTGGCACACACTTTTCTCACAAAACACATGAAACTATGAAATATGTTCAGCTCTAATCATGTAAGAAATGTTTCAATTTATGTCAGATTGTTGAAATTTTAAGTAAATTATTATTCATATAAGCTTGTGTGCAAAGTAGTCATACTGCTATGTTTAAAAAGATATACTACATTTTAGTGCATGGGTTTTATCCCCCTAACTAAACAGAACAAAATGACATACATTAAAATAGTGTCTTTACAATTTGCTGGAGTCAAGCTAGAGTGCAGATAAAGATTAGATTTCAATCTGCTGCAATTACATTGCATTTGCTATTTATCTTATTCCCTCTCTTAAAAATACATACCTAAAATCTGAAGGATTTCTTTTAAGCTTCAGTTCTGCATTTAAAATGCCAAAAGAAGTCAAATCAAATGTGTTTAATTTCAGTTTCCCATTGATTAGTACACCCACAAGGACATCAATTTCCTCCTTTTTCTGTAAACTCTAAGTGCTAGAGAGGTTGACATTAGGTCATCAGAACCAGCAACAAGTAATTGATAAAAATTAACCACACTTTGGAATCAATATATTCCAGTTTAATACCAGCTAGTTGCAAAGAACAAAACCTTCTTTCTAATTTTATAATCTGTTCATCCTAGTTTTCAAAGAATTATCTGTGGATAGTATTGTAATGTTCAGAAGGAATTCAGGTTTTAGTAATAAAATTAGATACAAAAGTCACACTTTCATTCAGCATGCTAAACTGTCATAGGTTTTACTATAACAGAGTTTTGCAACATCTCAGTCCCCTAATTTATAGCTAAATTTAACACATGATCTATGTCTGCTTATGCAGTATTTACTGTTTTTAGCTGAAGCCCTCCTGGGCAATAATCCAGTGCACTAAGCCATCAAGTTTAATTTGCCTAAATTGCTAGCCTTACCTTAAAACAGCTTTGCTCAGAACAGATCAACAGATGGAGAGTATTTGGGTTACCTCCGTCCCATTTTGCTGCTAAGAAATGCGGAATACCATTTCACCCAATTTTTCCTGGGAGAGGAGAAATTCTTCAACAATTTCTGGGACTGTCATTCATAGTGATCATAGCACAGCATTTTTTAAATTTTTTATTTCCATAAGAGGTGTTTTCTTTCTCCTTTCCCTCTGCTGTTGCAAGATGCAACAAAGCAGCAAATGTGTTGACAGGTCGGGTGGCATTTTGTATTTTTTCCCCATCAAGCCCAGCTGAGTGTCATTCCAGGCCATAGTTGGAAGCTGGAAGGTAGGACTGAGGGGCTGCTTGCTATTCCCAAAATAGTTAAAACAAAATATTTGGAGAAACTTTGCAAAAATGAGAACAAAAGTGAGGTCAAACAAATTCTCAGGAAAGTTGATAGAAACATTACCTGAGAAATTTTGACTCAGAATTATGCCCAATTATATGTAACTGTCTGTCTGTCTGTCTGTCTGTCTGTCTATCTAATCTATTTCATGGAAAAAGTGTTGGATGAATGCTGGGAGAGGTCTTTGTTTGGTAGCCCAGATATTAGAACTAGTGCTTCTCTCTCCAGTCTGCTCTGGTTAGCTAAGTAGAAAGGCACCATGTATGAATCAGATTTAGGTAAAGAGACAACATTTAACCAAAATTCAAATGGTTGGAGTGGGGGGATCTGTTTGTTAAGAAATATACTGATAATATTTATATACTTGAATATAAAACCATTACAAACTCAAGATCATCTAGACATTGCCTCCTCCACCACCCCCCAACCAAAAAATATGATTTTCACATAAGATTCAGTTTTCTTTGGCAGGTGAAGGTGATATCACCATGCACTTAAAGCATTAAAATAAAGCATTGTAAAGAAAAATACAATTTTTTCCTGACTATAAGGATATATGGTGATGGTGGAAACTGTGGAATGCATGCTGAGGACAAGCAAAATATTTTATTGAAACAGCCCAAACTTTAAAATGCAGTTAGTCCATTGCATTAATTAAATCAAATTAGCATTTCACCTTGCTAATAATGTTGAGTAATATTTAACTCAATTAACATAGACTCTATGTGCTTCCTGATGAATCGTTTGTAATACAAATGCTTTGCCTCCCTCATTAAAAGTTATGGTGACCTGACAACCATTTGAAGCCCTCCAGTCATCTTGCATTTTTCTCACCTTATGGCTTTTCAACAATGCCTTTTTTTTAACCTGAAAAAAAAAAAAAGATTAAGTTTGAAAAGGTCAAAGCGCCGAACAGTCCTTGTCTAAGATTTGATTGTCTGGAAGCATCTTCTGTTAGAAATGTTTGAACTATTTAGTAGATTGTTTGTGCAATTTTTAATGTGGATATTGGTAGAACGTTTTCCTACCTTTATTCTGAAATGGATGAAATAGGTGCAGCCCAAACAGAAGTATACCCACTGTTGCTGTAGTAGAATAACTTTAATTACCACTTTTAAAAAATATTTTATTCTGTACATTTTTAAATATATATATATCTTCAGTACAGGATATTATCATATCATAGTATTCATCATTTGGTAATCAAATATGCCATTGTATTAAGAGGGAAAAAAAATGACTGGTGAGTGCTTAGGGAAGTGAGATCCTGCAGCGGATACCTAAAATCTGCATCATATAGGTGAGAAATGAGAACAGATTCCTTCTTCAATTAACTTTTTGGGAAACCATATTAATATTGCAGAGATTGCTTTACAAAATTCTCCTTAATCAATAAAATGTAGCAAATACACAAAGCTACACTAACGCATCAGGAGATCATACATTGAAGGACTTGGTTTACTTGAAACAATCCCAGATAAATTGTACTTCTCTAGAAAGATGGAAATCCATAATTCCACATCATTTTGCTCAGTTGATTGCCTGGGGAGAAAATATGATTGAAGAAGCTACAGATTCCTCATTTCTATATTAGAGGAGAGGGAGAACCTCTTGTGGCCTCATTTTCAGTCATTACCTTGGGAATACACAGTGCATTATTTAATTACTGTGTCTCTTTGGACTCAAGATGCTTGGTATTTTATATTATAAAACTAAGTCAGTAATTATACAAAGTAAGGCTGCTATAAGATGTGGTGCTGGCTATCAGTTTGTTTGGTTTCAAAAAAGGGTTGGACCAATTCAAGGAAGTCATGGGGGGTCAATGGCTATTAGCTTGTTGGCAGTTGGACTACTGCTGGGAGACTAGTGGGCTTCCTTGTGCAGTTTGTTGGCCACCGTGAGAACAGACTGCTAGACTAAATGGTCCAGGGGTCTGATCCAGCAAGGTACTGCTTATGTTCTTCTATATATTCTTTAGTAGTTTATCTGAGTAAGTCCCATCAAACTCAGCTGGATATTTATTTGAACCGAGTTCTTACAGTTTTCCTTTTGAATATTGCCTAACTAGGAGGCAGTTAGCCAATGTTGGCTGGTCTAGGAAAGCTAGGGAAGGTCAGGTCTGAATAAATCTTAGATAGGAGATCACAAGGACTTCCCAGAACAATAGGCTAGACTGGAAAGTCATATCTGCCTTTATTATAGACCTAACGGAGAGTTCCTGTATATTATTTAGTCTGGCATTTGAGGACCTATTGAATATTAGATTAGTGATGAGGAAGACTGACAGTTATAGCAGACTGAAAGTGATAACTGGAAATTTATGCTTTTGGTAATGTTTCCCTTTTCTACAACACTTTATACCAAAGTTGCAACACCAGAAGGGGGCAAAGAAGGGAGGTGTACAATTGGACTGCACCTCAACCACACTGTGGCAAGACAAACATACTACATGCTTGCAATATGTTTTAATTATAAGTGACAAGATTTAAATCATTTCAAGAACTCTGGGGAAGGCAGAAGTTGCACAAATGTAATGAAGTTCAATTCAGTGTGTTAAAAATACAGCTCCTTCCGTTTCTAGGCATTAACGATGAGAAAATCACCTTTAGCGAACCCTTGAAAGAATATCAGTTCCATTTCCAATGTGTCATCTAAAAATTCATTAAATGGCTCATTTGGATCTATTTCAGAGAAGCAGAACTAGATATCAAACTTCTAGCAGAACCTCCAAGCTTAAGAAATTCACATTCTGGGACCATCGTGGAACATTTCAGCCCAATTTTATTCTAGCAAATTGTTGTTATATTGTAGTGGCTTATGGCAAACAGCACATAACTATTTTGTCAATGTCACAAGATTTCATTAGATGCAGTGCTATTCAAGCTGCATGAATCACTATACTTTCAATGTATACAAGGTTCAACGTGATTCTTTTTCCATCAAGGAGTGCAGTATTCAGACCTGAAGTGTGAAAAGTGCTTCATATCTGGCACTGACACACTCCCTGTCCTTTTGGTGGCCTTAAAGGGTCCTGGGCTCACAGGTAGCTGGATGACACCAGGAAAATATGTGTTTTTGTTAAGGAGGCATTAAGGATGTGGCAAGAGGGTGCAAACAAATCTCTGTGTTCTGTCATGGCCTCCTTAATGTCCCAACCCAAACAGGTATTTTCCTTGAGTCTCACAATTACCATGCAAACCTAGGGAAAGGTGTGGCTTCTTTAAGGAGCCACCAAAAGGTACAATGAATACCGGATCCAAAGCACTTCTTCCCCCACTGAATCTGATACTTGATAAACCCATAATTCTTGATAAAATAAGTTCAGTTTGTGGTATATAATTCCAGCATTCACTCACATGTTTAAACTTTATTGATCTCTGTAGCACCGTATTAATATCCTCAAAAGAGAGTACTGCTACACCAAGACCCATCTCACGTGCAATGGTTGGGACAAAGATACCACTACTGTAACGTAGATATTGTATGCATTTGTTAATATGGTATTACAGAGATCAATACTATTTAAATATTGAGTGTATGCTGGAATTATACACCACAAACATTGAACTTATTGTATCAAGAATTATGGATTCATCAAGTATCTGGGGCAGCAAAAAAGATCACTGTTCAATGTTGGAAAGACAGTGGGACCCCTGATTTACAATCTTCAGTTGTGTTTGCTTTCTATTTATGAAGTGGGCATCTACTGATTTATTGGAAAGGCTGATCAGCTTTACTCCATACAGTCAAGGTACAATGATATATTTAAAAATTGGGTTGAATGATTTTTCTGTCATGTAATATGTTTTTGTTTCCTCCCTTCCTTTTGTCTTTTTGTTCTTTTTCATTTCTCTTCCTTTTCTTCTTTCTCTGTTACAACCATCAAAAATAAATAAAAAATGTCAGTGGTCATGAAATGGGCAGAACCCACGAATCACAGAACCCAGAAAAGTGAATTAAATTAACAGAACCAAGCATAATGTTTTAATTCCTCCAGGGCCACACTCAAAAACATTTGGTGTTACCAGATACATCCAACACCACTCATTTTCACAAATGGAGTCTGTTTCAATTCTCAGCTGTTGCCTGATGATTTGACTTGGAGCAAAGGCAGCATAATTGGGTAGCAGCTGAAATGAGCTTCATTGGAGACCGGCTGAAAGAGCCATTGCTGGATTTCCAGGAGTGTGAATTAGAATTCCAAGAATATATGAAGCAACTAATTCTATTCTTTAGAAGTGGAGGCATAAAAGAATTTTAGCTTTTCTTATTTCAGGCTTTAATTGAGGCCTAGGTTGTAACTCATTTTCATCCTTGAATGGGTGGTAAAAACACACACAGCAGGTAATTCACACTACCTGAAAAACTGTTGGTGCTGTAAGAAGACTAATCAGGATAAGCTTCCAGTAGCAAATTATCAGCTACAAATTAAAATCTTGGCTTATGTCTCTTAAAAGCAACCTTTTATTTTCCACCAATATATATATATGCCAATATTAGTAACAGTTGGATTACTCCAAATTATGAAGACTGAGCAGGGGTGGGGGAAGCAAGTGAGGAAGAGAAATGTTCTGATTTGTTTTTATGTCTGTGGTTCTGTACACACGTATCTCTGAGCAAGTTCCACTGATCTCAGTTTGATGTTTCTGAATAGCCGTGCATACAAAAGTATGAACACTAAAGGAATCTGAAACCAAGAACATTTCAAACAGTTGTTTGAATTCAGAAAGCAAATGTGGAGTGGGGTTCATTTCTATACAACGTTATGAGCCGAGGTTTTGCAAACAGAAAACTCTTTCAACTTTTTAAAGGAAACAATGTAGAGATTTGCCTCTTAGGGGAATGATGAAAAAGCAAAGCAAGAATTAATTTAATTCATTGAGCAAGATGGTCTAGAAGGAAGGGGAAGCGGCTTAGAAAAAAGGATAAAAGGAAGAGGCAGTGAGAAAGACATTTCTGGTGGCAGAAACTGGAAGGATTTGAGGTCTGCAGCTAAACCTCAGAAGTCTGCATGCAGGCCTCCAGCCCCAGGATGTATAGTCCTGGGTTAACTAAGTATGTGTGAATAGGGAGCTTTCATCAGTGCCACTGGAGAGCTTCCCCCCACACACATATTGGGGGTAAGTTAAATCTCTGCTCCACATGCCAACAGAGGATGATCTGCCTCAGAACTGACACACTTTCTTTCAAGTGAAAACCGATCCCCAAAAGGTCACCTGTATTAGAACTGCAAAAGATTTGCTCTGGTAAAATGCAGTTCTTCCAGTGTTCCTGCTTGCTCCAGTTTGAGAGCAGACCAAGCCATTTCAGAGATGAGACACATGGTGTGAGTTACACTGAGGTCAGATTTAATTTGCAGTTTCATGGGTTTTTATTATAGTCTAATTATGGTTTGTATTTTTGTTGTCTTCCCCCCCCCCCCCCCCACATTTCTCCACTCCCTCTTTAACCTGCATTTTCACTCTTTGATAACACTGTGGAGAAAAAAAATCATAAAGGGTCTCACTGAATTATAGTACAAAGGTCTCAGAATAGCGTTGTCTCTTAGAAATGCAGTTAATTTGTATATTTCAGTAAAGGGATCATTAATTGGTATGTTATGAAAGTATATTTTTCTTCATTTTTATATGAATACATGCAGCCATATTCCACAATGGTAGTGTTTCTTAATTACCGTACTGAAGGTATGCCTTTAAAATTTTGCCTTAGAAACAGCCAACCTAACTCTGAACCCTTAAATAATATGGACATTTTCTTAATTGCTGGGGAGGGAGATAAAAAGAGAGCACCAAGTTGCTCTATACTAAGAATTTCATCTTACTTTCAGATCCTACAATTGAAAAATAAAGTTTTCTTCAAGCTGGGCAAAACTTTCAGTAACTTCATAGACACCAACATTGTGTTTTCTTGGAAAACACATAGAATTAGTTTGTTTTGTTGTGGGAAGCTTTTCAACTTTCCACTTTTGATTATAACAGTCATTTAGCTTTTATAATGGTTCTCACTTAAATTTCTTGTTCTTAGTGCTTACAGCTCTCAGCAGCTTGAAATATAGCTTGAGTCACACGAACAAGCCACCGTGTCTTAGCCTGTCTCTATCCAAAAGGACTTTTTACTGTTGATGGCATGACAAATCACCAGCCCATGTGATGAAATTATGCATTAACAGATCATTTGTTCTCAGCTTGAAGGACACTTCATAGACGGGACTAAATATTAACATCCACAAGAATGTTTCTGAGGAGGGGGCAAAGTTGCAATGTAGAGTGTGATCGTCAGTTGTGTGCTGAGGCACACTATAACAGAATTGACAGAAGCAAAAATACAGCAATCTTAAGAATGTACTGAATATTCTGGGCACTCTTTTTCTTAAATTCTGGAATCTCCACAGTTTGTTAGGCAAAAGGTCCCATATGGAAACCACAAGACACATGGAAAGTTGTCATAGACTGAATGTTCAGTATTATCCAGCTTGAATCGTAACAGCTCTCCAGGGTTTCACATTGGAGCCTTTCTGAGTCTTTTGGAAAGGATGAGATCTAGGATTTTCTATTTGCAAAGCAGAGGCCCGGCCAATGATTATAGCGCTTCTTTTTAACTTGGAGGCATTGCTAAGCATTTTCTAGAGCAGTGTTTCTCAACCTGGCAACTTTAAGATGCGTGGACTTCAACTCCCAGAATTCCCCAGAATTCTGGGAATTGAAGTCCACGCATCTTAATGTTGCCAAGATTGAGAAACACTGCTCTAGAAAGTAGCAGTGGATTCTATAATAATGTCTTTTGAGTGGGATTGTGGAGAAATGAATACACTTGGCCAGGCTTGGAGCTCACGTTACTTTTTTATGATGACCAGCCATCTAATCTAAAGCAGTTTTGCATTACTTGAATTTTATATGCTGCAAATATGTTTGCTTCCCCTTCCTGATGCCTACTGATGTATATTTATTATGCAGAAAGGTTTAAGATTATTTTCAGAGGGGCAGGGATCAGTGCACAATGAAACTTTTGCTATGGGGATAAGGAGAAATGAATATATTTAGCCAGGCCCCAGCTCACTTTACTTACACCGTGATGAACAGCTACTTTTTCTACGGGTTACCATCATGCAATTTTGCTCAACATAAATCTTATTCTCCTTTGTCAAAATCCACAGAAAGAGTAATTAGATGGCACAGGATTGTTTCATCAGATTTTTATCAGGATTTTCTCATGGGAAGAAGGTCATCCCGTTTAGCTATACAAAACAAGTGTTGAGATTACAAAGTATCTTGTGATGTTGTTATGATTTTCACTGCCACCTACTGTATGTGTGTGTGTTAGTTATTCAGTGGGGGTGTTATACTAGCACTATAAGGGGAGGGCTCAAATGCCCAGCGTTCAGTGAGAGAGTGTGTTTTTTTACTTTGTACAGTTAACCATGTAGGTTTTTATACGTTATGTAGTCCTAACTAGTAACCAAGTAGTGAACCTCTTCTCTGAGAGTGTTTTTTTTAGCTAAAGGCTTTGTAGTGATAAGTCTTGGAAGCTAATATGAGAAGAAGTCTTTGTTATATTCTATATTTTGTATGCAACTTGTATTTTATGAAGTTTTGCATTTTTTATCAATAAAGACCAGTTAGTTTATATTTTCTGACTGGATTTTCTTTGAGGAACAAAATATGGACATTGCATTTTGCAAGCTCTCATGCTGATGTGTTATTTTCCTGAGAGCAGGATTTATGGGATTCTTTGCTGCACTCTGCGCAACAATTTTCAGGTGGGGATTGAAGTAGAGGCTATGAATGAACTCCAGTGCTAGAATCCTTCCTACACACAAACAAGCATGCACATACTTTCATAGGCCTTGCAACGTGGTTGATGTGAAGAAATGTGCCCATGTGTTGTAACTGGTGATAAAGTGTAGCCATACAGACAATTGTGGCTATCTTCATAATATTTTATAGAAATTTGCCTTCCTTCACATTCTGTTCCTGTGGAGTGAAAATCTATTCATCCATGCAATATTGCAATGCTTTGTCAATACATTCTACCTTTTTATTTCAGAAAGCAAATAATTAATATATTTTAACAGACTTAAACATTTATTTATACTGATAATAGTTTAGTTTCAAGAAAGTAACAAAACAGCTTTTCTCTTTTTAGAATTTCCTTCCTCTTAAGAAAATAAAGCCTGACTTTTAAGAAATATTGTGTTACCTGTAAGCCTGTGAATTGCTGTGCTGCTCGCTTTAAAGCAAGCAAAAGAACAAATATATAGTTTGACACCTTAAAATCAAAATCAATACTCTGAATCCACATAGACTTTACCCAGCACCCTTATTGCATAACATACACAGAATGATAAGCAGAGAAATATGAAAGTAATTTCTTGCTTAAAGTAAATATTTAAGCACATAGTAGTTATCTGACCATTACAAGTCATAATACTAGGAATCTTAATAATACAAAAAGCAAAACCTCACTGCTGGATTTCTTCTTTCCACGTTCTTTCTGTTTCTTCCCAGCAATTAATGTCCAGTAATATATCAATGGTAAAACATCTTATATCTGTTTTCTCTAAATGTACTATTCATATAAATTGAATATTTATTTTCTATTGGGATTCCATTATTGCATATCAATTGTCCTGTTTAAATTTGGAATCCATTTAATCATGCAATCTTTAATTTGTCTAGTTTATGAGTTGTATTTCACTAAAAACTTGGAAATAAGCCTCAACTTGTAAATAAGTATTCCACCTTGTTTTTGTAATACCTTTTGAACTATGCTGCTTATTTGAAGATGCTAAAACCAATAAGGTAATTCTGATCATTCTGAAGAAATGCTGCACTATGTTCTTACTATGTTGATTGGAAGTATAACCTTTCCTGAAGGGTGGCTTTCTTCTATGAAGTAAATAAATAAAAACAATAACAGCAACAAGAACCATATCAGTACAAATCAGTTCCACAATTAATCTTTACAATGTGGTTGTTTCTAATAACTCAGTTATTAGATATAACTTCTATCACATGGCTGCATTCATAAAGATCTACTACACATTTGTTTGAAAGCTTTATCCCCAGACATTAGTTAACTGGTCTCCTTGTTCACCTTCTTCTCTTCTAGCATTACATGTATTTGATTACTTAATTCAGGTACCACACTAAGCCATAATTTGCTTAGTTTCCATAAATCATACTTCACTGGGCTCGCTCAGCACACTAAGTCATGAACTATGGATTACAAATCACAATGGTTGGGTTCATACAACCTGCTGAGTTAAAACCAAGCCAAACACAATATGGCTTAGTGTGATGCCTAAAGCATTCAATATATGTATAACTTAACTGTAGTAGGAATGTGAGCTAAGGAAAGATGAGTTTTGGACCATCCCAGCCTTATAATTTTGTGATGACACTTGCCCTTATCTTTTGGATTCTTGAGCAGTTTTGAGATTAGGTGTCCTATCTTGAGCTGCATTGATGTCTGGATTACTTGTGCCAATTCTGAGGACATTTGAGGAATGACCTATAAATCAACTAAGATAACAGTCTGACATATTACACAGTAGATGAAACATCAAACTGTTCTTTAAAAATCAGTTAAATTGCTTGAAGGAACAACAGATTCCTACATTAGTCTATTCTTTATGTTCTGAAGTGCAATTTACAGGGCTAAACCAAAGCATATGTCATACCTTTAATTTTGTAAAAAGTTATGTACAAGACTATTATTCAAAATAATCACATAACTGGGAATTTCACAGAACAGCTACCTTTCACCCCAGCAGGGTGCCATTTTATAGACTTTAACATTCACTAAGTTCAAGCAGCTTTCATTCTAAATAATATGTGCGCTAAATTTGTCACATTGAAAGTGCTTTTGGCATGTAAATGATCCGTTTTCACCTAGAAATGCTTTTAAAAGAATCTGAGCTCACTTTTTGGGAAATTATAAGTGCATTGAATTTCATTGTCCTACAGAACCATGCAGAGTTGATAGAAGTGAACTACAGTGACAAACCAACCCTTGTCAGCCCATATACTTATGTATCATTTGAACTGTCAGAAGTATATGTAGCTGACTTCCACACATTTTCAGTTCAAATTGGGAGAAAAAAAATTGTTTTCTGGCTGCCCTCTCATCTTACCATATATTTTTTAAAAGTCTAAATGTTAGTAGTCCATTTTGCAGTGGATGAAAAGTTAGCATTTTTTCTATGCCAAACTCATTTTGTTTGTAAAATGTGATTGTTGTCATTATTAACTTTTATCTCTTTCTTATACATAGGCAGTATTTCTATTGGCTTTATTATTAATGCAGTAGATTATTAAAGCACAATGCAGTAGATTTCATAAAGGGTCTGCCCTCTCTCCAAAGATTGAATTCTGAATATTTATATGAAATGAATAAAATTTCTTTTTCTTTCTTTTTCTTTCTTTCTTTCTTTCTTTCTTTCTTTCTTTCTTTCTTTCTTTCTTTCTTTCTTTCTTTCTTTCTTACAAAAAGCAGCTCCTTGTATTCATATTTTTATTCTCTCACAATGTTATATGTACCAAAGATGAGATTTATTTGTGATAACTTTAAGTCATGCCAGCAGGAAGGTATGATAGGAAAGTGAGAGAACATTTATACAGAGGGGACACAATATTTCCTTAAGATGATGGATGTCAAGGTCATAACTTCCCTGGTTACACCTACAATAGTTTGAGCCCAGATAGGAAACCGATCTCTCTTTTGGCTGCTGTCTGACCAAATAATCTCTCAGCCTGCCTGTTGGGTTGCTCCTTAAGAGACAGGTGGGCATGCTCTCCCCAGGATCAGCTGCTCACATGCTTTGCTTTGCATGTGGGTAACAGACCAGTTCCATAGGCTCCAGGTTGGGCTGCAGCCTTGCAGAGACCCCAACTACCTGGTTGTTGGGTGCATCTTCCTGCTTCCCAAACCATGGATCTGGCCAAAGGCCAATGAAAAAAGGATATGATAAACAGCATACGAAATCAGACATGTATCCTGGCTCTGCCAGAAGGCCTGGGGGTTGGATGGGGGCCCGCACCTGTGGAGATGGCTGGTGGGGTGATGGGTTCGCCTCCCCCCCCAGCATCTTGCAGGTTTTTAGGGCTAAGAAATTACAGGAGGTTCTTAGGATATTTTTAATATATGTTTCTTTTTAATTATTTATAGATTTTACCCCATTGTTGGAGGGACTCGTGTTTTTTCCTTTTTTATTATCATGAGCCACCCAGAGTCACCCGTTGGGGGAGATGGGCAGCATCCAAGTTTGATAATAAATAAAAAAATAAATAAATGTCTCCATCAAAGAATGGGAAAAAATAAAGAACATGGTAACAATGATCAAAAGACGAGGAGGAGGATGCAATCTTGCCAGTCCTTATATATGGGAGTGAAGGCAGCAGGCCTTGGTCCTCTAGTCTCACTAAACCTGATAGATGGCTGAGTGACCATTTCTGCATGGTTGGATATAAGAAAGAGGACATAAGAAAACAAACTTCCTTCACCATGATCAAAAAGCTTCAGTGGCCAATATAAGCAGTCTTCCTCCCTTCAACATTTGGGGTATGGGATTGCATTGCATCTTCTGGCCACCTTCCAGAAACTCATATAAAAAAATCTGTAAGAGTATCATCTTACATCCTACACTTCTCTCTTTTGTTCTTGTGAAAACAGGCAAAACAACTTAAAAATCTCAATTCAAAATTGCTGCTTTGTACTCCCATTGATAGAGGGACACTTTAAATTTGTCAAAAACACTAGCTTCTTATTTTAAATATAAAAGCAAAATCTATTCAAAGTCTAACAGAAAGTGAAATGCCCTGATTGTGAATGAATGACAAAACAAGAAGGGAGTATACATAAGGTATATTGTTAACTGCAATACTGCTTATGGACTGATTCCATTTTTCTCATCAACAAGAATACTGACCATGACGTTTGTGTGCAAAAAAGGATTTTTAAAATCTTATTTTTTTTTCAAAAAAGTACATAAGTCATTACCTTATATATCATAATCAATTGTTATAATATTGTTCTTACAATGTTTGTCCAATAATATCATAGTCTAGAACTGAGTTTGAAGCACTGTAATTTCCATCACACTATTATTTCTGTGCTCCAAAATCACTTTGCCAGCAAAATATTTTTTTTTACCCAAGGAACAATTATTTGAGTAAGACCATTGTTATTATCAATTTAGGAATTTTATGCCACCTTCCAAAAAAAAAAAAAAGTTTTGCCAGGGTGACATAAAAAACGACTGCTTAGCAATATATAGCTTATCAGTTCATTAAGTTTACTCAGGGCTTGCTATTTGTCAATAACATTTGCCAATATGTAAGCTGTGCCAGAATCTGTCTTTCAATTTGCCCATTTTTTCTTCTCCTGAGGAAGAGGTTTTGTTTTTATATCTTGCTCTCAGGATACTTTAACATTTCTTTTAAATTTCTTCTGGTGATGCTTTTGAACTTAGGTTATTGTTGTGAGCTTACGAAAGCTGCTGCAAATGCTATTCTTTTGCACAACTCTATTACTTTGCAGCCACTGATTGCTCATACTTCCTGATCTGAAGCCCCATGGAAGGATTTCCTCTCTGATGTCTTCCCTCAGGATTTAACTGAAGCACAAGACATCAGGGAGGCAGCTGAAGAGATGGAAAACAGTGAAAGATTCACCTGCACTTTTCAGTCACCTTGCAACTTAAGTGCAAAACTCTACACTCCATTTATGAGAATTCTGTTGAAACCTCCCTTGGGGGGGCGGGGGGGGGATCAAAAGCAGTTTCTCTTCCATTGAGGGGCTAGAAAAATGCAGAAGGAATTTTCAGCCATGCTCCTCCTATAATTCCCAGAGAAGCTGATATCTGTACCAATAGTTAGGCAATCTAGTTTAAAAATCACTTGCTCTTAAGCACTGCTGGTTAAGAGAGATTTACACAGAACAGTATTCTGGTCTGATTTTTCCTACTTATCAATGTCCTGATAATATGGATATATTTCAACTAAAATCATGTAGTGTCTATACAAACTCAGGAAGAAACAGTACCTTTCCATAACATCCATTGCATAGCATGTTCCGCCTCATTCTCCTACTAAAATTATGTAAGGAATACAATGTAGAAAACAAGTTCAATATAATGGGGAAATACAGGTGAAACTCGAAAAATTAGAATATCGTGCAAATGTTCATTTATGTCAGTATGGCAACTCAAAAGGTGAAACCAATATATGAGATAGACGCATTACATGCAAAGCGAGATATGTCAAGCCTTACTTTGGTATAATTGTGATGATTATGGCGTACAGCTTATGAAAACCCCAAATTCACAATCTCAGAAAATTAGAATAGTGTGAAAAGGTTCAATATTCTAGGCTCAAAGTGTCCCACTCTAGTCAGCTAATGAATCCATAACACCTGCAAAGGGTTCCTGAGCCTTTCAATGGTCTCTCAGGCTGGTTCAGTAGGAATCACAAGCATGGGAAAGACTGTTGACCTGACAGTTGTGCAGAAAACCATCACTGACACCCTCCATAAGGAGGGAAAGCCCCAAAAGGTAATTGCAAAAGAAGTTGGATGTTCCCAAAGCGCTGTATCAAAGCACATCAATAGAAGGTTATGTGGAAGGGAAAAGTGTGGTAGAAAAAGGTGCACAAGCAGCAGGGATGACCCCAGCCTGGAGAGGATTGTCAGGGAAAGGCCATTCAAAAGTGTTGGGGACCTTCACAAGGAGTGGACTGAGGCTGGAGTTAGTGCATCAAGAGCCACCACACACAGAAGGATCCTGGACATGGGCTTCAAATGTCGTATTCCTCTTGTCAAGCCGCTCCTGAACAACAAACAACGTCAGAAGCGTCTTACCTGGGCTACCGAAAAAAAGAACTGGTCTGTTGCCCAGTGGTCCAAAGTCCTCTTTTCTGATGAGAGCAACTTTTGCATCTCATTTGGGAACCAAGGACCCAGAGTCTGGAGGAAGAATGGAGAGGCACACAATGCACGATGCTTGAAGTCCAGTGTGAAGTTTCCACAGTCTGTGTTGATTTGGGGAGCCATGTCATCTGCTGGTGTTGGTCCACTGTGCTTCATTAAGTCCAGGGTCAACGCAGCCGTCTACCAGGAGATTTTGGAGCACTTCATGCTTCCTTCCGCAGACGAGCTTTATGGGGATGCTGACTTCATTTTCCAGCAGGACTTGGCACCTGCCCACACTGCCAAAAGTACCAAAACCTGGTTCAATGACCATGGGATTACTGTGCTTGATTGGCCAGCAAACTCGCCTGACCTGAATCCCATAGAGAATCTATGGGGCATTGCCAAGAGAAAGATGAAGGACATGAGACCGAACAATGCAGCAGAGCTGAAGGCCGCTATTGAAGCATCCTGGTCTTCCATAACACCTCAGCAGTGCCACAGGCTGATAGCATCCATGCCACGCCACATTGCGGCAGTCATTGCTGCAAAAGGGGCCCAAACCAAGTACTGAGTACATATGCATGCTTATACTTTGCAGAGGTCCAATATTGTTCTATTTCCAATCCTTGTGTTATTGATGTCATGTAATATTCTAATTTTCTGAGATTGTGAATTTGGGGTTTTCATAAGCTGTACGCCATAATCATCACAATTATACCAAAGTAAGGCTTGACATATCTCGCTTTGCATGTAATGCGTCTATCTCATATATTGGTTTCACCTTTTGAGTTGCCATACTGACATAAATGAACATTTGCACGATATTCTAATTTTTCGAGTTTCACCTGTAGATTCAAAATCATACAGAAGAGAACGATTAAAATGACAGGAAAACAGAAAGCAGAAAGCAAAATAATGAAGAATGCTTTATTAGAAAAAAAAAAAAAGCAAAAACAAAAACAAAAAAACTAAAACTAACACTAAAGATGGTTGGGGTGTTAAATTAGGAAGAAGACTCACATAGCATAACATATTTACTTTCAGAAAGTGAGAAATGTGTCTACCTCTGAAGTATGTTTCAGCTTTTAATGTACACTTAATACACATTGAAGTATATAATTAATAGCAATAATTAAGCATTATTTTTGACAAAAAAGAATATCACAGAGAGTTCTTTCCCAAAGGACTTTGTCATGATTTCAAATATCTTTTATTCAATAAGCATTCCAAGAGTCCTTTTCATCAGTGTGGGCAGAATAATAATTTGGAGTTGTCAAAACCAAGTACATAATTTTTGTTTGTAATGTATCTTCTGGTGGTACAGCTGCAAAGCAAACAAGTAGTTTGCTGCAAAATGGAGCCGTCTTTCCTATGGGATCTGCTTCTGCTCTGGATCATGCGGTGCCTTAGGACTGAAGCCAAAGGAGCTTTAGAGGCAGAGACCAGTTTATCTCCACTCATAGACTTCCCGTTCACCTCTTTATCTGTCATTAACAGTTGGTCTGTTTTGTTACTCTCCTGTTGTGTTTCCGGTCTAGAACCTAACTGAATAAAGAAAAAAAAAATGGAAACCACAATATTCAGGTTCAGGAAGTTGCTGAAACATCTACAGCAGCAAGGCTAAATCCAGCTAACCTTCAGCTGCACACAGCTGGCTCTGTTTAGAGATCTGCAGGAAATGATACAGTTCCCATGCTAATGTGTCTATTTCTTTAGGGTAAATGACACTGGAGCTTTTTAAGAGGTTGGTGCATCATTAAAAAAATGAGCTATAACAAGCAGTTCAGCAAGCTGCTCTTTGCCCATCTGCTTTAGACTTCACCTGAAAGTAATTTAAACCAACTATACATGACCCAAAAATGCAGCTCTTTTCAAAAATCTGCATTAAGGAAATTATGCTAGGTCAACAAAGGCCTGTTATCTGTTTCAAAGTAACTAAGCAGGCCACATGCAAGGAAGGAAACCTGTTAGGATTCACATAATTGGTTGCCATAAGCTATAGCCAAATATAATAGTATTTGCAATAAACAGTCCATCATTTTCCTCTATGTTTTTGTAGATGAGGCAGCTGTACCCTTAACCTCTGATGGCTTGTCCTTTAAATGGTGTCACACTTTAAAAGTTAGCTGTTCTTGTCAAAGTATTGAACAATAAAAGCAAAATGGAACATTTCTAACGGATTGCTCATGTCAGAGGTACAGTTTATCATTTAAAAGATGGAGGAAAACATTAATTAACACCAGAACAGGAAAAAAAAAACCAATCCTTTTTAAATGAAAAGTTTGTAGTTGTTTATCCAATGATAAATATAGAGCAGTACAAAGTTGGAACCCAAGTAAAGATTACATTCTGAGGAACACTAGTTAACATCTGCAAACTTAGGTTTTCATTAATGCAGCTGTTTCCACTTTGTTACTATATATGCATTATCATATCATTAGGCTTCTGAACGTTGAAAAAGACATCCCTAATTCATGAGCAGTTAACATTCTTAGTTAAAACTGAGAGGGAAGCAGCAGCCTTGAAAGACAACTTCAGCACATTCAGTAAGTGCTGGAATTTTATTTAGTGTATTATTTTACTTATATATGGAAGGTAGCACACATAGGAATTTCCCTCATTTTATCCTCAGGACAATATCCTCTGGGTTAGGGACAGCCCAAAATCTCCTATTGAAGTCTATACGGTACTTAAGTAGGAGCTTCAATCTAGGAGTCTTCCATCCAAGTCCAATACCTTAGCTGTACCTCACACTCATTGCCAAACATCCTCACTTCACCTGAACAAAACCATAAAGTGGCTTTTGCCATTATTCCTTGCAAGTGCTAACAAAGCCCCCAAGAAATTAATGCAGAACCCATTTAAGTGATCCTTCCCTTCTCAAAGCAGGAACCAAAATGCAAGATGGTGCTGGGAAAAGCAGTGGCAGAAGAGACCCTTCACTTCTAGATACACGTAATCACCCAGACAAAAGGATAGAATATGTGTAAGGTGATAAGGTGTGTGTGTGTGTGTGTGTATGTATATGTGTGTGTGTATATGTATACACACACACACACACACGCGCACCTTATCACTTTGATGTGTGTGTGCATGTGTATTAACAGCATCTGGCAAGAAACATATTCAGATAAACAATAATAACTTCTTTAAATATAGTATATTTGAAGCAGAAAACCAACCAGGGAAGTGATTGGGCCATTAGACAGTAAGAAAATGAAAGGGACATTTGAAGAGGATGTGAAGTGTAGTGAAACGTCATAAATTCTTTCATCTTACTGCAGAAGACATGGGATAGATAACAAAGCCTGTATTGACTTTGGAAATGGAAAAATTAAAGCAAATTGAGGTAAAATGACAAGATACTCTAGCACATCACCAGGCCTGATAGTATCCTTCCAAGAGTTCTTAAAGAACTCATATGTGGAATTGATGACCTCTGAGAAAAATATAATTTAATTTGTACCTCAAATCAAGTTCAGCGTCCAAAGATTAGAAGGTAACCAAAGTGACGCCAATTTTTAAGAAGGGAGATTTAGGAAATTATAAACTGGTCATCTTAATGCCTGTTGTGGGCAAATTGGTAGAAAAAGTAATCCAAGGTAAAATAAATAAGCATACTGGGTAACCACTTTTGCTGGAAGAAATCAGTATGGATTCCTTAAAGATAACTGCTGTCTCAACAGCCTCCTTGAATATTTTGGGACTATCAACAGACATGTAGATTGAAGAGAATCAAGAGTCAAGATTGCATACTTGGATTTGCAAAAGAACTTTGACAAAGTTCCTCATCAAAGCTGCTGAGCAAACTTAGTGGTCATGGGCCAAGAGGACATCATGGGATTTCAGGGGCAAGCTTCTCAGTAATGTCTCCTTCTATGGAACATCTGTCTCTCTCACTCATATAGACATACCCATGATATTCAATCCTCTTATAACTTAGTGTGTTTCTGAATGGCCTTAAAGACTTGGCTGTTCAGGGTTTAGCCTGTCTCCAGGGGTGGCACTGTTTTGATTGACTGATGATTCTACATTGGATGTTTTTAAACTTATATTTTGGCATTCTGTAAACCACTTAGAGCTTGTGTCTCTTGTGCCAGCAGTTATAGGTGTGAGAGGTCAGAACTTAGATAAAGGTCTTTATGTCAACCATAAATCTCACCACAGTGCAGAAATGCAAGAGCTCAGGAAAACAAGGTTACTTCAGAAGTCAAAAATCCAAGATTCAGGAATTAGAGCTGACTATAATCTTATATCAGTCCAGAGGTCAGCCAGAGAATCAGAAGCAGCACATGTTCAGGAAGTCAGAGGCAAGGTTGGAAAGTTATCTCTTCTTTTATAGCACTGTCTCAGGCATGCCTACTTTCCTGAGTCATTCCTCTTTCTTCTGAAGTGCTTCTGTTATACTCCCTTGATTTTCTGAGTGTGTGAGGGCTGAACATCTTTTCCCCTTCCATCTTTGAAACAGCTGACTCACCGGGCTGCAGTGGTTCTGCAATAGGTGGCTGATCACTTGTTTGTTCCAGTCTTGCAGGCTCATTCTTCAACAGGTCCTGCTCATCCTGAGCTTCATTTGCAGCAGATATCTAAAAGCCCACGGGCTCCTAAGTTGTAAAGCCAGAACCTGTCAAGCTGTGCTCCTCCAATTCAGTGTGTGACTCATCAAAAGAGGCTCAGAACACTATTGAAATTAGTAGTGCCATAAAAGACTTAGTAAATAAATACATAAAATAAGAGCACCTGTCCTCAAACAGTAGGAATAAATGGGCAATTTTATCAATTAATGGAAATAAAAAGTGGAGTCCCTCAAGGACCTGTGTGGGAAACAGGTGCTTTTTAATTTGTTCACAAATTGACTTGCCTTTCAGTAAACAATGAGCTGGTCAAGTAGTTTAGTAGGCGATACTAAACTGTTCAGTGGTAAAAGCCAAAGAATCCCAAAAGCATTTCCTTAAACTGGGTAAAGGTTCAGCCAAATGGGAAATGCTGCTCTACTCAAGTGTGAAGAAATGAATACTGAGGCTAATTTTATAGATAAAGTCACATATACACTGATGTGAGTTGAGCTGGCTGTAAATAACCAGAAAGATGTCAACTCAGTGAGTGGCAATTGTGAAAAAGGCAAATTCTATACAACGAAATTTTGGGAAAGTGATTGAAAATAGATAACAACACTGTGATGCCTTTATACAAATCTATGGTACATCCACATCTGGAGGACTGTGTATGGTTGTCATTGCTACATTTTATAAAGGATGCAACAAAGCTGGAAAAGATGTAAAAGACAACAGCCAAAACTATCAGGAAGCTCAAACACTTCTGTATGGGGGAAAAAAACCTGGAAGATAAGATAAAATCGATCGATTGATTGATTGACTATACTAGGCATTTATGCTGCTTAATTATCAACTGACTCTGGGGATCTTACAGTTTTACTATATGTAAACAAGGAGAGAACAGCAAAATTAGCCAAATTATAAACAACATTACTTTATAGAATATTCCTATACCAAGAAATCATAAACCCATACAACTGCATCCTCTTACACAAGAGGATTCCCTCTCCAATTATCTCCCCTATAAAGTCCTGTTGATATAACAGGTTTTAATAGAGATTATTTAGCTTGGAAAAATACAGCTGAGGGGGAGATGTGACTGAGATGCATGACAGAGAGAAATTGGAGAAGGAGAAATTTCCGTTTTTCAAAACACTAAAACCAGAGAGCATTCGATGAAGCTGTTTGAAAGGGTATTTAGAACAGGAAAAAGAAAGCATTTCTTCTCAAAGTGCACAATTTACTTGTGGAATTCATTACCCTGAGGCATGATGATGACCATTAATTTGGATGGCTTTAAAGGAGGATTGGATAACAACCTTACCCAATCCTGGGGGTGGCTGGCACCTTGATGACGCTCCCTGAGTGACTGCCAATTTTATATCTATTCTTGGATCTATTTATTTTCTATTTATTAAGATTATCATATATTGTAATTTTAATTGATTTTAACTGTTTTGTAAACTGCCCAGAGTAATTTCAACGAGATAGACGGTGACAAATTTGATATATAAATAAAATAAATAAATGAAAATAAATCCATGGAGGATAGGTCTATCAAGAGCTAACAGTCTTGACAGCTAGTGTTAGCTCTGGGTTGGGAGTATTATGTTCTTCTCAGCAAGCAACCTCAGCAAGGCTAGTTCCAGAAGCTAAAATGTTGCTACTTAATATGTTCAGGAATATCCTTTCCAGGGGATATTATGGGATTTTTATTTTTCTTCTTACCACTGATTACCAGCAATAAAGGTGATACAAATTTCACCTTTTCCAGGAAATTGAAATCTTATCCAAATCTGTTTGAGATTGATGTCCTAAGATCTGCTGAGTGAAGACAACAAATCGCCCAAATAAAGCCTTCAAGTTAAGAATGGTTTATGCTATCCGGTGTATTGAAGGATCAGTATAAGGTAGGTAAAGACAGACAAAAATATTTATTTTTAACTTATTCAGGAAAAATAAAAATACAAAAAAACAGCATATTAAATTGAGCATGCAAGCACTGAAATACAGAAAAAAGCATATCAAAACCTAGACATTCTTTCTCTTCTATATTAAGAGGACTGATCAGACAGCTAATTTCCTAACCTAACGTCAGCCTTTATATAGTTAAATGAAATTTCCTATCAGCCCTTGCATTTCTAATTATTCACTGACATCTTAGAAGTTTATCAGTGCATATGCAGAATTATTTTTACCATACAAAAGAAAATTACAGCAATGATCAACTTTTGCTTTTTATAGGAGGAAGCAGGAGAAAAGAAGCTTTTAGTTCTTAGAAACATTTCCTACAATTTTTGTCTCAAAGCTCAAATAATTTTTGCTTCTTTAATCTAAAGTGGTTGAAACTGCAAACTACAGACTTATTCAAAGCACTGTTCTCATCACACCAACTCAGAGGCTGATCAACACAACTCCCTGAAACTGGGAGTCTTGGATTTAGGAATTCTGTCAGGTTGGATCCCATTTCCAATCAATCGCAAAGGTTTTGTTACATTTAAGGGGAGGAGAGAGGTGGGGAAAGGGAAAGAAATCTAAAATGTATTTTGAAACAGCAGAATCAACTGGAACTGGGTTTCATTCCATTGAACCTAGATGAGATTGCATTTGCAAATCTACCTTCCCACATATCCACAAACCTCAGCTGGTAGCCCATCTCTGATAAGTATTGTTGGTTTTCTTGTTAATTTGATATTATAGATTTCCCATAGCTTGTATTCCACTATGTCTGAAAAGTGTGTCCATAATAATAATTTGTCAATGAACTGTATATTGCAAAGAAATGCATTAACATTGCATCATGGGCACCCGTGCCACTCAAATTTGGCTTAATTACACAATAGCATAAAATCAGTGGAATTACTTCATTTCCTAACACCTATTACTTAGCACTGCCAGCACACCTATGCTACAGAACAGTTTCAAAAAAATCAAGGTACAATAAATTCAACATCATCATAATAATCTCATGTGATTAAGGGACAGTTATTTTCAAGTGATTAAGCAAACAGATAATAGCTTTAAATAAGTGATTATTTTTTAAAAAACTGTGTCAGATTGTATTCCAAAATTTGTAATGTGACTTCCAAAACTACAAAAAGATTAAAAAATGAAAGTCTCAAAAGAAGTACAGAAACTTGTCTCTATGGGAACACATCAATATTCACAGATTATATCCATCACTAATATTTTTGTCCTACACTTGTCAAATAAATGGAACTTTTAAAGGAAGGATGTTTTACCAGGTCTCCCTCTATAAATATCTCTTAATATCACTGTAGAAACATAACTTTTTCTCAGTTACTCATATTAATATGGTTTCAGCATCTTTATTATTAGGAACTAAAAATACTATTTAAACATTATTAAATTCATTATGTACCCTATCTACTAAAAAAACCCATTACAATAAAAAGGGCTTTTGGAATGTTGAATTGCACAGTTCAGCAATAATTATTAGGATAAAAGGCAAGGCCAAGTTACTGGCATTTTAAATGGATATTATTTATGCTTTTTATGAAAGAGATCAATAATATTTACCATTTGATGAACATGTAGTTAATTGAAAACCCATGCATTTTTTCACAAGTAAAATCTAACTAGAAGTGACATTCAAGTTAAATGCAAACTTAAATCCTCAGTTCTAAGGATTTTGTAAATCCCAATTGACAGTTCAATCCTCTACATGCTTACTCAAAAGTAAGTCCCATTGAGATCATCAAATCATAAAGCTAAAAGAGGACTTTAGGCCCCTGGGCCCAACCCCCCCCTGCACAAATCCAGGTGAAGCATCTCTGACAAATGCCTACGTGACCTCTGTTTGTACCCATGCAGTGAAGGAAAACTCACCAACTCCTTTGCTAAGGAGTCCAGTACCATTTACTCCCAGAACAAGGGATATAGCCATGTAGACTAAATAGATTAATTATTACTTGGGGATATATGAGCCCTGTTGAATAACAATGTTATCATGGTCAGAATCCTATTTTTATCTAGCATGTCTTCACATTTAACATTAAATCCAGGCAAACGATCAGCCATGCGTATGTCCCTGTTGCAGCTTCTCCCACATAACTTCTCCCACATAATTACTCCCACATAAAGTATCCGGAAGCTTTAACTGGTGCAGAATGCAGTGGCACAGGCAGTTATGTATGCTCCTAGAACAGCGTATGTTATACCTCTGCTCTGTGAGGTGCATTGGTTACCAGTTTGCTTCTGGGTCCAATTCAAAGTACTGGTTTTAACCTTTAAAGCCCTCATGGCATGGGGCCAGGTTATCTGAAGGACTACAACTCCCCAATTATATCAGCCCGCCCCATCAGATCTAGCAGAGAAGGCACGCTGAGGGTACCATCAACTAGGAACATACATTTGGTGGGTCCCAGGCACTGGGCCTTCTCTGCTGTGGTGCCCGCCTTGTGGAAGATTCTTCACCCCAATATTAGATTAGCTCCATCCCTTTTGATCTTCCAGAAGTCCCTCAAGACTTGGTTATGTCACCAGGCCTGGGACTCCCAAGGAACCAGAGACATGTTTAGATGGCTCCATTGCTGAGTTAGCTATCCTTATTCTCTCTTGCCTAGAGTTTGCCTATTTGTTTTTTTATCATATTTATTTTTTAGTATTTATTTTCATATGTTTATATTGATTGTTTATGTATGTGTTGTTTTTACTGGATCATTGTAAGCCACCCAGAGTCACTATTCTGTGTGTGTGTGTGTGTGTGTGTGTGTGAGAGAGAGAGAGAGAGAGAGAGAGAGAGAGATGAGAGATGAGAGATGAGAGATAGGTAGAAGAGGGCATAGGCCAGAATTGTTTCACTTTAGAGAATTCAAGAATTTTAACTAAAAATTACCTCTGAATTGTTTGTATGGTTCTTTTTAAAGCCAGCAAAGCTAAATTTTGTAATTTATTAATTTAGCAACTGAAAGTTTATTTTAAAGTACAATTCTTGGTTCATATGTAACAACAAGCCAGGAATCCCAGCCACATGGAAAATATAATGTGCAAGTCTGAAAATTTGGTCAGGCTTGTTTGTGTACCAAGTAACTTACATTTAGTGCCATATTTTCTCTGAACATGAAGATTCATTGTAGAGAATGGGGATTTGTGGATGTTAACATGACTAATACCTTACACTATTGTAATGGGCTGTGAAAATAACCTTGGGAGCCAGGAGGAAGAGCCACTGCCAGGGCAACGGTCAAATAAGAGATATCTCAGCCCACAGCAGGAATGGGAGTGGGGAAAGCGTCTCAGAAGGGATCCTCCCACGTTCCCTGGAAAGTAAAGGGAGGGGAGGGGAGGGAAGAAGTGCTTTCAGACTTGCAAGATTCTGTTACTGTAACATTACAATAAAGGTAGTATTAGTACTCATGGTTTTGGTTTCCTGTCTGGACTACCTCGAAGGGCTGACAACTATACAATAGATACATTTGTATCAATCCAGAAAGCAAATATGAATCCACAATCCTGGATGTTTCCAACTGTGGAAATCGCTCTGAAGTCTTGGTTCAGATTAAGGAAAAAGAGCATTTTTTTTAATCCATTCAATCGTGTTTGATTCTTGGACACGTCCCTGCAGTTTTCTTGGCAAGGTTTTTCAGAAGTGTTTTCCCATTGCCTCCCTCCTAGGGCTGAGAGAGAGTGACTGGCCCAAGGTCACCCAGCTGGCTTTGTGCCTGACAGGACTAGAACTCATGGTCTTCTGGTTTCTAGCCTGTCTTAACCACTACACCAAACTGGCTCACGAATAAGAGCATAATCTTATTTAAATACAGCAAGAGAGATCTGCAAGCAGAAGCAGCTTTTAGCTTCTGCATCAGCCCTTTTCTAGGTCAAAGAAGTACAAAGAATTTGTTTTGATGTATCATGAAGACAATGAAATGATTAAGATATATTAACAACTGACAACTTTATTAATCAATAACACCCTGAATCAGTTATATGTGAAGTACCTTGAGGCAAGGTTGCTGGACCTTCTTACTGGCATTCAGCTAACAAAATGTGCTCACTGATGGTTCAGGTTTAGGGGATGGTCTCAAGTTAGGAAACATCTGGTTTTGGTGTTTGTAATAGTGGACTGGGAAGGTGCACATTTTAGCATCAAAGAGGGAGAGGGAGGGGAAAAAAAACTCCTGCATTTCAGAAATCCAATTCTTTATTTTTATAAACAAGTATTTATTTCTTTGACTTATACGATTTTGCTCCCTTTATTTATCTGGCAAAAACTAGTATGTTCCGGATTTTTGTCAAAGGGAGGGAATGTTAATCAAGATTATGCTCCCTACACCTCTTATCAACATTTAATTGCCAGAACTGAAACTACTAGCTAACTCTGACACACCTTAAATCTTGCAGCATTCTAATTATAAGTCTGCTGATACTTTAGATCTGAAGACTTTCTCCAATTTCTTTATTTTAATGATTCAATTCAAATCCATGATAAAAAATGTGACCAGAAGCCACTGGCCTCTAGGAACATGCTACCAGAAAAAGGACCCTTACTATGTGATTACAGGTGGTATCCTGTAGATTTTCCCTCTCTGCTCAACCTTCTTCTTCCCAAACAGCATGTAGGGTTTAATACTTTGTTTCCCAGCCATGCAAACAGAATTAAAAAGTCAATCTCTGCTACTATCTCTTATTCCCCCCCCCCCCCGCCATCAAAACAACTGCTCAGCTAGAATTCTGTTTCTGCATTTTTTAAGAAATAAAAAATGTACAAGAGCCATGCCAGTTAATTACATTTATTTCATTTAGTACTGTATTCCCTCAGGAGCTAATCAGATTCCTAACACATATCCCCAAAGCCCCCATGCCCTCATAATTTCTTCCCTAGACTTTGTATCACTGCTTCCAGTTAGCACTCCTGGTTTCAATTCTACAAAGATAAATAAGTTTCTATAAAGAAATGAGAGCCAATATGGTGTGGTGGCTAAGGTGTTGGACTAGCACTGGGGAGACCCAGATTCTAGTCCATCCTTAGCCACAGAATCTTATTGGGTGGCCTTGGGCCACTTGCTTTTCTTCAACCTAACCTACTTCACAAAATTGATATTGTGAAGAAACATAAGAAAAAGGAGTAGTGTGTATGCCACCATGAGCTCCTGAATGACAGGCTATCCTGCCTGTCATCTCAATCTAACAATAAATCTCAATGGGCTTTATTTCCTTGCAGGTATATTTGACTTTTCAGTTTATGTGACCAATGACTTAGGCTATTAAACTAATATCTCTTTTAATAATAAAGCAATATATGCAGTCATGATAAATATGATGTAATCAATACTGTGGTACTTAAGAGACAAATGATATATTCCATTAGACAGGGATATATCTATGTCTTCAAACTAGGAGTGAAGAGCTTTCATTCTCTTTAGACTCACTTCAAAGTCAGTTGGAGAATTCCACCAAGCCTGATTTGCCTCCAACAGCTGTGTGCATGTGGTAAAGCTGGGCAGATCTGTTGTAAAGAAAGAAATAATCTAATCCTTATTTTGGCACATAAAAAAATTCAACAATATTTTCCTCCTTTAGCCCCACCCCCACCCCCACCCCCACCCCCACCCCCCCACCCCCATAGCTCTTACCAAAATCCCAGGACACTTCTGGCAATGGTAGGCCGTGAAATGAAGACTGCAGTGACAATGTAGGGCAGGGTCCAAATCCAACTTCCTTTCATTTGCTGAAAGGCCTCATGATCACTTTCTCATATGCCTGTCTCAAACTGATTTAACTAATCCCCCCTCCAAATTTCTCCCTCCCTGAAAGCAGTGTGAGAGAAGAAAATTAAGGACATCACATGCACATATGTCGCACGCACACTCACACACACAGCCTCTAGGCACACATATACCTTGCATCATGCTGATGTAAGTTACTCCATTAGGCAGAGTACCCCGTTAGGAAAAAAGGCCACTTGACTCAGCACAAACCCAGGGGATAATCTACTATTTTTGCTGCACATAGAACTGGGGGCCATGCAAGACTCTCCTTTCTCTCGGCTGACATGTGGAAGAAAGGTGTAATAATGCTGGCAGCCGGTGTATATTACTAAACTGACATGGCAAATATTTAGGTCTAAGTGACTCGTAATCTTGCTGCTTTAGGAATATGGGATACTCAGGCCAATGTATCTGGGGAAGAATTGGCTCATGAACTTAGATCCCAGATAATGGCTGTACTGAGAAAAGTTCTTCACTCTAGTTATGATTTGATTGTAACTCTTCCCAGGAGAGAGGGAGAGAGGGAGAGCGAGAGAGAGATTCTTATTATGTGCTCATAGGTTTAGCTGCTGTGTGGTATATATTTGTTTTCTCTATTATCTCAAGAAAGAGAAACGCCTTGTGCATGGTTTATAATGGTAAGGGCTGAAACTGGCAAAGTTCAAACCAGTCATTCCCGGGCCAGAGAGAACCATTATATGAACATTTATAAGCAGAGACCAGCTAAGTATTGTTTAACTTAGAAATATAGGAGGAAAAATCTAGATACACCAATGTATATAAAGATGTATATAAAGATTCCAACTTCTTTGCACTGCAGTAGTCAAATCTTTTGTCAGGTTTAGAACTTCACTCTTGTCTGCAGTGAAGTTTTTAATCCAGCTGAATTCTGTCTGAAAATCATCAGCTCAAACCTAATGCTGACTCTTTGGCCCACTGCTGAACCCAGGTATAAATAGTAACAATATTCATTTGTTCATTTGTTATTTAAGTAATTTATAAAACAGCTCCACTCACAATTTGTTAAGTCCAAAAATAAATACAATTCAAAACCAATAGAGCAAACTATGATTGATACATAGTCAAGGCTGGGTATAGCAATAATTCACTCTCACAACAGAATAAGAATGTGTCCTAGCCTTTTGGACCACAACCACTTTCTTTTATACAGCATGTAAAACAAAAACCTGACCTGATCTGAACTTCAGGCTTCTGAAAATGATTCCTGTGAAATAATCTAGCTAGATTCTTTCCACTACATTTTCATTCCTTTTATTTAGGAGTGTAGTGGTTAAGACGTTGGAATAGGAATGGAGAGACTTAGACTCTAGACCAGTGTTTTTCAAACTTGGCAACTTTAAGATGTGTGGACTTCAACTCCCAGAATTTCCCAGCCAGCCTCTTTCTTAGGATTGTGTAATTTTTTTCTGGCTGGGGAATTCTGGGAGTTGAAGTCCACACATCTTAAAGTTGCCAAGTTTGAAAAACACTGGTTTAGTCCATCCTCAGCCAAGTAAGTGCAGTGAGTGAGTTTGGGCCAACTACTCAGCCCAGCCTTTGTGAGGATATCAACCCTTTGAGGTAGGCCAGGTCAAGAAACAGGTATGGCAAGAATTCCAGAATTTTCTTTATTGTACTAAGGTAGAATAACAGAATCTTAAAAGCCTGTCCAAGTTTTTTCTCTGTCCTGTCTTGTATAAACAATATCAAGGTGGGGTTGAGTTTCTTTCACACATTTTCCTCTTTCTTAGGATTGTGTAATTTTTTTCTGGCTGGGGAATTCTGGGAGTTGAAGTCCACACATCTTAAAGTTGCCAAGTTTGAAAAACACTGGTTTAGTCCATCCTCAGCCAAGTAAGTGCAGTGAGTGAGTTTGGGCCAACTACTCAGCCCAGCCTTTGTGAGGATATCAACCCTTTGAGGTAGGCCAGGTCAAGAAACAGGTATGGCAAGAATTCCAGAATTTTCTTTATTGTACTAAGGTAGAATAACAGAATCTTAAAAGCCTGTCCAAGTTTTTTCTCTGTCCTGTCTTGTATAAACAATATCAAGGTGGGGTTGAGTTTCTTTCACACATTTTCCTCTTTCTTAGGGTTGTGTAATTTTTTTCTGCAAGTCCCCTTTAAATGGTTCTCTTTTTCCTTCCCCCCTGAACTGCAGGCTCATTCCTTCCCCAAGATCAGTTCTTCATTCCTTTACAAGGGAAAATAGGAAGACAGAGCACTATGTATGCTGCCTTGAAATCATGAATGGAAAGCAGAATATGAATCTAATAAATGAATGAATGAATGATCCGTCTCTTTCATTAATGTAAATGATTTTAATGGATTTTTTGAGGGGGGTAGTTTCAAGTCAGTGTTGGCTCCTGGTGACTGCCTGGACAAGTCCCTGCAGTTTTCTTGGCAAAATTTCAGAAGTGGTTTGCCATTGCCTCCTTCGTAGGGCTAAGAGAGAATGACTGGCTCAAGGTCATCCAGTTGGCTTTGTGCCTAAGGTGAGATTAGAACTCACGGTCTCCAGGTTTCTAGTCTGTTGCCTTAAGCACTACAACCAGGCTGGTTCTCCTTTCATGGACCTACTCATCCTTATTTTTTAAGGACTATCACTGTTAACTGTCAAGCTAGGAAACAACAACTAGCTGACCTCAGAAAGCAATGTGGGCTCATGTCCTGATTAATATATGAATGGGAAACACTAAAAAGTCCCAGGATTGTAGGCTAAATGGGTAACTTGAAAAAAGAAGGCAATGGAAAACTTCTTCTGTAAAGTTGCCAGGAAAATGTCATGAATCATCATGAGTTCAAGATTTCAAGAAGTCACCGTGAGTTAAGTTTGAGTTAAAAGAGACTTTACCTTTTATACTGAGGAAATAACTTAAATAGCAATTAACAAATGTTAAGCTTTTATCTTTGTTTGACTTTTGGAAATGCTTAACTGTTTTCGAGAAAGAAGCTCATCCATTTGTTCACAATGATAATGCAGTAAGTATCAATCTAAGTAAGCTCCTTCCTCACAGTTTTGAACAAAATTGTTCAGAAACTGTTGAAACAGACCCAGGGGTTAGTTAAGACAATGGATGAAAATGCTTCAACTTTTGTTCTTAAAGATCTGAAGACAGCAAAAGCACTGCAGGCATCCTGATTTTTAATTAAGCTGTGATTATGGATAATTGTACCTCCAACTACTGGGTTGCAAATACTGTGTAACTCTCATTCCTATATTGTAAGGGCATCATCTTCAGTGCCATTATAGTCCCAGGAATTCACAGTTCACAACTTTAATTGCTAAAAGTAAATTCTAACTAACTGATAATTTGATTTAATCCAAACGTAGTTTAAGGGATGAATTCATGTTTACTTATTTCTTACAATAACTCATAAACATCAATGCTCTGTGTGTCTTAATTTGAACTGGTAAACTAACGTATATTTCTGCAAGACGACCACATGAACTGACACCCCCCCCCCCAAAAAAAAGACAAGAAATAACTCCATTACAATCAATTATGCAAATGTCTTGTGTGGATCAGACTGAATCCAGTACAAAACCCAGGCTTATTTACAGTTAGGGTGGAACAAACATTAGAAAACTTTGGCATTAGTTTGAGGGCAGTGGGCCTTCTCTGCTTCTTCCATTGCTCTCTGTTGCTTCACTTCCCCTTTGGAACACCCGAGATTTGTTTGGCCCCCACCTTGCCTGCCTTCAAAAACTGCCTTTTCTCACAGGCTTTGGATTAAGATGAATGGATGGAGGGGCTCCTTTAAGCTGGAGGGGAATGTGGAAAGATGTTTTTGTTCCCTTGGCTGGTTGTTGTTTTATGGAAGTTTGTGGTTATTTTAATGAAATTTTTGTTCTTTGTGAAGCTGCCCAACTCATTTGGAGTTGTGCAGCCCAGAAAAATAAATAATAAAAACAAACAAGCAACGAAATAAATAAATCAAGCACGTTTATAGCTGTGGAGACAGTGGGACACCTGCATAGACCATCCAGGATAGAGAGAATTTCACATCACATTTTACAGAGAGAGGGGCAGAAAAAGAGAGAGACAGAGAGAAAGAGAGAGAAAGAAAGAGAGAAAGAAAGAACGAAAGAAAGAAAGAAAGAAAGAGAAAGACAGAAAGAAAGAAAGAAAGAAAGAAAGAAAGAAAGAAAGAAAGAAAGAAAGAGAAAAAGAAAGAGAAAAAGAAAAAGAAAAAGAAAGAGAAAAAGAAAGAAAGAGAAAAAGAAAGAAAGAAAGAAAGATTGATTCATTGCTTTATTATCTCTTTCTTGCAGTGGGAAAAATACTGCTTTTTATCGTATGGAACAGCTTCACCCACACTCACACCCACTTTCACTCTTCAGTCTTAAAAGGGTTTGCCTCATTTACTATTCTCTGCAGTTGTTAGAAAAGAAAAAATGCACGCAAAAGATTGCTGTGCAGTTCTATGCAATGAGATATATGAGACTCAGTGGCTGGATTGGGACCGCATGAGTTTTTCTTCTGCCACACAAATGCACGTACACATTTATACACCTGGATGCGTGTACACATATGCCCATACACATGCCCACACTTTGCACTCTAGATCTTGAAAATGCTTCTGCTTCAGATTATTTTTCTGTGGAATTAGAGTTTACGTTGTTCATTTGTATCAGAATAATGTGCATCAAATAGGTGGATTACTGCTCTCATTAATAAAGACGTAATCCTTCATGTATATACTTTGAAAAGTTAATATGCATGTTGCGCACTTGAAACAAGTAATCTCAGGAAAACAAAATAATACATTTTGTTATTTCTCATATGGAAATGAATAGATCACCGTGTCAGAAATGCCAAATATAAAGCAAATGTTCCTCTCCATTGACAGCATATTTTGAGAAAGTAGAGGACATGTGTGTTGTTTATGAACATATTCAGATCAAATATGATAAAAATAATTTTCCCACACAGCATTTCTACTAGCCAAAGCCACATTTTCTTACAAAATATTTTGCCCACCCAACCTTAAAAATATCACATCGAAAGCTATGGGAAACTCATGACCACAATAAAATCATGCACTGTTATTTAGAATAAAGCCTCCAGAAGTCTAGTTTATTTGTTTGCCAGGTTTAAACAGTGCTTTCCTGCCCATAACTGCAGCTGCAATTCATCTTTCCTTTTTATTATTATTATTTTTATATAATTTTTATTGAAGGAAAATTTTTTACAAAGTTAAAAGATGAACACAACAATATATTTTTCAATATATAATTTATTAAAAGTTTTAAAAGCAAAGGTAAAAACTAATACAAACGAATATAAAGTAAGGAAGAAAAAAGAAAAAGAAAGAAATCGAAGAAAAATAGAAAAGAAAGAAAAAAGATACAAAGAAGTGGCTTCCAGCCTTCTTTACAGTAGTTATAAGTACAATTATAAATTTACCTGCTTCTTTAAAGTTAGATCATGACACTCTTATTTCTATAATCTATCCTGTCTAATATTCAAATCCATAAATCATAAGTTCATTTTTTTCTGTTTTATGCAAAAAGTCCATAAGGGGTTTCCAGTCAGCAATAAATGTAGATATTGTCTTTTCTCTAATCAAACAAGTCGGTTTGGTCATCTCAGCAAGTTCCATCATCTTCCCTAACCATTCGTCCATTGTAAATATTGCCAAATCTTTCCATCTTTGTGCATACAATAATCTTGCTGCATACATACATACACTCAAACGACACATGACAGCTTTACAGTCTTTATTAATGTGCTCTGTATATTGAATATTTAATTCCCAAAGCTTTACACAATCATTTTCTCAGCTCCAAACCAAGAAATAGCCTTATAAAAGAACAACTGACAAGTAAATAGACAGGATGAGTAGGCCAGCTTAGCACCAGGCAAATAGACCCAGTGGATTTGTTTTGCAACTTGGTGGGGCAATCAGGGCTTCTTGGCTGGTGGAAAAGCAAAAGCCACATTTACCTCCTAAAAGGCCTTCTGTAGGATTTGGGGAAAAGAAAACCGAAGAGGTGCTACCTGCCAAATGAAATTAATGGCTGACAAAACCCATTCTGAAGGCTGGGCCAAGGCCAAGCACCTGCAACATGGAAGGATTGAGTTGGTTTAAGAGGAGTTGTGGGACATCGAAGCATTGCATTGCAAAGCACTGCAACAGAATTCAAGAAGAGGTAGGTGGAATTTATAAGCTACACTGTGGGTTTCCACCCCTCAGAAAACAAAAAAGAAAAAAGCAAATCTTGGGCAGAGTTAAGCTGCCATCTCCAGTTAGAGAGCAGCAGCAGCAGCAGCAGATGTTTATCTGCAGATGTTGTTCCAAGACAGGGAAAAGGCAGTAGCAAAGCTGCAGAGCTACACTCCTCCTCTAGTTTCCCTGATAGCTTCCTTCCCCTCTGCTGG
Source organism: Liasis olivaceus (assembly GCA_030867105.1). Lineage (NCBI taxonomy): Eukaryota > Metazoa > Chordata > Lepidosauria > Squamata > Pythonidae > Liasis > Liasis olivaceus. The sequence continues at coordinate 58,359,967 of CM061349.1, forward strand.
GTTTTGTTTTCCTTTCCTGCAATGGGAGAAACACCACTGGGCCTGATTAGAAGAGCCAGAGTGCCCAGCCTAGGGGGCGTGTGCTCATCAAGGCTATTTGTTACTCCAGTTCTCTCCACCAGGCTGCCCTGAGTATATCTGTAAAATCAAAGATTTGGTTTCCCTTCACCCCGAGAACTTTTGGTTATTTCCTTATTTCTGGGTTTTTCTGAATTTTAAAAAAATCATGTTTTCCTTTAGGAGAATTGTTCACTAGTTTTTTTAATTGCCTTGTTTGGAGCATATCTTGACCTGACATTGAGAAACTGAAAAGAATGCAGAGAAGAGTGACAAAGGTGGTGGAGGTTAAATCTGATGAAGAAGGTTTAAAGGAAGTGTTATGTGTAGTCTAAAGAAGAGAAGGCTGAGAAGAGACAGGATAGTGGTCTTCCAATACTTGAAGAGCTGGCATAAGGAAGAAGGTATGGATTGGAATATTCCATCCCTTTGGAATAGCCTCCCACCCAAGATTTGAGGGGGCCCCATCCTTTTAGCCTTCCAGAAGGACATGAAGACCTGCCTCTTCCCCAAGCATTAGGATGGGGATTGAGTCAGGAGATTAATAGTTTGGCTTGTCTGGCACCTGGTGAGAAAGGTTGTTCGGTTTTTATTCTTGTTTTTACTGCTTGTTGTGAGTCACCTAGGATCACTATATGATAGATGGCCATATAAGATAGATAGATAGATAGATAGATAGATAGATAGATAGATAGATAGATATAAAATTCTGAATATAAAACAAGAACCAATGGATAGGCTTTACAAAGGAAGATCTGAATTTGAAATAAAAAAGAATTTCCTGACTGTGAGAGCTATTAAGCAGCCTGCCTCCTGAAATTGTGGGAACTTCATCACTGGAGATTTCCAAAGAAAGGTTGGGCAGCCATTTGGCTATGTTGTTCTGAGTGAGGATTCCTGCCCTGGGCAAAGGGTTGGACAAGAAGATTCCAAAGTCTCCTCCAAACCTATGATCTATGTTAAATTTTGTGTGCAGCTGGAGATGGCCCAACATGAACTTAAAATATTTTTTTATTTTATGATCAATAGAATGTTCAGAAAAGAAATGCTAAAATGTTGAATTGCCTGAACAACCTTATTCAGCTAGTATTCTCTGTTTTCTTAGTGTTACAAGCCATTGCATTTACAATCCAGTTTCTTCAAGATTTACCACATGCTATCTGTTGATTCACACTTGGGTACTAAACAGTAGCCTGAAGTCTACTTAATATTCTATTGAGGAGAAACTGATTCCTCTGCTTATAATTTCCAAGTTGCTAGACTATTTGACAAAAGCATCCGTTGTTTTCATTGACCAGGCATCACAGTTGATCTTCCAACCATTCCATTCATACATGTGATTAAAAATCTTTTCTGAAATGGCATGCTTTTGTGTGTGTTCAACATTCGCAAAGCTGTCTTATCTGAAAGATGGGTGACAATGTTAACAGAATGTGACTACAAAAGCTTTGTAACATCTGCAAGAAAATATCTTGTCCAAACACATCTTTCTTAGACACTGAGAATGCTTTACATTTACGAGAATAAATAGAGGGTAAAAACTCAATTACATCCATACTCATTGGACTTCTCAAATGACCCTTTCTCGCTGATGGATGATAAGCAAAAGAAAATGCCACATGGGCTTTGAAAGAAGAAATAAAAGACTGTATTCATTCATTCTTCAGCCATAAATGCTCTTAAAATGACATTGCCATACCTGTGGAGGTTTGCTGCATTGGCAAGGAAATAAACAGAGCAACAGTAGGGCAATTCCTGCAAGACCCAGTTTTAAAGCAAGATAGCCATGGGTCAAAAAAAGTCAAGCTGGCAGATACAACCATGTGTCATGACGCATATAAAAAAAGGCAGGCTTCAATCACATGGTTGTGGCCACCAGCTTGACATTTTTGACTTCATCCCTCCAGAAACCCCTAGAGATACCATTACCAGTAGCAACCTCATGACTTCAGCCAAGGTCCAGCTACAGTAGGGGGAAATGGGAAGGTCAGAGAAGTAAGCTGAGCAGCATGGCAATGGGACGGGACAGGAAGAAACAGGAGAGGGAGTAGAAGACATTATGGTCACTGGGAGTTGAAAACAACTTGTTGGCACATAATCAAGAATAGAGAAAGGATATCCAGAGAACTTCTTAATAAAAGCCCTAATAAAGCTCCTCTCATGGCTGACTGGACTGAAGAAGGGAGAAAAGCTACCTTCAACTGCTAGATGCAGGCACCAGCTCCCAATTCTTCTTTAAAGCCTTTCCTTTATGCAGCTAGGTCAATCTAAGTGAGGCTCACAGAGGTATGGGAGGCAACAAAGCAAAGCTGAAGTGCGATTGCAAACTGTAGCATAGCTATTATTTCATCGTAAATCTTGTGATCTGTCTTCATAAACACCAGGAAACATTCATAAGTTTAAGTCTATAGATTGCACAAGGCAGGCCCATGCTGTAATGAGCCATATTTTGGGGGGGGGGGGGGTGATTGAAGGGGGTGTGGTATCATTGTACCATATATTGCTATATAAAGCAATATAAAAATCCCATCTTATGCCTATGGGTGGTACACGTCTTCCTCAATCTTGGCCTGGGAGTTTGAGGGTTCTGCGCAGTATCTTAGCACTGTACTCTTCTGGAAAGAGAGTTCCGATGTTCCTGGGATCTGTTGGAGCCACTCTCCCAGCTTAGAAGTCATAGCCCCGAGTGCTCCTACCACCACTGGGACCACTTTGGCCTTTACTTTCCACATCCTCTCTAGTTCCTCCTTCAGGACCTGGTACTTCTCCAGCTTCTCATATTCCTTCTTCCTGATGTTGCTGTCACTTGGCACTGCTACATCTATCACCACCGCTGTCTTCTGGTCCTTGTCTACTACCACAATGTCTGGTTGATTGCCATGTGTGGTTGATCCACACCTGCCTGTCCGTGTGGATCTGGAGGTCCCATAGGATCTTATCCCTGTTATTCTCAGCCCTGTTATTTTCTATTCCAGGGAGACAAGAGAACCTGGAATAAATAAATATATAAATATAAATGTGTATTGACCCAGTTCACAAATGATTACCTTGGATAAGTTGTGGTGCATCACTTACATTGCAACTGAATTAAGAGAGAGTCAAAGGATAAAAATTGGAGGTCTTTACAGTTTGGGAGGCATATTGCTAAAAGATTTAATTTTAGGCTTATTTTTATAGGCCTGGAATGCTAGTCCATTGTTACCTTTTACAGCAGTGAAATGAAAACAGGCAGTGAAAACAATCAAGCGGCAATCACATAAATGCCTTTGGGTATCTATTTCCATCTGTTTAATTACTGTGTATGTCTCTGCAGCTCAAAAGGTGAGAGAATTTTTCTCTCTGGGTCTGTGCCTTTTCATTCCACTCTGCCACTATTTTTGGCCTTTAGCACTATCACAGTATTTACCAGCTAAGGTCTAAAACCATACAGCAATCTCAATTCAAGAGCTACTTAATCTATGGCAAAGTAACTGGAAGAGTCTTTGTGTTGGAGTGCAACACTATGGGGGAACTAAGAACTTGGCTGACAAATTAGACAAAAGATATTGCTAATCCTATTCACTGTATACTGTTGAATATGTATGAAGTGGATTTATAACCAGTTGCTGAAGAGTTACTTTATTACAGGCTTCATTTGCAAAATAATAATAAAAAAGAAACTATTCCACAGCAGGCACTTTTTTAAAAAATATGATTTGCAAAGTTTCCTGTTCATTCACCTATGTTTTATCTGTGTACTAACTTAGGAGATGCTGCAGCCCAGTTTGTCAAATATCTATGTTTTGACTTTATTTGGTTTACACTACTTGCGATTGTCAACTTGTTTTTTAGTAGTCCAAATAGTAGATTTTTTTTTTAGTTCCAAAATATTTTTGAAATGTGTTTTCAAGAGTGATGAACAACTGAAAGGCTGTACAAATATGTACTTTAAGTAGATTCTCATAGTAAATATCTTGGCAGGGCCCACTAGCACAGATCAATTTTGGGAAACCATTTAGAGTGTCGAGAAACATGTAGACAAGGATTATCCCCTAGGTACTATATGCAAAAAGCTTTTGACTGTCTTGACTGCAAGTAAGTGTAAGATTCTCACTGTTTGGAAATTGGTGAAAGCCTTTTGGATAAATGTTATTTATTTACTTAATAACTTCACTTAAAAAGTGAAGAAGAACTGTGACCATGCCTAAAGCTATTTTGCTAATTGAGGTGAAGGTTGAAGTAATGCTTTTTGCCCTTCCAAGTGCAACAAGAAACAGATTGTGACCCCACATCCTCCTCTGCATCTAAGGGCAGAAGATGAGCATGCAGAGTGTAAGATACCAATTGATCTGCCTTCCACCTGCCACTTGTCATGCATATCACCTACCCTACTCTATATAAGCACAGAGACAGCTCTGGATAATCAAAGCAATAGACAGGTTGGAGACCTTTCCATTAAGAACATGTCTTAAGCACAGCAATGGTGGCAATGAAAAAAGAGCTTATTTTTCTGCTGTCCTTACATAATGTCAGCTAATAGAACTTACATAGATATAGTTACAAACAAGGGCTTGAAGCCTTGAAGGCCCATTATGAGCAGTTTGTATTACATTTTTTCAAACAATATCACTGATAACTGACCGAGGTGTCATAGTTTTAACCAAACTGAGAAAGATGAGAGCAAGCAAGCTGAAGCTTAATATAGACAGAGGCATGCAATTGATGTGGTGTAAAATTACATTCTTTAAGAGCCCAAATACATCATCTGGGAATTCTCCTGAACTCAGCACTTCCTATGGGTAACTAGCGATGCCTTTTGCCAGCTTAGGCATTCACTATCCACAGCCTCATCTTCAGACAGTTAGCTTGACTTCAGTAGCAGTTCAGAGGGATTCAGGCAGGATTACAATATCTGTTGATACTATGGCTGTGATCTCACAACATGTTAACCCATCATTTGATGAATAATCTTATTTCATATTTGACTACAATACTGTAATTCATTTTACATGGGTCTGCCCCGAAGATGATTTGGAAGCAACAGCTGGTGCAAAATGCAACTAGCTGCCAGCTGATGGGACAGAGCTGTTATAGCAACATGACATCCATATAATGGGAGCTGCACTGATTGCTAGGGTTTTTTTCTAGATCCTATTCAAGGTTCTGGGCATTATCTATAAAGCCCTTTATCGTTTGGGTCCCTGTTATCTGCAGGACTATTCCCCCACGTGGAATCAGCCTGATTTGTATGTGTGAGTGAAGGCAACCTGAAGATTTCCCGTGAACAGAGTGGGGAGCAGAATAAGGCCTCTTCAGTGGCTTCCCCAGCATTGTGGAACAGTTTCACCCCAAAGTTGGCCTTGTCTCTTTGAATCTTTCACCATCTGTTAAGACCTTTCTCTTTTGCTGTTTCTTTGCCAACATTAATGTTTTGATTTCATGATTTGTTGCAGATTATTTTTATTTTCACGGAGTGGATTTTTCTATTTGTAAGCTGCCCAGAGCCTAATGATTGGGGCAGCATTCACATTTCTGTAAATTATATTAATTACATCTTATGTTCAGATCTGATTGCTGTAATGTACTCAATATTGTAAATATTCTATTTCTATACTGTTTTTTTTTCCCCCTTCCTGGAAGGATCCAAGACAGATACAGTGGGAAAAACAATCTTACATAAAATGATCATAATAAAACAAATAAACAAAGCAACACAGAAATATAAATGTTCAATTTTTAAAAAGTAATAAAATAGCAATCTAAAAGACAGGCTAATCCTGGAACAGACTGTTTGGCTACTGGAGACATAAAAATCATAAAGGCTGATCCTATACATGGGCATCATTGGATGCCCAACATCAGAATAAAATCAACTATTGACATGGAAACAGAAGAAGGAGAAATGCAATTGAGACACCTAGGATCCCTGTGGATTGTGGAACAGACCAAGAATGACTGATGTCAACTACACAGGCTAAACTTAGAATGTACAAGTACTCACTATTATAATGGTTCAGTTTTTTTCCAACAAGAAAGTATGTGTCCCATCAAGAAATTGTGAACAGCAGAATTATGGAGCCAGGCTGAACTTTAAGAACACCTACTTGCTCCAAAGGAATTCAGGTCTCTGGGGCCAGATTACTTGCATCCTAGGATACTGAAGGAATTTGCTGATGACCTGACCAACCCTAATGAATTATGTTGTTGAAATTCTGGTGAATGGGTAAAATGCCTGATTACTGGAAGAAAGCAAATATCCTTAACTTCAAAAAGAAAGGAGCAGAAGAAAATCTAGGATACCACCGATACGTCACTCTGACATTAATACTGGGGAAGATTCTAGAGACTGATCTGCAAGCAGTTTGAAAACAACTTTGTATTTACCAGAGGTCAGCTAGATTTGAAGGGAACAAATTTTGCCATTCTTTTCCATGTCACTTTTTCTGATTAGGTAACTTCTTTAACAGAGTGTGATAATGCTGTACACATACTACACTTTGGTTTCAGTCAAGCATTTGACAAAGTACCTCATAATATTCTGGATATCAAGTTAATTAGATGTAGGTTATATGGCATGCCAGTTAAGTCTATACTTAGTTGGTTTGCAACATACCATCACCCATCAATGGTTCCTCATTAAATTGAAATGAGGTAGTAATGGATGCCACAAAATTATAGTCTTGCCCCCTAGTTTTCAACATTTGTATTAATGATATGGATGAAGAGGTAGAGGGAATGCTTTTCAGTCTGCAGATTATACAAAATCAGATGGGATGGCAACTAAAATTAAAAAATCTTAATTTGTTAGAGAAAAAGTCTGAAAGTTACAAAACAAAATATCAGATGCAAAGCTCTTCACAAGGAAACAAAAATCAAATGCACAGGTATGTATAAGTTGGGAGAGATCAGGCTTGGCGAAAAAAGTCTTGGAAAGGTTTTAACTGTAAACTGAATATGAGTCAGCAGTGTGATGTAACTGCAAAAAAAGCAAATGCAGCTTTAGTCAGCATCAACAAAAATACAGATTCTGTATTTAAAGAGTAATAATTCCAGTTTATTCAGAACTGGACAGACTTCACCTCGACTGTTAGTCTGTGGCACCACATTTTAAGGATTCAGAAGAATTGTTAACAGGTTCAGAGAAGGGCAATGAGAATGATTAGGGGATTGGAAATTAAGTCTTATGAAGAGAAATTGAAGAAGCTTTTGTAAGAGAAGACCGGGGGATATGATAACAGTTTTCAAATAACTGAAAGTACATCACATAGGGGAAGATCGAAAACATCTATCATTCCAGAATACAAGTTATAAAAGAATGGATTTAAGTTATGTGAAGTTGGATTACAGCAATGTTACAAAAATATCCTAATGGTGAGATGGTTTAACAAACCCAGTTACCAGAAAGTGATGTTTCCCTTCACTGGATGTGTTCAAACAAGATGAGGGAGCATCTGTCAGGGAGGCTTTAATTCCAATAGCAGAGAATATCTGTAGCTCAGGGTTGAACTGTGGAGTTCTTGGTGTGCTCTGAGCTTCGTTGTTTGCTTGCAGACATTTCATTACCCAACTAGGTAACATCATCAGTGTGAAAACATCTCACACTGATGATGTTACCTGGTTGGGTAATGAAATGTCTGCAAGCAAACAACCAAGCTCAGAATGCATCAAGAACTCCACAGGCATTAATTTAGATTCCTGTACTAGGGAGAGAGTTGGGCTTAATGGCATAAATAACTACTTCCAGTGCTATGATTCTAACTACTAGTTGTTCCTACTTCAGAAACCTGACCCTGCCATACATGTTGGATCTATGAGGCTCTGAGATGGAGCTTCCTAAAGGTACAATTGATGTAAAAACTGGAACACTTGTAGGAATAGGGCACTTGGAGTTTTACTATTAAATAATTTAATATTTAATATTTTAATATTTTATTCAGCATCAATTAAACTGACTTTTCATTTAAATCTGGATGAAACAGGACCTTTTCTATAGTGACACCCTTACCTTTGGATGCTGTTCCCAAATTAATTTCAGTGTACTGTCATTTTAATTTTCATCTTATTCGTTATTTAAATACTGTTGTAACATGTCTATTATTTTAAAATTTAATTATTAATGTTCATATTCCAATTCCCTGTTTGTCAATTCCACAAATCATATATTAAAATGCAATCAGATGTATCAACAATAGGTTAGATAGTCAAGTAAACTCTCCAAACCTGGAGATGAAAGTGTTTCTTGGATGATAAGTTAGCATTTTGTTTGAAAATCTACCAAAGACATTTAGGTTTACAAAGTGATTAATTATAGAAACAAAAGCACTAGAATCTAGTTATATTGTAACAAATACATAATCTATCAAAAATGTAACTTTGTTAATGCAAACATGACAGCTCTTTTCCTCAAAGGAAACCCACAATTAAAAACCTCCAGAAACTAGCTTTTATCCTCAAAGCCAATACTAATTTATTATGAAAAGTTCTAACTTCATTTTCTAATAAATTAGCATTAAAACAATAAAATAACTGACTGCCCTGCAAGGGGAATGTGTAATTTGGTGGAAAGAGGTGAAATGTACAATTTCAGGGTTGACATTTCAATATCTTGAATATTACTTTTCCTTTTATTACCATCTCTATTTATACTTGCTATGAATTAATTACTACAGTTTCTCCAGCTTGAGTTTGTCATGAAATGAAAAGAGGTCTGTCACTTTTGTCTCATCAGTGAATCAGGTAAGTAATTTTCTTTGCTAGGTACAATCTACTAGAAACTGGATTTCTGGTGCAAACATGAAAGGAAAGAGCTCTTCTGAAACTTCTATTCATTTCAAGGCATATTAAAAAAAAAAAAAAAGAAACTAACTTCACAATCCACCGTTGGGCTGGCAGGGAATATGAGATGGCTTGACCACCTCATCCCCATCCCTCTGAACTTGTGATGGCCAGGAAGAATGGTGATATGTCTGGCCTGTTCAGCTTGATAGATTCTATATAGGGAAGTGTTCCTTTTACTGGCAGAACTCGGGAGTTTTACTTGGCTCACACATTGTGATAAGCTACATTTGTCTTCTATGTAGCTTACTGAATAGGCCATAATTGTCTGCCTTCACCAAACACACTTAACCATTTGTACCACAAGTGCTGGGCTCATTCAACACATTGCCAAACCCCATTAATGTCCATTAATGACATGGAGCAAAGTATGAACCCAGCCAATATCTGTTCTACCTGAATTGGGCCCATACGAGAGAGTGGAGAGAATTTTGGGACCCAGTGGCTCAGAAGCTGGCTCATTGCCAAGTGGATTCCCTTTTCTGAGGGTAGCCTATTTCTGCCATTCTTCTGCAGGAAGAGGACTGCTGAGTTCTTTCCATCAGTTGTGGCAGAACCCCACCTCTAGCAGCAGCGTTTCCCTCTGCTGGCATCTTCTAGCTGTCAACATGAAAGGCATGATTAGGATAGCACTTCTCATGGATTCTCTCTACTAAGTAAAGCCCCCAATTCAATATATTGAGCAAAACGTTTGTTTCCAGCAAACAGGATAGCAGCATATTACTCAATCATTCTGCCACAAATATTTTTATTAACATGCTTGGTTTCTTTTACTGTTTTCCAGTCCTTTCCTCCTATTTTCTTTCTCTGTTTCTCTTAATTCCCTTCTCCCCTCCACACACAGAGACAGACATCTTCACTTAGGCCAGCCGAATTAACAGAAGAATAAATGAAATACATATGACTTTACAGTATATGGTCTCCTTATAAAGCTAGAACAAAATGAAGATGATCTGATGAGATAAATCACAGGAGGTTAATAGCTTTTTTAAAAATCAATCTTCTTTGCAAAGAAAAAGGATAAATGGCTTAGTAGATGAAGCACTGGCCTCTCACCTTTGTGACCAGAGTTCAAGTCTAAACTATGCGGGTCTGAAGTAACATGGCTTTACTGGGCTGAGATCAGTCTCTAGTGGGCAGGAATCTGTATTACAAGATTCCGGTAGGTAAATTGCTGTATGGGTGGTACTGACATATTAAGGGACTCAAAGCTGCCCATCATTTCCATAACAAGCAGCAGGAACAGGCTGGAGTGGAGACAACTATAAGTAAGTGGCTTAAAATACACACACACCCCTACACCATGCTTTATTGTCACGTTCATCCTGTTTTAATCCTATATGAGACTTATAATACATGTATTTGCATCTGTTGTGCACAAGCAATAATTATTAATGGATTTTATTTCTGGTGTTTTAATTGCATACTGGCAACAGAAAAGGTCTGTGGCACTGTTGGTAAGAAAAGAAACATTTTTTATTTGGCATATGTGTGTGTTCCATTAAGAATAAATGTTCACTAGGAGTAAATGTACTAAGCCTGTTTTAGAGGTAAGTATATCATATTCCATATATTAGCCTAAGAATGCCACAGATTCTTGACCTCACTGAAGGTTAATTCCAAGACTGTAAAGATAAAAACTGGCATGTGTCAGGGTGGGGAAAAATCAGTGTGGAAAGCTATACATTTGGGTCAAAGCTTTTTGAATGCACTGATTACTGAATTTAAGAATGAAGTCTTGGGCGTGTATGTGTATTTTCTATCAGTTGGGCTAAGGTGAAAACTAAATAAAAATTAATCTAGATAGATTGCTAGATCAAAGTGGAAGACAAGAAGTTTATTTAAATCTTGCTCTCCCTAATATCCCAATGCTTTATTAATAACCATTGTTTACAGCTAATTCAAACCACCTGCAAATCCCTTTGTTTTGATCAAAGCATCTCTCCTCCCCTCCCCTGCTTCCCTAAAGATTAATAGATGGCTTTGTAATTTGTCAGATAATATGTTAAAGGGCATGAGTTAATGCATCCTATGGAACTTTTTCTCTTCCTTTCTCAAATGGATAGTAGGAATATGTCTGTTCTCTGTCTCCAGTTCTTTGTTATATGGTTTATAACTAAATTTAAAGTATTGTGTGTGTATGTGTGTGCACACTCATACACAGTCATACACAGACATCTTTTTAAAAGATTATTAAAACCTTTCTATAATAATGTATTACCATCCTTGCCTGAATCAAAGTATAACTATCACTCCTTTTAAATTAAACTATCCACAAAACACGCATTTACTTTCTGCTATAGAAAATGCTAATAATGCTTTTAGAATGGTATTTAAAAAGTCTAATTATATCATTTAAAAACTGAGACCAAAGGGCAAACTAAATTCTCCTCACATAAATCAGACTTTTTTCTTTATTCCAATGACTTTAAAAACCTCAAATGCGGTAATTTTAATAGCAATGAAGGAATGAATAAGTCATAACTCCACCTGATCACATAACTGTCTATAACTGTTATTAAATGCTTGAAAATAAGTGAACTCATTATGTTTCAGTGCTGCTTTTAGCTAATCTAAGATTCTCCTCACTTAATCATACAGAAAAGGCTCCAATGCAGTTTCAGACCCTCAGCAAGGTCACTTCTCTGCTTTTTCCTCCCTGCTTTCTGCTGATCATTTAAGAACTGCACTTTTGACCTGAAGCTGATGGTCTCTCATAGAAACTGCATGTTTAATCCCAAAGAGCTATGCTTGAATACAAAACGTGTGTACTGACCAGAGTTATATTTACTGCTAATGGAATCAGAAGGAAGAGGAAAAAATGTCTATCAGAAGAATTACATACTGTGCTCCTGCATCGTAGGAGGACGACTTTTGATATCGGCAACCACCAACTAATGATTTTAAAACTTCATAATCACAATATAAATTCTGACAAATTCCAGTTGGCTAGAAAGTATGGAGATAAAGAACTTCCATTCCCCATTCAATATATAAATCTAATTTCTAGCATTTATATAAGGTTTATTGGTTTTAATACAGTACAGGGATTCAAGCCTTCTGTGAAGCAAAAAGCACACGTAATGTGTACTTCACATCCATCAGTTATTTTAAAAATCACTGCTACCCAGAAGTCGTGCTTTTTGAATTTAATGGAATCATCTAGTTCCTCTCTTAACGACATCATAACGAACAAACCCAGGCTTTTTTGGAACAAGCCAGAGATCATAATTAGCCACAGATATAGACCTCATGGTTCATTTAGCTACTCTGACTAGCCCAGAGAACCAAGTGGAAGCAATCAAGAAACATCCACTGGCAAGTTATTCATTTCTGTTATTATTATATTTGAACCCTCAAGGGCCTTGATTTTTTTTTTTTTTTTTTTTAGGAAGAGGATAGAGGATAGGTACAATCCTGGAACCTTTAGTTGCTGGATGGAGGGCCAAACTCCCACTCACAGGTTTCTATTAGAGCTGGAAATCTCCAATTCTGCTCAACTAACCTGGTAAGATTCTACAGCTACAGTTTGTTGCAGTTACATAGCACTGCAGAGGTATGAATCTAGATGTAACTGGTGTGAATTTAATTCTAACTTATACAAGTTCAGAAGTCTATGGTCTGATATTTCATATGTATGCCAAAAAGATACATGAACAGAGTTCACAGCATGCATTACTGATGCTGTCTGCTGCATGTTTCCTGGGCCTCATGGTGTATATCTCTGCTTTAAGTATTTCTTTCAAGAAAATGGAAAACTTGTGCATAGGAATAGGAACAGAATTCTTCTCAAGTGCTGGTGCAACTACTATATGCATGTATGTGTATATAGTTACATACACATAGAATAAAATAATAATAATAATAATAATAATAATAATAATAATAATAGTAAATTCAGAGATGTATCTTGTATATGAAAAGTACTATGTATTTACTAAGTATTAATTAAAAATATGAACATTCTGTGTCACGTTTACAGAAAAACGGATGCTAGTTTCAACTTTTGGGTAAATTAACTCTGGCACCTACACTCCATGGTAACTTAGTGGATGACATTATAGAAAAAGAATTACAGAATCCATTTGATGTCATGTTTTCTAATAGGGTGGTACAATGCTTTGGATTCAATTTAGAATACATGAGAGATTGAATGCAGCACCTGTTTGCAACTCATTAAAACGTAAACAACTTTTTCTAAGCTGCAGCACAATTCTGAAAAAAAGATATGGATGCTTTTATGAGTTGCAGACTAGAGTTATGCTGCATTTCTACTCCCACATGTTCTGAAGCACTTCCTTCTCGGTTGAATTCAAAACATTGCACACTCCTATTTTCTTATTGGTTTACTTTGCTTGCTCTTTAAATGGAGGCTTATCAAAAGCACTAGCTGATTAGTGAAACATCTGGACAGTTAGCATTCTGTCCTAAATGAAGGACAAGCTATGGAAGCAAATGAAACAACTATTTCAAATTGTTTGTTTAGTGTATGTTATAATCAGATAGGAAACCAGTTATCTGTTTCAAGCATTCATGCTGAAGTTATCTTCTGGTAAAATAGTGTCATAATAAATAAAATAAAATAAAATCACACCAGTATCTGCTTAGATGCTGTAGGTGACCAAATACCTTCATGTGTTGGGGTGCATTTATAAATTATGATAATGTGGTAATTATCTATAGCCATATTTTTTTCTCTCTAGCGTATGAGTTTTTAATGAGACCCAAACATAATGCTCTTTAGTTAGGTCCAGAGCTGTAAGAGATTTTTCTTCAAGCTAAAGAGTTCGGTGGATTAGAACTGAAATGAGTCTCAGATGGAGTTGCTTTTCACTCCACTTTGCTACTGTATGTTTAGTGAAGGACTGTAATCTCTATCCAACTACCTAATCCATGTTAGGTTGAAGATGATGGTGGCACGGGACCATACAGAACAGCAGTCTCTGCATAATCTCATCTTTTCCTGCTTCCTTGGTGCTGTTGTGTGTTTGGCCTGAAATCTCTGCAGATTCCTCCCTGGTTAATGCCTCTATTCTAATATGAAGCAAGAGGGCAGGCTTGGTGTGGAATTGCAACGTATAGGGGATCTGTGTTGATGAAAATCCCTCCAGGTATGTTGGAATTGCAACACAGAGGATGCTTGGAGGCTAAATTGTATTTACTGATTGTGGCTAGAGGTTTTGTTTTTTGTTTGTTTTGCTGTTGCTAGCTCTTTGGTGGGTTTGTCACTGTCCAAATGGTTTAGGACAGGATTATGGGACTGGCAGCTAATTGCTGAACTATAGCTCCCAGCATCCCTTACAACTGGCTTTACTTGCTGGTGTTAATGGGAATTGTAGTTTAGCAACATCTCTCTTTGTTAATAATATGGATTACTGGGGTTGTATGTATGTGAATATTTTTGGCTAAAATGTGGGTTTTTAAAATTTCCCCTTTTTTCTTTTATATACTGTTTTGAACAACTGATGGTGCTTAAGTCCCATTTTTAAATACCTTATTTCTAATGTCTGTGCTGGGATCTTGAAAGCAGAGCATGAAAGGTGTGGAGAGGAAGATCCTGCTATAGAATAGCTGTTGCTTGTCCAGCAGCCTGTCTGAAAAATAAAGCCACCAAAACACTTTGACAAGTCATGTTGAGGCAGCCTTCTTCTCTGAACTACGATCAATTGTTGTGACACTCTAGAACTGCCATGGGGTAATGCCACAAAATCAAAGCTGTGAGGATAATGCCTTACCTCAAGCTTATTTTCTCCTCTAAACAGGCTTGCTTTTAAAGTATCTTGGACAGAACTTTCATCTCCTTGAAAACAATCAATAAAACATCATAACACACGTGAGTTAGCTGAAACAAGCATAAATTAAAATGCCAGACCAAATGTATTTGTGGTCTAGTCTTCCCTTTGTTCCTCCTCTGTGATTCAGAAATTACCTTCGATCATCTGGCAAACTGTAGGCCACTTCACACATGACATTTTTAAGTAAAACATTCCCTGCCTGATGAAGCCAAAGGTATGAAAACATAGGGATTGCATTCACCTGTTTATAGCAAGGGTGGAGGGCAATTTAGCTGCCCCTGATTTGCCTCTATATGATGTGCAGTCCTGAGGCCTGCTTCAGTCTTAGAAGTTTAGGGATTTTATAATGAACCTTTCAAGAAGAGGTTAGCCTGCATCAGATTTGAGGAAATGAACTAAATGAGAAATGAGAAAGGGACTAGCTTTTTATAAAGATTGAACACTGCACTCATGTGAAGTGCTTTGCATAGCATGCATGAGGGCCTTTTTCACTTTCTCTTACAACAGGACCCCCATATTTTGTTTTTTAAAGAATCTCCCTAATATCTTAAGACATATCCAGAGTATCTCCCCAAGCTACAAAGGACTCTTTTTAAGAAAAAAACAACAACAAGCAGATACTTATCCATGCTGTGTTTGGAGAGTTTTATGGTCGGCATTTACATATACCACGAGCCTGAAGAGGACCAAGTAAAATGACATTGTTTCTGAAATTTATATTCCTATGAGGATGGCTTATAGCAGCCTCTTCCAACCTGGGTTTAATGTTCAAAAAATCTTCACAGGAAATTGATATACTTCAGTGGAAAGTGTTGAGTTGCTGGCTCTACAGAGGTGCAATGCATATGCACAGAAAATTAAAATAGTGGGTGGTTGTAGCCCAGTACTTTGTTTGCAGTTATGCCCACCTGCCCTAAAAAAGAAACAAGTAAAAAGTGGTAATCTGAGTTGTTAGAGGCATCCTGACAGCTAGAAGAGCTGGTAAACTGACCACAGCCACCATAGCAACCATTTTGTGAAAGCACCAATGGCCTATTCTTAAAAATTAAAATGAGTCTACCAGCCAAATAGATTTTACTTGTCATTTCTTATAAAACACAATGCTCTGACTAGCACTGCTGAGTTGATAGTGAATGGTAAAACCCTGGCCCTGAACTTGTAGGAACTGCAGCTGTCAACATGATCATAATAGCCAGATATTATTTTTTTATTTATTTGTCCACCACATTGGAGGACATTCCAAGATCTGTACTGAGCTTCAGTCTCTTAAACTGATTGATATAGTCCCCCTTTTGATCCTCTTAAATATCAACATGAGTTCAGAAATTTCTTCACAAGGGAAAGACATTTTTTTTCAATATCAAATATAGAAAATCACTTTCCTGCTGTCATATTTTTGAATTCAACTATATTTGTGCTTCATTTATTATTAAATTAATCCAGAATTCATCAGTAGGTTTATTAGTAATTTGCTGATGAGCTTTGGAAACACATCTTTGAGTATATGAAATTATTTCACCAACCATTAACTGCTCCTGCTTCCTAATTAATATTCTTGAGTTGTGAATACTCATCTAACACATGTTACCACTTTAGTTTCTTATCTGGATGAGTGACACCTTTTAACCCAAGAAACATAGAAAGGATCATTCTAAATATATCTTGATGAAAATTGTGATTTATTCACACACAAGTAAAAATAGTTTTTGCAGAGTTCATGTTACATATTTAGTCATGTCTTTACAATCAACAATTATTTTGCCCCTGAAAAGCTGAGTAGCTTTCCTCTCAAAATTGTGTGTTTGTCTGTGTACATTCTCACACCTGTACCACAGACACATGTCATTTCTAGGTAAGAAAAAATTATCCTTGCTTGTTCTGTTCTTCGTTTCTGTATTAATATTTATATCTAAGATAGCAAATTCCTTTCAAGTATTAGTCCAGAGTAATTCCAATGTAAGTAATGTGGTAGTCTGGATAATCTCTACATTAGCTGCAGCTTAGTAAATCTAAGTGGCAGTTGACCATTTTCAAATTGCCTCTCTCCCTGACAACTGTGGACTGCAGCTTCTGAGAGTTTTCTCTTAAAATAAAATGATCATACTGGCTAGAAGTCAAGAATACCCAGACTATAGTTTGAGAATATAACCAAAGCTACTCTGTGAACACCATGTATGAATAACAGTTCCACACCACATCATTTTAGAATCGGTAATGGCTATAGGTAAAATTTCAGGGTATTGCAAAACAAAACGTGCATACATTATAGTTATAATTTCAGGCCGAAACATCAACTTTACTAATTGATTGGATTTACATTCCATCCTTCTACTTATGTAAGGTGGCTTATAATATTCAAAATAAAAATAGTTGGTTATATCTATAATGTGTTTGGTGTAAAACAGTGGCTCTTACCTGAAAGCATCTTCTAGATTCTGGGTCTGAGATCACTCTTTCCAATTCATGTCTCTGTTCTTTCTTAAAAGAAAGGAAATGGAACTAGAAATGGTTTAACACAAAACCCCTTCTGAAGACAGAACATCCTTTCAATCTGACCTTTAGTGGAATGAGAGGTGCAGCAGTGTGGCTGGCTATTTCTATACCACCTGCTAAAGTCAAAGGCCCGAAGACACATCCCAAAGGATTCCTACATCACCAAAGGTAATTTCAGAAGGTCCCATTCTAAAGAAGGCTCATCGTTAACTGACATGCTTTGTATTTATAGGCAAAGATCCTAAGGCCAGTCCCTGTAAGGAGCTCAAGGAGCAATGACCTCTCACTGAAACCTTGAAGAACCGCTGCCAAATTGATTTAGTTTAAGACAACTCCTATGAGACTTGCTACTTCTGTATGTAAGACTTATATCTGACCATTCCACCATTAAAAATATGAGGTTTAGTTGGGAAAAATAAACATAGCTCACAGAGAACACTTAACAGGTATCGTGTATTAGTAATGGGAAAATTACTCAGATTTTAGATTAAGTATACAGAAAGTTAAGGAATAAGCAAGTAATATCTTAGGTCCATTAAATGCTGTTCTATCATTAGTCATATATTAACTTTCCACTCCAGTTTGTAATTTCTGCTTCTCCCCCATTTTAATTATAAGTATTGTACTGACCATGGTAAGTGGGAGAATTGAAAATTTTCCTAGATTATTTAGGTTATTCTGTTTTATGAGAGTGTCTGAAATTTTCATTGTGAAATGCAATCCTGTATTTGTAATCAGATCAATCTTTTGAGTACTTCATGATTATATGGCTTCATGTTCTCTATTGCCAGTTTCCGCAAGCAAATAAATAACACAGAAGATCATTTAAAAAAAAATAAAATGTGGCTTCTTCCAATTGATTTATAGGAAATCAGTTGATATTTTAATGTTGATCAACTGATATTTTGTTGACTTGACTTTCCATCATTGCCCATCTTCTTTGACTCGTTGACACAATTGTACACAATTATTACCAAAAAGCATTGCATTAGTATCCAACACCTTCCATGGGTGATGGATTTTCCGCCAAGTGTTCATATCTTTTCCAACATGCATGAGTTACAGGGAAGAAAAAAAAAGTTTACTAAAAGAGCTCTTAAGGTTGTGTTGGAAAGCAAGTGATTCCTTTGTGATTCCTATTTGTTAATTCTGTAGGCTCTGTAGAGTTAGGTGATTCATGATCATAGATGCATCCACAAAGGAAATCACATTCAATTTTCTCACATAAAATATATAGTAGTCAGACGGAGTGTTTTATCACTGCTCTGTTTTATAGGAATATCAGTGAAATGAAATCTCGATGTGTTTAAAGAAAACTGTTTAGAAACCCAACTCATCAGTGGGTTGCACCTTTAAAAAAGAAATGCCAACTTACATTTATATTTGGAAAGAAGCAATCAACTTCCACTGGATTTGAGTAGTTAGAAAGCCAAAGTATTTACAGGCACTTTGGCTATTCCAAGGCTCGCATTCCTTCTACCTGCCACTGTGAATACAAACTGGCTTCTGCAAGTGCTGTCAAATCCAAAGGCAAGTATGTCCTTCATCCAGAAAACTGCTATTAAGAATATCAGTCAGCAGGTACTCCTTCCCACCCCCCAATGCCTCCACTGCCCAGTAGCCTGCAGTTAGTTGATATAGCAGAAAAGCAAAACTGACGGAATATGGTTGTTTGTCTTTCTGTGACGGGGAAGAAATGGCTTTCGGGGGAAAAAAATGGGGAGAAATATCACCTCCCAAGTGCAGATCATGATGAGAATGAAGTATCAGTTCAATATATTTGAGATGGTGTTGACTTTTCCTAGCTTTTAAATTCTATATGCAAAAAGAACACA
This sequence comes from Liasis olivaceus, assembly GCA_030867105.1. NCBI lineage: Eukaryota > Metazoa > Chordata > Lepidosauria > Squamata > Pythonidae > Liasis > Liasis olivaceus. Next base: position 58,378,961 of record CM061349.1, read on the forward strand.
GGTTATAAGAATACTCTATCCTCCATGAGTTTTAGTTCATGGAGTGTTAATGCAGGTTTTCAAAAATGAAAATATGTAAGGTGTTCCTAATCTATTTTCAGTTTTTGTCCGTTTTAGCCATCAGCTTTATTTACATACACAAAAGACAGGAATATAGATTTGTGAATCCCTTGTTTATAATTTCTGCTTCAAGATGGTGGACAAAATTACAGTGTCTGTTACACTGCAATGGATATATGTATGTAGGTATCATACCTACATTGCAGTGTAACACACAGTAATTAACTTGAGAGAGTAACATACGCTACTTTATTACTACTGCTACTGCTGCTGCTGCTGCTGCTGTTCTTTCACAATTCAGAAAAAGGAAATGAACCTTTCTGATTTTGAAAATCACTGAATGTGCCCAGTATCTATCTGAAACAATATGAAGCAGTTGCTTCAGGTAGCAAATTTCAAAAGGAACACCATGCCATTTTTCTTCCTCCAGTGTCTACTTCTGCAGTTTGTTCGTATCAAGATCCATTCCGAAGATGTGCAGCTGAACTGGCTCTTCATTTTAGGCTCACTTTTTATATGCATTTCTAGAAATGTCTTTGCCTTGCTGTTTCCCTGGTTTTTCTGAGTCTCCAGCCTTCACTCTTTTCAAACCCTCTTAAAACTTGCTTTGTTGGAAACCTCTCATGAATTCAATTATATTATCTAAATTGTTCAAAATGATTTTTTTCCCTGAAATAATCTGGCTATATACTTACTTACTTGTGCTATGTGTCAGCAAAGTTTCATTTGATAAGTCTATTTTAAGTACTGCAGCTTATAAGGTGCAGTCTCATAACTTTTCCCTAACATTTCATTCATTCATATTTTTTGGGAGGGATGAAATCAATATTTCCCTGATCAGATCCACTGTTCAGCAGCTTTTCCCGATCGGGCGCTATCCAAATGGAGTAAGTTTAGAATTTCCTAAATCCCTAGCCAGTTGAAGGGAATACTAGAGAATGCACTGTAGTTTTACCTTCTCCTGCTAAGTTAAAAAAGCTGTTCTACAAGACTCTTCAACATTCCTAGGATAATTTCCTAGGATAATTTTAGATATATGTAATCTAAAGCTTTTATTCAGCTAATACATAATATCTTTGAAAATATACCTGCTCTAATAAATTTGGATAGACAAGTGAAAAAAAATACATAGTAACTAGATTATTAGTATGATTAAAACATTGTATAATAAATATTTTTTTCATATTGGATGTATGGCCATCTCTAACAAACAACAAAATATCTATTAAAGCTTGGAAGGTCATATTATTGGCTATGTATCTATAGAAAAAATAAGATAATAGATTTTCTCCACACATTTGGTTAAGGCTTTCTTCTGTCCCTAAGGAAGAATGCTGAAATACATTGGGTAATTTACATTTGAATTTTACTCTGAAACGTATCTTAGATAAGGTTGATGTAGTGTCACCCAGGTAGCTCTTAAGCAGCATTGGCTTAGTGAGTGCAACTGTGTAACTGCAGTCATTTTGGAATTTCCTTGGTCCTTTTCTCCTCCATATGATATCAGCAGGAACGCATGCAGTCAGCGAAGTATAGTTTAATGAAACCTTTGCAAATCCACTGCACCATTCATCTAAATGAATCTCTCTCATGCCTAAATGGGAAATATTGAAGCACAAATATTTTTGTGTTTGGGAGAGATTCTCCAGGGACACGTGCACATATAATGGAAGCTGTGTGAGTAATGAGTGACAGTTTCTTAAAGGTTAATATTTTCTTTAATCTATTTCCATAACAGGAAAAAGAGGGGGAAATACTGTGTTAAGCACAAGGTGTGCTTTGGGGATTAGAAAAACAATCTCTGCTGTTATGTATAACTAAGACTACAGGGAACAATGTGAATAACGCAAACAGATTTTATTATATTGCATGAAATATAGAAATGCCTTAAATATGTTTCCCTCTGTTATTTAAGAGAGAGAGAGAGAAAGAGAAGCTCAGGAATTGTTAGAATATTTTTTGCTTCCTCCTAAAAACTAAAATTGTCCATAATATTGGACTAGCCTCTTTGATTGTCATGTAAAGTAATGAAACCATTAAATGCACAGTATTAAGCAGAGACAAGATGCAATTAGCCAAGAAATTACTCTGATCTCGGTGACATTTTCAAAAAATCATAATACAATATACATGGGAAGACATGATTGGCAGACTAATCCAGTTTTGATGGAATGTAGTCCACATACTGAGAGTAAAGCAGTACATGACCAGATAAAACTCACAGCTGTGGATCCCTGATATGTCCTTACAGCCTTGTCACCCTGGAAATTCCTCAGGTTTAAAAGATGATGAAAGTATCGACCATTAATGACAGGATCATCCCCTACCCTGAAATAAAATGTACTAATCCCTTTTGCTAGGTCTATGAATTCCTAATATAAATTATATAAACTCTAGTAATTCATCTCTGTTAGCACAGTTGTGTTTGGAAATTGTACAGCAGTCTTTGCCCTGTTTGAAATGCCAGATGAAAGGAAGACATGTTCGTTTAAGCTATGGTATAAAAGTAATTTAACACAAGGAACAGAATAACTTCTGGATAATGAGCGCAAGATATGGGAGGAAATGGAAGGAAATGCTAAAGTTCTAAAGTGGTAGGGGAGGCTGATCGAAAGAAATGCAGGAAGTATAGAAATATATATAAAAAATAGGGTTAAAACATGGCTTTAGCTGTTAAGGTGATTTAGTGTCACAGTAAAGAGTGCCATACAGTCTGACTTTAAAGAAAAACACAGAATGGCTGTTTATGTCTAACAAATACTTGGCCTGGGGAGTCCTCTTTATTTAAAAAAGAATCATTAAAACAGTGAATTGCAAATGCCTTTGGATAAGGCAAGTAGCAGAGAGGGGGTACCTGTTAAATATTCATTAGAAATAACATTAGAACAGTTGCCAATTTAACATGTACAATCCTTTGTAATACAGATTGTGCTTACACAGACTACTCAGGAGTTATAGGGACATTGTACACTGTAGCTGGGATTGGATCCAAATGGATGCTTTCTGAATCTATATGACATACCTTTTCCCTGAAAAGTAGCAAGCAAATATGATGCTTTTTACACAATCTGTTTAGCTCGGCATTCTCGCTCTGACTTAGAGGGGCTCTCCAGGGTCTCAGATTTAGGCCTCCTGCAACCACGTCCTTTTAACTGGAAATGTTAAGTATTGATTCTTGCCTGGAAAGCCTGATGTAATGGTATGTTTAGAACCAGAGAGATTCACATTCTAAGCAGCTGGACATCCCTCCATGATCAGTTAAGAGAACAGCCTCTTCACCAGTTCACATAGGAGCAAAGAGTCATAGGCTGAGAAAGGCTCCACCTTTGAAAGCTGGGGGATAAATGGTGTTCTCTAGACGACTGAACAACAACAACAAAAGGGGGAAAAGAGTCCAGTCGCTGAGATTTCTGTAACCTTATCCTATTGTCTTTCAATAAATCTTGGTAAAGAAACTATAGAAGAATCTTGCTTACTGTGGAGATGGGAGAGCCAAGAACTTGTTACCAGCATGCTAACAGGAGGCTTAGGACTTTCCTGTAGATAGCAAAGTTAAACATCATTTCTAGTCTTAAGGAAAATGGAAGAAATACGTGGCTTAATGAAACATTGTCATCCATGAATGTAAGAGGAAAAAATTCACAACTACATTATGAAAGAGAAAGGCATCCACAGATATTCCTGATATTCTCACGCCTGAGCTTAGGGTATTTGTGAATCCCTTGTCAAGCCTTTCTGAAAATTACTGTTGCTGTTTTGTGTGAATTTTTAAATTATGTATTTGAAATGTTGTAAGCTGGCCAGTCAGGTGGCCCTGAAAATTCAAAACGTGGAGTGGAGTGGAGTGGAGTGGAGTGGAGTGGAACGGAACAGAACGGAACGGAACGGAACGGAACGGAACAGAACAGAACAGGACAGAACAGAACAACAATATATGTTAAATATCATGAGGTTTTTCTGTGTGCTAGAATAATGAGGTGTGAAGTCTGGTTAAAAAAGGTAGTACAGGCAATCCTCGTTTAATGACCACTAGTTCAGCAACCATTCAAAGTTACAACAGCGCTGAACAAGTGGTACTTATGACTGGTCCTCGAAGTTCCAGCCATCCCAGCACCGCTGCGGTCATGTGATCATGATCTGGGTGCTTGGCAATTGGCTTGCACGTACAACAGTTGCAGTGTCACATGATTGCTATTTGCAACCTTCCTTACCGGCTTCCCACAAGCAAAGTCAATGGGAAAGCTGGCAGGAAAGGTCACAAGTCACTTCTGTAAGTCGCCCACACATTTTGCCACCTGACAGCAGCCACCCCAGGCCCCACCGCGCTTGCACTCACACTTGCACCACACCTCACCAGCCACCCTTTACGACCACATCACTTAGCAATAGAAATTCGTCCCAATTACCATTGTTAACTGAGGACTACCTGTACTGAACGGCCAATATTAAAGCTCATTCCCTCAACAGTTGGTGGGATTAGATAAGTTTAAATGTAGGGAAAGGAATGTTTCTAGCCTGCCCTGTCCAACTTGTTTGCTGCTTTTTCCCCTCACCTTCTGCTTTTGAGGGATTGTCCAAGATCTAGTCTCACTATACTACTCCATTATTCAAACTCACTCACTCTTTCTGTCTCTCACGCACACACACACACACACACACACACACACACACACGCAAGGTGCAATATGATTTAGTGCTTTAACACCAATACTTTATGAAGCTGAAGAAGAAAATTTCAGTTCTTTGATATCTGACTCTAGAAGCAAGATTCTTTAGAGTTTCTTTTGCTTAAAATCATTATAGTGAGATCAAAAGCAGGAAGAATAACAAGTTTTCACAACATGGACTTAGAAACATCCTATATGTATTTCAGATTTCAGCAGGCTGAAAATCTTCAAACTTCTGCCAGAAATAAGAGGCAAATCACAGTAGATTACATGCTGTTCTGTAATTGGGTCTAAGAAATTTGGAGAAAGAGAACTCAACTATATTCTTTATGGCTACAAATGCATTAGCTAACAGATGGATTAAAAAAATAGGAATGGTGCATTTGACAAGGCAGTTTAATATTTAATCTTTCTATACACTTTAAACTTTTGAACAAAGGTTTCAAATACTTCATCTCATTCACACTTACCACATCCCATAAGAATGTAAGAATAGCCATTCTAGAAAAGCAAAAGCCCATCCTAGTCCAGCTATTTGTTTCTCACAACCAGAAGCCTCTGGGATGCTAACAAGCAAGACATGTAAATATATCCTTCTATCACCATTGCTTCCCTGCGTGCTGCCCCAGAGTTGGGGGGAGCATTGAATATTCTGGACCAATAGTTCTTGGAAGAGCTGTCCTCCATGAATTATTTGTCCATTTCCCAAATAATTCATAACATTGGGAAGCCAATATTATTTGCCATATTGTATGTGAAGGTATACTTCATGTGTTTATGGATGAACTCATTCTCAGGTACTATGGGCACCAGTTTTCGGTGAGCATAACTGCCAGAGAGCTCAGGTCCCATGGTTTGGGAGAATGGCAAACTTATGAATATTTGTAAAAAGCTTTATTCAAAACACTTCAGTTTATAAAATGAATGGCAAAGGTTGATCAATAAGTAAGCATCTTCTTATCTGAAGATGTATATAGTCTTATACTTCTGAATACCTTATTCAGCATTACATGATCAAAGCCTCTCCTATTTAAGAGGGGTTTTTTTTCAGTAGCCTTCTTCAGATATCATGTTAAACTACTGTTTACCACTTATCCCAAACCTGGCATCCACCAATGTGTAATATTATAAGCTGAAACTCATACATACTTCATATTAAACCATAGCACAAACATGTTATCTATCATCTATCTATTTATCTATCATCTATCTATCTATCTATCTATCTATCTATCTATCTATCTATCTATTGTATCTCACACAGAGACAAATTATGTGCATTATATGATTTAGAGACCATGGGGTAAAAATGTAACTTTGGACCCTTTTTGGTTGCTATACAGGTAGTCCTCGACTTATGACAATAGGGAGTGGAAAATTCATCATTAAGTGGTGTGGTCATTAAGTGAGGCATCATGTGACAACACCCAATTTTATGACATGTTGTGCGGCAGTCGTTAAGCAAATCACCATGTTCATTAAGTGAATCATGTAGTTCCCCATTGATTTTGCTTGTCAGAAGCCGGCTGGGAAGGTCACAAATAGCTATCATGTGACCCTGGGATGCTGCAACCATTGTAAATACATGCTGGTTGCCAAGCACCCCAATTCTGATCATGTGATCAAGGGGACACTGTGACAGTCATAAGTGTGAGGACCGGTTGTAAGTTACTTTTTTAACTTCGAACAGTCGCTAAATTAATGGTCATAAGTCAAGGACTACCAGTAGGCCTGTACTTCTATATTCTATAGTTCAGACAAAACCTCATAAAGAACTTTCCTCTACATGTTAACTGTTCCTGATATAAGGTAAGAGGCTGTGAAATGAGTTGTGGACACTTTGTGCTTCTCAGAAGGCTTATAACACCTAACAAGTCCATCAAATCTTAAGAAATAGAAAAAAGCTGGTTTCAAATGTAAGGAAATGCCTTACCTTTCCATGAATTATTTCTTTCACAACAGTGAAATCTCCTCAGGCAAAGGGCAGCCAACCTATTTCACATACAAAATGAGATCTTCTTGCTTCCTTAAATTCTCCCTAAAAATAAAATACCTTTGTGATTTCTTCCAGCAATTCAGCTTGAGATATTACCAGGCGACACCATCTCTTTGAAAAAAAAATTCAAAACAAACTCAACATCATGCATGTTTAATCTAAACAAACTCAGGAAAAAAAATACAGTGCTGGAATGTTCTAATCTCAGTTTATTTCTATAGTCAACAAAAGTCAGTTATCTACTATGTATCTCTATGACTGACTCTTAAGGTAATAGGATATTATTAATATACAATAGTTTAGACTGTATTTAACATTTCATGATTTTTATGATATTGATTCTGAGGTACGAACACTGAACTTTTTATAAAATATATAGCTAACATGTGTTGCCTTCCATTTTAAACAGTTTTAAAGTAACTAACAGTGCTTCTAAAACAACCAGATAAACAGAAGATTTCAATACTTTGTCATTTGTGCTGAATTTCTTAGGAGAGAGTTATCACAGAATTATCTTACAGAATTACCTAATATTGAAGAAATATCAGAAGTATTAGTGAGTGCAGCCTAGCTTACTGAAACGTCTGCTATAATTTAGTTGATTTTTCTAAAACTAAAATCCCAATTAAAATAAGATATTCTTGATAGAAAGCTAAACATGTATATGCTGATTATATAGCTCTCCTCTCTCCCACTCTGTTTTACCTGATGAACACCAGTATTTAGGTTGGAACTATATTATTGTTCCCAAATGAACATTTTTCAGGATAACATAAACGCGGGGGAAAAGAAAAACAAAATATATTGTTCTTCTGAGATTGGATTCTTGCAAGATCTTTTCAGTTAAAAAGAAAGTTGTCAGAATCCATAAAATACATTTCTTTTCTTAAAAAATAGTGAGATACTCTGTGTGTGTGTGTGTGTGTGTGTATCAATATATATATCAGCAGAGTTAGACGTTAAGTTTATTTAGAAAATGCAGCAATGTTTTAATCGTTTTCCAAAAACTTCATTGCTATTGCTGCTGCTGCCTCTATCACTACTATTTCTTCTTTCTCTTCCTCCTCCTCTTCTTCTTCTTCCTCCTCCTCCTCTTCAGCTACTACTACTACTATATTACTACTCTGCTATATTAAAAAGTTAGATCAAAGGTTGTATGCTAAAAATAATGCATCCTTAGCCATTTCCGAGTGTTCTGGGCATTTACTTTATACATTTACTGTAATGATTTGGCTCTGTACAGTAAGAGAAGCCATTTTCATTATGTTTAGCATTGCACTAAAATCCACCACCTCCTAAAATATATCTGCAAAAGAATAATTTTCTGTTGAAAAGATAAAACAGCGGCTAGGTGCTTTTTTTTTTTTTTTTTTTAATAAGGAGAATTAAATGGCAGCTTATATAATTAACACAAATGGAAAAGGAGTCCCCCCATCTGCTATTTTGGGGGTGGAAGCAAGTAAGGGTGGGAGAAATCTCACTCACTTTAAAGAAATGTTAAATACTTCTTTTCTGTCAACATTTGAAATAGCTATTTGACAGGGTTGTTATGGCTAATTAATTACTTTCGTTTGGTCTAAGTTGTATACTCGAAGATGAATTCTACATGATAATAAGGCAAGGCTGTGTGAGAAAGACCTTTGGTAGTCCGTACAGTGTGTGCTGCCTCATTACAGAACTAGCTATCTGCAGGAAGTCTGACATTGAAAGGTACCACACATCCCATAATGCCCTTCCCTAACTGAGATGATTGTAGCTTCTTCCTAAAAGTGATGATTAGGAAAGAGAAAAAGCAAAACGGAATGTGGTATGAATATTTCATGTAAATGCAAGCAGGCACTTACTGGACGCAGAACTTTGATTGATGTTAGAGTGCTCCTCAATGCCTTGACATTGAAGGGTTTATACAATGAAGGCTTCAAGAGAGGCAGTTAATATTAGAATATAGCTGTATTTAGCTGGAGAGCTCTTTATTACTAGCTGATATTAAACAAGACCATAGGCCTCGGATTTCAGTAAGTGGATCTAGATAAAAATAGCAGAAATCTATGGAAGATAAGACATTTAAGAATCCTATTCCTGGCCCTGTATGGCAACCTGCTTAATTCAGGCTGCAGTTTCAAACAGACTTATCTGACAGTAAGTCCTACTGATCTCAGATTTACTTCTGAGTAGGTATGCAGAGACTGTACTATCAGTTTTAGTCCCTTTCTACGATGCCATTAATAAAGGGGCAACAAACATAGACTCATTGGAAGACTAGAAAATGTAGAGAAACAAAAATTACTTTCAGTCAAGTAAGAAAAATCACATACTGAGCAATGATTCATTCTGAAGATTTTTTGCTTTCCAAATTGCTATCAGGGGAAAAAAATAAAAACAGCTGCATGCTTTGGGCAAGTGATTGTTTTAGGGATCTCCCCAACCCCATTTCACAAGTACAGCAGCATAGAAGCAGGAGGGTGTATATTGTCTGGGGTGGGCAATGTTTTTGGGATGAGGATTTGAAATGATTCTTTCTAAATCTTCAGTGGCTACTTCAGTGAGTGGGAGTTGTGGTGCAAGCAGCAGTAAATTGGGCCATAACACATGTGCTTATCCCTTTACAATATTGTACACCCACAAACACACACACACACAATTACTTCTCTCCTTTTGCAGCAACTTTATTGGGGTGGGGGATCAAAGTAAAGGCTGCTCTTCTCCCCAGATTGCTATGTAGCTTTAACCAAATGGTAGCCAGTCTTTTTTGGGGGGAGGGTGTCTAGGAGAATCAAGGAATGGGGCTGGAGGCAGACATAAATTACCAGAATAAACAGGTTGAAAATTTTCAGCCCACTTTGTGTAGTTGTTTAAGGGATACATTGAAGAATGCCTTTTGCCCCTATTCAACTCCCAGAGCCCGAAATGCAAAAACAAGGCTCCAAAAATTCAGCCCTCCCCAAGTGAACATGATCAAGATAAAACTCTTTCTTCAGGAATGAGTGGAAGAGCCAGATTGTAACTTTCTGTCACTTCCCCCAGCAGTACTGATATGAGGAGGAGTGCTACTTAGGAACGGGGAAAAAGCAAACTTGATAGACTTACTCAGGAGAGCAAGTTTTAAGCTCCTCTTGACACAACAGCAGTGGGGCATAAAACTCTCCCTCACTTCACATCCACACTGACAAGGCCTGTGCTGCAGAAACCAGCTAGGAAAGGCAACCAGGGCTCCTCGTGGGATCGTTCGACAGAACTGTTGGCCCTGTGTAACGCTGCTGTGCAAATGGCCGCTTTCCTGCTAGCCATCAGAGGAAAGAGGTTGAGAACAAAATGTCAAAGCTGTGGCAAGAAGGCAGAGGGCAAACTTGAAAAGTTGCCTCATGCTCCTCCTGACCCCTCCCCACCCTGCTGTCTACTATTTTAGAAGATAGAAGCACTCCAAACAAAGTGCTGGACCATAAGTACCCCCATTTTAAAAAAAGAATTCCAAGAATGCCTCTTAGGTCTCCAAATGTAGTTTTATAAATAAAAGTTATACTTGAGGCTGATGGTTTTGCTCACAGCATGCTGATTTCCCAGGGCTACCAAGGGATATTTCTCTGGACATGGTAGGGCCCACAGGGGACCTAAGGTTTAGAAACCTAATGTTAGAAGGACAATAGCATAATGATGTAAAAAATTATGCATAGAATGTCAAAATTGGAAAAAATGGAAAAGGAGAAATCTTATCCTGTTCTTGTGAGACCCACCTGAGGTCATTCGATGAAGCTGAACATTAGAAGGTTTAGGACAGATAAAAGGAAGTATTTCTTCACATAATGCCTAGTTAAATTTAGCATTTGCTAATGTATGATGTAGTGATAGCTACCAGCCTAGATGTCTTTAAAAAATAAATCAAGGAGAATAAAGTTGGGAATAACTATTAATTATCATGGCTATGTGATACATCCAGCATCAGAAACAATATGCTTTTGAATATCAATGCCTGGGGAAAATACAGCATGACGAACTTTACCAATTATATATTTCACAATGTTTATAATAAAAAAAAATTATTACAAGTTTTGAGCTCCGTTCTAAGGAAAGATTACAGCATTTGGGGCTTTTTAGCCTAGAAAGAAAGTGAATAAATATGGATATTACAGTAGGATATAAAGTCATGCATGATATGGGAAATGTGGTTAGATGTTTTTCCTTCTTGCACAGTATTAGAACTCAGGATCATCAATCGAAGGTAAATGTAGGAGATTCAAGACCAATAAAAGTAAGTACTACTTTAGTCAATGCATGGTTAAACACTAGAATAATTCATGGTACATTGGACAGCTAGTGGCGGCTTAGTCTTGATAGCTTTATACTACCTCCTGAATCAAAGATCAGATACCTTAATACCAGCCATTGGGGCCACAATGGAAGAAGATGGTCTCTTTCACATCCTGCATATGAGGTTCAAGAACAGTCACAGAATACTGGAGTAGGTGAGTTTTTGGCCTTGAATAGCAGAGTTCTTCTCTTAATTGGTGGTGGAGATATATGATATCGAGGATAGATGTATTAGCATGGACCGTCTGAAATTCTGTTCCAGTCCTACAATTTCAGATTGCATGGTGTAAAACTCATAGAAGTATGAAGCCATGTGAATCTGGGACTAGTTTGGGTTGTGGAAAAAGAAATACCTAATGGGAATTTCTTCGTGGGTACTTAGCAGTACACTTCAGTCAGAAGAGAAAGAATATATTCTTGGAGAAATATCAGGAAATGTTACTAATAATTGGGACTAGTGGCAGCTTACATCTGTTTATATATTGCTTTTCCAAGTGATTCTATGGCCTAAAAAATTTGCCAGAGAGAGTGAAATAGTGTGTATTACCAAAAGCAAAGCTGAGGTGTTTTGGAATGGCTAGCAAAATTTGTTCTCAGATTTCTTATCCCACTACAACCCCTGCTTTCTCTTAGCCTTAATCAATGAAGGCCTGAGCAGTTTCCAGCTGTGAACATTCCTTCTGTGATTGTTACAGTTGCCTTTGTCTGAATTGCCCATAGTGGATGTTTTACTTCTTTATACACCGAAAGTTATACATACCTGGATGCTTTTGCAAAAAACTGTATAAACCATTCAAGTTGAGTTTGTAGAGGTGGATTGAAAATGTACAGTGAACTAGTGCACTAGAACAGAACAAAAGGAAACCTCCACAACCTTGTTGTCCTCCCTGCTTTTTTGTGGGCATCATCCATTGGAGTTGGGCAGCTTATACATTCAAATAAATAAATAATTTTTAAAAAAAATAAGCAAGCAAGCACTGCCAGCAACATCCTCCAGAGGCAAGGGAAAGAAGAATAGGAATAGAAATATGTGTACTGCTCTTCAATGAGAGATGAGCTTCTGAATATTGGAAGCCTTTGCTATTAAAATTAAACACATATTTATGATTTCATGGATTGTCATTTGGCTTTCTTTAATAATCAGAGCCATGATCTAAAAAAAATAGAGCCATAGAAATGCCTTCCTGGCTGTTGTACAGACAGAGCTGGAATGATAAGGATCTAGCTATTAGAAGTATATCCTTTTCCAGTCATTCCAATGTCCTGTTCAGAACATCCAGCTGTATACTGTTAGGATAGAGGGACATCCAGCTTCTTCTCCTTTGACACGATATGCAAATAATTCAATAAAGAAACAAAGGGCTGCAGTGATTATCAGGAATGAGATCACTGCAGTTTTGAAGTAATTTATAAATATGCAGCTTGAATGTAGAGATCCAGCATTGAACACTCTAATGTCCCAAAGTGCATATATTTCCACAGCATATTTTCAGTGGGATAATCAACTTCACCAAATTACTCCCTTGGCTTTAAAATACCCAGGCTTTTGAACTTTGAAGTGTACTTGGCTTTCCCTACCTCCAAAATAGTAGACACAATTAGTTGAGTCATTTCTATCCATCACTTGTGCCAATCTTGTAGAACCTCTGCTTTGTGGGCTTATTCCAGTCTGTGAAGATTTCTCAACCAAGAAATAGCTAGTATGACACCATGGTTGTTAAACTAGAATTGAGGAGACCCATGTGCAATTCCACCCTCAATCATGGAAGTTTTCTGGGTGATATTTTCTCTGAGTTCAACCTCCTCACAATTTGGTTCTTGTGAGGGGGAAAAAAATAGAGCACGTGATATTATGTATGCCACCTCAAGATTCTGGAGGAAAGATGGGATGAATGAAATACAAACAAACCAGACAGCTTACAGAGCATTTAAGGAGGCCATTACTTCCTGCTGAGAATTCTATAGAATATCAACAATCTATGTGTGATGGATAGCATAAATGGGGAAGATTCTGGAATGGAGCTTCAAGGTTGTCAGGAGGGGGAGAGACATTCCAGGGCAAGCACTTCCTCAGCCCACAACAAGACTGGGGGAAAACAAAGAGGATGAGGCTGGTTCCTCCCTAGACCCTTGCGGAGTATATTCTATAGTAGCTGTAGATAAGTTTAGTCTGGCAAGATTCTGTCCATTAGGTACAAGCTAATAAAGTATCTGAACTGTACTGGATGATCTCATTGTAGTTCTTGGGCTGAACCTGACATCAGTCTTGTCAATGTCTCTCCCCGCTCCTGACAACCTTGAAGCTCCATTCCAGAATCTTCCCTGCTCATGCTATCCATCACACTATGTCAGGTATCAAGTGGCACTGCCTTAGGCCAACCTACAGTGATGGTTTTATTTACAGAACTCCAATAATAATAATAATAATAATAATAATAATAATAATAATAATACCACCACCACCACCACCACCACCACCACCACCCAAAGAAATACAACAAAAATGCAACTTGGATAAAGGAGGTAGATAAGAATAAAAAAGAAGCTGAAATGAAAGAACTTGAAATAACAACAGAAATGGTGGAAAAAAGGACAAGGAAGATCAAGAATTGGTCAGCACCAGGTGAAGATGAACTGCATGGTTTTTGGTTGAAACATCTGACTGCTCTGCACCCACTCATTGCCAAGCAGTTTAACAACATACTGCAAGGAGGCGAAATTGAAGATTGGTTAACATCTGATAAAACCTGATAATGAAAGCTCCAGCAAAAGGGGCAGCACCAGGCAACTACAGGCCAATTACCTGCTTGCCAACAACTTTCAAATTGTTAACTGGTGTGGTAGCTGATGCAGTCCAACAGCATCTAGTTGAAAAGAAGCTCTTTCCATCTGAGCAGAAAGGAAACTGCCCAAACAGCAGAGGAACAAAAGATCAGCCCCTTAATTGACAAGATGATTTTGGAAAACTGCAAGAGTAGGAAGACCAACTTCAGTGTAGCTTGGATTGATTACAAGAAGACATTTGACTCCCTGCCACATGACTGGATAATCAAGTGCCTAGAAATAACAGGAGTCAGTAGAAATATCAGAAGCTTTGTGCAAAGATCAATGGCACAATAGAAAACACAGTTGATGATCAATGGCGATAGACTGGGAGAGGTTAACATCAAGAGAGGAATCTTTCAAGGAGACTCACTATCACCACTACTGTTTGTCATTGCAATGATTCCTCTGTCAACAATACTGAACAAATCAGGCCATAGCTATCAAACATCAAAAACATCTGCCAGGTTATCCCACCTTCTTCACATGGACAATCTGAAGCTGTATGAAAAAACACCATCTGAAATGGAATCGCTGCTCAACACTGTCCAAATATACAACCAAGATATTGCAATGGAGTTTGGACTGGACAAATGTGCCATCCTTTCCATCAACAGGGGAAAAATAGTGAAAACTGAAGGAATCAAGATGCCCAATGGAAATAACATCAAGAGTCTGGATAAAGAAGATCACTACAAATACATGGACATCCTTCAGGCTGACAACATCAAGCACGCCGAAGTCAAGAAGAAGGTTAGTAGTGAATACGTCATGAGAGTGAAGAAGATCTTAAAGTCCACACTCAGTGGCAGAAATCCATCAAGGCCATTAACACCTGGGCAATTCCAGTCATTACATATTCAGCTGGAATAGAGGACTGGACTCGAGCTGAACTAAAAAGCCTTGGATAGGAAGACTGTACTGTCAGCTGTGTAGCTTTCCCACGGGATATGTCTTCCTTAATAATCACCCCAAAAAGGTGGAGATTCAGAAGAGAAGTGTTGCCAATCCTTTTTAACCTGACATTCTTATCATACAGTAGATTACGCTTAAATGGAGTTTGGTATGTTATAGCATGTTTATGAGAACAGAGAATTTTTTAAAAACTGAGTTTAGTTTTAGCAGTTTGGTGAATTCCTCTAATGTATTTGATCAGGAAACATCAGCCAAATAAACAAGCTATTCTACAAGTTATTGGCGCCAAGGATGTTCAACTTCCTTCACCTATGTATCAATTACGTGTTGTATTCAACTCATGAAGACAGAATTGGCAAATGCATTCCTTGTTCTTGCCTTATAATCAATGTGAAGAAGTTCCAATCCTTCTGAAGCACCATTCAAAGGTGTTCATCTCCTAACAGTGTTACCTCCTCTGTGACTGGGCCATACAATGTGGTAAATGATCTGCAAGTTTTAACAACTGCCACTGTGCAGAAATATTGTTGGTGGCTTCCACATATGTTTGATGAAACCCTAGCATGTTTTTACACAGCCCATCACAAAGGTCCCTTTTGCATGTGATATGCTGCAAGGTCGTGGAATTGTAGCTGATGGGTATTTAGGCAAGCACCATCACATTTTAATGGCACAGTTAGATATTTATGAAAAGAGGTGCATTCAATTTTATCTCAGTAGTATAGATCAATTTTCAGGACAGAGTTCCTAACAGTGTATTCATAGGCTAGGTACAAAACCAATTTTATCTGCTTCACTGGTGTGTGAACTGTATAAGAAAAGACATCTTTTTACTCTCTGATAGCTTATCTTCCTTGGTGACCATTTATGCGTGCTCTTGTAAATATACATATTTTACAGGGGAAAAAAGCTCTTTAAACTATCCTTTGAGATGACCTTGAAAGAAGAACATTTGAATCTTCCAGGAAATTAGCAGCAAAGTGTGTTTGGGTAATGATCGGTGGGGTGAGAAATGCCACTCAAAGCAGTAGAAATCATCGGTGCAGCCGGCTATTTAATAATATGGGTCTCTCATAAACGCAGGTTTTGACGAGGAAGTATAAAAGGGGTGGAGGCGGGGCAGCAGAATTAGCATTCAATTGTAGAAGATTTTCTGCAAAACTGAGAAAGCTCTAAAATGTTTCTCCTCACAGATCAAGGTTGTTTCTGGAAGGAAAAATGAAAATAATCAAGAAAAATGCAGATTATTTCAGCTTCTACATGTCATGATTCATATCTATATGGGAATATAATGAAGTTTTTCTAAGTGATAACCTGGGGTCATCTTATAAAAAACAAAAATATATCTTAATGTTTTTTAAATTCTGAAACCTTCTTTCTTTCTATTTTTTTCCTGGTATTTCCCAAGCCAGTTTAAGTCACTGCTCAATCACCTGTCCATCATGGTTTTCTTTTTTCTGTTCTCATTCATTGCAAATACAGTTGCATGGCCATTTCAAAATAGACTCTAATAATTCCACACACTTCTATAACACAGACCTAAGTCTCTAGAGCTAACCATCTCTTTGTAGGCCCACGTATCCTCGGTTCTGCTTTCACCCAATACACATCTGCAGATACAAAAGCTGCTTGTTAAAAGCAGAACAGAAGCAAAACCAAACCCTCCAACCCTTACCTCTTCAGTGCATATGTATGTATTTGCAGTGTAATTTCATAGACAGAACCGGGGGCAAACAATAAATTTACTGGAGGAGTAAGTCACCATCAGATATACAACTTGGAATAGATACGATTGTTTCCTGAACATATAAATGAACTGAAGTGAATGTCCCAGAGTATCCTTATAAAATGACAATGCTGTGTACCTGTAAATGACAGATCTGAGCTCTATCACTATCCAACCAGAATGTTGATTCTGTTAGTAGCAACCTATTTAGTAACACAATTTCTATACTGCCCTAGTCTCATGATTTATACAGATTACGTTATTTGGTATATTTGTTCCAGCTGAAGAAAAAGAAAATTCAATTCCATTACAATCAAAACACACTATGTAATATTACAGAGTTGTGTTTTTTTTAAATAATATTCAGTGAATGCATGCCCCTTAAGAAGTAAGCAGGGCTGTTTGCAGGGTGTGCTCAAAAAGGACAAGATGGTAGTCACAACAGTACAACTGAAGCTTTGCCTGTTTTTTATGTGCATGACCCTGCAGATACTTCTGGACATAAGGGACTACCATATGAGAAAGATTCATCATCTCTGTGCTGGGGACTGGGCCCACATGCCCCATCCCAGCATAGCAACAGGGCAGACTGATTTCTCAAGTCTAAAAAGATATTTATGTCTCAAGTCTAAAAAGCGATGTCATTCTTTTTAACAATTCTCATAGGTAAACGATATGGTTCCAATCATTTGTTTCACAGGGCTGTCCTCCCTCTTCTTTTTCAGCATTTGGTTTTTCTGATCTTCCAATTAAATATTCCTCTCTTCTTTTCTCATTTCAGCTTTTATTTTCCTTTCTAATGACATGTTAGAAAGTTAGGCCACATCAGAATTAGAGAAACGAGTCTCTCCTTTCAAGCTGTCATTGGTACTCTTTACAGAGATGGGGAAGAAATTTCTATTTTCAAACCAATACCTTAATTGAAATTCAGAGATCTTCCACAATTAACATTTTTCCACATTTGCAATTCACTTCTCCATTTTTTTTGAAAGTCTGCATGAGAGTGTAGGTATTAGGGCAAACAAAAGTTCAGAAATGAATTATTTTAGAAAAAATAGCTTGCAAAGGGCAACATTGCAAGCCAAAATGCAGTATATGTTACAGGAATTATGAACAAAAATACTTTTTTAAAACTAAAATGAAAATGGGATCAACCAATTTAAGATTGAGAAAAAAAATTTTTTTTTTAAAGTAGGCCAATGGAAACTGAGTCATCTCTCCTTACTCTATACCAGTGATGTGATCCTGAATCTCTTCTCTAGGCCTGGGGGGCTCCATTATCCTGCAACTCTTCTGACCCTTAAGCCCCTGGCAGGGGGACTATTAGGATTTCCTGCCACTTGCCCCTTCCACTCTTTGCTACAGCTCCTCTACTGTCTCACCGAAACAAAGGAGAAAACAACTGCACCCTACTGCTGCAAAGCATGGAAGCCTCTCAAAATTAGGTGCTGCTTGGCAGGGATGTGTCAGCCCTACTAGGTAGACCAGACAGGAAACACGACCAGATGAGCTAATTCTACTTTATTGTAAAGCTACATTAATAGAATCTTGCAAGTCTGAAAGTACAATTGTCCCCTCATTTCCTTTACAGCCAGAGAAACTAGGGAGGGCCTCTTCTGAGCCTCTTGCCCCACCAACTATCCAGCTGTGGGCTATACTGCCTCTTATCTGACTGTTCCCTAGGCAGCTTCTCTTGGCCCATTCTCCCAAGGTCTTTCCCACATACCATTACAAGATGTTTGCCTGGTGAAGTTAACCCTTTTTGCAATGCCTAATCACGACTTCTGTCTTTTTATTTGCCTTCCCTACCCAGTTACTCACCTTACCCACATCTGGGTTTGTTCCCCTTCTTACCCTTCCTCTTACTTCATCTTCTGCTTTTCTCTTTTTTTCTGTTTCTGATGGAAGGTAGCAGGGGAATGTGTGTTTGTACTTGCTTAATTTGGCGTATAAGAGAGATAGAATTGTTGATACATGCAAGTGGAGATCAATTGATAGTCTAATGCAGTACCTTATTTTACAGGCAGTTAATTTTAATTGGTTGTTATAAATTCAATTAATAAAAAAATTGGGTTGTTTTTGTCAAAGGGACAACCCTGCCCCTTTCCTTTTCTTGATATGTGACTTTTGACAGGCACACATTCACACATACCTGTACACACTTGCACATCATATGCATATTCTTTATGGGGTAAAAGACATCTCCAGGGTTGGTTTCAGCTGGAGTTGGCACCTTGAAGTTGACATAGTTTGGGGAAGCAGGTCATCATGCAAGATTTTTTACTTTTTTATCTATTCTTTCTTTTGGGGGAATGGGGAGAACTGCCTTAGAATGTAGGGTCACCCTTTTTTTGTATGTAAATGGCATCATAGGCATGTGAAATGAAAAAAAACTTTCTCAGTGGATTGGTTCTAGATATGAGATCTCTTAAATATCTAAGAACCTTGGGAAGTAGTTCAACCCATAATTATAGTCTTCCAGCATCTAAATAAAAGGGTAGTCCCCCTTTCTTTCTTTCCTTCCTCCACTCCTTTCTTTTCAATAAGACAGAAATTGTTTGTCTTGGACTTTTTTTTAACTTCCTAGTCAGTCTGCAACCCTGAAATACCCTTGGTGATCTACCACCCAAGTACTAGGAAGCCTGATCTTACTTGGTTTCCAAACCCAGACAGGGCTAACCAGATGTTGCCATCTGCTGCATCTAAACAGGCTTCCCACATTTAATGGTAGAATCTTACACACGTGCTTATGTCCCATTGATCTCAACAGTATTTAACAGTATTTAGAGAGGCAGTTTGGTGTAGCAGTTAAGTTGTTAGGAGGTGGGAGACTCCCTTAGACATGAAAGCTGGCTGGGTGACTTTCAGCCAGTCATTCTCTCTTAGCCCAACTCATCTCACAGGATTGTTGTGGGGAAAATAGGAGGTGAGTATAAAATATTTGTACAAAATAAGGCAGGATATAAATCTAATTAATAATAATTTAATGCTAATTTACTAAGCTCAGGAATACAGTCTTCTGTTACATATCCTGTCAAGTCTCACACATAAGGATCCCACAGGAAGGAGATTTCTTTGTTGTATGCTGTTACTTGGAAACTAATCAGCATATATAATGAAAAACCCCAGTGTATTTATTTGCAATTTATTTTTTGAGAAGAGAACTGGAAATTCTTTTTGCATATTATTACTTTCATATGCAATTTATACAATTTATTTGAAAAATGCTGTAAAGTGTCATGCTCTCTCCAAACATACATTACATGGCAACAAAAGAAGGATCACACTCTTTAATCACATCTTTTTTTTATAGAAAGTATGCTTGGGTTGATTATAGTATTTTCTAAGGAGGAGGAAAAGGACTCTCAGAGTCTTTTCTCCCCAACATATGGAAATCTCACCCTCCGCCAACTTGCTATTTTTTCCCAAACTAGCATAAAGTCTAAATCAATCAACCTGGGGCATTCTGGGAGTTGAAGTCCACACCTCTTAGAGTTGCCACATTTGAAAAACACTGCTTTAAAGTATTGCACTGAGATTCCAGTTCAAGTCCATCTCCAGCTGTAACTCTCTGCAAGATTTGGGGCCACTCACATTGGCCCAGCCCTTTCTACCTCACAGAGTTGTTGTGGGAAAATATTGGAAGAGGAACTGCTACATACATTGACTTGAGTTCTTGGGCTACAGGCAGGACAAAAATCTAATTATTGAATTAATAAACATTTATTTAGAAGAAAATAGCTTCAGGAGCCAATGGCTGCTATAGCTTTAGAAAGGAATGGGGGAAAATAATCACTTTTCTGAATAGATTCTGTCTTGCCTTTATCCTCCTCAGTGTTAAGAAGATGCTAACTGCAAAAATTTATAAATGAACATATTTCAAATCATGCACCAGTTAAAGAGAAAGGGGCCTGTCCTTGTAAATCATTTTTTCTAATTGTTACATGTTCATAAATCATATGCCATTTTAAACAGTTCTTCCTGCCTGTTGTTAATGTCACCCTTTTACTGAGAGTAACACTGACTGAAATGCAGAATCAACTGAGATTTCATAATGTAAAGTAGCCCAGAATAGATGGCCTTTTGGTTATGGGTATTCAGTCTTATAGCTGTCCTAATCTCAGCAGGAGCTTCTGCTAAGACATATTTACAAGATGTCTGGTCAAAGTAATTACACTAAGAATGGAGTAAAACAAAAAGAAGAAAATAACACATATTCTGCCAATTAAAAACACATTTTTTTAAAAAAAATGAGGAATTTATTTTATTTGTATTATTTATCCAAAGTTCAACATTCAGGTTTTGGGAATATTTTCTAAAGAAATTCAGTAGTGAATTAACAAGAGTAATATGGGCCAAAATTCTAGATTAAATTTTTAATTTTGTGGCCATTTCTCAGCTTGGTTTTTGGGTTTCCTTTGATCCTGCCCGTACATACTTAGTGCAAATGTTGGAGCCAGGGAAGTCAACACGTATAAACTGTAAGAGGTAAAGTCTTCCATGGGAGTTGATCTAGTGTCATCCAACCTGCATAGAAGTCTACATATGCAGCCTTTTCTGAGTTAGGTGACCATGTCTAATTTGTACAGATTGAGGATGGGGCTGGTCTGAAACTGTTACTTTGGAAATGTGGTTAGCATCCTTTAATGCCTGGAAGCCCTTGGCAGGATTTTTTTTTTTTTTTTTTTACAAATAATGTATGGGCTTTCCATAGGACAAAGTGGTAGTAACTTACCAGAAGCTGCTGCAATATGCAATGGAAACATAGACACGGCTTTCTCAGTATGGTGCACGGTTACATCTGATAAGCAGCAATTAAGGTCAGCAGGGAACAATTATATTCTGTACTTTGCAGGGCACTGCAATCACACAAAAACTATATACTTGTATGATGCTAAGACAGCAGTTCATGTCACTGCCTGTATATCATAATGAAGTATGAGCAACAGGTCTCTCCTGTTGCAAGAAATCCTCTATGCCACCACAATCAAAAAGGGGACATTGCTGTATGAACTTTAAATAAAACACTGCCATAGTAGCCAACATATTAATATTGTTTTAAGAAAAATAAAGCAGAATTCTTCATCTTTATTTTTTAATATTTATTTTCCTTATATCACTGTAGTATTATAGCTGACAACTGAGAGAAATCAACTTGTAGGACTCTATTTTTCAAACTGTCATGGTCTATTAATGGTATTTTCTTGAGGAATTTAATCTGTCAAATCAGGAATCAGCACAGAATAAGGTGTGTGGACTTTTGATTCATTATATCTCTCATCTCAGTAATGCACATGTGACTAAGTACTTTTTGTGCCTCTGAAAGTACGGAAGTTTTTTTTTTTTAAAATGTGTTTTATCCTCAGGTGGAAATCCTTCATCTTCTACATTCTGAAAGGGAAGGGATCATTGGTGTAAAAGCAAAAGAGTATTTGCAAGAATGTTTTTCATCTCTTTTTTCCAGTTACAACTTTCCTCCTAAAACCATAATCTGAAATCTGAAAGCCACATCAAGCTGAAGGAAATGGAGCTACAAATTACCAATATGATTGGTACAGCCACATTTAAGCATTTTTATGTCCCATTCAGCAGGAAAATCCAAGCGCATCTGAAAACATTTATGCAAGTGACTCATAATTAACTGTGGGAGGGAATGCTTTAATCTAAAGATCATAAACATAATTTTCTTTGGGAATTGTAGGTAGGATAAAAAGGAAAGTGGGACATGACTCCTATTTCTCACAAGTGAAAAATCAGTGCTGTCAACAAAATTCAGAAAAGCCCTGTTGGGGCCCGCCAAAATCTATGAAGTCCAATATGTTGCTTCCCAAAGTTTCAAAGAGATTCCTTTGGGATGCTCTTCAGGAGAGTGTGAAGATATTAGCTATCTCCTACTATTCAACAGGGGACGCGGTGGCGCAGCGGCTTAATGACGCTGAAAGTGCCGGCCAGAAATGGCTGAAAGCTTCAGCGGTTCGAGTCCAGCCTCGCGTTAACAAGGTGAGCTCTTGTTTCTATACCCGCAGCTTCTGCCAACTCAGCAGATCGAAAACATACGTGAGTAGATAAATGAGGACTCTCACCCCGGTGGGAGGAAAAATGCTGGCAACGGCTCAACAGAGAGACGGGACAAGTTGCCGGTAAAAGCGCGAAAATCGCGCTCGTCCGAAAAAGGGGCGCGAAGCAACGGAAATCCCGCCTCCTGCGCTGCCAGCTGGGCTGACGCTCTAGGAATTAGGCTCTGGCAAAGTCTAATTCCGAAACTAGAAAGATGCAATTGCCTTGAAAACCGCTAGGGGGCGGTCACTGCAGGGCTGTTAAGCAGATTAAAAAAAAAAAAAAAACTATTCAACAATTGGTATTCAGGACCCTGCTGTGACTGGGCTGAAGTTTCACTGTAAACACTCTGACCTACAGTAATTGACAGACTTTTAGACATTTTCATAAATATGTCAACTTTCATTTTAAAACTATATGAACCATTACAACTCCATAAATCAATTACACATTATAGAAAAGGCTTTCTTTTTCTGCTCATAATCAATGGCCCATCCATTTCAATGAGTGGCCCAAAATTCTAGTAGAAGGTGGGGAAATCTTTTTCTCTACACATTTTTCCCCATCATATATTTCTGGTTCTCCAGATCATAACACAAAGTTGCTGGTGCATGAGTGCAATTTTTAGGTATCTGCAAGGTGGAAAAGAAATTTGGATTCGGTACCTTTGCTTTAATTTTTTAAGTCATATCACTCTTTACAATTCTTCCAAGATGTAAACCAAAAGTGATCATGTCTTTGGTTTTTTTAAACAGGAAGGATTTTTACTGCTTATTTTACTTTACAGTAAAATGTACTTATGTACTATTTTACAGTGGACAGCCATCGTTTTGAAGCATAGTCATAAGACTGCTCTCAGTTTGAAAACATCACGTCTGATCCAATTTTTTTTAAAGATAATGAATAATAAGAAAAAAGAGAAGCAATGGCTTTGAAACTGCACATTGGCAGTTAGCAACTCAGTTGACGTTTGTCTCTCCTGTGCTGAGATGTGTTGCATTCCAATATAATTTGTAGTAATTATTTCTAATTCTAAGAGCCAGTCTGGAGTAGTGGTTAAGGCATCAGAGTAGAAACCGGGAGACTGGGAGTTCCAGTCCTGCCTTAGGCACAAAGCCAGCTGGGTGACCCTGGGCCAGTCACTCTCTCTCAGCCCTAGGAAGGAGGCAATGGCAAGCCACTTCCAAAATCATGCCAAGAAAACTGCAGGGACATGTCCAGGCAGTTGCCAGGAGTCAACACTGACTCAAAGGCACACAGAAAAAGAAAAAGAAAAAGAAAAAGAAAAAGAAAAAGAAAAAGAAAAAGAAAAAGAAAAAGAAAAAGAAAAAGAAAAAGAAAAAGAAAAAGAAAAAGAAAAATAAATCTAACTATATGTGCCTCTGTATCTAAATTAACAGACACATCTGTGTCTTATTCTCCTGATGCATAAGTACCCATCCAAAGGAAAATCCTCCTTGCCAATGCTGGAAAAGCCAACAGACATGACTCTGCTGCTGTTACCAACAGTGCAACCCAGTAGCTTGTATTCCTACTATGCTTCGAGGACATAGTGGCATTATAGTGGCACTCACTGGTAGAGCAAAAAAACTGAATAGTAATTGGACAGGTCCTGAGAACCTGAATCATCTAATAATTTCCCACACACAATTTTTTTAAACATATACCCAACCTAGCATATATTTGGTTCTTATACTTACTAGCCCAATGCTTCAGCTTACATATTCTTTCCTTTCCCACATATCCTTTATGAACAGGCTTGTGAGATGATAGGCTGATCTGAAGCTTATGCAAATTCGGGCATAATCTCTCTCACATTTGATCCACCACATTTTTGGTGGATATTGTTCTGCTTCCCCAGTATGCTTATGATGGTGCCTAGCCAATAAAGTTCTGATAATTGTCACTTCACATGATAGTACAATTCCTCTCTCTCTCTCTCTCTCTCTCTCTCTCTCTCTCTCTCTCTTTCACTTGTACTGTTTTCACTGCAATGAGGTTTTTTCAGAATCTACAAAACTGTTGCTGTTTAACATTATTGTTGCAGACAAATTTTGCTCCAATTTTAAAATGCAGATCTAATTGCAATCCATCAACTGGTATATATTGGACTAACTGGAAAGACTTTTTTATAAGAGAAGAGGGGGGAACTTCACTTAATAAAGAGCATATCAAGACCCCAGCTGTGGCTAATGTGCATAAAAAATTCAGCCTGTCAGATCTTCACTTTTCTAATTCAGTAATCTAAATAATTTATTTGACATTTTAGCTCAAGATGACCTTTCCAAGGAAAAAATTACTGTTTTAAACTTTTAGCAAGTGCAACCACTGCAGCGGAGCGCCTGTTGAAGTCTGCATTTTCCCAAATGAACAAAGGTTAATCTTGTACAGCTCAAACACATCTCTGACCCTTTTAAACAAGTTCACCAAATGTCAGTTAATTTTTTAAAATCTAATTTAAATTAGATTGTAATATTTGTGTATAACTAGTCTCCCATCCCCCAAGTCTGGAGTTTTGTTTCTTATGCACAGAGAGCACCTGATATAAGTTCCAGACTGGAAGGATATAATGAAATGGTTTGTTTCATGCAAGTCATGACATTCTAAGAATCTATCCTTCATACAAAGCATTGTTTGAGAAACAAGATCCAAAATATGGAGAGATGAACAGGTGGATATGTTTAAAAAGTTAGTTCCAGTGGGAGCATGTATGTATGGGTTTGAGGCTCTCCAAACCTGTTTATCCAACTGTGGGAATGAGGTCATGAAATTAATAAGCATATTCCTTGCTATCTTCATAGCTAAATATTGCATTGGTTTCGTAGAAACTTTATTGTAGATAAAATATTTTTTGACCCAAGTTGCTGTTTATTTAGCTAGCTTTTTTTTTTAAAAAAAAAGACTTTCCAAGTTAGCATATTTCCTTCTTTTCACATAATAGGCTATAAAATTCCCAAGTTTAGATGATTCTACATACATTCTTTGTCTTTCGCTTTAGGAATCCATTAGAAATGCAATATTGAAATCTTGGTGAGGTCCTGGGAGACTGGAACATCATAGTTTTTTCTGTTCGCCATTAGTTCTTTTTTAAGGGAAAGGAATTGGTTCTGGATCTCCAACCTAGCCATACATTTGAAGGCCCATTATAATTAGAACTCTTTATATCTGTATCAAATTGAATGGTCAGGCAATATCAGTGTGTATGATATTGTGAAAATTTAAATCCCATTTTCATATAGTCTTCTCATTCATTTTTGTCTCCCTCAGCTTCCTACTTCAACTTCTTTCTCAATAAATTAAAAGTCAAGGAAATCACAGTGTTCTAAGTTACTTAAATAGGAAGTGAAAATAATAGATCCTGTGACAATACCTTTAACAGCATCAAACAACAACATCTGCCTCTCCCATGTCCTTGGGAAGGACTCAATAGGTGGATAAAAAGGCCAAATCCAGTCTAAACATCTGGCTGAGTGTGTGACCAACAATAATATATGGACAACTATGGACAGCTGAAGCCAATGTGTGCATTTCCCCCCCCCCCCCCCATGCTATAAAAGAAGACATCTTTAAATATTCTTTCCCTTCTACTCATTTACTAAATGGGATTCCATTTGACCACTACCTCTAATAACTTACTTAGTTACTTACAGTACTCCGCCTATCTGACTTTGGCTGATCTCAAAAAGCTAGGTAGGGATAAGCCTGGTTAGTAGTTTGATGGGCTATAGATTATTCTGAGAAGCTGAACAATGAAAAAGGGCAGCAGCAAACCACTTCTGTGCTGTTGCCAAGAAAAGTACATGGATATGTCCATACAGTTACCAGAAGGCAGTTAGTATTTTTATACTTCCGTTCCATGAAAAAGCCACCAAGCTGGTATAAAACATGTGAAAACATAATGCAGTAAAAATATTCTTAAAAACCACTACTAAAATTATCCTGGCATATCAGCAGTAAAAATAGATCATTACAAAGTAATTTTTAAAAGTTCTGCCTTAACATTTTTTTTAAAAAGCTGAAGGAATAGGGCCAATCATAGCTTTAAAGAGATGATATGTTACTGTTTAGGACCAACACCAGAAAAAACCTTTTATGAATTTTCAACAAAAAGTCCTCCTTGACTGGCAGTAGCCTCCGAAGATCCCCTTTGCTGATGCTGCTAATTGGATACCCCTGTGATTTTAGGGCTAGACACTGGTACAGGTACCAAGATCTTCAAATACCTTCAAACTTGTCATATATGTGTATGTGTGTGAGAGAGAGAAAAGATAAATCATCTCACCTGAGCCTCTAACTGACCTTATGCTCTTTAATACTTAACTCTTAACAATTTCACAATCTAGAAATACCGACTGGGGTATTTCTGCTACGGCCTGAATGCAGCCATGTTGATCTACCCTGAGATAGTCAGCTTTACATCTCTGTTGCTTGGCAGAAACTAAATTGGAGAATCTGTTAGAAGGATAAAATATCTTCCCCACTCCAAGATTATTACGCAATATGAAGGCGTTATATTGTTGAAAGAACAGCGAGGACCAGATTCTTTAACAAAATAATACATTTTCTGAGTGTTCTACATGTATCTCCACATCATTTCCCAGCTTTAAAAAAACAAAAAACTAACCAACAATAACTCCTACATTCCTGTCAATCGCATCAGCAGCGTTTGCCATCTTCAGGGTAAGTGTCAGACAGTGGGAACAGGCTGCCCCAGAGGCTAAACTTAAATGCCAACTTCTCAAAAATGTGCTAAGTTGTACAGATAATTGTCTTGTGCACTTATGTACTATATCCAGTATATCATTTCAATTCATTAACTGCTGTAAAAAGAAAAGATGCAAAGATATTGCCATTTTAATAGAAAAACATTAACAGAAATTTTGCACCCAGTATCAGAATATTTGTTATGAACCTAAGATCATTCTTTCTCCATCAAATAGAATGAAAAGCTAAATTCACCCTTCCCCGCAAATCTGTATACGTAAAAAACAAAAAGCCAAGATAACTATAATAAGACTAGAAGACAAGTCTCACTAGCAGGCAAAAGAGGAGCACAAACCCTGAGGAGGCTCCACATCTGATTCTGTACATGTTATTGTCAGTTTATCTTTACTGTGATTCCTGCTTTTAGTTTGATAAGGACGCAGGTGGATTCATATGATACTTCTTGGGATTTAATTTACTATTTTTAAAATGTTTGTGCAAGCAACTTTGGAAATTCCTCTGCTTTGAAAGGTATATAAATTTCAAATAAATAAAGGTGAAATGGCTAAAAATGTACAGCAGTTCATCAACCCAAGAGATCCGTTCAGCATGCCAGGAATGGAAAGTATGTCACCGAGCAAAACCAAGAAAGAAAAACGGGTGAAGGATCTTTTAAAAATATGCATACGATCCAGGAAAAAAAAAGAAATCAGAAGTGCAAAAGAAATCATAGAGAGAAAAACAGGTTTTATAGCGAAATCAGTTTTGTTCCCAGCGTACATCCATTGACTTCTGTAGAAATTCATATAAAGAAAAGTGGCATGATAAGCACATAAGCATCTTTCAGACTTTATGAGAACGAAGTATATGAACATTGCAGTACTGATGTTAATTGTCTGCTTGTCTGCTTATTTTCATATGCATATGTCTTTCCAATATATCCTATGTGTTAATAGAATTATTGCTCTATTAATAATAAATATAAAGAGCTTTCCCGATCTTCCATTTCTTCCTCCTCAAATCACAAGTAATGTTTGTTTGTTTTTTTTAAACTCTATCAGGAAAATCTATCAGCAGCACAAACCAAACAGCAAAATCCTGCAACACTGAGGTATTCACTAAAGTATTTAAGGGCCTATTACTCTAAGTGGGATCTGCATGGAATATAAAATCAATAAGGCATGTTTTTAGTTGGGGACCAATATATGCTGTCTTATATACATATGCTTGAAAGCAAGTCAATCACTTTAGGAGAAGGGGCTTCTCAGAAATAAAGTGGTGATTAGAAGGAACAGAAAGCAGTCTTCCAAGAAAGATTTTTATGTATGTAATAGCTGGTATTTTAGCCAGTTACATTCTTCCTTCCATTTTCTTTATAATTATCTTGTTTATTTAAAAAAAAAACCCTGAACATTTACATGGTATTTGGTCGTTTTCATTTGGCCTAATAAAAGGACTGTCTTCCTATGGATTTCTTAGATTGCTTTAACTCTTTTCAAAGCAGGTAGATTCGCAGTGTTTCTCAAACTTGGCAATTTTAAGATGAGTGGACTTCAATTCCTTGCTGGCTGGGGAATTCTGGGGGTTGAAGTCCACCCATCTTAAAGTTGCCAAGTTTGAGAAAAACCAAAACACACATTTTCACAAGCAATACCCAAAGAGTCTGAATACAACATACAATGTATAAAAAAATTGAGCTGTTTGAAAACAGTGCATTTCATACCAAAAACACTGACCTATGGACCAATCAATAATGTTCAAAACAATTGCAGATGCTATAAACTCTTTTTCAGAAGTTATGCTGCATAGATACCTACATACCTATTTCACTATGCCCTTTGAGAACAAACAATGGTCTACAGAGTAAGGAGAGAAAAGGAGTAAGAACTAGTAAGCCATAAAAACTAAAGGCATGGGATAAGAAAAAGAAGAGCCAAAATTAGTTTATGCCAACTCCATTCATTTCACCTCCCCATAAGCGTTCAGTTTTTGCAAAGTATCCTTGCTTCCACCATCTTCATACACCACTTTGTACAGCTTTTACTCTTTAGACATTACTTTGCTTTGCTAAAAATGTAATTGTTGTGCTATTATAAATATTTCTCATTGTTCCAAAGACTCACAAACCTTTTGGAGTGTACTGAGTCTGCCAAAGGGAAGGAGAACTCTCCTCCCCAAACCCGTAGATTGCCCTAGGGAAGTCCCCAAACTCTTCAGCTCATCAACCCTTTCATGAAGTTTCAGATTGTTCATTGACCCCCAAACATTTATTATATGAAGATAATTTAATAAATTCAATAATAATAATAATAATAATAATAGCAGCCATCATTTATTGACCCCTTGGATAGTCCCATTGATCCTTGGGGTTCAATACTGACCACTTTGGAGAACCCAGCCCTAGGTCAAGGAAATTGCTAGCGTAGGAAGACATTAACTGGAGATACACATTTGTTGTTTTTGCAGTTGAATATTTATGTTACAATCTAAGGTTCAAAGTAGATGTGATAATTGAAAAAATTATTTTTATCTCCACCCTGGCCACATGCATACAAAATAAAGAGAAGGTGGAAATGGAGGCTCTTGCAGTGCTTTATGAGCCACAGACTACGTAACCCTCCCTAAATAAGCTTCAATCAGCTCAGACCAAGGCTCCAGTCCCATTTGTCAATGTCTGTCTCACTTCTAGCACCACAACCACAAAAGCAAAGCAAATGGCTATAGTAACAATCTGGGAGGGAAGTGAAGTTCCACGACCCTCTGCCACATATGCTTTTAGCTCTTAAGCAAAGATTTTCTCTGTCTCTCCCCCCCACCCCCCAATTATTATGACATTTAAAATCTTCTAAAGCAGCTGCTTCCCTATTCACTGTAAATATATATGAACAGAGACATTCTGTGCTAAGGTGCTGAAAATAGCCTTGGGAGTCAGAGGTGATAAAGTGTTTAAGTAAAACTGGTTCTCTTTTCGTACATTTATTGTTGTAGAAGTTGGCTGCCTGAGTAAAGCTCTAAGTGTTAAACCTCACATTTCAATTGTAAAAAGCTCCCAATATGTTTTCCTGCTGTTGTTCCTATCAGTCTTCTTTCTGAAGTCCTTCAGTCTAATTGATTTCATTTCCCATTATTTCACTCTCCTTGCCCCTTGTCACATCCCTGAGTGAAGGAATAATGTCATTTTACCAACAGATGGTGATGTTTATTTTAGTGTTAGTGACAGACATCTTGCTAGGCTTTTTACAAGGGAAGGGGGTGAGAAGGAAATATTGAGTTACAGCAGGCTGGGCTCTCTAGCAGCAGGGGAGCTAAGAGCAGGTCTTTCCTTGATCCCTCCACCACCGCTGGACCTCCTGGGTTGCACACGTGTTGATACGGAGGATGGCATCTGCCCCTGCTCACACTGTCTGAACAGAAGGAAAGGTGCAAAAAAACATATGAAATAGCAGGAACGTACCTCTTTTTTAAAAACGTGAGTGTAGCACCTAAGTGTTAAAAATGTGGCGGAGGCAAAGTCTGGGAAGCTGTGCCAACGGTTACTGTGAAGCAAAAGAGTTCAGTTGCCTGCCATTGAGGAAATCAGCCATGGTAGCCTGTACATAAATTTAGTATTTGGTATTTCTGTTGACATCACTCTGGTACCTTGTCAAGGGTGCCCAATTTCACCTTGATTAGCCTGGCATGAAGACCACATTGGCCTGAGGCCAGTAGTCCACTGCATGTGCAAAGTCTGGCAATAACCAGATTAACCTGGGTACCTATGGAGCTTTCAAAGGAGCTTAACCAGTCCAGAACTGCCATTATAATGTCCTGCCTCTGAAATAAGGTTATATGTACCTACAGTTGATTGCTTTTCTCCTGAAATAATCCCCAGGCTTTCTTTCTGCCCCTCTTTGCTACTGATACTCAACTTTCCTATTGATATTGTTCTCCAAGGATGGGCTCAACATATCCCTACTGTAGAGCTATACTATACTTTCCAGGCTAAGGGCCACACCAGGTTGGCTGGGGGCCACACTTTAAAGCATTAGTTGCTGAGGCTCAAGGCAAAAAATAAATTTATTTCATTTCTATTTAAATAAAACTAAGAATAGGGAATACAATTAATCTCCTGTCATGCTGAATCCTTTCCCCTTGTCTCTCAATTAAAATTATCACTTGGTAACAACTTTTGATGGTCTTTAGGAGCGCATCCAAGGTTTCCTGAGCTCATGCAAGCCTTGAATCTCAGGCTGGCAATCTGATACCACAGAACAATGATCTGTTCTTGTTAGACTATAGTTAAGTTTGCAGGCCAATATTAAAGACCAATCATTCCTTTTGTTTCAAAAATGTAGTCAAGCTGATCTCTCTCATTTGTCAAACTATAATGTGTACAGGGTACACTTCACATCTTTTAAAAATATTTCAGTATTGGTAGTATAGGAGAGGGGGAGAGAAAGGGGTATTTGTATACATGAGAGTTTGCTTTGTTGTTGTTCAGTCGTTAAGTCGTGTCCGACTCTTTGTATAAGAGAGAACATTCAATAATAAAATCCTGGGAAATAACTGCACCCAGAACTCCCACTAGTAGGATCTCAACAAAATGGAAGACATAATATTGTCCTGGCCCAGCTATAGAGAATGGATACCACAGATATAATGGAAATATCATTTCCATCAGTAAAAAAGTAGGGGAGAAGAAATGTCACAGATGTTCTCAGCACTTATCTTGAACTAAGCCAGTGTTCTCAACCTTGGCAACTTTAAGATGTGTGGACTTCAACTCCCAGAATTCTGGGAGAATTCTGGGAGTTGAAATCCACACATCTAAAAGTTGTCAAGGTTGAGAAACACTGAGCTAAGCAATGAGACAAAGTAATTGACTAGGCAAAAATCTGCAATCCATTTGCCCTTCTTGCTGCTTTAGCAAGAATGTGAATGAAACATCTGAATGAAAACGGGGGGGGGGGGGGGGGGGGAGAACAATCACTACCTGCTCAATATAGGATTAAATAGCTCTGTTTCTCTGATATTCAGAAAAGAATCAGAGATAAAAATATTGCTTAGCACCCCTATTTTTTTAGTTTTGCAGTACTGTTCCCATTTAGCCACTTGTAATTTAATATGCCCACATCTCTAGAAAGCATACACAGCAGTCAGTGTCAAGTTGACATGGGCTGCAGGCCAAGTAGTGCCTGCTAAGGAATCCACTTTCTTGGCATTTCTCAGGATCATCATGCTATTATACCAAACCAATGGGAATTGACCTTCTCCCCATTCTCCCTGTTCCATCCCCGCCCCAACTACCTTCTTTCATGTCAGCTTTATTTGGAAAGGAAATGTCTACAACAGAAGAAAAGCCTTGTATCTGTGTGTCTGACCCACAATGCCATTTTTCCTTCTTACAATCCTCTAAAACTACCTTTTCTGCAAAGCTGGTCAAATTATGCTTGAGCCCTCAAACTTGTACAGCATATGAAGCTGGTGTAACTGCAAGAGTCACATATTCATTCTGTCATTATCTTCAGCTCCATTTCCATTCTGTTTTTCTCTTGTATCCCTCGTGTGAATTTGTTGACTGTCAGCCCTTTGGAAAGGCATCTATCTCCTTCTTTTCCTAGTGTGTGGGTGAGGATGTGTGGTTCCACACAAACAGGTGCCTAATAGGTAGATGTATGTGTGCTAAAGCATGAAAATAGAGTTGCCATTTGCTACAACTAGTTTGAAATGTGCTGCTTCTATTATTTAGATTCCATATTTTTATCCCACTCATTTTCCAAGGAACGAAGAATTACATGAGTTCATGATGATCGGACCTTGTTATGAAGACTATTCCTACAATAATTCTGGCCCCTTGATTAGATTGAAAGAATTTGTGACTTCTCTGACATCAACTTGTCACCAGCTAACTGCATGATTCTGCAGAGAATTAAATTAAGATCTCCCTGGTGTAAGTACAGCATATTCATTATTACACTACACTAATTTTAGAAAATAAGCTTGTTAAATATATTATTGAAATACTTTTTGCATATTAACTCCATCCCCCACAACTAAAATTAAGATATTGAACAGAGTTGTTTGTTTAATATTCTTTCCCTAGGGGAACTACTTTGGCTGCATCGCAAATGTATTATTTCAGATTTCCTTAGATTTTAGGGAATGCTTGCTTTGAGATATATTCAAGGGCCCTGAATAAAATTGTATAAACACATATTTTAAAGAAACTCATGGTGGTGATTGCCATTTTCTTTCTTTTTTTACTTACAGATCACAAAATGAAGCAATATTCTCAACATAGTACAACTCAACCCATTTTAGAACAAAGATATATATGCCTTTAGTGCAAATTCATGAGATCCAGGCCTAACTATGGTCAGAGTGGTCAGGTTGTAGAATTCCTCCAAAATTGAGGGACAGATAATCCTCCTATAATTCAGATGATGCTGTGCTGTTATTTCAAACACCAATTGGTCTAAAGCAAGCTTTGTGTTCTTTAGCTGCACGATGTAGTATAGAAGTACTCAGAAATAACAATGCAAAAATTAAGGTTTAGTATTTACTAAGCATCTAAAATTCAATAATTTTGAACAGGTTAAAATCTTCAAGTATTTAGTGGTAGTGTTTTATGCAGGGCACATGTGGAGTACAGGTAGTCCTTGCTTAATGACCAAAATTGGGACCGGCAACTCCATCACTAAGTGACACAGTCATTAAGTGAGACATCATGTAACTGCAACAGACTTCTGACCTTACTTCTCCCACAGTCATGAAGTGAAACATCACATGACCGCAACTTGTGATTTTACTGCCGGATTCTCCATTGACTCTCTGCTTGTCGGAAGCTGACTGTGAAGAGTCAATGGAGAAGCCAGCAGTAAGATTCGCCAGTTGCCATACACCCGAATCTTGATCACATGACTGTGGTGATGCTGCAATGGTTGTAAGTGCAAGACTAGTCATAAAGTTACTTTTTCAGCACTGTTGTAACTTTAAATGGTTGCTAAACAGGACAGTCGTTAAGTGAGGACTACCTGTATGTTGTCCAAAATGCACAGAAGTCAGCAACAGCCCTGCAGTCTTTCTATTACACTAGAGGTACTTTTTTTCAAGCCAGCTAGATATTTTAACCAAATAATAGTTCCCAAATTCAGAAGAGCCTGATCCTGGCAAAATTGAATGCATTTCCAATGGCTGTTTTTGAGTGGAAGTTATGGGGTATCCCGTTTGAACAAAGACTTTGCCCCTGTGGTGAAGAGTTCCTTAAACAGCAAGCCACGAGTGCTATATTGCTGTTATTATAAAGTTGCCAGGCTACAGCTAATAACTCCCCATTTAGTCAGATTTCCAGGTATGCCACCTGGATCCATTTTATTTACAGATGTTACTCTTGGATCAATGTAATTTTATTTCTCTGAACATGGCTAAATTTTGTTTTGCTGTTTGTAAAATACATTATACTTTGACCACATCAGTTTTATGGTTTTTAATTTGCTGTCTCAGAATTTGCTTTCTTTTTGTTTTTGAGACAGTGATAGTAATAAAGTTTACTTCTACTACTCCTACTATATCCAAGAAAGACTGCCATGTTTTTCATACCAACCATGTCCAGATGTTTTTTAAAACTTTTTCTGATTAACAGCATCCAGCCACAAAGCACACTTGTACATCATGCAAGAGCAGGAGCAGAGGCAAAGGCCAGATAGAAAGAATCTTGTATACAATAAATACTTTGAGACCACTATAAGTTAAGGACAATGTTTCCTTTAGATCTTCTCATCCGTGATTTTCTTACCATCAAAATATGTAGTGGTACAGCACAAAAGAAGAAATGTTCAGACATACCTAGTTTATCTCAAGCTTGATCTAGACTTTTGATGGGAAATCCTTCCCGGAAGACAGGCAGCCTGGAAATAGGATCTTCACCCATGCTCAGATGTCTGGCAAACGCTTTTGTGCAGCTGTACTAAATTATTCACCACCTTCATTAGAAGGCTTCTATATTTAATCCCTTATTTGATGAGTGGCCTAACAAGTTAAAAAGCTATGGAGCATTGTGTTGAGATGTTTAGACTTGTTTGAACAGGTCATAGACCAGGAGGTAGAAGGATCACACGGTTGCTATTCAAAGAGGAAAGGTAGTGTTTTACTGTGCTCTGTTTTCCAAATGACAATAAATCCACAAATGGTACAAAACTGAAGTAGATGTTTCAATCACCTTTCTGTGTTTAAGCTTGTCACCTCTGCAATTTAATGACGGAGGAGGGTAGATTCAAAGTAATAATTAAAAGACAGAAAAATGCAATATACCATACGCAATAAAATATCTCCCTTCCTCAAACATTCTTTCTAGCTATGTGGCTGGTCTGCTGTATAGCAGGGCCATCCTCTATGTTTGTGTATGTGTGTTTGTGTGTATATGTGTGTGTTTCACAATTAACTATAGTAAGGATGAGGGGAGAATACTACTTTTAAAAAAAAAACTTAGCAAATTAATATGCTCAGATAGCTGTTTTTTCATCATGATAACTACTATTGTTACTAGTCTTATAATTATAGAAATTTTAAAAACATAATCACTAGGCCTATAGTTGGAAACAAATATGTTTCCTGGAGAAATCAGCAAATGCTTCAGACATGTAGCATAATTGCCTTTATTTTGCAAGTATTCGTTAATGCTTTGATCCTCCCTTAGAGCACCATTATCAATGTATTTGCCCTTGTTTAAATATATTTCAATGAAGTTAGTGAGTTTAATTTATCTGATTTCCCCAGCCAGAAAATGTACTGTTATTCTGTGTACGGTTATTCTGTAAATGTTTTCTCGTTGTCATACATGCCAGACTTGAGAGTCCTGAATCTGCTTTGGTCACACTACTTGCTCCTCTATGGTCACCTCTGAGAAGATTAACCCTTTCATTAAGAAACCTTAGCCAGGGTCAAACTACCGCCTGGCTCTCGACTCTAACATCGCTTTGATCTCCCAGCTATGGAGAAATTATTAGCAAATTCTAAGCCTTCCCATGTGATTTGTTTTTGTAAATTTGTAGAAATTATTCCTAATCCTATTACGTGGCCTAGGGCAAACCTGCATTAAATATACGAGCCTTTTTGTTATGTGGCAGATGGATAATAAAGGAATGCTGAATGCAGCCCCAATCCAAGTTATGGGAATCTGGGTACTTCATCAGCATTCACTTAATCCTCTGCCATGGCCTGTGCCTTTGATGAATACTCTCATTTATGACCACTGATGCCACTCACTTAATTTCAGAGCAGAAAAATAATACCTTAAGTGTTAATGTGAATATTTGAGTTTAGAGCTCTCCAATGAATAATTGTGACATTATCGAGGGAACATCTTCTTATACATTATTCACTTGTGTAGACCACATTCACCCAAGAGGGAGCAAGGGAAGGAGGGAGACAGAGCAGGAGAGAGAAAAAGGAAACTTGCAATTTTGTATCTTCCATCCTCTTTGGAAAGTAGACACCGTGCAGACAAAAGTCAGTGTCTTAACCCAAATTCTAGCTGACAATGCGTATCAGCCCTCACTATATTTTGCTCATTGTGGTGCCAATCTTCTGTTTCACCAATGACATTTTTTCAAAGAAAGAGTGGATTTCCTAGAGACTCTACCCCATGCAACTTCCATCACTTATTATTGAATAGGAAAATGTACCCCTCCGTTCTCTTTTCATGCTGTTGCCAGGCAGGATGTCTGTAAGTTTAGGATGAAAATTAAGACAGCACACACTGGGCTGCTTACCTTTTATTTAATTTATTAAAAGTCCTTTCATTTACTCTTCTGACAAGTTTACTCATGAAATTTCTTTAACTTTTAAAGTTAAAAAAGTTGAAATCTCTAGCTATCCTTTTCATAATGACAAATTAGGGCAAGACAATGACACCAAAATATGCTCATCATGCTCCTGTGCATTAAGGTAAATCTTGTTTCAGTGAGTCCCATTACCAAATATATCTTTTTTGAACCTGTATTACAATATAAAGAATCGTGTTGCAGACGATGATTCTTTCAAAGCTTACCTACGGCACACCTTTTCTATTTTGTTCAATATACTGCACTAAAATTACAAGTCCCTAGAAAACCATTTTTCCTCTAATTTACATTTTAGTAAACTTTACCAAGTTGGTAGCTCTGATAATGAGATTATAATATATCTATATCTTTTTCCCATTTCTCCCCATTTTTACATACTAAAAGTAAATCCAGAGATAAATGGTGAGCTGTGTTATAATTTCAGTAAAGGGAAGTAAAAACATGAGCATTTCCCAGAAAGTGTTTTTAAACCCTTTCTAGTTAATTCAAAGTTATTTTAAACATTCTAATTAATAATTTAATGGAGGTGGCAGCACCTGGTTGACTTTGGAAGCTAAGCAGGGTTGGGTGTGATTACTATTTGGATGGGAGATCATCAGGAATCCCATGGCTGTAAGCTGGCCTGGGAATTATAAAGAGCCTTGCAAAACAAGGCAATGGCAAATCACACGTATCAGTCCTAGAAAACCGCATGGTTTCACCCATGAAGTCACCAGCCATTGAGATCAACTCAAAGGATACTTTACCTTTATTTTAATCAACAATTTGCATATTTTTTTGTCCAATTTTGGTAGAAGCAAAAGGAAAGGTGTTTGTGGGCATCCTGGGAAAGGCTGTGGCAATTCCATATCCTCAACTCAGAATGAGGGCAGGATTACATCCAACCTGATCTCATTTTCCTTAAAGAGGAAGATGGAAAAGGAAATGAAGAAAACATTAGCTGTTCCTGCACTGGTGATACAAGTTTAGCCTTTAAAGATTCCAAGCTGTAGGAATGTTCAGTAGTTCAGTACCAAATATCAGTTATTAGCACCAATTTTTAATTTGAAATATTCAGTATTCCCCTATGAAAACAAACAAATAAACTTTGGCTTAATCTGAATTAAACAAATGCCAAATCAAAGTCTCATAATAAGCATCTGACATTTCTCTGTTGAATGATTTGGAGGTGAACCTTTAAGGCTTCTGAAATGATTAAATGCTAAAGACATTTTAGAATGAGAGATTCTTACGTGAATGGGTGGCTTTTGACATTTTAAGCTGCAAATTGTTACCCATAGGAGTAGCCCATTTTACTCAGCTTACTTTGAGGGAGATTGCATTGCCTGCCATCATTACTACGTACTCACCATTAAGGGTAAAACATACAATATTGACAATTAAAGAAAGGACATACTCAGTATTTTATGACCACAAACATTAAAGTAGTGGCCACTGATATGAAATATCTTTTAAAGATATTTGGGAGGTTATTGCCAGATTGTTTTGATCCACCTGTTTAATACCAGTGCTAGTTCACTTGACTACCTGCTTTTATCTCCTGAATAATTTGAAGAATTGAGAGCAAGGAAGAATTTTAAAAGCCTCTTATTTTCATGGATGCTTTTTAAATGATCCTTCCATGCTTTCAAAAGTAAGGTGGGCTTAGTGTCGTATTTGGCCCCTGAGTGGCCTACAACTAAAACTGTTTTATTTCATTTATATTTCAATAAAATTAAAAATGGTTAATACAGTACAACCATTCTCTAGATGTGTATTTAATCATGTTCTCCTTCTGCCACATTTACAAATACAGGGAGTCCCCAGATTAAGAATGTCCAGGTTACAGATGGCCCATAGTTAGGAACGGAGCCTATTGTAGCAAAATTCAAATTAAATGCACAATGATTTGAGCTAAATACACAATGGTTCGAGTTTGTTACACAATACTACTTATACAGTATTATACAATGATACTGTTCTGGCTTACATACAAATTTGTCAAGGACAGACCTTGGGAAGAGAACTCGTTCTTAAACTTGGGACTACCTGTACAAATTGATAACAATTTGGTCTGTCGCTGTTGGAGGCACTTGGGTTAAAAAGACAAATACTACACAGTGATGTTGCATCACAAGCTCCACTCATTTTGTACGTATGTGTGACATCATGAAACACACACAAAAGGGGTGAAGCTTACAGTGCCATGGTGCAACTTTGCTTTCATCACTTGACCCACCTTG
Source organism: Liasis olivaceus (assembly GCA_030867105.1). Taxonomy (NCBI): domain Eukaryota; kingdom Metazoa; phylum Chordata; class Lepidosauria; order Squamata; family Pythonidae; genus Liasis; species Liasis olivaceus. The sequence continues at coordinate 58,418,257 of CM061349.1, forward strand.
ACCCTCCTGGAAATGCCTCTGCACCCCTTGGGAGTCCCCAAGATCTTCAGGGCCTTTGGTATTCTAAAAGGAGAAGCATTTTTTGTTCTTCAGATGAACTCACAAGAGTTTCATTCTCTTTAGCTTCACTTGTAGTGAACAAGTGTAAAGCAGTGAACAGTAAACAGCTGTAAAGCAGATAAGGAACAAGCTTTCCTGCACTGCAATATGAAGGGGCATCTGCAGAGGTGGCATCAAAAAAGTCAAGATGGCAGCTGACAGTGCACAATTGAAGCCCTGTGCCTTTTTCATGCATTATGCATGGAACACATATACAAAAGAAGTGGGGCTCTGGTCACACAGTCACAACCATCTTGACTTTTTTTACCCCTTCCTCCAGATACCCTGGCCATAAGACCATGAATATCAGTACTATGAATTTCCTCATCCCAAAGCTATCAATATCAAGTACGTGAAGTAAAATATTTCATTTCAGAGTCAAACCGCTAAGAACCACCTAGCATTTTGCTTTCTATGAGAATGGACACTGCAATATGTGGCCTGTATTAATCATGTTAATTTGCTAAAATATGCTACAAAAATTATGAACTTTTCTTTCAAAATATTTATTTACAAATGGCGGATATGCCATAAAAATACACAATATAATGCCAGTCCGGCTTCTATTGATTTTACTTAAGTATGTATGTAAGTATTAAGGAATATAATTTTTAAGAAGTCTCTGAGTATATTTCAGCAATGTATCTGGTTATACACCCTAAGAACTTGTTAATTTACTAAAAAGGTTAAAAATACACCTATTTTAAAATACACAGTTAGAAATTATTTCAAGGTATGTCATGGGAAGAACAGTGCTGGTTCAGATCTACCTGTGAAGACTTTCCTCTGGGGGTTAAAGTTCCCCTCAGTTAAAACCGGGGCAAGAAAGAATTCCTTTAAAGTAGATAAAGTTATGCCAGGTCCTTACCATAATAACTGAGGAGAGCGGAAATTGGCTACTGTCTTCAACGTGATACAATCTGTCATTTTAGAATCCCTTATTTGCATTTAATTAAAAGACTAGCTTCAATGTAGCCTTTCAAGAACTTTGGGGACAGAAAAAGTAACATCCATTCAAGGTGTATATAGATAAGGCTTTATTTATATAGAATGTCTCACTTCCCAATCCTCATTCTAGGTTTGGCAATGTTGCAGGGCATTTCAGTCAAATCTTTTTGTAACTTGGAGATCTAGCCATTTGTGTCATCAGAACTAAAATCAGCACTGGATTGGATGTGTGTGTGTTCCCTTGGCACATGCTATCAGTTCCTAACAAGTATCAGTTAAGATCTATGGAAGAGTTGTTTAAATATCTCTGTCTTAAGTGAAAATGGAGCAATGGAAGAAGGCTATTTTGTTTTTAGACATCCGGAAGACAGCCAATTGAGTACAGCATCAGTGTTCCTAAATCCTAGGAATTTCCAGGCACACAAGACCCTTCTCCATTCATATGAAGAGAGTCCAGTGACATCTTTAGTCCTCTCCTCCCCACATCATTCTTCACTCACCTCATTCTGAATGTAGCCCTCCTGAAAAAGATTTTAACATGTCAAACCATACCATCCAATTTTCACAGGACATTCTACCTATGTTTCAAACATAGCTATTGGGTAAAACACTAACAAATATAATCTAAATTTATTTCATTTGCCTTCCAAAGACAGTTTGCATATTTTCCCCCAACTGAGCTTCAGTCAGCTTCAGTGGGAAAGCTATAAACATTGATAATCATGGGCTAACGTGCACTCCTAGAGAATTTCTTAGAGAAAGCCTTATTGTCTCTACAGGTGTCACTTTCAGAGAAGTATGTTTTGGAGTGAAAACTTGAGATATCTAACAATTGTTGTGGGGACGGGGGGCAGCCCTGGAATCTATGCACTAACAAGCAAAAATTATGAAGCAGTTCTGGGTTGAAATGACATATTCACAGAATCATTCATGGGAAAAACTTTATTGAGGTTACCTTCAACAGTTCAGATCATGAGGAATGAAACTTTCACTTTAGAAATACATGTCCAGGGATGATGTGATTGTACTATTTTTGTGCTTGAATTGAGCATGTCTGATATATGATTATAACAAAATAAATGTAACAATAAATATCCCATCCTTTTCACTGCTCAGTAGCAGCTTCCTTTGCCCCCTCCCTCTCTGCTAACAGCACAAGGTGTAATCTTCCAAGGGGTTGACTGTAAATAATCCAGTTAAGTACAAGGCTACTGTTACATTTACAAGTATGGAAAGCTGTAAAGACTTTCACAAGATTCTGACTTAAAGCACCTCCTTTAGCTGCACTCAAACCATTGTTCTTGATCTCAAAGATGATAGGTATTCATTTTCTGAGTACTTGATAAAGAAATGATACATATACTTGATGTTCTTTTATGAAGAAGAATCTATTACATTGTCTATACCCTTTTGCACTTGAAATATGATGCTTGAAATGACTCTGTGTTTTAATCCCATTTAGATTTACAAAGCTATACAGTATCTGGGAGATCAAAAATGGTGCCTTTATCATGGGCTGGCTCTAGAATAAACAATGCCTCAGGTGAAGAATGCCTTCAATGTCCCACACACAAAATAAATGCACACTGCTCTTTTAAAATTGTTTATATTGTCTATAGCAGTTTTCTCAACCCTGGCAACTTGAAGATATGTGGACTTCAACTCCCAGAATTCCCCAGCCAGATTCTAGCTCGAGAATCCTGGAAGTTGAAGTCCACACATCTTCAAGTTGCCATGGTTGAGAATCACTGGCCTATAGGACAGAATAGTATTTATATTTACAGTACACACAATGCTTGGCAAATCTGCCCAAAAGGAAAATTGAAACGTACTTATTTTTATTTAGAATGAATGGTATCTAATGGGAAATTGTAAAAAAAAGAAAGAAAGAAATAAACTACTGTAAGGCTAGCTGATGAAAATTCATTTTTTGTAGTGAGCATCCAAATCACCTGAAAACACCTGGGTGAACAAATTTTTTTCTAAATCCATTGTTTATTTCGGTCTAGCTCACTGCAGCAATAAATTAATAAATGCTGAATCCCAACCCTCACCTTAGGGAGAAACCAGTGGTCAACCTGGATGAATGGGATGTAGCCTCCCTAAGACATTTCCCTTCATGACTCAAGCTGTATTCTGATCATTCGCCCTACTAAACAAGGCCATGACAAAAAACAGGTATACCTGGCTTCTAGGTCTAACATCTTCCACCACATCAATATCAATGGAATACAGTTACCATTCCTGATAATTGGTTTCAACTGAGCCTATAGTCAGCGAAGAAGCCATTTGAATTTTGTTGGGAAGGTGAGATGTGTCCGCTAACAGACCTTAATTTATGCATTTATAAAAGTATAAAGATGGAATAAAATTATTCTTGTATCAAGGCAAAGGAGAAAGCTGAAGTTTCACCATCCAATAATAGCTCAAGATGAGAGAGATTTGGTCAGGTAGTAACACCAGCTACTATACCTGATGTCCAAATAAATCTAACCAACCAAATTAAGGAAACCAAAATTGTACAGTAAGGCAGTGTGGATTATTTGCCTTGTGCTTATATTAGATAATCCACCTTTGTGCGTATATTAGGGAAGACCTCTCCCACTTCTAGCACAACTCCACTGATGTTCCATCACACCACAGCAGCATTCTCCAGTCTGTGCTACAGCTCCCATAATTCTCTTACAAGAATATATCTGAAAAGATTGTACTGCATGTACCTTTTACTTTGAGAAGCAAATACCCTTAAATGTAACCGCTTCCCTTGTATATTGCACAACTAATCTACTGAGAACCTCACACATAGCACCCTTGGGTAACTTTATAAAGATTTTCCCCAAAGAACATGCTTAGCTATCATTATAACTTGTAGATGTCATTGTCCAAAGTTAAAGCTTCAAAATGCATGTCCTTCCTGTTGGGGGTTTTACTTTAAAGTGCACAACTTTTCTTGATGGTGGCAAACTTAATTGTTAGCCTGGTATTCTTCCAAATCAAAAAAACTGTTTAGAAAATGTATGATCAATTGCAACAACAACAAAAATTACAACAAAAAAGTATTCCTCTAATGCCTGAATGATGTAGGAATCTCAACTGCAGCCCAAAGTATTTAAATAAGCTATTACAAAGGAGTGCTAAAAGCCATTATATTGCATGATTTCCTGTGAATAATAGAACTGCTTTCTACCAGGTATTTTTACTTTAATGTTGGAGAGAGATGGTGTTCAGCCATTGTAACCTTTCAAACCACCACTATTGGTATTGTAATAACTTTTTCTCTAAAAGAAGATGGTATGAATATATTAAAAATAGATGCTGCAACTTAGGAAGAAGCAGTGCTTTAAACTCCTTGTGCATTAGTCGTCCCCCCCCCCCCCCATCTGCTGCCAGCGTGTCACTTAAGCCGTGACATCCGTGTAGAATTACAGCATTGTGATGCAGAAAATGCCTGTCACACACAAACAACATTATGGCACTCTTTTAGTATAATATGTCTATAGTATGTGGTAGTTTTAATGACGTGCACTGCTTTTTAAGTTGCTCAAGGAAGTTTTTAAGGGGAAAAAATGCCTTTATCATATGCACAGCGATTACAGTATGGCTCCCAAATGTGGCCCCCTACTGTGATTTAAGGAAACAGGGCTTGATCCGTACATTCTTGGCCATGATTCTGCACGTAAAAAGTCAGCCATAATAGTACTCTTCGGGATGAGAAGAGCAGGGTGCCCTTGTTGACACCCTTTCAGCACCCGTCCGAACTTGCTTACTTTGGTCCAAGCTGTTCCATAGCAAGAAGTTAAGAATTAGAGTCCGGAGTAAATATTTAAGTTCGTTACATGTTTACTTTAAATACAATCCTAATAATTTATTTCTCAAGCAAAGAAGCCTGATTTTGAGGATGGGAGCTTTGCCCGTGCAAGATCTAAAGCACTTCTTCCAGATCGTTTTCAAAGGGTGTACTGCCTTAATTCATGTAACACTAGAACTCGGCATATTGACTGACATGATAGATTTCTGAAGACTCGGTAACCTGCTAATCTGTACAACTCGGTGAGAATTACGCATAGCAATTTATAGAATATCTGGCTTTTACAGAAATAAGCCATATCAGTACATAGTTTATGACTTGGATTTATCTCCAGTTATGCAAAGGCACTGGTATCATCCAAAGGGATTACATTTTAAACTTTAAAATAAATATATCAAAATACTGTTTAAGAGATCTCATTAAGTGAAAACGATATTTTTGCTCTTTTTACTACTGTAAGATGAAATGCTGAAATACTGCCAACACCTTATGGTAAGAACATTTTTGCAGGTAGGATTCCTCTCCTAAATTACTATAACGCTGGTTGCTTATTTGTCTTCAGTATTTAGTTTAGCCATCTATTTCATTTAATTCACTGTTTTCTTCTATGCATTTATGTATACAATATTTCTTGCCCACACCTATCCTAATGGGATTTATGAATATTATGGTGACAGACGGAATTACCATTACTTTTTTTTATATTCTCACACTTTTGTATTAAATGAGCATGTAAAGTTGAAGAAATGATGAGACGGCCACATATAATGTTGTTAAGCCATTGGTGCAGTCTTTTATTTTCAAAAAAATGTTCCTTCCATTACAAATCAAAAATGCAAGAGGACCACACTTTTAGCTTTTCATGAAGGTTCACAATGGTTTAGAGGAGTTCCTTGCTATTAAATGTATTTTGAGCAAATGTTATTGCATCTCTACCAGAGTAATGCAGTACCACGCTGCTAGAAATCAAGTCTGGTATTTTCAGTTTGAATGTGAATACCACCTGGATAAAACCAATTCAAAAAGCAACTAAGCTAGGAACTGCAGCCATGAAGCCGTATGGATGCTATATTTTTTACTCTTAATAGGCAAACAAGGAGAACTATGGGTGCTCTTAAGTTCATGAAATTAGACCTTTGTATCCATGTCACACTGCATAGTTAGCTACCCCAGATCATTTTAAACACATATCCCTGTCCAGCTGGGAACTACTGAAAATTTCTACTGTTCCACATGGATCATTCAATAAATGATGGTAAGAATTATACCCTAATGTCTGACTTGCTTGTCATATTATAGCTGTTATAAAATTTAAAGAGGTGATCCCAAAGCCAAATCACAGTAGAGACCTTTTGCAGATTTGTAATCCAACACTGCGGTCAAGTACTGATCCTCCGTTCTGAAGTAGTCCCATCCCATTCAGACTGATGCTCCAGAGTAACCTTTCAGAGAAGTGTTTCATTAAAGCAGCTGTCCACTGTTTTTTACACATCAGCTTTAAGATGGAGACCATCAGAGAAACTGTTGTCGTTTAAAGGGCTTGTTTTCCCATCACCCAACATTACTGCCGTCTTTGTTGAACCAGGTGGGATGTTGAAATGCGTAAGAGGCTTTTTAGACAAACGTACGGTTCTCAACACACCTGGTTATATTTACACAGAAAATCTCTCATTTGCCTGCAGACAACTAGTATGATCCAAAGCAGCCTTAATTTATCTGTTAAGGGTGTAGTAGGCCCCTATTTAAGAGTCATCAGCAATAAAGGAAAATATACTGAATTATTTCAAGTGCATGCTAATCATTTAATGTAATAAATGAAGCAACTCTAATTATCTCCAGAGGAAATGATTTCACAGTGAAACAATGGAAACAGAGAGTTGCTTCAGAAGCAGTAGTTACAGTCTGAAATTTTACTCATGTGAACGTTGAGGTTATTCCACATTAAAATGAAAAGAAGGACACTTAGGTTTCCTGTTATTCGGCTAAGAATGTAGGGAAGAATGTGAGTAATGCACCACAAGAATATATGTTCTCCCCAGTTCAGTAACACAGTCAACACAGTTTTCAAAACACTAACAAGCAAATTGGGGGGGGGGGGGGGGGGGGACTTCCAAAACTACAGGGTTTTTATTTCGAAAAGGTTGAAAAAAAGCATTAGATAACTATTCTTCTATTTGAAATATATATTTTAACAATGACTTAATAACTTAATAACAATGACTTAATAACATTTTCTTTTCCCCAATTCTCTTTCTGAAAGGCATGAAAACATACCATTTGCTCACACTCCACTCAGGAAAAAAGCAGAGAGAAATTTATTGGAAAATTTGACCGTAGTTTTGTTCTCTTGGGAATAAACAGGAGCAATGCACAAACTTTCAGGCACTATCACCAATTTCATGAGGATGAGATTAGAAGGGGGTTCAAAGGATTCATCCTCTGCCTTCCAACGGTGTTGATTTGACTGTGAGTTAAAATGTTTGGTTAAATTATGTACTTCTGTTCTTTTTTCTTGAAGAAGCAGATAAAATAAGCACTATTTTCTATGCCACTGAGAAACACATCCCTGTTATACCAGAATTTCCTGTGCCAGAACACACAATTTCTTTATATTAGATAGAGGGCAACATGATCTATTTTCTCCTTAATTGATTTTGAATCTGAAATTAAAAGACAACACAGGTTGGAATTAATCCTACCCAACCACTGAATCCATTTCATATCTTCAGAAACTCAGCATTTTAAGCAGTTTTATACAAATCTAGTAGAAATTCCCATGAGGGGCAGGGGTATATTTTTATGTTGATGTTTTTAACAGCCTCCTTTCTAGCTATTCGTATTAATCTTTATTAATACATCAAGTATAGTTCATTTACATTTTTAGCCATAATTTACATTTATATTTCCTTCACATAATACTAAGAGATATTATCTTAGAGAATACGAATGAGAGTTTTGATTGCCTGCATGAGGTATGAGTAAAACAGCAGCAACAGGGGAGGGAGGGGACTCTGTATAACTTTGGGATGTCTGCATTTATGCTGAGGCTGACATCTATATTTCGCAAGGGGTAAGGGGAGAGGAACAATTCTTTTATTATAAGATCACCATGTACAGGAAAACAATGGATATAAAGCAGGAAGTTAATTGGAATCAACTGCAGCAGTCTTTATAGGAATTTACTCAGACTGTCTGCCATTCAGAGCTGGCTTACCATAATATTCTCTATGGAACAGTTGACCACAAGATTCTCATTCACAAATAGCCAGGTTAAACAGTTAAATGCTAGCAAATCCTGCATAGCCCTGTGGGAAATTTCACTTTAATCCTGAATTTATAAGAGGACAATCAAAGCCCAAAGCCTAGGTAACAAATCTGATCCTCTGTTGCAATCTGTGTCCTCATGGGAAGCAGAGAGATGCTCCCAATACAAGCTAGAGATGGATAAATACCTAAATGATGAGATAGATGGGGAACGCAGAAGAAGCGTCTGGCTTCAGCCGTTCGCTTCCAATTTCACATTACATTGTGAAAGGCAATTCTTGTGCGGCTCAGGAACAGCCAGTCCTGATTACTATAAGTTGAAGTGTGGCTTAAGGAATGATTAATGACAGTGTCAGGAGAAAACAAAGCACAATGAGAGTTATCTCTAATCCACCTGCTTGCAGATGCTCTAGTAAGGGAATGGAAATGGCCCCACTGAGCCCCGATAATAAAAAAATCAAAATAGAAAGGTGCAAAGCCGTAGATATGTATTAATCTGATATATAAAAAACTCGGTCTTAGCTTGAATAAAGCATTAGGCATGAATGGAGCCCCATAGGTGATAGATATTAAAGTATAGAGGACTTCACATTGTCTGTATTTTTTAAATCAAACAGAACTGTTCCCTTCAGTATTGCCTTTGACATTAATAGGTTGGTATTTGAAAAGTCACAGTTCACTAGATGAGCAGGCTTGTGAGTTCAAGCTCATTAAACAAAACCCCTTTTTCTGTTGTTGTTATTGCTGCTGTTGCTGCTGCAGGGGGCAAAAATGGCGCCACACCACCACCGTGTGGCCTTTGTGTGTAGAAACACAACGAAGAGGCTCCTGAGCTGCCTTTGCCAAGAGAGATGGGAGAATCCCCTACGAAACATAATTATAATATCTGATTGCTTCTTCATGTGCAGGCAGGTTTATGATCCCTCTCAGTCCTGACAACTGCTTGATAGATGTTGATTGTTGCCGTTGTTGTCATTGTTGGAAGGAAGTTTTTTGGACCACCTCACACCATTCTAATTACACTTTTATTGTTATTCTAATTGGGTGGATACTGTAGCTATCAGAACAGCAACAAGACCACTGCTTTTTGACTGTCATTGACTGTGTCAAAGAGAGTGTTCTGTATTTTCTATCCTCTTAATGAGTTCTTGCTAGATGAATCTTCCTCTAAATCATCATGCCATTCAAAAAGTCCACACTGATGACCTTTTGCTGCTGTAAGAGGTGGCTATACAAATCGTGCTCCACATGGTGGACCTATTTGGTCTACTCACGGTGAAGATGGTTCTATGTTTCTTCGCTGGCTATTTTAACTGGTCGCAGACTGAAAGACCTGTGTTCAGATCTCAGCTTAGGAACCCACTTGCTTGAGATTTGCCATTTTTATGCTCTTGGCATTTAAATTAGGATATAATTTAATTAGAGGCGGGATTTCACTTAGTGATGCCTTCAGCATGTCAGTTGCTAGATTACTTATCTGTAATTACAATCTTAATGCAACCAAGATCTGGGAACACTGAGCTTACATTGTCAATATGACTAACATTTTCCTCTCTTAATAATGACAGCAACAAGTTGAATATTTCACAGAAATATTTTAATACAGAAAACCTCTAATGAAGATTTAGCACTCAATTTTTAGCAAGTCTGACATAGCTGTTGAAAGAAAGCAAATACATTATTTTAATTAATACTAAAAAATACGGGCTTCTGATTTACACATTCGACAAAAGGAAAGCTTCATAGTCTATTCTTTATTCTTGTATATTTACTCAGAAACTTGTTACAAAAGGGAATGTATAATGCAAACTGCCACGGAGAAGTATGCAGAGGCCTCACATACTTTAGCTACATGATCACATCACCCTGCCTTTTCTTATGATATGCTGCAAGGTAAAAACCTATCCATATGTTTTTGCTGCAGCTGACATTTCCTACTGTTGCATTTCCAAGTAGGATTATTTTAAGGTTAGAACAATACAGCTTTTTTGAAAAGATGAGGGCAAATGGATGTACAACATTTAATATGTAATCTGCAATCTTTGGAAAACTTCAGACAAGCGCTTTGGCATGACTGAGTATGCTATATTGCACTTTTTGCAAGACATGATGATTTTGCCCCATATTTGAGAGAGCAACACTTTGTACTTTGCACTTTACTGCACACTTTGGCATGGCAACAGAAACATAGTCCAAGTTACCTTTTGTTGATGAGGCTGGGAGACACTAAGGTGCTTTGCTCTCTCAAATATGGGACAAAATATTTATGTCCCAGAACATTTTGTTATACTGCACAATAAACCATACAAATGTGACATTTCACCCCCAAAAAAGCTACTTACTTGAAAGCGCCTTCACATCACTAAAGTGACCATCTGAATCAAAATCTTTTGGTGCTTTTCAGTTAGGCTCATATTATCTGCTGGTAAATCAAAGTGATATAATACATTTCCTTGATATATTGAGTGAACATGAAATCATAGAGGTGGAAAATGTATCTAAATCAGGGGTAGGAAGCCTGAAACTCCAAGGCCCAGCCCTTTTATCTGCAACTTCTGGGGCCTGCCTGAATGCACTATTAAAATTCAGTGCAGTTGAAAACTGGTAACACTAGAAATGCATGAAAACTGCAGGATGTGTCCTAAAATAGGTTTAATACAGTTTTAACATTCAACCAATACACTCAAGAAAAATGGAAAAATTCTAAATGTATCCATGTGCATAACGCGGTCCTACTCCTTTTATATTATCATGCTATCTGGTGTGGTCCTCCCCCAGCCATCAGCCACCCAAACAAATGAACTGCATTTGCTAATTGTATGTACAGTGTACTGTAAAGTGATTAAGACTTCATATAAGTGTCATTTAAATAACGGTATTTTGAAGCAGTAGCCAAATAATTTGCCTTTCTGTGTTGGAGCATTAGGTCTTTTCATAATTTACTCACTTATCATAAGACCCAAAGAAAGCTTGGAGAAGAATGTTGCTTGTATGTTTATTTTCAGAGGCATTGCTTACTCTATATTAAGTCAGGAAATAATTCATGTAACCCTACAATGTCCCATTCCTACCTAGCCAATAAGAAGTATTTGTGCTCCAGTGTATAAATTTTAACAGCTAAAATAAAGAAGTGGCTACCTAAATTACGTGCCACCTAGCATTAACATTGCTAGAAAATTATTCATGTAATAAATGCTTTCAATGAAAATGCTCTTTGACTGACTTTTAACCTAAAAAACATTCAGATTATCAGTTTGTTTTAAGACATGCAGACCCTGATCTCCATCCAGTCAACCACTAAATCAATCAAACCTACCAGTTGTTCTAGCAGCACAAAATATCACTGGGCTGAAAACCACCCTTTTGTTACAATGCAGCCCCCATCCAGTTTTCCCAGGAATTGCCTGGTACTTAATTGAATATGAATTAATTGATTATGAATCAACTCTTGATAGCAGGTGCAATGGTTTTTTCACCTCTTGTGGAAGTCTGAAAAAAGGGCCCACCTAAAAGAATAGACTCACACTCACGAGGCCTAAAGCAATTCTAAATCATGTTCAAGTAGGGCACAGACCTACTAAGTAGGCAAAAGCTGATTGGGTTTCCGTATTCCTACAATGTAGAATTAAACTAGGCCTGTTTTGGTCTAAATGTGGCCCCCTTGGGGTTAGTTGTCTCAGCTGATTAAAAAGTCACCACCCATTTACCCATGTAAATGTACTGCAGGACCAGGATTATATGGATCTTTCTCTGTCAATTCCTTAACTCAGTGTTTCTGAGTGTCAGGCCTAGCCCAAGGAACTCCAAGAGACCATGTAAATTCAGTCCAGCTATGTTTATTAGCTACAACCTCTAGCAAGAATCTTCCCAGACTGAAACCCCAGTTCCCAAGTCAGCCAGCCACAACATTGTGAATTCCTCAGGGAGGTGCCAGTCTCATCCTCTTGTATCTCCCACGCCCCTCAGGAGATGAAAGAAAATGTTTTTCTCCCTGAGCCTGGCCTTCATAATTCCATTCCATCACATTGAGTTGGGTGGGGCTGGGGAGTTCTGGGAGTTGAAGTCCACACATCTTCAAGTGGCCAAGGTTGAGAAACACTATCTTAACCTTAGGAGTAGGGTACTGTGGGCATCTAGAAGGTGCTCAGCTCTCTCAACACTAGCCACACTGGGTTTCCCATCCCTGGATTAGTCCAGCTTCAGCATGTAGGCCCTCAAACACAAATCAGCATTCACATTCATACCTGGATTTCAAAGTGGCTTTTATTTCCCTTCCTCTTCATTTGTTAAGTCTGAGATCTTTTTCCTTCATGCTTGGAGGTAGAGTTGCTCCTGGCAGTATTTTATGTTCACCCATTTGTTTATTTTTTATTTTTTTTAGGACTAGGAAAATGTAGTTCTATGTTATAAATTATTTATAAATACAAGAACAAAGGCTGGCTGTCAAGGAGGCTGGTTCTTTGAGAAAACATGGGGTGGGGGAAGAGTTATGGGTGTATAAAGAGTACAGTTTTATAAGTCAGAAAAAGGGGTTATAACCACTAATTATTAACACTCATTGGAAGACAAAGACCTGAAAGGATAGGATTAGAGATATCTATTTACATCTGTCACAAACCAAAATCTCATTAATGCTTTATCAGTCTGTCACCCAACTTTTTCTCTTATATTAAACTTGATATTACTTAGTTTGGGATATTTTAAATATGGATTTAAATAAAATATTTCTAGCGTCATGGCTGTTGAACACTTCAGACTGCAAGCTTCCTAATAAACATGGAAGGGCAAAATGTTATGCATGTCACCAAAAATTTCAAAATTTATGGTTCATACTGTGATACATACAAGGTATAAAACTCTGCACAACCCTTGTCAAAATGAGTGGAAGCAGTGCAAGAGGAGGGCCACACTCTTAGGCAACTCCTATTAATCCCAGCTGCCTCACACAGAAGAGTGGAATCCAAGGTCACTTTTGCAACCTAGTTGTTTTTGTTTTTGTTTTATCTTCTGAGAATTAGAGGATGTTGCTATGTTGAGTTTCTGGGCCATCCTTTCTTAAAATAATCAAGCTTTCCACATGTTCAATCAAAGTAATACATTTTAAAAGCTCACTGGTTTCAACCATACACATGAAATTTTCACAAAGAAGTCAGACAAGTGTAACTGTGTTTATTCAGAATTAAATCCCACTGAGATCTGTGGTGCAAGGTCATGGGGAAATATGTAATGAATCACAGCCTAAAAGATGTCCCTCTAACCAGCTCATGTCCAATCAAGTCCGGACTTTACTATAAAAAGACATATAACTCACTCAATATTTCATCAGAGATTGAGTGAATTATATTTTAAAATCTCTGAATGCTATCCATGTCTGACCCTCAAACAAAAATCCTTTTTTTTTTTAATGTTAGCTGTAATTTTGTGGAACTTTCTCAACTTCCCTTCTTCATCTCCATTGCTGTTCATGCTGCCTGTTCACTCTTCTTTCCTTCTAGGATGCAATCCAACAACTGGAAACACAATCCAGCAATATAACACATAAATAGAACAGAGAGAGTGCTACCACAACTGCTCCTTGTTTCTAATCCCTCATCTGAAAAAAAGATGGGGAACAAGCAATAACAGTCATGCAGAGCAGCAGCAAAGAACAATGAGGTTACACAAGAGCTTTGCCCAACCTGGTGCTGTCCTAGCTTGTTGGGCACCTTGGCAAGGAGGTCCAGGAATTGTCATGCCAAAACATCTGGAAGGTACCATCTGGGCAAGTTTTTTACCAACTGAGTAAGTAGATAGTTCACTTATAGTCAACCCTTCTCTATTATTATTTATATTACTTCTACATCCCACTTTCCTCTGGGAATTTAAAGTAGTGAACATAGGATTTTTCTTCATTGCATTCTCCACTACAGTCCTTGAGGAATTGTGGGCTAAGTGACTAACTAGTTCAAAGTCATCCTGCATTCCCTAAGATTTCTGCAATTCTCTAGGTCATGTTCTAGCTTGCTTTTCCACCAAGGACTTCTTGGCCACATACATCCCATTCCAGCGATAGAATTCCATATATTTATTAATGTCTTGCAAGTATGCCTTTATATCATTGGCATATCATTTTCATTCATAGCTGGAAAAAAAAGTTATTATTCCCCAAATCAGCTGATTTGGTTTACATAGCACAACCGTGATTTCCCAACTACATGGTTAATGCTTCAAAGACCTGTCAGCATTTAGTTCAATCAAGAATGATCTAATGTTGTAAGGAGGAATGCATAATGTTTTTGGTACTGAGGGTTGTATTTAGCCTTTGAATGTTATATTGGTGAGGGGTAGAAAATCACCACCCAGAATTGTCCTGGGCTGGGCTAGGACAAAACATGAATGATTTCATTGCATTTAAAATGTCATTAAAATTGAATATAGTTAATATGGTTATTCTCCAGTCATATTTGATACGCAACCCTTCTAGCCTATTAAAAATTACAGTTTAAAAATTGCTGGGGGCCATGCCCAAACTTTTCAGGAAGCATATGTAGCCTTGGATCCCCAAGTTGTGCATCCCTAATATAGATCATATGCTTCACCATTCCACTGTTGAAGCTGTTTAAAAAAAAAAAAAAAGTCCAGCTTTTCATTGGTGCATCAGCAAACTAGTGAGAGAAAGGAAAGAAGGCAAGCAAGCAAGCAATGGTTGACCAGTCACCATTTTGAAGCAGTCCCTTCAGATGATGCAACCGGCCCAGGACAAAATGGCCACACTAGAGAGCTACCAGGGACCAGAGGGAGGGGCCAGTCCCATCATAGTGTAGACTAGCTAATCAGAACAGAGGCATAGCCTACAAAAGTCTGAAGCACAGCAGAGGGACTATTCAGCATGGCTTGAAATCAGGAACTGCTACTTTTGATTCAGAGCAAGAGAAAGATGGCTGGAGGTTGCCTTCAAGATGGGTTGAGAATGGCTTTGTGCATTTTTCTGTTCTTAAGAAATGGTTAGTAGGCTATCCTCACACCAGTGCAAGCAGGACATACAAATCAACTTTTAATCATGTGGTTTTAATCACAGTTTCATCTACAGAAGTCGACAGATGAAGTTATTCTAATACTGAGAGGTGAACATTCTCACCTGTTAATTGCTTCAGATCAAGATTTTCTTAAAGTTACACCTGAAGAAGCCAATCTAAGGCTGGCAAATCTGATGAAGAGTTAAGAAAATGCTATTTAGGCAGAGAAACCTATTGCTATGAGAGCAAAATGCAATGTATATTGTATGTCATCCAAATATATCCTCCAAAAAATAAAATGCATTTTCCCCCAACTGTTCTGCTTGTATAGATCAGCCTTTTCCAACCTAACATCCGCAGCTATGATCATGCTGCTGGAATACCTGATTTAGGGAAGGCTGCTTTACTTGTGCATTTTCTGTGTAAAGTGCTTTTTTCTCCCCCTCGTTTAACAATGGATTTTCTTCCTAAAGGTATGCATTTGCTTGTTTCCCTGCAAGTGCTATTAGCTGGGGACAGATTCCACATTACTGAAATCTTGCATTTCTGAAATCCAGTTGCAATAATTCAGACTCCGTTTAGAAACCTTCAAGTGCCCTCTATTGATATAATGCCAGAAGTGCAAGCAGTTTTTTTCTCCTCAGTTTCTGAACTGTCCATACTAGAGCAAGCACAACATAGCTTGCCCTCACCAGTGATAAGAATCATACAAATAGACTGTTTGTCGGGCTTGGCCCTACATTCCTCTGACTGATTCTTCAGTATAAGGTCAAATTACGTTTTACTCCTTTTACACTTCGGCAGAGGATTAAATTGGTGGGATGGAAGAAACCAGAAACTTGGCTTTTGAAAAAGGATGAGACCCCAACCTTCCCCAAGAATACCTTTGCTTTCCACAAAAGTGGAGAATCTATTTTTTTACCTGATTTTTTTCAAGGTCCCTTTTGCAGTTAATCAAGATTAGAAATCTTTTCAAAGCGAGGAACTTGTGCAAAGCATTACTTCAGGCAGGAAGGCAAATCCAGAAATCTTGCTGGCCCATCAGAAAGTAGTCTTCCTGGTTTCCTTCTGCAGACTGAACGTGGGTAGCAGACCTGCAACCTTAATCAGTTAGAAACAGTAGAGATTGTAGGCCTGATTCTACAGGCCAACAGGCTTCTGGATTATTGTTCAAGGGGCTCTGTCTCACGGTAGAGGGAGAACCAATCACATGGCTAGCTATGGCTATAGTTTGGCCAGGACAGTCCCGTTTTCAAAGAGCTGCCTTACAGGGGAAAAAAAAAAGATGTCCAGTAAAGGCTGAGGTTGGGATTATTCCCTTCTAACACCACAGCTACCAACACAGAGAAACTAAGCATTCCATGCAGTGTCTCCCTTCGAGTGGTGCACCAGCTTGTCACTGGTGAAAATACTGTAGGGCAGTGTTTCTCAGCCTTGGCAACTTTAAGATGTGTGGACTTCAACTCCCAGAATTCCCCAGCCAGCCATGCTGGCTGGGGAATTCTGGGAGTTGAAGTCCACTCATCTTAAAGTTGCTAAGCTTGAGAAACACTGCTGTAGGGTGTTTGCCGCAGCTGCCCATTTTTGCCTCCTTTCTATTTTTATTTTATTTATTTATTTATTTATTCGGCTTGTATGCCGCCCATCTCCCCCAACGGGTGACTCTGGGTGGCTCACAATAAAAAACACAGTTCTCTCCCAGATGGCTAAAAACTATAAATAATTAAAAACATATTAAAGTGCCCTAAAAAACCTCCTCTAATTTATGGCCCTAAAAAACCTGTAAGATGCTGGGGGGGGGGGAGACAACCCATTTTCCTCTCTGCCACCCCAAAATATCCAAGAGAAAGAGAATGAAGAGGAGTGAGCAAGCGATTCAATTATAAAATTACCCTGATTCAAATCGGCGGCCTGTACTTTCCCCAGCTTTTTTTATTTTCTAAGTTCCAGCATTGGGACCAGTTGTTAAGGGACGGCACACCAATCTTTAAATTGATAAAAAGTTGCAGGTTCTGGCAGTCACATTTGATCTGAAACATACTTTTCTATAAGACCCAATGATTTTAGTGGGACTTACTCTTGAATTGTGTAGACACAATTACATTGTAGCTCACTCTGTGTTTGCAATAATGCCTATAATAAAGAACTTCATTTCTATATTGATGGGTGAGATTGATGAGGTTTGTAGGGCAATCAAGCTTCTTATCCCTGCTTTTATAAATGTCCATTCTGCCTTTTGCCCCAAATGTATTCTAGGATGACACGTAGCCATATTTTATCATTTTCCCAAGGCATTAAAAACCTGGCTTTGCCATCAAGCCTGGGGCACTGATAATAAGGGTGAGCCCCTTTCTTGGTCATGGTTATACTGAATGTGGTCTGTCATAAATGTTCTTGATTCCTATTTATGTTGTTTATGTTGTTTTTAATTTTGGTTGTTTTTTTACTGTTTTTACTCTGTTTTAACTGTTGGTCACCCAGAGTCATGCATATGAGATGGGTGGCCACATAAATTTATTAAATAAATGTATGTGACTTTAAAAAACTTTTTAAAATTTTTGAGGTACTGTCGTTTTGAAAAGTGGGCATAAAATTACCTAAATAATAGCTATTTAAGTTAATTTAAGGAGCTATTTTGGTATGGTGGTTAAGGTGCCAGGCTAGAACCTAGGAGATTGTAAGTTTTAGGCCTTCCTTAGGCATGAAAAGCTGGCTAAGTGATTTTGGGCCAGTCACTCTCAGCCCAACCCACCTCACAGGGTTGTTGCTGTGGGGAAAATAGGAGGAGGAAGGAGTATTAAGTATGTTCGCCACCTTGAGTTATATATATATAAAAGGTGGGATAAAAATATGACGATGACGACTTTACTTACAGCATTGAATAAAACATGCAACTCTTTAACACATGAGCACAGCTTTGTAGCAATCCAACATGATCTGCTTTAGATATGCTAATCAAAAGCCTCTTCCTGCCTATTGGTGTCTTCAGGAAAGAGCAGCAAAAAGCCTCAAAAAAGGCATGAGCATATCACACTAATTCTGTACTAGCTGCCTATTCACATTTTCCAGTTCTGTTTAATGAAAATTAATGTAAAGACTCCCTCAAGTCCAGGCTGACTCTTGTAACTTAAGGAATATATTCCTTCAGTATGGATATGGTTTGTCATTCGTTCTTTCCTTTGAATGTATTTATTTGAATGTATTTATTGAATTTATTAGCTGCCCAACTCCAGTGGACCCTTCGCCTTCTTCCAGGACTTTTTTCAACTTCTAACCAAGTCTACAATCCCAGAATATCCTGATGGTGTCCCATTCGAGTACTAACCTTAGCTTTCATACTTCAGTCAAAATCTGTTGCCTTCTACTATTCATGTTTAAAGCTATGAATGATTTCAGGGCACATTACTTATTTAAACCTTTCTGAATGTAACTGGTAACTATTTTTATCTTGGAGTTCTGTTACTCTGCCCTGCTATCAAAGTCTATCAAATCAGCAAGATCGATCACTCACTCATCATTCATTTAGTCATTCATTCAGTCAGTCAGTCAGTCAGTCAGTCAGTCAGTCAGTCAGTCAGTCATTCAGTCATTCATTCTTTCTTTCTTCCTGAGAGGTCTTTAGACAATCACAGTGACATCCTTGTGGTCCATTGGCTGTAAAATTTTTAACTCCTGGCATCTAACATATATTGCCACTTGTTTGCATTAATCTATTGCCTCCCCTTATTAACATTACCCTACTGTGATTCTGTTCCATTAAAAGTCTGAGTTAGCTTGGGACTTTTTAAAAAGAAAATTTCTATAAAACATAAAAGAAATGGTAGCCAGGTTAGCCATGATAAAAAAAAAATCCATAGAAGCACTACTTTAATTAAGGCTATTAAAGCTATTAACTCTATAAACAAGGTAGGGGAAGCATGCAGAATATAGCTTCTGGATTTTTTTTCCCAACCCTTTAATAATAGCTCTGCTCTGATTCACTTGACTAGGAGTGAGAAGGTAAGGGGATTAGGATGTAGCAGCCAGTAACTTTCTGATCCACTGCCTAATTACCTGTCCCATAAGGATGCACTGGGGAAATTTATTCTAGCTGCTTGTTTTTTAATTCTCAGCCCTCAACTGGTTCCAGCCCATTTTCCAACTCAATCTTATGCCAACTTCTCCCCATAACACATGCATAAAATATGGTCCAGTCCTATTCATTTTGCAGAAGGTTCTTCTGCTAGTGGACAGAGTCCTGAACCCCTTTACTCATTTTCTTTTCAACATTCCACTGCTTTGGAATGAGTAAAAAAAAAAGTGCATTTCTGTGAATTTTCTTGAAATGAAGACAATATAAAAACAATGTCCATCCAGAGTACTAAGGCCTCAGAGCAGGGGTATTCACAGGATATGGTCAAAAAAGTCAAGATGGCAGCCATGATGGTGTGATCAAAGCTCCACCTTTTTTTCCATGTGTTGCACGTGCACATAATATGTGATACACATAAAAACAGGCAGAGGTTTGATTGCACAGTCATAGCTGCCATCTTAATATATTTTTTACCATACTCTGCAGACACCCCTGCCTCTGGGAGTTGCATCTCCCTCTTTTCCTGAAGAACATCACTGGAAATGTCAAATTAATCTGGCTGGTCAAAACGGGAGCAACTGTACAGAACTTTACCATCCTCTACTAGTTAAACAACAGGGGTATCCTAGTATGTGTATGGACAGATCAACACAGTATAAACTGCTTATTTACAGGCTTATGAATAAGGCTCCCTGTTTCATTCTGGCCTCAGAAGTATTGATCTCCATCTTCTCCCTCTTTTCTTAACTTTTTTTGTTTTGGTTTATAAAATCTGAGGAGAGGACCTGTCACTTTTTTTCAGTCTATGCCAGTTAAAAACTGGACAAATCTGTGACAGATAGATGATAGATCAATCAATCAATCAATCAATCATATGTTTGATGGATAGATAGATAATGTTTGGATATGCCACAATGGATGGAAAACAATGGTTTTTTGTTGATCTATTTCATTTCTTTAAAACATGCAGTACTGGAGTATACAATTTTTTTCTGTCACCTTTTCCTTTGTTGAAGTCATCATCATTTCAGTGGTATTTCCTTTTCTGGTAAGTATGGGAAGTTATTTGCTGGGATGTCTAATTGCTAGGGAGTTGGGAATTAGGCATTCTTTCAAGATATATTGTTTAATGGAGTCTCACTAGGGGCACACCATTAGTATCTAAATGATGGTCTTGCAACACAGAAACATTTCTATCCAAATCACCGTAAGCAGAACTTTTCCCCCAGTATTGATTCAGGTCCCAGGCTTCTATTGCCTGCTATCCTTGAAGGACAAAGGGAGAGAGAGAGAGAAGTCTTACCTTGTGAAAAGAAAATAATTTGATAGCCAGCTGACTATTTCATCAAAAATTAAATTAAGGTCCTTCTTAAAAGGGAAATTGTGGTGCTGGGCTGAATCCAAACTCCATCCAGCAGGAAAAGATATACCATGGGCTTTTTCCAGTAATAAGTCCAATTCCTTTTCCAGAAAAGGAAGGAAAGCAGAGGCAAAACAGTTGTCTCTTTCTTCCTTTCAAGTAAATCAGTGCAGATAGAGACTCTTGGAATAAAGTAGTATACACAGGTATGGTCAAAAGGTCAAGATGGCAGCTACAATGGTGCAATCAAAGCTTAGCCCACGAAGCACACATAAACAGCAGGCTGAGCTTTGATCACACTGTTGTGGCTGCCCTCCTGACTTGCACACCCTGCAGATACCCCTGAAGTAGATGGTGACAGCATTTACTGAGTAGGTTCTCCCAGGTTGTTGTTGGAGAGTGCGTAAGGGTTGTGGGTGAAGATTAGAGACGTCCTTGTGAGAGCTAGGAAGTTCAGTCCACCACATCCATTTGTGTGGGTGTGTGCATTCATGCAAGCATACACTGTTACATGTGCTATGGCCTTATCCTCTCTATATCTTCTTTCCCCCAAATCTTAATATAGTTCCATCAAAATAAAAATTCTTTTGTGCTGACTAGCAGTTGAGAGAGACAAGATGCATATCCTTTCATATAGTTTGCTTTAAAAAAAAAAAAAAAAAAACCCACTACAACTGACATGGTAAATTTGCACAGTTATGTTTTCCAAACCATCCCCCAGCTGATCTGTGGTTGAGAGAATCCAACCACACTTTACTTTCTGAGTAATTCTATAGGGCAGTGTTTCTCAGCCTTGGCAACTTTAAGATGTGTGGACTTCAACTCCAGTAGAAAAGACACATCTTTTCATGCTACTAGCCTCTTCTCGTCAAGAGGAGTCAGGAAAGGACAAATGACATTCTTCAGGGAAACTAAGAGTAGGCCCAACTTGAAACCCCTCCAATATGTGCTGATGGTCTTGCAAGTTGGATAGCTTCAATGAAGACTATTGTAATGGGCTGTGAGAATAACCTTGAGGAACAGGAACAACCACAACCAATATAATGGTCAGGTAAAAGAAATCTGAATGCAAAGCAGAAATGTAATTCAGGACAATATATCAGACTTGATCTTCCTTAGTTCTCTTGTAGATAAAAGCAGAGAAGGGGGAGGTACTTTCAGACTTGCAAGATTCTGTTACTGTAACCCTATAATAAAAATAGTATTAGTATTCATAACTTTGGTTTCCTAGTGTGGTCTACCTCAAAAGACAGATAACTACGGCCAATCCCAGATCTGACCAACCTGAAAGCCAGGGGCATGGAAATAGTGAAAGCAGAAGAAGTGCCCATAGTACTACATGCATTCAACAATTCTGGTCATGTGGATGGGAGCCATATTAGAAGAGCGGTATATAAGGAAGGAGAAAGTGTGAAGAAGAAAGTGTGAAGAAGCCACCTGGCCATTGTCGTCTTCTTCCTCCCTCTCTCACGCACCCTCAATTAACCTTGGAAGGGTGCCAGCGCCTGACCATTTTCACCCTTGTGGCACCCTACTGCCTTGTGCCATAGAGAGCTCTATGCGCACCCCTGCTGGAAGTCTTTTGATCAATGCTGAGGTAAACCAACTGAAAACCCTAACAGAAAGCAGTTCAAGGCTACCCAAAGTCTTTCCCTGAAGTCAGTTGTAGGACTTTTGGGCTTGGGTGAAGCAAATCAGCAAATGGAAGAGGACAACAACAGCCAAGGACCAATTATACTGCCAAACTCATGGCCCACATTGCTTTGTCAAGGCTGATTTGCATCACTTCACAGGAGAGGTCAAAAAAATCACAAAACCCCACCTCTTTTTAGGCGCATTGCATGTGTGACTCATGCAATGAGTAGGGTAGGGTTTCAATTGCCCTGCTTCACCCACCGTATTCCACCCCACAGATGCGCTCGCACTTCACAAAGGCCTACTATTTTCTCTAATTTTTATTCACCTTGACTATCCATTTCCTCCCAATGTTATATTTAGACTGAAATGCAAAGTATCAGAGACATATTCATCATTTTTACTAGAGTGACTAAGAGAACAGAAATAAAAATTTACAAGCAGTTGCTCTGAAATAGGGTGCTATAGTCAATGTGGCAGTTGTAAAACCTTCTCCAAACTTTTTCTAATATTTCCTTAAAAAATAATAAGCAAAATTCCACACAGTAAATATTCCATTAATTTATAGTGTTTCAATTTTATAAATTGGTGACAATTACAAGGATAAATATGGAAAAACAATTCTGTGAAACCCAACTTTATTAAAAGATTATAAGACCATATCTTGCCTATTTTGAGTGTGGGTGAGGTGGACAATCATATCTTACTCAGAAACCTTACTGAGTTCAGTTACTCTAAGGGAAGTGTATGTATAATGAGGCTTACTTCAGAGTCGACACAAATTGGATTAGATTAACAGATACTCTTCTCTCCTTTTCTCCAGCTGTTTTAATAAGAAGACAATAAAAATATTGCATTGAGAAAATGCATTTTCCTTCCCCTGACTTTGTTTATGAGTAAATGTACACATTTCCTTACAAAATGATCAATTATCCTTAAAATGTGCAGCAGTTTATGAATTCAGTACTTTACCTTAAAAGAGTCTTTGAAACATTCAGTGCTTCTTTGTCTGTATCAGTTTCAGTACAATGATTGGCCAGTATGTAAGCATCTGCAAGATTATTATAATATAACTTCATTGAGCCTTCCAGGTTCCAGGTATTTTTGTCACTAAGCCAGTATCTGAGTGATGATAGTGTTCTGTTTCGTCATGTATGTTGGCCCATGCTCCTTTAGAATCATACCTGCTGAAAGTGGCAAGGATGCTTCCTTTCCTATCCTCTGTTCAAACCATCTCGTAATTATTCTGGCATTGAGACCAGGCAACTTGGCTAGCTCTAAGATATATCAGATGTTTTTCACATGCTTGCTGAGGCTCAGACAAATCCTGCATTGTTTTTTTGTGTCAGCTTTATCGTGGAACATCATGCAACCATCTGGGAAGAAAAACAACATGGTCCTGGAGCAGCTGGTGAATTGGGAATGGCCAAATAAACACTGGCAGTCAACCTACATGAGGTGAGATAAGAAGAACAAGCTGGAGCCCAAACAGACAATTCTGCATGATGCCTACCTTTTTTTTCCTATTAGTTTATTTTTAAAACAACACTATCATTCATGCTAGAGAAAGAAACGCTGTCATATGTTGAATGTAGTTCCTAAAACAGTTGAAAGCACACACAAACATGTATACAGTGGATGTCATGATTGGTGTGGGAATCTTGAAAGCAGTCTTAGGAAATATAGGTGGGAGTTATAGCTCAGCAACATCTAGAATAGTCCCAGAAATCTATCCCTACAAAACATCTCTTTATTAGGTAGGCCCCTGCCATCCCAAGTAAAAAAAATAATCCTTTTTTCTGAGCACTATGCACACTTTCAATCAAAGCAAAAGGGTGCAGCCACCAACCACGTTTACTTTCTGAGTAATTCTATAGGGCAGTGTTTCTCAACCTTGGCAACTTTAAGATGTGTGGCCTTCAACTCCCAGAAGTCCCCAGCCATCTTAAAGTTGCCAAGGTTGAGACATACTGCTATAGGGTCTGTGTGATTCCCAGGGACATGCTTTATAGCTTCCCATTTCATTTCTTTCATTAAAATAGTCTTTTGAACAAGCAGGGAACTTGGGTAGTATCTTTGAGCATATTAATGCCAAAAGTGACCGCACTACCTACCTATGCTCCAGTGAGCCATGGCCTTATTTATTTTGTTATTTGCCTATTTTACTGTCTTTATAGCTTACCCAAATTAAAAGGAAGCAAAAAGAAGGAAATTAAAGGGGTCTTGGGATTCACCAAAAGCATTTTCTAGTTGGTAATATAACAAGTTATTTTATTCATTTATCACTTGTTTTACTATACCACCCATTTCTGCAGATGGGGAAAGAAATGGAGTATCTCAAAACATAATTAAGGATGAGCAAATGGATTTGGGGTTAATTTTATCTACAAAAACAATTACAGGTAGTCCTCGGTTAACAATAGCAGTTGGGACCAGAATTGCCATTGCTAGGCAATGCAGGCATAAAGCGCAACGTCACATGACCGTGCCACTTAGCGATAGCAATTCCAGAACTTCTGGTTGCTTTCATTAAGCAAATCACCATCATTAAGCAAGGGTGTCATGTGGTTGCCATTTGCAACCTCCTGCTGGCTTCCCCACTGATGTGCTTCTAGGAAGCTGGCAAAGAAGGTCACAAATGGCGATCATGTGACCACAGGGCACTGCGGCTGGTGTAAGTAAGAGGACCAGTCATAACTACCACTCATTCAGCACTGTCATTAATTCAAACAGTTGCTGAACTAGTGGTCATTAAACCAGGACCACCTCTATTAGCCCCTTGATCTAGAAAAAAGAGGCTCTCAGAGAGCCCATTTTAATGAATTCACCAATAAATTGAGTGCTAATGTTCTGGCATAATCAGTTTTCAAGATTCTATATATTAACCCTTTATCTTCTTGACAATGAATGAGACTCATTGTGAATCTTTCTTTCTGGCTTACATTTGGCTGTTAGGGGCTTGACAGCAATTCTATTGGCCCTCTTAGACCTATCAATGACTTTGAATACCACTGAACATATCTTGGTAGACTACTTGCAGGGGTTGGGAGTCATTTTATGCTGGTTCTGCTCCCAACTTTGTGGGCAGTTTCAGTAACTGAGAACAGTTAACTCTGATTTCTGCAAAATATGATATCACAAGGCTTTGCCCTCTCCCACTCCTGTTTACATCCATAATGGAGCTCCTAGGAGACACCATCAGTTTGGATTGAGGTATTATTAATAAGCTGATGTCACCCAGCTTGACATCAAAATTGTGGGCCAAGCTGTGAAAGTTCTAACTGGAAAGGTAGAAATAAGTTCAGACTTAATCCCAACAAAATGAAGTTACAATTAGTCCAGAAACATCTTAACTCAGACATGGCCCAATGATATCTCTATATGACATTCTTATCTTGAAGGAGCAGGTCCACAATTTGTCTGCCTCCACCACCCCGGACTCTTGGCTCTTGCTGAAAGATCACCATAATGTCCTTTATAATTCTAATAATGATTCTAAATCATTGTAGACTGCAGTGGCCAGGATTCTAGTGGATGTGAGCTGCTCCTGTACAGTAATATCTGTTATCTGGTTACTTCAATGGTTACTGATTGGTTTCCATGTTCAACAGATGGTTTTGAACCATAAAGCCCTATATGGCTTGGCTCCAAGATACGGCACGCTTCTATTCTGTAACATCCTTACTTTGCCTTAAGCCTCCCCAATTTTAAAAAGGCAACATCAAAAAAAAGTTGATGCTGCTCTTCTAACTGTTGTGCCTCTTGTGATTTTTCAAGGCCCCCAAATTAGAAAAACAAATATAACCCCTGAAAAGAGTTGCAACTCATTACATATAGTGGTATGATGCCACTTTATTTTCATTGTAAAACTATACAATTGTGATTAGGAGATCATAGTCTATTAAGCCTGAAGTAATAGTCATATTACCCCTATTGATCTTTTGTGACAAAAACGAGAGTCCTTTGGTTATTGTAGCACATGCTTTTATAGACTGAGCCTGTTTCATGCCATCAGTCAAGGCACAGATTGAATCTACAAAACTGTGTGTCATCATGAAGCTGGTATCATTTTAGAAAAACGCAAAACTTTTCTATTTAGAGACAAACTCTCCATCCTTTGAAAGCAAAATTTTAACCATGAGGTGGCACTACACACTAAGGATTACTACACCAGGTAATGCATAGCTTATATAGCTAAGGATGTTTAATCAAGATATATGTGTACAATATATTAGTAGATTAGATGGTAGATAGATAGATAGATAGATAGATAGATAGATAGATAGATATGGTCCAATAGAAAATAATATGATATGTCTAAAATATTCAAAGCAGCCATATAATTGCTTCCTTCCAGGGCATGTAATATTGAGATTGTTGTTTTCATTAAGCTCTTGATAAGTTAAGTCTATTTATATCTTAAGATGTACAAATATAATGGAGTGCTATTCAGGGTCCTCCTCCTCAACTTTCTGTATTGTGCTATAGCAATAGTATTTTTAAGCATTTAATTCATTTTGTTATTGCATAAGCATTGTACAAAAGAAGGAGATCAAAAATAGAAATGCAAGAAGATACACAAAAAAAGTTGATTGTAAAAAGAAGCATTCAAAAATGCACTCTTCAACTTCCTTTCACTTTTTCCTTCAACCAGTATTACATAGATATTTATACTTTTCTTTAAACTTTTACAGTTGTTTATATCTATTTAAGTCATTTTTTTCAGTAATGGTATTTTTATTTACTATTCTACTGCATGGAGAAAATGAATGTACGTGGTCGCTAGGACTCAAAAACAATTTGATGCCACATAATCAGTCAATCATTGTTATTTACACTCATTGACCAATGAGCTGTAGCATATACAAATACAAGAGAAACAACTTAGAAATTTAAAAATAAAATAAAAAATAAAATAAAATAAACAATGGCAGAATCATTGAAGGGGAAGAAGAGAATTACATGAATCTAATAATATAGTGTAAAGAAATGAATTTGGGCTATACAAGTTTTCATCTCTAGGTCTTGAACCACCAAATCATCATCATCATCATCATCATCATCATCTTATTATTATTATTATTATTATTATTATTATTATTATTATTATGCTATAAAGGATCATAGGAGTGGGTCCCTAATTTACTGGGGTATATCTACATTGCCATGTTAAGGTGAGATAGAGAGGAAAAGCACTGGCTGCTTCTCCAGCAGCTAGGTACAACTCTTAAAATCTGGGCAGCAACATCATTGATTAGTGGATTTTGCCCAGCTAAATTCTCTTACCTTTAAAGTCAGGCCAAGACATTGCCTTCTTACAATCTGTATTTGGACCTTTTGTTGAGCCTGTCATTTGGAAGAGCATTCCTGCTGAAGTCCATAAGCTTTGACCCTGCTATACCTTAGGAAGCTTTTAAAAACTTGGCTTTTCCAGCAGGCACAAGTTAGGGAAATTTGTGGACTTGCTGGAGTGTTTCTGATTTAAGTTTTTATCTTCCCCTGCTATGTTGGTTGTTTTACTGTTTTATTATTGCCTTGTCGATTTATGGTTCTAACCATTTTTATAATGTGCCTTGAGTCACTAGTCAACTGAACAGTTCCCTAAATGAAAGAAATATTTTTTCAAGCCCCACTGTTGCCAGCTGTTCAGAATTTTTTCTTACTTTCTATATTTTGTTTTAATGAATGGCAGAAAACTGACCAGGTATAATTTGTTACAAGAAGAGAAATCAAAATAATCTTTTTCAGAGTTTATAGTTACAACCTAAGCATCAAAAATTCATAACAGATTTCCCTGAGCATTTTAAAACATGTGAGATCAAATTGTAGCAATCAAGTAAAAATGCATCTAAAAATAAGTCACAAATGATTGGATGTAAAGTAAATATAGTGAAGTCAGTCCAGATTCAGATCCATGGAATAAATATTACAAACATCCTTATGTTTTCTTTTCTTTTTCTTGTTCTGTCAACAGAAACAAATACATTTCTAATATTTTTAAGCTCAATCAATGAAAGAAGTTATAGAAATGAGAAATGTATGTCTGTATTTAGGATAAAACAAAATTGCCTCCATCCTCATTTTACTATAATGTGCCTCTGTTAACAAAGAGATAATCATTAGATGCAATTCATGGTTATAAAAGAGTACACAGTTCATTTCTCCAGATGATAGAAAGTTCTGTGGAAGAATTCTTTACAGAGTCTATGGTCTCATAGTGATGGACAGTGCTGAAGACATGGTATGCTTGTAATATCTGTTTATCTATAAATAAACAAGAAGAAGATTTGGAGTACAAATAGTCTTCCATAAACAGACAGTACAAATTCTAATCCTGTCTTTAATTGTCTTACAATAACAGCATGGATACCTATTAGTTCTTTCTCCATGAGTGTGTTTCCATTTAGTTAATCATAGCTAAAGTCCTATCCATTATTATTTTCTGCACAGTTTTATAACTCCCCCAAACAGTTCCACAATCTAAAGGCTGTGACGTTTCATTGGCCGCAAAAATTTCCATAGCTTAATATTCTTAGCAGTGTAGCAAATGATCATTTGCATTTCTCATAATATACTTTAAAACAGAAACTTTAACTATGGGAACATATAACATCATAAAGTGACAATGAAATATTTTCAGAACACACATTAGAGACTTCACATAGTAAGACGTCATCTTCATGAAATATTTTTAGCACTCTTTGTCATTTGATCCTTGCTTAGTGTAACCATCTTTAATGGGCTGGGAATGATAGGAATTGTAAACTACCAGATCTGGTGAGTACTAGGATCGGGAAGAGCTAGCATTGTGTATATTATGCTTGAATGAAACAGTATAAATACATCATTAAAATCTTTAATTCTTTACCTCCAAGACTTTATAGAGAAATAGCGGCAGACTGTTATCTCTCTGCTTGAATCTGTTCAGTTAAAGTTACCATCTGTCATTTTAATGTCATGTTACCCAATTAAAATGCTGTTATTGGATTATAGTCATTGGAAGAGATAATTGGACAGATTGTCCATCCCTCCATAAAGCCTCTAGTTCCTGCTTTGCTGCCTCTGCAACCTGCTTAATGGAAGTACAGTTAAGAAATGGTGTATATTTAATTTGTGAACTGTGTTGCAAATACACTCTACTTGTATCCAACAAACATCCCAGTATTTTAATCCCTTAGCAGTTTTTTTAGCAATGCTCTTAAAAAGCAAGGTATGAAAATGCATGCACATTATAAGGCCAGTAAGAAGAACTTGTAATATCGAAACGACCATTGAGGTCCCCAAAAGCATAGTCCAGGCTCTGTGTGGGCCATTATCTTTTCCTTCTGAGCTAATTTCTGTGGAAAAATTCCTATTTTTTATTTTGTTTTTGCTCCAAAATGTTAGGTGTAAATCTTGTTTACATTCCAATTATTCTGCTTCCCTCAAAAAATCCTGGTAATTCTAGGGAGACATTGACAAGTTCCATTGGCAATTCCCACCTAGGCAAAATTCCTACAGGAAAGGGCAGGAAAATTTGGGGTGGGGTGGGGTTGTGTCAGAAAGCCAAGATAGCAGTCATGACTATGTGATCAAAGCTTCACCCCATGTTCAACACACACAAAAAAGGGGCAGAACTTTGATCACATGGCTGCAGCCCCTAACTTGAATTTTTGACCCCCCCCCCACCTCAGATCTTCCCAGGAAAGGGTATTACACACTTAAAATTTATACATACCACATCTGTCCTGTAAAGTAGGACCTCAATCTTAGAAAAAGCGCAAAATTTAAAACTTAATAATACAGAAATACAGCATAATGGACATGCTCCAGTGATCCTTGAAAATGAAGATTTGGCTCTCATCACACAGCCTTCAGACCTCAATGCTTTTCATTGGAAAATGCATAGGGACAGAGCAGATTCAGAGAAGAACCCACTGGGGACTTTACAGATTCCCCCTCTTGCAGGATAAATTCCTAGTTCTGCTAGAAAGAAATGTTCCTGCAAAAGGAGACAGCCTTAATTTAAAACAGTGTGACAGATTTCATTGGACCAACTAGCTGATAACTATGCAAATATTCAAACTTAACCATTAAAGTTGTGGAATGCTGCTGTTTTTCTTTTCTTTTGCTTTTTTTTTAAGGCAAAGATAAGATAGTGACAGCAAATATTTTAAATCAATACATATGACTCCTAGATCTCAAATGCTTTAGTCATCATTTTAATTTTTAGCTCTGAACAGGTTACACTTTATGAGGAAAGAAAAACCCCAAACCCACAACTACTTTGTCTTTTTGTATTACCTGCTATTGAATAAAAAAAAAAAATGCAGATAATTTGTAGGCAGACAGATAGACGACCTTCCTAAAAGTTTGCTACTGAAGTTCACCAATAACATTCTATTTCATTTAAGAAGCTATCCACATCAGCAGTTTCTACCATTAGCCAGCTGTGGGCTGTGGTGATGTCTCATTAATTTAATAGTGCTATATATCACTCCTGTCAATAGCCTCTAATTCTTTCCTATCTTATCCCCTTTGAGCTGATCGCTATCCAAAAGATTAAACCCTGCACAAATTTTTCTATTAGCCCAATGCCCAGTAGTCCTGGGCCAACCTGTTGCCCTAGAAATGTTTTGAACAAGAGTCCATTGGAGTTGGGCAGTTATAACAAATTTGAATAAATAAAAATAAATAAAATAAACAAATTTTGAGCATCCTCAAGCTGCATGGCTCTGTAGATCTTGGAAAAAAAATGTTTGTTGAGATCTCTGCTTCTGTTTATTCACTGCAGTAAAGCCCAAACCTGGAACTATTTATTGGAGAACACTGGAAAACTAAATGGAAAATAAAAGAACATATCAACAGCAATCTGGAGAGGATGGAATGAAAAATCTTCAAGTTTAACCTAATTATTTGCCTTTAGTACAGTGACAACAGCTTCAGATGGTATCTCCAAATCACTGCCATGCTTAATGGATGCTTCCCTACAGAGGTCAGACATGTGGTGTTTTTATCTGTAGACATAGTTCATGATACAGCAATATGGGAGGAAGAGTAGAAGAAGAGGAAAATAGGTCAGCTGCTGAGATGTTGAGCCTCTGGTACAGAGCTAGTATAAAGTTAAGACCATGTATATTATACAAAGCTTCACTCAGCTAATAGCTTGCTTAAGACAACTTCAGTAAGAATGCCTCTATTTTGCTTTTAATGTAACTTGACTTTAAATTTTCGGTGGATAATGTCTGGCGTTCGTATTCTCATTGTGAAGGAGAAAGTGAAGACAGACGTTCTTTTCTTTTTTTCTGGCATACTGTAAAGAACTCACTGTAAGGCTATATTATTGTCTCTGTGCCACTCTATATTATTGTCTTCATTTTGAAGTCTAAAGTTAGAAAACAAACCACAGAAAGTTGATGTATCCTAAAATGGTGTGTATGTGTGTGTGTGTGTGTGTGTGTGTGGGTAGGAGGGGGTAGAATACAAATATTTCTTTTAATGCAATTCTGCTGCAGAAACAGCATTAGGCGATGCTGCTGATAGCAGCTGCCATTATGCAAACCCACATTCATCTCCTTGTATATAATAGCTTTTGGAAATGAATATTTTTAGCTCTGCTGGAAATCATGCTTTCTTGCACATTTATGCCTCAGCTAGCATTCCACTGGAGTTTGGACTGCTAGCAAATTCAATGCTTGAAATCTAAAAGCATTCAGATGATTTAGTATATATTTAAATGGCTGTGGTCAAAACACTTTTCCCACCACAATAAATGAAGAAAATGAACTCAGAAAACAGGGCCAGCATTTTAGGGCAAGGTGTTTCTACTCCCAGTTCACTTGCTGGCCATGTTGTCAGTGAAAATGCAGTCTCTCTGTAACGAATGATGCATCCCAGAGTTGCTGACCATTTCCAACACTTATCACATATAACTTCTTCCACAGGGACTAGAATACTTAGGAAATACTAAAGGAGAAAACAAGAGAGGCAAGGAGGTGGGAGGGAGGCCGAAGTGAAATAACACTGGTGAGAATAATTTCTTCAGACAATTGCTTAAACCAGCTGCCCAGTTATATACTGTAGATCAAGAGGAACATGTTGTTTCTGGTCCTGTCCTCTGGGCAACAGGGAATATGTCCACCCTTTCTCCTCTTGGAGGGCTATAGCAGGCCATCCAGTGATGTGGTAACATTACTGACAGGAAAGTGGCTAAAATGTTTGGGCTCCTTTTTAGGGTTTTAGGGGAATTGAGGGCAGGAATAGGAATGGGAGGCCTTTGCTACCATCACTACCTCCTGAACACCCCAAAACCGTGTCGATAAAATCCAGCCATTTTATGAGATGCAGAAGGCCCATAATGGCAGCATTCTTCTGTTAATATTCTCCAAGTAATTCCTATGTGTGGTTTTAAGGGAACAACATCAGAATGCAGCAAAGGAGGAAAACAGTGAGCAAGATGAGGAAAAAAACAGAGCAATCTTATACTGGAGAGATTATCCTCATATTATTATTTGTTCCAGGAAAGTCTGCAGAAGGTGTTAAAAAGTTAAGCTGGAGGTCATAACTGCATGTTTTATACATGCACTGGGCATGCACCACATTTTAAAAGAGATGAGATTTAGTCACATGATTGTGGCTGCCATCTTGACTTTTTTCTTTTTTTAACCTCTCTTGTGGATACCTTTGATTTATCCAACATTTCTCCATGTGATATCAAAGTTGCTTAAATATTTAAAACTTAACTCGAGTGCAATAAAACATCATAATGTTCTTAAAATAGTGGAGACTTAATGTATATAAGGTACAAGACAAAAATCAAAGAAAGCCATACTGGCCATAACAATTTCCTTAAAAAATTATCAAGAATAGAAGCTCCTGCTAAAAAGGATTTGGATGAAAACATCAATTAATTTACAATAAATCAGGGGAAAATATTGCAAAGCTGTGCAAATATGCAAAGAGATGGAATGCTGGAATTGATGCACTTTGACTGAATGTTTATTATGTTAACTTGTTGGACTAGGACTGGGAAAACACAGGTTTAAATCTACCTTCAGCCTTGGAAAGTCATCCAGTGATTTTGGTGAGTCACAATTTTTCAGCCCAAACATCAGTTGGTGTTGTAGAGAAAATGGATATGTTCTGTCTGCCACATGGATCTCCTGAAAGCAAGATAAGATAGAAATCTAATGAATAATGAGTAATTCATTTTTTTCTACAGTTGGAATCCCCAGATGTGTGGCCTGTTGATGGGAGCATAGCATTTTTTACACAACCAACTATATTGTAATAGTTAGAAAAATCTTACTTTTTCAAATATTGGTTATATATGGAAAGGCAGTTTCTGTCTTGATTATAAACATTTATAACTGATCTTTCCCATCATTTATATTGCACACAATATAAATACATATATTTCCACTAATATGGCAAATTTAATGTTAGTATCTGATTAACAAAAGCTGCATGTGATATTGCTCTAAAATAGACCAGATCAGTTCCAAAACAACTTACTTGCTTTTATGTTTGCTATCCTTAATAAAGTAAGCTTCCAGGCTAAAAGCTTAAATAAGAGATCACTGCCAGATTTTCACAGGCACCAGCCAGTAAGAAAAGTTAAAACACCACAATTTAAGTTGATAGGATTTAATCTGCAAGCAGTAATCCCAATAAACCTTTCCCACCCATCAGTTATCAGGTTACTTTGTTGAAAAAAGCATTCCCCTTAATCAAGTCACTGTATTGTGCCAAGTGGCTTCAAAGTAACTTGAATACAAGTTTTTTGTTTTTTTTAATTGCAAAGCCACTGTGTGATTTTCCAGATGAAAGTCCCTTCCTTTCCCATAGGGAAAATGTAACGGATGTTCAACTCTATGCCATTGCTAACCAGGAAAAGCCCCATTCCCATAGATTTAAAGGAAAGGTAAGGGATTGTTGTATCATACACTTAAGAGATAATCAGGGTGAACAACTGGACATTACAGTAAATGTATAATTAGAAACAGCATAGAATATTAATATTTCTTTACAAATATACAGAAATTTACTTTTACAGCATCAGGCCATCTTTTCTTTTAAAAAAAGGAATGTTGGATACTAAGAGGAAGAAATATTCATCAAGAAATAGTCATCTTCTCCAGCCATGATTCTAATGATAATTAGTACTATACATCCCATAACTTCAATGAGAACATTTATCCTAACACTAATTGTAGGGTAGGGTAGCATCAAAATAATAGCTAGCATCAGAATTGGAGAACTGTGTTTTTCTTCCAATAAAAAATTGGGCTTTCACATGTTTCATATTAATCCCATTTGTGGTTGATAATATAGCACTTTACTAGAATTTACATTCAGAATTTTTGTTTATTCTGACAGTGAATGCTAATTTCTGGTCTATTCCTGATGGCCATCACTTTTCCCCAGTATATCTGAAATGCAAATACTGCTTAATTTCAAAGCATTGTGGAAATATAAACCAGTTTGTCAAAATAGACATTTAATGCATTTTTGGATAGACCATGGCAGACACAAACCTGACCCAAGTTATCAAGAGCTCATCACATACAGAGGTCACACAATAGATCTGGGTTTTTTGTTTTTTTGTTTGGATCAGTTGTGACATGATCTGGGAGTAGACCATTACCACTGAACAGATCAGCCTGTCGTTGTTTTACAGCATATTGGCACTGCCTTACCCCCCACTATTAGGTCAGTCTGGGGATTTTTGCAAGGATCTGATGGGCAATTCAGCTGGGGCCTTGGTTGCTACCTGAAAGAGATATACGAAGAGGGCCTTGGAATGGATTGCTCCTCTTCAGTCTCTCACTGGGCAATGAACTTGGGCACCCCTTGGTTCTCTGAAGAACTTTGGAAGATAAAATGCCAGAACAGATGCCTAGAGCACTGCTGGAGGAAGGTAAAGAATAAATCCAACCAGGCACAAATAAGAGTCCATAATAGGGATTACATCTAGGTGAAAAGAGTAGCAAAACTATTTTTATTACATCCATCAATAAATGCCCAGTTGCCCTTTCTAAAGTGACCTATGCCCTGCTGGGGAGAGATGAGTCAGAGGACCATCTGCAGGGTGCTGTGAGGAATATTCTAGGCATCTGACAGATAAAGTTGCTTGGATTTGCTCAAAGTTGGACTCTGACTGGGGAGGTTTTGTTGATGTGCCAGAAACAAGATCTTGTGTGGTTAGCTGGGATGAGTTAGCTTATAATTTCTGAGATGTGAATGGGGTCCTCAGGTCTGCAAACCCAACCCCGTTTGTTAGATCTATGTCCCTTCTGGCTGTCAAAGGCTGTCTGGGAGGTGACATTTCATTGGATCTATGCTGTAGTATCTGTAATGGAATGTGAGAATGACCTTGGGAGACAGGGGGAAGAGATGCTGCCTAGGGAATGATCTGATAAAAGGGGGAGGAGCCTGCAGCTGAGTAACGGGCAGAGAAAGAAACTTAGAAAGGATCCACCCTAACTGATCAGGCAGTGAATAGGGATGGCGGGAGATTTGTACTTTCAGACCTGCAGGATTCTGTTAATGTAGCCTATCAATAAAGTAGAAGTAGCTCATCTGGTCATGTTTCCTGTCTGGTTTACCTGGGAGGGCTGACAGTATCTGCTTAGCTCAGAGAGAGGTAATCCCCATTACCTTGAAGTAGGTGTAATGGTATGTGAGAATGACCTTGGGAGACAGGAGGAACAGCTGCAGACTAGACAACTGTCACACAAAAACCTGTCAGCCCACAGAAGGAAAAGGGGCGTAGAAAGCGTCTTAGAAGGGACCCTCCCTAATTTTCTGGAAAGTAAAAGTAAAGGAGGGGAGAAGGGCTTTCAAACTTGTAAGACTGATGTCAGCCTTTCGAGTTAGTCCAGACAAGAAGTACAAACCATGAATACTAACAGTAGATTATGGTGCATCCCCTTTCTCTGTGGTTGGGTCAAATCAGTGTGATAGAAGGGGAGAGTTCATGTCCAAGTATCAGAGTTTATGCGGGTATCTACTGACTGAAACACACTTGCCCCTTCTGCATAACATGTGCTGAGTGAGGTTACCTGTCACTTTGTGTCAAATATCATTAAAAGCAGATGATACCCAATTGTACATCTCGACCCCAGGTTGATCAGTTGTCCAGATGGGGAGTAACAGTCTCAAGCTCAGTCATGACAAGATCAAGTGACTGTGGATCTTTAGCCCCTCCAAGATCAGGATGTTTCATCTTTATTTCTGAATAGAGTTGCACTTCCCCCTTCAGGGTGGTATATAATTCGGGGGTCTTCTTGGACTCACAGCTCTTGCTTAGGGAGCAGGTGGTAGTTGTGGCTAAGAAGGCCTTCACATAAATCCATCTTGTGTGCCAACTGAGCACACAAATGTAATAGTAAATAAATAAATAAATAAATGATTGCACCCTTACCTACACTTTGCTTATCTGGTATGTGAAGTATTGCAATGTGCTGAATGTGGGGCTGCCCTTGAAAACCACTTGGAAGTTGTAACTAGTTCAGAATGCAGTGGCACAGGCAATTATGGACATGCCACATCATGCCCATATAACCCATGGGGTGCACACGTTACTTCCAGGTACAATTGAGCTTCCAAATACAATTGAAGGTGCTGGTTATTGCCGTTACTGTTTCTCATTGCAAAAGGCTTGGTTATCTAAAGGGCAGTCTGTCTTCCATAGTTTCTGCCTACCCTGTACAATCACAAAGAGTTGACATGCTCCAGTCCCCTCTACTAAGCGGTGTCATCTGATGGGGCCTAGGCAGCATGGCCTTCTCTGTTACAGAGCCTGCTCTCTGGAATAACATTCCCTCTGAGATACATCTAGTTCTTCCCTTCAACTTTGTTTAAAAGAGCCCTTGAAAACTTGGCTCTTCCCCCAAGGCTTACTGAGTAGTGGGTCCTGTGTACTGCACTGTTTTTAAAATGAATGGTCTCCTTCTCCTTCTCCTTCTCCTTCTCCTTCTCCTTCTCCTTCTCCTTCTCCTTCTCCTTCTCCTTCTCCTTCTCCTGGACTTGGGTAGCCTTATAAATGTAATATAACAACAACAACTACTACTACAACAAAACTAAATAATAATAATAATGACACTGAAATAGTGGAAAAGATAGGATGCTTGAAGATTAAAACAATTATGCCTACATTTCTGTAATTCTATCATTTTCTACTAAATGTTTTGGGGATGTATCCAATTATAATGATCATATCATGAACAGTATGTCCAGATGTTATCATTCTCTCTAATGAAAGGGGAAATAGAACAAAATCTTGAATGAGATCATTCCATACTGCAACATTTTGTTGAAGGTTCCTCCCATAATGCTAAAAAAAGGCCTACTATCCTAAATATATCACTCCTGGAATTGTACACTTGAACATGAGAAGAAGCCCTTTCTATGTAAAAGTTTAACCGATATGGGGCTGTCAACATTAGGAGAGCCTCTTCAGTACATAAATGCACCCTTTTGTGTGCTTGCATTTACTCAACTTGTCAAGTGGGTTTAAAGTCCAAAGTCTTGGCTGACTACATGAATTTATAGCACTAGACTTTCCTAGTTCAGTTTCACCATGACTGTCCCCTGCAGTACTGGTCTTCTAAACCAGGGTTCCTCAACTACAGTTGCTGAGGTTGAGGAACCCTGTCTAAACTGTATAGTATTGCATGGCATGAACCGACCACTAGGTGGCCTCTGAAGGCCTCTGCCCTTTGGTCACAGCAAAGGCATTTTCTGGCACTTCAGAAGACTCTTCCTATTTCAGCCCAATAGCTAAGCAACCTTGAAATCCTTCGAGGTAAATTTTGTTGTGGAATCTGCCATTTATTACTAGATGCATTAGAAGAGGTTTGCTTAACTTTCCCTCCTCTATTTCTTGCTTTATTATGCCCTTAACCGCTTTGTAACTTGCATAGTCAGTTGCACAAATTTGGCATTTCCTCTATTCTTTCCATACTGCTAACAGATTTCACTGAGTATATCTCATTAACACAGGTCCAAATGTTAGTGTGGCATAGTATGTTCATTTATTGGGCTCACATAGATGAGTGGTGCAAGGCACAATGACATCACATGCACCATGATGTCATCATCCAGATGATAACAGCACAAGGCATATCCCCACTGCAGTTGACTATGTTGGCTCACCTCTACAAAAATTTCTATTCTGCCTTCAATGTCATAGGTTTTTCCCTCATGACAGGGTTCTTTTGCCTTTATTGTTGAATAACAGGGAGAGATTCAAGTAGCCAAAGTTTTCTTCATATTCTTATTCCACCTGAAAATAATTCACTGAACGTCTGCAGCTGTTAGAGACATAACAGTCACACACCAAGTAGTTGTTCCAATGTCCTGATCTAACCTATGTACCAGGATTGTGTTGACAACCTTGTGCAACCACAGTAGGGTTGGCCTGACTTTTTTTTATCAACATGGTCACCAATGGCAAATTGATGACATGCACACACTCTCTGCAAACACCATAAAGGTAACTTGAGAACTTTAACATATGTCCAAGGTGGTGTTTGAGCCCCTTCTACAGCCTACTCATATCAGAGACTCCAGGTACTAAGGTGTCCCAGGGGAAGAATGTGGAGAATGTAAATATGCAGCTACTTCTTACCTCTGACAGTGGAAAGTGCAAGGAGGGGGATCTGTTACACCATGAAAAATGTGGGAGGAAAAA
This sequence comes from Liasis olivaceus, assembly GCA_030867105.1. Taxonomy (NCBI): domain Eukaryota; kingdom Metazoa; phylum Chordata; class Lepidosauria; order Squamata; family Pythonidae; genus Liasis; species Liasis olivaceus. The sequence goes on from CM061349.1 coordinate 58,457,113, forward strand.
ACACTAAAATTAAATCCAAGAGGCTTTGCTACCAATGTTGCAAATAAAAATTCAGTCCAAGCCAAGTTGTGTTGCGTACTGGGAAGTTCCACCTAATCTCTAGCCAGCTGAGGGAGTCTGACACTCACTGAATTTCCCCATCCCCAATGTTGGGTTCTCCATACTTTCCTCACCTTAGCCATGGTATCTCTGCTTCCTCTTCCCCCAGATGGGTCACATCCAGTACAGCTCTAAGTTATATCCTGCTTACTCCTAGTTTGACCCAGACCTCTATCAGTTTTCAGGCTGCTATTTCCAAGGATTCCAAGGCAATGGCAGTGGGGATCTTTCCTTCCTTCCTTCCTTCCTTCCTTCCTTCCTTCCTTCCTTCCTTCCTTCCTTCCTTCCTTCCTTCCTTCCCAATCCACGTGGGACCCAGAGACATTTACAGAATGTGGTGCAATGATTACAGGCACTGGACTAGGAATGGAGAAGCCTGAGTTCTAGGCCTCCCTTAGGCCAGTCACTCTCTCACAGCCCTAGGAAGTAGGCAATGGCAAACCACTTCTGAAAGTGCTGCCCAAAAAACTGCAGGGACCTGTCCAGGTAGTCAGCAGGAGCCAAGATTGCCTCAGAGAACCATAACATCAACATTTGCAAAGGCTGCTCTGAATGTCAACTCTTACTTTGAAGTGCTCCAACCCACCCCCCCTTTTTTTTAACATATTACAACATGGCACAGAGGGAGGGAGGGATTTAAAGGGGAGGAATTTTAAAACCCAATGATGTTTACAGAAATCTTGTTCCTATGTCTTCCTTGCATTCTTCAGAAAGCCAATATTGGGATGTGGGAGAATATGATAATGTAATTCCACCATGGGGCATTTATAAGGACAACAATGGCCACATTATGTGAAGCATTCAAAGATTAAATATTAGTGTTATACAAAGGCTGAGCATTTGTTGGACAGGAACAGGGCTTCCCAAAGTTGTGTCCCCCCAAAATACCATAATCCCTAAGCATTGATCATACTACCTGAAGGTGATGAGAATAGAAGGGCATTCTATTTTATGGCCCTGTTAAATTTTCTTCCTTGCCCCTAATGCTTGTCTGGCATACACAATTTGGGTGTTATGCCTATGTTGACATCAGTATTAAACACAATATATTTACACTTACATTTTGTGACAAATTGATGCAAATATGTCTGCAGGGTACTCTCTAGGAAATTTAACATAGGTTTCTCCAACTGCTGCTCTTTTATTGGACTACAAAGCCCAGAATCTCCAGGGAGCATGGAGGCCTTAATAGCAATAATATCATTACAATAATTTTGCTATTGGAAAAATGACATTTAACTTTAAAGTGGTCATGCAAAAGTATGCAACAGCATTTCTATCTCAAGAGACCTCATTTTCAAAGAGTTGAAGTTAGCTGATCACACTGAAAATGGAGATGGGTAGAAGAAGGGTGTTGGATTTCCATTCTATTTTCCATAAGTAATATCCTCTCTAAACATGAAAAGATAAGTAACTGAACATTTTAAAATGTCTTCCTAGTTTAATATCCCCAGTATATAAATCAAAACTTCTGGAGGAATCAATGTGTATGGTGAATTTGTATAACTGAAACTACAGGTGGGTTTGGTTATATGAGTAGGGGACAAATTTATGAATAAAACTATGTGCACTGCATGATGTTGGGGAAGCAGCTAGCAGAGACCCTGTGTGTGTGTTATATATAAAATGTTGCATGTATGAAACATTTTAACCTAAGCCAGATTCATAATTCCTAACAAAGAGGGACAAGAATTAGCTACTATCATTTCTTCTGCATGAAGGGGTGCTTTAATATGGATTAGAAACTTTATGGAAATGTTTCAAAGTCCCCCCAGAGCTGTTATAAAGCTCTGACAAGAGATCTCTGAGGAAAAGTTCTGGTATTCCAGCTGTGAAATAACAAAGGCGTAGATGAGCAACTCAGCATCTTCCAAAGCTATGATGCAATTGCAGAGATGGTTAGAAGTTAGGTAGTTAGAGATCGGGCTTACAGGATCATTAAAAGATGCACTGAAATCCATATTAAAGTTAAGATTTTCACCTCTGCAGATATAATTAATGGCATATTCCTTATCCAAGCAGAGAAAAGTATTACTAGGTGGCCTCCCTATCTCACAAAAAGATATTTCATTTCCTGAATGCTGACTAGCCTCCACTAAACTGGCTCCCCCAGGTAACTGAAAAAAAATCAAAAGATGGATCAGCAAACTTTATTCCTAATTTATATCCTCTTCCCTGCACTTGAAAAAAACCTGCATTGATATGAGGAAAAGACAAGCAAGATAAGTCATCATAAATGTCTCAAGGCAAAGTGTGGTGCAGATTTGTGAAAGCATTTTCATATTTATTTTCTTTATTAACCAATGGACAGGTAAAGAGGGGGGGTTGGGTCAGGGCCACAACAAAATTATAAGAATAGAGAAATATGGGTCTTTTCCTTTGGCATTGTAGCCCCAATCCAAATCACTGAAAAGTGAAACCGCTGCTACTCCTATCAATACTGTCCCAATTCAAATCATGCCTTTCCCGCACATAGCTGATTTCAGCAAAAAATATCAGGAAGTACAGTGGTTCACATCACATTTCTCAGTTTCCTCTTGCCAGGCTTGTGTTGTCAGCAAAACAGTAATTTTAGCATATATTTTCTATATGAAAATCCTTTCTAGGAGGGCACTATCCAACTTCTTGCAATCTGTGGCTAACCCCCAAGTCATTTTTCTCAAATCAACCCAAGCCTACATAATTATCTGTTCACTATATTGTTTCATATTCATCTCTTGCCTCTTCCGGGCAGAATGGGGAGGACTTCTGTTCATACAATGGGACTTTTCGCCCTTTATAGCCTCCCATATTCCTCTAAATCAACTTCAGATGTTTCCCATTCTCTGAATCAGATATTTAGTGTGCATGGGGGACTGCAAGCTGGCAGGGACATCATTTCTCTACCATTCACCTATTGGTAGGTAGAATTCATTGTATGTCACTATCTATTTATTCTCCTTCTGTTGGGTGCCTTTTACAAAATACCTATTTATGCTTCGATTGATTAGACTAATTATGGATAGCTGACCAGAAAAAATCTGGCAAATGGCAATTTGTCTAGCCATCTCCTCTGTGGCTGATATCCAAGCCGACCTTGTGGTAGCCAATCAACTAGTTCCCCTTCTCTGTTAAATTATCAACCACTCCCTTAAAAGTCAGGAGCATCATGATGTATCACACGTAGGGCAAGGAAAATTAAACCTTTCCCAAACTGTGTTTTTAACCAGTGTCAGTGAGTTTTAGCAAGAACAATTGTGGTTTGCAGTGTTCTTGCCACACAATTCTACAATTCTATGTCCTATGGCTGGAGGAAGGTGGTTTGGATGATACAGAGAGTCATGATTTATGTAAGTAATTTTACATAAGCTATGGCTCTAGATTCTGGTTAAGGCTATTTGCATTAACCACTATCATTGGGATGAAGTACTTCAAATTATTATTATTTTTTTTTTTTTTTAAATCTGCTTAACAGTCATTACTGACCCTGCAGTGACCGCCCCCTAGCGGTTTTCAAGGCAATTGCATCTTTCTAGTTTCGGAATTAGACTTTGCCAGAGCCTAATTCCTAGAGCGTCAGCCCAGCTGGCAGCACAGGAGGCGGGATTTCCGTTGCTTCGCGCCCCTTTTTCGGACGAGCGCGGTTTCGCGCTTTTTACCGGCAACTGCCCCGTCTCTCTGTTGAGCCGCTGCCAGCATTTTTCCTCCCACCGAAGTGAGAGTACTCACTTATCTACTCACGTATGTTTTCGATCTGCTGAGTTGGCAGAAGCTGCGGGTATAGAAACAAGAGCTCACCTTGTTAACGCGAGGCTGGACTCGAACCGCTGAAGCCTTCAGCCATTTCTGGCCGGCACTTTCAGCGTCATTAAGCCGCTGCGCCACCGCGTCCCCCCTTCAAATTATACCCTAAACTTAATCTCAGTATGCCTCAACATGCTGCCTGAACATGTCTTTTGGTTTATATTGTCAAACATTAGTAAATAATCTTCTTCAGACAATGTAGTTATGTAATTTTATAAAGTGTTGTATATGTTGTATACAAGTATATAAGGAATACTATGCGGTGGCTTCAGCTCAAACCAAATTCTTAGTGTAATGAACTAGTTTATGTACAAGAAAAGGTCTGATTTCCTCTAAAGGAACCGTAACTGAATAGGAATTTAGTGAAGCTTCATGGGAATTGGCATTTCAGAGGAATGAAGTCTGCAAAAAAAATCACAAACTTAATATAAAACCAATACAGCCAATTTGCCATCAAATGGGCTTTTGAAAAGATGAAACAGTGCAATCTAAAAGGTGAACAGATCAATTCCAAAATACTTCTTGAAGTTTAATTTAATATATATAGTTCATCCATAAGTCTTAAATTCATGTCAATGTGCAGACTTTTTCTTCTTTTGGATAACTACCCTGCATGTTATACATAAAATTATTTTCAGGGATCTGGCATGCAACAGTTGCCTCCTGCTGCTGTATATAGTATATATGGCAGAACAAATGTCTGTTTTTCCTGTTACTCATTTATCAGATAATGAATGATTTTTTAAAAAGTTATATGGAATAATTGGGGGAAATGTCTCATTAAATCTATTGCCTTTCCTAAGTAAGAATTATGTCAATTCAACATATTCATTCTATATTCCAAGTTGCAATAAAGTCTGATGGAAAAACAACTAAAATGCAAATCGGAAGGACTAGGATTATGAGTGAAGGGTTTTATGGCAACTTTATGTAAAATGGTTAGGTATTTGTCATACTTTAATAGATAACGTAATGTTTCAATTTATACTGGTTTACCTTTTATCCTGGCCCAAATAATACCATCCATAACAAAGAGATCAAGAGTCCAGTCTAAGATAGAGAAACAGTTTAGCTGGGCTGGCTTACTCATTCATGTGCTGTTCAAAGAATACTAAGATAAGCTTCATTCTTGAAGGATGAAAAGACATGATAGAGCTCTACAATAGGAGTTCTGTCATTTGAGAATGAATTTGAAATATTAACATTCAAAAGAAAATAGTTAATATATCCTCAGCTGAAGATGGTTCGAAAAGAAAAGGATGTTGAGGAAACCTCCAAAGTTACACTGGTGCAAGTCCAAACTTTATTGTTTTGTGCAGCTGCATAAAGTGAGCCCTCCAGGCAGCTGAAGGAAAACAGATGGTTTCTTTTGAAATGTAAAATTAGCTCCATATATTGAGATAAGAGGACAAGAACACCAATGGATAATTCATGTCTGTGGCAATATCTGTAGCACATTGCCTATAAGGATCTCAGTGGTGTTAAAAAGGGGAAAAATTAAATTAAAATCCAAGACCATCATCCTATGCACACTGACCTTGGAATAAACTCGACTGTACAGGAAGTTTAGTTCTGAGTAGATATGCATAAGATTACAGAATGAATCTGTCATAGCAGTATGGGGCAAGGAAAGTAAAGGAATGTATATCTAAGAAACCTGGAGGGCCATATAGAGAAGAATGAACATATTACCAACATATCCCTAGGAAATGTATAGACAAATTGTATAGATTTATCTTTTAAATAAATAAGTAAATTGACTGGATTGGCTTTAGCAAAGGACTATATGATCCTAGAAGATGATTGTGAAGGCATTCAGATGAAGGTTGTTCTCAGGGAAACAGGAAGTAAAGGACCTCTTGGTCAGAAAATGTAGCTCTGCCATGATCCTCCAATGTAGAGGATGAGTCCTGATAGAAGCTCCATCTCTCCTGACATCTTCAAGACTGCACAATCAGGCACAAAGCCCTTCAAACAGAACATAAGAACATAAGCAGTGCCCTGCTGGATCGCATCTCTGGCCCATCGAGTCCAGCATTCTGTTCTCACAGTGGCCAACCAACTGCACAAGGAAGTCCCCTAGTCTCCCAGCAGATAGCTTTCAGAGGTAGTCCCACTGCCATCAAGACTAATAGCCATTGCTCTCCATGACTTCCAGGAATTGGTTCAACTCTTTTCTGAAGCCAGCCAAGCTGGTAGTGAATTCCAAAGTTTAACTGCACATTATGTAAAAAAAATGTTTACCTCTATTTGTCCTAATTCTTCCAGGATTCAGTTTCATTGGGTAACCTCTGATTCCAGTATTTTGGGAAGGGAAACATGGCTTCTCTTTGTCCACTTTATCCACACCACACATAATTTTGTGCCCCTCAGAGGACCACTCTCACTTTTTTTTCTAGACTAAAAAGCCCCAAATGCCACCACCTTTCTTCATAGAAAAGCTGCTCTAGCCCCTGATCATCTTAGCTGCCCTCCTTTGAACCTTCACCAGCTCTATTATATCCTTTTCAAGCACTGATTTGAATCCAGACAAGCCACATTCCAGTTCAAAAATGGCTTGTCTCCATTGCTGGAGACATCTGCAGCTATGATCAAGAGGTCCTATTATTCTCCTCCATATATCAACATCTGTTCTTAAACTGGCTCCTTACAATCTCTATGCATGTATGAACACCAGGAAATATACAGACATAAGTATTACTACAGGCAACACTACCACAAATAGCCTTAAGAGTCTGAGGTTCACATAATCCACTTTTTATCCTACATAAAACATACTGTATTTTAATATGCAAGTTTCCAAATGAAAAAAAAAAATTCTGATGTAAACTCCATACATCATTTCAGAGCAATAGGTGATTCATAGCAAGAAGTAAAAAAAATCATGTACAACTGTACATCCATCTGTGTGTGGGAAAGAAAACCTGGAGGTGGAGGAGGGGAGAGCGGAATTCCTTATTTATAATTATACTCATGGGAAGTGAACAAGGGTGCTCTCTCATTAGGTTTTTTTTTTTTTTTAAGATTATGCATCCCTAAAGTTGGGTATGCTTTATTCCCCCACCCCACCCCCAGAAATACCATGATTCATTGAGGCTACATCAGTCATGCAGTGAAATCATTTTAAGTGAAGGATGTGATACATCTAAAGCAGTAACATCCTCCCAGAAAAGCTCAGGCAAGTCATGATTTATGACAGGAATGAACATTTAAAGGACTTCAGAATAATAAACCTTCTTCAAAGAATTTTAGCTCTTCTTAACTCTGTACTTTTCACATCTGCTTTCTGCCCATCCATTCCTTAGTTGAAGTTCAAAAAGGTGCACTTTCATATTTGATCAAAAATTTCCTCAGATGGCTGTTATTAAGTAAGACCCTTAAATACAGATTACTGAAATAACATCTTCCTCTTTCTCAGAACAGCTGAAATTTTGATTCAGTAACTATTTTCAAAGTAAGGCAGAAAGGGGGTTGTTCCCTTCAACTTTTCCTAGACAACAAGCAAGAAAAGAGAGAAATCTTAAAGTCTGTAAGTATGATCCACACTGACTTCCAGATGTGTTGGGCCTGCAATTCCTAGAATTCCCTACACATCTGGAGAATGCCAATCTAAGGAAGGCTATTCTAGTCACTAATTTAGCACTGAAGAAAATGACAGTGTACAGTAATTAGAAACAGTGCTGCTTTGCTTGATAAACAGATGTTCCCTTCATTTAACTGTTGCTCACATTTGCCAACAAAAATAGTTTTGTTTTCCTGAGGCAGCTAGCTAATTTCCGTCCTATGGCCCTTAATTTCAGATAAAGTGCTTCCTATCCATCAGTTTGGCCTTTGGAGCTATTCTGAACATTGCAAGTTTATGTAGGTTTCCTGATAACCACCTAGATGTCAATGGGCCAATATCTGAGCAAACATAATCAACCTATACATTTTAATCCTCTTATTTGGTAAATAATGAACTATTTAGATTTTTAAAGGAGTATACCACAATGAATTATTTACAGTAGATTTTTTAAGGCTGTATACCATATTGAATTATTTAGGTTTTTAAAGCAGGTATACCTATTAGATCATTAATATCCAGACTGATGTTGCCCTAGCACAAACACCAATAATAGTCCAACCTTTAATCAAGGTGGCTGCTATTTAGTCTGTTTTAAAGTTGTTCTGTTTGACTGGCTGTAATACTACTGAACAAGTAAAGGCCAAGCTTTATCTTGCTTTGTGTGCAAAAAAAACATTAAGTAACAATTTGGTATATAGTATTATGAACTTTTTAAAAAGATGCTAGCATTACATTCTGTAGCAAATGCTGTATTTCTTATTTCTCTGTGGAACACTTCTGGTTACTTCAGTTCTTAAAGACCCCAGCATGCTTCCTATTAATACAAAGTTACATCCACTTTTTTGAATTCATAGATGTCAGTTTTCAATAACATGCAGAAAAGTATTTAATCATATTGTTAAAAATGTTTGGCTGGAGAAGATTATATGGTTATTAAGGGTGGGGACTGGAGATGGACAAACTGTAACAACAAGGGTCAACCTAGCTCAACAACCTGCTGACTAGAATGGCTAAGCAGATGTCTGAGAATCCCTGAAAAAGGATATATCTGTGCAACAGCTGTTTCCCCAAGCTTTTCTTTGGTGAGTTAAACTCGGTGACATATTTCCTCTGAACTGGAGGACCCATATAGTCATAACGACTAATGGCAATTAATAGATCCTTTCTTCCATCTGTCTAATTCCCTTTTAAAACAATTTAAGCACAAAGCTTACCTCATGTGGCAGTTTAAAGTGGGAGTTCAGGAGATTAACCCATCTCAGTTTTGTGAGCTCCTTGTTTAAGCTTGCATGTATCAATCCATATTCTGTTTTCACTGCACTACAAATGTAAAATGGCAGCCCTTGTGTAACATCACTGTAAATCCATTGTCATCTCTCTTTTCTGTTCATTTCTTGCCCAAGAAGACCGAACACCCCAGTCCAGTTTTTTTAATTTATTGTTTACAGTTGGAGAAACTTATTCTGGGTTTCTTTTCTTCCTTATTTAATGAAATGGATTGTGATAGAATTAAAAACTTTGAATAAATAAATGCACGTACAAGTCAGTGTTAAAACTGTTTCAAAATTGTGATCCAGCAGGTATCAAGACCACATCTTAAACCTTGATTTAAGACTTCTTGAAATATGTTAAATATAACGTGCATACATTAAGATGTATGCAGGCCTTTAATCTGACATTGAGCACATATTACAGGAAATATATACAGGTGGTCCTCGTTTAACAACCACTTGTTCAGTGACTGAACTTATGATGGTGCTGAATGAGTAGAAGTTACAACCAGTCCTTGTACTTATGTCGGTCACAGCGCACCAGCAGTAATTAACGATGGCAATTGAAAGCACCACAATTTATGTTGTTAAGCAGCATAGTCATGTGACATCACACTTCACAACTGTATCACTTAGCAATGGAAATTCCATTGCCATAGTTAACCAATGACTACCTGTAACTGCTGCATATTAGTGTCTGGTCCATTGGCATATAGGTGCCCTTTTATGTGTTTACTCTAAATGTCCAAAGAGTGTATGCAAAAATAAGAGCTGGATATAATTTAAATGGCATGGGTTATTTGAGGGACCATCTCTCCCCAATCACATCTACCAGTCCCATCAGGTCTGGCAGAAGAGGCATGCTGCAGGTCCCATCCAAGAAAGAATGTCATCTGATGGAACCCAGGAGGAGAACCTTTTCTGCAGTAGCACCTGCCCTTTGGAATATCATTCCCCCTGGGGTCTGGCTGGCCCCAACTTACTGGCCTTCCGGAAGGGCCTGAAGACATGGCTTTGCCATCTGGCTTGGGGATCTGGTAATGGTGGTGTGGTGCCTACAAAGTGGTTATATTGTTAGTGAATTGACTGTGTTCTCCTGCTTATGTTTATATGATATTTAATAGTTGTTATGGTTTTAATGCTTTTGTGATTATGTGATGGGGGGGGGGGGTTGCAGAGGTTATTTTTGGAATTGGTTTTGTGTTTTTAACTTTGTAATCCATCCAGAGTCACATAGGTGAGATGGGCATCTATATAAACTGAATGAACGAATGAATGAATGAATGAATGAATGAATACATACATACATACATACATACATACATACATACATACAAATCCTTTCTGGTGACATTCTGTAGCAGCTATACTTCTAAATCACAGTTTAAAAAATTAACCAAACTTTCACCATTTTCATTTATTCAGGATCAATTTTCATTTGGCTAGAACCAAGGCAAAATTTTCATTTGCTCGATCCTGGCTTATGTGGTTTTCCTGTATTTCTCTCCAACATGTGCTAACCATTGTGCACACAGTCTAGGATATTCTATGATATTTTTTTTAAAAAGGTGCATGCCAAAAACAGCTGCAGAAGTTAGTTCTTCTGCTGCTAATATGCCACCAAAAATGAGGGGGGAAGGGAGAGAGAAAATATGAATACAGGGCACAAACATTCAAATGAATGAATAATTTAATAAATGTATAAAGGAAACAAATGAAGGAAATGGGCCTAACAATAAATTGAAATGGAGTAACAAAATAATAAAAATCTTACATCTCTCCAACTCCAATTTCCAGAGTGTATGATTAGATTGTAAATAAGAATTCATCCAATCATATTTTGGTAAAAAAAGTAAAGAAAAGAACATTCTTTTTTTCAGACTATATCCACTCTACAAACATCATCTGATTTAAAATTATAACTATAGTAAATTATACAAGTTTGTAATTCATCATTTAGATTTTCTTTAAGATCTGCTGCCATCTAATAAAAATACAGTTCTTAAGATTTTGGGGAGGAGAATAACGACAATTAAAAACAGCTGAATAACAGTTTGTATTTGGAATGCAAATACAGTCTTAAATCATTCTATAACAGAGCAGATAAAATGTCAGTTTACACTTTTGCAGAAATTGTTATTTGGCACCCTGTATTTTAATCTAATATCTAAGTCAAACCTGCACCTGAATTTTGCTTTCTCTCAGGAGCTTCTGATTTCCTTCAATACAATTCATGTCACAGAAATATTGCAAACACCTACTTTCCTTGTTTTCTATGAAATTGCTGTTATTGGAATAGAGACCTCTAGTGTTGTATTTCTAGTAAGTCATGGGATCTATTCAGAAAATAAATGTGTTGTGGGAAAGCAACATTCTGTTTCTGTCTTAGTTTTTTCTGAGGACAAGTTTTAGGATTTTTGTTACTTCAGTTCTAACAACACGTGTACAGTTACAATAATGTATAGAATCTAAAAATTCTAAAAAACAGTACCAACAAATGAGCAAACTTAAATTGTAGCTACAGGAAAAATATGATGAGCTATGAGTGTGTGCATGTGTATGCATGTTGCCTGTGTAATGTGTATGTTTCATACAGTGTAACAAACCTCATACAATATGTTCTTCAATTTAGCCTACATCTAGTCATGCACATATATGCACACCTTCTGGGACCAGAATTCTAGGTGCAGCATTTGGCCAGAGCCTTGGTCACTTTTAGAAATTTTGACATGGAAAATTAGAAGCAATTAATGCCCGGGACACTGAAATGTGCCTATCATTCAGTTTTTCTTTCTCCTGGACAAATTCTTCATTTTATTGTATTACTTTGGCATTTACTTTCCCTCAGATTATGGTAAATTAAACAAACACTCCTCTTAGTCCAGCAAAAGGCAAACTCAAAGAGAGGGTTGTTGCTCATTAGTATAAGAAGTCCTTCTTTTTTTTTCCTCACCACGTTTGTGTCTTGAGTGAAATGCTGTGGATTAAAAGTTATTTTCCACATCCACCAACGTTTCTCTTCCTTTCTGATCGAAAGAAACAAGATGGGGAGTCAGCAGGCATCTCATTCCCATTCCGTCCTCATACAGCCACTGTTGTATTACAGGTCCTGCAGAATGTAACTGCTGCAGCTGGACAAAGACCCTATTCAGGACGGAGGCAACGTCTCTTCCGCACCACTCTCCAGTCACAGAGAGCTTGGCTTGTGCACTCTATCTGACAGACACAGGATTCTCTGATTAAACAAAACACTCAAAGGATTTCAATTTATCCTTCAGATTTGTCTACTGAGATGAAGACTTCCCCATTCAATGTCAGACTAAACCCTAAAAATCAGCTGCAGCTCACTTCTACATATACGAGACAGTATTTCGCTTCTCATCAAATCACTGTGCTGTGTTTCCCCTCCTCTTTGCTCCAGATGGTATACTCCAAAGTTGCTGAAGTTGTAAGAAGATATTGTTTCTAATCTACTGCCTCTGAAATCCCATTGCAGGGGTCATTTCCTGACTTTTATGTCATTTCAATCAAGTCCCTTAAAAGTTCCAGTTCCCTTGTGACCGAGTAAACCAAGTACATAATTGCCATGTTTTCCCATAACAATTCCATGGCTTAGCCACTGAAATGTTCATTTATAGTTTTAACTGCACAGGAGATGGGGATAAAAAACATGTGAGAATCTAAATGGAAACATATGAGTTGCTCTTCAAAGTATTATCTATCTGCAAGGGCATGACGTGGCTAAAGGAGACCGAATAAGCCCATTGATTTCAGCGGAAGGTTAAATTTATCTTGAAATCTCTCCCTATGAAATAAATAAATAAATAAATGTAAACTTAGCTAAATTGTGCCAATGCACATACACACACATACACAATGAGTCCTAAATGTTTCAGACTGATGCTAATGCACACTACCCTCAGACATGTCATCCAATAATAGGGAAGCTAATACTGATATAAATTCATTTGAATCCAGACATTATTGAATCATTGAATTCAGTCATTGTAGTAAAATACAGTGCAATATGTTGCTTTGTGAAATAAATAATTTAGTCATAAAAGTTTGTAAATCATTGCATATGTTTTAACCAGTTTAGTCATAAATGGTTGCTAAAATGAAGCATGGCTAAAGGGCCTTTCATCCCATCTTGTCAGATGAATTCTGCGCATGGAAGAGGGAGGCAATTTTCTCTGATGCCCATTTCTCTTTGGGCATCCCCCCCTCCACCAAAAACAAAACAAAAACCCAAACAACCCAGCTCCAGATAGCTAAAGAATTTTCCAAAAAATTATAAGAGAAGGCGTAGGCAATTAAACCTGCTCACTGTTTTGTGTGAGTGGAATCTTCTCTTAGATAACCTGCCTGTTTTGTGGGAGGGTTTCTTGGGATCAGAGCCCATGTATTTATACCCGTTATTATTGTTATTGAAATTTAAAAGCAAACTCCTTCAACAAAACTAAAGGTTAAATTGATTTCTTATCCCTGTGTTATTGGAACTGGAACTTGCAGCCCACCTACAAGCTATCTTTCGCAGCATTTCCATGTGCTCTGTACCTGAATGCACTGTGATCAAAGTTATGCAATGTATTATTATCTCTCTTTTTTATAATAATGTTAATCTGAGGCTTTCCATACACTTACAATCTCTATTCCTAAGTATCTTGTTCAGTTTGTGTTGCTGATGTATTAGTTTCTAGTTTGTCTACATCCTAGTCATCTTCTAACTTGTATCGAGTGGTTGCATTGAGAACCATGCTTGTTAAGAATTCCAAAGAAGGCAAGTGGGCAAATGCTGCAGTTGACCTCTTGCATTTTTCTTCTTTTTTTTCAGTAATTACCCTGCCCTGCACTAAAACTAAAAAGAGAGAGAACTGATCCTTGAATTACTGCAAGCAATATGCTTCTGTAAGGTCAAGATACAATAACAGTACACAAAAATGAATTGTTCATGCAGATGGCTTTAGCCATGTCAAGGATGCATATGTCCTTTTGGCCATGCATACAATATTTGGAATATATCAAGATATCAAGAATTTTGAACTGTTTGTGCATGGGAGATCACCAAAAAAAATAAAAATAAAAATCCCCATATAGCCCTGGAAGGACAAATCTATATCTGATTTGCAGTTTTGGATTTCTGACATCTATTATTTTCAACATTTGAATTTTAATTTGATGGTTGTCAGGATTTGTGGCTGATTGCTTGGCTGGTTGGCTGGTTGGTTGGTTGGTTGGTTGGTTGCTTTTGATAAAGAAGCAAGGATGAAACAAAAAGAACATTGGAGTATAGCATTGGGGTACTGTGTCTGTTCTTCAGGTGTTAGATGTTAGGGCAAAATATGGTCTAGAAAAGCCAAGATTTATCTTCATAATGGTTATTCTTTCCATCACAGGATGCACAACCTGTGCCTCTTCCAAGCCTTGAGTCTACCCACTGAGCCCTTCAAAAAGTTGCCACTGATTTGTAATTTTTAAGGGGAAAGACAGGAGGAAAAATATGGGAAACTATCATATTAATTGCATTTCATTAAATTGCATTTTATTTAAATTATATTAAATCAGACTTCATTTTTGTCCTGGCACCATCCAGCAATTTCTTGATATGGCTCTTGGTATCCCAAGGCTAAGCACAATTCTCACACTCAAAACAGTTACATTCTGCTGCTTTATATCAATATGGAGCTCAGCAAGACTCTTATATGTATATTTAACACTACAAAGGACACAAACTATCAATAGGATTTGATGGCTGGGTAGAATAGTTTTTGGTAGTTTAGAAGGTCTTTCAGAATGAATCTGATTTTATCCCTATATACAGTATCTGTAGTCTGGAAGTTGGGATAATACTCTGTGCAATTATTCCTTTTTTCTTTCACTTTCATCTGATTATCTCCCACAAACAACTTTTCTGAAAGTATAGTTCCATGACCGATTCAATTTTGCCTGAAACAAAAGCACATACTGAGGCAGATGAGATCATAAGAATCTGTAACTGTGTGGTTTTTACATCTCCATAAAGAAGTGTATTCAGTTTTTTCTACACAGATTTGTATGCACCTATTCAAATAATCTCATTTTATTTGGATCATTTATCAGGTTTCATTTTTGAGAGGATAGATTGATGATGATGATGATGATGATGATGATGATGATGATGAAGAAGAAGAAGAAGAAGATAGATAGATAGATAGATCAGAGATCGCCATTTAATTCTAACTAAGTAGAATATTTTACCAAATTAAAAATGAAGCCTTAATTTGGCTTCAGTAGTCTCGCTTGTGACTAGCTACTTCATTATAAAAAATCTTTTTCATTTTTTTTAAACTACAAGAATACATAACAGCAGATGCATTCTTGAGCTTTTGATGTCTCTGGCTCATTTCTACAAAAATCTGTGGGAGTTTTGCCTTTCACTTCCACAAAACAGGCTGAAATCCAAATTAAACTTCTTGAGGTTGGAAAACCATCAGACGTGTGGTTATCTCCCAGTTACCCATATTCTGCTGTACTTTTTTGGTTATATGCATTATAAATAGAGACTTCATTAATGGGGCTAAGAGTTAACCACACTCCTGTCATCTTCCAACAAAAAATCTTTTAAAGAGGAAGTCCTTCATTTTACTACATACAGCTACAGTAGAACTACGTACAGCTCCTTCACAGAAGGAAGGCATGACATCTCCTGACATGCCCCTAAAAAGGAAGTAAAGGTGACTGAAACGTTTTTTCATTGGTATACAAAAGGATGATTCTGAGAAAAGAAAATATGAATTAGTATTTCTTCTATTCAACAGCATTAATATATCTTTTCAAAGTGCTGAAGCAGTAACATCTCTTGTAAAAGGCCTTCAATCGTTTTTGTGGCTGGACCAACATCAAAGCTTTGCAACACAAATAATGGGTTGGCTGTGGAATGAGGTTTGCGGGCAATTGGGCAGTCCCTAGAAATCAGGCAGAAATCTCTGGCAGGGAGAACTCACTCCCAGAAGACACTCTACTCAAATTTCAGATCTTCCCTCTTCCCCATGAAGTTCCAGTGCCAATGCAGAACATTTCCTTGATCCTCAAGAAATATTTTGTCTGTGGGAGTGCCTAAAGCCTACTGAACATTTAGAATATTCACTTGACAAGAAACAAGCGGGATCTATATAGACCGTCTAGTTGTTTTTTTAATCACTGGTGTGCTGATTTTTTTTCTAACCCATATGGTAGGCATATGAGTATCTACTGTGTTTATTACACAGCTGGGTGCCCCATACCATTATAATATGCAGCATGATATTACAGTGTTGTAATATAAGACACATAGGTGGAATCCATCACATGTTTAGAGCCAGTTTTGCTGTAGTGATTAAGATATTGGACCACAACTGGTCCAACCTCTTGTTTTAGTCTACCCAGGGCCATGGAAGTCCACTCATTCTCTCTCAGTCCAGACTACCTCTTATATAAGGAAAACAGGTGGAGGAGTGCTATGTATGCTCTCTTCAGGTCCTGAGAAAAAATAGGATATGAATCTATAAAATAAATAAATATGTATGTGTTATTATTTGGTTTTATAACATGAGCACATGAGAAAAGTCATACAGCATCTCAATTCCTGGAATCACTTCTGCCCCAAGTCAGTGCCCACAACTGCCATATCATCTATAACAGATTTTGCCCTTTTAGTTTAAATTTAGTCTATAGTTTAAAAATATTGTTTTTTTAAAAACCCTTTTTGTACTCTCAGTATTATATGATTGGTTAAATGGTGTCTATTATTTGAAAGAGTTGTTGACCTCTGATCACTGCTATGAGAGGGTTTTCAAATATCAGGCTCTAAAGAAAAACCAAGAGACATAGTGATAAATATGAGGTAAAGAGAATCTACACCCCAGATATCTTAGACCACAGAAACTTGCGGAAAACTAAGTGAAACCTGAAATACCAAGATCTAAGCACTTTAGACTTTCCTTTCTCTAGTCTTGTTCTCATCTTCAACATATGTTTGACTATGGTCTCCATCATTCCATGCAGTATAATCATTCTGGTAAGGATATTCAAGTAAGTAACAGGTTTGGTCTTTTAATACATTATTTCTGCAAGGCTTTTGAGTATTCAAATATTGTATGTTATTTTTTAAAGATACAGAGAAACATCTTTGTATTTAATAAAACAGTAAAATAATATCTATAAAACTAACTCCATATTATTTATTTATTCATGCTCATCAATTTGATATTATAGTAACAAGGAGAGCAAAATAAATTCACTTCCTATTAGAAATCCTGTTAAAAGTTGTGTCCCAAAATTCCAAAGCTTTATAAACAGATAGGTAAGGGGACTGATTATAAAGTGGAGGTGCAACTTATGATATAATGATTTCATTGTGCATTTTTAACTCTCTTCCTCTCTCATTTAAGAATACAGAAATAAAAAAAATGAAATAGAAAAATCATAGACTGCTACATTTAGCATCACATCAGCAATTTTTTTACTTGACAATAGCCATTCTCTGTGATGTCCAACAGACTGCAGGAGAAAGGAAGTCTAATGAGATTTGTCCAAACAAATGATAATGTTTTATTTAGTATCAGCAAAAAAGTTACTGATAGCTCAAACTGAATTATAAAAGCATCTATTATAGGAAATTAATTATTTAGTATATTCATATCCAAATATTCAAGCTAAAGCAGGACAAGTCAACAAGTTTCCACTGTATGATCCTGAGCATATACCCACCATTTTCAAAGAGAACATCAGGAATTGTTTTGAAGGCCTGAACCTCATGGACAGGGAATTAAAGGAACTGTGGAATGAAATCAAAGAAATTGTTAAGGATGAATGTGAAACAGGCTGCCAAAAAGAGAGAGAGAGAAAAGCAAACTGTGTGTCAGGAGACACAGAGGAAATTGTCAAGAAGAGAAGAAAATTGAAGAATGATGGAAGGAATAAACTGTACAATAAGGAAGTCAATATGCAAGATACCTTAGAAGATACTCCCTTTTTACAAGAGCCTCTAGTACTAGAAGTACTGGAGTTATATCAATACTTCAATCATTATCAACTTGGAAGGCCACAGGAATTCATGGAATATCTGTGGAAATATAAAAGGCAACAGAAGAAGAATAAATAAAGGTTCTAATCAAACTGTGCCAGCAAATCTGGAGAACAATACAGATTGAAAAATTCATATTTTTGTAATACGAATACAAAAAAAGGACAGATAACCAAGTGTGCAAAGTACCAGTCCCTTAAAACTATCTCCCAAATTAGTAAATATGATGAAAATTGAATGCTGTCTTCTAAGTGGCTTGCTTCAGTCACTTTAGTCACTTGTCCAAATTGCTACCATGTTCAAACTAATAATGTGCAATCTATTTATATATAGATCTGTTTCTGAGAATAATATGTATATACTGCTAGGAAGCCAGAAGAAGGAAATATAATAAACCATTCTCTGTGTGCATTCAAAAAAGTAATTGAGAAAATACTTTCATGGTTTTACATAACAATAGCAATAAAAGAAAATACATTTTTAAAGTTTCATTTTTAATATTTAGGATTTAGCATTATCCAAATTATGCTTACAGAAGGCCTATAAGATCAATCATTATTATCTCCATGTAGAAATAAAACATATTCACATCCGTGCTATGTCAGAAAATAAAATCCGTATTTTATTTTCTGACATGGAACACATCAGAGAGAGCATAGGTTCTTTCCATATCTAACACCTTCAGATATTATATCAGGCTTCTATAATCTGCTACACTTAATTCTTCACTGTGGAAGTTGTCTTTTCAGTGTTGCTCTAGCTTGGTATTGGCTGCACTGGCTGGCAGTGTCCCACTGGGGGTTTCAGACAGGTAATTTTCTAAGCCATACCTCGTGACATCAAGGATGGAACCTGAGACGTTCTGTATACAAAGCATGTGTTCTATTGCCAAACTGTATGTGGTTGCTAAGATGCTATAAATGAAGATACGGATTGAATAGAGATAATGCTGATAGGAGGATATTTCACATACATATTTCAACTCAATATATTTTTGTTATCCATGTATTTCATTATAGCTAAATAGTTCTCAATGTGAGTATGGAAAATTTGGAGTGAATGTCAGAATCCCTCAGAAGAATTTTTTCTTGTATACAGGAATATAAATTCTACTGAAAAGTACCTGATGCTTTTGGGGGACTCTTATCATAAATTTGCTAGCTTGTGAATAGACCAGAAATTTCACTTCCCATCTGTGAAATGTTGTTAAATGCAGAGAAATGTAAACTTGAATGAACTTATGTTTCAGAATTTATGCACAGTGTGTAATCACAGCATGTAATGATACACTCCATTTTCCCTCAAACACAACTGTGATTCTTTAATTTTCAGATCCATTCTCCTCACAGAACTCCATTCTCTCAACACAATGTATTTATGTTTATTGCAAATCATTTGGGTGTTCAGTCAGCATGGAATTGTCTTCATACAAATATATATTCACATTTCCAACCAACACATCCCAGACATTACTGCAAGCGCTCCTTTTATGTTTATCCATAAGTACTGTACATTTAACAACCAAGGGGACATCACATAACATTTTACTCCTTCTTCACCGGTGAGCCATTTGCTAAGCATTCCATTTATTCCCATGCATGACTTTGATCAAATAGCACTCTTATCATATTTGGCAACTAACTTTCAACTCCACATTCAAGCAAAACGTTCCATAATTCAAGTCTATTTATTTTAGGTTTCCTAAATAAACAATTATACAGTATTTTTTCCCCCCACATTCATGTATTTCTAAGTGACCTATAAAAGAGCAAAATTTGGCCTGCACATACCCTGCCTGGCATAAAGCCCCCACTATACTTCCCACATGTTGTTTATTGTCACCCCTCATGCCCTTCCAGTCAGTACTCTGCCAAACACCTTCCCAAGCAAACCTAGCAGGATATTCCCCTGGTAGTTTTCACATTCATTCTCGTTACCTTTTCTTCTGTACAGAGGAACAATCACAGTATTCTCCCAATTGTCACATGCAGATGCAGTCTTCAAATAGATGTTTATAAAGTTCAACAGCCACTCATAAGCAAGCCATAGCCATAGTTTAACACTGTTCTTCCAATTACACTATCTATACCTGCAGCCTTATAATTATTCAACAGCATTGATGACTTCCCCTTCATCCATTTTTTTCTTGGATATTGACATACATAGCACTGGTTTCAAGTACATTCTTTAACATACTGCTATAATTCCCATACAAATCTCTAAAATACTTCTTCCAGCATCCCCTCAATTCAGTTTCATCCCAAATTATTTCATCACTTTTATTTTGAATTCCATTCATTTTGCTGCTTAACCCTTTTCACTTATAATAATTTTCCATGAAAATTGCTTTGCATTATCTCCAGTTCTGTCAATCATTATTTACTGTCTTTGGCTACTTTCTTTGCAACTATTGTTTTATTGTATAAACATATTATACAATATTATACAATATCTTCCTCATCTTCAGGTTTTGCAGCAACGTATCTCTTATACATATTTATTTCCTGATCCACAGCCTCTTTCGCTTCATCATCACCCTTTTTCATACTTCCCATTACAGGCAGTTCTCTCTTACAGACTGCCTCAAAGTTATGACGGTGTGAAAAAAAAACAGCTTTTCAATCAATCCTCGTATTTATAATCATCACAGTGTTCCACAGCCACATGATCACCATTTGCATGCTTCCCAACCAACTTCCAACAAGTAGAGTTAATAGAGAACGTGGAAGTAAAATTGCAGGTCATGGTCACGTGATGTTTTGCTTAACAACCATGGTGACTTGCTTAACAACCAAATGGGAATTGACATCATAAGTCTGTTGTGGTCATGTGATTTTCCGCTTAGCAACCATGGTGCTTAGCGATGGAGTTGCCAGTCCCAACTGTGGTTGCTAAGCAAGGACTACCTCTAGTATAATTCCACACACTTTCTGTGGTACTCTGTAGCATTATTCTTTTCACTCCAAGTAGCTTTCATATCTTAGTAGTTTAAGTCCACTTTCCATTCATTCTGTGGGACATTAATCTGTCTTCTAATAGTTCTTCATTCAGAAATCATACTTTCAGTTCTTACAGTGTTCCATTTTCATTTTTATTTTTTTCACTACCATCCTTTTTTTCCATGTCCATTTCCCCCAAAATGCTAAGGTTATTTGAGGCAATATTCCATGAATAGAACTCAAGCACAGTTGTATCCTAAGCATGTTCTTATTATTCTTGGTAAACTAAAATCTCTAATCTAGGGATTACTTTGTAACAGTAAGTACTGTGGTTCACATCCCACAAACTAACAGTTGCATTCAGTGTACTGACACACATTAGGATAAGCAAGCTTCTGAATACTAACATTCCAAGTAACCATTAAAACCAAGATGAACCATCTTTATTTTCCCCTTTAGTGGAATTTTTGTAAATAGTTTACCTGACCTTAGTGTTAGACTGAAAAGAACATTGGAAGCCCAACTGGAGAATTAGGCAATTGTTTTATAAAGTACAAAAAACCACCCATAACAAAAAGTTCTATGAACGGTTCTCCGTACTAAATTCCAATGTTCATTTTCCTTTAATTTTTCTTTTCAAACTATTAAATGATTTGCTCCCAGACTTGTTTTAAGTGTGCTATCCAAAGAATGCTTCATCTCTAATTTTAAAATCTGCTGAGCAGAAGTACACAGCATGTAATGGTCAGTGTATATATTCTGTACAGTTAAAAGGCCCTTGTTCTTTCTCTGTTGTTCTTTCTTTCAATGGAAAGCTCCGAATCTTCATCAGAGGAATCTTATTACCATTGACATTTGATTCCTGTTCAGGATTATTGTGCTAGTTATGATCTCATTAAGAACTCATATTAACTATGGATGCAAAACAAACAAACAAAATTTAGTACTGATTCCTGCTAGGGCAAATATGCTTATTTACTTGTTTCATAGTGACATAGACACCAGTATTAAATGGAGCCCAATAGTCTATCTCTCAATCTCTGATCAAAATTTCATAAAAAACTGCACTTGAAAAAGAAATGAGGCTCTTGACAATTGAAACTTTCTTCAATATTATGTATACAACATAACTTACACTGGGGAAATTTATGTAAAATTACATTTTAAAAGAATATCAAGGGAATCTGCATTTCAAAAAAGCTTCTTGGTTAATTTATGTGAACAGCCACGTACCGTATTTTTCCAACTAGAAGACGATACTTTTTTCTAAAATCCTTACGCTAAAAATTGAAGGGCATCTTATTCAAGGAAGTCAGCCGAGGAGAGAACCGTGTGGTCCTATTGCTAGCCTGCAATCACAAGTGAAATAGCTTGTCTCCCAAACAGACTTCTTCTAATCACGAGCCTTATGTAACTGACATCAGCTGATGCTGAACAAACCAGTTAGAGGAAGGCTGTTTGCAGAGACAAGCTATCGGCAGTTTCACTCGTGCTTGAATGGAATCAGTTATGCAAAAGAGCCTGGAAATAGAGCTGCAGAGAGACGGTTTGGACCTCCTCCCACCGAGTGTATCAGGTCAATGTTAACTAATTACTAAATAAAAATGTGTTCTGCACTATCTTTAAAATATTGATTTCTTAATTTTGGGTTGGAAAAGTGGGGGTCGTCTTGTACATGGGGGCGTCTTATTGACAGAAAAATACGGTAAATCTGGGGAAGTCATATACAAAAGCTCTACATATTTAGGGTAGTTCTAAACATAAGTACCTATACCAACAAATTTTTTAACTGTAAAAGTTCAGTGGGCAGGAATATTGCATTACTAATATGAACAATAAGATGGATGAAATTTCATCTGATCAAACACCCCAAATTTCAATCTTTGGGGATGTGTGAGCCTGCTACACTTTTCCATATATTGGTAAATTCCAAAGTCCATGGTCAGACCACAATTCATCTACCTAAGAGTTTATCATATAAGAGAACAAACTATTCTATTTCATTAAAAAAGAAAAAGAAAAAAGAAAGACATTTCAGCCTCTTCCCACTCTCTGTCACATATATTGAATAAGTAATAAAGTTATTTATTTACTTATCAAAGCATTCCTCTCCCACCTTTCAGTTCCATCATGGATATGCTGATGAGGCTAATGACAACATTAACCCCCAAAAACCCAAGATGAACAAACATTTAGTATCAATCACAGATGTTAAAATTAACAAATGGTCATCATGAGAAACGAACTAATTATGAAAACTCAGCATACCAAGTTACATCTAAATAAGAAAGCTCCCATCCACATCCAAAGCTAAAGATGTTGATGAATCAATCTTGACTCCTGGTGAGATTTTACCATTGTCCTCTTCCAGAAAATAGAGCTAGCTAGACAGGTAATTTTCCTTCCCAGTCTACCCTGTAGCCTACTATTCAAGGGTTTTCAAAATTTAAAAAAAAAAAAAAAATCCTAGAACTCCTGTTCAAGAAGCAAAGCTCTAGTGATAGGAAAATGGCTGTATTTAAGTGAGAGAGAGAGAGAGAGAGAGAGAGAGAGAGATTGCCCTTAATTTCTTACAGAACCGTCCCAAGTTTTAACTCCATCAAGTATTAACAAGGTCCAACCAAGCCTAACCTGAAGGTCCAAAAATGTTGGCCAGGTGCAGACAACAGGTAAGCATATATAAAGATGGCCCATCCTTTACCTCTACGGTTAAACATTTCAAAGCCCTAGTACCATGAATGACGGCTAGGCTAATTCAGATTGTGGAGAGACTTTAATTCCATGACTGCTGCCCCATACATTTGCCTGCTGCCTCTGGCCTACTGCTGCCCCCAAGGATTACTAGGGGTTTGCTGCAACAGCTTGTTCACTCAGAGGGAGCAGCAGATTAGCAGGTCACAACCAAAAGGAAAGGAATATTAATGCCTGTGGGATTTCAACAGTCAACACTTGGTGGCTGGCTTTACTCTATGGAGTAAAACTATTCCTGATGCTGACCTTAGTTTGTGGCTACTAACCACAATTCAAAGAAAGGTATGACATATAATAGGGCTTCATTTGAAGGCCAAAGTGGGAGTAGATTTACATAGCAATGGCAGGTAGGCAGTCTGTACCACCTAGTGGTAAAAACTTTACATTTATAGAGCACAGGTACTTGGGAAAAACACAACATACAGCCAATCTATATTTCCATATAAGTTACAAAAGAGAGAGAGAGACAGAGAGAGAGAGAGAGAATAAAATGTATGCATACACACTTTTGGAAGATCTGAAGGACCAGCTTTGAGGACATATCCTCATGGAGAAAATCTATATGGTTGCTAAGAGATGATACTACTGTAACTTGAATCAATCAATACACACACGTGTGGGTGAATGAATATATTTATTTAAATTTTATTTATTTAAATTGATTTATATGGCTGCCTATCTCACAAATGCAACTCTGCATGGCTAACAAAGATTTTAAAATGCAATATAAATACATATACATATACACACAAATATTTTCCTCAGTCAGCTAACACAAAGTGGCTCCTGAAAACACCATTCATCAGCAGTGTGGGCTCAATTACTCTCCTGACCCCCATGACTGTGAAAACATGTCAGATCTCCAAGGCTTTCTGAAAGGTAAGCATAGTTGGGGCCAGCCGGATCATGGGCAGAATGGTGTTCCAGAGGGCAGGTGCCTCTATGGTTAAACATTTCAAAGCCCTAATACCATGAATGATGGCTAGGCTAATTCAGATTGTGGAGAGACTTTAATTCCATGACTGCTGCCCCGTACATTTGCCTGCTGCCACACTTCCTGGGTCCCACTAGATGACAGTCCATGATTGACAGGACCAGAGCATGTTCCTTCTGCCTGACATAATGGGCTGGGTAGAAACAATGGGAGTAAGGCAGTCCCTCAAATATCATGGGCCCATGCCATGTGGGGCTTTATAGGTAAGAAGCAGCATCTTGAATTGTGCCCAGAAGCAAATTGGGAGCCAGTGCAGCAAATTAAAGTCCTTCAAGACCATAAGCCTGGGTTGGATTGGGTTGGGTTGGGTTGAACTCTGCCAACCCAGCCATGAAGTCCAGGAGCTTAGGCAGGGAGGTTGCCACTCAGCAGGAGATTGGTACAAAGGCGTCTTATCCCTAGAGCCCAATTCTATATATGTATATAGGTGTACACACAGGCATTACTATTTTTACATCCTGGAAACATTTTATTTTCCTTATGAGTGAGACCAGGGATCCATTTTCTGTCATACCTTATTTGAATTTTTCAAGGGTAACAGGAGCCAAATAAATGTTTCAGGGGGTTCCAGCACAACACAAACTGCCATTTGGCCATCTCAGATATAGAACTATTTTAAATTTCAATTTTTTTCCCAGTATTTATTTTTATAACGTGAAAGACTCCTAACCATACAGTCTGATACTAACTGTTTTGTAATGTTAGGATATTTTTATTATTTGGGGAAAATAATTGAACATTACTGATAGTGTACACACTTAAATGATAGATAGATGTTAATATGATGAAACTCCTACAACATTCTCCATTTTACGGGACATATCTGGGTAGCATTATATGTCTGCACAAGAGATAGCTTTTTGTTTTGAAAGTTTTACATCTGTGAATCAAGTTAACATGATCAAAACCCAATCTGTTCCCTCGATTATTTATCTAAATTAGAGGATGGTTTAACTTAATTTCAGTCACATGTACCCTGTAGCTATGTGGTTAGATGAAAAGGCCAGGTTTGGAGAGTGTACTTTTTTAAGCATTAAAGTTTAATTCTGCTACTATTTTACTAATTTATTCTGAATTTCAAGAGAGATAGTTTACCTTCTAACCAAATACAGCTATAATAATAACAGTAATAATAATTATTATAATGAATATGACATGATTGCCCTTTAGTGTTCTTCTGCATTCTCTTAGAATATTTGAAAAGAGGAAATAGAGGACTCTAGAAATCAATCATGAGGGACAACCCCATTATAAAGGGGTATAATTTTAAGAAGCTTGAAATGATTGCAAAAACAGAGAAAACAGATGTTACAAGACTTAAAGCAGTGCAATATGCTGACAAGATGGGTGCATTTATGGAAGCAAAGACTATAAAGAGGCTATTTGCTCCTTTATATGTCTGACAGGAAAAAGTGGCATTTAGCTTACGTTGGCAGCACGAACACCAGAGCAGAACTGAATTATACTTGTACTTGTGATCTTAACAATCACATGAATTCTTTATGTATTCTTATTCTCTATAACAGATTTGGTTTCCATCCATTATGGAATGTAGTGTCAAATGAAGCTTGACTGTTTTTTTGAATTTTCAGATCTTTTCATCTGAATGGCAAGATGCAATATAAATTGAATATTTAACATGTGACATCAACCAAACATATTGTCCAGTTGAGATGCCTAGTAATTGTTTGGCTATAAGAGATCAATTAGAAATATTTTCATTTATTACAGCTGAAGCTTATAAAGCTTTTTCATAAGGATAAATTTCCTTGTCTGAAGAGGATTATGGAAGTCAAATGCGGTATAGTTGGGCTGTATGAAGTATCCTACTGAGGCAAAACTCTTACATTATTCCAACACCTCTTGACTTGGGGCCATCAGAAGTGCAGGCCATCAATTCCCAGAATTCCTAGCCTGGTTTTGCCTTGCTGACTAGCAATTTTGAGGCTTTGAGAAGACTTCCTTACTCTGATTGTAACTCTAACATTTTGTAGAAATCTCATGTTTTAAGTATTCCCTCTTCTTGTACCTTCTATTTCGATCAAATGGATTTTAAGTCTGTTCATACTTTGTCAACAACCAGGAAGTTGGAGGAAGGGATTCTTAACATGATATTACAAAGTCCTATTTTTCTTCACTCTGTCTGATCAGTACTAACTGCAGAAAAGAGCTAAGGCACATCTCTGTTATTTATTCATGATGTTAATGTACTCTTTAAGCTCATTTAGTTTATTTGATGTGGTCTAGTGGAGGGTTTAATAACTTTCTGCTTTTGCTCCAGGCTTTCTACAGTTCTTAAAAGCAGGAAATAGATTACAGAAGTTAGGGTGGGTTTTTTTTTTTCCATCCCCCGTTCATGAGATGTCTGTGGTTAAGCACAAATGAACAATTCTTGAGGTTCAGATATCACTGCAGATCCCATGCTCCTTCTCTTCTCACATATTCAGGGCTCATCCTCATGATCCCTAACACAAATGTGCCAAGGTAGCCATTTTCATGTAACACGTCCTCATGATGTTGCCTTCATTTACAACTGAGAAAGGTTAACGTCATATTTAGCTGTTCCAGTTTTAAGGTAGTGTTTTCCCTCTTCTCCGACACAATTTTTGCCATGAACACTATCCAGCATGAAGCAGCTTTAGGCTGCTGAGAACATCTCCCCTCCCTTCTGGTCACTGGGTTCAACCCTCTCTGGACATTTTGACTTGGACTTCAGGAGAAACTAGATACCTGACTTCTGCAGAGGCATCTGCCTGCAAAGGGTCTGACTGGCACTTGCCAAAGTGTTTATCAGGTCTTAAATGGGTTCCTTTTTTACACAAGTTTAACTCTCTCCTGAAAGACTGTGCTATACCTGATTTTATCCACTGCTTTAGCATGCTTTTGAAGAAGCACTAAACCTGTGTTTAAAAAACAGGACTACCACTCTGCACAGAAGGTTGATTTAACCCAGGAGATACAACTAGATTCTGTTAGCTGTGTGCTGCTTGTTCTGATGCCAATGAATACATTAGAGATTTTCTGATGCTTCTACCAACAAGGTCTTTGTGTGACCATCATTTTCACTGTTCTGAGAAACACCATTCTGGCTATTCCACACACTACTTCCAGCCACAGTCCCTTGCTATCAGCACACCCATTCCCTTGCAGCATTAGTCCAGCATGTAGCACAGTTATTATACCACCCCTGGTGCTGTTTCTTTGTATCTGACTGTCAGCTGCACTATTTTTAGCCACAGGTTTAGTGCACTTTCAAAAGTCCGGTGTTCAAAAATAGCCTGACTGATAGGCCACAAGTAGGGAGCACCTCCCTGCCTGTAACTTGCAATCTGGGCATCTTGGCTAAATCTACTGTTCAGAGCATCTACCTGCATCTGCCCAGCTCTACTGCACCACATCACATGTTAAGGAAAGCAGCTGGCGGTTGTTTTTCCGGCCAGCAGGTAACACTCAGTGGGAGGGGAAATGAAGCCAGGAGAATCCACCAATCGCTTCCATTAATTCATATTGCAACTGTAAAGTCAGAGGTACTCAGTGGCCTTGCCAGCAAAGGCAGAATAAGGCTAGACTATCAGGGCAGAATAGTTTATGCCAACATAATTTTCTGCCTGCTCAAGGATTTATGGCTTGCACTTTGATGCATGTGTCTGGCTGTACCTTAATTTAACAATACATTTGAAGTATCCTTACACATACTACAAAATAATAAATGGATCTAATCATAAAAGACATGACTAAATTTATTATAAGTAAATAAATGTTTACTGCTTCAGAAAAGCAATCTAATAGGTTCACATTCCCACCCAAGGGCCAGAAAACATCAGGGGCTGCAGGATACCCCATGGCCATGAGGACAACATGCACTGAATATATCACTTAGGATTGTTTGATTACAGAGTGGAGATCGGGTTTCTAGCACTAGGCAGCATCACTGGGTGAAGAGAAAGAGTACAGGAAGTGGCTGAAATATTAGTAGTCATTCTTCCAATGCAATGTAGCTCCAGCCTATCTCTATGTAAATGATGTGGTAAGATAATAGCAGGGATACTTATTTATTTTCACGTATCCTCTCTCTCTCTCTCTCTCTCTCACACACACACACACAAACTTACTCAGCTGTTAAACTTGGTTAAATCAGACAAAACAGATGGAAGTCTTCGTATCAGATTGGTTTTATTAACTATTTGCATTTAACTAAGTTAATTCTGTTGGAGAAATGAGTGGTGGAATCAGGTTTCATATATTAATAAGGGATACTTTTCTTAAGGAGACAGATTTTCCTTCCTAACTTCTCCCCTCCCCACAAAAGATCCGTAGATAGATGGATAGATATTTAAATGGAACTATACTAGCTGTACTTAACTGCTAGTGAAAGGCATTGGATTTGGACCATAGGACCAAGATCAAGTGTAACAGCCAGGAGTCCCTTCAGTCAGTGGAAACTCAATTAGCCCACCTAGTAATATTTCATTATCTAACCAACTAACCTCCATAGGCAACATAACAAAATGATGATTACATCTACAAACCCAGTGCAAATCTCAGCCTCATGAAATCAGAGCCTAGAACGATCATGATACATAACTGAATAATTCAGTCCTGAACCGCATAATCAATGAAAAAAAGCAATCACCATTTTGCATCTAGGGGCTCTGTTTATTGACAATTCTTGTCAGAGGAGAGAGAGAGAGAGAGAGAGAGAGAGATTTACTTTGAATTATGTCTGCAGAGATAGCAATTCTTTCCCCAACCTAGCTGAACTCCCTAGCAGAGCTGGAAGCTTCACAGCCATGGGGTTCACAGTCTCTAAAACCAAATAAAACAATTCCATCTATGTAGAATAAACAGTCTACTCCAGGTGAAAGAAGAGAAGCTGGTCAAACATATTCAATACTATCATTACACAAAGAACTATAAAACTATATACAAATTCTTTGTTGATTTATCTGCAGCTCTTGCTTAACTGCTAAAACCAATGATGGGTGAACAGTATAATAAAAGGCTCTTGTTTTATTACGTGTGTGTGCTAATGCAATTCTGAGAGGTTAAAATTTATGGAGAAATAAAATCATGGACAGGATCTCAGAGGTCATCTAGGTCAGCTCCTGCTCAATGTGGGTTCTGCTAAAGCACAGTGGATGATACTCCATTTATCCAAGAATCCATCAGAGCAGTCTTCTGATTCTATTTCTTTTTAAAGTTTATATTTTTTATATTTTAAAAAAATAGCTGCCATAGTAAGCATTAGGACAAGAGAATTAATCAAGACATTTCTATAAACACAACACATTTGTGCAAAAGTCTAGATCTTCTTGTATCAGATTCAGTCTAGCTGTAAAATATAGCAAGACCAAAGAACTAATTTCTGTTAATTCACTTGTTAGTCTTGAATAATCTATTGAAAAACATGATGTTGAATAAGTGGCACATTTCAAATATTAGAGAGTCTTGTTTATGGAGATATTCTTGCCTCCCAAAATCTGTACTTCGGGACATAAGTCATGGCATTTGCATAATGATGCTGTGACTTATGTTTTATAATTCAGCCTCCTTGCCCCCTTGGCAAATGCCTAGAATAGATCTAGAAACCCAACTTCTAAATATGTTCAGGCCATTAAAAAGATCTGGAAGGATTCCTGAATATTTTGTGAATCCAACTAATACTAATTTCAGAATATTGAAACTAATGATCTAGGGCATTGTGCTGAAATAAGGGAAAACAACTGAACAAGTAAACCCCTGGGAAATTATCCCAAGTCTGTTTTTAGGAATACAATGATGCCTTTTGGGGGCATTTGTGCCATACTGCACTGTGCTTAACAGGCCTTCTCTATATTAAGGCCCATAAACACAAGGCACTATTTCTGTACTGTTTGAAATTCAGTCCTATCCCCAGCACTAGTATTTATTTGCCAACTTTTTTGTCCCTCAGTTATTGGAGTAACTGTTATATTGGTCTTGCAAACCAGTAAGTAGTTGGTAATTGGGGTGCTAAGTTTGAAATTCTCATATTACGTTTGTCATCAGATAGTAAGCTGCGGAAGGTGACAAGTGAGGAAAACATTCTAGAGAAAGATTCACAATGTGATCATGTAATTATTGTAGCCTTCTGTGTAATAGATTAATATATCTGATAGCAACCTTTGCAAAATTTTAAATTAAATCATCCCAAAATGACTGTGATATGGCTCCAAGCTTTTTTCCCTTTATTGATGACAATTTAAAAATACAATCTTGAGTCACAGAGATTATTTTGACAATAAATGGAGATCTTTATGAAGGCTGTGATTCTTTGATATAGTTGATGCTTAAAGAAAAAAATGTCTGTGTTTCCTGTATGAATTCCTAGCTTGGTCCAGACACCTATTTGGAAATAAGTTAGTTACAAAATCAGATAGATTATTGGTTTTCTCACACTTGGTAGAGCTAACTATGCATCTGGCAAAAGATTGTTGATCCTTGCCCTTTGCTACATATGGGTTTATTTAGAAGAGGGCCAATGCTCAAAAAGATGTATCAGATTCTGATCTCTACCAAGAATTTCTGAAGTTTTGTAACCTCACTTTTCTATTTCATGTCTTTAAAATGTTTCTCTATCTGTTCTCAGTTGCAGCATGAATGAACTACACAAATAAGATAGGGAACTGACCAAGCGAGGAGGCAAACACTAAAAATTTAAATGACTCATCCTGAAATGCCATGAAATACCAAAGTAAACAAAACTGAAAAAAGAGTGTCCGACAGGGCTGTCTACTGGCCCCTTTCCTTTTTAACTTTTATATTAACAATATTGTAGAAGACTTAAATAATCCTTCTTTCCATGCTCCATCCATTGGAAGTAGAAAGGTCCCTATATTACTGTATGCAGATGATATGGTACTTATGTTGACAACATTAATTGGAATGAGAAGAATTCTGACAAAATTTAGCATGTATTGTAAGAAAGACCACTTGCAGATAAATTATTCTAAAACCAATTTGGGGGTTTAGTAAATTAGAAGAATTAGAAGTGTCCAGAATAAATTTGTGAGATCAATCCTAGCTTTACCTTCATGTATACCAGCGGCAATGTTGAGATTAGAAGTCGGCCTCCCATTGATTAATATAAGAGTAAAGAAGGCAATAATCCTATATTATAGGAAAGTAGTTCTTATGCCCAATAATTTGGGAAAAAAATGCCTCTATGAAAATTTTAATAGTAACATATGGGCGATTTTGTGTCAAAAACTATTTTTTCAATTATCCCTAGATCAGGAACTGTTTAACGACACAAACTATCATATACTATTGAGGGACTATTTATTTTTTAAAGATTTTAGACAGGGTAGAGATCAGGTATGCAGGCTTAAGTTGGCCAAGTGGTATTGTCTTCTTGGAAAGAAAGAAATTGGCAAGGAATGTCATATTACTTACAATATTCCATACCCCAGTCCCTGAGACAAGCTTTTACAGAACTTCATTTTCAAACAATGCCAACAGCCTATTTAGATGGAAGATATAAAGGGTTACCAACTACACACCATTTATATATTTATAATACCTCGCAGGTGGAAGATCTGACTCATTATCTATTATATTGTAGATTATACCAAGAACCAAGAGTTAGATTTATTACACCTTTGCTAAATCAATTGAATCAGACTAATCTAGAAAAAATCTATTTTTTGTTGTCTGATGAAAATGAATATGTAACAAATCAAGTTGCATTGTTCACAATGGCTGCAAGAAAGATACGGAAGCAAATGTTGATAAATAGCATGGCAAATACTAGAGGGGATGGACTGAACTGATTTGGGTTGCTGTAATTTTAAATGAATTTTGCTAAACCCTAAGATTGCAAATTAATGTATGAAACTGAAAACTGAAACTGAAACAAAACTGAAAAGAGAGAGAGAGAGAGAGATCTTTTTGTTTCTCATTTTTCTTAAATATCAACATGTTAACAAGTTACCTATTCAGGCAGCAATACAGTAATACCTTGGTTCACGAATGCTTCTGTTCATGAACAATTCGGTTCACGAACAGCACCGTTCACAAAATTTTGCTTCCGTTCGCGAACTCCGCATCAGGTGACGAACATGACCCGCGGCCATTTGCCCTGCTGTGACATGTGGTCGTGGCTTCCTGTAGGGAGGGGGACTCTCCCTCCAAACAATAACCGCCTCCCCACCCACCTTCCTGTCCTCCACGCCAGAAGTCACCTCAAGCAAGGTTAGTGTTCTCTCTCTTCATACTGTACTGTACTGTACTTTGTTTCATATTTTTGTGGTTTAAAAAAAATATACATATGGTTCAGAATGGATTAACCGTATTTACATTGAACCTTATGGGAAAATTTGATTCAGTTGGCAACCAAAATTGGTTGGCAACCACATTCGTAGGGGTCAGAACGGATTAACCGTATTTACATTGAACCTTATGGGAAAATTTGATTCGGTTCACGACCAATTCAGTTCGCGACCAGAGTCGTGGAACGAATTAAGTTCGTGAACCAAGGTCCCACTGTAGTTATTATTTATTTTAACCAGCAGCTGCTTAACAGAGAAATGTGAATGAAGTGTTAAAACAAAACACGATGGCAAATGCACTGAATTTATAAGCTCCAATGTTTACTGCATTGTAGAAAACAGGTAGAACAAAAATGATCCATTATGGGAAATATATGGAATGAAATTACTACAAATTTGGAAAGACCTTTTCATGGTTCCTAAATAGGTTTAATTAAACAAAAGGTATGAAAGGTAGTTCTAATAAAATGAAAAGCAGAGTTTCAACAAATTAACCCTCTCTCCTGCACATATATGATTCACTTACCTTGCCCTCAATTAAAAGTCAGAGTCTGATAGCAGCTTCCAGATCTATCTTGAAAACTGAGCACAGTAAGATGACAAAGCTGGAGAACTAGAAGGAGATATATAGCATTCAAAATTAGACCCATTTTTCCTGGACACAATGAGCATCTTTAGATGCTATGTTCACGGCATGCTGTGCAGCCATTTCATGATTCTATTTAAAAAATTAAAGCTAGGTATGGAGTTGGATTTAAAATTGGGATTGCACTTTCTGTTGAATTCAGCCTTTTTTTCCAAAGTATTCAGATAAAAAGCCAACAGCCTGATGTTCAAAACGAAACCAGATCACAAGGCTGTGTGTTTGAAAACTCAAACGCCCACCAAAAAAATAAAGGAGCAGCAAACCAATTAGAGTTTTTGCCTCAACAACCAACTGAAACAAAATACTAGAGAAAGGTCTAATTTCCAGGTGGTTTGATCTGGAAGAAGGATGTCCTTTTCGATCACCAAACTAAAAGATATTATATGTTTCTATAATTCACACAATTCACTCAGGGAACTGCTATAATTAAAGCCAGGAATTTGCATCAAACAAGGAAGAAATTATATGGCCCAACTTCAGCTATTATTAAAACAAAGGACACACACACACACACACATGCACACAGCGGCTGGATAGCAAAGTGGTTAGAGCAGCACCCTTGATGCAGGAGACCGGGGTTCAAATCCCGGCTGGTACCTACCTTACCAGTAGGGGTCCTTGGGCAAAGACTCCTTAATGATTCAACTGCCTACCTTGAATATGACACAAATTAAGAGAGTCATGCCAGGTCGGACATTGCCCGGATTAAAAAGGTCCATGTCAGATGTTGGGGAACCAGGACAATCTGATGATAAGCAGGCTACTGGAACAAACCATACATGCATGAGACAAGAGAACCTAGAATTGATGGAATGCTACTACAACAGTAGATCTAACAAGAGGGAATGCATGAAACATATGAGGGAACTATGGATGGACAGAAGACCTATATCCACACTGACTGAGAAACAGCTAGTTACCCAACGCTTCAACATAGTGAAGAGGAAGGTGCTCTCACAACTTGAGATAGACCAACTCCACATTACATCTCAGACTCAAGAAGACCTGGAAGAACAACTGGATGTGCAGCCAACACCTGAAGCTGGAACATCACTGCTACCCCCTCCATTACAGAGCACAGCAGCTGATATGAAGCATAAAATCATGGATAAACTAGCTAAATCCATAACAGCAGAGCCACCAACAGCTGAAACTGAACAGTACTGGAAGAACATATGGGAGAAAGAGAAAACACATAACACCAGTGCAAAGTGGCTGCAGGACATGGCTCCCACCCAGACTGGCTTACACAAGGAAGAACAGTGCTGATCATGAAAGACCCCCCCCCCCCCCACAAGGGAACAGCACCATCCAACTACCAGGCAATAACCTGCCTCCCCACAACATGGAAAGTCCTATCAGGCATCATAGCTGTCAAGCTACAAAACCATATGGGCCGGTACATGAGCACAGCTCAGAAGGGCATTGGGAACAACACCAGAGGCTCAAAATACCAGTTGCTCATAGATAGAGCAGTCTCCCGAGACTCAAAGTCTAGATAGACCAATCTGAGCACAGCCTGGATTGACTACAGGAAAGCCCAGGACTCAGTGCCACACATATGGATCTGTGAATGCCTGGCACAATACAAAGTCAACAGGACCCTAATGACCTTCCTCAAGAACTCAATGACACTGTAGAAGACAGCACTGGAAGTCAACTCAAGACAGCTCGCACAAGTGGCCATCAAGTGTGGCATATACCAAGGTGATGCATTGTCCCCGCTGCTGTTTTGCGTAGGCTTGAACCCCTCCAGCCAGATAATCACAAGGACTGGATATGGGTACAGGTTCAAGAGTGGAACTACCATCAGCTACCTCCTTTACATGGATGACACCAAGCTGTATGCTAAGAGTGAATTAGACATCGACTCACTGATCCACCTGACATGGATCTACAGTGAGAAACTTGAGATGTCATTCGGACTGGAGAAGTGTGGCCGGATGGTAGTAAAGAAAGGCAAGGTAGTTAAGACTGATGGGGTGGAACTACCAATGGGTCACATAGCAGATATCGAGACCAACTACAAGTACCTTGGTATCCCACAGTCACATGGGAACCATGAGGAGGAGACAAGGAAGACAGCAACATTCAAGTACCACCAAAGGATAAGATAGGCCCTGAAAAGCCAGCTCAATGGGAAGAACAGGATCCGTGTCATCAACACATACGCCCTGCCAGTCATCAGATACCCTGCTGGTATAGTGAGCTGGCCAGAGGAGGACATGGAGGCTGCTGATGTGAAGACCCAGAAGCTCCTCACAATGTACAGAGGTTTCCACCCCAAGTCCAACACAGAGACTGTACACGAGCCAGAAAGAAGGTGGGCAGGTTCTGGTGAGTGTCAAAGCCACTGTCCTGGATGAAACCCAGAGCATCCAGGAGTACATCAGTAAGATGGCACCCAAAGATGAGCTGCTGAGAGAATGCCTGAGGCAGCAGCAGACATGGAGGAAATTCCAGTGAAGGAAGTGCCATGGCAAGACAAGCCCCTGCATGGAATGTACCATTGACAGATAGCTGAGGTGGCTGAATTGGGAAATCCTACCAGTGGCTGGAAAGAGCTGGGCTAAAGGACAGCACTGAGGCACTGATCATAGCAGCACAGGCAGCAGAACAGGCATTAAGCACCAGATCCATAAAAGTAGGGGCCTACCACACTAGACAGGACCCAAGGTGCAGACTGTGCAGAGAGGCCTCAGAGACAGTCCAACACATAGTGGCAGGGTGAAAGATGCAGGCAGGAACAGCATACACTGAATGGCACAACCAAGTAGCTGGCATTGCCTACAGGAACATCTGCACAGTGTATGGGCTAGACCCTCCCAAGTCCAGATGGGGGATTCCACAAAAAGTCATGGAGAATAACAGGGCTAAGATCCTGTGGGACTTCCAGATCCAGACGGACAGGCAGGTACTGGCCAATCAACCAGACATCGTAGTAGTAGACAAGGACCAGAAGACAGTGGTGGTGATAGATGTAGCAGTGCCAAGTGACAGCAACATCAGGAAGAAGGAATATGAGAAGCTGGAGAAGTACCAGGGCCTGAAGGAGGAACTAGAGAGGATGTGGAAAGTAAAAGCTAAAGTGATCCCAGTGGTGGTAGGAGCACTTGGGGCTGTGACTCCTAAGCTGGAAGAATGGCTCCAACAGATCCCAGGAACAACATCAGAGCTCTCTGTCCAGAAGAGTGCAGTGCTAGGAACAGCTAAGATACAGGTGAAACTCGAAAAATTAGAATATCGTGCAAATGTTCATTTATGTCAGTATGGCAACTCAAAAGGTGAAACCAATATATGAGATAGATGCATTACATGCAAAGCGAGATATGTCAAGCCTTACTTTGGTATAATTGTGATGATTATGGCGTACAGCTTATGAAAACCCCAAATTCACAATCTCAGAAAATTAGAATATTACATGCCATCAATAACACAAGGATTGGAAATAGAACAATATTGGACCTCTGCAAAGTATAAGCATGCATATGTACTCAGTACTTGGTTTGGGCCCCTTTTGCAGCAATGACTGCCGCAATGTGGCGTGGCATGGATGCTATCAGCCTGTGGCACTGCTGAGGTGTTATGGAAGACCAGGATGCTTCAATAGTGGCCTTCAG
This sequence comes from Liasis olivaceus, assembly GCA_030867105.1. Taxonomy (NCBI): domain Eukaryota; kingdom Metazoa; phylum Chordata; class Lepidosauria; order Squamata; family Pythonidae; genus Liasis; species Liasis olivaceus. The sequence continues at coordinate 58,494,112 of CM061349.1, forward strand.
CTTCACTGCATTGTTCGGTCTCACATCCCTCATCTTTCTCTTGGCAATGCCCCATAGACTCTCAATGGGGTTCAGATCTGGCGAGTTTGCTGGCCAATCAAGCACAGTAATCCCATGGTCATTGAAGCAGGTTTTGGTACTTCTGGCAGTGTGGGCAGGTGCCAGGTCCTGCTGGAAAATGAAGTCAGCATCCCCATAAAGCTCGTCTGCGGAAGGAAGCATGAAGTGCTCCAAAATCTCCTGGTAGACGGCTGCGTTGACCCTGGACTTAATGAAGCACAATGGACCAACACCAGCAGATGACATGGCTCCCCAAATCAACACAGACTGTGGAAACTTCACACTGGACTTCAAGCATCGTGCATTGTGTGCCTCTCCATTCTTCCTCCAGACTCTGGGTCCTTGGTTCCCAAATGAGATGCAAAAGTTGCTCTCATCAGAAAAGAGGACTTTGGACCACTAGGCAACAGACCAGTTCTTTTTTTCGGTAGCCCAGGTAAGACACTTCTGACGTTGTTTGTTGTTCAGGAGCAGCTTGACAAGAGGAATACGACATTTGAAGCCCATGTCCAGGATCCGTCTGTGTGTGGTGGCTCTTGATACACTAACTCCAGCCTCAGTCCACTCCTTGTGAAAATCCCCAACACTTTTGAATGGCCTTTTCCTGACAATCCTCTCCAGGCTGCGGTCATCCCTGCTGCTTGTGCACCTTTTTCTACCACACTTTTCCCTTCCACATAACCTTCTATTGATGTGCTTTGATAAAGCACTTTGGGAACATCCAACTTCTTTTGCAATTACCTTTTGGGGCTTTCCCTCCTTATGGAGGGTGTCAATGATGGTTTTCTGCACAACTGTCAGGTCAGCAGCCTTTCCCATGCTTGTGATTCCATATCATCCTGTATGCAACTCCATTCATGCCAAGCCTGAGAGACCATTTAAAGGCTCAGGAACCCTTTGCAGGTGTTATGGATTCATTAGCTGATTAGAGTGGGACACTTTGAGCCTAGAATATTGAACCTTTTCACACTATTCTAATTTTCTGAGATTGTGAATTCGGGGTTTTCATAAGCTGTACACCATAATCATCACAATTATACCAAAGTAAGGCTTGACATATCTCGCTTTGCATGTAATGCGTCTATCTCATATATTGGTTTCACCTTTTGAGTTGCCATACTGACATAAATGAACATTTGCACAATATTCTAATTTTTCGAGTTTCACCTGTACTGCGCAGAACCCTCAAACTCCCAGGCCCCTAGTAGAGGACCCGAGATTGAGGAAGACTCATACTACCCATAGGCGTGAGAGGGGATTTATATACAGTATGTATGCGTGTGCGTGTGTGTATGTTTGTTTAAGAGAAAGTGGATAGTAGCATTGTATGGTTTAGTCTGCAGGCGGGGCACTGGACTAAATTATCACTGGGCAGAATCAACATCCCTGTTCCTAATCTATCTTTCTAAAGAAACACAATAAAATTATTGCCTAATTAGAGCTTCCTCTTAGCTTGATCCATATATAGTGGTGGTCTAGCAAATGTCATGGGAAATTCAGCCCCAACAACTTTTGCCTGGACTAAAAGAAACTGGTTATATAAATCCAAATTCTGAAGAGCTTGGGTTGCTGCCAAGGTTTTCCTTCAGCAGTATCCCATGATACTTTCATGGGACACAGAGGATGCCATTTGCAACATTTGACCAGCTGTTCATGTGCTCAGCTTCTGAAGACAAGCAAGATGCTTTTGAGTTTTAAAAAGAATCCTGTTCATAAACATTATAGCTTCCATAATTATTAACAGAAATAGATAGATGGATTTTATTTTGGTGGCTGATGCAGCATTTCCTAGCATTCTTTTTATAGGAAGCCCAGAAACTCCCTTTTATTATCAGGCACCTACGTTCTCCTTCCTTTTCATTGTCTGTTCCTTTAATTGCCCTTGGCTAGATCTCTGCACTGAACCAGCTGCCAGCTGTACTAAGAAAGCAAAGAATAGAAAAAGCCACCATATTAAATGATTCCCTCTATCTCTGAAGAAAATGGTTAACATGTCATGTAGGAAATTCATCCTGTATGCAACTCCATTCATGCCAAAGGGGTCACATCAGGAATCAGCTTGGCCCTGAAAGTCTATTGTGCAATCCTTTCAGATGCTCCGGACTAGGATGACTAAATGACTGCCAGATGTGAGCTACAAGTCTCATTGTCTCTCTTTTGAGGTTTGCACACAAATTCTCATATGCAGTTTATTAGTGACCTTGATGATTAGCATATATATAGCTGCTACTTTAGAGCAATTCCACAAGTTTTTTTTTAAATAAAATATGGCATCATGCAACAAGAATAATACTGCATTTGGTGATTATTTTAGTGCACCAGTGCTGAGTTTATATATTATAAGGGCAAAGCGGCACATTCTTTGGAAGACACATGATTGGTTTAAAAACAAAAAACCTCAAAAGACTCCAGAGCTGAAATACAGCCTCAGGAGAACTGCACATTTTATCATAGCAGTCACTGTTATGGAGACAAGTAGGATCATCTTATGTTTTTTTTCCTACAGGTGGGAAAACAACAGATGGGGGAAAGGTTGACTGCAAAAATAACCTTCAGAGAAAGGATTCCCACTGCCTTTTTCAGCAGAATTTCATTAAATATAAAAGGTATCATCTTCTTGCTCATAGTATAGCTTACAAAAGTCTTCCAATTCTGCCTTTTTTGCATCTAGTTAGTAGAAAAGTGGAGAGCATTGTAAACCACTTTATCAACTTTTCAGGGCTTTTTCTCCAAGTAGGAGAACTGACCACAGATATGAACTCTTTCAAAGTCTGAGAACACAAAAGGTTTTGACATTCTCCAGTTCCCAAAAGAGTCATTTGAAGAATCATCCTCCTTTCTTCCTTAAGTCATGCAGCAGTTGGTTCCCCACATGCAGCTTCTTATCTGTCTGGATCTTTGGATTTAAAATAACACATCTGATCCCAGTGGCTAGTTTTGCCCTGAGTTACTGGCAGCAGGTCCCCAAGATTGCAGCAGAGATATGTTCCATTGCTGCTGTCAAATTCCCTGAATGCGTCAAAACAGAACCCAATGTTGTATTTTCTAAATACAACATGGGTGCCTTCATATTAATCCAAGACCTTTTTCAATAGCTGTTGACTTTCCTGGCTGTTAGTAGCTACATTTTTTCCAGCTTCTCTAATTGTCTACTTAGGGTCTCTTATTGCAATGTAGTCTAAGTCATGGAAAAATTCAGAAAAGTCGTAGTGATATACAAAGCACTAAAATAATTTCCTTCATTTTTAACTACTGACATTAACTACTGTCATATGTGTTCCTAGCTTTTGCAGACAGGTAAAGGAATTGCAGCTCCTCATGGGTCTGTTCAGGGCTTCATGACTTAAAATATGTCACAAATATTTGCATTCCTTCTCTTGAAACTACTAGAGCAAATGAATCAAAGAGGGCTTTCCATTCAACTCCACATCCTGGCCCATTGAATCAGATGACACCAGATGATTAATCTTTTTCTACTTTTGACACAGAGTTCCAGAACTGATTGAGCTTCCTAGTATGACAACTTGTGATATAGAGGAGATCAACAGATTTTCCTTCTGTATACCAGTCAAATCACACTTATCTGTTTACAACCTGCCTGTGTTCTATAAAATATTTGGCTTTTGAGTTTTATGCTGCCAAAGACAGTCTAAAAGAACTAATTAATAAGCTTTCTTTGTTCATGTGGTCAGAGGCTTGGAACCAGGCTAGAAGACTTATGAAAGACATCTGAAGCTCTGGAAGACATTACCTGTTTCAGTCATGATTCTTTTTAAATACAGGTGAAAGAGCCTTGACATACACTCTATTTTTTGTTGTTGTTCAGTCATTAAGTCATGTCCAACTCTTCGTGACCCCATGAACCATATCGCACCAGGCCTTCCTGTCCTTCACTGCCTCCCGGAGTTTGCTCAATTTCATGTTCATTGCTTCAGTGATGCTATCTAACCATCTCATCCTCTGCTGTCCCCTTCTCCTTTTGCCTTCAATCTTTCCCAGCATCAGGGTCTTTTCCAAAGAGTCCTCTCTTCGCATTAGGTGGCCAAAGTATCTGAGCTTGAGCTTCATTATCAATCCTTCCAATGAGCAGTCAGGGTTGATTTCCTTTAGGATTGACTGGTTTGACCTCCTGGCAGTCCAAGGGACTCTTAAGAGTCTTCTCCATCACCATAGTTCAAAGGCATCAATTCTTCAGTGTTCAGCCTTCTTTATGGTCCAGCTTTCACAGCCATATATTGCTATTGGAAAAACCATAGCTTTGATTATGCGGATCTTTGTCAGCAAGGTGATGTATCTGCTTTTTAATATGCTGTCTAGGTTTGCCATAGCTTTCCTCCCAAGGAGCAAGCATCTTTTAATTTTATGGCTGCAGTCTCCATCTGCGGTGATCTTGGAGCCCAAATAAATAAAGTCTGTTACTGCTTCCATTTCTACCCCATCTATTTGCCAGGCATTGATGAGTCCAGATGCCATGATCTTAGTTTTTTTAATGTTGAGTTTCAAGCCAGCTTTTGGACTCTTTCTTTCACCCTCATCAAGAGGCTCTTTAGTTCTTCACTTTCTGCCATTAGGGTGATATCTGAGATTGTTGATATTTCTCCCTCCAATCTTAATTCCAGCTTGTGATTCTTCCAGCCTGGCATTTCTCATGATGTACTCTGCATATAAGTTAAATAAGCAGGGTGACAGTATACAGCCTTGTCGTACTCCTTTCCCTATTTTGAACCAGTTGGTTGTTCCATGACTGGTTCTAACTGTTGCTTCTTGGCCTGCATACAGATTTCTCAGGAGACGGGTAAGGTGGTCTGGTACCCCCATCTCTTTAAGAATTTGCCAGAGTTTGTTGTGATCCACACAATCAAAGGCTTTTGCATAGTAAATGAAGCAGAAGTAGATGTTTTTCTGGAACTCTCGTGCTTTCTCCATGATCCAGTGAATGTTGGCGATTTGATCTCTAGTTCCTCTGCCTCTTCGAAACCCAGCTTGTGCATCCAGTAGTTCTCGGTTCATGTACTGCTGAAGCCTAGCTTGTAGGATTTTGAGCATAACCTTGCTAGCATGTGAAATGAGCGCAATTGTGCAGTAGTTTCAGCATTCTTTGGCATTGCCCTTTTTGGAATTGGAACATAAACCGACCTTTTCCAATCCCGTGGCCACTGTTGAGTTTTCCAAACTTATTGGCATATTGAGTGCAGCACTTTAATAGCAGCATCTTTTAGTATTTTAAATAGCTCAGCTGGAATACCGTCATCTCCACTAGCTTTGCTTCCTAAGGCCCACTGGACTTCACTTTCTAGGATGTCCGGCCCAATGTCAGTGACCACACCAGCGTGGACATCAGGGACATTAAGATCTTTCTTGTATAGTTCTTCTGTGTATTCTTGCCACCTCTGCTTAATCTCTTCTGCTTCTGTTAGGTCCCTGCCTTTTTTGTCCTTTATCATGCCCATCCTTGAACAAAATGTTCCCTTGATATCTCCAGTTTTCTTGAAGAGATCTCTAGTCTTCCCCATTCTATTGTTTTCCTCAATTTCTTTCCATTGCTCATTTAAGAAGGTCTTCTTATCTCTCCTTGCTATTCTGTTCCCAATACCATCCCTCACAGCTCCTATGTCTAGTAGTGAAGTAGCCTGAAATGTCTCTCCTGGAGAAACAATGAAAAATAGCTGTTTCTATCTCCTCACTTCCATATCATTTTTACTAGAAGTGGCAGAAGAATTGCTGATTGGGAATAAGAAGGCATACATGAAAGAAAACTTAGGAATGTTGTGTTTAAAGCTTCAGTGTTGTTCTAGAATTAGCATTTGACCTAAGACATCCATGGTTCTTTATGTGTAAGATTTTATTTTCCTCTTTTCTGAAAGGTAAAAAGGCGAACAGAATAGAAATAGCTACCATCATAAGATCACATTTTTAGTTTTTTTAATTTAAGTTTTGCAAATCAACTCTTATTCAGGTCAATATACCATCTTGTACTGATTTCAGCATAACCTGATCTTTTAAAGGATAAATTAAAAATAGCCATATGTGAGTAAGAACATCCATTTACAAGCCATAATTTACTGCTAAGTAAGAGAATTGTGCATGAGGTGTGGGGGTGGTTACATGGTGAATCATTTTCTTTGAGGTCAAGTAACAGTTGATTTCAAGTGAAGATTCAAGAAGTTCATTATATTGCCAAAAGTCTATCAGCATGGAGGTGGCTCCTTTTCTGGCAAGGGGTTAAAGGCCAAACAACATCCAAAACCATTTACTAAAACATCCCTAAGGGTATCACTGATATTAAATGATGGAGGAAGAAACTTGTTTTGGAAAATCAGACATAGCTGTGGCTGTTTCTAGAGTCTCAGTTTATGCCTAATTTTAGATATAGACCACGGGGTGGTGGATCATCTCCTTCATCTCCACCAACTTCATTTCCTGGCCATATGACTCATCATATCTTGGAGAAATTCTTGCTGGGTGGCAAGTGCTAAGAAATTAGAGAACATCTCTATGTTCTCTGCTCCATAATTGCAGATTCAAAGGCACAATTTCACTCTGAGTGGAACAACTTGCTCAGCCAGACAAGTTGCATGTTTGCTTCCTATATACTGCTGGCATGCTGCTTTTACTCCATGGCTGACCAATTAAGGTAAGAATGTGGCATTGGCACATTTAGGCTTTACTATTTATTTCAGCCCTTTCCAGCTACCTCTGTTTCTCTCTTCTGTAGTCCATTGTCAGCTGAGGAAGGAAGGGTTAAATGGTTGTCAGTTCTGAAGGAATCCGTGATGAGTATTTAAAGAGTAGATCAATTACAACCTTTGAAGAATTGTTATTAATATGCACAAAAATACATCTTGTTTATAAAGTCACAATCTTATTTTAGATTGTCAGATTTTAAAAGTGCCATTTTACAGTAACTATGGGTGTGCATCTGGCTCAGCCTGGCTCCAGATGTCAAGGTGGAACAATGTAATTCCGAACAGATTTTCATTTCTCTGTGGTGAAAAAGTCTGAACTTGATCAGTTCCAGTTCTGTGTCACCATGAAGCTTCAGTCCCAGTCTATTTATCCAAAGCAGCAGCATACTGCAAAGATGGCAATGGTATCATCATCATCTAGATCAATGTTTCTCAACCTTGGCAACTTGAAGATGTGGGGACTTCAACTCTCAGAGTTCCCCAGCTAGCCAGCCAGCCAGCTCTGGGAGTTGAAGTCCACAGATCTTCAAGCTGCCAAGGCTGAGAAACACTGATCTAGCTGAAATGAGGGGAAATTTGCATTCAGTGACAGGTCTATCTTCAAACTGGAATGAGCTTTACAATTAAGCCACTGTTGGTCATCCCCAATCACACAATCCATTTGCTCCAAGCAGCTGTGCATCATTGTCCTAGTTGCTTGCTCTGAATGATTATGTGACATTCTTTTCCGAGCTGCATTAGGTGGCTAGTAGCTAATTTGTTTCATGGAAAAGACCCGCAAGTGCACAATTGATATTACCACAGCAACCCTAACAATCAACATCACTGCATTCAGAAAATGGCATCATTTTTTCTTATGAACACCTATTCTTTCTGCATATACTTCTTTTAATTTGTTACAGGTGTTTGGAAACCTATATTTAATCTCTACCCCAGAATTCAAAAGGATATATTTTGAAAATCTCACACACTGGACTAATTAGTATAAATCTTTTAAAATCACCTTCACACCAGGAAGGTGTACCAGTTCAAAATTAGCTCTGGGCATGTCTGATGGTTGCTTGTTTTGAGAGCTCAACTGGCATTTTTCTGGCTCTGCTCTGATTTATTTGAAACCAGAGCAAAACTGTTCTTTTCCCTACAACTCTGGAGCTTGTAGGCAGATTTTTCTCCCACTGGCAAGAATTCTTGCCCCTTCTTACCTTCTGGCACCCAGATTAAAACAAACAATGGCATTTCATTAGTCAACTGAAAAAGGAAAGCAAGCAGTTCTGTGCTTTGAATGTTGGTTGGTCCCCTGTCCAAAAGAAGAGGAAATAGGCAGAACTCTTGTCAATTTCACATCTGTTCACTTTGCCTTGGGTTCTACAGTACAGTAAGTATTGAATGGGAGAAGTTTCAAGGATCCTCAAGCAATCAAAGCAGCCCAGATCATTCTTGGCTGCATTTTGAAGTGCAATTTTTGGAGTCTGTCTTCATTGTTAAGTCTTATCTCGTACTCTCTTCCATTCCAGATGCTATAGCAGCATGTAAGCATGACTGGAGATGTTAAGGAAAGTATCTCATTGCAAAATAGCCAATATGGTATCATTACAATTTCAGATCCTTTATATGCAGCACAGTGATGGTGGCAAGGGGGTTGGATGTATCCTTTAAAACAATCACTAATTTGTCATGTAGTTCTCATTATAGGAACCTGAATGTGGCATAGTAGTAGAATATATTTTTATTTTCTTTTTAGTATGGAATAGAGAAAAAGGGATGTTTCTTTTTCCAAAGCCCATGGAAGCTCAGGGGATAGACTTTTAATTGACATTTTTGTGGCCTTCTATTGGACATCTGAAGGTAGCACTGATGGTTGTCATCTCAACATGTTCCTTGAATATTAAGGCTTGCAGCAGTAAAGATAATTATAGATCAGTTCCTAACTGCTTTGGAGGGACTAGGGAGTAAAAGTAGTGGTTTAACTGCCTTTCAGAGTTGGATCAAAATCATATGCACACATCATTTACACTTTTATTTTAAATTAAAATCATACTCTACTTTCAAAATTCTCAAACAGAGTCTTCTTCCTTGTATTCTACTGTTCATTTCCTGCAGCTGCGAATTTAATTCACAACTTTTTTTCCTTATTGTCTGATCACTTAGGATGAACTATTACAATACTATGTTTCATGGAACAGGCAAATCACTGTTGGTCCCCAAAGACCAAACTGAAGTTCACAATCATTCAGAGACCTGAGTTCTGTTTCTCTCAGAAACTTACCCATACTGCATTATTATCTGTAGAAAATAATAGGAGAGTTGCAGTTCATTAGATTTAATGATTTCTTATAGTAAACAACTATTAAGGTTCCTTTTATGCTACAAATGTTAAGTAGCTAGTAAATGCAAGAATTCTCTAAAGCTGGCCCACCATCTATAAGTAATTCTCCCTTTTTCTGACATCTCTTTGTACTGTTCTCCATTTTTCTCCCCAAAAACAATATATAATATTTCTTCCTCAAGCCTATATCCCATGCACCCAGTGAAGTGGACTAATAAATATTCTGGCCTGATTTTTTGATACGATAGAGTAATACATCTCTCATCTCCTGAACCAGAGAAATTGACTGACACAAAATTTGAACCCACATTTCAACTTACTGAGAGCACTGCCACTGTGTTGAGTCAAGCCTTAGGACCTCTTTTGCAGAAGATATTTAGATGCAGCAATTGCAAAGTTGGCAAACCTCCCTCCCTTTTCCCCTGGAGGATTCCTTGTTGCCAGAGAGTCTCCAGCTGGCATGGCTGCTTCCCCTATTGACACTCCCATCTGTCTCTGAAATATGGAGCTATCTTAAGCCAATGACACTTTTTTTTCCCCTACCCAAAGCCCTCTCCTTTTGAACCAACCTTTTTTGGTTCCTTGGTTTACGAGGAAGCTCGAAAAATTATTAGGAGAGAGAACTTGAACAAAGGTTGAAAACTCAAAATGAATTAAACACAAGTGGGAAAAAAAGAGAGAAGCTGACCCTTGACTTAACTTTTGTGCTGCTATCAATCGTTTCATGGTCCCAAAGTGCAAGTACTCTGGCAGTTAGTTAGAACTTTTCCTTCCTTCCTAGAAGTCTCCAGAAGATTAGAGCTACTCCTTGTATTCTAAGTGGCTTCATTATGATGCTACTTCATCATCTACTATTAGTATATAACTTCTCTCTGCAGCCTTCTAGGAATTACAACAAATGATAAGAAAGGGGTGGGACAAACTTGCACACTAAAAACCATTCATAGTAAATAACAGAGATTTGTGCTTTGAAATAATTCAGGAGAAAAGAAACAGTTATGATCCTCACCTCTTCTTATACACATTCAATCTCATCCTGCACATTTTCAATGCTTGCAGCTTTAAGAAGGCATGGGAGGAGTGACTCTAGTCCTGTTAACCAAATAGGGCCTAAATATACTGTTCTCCAGGATATAGCCACAATAACAGATTACTTGAAATGGTTTTCAGCTATTCACTGCCCAATATCATGCTTCTAACAAAATGCGGAAGTCTAAAATATCTCTGTAATTATGGTAAACACAGACAACAATCACTGAAATTGTAGAGTACTACTCTCTCTCCTTAACCTACAGGCTGTATATAGAAAGCTAAATGAAATAGTTTTTCTTCTCCTGTGTAATTAGATATGTACTACATTCCAGGTGTTGGGAGATTATAGGGAGTTTGCTTTTGCTGGGGGCCAAATTCTAATTCATTTCCTTTCCCGGTTTGTGCTGTTTGTTGCATTTTGAGTAGCAGACTAGAGATATTTTAAGCAAGTCCCACTGACTTCTATTAAATGTATTTCAATTCAGTGTGTTTAGGGGCAAGATGAAAATGTACGCTTCTAACTGAAAACCATTGCAGAACAATATGTTAGCTATTAGACCTGACATCCTCATAAATCTCATTCTCATTCTTCTTTCATATTTCTAAGATCAAAATGGGTATTTTAAGACTGCACTAATTGCAACAGAAGCATACATATGTATTTACTTAGAAAAAAATAATATCTCCCCTTTCTCCTCTGATGAGAAACCATCCAAAACAGCTCAGACTACTGAGAGTGAATATTAGGGTTCAAAATTATTCTGGAGTGCTCTGGGGGATGTGGGAGTAAGAACAAAGCTTTTCCTGAATGCACCCACATCTTTTTCAAGCTTTGGATGAGCCTTAATAAAGGCATAACTGCTTTAAAGTGTCTACTCATTAAAGCAGCTGTATCTTTAATATCTTTATTTGATGCAGCCACATCTTTTTTCAGGCTCACACAGAGCCTGTACACACAAATACTTAGTAAATATATAACACATTAGGTTTTTTTTTCAAGACAGGAGTGTAAACTTTGTAAAATACAAAAGAAAAACCAACTTACCACTTTCATGGAATTTCTTCTGATCCTATTAGAGGCTGAATATATTGCTTTTCTCCCAAACTCTGTATTTTATTTTAGTGATTGTGTTTCTTAAAACTTTTCTATTTTTAAAAAAATTTATAATAGAATCACATAATATACAACTGTTAAAATATGCCCAGAATCGTTAACATTGGAGATTTTAACAGTCAAACATATGTGGAATGTGAGAAAGAAACATCCAAACTAATTTTTTTTAAATGTTTCAGTGCCAGACAAAAACTTTCCTGTTCTCATAAACAGTTGAGATCCCACATTTCGTAATTTAGATTTGTGAAGTTAAACACCTATAAATTATTACTTTATTCATTTGTATTGCAATTTTATTGTTTGTACTGATTATTGCTATTTTTGTCATTTATTTTTGCTGTTTATTTGCCTTTTTTTCTTTGCTAATTATTTGTTATTTATTACTATTTATTATTCATTATACATTGTACTTTATTCTCTTGGCCTTATGCAATCTCTCCAGAGTATTTTTACTGCACTAAAAATGAAATTAAAAAACAGACAAAATATTTCCACATCCATTGCTCTAATAGCTTTATTTTTCTTCACTACAGTGACAGACTTATTTTATATACTTACAAAATGCTTCGTCCTACATTTCATTGTAATATAATCCCAAAATGGCCAGTACATAAACATAAAAAGCAATAAAATAAATAGTAGTTGAGCTGTCAAATTCATTCTGTGTCCTTTACTGCTTGTCTCTAATACCTAGTCCTCACACTGATTAAACAGCCTGATGGATGATTAACTATGTTTCACTGGTTTTCATTTTAAAGTTCAGTTCCCTTTAGAAGGCAAAAAATTAAATGTTTTCAAAAAATATTTCTGGCTGACTTTATTATTCATCAAGTTCTAATTCCAGAATCATGCCTTTAGTATTCAATTTGCCTGCTTATCTCTAATACATTTTACTGGCTTCGAAGTGTGATCTGTCTTTGTAATACTTCCATAGACATATTCATGGCTCGCTGATCCATCCTTATATTTGGCCACTACCAGCAACTATCCTAGTTTGTCAAAGGTCATGCATGAGTTTCATAAAACATTTAGATAAAGGAAGTCACATATCTCACAGCAACTGTGGTGAACATGAAACAGTCATCATTATTTTGCAGATGTAAGGAAACTAGTTTTAAACAAAATCAGATTGCCATTCCTTTTCAGAAATAGTCATCAAGCACTTTATAAATTTTACAAATTCTTTTTCCTCACATAGTTCTCAAAGATTTATTGGTCTTCATATTAAATCAAATTCTTGTCCTTCTGAAAATTCCATTTAGATGTTGGAACGATATGGGATCACAGCATGGAACTCAGAATAGTTAGCCTCAGGATATTGGTTCTGAAGATGCAAACAGTAGGGGTTTATTCAAACAAGAATGTAAGAAACTGAACTTCTGCACTTAATTCAGAAAAAATATATTATCATTATCTATCAGTTTCTACAAAGGAGAAAAAGGGGGGGAGGAAAGCCCCCCAAAAGCAGGGTTTTAAGAGACAAAATCATAAACCCAAAGTATTTTGCATGCCTAAATTAGGGGTCAACAATGTTTCCAGCACATGCATACCAAAAGTTACAATCACTAAAATCTCACAAGATTACAAAATAGTGTAAGATTTTAGGAATTTGGCAATGCCGTAATCTCATAGAATGCAAAAATTTTTCAAGGTTTTGGCCATTTTTAGATTTTTAAAATGTTTATTCAATGGAGGTGGAATCTATAGATATCACCCCCCCCCCCAAAAAAAACCAGGATATGCTCACACACAGAGGTGCCACTCTGCCAACTCTTGGCATAAATACTCAGGTTTTAATCTGAACCCTAGATAGCAAATTGTGGCAAGTATTTTTCCCATCCTGATAGCTAAGTTAAGTGATTTAATCAATTTTCTTCTATCATCTTTTGCATGGAGTCCTGTCTGGACACATTCCCATAGGAACTAGGCCTAGGCACTCTCCGGAACCTACATCTGATTAGTTTCAGCAAGACCTGTCTTCAGATATTGTCCTTCTATTCTTTCCAACTCAATGTACATTAGATTTGTTGGAAATACATTATGCAAGGGGCCTCAGGACTCTGTCCGGCAGCAAAATTCTCTGAAAACAGAACAGGGCCAAATTTGGTCTCACAGGAGAGGCCAATGAAAGAAAGACTGAGTTTGAAAATGGACCAGATCCAGTTGGGGATTCAGGGAAAAAAACTTCCAGGAAAGAAAATCCCTAATACATATCTGTTTAGCAGCTCAGAATGCTACCTTCCTCCTTCTCCATCCTGGCCATATGACCAGAGCAGAATTATTCTTAAGGGGCTGGAAAGGATTCCAGAAGTGATGCTCAGTATGTTTTGCCAGTTTTGTTTGAAACTGTCCACAAGTTACCATATTATCATTTACCTTAGTTAATATTATAATACAAATCAGTACATACTATTTCAATTCATTTTCTTCACAGTTTTTTTTCAGAATAGATTGCTGTGATCTAGATACTGTATCAGGTAAATTCATCCAAGTTCTGATCAGCAGAAATTACTGCATGAATGAAGAGTGGGAGCAAAACAGAAGCTTGGCAGTGTCTCCACTCCTTGACTCTTCCTTCTACTCTCCTCTGTCTCTTCCATCTCCTCAGCTGACTCCCCTTGGAAGAAGCAGAAGAGAGTGGAAGGAAGAGTCAAAGATGAGGGACATTGCTAACTGATTGCTGCTGACTCTTTTCCGAATGCTTTTGCTCATCCACTCTGCTGTTCACTGCCCATTGGATATGACTGAAGGGTTACTGCTGACCTAGCTGAGGCAAGTTAAAGTCACTTCCTCAACAGGAACATACAGGTGGTCTTGCAGATGGAATCAGACCAGTATCAATTAGCCACTTTGGACTAGTACAGGCAGGCCCTCTCCCCACTGGTCCAGGGCACTGTCCTCCATGGTCCTCCTACTTTTGACAGCAAGAGAGGGTAGGTCTTTCAGACTTTAACCAAGGTATGAGGAAGGGCCTTAGTCAACATTTTAACTGATCTATGCTTTATGATCCTGCCACCATATAAGGTTATTCTGGTTAGTTCGTTGTTACAAACAATTTCAGGTTGGATCGGTAGTGCATTGAAAGCTACAGTTGCTGTGCCTGATAGTGCATTTGCTTAGCTCTTAGCTTTTCCTGGCCTCTGGGCCTTCAGCATCAATATTTGCAGAGAAGCAAACATTGTGTGTACAGCAGTACCTGTTGAGACCTCCATGTTATTCAGTCTCCTTTATTCCAATAGGATAGTATAGACATCAGCAGAAGGAAGAGCTATGCAGTCCACACAGTGTGTGGTCATTGGCATCAGCAGGGGCAAGAAGGCAAGTGACATCATGAAAACTGCAAATTACATACTGTACATTATGTGATGATGCTGTGATATCACAATGACTTCTACCTATGATGTCTATGAGTGCGGCTCTTCTCCTGATTTAAGTTTTATAAAATGCGTTTATTAAAAAGTTTTATAAAATAGCACCTGGATAAAGTTAGTATATATGTACTGCTAGGGGTTCCCCCCCCCCCCAAATCATGATGATGATGGTGATACTTTGGGGGGATTTATTTTGGGGTGAATTAAAAGTCTTCAGATCATTTCAGTACTAAAATTCAGTTTCTGCTACTTTTTGTGAGATATCCAGAAAATATGATCCACCTGCTGTATCTTTGTGTTTAGTTCCTAGCCAACAGAATTCATAACACAGCTAATTTTTTAATATTATTTGAAGGTAGCGTGAGTCTTTGCAAACATACCTACTGATTCCTCATGGTATTTCTGAGAGACACATGATGATACAACCCCCACAAGGGGCCATATGCAGCTTGTTCCTTCTCACATCCTACTTTAGCTTTCTATATTCAGATCCATGAATGAGAGGAAGTGGGCAGGATATTGCAAAATCAGCTGATTCCCATTCTGTGTGGGAAGAAGCCTTTCTGTGAACAGTTCCTGCTGTGTTCGTGCATGCATGTCGAGATGTAGAGCCCTACATGAGCTATTTTGCAATGGATTGTCCTGTTTAAAAAACTGTGGTCCAAAAGACATAATTCCATTTCCATCTTAGCAACAGCATTTGAGTCACATGGATACTTCAGCCAGGCTTCCTCTTTTGGGAGCAGAAAGGAACAAGATTTATCATTCAATCAACCAGAATGTCTGACTGAAAAAAGAACCAGAGAGGAAGTTTAAGCAGCAGTTTCCTTTTTTCAAAAGGACTTAGCAGCTCTGCAAAGTTATAGACTGATAAATTCTATCCACTCTCAGAGAACAGACTTATCTACAGCTAAATGTATAAAATGTATACCAGATTGCTGCGTATTAATAACTTATATTTGAAAACAGAGTCCACTGAAAGCAAGGTAACTGAACACCTTGATCTTAAAACTACCTAATTTTGCTCAGGATTTTCCTTGTTACATTACAAAGCAACCAAAATCATCTCTTCTGATGGCATGATGCTCTTCTGTGAACCTTTATAATCTGTTTGGGCTCTAACACAGATGCTTTGTCTTTCATTTATTTATGTTCCATTTATCATGCTGTTCTCCCTACCTAAATTCCCTACCTCCTTTTATTGTCCAAAGCCTGTCTTGCCAGTGCCAAAAGCAAAATATCAGTTTGCTAAATATTGTAATACTGGGGAGTGGGGAGAAGGAGGGGGGTATGCTGGGTACTACACTTCTGGTTTCACCCACTTGGGAAGGGCAGCCCTGAGCAGACATTCCGTGACCGGAAAAACATTGCCTACTGCCGCTTTATTATTTTTTTTTTAATAGTATTTTATTGAAATTTTAAGATTACAAAGTTAAAAGTTAGAAATGAAAAAGAAAATTGAAAATACAAATTATAAAGAAAAGGAAAAGAAAAGGTGTGATAAAGGAAAAGGGAAAGGGAAAAAGACATGAAAAATAGATAGGTTCCAATCTATCTCTGGTCTTAAGAATGTCTAAGTGCTAGTTTTTAATGCATTAAGTAAGAATAATTCTTTGTCAAAACATATCCCATTACATTTATAATCTAATCTTCAAATCCCCATGTAAGCTTCGCCCCACCTGCATTTTGCAACCTACTGCTGCTTTATAATGCTCAATAAATCAGTAAGAATAACATAACATGCCCCTGAATACCACTTGGAAGCTTTCACTAGTCCTGAATCCACTAGTCTTTGATATGCCCACGTAACACCTCTGCTCTGAGAGCTGCACTGGTTGCCAGTTTGCTTCTGGGTGCAATGCAAGGTGCTGGTTATGATCTACAAAGCTCTACATGGTAAAGGGCCTAGTTATTCAAGGTGACTACCTATCTTCCATGATGTCTGCCTGGCTGATTTGTGTGGTCAGAGTCGATGTGCTCCAGGTTCCTCCAATTACATAATGCCACCTACCAGGAACCAGGAAGCGGACCTTCTCTATTGCAGTGTCTGTCCTCTGGAATGATACTCCCCCAGACATTTGGATGTTCCCATCCCGTTGGTGCTCTGAAGAGCCATAAAGAGCTGGCTGTTCTCTCAGGCCTTAGGCTAGGGTAGTTGGGGCCTCTTTGCTGGATGTCAGTTATTGGTGGGGTATTTTGGGATTTGCCAGGTTAACCATTTTGCTCTCCTTTCTTTTTCTTTGTCCAGCTCTGGTCCTTTTGTTTCTTTGTCTCTGTTATATTGCTTTTAGATTGTTATAGTATATTTTGAGTCGTCTATAGTCATTTGGAAGCAGGCAACATCAAATCAAATAAATAAATAAGCAAACAAACATAAAAGCAGCAATCAGTAAAATCTTATAACAGTTTAACATGTTTGGGTAAATAAATTCATTTTTAGCTGGCCTCTAAAAATCCATAAAAATTTATAAACATTGGAGCCAGGGATACAAAGCTAATGAGGATATTTCAAAGAAAAGAGGCACGTAAAAAAGAACTTTTGTCAATATCATAGCTAATGAATCCAGATGTATTATTGAGCTTCTATTTTGGTTTTGTCTTTGTTTTTGAAAAAAATATGTACAGGAAGCAAACAAAACAAGAATTGAAGCTCACTGATGCTTCTTTTTTTTTTTTTTTTTTGTCTGCGCTCAGTCATTACTGACCCTGCAGTGACTGCCTGGACGAATCCTTGCAGTTTTCAAGGCAATTGTTTTTCAGAAGTGGTTTGCCAGAGCCTCCTTCCTAGAGCAGAGCCCAGCTGGCGAGCACAGGAGGCGGGATTTCCGTTGCTTCGCGCCCTTTTCGGGTGAGCGCGGTTTCGTGCTTACCCGCAGGCAACTGGTCCCGTCTCTCTGTGCAAGGCGCTGCCAGCATTTTTCCTCCCACCGGAGTGAGAGTCCCCATTTATCTACTCACGTCAGTTTTCGACCTGTTGGGTTGACAGGAGCTGGGGGGGGGGGGGAAACAGGAGCTCACCCTGTTAACGCGAAGGCTGGACTCGAACCGCCGAAGCGTCAGCCATTTCTGGCCGGCAACTTTCAGCGTCATAACAATAGCTTTGTCCACTGCTACTACGCTACTCCTGGTACAGTGGTTCTTACCAACATAGTAACATAGAATCATCCTGGATCAACTCATGAGTGAGACATGATGCAATGTTGTTCTCAGACAATTGTCACTGAATCACATCCCTTGGATTTAGGCATTTATTTTCTTTGGTGGATCCAGCCTTTATATTTGAGGTATACCTGAGAACCCACCATATCTTTTTTTAAAAAATGACCATAAGGTTATCCTAACTAAGATATTAGTTCATAATTGAGCAGTTTAGCCCAAAAGTTTCTTTAGTGCTAAACTTCTGATGACCTGCTTAGAATGAAGCTAGTCAGTTTAACTGGGAATGGTGAAGAGACCTATATTTAAAATGTTCTGCCATACCAAGCCCACAATTAGCAAACCCTTTCATTTTAAATGGAGTTGAGTGGAAGATTTTCCATAAGGGAATATGTTGTAGCATAATCCACTCTATTTCAAAGTTCTCAGTGATCTCAGTGAGAATTAGTTCTAAGTAAACATGCACTGAGTGTCAAATGCCTTATATAGCCTCTTTGCTCAGAAGGAGTACAGTTTTAAACTGACCTAGAGTCTGGTTTTATGTTTGCAATGGAAGTTATGGCAAAGTGTTGATTGAGTTTTGTCTGTGAGAACACATACGGTATTTCACTAAGTGTTAAACCATGTCATGGTTCATATATCTATCTTTGTTACTGTATAGCAATAGTAGTCTTTGCACTGGCAGAAGCCTTGTTTATGTAAAAACATGTAAATTAAATAAAGAGAGTGATGGTGGCATGAGAGAGAATGGTTTGTTGTTGGTTTATTTGTTTATACAACTATTTGTACGCCACCTATTCTCTGCAGTCTCACCGGCTTACAGTCATAAAACACACTAAAGAAAGCAGTTAAAAACTGAACAATACTTCAGAAAACACTGAAATTGCTGTACCTATATCTGGGGCTTCTCACCAAAAGCTCTGTAAAAATGCACTGTTTTCATTGCCTTTCTGAATATTAACAGGGTGGGGTCCATCCTAACTATGGGTATCAAGCTGTTCTAGAGTGAGAGGGCTGCTACCAAGGCCCTACTCTGACCCCCCCACACACACACACACAAACCTGCTGAGGCTGGAAATTGGCCAGAGGTCTCTCTCCTGCTAATGTATATTGAGTAGGCACATTCCATCTGGTGTACACAGTCTAGAAGGTAATGAAGACCAAGCCATAAAAGGCTTTAAAAACAATGACCAGCACTTTGAATTGGACTCAGAAGCCTACAACATAGATGTTACCCAGTTGAGTGGATTCCCACCCATCAGCCGGCAGGAAATTACTGTATTCTTTATTAGCTATAGCTTCCAGGTCTTTTTCAACAGCAGCTCCATATAGATCAGTAATCTAACTGAGAGATGTCAGAATTGTGAAGGATTGTCGTCACTGCCTCTTAGTTAAGGTAAATTTGCAGCTGATAGACCAATTGCAGCTGGCTGATGAACTCTGCTGGCTAAAAGATTCTGCTGGCCATGGACTCTACCTATTACTCTAGCAAGAACCCACATCTGCTCTTTCAGGGGAAGTGCAACCCTGTAAAGAGCTACAGATGGAACATCCTTGGTACCTGAAACTGGTGAACCTCTGCACCAGTTGCAATGCTACCTTGCTGGGATTTAGTCCGAGTCTGCTCAACTCTACCAAGTCCTTCATAGCCCCTCAGGCTTCTAGCCAGCAAGGTAGATTGGAACAGATAAAAAGGCACAGGATACAAGAACTTCTTATTTACTGTACAAAAGCTAAGAAACCATTATGAAAGAATTCCAGTGGCCACTGTGTATCAAATCTATTTATTTTGTTACAACTACTCTTATGTCCATTCAGTCAAGCCAATCTAAGCAGCTTAGCTGCAAGTTCTATTTATCAAGTATTGCTCCCTTTTCTCATCCCCACTCTATGTAAAGGGCCAGAATGTTTCTGCCTGTTCCTTGTTTTGGAAATGGCTAGTTCTGGCATAACTGACCATGCTTTTCATCATGTGACAAGTAGCTTCCATGCACTGAGTCACCTCATCTCCTGCTCAACCTGGGGTGGAGGGTAGAACTGGATAATAAGTACACTGATGATACCTCACTCCATACTGACAGATGACCACCCCCAGCAACTTCATATTAACATTAAAAAGAATAGGTGAAAGGGCTGAGCCCAAAAGTACCCAAGAACCTGACTTTGCCTTCCCTCCAACACTGACTGGAATCAGGATGAAGCAGAACCATTGTAGAACCCCCAATACTTGCAGAATACCATGATCAGTGATGATGAATGCCAGCAAGAGATCTAACAGGACCAACAGGGCTCCACCACCCCATCCAGGTGCCATCATAGGTCACCTACAAGTTTAAACCTATAAACACATTAAGAATATGATTGTCTCATTTCTGTTGAGATTGGTAAATATTTCTTCACTGTGATTTTTTTTTTAAGGTTTACAACGTTGTGCTCCATGTTGCTTAATTTATTGTAAGTATGCATAGGACAACACTTTTAACAAGTGAAGAGCTCAAATGTATAAAAGAATTCATGTGCATTTCCATCCTGTGGTATCCATCAAATTACAGAGCAGTGGAGCTTAAGTAAAGTACAAGTACTGGCTTTTATATGTTTATATCCTTTTAGAATGTGCTAAGTTTGAAAAAAAATGCAAATTTAAAATAGATAACTGAGCAATCCTAACCCACCATAGTTGATGGCTGCAGGAAGTTTGTTTCTTCTGCTCTTACTTAAAATTGTCCTTCACCTACCTAGCCAGCCTGCCTGCCTGCCTGCCTTCCTTCTATTTATATTTCTTTATTTCATTACTTAGTAAGTTTAGTGCTGTGTGTTACACAGACATCTTGCTAAGCAAGAATGAATCTTTGGATGACCCAAAATAGTGAACTGGAGTGCTGTGAACTTCCCTTTTCTCCTAATTGTCAGTATAAAGAGTCAGCATTAACAACTAACAATGACACATTAGTCTTCTCATGTAATTATTAATTATTCATAGAATATAGTTTTGACAGAAAGACTGCCAGGATATAAAACTTTTAAGGAACAGAAAATAGCAATGCTTACAAAGAAGGGGAGAATCCAGAGAGAGAGAAAGAAAGACAAAGGAAGGAAAAAGGGGGAAATTAAAGCAATGCACAAGAATAGCATCAGCAATCAGAGGAGCGGTACTACCATAAACAGAACACTGGATAATGAATATGTTTAGGAACCCTAAGCTGGGTTGCCAAAAAAGCTTCAACTTCAAACGCCAGTACAAGATATAACAGGTGACACTTGGCTGCTGAATAATCACATTTTTTTTTTCATTTTTATTAAAGACTTTCACAAAAGTAAAAGAAAATGTGAAATAATATAAAGTAAGATTAAAGAAAAAAGAAAAAAAGATACAAAAATGTGAAAAAAAATACAAATGGAAAAAAGAAAAGATATATAAAGAAGCAACGCCTGCTCTTCTTTACAACAGTTACAAAGAAACTTATTCTCTCTCCTCCCTCATGGAAATTACATCATAATTCCCTTCTTCCCATATTCAACCCTTTTTAATCAGCAAATCCATCAATCACTAGTTCATTTTTTCCATTTTCAGCAAAAGACTTCCACTCTTTAATAAAACTACTTATTGTCTTATCCATGATCAAACAAGTCAATTTTGCCATTTCTGCAAATTCCATCATCTTCACAATCCACTCCTCCATTGTGGGTATTTCAGTATTTTTCCATCTTTGTGCATATAATAGTCTCACTGCAGCTACCATATATGAAACCACTCTTCCCTAAGTCTTTTCTAATTGGCTATCCTGAACAATCATTGTTTACATCATCTGTTCCTGGGCAGCCTTTTGGCAATAGGCATTCACAAAGAGGGACAAGAGACAAAAAGGATTGCCCACCAATTTCCAGCTTTCGTTTAAGAAAAGAGCTAGATGAAGTGGCATTAGATAGCTGAAGGAACTCGAGGAAAACATTAGAATTTATCCTGGTTTTCCATACCAAAATGTGCTCAAGGCAATTAGCAATTCCTATATCTGCTTTTTGAGTGTCCAAAGGCACTTCTATCTAATATACATTAAGCAATCATTTATGTTTGTTTGTTTGTTTTCCCATCTAGCCCATGACTGATCAAGGTAAAGACATACTGAAGTAGAACTAGATTTTTTTCTTTTTTTTTGGCAGTGTCATAAAAGCAGTTTGCCATTACATTCTTTGAGGATGTTTTTTCAGTTTCCCAGGTCAGGCCAACATGACTGATACCAATTCTGTTTTAGCATGAACGGCTACCTTGGATTTTGGCCCTTGAGGATTTTGTAAGGTTTTCTGACAAATTATCAAGCAGCATGTTTGAAAACACTTGGACAGAAAAACTACAGTTAACACAAGCCAGTGTGGATGAGTTTGCAAACTATGCCAAACTAATCCTATCTCTTTCTTTAAAACAGTTACCAGCTTAGTAGATCAGGGGAATGCTTCAGACATAATATACATGAACCTTACCAAAGCCTTCAACCGAAGGCATCATAATATTCCCCTTCACAAAATGGTAAATATGGGCTAAATGATACTATTGTTAAGTGGACTTAAATTAGCTAAAGGACCATACTCCCAAAGTGCTCATTAATGGCTCCATTTCAGCTTGGAGGGAAGCACTGAGTGGAGGATCACGGGACTCTGTCCTGTCCCCCATGCTGCTCAACATTTTGATCAATGACTTGGATGAGGGGACACTTAAAATATACACAAATAGGATTAATACTTTAGATGCGAGAGAGAGGATTGAAAAAGATCTAGGCAAGCTTAAATAGTGTGCTGAAATAAAAAGGATGCATCTTAACAGGAAGAAGTGTAAAGTTCTGCCTGAAAGTAGGAAAAACATAAGGCACAAGGATATGATGAGGGTCAACTTGCTTGGCAGGAATAATGTGAAAGGGATCTGAGTCTCCTTGTTGACAAAAGTTAAACATGAGCCAGCACTGTGATGCAACTGCTAAAAACACAAATGCTATCTTGGAATGCATTAACAGGGGCATAAAGTCCAGATCATGGAAAGTAATTGTTCCATTCTATTCTGCCCCGGTCAGAACCCATTTGGAGTACTCAGTTGATTTTGAATACCATAGTTCATAAGGGACAGCAACAAACTTGAACAAGTTCAGGGGAGGGCTACTAAAATATGAACGTTCTGGAAATAAAGGTCTAATAAAGGAGTTGTGAAATAATCTGAGTGTCTTTAACCTACAGAAAAAAATGACTGAAAGAGAGAAACAATAGCAGTCTTCAATTATTTGGAGGGCGGCCACACAGAACAGGGAGTAAACTTATTCTCTATTGCCCTAGAGGGCAGGATCAGAACCTAAAAGGAATTTCAGGCTGAACATTAGGAGGAATGTCCAGACAGTACAAGCTGTCAGCTAATGGAATAGGCTGCCATATTAAGGGATGTCAGCCCTTCAAGGTAGATCAGACTAGGAAACCAATGCCATGTACATCAGTACTACTTTTATTGTAAAGCTATAGTAACAGAATCTTGCAAGTCTGAATATCCTTCCCCTCTCCCTCTCTATCTTTGTGTGAAGTAGGGAGGGGCTCGTTTGAGATGTTTACTCATGTTACATTTGTGCCCCGGACTCAGGCCACTTTTATCTGACCGTTGCCTTGGTAGGGGCTCTTCCTCCTGTCCAAAAAAGAATACTTTACATCCACAAATGTCATTTCTCTTAGAGTTACAGCTTCTATAATTGATAAACAAAAGCAGAATACTCAATTAAATACACCATACTGATTACATTAAAAGAAAAAAAAATACTTTTCTTTGTGGCAGGCATCATATGGTTTCAACCTTTGATCTTTTCTATTTACCCCTGCCATGTCTTTGATCTAATCAGTTGCATATGTAGGCTTGCTAGAATGCACATTATAATCTTAAATGGGATCTATAAAGTGTGTCTTCTCCAAGAGAAAGAAAAGCAGGAACTCACGACTATGTTTATCATTCTATTTTTCTGTCAGTAGTAACAAATACAAGGTTGACCTCTGTAGTCTTTCTATATTTAATTGTCTGGGATTCTTCTTGGGTTTGATTTATATAATTATTTACACTCCGTCTTTTCAGGTTCAAGGGTCCCATGAACAGTTTACACTTAAACGAAGCCATAAAAACAAAATCATGTAAACTTGGTAAAAAATAACATCCTCAAAACATCAAAAAAGCTGCAACAATCTAGTGTCACATCCAGTTTAGCCCCAAAAGCAGAGGCAATTCACAAAGCAGCTTTCCTTAACCTACTGTTTTCCAGATGTCTTGGAACTACAACTCCCGACTTCTGGCCACTATCAGTGTCTGGGAATTCTGGGAACTATAGCCCCCAAAACACGAATATTCAGCATATGAATCCAGAAGCTTTGGAGGAAGGTTTACAACATCAGTACAAAATGACACGAGTGTTCACATTCTTCTGAAACTAAACTGAGTTTATTACACATGTTGGTAACATTGGATTATTTATATATTTATTTATTTATTAAATTTGTATGCCACCCATCTCCCCCAGAGGGTGACTCTGGGCGGCTCACCATTAAAGTAAAACCTGAAAACAGTTAAAAATATAAATATCCACATTAATTAGTTAAAAAGTCAGACTATATAAAAAGATCATATACATTAAAAGACCAAGGACATTCAAGATGATGGGGGGGGGGAGGATTTGAGGGGTAGAATCAATTCAGAAATATCACCTAGATTCCTATGGTCATAATCTTTTAATACTTGATTTCATACTTTTCCATAAAACTGCACAGAATTTATTCTTCTATAGTGGTAATTACTCTAATGTAGTCCTACATTTTCACTAATCCACCAGCCTCCTCACAACTGTTATTAAACCTTTAAAAAAAAGCAAAGCCTGCATTTTTGTGCAATAAATGGCTTTGGGGCACATCATTTCCCCCTCTCTCTTTCAATTATTAATTTAAGAGTTTTCAGTTAAATACAAGATGGAGATACAGATACATACATGCAGAGAGAGAGAGAAAGAGATGCTGCCTATGAAATAAACTAGAAAGCAATGTACAGCTTGGGTTAAGGGCCTTAAGGTGCTTATTATTCTATTCCAGGACAAGGTTCATAGATTTAGAAGTCATTCAGAATCACTGTTTATTACAGCGATGGTGAACCTTTTGGGCTTCGTGTGTCAAAAATTTGGAAAATGCCTAACTTGACTCTGCTGGTGTGTCACTCCCCCCCCCCCGAACAAAAGAGAAACAATTCTTTACATATTCATTTATTTTTTTATAAATAGCCCAATCATGTGTGGTGCTATGTATTATATAAAGAAATGTCAAATAATTACAAAAATGAAATATGAGTAAAACAAACTCACATTTTTTTGGTAAGTCAAACAGGGAGAATAGTTGTTGCCGGGTACTGGTGAATGCTGGCGTGTCACCCAAAATGTTGTGGCCAGTCACCTTTGACACACGTGTCATAGGTTCGCCATCACTGGTTTATTACTTCAGTTCAGGGATCCTAATCCAGTTCAGGGATTAGAAGAGAAAATGTATTGTGAAGTACAATTTACTGGAACAAGTTGAGCAAATATGCAGTCTGAAGTTTTGTTCTAAGGGAAAAATTCAGTTGAATAAATCCTTCAAATCAAATCTTCAAATCAGACCAGATGTCTTTAAATCAAATCATATCAAAAAGATTCAAACCCGGTGCAAGCATTCAGACAAATGTTTGCATATGTGAAATTTGTTTGTTTGTTTGTTTGTTTATTTATTATTAGATTTATCTCCGCCCTTCTCCCCCTAATGGGGGACTCTGGGCAGCTCACATAATCCATTAAAAAAGGCCCTCTTTCCAAATTGTTTCAAAAATCTAAAGCAAATCAGTTCAACTCAAATATTAGAATCAAATCAAATTTCTGAATCAATTTTAAAGAAAATCCAAGAATCCTGGATTTTCCTAATGTGAAGCTTTTATTTTACCGTGCTGCTTATTACTTTAGTCCCTGGCTTTTCTGTTTAGCAGACAGATTTTATATATTTGATTTAGGTTGTAATGAGCCTTGATCACCTTTCATAAAGTCTGGAATATTTGGGACCCTAGCTTGAAAAAAAGACTGCTGGGCAGGGATATGACTGAGGCATATAAAATCCTGCCTGATGGAGAAAGTGGACAGTTCTCCCTCACTTTTTTTGTGTTGGGGGGGAGATGCCTTCAAGTCAATATTGACTCCTGGTGACTGCCTGGACTAGTCCCTGCGGTTTTCTTGGCAGTGTTTTCAGAAGTGATTTGCCATTGCCTCCTTCCAAGGGCTGAGAGACACTGACTGGCCGAAGGTCACCCAGCTGGCTTTATGCTTAATGCAGGATTAGATCTCACAATCTCCTGATTTCTAGCCTGATACCTTAACCGCTACACCAAACTGGCTTTCTCTCCCTCACTAGAACTGGATGATGCTATGTCAACCGTGCTCTAGTCAATCCTTCACTGAGCAGCGAGGTGAACTAGATGACCTCTAATTCCCTTTCCACTTGTTTCTAGGATTCTAATTGAAGTAGTAGCATACTACTACAGATACACCCCTTGGAGTGTCTCTTGTTAGAAAGTTCCACAATTACCAAATCTGCTGAGTTCACTCTCTGTTCTTTCTCCAGCTGCAACTGAAACCCTGAATTCTTTTCCTGTTCCCCTTCACTCCTCTATCTGTTTGTTTCAAATATTTACATGCTATCTGTCATGCAATGCACCTCCAGGCAGTTTACAGAAGCAGAAGACTTTTACATAAATGCATTCATATAAAAGCAAACATGTCCACCAATATACCTGGTACTATAACAGTGTCTCATAAATGTTTCATCTGTGCTGTCATGAGCTCTCAAATATTTAGGTGATTTTTTTTAAAAAAAATAACTCTCCCCTGTGAGATTCAGGAGGCCCCCACCCTTTCAGATTTCCAGAAGGCCATGAAGAACTGGCTGTTCCCCAAGTACTAGGCTAGGGTGAGACTGGAACCCAGTCAATGCATGGGGGAGCATGGTCTTTGAGCCACCATGAGCTGTAGTTTTGATGTTAATATTCTTTTTATGTTTTATTGTTGCTGTGAACCTCCCTGGATTATTGTATATAAGAGGGGCAGTCATATAAATTAAATAATAAATAAATAAATAAATAACTCAGTAGTCCCAAATGCTGGAAAGCTCAAAATGGGGACAGAATGGAACCAAACACACGTCTCCATTCCTGCCTTTCTCCAACCCCCACATATTTAGAACTTCTGAATGGG
Organism: Liasis olivaceus; assembly: GCA_030867105.1. Classification (NCBI taxonomy): domain Eukaryota; kingdom Metazoa; phylum Chordata; class Lepidosauria; order Squamata; family Pythonidae; genus Liasis; species Liasis olivaceus. Next base: position 58,521,123 of record CM061349.1, read on the forward strand.
AGCTGTAGATGTGTTTGCTTGAAAATGAATGCAGCTTCTCAGATGACCTGACATCTGAATTAAGCAAAGTCTAGAACTTCATCCATAGCTATTCTCACCTTCAAGTGATTGAAGGTAGATTTTTTACACCTCCCATTGCAATGTGTGGCGGCTGGAGAGAGCCAAAGACACTGGCTGGACTATGTATGTGCTTCATAGTTTCCCGCTTTGAACTTCTCCCATATTCAGATGAATGTCCGAATGAAGCTAGTTCTTTGCTTTATTTCTAATGGAGGGCTTTCCGTGGCTCCTAACAGAAAAAGCCCTCTTCCTGGTTAGGAAATAGCACTGCTACTACAGTCAACTTTATAGCATGTCCACTGCAGTTCCCTAGAAACAAATAAAAATATGTAAAATCTTATTTAGACTTTACTACAGAGTTATAATACAGTACTCCAATCCACTCCTGCTAGCTGTAAAATAAATTGAATAACATAGGACTCTTTCATAAGATTAAAGTGGCCCATGATTGAAAATAAGGAAGATGACCTTGACGGAGATATGGAGGCTCCATTGCCAAAGCAAAAGGGTTTGAAACATTTTTTAAGTCCACAACAAGATAACGTTTGGAAGCGGCTCACACAGACACCTCTCTAATTCACTGGTGTATAAGGAGGAGCAGGTACAGTACAATCAGACTTGCAAGATTATTACAGCCAAGCTCAATAAAAGTAGTTTTAGCTTTTTTGTGGAGTTGATTTCCTGGACTGGTCCAGCTTGTGCATCTGACAATAATCTTGCAGCAAAAACTCAATCAAAATCTAGGCTAGTATGACATGTTATTAGAAGAACTAGGAGTATATGTAAAGCAAATAGTTTGTATTCTAACATTCCTGTCTGCCAGCTGAACACACACGACTGGTAGAATGAATGTTCTCTCCCTCCATTTTTAGCCTTCTAAGTCTATGTTGAAGGATGGGAATCCCCTTTGCAGCAGATTTGCAGAAGTGCAAAAAAGGGAGAAAAGAGGAAGATGTTTGAGCAACAGGAACTTCATTCACCCAACTATGGATATCAGCTAATAAATGTAGTCCACATTTTATGGATAACATCCTATAAAAATAATGAGCATATAAGTAAGAAATGCAAGGAAATGAAGCATTTGTAAGCAGGTAATTTTTTATGACAGGCTAGAAATACCTGCTTTCATATCTAGTACAGTGGTGAGGCTAAGGTTAGATCCAAGGACATGAGTGAACTATTGATAGAAAACATATAAATCTATACAGAACAATAAATCAGCCAAGAAATCTGAACCAAGGACCCATAACCAAAGGGCAACTTCAAACACATGCATTTGGTCAAGGAATTAGCAGGCATATCCAGGGGTTTGATAGCATAGCAAATCTGCCCAAACTCTGCCTGACCAAATTAGCTGAGGCTTTGCCTTCTAGTTTGCCTTCCCACTAGCCAAAACACTGATATTCAATATTCCTTTTATAATAATGGCAGGAGATATGAAAACATTAACAAATGGAGAAGTTCCATACAATCTACAGAAAGAAAAGTTTATATTTTGAAACAAGTCTGATATTATCTTCAGTGTGACCCATTATTCCCCTCAACAATCTCCCCCATCTCCCTGTGGTGTTATTAAAAATAAAAACTGGGACCAATATTTCAAGTTCTTTCAGTTCAGATGTTTAAAACTATCCCTGGACAATCTAAGAGAACAACAGACCTCCATGAGCCAGAATCTGGTTCCATCCAGGCTTCTGAACTTCTATTTGCATCTCCAACTTTTCTTAGGGCAAAGCCACTGGGTGAAGGAGAAAATAGAACAATTCAGGGGTGTCCATGGGGCAAAAGGGTTTAAAAATCAAGATGGCAGCCATAACCACCCAATCAAATCCCTGCTGTCATGTCTTTTCTGACACTCTGAGGTAGATCAAGAGGAAATTGTGTACAGGATTGCTGGGTACTCCTAGATTCCTCTCTACTACTCAAAGCCCAAGAATATTGGTGACCTGCATTTGGTGTGGTAGTTTTTATCTTTCCTGAAAGAAATGGCCTGGTGTCAGCCCTTTGAAGCAGGCCAGGTCAAGGAACAGGCACAGGAGGCATTCAATTAATGCTACTTCATTGTTGTAAAGTATAATACCAGACTGTTGTAAAGTGGGGTTATTTTAAGTTTATTCTCACACTTGCTCCAATTTCTGGACTGTATAATCTCCTTTCTAAGTCCCTTCTTAACAGCTTTCACACTTTCCCCAAATTCATCTCTAAATTCCTTTATACCTGGCCACAATAATTCATGCTCTAATAACTTCCCAATTAGATTACTACAATCTATGTAACTTTCTAGATCCATGTTTCTCAACCTTGGCAGCTTGAAGATGTGTGGACTTCAATTCCCAGAATTCCCCAGCCAGCTCTAGATGGACCTGTCCTTAAAAATAATTCTGAAGCTGCAGCTAGTGTAGAAAGTAGCAACAGGATTGTTATCCAGAACATCTTTCAGAAACAGCATAATATTGCTCAGAAAATAACTGCACTGGCTGCCTATACATTATCAGTCAGACTTGAGTTTTAGTGATGACATTCAAAGTCATTAAAGGTTTGTGATCCCAAAACTTGACAGAACACCTCTTCCAATATGGCGTTGTTCTGTCTTTTGGTGAAGACCTGGCACTTACTCTCACCTTCGGAACTTAGCCTCTACAGATGAAGCTGCTTCTTTGTCATTGTTACTATAACTATTACAGTATTGCATATTCAAAATTAAACCAGTGTTTACTTAATGTTGCTCTTTTATTTTGCTTTTAATGGATTATAAACTGCTAAAAATCCTCTAAATAGTGGGTTGAGAATGAGAGAGATTGAGAGAGAGACTGACAGACAAGCCAGACCATAGCAGCCATGGAAGTCACAGCTTTCTCCTAGATGGATTTTTTAAAAACATAAATCTGTCTGTAAAATGCTTTCAGTGTGAATGATAAGTTTCCTTAAGCAGCTCTTGGGATATTTCGTTATTTTTTTATCATTTGCTTTTTTAAGAGAATGATATTTATTTATTTACTCAATTTATTAGCCATCCATTTTCCTTTATCCAAGCAACTCTAGGCAGCGTACAACAATATCATTAAGAGATGGTGTGTCTGTCCTTCGAGTCAGTGTGGACTCCTGGTGACTGCCTGGGCAGATCCCTGCAGTTTTCTTGGCAGGATTTCATAAGTGGTTTGCCATTGCCTCCTTCCTAGGGCTGAGAGAGAGTAAGGGGCCCAAGGTCACTCAGATCTGTGTGTGTGTGTGTGTAGATGTGTATTTATTAAAATATATGAAAATAGAAAGCTGTTTAAAACCTACCAGTTGCATCTACTTTCTGCAAAATGCTATAACAATCCATAATTGGGAAGGGTGGTCTGGTCTATAAAGACCAGTTTGAATTGAAACATTGCTGGGGAAGAAGCAGCTGAAGGGTTTGCCTTTCAACCAAGCAGATGGAGTACTTCTGCAGTCCTATTTCTATCTGTATTTCAAATAACTTTCATTAGATTTCTTCAATGATATAAACTTTATATTAAGTGGCACACAATCCTATGCCTGGTTACAGGGAAGCATTTTCTTTATTCACTTGGCATGTAATCTTTAATTCATGAGCATTTGTACATTATTTATTTATTTATAAATCAAATGTATATGCCGCCCATCTCACTATATAAGTGACTCTAAGCGGTTCACAAATAAAAACCATAAAAACAGTAAAAAAAAACTACAAAAAACAAAGTTAAAAGACAGAGAGAGCATCCTCAAGTCACCAGCCACCCCAGTGCTGCAAACCCCCATTGGATCCCCAAGCTAGTCAGCAGAGTCAGATCTTAACACTCTTCTGGAAGTCACCTCAGGGGGCACAATATTCCACAGGGTGAGGGTGATGGCAGAAAAGGCTCTCCTCCTAGACCCCACCAGTCAAAATTCTCTAGCTGATGGGGTCTGCAGCATGCCCTTCCTGCCAAACTGGGTAGGACGAACTGATGTGACTGGGACGAGACTGTTCCTCAGGTAACCTGGGCCCATGCCATGAAGGGCTTTAAAGGTCATAACCAACACCTTGAATTGGACCCAGAAGCAAACTGGTGCCCAATGCAGCTCACGCAGCAGAGGTGTTACATCCACTTATACATTCATTATACATATACATATACATTATGCATATATTGATATACAAATTCATTATACATATACATATACATTATACATATATTGATAAGGAATGTACAATACTATTGAGAAGTACTTCAGGCAGCAAGCTACCAATGGAAATTATGCAATAGTAACTTTCCAGTTCCTTGCCTGACTTATCATTCAACCTTCACCTATTTTTTATGCCCAGTTAGAAACACTGGATGGAATTGCAGAAATCTGTCCACTAAGCTCTAAAGCTCTGTGCTGGGAGATTCCTAATATGAGCTAGAATTTTGTTAGTTATTTCTTGACAGCAATGAATGGAATTTAAATTTATGTCTTAGAATTAATAGGTGTAGAATGTACACATGTAAAATTCCTGGGAATTTTGGAGTAGTAGAAAAGTGATTTGGAGGACTAAGAACCCACCCACCCCAAATTTAGGAAAATATATACAATGCTCAGCTTTTATTAGCATATTTAACACATGTATATAAATAAATGGCTGATACTGTTACTCATTTCCAAGTCTAATGGAGGCCTAGTAAAGACAGAAATAATTCCACCAATCTCTAAATCATCAGTCAGCTAGAGGAAGCTACCCATGAGATGTCACTTTAAGATAAATAGTAAAAACAAAACAAAACAATTTTTTTTCCAAAGCTGGAAGAAATAGGCAAGAGTAGATTCACATGCTGCTCTCATGTCTGAGGCTGACCAATGGTATGCCAGAAATCAAACTCACCCACATCTATAAGACCCTGTAAATATATTGTCTTCTGAATACAAACACCGAGAACCATGCAGAAATATGTCTACTTGGCAATGCTGTTGCTAAATGCTAGAAGTGAGGATGAAATTATTTACCAGCAAGATCAACTAGGCTTTGACATTATATAATCAACCTTGTTTGTTTCTCCAAAAAGTAGAATAATTGACTACAACTCCGTATTCACTGCCACTATCAATACTTGTAATCAAATCGCTAACTTAGGGGAAACCAACACAAATTAATACCACTTTGGAACACAAAGTCACAGTTGTACTGGATATTTATCTATTGTATTTCTATCCCACAACAATATTAATGTAATAATCCTGCAAGAAGAACAACAAGGAAGTCATCTGCCTAACTAATGATAAGTGTGGGCTAAATTTCAGGTTAGACCTGAGATTATAATTCACTGCTATCAACATGGGCAGCTCTACTTTGACTCAGAGCTGTAAATAAGTCAAATGGCTGCTAGAAGTTCTTTCCTAGACAACTATTCTGAGAGATGTGCAACATCACTACTACACAGTTCCTGGATTCGATTCAAAGTGTTGGTTATCACCTTTAAAGCCCTACATGGCATAGGTCGTTTATTGCTGTCCCTAGGTCAGATAGGGTGGAAGTACACTAGGACCCTTCCCTTAAATGATGTCATTTTCTCTGTAGCTGCCCCAGCCCTTTGGAATAGCCTCCTACCTGAGATTCAAGGGCCCCCTACCCTTTTAGCCTTCTGGAAGACCATGACAACTTGGCTCTTCTCCCAAAGATTGGGCTGGGTTGGGGGTTGAGTCAGGAGTTTGTTTGATTGGTCTGGTCTGGCACCTGGTGGGAATGGTTGTTTCATTTTTATTCGATTGCTTTTATTGGTTGTTGTAAGCTGCCTAGGATCACTATAGGCAGCCATATCAGTTCTATAAATAAATAAATAAATAAATCTGAAGGGGAAGATGGTTAATCCCATCTAATACTAAAGGTTCCTGAAGCACATAAGAGTTTCCTTCTTTCTTTTCAAGGATTTCACTTCTTGCAGATAGAGTCCTGCTCCTCTTATTATTAAAAGGAGATTGGGGAGGGGGGTACAATTGGCTTCCTGCTTTTGTTTAGAGCTGCCTACATGGTGTGTGTGTGTGAGTGACTTAAATGCCTGTATCACACCCTAAATTCAGCCCATTCCATAGCTGATCAGCTCAAACTGTTGTTAATATAGTCAGACAGCATATCCAACTGAGGAGGGGGAAATCCAACAAGCTGAAATACTAGAGATTTTTAATTTTTTTAATGCTTTTTAATTAATAACAAAAAGAAAAAGAGCAAAACACAACGATAATAATGATGGAGATACATACATTTTCAAAGAGGAAAAAAACCATAGAAAGTGCTTTACAAAAAAGTAAAAAAAGTACAGCAAAGAAAAAATAGTATGATATGTCATTATAACTGCAAACAATTAAAATTATATATATATTTATCTAATGCAAATATTATTCAAGTACTATATATTTCTAATACATTTATATGATTATCATTTTTTTTAACCTATTGTATTTTGTATAAATGAGTCCTGTATTTCATTATACTTGGCCATACAAAGTCTACATCTATAGGCAATCCGTTTATAAGTGGCAAGGGCAATCAGGTCTTCAATCCATTGAGAAAATGGGCCCATACATTTATCTTTCCAATGCTGCAATATCAGTTGTTTAGCCATAGGAAGGGCACAGAGAACCCATTTACGTTGTCCAGTTGTCAAGTTCCATGTACTAGGTATGTAATTCAAGAGAAGATTATCCTCTGAAAATTTTAGCTTTTATCACAGTCACATTTATATAGCCCACTACTTTCTCCCAAAACGTAGTAGGTATAGGACATTTTTAAAATATGTGTTTTAAAGAAGCATTGTTCTTATTATATCTCCTACAAAATGCTGTCTTAGACAATCCTTTTCTATACAAACATAATGGAGTCCAATAAATTCTAAATATTATTTTTTGTTGTATAAGTCATAGTTTAAGGTCCATTGACACTCTTGCTATAGAAGAGTCACTCTCCTATTGTCTAGGCAATATAGGAACCTCTAATTCTTTATTCCACTCATCTCTTAGCATTTTCATATCAAACTGATTTATTGATAACAAATATCTATACAAACTAATAGTAGGTTTTTTAGTTTCAAAGAATTTAACAAGTTGTTCTAATATCTCAGGTGTCTCAGAAGCTGAAAATGCTGCTGGTCCAAACAATGCTGTTAACAAATGTAACTGTCAATATTGCCGTTGAATTATATCTGATAGATGATATAGAGATTTAATGCCACCAGTTAAAAGCATCTCTCTCCCTCTCCCCTCTCTTCTCCCAAACTGAACAAACACAGCCTGGCACAGATTCCTCATAGCCCTTATCTAGATCCCAAGCAGATACCATGTTTTGGACTCCTACCCTCCAAGAGAAGGCCCAAGGAAGCACCCTCGATTTGCTACTATGCTTCAGCATTCTGCACCCTGATAACATGGCTCCAGAAGGTTGCAGACTTCCAGGGAGTGACTTCCATAGAGAAAGCATCTCAGAAGGGACCCTCCCTAGTTCTCTGGAAAGCAAAGGCAAGGGAGGAGAGAAGTGCTTTCAGACTTGCAAGATTCTGTATTTAACCTTGTACGATAAAGGTTGTGTTAGTACTCACGGTTTTGATTTCTTGTCTGGACTACCCTGAAGAGCTGACACATGGCCTATTGTCCTCAGCTTTCTGAGTGCTGTCCCACAGCAGCATTTAGTGACTTTGGGAGAACCTGACAAAGCTAAACGGAGTCATACCTAGTTAGTATTTGGATGGGAGACCAGCAGAGAATCTCAGAACCTTTAAGCTAATCTGAAAAGCCAAAAAAAAAAAAAAAAAAAAATCCAGGATGAAGATAATGACAAGCTACTTCTGTGCTGTTGCCAAAAAAGCTACAGAGATTTGTCCATGTAATCACCTGGAGTTGAGCTCAACTTAAGGAAATCTTTACCTTTTAAATATGAGTAGTTACGTCAGATCTGCTTATTCCTATCCATCATAGAATATATTCACAAATACATTTATACTGCTATTTATACTATCAATATTTACAATTCCCAGCATGTGAACTGTGGCATGTCTTTTACCCTGGGTTTGGGCACTGAAGATAAGTGAGGAAGGAACCAGGTAGCATCAAAATGAGCAGACTAAAGTGGCTATTTTTAAGAGTAATATTGACATTCGATGGCAAATGGCAACTACCGAGTTTAAAAAGTAGATTCTGGGGGGCCCCTAGCTCCCCCAGAGGCATATGTGGCCAAAGCTTCCCTCTCTTTAGCCTAAAACAACAATGCAGGAAATATTTACCCACTTACTTAAAATATTTTTAACCCAGTGTTCTAACAAAAAGCACTCCAAGCAATTAATAAAAAGACTTACAAACAAGATTCAAAATAGAATATTTATTTAAAAACTGAATGAGAAAATACAGTATATATATTTAAAATATTTAATTAGAAAATTAACAGATAAAACTAGCAAATGCCATGGGAAAAACCTAGGACTTTACACTTTCATACTGAGATGTGTATTACTCAGTACAAATTTCTGTCACATAGTTACAAAAAATATGCAGAATCAAAGGGCAATTCACAATCCTGGAGGCAATAAAGTGTGTATGCAGAAAAGGAACTTTGATGACAATCCAGCCAGATCAACTCTTAAGGAAATTAATGGAACTGGTTCGAGTGCATTAACAATTTTTACAGCTATACCTACTATTTTTCCATTTTTATTTTATTGTTCCTCTTATTTTTAGGTGTGTGCAATTACTCACTGCAATTTCCCAGGGTTGCGATATTATGAAACACCTTATAAATAAATTGATTCACTCCTGGAATCAATAAAATGCTTGACAAAAATAAATAAAAATAACTTGGATTTGTCTGATTCCTTTTCCTTCTCTTTTCTCTAACTTTTGAGGAGACTAATTATACAAAAGCTACTTAGAACATTTTGGGAGAAGTAATCAGAAAACAGATAATTAGCAAGTTCATGTAAGGTGGGTAGGCTTGGCACATACTAAGCTCTTAGCATTATGCAGCCAACTCTGAAAAATGCTCCAAATCCATCAATCATCATAGAAATATTAGAAGCTTTGCTGGAATTTTGCCTTTTCAGATGGATCATTTTTACTTAATGGACTTCATAATTCTGTATTGAGCATGAAGTAGTTAGGTGAGCTGATTTCTGCAGCTTATTTTTGATGTCTTAGACCAAATCAAAACAATTAGTAATTTACAAAACAATATTAATCAAGATGCTACAACATTCCTTATTATCAGTAATTTAAGATACCCTCTTTCATCAAACCAGCAGTATACTGCATATTGTGAAGTTCTAGAAATACTCCATCTTATAACATGACCATTATTAATAACCTGTTTTTCTGTGTTACATTTATTAGTTTAACATTTGATACCCAACCTTTCAAGGAAAGTTCTCAAGGCTCCACATCCCAAAGAAAATAAGACTAAAGTTTATTATGTTTCATACAAAGCTTTCCATTCACATATAGCTGAAGGACGATGGGGAAACAGAGAAATGCAATATCTTTCCTAACATGCATTGCAAGAAGGTCTGTTGGGAAATACTGAATTTACTTTTCACTAAATAATGTGAACTGGGGATGAAAATATACCACCATTTATGAGTAGCCTAGTGGGCAGAAGCCAATGTTTAAATAACTCTACAAATTACTGTCTACATATTATATTCTCAAAGCAACACTAACCCATTGCAACTAAGCCTGGATTTCTTTAATCATTTTTGTAAAGAAGGGCCTTCACCTTCCGTACATTCACTGGTGTTGACACAACCTATTTACTAAAGGCAAGGGCTTTAAAACATTTCTGACCACAAATCTTCCATACATTTCAGGTTTGGGCTCATGAAGCAGTCTCTCCTTATGATCAAACACAGCAGCTTTATTCTACAGGTACAAGGAAGACAGAAAAAGTGTTCTAATTCTTTTGGCTGCACCTGATTATAACAAACCATTCCAGACAGTAAAATCACCTCCAGCTCAATGAGTGTATATGAAGAGCATATTTGCATAAGTGACTAGGATAAGGAAGACCCAGTTCAAGCCCATCCATAGCCAGAGAAGCTCACGGGATGATTTTGGATCATTATTTCTTAGTACACTCAACATTGCAAGACTGGAGGAGAGGTGGCTATATATATTGTCTTCCACTCTGGAAGGGAAAGTGGTATATAAATCCAGTGAATCAAATTAGAAATAAAAAAGAAAATGAACATCTCTTGAATTATCAATTTGAACGTACTGTATACGCAGTTGAGTCTTCCAAGACCTTCATTACTGCCCTACCAAGTGTTTTTCTTGACTGCTGGTTCCTTCATGGTTGATAGTCAATCCTAAAAGACAAAAACTATTCACCAATTCATTGTCTTCATTGTCGGTTCTAAGGCTGGTTGCTGTACCCCTTGTCATTAGTTTGGTCTTTTTTATATTTAATCATAGAATTTTCTTCACTGTGCTCCTTGGTTTCATTATTAGAGCTTGCACATCATTTATATTTCAGTTATCAGAGTAGTATCATCCAGATGGGCAGGTTATTGATGCTTCTTCCTCCAATTTTAAATCTACACTCAACTTTTTCCAATCTGTCTTCCCTCAATATACATTCAGCATATAGGTTCAATAAATAATAAGAGAGTATACAACCTCATCTCACTCCCTTACCAGTCTGGAGCTAGTTTGTTCTCATGTTCTGTCTGGACTGTGGCTCCTTGTCCTGGGTGTAGATTTTGTGTGAGGACAATGAGATTTCATTTTATTTCATTTATTAAACTTGTAAGGCCACCCGGCACCATTGTGACTCTGGCTGGTCACAATATTAAAACAATTTAAAACTACAGACAAAAGAACAATAGACGTCTGGGGGTGGGGGGAGGAAACCACCAATCTCTACAATGTAACACACTCTAAAAGGGCCTTCCACTCACTCTAGCCCAAGACCCAAGGGAAAACCCTGGTTAAATCAAATCTCTGGGGGAGGGATGCTGTTCCACATGGCAGAAACTGCAACAGAAAAAGGCATGCTTTCTGGGTCCCATCAGATGACATTCTTTAATGGATGGGACCTGGAGCATGCCAACTCTGCCTGATGATGCATGTTCTGGGATTTCCCATTTTCCTAAGGACAATTGACAATTTAACATGGTCCATACAATCAAAGGGCTTCCTATAGTTGCTGAAGCACATATCAACTTCTTTTTGGTATTTTTCAGCTTTCTCAATTATTCAGCATAATGTCTTGGTTCCTCAGCCTTTTCTTAACCCAAGTTGAACATCTAGCATGGTTAGGCTGCAGAAATCTTGGCAACACAATAAGTTGATTTTAGAACCCTGTTTATTTCTATGTTTGTTAGGGTGAAATGCCAAAAAAACAAACCAATGAATCATCAAACAAATCAATCCAGAGTTCTCACTGAAGGCACAAATGGCCAAACTATCCTATTCTGAACACCCTACACAAAGACATAGATCTCTGGAAAAGGCCCTAATGCTGGGAAAGGTGGAAGGAAAGAGGAGAAGAGGATGACCAGTAGCAAGTGGATGGAGTCAGTTACAGTGGCGATAGGTACACCGTTGGAATACCTGAAGGACCAGGTTGGGGACAGACTGTCATGGAAAAAGATCTATGTGGTTGCTAAGAGTCAACACTGTCTTGATGAGACATAATCAATCAATCATATTTATCAAATAAGAAAGCACTGTGTTCTTATTTCAGAAATACACTGCTTTCTTATTTCATTATAGTATTAAATTAACAGCTTTGCTGAAAAGGGAGTTTTCTTAAATCTATAGAAAGCCTATACCTGAACAGTGGTATCTATCTATATATCTATCTATGAAGATGTGAATTCTGTATAATACATCAATAAGCCAAAGGACAGAAATCCCAATTATAAAGGGTGCAAACCTTACATTCAATTCAGTTCAGTGAGATTTATTCCCAAGATAAGGTGCACAGAACTGCAGCCTTAGAATACACTACCAGAAAACCAGGTTTAAAAAGCTGAAAGATGGAGAAAAATCTGTTAATGTTTATCTGGTTTTATGAAACCCTGTAGTGAAGAGATTGCTGTGGAAAAGAGAATAAAGGTATCAGAGGCATACTGTATAGAAAATAAAAGCTGTTATCAATTAATACAGGGACGGTCCTACAAAGGACTGGAGAAAGATCTGTCATAAATTAAACAACTTTTCTGGATTTGTTGTCACTTTTCTCTCACAACAGTCTTCTGGTAGCTGGAAATTCTCTTCATGAACATAAGGCTTTGCATCCAAATTACAACCAACTGATTAAAGGCCAATGAAAACCAAGTAAAAATTTGCTTAAAAGACAAATGTTTTTAAAACAACTGTGCTAATTTTCAACCATTAGTTGTGTTGGCAAATTGTTCTCTTTTGGACTCAGTTTATCAAGTTAAAAATGGGAACAAATTACTTCCTGCTAGGATTAGAGGAGGATGTGTAACAAAGATGATACAAATTTCTTTATTGTCAGGAATCATATGGAAACAATAAACAGCAACAATGTACACATCACTGGCATTTGTTTCTGGTACAGTAAACCCTAAGGTACACAGCTTCCTCTTCTAGCCAAATTATTCAGAGATTTTTCTGAAATACAAAAAAATGCATTTTTTAATAATTTTATTAAAAGTTTTTAATGAAGAAGATAAAAACTAATACAAACTAATAAGAAATAGAAAGAAAAACAAAAGAAATCAAAGACAAAGCTAAAAGTACAAGAAAGAAAGAAAAAAAGAAGAAAAATAGGGGAAAAAAAGAAAAGAAAAATAGAAAAGAAAGAAAAAAAATAAAGAAGTAGCTTCCAATCTTCTTTATAGCAGTTATAAGTACAATTATAAATTTACCTTTCTCTAAAGCGACAACATGTCTCTCTTCTTTCTATAATCTATCCTGTCTAATCATAAAAAAAGAGAATTTTTTTCATTGATTCAGAACCCGTTATTCTCAGAGATATTTTCTGAATAAAAGATTAAAAGATTCCAAACATTTATTTTATTTACAATAAACAAATGTGGAAGGCCATTTAAAACATTAACTAAGAGATTCATCACTCAGAATTTGTGTCATAGCATTATCACCACATACAATGATTATTTTCAGCTCACTGCAACACTTGCCTCTGGGACCTATTAGCTTGTGATGGCTCTAAACAGACCATGATTCTTCTGTTGTTGTTGTTTTTTAATTTGACATTGTTAAACATTTCTATAACATGGTCAGGCCCAAGCAGGTGGTAAACCTAAAAACTACCTGATTTTATTTGGTTTTAATTGGTCCAGACATTGTTGCTGGCTTCACATTGGCAACGGGCCTAAAGCAAGCTGTGTGACTCAGTGACAGTTGCAGTCCAGATACTAGGAAGACAAAGAACTAATACACTGGAAAATTGTAACTACGGATGACTTGCGTAGTAAGAGATGCTGTTTATTTCTATGCAAAGTTAATGGGTTGAGTGCTCTTGCTTAAAGTAGGTATTTAACTCTTTTTAACTGAAAATATTTCTCGACCACCTTTAAGGGGCAAAATCCATTATAAGGCAATTTCCCTATAAAAAATGGAGCAAAATATGAGTAAACCCAACCTTAAAAGCAGACAATCTACATTATTAAAATGCCACCCAAAGTATTAAAGTTCCAATCACAACTGTAATCTCAGGCAGAGCAATTTGCTAATTCACACAACTTGATCGTGTTAGTTAAAGACCTAACAGCTGCATACATACAACATGCAAAGCTTTGTTCATTTTAACCTTGGTTAGATTTTTTGTACTTGAATGTCTTTGTGTGCAATGAACAAACCCAGCCTAGTTGGCTATTTGTGGTTCAGTGTACTGTGAAACTGGAAAATGGGTTAATTCAATAATCCAGTTAAGTGTCTTGTGCAAATCCATTCAGGGGAAAGTTTAGGTAAATGAATGGGCCTTTAGAGCTTTCTTACAACCTGGAAATAATGGGGCCTAATGAACTCCAGATGGCTAGGCATTTCCTAAGTATAGGGCCACTTCAGAAAAGATAGTTTTTTCATTAAATAGAGATTGGGTTCACGCATCACACTGAAGTATAATGTGGTTTGTTTGAGTTTGGCTTAGTCTGTTGTGTGAACCAAACTATTATATTTATAAGCATTGGTTTAGTATGTTTTGTGAACATAGCCAAATTTGGTTTATTCAATAAGCCATGGTTTACCAATGATTTAAGAACTCAGTCATAGACATAGACATTTCTCTAAGCATAACATGAAATTTCATTGGGTTCCTTTGGGAAGAATAGAAAATAAAGAACTTCTTCCTGAAGTTACAATTGATGACATTAAGGCCTAGGACAAAAATTCTCATCCATAATGAGCAAAATAAAACTCTCCTTTGCCATAATCACTTGGTGCTCTGAACAAGCAAGTTGCCTGTAGCTGCTCTGTTTTCTGGTGGGTGGAAGGGACCAGGTTGAGGTGCAATCTCCTGGATTTCTGTTTAAGAGTACAAAGACTTTAACTGTTCAATGTTTCTCTTGCAGAAGTACCAAGTAGAATTTTCATGCCAAATCAAATTAGCACAAGATCCTAAATACCAGCCTTTGCCCGAAAGTTCTGCTTGGGAAAACCTGGCACCTTCTAGAAGTGTTGGGACTGCAGATCTGAGGATTCCCAGCCAGGAAAACCAAATGCCATACTGGCTTGGAATTCTGGGAGTTGCAGTCAAGTATGAGAGAGGCTGGTTTAAGCATCTAATTCTCTAACAGTAATCTTATTTTCTCCATGCAACATTTGTACATTGAATCCTGCTTAGAAATTTAACAAGATAAGATATCGTTGAACTAGTAACTCAAGCAGCTATATACAACTAGATCTGTATTACCAGAATCTGGGTACTGGCCAGTCAGTGGTAAGAGCCAAAGGATTTTAACTATAGGAGATAAAGTAATATTAAGGATTCAAGTCTGCATAGAGTTAGCCTAATTACATTGCATCAAGGTCACCAAGAGTTTAGAAGGTACGGGACTATAGTCAATACTGATCATTTTCAAAAGAGTATGCTGTCAAAACTATCAATCCTGCTACAATACAATAACACTTTATTGATTAGCCATATGGCCATATCATAATACAAAAAAAAAAAAAAATGAATAAAACCATCCATAACAAAATAACTAAAAACAAAGAGTCAATCCTACTAAAAATGGTTTAACAAAGAAGTGTTTGGATGTGGCGATATTTTATTTCTGGATGGAAAATGTATATTCAGAACAATTCATTTATCTGATGTTATTTTTTTTTCCATTTGTACACCTCTCTTCAAACAAGGAGATGCTTGTAGTACTAATAAACCAATGAAATTAATTTTGTTATCAACATTGTTACGTTTATCTTGATCTCTCCCTAAAGACTGAATCTACAGGATTAGCACTTGCATGATGTCTCATGCTGTCCTCCTAGGATGGACCATGCTACTTGCTTTGCTTTTATATCTGCTCTGAAGGAACAGGTACATGCTTTCAGGAAAGGGTCTACTTTGCTAAAGCCATGGCAACCATTGGTAAGAGACGCTCCCTCTCCCCTGAAGAGTCCATCTGTCATCAGCTGCCTGAGGGAAAACCAATTTAGGTGTCTAAAAGAAGACTGAGCCAGTTTGCTGTAGTGGTTAAGGCACCAGGCTAGAAATTGGGAGACCATGAGTTCTAGTCTTACCTTAGGCATGAAGCTTGCTGGATGATCTTGGGCCAGCCCCTCTCTCAGCCCTAGGAATGAGGCAATGGCAAACCACTTCTGAAAAACCTTGCCAAGAAAACTGCAGAGACTTGTCCAGGCAGTCTCCAAGAATTGGACATGACTGAACAGATAAAAAAAAGACTACAAACACTGATGCAGGGTAGGGTTGTCAAGAGCTACTATTTTTAGATGGCTTTAAAAGGAGTCTAGCCCAGAATCAAATGGAAAACACCTAAAATATCAACTGAAGGAAGAGAGCTGTGGTTCTTATATTGTACTTGTGAATTTCACAGATGCATCTGATTGGCCACCGTATGACACAAAGTGTTGCCTGATCCTGCACAGCTTTTTGCTCCATTTTAGAGTTTCATGAAAAGCCTTATGGCCTGGACCTTATGCAATCCATTACTGAATCTGGTTGGAGAGTGGGAAGAAACGGATGCTCTCAGGAAGACAGCCAACACCTGGGTAGGCCATTAATATGAAGGAGTCTGCTCATTTCTTCAACAGTTAAAGATCAACTTGTCAAACCACAACCCTGCTGAGAAGACAAACTGAAACATGCTTGTCAACCATTCTTTAAACTATCTGAATCATAAGAAAAAGCAAAATTGTTATAAATATGCATAAATATTTGATACTATCCTCTTCTATCTGGACAATTTGCAAATGAAACAAATATTACAAAACAGTCTGCTTATTCTTCCTTGTATGAACTAAATCCTATATAATCTCTCCTACCACCGTTCCACACCTTGTGAGAATATTTCTTTGGGGAAGTTCCCAAGTTCTTCATACATGCTGTTTGCATGCTTGTTTCTTTTGCTTCTGCTATGCTCCCATTTCGACATGTTGCCTGCTGGAGGGAAAAAAATCATGGAATTTTCCATCACGGGAAGAGTAATAGATTCATTGCAAGACTCTGTCCATCATCTCTAAACTTCTTCTTGTGCCTTTCTTCCTACATCCCAATCTGTCATATTCAGAGTTAAAGTTTTAGTAAGTTAGGAAAAGTATGCCAAGCAAGGCCTCTGGCATGCTTTCTAAAGCTGGGTCATATGACTGCGAGGGGCCTAGAATGAAGCAGTAGACAATATTCTGAGCCCCTGCCCAACTACCTCTGCCATGAGGAAGAATTTTTCTGGATTTCTTTTTATCTGTAGCCCCTATCTTTATCCAGTACTTTTAAAATCTCAATCTTTCATTTCCCACCTTTTCTCCCACCAAAACTGACACAGCTAATAAACATTTCTCTGATCTCATCTACTTTTGGTCACCTGGACTTCGCCTCCAACATACAGCAGTGAAACACAAGAGATTATATGCTATGGTGCTGGGGTCAGATGCTGTCAGCTGGAAAAGGAAACACCATTTTCACATGACAAACAGCCAAGTGACTTGCATTAGTCAAGTTTCACTCACAGGCTGGTGCCAAGATTAAGGCACATCATGAGAACATGGTAGGAAAATAGTTGTTGCCAGGGCATGACTCTTCCATGGTTAGGGCCACTTGAGGAAAGTTTCCTAAATCTGTTGGTCTACACCAGTGCTTCTCAACCTCAGCAACTTTAAGATATGTGGAATTCAACTCCCAGAATTCCCCAGGCTGGGAAATGCTGGGAGTTAAAGTTCACACATCTTAAAGTTGCTAAGGTTGAGAAACACTGGTCTAAACAGTCTCTGGAATTTATAGCCAGCATATCCAGAAGCTGGGCATTTGGATACACATGAAGACTAAATTAGGAATGCTGCAAAGACTTTACTATTCTTTCACTCACTCCTCAAAAATGCACGCCAAAATTTAGCAGCCTCAATTCTAATTTCCTGTAGACTTGAGAAACACCTACCAACCCCACGTGGGGAGAGGACAGAAAAATGCTGGTTTACTTGAATGAAAATCGGAATGCAAGAGAGGAATGCATGCCAAGGATGGGAACCTCCACCAGCGTGGGGAAATATTGCGTAACGATTCAGAGCGTCCTATTCTTATCCCAGATCAGGGACACTGTTGGATTACTTAATCGTCCCGGCCGGTCCACACTGCACCATTCCTCTTCAGCAGCAAAGCAACTTTTCTCCGAATGGCTGTATTATGTGAACCAAGCCGGCCGCCCCGGTTTTCACGCAAGACATATTTCTAGAATAGTGGCTTGCGTAGCAGAAGAGGATGAGTCGCTCACGCCCCAAGGGTAAGAAAAGCTTCCCAACCTTTGGAGAAAAGGGAAGGACTCAAAAGGGCCAACTTCAGAAGAATGCGCCTTTTTTGCAGAACTCTGCTCCAGTATTCCCAACTCCCCATTTCCCTCCGGATACATGAAATACTCAGCCGCTCCGAAGCAGCAAACTCTCAGGATCCCCCCTCCCCCTCGGAGAAAAGCGGGTGCGTGTGGAATTGTGTGTAACCCCATATATCCCTCCGCTTCCACCGTGCAACACTTCGGCAAAAAAATACCGGGGGAAGGGCGAACTACTTTCAGGAAACTAGTTTGCACCAGAGGCTGGGCGGTGGATATCAATCGGCCAGCCGGGAAGGGAGCGGGGTTTAGAGAATTACAGTACTTGGATTGTCCTTTCGCTCTCATTTCTGTATCGGGAAAGCAACCCCGACAGAGAGAATCGTTGCAGAGTGTCGGCGGGCGACTCAAGAGGCTCCGCTGGAGAGCCTTCGCAAACTGACAATCCGAGGCTGATCGCTGGAGCGGACTTGCTCTCGCGTCTCCTCTTAAGCTCCTCCTTTGGAAGTCGGCTCGGGGCCCGATCCGAGCGGGCCTACAAGTGTGCGAAAGGGGACGCGCCGGCTACCGCTCTCTGCGCTAAAGCAGTGGCTTTACTCAAGGCTGCTCCGCTGCGCGAGTTAAACGTGCCCGAGATACAGTAGTGTGGTTTGCCGGTTGGGAGGGGGCAGAGATCGTTATCCCTTGAAAGGTGTGTGTGCATGTGCGTCGGGGAGCGGAAAGGAGCTGATCAGCCTCGACGGCTCCCGCTGCGAAGTACAGCGGATCAGCTAGAGGCCGTGCCCGCGTGCTCCCCCGTGGCACTTTCTGGGAGCGAGGGAGCTCCGGCCGCTGCCCCCCGCCGCCCCCGCCGCCGCCGCCCCCCGCCCCCCCCCCCCCAGAGTCTGCAGCCCAGCGCTCGCGCCGCTCCCCGGACAGCGCGTCCCCGCCGGTCCTTCGGCGACGGCCGAGGTCGCCTTTCCTCCCTCGCCTCCCAGCCTTGGCGGCGGAAGGAGCTTGAAGTCAACGCTTCCGCCCAGTTTTCCCGAAGGAGGGGGCCAGCCAGGCGCTGGAGAAAGCGCCGCGGTTCCTTCTGGGGATTGGGGCGCCGCTGCTAAACTTGCTCGTCCTCTGCTCTGGAGAGGGGAGAGTCCTGCTCGCTCGTCCGCTCGGCTTCTTCCTCCTCAGCCACCAGCAGCTGGTGACGCATCCGCCCTCCCTCATCTCCGGGCTGCTTTAAAATCCCCCCCCCCTTTCTCCTTTTCACCTTCCCTCCTCCCTCTTCCTCTCGCTCGCCTGGGGCTGAATTAGTTCCTCTCCCAGTGTGGCGTCTGCTTGCTCCTAGAGCTCCTTTCCTTTTTTTTTTTTTCGCGCGCTCTGCGATTTGGGGCCGCCGGTCCTGCTCGAGTCTGGAGGAATTTCTGTCGCTCTGCTTTCCTTTCTGGCGGCAGAGGGGGAGAGGGAGCGGCGGCGGCCAGCGCGTGGATGAAGGACCTGCTGCAGTAGCGGGCAATGTGGGCGCCTGTCCGGGTGCAGCTGCAGCCACACAAGGACGCTGCTCGGGAGCTGCGCTGCAGCTGAGAGGCTCCGCTCGTCACCGCCGCCGGGACCAGCGGCGGCCACCCTTTTCCAAGCGAAAAAAGCAGAAGCTGCGATCGGTGCCGCTGACGGCTCCCCCCGTCCTAGGAGCCAGTCCGAGTCTCCGGAGGTGGCTTGGAAGGCTGCTGTTTTACCCCCCCACCCCATCCCACCCCACTCAAGGCCGAAGGGTGCGAAGGGGGGGCTAGATCTGGGGTTTAACAATGGTGGGGTTTCTGGTGAGCTCCTGCTGCGCCCTGGCCGCGTCAGTGCTGCTCCATCCCGGCGTCGGATCTCGGTGAGGAAAAAATGAGCGAAGAGACGGCGAATTCTAACCATGAGTAAGTTAGCTTTCGTCTCTGCTGGGTGGGTTAGTTAAGAGGACGATTCCTTTTCCTGGTGGCCCCTATTGTCTTCCTGCAGTTTTTCTCTAGCCGAAATGTCGGTCTGCCTCTGTCTATTTATCTATAGGAAATGTCTCTTAGGAAATTCGCTGCTTTTGGAAAGTCACGGCAGTCTGGGATATGGCGGGGGGGGGGGGGGATGTTCACGCTTACCCCGGATTAGCAATGGCCTATACTCCGCCTCTTGATTAATCTTCTTTAATGTGCATGTTTTATATTCCAAGTAAAGTGTGGGAGCTTCATCCTGTAGGAAACTGGTCCTGAATTTTAATTGGATGAGTCACTCAGTGTAAATACTCTGTTAAACCTTCCCCTAAAGCTTAATTTTGTAATGAGCTGTTAAGACTTCTCCTCCATTAACTAGAGACTGGAATAAAGAGGATGTTTAATATATTTACAGTACAATAATCAATTTCTAATCGGAGGTAAGCCCCTTTGAGTTTATTCTCAGATGAGTGGTTTTAGTATGAGAGCATTAATATATTTATAGAATTACAATTTTCAAAACATTTGTTGAGAGCAAAGTGCCACATCCTATATACATATATGGAATTCAAAAGCATACTAGTCTTGTCAGTGGTCCTGAACTTTCCCAGTTCTTCTAGATAATGAAAATGTTGCCATTACCTATGATACCTACCTTTTCAATGGTTACCCTTATTTTGAGGAATGAATAGCAAATTAGTCATTTCATTTATTGGACATAGTTCACAATAATTATGAAAAAAAAACATTCTTCTGGTAGATGGTAATTTTTTCTCCCAGAGTCTGTGGTAGTTAAATGTTAAATACAATTCTTGGGTTTGGGTGGGGAAGGGACACTTGTCACTTGCAGATGTTCATCCAAATAAAACAATAATGCTTTAAGGTTGGTCACTCAGAGCCTTCTTTTGTTAATTATGTGCTTTATTCTTAAACTAAAACAACAGGGGATAAACCCAGATTGTAATAGGCAAAGTACAAAACATTGTACCCAGCTAGTTGATAAGGTGAAATGTTGCAATGCCCATAGAACTGAGAGGGAAGCAGCGGCCGCCATATTTTCTTTTTTGTGAATTGTTCTAATTTGCATACCACAGTCTTCATTCATAAAAAAAATAATTAAACCTACGCCACATTTGTCATTTGGCTGGTCCTGCTTGACAGGGAGTGGACTTTTTTGTAGGACAGTAGAAAAAGAAGATTAATCAGTACAGGAGTTAGGATTTTCTGGTTTCTTGTGTTGAAAAATGCTGCTTCTCTGGTTGTTGACACTGTTATGTGGGAAATATCAGCTCGAGAAGTGCTGTGAGCACGTGATCCACTCCATTCATAAAATACCTGGCTGGCCATTCACAGTGCAGTGCACTGTCTACATGGAGCAATTTCCAGATTAAACCTAATTTTTTTTTTTTAAAGAAATAAAGATATACATCTTAGTATGTACATCAGCATTACTTTGCTGGCCAATGCATACAGAGTAGTATGCTTTGGAGGAAAAAAATTAAGGGAATTTGAGGGAAACAGTCCATTGGGGATTGCTGCTCTTTGTTTTTAAGTGTAGAATATTCCAGTATGTACTTCACTTTCAAGATATGGCACATCTAACAGTAGTTGTAAACTAGCAACAAATGATTATATGAAAGTGGCTTGAAGTGTTGTTAATTAAGCATTAAGATGCTTGACTGCAGCTCTCGGCCGATACATTATATACAGCTTATTCTTTTAATTTCAGAAGTGTTAATACATCTGACAGTGAAACTTTAATGAATTTAACAGACAGTTGTGTTTATGGCTCTCTCGATTGTCAGTGAAGCATTTTCAGTAAGCTGGAATGTTATAAGTGTAAATGTTTTTGGCCAGCACTTCAAATTCTGGGATAGAAAAACATTGATTATAATATAAAATACGTTCTTGTCAAAATGATTTTCTTCAGTGGCATGTTCATTCTGCTTGTGTTCTTACAACATACAAATGTACCATAACAGAAGAAAATGCTAGAAGATCCTGGTTTTTTGTTGGATTTGTTGGATTCTTTCCCTTAATGTGTCATTAGTCTGTTGGTAGTCATATCCTGAGCTGTTATTCTGCTGATTCTTAGGAATATATTATAGTTAAAAGTGCTGTACGTTGTTGCTGTTACTTCCATCCACTGCTTTTTTTCCTGAAATGTGGCAACCAATTATTGTAGTTAAGATTAATTCATATAAGTTTTGTTTTCCAAAGCTTCTTATATTCTACTGAATTGCATATATTGTGTATATTGTCCACAATTTGTTATTAAAATATAGATCCATTGTCAGCCAATATTACACACTCTAGTAGGCACAGTTTAGCAGAATTAGGTTATAATATAATATAATATAATATAATATAATATAATATAATAAGTGTTTATGTGTGTATACAAAACTCATCCAAAGAGTTTGCCATGAAAAGCCAACAATGTTTTTCAGTTAGCATATTTTTATTTTGTTCTGGCTGTTTATTTGCAGTTACGCAGTTTTTGGTTTTTTTTTTTTAATTATTATTATTTCTTTAGGACAACAGAGAACTGCCAGAGCATTTAACTCAGCCAGAGAAAGCATTTTATGGTTGAATAATGCTATGCATTATGTGAAAGTACAGAATTGGCGAATACTTGCTAATTCAAGCTTGCATTGTTTGTGTTTAAATATCCAGATCATAGCTGTGATTTTTTAAAAATACTGCTTGCTTTAAAGGGTCATAGTACTGGCAGTTTTCACATTATTGTATGGCCATTATATTAACTAGAAGTTAATGCTTTTGCATAAGCTGCAGATCAGCTGAATACTTCTGTTTATGACGTTAAAGTGATACTATTTATTTTAAATAAATGTGATGGCCATTTTAGAAAAAGCTATTTCGACTAAGATCCATCTTAGTACAGAAGTGTCAACTTAATTGGTTTCTTCTCATTTTTTAATTCAATCTGTGCCAAAGTACAATTTTAATTCAGATGTTATTTCTGAAAACAGTTTTACTACCAAAGTATAATATTCTTAGATTATGAATGAGAGGGTAAAACTGTAGTTCTTTTCCCCCTTTTTGTTCAGTGAAAATCCTGAAAATTATTGTTTTGTCCTCTTTGGATTCTTCCCAAGATAAGCCTGGTTGCAGGCCTTGTGTGCTGTCATCATATATAGTTGACAACTAGTAAAAGGGCAGATCCTGCTCTCATTTCAGTCAACTTTGCTCTTTGACCTTGCAATGTGTCAGAAAGTCTGACTTTATTATTAAGGGTCAGAAATGCTTTGTTAATGTAGTTACTGGGGGAGGATTTGGCTCAGAATCATGCAAAGATCTGAGGGTAAATGAAAGAACTCAGTGTCTTACAGTGAGGACAGCTATTTGAGTTGCTCTTCTAGGTCGGAACTAATGTAGCTTTGTCAGCTGTACCCCTGTGTTGATGGCCTAACATATATGCTTCTAGATTTTATGTTCCAGCTATTATTATAACATGACTTTAAAGAAGTGTTGATTGTACATTTACAGAAGAACTAAAATTTTGATATTGCAGAAATTTCATTGATAATGAAATTAAATTGGCATTGAAATGTTTTTTTTGTGAAGCGCTGGTTTTATGAAGCTTTAGATTTAAAATATAAAGATCTGCGTACTTAACAATAAAGTACTTCAAATCATAAATACTGGCTTATGTAAAAAAATCACATTTAATATATCGGTATAACGCTTTCATGTTATAGGCAAATGAAATGTATAATGGCTATATGTGTGTGTGTGTGTGTGTGTATGTATACACACACACACACACACACACACACACAGATATCCATATTGACTTTTAATTTGCATTATGGAGAGAGAAGGTACTCAACTCTGTATAAGCCTAGTATCAATAGCTACTAAAAGTTTATAATTTTTAAATTGGGATAATTTTAATTATGTCACCTGGAGCATTAAGGAAGCCTCAAACCATATGCTAGCTATTGTGTATATTGCTAATGCAAATAGTTAATGCAACTATTACAGGATGCCTTTAGAAAAAAGGTTTATTCAAAAAATTGCAAAAGGTAATTTACAGTGAAAAGAACATGAAAAGTAGAAAGGTAAAAGGTAAAACAAATAGCACTAAAAATCTGTATAAGCCAAAGGGAAAAAAAGTGGAAAACAAAATGATTTGTTAGCTTGAGGGAAGGAAATGGAAGGTATAAATTGCTGGCTAGAAATGGTAGCATCAGTCCATGGGATTTCATTTAGTAGTCATTCTAAAGGAACACTTATGATAGATGTTTGAAATTTAAATTTTTTTCACATCATTGTAAATATTTAATTGCAATAAACACTGCTAAATTTAGCACTCAATGGATGTATGAATTGTGTAGAAATGCCTAGATGCCATTGTATTATCCACACAAGGTGTTAGGAAGATCCTGGAACCTGATGGGTTACATATCTGACATGGTGTACAAGAATTGATTTTAAAGTTCAGTCCCATCAGGTACATTATTTTTCCCAAATCTATGGTCTGCTGACTCTGATCAATTCCCCAGTTCTTCCATTATTGGCTCCTTGTTGCCAATAATGTTGCCATGTCACATAGGTGGCTAGTACCAGTAGTAGTTTTATTTGGTATTTGATTATATCTAAGTGCAGAGCAAGATTATTTTTGTTTCTGGCAAATAGGAGGCCATAAAATTGAATAAATATATCAAATAAAACAACCCAGTGAAATTGTTTGGGCTAAGAGAGAGCAACTGATCCAGAATCACCCAATAAACTGCCATGGCTGGGAGAGGATTATAAGTCAGGTCTCCCCATTCCTAGTCCAACACCTTAATCCAATGTTTTTCAAACTTGGCAACTTTAAGATGTGTGGACTTCAACTGCCAAAACTCTCCAAATCTCTGGCATATTTCAGATCTGGGACATCCTGCACATCAAGCGTTATAATTTTTATGCATCTGAAAAACATCTAAATATGCACCATTTTTAAGCATAATTGTTATTTATAAATATGGCATTCAAAGCAAAGCTCAGCCGAAAAATGAAGACAATGGACTGCCAGCCAGCCAGCCCTGGAAACCCATCAAGATTTTACATAGGATCAATTTTTCTGATATTTATAAGATTCTTATGAATAGCTTCTATAAAGTTATAAAGTAGGAAATACCAATTTAACCACAATTAAATATTTCTTCTTTTTTAAAATGGAATGTAGTAGAATGGTGACATAGTCCAGTATGGTTTCAACTGCCATGAGAGATGCAGTCCCAAACACATGTTAAGACTATTGAACATTGTAAAGTTACTTCTGAATATTGATAGGACTGTGCATTGAGCCTTCAGTTTTAATTAAATTTGTGGTATGAATAAGGACTGATTCAGTTCAAAGGAAAGTAAATTCAAATCTCTATCAAATCAAGTCTAACTCCTGTGACAAGCACTGTGGAAAAAACTCAAAATAGGTGTTTCACAATGGCTAGGGGTAGGAGCACCATATATGCTCCACATGTTTCAAAATACTTCTTTTGAATGCCTTGCACAGCAAAGCCATAATGCTAACAGCATGGACACAACCATGACAATATGGAAGTGGTTTGCTATTACCTTCCTGTAATATGTTTTTTCAGTCTTACCAATCTTGTCAACATTGGAAGGATTTCCTGACAGTCTCCCATCCAATTATTAATCTTGTCTGACACTGCTTAACTTTTGCCTTAGTGCTGCTATCTGATGAAGCTGAAGGGTACCCATCCTCATTGAAATTGAAATAAAGGATTGGGAAAATCATTTCTGAATGGCCTTTTCCTGACAATCCTCTCCAGGCTGCGGTCATCCCTGCTGCTTGTGCACCTTTTTCTACCACACTTTTCCCTTCCACATAACCTTCTATTGATGTGCTTTGATACAGCACTTTGGGAACATCCAACTTCTTTTGCAATTACCTTTTGGGGGTTTCCTTCCTTATGGAGGATGTCAGTGGTGGTTTTCTGCACAACTGTCAGGTCAGCAGTCTTTCCCATGCTTGTGATTCCTACTGAACCAGCCTGAGAGACCGTTGAAAGGCTCAGGAACCCTTTGCAGGTGTTATGGATTCATTAGCTGATTTGAGTGGGACACTTTGAGCCTAGAATATTGAACCTTTTCACACTATTCTAATTTTCTGAGAGTGTGAATTTGGGGTTTTCATAAGCTGTACGCCATAATTATCACAATTATACCAAAGTAAGGCTTGACATATCTCACTTTGCATGTAATGCGTCTATCTCATATATTGGTTTCACCTTTTGAGTTGCCATACTGACATAAATGAACATTTGCACGATATTCTAATTTTTCGAGTTTCACCTGTATTGTTAAAAGTGCTTCAGTTAGATCAGCCTAATGGTTTCAGGTACAGCTTTCAGCTAACTTAATATGGTAAGCTTCCATATTTTAAAAAGGTGGTAGCAAAAATAATAATACAGTGTAAAAACAAATTTATTGTGTTGTCAATGTCATATGGTTTGTGCTGCTGGATTTTGCATGCTAAATAAAAGGCACTTGCCACAGTTTATTGGACTTCTGATATTCCAGCTGTCTAGCGAAGGCTGCTAGAACTCTGTGTGCTAAAATAATTTTGCAGTTGAAACACAGATTCCACTATTCTAAGCATGTTGATCATCTTATATCCTTTAAACCCAGGACTATGAGCAAGGGTGGATTCAGCTGTAATGGAAAACTAAATTCTGAACCCAATTACAGTCTGAATCTAGATTGGCCATTAGAATGTGGGAGGTCTGCAAAAAAGCCAGTCCCCATGTTTAATAAATGAACTGAAGTATGCCATTTCATACCTTGTATCATAAGCTTAAACATCTTTTTTCAAAGCTGAGTGTGCACACACCTATAAATGCTCGCACAATGTTGCTATGGTAATGGAAACATTTCTGCATACTTAACAAACCAATGTCAGGTAATGGAAGCTTTGCAAAAATAAGTTCAGTTAAGTATTTGCCCAGGGCATTGAAAAACAAAGTTGCCCATAAAAAGCTACTTACCAAAAAAAAAACAAAAAAAAAAACAGCCTGTAGATGTAGTTTGGGCAGTCCTCTGATCTGCTAATGATGATATTAGGATTGAAGATTTCTCAGTAAACAACAGAGATAAGTGTATTGCTGCAGAATGACTATTTCTTTGATACTAAAAGGGGGTGTTATGCAATGTGGGTCGTGCTGCATATATATATATATATATATATATATATATATATATATATATATATATATGTGTGTGTGTGTGTGTGTGTGTATGTATGTATGTATGTGTATATATATATATATATATATATATATATATATATATATAGTAGTAAAATGAAATGCAATCCAGGTATCAAAAGTTGAATTTCAGCTACATTCAGTAAGAAGTATTTTTATCTCTGTTTGTATGCTTATATGAACAAGTTTTGTACGCATGTGTGTTTTTAAAACCAAGGGCGGTAGCATGATTTTTTTTTTCTGTTGATACTTACTAACACTTCATTACTGCCTGTACATAAATATATTTTCAAGAAAACTGTCCACTCATAAAATACATCAATCATTTTATCAGTAAGAGCCTCCTGTTTTAAAAGAAATGTTTTATAGTGAAGTCTGACCTTGGTTAGAGCTAGCCTTGGTTCATTAGTTGACCAGATGTGATGTGTTGGCCTGCTTGCTCTGGGGATCATGCAGCAGAATTCACTTTAGCAGAGCAGCAGAAGGATCATTATTATGGGATGCTAAAGCCTTGCCAGGATTCAAGGGAAGTACTTTATTACTTCTTCCCCCTCTGGTGCTTTCTGCTTTTAAACTTCTATAGAAATCAGTGGGAGGGAAACTGAGTACCAGGCTTGCAGTATCTTTCTGCTGTTTCTAGTCCCCTTCAGAGGCCCACTTCTCCCTATCAGAATAGTAGCAGCAAAGCTTGCTTTGTCACCAGTCAGAAGGCCTGTAGCACTGCATCTCTGGTCACCAGCCCTGGAGAAGGTTCATAGCAATTTGGTGTTCCTTCCTCAGGAACTTTCTGTTGCTTCCATGATTGGAATTGAGACTTCAGGAGGGTACTCAGGATTGTTTTTTTAACAGAGGTTGAAAGAGATTGAAATGCTAGAGGGTTTCTGGTTAAGAGTTGCCGAGGTGGGAGGGAGATTGACTAATTGGTTGTGTTTTCATATGAACTGGAAGAGACTTTATTCAGTGTGAAGATGTGTAGTATGGATTCAGATGCTGGTTTAGCTGTGAAAACCATTACTGGACCTTGAACAAATTGCAACTTTCCAATCCCAGTTGACTTTTTTGTTGTTGTTGCCATGTAAAGGACTTGTCTCAATATTGATAGGATGGATGTGTCAAACATTTTGGACTAAGCATTCAAACTCTGAAACTTCTGCAAAATTTCCAAGCTTTATAGTGATGAGAGAACATTTTAATGTAGCTGTCTCTGCCAAAGTTGAGTAATCAATGAATGGAGGAGTATTTCAAATGTAAACAGACATTCTGCGAAGGTAGCTGTAAAATTTCATTGATTGCTCTTACTCATTGAACTGCATTAGTCCACACTTTTTCTTGCCTTGGAAACCCCCAGCACTGAATGAAAACACGGGGCTCAAAATGCTAAGATTGTACAGGGTGTTTGAATGGGTTCATCTATGCATAATCCTGCTTTGTTCCGATCCCTGTTTCTGTTGGGCATTGTAGGGGCTTTAATTGGGCTTCCTCTTTTCCTCCATCTCCATCATTCACTATAAGTGTTGGATGATGGCAGTTCTGGTTGAATATTTGCTTTTCTTCTGGAAATCACTTCCTGGTTTTGTTCATGCTGCATTTTATCCATTCTTTTATCACTAGAATACAGTTTTATGGATATTTTATGGTGACTTTTAATGGCTTTTATATAATATATACTATTAATACACACACACACACACACACACTATATTTTTGAAAACCGCAGAACAATAATCTGTAAAAGCACTGATCTTCTGCCCTGTACTATGTAAATATTTCTGTCTTGATTTTATGAATGAACTGTTTTTGTTAAGTTATTTCTTAATGAATGTGACTTCTATTTTCTAGTACTATGGTTTGTGATGCAAACCGTCTATATATGCCATTAAATAAAAATGCAATAATAGCACATAAATCTAAGTCTGGTAATTTACATTTAACTAACTACATTAAAAATGGAAATCCAGAATTGTTAATATTTTATGTAAGATAGATGCTGAAAAGCTCATATTTAAATAAAATATACTACAGTATATGTTTTATAGATTATGTTGATACTTTCCTTCCTACTAAATTTACGCCATTAAATATAGTTTTGAAATGTACTCAGTTTGTGAAATGGAAACACATTTTGATTTTTAATTACATTGTTCTTATTTCAGATAAGAATATTCCATTAAAAATCAGATATAATAGTTCTGAAGTTCAGTTTTATTTTTATTCTTTCAAAACGGGTTTTAATGCACACAAATAGAAAATGGTGATTAAACTAAAACCTCTGATCATTTGTATTAATTTAAAGAAAAACTATATAAACTATATGCATTGTCAGCTGGTTGTCCCTATCTAGCAAATGGCATTAGAACTAGGATATTTAATGGAATGCACACACTGCTGTGTCCTGCACGTAAAGCCACAGATATAAGAAAACAGTATTGTGGAACACTGCCATTTAGAAAGAAAAGTAAAGATTATTTTGAAAAAGGAGTGTATTCAAACTAACCTTCCTGATAAACAACTGATGTTTGGGATTTTAGATACTAAAAAGGTTGTAGATATGCACATAATTTAAAAATTACCCCGGCTTTGCATACTTATGCATAATATAATATTCTTAATGTTAAACAATTTGATGACAATAACCAACAGATCATTTTTTCAGCAACCAGTAAGCAGAATACAGAAGATTGCAAATGCAATACAATAGTCTATCTTGCATGGGGATGCAAGATCTTATTTGCAAGACCTCCTTTCTCCACTGGAATCTACCTGTCCCACATGCTCTGATAAGATACTTTGAGTCCCCTCTTTGAAACAACATGACAAACTTTCCCTGGGCACTGTGGCTAAAGTGGAGTTCCCACCTAGAGGGGTATAATGTATTTTGTGGGTTCCCAAGTACCTATCAGTGTTATTTGTTTTGATTTAAATTATAATTGTTTTTTTGGGGGGGGTTCTTATCACTCAGATCAAATAAATAAATCTATTTAAAAAACCCAATGCTTGTCAAGAGGTATACCTGTACAGGAATGGCATCTAACCTCAGTGTTAGGAAAAACTAACACTGGGTCTTTCCTTGTATGCTTAGTTTAAGGAAGCAATTTGAAATGTCCCTGTTTTGGGAGTTGCAGTCTCTCTGCAATCTGATTTTTGTTTATCTTTTGTTTTTTCTTCTTACAGAAAGAAAAATAATCATATTTTACAATCCGTCAGTTGGTGATACACAGGAAACAATTTCACTGAATGCAAAATAGAATAAAACAGTATACAGAACTTTTAGGTCTTCTGCAGCCTTTTCCATAATTAGTTCAAACGAGCTGCTGAATAAGTGGATTCTTAAAATGTGCTGAATTTGTAATCTGTCAGTCTACATGAGAAATATGTGGCTGGGTTCATACAACAGATAACCATGATAAGATTTGTTTACTTTGACTTAGTATTTGTATCACCCCATCATTGTAGTATGCTGCACAGTGCAATGTAGGTGTCTAACCAATTGTAATTCATTCAAAAAACCATGGTTGTTATTTTATTATTTTTATGATCCATAAAAGCACTCAAGGAGTTTAAAGCTATGGTTAAACAATGGCTTAGTGTATGTGAGAACCCATCCTGTGAAATGATTTCTGACCTAGCATGGTATATGCATGTTATACTGCTGATGCTACCCTTGTAACATCACTTGTGAAAGAGAGGTGCAAAATTGTTAATCTTCCAAAATAACAAACTTTTATTGTCAATATTAGAGAAAAAGATACAAAATTGATCAAAAGTTTAATAAGTCACTGTGTTGTCCCAGTGTATTACTAAACAAATGTATTTTCACAGCAAAAATGTGCATTGTTTACCCTTTCTCACCTAATAGGCCTGTGTTAATATTTATTAATATTCTGGAATAATGCCTCTTATCACCTGAATGCAAGAGTGTGAGCGCCCTTCTTGCACTTTCTTCCCCCAGCAGATTTCAGGAATGAGAACCGGAGATACGGTTTCCATTTCCACACAGATATCACTTTTTATTCACACGTACCAGGAAATTCCAGGACTGTTGGTTAGACTGGGAGATTGAAGAAACAGCCTCTAAAAAGCAGTGGCAAACCTTTACTGAATTTTTGGCAAGAGGACTCTGTGGCAATGTCCATATAGTAATCAGGAGCTGAGTTTAACTTGGGAGATTTTAAAAGAAGTACAGCAGACAACAGTTGAAACTCTGGTGGAAAAAAATAGAGAAGACTTCAAGGAATTACCTGGAGGCAAGTGTTGAAAGTAACACTTCCGTTTTGAGTCATAGGCAATATAGAGTTGAATCAGTGCTATTATCAATAATAGAAATGTAAGGTAGAAGTTGGTGTCTCCACTTCTATCCTACACTGAAGAATGAGCAGGAAGTGTCAAGTTCAGAAGAGCTGGCTTATCTCATTTTGAAATAATATACTTTACTATCCAAAGAACTTTCACCTATTCAGTAAAACCATGAAGTCCAAAGTCTTTAGTTACCTAACAGCATCAGTGGTTTCCATTAAATATTTGACAGTGAGTTAATAGACTGTAATAATTTTGACAGAAAGCAAAAAGAATGTTGCAGTTTTTAAAGCACAACCTCCCATAGAATAATACTTATACTTTAACTTATATAAGGTTGGTTTAATGCATATTTAGTATATAGTATGAAATCATGAGGTAAAATAAAATTAGATTGAACTGTGGAGTCCTTGGGGTTCTCTGAGCTTGATTCTTTTCTTGCAAACGTTTCATTACCCGGCTAGGTAACATCTCCAGTGCTAAAATGGGATGGGGTTTACTCACTAATTATGTGCTCTGGCCTGCCTTGCCAGTGCTGGTAAGGGTGGGGGTTTTGTTTTGCTCCTCTGGTAGTTCTTTGATTAGCATATGTTTGCTGCTTGATTGTGTGCCTGGTGGTAACCTTTGCTTATCTGGGTGATGATTGCTGGTGATGACTGCTAGTGATTGATGGTCCCCAATAAATTGGCATTGCAATGCTATCGATTAAGAGTCAGTGTGGTATAGTGGTATAGTGATTAAGATGTTGCATTAGGACTAAGGAGATCTTGGTTCAAGTCTAACCTCAACCATAGAGGTTGTTCATGTGACTTGGGGCCAATCACACTCTTTTCAGTCTATTCTATTTTACAGGGTTGTGGTTGCAGGGATAAAATGGAAGTGGGGAATGCTGTGTATGTTGTCTTGATCTCCTGAATGAATGGTGGAATATAAAGCAAATCTTGGGGTCTCTGGTGCAGTTGTATCAGCCAATAGAAAAGGTTGCCCCTTATACTTCTACTCTTTTGTGTTCTTCCAGATCTGCTCTAGTATCTGAATCAAATTTTAGAAATGTACAGGAGGAGGAGATGTTGGGGAAAGTCCACAGTACAAATGGACGTTTATTCACACAGTGTTGGATATAATGCATAATTTTAACTTTTTGCAAAGTCGTAAGGTGTTATGGGGGTAACTTTACAGCTGATAGGTGATTGCTGCTACTTTTTAAGACCTTAGCAATTGGCAAGTCTAGTTCTCTTGCTGCAGAATGAATGTCTAATTGTTTGTTTGAATAAATAAGGAAAAGCCCACTGAACTATTTGCATTCATAGTGGGGAGACAAGGGGGGATAAATGTGTCTTGTTGATGATTTATCATGTCCTGTTGCTAGTAAGGTATACAGACTTGATGCATGATAGAACCATAATTAAGCCACCTTCAACTGGCTTAAATTTTAAGGCATTAAAGTGTATTAGCACAAGTGAATCCTTCCTTGAACCACTAAAGCAGCGGTGTGCCTTAGAAGGTTATGCCACTGCTTCAGAAGTAGTCCCCAGCTTTCCGCATGTGTTGTGTGAACAGCCAGCTTTACTTTGCTGCTGATCCCAATGGAACTATTGTCTGGGCAAATCGTTGGGGACAGCCTTCAAAGCAGCAGCCTTAGCCTTCCAGAGAATGTGATCGTTTTAACACTTTGAGGTTGCTTTATTTATGCTAATGCACTTTGTGAAGCACCCCTTTTGAATGCTATGCAGGGCCCTGTTGAGCATGCTCTTTTATTTCAGTCTGAGCAACAGGCCGTCTTCTCTTTGGAACAAAAGCTCCAGCTATCATTTAATTTTAATGTTGTTCACCTTTCCTCCAAAAAGCTCAGAGCAGTTTATTGCATGGTAAAAGATAGAGTCCCTATCTATTTTAATGTATGAGTACCAAAGCAAACTAGAAACAGCGTGTTTTGTGTGATAAAATAACTAGACACACATGGATAAACTAGAGTGTTCCTTCCCACTCCCTCCAACCTTTTGCAGCTGCTTTTGATTTAAATCCATAACTGGCTTCACACATTGTTCTAGTCTATAATGTAGTTTGGTTGATTTAGACTTAGTGGTGATATGTGAACGCAGCTGTTGTCATTTGTAAGGCATGATTTAAAGTTTAGCATTATGAGTTAACCAGGCTACTATAACTTGTTTAGCAAACCATGGTTAATCTGATAGGTTAACACTGCCAGTCAATGAGGAGAAACCAACTAAGTTTCTTGTGTAGTTCCAGTCCCAGGATTAGCAAATACAGGTAGTCTCAGGGTGGGAGAGAGCCTATGTGCCAACCGTTCGGCATTGCTGGGGCTTTCCAGTATATCATCCTTGATCTAAAAGGACAGTTGAATGGTGGAGATTGATTTCATCTCCTGACTGCTATAATTTTCAGTTATAAAACTAAAGATAATGTGATGGGAAATCTGAAACGAGATCTGCTAAACAGCAGCTAAAATACTGAAATAAGCTGGGGGTAATTTATTCTGTATTTTGGGTTTTTAGAGACCCTCATGGTGTTTTATTTTTAAAGCAGTCAAACTCAACAACAGAGTAACCTTGGAATAGTATAATCACCTATAAATGAAACAGCACTAAAACATAAAGTCAAAGGAGCCTGGATGGAACTGAGGTATCTTTGTTAATTAAAACAAGTAGAACTCTTGATGTTGGTGTTCAAAGATCTATGGTTTGTTGCATTTGTTTGTTCAGATGTATGGTTTCTTCTACAATATTTTCTATGTTGCTTGTGAAAAAAAATTCTGTGCTCTGATATGCTGCCCTTGTGAGCAGAAAAATATGGTTTAAATGTGTCTATGTTGCTTTTACATTTGATACTGATGTTGATCCCTGCTTTATAGAAGTTAATTAAGAATGTCCCAATTCAAACCAATTTCCATGAAAAAAAAATTCTTACTTTTGTATTAATCTTGTTAATGAGCCTTATAATATGTAATGCCCTGTCATTTGTCTAATATTGCACATTAGTAATTAATCTGAAATAAGGACCCAGGATGCAACCTGACTATATCAACTGGAATAACATTTGATAAGTGCCTTTGATTTTCAGAGACATATCAGTGCAGGTAGTCCTCGACTTATGACCACAATAGGGACTGGAAAATTCATAGTTAAGCAGTGTGGTTGCTAAGCGAGGCATCATGTGACTCCACCTGATTTTATGACATTTTTGCAGCAGTCGTTAAGCGAATCACCACAGTCATTAAATGAATCACATGGTTTGCTATTGATTTTGCTTCTCAAAAACCGGCTGGGAAGGTCACAAATGGCGATCATGTG
This sequence comes from Liasis olivaceus, assembly GCA_030867105.1. Taxonomy (NCBI): domain Eukaryota; kingdom Metazoa; phylum Chordata; class Lepidosauria; order Squamata; family Pythonidae; genus Liasis; species Liasis olivaceus. Next base: position 58,555,898 of record CM061349.1, read on the forward strand.
ACCCTGGGATGCTGTGGCCATCATAAATACATGCCGATTGCCAAGTGCCCAAATTTTGATTATGTGACCGTGGGGATGCTGCAACAGTCGTAAGTGCAAGGATCGGGTTGTAAGTCACTTTTTTCAGTGCCATCATAACTTCAAACAGTCGCTAAATGAATGGTTGTAAGTCAAGGAGTACCAGTATGTAGGGTGCAAATAAGAACCAATCTGTCATAGAGGCATCTAACTTTCACCATAGATTTATTTGGGAAATAGTGTCAAGCTCTGACTTTAAATTTATAAAAATGTATACTGTATAAGGATTCTGTACTGCTTTTAAACATTGGTCAATAATGGGCTAACCTTTCTTGGAACTACCGTAGTCAGTTCTTCCGTTAAAATATTTTTTTGCCAATCCCTCAGTTTTCAACCCAGAGTTTATGTCTCATCTACATGAATAATGAAGATAAAATAAAATCAGGGCTATAACTGCCAAACAGACTTGGGCAAAGAGAGAGTGCATTGTGTCTATGTGTTTTTCGTGGAAGGAGGGGAGAACTTTTACATCTGGCAGAGTTGGTGGGAACTGTTGCCAGGAGAGCTTAGGTTACTGGGCGGGGAGGTGGGATTAATTATTTAAGCTTGAGTTATGCATTTTCCAGGCCATGAAAAACCATAGCACTCATATGGATAGAGAATAATTTTTGCTTCCTTTATTTATGTGCTTCTTTAATTTTTAAAACTGAAGGATGCCTTTGGAATGGAACATGCTGGTTTTTTGGTCCCCTCCTAACACATACATTCACTACGATATGCATATTATGAAGAGCAGGTAAGGTCAAGCAACTGCAAAATGGGATTTTTGCATCCTTTTCCCATTCCAGGATCGTGCTACTTCAAGGATGTTTGGCCTCTCTACTACTGATACTTCCTGTTTGCATTACAGTCTTTGTGTTAATATATCAAGTCTGGTCATAAGACAGCGCAGAAAGACAAATAATATTTGTGTAGCTAATGTTCCTTCCTTAAGAATGATATTACATTTCAAAATGAGTTTCTCTTTTAAATAAGAAGAAGAATTATGCAACATACTTTCATACATTCAGGAAAAGTATGAATTACATGATTGGCCATGTGTTTTAACATGCATGTGCACAGTGGTGAATGTTAATTTCCCCTTACATTATGTGATGCAGTACTTATTTGGGTTTGGCTGAAATATTTCTTTCCTATGGGTGATCTTCCCTAAAAATAGACCACAATATTATTTTTTTAATTATTTTTTTGAAAACCAATTTATAAAAAGTAGTAACTGGGTGTAAAATCCGGTTTAAAATGAAGTAAAATTAGTTTTTGAAATTCCATTTCCTTGACCCACAAAGTAAAAATACTGTGTTGTGGTAAAATTAATAGTAATAAAATGATACAGTTAACAGTCTGGCTATAATATCAGCAGAAATGTCCATATCGAAGACAGAGGCCATGTTCAGAATGGTTGTAAGGATGTGGCATTAGACAAGCTTTAGAAGAAGGAACTGAAAATGCCCTGCTTCCATCTGCTTATATTATTTATATTATAATGATGGTAAGAGCTTCTAAATTCTATTTAGTCAGGTTATATTTTGTATATTATTTCAAAAGTTAGTAAGATTTCTGTGGTTTATAATCTTCCTTCATTAGGGATAGCTTGAATAAGACCAGACTTCTGGACTTTGTGTTGTCTATTTGTATGGCACATACAAATGTATGGTGCATATTGTGGCAAGTTGCAAATCAACTTCACTTTCAGATTAGCAAAGGCGAAGTTAATTTGGAGGATGGAGAATGTAACATGACATTGTGTGGTGAAAAGACACAATTCCTTCCTATCATTCAAAAAGCATCAGGGCTGTCAGTTTAAACATGTAGTTGAAAACAAATTATATTATAATTGTTGGGATCTAAATCAAAGTAAAAATGTTCAGGATTAATTTACAATAATCTTTGGTCTAAAATTGAATAACAGATAATAATTACCAACAACTACCTTGTATTATTCATAATTGCTTTTTCTTACCTCAAATTGCATATTTCTGTGTGCTTTTGAAATTATTCACTCAGAAATCTTCTATGACAGCAGGCCCTATTCATCAAATTCAAGTAAGAGATCCTTGCTGACAAATACGAAGTGCTTAGTTTCTTCTGCTCATGTAGAAGAAACATATCAGATGGTGAATGTGGAAAGAGAATTTGATTGGGTGGCATTCTTCTTTAGCTTGTTACCTTCCCTGATTCAGAAGGCAGATCTAGATGGATGAATCTGTTGGTTTTGTTTGCTCTCATACTTGATTGGTTTAATCTTGTGTTATTTCTGTCTTGTCTGTGAAGTCATTAATAACATATATTATACTTTTAAAATGAGAATAAAATTCTTGGTCACCAGATTTATATGCCAGGAGAATAGGATTGATTTTACCAAGAAGGCAGGGCCCAAAAGAACTTCCTTTCCACTCCTTGGGAGAAACTGCTTTAATACCTGGCTGTGTCTTCTCAAGGAGAATAGTGGTATCCCATTTGCATCAGTTGCTCCTCCTAGAGGAGATTCTAAAGGAAGAAATGAAGAAGGAGAAATATGTGAAGAGAGAAAATCAGGCTGCACAAAAGCTGAAAATTCAAGAATATCTCACAGCGGGCCTCCAGAAAGAGAGTTGACCACCTTTATCCTGATCTTATGGCTGGCCACTGAACACTGGAGGATTATCTGTCCAGTAGCAGGAAGAAGATTTTGCAGTATTCAAGTGATGCAGATTTTTGTATTTTCAGTAAACTGTCCCAGAGAGTTAGTAAGCTGGAGTGGGGGTGGGGGGGAGCAGCAGAATCATGCAGTAGGCAGTGGAGGAAGAGAGGGCAAACGTGCTGAACTTTTGGGTGATGTCTATCCAGTAAAAGCAGGGTAACACTGGGAAATTCCTGCTTCCCTCAGTGACCAAGGGACAGGCGCCTGATAGTTTCCTCCCATATCCCACCAATACCAGCCAAGATGGCAGTGGAAAGAATCAGTGATAAGTGCAAATATGTATTCATTTATTAAACAAATGTATATAGTTATATAAATATACAGGTGAAACTCGAAAAATTAGAATATCGTGCAAATGTTCATTTATGTCAGTATGGCAACTCAAAAGGTGAAACCAATATATGAGATAGACACATTACATGCAAAGCGAGATATGTCAAGCCTTACTTTGGTATAATTGTGATGATTATGGCGTACAGCTTATGAAAACCCCAAATTCACAATCTCAGAAAATTAGAATAGTGTGAAAAGGTTCAATATTCTAGGCTCAGAGTCCCCCTCTAATCAGCTAATGAATCCATAACACCTGCAAAGGGTTCCTGAGCCTTTAAATGGTCTCTCAGGCTGGTTCAGTAGGAATCACAAGCATGGGAAAGACTGCTAACCTGACAGTTGTGCAGAAAACCATCATTGACACCCTCCATAAAGAAGGAAACCCCCAAAAGGTAATTGCAAAAGAAGTTGGATGTTCCCAAAGTGCTGTATCAAAGCACATCAATAGAAGGTTATGTGGAAGGGAAAAGTGTGGGAGAAAAAGGTGCACAAGCAGCAGGGATGACCGCAGCCTGGAGAGGATTGTCAGGAAAAGGCCATTCAAAAGTGTTGGGGACTTTCACAAGGAGTGGACTGAGGCTGGAGTTAGTGCATCAAGAGCCACCGCACACAGATGGATCCTGGACATGGGCTTCAAATGTTGTATTCCTCTTGTCAAGCCGCTCCTGAACAACAAACAACGTCAGAAGTGTCTTACCTGGGCTACAGAAAAAAAGAACTGGTCTGTTGCCCAGTTGTCCAAAGTCCTCTTTTCTGATGAGAGCAACTTTTGCATCTCATTTGGGAACCAAGGACCCAGAGTCTGGAGGAAGAATGGAGAGGCACACAATGCACGATGCTTGAAGTCCTGTGTGAAGTTTCCACAGTCTGTGTTGATTTGGGGAGCCATGTCATCTGCTGGTGTTGGTCCACCGTGCTTCATTAAGTCCAGGGTCAACGCAGCCGTCTACCAGGAGATTTTGGAGCACTTCATGCTTCCTTCCGCAGACGAGCTTTATGGGGATGCTGACTTCATTTTCCAGCAGCACTTGGCACCTGCCCACACTGCCAAAAGTACCAAAACCTGCTTCAATGACCATGGGATTACTGTGCTTGATTGGCCAGCAAACTCGCCTGACCTGAACCCCATAGAGAATCTATGGGGCATTGCCAAGAGAAAGATGAGGGACATGAGACCGAACAATGCAGCGTAGCTGAAGGCCGCTATTGAAGCATCCTGGTCTTCCATAACACCTCAGCAGTGCCACAGGCCGATAGCATCCATGCCACGCCGCATTGCGGCAGTCATTGCTGCAAAAGGGGCCCAAACCAAGTACTGAGTACATATGCATGCTTATACTTTGCAGAGGTCCGATATTGTTCTATTTCCAATCCTTGTGTTATTGATGTCATGTAATATTCTAATTTTCTGAGATTGTGAATTTGGGGTTTTCATAAGCTGTACGCCATAATCATCACAATTATACCAAAGTAAGGCTTGACATATCTCGCTTTGCATGTAATGCGTCTATCTCATATATTGGTTTCACCTTTTGAGTTATCATACTGACATAAATGAACATTTACATGATATTCTAATTTTTCGAGTTTCACCTGTATTTTGGAAAAGAGGAAGGAAAACGAATGCAGGAGACCACAAGGTAATGACAAAAAGTGTGAGCAGCCACAGGTACATGGGGTAGTGACAGCAACAGCTGAAAAGCTCCCTAAATCAGTTTAGGGGAAAACAGAATCCAATACCACTCCACTTTCCATGAGCAGAAATGTTATGCATGATAGACTGATGCACTTCTTTGAACAATTTTTATTCAGAAGGATGATAGTAGAGGCATGTCCAACTCTATTCTAAGAAGCAACAGATAAGAAAGATCCTTCCATTTCAAGGAACACTTATTACTCCATTACATTCCTTGCTATTTCCATGAATTACTCACCAAAGTACAGATCATAGCAGATCAATCTACCTGGCTGTGGGGCTAAACTGCAGAGTCAGTTGGGGAAGGGAGTATGCTTGAGTTACAAAGCACCCAGTCAACCGGCTGTTGTGAAAATGTATTTGGAGGGCATGGACATCTTGGCAAGAGCATATAAAAATCATTGGAGATTGAAAAAGCTACAAAGGGAGGTGGCCCATCTAATCTGGGTGGAGAGGCATTTCCATTGCAGTAGAATACATAAAAGAGTTTATGAATGTCACAGCAGACTGGATGATCTGACAACATTTATCCCAAAGGGAATGAACGGTACACCCAGACATATGCCAGCGTATAGCAGACAAGGTAAAAGACAGCAATGGTAGATTTGGTGCAGACTCAAGTAATAGACAAGTATAATTACTGTTCTCCCAGTTTCAGGAAGCAGTATGGAAACAATCAATGCACTCCCATTATAGTGCATTCAGATTTACTCTATACAGACCCTTCCAGTTTCTGTGCCATCAGAGTGGTATATGAGAAGGGTAGAGAAGGTCCAAATCATTCTCATTTTTTTAAATTTATTTTTTTATTTATTTAACTAGGCTTATATGCTGCTCTGATCACATCTGGTTGGCTGACAGACCTCTAGAACCATAATAAAATTAAACATAAAAATAATACTATAACTAGTCTAATATATAACATTCCAAGTACCAAGGAATAATCCTAACTTACTGTCTAGGAAAGACTGTTTGATACGATGGAAGCCCTGATGTACAGAAGAGGGTCAGTGACTGAGAAGGCCTGAGCCCTGGATCTCTACAGATGACATTCCCTAAGGATCAGAAATTGTCTTACCTGACTTGTGATCACAGCCACCCTCTTAGATCTATCACATGATCTATCAGACCTCCTTAGGATTATGTAGGAAGCAACATGTAGTGACTTAATAGCAAAAATTCCAGAACTCCTGGATTGTCTGAAGTCTGGCCTGGAATGGAGCTGAAGTATGGAGACAAGAAGCCACATTGGGATCTGCCCTCCTGAATACTCAAGGGTGGCCCCTTTCAAATTTTCTACCAATACATTGCTTCCCCAGGAGCACCCTTTTCTCTTTCCTTTGGCAATGCCTTATTTTGCTACCTGGCACCTAACTCTAGTCCTTCATCTTCCAGCATCTGCTCCCTTTGAACTCATCAGACAATCCCAACAGAAATTGTAACCTGTACCCAGCATTCCTGGTAGCCCTAATCTGAGCAACGGTGGGGAAACGGTGCCCTGTGATTAAAAAAAAATTATGTGTTTTCATCCCAACAGGCTTAAAAGATGTCACACCCACATCCAGTATGAATTCAACTTTTCACAAGTTAAAGAAAATCATAACATTTTGGTTACTGGATAAATGACCTGAAAGTCCCAATCGGATTATCATAGAAATCCTAAATATATAAAGGGGAATACTTAGGTCTACATGAATATTAGAGATATTCCTTTCCATGATTTGTAGATTTTTCCCGCATTTGATTCTACTGATAGAATTGATCAGATTCTACTGATATCTATTGATAATGTCATAGGAAAATGCATTTTTTTTAAAGTCTGGGTAAAATTCTTGTCCATCTTAGGAAAAATTGACTTTTAAAAAAGAGAGAAATTCAGCATGTGCTTAGTTTTGATATATAATTTCTCTCTAAAACAAAAACCGAAACTGGATTTAAAAATTTGGAAAGGTTATAAAATGGCAAAAATATAACTTCCCCCAGATCTATAGCATCAAAGAATTATTCAGAAAATTAAGGCACGGTATAGATAAAGTATCTTAAACCCACCTAATGGAACACTAGGAAAAAGTGAGAGGAAAAATATTCCTCCAGCTTGCGTTATTTACACAGGGCAGGACTGTATATTGCTCCTCTCTTAGTGATAAGAAAGAGAAACTTCATATCAAATCTAGCTTTCCCATTTTTGGTCAGATGCCCAGTCTGAGTACCTGCTTACTTGGGAGGGGCTTATCAAGTGGGAATGTGCAAATAAGTAACTTCTCCTGCCAGAAAGTAAACAACTCTTAACATTTCTCCAGACTGGTCAACTCAATTCACATATGTAATTTTTAATAGGTACTACTAGTTAGTTCATGTCTGTGTTAGAGATAAGAAACAGATAGAGTGATGCCTAAAGAGCCAGTTTGGTGAATAGGGTTACAATGGCAATTAGGACCGGGATTTCTGTTGCTAAGCAATGCAGTCATAAAGTGCAATGTCACATGACTGCATCATTTAGCGACAATAGTCCAGGTTGCTGTTGTAACCCCAGGACCGTGCAAGTCATTAAGCAAAGACCTCATGGAACTACAATATGGGAAGAGGCAGGAGTCCCAGGCAAGCAGGCTGGTGGGCAGGTGTTGTGGGTAGGCACTACAGAGTGTGGGTGGGCAGGCAGATGATGTGGGTGGGTGCCATAAGCAGGTGCTATGGAGCATGGGCAGGTGGGCGAAAAAGTGGTGGGAGCGATTTGTGACCTCCTGCCAGCTTCCCCATTGATTTTGCTTGTGGGAAGCCAGCAGGGAAGGTTGCAAATGGCAATCACGTGACTCTGGGATGCTGCAACCATTGTAAATGTGAGCTGGTTGCCAAGCACCTGAATCATGATCACATGACCGGGGGATGCGGCGATGGCCGCAACTTTGAGGACTGGTTGTAAATCTCCCTGGTTCACTGCTGCTGTAACTTTGAATGGTCACTGAATGAGCGGTCGTAACCTGAGGACTACTTGTAGTGGTTAAGGCACTGGACTAGAAACTGGGAGACTCTGAGTTCTAGTCCCGCCTTAGGCACAAAGCCAGCTTGGTGACCTTGGGCCAGTCACTCTTTCAGCCCTAGGAAGAAGGAAATGGCAAATCATTTCCAAAATCTTGCCATGAAAACTGCAGGGATTTGTCCAGGTAGTTGCCAGGAGTCAACAATGGCTTGAAGGCACCCCCCCCGCCCCAAATTAACAGATGCATGTATCACCAGGAGAACTACAGCTTGCAAATTTACAGATCAGTGAGCTATGATAGTTTTCAGTAAAGATCTGCTGAGGTTACTGGTGGACAGTCCACCCAACGAGCTGCTCTATAAATATTTCCCAGAGAACCATTGTAGAAAAGGATGTCATATTGGGTTCTGCAAAAGGAATTAATTGGCTGAGAGACACATTTGCTACATCATACTTTGATTCTTCACTTTGGTACACACAGGCATGAATCCAAGCTGTAAAAAATAGTTTCTATCATACATATACTCTATGTACATACACGCATGCACCTCTGATCTGTAGTAAAGATTGCTTGCAAAAGGTCCCAGTTCATTCACCAGAATCTTGTCTGAAATGTTTAGAATCCATTTCCAGCTATTTGAGACAATCCTGAGCTAGGGTCTGACTCAGAACAAGTCAGTTTCCTGCCTGTTCATCTGTTAAATGTGTGTAGCTGCCACATAAACATATTGCTTAATATTTTATTATATTCTGCAGGCATTAAACTCCAGTTTACAAACCTAAGCTGAATTGGGGAAAATGTGCTCTTTGCTGTGTGTTCCTGAGCATGGTGTTCCCTATACAGGTAGTCCCCAGTTTAAGAATGAGTTCCGTTCCCAAGGTCTGTCCTTAAGTTGAATTTGTATGTAAGCCAGAACGGTATCATTGTATAATACTGTATAAGTAGTATTGTGTAATGAACTCAAACCATTGTGTATTTAACTCGAATTTTGCAGCAATAGGCTCCGTTCTTAACTATGTGCCATCCATAAACTGAGTGTTCTTAACCTGGGGACTACCTGTACAAATAAAATGTACAGGGGCTATTGAAGCAATTGAGTTCTCCTCCAGATTAAACGCGGAACTGTAGTTGGTTCAGGACTATTGAACGAGAAAGCTTTGCTCATTTCTCCAGATTGCCTGGCTAAAAAAGTGCTACTAGGGAACAGCATTTTTAAAGTGAGCTATACCTGAGTACACTTTTGGCTCTGAGAACTAGCAAAAGATTCTGTGATGGAGAACTGTAGTCTGGTGGCTGCTTTGGCGGGGAAACTTTTTAAAGGAAGTCTTTGATGTGGACTTAGCTGGAGACTTTCAGTCTACCAAGCAGTGTTTCATACCTGAGTACCGTCTAAGGTTGTCAGTTGGCTTCCCAAAAGTGTTGGGACTCAGGCCCTGATCTAGACTCAATTTCAGTTAGGAATGCCAAGATTTGTCAAAACTCTCTTGCCTTTGCTTCCTGGCAAAGCCTGCCATTTGGCTTCTCTGTGGGCAGCACCTGAACCAGCCACTTGCCACAGACGTGTGTGCAATGGCAAGGCTGTACACTTTGAGGACAATGATTTTATATCATCACTGGAAACCATTAATCTTATTCTCATGTTGCTTTGATACGGAAGACTAGATGCCGTTGAAAAGGTTTCTTAGAATTGCTTTCAAATATTTGTTTTTTGAAACTGAGTTTTACTTTAGTTATGCTATGCTAAGGGCACTGTAAAATAAAAAGAGAATTCTCAGAATATTGTGATTATCAGAAGTGCTTCCCCTTTCCTTTGAAAGTTTGATTGCTCCACACTTCTCATATTAGTTGTGGGTCTTTCTTGTGGGCTATCTGGTGGTTTTTTTTTTTTTTTAAAAATATTCTGTGAATATATTACCTAATTAATAAAAAAGGTGTTTTTTGCAGTGCAATCCTAGCTATGTTGAACAAAAGCAAAACTTACTTGTAAGTTTATCTAGGATTACATAACATTTGTTTTAAAATGCAAAACAGCTTTGGGACTGGGGGAGATGCTTTCATTAGGATTTGGTATAAGAACTCTTTAAAAAGACTTAAAAGGGAAAAGCTATTGTCAGTATAATGCATTGGTAAGGACAAAGTGATATGTAAATATATATGTTTAAATCTGCATTTACCACTGATATTTGACAAGGTGGTATTTGAACAAAATTTAAACACTCTTTATTTGCTTGTTTTTCTATAGATTGGCCTTCTTCTTTTCAGTAATATTTAATTAGTTCTAGAGTTTATTGGAATAGATCTAGACTCATGGACAGCCCTGTCAGGGTGAAACAGCCTGTCAGGGTGGACAGTGAGGCTGCTAAATACAGCAGAACATTTTTTTCTGTTCTCCCTGACAGGTTCTGGTGTTCATGCTTCGTTTATATATTCCATGGGCAACTATCTTATGAGACAAATATAACTCCATTAGTCAGCTTGCGTGGGTTGCTGATACAGAATGCAGTCAGTAATTTCTCCTGCTGAATTAGAGACAATCTTTTGCATCTATTAAAGCTGCCATTAGCACGGTGAAAATGTACCTATCCAAAAACTGCCCATCTGGTTTCCCAAATCAAAAGTTATAATAGAAGCGTAGCAAGAGCATATTGAGGCAAATTTCTCTGAGATGAAATCCCCATGAGAAAAACACCTTCAGAGATATCAGTTGTAGCTCCAAGAGGCTGAAATTATGGTAGTGGCGCCAGTAATTAAAATACAGTATGAGGGCCAAGAGGTAAGGTAGATAGTTGTTTTCCCAGAAATTTCTGTTATTAGACTGTATTAGGATCAGTTTAGTCAAATAATGATAATTATTACTGTGAAGAACTTTATATATTCAGAGTTAAGAGCCAGTAGCAATGATATAAAAGACTATACAGCATTTTTATTGGTAAATGGGGATCAGGCTGCTTACTGAAGTACATGTCCAGAATATTTTGAAATTGTATTAATTTGCATGAATACCTTGTGTCAGAACTTGGGTAATGTAATATATTTGCCAAACTTTACAGTTGAATGCCTGAAAAGCTAGAGATGTTATGTTCCACATATGTTCATGGGACCAGTTATTCCTTTGTTAGTTATAGAAAAATTGGATGGTATTTTATACTAACAGATGAGAGTATGCAAGTAGAAAAAAAAATGCAATTTCATATCCCACATGTCTAGTACAAGATAAAGCAGGCAGAAGCAAAATGAACTCTTCTCATGTTGGATGTAAAAGCTTAACATTTCAATAATGTAGAAAAATTCTAGAAATGTTATGTAACAGTATGATTCATCCCGTTATCTTTTAGATGAGTGGGTTTTCTTCTTAGTTTGTGAGCAAACAGGAGAATAGACAATTACCAGTATTAAGAAACCACATGGAGGCTATTGCTGAGATATTTCTATCAAAGAATAGACCTTTTGGTCACAGTTTTCAGGTAGTGTTAGAGGAAGAAGGAAGAGCAGTAAGAGATTTAACTGGCTGTTACTTGGATAGTTGCATATATAAATGCTATATTTGGTTTAGGAACTTTGCATTGCTTATATCTGATATTATATGTGATATATGTGAGAAAATAGCAAAGCTGTTAGACTGTGATCTTATAGATTTGTCCTGCTATAGACTATCAGAAGCTATGGCTTAGATTATAAGAAGTCTAGGTGGATATCTGCTCCTACAATGGGCTGTTCTGCCCTCCTCATGGTTTTCCTGTTGTCCAAGGATCAAAGGCTATGTTCCCTATGATTAATTTCATCTTTACTCACTGTTTTAACAACTCTGTTTTTACACTGAGATTTCAAAGTTTAAAGTCATAGTTAGACATTTTCACTCTTCTAAGAACACCTGTATGCTCCAATTTTTCAGTATTCTCAAATCAGAATGAGTTCTTGCCATCTGACAAATAAACTTGTGAACATGAGAAGCCATTGAAATAACTTGTTTTAGCTAATCGCTACTACCACTATATCTATGATATTTCAGTTTTAGTCAGGCAGGCAGTCTTTATTGGGTCAAAGGTATGTGGAGCATTATAATGCAATTGTGTGGAAGTAGTAGAATAAATTCTGCAATTTGTCTCTGACAAGGATAGCTCAGAGGTCCTGGAATTGATCACAAGGTATTTACGCTTCAAAGAATTCCTAGATTCTTCAACCATTCTGAGATGGATTTAGAACTAGAAACTGTTACTTTTAAGTAAGAAAATGTATATACATAGCACCTGTGAAGTGATCTATATTATAGTTCCTCAGGTCCATCTTTGCAGAACTATTTCTTATGCGAGAATTTCCAGAAGAAACTAACGGAAGGAACTCTTCCCAATAGCAGTGTACATTTATCCTGAAGAAGAGATGTAGCTTGGCATTCTGCATGATCTCAGATTGAAGGGAAGCTGTCTTTGGCTAAAGAAGGAGAAACATAGTTCAAGAACTACCTTCTTCTATGCAAACCAAGCTGTAATATTGAAATCCATCTCAGAATGGTTTGAGAGCTTAGTAGGCTTCTCCATCAATGATACCCACAGTGCTAGAGTAACATGTACAAAGTAGTCAATTTCAAAATAAAATGAATAATGTCTCCCTTGTTGGCAGGAAGGAGTTTAGCTTAACCTATTGTGCATATCCACGGGTATTTATATATACTATCTGATTATGCATGTATGTGCCTAGTCTCCACCCCCCCCACACACACACTTTCAGATCTGGTGAAAACTATCAGTTCTGTGGGATGGTTATTGGAAATGGCTTTATAGCCCATTAGAATCAATTGATACAATTTTCAATCTAATTTGGAATGGCAATAAATTCCATAGTATGTATTGAATGCATGACTACATACATTCCGCGTATGTAATCATTTGCTCTAAAGCAGTGTTGTCCAAACTTGGCCACTTTAAGATGAGTGGACTTCAACTCCCAGAATTCTCCAGCCAGCCATGCTTTTAAGTAAGAAAATGTATACACATAGCACCTGTGAAGTGATCTATATTATAGTTCCTCAGGTCCATCTTTGCAGAACTATTTCTTATGCAAGAATTTCCAGAAGAAACTAACAGATGCTGGCTGGGGAATTCTGGGAGTTGAAGTCCACTCATCTTAAAGTGGACAAGTTTGGACAACACTGCTCTAAAGCTACAATATGTGCCACTTCCCCTTCACACATTCCACTTTTATATGTAATGCATTGTGGTAATTGTAATGTGAACATTGTCCCCCACATTTCCTCTCCTTTAAAGTCCGCTAGTATGGGAGCTTTTCTTTGCTTTCTTGAGATCTAAGAGAACACTTTTTTGCATATTTCTGTTGAGTACCGAAACAAAGTGAGCTAGTTTGATATAGCAGTGAAGGTACCAGGCTAGAAATCAGGAGACCATGAGCTGTAGTCCTGCCTTAGACATGAAGTCAGCTAGGTAGCTGTGGGCCAGTCACTATCACTCAGCCCAAAGAAGAAGCCAGCGGTGAAAGATTTCAAAAATGTTGCTAACAAAACTGCATGGACTTGTCCAGGCAATCACCAGGAGTCAAGATTGATTCAAAGGCATGCACACATACACCCTTTCCCTGAAATAAAAGCTCCAAACTGTACCTTGAAGACAGGAGTAGTCATAACAAGACAAGATGGAGAGGAGGGATTTAAAAAAATAAATATAATCCCCAATAGCTCTGTGACTTCTCATATCAACATTCACCAAAAATATTTGCAGTCTATTGTGTATTACTTAAGTCCTCTTAAATTTACACTCGTTATTTACAATCTGTAAATATCCATAATTATATATAGCAGGTTATTTTCCAGCTGAAAATGAATTTTTGTTTTCAGGATAGCAGATGAAAGAAAGGGCTTACTTGGCATTGTGCTCAGGCTATATACATTTGCAAAAAAGAAATCAGTTGTGAACAAGATGTATCTATGCTGATGTTTAAATTTTCTATAAATATTGTTTTTGATGAGATTTGTATGTACATATACTGATCGTTTTAGTGTGTTTGGAATTTATTAATCCATCATAATAATCTCCCTCACCTATAAAATGTAGTCATTGTAGTAATTTCTTGAAGGTCCCAAGAAAAGAAAAAAAACATTTGTTTTCATAGAAATGTATTTTGTCTCACATTTTGCTAAGACAATTTGCAAATTGGAAATCAAAGTAAAATTGAAAACAGTAACCAAACAATTAGCAGTTTGAGAAGACAATGAAACAAAAAAGTCTTTTCATATTAGGAGAGCCACACAGACACTGTGGGAAATAAGTTTTCTCATCATGTCTTTTTTAAATTGCTATAAATGAAAGTGGAATTTAAATTATACCAATGAATCTCATAACAAATCTAATTCATTAGCATGTTTAGTATATTTCTGTCATCTAATTCTTTAGCAAGTTATGTATGTTTCTCTCATTTTTGTTAAACAAAGTGACCTTACATGTACTATATTCCATCTAGAAATTGAGAACTTATATTTTTCTTTTGCATAGTATACAAGTCATTTTTATTTCAGAAATTTTAGGAAGGCAAATGACAATTGCCAGATGTTTTTAAACCAACCATTTTGCTGCTGTTTTAGCTAAAAATATTATCACCAAATGATTTCTAGTTCCCCAACCCTCAGATTACTTATAAATACAGTATACTAGATTCATAAAAAATCAAATTGCTTGTACACTGTGGGTCTCTAAATGTTTTCCCAGCATCCTGCTCACTTCCCATTCATAACACAGATCCACTGCTATGTTTTATTTATTTAAATTTATATGAAAATCTACACTATTTACCATCAGTGCTTCAAATTCAGTTCTAGAAAAGAAAAGTGCTTGAAAGCACAGGGAAGCATAAATGGTTTTGGATTCTGAGCTTCAAATGTGGAATTGAGGATTTTTTAAAAATCAGTTTGATGAAATTTAATTATGTTTATATTGTGAATCATCAGGAGTTGCTTGGAGTGCAGCAGAATAAATAAAACCTTTAAAACAGCTGCATTGTTTGTCAGATCTCATGGCAATCACATGATCTCTGGAAAAGACACAGCTGTTCTAAAGAGTTGTAGGCTGGTGTTTGCACACATGCTAAGAAGCACCTTTTTCTGACACATTTTCAAAGCACTGTAGAGCCCTACTGGAAACATCTATTTTAACTTACGAAGTATACAATTGAAGGATCCTTTTGCTCAATGTTTAAAAACCAGCAAAGAGGTAGAATGAGCTTACACAGACAGTGATTTCCATATGGTACTGCCACTTAAAAGCTCAGCTTTTGGTTTCCTGTAGACCCGGAGGGGGGAAAGAGAGCTTTCCAGCTGTTGCTGAATTACAGTTCTCGGCAACTCCAAACAGCAAAAGCAAGAATGAATGATGGTAGGAATTGCAGTTCAGCAATATTTGGTAGGACACAATTTTCCTAACTTTGTTTTATCCCGCATTATGGAAGAAATAATTATTTCATTAAAAGCCATAATGACTCATGCATATTGCTGTTTTAAAATGACTGGAGGACCGTAGATATTAATGACTTTGATGGGGAAATGGAGAGAATGATTATTAGATTGCAAATGATATACAAATGGGTAGGATAGCTAATAGCTTAGAGCAGCAGTTCCCAAACTGTGTGCTGGGGTACTGCAGAAAACTCACAGGGGTGGTACAGGATATTTTAAATTTTTGAAGGAAACACAGCGATAGTTGACATCTGTCGAACACTGCATGAACTACTAGCCTAGGGGTGCCATGAAAAAATTACTGAGATACTAAGGGTGTCATGAACATCTGACTTAGATGATAGAAATAAAATTCAAAGGACTTTTAATAACATGGAGAAATAGAGTGAAAATAACAGAATGAAATTTAATAAGACAGGAAGGCCAAGTTACTTAGGAAAAAGAAATCAGATGGTGATATCTGGCTTAGTATTAGTTCTTATAAAAAAGATCTTGGAGTGGTAGTTGATTATGAATAAAATGAATCTCAGTGAATATGGCCGAAAAATGGTAAATATAGAAGTATAGTATCTAAATTAGAGGAAGAAATAGTTTCACTTTATTCTGCATTGGTCATACTTCACTTCAAGCAGTATGTCCATCATCACAACTTAAGTAGGATTAGACAAACTGAAACGGATTTGGAGAAGGAGAACAAGGGTGATCTGGAGACTAAAAATTAAATCCTAAAAAGAGATTAGTGGGACAGGGAATGCTTCGCCTTGAGAGGAGAACACTGAGGAAGGATATGATAGCATTTTCCAAGTATTTTAAATGTGAAAAAATAGAAAGGTGAAAACACATGGAAATGTGAAAACCTGTTCTCTGCCCTTGCAGAGGACAGAAGATAAGAATAAAAGTTTTCAGTTAGTGATTCCTGATTCCAGGTGAATTTTAGGGGAAAAAAAAGGAGCAAGACAGATGGTGAGTTCCCATTCACTGGATGCATTTAAGTGGTGGCTGGACCACCATCTGGTAGATGCTTTCATTTGGATTTGTATATGGAGTACAAGGATGGATTTGATGGCTCCTTTCACTTACGATTCTATGATTCCCTATAGCTATTTTACATCATATTCCATAATTTTGCTGAAACAGATTTAAAAATATAGATTATATGGGTGGAAAGAATAGTCGATCCCTTTCCCATAACTTCTCCCTAACTCGTCTATATTTTTCAACAATATACAATAAAGATTAGTTCATATGAAAGCTTTCCTTGAAGTAGTCTGGACTCAAGATTCAGAAGTTTAAAGGTCAAAAACAGCTCTTTGAATTGACTAGGATTTGCCTCAGTCATTGCTCTTCCTGTCATATTTTCAAATATATTTCTGCAGATCTCTATCAAGACAGTCCCAGTGATAGTAATCTGTTCTTTGAATGACTAAAAGACAGAAGCAAATCTTTCAAGCCAAGAAGCTTTTGGAATTTTTGGAATGTTAAGAGCATGCAGTCATATTCTTGGGGTGTTTGGACTTGACTGCTTCTAAAATGACTACCAACATGAGCTTGGTCAGACACAAAACCATTACTTATCTGTCCTCTACCCTCTCTAGCTCTGTAGGGTGCTCTTTACTATTACATTTTTCAAAAAGTGGGCAAAGTCTAAACAAAGTACCAAGTTTTCATGTTTATATGGAGCTAAGGGGCATTTTGTAAATAAATAGGATGAAACTCTCATTAGTGATTTTCAGGAACACAAGTTACTATGTTCTTCCAAGATGGCTTGCTAGAATTCAGTTGGAAGGAGAAGACACTATTTTACAGTGGGTCCTAGACTTCTTGGAGAGTAAATAAGCATATTAAGTCAGGAGATAGTTTGCATGAAACTGAGCAAACTGAAAATCCAATTACAGGTAGTCCTCACTTATCGATCACAATAGGGACAGGAAAATTGGTCATTAAGTGGGGCAGTCATTAAGTGAGTCACCACGTGACCAGACCCAATTTTACAACTATTTTTACGAAGGTTATTAAAGCGAATCACCATAGTCATTAACTGAATAATGTGATTGTTAAGGAAATCACATTGTTAGGTGAATCCACCTTCCGAGTGGACTTTTTTTGCTGGAATTCACTTAATGACCATGTGATTTGCTTAACAACCATCATAAAGGGTCACAAATCATGATCATGTGACCACAGGGGGTGGTGCAAAGGTTTGTGATGGTCGTAAGTACGAGTACAGGTCGTAAAGCACTTTTTCTGTTATTGTAACTTCAAGCCTCATTAAATGAACAGTCATTAAGCGAGGACTACCTGTAAACAAAAGAATGAAAATCATTCAACAATAGATAGGATTCCAGTTCTTAGACCACGTTGTTCTAAATGTCACAGAAAATAAGATTTAGTTGTGCTGTGGGGGGGATCTTAAATTCATACACAGAAATATTTTTTTAAATACAGTATTCTGGTACCTCTATACTGAACTTACTTTCTACCTTGATTTTATGCTGCTTATAGAGTATTACACAGTTCTGAAACGCTTCATACGTTGTGGTGAAGGGTTTCAGGATATCTTGTGGTGGTCTGTACATTTACATAAGTGAACTTATACAGTATTTCCATTCTCAGGAAGAAAACGGGTTAGGAAGTAGAAAAAACTAAATGAGATAAATGTAGTGCCAATGTGTGTCAGAGAAAAGCCAGAGACAACAAACCATCAACACTATTGAATAGTGCTGCTTTATATATTCTAAAGTACATTAAACTGGATGAATTTACAGGCCCAGTGTCATTTGTGCACCTACCACATAAATTGTGGCTGTACCTTCACATAAAAGAGACAACGGCTAATTGAATTCCTCCATTCTTCAGACAGGCTTTTACCTTTGCATAGCAAGGTGTGTGATAAAATCAGGCCGCTAAGGTTAGAAGTGCACATGAATTTCTTTTGATACCATCAGTGAAAAAAATGGTTCGGCATGCACCAGCCTATTGAGGGGTGGGGATAAAAATGCATGCAACACCTTGTTTGAAAATTGCAGCTGACTGAAGCTGTAATGATAAGCCAAGTAGAGACATACTTAGTTTGAAAATACACATTTTGGTTAGCTTAGCATTTTTTTCTAATTCATCTGTCTTTTAAAACATCACTGTAATAATAAAAAAATATTCAGCGTATTTTAAAATATCCATATCAGACAAATATATGGGTGGGGAAATGGTTGATCCCTTTCCCACTTCTCCCTAAGTCATATGTATTCTTCAACAATATCCTTATCTTTCTACAATAAATACTGAAAGAACACTTTCCTATCATTTGGTTATTACTGTCAACCATTCTCTTATGCAAATAATGAAAGCCTCATCGTGGCTTAGGGAACATGAATAGTAGCAACTGATTTGCACTTTGTCTTTTAGCATGGAGTGACTAATAACGTATAAAATGAATTTAATCAAAAAGACATAATTAACATGATATATATCCCTAACTAGGAAGAAAAAAAAGGAGTATAACAATTACTGAAAGTTAAAATGACAGGTCTTGGAAGCAGAGAAAGTAACATACACAATTATTTATATTTGTAACTGCCCACAACCTTGGTTTCCTGGGCTGGATAGAAATATGTAAAAAATATGAAGCCTATATGAAACAATAAAAAGAACAGCATTATAGACATTAAATAGTGATGATGATGATATGTTATGTGGCATCTGCCACATAACACCCCAGACTTAACGATAAGAAAGACAAAAAAGTCTGGATAGTGGACATTGCAGTACCTGGAGACAGCAGAATAGAAGAGAAAGAACTGGAGAAAAACACAAAATACAAAGACCTGCAAGTAGAACTAGAATGACTGTGACAAAAGAAAGCAAAGATAGTTGCAATAGTAATAGGTGCCTTGGGTAGAATCCCAAAACATTTGGAGCACCACTTGAACACCATCAGCATTGACAAAATCACTATCAGTCAATTGCAAAAGACAGCTTTTCTTGGGACAGTTTGTATCCTGTGACAATAAACACCATCAAACAACATCTGCCTATCCCAGGTTCTTGGGAAGGACTTGATAGGTGAATACAAATGCCAAATCCAATCTAAACATCTGGCTAACTGTGTGATCAACAACAATAATAATATAATAATAGAGAAAGCCTTGAATCAAACTCGGTTTCTGATTTCTTGCAGTTTTCTTAGCAGTATTATGAAAGTGGGTTGTCAGCTCTAGAATATTTTTTTTAAACTTTCTTGCCTACCATATCACTGTGGAATTTACAGATGGTCCCCATCCAAGTACCAACCAAGGCTGACCAACTTTGGCTTTTGAGATCAGCCAAGGTCAACTTCGTGCTGCAAACTAGCAGCAAAACAATATTCAGTAACTCAAAAATGGTTTCCTAAAAGTCTTGGAAAATAGCTTTTTACTTATGCTCAGCCCATCCCAAAAGCAGCAGCACATAACATAATAATCAAATAAGCTTTTTTGGATTCAGTGTAGAGTTTCAAGTAGTTCTTGAATTCATTGAAATTTAATAAATGATCTTCAGACAACAAAAACGAAACCTTAAGTTTTCATTAGAAATGCTGAGTACAATAGGAATTATATCAAAGTGGAGTATATATCTTGTTGGGTGGAGATATATACTCCATTTTTATATACCTTCTCTGATATCCTTGGTATTACTCTTGTTCCAAGCAACTGAAGGACTTGAAGACCTTGTTACCATCTCATTCACTTGCAAGAGCCAAGAGTATTTAGCATGCCACCCCTGCTCTGAAAAAGTTCTTTAACTTTGTTATGCCTGTGTTCCTCCTGCAGCACACAACACTCTTTAGTGTTTTTTAAATATATTACATCAGAGGCATTCAACTTCAAGTTAGTGGGAGGCCACACTGATTTTATTGGGGGGGGGGTCATTTGTTGGCTTCAGAGAGTCATGGGGCATTTGCAGCAACACAAGAACATTACAGGAGGGAGAGGGCCAATTTTTTCCTTCAGTTGTTTTGGTGTACAAATAAATGTGTTAAGATTTAAAGAGGTTTGATACATTTATTTCTCATCCTTCTCCAAAATATCAAAGAAAACATTACAATGTGGGTGCTGAATTTTACTGGTATCAATAAAAAATATTTAGAATGCCAAACTGCACAGGGAAACAGATACTTGCCTGCATAGCAAAGTATAAATACATCTAGTTTTACCACTGTGTATAATGTGTATTATTCTAGATACATTTACTCAAAAGTAAGCCTCATTGAATGAGGAAAAGCTTACTTCTAGGTATATGAGTATAAGATTGTTATTTAATGTTCCTTGTAGCCAGCTAGGATTTTCTGTTCTTGCTTTTAGATTTTTTTCCCCTAACTCTTCCTTGCAGAAATCATCTATCTTAGAAATATATTCTTAGATCTCTTTGCATACACAGCATATTTGAGAGCTCCCTTCAGATCTTCAGTAATTTCCAATAATATTCAAATTTGAGGACAGTGAAATCCAGTCAGATACCTTTATCTTTCTTTTCTGTAAGTATTATGTGGTCACTTTGGAGGTATATTTTTGGATCATTGTCTTGCTGAAACATCTAACCTCTTTTCATCTTCAGTTCCTTTTCTGACTGTAGGACATCAGCTTAAAGATCAAGAAAATATCTGTTAGAATTGCCCCAAAATTGAACAGATCTGCAAAACAGAACCACATATCCCTGCAAATGACCTGCTAAAACGCTTAGTACAGTAGATGCTTGAGGTGTGTGTCACAAGTCCACAAGACATTTGCATGGGAGAATTATCAGAAGAAAACAATTTCCAGATCTTATCACAAAAGTCATTGTTAAGCTAGCCATCCAGATTCATGATGTATCTAAATATACAGGAACCTAGGAAACTGATCTTTCTAGCTCTGAAATATCCCCAGGGCTTCAGACAAAGGTCTGTTGAGCTCTACCTGAAAATACCAGCAGGAATTGAATCTGGAACCTTTTGCCTATAAAACATAACATGGATCATAAAAGGAATAGTGGAAGGCTTGGAGACTTTCAGATACTGTTGAACAGTTGCTACAGAATCACTCACCTGCTGGTTGGTGCTAATAAGTGTTGGATGCCAACAGCATCCAGAGGACCACAAGTTCCTGATCCTTGATATGGCATCTACATTTGAGTTATTTTTAACCTATTTTACATAATCTGAGTCATTGCAAAGCTGAAATTGACAATATAATCTACTCATAATGGGCTTACTTAGATTTGAGCATTTACTTTGAACTGTTTGATGTAGTGTGTATTTCCTGGTGTGTGGGAAGTTCATACAAAGAGTGACTCGGACTCCGTAAACAGACATAAAGAAAGAAAGGTAGGTTTAATCTGGATATCTGATTACCCTTAAAATGTTATACTTCCTTGACTCCAACATTATAAAATACTTTCTCATTTATCTAAATTGCCTGAGGAAATAACATTAAATGTTTGCATAACTAGGAGTGCCACTATTTTAATTTTGAGACAGTTGGTTTTTTAAAGTCATTTCTGTCCCAATCCTTCTAAACCCCAAGTGTAATATATGCTAATTTTCACATCTTCTGTTCATAAGAGAAAGGGAGATTAAAATATTTTAGCAAGGGTGATTGTTTTTATCCCTTCAAGCTCCTGCTTCATGCAGATAATTATTACGCAATTAAGATCTATTGCTGAGTTCATCATTGGGTGACCACCTTTTCTGGTATCATGGGCTGAGAAGGTAATGGGGATTATAAGGGAGACAGGAAGGGAGGAGGCAATTTTATTAGTATTGTGTGGGTGCATATTACAGGAGACATGGGGAAAGATGGCTGAGATAGGCAACCACACTGAAGAAATTGCTTGGGTTCTTTTATGTCCTATATGGAGCATACAGAAGTGAAACAAACAAGTGAATAATCAAGTCATTGCAGAAAGCCAGGAATTTACAGCATGGTCTGGTGCATGCTAGGGTTCATGCATTAGATTTAAGTACATGAGACATGAAAATCACAATCTAAACATAACGTGAAAGTCAAGTGTTAAAGCTTCTTGGGACCTTACCTATAGTGCAACAATCAGCTATTATGACTTTTAGAAGAAAGTGTCCCTTCTGAGTAGATCTTTACTATCGAGTAAGCCCATATTCCCAAGAATGTTTATTCTTGAGTTGTATAGTATTTTGGGGCACATATTTCTTAAGGCTTGGCAAGTTGTTCGACTTTTCTTCTGACTTGGTTTGAGAAGTCCTCTGCCTGAAGTTGGTCTAAGCTCAGACCTGCATATCCCTACATTTTTTTTTAGCCAAACAGGACATAATGCAAATGCAATGATTTATCCTTGGCCTTTATATCTTTCACCCATAAGAAGCTAGACAATTTAGCAGGTGGAAGACATTGTGTACTATAGGAATAGGTCAGATCAGCAAGACTGAGAGAAAAAGGAGAATATAGTAAACTCTTGATTTAACAAACCTCAGTTTAACAAACTTCAGAAACAGCAGACTTTTTTTTTCTTTTGGACTTCACTCCCTTCAATTGAGGGTTTGTTAAGTCATAATTTTATTACAAATGATACCATTCACATCAGTTGAATAAGTATTGTTACTGATTCTCTTGCAAGGTCTTCCTGTTGCTATGTCTGCTTTTTGCTGTAGGGAGCATGTTTTGCAGTTAACAGTTTAGGAGAAAAACACTTTATTATACCTAATACATATATGCAAAGTGTGGGATGGGGGTGGGCATTAGACTTTCCTGCCTTGTCCTATTTGGACCAATTTATGTAAATAATGCATGATGATGGCTAACAAGATGTTTTCAAAGATGTTTGTAGTGCCAGTCAGGACCCAGTCCCCAAAAGTGTTTTTTTTTTTTTTAAAGGAATTGTTTCAGTGTTGTGGCATTTAAGAAAGTGGTGATGCCTGGTTTTGATCCTTAACTTTAACACTTTTCAGTCTGACACTGACTGAATAATAGAGAAAAGAAAATTACGTTATCGGTTAAAATGATTGATGCATTAAAAAAAATGCTCCGATGTTATTCTGAAGCTTTCCAATTCTGGCTGAACTTTAATACCCAGATCCATATCACTCTGCATGTCTGGCAGTGAAGCTACTTATGTTGATTTGCTGATCATGTTTTACTGTTAATATGAGTGAGAATTTGTGAATTTTCAGAAGTTCCTGAAGTACAACTTCCAGCAAACCTGGCTGATGGAAGGGGGTGTCAGAACTTGCAGCTCGTATCTGTTGTTGTTTTTTTATCTGAATCAGTAAACAATTGCATGTAAATTGTAACTGTGGATTCAGATTTGCAGAATGAATTTTTCAATGTTGTGTGAGCTTCTGTTCACTTGAGGTTCATTGAAAAATGCATTTGTCTAGGGTGCCAAAACCTTTGGGTGCAACTGTATTTATAATAGTAGTAGTAATTGAAAAGTTAAAAATATCTACTCCTGAAGAAGCATTTATTCTCCTTTAGTTGCTCAGGAAAATAGACTATTTGTAGTCCACCTTTTCTGTAGCAAGTAAAGATTTTCAGTTAGATCTTTAAAACTTGGGGACTGAGAAATCTAGGGTGTGGAGCTTGAAATATCTTCTTACTGATGTAGGGAAAGATAAAGAATGAGGTGTGAGAAAGAAGGCAAAAGAAAATTAAGATCATACTGTATCTCCCTTCAATAAAAAAATAATGTTGCAACAGATAGCAGATAATAAGAGAAAGGGCATGACCTCAGTTACTAGCCAAGGAAGAAGGGTAATATTTCATTCTGCTTGCATGCTCCAATTGTTTGTGGAGGAGTTGGCTTTGCTGTTTGATTTGTGTAAGTTGCTCAAGGTCTTTAGGATGGAGTAGAATGTACACCAGCTAGATAGGTATTGATTTTGTCCTATGCATTTAATCAACACTCTCATTATTGATGCCTTGCCTTGCTTAGCCAAGCTCACAGAGTTGATGGAATGAAAGAACATTTGGCTGAGAGACTCTACCGATTGATTGATTGATTGATTGATTGATTAGATTTATAAGGCTGCCCAGCTCAAACAATGTGATTCTGAGCAGTGCACAGCATAAAATAACAAAATAAAGAAATATACCTGTAGAGCACAAAGGAGCTCTACAGAGGGAAATAAGGACTGATATCTAATCCTGCTCCTAACATCATCCCATCATCCTGGCTCTGTCTCTCAGCCTCTATATGTGAATCAAAGAAGTGTTAGCAGTCCTTGATGAGGCATTGTATCATTTAATGCCTGAAAGGGGCTAGTTTATTTGAAGTGCAAGATAATCACAACATCTTTCAGCCATTCCATCTCAGCAAGTGCCCTATGTTGTTATTACCTGAGCAAGGCTTGTCACAAACAAAGAACTTCTCCAACTGGTACATTCAAGATATGTTGGGATTTTAATTCACAGAATTCCCAGTCAAGCTACTGGAAGGTAGGAATTGTGAGAATTATACTCCTAACAAGTGTAATTGGTTGGGCAAAAATAGTGATTAACCAAACAAAGCCTAATATCTTAGCTTGTGAATATTTATACGTTTCTCTAAGTCAGTTTTTTTCTAAACATTATTTCAGAGAGCCCTATTAATTTTTAGCACTCTCCTAATGATACTTTTCCCGTGATTGTCTGTAATATGTAATCCAAGTAGCTTACATATAAAAATAAATTACCACTTTGGTGAACAGTGCCTATGTGGGCAAGTAGCTTAGTAATTTTCAGTTGACTGTGCAAAAGTCCTTATACTTTGTCATAAGGGAAGAGTTGAATTGATTCAAATAAGGCATCTGAAGTACTAGCTGTGCCAGATTTGTACTGAGTAGAGAGATAAACATGAATGATTAAAACTTACCTTTTCATAGGTGAATGCTAATTGAAAATTTGCTTTGCATTAAGCCAGGATTCTGTAATGTGCTGTGAGGTCTGTTTCGGGGTGGGGAGGAAAGATAAAGACTAGCTAAGCAGCACTCTTTCTAAATATCATTATTTTGTCTTTTTAGAAAATATGTGTTATCTTCCAGGCTGGGTGTAGTTTGACTACATTTTTTAAAAAATTGGGTTTGCTTCAGTTGAATTTGCCTAAGGCTACATTCCTGTGTTTGTTCTTGGTTTAGTGGATTGGCTGTACACTTTCATAGCCTGCTTGTCCTACTGTTCTTTTTGGACCTTGTTGCTTCGGTGTGATTAAACCTTGCATGCTGTGAATGGAAACATTTCATTAATTAATTTTATTCTTGAAACAGCATGTATGTGAAGTTGCTTAGGAAGTATGTGTTCACTGGGTAGTCATTGAGAGGTGGGGGACACACGATTTTATTATTGTTGTTGGTTGCACAGTCAGCCAGTTGTTTAGACTGGATTTGGCATTTTTATCTACCTATCGCATCCTTCCCAAGGACCTGGGAGTAGGCAGATGTTGTTGTTTGATGGTGTTAAGGTATCATTGCAGGATATAAGCTGTTCCAAGTAAAGCTGCTTTTGCAATTGGCTGGTGGTGGTGGTGGTGGTGGTGGTGATGATGATGAAATAAAAACTCAGTTCTTGATTTATAATATTTTGACAAAAAAGATTGGAGAAACTGAGTTTTACTCTATCCTTAATACTGAAGTTCAGTAGATCACTGATTTCTTCTTTCCTCAGACCTACTAGAAACATAAGTTACAAGTGAACAAGTGTCTGGGCATTCTGGGAGTTGTCATTCAATACATAAAACACCATGAAATGGAGCTAGACTGACACCATTAAAAAAGGAGATCCATCAGAAAATGCAGGTCTGTTTTCATCTTTTCTGGGTAAGGTACAGGATGTAAAACATTTAAAAGACAAAATTCCAAATCATATTTTTATATAAAGGATTTCTGAAGAAGAATGATCTAAGAGTAAGCTTTGCTCTTTAATTATATTAGCAAGTATGCAGAGGTAATCCAGTAGATACTTGGACTTTGGACTAAGTCTAACATCAAAGACTCTTGAATAAACTTAGAGGGCCCTGGGGGAGAGAACAGGTTTGTTAACAGATTGGATAAACAAAGGAAGCAAAGAGAAGAAATAAATATTTTGTGAAGGGAATGAAAGAAACGGGTTGACTCTAGTTCTAGTAATTACCCTTCAGATAGGATTGGAACAGCTGAATTAAATGCAGATAAAAACAACCAAAATGAACCGAAGACTGAAAAGGCTACAATCCTTTGGACTTTTTAGATTTAGGGGGAAAAATAACTAACTTGTAGGTCATGATCCTAAATTATGCCTGGTATAATAAAAGGTTATTGCATAAAATACTAGGAAAATGAAACTAAATGGCTTATTTACAGGGAGTCTTCGACTTACGACCACAATTGGAACCAGAACTTCCATCGCTAAGCAATGTGGTTGTTAGGCAAAACATCATGTGACCACACCACTTAGTGACGGCAGTCCCTGTCATTAGGCCAGGACAGTGCCGTCATTAGGCCAGGACCTCATGCTACTCCTGCCCTGCCACACACGCCTTCACTTCAACTCCCCCAACCCGCCTATCTCCCCCCCCATCTCTGACTTTTTGGCTATCCTGCACTGTGTCACCTACCCCTGTCACTCCCTGCTGCCTGCAGCTGACCTTCCTCCTGCTGCTGGCCCGGGATCCAGGTATTGGGTGAGGGTGCAGCCCTGGGATGTGCGCATTGAGCATGGCAAGGAGGCGGAGCCTCATCTGCTGAAGGGAGCTTGCCAGGCTGAGGGAGGAGGTAGCGGGACGGCAAGGTGGTGGCGCTCTCCATCACCAGGAAAGGCAGAAGAGCCGGTGGTGGTTCCCCAGGCAAAGGTGGAGGCTGTGTGGGAGGTGCTGTTTGGGGTGGCAACAGAACTGGAGGGAGTGGAGGAATGTGCAGGTCTGTGACTGCTGTACAACTGCCAGTGATCATCTCTACCTGTGGCTTCACCACTCCCCCATTGCCACAGGGTTCAACGAATTAGGTTTGGACTGAGATGATTTGCAGATGAGTTGTAAAGGAAGATGAATTGCACAACAGAAACCTGTGCGTGATGGAGTTTTCAGTGGCACAGCTGTTGCACAGGAGCAGTCCCACTCTTTGGCATAAGAGACCTTAATCCAGTGGCCCAGAGCACTGTTACGGCTGGAGACGTCTCCTGCTGCAGTGGATGGCCTGGACATCTATGTGGGGGATAGCAGCAGAGAGCAAGGCTATCAGGAAGGAGGGGGTGCATTCCAGGAAAGGAAAGAAGACAAAAGACAACACAGTCCGCAAGGGGAGTGTGGAAAGCATAAGAGGTTCAGGATAGCCACTCCCTAGAATCTCCCATGGTATATCCACACTCCACAACACCTGCTGGGCCTACCTTCTTGACTGTTGGACTGTTGATCAGTCTCCTCCGCTCAAGTCCCAGGGCCAGACTTCACATGCAGGGATAGACAAATTCCCTCTCACTGAGAGTCGAAGACCCGTCAGCTATCCTTACCTGGTTTGACCTGTCTGCTAGATGGCTTACCAGGGTGGGGCCACTGCGCATTTACAGCTATTTGGAGCCACAGGTGAGAGCTGAGTGCCAGGTGGGGACCAAAGGTGAATGAGCAGCCCTAGAAAGGGCATAGTAGGCCCCTCCACCAGAGGTGCTACCCCTTCCTGGACACCCCATACACCCCAGTCTTGATAAGGTCAAGTCAAAAAGCCATGCTCCATTTTGATCCATGCTCATTCACAAGAGTGACCTCAGGATCAGCAGTCTTCTTCTGGAGTGTTTCAGTATTAGATTTATTTAGGCAGACACATGGCCTCAGCCTTCCAACATCATTTAGCACTTTAGTATCTGCTACAAGAGAGATGCAACTTTTGGAACACTGTCCTCTGTTTTACTAGCAATTTGCAACTCACTTGTATGTGTGAGAATCACAAAGACCACAGTGAGGAAGAACTTTATAATTACCTATAATTGCTGCTTTTTGTTTTGTTTTGTTTTGTTTTTTGGAGTGGTTGCCTGGGAATTTACACAACTTGCCTTCTGGTCTGATCTCAGGTAATATCACTGCTCCTTCTGGTCCATTATTTATTTATTTGTTTATTAAATTTGTCCCCCGCCCATCTCCCCCCAATGGGGGACTCTGGGCGGCTCACAACACGTTAAAACAACAAATAAATGTACAATTATGTTGGTCTTAGGAATTGTAGGAATTTGGCAAAGCCATATCTGTAATCATATGGGATCCATGGGGCAGATTGCTCACCAAACATTTATATAAATACTAGCAGGTTCCGAACAGGGCTTTGGACAGATACATAACCTGTGAAGGTTAATTCATAGATGACCACTTGGAAGAACTGCAATTAGTCAGAAAAAGTGGAAGGACTTGTTCATCAGTCAGACCCAACTAAGTGATACCAAACATGACTTCAACATTCTACTGTTGACGGATTTGACCACTGTTCTACTGTTCTAGGATTTGAGGCCATCTGCTCTGCATCTTTTCATATGTGATTAATGTTCCTAGGGTATAATTTTCCTTTGGTGGTTGTTTGATACAATATGATGCTTTGACTTGTGCTTTTATAATCAGAACTAACATTTTATCTGATTTCTTTGAAAAAAAATTGTGAACATTGGAATGGACATTGGAAATTTAAAGTAATTCTGTGTGTTCTTATATATGGCACATTAACATTGTTAATAGCTAATGTGTTCTTTTAGATGGTCCTAGACTGTTATTGCCACACTATGGATGAGGTTACAGACTTAACATATGATCTTTCATAGGGTTATGTGGAAGTAAACCATAATTTAGGGCAATGCACATAT
Source organism: Liasis olivaceus (assembly GCA_030867105.1). Classification (NCBI taxonomy): domain Eukaryota; kingdom Metazoa; phylum Chordata; class Lepidosauria; order Squamata; family Pythonidae; genus Liasis; species Liasis olivaceus. The sequence goes on from CM061349.1 coordinate 58,584,891, forward strand.
GTAGGATTGATTCCATACAAAACCCCATGTTTTACTTGATTTTTACTGGATCAATTTTTATTGATCACCACTTTTGCTTTAGCAGATACCTTTCTTATGGGCAAATTAGAAATTGAAGTTTAAAACAAATTCTACTGTGTTGAACATACCAAAAAGCAGTTGAAGGGTTAAAACTGGTTTGAGTAATTGACTAGGGTTTAATTTAGACCACAGTTTCTGGTTTGCACATTAAGCCAAGCCATAAATCTGCTAAAGAAAATCTAAATTCCAATGTATTTCTGTTTCCAGCTGCATAGGAAAAATGTGTGAAGCTGAGCATACAATACAGGCACATGTGTGTTACATACAAACATAAAAAATGCAGAGTACGATCTGAACCTTTTTCAGATCCAGGTCTTATTCTTTATATAAATCTCCCCATCTGGATAAATTGCATGCTTCCACCAGAAGAGGGTGTGTGTTTGTGCACACATGTGTGTGTCCAACCTGTTTCTTTGGTCTTTTTTATTTGCTTTAGGAGAATCATGATGGTTAAGTAGTGAAATAGGTACCTTGCATTTTGCAGATAGTATATATGGACAGTGAACTGAAAACTCTGCAAAGCAGGCAGAAATTAGAGAAATAGCAAGGCCAGCTTCCAAGATTTCTTTCCTGTAATTCATCAAAATGGATGCTGTCCTTGTCTCTCAGGAGTTGAATTTGCATTTATTTGTATATGGGGTCATTCTTGGCAAGTGCAATAGAGAACTCCTTATCCTGATTGTTCCAGGAGCTTTACTTTAAAACAAGTGCTGAACCTCTTAGCAATCATTAAGTATTCAGAGTGGGAATGAGAAGGAAGGAAACATAAGACCTGTTCTCAATCCTCCATAGAGGGAAGAAGCAATATTGTCCTAGCAGAGCCCTCTTTTAAAATTTTAACTGTGCTCACCCTTCTCCAGGGGAGAAGTATATCAGTGAAATTGTATTAAAAGTGGCTGATTATGAACATGGCATCTTCAGAGCAAGATTCATTATAAACCTTCCATACTTCAAGAGTATTTTGTATGTGGCCTTTTAATCTGTTTCCCAATTTTGAATAGCTTGTACAGTAACAAACTAAGGAGAGAAAATGCTTTCTTCGTGGACAAGTAAGGCAGAAGAATTCTTGCCAAGAACACATCGCATTCAAAGCATTAGTACAGATTTGAATTTTGTTTAGAACTAAGTGAAGTAATTGAATGGGTTTGTCACTCCTTTTAACCTCTCCTTTCATAGTCTCTCACCAAACCTAGATATCCTAAAATACTGATTATAATTCATTTATTTTTGTTTTAAATATTCTCTTCCACCCACACCACTCATTAATGGAAGTGCCAACTTGAAGAGTCAGCTAATTCTGCATGATGATGAATCTAATTAGTAATATTTAAATAGCCAAAAAATGCTCTTCAGTGTTTCATTTGATCAGTGATCCATGTTTCTGCTCTTTTGGATTGTCACTCCTAGATCTGATTTGATAGAAGCTCATACAAAACACAGTATTTTATGAAGTTGTATTAATATTTCTCTGAAAGACAATGTTTTGTCCAAGTGAGGAGAAAATATATTTCTACTACTACCTAATGAAACTTTGTAAGCTGACAAAGTTTCAGCTTTTTTAATATGACAATAGGAAATAATTACTAAATGCATAATTGGAGATAATTTAGTTTAAATTAGCTGGGGCCTTCTTTCAAGCTGGCACAGCTGGGGCTTCTTTCACACGCCTGCCTCAAAAAGACCCCTTCTGACCAGGTCCTTCTTTTACACAGGCACAGCTGGGGCCTTCTTTTATGCGCCTGCTTCCAAAACCTTGCAAGAAGGCTGTGTGCGATTTAGACACAGCCAAGTGTGATTTGTACAAGAGGCAGGCGTGGCATCAGGAAGACGGCCTAGTGTGGCCAGTAGCTGCTTTGCAAAGGGCCAGGCCGGGCGTGCCTCAGCAGCAGCAGCAGGAAAAAGACGGTGGAGGGCAGCAAGGCCGGCAGGGCCAGCGAATGCAGCGCAGCAAGGGTGGCAGAGGCCGTGGAGTGCAAATCAGCCAAAAGGGCAGAGATGGAAGGGGAAGATAGGTGGGTGGGGGGAACTGAATAGGAGGCAGTCCCTTACCTTACCAAAGCTCAGGGCTGGGAAGGACCAAGCCGAGAATGGCTTGGCTTGGGGTGGGTCCTTGGCTAATGACCGGTGGGATTAGGTTAATGACGACAACCAGGATTGCCATCGCTAAGCGATGTGGTCATGTGATGTGCTTTACAACCGCATTGCTTAGCAATGGAAATTCCGGTCCCAATTACAGTGTAATTTGAGGACTACCTGTATTTACTCCCATCTCTGCTGTGAAAACTTATTGGATGGCTTTGGGGTAATCGTTATCATCAGCCTAATACAGCTTACAGGTTTATTTTTATGAAGGGAAAGAGGAGGAAGAATGCTATGCACACTACCTTAAATTATTGTAGGAAAGGCAAAACATAAATCGAATGAACAAATAATGAACAAGTACTGATGTATACAATGAGAGTAAATGGCCACATTTTAAACAAAGTATGCTCACTGAAATAAATCATTCTTAAGCTTCTGATTTATCTTTCCCTCTGCTTTCTTCTTTTTAACTTTTGTTATTTGATTGCATTGTTGTGTATTATTTTCAGTTAGCACCCTGTGAGGTAAAGTAGTTTTAGAGACCACAGATAAGAATAGGCCCATACATTTTTTTAAAAAGTTTCTGAAAGGGTTCTGACTTCAGCTTTTGATGACAGCTTTTCTAGTATCAAAAAAGTGACATCCAAAGGACCCCATTGAAGGGGATGGTCAGACTGGAGGCTTCGTAGTTATCCTGTATCCCTAATGTGAGGGGAAATTTAGACATGGCATTGGTGTAAATTCTTTCTCTCCTGTCGTTCACATGAGAATGAAATAGAATTCATTCATATAACACTGGCAGACAAGAAAATGAATAAACTGTGCCCATCCCACATTTCCATGTGCCACTATGAGCCAAGCAGGATATTGAGTTTGTCATAGATGTCTGATGGTGGAGAATTCTAACTAGGCAATAAGGTTACCTGTAAGTGAACATTTCGGAATTCCTTGACACTCCCCAAGAGATCATGGTGAAATCCAGTGCCAGCAAATAGAACATGAATTTATTTAAATTAAGTTTGGGAGTTATCCAAAAACTTTTGTTTTCTCAGTACAAAGACTAGGTGAGCTTTCACAGATTTGCAGTATAGATGGCATTCCCTTTTTATAATTTGGGTTGTAAAAAAAAAAAGCAAAAGCTTTGGATCTGTTGAAAAATGATTTGAATTATAACATTTTTCAGACAACAGGATGCCCATATGCTTGAAACTGCTTATAAAGTTTAGGTGTTCTTTCCTGTTAAAGTAATCTTGAATATGTTCCTGTGATGAATACAGAATTTTGGGGGAGATTTCTCTCATATTTAAGTACAGGTAGTCCTCGACTTACAAACATTCGGCAATCGTTCGAAGTTACAACCGCACTGAACGAAAGCTGGTTATGACTGGTCCTTGGAATTCTGGCCATCCCAGCACCCTCACAGTCACATGATTGCAATCTGACCACTTGGCACCCAGCTCACACTTACGACTGGTTGCAGCACCCTGCAATCATGTGATCACCATTTGTGACCTTCCCTGCAGGTTTCCCCAGAAAGTCAAAGCCTTGCTGCACTCGTGTCCACAGCTCCAGCCACCTGCACACGTCCTCCCCCACCTGGCAGCAGCCACTTACCTGCCTATTGGCCTGCTTGCAAGCCACCTGGGACTTGCAACTTTCTGCCAGCTTCCCCACTGACTTTGGTTGTGGGAAACCAGCAGGAAGTTGCGAGGAGGTCCTCACCTAATGACTGCTGCAATTCAGTTAATGACAGCAGTTGGGACTGCAAGGATTGCTATTGCTAAGTGATGCGGTCACATCTTACGACTGCATTGCTTAGCAACAGAAATTCTGATCCCAATTGCTGTCATAACTTGAGGGCTACCTGTGTAGCATGCAGGTGGAAGAACCAGCAGGCTCTTTCATGAAGGTCTTATTCTGACCATGATGCCATCCTATCCTTTCTCATTGTGCTTCTGTCGTCGCATTTTTTTCACATCACAGTTAGTTTGCCATTATTTTTGGCCCTCTGATTCCCTTTCCAATTCCTCCAAACCCTTCCGATTTGTTCTAAATCCAGTCTGTCACATCTACTAAAAATACTGATGAAGACCATACAGGGCCCTTCTGGTAATGGAAAGGACAGTTGGATGGGTAACAATTTGATTCTGGTTCTATTATTGACATAAAGGTAGTATTTGTTCTAGTCTATTCATATTGGATCAGTAATAAAAGTGAAGTAAAGTTATTGAACAAAGGATGACTGATTGGTACAAATAAGAGAGAGTAGTGTTAATTTCAGATTATTCTTCTGTAAAATCATATGACCTTGTGTTCTTGTGCCTTCCATCTTGAAATCTAATAAATGAGCTCGTTTAACTGATCTTTTGGCATTTTTAGTACCAAAGAGTAGCTAAAAGCTTATTAACTGTCTTTTTAAATGAACATGTCAGTGTCTCTTTTTTTAAGCTTCATTTCCCATCAGCACTGATAAAGAACAGAAAAGGAAGTTTAAAACCTGCCCTTTATAACAGTACTTTATGATTAGATTACAATGGAGAGGCTTAAGTGTCCCTTCCCCAATCTTTAACTCCTCCCTCTAAAAGCTTCAGCTTAAATATTGGTGGGAAAAAGGATGAATACAATGTTAATCCTGTTACTGTTTCATTTTTACTGGATGCTGACCTTCCATCATCATGTCTCAAAAAGGCAGTGATGGGAAGATTAAGTATGCGTTTACTGGCAGTTAAGTGACTGTTTGCAGGAAGCAAGTGAGCAAACATCATGATCATCTCCTACTTAGTTTATGCTTTTTTGTGCAAGTTATTATGATCCAATCTGTGTCCATTCCTTTCTCACCAAATTAGAGAGTGTACAGCTGAATATAAACAGAACTGCTTCAACTAATATGTTGCCCTGGTTACCAGTCCTGACCAATACTGCCTTGCCACACATGCTGATGCAAGATGATCGCAGCCAACTTGGTGTAGTAAACTTGGGAAGAGAAGATTTGTCAGAGTGTTTTGACTTTGCTCATGCAATAGAGTTTAGCTTTCATCTTGGATCCATTTTCATATAAGAACCATTGGAAATCGCTGTCAATAGCACTAAGACTAGGCCACAGAAATTAACTCTCTTGACGATCCAACTAGCTAGGCTTTGCTGAAAGTTCACCTCACCTGCCTAAATATGTTCAAGTAAGCTGTGTACAATAATCAGTTCAGATTATCAAGTAGATTTCCAGTGCTGATGAGGAGAATCATAGGATATCAATTAAATGTTTTTGAGAACTGTATGATTAACTAGATGGTTTGAATAATGTAATACAGCTATGCAATGACTTAATTTAGTTAATTGTATCCATTCCCGACATGGAAAACTTAATATATATATATATATATATATATATTTTTTTTACCCTTAATCTGTTTCAGTAATAGTTATGCCCGTGTGCGAGCTGTGGTGATGACCCGTGATGACTCAAGTGGTGGATGGTTACCGCTTGCAGGGGGTGGACTAAGCTGCGTCACGATTTTCAAAGTCATTCAACAAGAAGAAAGTGGCTGTGCTGATTTCCTTGTACATGGGGAGCGTCTCAGGGATAAAACGGTAAAAATAATTATGTCTGTTTTGTGCCATTAATGGTAAGTCAAAAGGGAAGTAACTCCCTAAGTAACAGTTAATTTAAATTTTGGAACACCCTGTCGTTTCTATGTATGTGTATGTTCCTCCACTGTTTTCTTTCTCTTCACATGAACAGTATATGTATATATATGCACACACACAGACATGCGTATGTACACACTCATGTGTACACCTAAAGGCATTCTGTTAAATGGTTTTAAATTTCAAAATACATATAATTTTTTTTATAGTTTGATCATTTAGGAAGTATCATTGGATTGCATTAAATGCAATTAATTGGAAAATCCATTAAAATATGCATATTTCTTGCATTTGAGACACCTAACAATGTTTTAAAGTGACTTGTAATGACTCTTACAATAAAACTATAAAGAACATCATGAAATTGCAAAATTGGAAACAGATGAGTAGTACTGTTAAATTTATTGCAGTCAGTGTTAAAGTGTTAAGTCAGTGTTCCCCATGCTGGATGGGGAATTCTGGGAGTTGAAGTCCACACATCTCAAAGTTACCAAGTTAGAAAAAATCTGTATTACACGAATCCATTTCAGGATAAGCAACATTATACAAACTATAGAAAAAGTGTAAGAAGTAGTAGGCAAATAAATTAGAAGCAGGAGCTAAAATAAGATAAAATCTAACTAAATCTAGTGCACATTGCATTATTCACTGAACCTCTACATACTTTCTGTTTTTGCTTCATGCATCAATTCATACATTGCCTTTTGTTCTTTACATTTCACACATCTCTCTTTTTGAGGATCTTATCAGTTTCCTCTTTCTCTTCACTTTTCCTTCATATATTGATCTTGTAGCATGTTTCATACTCCCTGTATGACCAAAACATCTCAGTTTCCTTCTTTCATACTAATCATTTCTGTATTCAATCCATATTCATTCAAACCTTATTCATTCTTGACTTTATCTCTTATTTTGCCATACATATCACTTTTTCAGTTCATAAGTGAATTCCACTTCAATTCACTATTCTGTTTTTCCTGACATATCCAACCCTCGCTTGCATGGAATACAACGGTCAGAATTGTGCATTTACACACAGAGATTTTTAATTCTTTCAATAAATGTTCATTCCTCATAATACACCAGGTAATAGCCATTACTTTTTTACTGGCATTGCACATCTTACAAACATTTTTCCATCTTTAGAAAACATTCTACCAAAGTATACAAATTTGCTCTGTTTTTATGCCATTTATACTTAACTTGCAATTATTTACTCCATTTTCCTTGTCAAATATAACTACCTTGGTTTTTTATTCATTAATGCTGAAATCCATTATCCTTATTCTTACAGTATACTGTATCTAACATCACTGCAAATCATTTGGGTTCTTAGCCAACATTATTGCATCATTTGCATGCATTTTCATGTCCTTGACTAATATGCTTCTAAAATTATTGCAAGCATTCCATATATGTTTATTAATAAATGCATTAACAAACAAAGGAATATCACACATCCTTACTTATCCTTCTCAGTGTTGAATCATTTCTTTATTTCCATGCATGCTTTACTACCATCATATACCACTCTTATTACATCTAGCAACCAACATTAAATTCCATAATTGTACAAAATGTTCTGAAATACATTTATAAACTTTATTATACACTTTCTTTAAATTAAAAATGTACAATAAACTTTATTGCTTTCATATATTTCTCAGTGACTTGCTGAAGGGCAAAAGCTGCTCTGCATACGCTTTGTTTCTCATAATAATGTCCTGTTAGCTGCCCAGTGTCACTCTGGCAGGTGGGCAGCTGTATAAATCAGTTAAATAAATCAATAATAAAGTTGCACTGTACTTCACAATTTTCACTCATTGTCATATCTCCTACCATTGACGACTTCTTCATCCTTTTTTTCTTAGGTATTAACAATATTAATAGTGTTCTTTTAGATTCCAATTTTCAGTTTATCACTGTCATTCCCATATAGCAGTGTTGTCCAAACTTGGCCACTTTAAGATGAGTGGACTTCAACACCCAGAATTCCCCAGCCAGCCATGCTGGCTGGGGAATTCTGGGAGTTGAAGTCCACTCAAAGTGGCCAAGTTTGGACAACACTGCCATATAGAATCTCTGAAGGACTCCTTCCAGCATTCCCTTACTTCAGCTTTATCCAAATTATTTCATTATTTAGCAGTTCATAGGAGATCTAACAGGTGTGTCACATGTGTAACAAAAGCTAAGTTTTATCTAAATCATGCTCGTGTTATTCTGTGCAGGCTAGGCTGTGTAATCTAAAAACTATTTTGCAAGTGAAGTTACTGTTGCCATCAACTTACAACTAGGAGGTAGATGATGTGTGCTGACACACTCAGGATGTATTATTATACAGAGTTGTGTGGAGGGGGGTTGTTTGTTTGTTTTATTGAACAAGCGAAACATCAAGACAAAAAAAAAAGGTAAGATAAGCCAAGAGCAAAAATAGGTATTCAAAAAGGAAAGAAAATAATAGAATATACGTATGCACAGTAATATATATAGATTATGCTATCAAAATTGAATTTTAAAAAGTTGAGATAACTTAATCTTCAGTCTTAAGAATGTAGATTGTGGGAAAATGCAACAACAACAACAACACAAATTTTTTTGGTGAAAACAGACTTTGTGCCAGAAAAATGAAATGATAAATTGCAGGAAATCAGCAGACTAAATGGGTTATTAGTTGCTTCTTTGGTGTAGAATTGTTCATTAGTATAATTCAGATAACCATTTCTTGCATATTATCATGCTTATAGGTGCAGCTGGATATAACTATTCATTGAATTGCTGATAAATCAAGAGCTCTTTAAACATTGCTCTAGTTCGATGAAAGCTGTATTTACATAAGACTAGGGTTACAACTCAGCCAGAAGGGCAGGGACCAAGACCTGGGATTGTTATTTGGAAAATCCCTGGATAGTTTACTTCCTTTAAATGTTACCTATAACCATGCAAGATGCCCTCAGAAAAAGGCAGCTCCCACATAACTGGGAAACCATCAGCCTGTTGCATAGTAATCCAAGTAATATCTGCCCAAAGTGCCTATTTTGCCATGTAAATTAAATGTAGAGTGATCTTGTGAAACTGCCTGCTTTATTCATACTCTCAACAGAGCAGGTGCTAAATAATATAGCCTTTGAATGTATAAAGATCTAGTCATAATCATTAGTATTAAATATCTGTTCATTTGCTATTTAAATGAATGTCTTCCAATTCTTACCAGCATACATGTGGTAAGGTGTAGGGTATAGTGAATGGTGTTGCAAACTAGATTTGGGTCCTTTTGTTACACATCCAGCCTTTAATTTCTTTTTCTAACTCTTTTTCTGTCCTTTTGTAACAACCATCAAGCCAGGGAGGGATGGCTAGGCTTCTTAGGTTCTTTTGTCAAAATCTCCACTGGTCAAGGGCCATCCTGGTTAAATCTGCTAGCAGGTTCATTAGTTTGATAGTTAGGCTGCTACCACCTATCCAAATGGAAACAACTGACTGAGCCCCAAGCCTGTTCTCCTTACTAACATATTAAGCTTACACAACAACTGGGGAATAACTCTTTCCCTCATGAAATATAGTAAGAATCAGAATAACTGTTGGAGTAATTAATTCTGTGAACAAGAATGATAATTATAAAGCAAGATTCAAAGAAGATGTAGAGTTGCAAAACACACAAATACAAACAAATAAAAAGAACACATAGAAGCTAACACAAATATCTGTTTAGCTGGCTGGACAATTCTGGGAGTTGAAGTCCACCCATCTTAAAGTGGCCAAGATTGAGATAGACTGTAACATACTGTGAAATCTAGACAAATGTTTCTGGACACCCTCAGCATCAGGAGCTGCACACTCAAATATAAAATACTAGATAAAACATTAAAGCCACAAAATGCAGTTAAAGCCAAAAAGGAGCTGCTTTTTCCAGAAAGAAGGAAAAACTGGACTCCTACAAGATCACATGGCTCTGAGCTTATTCTGTCGCCACCCTTACAGTTTTGCATAATGTTGCCACCAGCAAAAAGGAGGAGTGTGGTTAATAATAATTTATGTTTGAATATCCTCAAAAGTGTCATCTCGGAACCTGAAGCAAATTGTTCAAGATAAAGATGCAGTTTGGTAAAGTTTAGCATGGGAGTAGTGGCATAATTGCTTGGAATAAGCTAAATCATGATGAAGGAGAGCATTAGTATGGGCGGGAGAGAAAGTTTCAGCATATTGTCCAATTCTGTATGGTATGATCCTGCGTTTATATGCATACACACGAAACCTTGAAACTGATGAATTTGCTTGTTGTGCTCCTTCCTCTTTTGATCTTCTGTCTTAAATTTTGCCATCTTGTACCCCTGGCTATCCGACTGAGCAATGCCTTTAGTATTGTTGCTCCAATATAGTCAACAAATGGCATTGCTGCTGCCATCTTTTACTGGCCTAGGTAGCATTGACCTTTTTACTACCTGAAGAAACAAGGACAACTGGATTCCAAATATTTGGCTTCCTTTTCTCTGGAAACATGTTATTTTAGCTGCCAAGTCAGAAAGCAGAAAGAGATAAGAAGAGAAGCTGCTACCAGGGAGAAAACCATAAGAGAATGAAGGAAGAGAAGACTTGGCAGAGTGATTTGCTTGCTTTCAGGGAGGAAGATGTGTTTGCTACCACTTCTGTACTTAGAGTGAGCATGCACCCAGGCAAGCAAGGGGCATATGCTATCCCCTAATGATATCACCACTGTTGGCTAGCTGCGGAGGAAGGAAACAAATCACTACCTGTGATACTCCTATGTAAGATGTGGTCTTTCCCATCATTGAACATGTACAAATAGAGAAGAGTGCAACAACAATGATTCTCCTAATTGCAGATATATGCCATGTATGTTTGGGATGGAGTCAAAGGTTCTGAGCAGCTAGCATATGCTTTTTATGATTTCTCACCATTTTTAGTAAGTGCAACTTTTTTTAAAAAATGTAATATTTAAAGGGGGCATCATTGTAAGAAATATTCTGTAAAAGTTGCTATTGGAACAATCTTCTGAATTAACATTAAGGTGGCAAATAGTCTTGCTGCCAGTAAGGTCACTGTCTTGTCATTGCTCTATTCCTTTTGCAGTGTGTTTTTACGCACGTATGTTGAGAATCATATGATAATATGCAGTTGAAACTATGTGTCAGAGGAAATTCTGACTAGCACTGAGATTCAGAGCCAGTGAAAGAAGGAAGAGATGGTGCAAAGATTGAGCAGGCCAGCTGGAGAGATGTAATATTTGTTTTTGTTGTTGGTGGGGTTTTTTGTTTTTTTTTTGAACTGTCATAAACAGTTTTTAGGTCAGGCCTAAAAACTCATCAGGTAGCCCTGCCTTTGCTCTTCTCAGGAGTTGTCCTGTCATTCAGTGTGGATGGACCAGTTTCCATACTTTATTTTAGAGCTGCTTTTATCCTACTCTTCAGCTCTGAAAGCCTCTTTGATTGGTTGACTCAGCCTCTTCCAGCCTGGGGCCTTCCGGATAGGTCTCAGAATTCTTGGCCATCCTGGTCATTAGGTTCATTGGGTTTAATTTAAGATGCTTAAAATCATGAGTTAGTTGCCTGAGGTGGTAAAGTGGAATGAATTTAAAAGGAACGCATCAGGGAGGGATTACTTCACTTGGTTCCTGAACCTTTAAAACTTGTTTGGCATTACACTGAACATTTTCTAGCTGCAATATACTCTCGAACATTAGGAATAGAGCTTAATTGAAACAAAACCATAGTATGTGCCTTTGACCTATACTTGTTATCTGTCTGTCTATCTGGGTGGGGTAGCAAGACAGAGAGGTTTCATTCAGAAAAGCAATGAATTGGAATTTAGGTAGGGGAAGAAAATTTAATTCTGCCATTCTCAGCCAGCCTGCCCACAACTAGGAATTCTGTGGGTGTGACCCCATCACAACTGGAAAGCACAAGATTAGAGAGGTCTTATGTAAGTAAAATCCTTGAGTTACTTTGTTTTAGTTGAGGATACTTGTGGCAAAATACTAGGTGTACTTTCATGAATGAGAATACTTGCTTGACGTGTTTTTGACAAACAGTCCGTCCGGTATCTTGAAAAGCGATAGCACTGAGGAAATGGATTTCACTTTGGAATGACACAGACTATTTCTGGACTTGTTTACCCAGCTTGTTTAGACCTCTGCTGGAATGTAAAGCAGTTTTTTTCTCTCTTTCTTCACAAAGCACCCTTGACATAATTGCACACTTCCTCCTTCATTATACTTCCCTTCGGAGATCTGGCTCCAGCCAGTCTAGTTTGAACAATTACCTTCCACTCTAACCTGGACAGGTCTGCTGCTGTTTTAAGCTATGTAAACATAGCTGGATAGTTCCTTTTATATGAAGCATTAAGCAGGCTCGCAAGTTTCAGTATTTTAGATTTTCAAATGCTATTGCTTTAAAGTGATACTTACTTTGCTTTCCAATTTTATAATGACACTTTGTTGCAGGTTGCATATCTTATTCTCTGTTACCTTTGTTTAATCAATGTAGGGCAGTATATTCAGACAATGAAAAAGGCTTTTGAAAACTTGTACCATTAGGGCTTCCGGAATAGGAATTTGAGAAGTAATGGGAATTGGACAGACCAGTTTTTTTGTATTTCATTGCTTGGGATTGTACTTCTTCCATAATTTAGAGTTAAATGTCTATGGAAACTTAGCACAATAATTTTTAGCAAGGAAAAAGGGAGACAGAATACAGAAATTCAGTGACGTTCACTGGTAACCTTGGGCCCATTTTTTCTTGGCTTCACCTACCTCATAGATTAGTGTTGACCAAAATCCTTGTAAGCCTCCTTGAAAGGTAGGTTATCAATGAATGAAATTGAAAGTTGGATACAGTAATTGAGAACAGGGCAGATCAGGTGTCATTGAAAAACTCTCATATTTTTTTCCGTAATTGCTAATCCTGGATGCTATCTACACATTTTGAGGTGGTTGTTTTTTTAATCTAGAATTGAAGAAGACCTAACAGCATTCTAAACTCTGTAGAAAGAAGAGCAGTTTGGGGGCAGAGCAGTGTGAAACAAAAGGAGTTGGTGGGAATTGAGTGTGGCTGAGCAATGGTTTGGATTTGATTCTAAAAAGGGGCTTCATTGTGTGCAAGGGCATAAATATAACTTCTGTCTGAAGCTCTTTAAAGCAACTGCATCTTGTCCTGGGATTACATGGCAGCTGCATAATTTAAACAAAAAATCCCCTTTAGTTTGCATAGATATAGAAAAGGAATTAGTGAGAATGGAAAACCTGGATTTGTTTAAATGAATATAATAAACGCAGATACTGATTTTTATGAAACTACTAGCTAATCAAGAATTTGCTTCCAATAATGACAAACAAGTTGTGTATTTAGAACTGGTAGGCCTGTTTATTTATGCTATTTTCTATTCTGCTTTTCATTCAGGAGCTCAGTGCAACATACACAGCATTCCTTTCTCCTATATTTCCACAGTGACTGGCCCAAATCCACCAAGTGGTCTTCTGTTGCAGAGGGTAGACTAGAACCTGGGTCTTTCTGTTCCTAGTTCTTAACCACTACAACACACTTGTTCTTAGTTACTGATATCCTAATCACATCCAGATTAGATGGGCTGTGCATGGAATTACTTTTGAAGATGGATTCATTCATTCATTCATTCATTCTAGGCACCACCCAACTCCAGACTGACTCTGGGCGTCTCACAGTACAAGGCAATATAGAAATAATATTCTACATAAAATAGTAAACAAATGGCAAATCCGGTCAATACATAAAACAGTTATCATACCCCCAGCAGTGGCTCCCAACCACCTTAGCCAAAAGCCTAGGAGAAGAGCCAGGTCTTTAAGGACCTCCAGAACACCATCAAGGTGGGAATCACCCACCTTTCAGGAGGAACCTTGTTCCAAAGAGTGGGTGCCATTACAGAAAAGCAAGCTTCTTGGGTCCTGAAAGATGACACTGTTGAATCAAAGGAACGCAGGGCAGGCCCACTCTGTTGGTCTGAACCAGTTGGGCAGACACCATTGGAGAGAGCCAACCCCTCAAACAACCAAGCCCTGTGCCATGTAGGGCTTTATATGTCATAATCAGTACCTTTAAATGCAGAATCAAACTGGCAGCCAGTGCAGCTTACAAAGCAGGGATGTCGCATGGGCATATCAAGCAATCCATTCCAGTATTGTATCAGCTGTCACTTTCAAATCCAATTTATTTATTTTTTAACCTGAATGGTCCAGAATCAGTTCATTTTATAACTCTTGCACTCCTGTTGAAATATTGTTCCTACAGGTGAACCTAAGAACAGGACTATTTTAGCTAAACTTGCTGGCAGGGACCAAAAACCAGGGATGCCTTGATGATGGTTCCCATTCATACAACTCCCTCTTTCTTTGTGTAGACATTTCTGTTTCTGTTTTTGATTTCACATTGATTTAATTTTGGGATATATGGGATAGGTTATTAAACTGATGGGGTGTTTTTGTGCTACTCTTAGGTTTTAGAGTTTTGTGAATAAATTTACATTGTTTCTTTTAGTAATTAGGTCTTTTATGCTATGACTTGTTTCCATTTTTTTATGTGAACAGCTTTGATAGAACAATTCAGTTCTAAAACCGGAAAAAAATCTCTTAAATACACACGCCCGTGTGCACACACACACACAAAGAACGAGAGAGAGAGAAACCCCTTGTAGTAACCTCCTCTTTTAACTTGGCTTCTTTTCAGGTGGTTTTGGAGTGTACGTTAAAGAAAGGGCTTATTTACAATAAGGTTACGCCAACTTTTCACCACTGGAAGATTGATGACAAAAAATTTGGCCTCACATTTCAAAGTCCTGCTGATGCAAGAGCATTTGATAGAGGAATTCGTAGGGCTGTAGAGGATATATCTCAAGGTATGAATCTCAGTTATTCAGGGATTTTTTGGTTAAAAAAATAAATGTTATTTATTTTGAACTTAATTAGTATCAATGCAATTGTGCACCTCCCTTTTTTTTTTTTTATTGGGGGGTAGTTGCTCATTTCATCTGCTCTCACTATCCCATTTATAGCCAGTTTTAAAAAAATTGAAGTCAAAAGCATCTCATATATACACACATATATACATGCACGCGCACATGTGCAAATGGAAAATGCTGGTTTAAGTCGTGAAGGAAAGAGAGAGCAGCATGCAGCTGCTATAAGCACCATATAAGATAAGTGAGCAGTGGTTCCAATAGGATAGAAAGAATTAAGCTATTTGCAGCTCCCCATAGTAATTCCTACTGGGCCAGGAAAGTGGCAAATTCAATAATTACATTAGTATGTTTAAAGGTAACAGAGTCCAGATCTTCATTGAAAAAAAAAACAACTTTACAACTTTCAGAGCTTTACTTTTCTGAAAAAAATACTTCACTCTCACTGGGCCCTTTCTGCAAAACGGATCCATGCCCATACTCCTTAACAGAGCCAGTTTGTAAGTGGGCACATACCATGGCATCTGGTGAGTTTTGGTCCTTGTTTCAAACTGTATAATGTGCACAGTATCCCCTGGCCCCAAAGTGGGACTCCTGGGTATAGAGCAATTGCCATTTAAAATCAGTGTATTAAAATAGATCTATTCCTGTTTTCCAGCAGGAAAGGGATGTAGAAACAAAATATGCCACTGTCTAAAGTGTTTCCTCACATACTGTATTTTATTATATCCTGTATTATGATGATATAAATATTGTTTCTTATAAAATCATTGTGCTATGCTTGCTGAGAACACAAATAAAAACAAGTTAAAATTTTATGTTTGTCTCTTTCTCCCACAGGTTGTCTAACCTCACATGATGAAATCGAAGTGCCTGCAGATGGCTTTCCAGTAAGTGCTTTTCAGTCCATTATATTAATTGCATTGGCTGAAATGACAATAACTGTTAATGCTAAAGGAGATACTTATATTCGTTTTTATCCATGGGTGGCTAGTTTTGGGACAGTCTTGCCTTGAGACAAGTTTTGGTGGACATCTCTGATTCTTAGGGCTGCAAAACTATTACCTGTCCAGAGGAAAACTTGTAATGAATCAGCATGGTTTGCATTAAGGCACATGAGTGATGGGATCTAGAACCTAATTATGAACTTTTCTAATCCCTGAAAAGAAATGATTCATTGGCAGAAAAAGATGCTGAAGCAGTGATAGTAGTAACATATTGCCTTTGGATGTGGGATGATTACAGGATTTAACAAGGCAAGATTGTCAAAAATTGTATTTTCAGTGTTAGGGTTTAGCCCCAAAGTAGCAGTGGTTTCAGCTCTAAATGTCTGCTTGGTGCCTTCTCATCAGAGTCGATTGCTTTCAGTCAGGAATATACAGAAACAATAAAAGCTGTGCTCATAATACAATAAAGGTAAACCCAGTAATAAATCAGTATTCAATCAGTGTTAACACAGTGGTCAGCATGGAGTACATTTCCCAGACTTTAAATGACAGAAGTACATGTTTCATTATCACTTCATAGAGAAGACTTGCCCAAATATGAACACTCAAGTGGTTCAGTCTAAGCTTCCTAATGTACTTGTTCTGAATATTCAGAAAGCTTTTTAAAATTTCAAGTATACCAATCTCTAATGACACACCTTCATTCTGAAATGGTACTGCCAGTGGTCAAGGTTATCTGGGAAGAGCAGAACCGAATACTAGATGCTGCTTTTTTAAGCTTGCCAGCATTTGATTAAAAATAAGGGATGTTCAGGGATAAGGTTGATGGATTTCATTAAGGAAAACAACTTTTTTCGTCATAAGTTTAACATGGAGTATTAACCAGAAAAATCTGCTCTGAGGAAAGAAGTTGATGAAGCAGGACTAGACTAGAAGGAACCATACTGTCGATCAGCTACCTTCCAAAACCATCAAGAGAATATGACTGGAAAACACGGGATTAAAAAGATCTAGAATTTAAACCCTGGAGCAGTGACCCATATAAAGGCTGCAGTGGGCAAATCTTTGTGTATACAGCTTCAGTCTTTTCTGCGGTAAAGAAATGAATCGAGCTGAGTTATGTCTGTGAGGCTTCTGTTTAGTAAAGCCATTCCTGAAAAAGGGGTTACATTTCTGAAGAGCTAAAATTTACTGCTGACACCTGCTACCACTGAGGGCTATCTCTTCTTTCTACTCTCATTATATGAACTGAGTGTACATTAGTGCGATAATAGCATCTAATTTGCAAGGGATCTCCTTATGTTCTTACCATTCTGGACAATGCAAGATTTCTGCAGGATCCTGAACCTCAGAGGATTGTCTGTAACTCTCTTTGTTTTGGCGGTACCTATTTCCTTAATAAGCAAAGGAATCCTGCAGCATGTTTGGAGTTTTGAAAGCATGTTGCATACACCCACACAGAATTGCTTCTGCCATCCCTTTTAAGATTCCTAGAGTGCTAACACATCCACTTACCTTAGCATTTTTTCTAAACAGGTAGGCACACTTCAAAACACTGGGCTGCAGTCACCCACCATTTTTACTATTCAAAGAGTAAACGAGGAATATCTATGGATCTTGTAAACAAAAATGATGCTAGTGCTTTACAGCATATTGATTTCCCATTCTTAGAATAAATTGATTAATTCTGGTAAGGCAGGGAGCCTCACATATGTCAAGATAGGTTTCCTTGTTAGCTACAGGTACAACGTTTCCTTTCCTGAACTAGTTATTCTGGTTTGGAATATATAAGTCATGAGGCAAAGGAGAGCAGACACAACAAAGGAGATCTGCATTTTTTATTAATAAATATTCTGAACCCATTACCTGCTTTCCTGTTTGCATATATGCTACCAAGAGAAGAAAACAGTGAATCTTTGATAAAACTGCCTTCTTCCAAAAAGTAACAAATGACTCTACTAATATTAAGTAAGCAAAAAATTGGCAGCATTATTAGAACGACAAAGCCAATAACCTAGAGCAAACTTTCATAACAAGTTCAGTAACAAACTGAAACTTATTTCCAAATTTAAAACTTTCCCACTGATAATACTTGGATGAACCAAACGTTCCTCTCAAAAAAACTTGCTTGAAAATGGAAATACGGGTTTCAGGCAAATAAGCATTTTAAGTCATGTCTTCAAAGTAGTGTGTCCAACATAGTTGATTTTACAGTTCATAGAGTATAACTATAGAGGTGGAGTTATCTGAAAAGGAAAAGAAGTCTACAGTTCTGCAAAAGGCAGTGTCCACACTGTCACCTTTAAGTTTGTTCTTGTTTGAATGTTTAAGCTTGTCTAATGGAATCTGTTCCACAGGTTTCACTTGAATCAAGGGTTTCAGTGTTGGTGCATTCAATGATTTCTCATTAGTTCTACAATAGACATCTGAATATGGATTACAGTGTTGGAATATTCCCAAAGGGTGTGTGCGTGCACATTCATGGTTCGTACGTAGATCCCATATATTAGCAGTGCATACCTTTAAGAAGCAATCACATTAACTTCCTGGTGAGATAATTTATGATAGCAGTTTTCATTGCCTTAGATCAAAAGCGCACAGCTAGAGGTCACAACCACTTTGTGCCTTCCAGATACAGGTGAAACTCGAAAAATTAGAATATTGTGCAAATGTTCATTTATGTCAGTATGGCAACTCAAAAGGTGAAACCAATATATGAGATAGACGCATTACATGCAAAGCGAGATATGTCAAGGCTTACTTTGGTATAATTGTGATGATTATGGCGTACAGCTTATGAAAACCCCAAATTCACAATCTCAGAAAATTAGAATATTACATGACATCAATAACACAAGGATTGGAAATAGAACAATATCGGACCTCTGCAAAGTATAAGCATGCATATGTACTCAGTACTTGGTTTGGGCCCCTTTTGCAGCAACGACTGCCGCAATGCGGCGTGGCATGGATGCTATCAGCCTGCGGCACTGCTGAGGTGTTATGGAAGACCAGGATGCTTCAATAGCGGCCTTCAGCTCCGCTGCATTGTTCGGTCTCATGTCCCTCATCTTTCTCTTGGCAATGCCCCATAGATTCTCTATGGGGTTCAGGTCAGGTGAGTTTGCTGGCCAATCAAGCACAGTAATCCCATGGTCACTGAACCAGGTTTTGGTACTTTTGGCAGTGTGGGCAGGTGCCAAGTCCTGCTGGAAAATGAAGTCAGCATCCCCATAAAGCTCGTCTGCGGAAGGAAGCATGAAGTGCTCCAAAATCTCCTGGTAGACGGCTGCGTTGACCCTGGACTTAATGAAGCACAGTGGACCAACACCAGCAGATAACATGGCTCCCCAAATCAAAGCAGACTGTGGAAACTTCACACTGGACTTCAAGCATCGTGCATTGTGTGCCTCTCCATTCTTCCTCCAGACTCTGGGTCCTTGGTTCCCAAATGAGATGCAAAAGTTGCTCTCATCAGAAAAGAGAACCTTGGACCACTGGGCAACAGACCAGTTCTTTTTTTCGGTAGCCCAGGTAAGACGCTTCTGACGTTGTTTGTTGTTTAGGAGCAGCTTGACAAGAGGAATACGACATTTGAAGCCCATGTCCAGGATCCGTCTGTGTGTGGTGGCTCTTGATGCACTAACTTCAGCCTCAGTCCACTCCTTGTGAAAGTCCCCAACACTTTTGAATGGCCTTTTCCTGACAATCCTCTCCAGGCTGCGGTCATCCCTGCTGCTTGTGCACCTTTTTCTACCACACTTTTCCCTTCCACATAACCGTCTATTGATGTGCTTTAATACAGCACTTTGGGAACATCCAACTTCTTTTGCAATTACCTTTTGGGGCTTTCCCTCCTTATGGAGGGTGTCAGTGATGGTTTTCTGCACAACTGTCAGGTCAGCAGTCTTTCCCATGCTTGTGCTTCCTACTGAACCAGCCTGAGAGACCATTTAAAGGCTCAGGAACCCTTTGCAGGTGTTATGGATTCATTAGCTGATTTGAGTGGGACACTTTGAGCCTAGAATATTGAACCTTTTCACACTATTCTAATTTTCTGAGATTGTGAATTTGGGGTTTTCATAAGCTGTACGCCATAATCATCACAATTATACCAAAGTAAGGCTTGACATATCTCGCTTTGCATGTAATGCGTCTATCTCATATATTGGTTTCACCTTTTGAGTTGCCATAGTGACATAAATGAACATTTGCACGATATTCTAATTTTTCGAGTTTCACCTGTATTCTGCTGAAATTAGCAACAAAATGTTGACAGTTATGATTTGCCCCATTTGGGTGGTGGTAGTAAAAATAATGAGAAAAATTGTATTTTAAACCACTGGGAGGCACTTAAGGCAACAATCACGCCTTAACTACTTCAGAAACTATTGGGTGATTATTTCCTGGGGGCGGGGGGGATAAGGGGAAAATGAGAAAGCCTCTTTGAAGCTTAACATTTTAACATCATCCCTTAACTTCTCCCAGTATAAATTGGGCCAAATATTTGGGACCACCCATTTAAATGATATCATACTTTCATCATTCATGCTTTCTGCAGCCTTTAGAGGCTAAGAAAGTTGTTCTCCACTGTGTTCTATATTAAGAGAAGTCCAAACTTGGAGATGAAATTGCTTGCCTGTGCTTTGAAGAATACAGCACCCTTATGTCTTCTCTTTGTATCAGTATCTATATGGCAAACTTTTGAGAATCAAGCAGTGTCAGTAGCATAGCATGACTTATCTGTTATCTGAAAATGAACTATTTTGTACCAATATTCAAATAAAATATTCTTCATATTTTGATCAACATATGCAGATACTAAAATGTAGAAGGAAATACAGTACAGCAGTCTTTTGAGAGGACAGTAACTGTTCAAAGAGATTTGGACTGTAATAATTTATGCAGAACAAAACCACAAAGGAAAATAATGTTTAAAATGAACAAGTTGTGTATCAGTTTAAACACTTCAAGTCACTAAGTTACAATTACGTTGATAAAGGATTGTACTAAAAAGAAACACTGAGTTGGAAGGAAGCGCTAGTGTAGTTGATCAAGCTTGTTTTAATTTAATAATGTTGAAGTATTTGTTTTAGAAAGGAAGTCTGAGTCTTGAAATAGACAACACTAATTTGGAAGGTATTATGAGTACAGAAGAAGGACCAGGAAGTTACACAGGAAGAGCTGGAGTAATAGAAATGGAATGAAATGAAATCCTGCCAAGTAGAAGGCTATGAACTTGGAATGATAAGAGGCATTTTTGTTTTTGGCTGAGGACTCAGCTGGAAGTAACTAAATAAAGAGCCAGGCATCTTAGTTGATCAGAAAATGACTGAGCTATTGATGTAGCATTGTGTAACTGGAAAACCAAAATCAGTTTGGATTGATTATTCAAAAATGTCCAGCAGATACAGTACAAAGTAGACTACTGTCAAGTAGCCCAATTTGAAATTCATATATATGGTTGAGGAAAAAAAGATTAAATTAGAAAAAGGCATTAAGAAAAAATTAGTAGGTTTGGGCAAAATTGAGAACCTGTCATGGGAGCACAGCTTAATAAATTTACCACTTTAGCTTTTGAAAAGCTCATACTATATCAAAGTTATAGTAACACAGTATAATGAGAAAATAAAAGCAAAATGGCCACAGATTGACTTACAGTTTAGATTTGAACTCTCCAAAAGATGAATATCTTACCAGTGTGAGATTCATAAATAATTTCCCCAGAGGATTTTTTGAAAACTGCTTGAAATCTAATCAGCCTTGCTGTGCTAACAGAACTGTATTCAATAAGCAATGTTCCAGAGGCTTCTGTTAGCTGAATACAGATGGGAATCCTTTCATTTTCCCCTGCCCAGATACTCCTTTCCATCAAAATCTGCTTCATGGAGTTACGAGATTCTTTAGAGCACATTTACTTACTTACTTCCCTAATACTGAACATAAACAAATGCTCTTCAGCATTGTCGGGATAAATTGTAGACTATTTTGTCACTTGTTTTGACAACCCTGTTGGATTTTTACCTGCCTTAAACAATATTCAAGCTAACATCATAGTGTAAAAATGGCCTCCAGTTCACAAAGCCAAACTATCTGGTGGGAGACGAAGGTTTCATTGATTTTATAAGGCCTCTGTAAACTACTTCTGGCAAGTCACTTTTGGAAGGATAGAAGTCTCCCAAGGGAGGGCACTCCTAAAGAAATAATGTTCTAGTAGATAGGATCTTCAGTGTTAATGAAATTAAAAGCAGACCCTCTCTCAGTGATTGGAGAATGTGGTTATGTTTCTCTGGAAAAGCATTTCTTTGTTTCTTTATATTCCATATTTTTCAAGTATCTGCTGCTAACAGCTTTACATATGACACTTGGAGCCCAATTAAAAAACATGTAGCTAAAATCTGCTGACTGTTTAAGGGTGGAAAGAGTGCTTCCTACTATTTGAGTTTGCTATCTGAAAGCCCCGACATGGAATTTCTGAAAAGTGTACCAGTATAATGATATTCTGTAGGATTTTACTCATAAATCATTTTAAATATGTAGTTTGATTGAACTGATTTTCAATCAAAAGTAGAGGGATTAACCTGGCATTTTTAATCTCTTTGTTCAGTAATAAATTTAAGGTGATTTAGTGAAGCTTTTCACAACATTACCTACAAATTATGGTTCTTAGCCTAAAATATAAATGTTGAATTATTTTTTTCTCCTTAACTCTATTTAGGTGCAATTTCATCAATCCCACTGTTCATATTTGTGTGGGGGGGCGGGGTGAGTTGTTCTCCAAGTATAAACTCAGTTTGTGATCTATAAAACTTGGGTAAGAATGACTTTCAATAACTACAGGGATCCAGCTAAAGGCATACTCCCAGTAGGGGCAGCCCTGTTTTCTCATAAAGTAAGATAAGAGAGTTACTTACAAACCCCTTCAGAAAATGCTGGTCAGCTGTAGTGAAATAAAGACCATTCTGATGTGTAGTTTATAGTAGGTTGGGACAGGAGAGTTTCTGTTTTCAGCTTTCTTTCTGAGTATGCCAGAAAACAGGAAGATGTCACACTCTGTGCTCTTTCTCCTAAGGAATTGGCCTAATCTTCTTAAGCATCTGAAGTGGTCACTCTCTTACAGTATTGCTGTTCAGTTTAAGAGGTAAACTTTGCATGAAAATGAGTTTGCCCATGTTTGTAGGGAGATTCTCACTGAATTGATTAGCAACCTTAACTAACAGACCTAGGCCATTATTCTGAATTTTCTTACATGTCACTAACCCCACATTATGAAAGATGACCAGTTAACATCATTGGGAATAAAGTAGACAAAAGGTGGTAGCTTCAATAATGTCTGTACACTTGGGATCCTTTAAAAAAGGGGACTGCTATGTCTGTGGTTCACCCATGCTTTTAGGAGATGCTTTATATGGGAAATGTCCTGTCTTAAATGGCTAGAAAATGTTTTTTAGACCATAGGCTGCTCTGAAGGTATTCAGGATGTAGGGCAAGAAGAATGCAACTAATTGGAGGGAAACGTTGGTATTGAAAGCACTTGCTGCAGTCTGAAATCATAAAGCAAAAGGGTCCTAATGAGTACAGTAAAATGCTTTTAGAAAATGTGGAAGTTCTTATAAAAGGTAAAACGAGTACAGCATTGGTGTCCCTCTTTTCGGTTCACTTGTTAAATTACTGTCTTAACAAGGCTTGGAAAAGAGCACCATGTTCTCTTCTCCAAGCTTCATCCTGGGAAAAGTGTGGAGAGGAGCTTTGAAGAAGAGCGAACCCCAATCTGGTTTTTAATTTCTCTACAGCTGTCTTCTAGCTTTGAGTTCTGCTGGGCTGCTACAGCTGGAGTCATTTTATTGCTTTTACCCAGCATCCTTTTTCTTGTGCATACAGAAATGTTTTATTAGTCTTGGAAAAAAGTCAGAGTATGTCTTAGCAACCATAGGACAATAATTATTATATCAGCAGCTGAGAACAAACCAGGTTTCCGTTGTGCACCAGTGTAGGTTCCTTTACAGGTGATAATAGGTAGCTTATGTCAGTGTTGTGGTTGAATTATATTGAATGTGGGTAGCATGTAATTGCTTTGGCAATAGAAAAGAAGCAGGGATTCATGTATCTCTGTATTTGTATATTGAATGAGATAAGAGACCATAATTAACATTAATGTAGCAAGGTTTTTTTTATTTATTTTGTTGTAAAATGTTTAGGCTTATTTTTCACTTGTGTTGGGCCTCTTGTTGGAATTATGTTTCCTGATTATTTTTTTGTTTTGTTACTGTTTTATTAACTTTTTTTATTTTTAGGAATGAACCTGTGCAAGTTCATAGCAGCCTAAAATGGAGGGTAGATTAGTTACATCCAAAGGACGCTTTTTAAGTAGTTGCTTAAATTTGTTTAATTTTGAGTTACAGACCTTTTCCATCAAGAAAGTAATCTTTGCAAAAGGAAAGTGAGACAATTTCAAATAATAAATTAAGATTGTGAACTGCAAAAGTTTTTCACTATACTGATACTGTTCTGCATCTCTTTCTTTAGTAAAAGCAATCAAATTCTTGCACACTATAGTTCTACATGGTACCTAAAACCATATAGGCCAATATGTTGCTACGGTGCAGGATAACTGTACTGCATATTCTCAGGATTGCAGGAATACTTATGTTGGCCCGCGCTTATAAAGTGGATCTGTCCAATTTAGTTTATATGCTGCTGAACTGAGTGCAATTGCTGGCTTTAGTAATGAGACCCCAAATGCAAGCTAGGTTTCCTTCAACAAGACACCGACAGATACTATCACCACAAATAGGACTCTGTCTTACCGCCACTCGTATTGATTTTTTTTTTTATCAACAGTGTTTTCTTGACCTTGAAGAAAACTTTTCTCTGATTAAAGTTGGTGATAGAAAGCTGTCTGCCCTTCTCTATGCTGATCACTTGATTTTACTAGCTCTGTTAGAATAGCCTTCAACAGCTGCATTCTGGGAGAACAGAACTTGTGAGAAGTCATTTTCATACAGAGAGAGCAGCATTCCCCATCTTGGATACTCTCCAAATGTGTGGATTTCAGCTCCAAGAATTTTCCAACCAGCCTGGCCAAAATCCTGAGACTCAGCATCTACACATCTATAAGGCACCCAGTTTGAAATTGGTCTAGGGTATAAAAGACCCAGACACGAAATTTTTAAAAAACATAGTCTCAAGTGGATTGATTCAGTGTCAAACCAAGTTGCATATTTGTTTCTTCATAGAACTTCCATTAATTGGGAGTACTTTTTCCATGTAAAGAAAATTAAGTATTAAGTAGGAATAAAATGTATAAGGTATCTGCCCAATCTTCCTTTACACAAGGCTGAACTAATTAAATGTAGAGTACATTTTGGCCCAGTTATAAGCATGTTAGTCTGTGATATGCCCGAACTTTTAAAAAAAAAAGGTAAGTGTGCAAATCATTTAGAGGGGTTCTTCACATGGTGAACTACCCCTTCAAATCCACCACTCAGAGCATTGAAAAGGCAATATTTCCTGAAGGCAGCTATTTGTCCATTGTATACAGCTTTACTTCAGTGACAGTCACAAATGAAGTGTCCACTGGGCATACACACTCCCAGAGCATGGAGAAAGGGCTTCAGTGCAGCTCTGTTGACCCTTCCAGAGACATAGCTGCAGATTCAGAGAGATATTTTGTAAAATGCACTTCCAAATGGATTACACAGCCCTACAAAATAGCCTTTCTCATGGTAAAATTGATTCATAATTTATGTATTTAACTTCTCTGTTAACAGAGTGAATGCTGCTATAGAGACATTTTGATAATTGATCAACAGGTGACTTTCATGTCACTAGTTTTGTTCTATTATGAAATGCAAGCTTGGTACCCATGTGTTCTTTTGCTGACAACGATTTGGCTGAAGTGTCTCAGAAACTCAACAGTGTACATCTCATGAAAAATCTTTATTGTGCGCCAGGTCTAAAGCCACTTCAAATAATTGATTGCCTTCTGGTGGTTAAGGCTGGTGACCCCAACTTATAGTCTCTTGGAATTAAAACTGACAGTTTTTTTCCCTACCTATGGCATACTAGAAACCCTGCTTTATGTTTCTCACTGTCTCTGCTTGGTGGCAGTTAGTTATTGACATTTTCAGCATTCCTTCCTTGGGAAATTTGAGTTCACAGCCTATCTCTCACAAGACCTCTGTTTGCTGAATGGAACTTTCTCCTCCTTTTTTTCTTCCCACAGCCCTCCCATGTGTCCCCAAATCTGTTCTGAAAGTTCACATGCAATTTGGAGTAAAGGAATGTGGGAGAAAACTGTCCCCCCCCCCCAGTGGGTGGGATTTTTTATTGTGAAGTGTTAATTGGAAACCATGCTTTTTCTACTTCTCATCTGATAAAATAAGATAGATAAGACATCTGTGATCTGTAAGATGTTTGATTCCCCCCCCCAATTCTTTTTTTAAATATCTTATGCCCTGTAATATTCATTAGCATGCTTGTTTAAGATAACTAGGGTTGGATATATTTGGAATATGTTGTTGACTTTCTTCCTTCTGTTCCCTTTTCTATTGTCAGTATGTATGTATGCTTCAAACATCACTGAATGTTCTCCAAATGATGTTTAGAACAAAAATAAATTACATTATATTTGCCCATGAAGACATTCTATCGGTTCTTTTATTATTTATTTACATTTCTGTCTCACTTTTGTGTGAAACCTCAAGGGGGGGTTGTGGGAGAAGTCTTCCCTAATTCATCTTCACATCAACCATTCTTCAAGGAAGGCTGGGTTGAGAGAAAGAGGGAGATCACCCAACGTGTTTTGTGGTCAAGAGATTATTTGAACTGGCTCTTTACCTTAAATTACATCTAAAACTTTAACTGCAAAGGTTGGGTTCAATTCTATAATCATGGATGTTGTACAACTTGAATTGATCAAAGTATTACTTTCTATTGTATTAAGTAGAGTCTTTCTCAGAATTTAGAAAGACCATATTAAGTTTTGGAGCCTGTTGGCCATACAGTAAATGCTTTATTCCAGATTATCATAACACCTAAAAATGTCTCATTTGGATGAAAGTGCTGGCAAGTGTACTGTGTTCCTTGAAAATGGACTTTGCCTGGTGATGTCCTACATATTAAGGCATGATGTGCATGTGCATGCATTTATACAAAAGTAGCCTAAACTCCTAAAACTATGTCTTGTCACACTCTTTTGTAGAGTTACAGTAATTATAATGGAAATGTTTGTTCTAATTACAGTGTAGCTATTGAAGTAAAACTGCAAGCGATCTCTACCCCCACCCACCATATGGTTGTCCTATACTTCAGAAGTGAGACTCCTTAACTACATCATTCTACTCTACTTCTGGCCTATTAGAACAAGGGGAATCAATGTTCTTGATGATCAAGCAAAACAGTCATAGTGCTAATCATGGCTTGGAAAAATGATTGATACTCATTCTGTTCTAGAGCAGTTTTCTCTGTTGGAAATATAAGAACATTTGTGTGGTCACATACCCATATTGTGCAGCCCTGCTATTTGTAGATCTGGGTGGTTGCTTCCTTGCCCCCACCTCTGATAAAGTATGTTTTGATTTACTCACTGGGCAAGTTTCTTTAAGGAGTGATATCCTCAAACCAATTTGTACTCACCAATACTTTATTTTGAAGCTACATAAATGGTGTATTTTTTAAATTACTTATGTATGAATTGGGTACTTTGAGTATCATATCCAACTTAACTAACTGAAGTTCTATACAACATTGCAGTGGATTTAATTTTATATAGGGGAAGCAAAGCAAAAAAACTAATATCATGCATTTTAATATATAATCTTTTTCAGGCAATTCCAGAAAACACATCAAGTTTGCTAATGAAAGATCAGATTTTACGACATGAATCTCTAGCAAGCAATGATCCTCACAAAAGCTTAAGTATAAGACCCTCAGTCTTTGAAGATTTGAACACCAGAAGATCATATTTCCACAGCCAGCCGAACCAGGTGATCCATGAAGAGAAACTTATATATTAGAATGTGTCAATAGAATACCTCTGAAATGCTACCAGAATTTTGTCTGTGTCATTGTTCCAGTTCAGACATAATGGAATAAAAGTTTCCCTGCAAAGATAGCAAAGCGTGGCAAGCCTCAGACTTGCATGTCCCCATCTCTCACATGTCAGGGAAGAGACTGGAAGTTTCTGCTTTTAAACAATCATAATTCTCCCCATGATTTGACCATTGTGAGGAACTGTTGCTTGTTTAAAAGGAGAAGCAGATGCTTTGAACTCATTCCTCTGGCTTGCATAATTAATTGATGCATTGGAGAGATTCCCCCCCCCTTCTATGACAGACATTTTTTTTCCCCCTCAGCCAGCCTGTCATCTCACCAATGTCATGCTCAGCTTTCTACCTGGGCAGTTAGCAGCTTGCCAACTCCCAGTTAGGAAAGTCCTCTTTGCAATCATTGTTGATGATAATTCATATTTTTGTAATGCCTCTGTAAATTCACTTGCTGGGACAAAGAGACATTTTGATGTACAAGAAAGGGTATTTCTAAAGTCAATGATACTGTGAGACTTCCTTTCAAATATCAGCACCGAGGGTCAGTAACAACCATTTAGAGTTACTAACAAGTAAAGCCATGAGGCTCATGATTTTTATCGAAGCTTTCTTTGATTTTAGGCTGAGAGAACTAAAATGCTTGGTTTTAAGCTGATAAGCAGTCTTTTCCAATGCCAAAACAAACTTGAGAACCTAAAGTCTTTAAAGATAAGGATATATTTCCATTCTTGGGCTTTGTTTCATTTCTCTTTCATGTGCTTGTGTCCAGGCATGGTGGTAGTATCTCAGACATTGCTTTTTCAGATTGAGTTCATTCAAATATAGAGAAACTGTCTATGTTCATGGGTGAAGATCCTACTTGCATACTTCCATAGGTATTTGAACAAACCAGTGTTTGTCAAAATACGCTGGTTATATGATTCTGAACAGCATTGTAAGCCAGTTTTCATCCATGAACTGAACCTTTTCTTACTGTGCACACTGATTTCCACAGTAATGACTGGACTACTCCATAATTAAAATTCAGAACTATCTATAACAAAACTTTTGGTTTGCATGCCCTGCTTTAATTGAGAATGGATCTTTAATTAGATTCCAAAGAATTCCCTATTTAGCTTGCTCATTATGTAGAGAGTTTTAACCATTTGGCAAGAGTGACCAAATGCAATTTTCATTAGTTTGAGCCAAGTAAGTCATCGTGAATCTCAAATATTCCAACATACGTTTGCTCTGCCCTATAATGGAGCATCTTGTCTTTGCCCTTGGCAGGGATGGGAGAGGGTTGTTTGCTTTTTAATCTTTGCCCATAAACTAGAACTTTATAGCAAACTTATTTAGTGAAAGATGCTTCTGTCATCACCAGCCAATCCTTTAGAAGGCTATGGAAAAGTTATTTCTGTCTCGGTTTTGTGGATTTCCATTGGATGCCAGCAAAGTGAACAACTTCTTTCGTGCTGGCTACGGTTCCTACCACAAGTGTTAATGTATTTATTGAGCAAGTACTTCAAGTAATCAAGGTTTTTTTCTTCTTCTAAAAGCATTTTGAAATAATTCATGCCTGAGTTGCCAGGTTACTTTTACTTTTACACCTGTACAAAGCCTTACTTCCTTTGCAACATGATTTAAAGCTCATGTTCACAAGGAATGTTGTAGGCTTAGCTCAACATGAATCACTTAAGACCAACTTTCTTTCAGCCTTCCTAATTTGGCAGTGGATGCTTGAAATTGTAGTGCTACAAATTTAGAAGGCATCAAACTGGAAAAATAAAAAACTTCTGAATCCTCTCATGTTTGACAATGTGTGCTTCAAAATTATCCACAAGTGTTAAAACAAAATTGGGAGTTCCAACAAAATTAGGTAGATTCTTTCACTGAATTAGTTTTTTGCTGACATTCTTTCAGACCTCAGATATTGAGCATGCACAAGACCTGCAGGGTGGGGGAAAGGAAGTGCTGATCTACAGGCAGCTTCCACTCACACAACACTGGATTCTGCCTTCATTCTTAAGAAATTCTGCTTCTTGCCTATGCCTAAATCACATGTACATATAACTTGACTGTTAATTGTTCTGTGTGTACACAGTTATTGAATTTGCATTTTTCTCTAACTTCATTCTTTTTGTTTACTTTTGTTTATTGAGAAGATTTCCTATTCCAGTCCAAAAGAATATAACAGAAAAAGCAGTTAATAGCCTTAAAATAACAGCAATAGATAAAATAATTATTGAACATAATAATAAAATCATTGGGATGCAGAGTGGACCTTAAAAAGCAAGACAGAAACCATATGGATTTTTTTGGAAAGATCATTCCAGAGGTATCACAGAAACAGTCTGTTACATGCTCTTCACCCAACCTGACCACTTTCCAAGCAGGATCTTGGGTGTTGTAGGATAGCTTCATTTCAAAGCATCAATACCAAATCACAGATTGGCTCCAGACATCAATAGGTTATCTATAATAATTAGAACAGAAAAATATACATGCAGACACGTGCAACAGCTGAAATTTATGCTCCTTTTTAAGGACAGCCTCATATACAGTGCATTACTGTGATTCAGCAGGGATGTAACCAGAATCATCAATGTCACCAGTGCAATTAAATTCATTAAATAAGACTAAAATTGGCAAGGAGTCCAAGCTGATAAATTCCATTGATGATACCTCCTCTTCCAACAAAAAGAGCCAAGTCCAGGAATACTTCCCAATTGTACACTTGGGCCTTTAAGGGAAATGCAAATGCGGCAGGTCTAGATGTAAATTATTACTTGCAGATATCCTGGCCGATACCACTTCTGATTAAACTTCAGATTATTCACCCTTCTTTCTTACATTCATATTTCCAGATACTTGTTGGGGGTTCTCCTTCAGTTTAAAATAAGGTTAGAACTGTATGCCATCCGTAGCTTGATGCTATCCCAATCTAATCCCTGGATGCCTTCAGCAGGGGTTTCATACGAATGTTAAAAAATGTTACTGTATTTTGGAATCATCACCTTCTTGTTACTTTTGAATACTTACACATGCCCTTATTTTAAAGTGTTTTGTGTGAGAGAGAATGTGAACTTAATATAGGGGTTGTCAGCACTGCAGATACTTTATATGCAGTGCTTGGTTATTTGGACTGTTGAATAAACATTAAATATGTCAGATATATTCAATAAATTGTGCAGTTTAAGAAAAATGACTCTCCTGAGAAAGTGTTGAGACTTGAAACTTTGCTTATTTGAAATGACATGCACAGTCATCAGTGTGGCGACATGTAATATTAAGGGCCCCTCTATGTCCCCTCCTCTTTTGCAGATACCCCAGAAACCCATCAGGAGCGTCACTTTTCAGGATGAAGAAGAAATTGTTCGAATAAACCCCCGTGATATTTTAATACGTCGCTATGCAGATTATAGACATCCTGATATGTGGAAAACTGACTTGGATAGGGATGACATAGATTCCTCGCTGCACTGCCCTAAAGCAGACCATAAAAAGTCTGACTATCTGTACCCGTCTGGAGATGGACCGAAACTGAATTCCCTAAAAGATTCAAAGAGTTCTGTGGTACTTAAAACACAGCCTCCTTCTATCAAATTAAAAAAATCGAAAAAAAGGAAAGAGGATGGTGAGCGCTCTCGCTGCATATACTGCCAGGAGAGGTTTAACCATGAAGAGAACAGCCGGGGCAAATGCCAGGATGCTCCGGACCCGATTAGAAGATGCATCTACCAGGTTAGCTGCATGCTTTGTGCCGAGAGCATGCTCTACCACTGCATGTCGGACTCCGAGGGGGATTTCTCTGACCCCTGCTCCTGCGACACTAGTGATGACAAGTTCTGCTTACGATGGCTTGCCCTCATCACTTTGTCGTTCATTGCGCCATGTATGTGCTGCTACCTCCCACTGAGAGCGTGCCACCACTGTGGCGAAATCTGTGGATGCTGTGGAGGAAAACATAAAGCTGCAGGATGAAACAGTCCAGTGGAAAAATGGGCTGGCGAGTCTTCATCATTGGGAAGTATCTAACTCATGGAAGCACTTGGCAAGCAGAAGGGAAAACCCACCCTGTAGGAAAGGCCTATTGTGGAAGACGTGTCAGAACTGTTGCATTTGACAAATGCAAGCCATGCCTAATCTGCTTTTTAAGTGCATGGAGCAAGCGGCGAAGGAGTTCTTGCAAAATGAAAGCCTTTTCTTCCAATTGGTATTTGAAAGAAGTATAAACTTCAGTCCATACTTCAGCACTCTGTACATTTTGTGCTATAGGTGATGGGGGGGGTGCTCTTTTGAAATAATCCATTTGGCAGAAAAATTAACTAAACCTGCACTAGCGAAAGCTGATTTAAAACTAAAGGAAGTTAATATCTTGGCAGAGATGAGAAATTAAATTGATTTTCAGTGCAACTAAATTACTTATAAATAGTTTTGGGAAACAGTTTTATGTACAAATAACAAATGTTTATATTTAACAAAATATACGGTACAAATTGTTAAATCTTTCTTCCACTTTCCAGTTCAGCAGTTATGGACCATGTTTTCCAGGCACATTCCGTGATAGTATTTCTCAGTTTTAAATACCTAGTATTTTTATTCAGATAGAGAAATCAATATTTTCAGTCTTATTTCCCTTCAACTACATTTTTGTATTAATTTTCTTCTGTACATTCTGGTAATCTGAAAGCCTTTAAGTATTAATTATTGTAGTCTTGAATGACCAATGTTTTGTTAAGCACAGATATAATTGTCTAATGCTCTTATGAGAACATAACATTTATTTTTATATATAAATAACTCTAATTTCAATGTAATGGCAAGATCCCCCCCCCCCCCCCTCCACCTTTTCTCACAGCCAGCAGATTTTCTTTTAGGATTTTCTCCTAAAAATGTTGATGACAGATGTTTGGAAAAAGAAAATTACCACTTGGAAATTGTTTAAAATACATACTTATGACTCTCTTTCAACTTGGTGCCAGTTATTTCTTTAAACTATGTTTCCATATTTACTTTTATTTGACCTACTACAAGTTAAACGTATGCTATATGACAAACTGTAGTCCAGGTAGGAAAAGAAAGTGAATTTCTTGTTGAATGAAAATGGATTTTATTTTGTCTTTGAGTTGTAGCATATTAATGAATATGTTTAACTTAACATTTGGCTGTGTGTTCTAAATGCCATTTCTGGTAATTCCTAAATGTTATCTATCATATGGCATAATAACATAATTAAGCATAGAGGTTTTTTATTAATAAAAGTTTAAAGCAGTGGAGCAGTCATTCATTCAAGAAAGTTAAAGGGTGTGGAGGAGGGAGTAAAATATGTCTTTAATATGTTTTTGGATTAAAATTAAAATTTCACACTTTTTAATATCTCTGCTTCTTCAGAGAAATATACATATTGATTTTCTTCTTAGGATCATGTTTCATCATACAATACCCCTTCCACTATACAGTCTACTTTTTTCAGAGCCTAGACATCAAAACTGAACAATTGTATATAACACTATTTGTAAAATACCTTTTTAAAAGGACATTTATATTTATATGACAGCTTGAACTGATGACATTGTGTACATAGATCATCTTGAAGTATTATTTCACATTGAAAAGAAGAGAAATATATTGATAACTATAGAAGTTAAGAGCTTCTTTCTAGTTTTGTACTTTTATCTACAATAAATAACCTAAGTCAGCAAATGTGACCCTTTAGCAGCAGTCTCCTTTCCTGCAATTATTTTGTATCTTTGAAAACTGCTGCATAGGATGTCTTTCATGCTTCATATGGTCAGCTAAATTTGGTTGCCTAGGCAGACTGTTAATTTTTTTTCCCAGCAGAGAGGGGGAGGGGGGAGGAAACCTAACTTTTATTTCATTGGTGACATGAAAACTGCTTCTTGTGAATAGCAATTATTAAAACATTCTGTTTTTGATTAAAGTGGGTCATGGCAACAAACAGCAAAGAGAAGAACTTGCTGGCTGAACAAGAAAGTGCTTTGGACCTCTGCATGTATGTATGCACGCATACATATTTAGATATTTTAGGAAACAGCAAGTCTAACTATTTCTGATGAGCACTAATCAACATGTAGTGCTTTTCACATGGAATTCTATACGCTTTTTCTGAATATGTGCATTGCTATTTTCAGTGGGTATTTAATCACTTCACTGATAAACATATATTATCCTTTACTATTGAATAAATACTACTACTACTTGGGGAAGGCATTTAAATATAATTACAGATACTAGGATTTCAGGTTCTTTTCCCCCAGTAACGGGGAAACAGCATTGATCCAATATCATCATGCATTGGGTAATGTCACCCATGTTTCTATTCGTTAGACTTTTCTTTCTGCAGAAGAGCTTCTCAACTAGGCATGACCAACTTACAAACCTAACAAGCTTAAGAAATTACCTGATAAAGAATAAGGCTATTGGTTCATCCCTTTCCGTACATCTTTTCAAGCCTGGCCATTGTTCTGCTCCAGCCTGGCTTCCAGAGATTTTGTATATATTTGGTTTTTAAAAACTGGAGATGCCGGGATTTAATTTAGGACTAAAGCAAAATCCCTTCTTCCTAGAATAAGCCACTGGGTTTTAATTTAACAATCTACTGACACACCTATCACTTAATGAGGTTTATTGTTTAATAATGTTTAATCATACATTTCAGTGGGTGTTTATCTCTACATTGGATGCATTTCTTGTCCATGTTTTTATTTTTCAAGCTGCTTTCTCCAGAAAAGGAAGATTTTACATTTTGCCAATCAGTTCAGGTGCTTCTTAATAGATGAAGTCACCTCTTGTATAGGTTTTGAAAAATCACTGCATGATGTTTTATTTCCAGGCCTGGGAGAGTTCTTACCTGGGTTAATTCAGCATGAAAACAAACAGCTCTATTCCTTGGGCACCACCTGCTGGACAAACATGATTTAGAAACTGTGACCTGAGTCATACAGCCCTTTAAGCAATTTGGTATAATCTTCCACCAGGTAGGCAGAAAAGATGCCAGGATCTGCTGATAAATCTGGAGGTAATATGCAGCAGATCAGCAAGAATTGCCAGTTTCAAACAGTTCAACAATTGTGACAAAACTCCCTTTCCTGCTAAATTAGGATACTGAAAGAAAGAAACTGCAACAGGGTGGGAGGGAGCGAAACAGTAGCTTTATGAGTCATACAGTTTGCTTGCAAGCTCCAGCTGGTTTTACTTGGAAGATCTTGGGGGTTCTAGAGAAATGAAATAGACAAGCCTAAAGTCAATATAATATTGATCTATAATGTACCAGGTCACAAACTGTAGACATGTCTACAGAAGATACTTGCTGGCATTTGGCTCTACAGTGAAGAACTGTGGAGAAGATACGTAGATTCTTCCTATTCAGCATTTGCAATTTAATACTTCCTGTTCTAATTCAGTGGTAAAGAAATGTCATTTTGGAAGGGGAATATTAAACTATTCTTAGTATTCCATATTTATGAAGTATTAATAGTTTTTTTTTTTTTAATATTCAAACATAATTGTGCTTCAAGAAAAATAAGTTATGGACTAACCTTTAAAAGTTAAGACTGTTTTTCCCTGAAACAGTTCTCTGAGACCAATATCTTCTTTAATTGACCTTGTCCCCATTTCCCCCCAAAACCTGATCTGTGTGGAGGAGGAGAGTTTTTTCCTTCTCTTATCAGTCAAGACCTGGGAAGACTGAATGCTGCTGGAAGAGAGTCCCCCAATAATAGATACGTACATCCCAACTCTTTCGTACCATTTAAAAATAAGTAGCTCAGAACATTATTTCCTTTGCATATTTCTTGGAAGGGATCACAGAAATCTTGTTCTATTCCTCCTTTAAAACCAAGGATGAATTTTCATACAAATCCAGCCTGTAAGGATTTAACCTCTGAACCAGATTATTTATGCAAGGTTGGAGAGAGCCAAGTTGGAACATAAGATAAAAACAACTGAGAAACATCTAAAATATCCTTCCCCAATCCAGCGTCCTCCAAAGACTCTGCTGGCAAGTCCAATACATCTGGAGGTCATGAAGTCGGAGAAGGCTGACTTTAGAATACAACGATAGAACAATTCTTATTCGGCTTGGTTCCTGATTTTATCTTCGTCCACAGTAGCTATTTCAGAAGACATTGAGGTAGTTCCCATTTTTTGTTTCTTCTAAATTTTTTGCAGGTCATTTTTTTTTTTTTTGCCTTTGCAGAAGAAAATCTTAACTCCCATTTGAATAGCACACAATGTTAATTTATTCTCCAAAGAACATAAAACTACAGTTCATAAACTTCAGTTAAGTACTATGAAGACCACAAGTGGATGGTTAAAAATGTCCATATGCAGTTAGTGCACTGATTAAATGCCACTTAAATAGCATTAAATGGCATTTTCCCCCCAAAATGCTTAATTTCAATAGTTGTGGTTAGCTCTGAGAACAGTAAAAGATCTAGTGAAAGAACTTTATATTGCGAGCCGCAGTGTAACCTGTATATAAAGTTTTCCCTTTTTTATTTGTGGATTTTATTTTGCTTAATGCCATTTGCTTTTCACCCTATTGTTCTCAGAAAGTGCCTCACTTATAGATTATTTTCATTTAAAATTTGCTATATCTTTCTACTAAACAATGTAGATTTTAGTTCAATTCCATGCCATAGATGTATTTCTTTATGTATAAAAATATAACTGGCTATCCTTGAGTACATAATGTAAATACAAATGAGTTTAACTGTTTTGTTACTACACCTGTTGTAAGTTGACATACTAGATAACAACATAAAACAGTTTTACATTTTAATGTTTTCTGCAATTATCTGAATAAAACTATTATGACATTAAACAGAGTGAAGTCATGATTCTTTGCATTTAATTTTGGGGACTGTTCTGAGTAGAATATCAGGAAATACTGCAGAAAATTGTTAGTATTTTTTAGCATTTCCATCAAATTGGCAAGATGAGTCTGCTTCCTTCTGCAAGGCAGTATTTATATAATGCCTGTAAAACAAGTTTTTTACATGCTTATACCGCGGAAGCACACAATGCTATAATTAAAAAATCCAAACCATGATGAAAAACTCTGAAGCCATGATACAAAGGCAGCTATATAAAGCCAAGCAGATAAAATGCAGATTTTTTTTTTTTAAGCTAAAGACAGCCAAAGATGAATTTAAAAGTCCTGGAAAAACAAAAACGTGTTAACTTAGTGATAAAAAGATAGCAACACTAAGTAGGTTCCTGGGGGAAAATTCCATGAGCAAGGAGGTACTGCTTAAAAGGATTGCTCAAATAGTCCATGCTTAAGAACAATGTAGCACATGGAGAAAT
Organism: Liasis olivaceus; assembly: GCA_030867105.1. Classification (NCBI taxonomy): domain Eukaryota; kingdom Metazoa; phylum Chordata; class Lepidosauria; order Squamata; family Pythonidae; genus Liasis; species Liasis olivaceus. Next base: position 58,621,948 of record CM061349.1, read on the forward strand.
ATGACTTCTGTAGCCAAGCAGACATGAATGAAGCCATTCCATTGGTACTGAGGTTCCAAGGCATAAAAAACACTGTAATTCAAAACTGATAACTCACATTGGTCTTGGAAATGAATGGGAAACTAGTGAGAACACACTAATATCTTCAAACCACTATCCCAAGTTATTACCACCTGGGGTGGTCAAAACAGACATGAAAGAGGGAAGAGAACCCAGTTGAGAAGAAATTGGTTTTATCTCTGGATGTAGAGGCAACCAGTTTATCTAATGTGAAGTGTGAAAACGTTTGTCCATCTTTAAAGTACAAGGAATCAGACAGATGTTGACACCTTTGAAATATGCAGTGAGGTACTGCTGAATAAAATTATCCATGCCTGTAGCAAAAGGATATCAGAAAACTCACCAGATGTCCCTTGGCAGCATGCTCCAAGGATAGAAGAGCCACCAAGAAAACCTTCGTTCAATTCCCATCAACCATTTCTCTGATGGTAGAGAAAGGGAGAAAGATCTTAAAGCCCAGATAGGCCTGGAAGGGAGAATAGGCCAAATAAAGTTTGCTATGATGAGTTCTCACAAACGTAAACGATTGTTTGCATTGATAATGGAGATGCTTCTTAAAGATGAAATATTTTTGTTCTCTGCAGAACAATGCAGTTGTCATAACCCCTATTGATTTAGGAGTCATCTTCACTGAATCCAACTGGACTCACATCTCAGTAGACAGAATTCTGCAGAAGTGTTTTTCAGTTCTTTTAGTTTAATTCCAATCAAAGAATGGGATGCAGGGCAAAAGGGTCAAGGAAGAGATGTCTTTTCTGTGTGTAAGTCACAGGTAGGAAAAGGGGAAGAGATTAACAAGAAGTTCAAGAATTCTTTTATGCTACCATCTGGGTTCTATGTGTTAAACAGGTAAGACTTTTCAAAGTCACAGAGACCATGCTTATCAGGAGAGCTTGCCAAATATTCAGCTTTCTGTTAATGTTTAAATGCATAAAAAGCATATATTAGCAAACACCTGCAGTTTTTTATTTATTTATTAAATTAATATATCCTGCCTTTCTCCTGATGACGGTATTATGTGTCTGAAGCATATAAAAGGTCCTTTTCGGAAGTTACGTATTACATGCGTCTCAAGCATTTACGCCTCTTGTATTATTGTACGAAAATTAATGTAATTAATGATGAAATGCAAATGCCGTTGAAACGCAAATTCCTTTGAAAAGAAGAGCTGTAGTGGGGAGCAACTGGCCCTTTAAATCTCAAGCCAGCCTGATGGGTCCAGAGGGAGTCCCCTGTCCCCTGAGGGCCAATAAAAGAAAAAAAGACGAGGTCTGTCAAGTTTGGGGTGGAGTTTTGGGGGTCTTTTGATGAGAGAATTGGCTGGAGTCCTGGATGAGGGAGTGACCTCAGGCAAGACAGAAAGTTATTTAGCTATAGTTAGAATTGTGTTAGGGTGTTTTGTATTTAAACTCTGTGCTGGCTGTATGGAAACTTTATTAAAGTTATTTTTTGTTTCAATCCTGGACTTCAGTTGCCTTCTAGCACCCACCTCAGCTTGGATGAGCTCCTGACTCCCAAAGTTTTGTTTGGTTTCCCTTTCTGTATTTAGCCAGATCCAGGGTAGAGTGACAATTTCCCCTTCAATCATCTCCTGGTTGCCCAGAGGGCTGGTGTGGAAGGGAGAAACCAGTTTCTAGGGAAGGGGCTGGCAGCAAGAAGACCTAATTTTTCAGTTGCTGTTCACCCACCAACGTGGTTACCTCAGACTGAAGGACCCCAGAGAAGGGGCTGGTCCGACCTGAGGGCGCCTTTTCCCTTATTACAAGAGTGCTGAAATGAGGCAGGATAAGCTACAGTGGGGGGGGAAATCACAAAGTCAAGATCAACCTCGATTCCTCAAAGAAAGAATACCTGATTCCAACTAGGTTTTAAATCTTGTCATTTCTTTCTCATTCACAAACTTCGGAGAGGTTCATCTTAGGGCCGCTCAATGGAACAAGTAAACGATCCTATTAAGCCACATCAATTTCTTAGGGGGTGACCCAGTCTCTAGAAGAAGGAGGCACCCAAATTGATGGTTACTCTTGCCCTAATTCTATTCCATGCTCTGTATCAGAGAAGAGGTAGACTGTTAGCATATTCTTTTAGTATAGCATAGTAACGCCTAATATGAGCATGGCTGCAGCCAGAAAAAGCCTTCTTGGTTTAAATAGTAACAAGTGTTGCATGTTTAGCTTTGCATGTTTCATATCATGTCTAAAACATTGTTTCTGAATGTGTGTACAGCGGGGCAGGGCTGCAGTACTATCCCTTTCTTCACCATGCATGTACAGCATACATGTGAATAGTGTTGATGGCACCATGACAGCTAATGCAGTAGAGTGGAAAAGAGGTGGACCCTGCATAGTGGGGTTCCCTTTCATAATATCAGATTCTTGGTTAATATTGTGTAGGACTGATTCTTCTAGATTTTAGACAGGAGTTCCATATTTGGAAATGCCAGGGATTTTGCCTGGAAGTTATTACATGCAAACTATACACTGAAGTCTTAAATTTGGGGAAATTCCAGGTTCAGATCTGGCTTGGGTCTTGAACATATGGGTAACCTTTACCCAATCAGCTATCCACAGCTTCAACTCTCCCACCTCAGGCATATGGAAGATACTGTAAAGGATTGGAAAAACTAATTTGACGTATTTCAAGTATCTCAAGGCCCGAATATGACTGACTGCAGCTACAACCCTTAATCAGATTAATTTATTTAAACACTTTCCATTGGTTTGAGAGATTCTATCCATTTTATTTTACTTTTTATTGCATTTATGTCCCATCTTTTCTCCAGGAATTCAGGGAGGCTTGCAGGAAAATCTCTTATTTTATCCACAATAGCTACTACTTCAGCTTGGGCTGAATGGGAGTGACTATGTTTATTACAATGGCTTAGGCTGCAAAATTTTAAAGACCGTTATTTTTACAAGTGCATACAAATATTGTTTCTCCCATACAAATTATGCACATTCTGACTGATAAATCAGCAATGACTCAAATTCATATAATTAATTTTTTAACAGTTATTCAGATTCCAACTTTTCTCCAGGAATTCAGGGAGGCTTGCAGGAAAATCTCTTATTTTATCCACAATAGCTACAAATGATGACATTTGTGCTATATATCCAAAATCTCTTATTTTATCCACAATAGCTACAAATGATGACATTTGTGCTATATATCCAATACCTCATGATGAAGGTGTCTGGCTAATTATGTCATATGCCCCCATCAAAGAAAGATGTGAAATTGCTGTATGGTCTAGATTTAATGACAAGCTTAACATTAACTTTATATTGTTTATAGTTAGCATATGGATCTTTTTTTCTGTTAGAGTTTTTAATCACTGTAATAAATTTAGGGCTTTTTTTTCTTCACTGTAGATCACTCTTTTTTCTTCATTGGTGATGTAGACTTTATTTTTTATTTCACTGTTTTAAAAGTAAAAGAAATTAAGAAGGAAGGTGTGAAATCAGATGCAATATCAAACCGAAAGGTGAGTGTGCTTGTTTCCCTTTTAAATCTCCATTAAGACTATCCTCAATAAAAATATACAGGTACACAGGTTAGAGTTCCCACATTCTAGGACAGCTTCCTCAACATGGTGCATTTCAGATGTGGAGTCTGAATGAGTCAAGATTGGGGAAAGTTATTATAAGCAGTACTACTTTTTGGATTTTTAATCTTTAAAATTTTTAATCTTTAATTTATATTCCTACAGCTTCAATTCCTATTTCTTTAAACATTCCAACATATCTTTCAAATTCAAAAGTTGTATTTGCAAAACCAGTTAATGTTGCCTAGTGCTTTCATTTTATCTGAACATTTCAGGTTGATATTCATTCCCAGCAGTGACAGGAATGGACTGATTTGCTGGATAGTCTTTGCCAATCTTTTAGCACATATATCGGTATTTCCTGGTCACTGTGTGGAAATAAATGCAGCAAATATTGTAAAGTGCTTGCTAAAAACTAAGGAATAAATGTTATCTCTAATCCCAGCTAGCTTTTCAGTGAATTTATGCTTAACACTTTGACCTACTAAGTTTGGAAACCTCATTAACGCCCCGTACTTTTCCCCTTCTCTATCGTTCTCATAGTCTTTTTGTTTGTTTTAAAGGGGAAAATGCTTTTGTATATTTTGGGATCAATTAACTGCATTGGCAATAACTTGTGTCCTGAGGGTACTGGGAAATACGACAGCATGAGATATGACAGTTCACTTCCTCTGCCAGCAGCAAAAATGCCCTGTATGGTGGCATATTGCTCACCAATGAGTCATTTGCCATGTAGGTCCAATGTTCTCTTTCCATAATGACCACAGCCATGTGTTGTCAATTAACGCAAGTCTTCGTTCTTCAACCAAGGCCCTTTTTCCCATTCTTACCTATAGAATTTCTTATTTTATTTTGTAGGGATTTTTTCCTAATCATATGGTAAATGGAACATATATGCTTCCTTGAAATGGGTAGCCTAAGTATGCCATTACTTGGGGGATGAAATTACAAGTCTGAAACCAGTCTTTCCCAACCTGAGGCCCTCCAGATGTGTTGGGATTTCTGCTCCCACAATTCTCATCCAATTGAGCCATGTTAGATGGAAATCTGGGGAACACAACTGAAGGGTTGCCAGATCAGAGAAGGCTGCCTGTTAGTTTTGATGAGGGTGAACATTTAGTACAAAAAGTCCTCATTTTTGCACAAAAACTGACCATATGACAATTGGCTTGCTAGAAATCTTCAGTGGTGATTTGATGTACTCCCTGAAGCTGTAACCTCAGAACTTAGAGAATCTTTTTAATTAGGAATAAGCTGTTAGCCAGGAATAGATTAATAGGTAACTCTCCAGATGTTTTGCATTGCTAGGACAATTTGTCTCCCAACAAAGACTATGCTGCATTTAGCTATTGTTAGACAGACTAGTTGGTTCACCTAATTCAGTAGTGGCTACATTTACTGACAGTAGTTCTTCAGATATGCAGATAGAAAGCCTTCTAAGTCTTACTTGGATATGCCAGGGATTTGAACCAGGGACATTTTTATGCAAAGCAAGCATTCTAATGATAAGCTCCATCCCTTCTCTGATAAGCCTATTTTTCATAGGTTGATCAAGTTCCCAAGGAAAATCTAGTGTAGAAAGGTGAAAAAAACAACAACCCAGAAACCATTTCCATAATATTGTGTAGAAAACTTCATGGATTGGTACCCCAGTGTCAAGCTCAAATTAGGGGCTTCTTTATTATACTTTGAAAGCCATCTGAGGTAGTGACTATCATCCTATACTGTCCTACAGTATATAATATTTCATTGGTAGAGCATGGATGGAGCATTTGTGACCATACAGATGGCGTTGAACTCCAACCGCTATTAGCCCAAGTTAGCATTGCCAATATTCAAGGATGATTTTAGCTGCAGTTTAACTCCTGAAGAATAGGATCTCTGTTCACTGGCTGATAGTCACATTCATTTACCTTACAAGTTCTCGTGGTGCTATCTGTTGCCTTTGCAGTCTTCACCTCCTGTTCCTTCAAAGAGAGCAGCTCGTTGCATTATTTTTTCTTGTCTCTGAAACACCATCATACCACATCCAAGTTAATTTAATACAATAAATCAATAAAAAAATACTGAGTGCTAACACAATGAAGTATATGGAAACTTTCTTCTTTTTATTTGCCTTCCCATTTAACTTCCTTCCTTCCTAGACTGTTTACATAACATTTCAGTAGGGCTGGAAAACCCTTTCTGAAACCACAGTCTGGCCAATGAGATAAGATTTATTAGCTCTATAAAAGCTTATTGGATTTATTTATTAATAAATAACAAATCCTGCAGGAGTTCAAGGCAGTGTACATAGCAATTCCAATTTTCATCTTAATAACAGCCCCAGAACAGAGGCTGGGCAGAGATATACAGGTAGTCCTCACTTAACAACCGCTCATTTAACAGCCTCAGAAAAGTGCTTTACAACCTGTACTCACACTTACGACCGTCACAAAACCATCATACCGCCCCCCCCCGCAGTTACATGATCATAGTTTGCAACCTTTTTTACAATGGTTGTTAAGCGAATCACTGCAGTGATTAAGTGAATCCCGTGGTCACTAAGTGAATTCCAGCAAAAAACGTCCATTGGGGAAGCTGGATTTGCTTTACAACCATCATAAAAATGGTTGTAAAATCGGGTCCAGTCACATGGTGACTCGCTTAATGACCAATTTTCCAGTCCCTATTGTGGTCATTAAGTGAGGACTACCTGTAATAACTGGCCTGTAGTCACCTAGTGAGCTTTCATTACAAATAGATCCAAACTTGCATTTCTGCCAACAAGTTTGACAAGTTACCACAAAAGGCAATTTACTCTTTAAGAGAATAGGAAGGGGGATCTATGCTTCAGATGTTAGATGTGTCTCAAAACCCATTTCCATGATGCTGAATACTGCTGGGGCTTACTCAGTGTGATATTTCCAGAGCACAGCTATATTTACTGAATGAAAGTATTTGTATCCCATCTTGGTCTCATTCAGACATCTATGGCATTTAATTATAATATAAAACAAATATAAAAACAAAATCATAAAATGTTGCATCATAAGTGACATGCCCTAATAAAACAGGATAATCTTGAAGAAAAGCCATGCACAGAGAAACAGAAAAATGAGCACACACAAGAATGAAACTTCACTACATTCTCTAGATCCACCAGAGCATCTCCCCTTCTGCTAAACAGCCAAGAGTACAACTGTCATCAACAGTAGAGCCATATATATTCAATGGGCTTTCATTCCTAGTAAGTGACTTTATCATGGAAATTAAGAATGAACCTCCTGGGGGAGCAAATTTTGAGTCACAGTCTGAGCATGGCCAGACTTGCTAAGATAAATTGGAGGCCTTTTTGCATATTGGATTATCCCAATATTTTGAAGTAATTCCAATATGTTTGGAAAAGTATAGGCTGTGCTAGAAGTAATTAACTTCAGCTCTTCCCTGAGATATATACAGGTTAGGCATACATGCTGAGAATGGCCAGTATCAGATCATAGGTTTGTAGGTGGCTATATGTAATTATTTATAGAGTGCTGGTAAAATATGTGTATGTAAAATATATGATACATAGGCTGCTGTGCACTTTGAGGATTTGTATGGGCGGAGTGTTTGATTGATGTACATGTACCTAAACCCACCTGAAATTCATTTCCTCTTTAGGTTTGCTAACATATAATAACCTCTTTGAAGACAGACGTATTGATAATTTACACGAACTTCAGCAAAATGTGTTTTGTGATACCATCTTCCATTAAGTAGTTTTTATACTTTGTTTTATTTTTTTCCATTGTTTATTCATAATTATCAAGTCCCAGTTTGTGGCTCAGTTATTTTCCTATCTTAATTTTAAATTGCTACCCTATAATTCAGGGGATAAGAAGAGCTGTGGTCACAACAACTGAATAGCACCAGATTGGGTCATGATCTTATAGAGTCAAAATCTTCAAATTTAATCTTAAACACAGAACTGTGCCTAGGACTTTTTTTCCCAGATGTAACAAATCCATGCAGTTCAAAAGCTGAACTGAGAAAGTTTGTTTCAAGCACATAAAAATACACAGGGGGCATTTTTTCCTCCTCCAGAAAGGTATTTGTAATAAAAATACTTCAGTCTCATTCCCAGAATGGTTTACAAAAGAATAATTAAACATAAACGGCAGAAATACGGTAAACGCAAGCCACGCAGTCCTAAATCCAGCATGAAACAATGGGATATTTTCCTGGCATTAACACAGGACAATAAAGTAAAAAACAGGTGAATATGAGGACAACAGATTACAACTGGAGAAAACACCATCAAGATTATTTGTTGTATCAAATTTTGAAGGCATTTAGAAGGGAAAGTCTTCAAAGTTACATCTGGCAGGACTTGGATTCCACAATTAGCACAATTGAACTAATGCTTCTGGAATACCAGTCTTCCCAAGGTTCATTTGACCCTGACTCTGCTGTCCTTTAGAAGAGTTTTTTAAATGTGGCTTTTCAAAGAGGCCAGAGGTTTGTGACCCCATTTGATTGATGTCGGACAGCTAAAATTCTCTCACTTGTATTACTTCCCCAATGCTGTGGTATTCCTGTATTTGGTTGTATATTCCTACAATGTTGTTGATTCTATATACTGCCTTGAGTCTTTTGATCTGGTGTCCTTATAAATCTAATAAATTGTTGTTTAAAAATAGATATCCAAAGTATCATCTCATATACTTAGCCACTTGCATGGGCCAGTTTTTGAGGCTTGAGGCAAACAAGATAATTGAACAATTTAAATCCCTTTCTTGTATGCTCAAGCCTTGCCTAGATTTGGCAGGGTTCAGGAACTTTTTAATTCCTTCTTAAAGGGCAGAGCAGCACCAGCCCTGTTGAAAGAGACAGCAATTAAGCTGCTCCTAAGGAACCAAAAGTGGAAGACACCTAGAAATTAGCTATGAATATCTTTTTGGGTATGATGTTTAAATAAGTATCAACTTCAGAAAATCCTAAATGAAATTAATTTTCCAGATCTTGTTCAATCCCATTTTAGGCCTGGTCTGGGGACACAGGTTGCCCTATGAGATGACTTGGCTAAGAGGAAAGGAAAATGGTATTCTGATGACCTGTTTTCAGCTTCAGATATCATTTGCAAATCCACAGGAACACAGTAAAGTCTAGCCATATTTATCTTGTTGAAAAGGATATGATGAGATAGTTAGTCAAATGCTTTACTAAGCTCCAAGTATACTACATCCAGTCTTTCCCTGGTCAACCAAATAAAGCACTCTGTCTTAAAAAGTTAATCTGACACAACTCATTCTTGATAACCCCATGTTGGTTCAAGGTAGAACAACATTCTTTTTGAAGGACTCAGAGACACCCTGTTTGACAAACTATTCTAGTACCTTACCCAGTACAGACATTAAACTAACTGGTCTGTAATTTCCTAGCAACTTCTTCTCTTTTTGTTTGCTATTCTCTAGTAGTCCTACGGCTCACCAGTTCACTAGAAGTTTTCAAAGATTATAATCTGTTATCATTTTTGCCACCCCTTCAACATCTTGTGATGCAATCAGTTGGTTCATAAATTTGTTTCATATAAAAATGTAGGTTTTTTTCTACACCTTTGTTAAACCTTAGCTAAACCTCAATCATGTTAAGAAGGGCTCTCTCCCTTTTCTGAGAAAAAACAGCTACCCTGTTAAGCAATACTGCCTTCTTCCTATTTTGTGTTATTATTTCTCCACACAATAGACCAACAGCATTCTTGACTCTTCTTTTATTTTGTAAGTTCCTCAGAAAAACACTGCTTATGTTTTGTATTCCTTATGAGTCTCATTCTGAGCTTTAACTTTCCTGACTTTATAAGCTCAAAGTACCAGTTTAGGGAGGGTAGCATTGTTGAGGGCTTTGCTTTGCAGTGGGTCCATACAGGTAGTCCTTTGTTAATGACAGTAATTGGGACTGGAATTTCCGTCACTTAAGTGATATGGTTGTAAAGCACAATGTCACATGACCGCATCACTTAGCGATGGCATCTTGGTACTCCCTGTTGCCATCATTAAGTGAGGATCGTGGATCATAAAAAGAGCCTAGGTTGGCTTTCAAGCAGGCTGGCAGGCAGGTAAGGCACCGCATGAGTGCAGCAGGGCTGGGGGTGGCTTCTGCCAGGCAGGGAGGATGCACAAGTGGCCCACGTGGCGTAAGGCCAGCTGCTGCTGGGCAGTGGAGGGTGCGAGCAACTTACTGGAGCAACTTGTGACCTTCTCTGCCGGCTTCCCCATTGACTTTGCTTGTGGAAAGCCAGCAGGGAAGGTTGCAAATGGTGATCACGTGACCGCAGGATGCTACAACCATTGTATGAGCCAGTTGCCAAGCGCCCAGATCGTGATCATGTGACTGTGGGGGTGCTGCAATGGCTGGAACTTCGAGGACCTATCGTAAGTACCACTTGTTCAGCGCCATCATAACTTCGAATGGTCATGAACGATTGGTTGTTAAACGAGTACTACCTGTACTTACTTGGTTGGTCATTACTAGAAGATAGTTCTGGGGAATTATTACTCTGCACAGTCCTTCAAATTTGAAGGCAAAAAAGCGCTTCAGAATTCAAGTAGCATCTATTTGCAGCTACTTAAAACAACCACATCTTCCCCAGGGTCATGTAGTTGCCCTCTGCAGCTTCCACACAAATCTGGAAAATTATGCATTTGATTTGAAGAATTACAGACAGGTGCTACATTCATACCCAGTGTGTTATTTACTGTTAAATCTGAAGCTTTGCACAGCCCTACGACATTTCAAAAGAAAGATGTCACTGAGTGTCTCAGGTCTCAGTTTTAACCCCTTTCCCAATGTTGTGTAACATCTACCAGAGGCAGATGGAGAAGTTATTTAGAAATGTAAGCTGAGTTATCATCAACAAGCAAATGACACTCCCTTTCCTTTTCCCTTGAGATTTATTGCCTAGCCATGAAGGAGGCAGTCAAAGACTGCTTGTCAGATCATAGTTAGACCCAAACAGAAAAACCCTCTCAATATAAAGAACGGCATTGTTTGCTAAAGCCCCTGGGCCCTTAATAAGAAAGGCCTGGTAAATTATGGTGCTCAGGAATCCTTGCTCCAGACATTTAATATGACAATGATTTAGCAATACAGCCTAATACAAGTCTGTGTAATAATATGCACTTTCCCCTATTTGTCCACTGGTGAGTTAGTAGATAAGAGAAAAAGGGGTTCAAACAGAGAAGGAAGGGGGAAAGGTAGCTGTATCAAAGATTTGAGGTTACTGGGAGGAAAATATGAAAGCATTTGGAATGGACCATGATTCCCAAGCTTCACAGAGCATGCCACAACCATCAGAATCATTTAAGAAACATTTTCCAATTCTGAAATAACAATCCTATTCCAAGTCAAGATTCCAGTGTTTCACTGGAACATGTGGGTGTTCTGTTTGCAAGAAAATAAATGATCACAATTTGAGTTTTATGTTACAGGAAACTGCAAAGGTTAGAAGGAAATCCTGATGAGTATTTCTTGCTAAATAAAAAGCCTCTTGATTCATTCCCATTGAGAATTTATTTTAACACATAATGATTCTCAGTACATCATCTGAATCCAATGGAATTTAGCTCATTTTTAATGTTCCAAAAGGAAATGTCACTCGCTATGATTAAAAAAAAAAAAACTTTCTGTATCCAAGAAGAATCCAGCCATTGGAATTCCATTTAGTTTGGCAGAGAAGAACATTCTCAAGTTGCACAATATTGTAAGATTTTTTCTCCCCCACTTCCCCTCCCCCACCCCCAGTTGTCTGTGTGGCCTGCTAAGTACATGAAGATCTTCTGTTCTTTTGGAGAAAATAGTTTTCATTATGAATTTCAGTGTGACCTATCAAAATAACATACTGTTCAGTTTATTATTTCCATCTCTTCTGTCCCCTAGATGTCTAACACATATTACATATGTTGGCTGGGCCAGAGGAAGATGATCAGAGTGTTACTGATTCATAAAATATAAAACAAAACCAAAATTATGCTATTGTGATGCCTACTATGAGAGTGCTTTTCCTCCCGTGATCTTAAAAAAAAAAAAAAAAAGGATACTAATCAGTTTCTACAGAGAGAAAGAAATGAAAACTAGCAGTATCCTGTAGAGAGGATGGCCATAGCTCAGTAAAGCATGTGCTTTTTTATAAAGAGAACATTCCATTTCAATCTTCAGTAGGGCCGGAAAAATTCCTGCTTAAAATACTTGGGGAATTGCTGTCAATCACTGAAGATAACACTGGATTCAACAGACCAGTGGTCTGACTCAGTAGCATCTTTGGTTCCAATTAGCTAATTTCTCACTGAACACGTACAAACATCTACAGTTGTACTGTACAGTAGTCTTCTCCAAACTGGTACCTTCTAGCTGAGTCAGGATTGGTACTCCCAGAATTCCCTGCAGTTTGAGGAAGGCTGGTACTCAGTCAGACTCACCACACAAGTCAGGGCCAGATGGAAGGAGTTTCCCCTCCCAAAATTCATGTCAACAGCCTTCATTGCCAAGGATAGGAGACTCCACCTCATATTGCAACATACTAGGACTCTTAAGAGCCCTGATGGAAGTTGTAATCCAAAACAACTTTGGGAAGGGCGGGGGGGCTCAAGTCTACCTATCCCTGCACTAAACCGAATGATGAAAGGAATGCTGATCTTCATGGAAATTATAATATCCAAACCAAAATAAAAATAATACATTATTATATAACAAATAATCATGTAAGCAATATTTAATGTGCTATATAATAACCATAATAATAAACACAAATAAAATAATGTCAAAACCATCAGACTGTTATAGGGGAGGTTTAAGGCTACCCATGCTGAAACAAACAGGTATTCTAATTTTCTTTTATATATAATTTTTATTAAAGAAGTTTTTCCACAGAGTAAAAACAATACAAGTTTAAGTTAAAGATAAAAGAAATGGAGAAAAGTAATAGAAGAATGAAAAAAAAACAAAGAAAAGAGATAGAAAAGAAGGAAAAAGAAAAAAAAGAATAAGTGGCTTCCAATCTTCTTAACAACAGTTATAAGTACATTTGTCTTTTACCCTCTCTCTCTAAAATTACATCAAAGTTTCCTTCTTTCCATAATCTACCCTTTCTAATCATCAAATTCATAAATCGTCAGTTCATTTTTTTTCTTTTTTCAGCAAAAAGTCCATAAGGGTTTTCCAGTCACTAATAAATGTAGTAGTTGATCTTTCTCTAAGCAAACAAGTTAATTTTGCCATCTCAGGCATTCTCATTTTCTTCTGCCTGGAAGTTTCTCTCTAGAAAAGCGACAGCAACCTTATATGCAAACCATAATGAATGGCTCAATTACTGAAACCTTGCTGTCCCTAGTTACTTTGCCTTATGGAACTCTGAAGTATACAAAAGTGCTTAGTCTACTCCAGGAGAAGGCACCTATAACCCTAAAACTACATTTGGACTACAACTCCCATAATTTCTGATAGGACATGCTGACTGGGACAGATGGGAAACTCAAACTCCATCTTCCTGGCATAAGAAATGAAAGATTGTCCTCTCCCCTCCCCTCTCCCCTCTTTCTTGGTGACTGGGGTTCTATTAATGGAAATTTCAGATAAATCCACCCAGCATTTTCACTGCTGTCTTTAATGCAGCAGGTATAAACTCTTCCATCTTGTGAATGGTGAGAATTGGTTACAGATTCTACCATTTGATTCAGATTGACCTGGTCTAATTCTGGTTGGATTGCCTATAATGCTGTATGTGTGTATTACATATCCAGAAAAAAAATATATAGGGGAAAAAGATTATTAATTGTTTTTAATTATTGTATAAAATTGCCTTGACCATCTAAGGTAGAAAGACTGGTTGTGAATGTGTGATTAATTGGCTGCTGGTTTAGGTAGTTTGCTGAAGCATTCACATGCACCATTTGAAAGGGTGGCTCCATTTCATAATCTAGAGCTGCTGTCCTTTTGACCTCAGCTGGATCATTCATGGGTAAATGGCTGAAAGCCAAAGTTAATAAAGCACATGGAACTCTGACAAATATTTTAAAAGAAAAAGTTGAGAAATATCTTACAGTAGCCAACATTAAAAAAAAAAAATTGCTCAGCATTCTGGGATTAATTCCAGTTAAGTGAATTTAGAATTGAAGAAGTCCTATTGAACTCAGTGGGGCCTACTTCCAAACAGTCAGTGTATAGGAGTGTGGTGCTAGTGACCTTCTGGAATCAAAATGAGATTTCAGAGTTAACTCTCGATAATTAATTTGTCAAGAGATCACCATTTCTGTCTCCCCCACCCAAGCCCAATCTTCCTTCCCTTTCCTTAGCATATGATATATTCACACTTCCTGAATCTCTGTTATATGACTTCCCATATTTTACAGTCATGTGAAAAAGAAAGCACACCCTCTTTGAGTTCTATGGTTTTACGTATCAGGGCAGAATAAAAATCATCTGGTCCTTAGCAGTTCTCAAAAGTAGGTAAATACAACCTCAGATGAACAACAACACATGACATATTACACCAGGTCTTCATTTATTTTACAAAAAGAAAGTCAAAATGGAGAAGCCATGTGTGAAAAACTAAGTGCACGCTTACTGCTTCCATAGGTATGAAGAGGCTAAGTAGCAGCCAGGTGCTGCTAATCAAATGCCCTTGATCAATCGATCATCAGCAAGTGTGACTACCTCTATAAAAGCCAAAGTTTGGGGAGTTTGCTGGTCTTGAGCATTGAGGTGTTTGTTAACACAATGCCAGAGAGTAAAGACATCAGCAATGATCTTAGAGAAGCAATTGTTGCTGCCCATCAATCTGGGAAGGGTTATAAGGCCATTTCCAAACAATTTAAAGCCCATCATTCTACAGTGAAGGAGATTATTCACAAGTGGAAAACATTCAAGACAGTTGCCAATCTTCCCAGGAATGGATGTCCCAGCAAATTCACCCCAAGGTCAGACCATGCAATGCTCAGAGAAATTGCAAAAAATCCAAGAGTTACAGCTCAGACTCTACAGGCCTGCTGGCATGTTAAATGTTAAAGTTCATGATAGTACAATTAGAAGAAGACTGAACAAGTATGGTTTGTTTGGAAAGGTTGCCAGGAGAAAGCCTCTCCTCTCTAAAAAGAGCATGGCAGCATGGCTTAGGTTTGCAAAGTTGCATCTGAATAAATCACAAGACTTCTGGAACACTGTCCTTTGGACAGATGAGACCAAAGTGGAGATGTTTGGCCATAATGCACAGCGCCATGTTTGGCGAAAACCAAACACAGCATATCAGCACAAACATCTCATACCAACCGTCAAGCGTGGTGGTGGAGGGGTGATGATTTGGGGTTGTTTTGCAGCTACAGGACCTGGGCACCTTGCAGTCATTGAGTTGACCATGAATTCCTCTGTATACCAAAGTATTCTAGAGTCAAATGTGAGGCCATCTGTCCGACAGCTAACGCTTGGCTGACATTGGGTCATGCAACAGGACAATGATCCCAAGCACACCAGCGAATCTACAACAGAATGGCTGAAAAAGAAAAGAATCAAGGTGTTGCAATGGCCCAGTCAAAGTCCAGACCTCAACCGGACTGAAATGCTGTGGTGGGACCTCAAGAGAGCTGTGCATGAACAAATGCCCGCAAACCTCAATGAACTGAAGCAATGTTGTAAAGAAGAGTGGGCCAAAATTCCTCCACAATGATGTGAGAGACTGATAAAGTCATACAGAAAACTATTACTTCAAATTATTGCTGCTAAAGGTGGTTCTACAAGCTATTGAATCATAAGGTGTACTTAGTTTTTCACACATGGCTTCTCCATTTTGGCTTTCTTTTTGTAAAATAAATGATGACCTGGTGTAATATGTCATGTGTTGTTGGTCATCTGAGGTTGTATTTACCTACTTTTGAGAACTGCTAAGGACCAGATGATTTTTATTCTGTCCTGATACATAAAACCATAGAACTCAAAGAGGGTGTACTTTCTTTTTCACACAACTGAATTTTAGCATCAACAACAAAGTAGATGGAGAAAAATAGCAGATTTTTTTGTCTTGTGGATTGGAGTAAATAAGGGAGTAGACTTCAATTAAACACAATATCTAAAAACACTATATATCTTCCAGCATACTTCCCTTTTCTGATATCCTGTGCTATACATGGGTGATTAGCTTATAGTACTGAAGAAATAACATCCAGCACAGAATCTCAATATTAAGTCCTCTTTTATATTCTCTCAGCTTATTATATGTACATGTAAGTTACTTATCTGTTAAATGATTTGGTACACATAAAGTGTGTGTTTGTGTATGTGAGAAAGAAAGGGGCAGAGGGAAGTAAACAAGACAGCAAAGTATATTGAGATGCATAATTGCAAAGTTAAACTTTTTCCAAACCAATTCTGGATTTTTGAGTTCCTGACAATGCTACTGTATATATGCCTCTAATTTTAAAAAGTTACAGCAAACACTCTTCTACTATTATTATCTGTATTTAGCATTTCATGAGTATTCCTGAGTAACATACATGCATAACTGCAAAATTACTTTTTTTCAGGCCTCCACAAATCAGTACTTAAACACTTTCCTTGTTTTTTTAAAAAAATCAAAATAGCTTTTCATGCTGTTTTACTTGAAGCAATATGCAGGATTTAAATATTCATTTAGAAAAGATATTTAAAAGCACCTATTTATGTTAAATAGAAGCTAAATATAATACTATAAATAATTTTTAAAATCTTTTCTGGCCACTACCATTTTGGCAAGATACTTAACATATTTATTTTTTATCATTTTTTCACTATAATATTGCCATATTGCAGCATTACCAGAGGGTCCAGACGGTTACCACCACTGCCCAAAGGATCACTGGTTGCCCTCTCCCCTCTTTGGAAGAACTTTATAGTTCCCGCTGCCTTAAGAAAGCTCAAAACATTCTTAAGGATCCATCCCACCCGGGACATTCTTTTTTTGAACTATTACCATCTGGCAGACGGTACAGGATAATGAAAACAAGGACGAATAGGCTGAAGAATAGCTTCTGTCTTAGAGCTGTAACTATACTGAATTCTATCGTATAGTGCAGTATTAATGCAGCATCAGGGGTTGTGCAATATGGAATGTGAAGGTCGTGTTATATGTGTGTAATGTGTGTTATGTGTTTTATGTGTTCTATAGTTTTTATATTTTTAAAGCTGCACTGGGGTGGCATTTAATTTCGTTGTACGAGAAGTACAATGACAATAAAGATTACTTTGACTTACTTTGACTTATAGAAAAACCTCAATTTAATTGATTGGAGGGAAAGGGTACCTATTAAAGTCAAATATCCATTAAATCCAAATTTATGTCACTGAAGTAATTTACATCATTTGTCTGACATTGTTACATCATTTATATCATCTTATGTAAGGATAAAAATTGCTGCAAAAGATATAAAAATGTTAATTCTCTCTTATATGTGAATGACGCCAGTGACAGGTTTCTGGAATGCTAGGAAGAAATGGGCTTTTTCCATTTTATAAAGTCTGAAGTAAAATTTTGCCTGTTGAATCCAACGTCTGGAGAATCAAGGTTTTACTGTAGAACACTGTATTACTTTTAAAACAATAATAAAAAAAATTGACCCAAGATAACAGCTTTCCTCATCCTTACGTGTTGACTGAACACGTCCACTTTCCCTCCAGTTCCTGGGGTCCTGGCTGCCCCCGTATGCTGTCATTCAATGCAAAGCAGCAATCAGCCAGCGGTTCCTTCCTCTGGAAGATTATCAGGAGGTATTTTTTAATCTTCAGTGAACTCTGTCAATTTGGGTAGGGACACTGCATTACTTCTGTGTATCATCCACAAACCAACTATTATCTGTATAGACAAATGGGGCAGCTAAAAAGTAGGAAAGTGCCTGATAGCTTATAAAGGATTTTTTTTCTTCTTCTTAAGGTAGTCAGTAAAGGGGTGTTGGGATTGGGGATGACCTCCATCATGCTGCTTCCTTTTTTCCAATCTATGGGTCCCTCAGCATCTCAAAGGCACTGAGGATGACACCATCACCTCAAATCCTTGCTAGGCCACTGAAGATCGCCTTTCGCGTGAGTGGAAAGCAGAGCTGCCTAGGCAGTTAGCTGTGCTTTCTGATAAGACCACTGTTTGAGGGGCCAAGCTCTGAGAATAGCACCCCATGCACTATATGGGAGTCTCCTGATACGCCCAAGGAGAATGAAGGACTTCCTGGGTCATCAGAAGTCATGGCGGTTCCACAGAAAGGAAGCAGAAAATGATGAAAATGACGAAAATATGAAGAGAACAAATAAATCCTTTTAAAAAACATAGAGACAAAAGGCAAAGGATAAATTTAGCTAGGATCTCCTGCAGTGATTTGCTAACAGAGTGGACAGGAATAAAGAACAGACTGACTGATGTCTCTCTACTAAACTTTATAGCCATCTAGGGGCTACGGAAGATTTATTTCACTTGCCTGGGAAGAGCAACCCAGCCAAGGATACTCTCCAGCCATAATAGAAAAATGTACAGTTTTCAATACAGTTTAGAAAAGGATCCTTCCTGATTAGGTTCTTCTTGGGCAATTGTCTTGCCTTGTCATCCAGGGCTCGAGACACCATTGTCTTTCATTTGAAACCCCATAGGATCCTCCATCTTTTTTCTTGTCAGGAAAAGTTAATTAAGGAGAGAAGGATGGAATACCTAAACAAAGGCTCTGACTGGTCAGAGTAGAAGCTGTCTGTCTGAAAGCAGCCTCATTTTTTGCCTCTGCTCTATGTAGGAGACCTACCAAAAATACTGCATTCCTTTCTAACAACAAATGATAGTCTTATGATAATCACTGATCTACAGGGGACTGAACAATTTTCAAATTGTTTGATTAAACCTATTCTTCCTTCCACACACCCAAAATCAGCTTTGGGATCAAGTCTCTCCATTCTTTTGCTTTTCTCAGTTTGCAACATCCCACAATTTAGAAGATACCACAATGGATATTATATGGGCTTTTCCTTAAGAAATGTCAATATAAACATATAACATTTGGCCGCAAGAATGAGTGTAAATCCTCTGACGCAATTTCAAATTGTGGCTTTGAAAATACTTGTTGACAATTCCTCAGAACACCAAGTCTGATCTTACCAAGCAATTTGTTGACATCGCAGATGGAAACTCCAAAAACAACAACCTACCACCACCATAAAGGCTGCAAACCTACTTTTCAGGAAATTATGAAGCATGTCTCCTGAGTCAAGCCCCACTGGAAAGGGTGTTTCACATGCCTCGCTTTAAAGCACAAGTGTTTTCTTGGCAAAATAGTTTTTAATTTATATCAGTGGTTTTTAAGCTTCCTTCCTTCAGGGATCCTCCCCAGCATTTACTTCTCTGGCAAGCAAGCCATGCACATCTGCCACAGATACCCTGTGTATTGCAAAGTGTGCTGGGTGGACAAGAGTGAGTTGGACACTCGATGGACGCAATGGCATTCACCAATATGCTGCATCGCTGAGATTGTGACCCTGAACACTACTAAGTCTGCTCAAACTTCCTTTAGCTGATGGAAATTGCTTATTAGAACCAGATCTGCTCTCTGATGTTTGGGGTTGCTGAAAGTGATGAAACTAAATGTGGATACTGGTGGTGGATTTAAAAGAGACTGATGAATATGACCTGGAATTCACTTACAATCTTCATAGTCATCGGGGCAATAAAGACATGATACTTCTCCATTACTACTGCATCTGCACAGAATGCCCAACTGATTTTTTCTTTTTTTCAGATGGCCAAGAGCAGTATTTTCCTGCCTGGGTAACTTCTAGATGTATTGCTCTCAACTCCTAGAATTCTTAGCAATGGCTGTTGGCTGGCAAATTCTAGGAGTTGAAGTCCATATATCTGAAAGTTGTTCAATTTGGGAATCACTAGATGAGAGATTTTAAGTCTTGACTCAGAATATGGTAATTCAACTTTAGACTTCTTGTTCAACATTCTTCAGAGATGAAATCCCTTGTTCGAGTTTCAATTCCATAACTTGTAAAGTCCAGCCAGCATGTTTACATTTAATTTACAACTTGTACAGCAGGAGAATGTGGACCTATTTGGCAGGGTGAGACCTCTCATGTATTTGCTCAATTCTTATCCCTCTTGACTTATAAAAGCTTTTCAAGAAACTGATTAGGATAAAGACACATGTCTACAGAAAGGTGTAAGAAAGATGGTGCTGGAACCAATTGCATTAGATAATTTCCATTCAGTCCTGACTAGTCCATACTTAGCCAAGATGCTTAAGGAAAAACTCTGCCCTAGGAATTCTGGTTGAAGCAAATTGCCTAAGTCTATTTCAATCCCAATTCAGCCTGATCAGAGATCAGAGAGACATTTGGTTGACTCAGTGGAGTTTTGTGTTACAATCTAAGTATGACTAGGAATTGTAGGCAGACAGCCATGTTACTCTTTGATAGCCAAAATTAGGAGTTCGGGTAACAGCTTTTCAGACAAACAAAATATATTAAAAGGCATAAGCTTTCATGAACTATGACTCACTTCTCCAGATACATAGCCCATATGAGTAGAAAGTATCCATATTTAAGATTAGGAAACTATCAGAAGCTAGGACTTGATGAGGCACTTGCTTATAGTGGTTGTTTCTTCTTCAGGAGTGGTTCCAGAAGATAGTATTAGGGATATTTTGATTGCTAACCTAATAGTAGGGACCAGGAACAATTTCAAACTCTTCTTCAAGAAATCTCATGAGTGGTTAAGGTGTCCTTCCTTTAAATCTGATGCCAGCGAACCTGCCAAAACGTTATGTGTGCTGATGTCAGATTTACTTTGCTAAGTGGGAGAGAAGGCTCTCACAAGTGGAGCCATTCCCAAAAGCAACAGCTCTGCATTACAGTCACATTTTTTCCATGGGAGTGCTGGCATCTCTGCTAGCTTCAAGTAAAAACACCATGAAATTAGTTTTGTCTTAAGGTGATTCACTACACATACTATATAATGTTTCATTCTTCAGAGAAGCTGTCCAATATCTCAGTGTCAGTATAACCTCATATTACAAAACATGTGAACCAACCAGTCATACATAGGTTAAAAAGTAAAAACATCCTCAAGTCGATCTAGATTTATTTTGACTATGTGGACAAAGCTTTGCAGTTTTCTTGGCAAGAAATGATTTGCACTGCCTTCTTCTGGGACGTTTTTTGACTTCTCTGACTAGCTTACAGCCCTAGTAGTTTCTGCCAATTCCCTACAAGTAGTCCTCACTTAATAACCACTCATTCAGCAACTGTTCAAAGTTATGATGGCACTGAACAAGTGGTAGTTATGACCAGTCCTCAAAGTTACAACCATCGCAGCACCCCTGCAATCACACAACTAGCCTGGATTTACAACTGTTGCTGTGTCTCCATGTCACATGATTGCGGTTTCCAACCTTCCCTGCTGGCTTCCCACAAGCAAAGTCAATGGAGAAGCTGGCAGGAAGTCAGAAGTCACGATCACATGAGATCCTTGCTTAACAACCCACAGCGATTTGCTTAATGACAGCATCTGGGACAGCCGGGATTGCCATAGCCAAGCAATGTAGTCACATCACTTAGCAACAGAAATTCCAGTCCCAATTACTGTCATTAAGCAAGGAATACCTGTATTTACATGCTAACCTGACTCAACTTTGCTTGGCTTCTGAGTCCAGACAAGATTGGCTAAATGCTGCCCCTTGCTGATACAACCAAAGATAGCAACAATTCCCATGAATAATCGTTTTCCCTCAGCTCCCATGAATGCAAGATTTACAGCTGGCTAAATCAAGAAGTAATAATTTCCTTCATTTATCTATTTAGATAATTTTTAAATAAAACATCTCACTTTTCCATTAAAACACAGATACATGTACACACGTTTTAAAGACAATGTTTCCCAAACTTGAGCAACTTCCAGATGTCTGCACTTCAACTCCCTGAATTCTCCAACCATCATGGCTATATTTTAAAAATTCTGTGAAAGCTAATTAAATTAAAACTTGGGTGGCCCATTTTCTGTATTTTGAATGGAAAAGGACAGGCAAGTTTTATCCCTATGAACATATGGCTTAGACTGGGTGGGGCTGTACATGTGCAGAGTAAATATGGACTAAGCAACCCTTATCTAAGGTGGAGGAAGACCACTATGAGGACATCTTCTTACTCACCGAGAAACTAATTCTTCCTGCTGACTCTTCTCTTACTCAGTACACAATTATCACTGATTTAATGGAAGTAGCTAATTAGCATGCAATTACTCACTAAGCTGTGGCCAACTAGGAACCACCAAAAGGAAACTTATGGCACAATCCAAATCCAATTCAGTGGCGCTTTCTTCCAGGTATGTGGATATAAGTCTATATGATTCATGTATTAGAAGTTGGCAGTATGCAAGTGTCATATTTGGTTTAATAATGTAAAACACAACAGGTAATGGTAATGATGTACAAATAAGTAGAGTTTAATATCTGAAATTAATATCATGACTCCTAGCTTGTCCACATAGTTGAGTAGAGAAGCAGGAAAACTGCCAAGAGATCCATTGAATCAGACTGATTTGAACAATTTCATTCATAATTTTCCATTCAAATCTATTTCCATATTAATCCCTAATTTTAAAAATGCACAAATACTTATTTTTCCCTGGGCTTTTTAGAAGTCCAGCAGTGCACCATTGTACAATAAAGCAGTGCGCTGCCAGACTTATTATTTAAAAAAAATAGCCCAGGGAAAAGTAGGTAGCTCAGAGAAAGAAAAATGGCTATATAAAAAAATTCTGCTGGGTTTCAAACTAGCAATAGCAGCAGGGAAATTGTCTTGCAAGGTTCTCTTCATGCAGCTTTTGTAGAACTGAAATCTCCATTTGATTTCATATCAAGTGATTTCATATCAGGAGAACTATTGTGGAAGAAGCTGCAGTCTACCAACATGGACAAACAATTACTTTTATTAATGTATAAACTTGAACAGTAATACCAACCTGAAGGTAAGATGTGGTCTCCAAGGACCCTTACCTAAGTCAACCATTACAACACAAGGAGTAAAACAAGGATGTATCCTTGCTCTATTACTTTTTAACATTTACATAAATTGAGTTATAGAATACCTCAGTAAAGGTAACACCCTCCAAAACTAGCTGATAGACACTTTTCAGTTCTCCTGTATGCGAATAACATGGTTATTCTGTCACTGTCTGTCGTAGAGATGTCAAGAGCTCTTAGATCTCTTGCTCAATATTGTGAAAAAGAAAAATTGATGATATATTACCAACTCCCCCCCCCCCCCAAATTCTGACCTTTAACAAAAGACCTAATATTCATAATTGGCTTATTAATGGCAATAACAGGGAGCAAGTCAAATGGTTCAACTACTTGGGAGTTATTTTTCATACATCAGGAGATAGAGTCCCGCACCTGGCCCAAACATCACAAGTGGCCCAGAGGAGTGCTAAAGCTGCCATAAAATTATTTGAGGCAAAAGATATATATGACACACACACACACACACACACACACACATATACACCTATGCCATAACAATCCCATAACTATATGGGATTCAATTGGGGCCTTACATTAATCTGTATGGCAGGAGAGTTTTATTTGCTGCTGTTGTTAAGCAAAGTAAAAAATCTTTGTTGATTTGATGCAAGTCACTCACAGACCTACCAGAAAATTGGAATCTACTAATCTACTATTTTCCTACAATAGCCATCAAAGTCTACACATAATATACATACCTGATACGATTTTGAATCCAATCACTCAGCTCCATCTCTGCTGTTACAAGTTAACAGAATTGAAAAGGAAATGTGTTTGAGAGATAATACCTCTGAAATTTATCATTCCTTTGTTGTTCCCCTAATCTGTCTTCAGATGCAGCTTACTGCTGGCCTTGAAGTAAGACTCTGAACAAGGCACTCCATCTCACAGGATAGAGCAGACAAGACTGGTTGAGAAATCACCTCTTTTTTTTATAACTTCATAGACAGTGATTTGAAGGCCTTTTTCAAGATGGAATGTGGCAGGGCTTCTTAATCATTTCCTTATAATATCTTTCCCTATCTGGCATTCTTCAAATGTATTGGGCTACAGTCTTCATTATCCCTTTCTTCAGGTCAGTGGGACATTCTAGTTTAAGATATTTCAAGTTAATTCATCAGAAGGGTGCAAGTTGGGAGAGATTGTTGCTGGGTTTTCCCCCCTCCTATTAAAAATCATCTTATACAGAATGTTTACCTTCACAAAGATAAGGTAACTTCACAGGTATTCCTTTATTTTATTCTCAGTAAAGATAAAAACTTGGGGAAAATTCAGAAAAAAATCCTATAAAATAATTATAAGAAAATTATTTTCAAAATCTAATTTGTTTAAATGTATATGCCAGGGCTTTTTCTGATTATCTATATTGATTTCAGAAGTAATTATTTTTAGCTTATCTGTATTTCTAGCTTACAGTAAATGACAGGGCATTTTCAAAATCACTTTTATCTTTTAGCATGAATGTTATGAAATTGATTTTAAATCAGACTACTGAAAATAATGTAATTGTTTTGGTTGAACTAATAATTAAAATTGTTTTAAAAAAATGTTTTTAGTTTACAACTAAAGATATGATGCCCTCCAGTGGCAGAGTTTTATCTTAACACAAAAAATTACTTTGATCTGGATAAACGTTCAGAACCAGCCATTTCATCATTTCTTTCCATTCAGTGAATACAATAAACATATTAATCACTACACACGTATTATTAAGGTATAGAATGCTGTAAATAATAGAAAAAAGAACACTTTTAAGAGAATCAATATTTTGCAGAATAGAAAGGTTGTTCTGTCCTTCATTCCAAGAACTGTGAAACTAATCAGAGTTCAGAAGAAAAAACATGCAATTACCACTGTTTCTATTAATCAATCTTGTGACACGCCACTTTCCTGTGACAATTTAATGGATAACATAACACCAAGTACTGTTTGCAAAACTTACATACCTAGCCCTTCCTTGTAACCTGCACATTTTCATAGCATCTTTTAAAGCCATTCAAGTAATGTCTGTTTATGGGTATTAAAAGATTGCTTATATATAAGAAGTTCTATCAAAGGGTATATTGCTTTCAGTGAGAGTACACAGTGTATTCAATGGATATACAGTTGGGATTAATTTCTATACAAAAATGTGCAGAGATGTTAGCTTTCAGAGAAAGTATAGAAAACAACTTCCAGAAACTTGGAACTGGAGATTATATAACACAGTAATCACATGCAGAATTACTGAAATTTGAAACATTTCAAAATACCTGAGTTTGAAACCATCAAGTTTCAACCTTACAGGAAGTGCTCCCATGCTCTTACAACCATTCCAGAAGCATCAGCCTTCATTTGAGCTCAAAACATGAGTTTTCAGTTTGAAGCAGGGCTACCAAAGCTTGGAACGCTTTCAGAATGCAGTGTTTTGATCCAGAATGTTTAAAAAGAACCTAAAAGCCCACTCCCCACCCCAAAATCTTTTTCTAAAATGGGAATGTTGAATTTCTGTAATTATTGGGAAGAGTGTTAGGTGAGTGTTGAAGTATCTAGCTGTTGCTCTGTTTTGGTTTCAAGTAACCCTGCAAGGGAACACAGTTCTGGAAAGAAATGTAAAAAAGATATAAATGTGATGCTAAATTATATTCCTAAAACACTGAATCCATCATTTTATGAAGGGAATTCAATTCCTGATGTTAAGGAATGGATTCCATGTTTGTTATCAATTTTTGAAATATCTTTATTTTGTAAAAATAAGATGGAGCAGTATGTTTGTATTTGGTCTAGATTTAATGTTAAATTTAAGGATTAATATGGATCTTATTTCTTTGGTTATGTTTTTGTTTTGTTTTGATTTGTCTTCAAATCAGTGTTGACTCCTGGTGACTGCCTGGACAAGTCCCTGCAGTTTTGTTGGTAAGATTTCCGAAGTGGTTTGCCCTCACCTCCTTCCTAGGGCTGAGAGAGAGTGACTGGCCCAGGGTCACCCAGCTGGCTCTGTGCCTAAGATGGGACTAAAACTCATGGTCTCCTGGTTTCTAGCCTAGTGCCTTAACCAATACTCCAAACTGTTACGTTTGGTTTATTTTAATTACTATAATGTATAGTGCTTTTTATATTGTATAATCACTAGTATATTTGTCATAGCTGGTTTTTTTTAAATTTCACCAATAAACTTTTTAATTTCTTTTCACTGTTGAAATGTACTTGGAACTTGTAATTCAGCAACTGGGCTGGGGGTGGGACTGGCTTCCCACCTCTGTCCTTTGTTCCCTTCTTACCATGATCTCACACAGAAGAGTTTCACAGATGGTTTACAATAAACACGGCAAAACATTTTGAATTTAGACCGTTTTGAGCTCAAAGCGGGCTCTTTTGATCTTACTGGACGTGCGTCCGATGCTGACCTCTGTGTCCTATTTATTCCATCCCTTGCTCACGAACATAACACACCAGGTTTCAGGTCCGACGGCAAGGTTATCGTTACGGTTTTTCTTCCTTATCCAGGATGTCTCCACTCATCCCGGGTCACATTCTCACGTTCGGGTTGGGAAACATCCTTCCGCGCTCCTTGCCGCGGAAGAGCAGAAGGCGCGTTCTGCGGCCGAAAAGCAAAGGACGCCGAGGGCTCGCCTCCGCGGTGCTCCTTTCCAGCCTCCCAGAAGCGAAACGAGGCCTGGCCGCCGCCGAGGTTGGGGGTGGGCGAGCGCAGCCCAGCCCGAAAATGTACGTCGCTTTTCCGAGCGAGCACAACCATGCAGACCCGCAGCTTCGCCAGGGTCGCGCCCTCCATGGAGTCAGATTTCAAGTCCCACCAGCGGCCGGGCGGAGAGCTGAAGTCCGTCGAAGAGAAGTCTGGCTGGGAGATCCCCTTGATATTGTCACCGCTCGATGAAAGGCTGTCCTTGGGGGTGAAGCGAGTAAGCCGGGATGTCCTTTCATTGTCTTGGCTCGTGTGGAAAGCGAAAGATTTGAGTGTTAGGAAAAGCTCCTTCGCGCGAAACGTCCCGGATTCACGGAAGGCGGATTTCCAACTCGGCGGGATTGATACTCGTGCGGAGCATTACGCAGGCCAACCTTCTGGGCTTTTGAGAAAAGCGACAGTAAAGGAAAGGAGAAGCCTTGTGCCCCTGCAATTTCATGCGTGCTCATGCGCTACTACCTGGGGGAAGTCGTGTAAAGGGGCCAAGCCAACAGACCAACGCTCGAGAACCCCCGACGACTGCCCGCCGCGATCCACGGAGTGGCATTTAAAATACCGGAACCAAAAGGCTGGCTCACGGACGTCGACGGGCTTGTTTGAATGGAACACCGGGCTCTTTGTACGAGGAGGCGGGACTGAGATTGCTGCAGCCCCGGGAATGAAAGCGGTGGCGTAGAGCTGAACATGGAGTGTGATATTCTGGACGCGCTGGAAGCTTTAGGGTGAGGTGGAGGAGAGCCATTCAAGCTCGGGGCAAGGGTGGTAAGGTTCCCGGCTGAAAGAAGGCCGTACGTTGATTGCACATTCAGGACCTCCCGGGCAGTGCAGAAAGGCAGGCTTGATCGGGCTGGTTGAAGTCCTCGCCTTCGTCCAGGTCTCCCGCTCATCGCCTCGGTTCTCCCGCCGGCGAATCGAAGCGCCTCCTCGCGATTCATTTGAAAACCCGCGGGGCTCCCTTGCACCCACCTCTGCACGGGGGGATTGTTCCCACAGCTTGGTCGGAGGCGTCTATTGTGCGCGAGCCCAAGTCAGATGCAGACAGCTCTCCCTATCTCTGCGAATCAGAGACTGGTGGAGAAATATTCTCAAAATTCGTTGTAGTTATCCCAGGAATAAATGTTCTTCTACTATATATTCAATTCATCCTCTTCATTGATGCACAGAGTTTAATTTTTCTCTAGTTGCTCTTACAGGCTTGATTGAGTCCTAATTTATATTGCCTCTGAGCATGAGCAATTTGCTTGATCAAATGCTAATATTTGCATTTTGCTACCTGATCTAAATTGCTAAAGTATGGACAGAATGGGGCATTTTAAAAGAATGTGTATTAGATTCTTGTGGGAAATAATTAGTTTAAAAGATTGTAGATTGATTGATTGATGGTCAGTTGGCAGCCTGATTCTAAGGATGTTTACTTGGAAGAAAGGCATGTTGGTTTCAGTTCAGTATCTTCCAAATAATGTGCATTGTAATACACAATAAGAGACCTAGTTTGGTGTAGTGGTTAAGGCACTACACTAGAAACTGGGAGACTCTGAATTCTAGTCCTAACTTAGGCAAGAAGCTTGTTGGGTGATCTTGGGCCAGTCACTTTCTCTCAACTCTAGGAAGAAGGCAATGGCAAACCACTTCCGAAAATCTTGCCAAGAAAACTGCAGGGACTAGTTTAGGTAGTCACCAGGAGTCGACACTGACTTGAAGGCACAAATAAATAAAAATGAATAAATATAAACATGTTTAATTGTACTGCATTGTATCTTGTACTTTCTTTTCAAGGAAGGAAGAATATGCTTTGCAGGAAAACAGTTCAAATTTTAAACCTTGGCTGATTTTGAAAAAGTTAATTGGCATTGGATCTCATTAGTACCTGGATGGGAAATCCCAGTGCTGCAGATGGTTAAAAAAAAAAAAAGGTCCCAGCATTTGGTCCATGTGGTCTTCAGGACTCAAGCTCAAGTCATGGGAGACTTTACTTTTAGCAGACATGAGGGTGGTAGCATCTTCAGGCTTCTTGTATTTATATCATTCCCTTATGAGAAGTTGTAACCGGGTAGGTTACCAGACCATACTGAACCACAAACTACTGGCTAGCATGTGATGTAAACACAGTCAATGTATTTATGGCTATTAAAATTTTCCTCTTGGATCAATCTTGGGTCAGTCAATCAATCTTGGGATCAATCCCAAGAGGAAAATTTTAATAGCCATATATACATTGGCTGTGTTTGCATCACATGCTAGGCGGTAGTTTGTGGCTCAGTATGGTTTGGTAACCCAGCCAGTATGGTTAATAAGTGATGGTGTATTGTACAAACTCAAGCAATTCAATAAACTGGTTCAGTTAACCATGCATTAATGTATAGTGTGAACATAGCATGTGACAAAAAAGTAGGAAACTTATCCCACAAAGAAACACAGATATGGAGAACATTGTGACACAGTGGACTGTGCACCAATTTAGTGTAGCGTCCAAGGGCAGTTGAGGACTAATTAAGGGTCCCTGTTCTTATAATTCTTTATAATTCTCTCATTATAATTATTTATCTTTAAATGAGACTTGAACTGTTCTTCAAATAGAGGATGCCTTTTGTCCTCTGTAAATGTAGGACATGTGGCTATCTTTCTGTGTGAAGCAGTGGTGCCAGGTAATGGGACTAAGATAAATTGGTAGTTCTGTATATGACAAAAACTGTACTTGCATGTTTAAATGTACTTGCATGTTTTGGTACATAAACATACTCATAGGTTACTGAAACACAGAGTACTCAACCTCTGTGCTCATAGGTTACTGAAACAGTAACTGTGTGTAGGGACACGTCCAACCAAGCTATGTGAAAAATTCTCCCTGGCAGCAGTATTCAAGAGGACTCAGCCCTTCTTCCTGCAGGATTTATAAAGAAGCAGGGGTAGGTGCTTAGTTAACAACAGAAGAGACCAGGAAAGAACGGAGGCATTGGGTGGGATTGCTTGATGGCAGGAATTTAAGGGAACATATTAAACCTGTCTTTCTGCATAGCCCAGATGTCCTTATTTGAACCAGACTGACTGTGCATTCTAGATACCAGAAATTGATATACCTTCAGCTGCAGCCACTGTTTCTGCATCCATGAGGCACAGTTCATCCGTAGAATGGGCCCCAATAATGTAATTCTCCCTCCCTCCTGCATGTGACTCAGATTCATTGTGGAGGTTGGAAGACTTTAGACAGCCAATCTGAGAGCTGCAGGAGGAGACTATGGAAAATTCCCAGGTATGAGGAGAAGTATGCTCCGAAGGTCATTTGTAACTACAGCATCTCACATAACTGGGATTGTCTTTGTTTTTTCAGTGCTTCTTTATGAATGACTGAACACAGTCTGTTCTGAAACTTTTCCCTATTTTTAATAATTTTAATTTTTTTTTTTTTTGTATTTTTGAGTTATGTGTTTTGAATTTTGTATTTTTCTCTCTAGATATAAAGGCCCTCTTCTGGATGAAGATGCTCTTAATAAAGCAGCAGAATGTGGACTGGCTTCCCAAGATTTCTGTGAGCTTTGTGTTTGGTTAAGCTCCAGAATACAGCCGTTGTGTAACCTGGAAGAAAGCATCTCCTCAACAGCTGGTATTTCTTACCTGATTTTTATTTGAAACTGTTGGAAGTACCTGTATGACAGTGTTGTTCAAACTTGGCGAGTTTAAGATGGGTGGACTTCAACTCCCAGAATTCTGGGAGTTGAAGTCCACCCATCTTAAACTCGCCAAGTTTGAACAACACTGGTGTATGAGAAAGAAAGAGTCCTAAGTTGTAATTAATCTGTTACAATTTCATTATACTTATTTCCATTTTTTAAAATAATATTGCAATGGAAGCTTTTGGGATAATTTTTGACATTCAGTTTTACCCTTAATATGACACCTCCAATTTGACAATTCTGAGGGTTTTCCCTATTTTCAGTTGGAAGTAAAATCATTGCTGTGTGAACCTGAACTAGAACTGAATTTCTGTAAAAATGAACATACAGTAATGAAAAACATTATTAGGTCTTTTGTGACAAAATTGCTTCTCTTTTTCATAGAGAAGCAGGCAGAATTTTCCAGGAAAAAAGAAAGTTGGGTTGTTGCAGGGATACTTGTTGCAGACCAAGTGCAAACTGCTTCTCTCATAGTTAAAATATAAGCTTGTGGAGCAGTGTGAATTTCTAAAAATGTATTTCAGTTGATAAGGTGAGTTTTTGAGTCAGGCTAGATGAGTAATACAGTTATGTTCACACAACATGTTAAAGCCATTGTCAATTTTAACTGAATTGTTGAGCAACCCATTTGGTCTTGCAAACAAAATAATGATGGCTTACTTGTACAATTCTAGGTGTGCTCCTCTTTTTATTGTTGCTTTTACATTGTACTGATCTGTAGATTAGTTAGCAACTTTAGTTGGTCACATAAACAAATAGGCAATAAGCCAGGAACCCATAATCCAACAATACATTCCTGTTTTTATATCTTGCTAAGTTGTAGTTGCAATCAGTAAGTCAACTGCAAACCAGTTTCAAACTGATTTAGTGAACTAAAAACAAACTATGATTTATTCCACTAATATCACAATGTGACTCCAGTTATGCATTATGATATGCTCAAAGAAACATCATTGTGGTTTAACAGGCAGTGTGTATCCAGTTAATGAGAATACCAAGTAGAGAGATGATGGCCTTTTGTAGAGAACTGCTGACATCTGTAGATATTTTTTGTCAGTTCAGTTTTTAACATTTCAAGTACACAGAGAGAAGGATCGCTAGTTGATTATTTCCTTGTTATGCCAAACAGTAAAGTTAAGCAGGGAAGTGGATGAGTAATTTCCCCCAAATAACTGTCAGTTCCAAAAGAGGTTATGCTTTTCACTGGAACTCTGTATTATGCAAATACAGTTTATACTTGTTTACATGTTGACTTTTATTGATGTTCTCTAGAAATGCCCTTGTGTGCTTCTAACTTTTCAGCTCTTTTTATGGTGTATTGTTTCTGACTAGAACATTCACAGTATTTTTAGATCTGGTCCATAAATTTAAATTACAGGACTTTCTCTTTGTTGCTGTAAGAGACAAAAGGACCTGACTAAATTAAGTTCAAATTGTATCTATTTTATTTGTCTGTACTACAAGCCAGTATAAACGTAATTACTTAGGATCAACATAATTTCCATACTTTTTATGGATTGACTTCTAGAGGATGAAGTTTTAATGCATACTAATAGGATATACACAAACACATACGTTGTATCTTCATGCACTCCATCGCAAATAAAGCAAATAATACATTACTATCAAAAGGACCATAGTTACTGAATGAACCTTAACCCAGCTAGCTCAAAGTCTTTAAATGGCTACTGAATCTGGGTTTTTTACAATAATACCTAAAATGGAAATAGATTTGAAGATATCTATTTTTCTCTTAACTTGATTTTTTTTAAGGTGGTGAAGATGTTGAAAGTTTACAGCTTGAGATGAGTGGCTTTTTAAAAGAACTGGCTTGTCCATATTCCACACTTGTATCTGGAGAAATTAAAGACCGATTAAAAAAGAAAGAAGATTGTCTTAAAGTCCTGTGTAAGTTAGTAGATGTTCCTTGTTGCAATATTACATCTGCTTGTTTTGTTTCCTGAAATTTTCCAGAAAAGGAAGAAGTCCACTTTTTCTGAAAGTTGCTTCATAGAAGATTTGACACCAAAACATTCAGACTAAAGAAATATCAGGCAGCAGATAGGATTTTTATTTATTTATTTATTTAATCAATTTATATGGCCACCCATCTCAACAAACTGCTCTGGGCACCTAACGTTATTAAAAATATAAAAACATATAAAAACATTAAAATTCATAGCAGCTGAGAAAACAGCAATGATAGTATACCCAGGAGATGGGCCCCTTCATATTCTTGGGACCCCAGGCCTGAGCCCAGAACCAGGTCTTTTTGAAAGGCCAGCAGGGTTGGGGCCAGTCTGATCTCTGGAGAGCAGGCACTACATCAGAAAAGGCTTGTCTTATGGACCCCACCAGCCAAAATTCCTTAGCCACTGAAACCCAGAACACGCCCATCCTACCGGACTAGATAGGATGGGCAGAAACAACCAGGGAGAGATGTCCTGCAAGTAGGAAGTCTGCCTACTATGTTATTAGTATTTTATTAGTAGTATGTTCATTACTACTGCTGAATTCCTCTGTTGGTAAGAATTTGCTGTTGCACAGCCTGGTTCACGTTAACCAAGTGATGGTTAACGTATTGGTATTAATTCATTAATATTTTCTCTCTAAAGAAAAAAGTGGATTGCTCTGTTACAAAATTAACTTTACTTTTAATCTACTTTTTATTTGCTTTATGCCTTATTTTATTTTATATTTTTTTGCTGAAACACTAACACCACGTTTTTACCTATCCCTTTTCCTTTCTCATTTTATAGTATTTTTAAGCACAGAACTTCAGGCTTTGCAGATACTACAGTTTAAACAATGTAAAGGTTCTTGTTTGGCAAAGAATGATGAAGTCCATCAAGAAATCCAGATGATCTGTGATGTTTTAGGGGTACCAAAGTCATCAGCACCTTCTGACTTTTACCCTCTCCCTGTCTTATTAAACAATATTGAGTCAAAGGTATAGTATATTTTATATATTTGAATGATGTATAACTAGTTTCAGTCTACTGTGAAGAAAATAGAAAACAATAGTCTAATCAAGGAACCACCAAGGAGGAAAACACCCCCCCCCACCACCAAAGCTGGCAGGGCAAGCTACTATATATAAACAAGCAGCAAATCCCACACTCACTTGCACTGATGATATTACCTATTTGGGTAATAAAATGTCTATAAGCAAACAACCAAGCTCAGAGAGCACTAAGAACTTTACAGTTCAACCCAAGATACATATATTCTCTTACATTGGAACTAAAATCATATTAACTACAAACCTATAAAACTAGAAAAAGAGGAAGGTTGTGGTCTGGCATTCACATGGGTGCCAGGCACATAAGGACTCCACAGGCACATACCATTGGAAGGGCATTCCATAAGCAGGATCCTACAGCTAAGGAGGCTTTGTAGCTATCTACCTCACTTCATTTGGTAGAGGAACCCAGAGAAGGTGCATAAGGGAGTGGCATTTAACATGCAACAAAGAAAGAAAGTGCAGAGCTCTTTGGGTGAGCCAGCTATATATTATTCTATGTAATTTCCCCATTCTTGGGAAATGGTGGGAGAAACAGAGATAGAAAGCATCTTGCCTGCATGTACAAATCAGGGTATTGGCTGCAGTAAGATCATTTAAGATAATTGTAATTTCTGCTGATGGGTGTTTCATGCTGTAATGTAATTGCCTAGATATATGGGAGATTCATTTTGGAAGTTATAATGGTTAAGAGATGTCTGTTCTACTTTTTTCAGCTTAAGGATGTTTTGTCAAAAATTCCAAATGCATACATGGAGAAACCTCTGCTAAAAACTCCTTTGAATACAAACCAAATGGTAATACCCTTCTTCTTTAACTTACATATTTAGTGGGCATACAAATTAATGCTTGGTTATATTATATACTACATTTTGTTTCTCTGCATTTATTTGGATCAAATTTGAATATAGGAATTTGTATTTATTGATGTTGGATTTGATTGATTGTGCCACCAAGTTGGTGTCAACTCTTAGCAACCACATAGACAGATTTTCTCAATGATGATCTGTCCCCAGTCTGGTGCTTCAGGTCTTCCATTGTTGAATTTAAACATAAGTAACTTTTACAAAATGATTACTTTAAGTGATTTCTATTTGCTGTAGAAGCAGTTGGAAAAAATAAATGAGGCTCTTCTCACTGAATATGAATGCCGCAGGCGGATGTTAATGAAGCGTTTAGATGTAACTGTACAGTCCTTTGGGTGGTCTGATAGGGCTAAGGTGAGTATATTCTATTGCTTACTTCTTGTTGATTGACGAGAGTGCTGGTGTGGAAGATGTAAAGTTAAGAGTTTTTCTGTTATACAGAAGAAGGAGAATTCCAGCTATTTGTATCTCTATAGCTATTTGTATCTCTACATCTATATTTCAGCAGGTGTAGCACTTGGCCAAATTGGTCTAGGCTTGGAAGCTATAAAGGATCAGGCCTTAGTTGGGAGACCATCAAGGAGCAACAGTGCTGCAAGCTTCACTCAGTAGTTGAAAATCATTCTGGAAGAAGAAGAAAATGGCAAAACGCTTCTGTGTTACAGCTAGTAAAATTGCATGGATATGTCCCTGTAGTCAGCATAACCTTGCTTGACTTGAGTGTGTCTTTACATTGTATGTGTGTGTATGTATATGTATGTGTGTATGTATGTATACAGGTGAAACTCGAAAAATTAGAATATCGTGCAAATGTTCATTTATGTCAGTATGGCAACTCAAAAAGTGAAACCAATATATGAGATAGACGCATTGCATGCAAAGCAAGATATGTCAAGCCTTACTTTGGTATAATTGTGATGATTATGGTGTACAGCTTATGAAAACCCCAAATTCACAATCTCAGAAAATTAGAATAGTGTGAAAAGGTTCAATATTCTAGGCTCAAAGTGTCCCACTCTAATCAGCTAATGAATCCATAACACCTGCAAAGGGTTCCTGAGCCTTTAAATGGTCTCTCAGGCTGATTCAGTAGGAATCACAAGCATGGGAAAGACTGCTGACCTGACAGTTGTGCAGAAAACCATCATTGACACCCTCCATAAGGAGGGAAAGCCCCAAAAGGTAATTGCAAAAGAAGTTGGATGTTCCCAAAGTGCTGTATCAAAGCACATCAATAGAAGGTTATGTGGAAGGGAAAAGTGTGGGAGAAAAAGGTGCACAAGCAGCAGGGATGACCGCAGCCTGGAGGGGATTGTCAGGAAAAGGCCATTCAAAAGTGTTAGGGACTTTCACAAGGAGTGGACTGAGGCTGGAGTTAGTGCATCAAGAGCCACCACACACAGACGGATCCTGGACATGGGCTTCAAATGTCGTATCCCTCTTGTCAAGCCGCTCCTGAACAACAAACCACGTCAGAAGCGTCTTACCTGGGCTACCGAAAAAAAGAACTGGTCTGTTGCCCAGTGGTCCAAAGTCCTCTTTTCTGATGAGAGCAACTTTTGCATCTCATTTGGGAACCAAGGACCCAGAGTCTGGAGGAAGAATGGAGAGGCACACAATGCACGATGCTTGAAGTCCAGTGTGAAGTTTCCACAGTCTGTGTTGATTTGGGGAGCCATGTCATCTGCTGGTGTTGGTCCACTGTGCTTCATTAAGTCCAGGGTCAA
The DNA here is from genome assembly GCA_030867105.1 of Liasis olivaceus. Classification (NCBI taxonomy): domain Eukaryota; kingdom Metazoa; phylum Chordata; class Lepidosauria; order Squamata; family Pythonidae; genus Liasis; species Liasis olivaceus. The sequence continues at coordinate 58,657,554 of CM061349.1, forward strand.
GGCAGCCGTCTACCAGGAGATTTTGGAGCACTTCATGCTTCCTTCCGCAGACGAGCTTTATGGGGATGCTGACTTCATTTTCCAGCAGGACGTGGCACCTGCCCACACTGCCAAAAGTACCAAAACCTGCTTCAATGACCATGGGATTACTGTGCTTGATTGGCCAACAAACTCGCCTGACCTGAACCCCATAGAGAATCTATGGGGCATTGCCAAGAGAAAGATGAGGGACATGGGACCGAACAATGTAGCGGAGCTGAAGGCCGCTATTGAAGCATCCTGGTCTTCCATAACACCTCAGCAGTGCCACAGGCTGATAGCATCCATGCCACGCCGCATTGTGGCAGTCATTGCTGCAAAAGGGGCCCAAACCAAGTACTGAGTATATATGCATGCTTATACTTTGCAGAGGTCCGATATTGTTCTATTTCCAATTCTTGTGTTATTGATGTCATGTAATATTCTAATTTTCTGAGATTGTGAATTTGGGGTTTTCATAAGCTGTACGCCATAATCATCACAATTATACCAAAGTAAGGCTTGACATATCTCGCTTTGCATGTAATGCGTCTATCTCATATATTGGTTTCACCTTTTGAGTTGCCATACTGACATAAATGAACATTTGCACGATATTCTAATTTTTCGAGTTTCACCTGTATATATATATTTACATTGTAATGATAAACATTTTTTCCTGAAAAAATTTAATGTACACTTTGAAAAAGTTATTGAATATTAATTTTGAATGAATATTCAAAATATTGAATATTAATTCAAAGATGCATATTCAATTAAGATCCTACATATATAATCTTGATTTTGATAAAAGTGAATTCTGCATGAGCTCTGGCATCTGAAGAGGAAAGCTATGACATCAGTTGAATAGAAGTTTTTTTATTTTATTAAAGCAACAAAAACATAAGGGTTCTCACTGACTGTACAATCTACTTTATCTAGCCCCATTTTAACCATGTGATGACATTGTTTAAACAATCAAGTGTTATTCCCAAGCCTTTCAGCAGCTTTTCTTTTGTTATTAGGAATTTAATTGAAACTAAACTGCAAAACAGAAACTTAACAGTATACATGACATAGCTACATAGTGCAGTAAAATTAGCCTTCCTAATTTGTCACTCTACTTTGTGATAGTTTCTGTAAAATATAAAATATGTCTATCCAATTTTTTTTAGGTGAAAACAGACGATATTGCAAGGATTTACCAACCGAAACGTTACGGACTCACTTTTAAATCAACAATTTCAATAGCTCATCTTCTAGCTGCTCGTGAAGATTTGTCAAAGATAATAAGAACAAGCAGTGGATCTACACGGGAAAAGACTGTTTGCGCAATCAATAAGGTATGCTTTTCATTAATGCAGCAGTTATAGATTTCTTATATTACTGAACCGTTAAGAATTTGTGCTAGTTCTCTGAAATGTTAATATTTCTGATAATTTTCATGGCAATCCAGTGAGGTAAGTTATTCTGAGAAAGTATGTGAGGTATGAGTCCCTTTTTTCTGCCTTTTGGCAGTCAGTTGTGGCAGCTACTGGAAAACTGGCAAAGGCATATATGCTTTCATCATCTGTCAGGCCTTTGTAAGCTCTTCTAGTTATTAAATATGACTACTAAAATTCCTACTGTGGGCTCTGCTTGGTTTCCTGACTGACTTTGTACTTGAGCCACAGTGTGTTCAGTGAAAAATGTTATTGAAGTTGGCAGAAATACCTCTTGGGAGATGGGTTATTTTCACTGGACCTTTAATTCAAGTTAGAAGTGTACAATTTTGTAGGGTTGATTTGAGAATTGACAGAAGATTGTGTCTTTGCTAACATGAAGAAAATAAAATCTGCAGAAAACTACTCATAGATTGTAAAACACAAGCAGGATGCTAAACTTCAAGGAAACACTTGTTTGTGCAAAGAATCTTAGCACTGTGTATTTAGAATCAATGCTTATCACTAATGTTTTTTATTTGAAGATGAAGCAGATCTCTCATAATACAACGTTGTGTCATAGTCTTTTAAAATGGAATATCTTTTTCCCCTACTATGGCCATTGGATCACATCACCTTCACAATGCAGTGTGATACGATGAGAGACAAATGGTTTTCAGCTGGAAACTTGTTAGGGCATTTACCCTATAATAATGAATACCCCGATATTTGCAAGCTTCAGAGATACTTGGGATGGATACAATACCTTAATAGGTGTGAGAGTCAGGACCAGGGGGGTTAAGAATTTACTCTCGTCGCCAGAGCAACGAGGAACTGATAAGAGGATGAGACTGAACCCTCCCTAAAGAATGCAAGGGAGGTTGGGAGGGTGACCCTGGAATTTGCTCTCACTCTGAGAAGATTTTTGTAACGGGAGAAAGGCCATTAAACCTTGCTGGATTAAATCTGTACTGTCTCCTGGAGTTTCCTGGGCTAATCCTGACATCAATCTTCTCAGAGTGAGAGCAAATTCCAGGGTCACCCTCCCAACCTCCCTTGCATTCTTTAGGGAGGGTTCAGTCTCATCCTCTTATCAGTTCCTCGTTGCTCTGGCGACGAGAGTAAATTCCTAACCCCCCTGGTCCTGATTCTCACATCAGGAGAGAGTGGTGAAATCCTGGTCCTCACAGCATGAGATAACAAGTTATTCAGTGAATTGACTTACTGCTTTCAGTGAATCAACTTTCAGTAATTAGCCTTGTATTTTGTACCCAGTGCCATTTGGGATCTAAGAAGTTTATTAACTGCTTTTACTTGTATGTCATTCTTCATAATTGACTATTCAATTATAGATTATAACTTACACTCTTTTAGAGTAAATACATTGATGGATGAAAACCTGGTGGTTTGAACCACAGACATACATACATAACTACACTTTCTCTCTCTCAATAATTTGATATTCTGAAGTCAAAAGGAAATATGGTCTTACTGGGCTATGTATGTTTTTGAACAGGTCTTGATGGGAAGAGTACCAGATCGTGGCGGCAGACCAACAGAAATTGATCCACCACCTCCTGAAATGCCCCCATGGCAGAAGAGACAGGATAGTGGTGGTAGAGGAGGCAGGGGAGGTTGGGGAGGAGATGGTAGAGGAGGAAGAGGTGGAGGAAATAGAGGAAGCGGTGGGTGGGGTGGAGAGGGTGGATGGGGTGGGAGTGGTAGAGGAGGGGGTGGTGGTGGCTGGAGGGGAGGGGGTGGATTTCAAGGGAGGGGTGATTATAGTGGGAGAGGAGGATATGGGGAGTCATTTGGTAGAAGGGGAGGTGGCTACAGGAGATATTAACATCTTTAATAATGTTGACTGACATGCACATACCTTGAAAGTAGGGACTCAGAATACATTATAGCTGATTGGCAGCATGATGCTTGAACTGCATTGATCATCCTTATTGATGAATTACTATTGTTCCATTCATTCAAAACCACCTTATACAAAATTAATTTTCACTACAGATATGACTTCTATTCACGCAAGTGTACATACCTGTGCATTTGTCATTAGTGGGGATATATACATGAATGGAAGCAATGACTGATGGAAAATCTTTGTGTTGCAAATACGCAACAAAATAGTTAAGTACAAGCTTTTCACATTTGATGCTAAACATAGAGAGTATGTGGTGTTTTCTGTACAGAACCAATGTCTCTCTAAAAAGTGTGTGTGAAGTATCTCTAATTATTTTAGTTGTTTTTTTGTTTGTTTGTTTGTTTTACATTATTGCTCATCTGGATTTTTAATAAGTCTGCTGAAAGAGACATGGCCCTGAAATTGAAAAATGTGCATTTACCTCATCCAGCCCTTCTGTTGGGAAAATTCCACGCATAGAAAGAGGAAGCATTGGATTTAGCTTAGTAAAGGTACACAAGGCACCTTCAATCAACATAGCCTACTAGGAGATGCAGTCGGTCAATACTGGTTTTCTGATGGGAATGATCAGGAGATAATGTTATGGTGGGTGCCTGAAGGCACACAGAATATTTAAACAGCAGTTTCATAGGATGTATTCTCTTTCCCATCTCTACCTGGATTTTTCCAAGAGAAAGGCCAGTGCAGGTTTGCTTGACCAAAAGTATGTATTTTCTGTAGTTCTTGATTTGGCTAACTAAAATTATATGTGCCTGTTGAAGTATACAGCTGAGCAGAAAGAGAAATCTTTTGACTAAGCTGATTAATGGAGTGAGTATTCAGTTCAGTTGTTCCTGATCTCAGTTGACTGCCATCTCTCTTACAGTTCTGTCTTTTAGGTTGTTCTTTAGGTCTCAGGTTCAGATTATGTATGCTAAGGTATTATTCAAGCAGTTATATAGTATAGAGGGTTTTGTTTTAACTGATCAAAAATGAAAGGCAAAACATATTCTTCTCCTGAGCCAAAAGTGAAGAGAGACTGATTATTTTTAACCTGTTAAAAATATAATCGTTTAACATTTCCCGACCTTCCCAAATCAGAAAACCTTTCAAACTAAGTTAAGGATTCACAATTACTGGTAATTGTATACCTGTAATTTTGACAACCTCTAACAATGCAATAAACATTCAATACGTTTTATATGTTTAAATCTGAATAGTGTATTTTGTAGAACTTGAAGTTCTTATATAAATAGTTTGTATTAACAGTTATCCAATTTTGTGTTTCTGTTCATATAAATGGAGCATCTTTTGGAAAAAAAAATTACCTTTTAATGGCTATCTAGAAAATGGTTTAAGTAATAGATTGTTTACAGTTGTGAACACTGAGAAATAAAATATGGTAAAGTTGTTACTATAGCTGTTTTGCACATTTAATAGAAATGTAATAGAAGCTTATTTCTTCAAAATCTCTTTCATTTAGTTTTGTTAAAAATGCTCAGATCCTTTTGCTATTCATACGTATTTCATACTTGTCTAAAAACACATTTAACTTTGGAAGACATGCCCATTCTGCTGCTATCATTTGTCAAGGTGACTAATATATGGAGGGAAATATGTGATATTCTATGATCAAATGCATTTGAAAAGTTACAGGTTTTCTTAAAATAGGTAGCAGATTTTGAAATGGGCATTTTCAGAACACTTCCATTAAGATTAGACCACATTCAAATGTAAAATGGTTGTTTTGAGTTTGAAATGTTTTGCTTACCTCTTGAAAATCTATACCTACCATTGGCTCTCACTGAAAATCAACAAATCATTTCTTGGGCAGAATTGGGCAAACTTTGCAGAAGTAATCATTTATTTTCTTAGTCATTGGTTACAAGAGGAAAGAAAAATATGTCAATTCAAAACCTAGTAGAGGTTTTGAGTTGACATAGAGAGTAGTAGATATCTGGCATAGCCCCAGAATCTTCTTCTTATCAGTTGTTTGGCGTGGAGGAGAGAGATGGCAGCCATGACACTGGAGAAGCTAACTTTCTGCTGGAATTCACCAGATGTCCAGTTTTATTCTGAATGTGTTTGCATGTTTATAGCTAGTGTTCAGAAGACACACACACATTTCTAATGGTTAATTTTCTTTAACTGGGTGATAAAAATACTAGCCATCACCACATGGGGGCACCTCTTTTAAGCAACATGCTCTGATGAGCTAGGGAAAATCTTGACAAAATATGTCAAAAATAAAATAGCCAGATATAGTTCTACAAGCCATCATTTAACTGGACTTCTTTAACTAAGGCAACCACAGATAATCTCACACATTAATTTTACTTAAATATTTAAAAAATTATATTTTATATTCAGAGCCAGTGCATTTTAAATTAGTTTTTGTAATAACTCTATTTATAGCAGGTGAAGTAGACTAAAAAAAAGTCTGCAGTTTTAAGTTCAGAAGAGTTGCTGTATAACGTGATGGCCTTGAACAGTAGCAAATACATATTGGCAGTGACAATTTCACTGTTAGCTGCAGCAAAATTTCTCTATGAACTGTGCATAATTAGCTTGGAGGGAGGAGCTGCAAATGAATAACTCTCGGCAATAGGCTTAATCTGAATTTACTCAGAAGTAAATCCCACTGATTTTCACAGAACTTGCTCCCCATAATTTTAAACTATATTCCAATTTCCCTTGAAGAGGCTGGCTAGATATCTTACAGAGTTGGGACCTATGCCCCTCCTAGCTGGTCAAGGCCTCCTGGGTTGGGTCCAAACAATGTGTTAATGCCTCTTTGTGGGAGGGGGAGGTATTGCCTGCCTTGAAGGGAGCGGTGGTGCACCCCCTTCTCAAGAGCCCATCCTTGGACCACACTGTTCTTCATTCATATCTACGTGAAACTGCTAGATGAGGACATTCAACGGCGCGGGGTGCAGTATCATCAGCATGCTGATGATACTTAGTTACAGGTAGTCCTCAACTTTCGATCATTCGTTTAGTGACTGTTCGAAGTTACAACAGTGCTGAAAAGTGACTTACGACTGGTCCTCACACTTAACGACCATCACAGTGTCCCTGCAGTCACGTGATCAAACTTCAGGTGTTTGGCAACCAGCATGTATTTACAATGGTTGCAGCGTTCTGGGGTCACATGATCACCATTGCAACCTTCCCAGCCGGCTTTCGACAAGCAAAATTGATGGTGCTGATTCACTTAACAACTGCATGATTCACTTAACAGCCACCAGAAAAATGTTGTAAAATTGGTTGCAGTCATGTGATGCCTTGTTTAGCAACCGCACCACTTAACAAATTTTCCTGTCCCTGTTGTGGACTACCTCTATACATCTCCACTCCGAGCCAGTCAGGTGATGCCACTGAGATGCTGACCCAGTGCCTGGAGGCTGGGAGGATCTGGATGGGGAGGAACCGGCTCCAACTCAACCCTGACAATACAGAGTGGCTTTGAATTTTTGTCCTTCCAGGGTCTAGTGATGTGTCACCTTTGATCCTCAATGGGATTGCATTTCTCTGGGCAGAGTCAGTGCTCAATTTTGAAATTGTAATTGATTACAAGGTGCTGTGAGACAAGGTTGTTAAAAAGGTGCATGAGATTTTAAACATCGATAAATTTAGTGGAACAATTTCCTTCCATGTTTTGGAAACTAAATTCCATATCTGTAAGACCCTACTTCAATAGCCGTCTAGTCTAGTACTGGATGTCATGAGATTTAGAAAAACTACAGCAGGTGAAAGAATGAAAGGGCAAAGAGGTTGATCACCGGACTGGAAGGTAAACCTTGTTGTAGAGTGCAAGGCACAAGAATAATACTCTCAAGCTATAGGAAGGTACATTCCTACTAAATGGTAGAGAGAATTTCCCAACTGTAAGAGCAGCTTGACAATGGAACCAATTACTTAGAGAGGTGTGGAGCACTGGATATGTTCAAACAGAAACCAGACAAGCCAACTTTTAATTTGGATTCATCCATTCATCAGAGGGTTAGATTCAGTCGCTCAAAAGGCCCCTTCCATAAACTCATTTCTCATCATATAACAGAATCACAGCAAGCTTTGTGTATGAAGCATGTTCTATGTGAATATCTGTAAGTGTGTGTGTGTACATATATGTATACAAACACATTCATAAATACATGTGGGGTAGGAGGGGGAAAAGGTGATTCAATGTGAATAGACATAAATATCACACCTGTCAGCACCCCCTTAAAGAGGTATCTTCTTATGCTTGCGTATACATGACTGCTGAAAGTAGGCAAACATCAGAACAGACACTCCAGTGCAGTGAAGTGAATTTTCATTTCTGCAGTTCACATTTAGTGTATAACTTCTAGTTTTCAGTTTGGCCTTAAAAAAACATGCATTGATCATTTTTAATATTATACAAGAATTTACATTAAATAATCAGACTTATCTAACATTAAGAATTGGAGACATTTTCTGAAAAGTATTTAAATTACAGAAGCTGCTTATTTAAAGAATCTAACAAATAGATTAAACTGAGCCTTACAAGAAAGTTTACAAATATAATATTAACATGACATTACTCAAAAAAAAAAAGTAAATATATATACAAATACCATTATAACTGGGGAAATAATACCTCATTGTTGTAAAAATATATTACATTTGTCTGGAACCAGAGCCTTAAAATAAGGCTGTAAATAAATATAACACAAGCTACATGAAAGTCAACAGTTTGTCACACAATATTTTATAGTGTATTATTTGTCAGTTCTAGAATCATTATAGAATGGAAATTTAGACATTTCCAGGAAAGAAATGGCGAACTGAAGACGGCTCTGCAAAAAGCAGGGCTGACAACCGCGGCAGAATGAACAGCCAGCGAGTAAACTGGCTCTTTGTCATTCCTCTCCAGACAAGGAGAGGACTTGAGATCGCCTACAAGTACTCCAGACAGTTTCTCCACACAAGGAGACCACAAGACAGCGGTCTCCAGCGGGTTTAGAGCTCTAGGAGACGAGGAAATAGACACCTTGCTGAAACCAAGGTTGGTGCCTTTAAAAGGACACTGGGTTCACAAACTTCCTTTTCTAATCACTTCTAATCAGAAATTGCTTGTTAACTGCTTTTCAGCTATTAAGAACCTTTAGATTGACAAGTTTTACAGCACCAGGTGAGTTTCTTTCAATCCTTAGCAAAAGAAGTTTTAAATATAAGTTTAAGGACTTAAAAAATTTGGGGGGGAATAAACAGCAAAGGGGTGATTAAAACTTTGATTTTAGAAAGTTACAAACAGACTAAGGGTCCAGATGGATTTGAAATAAGATTTGGGAATTAATTATAAGAATCCTTCCCATGGGAAAATGCTTTGTTTTGAATTCTTCTAAAAAAAAAAAACATAAGACAAGACTTTAAAAATTGGACACAAGAGGGAACTAAAAGAATTACAATTAAGAACACTTAAATTCGACTTACAAATACAGAATGGAGCAAAATATTTTAACATTGGACATATTGAAGGATTTTTGAATATGGACCCAGAAGTTAATTTTAAGAGTATCTGCCTCTATAGATAGATTGTGTTTAAAAGATGTTACTTGACAAGATTGAGACTGATTTGAAAGTGGATTTAAAAATGACAGGCTACAAGAATGACATGGAAAAAGATGTTACCCTGGCTATACAAAAGAAACTGGTTGATGTCTTAATAATTAAAAGGGATATACAGTGGTACCTCGGGTCACAAACGCTTCTGTTCACGACCAATTCGGGTCACGAACAGCACCGTTCGCAAAATTTTCCTTCTGTTCGCAAACTCCGCATTGGGTGACAAACAGGATCCACGGCCATTTTCCCTGCTGACACATGTGATCGTGGCTTCCTGCAGGGAGGGGGACTCTCCCTCCAAACAATAACCGCCTCCCCACCCACCTTCCTGTCCTCCATGCCAGAAGTCGCCTCAAGCAAGGTTAGCGTTCTCTCTCTTCATACTGTACTTTGTGTCATATTTTTGTGGTTTAAAAAAAAATACATATGGTTCAGAATGGATTAACCGTATTTACATTGAAGCTTATGTGAAAATTTGATTCGGGTCGCAACCAATTCAGGTCGTGACCAGAGCGGAATGAATTAAGTTCGTGACCCGAGGTACCACTGTACAAATAACAAAGCAAGAGCGTGACCTGGATAATTTTCCTATATTGGGTTTACAAAAGAGGCTTACTAAAGCTTTGAAGAATTTTGTGAGAAGGGACAAAGAAAAAATTAAAAGAAATCAAGTTCTAGGACATTATTTGAAGGAACTAAAGCTCAAGATCGTTAGAAGTTAAAGGAAAGAATATAAGTTTATTTGATCAAGGGTTAGAATAGGTTATGTTGTTATCTCTGGTAACCCTTAATGGGCTTTTGCTGACATCAGGACAGAAATGATGAGGTTTTATGGATTTGTTTATAGATATGGGATGGGATATGGGAAGAAGAGATCATTTGTTGTATTTTAAGAGAAGGTGATAAGGTACTAAAATTGTTTATACTTGTAATGAAGGAGGAAGTCACTTCTTTATATATTTCTGTTCTTTTCCTTTACTATATTAATTTTTTTCTTTTCTATTTTTCTTTCTATTCTTTCTTTTGTTCTGCACCTTCTATTTTTTATTTTATTTTTATTAGTTTATATTAGTTCTATTGTTGCGATTGTAATTTTTAAAAAAATTATTAAAAAAAAAATTTAGACATGGAACATGAAAGTGGCTTTTAGCATCTTTTTTGCTAATATATACAGGTAGTCCTCAGCTTACAACAGCAATTGGGACTGGAATTTCCATTGCTAAGCAATACACTCATAAGCACAACCGCATCACTTAGCAACAGCAGTCCCTCAGTCATTGGGTGAGGCAACTTTCTGCCAGCTTCCCACAACCACAATCAGTGGGGAAGCCAGCAGGAAGTTGCAAGTCCCTACAGGCCTGCAGGCAAGTAAGTGGCTGCTGTCGGGTGGGGGAGGGAGCAAGGGGGTGCGCAGGTTGCGGAGGAGAGTCAGGGAGCATGTGTGAGAGACATGGCATGGGGATGGTGCAAGGGGGTGTGCAAGAAGAGCTGTGTGGATTGGCAAGGGTGCACAAGGGTGCAGGAGAGTTATGCAGGTCAGGGAGGGTGCGTGATGGTGTGAGGGGGTGGGCAAGTAGTGCCACGCAGGTCGGGGAGGGTGTACGAGAGGCACCACACAGGTCAGGGAGAGTGTGAGGGGGTACGTGAGAGACGCTGCACAGGTTGGGGAGGGTGTGTGAGGGTGCAGTGTGAGTTGGGGAAGGTGCACAGAGGTATGCAAGTGGTCGGCATGGTGCACATGCAGAAGGGCTGGGGGTGGGTGTGCAGGTGGGGGAGACTTACCCCTGCAACTTGTGACCTCCCCTGCCAGCTTCCCCACTGACTTTCTGGTGAAGCCAATAGGGAAGGTTGCAAATGGTGATCATGTGGTCGTGGGGTGCTGGAATGGCCAAAACGCCAAGGACTGGTCATAATCACCATTCATTCAGTGCCATCCTGACTTGGAATGGTCACTGACCAAATGGTAGTAGGTCGAGGTATATCTGTATAGACACACAGAAAGAAAGAGAGAGGACTTACCCTTTTGAATGGCAAAAATCCAACTTTTAAATTATTACTTTTAATCCTGCATCCTCCCTAAAATATGGTTTTAGCCTCACAGCTATCATATGAAGTAAAAGTTGGTCTCAGAGTTAGGAACCAAGGACATCTAGTTATTGAAGTCTCAATTTGAATTTAGATTCCAAATTGTGGTTTCAACACTCAAGTGTCTGCAACAGATTTATCTAAATTGTGCAAAGAAAAGTATGTACATGTCAGCCTTCAGATTTGTGAACATTACTCTACCTGAAGCACATTCTAGGGCTTTTATATGCTATTACCACCCTAAAACTCGGCATGCTGGCAAAGCCAGCTCTAATATTGGAGCTAGGATAGGCAGCTGGTTCAAGCAGTAGATTTTCAGCATCAGTAAAGAGCAACAAATAATCAGCTATTTAATTTATTACTGTTTTATTTTTTACTGCTGCAGGGAGGGACTTGTGAGATTCATTTGCTTCCTGTGCCATAATTTATAATAATCTGGGGGAGGTAGCAGAAAAGCCATCAGAGGCGTCCTCAGAATCTCGCCATTTTGTTAGAATCACAAAATGAGTGTTGTGATATTGCAACTCAGGTTCTATTTCTTACTGTAATAGTATGTGGGAATGACCTTGGGAGATGGGGAAGAGCCACAGCCAGGGCAACCGTCGGATAAGAGGCAGCTTAGCCCACAGCAGGAATGTGGCCGTGGCAAACATCTTAGAAGGGATCCTCCCTAGTTTCTTGGGATGTAAAGGCAACGGGGGGAGAAATGTACTTTCAGACTTGCAAGATTCTGTTAATGTAACCTTACAATAAAGTAGAATTAGTTCATCTGGGTGTCTGGACCTTGCAAGGCTGACATCAATCTTGCAAGTCTGAATGGTATATTCCCACTTACAGATATATCTGTGTGTGCAACATCCCATTACATATACAAAACAGTACAGGTAGCATTGCAATGTACACAGTACTCGTGTAGTTATTCTGCCCCCCACCCCCACCCCAGCCAGTCCTACACACTGGATTTGGCAAGTAAGAGAGTATTTTGACTGATGTGGGTCTTCCGGGCTGTGTGGCCGTGTTCTGGAAGTATTTTCTTTCACAATAGTCGGAACATAAGTGTAACAGCTTTCACTGTGAGAGAATCAAATGAACATTAGATTTATAAGCATAAATAAATATATATATATACCCAACATGCTATTCCTTTTCAGGGCAAGCTGAATGTTTTGCAAAGTACAACAAACGAGTTAGAAGTGATGAGTGAAAAGATAAAAGAAATCCAACTAAATCTCTCCATTCTTTCTATTCTTGCAAACCATCCTGACTTTTACCACATTTATATACAGTACATCAAATTCACACGTTGTTCTTTCTCACTTTGCTTGTTTTGTATCTTAACTGTACCAATACCCTGCATGTACCTCCCAGCTAGTGAAACACAAGCAACAGTATTATAGCTTGTTATGCTTTTGACATATGGGCCAAAATGGGCCAAAACTGACCAGCATTGGCTTTACTGTCAAGCAGGAAATGCTCCATATGGCACAGTTATGATTAAGGCTGATAAACTTGTCCATTCCTTCTCTGTCTCATTAAAAACCATTTTATGAAAGCCTCAAATGGCCAAAGATTTACAAGCAAAAGGAAGATCTGGTCTACTGACTGCAACGGAAACTAAATCAACACCATTAAAAGGGAACATTTTCCCTTCAGAGATGAGGATGACCCCAACCCTGTTGGCCTTTCATAAGGCCTTGAAGACCCTGGTTATGTGCCTGGGCCTGGGGCCCTGAATGTGTTAAGGGCCCCATTTCCTGGCTATATTGACATTTATGGTGATAATTTTATTTGGTGACCATACATATTTATTTTATATTGGCTGTTAACTGTTTTTAATTGTTTTACGTTTTTACGATTGTTTGCTGCCCAGAATCACTTGCTGAGATGGGCAGCTATAGAAATCAAATAAATAAATTAGCACCAGGAGCCTGTCCCTGGGGGTATTTTTGAAGGTATTTTTTAAAACTGAATCCTGCAAATCCATATCCACTGGAATGCCAGTGAAATATCTCAATTTGCCTTTATTTAGAGTCCAGCATCAGAGCACAGGTTGAAAATCATTTTGCAGCCAAACACACAGGAGTGACAAAAATGTCAAGAGCAAGGTCATGACACTGCAATCAAAGCTCTGCCTGTTTCATTTGTGTGTGTGCAATGTACATAAAAAACAGGAGAAACTTTGATCACACCTTTGGGGCCAGCATCTTTACTTTTTTTTGCCCATACTCTGCAGATACCTCTTCAAGAGGAGGCTTTTGGAACTATCAATCTGAAATTGGTATCCTTGGAGAAAGAGATCAACCATTCATATGCGCATTCAAGCAGCAACATTTGTAAAGTTCAGATAAAAATCATGCCAGTTTTCAAATCTGCATTGCCAAAATTAGCCCAAGGTACACATTCCTATTTGATAATACAGTTTGGTTACTTTGGTAACAGGTGTGTTCTTTGCTCTAAATAACAAGAATTCCAAATGATGTAATTTCAGCCAAATAGAAGGCAAACTAGTTTAAACTGATAGCAAAAATGCATATATCCAGAAGTATTAATAGAAGTCAGAACAAGACTATCTAGCCTTAGTTTAAAATCCTGCCACACTACATACACTTCAATGCATAACTTAAATACACTCAAAAAGCCCACTTGCTTTACCCTTTTCCACAGAACAATGTCCTTCTTGTTAGCTACAAGCAGTCTCCGTGTTCCCTACTGTCCAATATGTGATTTCGTTGAATGCTGAGGAATTCAATCTTCTTATGAGCTTGTTTAAGGCGTAGTTTGAGAGCTTCATTCTCTGCTGTTAGAACACTTCTTTCCTAAACAAAAATATAAATTGGCATCATCAGAACAGAATAGTTTCAGAATGTTCAGTTTTACTTAGCAGGAACACTTGCCTGAATGGCATCTTAATTTAAGAATTATAAGGGACTTGGAGTGAAAGATACACAGTTGTTTGCACAAGAGGAGAGCAATTACCACAATTGACTCTCAGAAAAGAGAGCCTGGTAAACACATGCTTTCATTTGCAAAAGATATCTTCTAAATAATTGGAAGAAAACATATTTATTTTAATTGATGGATCTTCTGCTTACCCAGTGTTCTCCATTCTGCAGGAAAGGAGGAAGGTGATGATGGTTAATGGCTCTCCAAGTAACTCAAGATGTAATAAATACATGCAATCTAGCCTTGAAGAACAACATAGGCTGCCATACTACAAGCAGGATATGTAATAGTTTCAATTTTCTTAAGAATATTAATTTTTTTACATGTGAATGTAACTCATGGTTAACACTGCTTTGCTGGGAAATCCTAATATGCTAAGGAGGGGAGGGGAGGGGAGGGGAGGGCAGAGAGGAGAGGAGAGGAGAGGAGAGGAGAGGAGAGGAGAGGAGAGGAGAGGAGAGGAGAGGAGAGGAGAGGAGAGAGGAGGTCCTAAAGAAATGGCTTCCAATCTTCTTGATGGCGGTTATAGATAGATTTATATTTTACCCTCTCTAAGTTTACACCATAATTTCCTTCTTTCCATAAGCTACCCTTTCTAATTTTCAAACCCATAAATCACAAATTCATTTTTTTCTTTTTTCAGCAAAAAGTCCTTAAGGAGTTTCCAGTCATTGATAAATGTAGTTTTTGATCTTTCTCTAATCAAACAAGTTAATTTTGCCATCTCCGCTAGTTCTGTCATCTTCACCAACCAATCATCCGATGTGGCTATTTCAGACTCTCTTCATTTCTGCGCATATAATAGTCTTGCAGCAATAATCATATATAAAAATAATCTTTTCTAATTGACTGTCTATTAATCCCAGCAAGAAAAGTTCTAGTTTCAGTTGAATGTCAATCTTTAAAATTCTTTGTATCATTATATGTATCTGAACCCAAAAATTGCTGGCTTTTTTACAAGTTCATGAGGCATGATAAAATGACCCTTCATGTTGTCCACATTTCCAGCATAAATTTAAAGTACCTTTATACATTCTAGACAATTTTTCTGGAGACATATATCATGGTACATCATTTTATTAAAAAATCTGTTTTAAGTTATAACATAATGTAAATTTCAATCCTTTTAATCACATATTTTCCCACTGTTCCATCAATATATTATGTCCAAAGTTCTTAGCCCATTTTATCATACAGTCTTTCACTTGTTCTTCCATTTCAAATTTCAATAAAAGTTTATACATGTTCATCATTTGTACATAGTTTAACTTCAAATTCTGTCTTCTGCTGCTCAATTCCAAATGTCCTAGTATCTACTTAAACCTTTCTCTTAAGTGTGCATACAAAAACTGTTTAAAACTAAATACCTCTGCAGCCAGTTGCTCTCTTGATTTCATCTTATATTCTCCATGTTCCTGTTCTAACAACTCTCGATAAGTTAACCATTTTTCTTTACCTAGTGTTTCTTTCCTATTTAATGCTTCTTGGGCTGAGACCCATAAAGGCATTTTACGGCACAGTCTGGGTTTATATCTGTTCCATATTGTCAATATAATGATTCTTAAAATCTACATTAACCTTAGCTTTATCATACCATAGAAAACCATGCCATCCAAACCTCAGATCGTGCCCTTCTAAGATCCTCTAATTTCTCAGCAGAACCCACTGTTTCATCCAGAATAAGCAGCAGGCTGCAAAATACAATTTCAAATCATGCAGTCCCAATCCTCCTCATTCCTTTACATCTTACATATTTAACCCTTGGTTTTTTCCCTTGCCATACAAACTGATCTTTCTGCCATTGTTTAAATGATATATCAGTTGTCAAAATAGGTATTGTTTGAAATAAAAACAATATTCTTGGCAAAACATTCATTTTTATCAAAGAAATTGTCCCCAGCAATGACAATTGTAAATTCTCCCATCTTAACATGTCCTTCTTGATTTCATTCCATGTCTTAACATAATTATTCTGATATAACACACAGTTCATATTAGTCATAGTGATACCCAAGTATTTCACTTTTTTCTCAATCTTAAAACCAGTCTTTTCCGTCAATTCCTTTTGTTTTTTGATATTAATATTTTTTGTTAATATCGTCTTTTGTTTGTTAATTTTAAAGCCAGCTAATACCTCAAAGTCCTTTAGTTTTTCCATTCATATTTCTATTCCTTCCAGAGGATCTTCCAAGATTATTACCAGGTCATCAGCAAATGCCCATAATTTATAAGTTTCTTGTTTAATCTTCATTCCAGCAATTCCCTCATCTCGCCTTATATCTCTATTCAATTTTTCCAAAGCTAAAATAAATAGCAATGGTAACAAGGGGCATCCTTGTCTAGCTCCTTTCTGTATCTCACAAGGTTTTGTTAATTCCCCATTCACAATTATCTGCACTTTTGTGAAGTGTAAACTGATTTTACTCATTTGATAAAATTCCTGCCGAAGTCCATATCCTCCAAAATTTTAAACAAGAAAGTCTAGCTCAAATTCTCAAAGGCCTTTTCTGCATCAAGAAAAATCAATGCTACTTGTTTTTCATTATGTTGTTTCAAGTATTCCAAAATATCCAATACATTACTAATATTGTCCTTCAGCTGTCTTTTAGGTAAAAATCTACACTGCTCTTTATGAATAAAGTTCTGTAAAACCATTTTCATTCTCTCAGTTAAAATTATCGTAAATTGCTTATTATTCAGTAATGATATTGAGCGATAAATTTTTTGGTGAGGTCAAATCTTGTCCTTCTTTAGGTATTAATGCGATATGGGCCTCTATCCAACTGTCTGGTATTGTTCCAGTCTGTAAAATAGAGTTCATCATATGTTGCAATGGTTGTAGTGGTTCATCTTCAAAATGTTTATAGTAAGAGGCTGGTAAACCATGGTCCAGGCACCTTCCCTATTTAAACCTTTTTTATACCTTCACAAACTTCCCTTATTGTTAAAGGTCCATTCATTAATTGTTTCCGTTTTTCTGTAATCTTCGGTAGATTTTGTTTCTTTAACATTCATCAACCTTTGCCATGGAAATTTCTTCTCCTTTATAGAATTTAGAGTAATATTGATGAAGTATTTTTTGCATCTTTAAATTATCAATTATTATGGTATTTCCTTCTTGTAGTTTTTACCATTTTTTCCTCTTTTTCTTTCCTTAATTTATATGCCAACCATTTCCCTGGTTTATTTGCAAATTCAATTTTTTTTTGTTTTGCATAATTCATTTTTACCTCCATTTCTCGTATTGTTAACAAAACAACTGCCATTGTAAAAGTTTAATTTGTTGTGAAATCATTTGCTTTTTTGGGAATTTGAGAATTTTTATTTTTATTAGATGGGTGCATGTCCAACTATATCCATCAAGTGGTTCGAGTGTAAGGCCACCAAGTAATCAGGGCATGTTATTAATTGGGAATGGACCTTGAATTAAAAAAAGCCACCTAGCTTAGACACAACTTATATTCCACTTCAAAAGAAATATTACAAAGTTCTGAAAAAAGTATCTATACAAATTAGCTTCAGGAATCCTCTTATCACCCAATCTTGCCATTTCCATCTCTGAGCTCAACTGCTTTTTACTTTGTCAGGCCAACAGCAACCCTTCAACCATTTATCTGAGAGGATAAGGACTTAAAACAATACTCTGCTGGTTTCTAGGAGTTACATGTACACCACCAAAATAATGCCTTACCTGGCTATAAATACATCCCAAATTCTGAGACTCAATCGGTTTAAGAAACTGCTTTGAGCAGAAGTTTGCATTCTTTTCTGGTGACAAGAAAATCTTGGATAAGCTCTAAACTCTAGATGGATAAGTTCTAAACTTCAGCCCATCAATTTCACAACCTCCGTGAATGGGTCTCAGCACAGCTACAACACCCACCACCTTAAGTCTGAATATATTGTCCGTTTTTATAGCATCACATTTACCAGAGTAGATAATGACCAACAACCTTACATACCTTTAATTTTAATGCCTTTAATTCCATTTCTCCATCTCCCAAAATCATTCTGTCAGATTCAGACATAAGCAACAACCCTCCTTATGATACCATCCTCTTTAATAAATCACCTTTGGCTAGTTTTTATGCCTCTTCCATGGAGAAGGGACTATTATTTCTGCAAATATTATCATTTTTAATTTGAACAGGCATTTAAAAATCAGATTTTCAAGGAGTCTAACTTCAGAATCTTTGCACTTATTTCAGTAAAATGTGATAGGCTTGTTACAGTTGTCATAAAGGGCCACTGTGCCTGAAAATTTCTTTCTATGAAAAAAAAAAGTACTGTTGTTTACATTTTTCAAACTCAGATCAACAGAGTTTATGTGGTCTCTACATACTCTTAGTTATTCTGTACAGTTTTCAAAGCTGTTTCATACCTTTTCTAGTTCCTGATAGGTGGGTTTTAGTGTTTGTGGATCTTCCTTCACTTTTTGACTGCAATCCTTGTTTTCCCATTTCACATACGCCTTTTTACGGCCAAGAACTGGACTTGAACATGGAAACACAGGAGTTGGCTGGAGAAAACTATTTTCGGATGATGTTCCTGACTCTCTTTGTAGATTGGACAGTTCATTACCATGTGCCATCATTATATCAGTTTGTGTACTCTTGTGTACCACAGATGGCTTTAGCCTTACTGAGATCTTCTGAGCTGATGCTCCCATAAGCATAATAGTTCTATCTTTGCTGCCTTCATTATGTTCAACCACCTCACCATTAGGAAATGGAAATCCTCCCTCCTCCAGCCCTAAGATGGGGAAAAACACAGAACACAACCATTGAGCACTGGGGAACATAATGAACTACGCAATATTCTGGAATGCTCAGTGAAAATAGTAAGAGAAATATCTAGAGAGAACTATATACTGTATTTCCTTAACTTTATTCCTAGCATTACAAATTTCATCATGCAATTTGTCCATTACATTAACAATACTGGGCCTACAATTCAGGCTGCTTTTGGTAAGAAACATTTACAGGTGAAACTCGAAAAATTAGAATATCGTGCGAATGTTCATTTATGTCAGTATGGCAACTCAAAAGGTGAAACCAATATATGAGATAGACGCATTACATGCAAAGCGAGATATGTCAAGCCTTACTTTGGTATAATTGTGATGATTATGGCGTACAGCTTATGAAAACCCCAAATTCACAATCTCAGAAAATTAGAATATTACATGACATCAATAACACAAGGATTGGAAATAGAACAATATTGGACCTCTGCAAAGTATAAGCATGCATATATACTCAGTACTTGGTTTGGGCCCCTTTTGCAGCAATGACTGCCACAATGCGGCGTGGCATGGATGCTATCAGCCTGTGGCACTGCTGAGGTGTTATGGAAGACCAGGATGCTTCAATAGCGGCCTTCAGCTTTGCTGCATTGTTCGGTCCCATGTCCCTCATCTTTCTCTTGGCAATGCCCCATAGATTCTCTATGGGGTTCAGGTCAGGCGAGTTTGCTGGCCAATCAAGCACAGTAATCCCATGGTCATTGAAGCAGGTTTTGGTACTTTTGGCAGTGTAGGCAGGTGCCACGTCCTGCTGGAAAATGAAGTCAGCATCCCCATAAAGCTCGTCTGCGGAAGGAAGCATGAAGTGCTCCAAAATCTCCTGGTAGACGGCTGCGTTGACCCTGGACTTAATGAAGCACAGTGGACCAACACCAGCAGATGACATGGCTCCCCAAATCAACACAGACTGTGGAAACTTCACACTGGACTTCAAGCATCGTGCATTGTGTGCCTCTCCATTCTTCCTCCAGACTCTGGGTCCTTGGTTCCCAAATGAGATGCAAAAGTTGCTCTCATCAGAAAAGAGGACTTTGGACCACTGGGCAACAGACCAGTTCTTTTTTTCTGTAGCCCAGGTAAGACGCTTCTGACGTTGTTTGTTGTTCAGGAGCGGCTTGACAAGAGGAATACGACATTTGAAGCCCATGTCCAGGATCCTTCTGTGTGTGGTGGCTTTTGATGCACTAACTCCAGCCTCAGTCCACTCCTTGTGAAGGTCCCCAACACTTTTGAATGGCCTTTTCCTGACAATCCTCTCCAGGCTGCGGTCATCCCTGCTGCTTGTGCATCTTTTTCTACCACACCTTTCCCTTCCACATAACCCTCTATTGATGTGCTTTGACAGAGCACTTTGGGAACATCCAACTTCTTTTGCAATTACCTTTTGGGGCTTTCCCTCCTTATGGAGGGTGTCAATGATGGTTTTCTGCACAACTGTCAGGTCAGCAGCCTTTCCCATGCTTGTGATTCCTACTGAACCAGCCTGAGAGACCATTTAAAGGCTCAGGAACCCTTTGCAGGTGTTATGGATTCATTAGCTGATTAGAGGGGGACACTTTGAGCCTAGAATATTGAACCTTTTCACACTATTCTAATTTTCTGAGATTGTGAATTTGGGGTTTTCATAAGCTGTACGCCATAATCATCACAATTATACCAAAGTAAGGCTTGACATATCTCACTTTGCATGTAATGCGTCTATCTCATATATTGGTTTCACCTGTTGAGTTGCCATACTGACATAAATGAACATTTGCACGATATTCTAATTTTTCGAGTTTCACCTGTAAAAATTTTTTCACTGCTAATTTTTTAAAAAATATGCAAGATTTACAACTGAAAAGTCATAATGGAATATAATAACATGCTTATAATGATCACTGATAAAGGCTAATAGCTCAGATCACAGATGATATTAAGCCATGGTTTATTTTAACCAATTTCTTAATGAGGAACAGTGATTAAGATCACACATCTTATCAAGGTATTAACTACGGTTTACAAACAACAATTACTTGGGCTCACATATACACTTGGCAAAAATCAGATTCAGTTTCTGAAATCTCCAGAAAGAGCTGAAAAACATGTCTGACACCCCAATCTCCTGCCAGAATAGGCTGCACTGAATTGGGTCAGCCCTTCCAAAAGTTGTACGGAGACTTCAGTCCCAGAACTCCCAGCCCAGGCTATGGCTGAGTATGCTGGGTGCAAAAGTTTATACCTATGGAGGATGCCTGGGTTAGGAAGGCTAAACTAGACAGATTAAAGGTCTAAGTCAGTATAAGGCACCTTATTTTCTCTGACCATGCTCAGTTTGCCCATCACAGATACCGGTCCACAATATTAAGCAAAAAGCCTCTAATGCTTGAAGTATCAACTCAAAATATTCAGCAGCAACTTCTTAACTACTGTTCTTCAGGTATGCTGGACTTCTACAAATACCCCCAAAACTTTCCCAATACCCCCAAAATTTCCCAATATCAGGCTGGGAAAGGCAGCTCTATGGTCTGGAAAAGGGGTCAAAGCCAAGGTTGGAAAGAAAGCGTGATATCTGAACAAAAATTGGACGTAGGGATGGACAGTATCCTTAAATAAAAATTTCAGCTTGGGGGAAAAAATGTATGAGAATTAGAAAGGACTTTGTACATCATACATGTACATCATAAAGGCTTCCTGATAAAGTGCTAGCAAACTAAGCTGTGTGTCCAGAAGGATTTTTCCATCAAACCTCCATCAACCCAATAGTACTATGAATCTCTAAAGAATATCTCTCTGAGTTGAGGTACATATTATACATAAGATATAAAAAACAAACTGTATACAACTTTGTAAATCTGTGTGAATTCTAGCTAGAATTCAGAAGTTAATTACAAATAATATATTTTAATTACTAACATTGTCATTATGCTGAAATATTGGAAGGAGCATTTGCCTGCCCTGTTATGCAGTTCTACGTACTACTTACTCAGTTTGGTACTCAAAATTAGTTGTGTTGGCTTCAAAAGCTAAGATAGTGCATAGAAAGGGTGACCATCCATAACAAATGTTATGTGTTCAAGATTACACATAACATTTGTTCTCTAAGTATGTATGTCTTCTGAAGACCTGACAAGTTTTTTAGGGGTGGATGGAATTTGCAGATGTGTTGACAGTGGAAGGCCACTTTGAAAATCATTCCTACCTAGCTGATTTTAACTATCGTTACTCTTAAGAAAAACATCGAAAAACAATTCAGTAACATTAAATGACATCAGAATGCTTCATTAAACTGAGCTCACCATGCATGTGCTCTTTAAGTCCCATGGGACAGAGGCTAGATGCAAGAGCTGATGCCGGGCTGTTATCCACAGCTGTCACTTTGGGTCTTCTCTTACATTCAAATACAACCAGATCTTTGCATTGCTTATGACAGTTCATTCCACAGTCTTCAAGCAAATAAAAACAAAGTCAGCTCACTGGCTTAGTGGCAAAAGTAAAAACAGATTTATTAACATACTAATTCCTCTTCTATCCCAAGCTCCTTTCCTACTACTTTTTTAATTTTGCAAAAGTCCCAGAAAATGCTACACCATGATAACTCAAGCCTATGCAGGGTTTACCAGAGACAAGCCCCAAAGTGGCTTAATCCTACTATTATATGTATACCGAACAGCAATGTCACCTACTTTCCTTTACTATGCTGCATGTTATGCTACATTCATACTTTTAGTGCAGTTAAAGTATACTTTTAAGCATTCAAAACATAGACCAGTATTGCATGGCACTGCTACTTAACTGAAAGCCAAATACATCTTTTAATAAAATCACCTGCCAGTTAATGACCTAAGATGAACATAAACTGAAGTGACAATCTCTATATATTTTCCCCTGATTGTTTCTTCACAGATTTTGCAGTTACCCGGGAAACGAATAAAGCAATAAAGGAATATATAGATAGGACATTTTTTCAGCTTCTAGGTTGTTTGTGCTAAGGATCTTATTTGTAAGGTAATTTTAAATCTGTTCTTCCAGGAAAAAAAAAAAAAAATGCCACAATGCACTATTATGGATGTTGTAATGGTAACTCTGCTGCTCTTTATCAGATGATTTATTTTTATTAGGAAAATCTAAGACCATTTATTTAAAAGATGATTTAACTAAAACAAAAAGTTGGTTACCTTTGCACCTATATCCTTGTTTAATAACACCCCAAAGCTAAAAAAGGCAAGGAAAAACATATTACCATATTGCATTCAACTTAAACCATAGATTTAAGCTGTTCTTCAACTCTATTTCAAATTTTAGTTTCACAAAATCATGAAAAGTATAAGATGCATGGCTGTTCCTCTTTCAAAAACAATATTTTTCCTTGCTATAATCAGGCAAAAATGCCGTGCAGGAAAGCCAGTAAAGGAAGAAAGCCTCTTACCCCCAGAATAATTTTTAAAATCTTCCAAAAACAGTACGATATAGTTCATGGCTACAACCTAGAATACTCTGGCAATGTGTTTATCTTAGTTAATTATCAACTGTTCTCTACAATTTTCATAGAATTTAGAGTATTTTAAAATAATTCCACCTTTATTTTGAGAAGGAGCTTGAGCATGTAGTACAGAAGAAAATATATTACTTAGCAGGTATAATGGAGATTAGCTAAAAAGACTCCCAGGATTGGAGTATAACAATTGAAGGATACACTTTGTTCAAAAAGAACTGAAGCAACAGAAAGAAAGTAAGAGGTACACTGTACGTTAAACATTCCTGCTTAGAAATCTACATGAATGAACCTGGCAATGCTATAGAAAGCATCGGGATTTAAAATTAGTGGAGGAACAACTAAAAACAGCACAGCTATTGGTATGTACTCTCCCAACCAAAGAGGATGAAGCTGCCCAGAAGCAAACACCAGATCTTCTACAGTGAAGTTGTAGTGAGGGGAGACTTTAATTACCTGACATCAGTTGGGAAGAAATTCCGCACTTGTTTTTATGACAATTTTCTCCTACAGAAGGTTGAGAAAGGCACAAGAGGATTCTTGACTTCATACTAATCAATAGGGGAGGCTTAGAAAAGGAAGTAGAAGGAGCAGGTGGGAATCATGTAATTCTGGCATCCTTACTATTAGGGAAAACTAAAACTGAGCATAGTCCAACATTCATCTTGGACTTCAGAAAAACAAATGCTAATAAATTCAAGGCAATGATAAGTAGGATCCCATAGCAGGTGAAGCTAAGAGGAAAAGAAACTCAAGTTTCTAAAGTGGGATATATCAAAAACACAAATTATTACCAAAAGTGCCAATGAGAAAGAAAAACGGAGCACTGTGAAAGAAACCAATGTAGCTATGCAAAAAGCTTAGGGAAGTTCAGGGGGAAAGGATACATACCGAAAATGGAAGCAGGGGCAAATCACAAGGGAAAAATACAAACGGAACTGTAGAACTGGTGTCAGGAAAGGGAAAGCTCAGAATGCACCGAGACTAGTAAAGAATGCTAATAACAAAAAAAGCCTTTTCAGATATGTTCGAAAGAAAACAAAAGCTCCACTGCTCAGTAAAGAACATAAAAGATTAACAGGAAGCAACGAAAAGACAGAGCTCCCAAACTCCTACTCTGGTTCAGTGTTCTTCAACAACAAAGATGCATTCTACTAAGAAATAATGAAGGACAAGATGAAGGGCTAAACCTTGAGGCTGATGGAAACACAATGAAGGAATATTGCTTTATTCTGGATGAGTTTAAAGGATACTTTAAGTATCCTTTAAAAATATTACTTAAAAAGTAATATTTATGCATTACCTTTGAGGTATTCTGGAAGAACAGTGAAGGACTAGATGACTGAAAGAGAGAAAATCTGATCTCATCTACAAAAAGCAGGGGCAGGGAAGAGGAAGATCCAGGAGATTATAGATCAATAAGTCTGACATCAATATCTGGGAAGATTTTAGACAATCTAAAAATGTAAGTCTGTAAAACACCTTGAAAAAATGCAGTAATGTCAGAAGTTGTCATGGATTTGTTAAGAACAGATCTAGCCAGACTAACCCCATCTCTCTTTTGATTGTAACTTCCATCATAAATTGTGGGAATTGAAAGTACCTATGGCTTGCTGATTGGCAAATTGTTTAAATGTGGGATGGATGGCATGACAAATTAATTCGCTTGAAAATCATACTCAAAGAGCACTCATCAATGATTCATCACCAAATTCAAGAGAAGTACAGGTAGCCCTTGCTTAATGACTGTTTGTTTAATGACAGTTCAAAATTATGACAGCCTCAGAAAGGGTGCTTTACGACCCTTAAAGCACTTCCAGCCATCGTAAAATGTTGTACTTCTGGCCATCGTAAAATGTCGTGCCACCCCCACCCACCCCCCGCAGTCACATGGCTGCATTTCAGGTGCTTGGCAACTGGCTCACATTTACAACCAGTTGCCAAGTGACCTGCAATCATGTGATCTCCATTTCCAAACTTCTCTGCTGGCTTCCACATTGGAAGCTGGCAGGGAAGGCTGCAAGTGGAGGGGACGCAGTGGTGTAAGGAACGGACCTCAAATCTTCAAGAGTTGAGCTCCATAACTATCCAGAACTGGGAGGTTTCCCCTCTCCTTTCAGTGCAGGGCAGTTATGGAGCAAAAATCCTGAAGATTTGAGGTCTGTTCCTTCACACCGCTGGGAGATTTCCCCTCCCCCTTCAGTGCTGGGCAGTCGTGGACCTCAAAACTCCAGGATTTGAGCTCTGTGACTACCCAGCGCTGGGAGGTTTCCCCTCCCCCTTCAGCACTGGGCAGTTGTGGACTTCAGGTGCTCCATTTACTGCTGAGAGAGGAGAGGGAAAAAGGATGGAGCAAAAGAGCTTGTCTGCTGAAGGATTTCAGCTCTGCATGGAGCTGAAATCCTTCAGCAGACAGCTCTTCATTTAGTCCGCTTAACTGCCTGGGAGATTGCTTAACAACCACAACTGAGAGTGCTTGGATTGCAATTGTTGAGTGAAGCCATCATGTGGGTGTTTCATTTAATGACCTCTTCACTCAATGACCGAGATTCCAGTCCTGGAATTCTACTCTATTTTTTCATTAATGTTTTGGATGGTGAAGGGAGGTGGAGGAAATGCTTATCAAATTTGCAGAATAATAAAAATTAGGGGTTAATAAACCACCAGAAAGAAATAAAAACAACAATCCACTGGGCGTGAGAATGTACTGTAAGTAACAGAATGAAATTTAACAAATATAATTGTAAAGCTATTCACTTAGAAAACCAAAATCAACTACATAGTTACAAGGTGGGAGATTATAGGATGTCTGATTTAGCAATGATACTTGCAAAGGAGGTCTTGGAATAGTAGCTAATTACAAACTGAATGATGTAGCTGCAAAGAAGGCAAACGATTTGACTGCAAAGAAGGCACATAACATTTTAGGCTGCATCAAAAAAGTATAATTTCCAAATCACAAGAAGTAATAATTCCACTTTATTCTGCTTTGGTGAGACTCCTACCTCAAGTACTGTGTCCAGTTCTGGGCACCACACTTTAACAAGGATTCAGAGAAATGGAAACAGGTTCAGAGAAGGGCATAAAGATGATCAGAGGACTAGAAACTAACACCTATGAAGAGAGATCAAAGGAGGTGGGTATTTTAGCTTTGAGAAAACATTATTTTTGAGGGACAAGGATATGATAGTACTCCTCAAATACCTGAAAGGATATCACATAGAAGAAAGTCATATTTTTCCTGTCTCATTCCAAAGTGCAGGACATGCAATAAAAAACTTAAGTTAAAGGAAGGCAGAGTACTGACTATTAAATGTAACTGCTTAACAGTAACAGCAGATCCATGGTGGTAGAACAAACTAACCAAAGTGGTGGTGGTTTCCCCTTCCATAGATGTATTGAAGTGGAGGTTAGGTAGCCACTGGTTACTTTAATTTGGATTCCTATATGTAGCAAAAGTTGGTCTTGATGGTTTAAATGGCTCCTATGAAATACTATAGTCAGGGACAGTTAAATCTTCTCCCCATGAAGATACCAGGCACTACTGCCATAAATTATAAGTGAAGGCTATGATACAAGAAGTCAACCAGAAATGTCTGGAGATTAGTATCAACCCTGAGTGAAAGGTAAGAGCTCTGAGACATCAACATATTAAGCTCCCTTGGGTAAGAAAACAGATGTTTCAATAACCAAACATGTTTCCAAACTTTGAGGACATGTGATGCAGCCATTTTATGGAAGGTGAGCAGGCCTAGTCACTGCCTTCAAAAAACATCCAATGGCATGCTACTGAATTCCATGATGGAAAGATGCCTCCATTGAATCAGATCTTTGGTTAATCTGGTGTCGGTCAGCAGCAACTTTTCAGGATTACATATATTCAGAGGACTCAGAGCTCTACAGTTGAAACTGAAAATCTCTAAAATTTGACCTGAAACCTTATTCATGAAAAGCATGCATCTCATAACTAGGGTATGGCTTCTTCCCATTCTGGCACTTAACCATAATTAAAGTATTAAAGGCACAAAAGATGAAGTGAATTCCACCATGGTAACAGAAAGCCGGAGTTAATATTGCAACCAAACATTTCCTAATAACAGTTTGTTATACACATCATGTAATATAATTTTACTTTTCAAATACCCCCTACCCCCAAGCTTACAAATCCAGCACAGTTGTCACAGAATGTCGGCTTTAGGTAAGTGGTCTCCTGGAAATTGTGGGCAAAGCCAAGGCCTAATTTAGAATAGATTGAACTGGCCCTCATGAAGTAGGCTGTTATTTCATCTCTGCTAATCAGACCTTCCCTGCAAACAAGGAAAAAACGAAGGTCAATTGAGGCTTAAAGCTGCTAAAGCAGAAGGCGTTAACAGTGTCTCCCCCCTCTATTTCAATTCAACCACACATCTGCCAGCTCATTAATATAAAAGCACTAATTCATTTTCACAGCAAAGAATATCCAGAAGTACATTAAACACACACACACCCTGCATGATCCTGTCAAGTAGATCACGAGGGCTCCTTCAGAATTCTTCAAAACCAGCTTGAGAAGCAGCCTTCACAAACAATCCTGAACACGCTGTACAATTATCAACACAAAGGAGCAGGCCAGGGGAATAATTGCCAGCACCATACCTTCAAATTGCCCTTTATGAATTCTAAGTCTGTTTGGGACAATGAACAAGCTTAAAGGAGGAGGAAAAATGAACTGTAGGCATCCTTTAAATATGAAAGCATTTATAACCTCTTGCTGTAAGGTACATCTGAAGCCAAGCAAGAGAAGCAAGCTTTTCACTGATGTTATCAAACAATCACGCAAAGGAGTAGTAGACAAGGCTTGTCAATTGGCCAGAAGCTCAAGGTATGATCTTGAGAATCCCATCCTCAGTGAGAACCAGACTTCAAGGCCCCAAGATGGCAAGAATAAGCAGGCAATATAAGTATTTACACCCTATAACACATCATGTTACAAGTCCAACACTTTCTTGTTTGAATAATGATACATGTATA
Source organism: Liasis olivaceus (assembly GCA_030867105.1). Lineage (NCBI taxonomy): Eukaryota > Metazoa > Chordata > Lepidosauria > Squamata > Pythonidae > Liasis > Liasis olivaceus. Next base: position 58,685,807 of record CM061349.1, read on the forward strand.
CATGATAACTGAGGAACATACCTGTCCTTATCCATTATGCAGAAGGAGAACGGAAAGCTTGCAGCAATCTTCTCAAATTCTTCTTGAGAAATATATCCATCCTGATCATGGTCATAATTTTTAAAAACAGACTGCATGAAGTAAGAAGAAAAGCTGAAGCTGAAATACGTCAAACATCACTTACAGTTCCTGAAATGGCTAGGAAACTGGATTCCATTGCCTACATTGTCCCTTCCAATTCTGTGAAATAGCACTTAATATACAAATAGCTAATACAGATTTGTGCTGATTTATAGTGGTTTCATTTTAAAATACTTTTTAGTATAGTGTCATATAATGCCAAAAAAAAAAAAAAACCCCAAATGGGCATTTCTCCTTAACAAAGTTATCTGGCATTTAAAAGTGTTTTGACTGATATTTAGCTTCTGCACTTTCTACTGACGTATAGGTTCTCCGCTTAGCCTTCTGCAGAAGTGTGAGGGTAGACACACAACATGCAGCTCGGTCAAGTACTTAAATATTTCATATAAATTACTCAACTTGGCAAAGGGTTTAGTTGTAACATCACTAAATACCTCTTCTTCTGCAGTGCTATTCCTTCTTTCACTTCAAATGTTAAACTGCTATACATCCATTCCACCATTTTCTCTCTTTCTGAGTTTATGCACCATGATTTTCAAGTTACGTTTTTCAAAGTTATGTAGCCAGGTCTGAGATTTGCAATCACATGTTAAAAAGAGTGTTCATTTAGGTCACTCCACAGTACATTTCCAGAGGTTTGTTTCATAGGGAGCTGCTGGCAGAAAAGTTCCCTCACATCATGAGTTGAGACCAAGGGCTAAACTAGACAACACACAACAGCTTATCATACAGCCCAATGTCCAGATTTTATTTACTGTAAGTACATAATGGCCTAATACACATGGGGTTAGTAGTATATGGGTAGGGGATAGCCATAACTTTCTCCCCAGCCTCTTTGTTTGTGAAGTGCTTTCACAGGAGTTTCCAAACAGAAGGACTGGAAGGAAACAAAGTAAATGTAAAGGAAGTTAATAAGATCCAGAACACAATAGTGGTAGAAATAACATATTGTCTTTTAGTAATATCCTAATGGAAATGGGAATTCTGCTATGAATGCATTAATTACCATAACCAATATACTATGAATCAGGATTCAAAAGGCTGCATAAAACATTTATAATAAACATACAACATACTTACATCTACCATTCTCTGAACGTGCTTACTAATTATCTTTGGATCAGGTTTGGGGGCAATTCCAGATGCCCAATCTGCTACGACTGGTGGTTTACAAGGTGTCAAAGGCTAAAAAAGTAAAATACATTTACATATTTACTGAAGAAAAGCATTCATAAATGTTTAAAAGCAGTTACATGTTTAGAATATTACAATCTTTAGTATGGAACAAGTAAACATTATTAAAGTGAAACTGCCAGATAGTTTGGGTAACTCAACTTTATGTAATATTTTTCTCTTACATAATTTATGCAGAGTTGCTGAGAGTTGGGCAGCACATAATTTTAATTAATAATTATTCATATTATCAAAACTACACTTTCATTAATACTCTGAGTCTGGAAATCTCAGTCCAGAAGAATGCTAGATAGCATCATTAGCCACTGCCATAGATTAGAGTACTTCTTGTGAGGCAGATTGTCTTTGAAAAGGGCAAAAAGGGGATCAATTGGCGGCTCATAATCCATCCTCCTCTTTTTTCAGCCACTTGCAAAGCCTGCACGCTAGGGGCCGCCCTTCGTTTTTTAAAAATTGCTTCCAAAGGGGCACAGAACTAATGTTACCAGAAATGGCGGCATTACTGGGGGAAGGAACAATTTTATGGTCACAAAAGCAAATTTGGAGACCGCCCAATCCTGTGATACAGAGAAGACAGATTCAGCTTTAGGGGGTCTCTTAAGAATATATCTGTAACTATCATCCCCTGCCATTATTGCTCATGATGTGAGGGCTAGGACTGGCCCTTTTCCAAGGTACTGCTAAAAAGAGACTCCAATTCAGAAGTCTCTAAACTTAGATATTTTGTGATTGGGGGTATCTCCTATTTATGATTCCATTAGCACATGCAGCCCTAATTCTCTTTTGACAGCCCTTGGAGACACTTCTGGCCATGATTGTTGAAAATGATGGCACAGTTAAAGACTATTGTATAAGTCCTAAAATATTTTACTAGCATGGCAATATTTTTGCTTGTACTTATCATATCTTCTGGTTGTTATACTTATCAATAAATATATACAATAAATACATAAATAAATAACAATTAAAAAATAACCCCTTTAAATTTACTCCAAAATTCCCCTCTCACTCACCTTAAGACCCTCTTCTCCTCAAAAATGTTAAGTGAGGTCTTTGATGACTAGAAGGTTGTCAAGCCCTGTTCTAGCACACTGACTTGCTAAGGTAAGTTTTTTTTGTTACTATTGCATTTTGAGGCTGAATTGGTTTTGATTGCCTGTTACATTCTGCCTTAAATGGTATATATCTTAGTAGACAATGCTGCTATTTTTACTGAAACATATAACTGGAATACATTTGTACTGCACTTATTGAATAGATTACTATTATGGGCTATATTAAATTATTATAATTGTTGTTGTAATATAATTTAAGTATCTCTACATCCTGTTTTGGAGTAAAAAGTTCTTACTGCAGCCCGGTGACTTCTTGGTTCTCGTGCATATGAAAATTCATAGATTTCATCTTCCGTATAGTAAAGGTCAAGTGACAACTGAAAATGAATGTAAGAACAGTTTTATCTCCAAAATGCTATAACCTTCTCCAGAAATGTTGTCTTTTGTGAATTTGTGGTCTCTAATATACCACAAACACCTAGATATCTCAAGCCTGGACATTACAAGCAACAAAAAATGAACACATTTTTCCAGCACTTATCCGTACATATTCCAATGCCGTTGGTGAGAGTAGAGCAAATCTGAGAGCTTCTGGTACCAGCAACTGATTGACTACCCCAAAGCAATTTATTCAAAATCTATTCTCATTTTAAATATTTTTCTGGAAAAAAATTACTGGAAATGCAAGCAGTGGAAAAATAGTTCAGGTTCTGCTTTGGAGGAAAATGACCCACTTTCAAATCTTAATCGATTACATATGAGGATTTTGAGGCTCATGGGATGTATTCCATAAATACTTTCCAATTCAGTCAAATATCCTCCTGTCAGCCCTTATCCTGTGACATGCCACTTCTCATATGTTCATTTACTAGTTGGGATATTAGGAAAGACAAGTATATAGTCCTTCCCCCCACCCCGCCTCCCCTGTTCAGATGTTTTCTAGAAATCATTTGTATATCACAACAGGGAGGCAGGAGAAGACCATGGGCAAATTAAGATATCGTTTTCATTGTTCCCACAATCTTCCCATTTGACTGCTCAAGCTGATGCAGAGGGGGAAGTGTGTGGGGGGGGGGGACAGAGAGAGAGAGAAGGTTTGAGTTAGTTACAATAAAAGAATAGGATATGTACAAATCCCAGTATGCAATCTCAAACCACTTTCTCCCAAAGGAGCATGGTATGATTCCACTCACTATTGTTAAAATTATTCACAACTGAAATTCAAATGAAAGCACAAGCTTCTCATAGCTACAGTGAAACAGGAATGGGAATGAAGGAGACAAGAGAGGCTAGTCCATTCTTCCCCAATCTGTTGACACCCATCTTAGGAATCCTGGGAGTTCTGGTCACAATACACCTGGAGGGTACCAAGCTGGAAAAGGCTGAGCTAGAGTAATTATCAAAGTGCTAAACTCCAGTCAGCATTACATCCAGTCTAGCCCAGGAATGCCCTGATTTTACATTTTAACTACTGTATGGTTTGGATTCATTTCAGCCACTAAATTGAGCATTTAAAAATATTAACAGTATTTTTAAAGGAGCACTAGTGGCATTTAAAATCCTATTTCATTTTTCATAAGAAGTTATTTATATTTATACTTTCACTTAGCTTGACATTAGCATTGTGAAAGATTACAATCTATTAATTTTGAGCATATCACGATTTTGCTGTAATATAATTAGAAAAACATTTTTAAGATTAAAGTCTTAGACCCAGTTCAGATCTTAGCACTACAGTGTTATGCTGTCAAAATCTGTTTTCAAAAGTTTGAAGCACAAAGCAATTGTACTAATAATGTTGAACTAGCTTCTTATACTGATCAACTACATTGTGTTCATTATCCATTATTTAGCTACTGTCCATTCAACATTCAGTGAGGGAACACTGGCATGGATATTATGCAAACTAGTTGACAGGATGTAATTCTTAAGTGTAAACCTTCATATCTGTAGAAATCCAAGATAAGTGAAAGCCATTTTGGCACTAACTAAAGTATTCTATGGCAGGAGGTACCATAGTACTAAGCAACATACAGTAATAGCTGGGTCGCAAGGCAGTGAAGCCAAAGACTCTTATCCTTATGCAGAAAACAAATTAACATTGTTTTTAAAAAATGAAAGGGTTTACTTTCCTATCAGTTCAGTATTTGCATTGTATAGAGCTCAACAGAGACTTTCAAAGTATAATGTTCTACCTATTTAAAATAGCTCAGCCTAGTTTAACTTTAAAAAAAGTGAAAGCAGAATACATAAAATACATTCTATAAATAGACACTTACTGTAAGGAGATGGACAAGATCTTTGTTAGCTTCCAGAGGGGGACCCATCTCCTGCAGCTGTATCAGTTCATTGACATGATTGTACAAAGAATACAATTTGTGCATATTAACTCTTTTATCTTCCAAGTAATCTGGCATAGCTTCATAAAGGGAAATTAAATCTTTCAGATGTACCCCAAGGATAGGGATTTTAAAGTTACTGCACTCATTATAAGCACGTCTGTAATTATCATAGTTCCTACAGGATGACAGCAGTTCAGTCATTTCATTGAATATCTAAAGGCAAACCAACAAAAGTAAACTCAGTCCATTTTGTTCTTAATTTGGGATCACTTTAGTAACATGTAATAAATAAATTATTCTAGCATGTTTGCCATGAACACACAAGTATAACAACTATGTTTTGATATAATGCCAAGTCATATTTAAGCATAATAAGAATAAACTCACAAACTCCCCTCTTTGGACATAACTGCAAGGAGGTAGTTAAAAGTCTCTGCTTCCAATTTAAATTAACAGCTGCTATAGTCAATTGAAAGTCAGCTTCACAAATTAGAGTTTAAGTTGTCATTTTTAAGATTAAGCTCACTTACCCAGATTCCCATGTAGTTAATCTAAAATTTGAAGTTCTCCTTCCCACAGAGTCACTATGACATGTTCTGATAATATTAAATTATGGCTTAGCGTTATAGTCATTTGAGACATATATTCAACCATTTTGCAGTCTTATACCACAATCCTATATAGACAATCTCTTGTTGAAAATAAAGTTTCAGCGGCAAACTTTTGACTAGAACAACTTAATCATTATTTCCAAACTGGTGAATGGAATAATAAATATTTATTAGGTTCATCATCATGAGGGCAGTATCATTTGTTAATAAATCTGACACTATATTGGTGAATGGTCTTATCTGCTCTTACAGCTGAAATATGTTATATGAATTAGGACTGTGCAAATCATTCACAGGAATGAATCATTAAGTGGCCAAAGATGTTGTCCAACCTGTGGTTCAAGGGGTTGAAATGGCAAGATATCATTTCAGCATATGACAAAGACACTTCCATGGAATTGCCATCAAAGTGAAGTAACTTGGCAACAGAAGACAGTGCCTAAACATTTGGAACAGCATGTTCAGAAAGTCATTGTTCACTTTCCCCAGCGCCTCTCTAAATTGCTTGCACAGTCTTAATATGAATATTGTGGAATAAACAAAAAAACAGGAAAAAGCACAGCTAACCTTATGGATGTCATGAGGAACATGAGAACTAGTTTCTTTAAGTCTAGAGATGGAACTGTGACAAAGACCTCCTATCACAGCCATTAATGTGTTGAAATTCTGCAACTGATGAAGTTTCTGTATTAAAAAAAGACCAGTAAAATAGTTTGATGTGAAATATACAATTTTTGATTAAGATACTTGAAATGGATATTATCTCAATACGATTTAAAGCATTTTTTTTCCGATATAGTTTTAAAAACAACACATTTTATTCAGCGTTAGTAACAATATCTTGCTTGGTAGTTGCCTCGAGTTGGGCAAATGCCTTTTTAGTTTCAAAACCTTTTAATATTGACTTCCCCCCCACTCCCCATAGGAAACATGATCTGATGAAATAAAAGAACCAGGCCTAGCATCAGTATCTAATATAAACAGGTGGATACCAAGCCATATGGTCTAAGAGATCCCCACCCACCAGGCATATGTTTATCTTGCCCAGTTCCTTTTCCTTTATTTCTATGGACAGTGGTACCAATGTTCTTGGATCCAAATGGCTACTTGGCAGCCTTTGTGCATTTCTCATAGTCCAATATTCAGTATCAGCCCATTCAGCCCCCATCCCAACAATGCTGGCAATGTCAGTTAAGCCTGTTCAAAAAGGGAAATGACTGATCATTGCAGCACTACTAAGGACTCCATTAGCAGCAGGCACTGATAGCCTTGTTGGGGTGTGGCAGTGATGGGGAGTTGAATATAACACCAATTATTAAATGAACAAGTGAAGACTAAATCAAACTCAAAACCATTCATAACTGAGCTGACCTGGGCCACATGAATGAACTTGATGAATACTTCAGCTCGAAGCTGTGGTGTTGGTCGATTTAATACCATTAGTTGTACCCACTGTGAAATACCATTACAAAGAGTGATTGAGCGTTCCATTGTGGGATTGTCCTTCACACATCCATTTATGATGTAGTTTTGATAATCTGGAAACTTCAGGTAGAGTAACCGTTAATCGTCAGCTACAAGCAAATATAGTTTTACATAAAATTATTCTATATAACTTCCACTTAGCTTATGAAAATCTAAACAGAGTTATTAAAATATAATCTGAAGCTAGCTAGCCAGCTTTAAACAACAATAGTCTAAAAAACTAATTAGAAAATCTCTTGTCAGTGCTGTAAAACCCTTAAAGGTGTATATGGTGGACATAAAATAGTTCCATGTAGCACAGAGTATTTTCACATGTAAATTCCTACATTATTTTAAGAATCTCCATGCAGAAACTTGCTAATGGTGTAGCTTCATGAAAACCATCTAATCAAATCAGATCCTTGCTTTATTCATAATAAATGTACAAATCAATTTCTATACAGATGGAGATTCACCCTCTATTTTTACATCCAAGATCAGCTGCAAAGTACTTTGCCTGATTTAAAATGCCCTCCTCTGGCACTTATAACATTTGACATATCTGCTATGGAGGATGAACCCTTGAACAAAAACAAAGCAACAAAATATGGACATCAGTATGAAATACGATTTCCAGAAGCAAATGCTTATTTAGCAAACGAACATCACTGCATAAAGTAGTTCTTTGATTTTACATAAACAAAATTATCTCAGTATTCATTTAATGCTGTTGTGAAACTGAGTGGTCTGTTCAATGCAATCAAAACTGTTTTTTTTCCAATAAGGCATTGTTGTTCTTAGCCAATCACCATTAAACTAAATGGAAAAATAGGCATTATATAAGCTTAAACATCAATTTTGTGCAAATGGATTGCTGCTTACACGAGATGTGACTTCAGCTTCCATGACTGTTAGATTTTAACTAAGCACATGAGAAAAGTTCTGAAACAAGAGTTTAAAATAAAAAGTACTGATGCATGACTAAGTGAGAACTTTTACAGTTTGTTCTCTGAACTGCTAAACTTACATATGAGGAGACAAGTATATGTTGATTCTTTGACCAGGGACTCATTTCACAGCTTTGAAGCAATTTGGCTACGCATTTTCAAGCAAAAGGGAGTAAAGAACCAATATTCATAAATGGTTTGTCCCTGCTTAGAAACTACATGTAGTCCTTGACTTACAACCATTTGTTTAATGATCATTCAAAGTTATGATGGCACTGAAAAAAGTGACTTACAACTGGTCCTTTCACTTACGACTGTTGCAGCATCCCCGCAGTTATGTTATCAAAATTTGGGTGTCCGGCAACCAGCATGTATTTACAACAGTTGCAGTATCTGAGATTATGTGATTGCCATTTGTGACTTTCCCAGGGGTCTTCCAACAAACAAAGTCAATGGGGGAAGCTGGATTTGGTTAATGACTGTGTGATTTGCTTAACAACCACAGCAAAAAAGGTCGTAAAATCAGGCACGACTCACTTAACAACCACATCACTTAGCGATGGAGGTTCCGGTCCCAATTGTGGTCGTAAGTCAAGGACTACCTGTAATCCTATTCCATTTTTGCCTTCCTGATGAATAATATTAGTTTCACTGGCTTGTACCTCTGTAAAGTAGTATTTTGGTCCCCATGGGCTCAGTGTGGCCAGTTACATTTGTTTTTGAGCCTGCCAAGCTTCCTGGCCCACCTGATTTTATGTTATTAGTCTTAATCTCAATGGAAGATTTTTTCCCCAAGCCTAGGTACCCAGTTCCCCAAGCCTAGGTGCCCAGTTCCCCAAGCAACTGATAGGATGAGAACGAGCCATAGGCTAAGTGGCAAGGCTTCATGGCTAGACGAAAACACTTCTACTCATGCAAAACAGGACATGTGATTTTGCCAACCACTCCTATTTACTCCAATCCTCCCTTCCAGACAGGCCTTCCTTCTATATGGTATATGGACCACAATGCAACCAGAAAAAGTTTTGGCAAATTTGGGTGTGCTGCCTTGCACAAGCAGAAGCACTTTCTACAAGAGCAAATCTACCACAGGATGCAGCCATTTACAAATGTATTTCCTTCCTTCCTTATCTACCAACCATTTATTCCATTTATCCAATCACAATCCAACAAGACTCTTGGCAACTCATAAGATATGCACAACATCTAAAATATCCAAAGTATATTATATATAAAAACATCCACAGTTAAACCATTAAGAGTGATATGGAAGAAAGCCAATCATGCTGAATAATAACTTCAGTTGACTGTACTCAAGCATGTTAAAACCACACAAACACATAAACAGTGTCATTTGTTCTAAGAAAGATCTGTTTCCAACATTTTTCTGAATGATATCAGGGAGGGGGCCAGTTAACTTTCAACCAACCAGATTTCAAGCTGATACAGAAAATAGACTACTGAAAGGTGCACGTTCTAGCTTTGCCCCCCACCCTACCTGTTGCTCCCAGTATGACTGCATTGACTGGACCAATTTTAATTCCAGACCTAATGGGAAGGAGATACTTCTAAAACCCGCAAAGGTTTGACTAACAAATGTGCTCTGTATTATAAACATAATAGTTAATATTTAAGAACTCTGCTTGCTAAAAGAAAGCCTTTCCTTATAACTTCCATACCTTCCGTAATAAAATTGTTCAGCTAATTCTTCACTGCAATTTGAATTATTTACCTTTGTGTTCTATTGGAAAAGTGTCAGTTAGACAACAGGTCACTGGATACTATTAAGAGTGCACCACTTTACACTCAACATAATCTCTTTCCTTGCTCTCAGAAATGTAAGAATTAAGTGGAAAAAATTATTCAGCTTCAGTACCATTACATCCTTAAAGTTCCTTTCATCTTTCCACATTGAATTATCTTGCTATGTGCATTATTCAAAGAAACTACATAATTAACTTATAAAAAGTCATTGGCTCACTGATATTCGTCGGAAGGACTTGAATTCAAGGTAAGTGAGATGATCTGATAACTCCTCTGGTTCCAGATGATCAAAGAGTAGTGAAACTTTTCGTTTCTTACTGCTGTTGGATTTTATTCGCTGAGTTACCTTCCTGGACCAATCTCGAGCATTTCTTTAGAAAGAGGGAAAAAGAAAAAGCAAGTTTTATCTGTGGGAATATTTATTAATGCATTCCTTTGTCTCAAAATCATGCAAATGGTAACAACTAAAAGAAGTGCTTCTGTAACACTGAACAGCTTCTAGCATATTTATCTTATATCTCTATAGCAAATGAATCTAAAATGGCAAAATTATGTGTAATTGAATGATGAGAAGTTAGAAATCATATCCTTTTATCCAATAAGGTATCACCATCTGACTTAATTAGCAGATTAATTTTGTAGTACTGCTAGAAAATGGATTTCAATTCACAGCATGAGTTTCTGGAATTAGCTAAAATCAAGCTAAAATCATACAATATGTAATTTTTGTAGCACAGTATATCTCTGATTTTATCCATACAGAGGTTACTTTGTATTTTCAAGAGACTGATAAAATATTTATTTGTGTGGATTAATATATTACATATGTTAATAGCAAAAATTATTCCTAGCTACATCTAAAGCATCCTACAAATGCCACATAGGAGTTTTTTGTTGTTCTTTTTTTCTACCTTGGTTCAAATTGGTGCACTAGTTATTATGGAGCCTATAAGCAAACACACCAGCTTCCTGTACAACAATCGTATGTGTGTCTGCTCAGATACAGTGGTTGAGTTAGTAACCCATATCTTGTTACATTGCCCATTGTACCACCCATGGTCTCTGGCACTCACAGACCCCCAACTGTCAGAAACTTTAGTTATCTCTCTGATCAGGGAATTTCAACCTTCCTTCTGCAAGACCTAACTTCGACAATCTATAAAGGTTGCCAAGTGTAGAGAGTAAGGAAGATGACCTTGAAGGAAATATGCAAGAACTGTTACCTAAGCAAAGGGGGCTGAAACATTTTTTAAGCCCTAGGAAACAAGTTAATATTCAGAAGTAGCTCAGGTAGATACTTCCCTGATTCATGGGGGGTACAAGAAAGGGAAAGTACAGCACAATCAGATTTGCAAGATTCTGTTACTATAGTCTATAAAATGTAGTTCTGGTCTTCCTGTGAGTTGATGTCCTGATGTGGTCTATCTACTAGGGCTGACACCAAGGTTCTAACAATAACTATGGCTTGCAAAAGCCAGTTGATATCCTCTTCTCATTATTCATGGTTTCAGGTTTAGTTTTCTGTATTTTAAATTTTATACTTGTATTTTATTGGTTTGGGATCATAAACAAATAATTTAAAAGGCCTAAAACTCTTCTGGGAAGAAAAAGATTAATAAACAAAAATAAAAACTTGATGCAAAAATGATAACAGGCCATTTTACACACATATCAGAGTCTTCTGCTTCAGACTCCAGTTATTACATGAATATTTTTTAAGAACACTCACAAATTGCATGTTATTGATAGTGCAATCAAATGTCTATAGGTCTACTCAGAGCTGGCATTGAGTTTAATTGAAACAATAGGGAAATAAATATTGGATTGTAACCAGAGTATCGCATGTAATTTAATCTTCTCAACTGATGTATATTAGGAAAGACCAGATTTTAGATTGTGGAGTTTACTTTTACTAGAGAAGACTGACATCTTCCAATCTGAGCCTGGCAGATCATTACATCTAGAATTACAAAAAAATTCACTTCAGAAAACGAATGGCCCTCAGGCTCCTTTCATACCAAAATCCATACATGATTGTCATTCATTTTCTTCATTTCAGCAAAGCGTTTTGTGGGAAAGGAGGAGAAGATTTAGTCTCTTGTTCCTTTTTTTTTTTTTTTTTTGCCTGCCACTAGCGTTAACATCTCATGTCCAAAGTTTTTGTCTGCCACAAGTCATAATTACTATATTTTTCCGACTATAAGACGATACTTTTTTCTAAAATCCTTACCCTAAAAATTGAAGGGCGTCTTATTTAAGGAAGTCAGCCGAAGAGAACCTCGCTGTTGCAAAACTGCCCATACTTTGTTTCTGCAGGCAGCTTCCTCCTATTGCTAGCCTCCAATCACGAGTGAAATAGCTTGTCTCCCAAACAGACTTCCTCCAATCACGAGCCTGATGTAACTGATGTCAGCTGATGCTGAACAAACCAATTAGAGGAAGGCTTTTGCAGAGAGAAGCTATAGGCACTTGTGCTTGAATGGAATCAGTTATGCAAAAGAGCCTGGAAATAGAGCTGCAGAGAGACGGTTTGGACCTCCTCCCACCGAGTGTATCAGGTCAATGTTAACTAATTACTAAATAAAAATGTGTTCTGCACTATCTTTAAAATATTGATTTCTTAATTTGGGGTTGGAAAAATGGGGGTCGTCTTGTACATGGGGGCGTCTTATTGTCGGAAAAATACGGTAATTGGTGCAATATCCTTGTTGTGATTACAGAGTGTGTACATAAATTTGCAGAGGTAACTGTCAACCACTGATCAATAACCCTAACCCAGGACTCATTTGTTTGTTTAACAGCTTTTTTAACCTGCTCAGTCTAAAAGGACACTGGGCAGCAAACAATGCAGGAAAAAACACATAAAAGAAAACAATCCAGTCTCATAACATTCAGTATAATTGTGACAGGACAACTTAGAGGGATGGAAATGAACAACAGTTACCTCAGGAAAAAGGAGAGAAATGAGCATCTTCTAGGCCCCTGATTTAAGGCTGCAGTTTACAAAAGTCAGGGAATATTCAGGAAAAACAAGCAGAGCATTGTTTCCTGGAGAGATCCTTTATTTCAATGTTTTTTTAGTCAAAAAACTTGCAATTAGATTTTCAATTTATTTTAATGTGAATGCTGGTTACAATATTCATTTGTCTCTGATAACATGTCTCTGATTATGGTTCCTATAAAATAATCCTTGTATGGTTGATCTACAACTTTATATCAGAACGCTCTCGAATAGGAACAATATCTGTACTAACTCAGGATGTACTGAGAGTCTGTGACCTAATTTCTGCCCAGTTCTAATAAAGGCCACCTGAGCACTATTCAGTACCCTAATAACTCATGGATATACATCAAAATTATATCTTATACAAAAATATCAAACTATAGTAATGCCTTGATTTAAGGGACCTCCAGGTAATGGACTTTGACTGCAACAGACACATTCGTAATTCAGACTTTATTCGAAAATAAAAGAAGTACACTATTGCAGGAGTCCGTCCAAACAACTGACATAATTTACATCATTTTCTTCATGCAACAGTAGCTTTTACATCATTTTCATCAATTTATAATCATTAAAAAAGTCAACTGTGTTATCACACAAATGGCATCAAGTACAAAAACTATGTCAATTTGGATTTAATGGACATTCTGGTTTACTAGAATCTCTTCTCCTCACATGGTCTATTTCAGAGTCTTACTGCATTTTATATGTTTAATTAAGCTACATCAGCAATTCCAGCCTTTTCATTTATACAGATCAGTAGTATATCATTACTGAAAAATTCTAAGAACTCTCATGTAAGCCAGGAATCTACAATGTGCAATCTGTAGCCACCATGGTATATAGGACTATCTTAGGTGATGTCCAAAGGACACAAACATTACATAAAAATATTTTAAATTAAAAAGTAAATTAAAGTGCCCTGAATCATATGAGAGTACCATATCTCATAAAAAGTCAGTGTCCTTGCCTAAAATCTTGCAAGATTTGGGAACATTTATTTTGATTAATGAGACCATCTGCAACTACCAGTTATCTGTAGTCCCAAACAAACATCAGTAGGAAAAAAAATTAATACAGCTTTAACTGAAAAGCATGGCTCTACTTGATTTGTTTGTAACTAACTTGGCTTCTGATCCTTCTAATACTGATTCAAATTTCCCTCTTCTATACATGTAGCTAAAACAGTATGACCTATATATAACAAGGAAATATAAACAGACATAGGGTAATTATGTGGTTTACAGATATATGAAAACTGTTTTTAAAATCCATAGAGAACTCAGTGGTAGCTCACTGGAACAGACTGTTTCCATAGACATGATTTTATAGTAAATGCTGATGATTAAAAATCCTGGCAATTTGGTGGGAAGGGCTGTGAAATGAATGACTAAATAAGGAGAAGGGATGAAGAAGTACTTATAGGCAAAACTATTTTTAAAATATTCTCATGAATAAAAATGAGAGCTGACCATAAACATCAAGTGAAAGAATAAAGAAAAGTTTTAATGTTGATGAAATTAGATGCAGATTAATCCCCTCTATGTCCAAAGGGAGAATTTTTTTAGAAGAAATTGTGGAGGGGGAAGGAACCTTTTAAACAAAATACTACATACTTTATTGTATGTTCCTACTTTTATTCTTTTTTATTTCTAACTCATCACTCTTTTTAAATCTCCAATTTTTACAGGTTTCTCAAACAGCAACATGTACTGCTTTACTGCACTGCTTAATAGCTGCAATCCTAGCACTTTAAAAGTGTAAAAAAAAAAAAATCAGGTTCAGCAGAGAGTTTCAAATGGGATTAAACTGATTTTATATTCAGGACTTCTGTTTTTATGTGGGTTTGGAAAGGGCTGATTGTTACTTTAAGCTGGTTAAAGTTGATTTTTTCAATATTTGTTGTGGTAGTTGTTCTTCTTTTCAGTTTAATTCAGAATAAAATCCTGATTTGACAGATTATATGTATGTCTTTTCTACACAGATTATTCCTTATAATTACTACAGATATACAAACTAAAAAAAGAAGGTATGGTTTTAATCACTACCATTTAATCATATGAAAAAGTCATTTCATACAAAAAATAAGCCAATTCCTCCCTATTTCTCTCTCTCTCTCTCTCAATCTCTCTCTCTCACACACACACACATATACCAATGGCCATATAAATTATGTATTTGGGATTCAATAGCGTTTCTCCAATATACTAAGGCATTGACACTCACATTTGAGATGTGTCAATTAGGCGACAGTGTAACTCCTCACCATTAGCTTTCACCAATTCCTGAAATTCCTCCATGGTGTTTGTAAGATTGGAATCTGTTTTAAACATGACCCAGAATTCTCTTATCCAATACCTGTGTACAAAAAAGGGGAAAAAAATAGTTGTACTTACAATTTTATACATAAATAACTGTAAACTGCAGTCCTTTATCTCAAGAAACAATATGTATTCCAGAATTTCTTTACAAATTTAGCATCATTTCTTCCAAATAGTAAAATTGGGAATGTACTGATGAATGTAGTTTCTTAGTCAGCTGGCATAACTTAGACATTGTGATGGAATGGAATGAGAGGAGTCAAGGACAGAAGCATCTCCTCAGCCCCCAGCATGAGCATGGGAAAGCGAAGAAGATGAGACTGATGATTGATGTCAGGTTAAGCCCAAGAAACTCCACAAGATAGTTTTGGAACAGCTCAGTTACTTTATTACCTCACACCTGCTAGACAGAATCTCACCAGACTAACTCTAAACTCCTCAAGCCAGCAACTAAACACTATGAATTCCTTAGGGTGGTGCCAGTCTCATCTTCTTCACTTTCCCATGCTCATGCTGGGGGCTGAGGAGATGCTTCTGTCCTTGACTCCTCTCATTCCATTCCATCACAGACATTCCCACTACACATCCCCTCATGCAGACTGTAGACTTACAATCCACATCTTCACAAGGGAGAGAGGCTCTTTGTCATGTAGGTACAAAGAGATACCCCAGCCTTTCCCTATCTGAAAGCAGAAGCTTTGCATGCTTGCTGGGTGGAAGTTGGAAAAAGAGGGGACTAATGTTGTCCTTCAGAGCTTCAGATTAAAGATACAATTTCCAGGGAAAAGGAAGGTAAAAGGAAAGATGGGGTTTTCTTCAAAAGATATTGCCATTTTAGTGGAAAGAGAAATGTTCTAGCCAGGATTTGTGTTAGACTGTTTCTTTATATTCTGTTTTATTATTATTTCTCTGTACAAGTTAGTCTGTTTTGTCTAATACAGCCTTCGTTCATTATTCTGGCTAAGCATACGGATGTTATTTGTATTTATGGTCATCTTCTCCTTAGCTTCAATAAAATGAACTCTTACTAAAAATAGAAATTCCTATATGTAGCAAACCTGCGCCATCTTGTGATCTGCCTGGAGCATTTTTGCATTTTCTTTCTTTTGCATTTTGGTGGATTTTCTGTTTAGTTGCTGTCCCTGATCAAGACAACTCAGGAATTCCTTTTCCACAATGTTAGATCTGCATATTTTAAGGTTCAAAGTTAAAGAGAGATTTTATCTCCTTTTTGTAAACATTAAACTTGATTTGGTTTACCTTCAGCATGATTGATCTACTTCCCAAGAAGCAAGGGCTAAAACCTCTAGTCACCCACCTATATGCTTACATGTCCAGGAACTCACCTTACAGAAATTATTCCTTTTTCCTTATTTTTACCTTTTGAACTCCAGAAAGGCAGCATAGGGTATGAGAACCCTATGTCTCATGCACATCAGGATGTCAGCACTTTGAGTTAGACCAGACTAGGAAACCAAAGTTACGAATGCAAATACTACTTTTATTATAAGGTTTCAGTAACAGAATCTTGCAAGTCTGAATGTGCCTCCCCCCGCCCCACTTTATCTTCAAGAGAACTACAGAGAGTCAAGTCTGAGACACTTTCTCAAATTATATTTCTGCCTTGGATTCAACTTTCTTTGGTCTGACTGTTATTTTTGTTGCTTCCTCCTGTTTCTCAAGGTTATTGCTACTGCCCATTACACAGAGTTAGGGGGAGAATACCAGGTAAGGCATTCCCTGGAAGGTAAGTGCAGGAACTCTGAAACAGGAGGCAAAGCCAGGGTGTGAAGACTAGAAACTAGAAAGTTTCAGGGGAGGTTTTAGACCTCTAGCTTTCCATCCTATAAGTTTAGTTGACCCAGTACATGAATATGCAGATATGAATGTTATGCTACATATTTCATGTATGTGTTTCTTTAAGGCCTCTCAAAGGAATGTAACACACAAAAAATTAATAGGTAATGGTAGTGTTTATTTAACTTAATTCATCAGATCTTCTTCAGATATTTGGGCTTAGAAAATGGCTGCATACTCTGACTTTTACTTATGACTAAAGCAAAATGCATCTTCAGTTTCTCTTCAATTTTTTTCCTTGCATGTATTTATTTTTAATCGCTGTGTAATACCTGGCATTTTCACTTTTAGCAATGTGTTCTTTAAATTCCTTCTTGATTTGTGGTTGCTTCAGACATTGATTTCCACTTCTACTTATTTCTGGGAACTGTCCCTTCTTGAAATTAAATATATGACTGTATTGCACTTCCTGAGCAATTTTCTATTCATATGTATATTTAATTAGAAAAAGTAATGGCCATCATTTCCAAGGAACTGATAACTCATATCATGCACCAAAAATATGCTTAAGATTAAAACATGACCCCCTTCGTTTTCTACAGTATTGTCTTATGGAGGTTTTCTCAAAATTTAACTCTACTGATTTTAGCAGGGTTCATTCCCCAGTTTCAGATAAGTATGTTTAAAATCACATTTGCAACATTCTAAAGCATAACATCTAGGGCCAAGACTATCAATGGAGGGAGAGAGAGAGAGAGAGAGAAAGCAAGCAAGCAAGCAAGCAAGCAAGAAGGAGGGAGGGAGGGAAAGTCGCTTTCGGATACTCGCAAGGAAAGAAGGGTTTGCAAACTAGCTATTTTAGCTGGATTACCTGGTGCATGAACCATGAATAAGTATCCAGAGACTAATGAGTTCATAATCATTACTGTATGAAAATAAATGCATTACCCACAGAAACATCATACATGTTTGAATGCTTGGAAAAATGCAATTTTCCTGCAAGAGAGATGACAGTGAATATGTTCTAAATGGAGAACAGTTCTCCACAAGCAATTACTGTGTGTGTAATAAATTTCTATTTACTGCTTTAAGAAATTTAGCAAATGTGTCATTATTCCTTACTTGATAATACAGCAAAACCTCCTTTTCACAAAAAATTAGGGAGGGAGTGTCTGTTATTTATTAATATATGTTAAATATGTATGTCATCATAGCAATTTTCATTTGCACAATGTCAGCACACAAAGGTTGCAGACTGATATAAATGAAATGACACAAATTACTTAATTTGTGTGATTTGCAAAATGACCTCATTATGCAAATTATATGAATCGCCACAGAAATCTGTTCCATTACATGCAAAAGCTATTGCACTGAGGCCCAGTAAACTGAGATTTCACAGGTTATTTCTTAAATAAATGTGTTCTTACCTCACAAGGTAACATATCTTACAGCAAAGTGAAGAATTATTTCCCAAGGCACCCAAATATGTAGGTATATGCTAAGGAAAATGTGTTAAAACGCAAGAGAAAATTAAAAAATTAAATGCCATATGAACAATGAAAATATATCATTTCAATTAGAACAAAATGTTCTTATATTAAAGAAGCTTATTCATAAATACCTGTTAAATATGGAAGTATATAACTTGCAGTGATTTGCATCACTAGCATTATTATATCATTATGCAAAGTATGCATATTGCATAATTTCCATCATGATGTCATCACACAAAAGTGGTAAATTCTTTCAGAACTTTAATCTCTTGAATGCAAATTTCTTTGTACTGAGGTCCAGAATACAATTATACAAAGGAATTTAAGCTGTCAAATAGGAAAGGTCCAAAAGATAAATCAATAAAGAAGCAGATCTTTGGGAAAAAAATAACTAGTTTATTCTGAGCCCAAATACAGGTAGTCCTTGTTTAGTGACCGACTCATTTAGCAACTGTTCACAGTTACGACAGTGATGAAAACATAACTTTATACCCAGTCTTCGCATTTACAACCTTTGCAGGTCTGTAAAGCAAAGGAAAGCTGAAGTAAGATCATAAGCACAGTTGCGGTTTCACTTAGCGACCACTTTACTTAACAACCAAGTTGTCAGTCCCAATTGTGGTTGCTAAATGAGGACTACCTTTAAGAGAAGAGTAATGGCTAGGCAGGGATAGGCAATGTATAAGCCACTGGGGACAGCAACTCAGCCTTCTAAGTGTCTGAAGAGCTACAAGAAGTTTTCTTATTATGCTGGGACATCACTGAAAGGAACATAGACAATCTTTTTCCTTTCCTTTTTTGGCCAGGAGTATTGGCCCGAAAAGTTTAGATGGGAGAGGGAGAATTCCCACAGGCAAACTGTTCCCACTTCCATCTTCAAACCTAACCAAAAATCTGAAAAAGACCTCAAATCACATTGATAAAATTTGGCAATTCTGCCGCCAGGTTAAACAACACAATCAGGAGGGGTACAATAGGGTTCTGATGGTCACATATAAATCCCAGGTGCCTATTTCTGTTTAGGTAAACACTACATATTCCTCTAATCTAGAAATGTTTTACATGTTTATTTGGAGTGATCAGGATACCCTTGCCAGGTAAGTGGATTTTTTTCCAGCTATTTATTCATTTTGTGCAGATTAGGACCAATTCTCTTTATATTTTAAAAACAACAACAATATATCTACACCAACCATATAGGTGAAATGGAGAACCTTACAAGAGCCCTACAGCAGACCAGGTGATTAAAATCCAGAAATAAAAAAGTACTTAGTTACAGTTTTAGAAAGAGTGTCAGTGACTCTATAGATATACAGACTGAATCTTATCAGGTACATGTAGTGTTAGCTTGCACCAAGGATTTTCAATATACTTGCTAGGGAAAAAAGACATAATAATCAGTTCTCTATTTCTAATTCAGCTGTGAAGGTCAATTTTTTTTCTATCCGTTTTGAGAAATACAGATCCCTTGCTTTGTGGTACTACTTAACCCAATGTTCATTGCTTTTTTGTAACCTGTTATTTTAAAAAATAACTTGTATTTAACATCTAGTTTGATTTCATAAGTATGGCAAAGGACAAGCTGATTGATATTTTGAAACTCTATAAGCCAATCAAATTTATTATAAGAAAGTTCAATTTAAATAAACTTCTGGATAAGAGAATCAATACAAACTGGTTCAGCAAATGTAAAAAGAATAGTAACTTTTCATTTTGAAACAGATAGAACTGCTCAGAAAAGATTTTAAGGATACATTTCCAAATAATACAAGGTTTTGGGGGGAGGAAGAAACACAGACATACAACAGCTACAACATAATCATATTATGAAAATTTGGTCTATACAGCAATTACTGTTATTACTAACTGAAGTTCAGATTTAAAAAATCATAGATTGAAATAAGATCAAGAATATAAAGAGACCCAATTTATTTCATTAAATATATAAAAAATATGAATAGAGAGAGAGATATACACATGTAGTATTTCTAATTTAAAGAAAAATATATTGTGTTGGAATATTATTCTCAAACCCTCCAGTTGTCACAGTTTTGTATCAGCAATTAATGAAGTAATTGAAAATATATAAAAGGATATAGATCTATTAGTTTTTGCAGTATCTCAGAGGAGGAGATGATAAGTCGATGCATGGTTAAAGTTACTGTCAGGAGCTGGTAATTTTTACACAAGTTTCCATCTGCATCTGAAAATATTAAGCGGCTCAGAGTTAGCTGGAATATTGAGCTTTCACATAAAGCTAAAATGCCTCAGAATCAAGCTTACTTTCTGATGACTGAATAAACACCCTAAGCAATGTTATGAAAGTGGCTTGCCATTGCTGCCTTGTCGGATTTTTCTTTTTTTTTTAAACTTCACAGTCTAGCCAAAAGCCAAAGAATCTCCAGATTTCTCATCCAAATACTAACCAAGTCTGACTCCGCTTAGCTTCAGAAATCAGCCCATATTGGCTGAGTGCCATTTCCTGCTGAGGTAATTCTGACCTACAGTATACTAAATTTCCCAGCTTCTAACTTTTTTTGCCCAGGGGTGTGTGTGTGTGTGTGTGTGTGTGTGTGTGTAATTTCTTTTCTTGGCTAGGACAGATAGATCTGCAAGAATACACATGAATAGCTTAGCAAGAATATATTGAGGAAAAAGAAATTGAAAGAATACGGGGACCTCAGGGCCCTTGTTCAATCAGAAATAAACTGACTACACTGTGTGATTTTTAAGAGTTTTCTTGGGGAATGAATGGTTTCATAAAAATCTAAATCATATGACAAAATAACACTATCTTTATGCCATGTTTTCAGATCCATGTAATTGCCATAATTAGTTAAGAAGTAAAGGATAATCAACAACTCTGGCGATGGCACTGATGTTACCTACTCTGGTAATGAAACGTCTGCAAGCAAACAACCAAGCTCAGAGAGCACCAAGGACTCCACAGTTCAACCCTGAGCTGCAGATATTCTCTTCTATTGCAACAGCTCTCTCTCAAAGATCAACTATGGATGGTCACAAGGCAGAGAAACTATTTCTAGATAATTTTATATTTATCCCAATAATCTATCTTCAAGAGTCCCTATTGACATGCTAATCAGATAAATGTGTTATAACAGCAATGATTTTTTAGAAGGGGACACTTGTCCTCATAGGTACTATTCACTCAGTTGAACACGCTCTTCAATACAATTTAGATATTTTCTAAAATTATCTGAAAAAAGCACAACACCTCCTTTCCCACAAACACCTAAGTACTAAAAAAAGACATGCATGAGCATGAATACTTTTTTGGTATCTAAACCAAAAGCAAGACTTATATGCATGTCTTAACAGCCACTTATAACTCTGGTGTGTAGCTAAAGACTGCAGCTCATTAAGTGCTTAAGATAGACTGCTGGTTTGGAGTAAAAATGGAAATTCCTCGAATACAAATTCCAATAAAACTGAATAACAATATAATACATTCTGCCAGTAAAAACAGCTTCAAGTATTAGTGTCAAATGATACTATAATGAAAACGTTGTCAGGATTTTCTCATGGGAAGAAAGTCATCCCGTTATCTGTACAACAAATTGTTACGTCTACTGTATGTAGCTTTATGTAAACAAAGCATCTTGTGACTGTGTTGTGCTATTTACTGCCACCTATTGGCATGTGTGTGCTAGTTATTCAGTGGGGGGGGGTACATGCTGGCAATATAACGGGAGGGCTAGATGCCCAGCCTGTCAGTCGTGTATAGTTTTATCCATCATGTAGTTTTATGGGTTATGTAGTTGTAACTAGTAACCAAGTAGTGCACCTCTTCTCTATAAGAGTTTTTAGCTAGAGACTTTGTTGTGAAATAAGTCTTGAATGCTAAGATGAGAAGAAGTCTTTGTTATTTCCTATATTTTGTATGTAACTTGTATTTTATGAAGTTTTGCATTTTTATCAATAAAAACCAGTTAGTATATATTTTCTGACTGGAATTTCTTTGGAAAGCGAAATATGGACATTGCATTTTGCAAGCTCTCATGCTGATGTGTATTTTTCCTGAGAGCAGAAATTTTGAGAGCTTTGCTGTGCTCTGCGCAACAAATGTACCCTCTATGTAGAGAATTTCATTTATATACTAAACCACAGGAATACATATTCTTGTACTTTGGCTGGACAGTACTGAACTTACGCTTACTTGGCTATAGAATCAGCCACTGAAATATTGGACTACTATGCATCTCTTAATCTGTTTCATAAAAATAAAACAATACCATGAACTTCTCATTTAATAGCTTGGAAAGGATATAAATGTGATTTTTTTAAAAAAAAGTTTAAAACCCCAAAGTATGTTCAAAAGTCTGTATTATCAACAAAAGCCAAGATTCACTGAGATATTATTAGACCAAACGGTTAAGTAAAACAGCCTATACAGTCTTTGCTCAGCAGATATTTCAGACCAGTGGAAAAATTTAAGGCGTTTGGCTAGCATACCAGGTAAGAGGCATAATCATACAGTTTTGGAGGCATCTGTCAGATTTCTCTAGCAGCAATCAGGATTGGGAAAACAAAAATAAAAAGACCAAGTCTCTTTGAGCTTTGATTAGCAATATTTATTAAGAAAGAAGGTTAAGGGAACAGTAGAACCAGCAGTTTTGCTTTCAAATTTGAACTTTATATATAAGCAATTCATAGCAGTTAACTTCTTGCTTCTTTCTTCTGTGTTTACAGCATAGTAGGGAGAAAGCCTATTTCCTTCTGTAACTAGATATTGTTTACACAAATGCTGCTAACCTTTTTATCAATATGAAATTCATTTTCACACATCAGTACATGATCTCTTCAGACAGCAGGAGTATTTATTTCCCTTTCCATTTTCCTTGATCCCTCAACTGCTGTTGATTTCATGAACCAAAGCAGGTGCTTGGAGCCTGGATGTGGCACCAGCACTTCAAGAACATGCTGTCAAAATGGTCACATTTCTCTCTTACTTGAAGTTTGTGGGGGTAGGTTGTATTAACGGTTTGCCTCCCAGGACCTTGAAATGCCTGTCCTCAAAAACCCCAAAGAGAAAATGAGACAACAAGAGAAAATAGTTTTGCTCTTCCCTAGAAAATCTTGTGTTTCTTACGGCAGGGGTCCTCAACCTTGGCAACTTTAAGACGGGTGGACTTCAACTCCCAGAATTCCCATCTCAAAGTTGCCAAGGTTGAGGAACCCTGTCTTACAGCACTGCAAAAATATTTTATCACACGGATTTTAGATTATACAGTAATCCACCACACTGCATTGCTTCTCATATGTTAATTTGCTACACACTACTCTTTTAATATATGTTTTTATTGTCACTTATAATGTTTTTGTTTATTCTGATGTAATTTATTTTAGGTTTTATTTTTTAATGTGTAGTTAGAAGACTAAACAGGACATATTTGATGCAGATACAGCTTTCTGAAATGGCAAGCATAACTTTGGGAAGAACATTTGTGGGCAAACTTCATCATGCCACAACAGAATATGCTATGTTCGTATCTGTTGATATACTTCCAATTTTACACCAACAGATTTAAAGGCACGGAATGAACATGTTTGTATAGTATTAATGTTCGTTAGATTTAAGAGAAACACAATATATCCATGCCTAAACATGATAAGCAAGTAAACCTTTACTACAACTATAAGGACAGCAGTCAGGTACAGAATAAAACCAATAAAATGATTACACACACACACACACACACAAAGCTAAAAGGAAAGGAAATTAATACAATTCTATAGCCACAACATCACATGGATAGTGCATATAGAGGCACAAAACTGGGCAGCTCAGAAGGATATATTCAAACAATGGTTGGACAGGAGTAGCAACAAATAAAAAGTCATGCTCTCTGCCAGGTAATTTTTTTTCAAGGCAGGATAGATAAAAGTAATCTGGGATTCCCTGTAGAGATAGCACTAAAGGAGTATATGATTTAAGGACTCTACTGAGCTCTTCCACAAGGACATATTCACTGGTGCAGGGGAATATTTTGGTAATGCCCCAGCAAAATGGCAGAGGGCAATGCATCCAACCTGGCCAAAATAAAAGTCCAGCAAAATTTCAGAACTGTGATGGATGATGGTAGGAAGCTGACACGTACCCATTTGGAAAGACCCCATGAACTGCAAGGTTGGGAACCAGACAAGACTGATTTGAAGATCCATATCCTAGATAAATTGTTTAAAAATACTTCTGGTGTAATGGGCCTCAGCTCTCCAACAAGAGTCCTACAGAAAGAAATCTGCTGATAACACTTTTTAGCCAGGTTGACTTAAAATGATCTCTAAGACCCACTTGGAAGAAAGTTAACTTTAGCCAAAAGTCAATTCCAAGCAATAGCATGCAGGAGACCAAGCCCATCTCTAAACATAGAGCAGCATTCTTAATATATCTTATACAGGTAGTCCTCATTTCGTGACTGCAATTGGGACCAGTAACTTGGTAGTTAATGAAGCAGTCACTAAGTGAAACCACAACTATGCTTATAATCTTACTTCAGCTTCCCTTTGCTTTACAGACTAGCGAAGCTTGTACATGCAAGGATTGGTTGTAAAGTTACTTTTTCATCACTGTTGTAAGTGTGAATGATCACTAAACAAGGCAGTTGCTAAACAAAGACTACCTGTAACTTCAAGGATAGCTTTAATAAACTTAAGGACATCAAGCTTTCTAAAAATTCAGATTTTGACACCATAGAGAAGCTGAGAAATTACTCTGGCTAGGAAGACCTTGCAAACTGCAAGGATAAACTGAGCTTCCTTCAAACAGAAAAATCTCAGGATAGCTAAAGAGCAATACTGAGCAATACTTGCTAGATACAGATGATCTGTGAATTAATTTTTCCAAACAAAGAAAATATTGAGCAGGGGGAAAGAATTAGTTTCTCCCTTCCTATGCCAGGTGGTCCTGATCTAGATTAGTCAGTTTACCCTCAATATATATTATGCATCTTTATCAAAACACAACACAAAATGAAATAATAGAAAAACACAATAATTAAAATCAATTCAATAAAATTAGCTCAGAACCCAACAAACAAATATTACCATCAAAAACAACTAGGACAATATATTAAAACAATATGACCAC
Source organism: Liasis olivaceus (assembly GCA_030867105.1). Taxonomy (NCBI): domain Eukaryota; kingdom Metazoa; phylum Chordata; class Lepidosauria; order Squamata; family Pythonidae; genus Liasis; species Liasis olivaceus. The sequence goes on from CM061349.1 coordinate 58,711,051, forward strand.
TAAAACAACCAATGCAACAACAATATATTTCAAACAATGCCCAGGATAAAAATGTGTGTGTGTGTGTGTGTGTGTGTGTGTGTGAAGAGATAGATGATCATTTGAAATAGGGGTTAATCAACAACTGTTAGCTAAATAAGGAAACAAACAGACCCTACACTAACCCACTGATCAATTAAAGCTATGTTTAAGCCTCTTTAAAAGCCATTACATTTACATGGAAATGGAGGGAGGTACCTGATTTTAGAACTGTGGGAACTGTTCCCTAAAGGCTTGGAGACTTGGACCCTTCAGCAAGGACATGAATGAAGGCCCTGATCAGAAGAATGTAAAGAAAAGATTGTAGAGAGAAATAAGGGCAGACAGATTTGTAATAGGAAGGCTCTAAAAACAAATATCAGTAGTTTAAACTGAGCTCTGGCATGAATAGGGAGCCAAGTGAAGAGTCCTGTGCTCCACTGAGACATAAGAATGACTTGGAAAGTCCAAAATAGCCTGACTGACACTGCTGTGGACTAAGATCAGGAGACAGAAAGAGGAATCCTGAAAACCTCCCTGGAAATATTACAATAATCTAGGATTGGGACAACCAAGATATACACCAATAATGCTACAGTCCCCTCCATCTTACGAACATTCATCAAGTGAAAATTGGTGACCCTAGCTACAAAAATCAATAAAGGCACATAAGTTCAGCTAATAATCAATCAAGACCCCAGAGCTATGGTGGAAAAAAAATGGGGCTATCTGGGAGCCCTGAAGACAAATAGGGAGACTCAGTAGAGAATAGGAAGAATGGTTGGGCCAAAACACAACAATCTAAATCTTGTTCATATTCAACTTAAGAAGGTGGGAGGACACCCAAGAGGAAATGTTAGTTAGACTCACGTCACATTTGACAATGCATTGTCATCAAGGGCCACAAAAGTCAGATAGATTTGAGTTATCATCAACTTAACAATTATATTGGAGGCCCTGATCATAATCAGGGTATTCAAGGGAAAGGTATAAAGAAAGGAAAACTAGAGGATTTTTTCCTCCTAAATAATGTATGAGTTCTGTTCCTTTGTGGGGTGAAGAGAACGTCCTTGACTTAAGTTCATGTTCCTTTGGGTAAATACAGTAATAGATGTGTGCTGCTGTGATCCCTAACTCCTACTGATACTCTTCAGCAACAGAGGACATTTTGGGAAAGTGGTTTATAAGGTCCTCATCTAAGTCTTCATTAATGTACTTGCAAAGCAACTGGGAAAATTTTATTTGACAGTTATGAAGAGATAGGGAGTGGTTTTAAAAAACAGTTTGAAATATATTTAGCATCCAAGACAATCTAATGGATAACTATTCATAAATCCTTTATTATATCATCAACTATAGTCAAAGCTTGAATTATTCCTAATTACAGAATCCAGTTTTATCCATACATTTTCATGTAGAAGTTATGTACTGTATCCATGGAAACATTAGAACAATACTACCAACGTTTTATTTTATTTTTCATTATTAAAAGCATCATACAGTAGCTTGTTTCAGTATTCATTTGAGCTGATCTCAGTCTTAGCAGGCAGAGAGAGACTTTTGCATACTTGTCAGTACAACTACACACCCTGCTGAGTGAGAACCCCACTGAGGGAATGTTAAAATAAGTAGTGTTCAAGAATTATTGCATTTTGCATTAAGGACCTGCTTTAAAACGTGGTGCAGTTAAACTGCTTTAGAAATAAACAGTACATTATAAAAAAATAAGTTTTATTGAAAATGCTGTTTTTCTGTTTATATTAACATATACTGATTTCTTAGGGCTCATCTACGCAGCTGCTTTGCCATGCTTTCCTCTTGTCCCAGAGAAGTGAGGAAATATTGTTGGTATAAATCACCTGCCCTCACAGTATGCCCTTAATGCATATCTGGAATGGGGCCGTGCTGTGTGGCGGTCCATAGAGCTCTTCCACACATCACTGTAAGGGCAGGCACTGCAATTCTCCCTGGCTGAAATTCAAAAGGCACCAACCATTAGAAAAGCTACTGACCAGAATATATGCAGGATACTTGTAAGGCCTATAGGTTCCATCCCATCAGTTTTTTATATTTTTTAAGGACTATTGACCTAATGACCATTAGATGGCAGCAGACAATTTGTCTCTCTTAACTGCAACATGGTGGTCATTTAGATGACAGGTAGTCCTCATTTAATGTCCACTCAGTCAGCAACTGTTCAAAATTACTATAGTGCTGAAGGAGGGGTACTCATGACCTGTCCTCATAGTTGTAGCCATTGGAGCATCCTTGCAGTCACGTGATCATGATTTGGATGCTCAGCAACCAGCTCACAATTACGATGTCACAGCATCCCACAATCATGTGTTTACCACTTGCTATCTTCACTGCCAGCTTCCAACAGCAAAGACAATGGGAAGGCTGGCAGGAGGTCATAAATGGTGATCGCGTGACTGCAGGTCGCTGCAACCATGCAGGATTTGCCTAACAACAGCAACTGGGACTGCCAGAACCACCGGCATAGTCACATGATGCCGTACCTTACAACCACGTTGCTTAGCAATGGAGTTCCCAATTGCCACTGGTAAGCAAGGACTATCTGTAGTGCAGCCCAGCGGCAGCCACTGCATAAGTGTTCTTGGGGCTGGAGTTCAAGAAAGTAGTTTTGGAGTATGAGTCAAACATATTCAGGGCTACTCTTGGGGTTCTTTTCTTTCTTTTTTTTTTTGTGCCTTCAAGTCAGTGTTGACTCCTGGCAACTGCCTGGACAAGTCCCTGAAGTTTTCTTGGCATGATTTCGGAAGTGGTTTGCCCTTGCCTCCTTCCTAGGGCTGAGAGAGAGTGACTGGCCCAGGGTCACCCAGCTGGCTCTGTCCCTAAGATGGGACTAAAACTCATGGTCTCCTGGTTTCTAGCCTGCTGCCTTAACCACCATACCAAACTGGCTCTCTACTCTTGGTTGCATCCAATAACTATCCTAAAATGTATCTGTTGACTGGGCAACCTATCAACCACTTAGTGGCAGCAGTGGGTTCTTCTCTCTCTAGGCTGCTATCTAATAGATTCCAGATTTGTGCAGTTGATATGTGCAGCCTCTAGACGAGTGTTGTGGAAGAGTTAGAGAAATTATTTACTGATTCTTGTATCAAATTATGTAACACTAATTATAATTAGTGGGTTTGATTTGCTTTATGGTTGTACTTACATTGTTATCATTACTTGTACGCTGTCCTTAAATTCTAGGTACAGTTTAAAAATATTAAATAGATGTAGAAGCCAGACCAGTTTATAAAAAAATTGGCAGACTGCAATTTAGAACTCCCCGTTCATCTTTAGTTTGACTGCTGAATCACTCTGCAATTAATGGTTTGTACTAGCTATGTTGGTTTAGAATTATCCTTATACTGCAAAACCATTATCTATTTCTAATTTTTATTATTATTAGAAGAAATGAGACATGAACACTTGAAACATTTTAGAAATCAAGAGATACTCTCCAGCCAACCAAAAAATGAAGTCTGATTTCAGCAGAATGAAATCTCTGCTGAAGCAGATGTAGGATTTGCAGATACAGAAATCTCATATCCAGTTTTAAAAATAGTACTTTATGGATACAAAATAAAATCAAAAACATAAAAAGCTGGTGAAATATGTTTCCAAACAATACTTTGCAGCCAATTTCTTTCCTTGGAAATACAGTTTTTGGTGGCAAGATCCATAGCCTCTTACACTAGAGGATCCCCTATAATTAGCCTCCATACTCCCCAGAAACATCTGAAATCGCTCTAGCCATATATTTTAAATGACATTTATTAGACCTCTAGATTAGTCTATAGAAAAACTTTCATGAAGTCTCCCATTCAACCACTAAGGAGGCCCATAACTATTTAGCTTCCACAATGAACAGCACTTTGTACCCTCGAGATTATTTTCTGGAAAATATTGTGTTTTTATATGACAGTTATTTAAGAAAGGAATTAAAATCTGGGCTAGTCCAATACACAGATAAAGCCCATTACCTATAACATAGTAACAGTGGTCCAAGGACCCTTGGGGATCTCCCAAGACCCTCTCAGGGGTCCTCCAAATCAAAATTATTTGCCAGATACTGGAGATATATGCAAAACAATATCATTCTTCTCATTATTTTTTATTTGTTAAAAAATAGGGTTTTTTCATGAAAAATATTTTATGTTAATATCTAATGGGTTTAATATTGTAATTTTTACATGATTCAATAAACATTCTACAAATTTATCAATTTTAACTTTTAATATGGTAAATACCAAGAAATATAACCCATATAAACAAAAGCTCTTTTGAGCTCCAGCATAATTTTTAAAAATGGGAAAGGGTCCTGAGAGCAAAATATTTAAGAAACACTGATTCAGCCCAGTTCATTCTGAAACTCCTCCACTTAACAATTTGGCATTTCTAGTGCATCACCAATATCAGGTGATAGAAACAAAACTAGATTTGAGGTTCATAAATCCACTAAGAATAATCTCAATATCCATTCCAAACCTCAATATATGTTTCTGGTAACTTCATGTAGGTAATGAAGAACATTTCATATTAAAGATACTGTAGTATATAACCTCTCTTCTCTTACCCACACACTCACAGACAAGCAGACAGAATATTTGTGTGTGGTGTGTGTGAATACACACACCAAACACACACATACAGAGAGAGAGAGAGAGAGAGAGATACACACACCAGGGGACAGAGTAGCAACTCCCTTGCAGTACTTTGTGGAGCCACAAAACATCTACCTACATGAAGACATTCAGAGGATATGTTGGCAATAATAAAGCTGCTAATTAGCAAAGCTACACTATCATTGTTTTGCAGGAAAAGCTATTCTGTAGGATAATATCAACAGTTTCACTCACCCAGGTGAGAAAGAAACTAATTTCAGTTTAGCAAACATGGAATAATTTATCATCACACATTAAAGAGCCTTGCCCCCAAAAAGATGCATTAAGTTGTTCAAATCTGAGGATCAACCTCATGTAAATATTACCAAGATATACTATAAATTGTGTTTTATTACATTTTACAAGATTGGATTGGCCATATAGAGCTAGTCTACTTCTGCTGATATTTTGACTTATTGAACACCATGCAGAGTCCTTTAAACTGGGAGAAATATACCAACATATGTAAATAAATAAAAATGAATGGATATAAGAACAACCTGCAAGGTATGTAAATATTATCCCAATGTACAGTTTCAACACAAGTTTACTTTTCACTAAAAGGTGGGTTTGTTTTGCCATTATGCCTATTAAAAAACCAAATTTATGCAAATGTGTGTCTGGGTCTTTTTAGAATTTGTCAACACTCCTTCCTTTGTTGCATCACACTGTTAATGAAATCCATGGGAAAAAAAGATTAATAATATTTCTCTAGAAAATGAACCTAAACAACATCAACATGCTTTTAATGCATAAAATAGGATTTCAGTCATACGTTTCCAAACACTAGAATTACAATTTTAATCACAAGGTTTCATCAAGCTATATGATATTAAATACATTTTAAATAAACACTGTTGTAGCTCATTAACAGTCAGTGAATCTGTCTCCAATTTTGAAGTGTTTTTTTAAATAATTGAGACTGAATTTTCATTTAATTGTTTCTATGGTAAATGTTAATTTATTGATGGCTGCTTTACTTTAGTTAAACACAATCAGCTCTTATTAACTAAATTAGCATTCTAAGGGTTCTAAACAAGTTCTGTATTCCTGTAACATGATTAGTTTCCCATTAACTTCATTTCAGTTGCCAAGCAACATTAAGGCTTTTATGCCATTTTTGACAAAATTACAGTAGGATGAGCTAAAAGCGCACAGATTAATCTCATTTAAACACAGTAATAAATCTTAGAACCTGGAAAGTTTGCTGAGAATAGAACCTTAAATCTACAGTTTGTGGAGTAATATTTTAATATACATTAACGTTTGAAAAACATAAAAGGATTAAAATAAACAAAAACTAATTTGTTTCACTATTTAAGGCACATACAGACAACACAAAAACAGTAAGTTACTATTGCAATTTACCAGAATCTCTATGAACCAAATCACATTTCAATAGCATATGGGTGAAACTGATTGACTTTCACACTTGCAAACACTTTTGGAACCCAACTATCAATATATATTGCACACATACAGTACATATGATTGAGTTCAATGAAGTTGACTGAGTACAGGTGTGCAGCCTCAATTAATTTGGTTTCTGAATATTCATGTTTAATAATTTGATATATAAATAAGTATGGCATGAGCTATTTAAAAAGGTATTATAATCTTATATGTTCTTAAAATACCAAATATATAGTAAACCTTTTTCTAGAAGGAAGAAAAGCTTCATAGATCATCTCATAGGATTTCTGCTTCTACTTCCTTGTTCCCCTTCCTCCAAAAACATCCCAGGAACCAACTTCTGTATTTATCTGAAAAGATTAGAAATTTTCCTCAAAATGTCTAACCTTTAAAATGGGAAACTCATCTTAAATTCGCAGAGAATATAGTAAAGGTGGAATATAAGCTTTTTCTAATGGAGAGGAGGAGCATCTAAAATTCAGGGCTGCTTTCCTTTTGGGTAAACAGTATATGGACTCAGTTTCCATTTGCAGAAAAACAACCCATAATGCTTTTAAGCAATTCATAACGCTTATTTTTTGGCAGAGACACTCTACATAATATGCCCTTATATATGTACTTCCATAACAACTACTAAGCTGCAAATCATCTCATTAACCTGTATTAGCCTATTCTGTTTTCATGTTCCCTGTGGACCAGTGGAAGCCTCCTCTTCGTTCTCCAAGATAGAAATTCCAAAGAATATTGGGATTCTTAGATATTAGATCTTTAGCCAGCATGGAAACCAAGCATTCCTCCCTTCCTGATGGAGGAAAAAAATGGATTGTTCTTCCTCCAGTAGGCCATTCACTCTTATTCATGAAACCCATTGTCTCCTATGATACCAGAAGAGGTGTTCGATAACATGTTAGGATAAAACAAGTAGATTCTGATGATTAGGTACATAGACTAAAAATCCAATGCAGATATATGGACCTTTTCCTCTGCCTAACACACAGCTTCCAGTTTAACTTGGGAAGCATCTATTCTTACTGAAATGGTGGGTTACCTTCTGCCAAATTTTTGCTCTTCCCCCAGTTACATAGTTGCTATGTAACTTTTCTCTTGCTAAGAAAACTCTAGAGCAGTAATGCCACATAAGCTTTTGCCATGGACATCTGAATATCTTATTAAAAGTGAACCATGATTGAGCCATTTAAATAATATACTGTTTAAACTTTAAAAGTTTAAATAGTATATATTTTTTAAATGTGCTGTTAAGAGAACTAGACACTTTTCCTCCATGAAAATTGAGATGCAGTGCTTCTGGATTGATAATTATTAGTACTACTAACCAAAAGACATTTTGCAAGTCTTCATCTTTCATTCCTTAACAGATGTTTGTAGTAAGGAAAAGACAGATGAGAAGACATCAGAAAGGTTACAAATGGAAAGCAACAGTAAGATCTCCCATAAAGAACACAGTGGGCATTTATACAATTAAAGTATCATCTAGAAGCAGAGTCAAGTGCATATCCAATATATTAGTTATGATTTAATGGAAGTGAAATCTCTGCATTATGATCAGCACATAATGTGCTCCTCCAGACAATCTTGGACTGTATCTCCCATCAGCACTTAACATTATCAGTCGGAGCCAATAAGAATTGGAATTAAATAAAGCCTGAAGAATTATATATTATCCATTCCTGACATATATTTCTGGACTATGTTCAAATCCTCTCTAAAAAAACAGCCAGATGCAGATTTGTACAACCTATTCAGAAATACAAGTGCATGCATATTGGACTTAAAACTGATTTTAAGCCCAGGTGAGAAGTTTATGAACCACTTCTTCCAAAAGTTATCTGTCTTACATAATCAACAATTTATGGTGGTCACATTTTGGCTCAAATGCTATTATTTGAGCTTAAAATCTTAAAGATTTATCATAGATGTCATAATTTAAATAATTTAATCTCAAACAAAATGTTTTCAGATAATGCTGGATTTAAACTGTATAAGTTCTGAACTGCAAAAACTGCAAAAAACTTTGTTGATAGCAATTCCACTGTATCAACTATCCTGACTATTGCTATTATTAACCTAACGTAGTGTTTTTGCATCTGAAATAGGAGAGCAGCCACCAACGTAATGCTTGTAGTTTCTAAAATTAACTGAGAAACTTCCTTAAAATTCCTCCTCTGATTTACTATATTCAGTTCTTTATTGTATATAAAACTACTAGGAAGTCCCAGCATATTCAACACAATGCACATTCTCCAAACCAGTTTGACTCAAATATATCAATGAAATTACAGGTGCTGATTTCAGGAACACATTTTTTTAATGATCTACTTTCCGTATGCAAGCAGTTCTTGAGCTTTGTAAAACTGTGACAGCACAGGAACATTTCAGAAACAATAAAAGCTGAAACACAGATTGTGAACACATATATAGTGATTGAATACATAATTGCTTTTACAACATAATTACCAGGAATAGATAAATCAGCTCACACATGCTTCAGCCAATTCTATGAATCTTTAAGTTTCCAGTAGTGCTTCCCCCATGTCAGTTTGCCCAGCAATACAATCTCATGATGCCATCTTCAGCATATTTATTTGGAAGAAAGTTGCACTGAAATCATTAAGACTTATCTCTATATAATTAATATTAAGACATATACAGAGAGCGTTAACCTTCAATTCAATTGTTTAACACTCCAGCAAGAGGGATGCTAAGTTCTTTAGTTAATTTAATTTGTTTAAATCAAAAACAATAAAGTACATTGCTTTAGTAATTGTGTAAGTATATATTTAAATTTATACTTTATTGCATTGTATATAAACATAAGCATGACATGAATTAGATATGATATGGAAACAAATAAGGGAAAACAAAAATGGAAATTCCACTTCATCAATTCTTCACCCAATATTTATTGTTGTAAATGTTTTGTTATAAATAAATAATGTGCATGCTTTGCTCTGAATGCAATGGTGGAATTAGTTAGGAAGGTTGGGTGTTAACTGCTAAGCCTATTCACTGCTCTAAATTGTTCACAAGGAAAAAAACCTATCATAGTGTATTATTTTACATGCACATGAATGAACTATAATTCAAATGGATCAACTATCTGTACTTGATAAGTAGTACATTATATGTAGGTGGGAGGAAAAAACAAGGACAAAAAGCAGCTTATTCATCTGCCACTGGAATAATATGCCTTCAGTTATATATTTATAACAAATACAACATAAAAAACATAGCAAATGAAAAACTTAAGTACAAATGTAGACAATACTATGAAATATGAACTCACAAAAATCAAAATTCCAGCATTTCTCAATATTTTTACTGAACTTGTGTTTATTTTATGAACAAAATAAATTGCGATTTATGTACTAAAGCAACTGATAAAAATGGTAAAAAGATATGATTTTAAACATTTACAAATGCAATTGAATATAAGTTACTGGGGACTAAGCCCCATTCAACTCAGTAGGACCTATTCCAAAACATGCATTGGATTGGCTGCACAATGTGAACTCTGTTCAAAGGCATTCTATCAATAAAGTAGTAAAAAGCATGAATTATGCATATGCTATCTAAGAGCTGAGAAACTGAGTTTACTAAGTTATTTTCTTTTTACAAGGCTAAAATATTTTTTTTTGTGGTAAAACAAGTATTTTCCTTTAAATGCAGCTGTCAATTTAGTTGTGACCCATGTTTTTAAAAGTACAGAATGAAGAGATATCCTTATCAAGCTGATATTCAGTTCAGTTCTGCAAAAAATACCATTTACATTTTTTTAGTTATTCATATGCCTGTTATTCAGAACTGGGGAGAGAGGGATGGCATGGAACAGTGCCAGTGATATTTTTGGTGGACTTGTTAATTTTTCCGAAGACAGCACTTGCATCATCAGATACTCTAAAAACACACAATGGTTTATGCTTGTAAGAGTAATATTAAATGTCAAGTCACACATGATTATATATTGAACACTACAAAGTAAACTACTCAAAATGCTATAGCAAAAACAGTGTGAAAATGGTTAAAAGACAATCAATCAACTCACCAAAAGAATCAATACATGTATCAATAAGTTCATCTAGGCTGACTCCTTTGCTCAAGTGTCCCAAAGACATTGTTATGCAGAACTCAGGGGTTTCAGCCAGATCTGAATAGGAGCAGTAGAACAGCTCCAGTTCAGTAGCTGCCTTCGGATCAATGCTGCATCTTTGAAGCGTTCCTAAAAGAAAGAAAGGTGGGGGGGGGGACCCCAGTCACATGAGAGAATAACATTTCACAAAAGCCTCTGCAGCAGGTTGAAAAAGACAACAGTTGCCAGGATCACAGGAATTGGGTTATTGAAACAGTCCCCTCCCACTTAGAAAATGATCAAACATTCCCCCTTCTGTGGAAGATATTTCCTTCCATAAATGTACTCATTAGTCCACCTTTTCTAAAGAGCCACATGTGGTTCTTATAGCATACAAATCTCTCTTTTATTGTACAACCCTCAGTAATCTTTATCCATTTCTTTAACTCTTTATGTATACACGGAAAACTATAAGGAAATGAAGAAGCAATGAGTAACCAAAAAATATAGCTTGCATATATTAGCATACATTGTGCTAAGTCACAGTTCCTTTAACTATGGACAATTAAGAAACCACAATTTGATGTATTTGGATAATATACTAAAGCATAAATTATCATAATGGCTGAGTTCACACAATATGACATGCCAAAACCAAACCAAACACATGGTTTAGCATGCCGTATGAACCAAGCTACAGTCTCAGAATCACAGAACTGGAGTGACTTCATCTAGTTCAATTTCTTGCCAGTTAAGGAAACCCACTACTATAGAATCCTTGAGAGGTAACCATCAATTTAGTGCCGGTAATGAAAAGTCCATCTCTATCTTCTTTTGAATAACTTGTACTACTAACTCCCCCTCTTTTATCATCTGATCCTGTTGGTTCAGACCTTATGGTTCATATTAAAATAAAAGATCCAGTTTATCTAAATAAACTAAGTGTGTAAGATAGGGTTGGGGTTGTGTAGTCTGAATGCTTTCCAACAGTGTAATCCTCTTAATATTTCTGAAGAACTACTGGTATAGGCTCCTCACAGGCAAAAATCTGTATAGCTGACAAAAACTGAAATAGCTTTTGATAAGATATTATTTCACTGTGCCAGTATGATGCAAAACAATCACAAATGATGAGAACATTTACTTATCCTTATTTCCTTATTTCCAATAATCAGAAAGAGATAGTAAGTGAAATGCATGTATGAGCAGGAAACTCAGGTGAGACTCAGGTATGCTGGCAAGATTCAGGGTATCAGAGATGGGACACTGTCCTTGATGGGGAAAAGGAACAGTCAATGTCATCCAAAAAGCCTAGTTTTCTTCACATTCTTTATACTTACACAAGGCCCAGATGATCTCTTTATGCAACAAACTCTCAATGTACTGTATGCTGAAACCTAACAGTTTATTTAAACAGGTAATAAGTAACTAGTAACTTCCATATACGCAAGGCTCTATGGTTGCACAGCTACTCCAGGTATTTCAGGACTGACACAAGACTTATTCAATTCTGTACTTCTCAGCTTTCAGCAGAAAAATCCAAAGCATCTTCCTTTCTTACAAACTGAGCTGAAGGGAGAATATCTTGGTGAAAGGTAAAGAACCCCCAACCAGACATGTTGGTAAGACATCCTCAATTTGAGCTCAGCTCCTGGTGAGATCCATACAATTTTCTTGATGGTGTTACAGAAGTGTTTTGCTATTGCCTTCTTCAAGGCTGTTTATGTAACTTCCCAGTATAACCTACACCAATTAGTTCCCCATCTAACTAGTCCAAGGTTGACCCTGTTTAGCTTCTGAGATCAGCAAAAGTCAGCTAGGCCATCTTCTACTGGGAAATCTTTGAACGAAAGGGTCTTCTAGCAAGATTTTAAATGTGTTTTTTTTCTAGTTTGTAGCACCAGAATTTGAGGAATGCTTATTTTAGTGAGTTCTTATCTGTGTTTCTACAAGGACTGTTATTACTGTAGTTCTTACTGCCTTTTGTAATGCTAGTTTATTGTTCATGCCATTTACTATATATTGTAATTTTAATAACTTCATTCTATTGTATTTTCAGATACTTTATTCTAACATATAGGCTATGATCACTTAGGTGGCTATTGTTGATCATTGGTTTTTAAAAAGTAATTAATAAATAGTTGATCAAGCCCACAGACACAGATAGATAATGCATTTTCATAGGAATTGCTTTTCATTTTATCCTCACAACAACCATAAGTTGATCTAAGAGAAGGTGATTAGCCTTCTAGATTAGAGGCTCACAATGAGTTTCTATAAGTAAGGATGCACTGAGATCTGGATCTTCCCAACTCCAGTATTTGGCATACTGTAGTAGTTACACCAATTTGGCAACTACCATACCAAATATGTATACTGTTAAAAAAAAAAAAAAGGCAGAGTCAGTCAGCCATCAATTATTGAGGTAGCTGGGATACAGAGCACAGAGGAGAGGAGCTCACAAACTCTACAGTTATTTATTACACTATTCTTGGTGGGAGTCAAGTCAATGTTTATGTTAATATGCCCTTCCAAGTAGAAAATTTGCACACAAAGAACAAGCAAATTTTCAGACACCTGCTTAGAAATTCTAGAAGGTTTTGCATGGTTAGTTATATTATAAGAGAGTGTGTGTACAAAAAACATCCAAGATAATACACATTAGCCTCTGTTCTAAAATGCTGGGAACTGAGCTTGGTGTATGTGCATTCACGTGTGTGTTCACAAACAGTAAATTTAGTAGCATCTCCTTCCCATATTTTGTAAGGATCAAATAAGTTTCTCCTAAAATCTGATAACATTTCTAAAGCACCTTGAAAAGCTAGCTTCCAGGTAGCTCTGATGTGTCTATTAAAGAAAGCATGTTGAAAGATGGGATTTTTTTTAAAAAAAATCCCTTTTTAAGCTGCTTCTTTCCCCCATTGCCTACGTTAAGCTCATATTGGGGAAAAAACTGAATGAACTGACTGATAAGTGCTACCCAGGGATGTCTTCAGGGGAGCTCAACAGTCCAAAATGGCAGGCACAACTAGGTTATCAAAGCCCCCCCCCCTTTTTAACATGCATTGCACACATAAAAAGGAGTGGGGCTTTGATCACCCCAGCTGCTCCTGCTGCTTTAATATTGTGGATTCCCCCTCCCATTACACCTGTGATGCTGCCTCAGTATTTCTGTTCTCACATGGAAACTGTGGGTAAGTATATTATCCAGATCCCTTCCTCCTTTCCTTTTTCCAGGGAAATAAACATCTTAATTCCTTAAAAAAATTAAAAAATAGATAATACACTGCTGGACATGAGCATCAACCTAGTGATGATTCCATGGATCATTATAACAAAATAAAGAATGGGTAGAAGTAATGTCAGATTATGTTTGTGCATGTTTATTTTGTTACTTTTACCAGCATTATTGGCTAGATAGACTGCAGGGACTGGTGGGCTGGAAAACAAAACAATCCCAGCTCAAAAATACATACTAAATTTTGTCTTCCACTCTACAGAATTTTTCATTAACCCCTCATTTCAAGCCAAAAGTGCTCCCTTTCAACCCAATCTCTTTTTAGATTTATACGCACAGAGTGAAGGGTACATTCCATAGGATACACTAGAGCAGTGTTTCTCAACCCTAGCAATTTTAAGACGTGTGAACTGCAACTCCCAGAATTCCCCAGCCAGCATGTTTTAGTCCTTTTCCCCCCAGGACTAACTTGTCCTGCCTCGGTGCTCCTTCCTTCACAATTATGGCTTATTTGTCCCCTGTTTCACCTACCTGGTATCATAGCCAGTCAGTGGGATTTAGCTCCTTAACAAGCTTTTAGCAAGGCCTTAAACCCACCCCCTTTTTTTTTTTTTTGAGTCATCTGCCCATTGTTTTCCGTTCTCTGAATCTGTAAGTATGAGTGCAATATATCACCTGCTGAAGGCTATCCTTACCACAATCGTTCCCATGAGAATTAACATTTGAATAAACCAAACAATGTAAGACAAGCACATTGTGGGAACTCAGCACAAGTGGTTTATGCAAACTTGGACAATGGGTTAACTGAGTAAACCATGATCAAATTAGTCATGGGTATTGTGTGAACTCAGCTACTGGGTCATAATTCAACTGGCATAGCCAGTATATAGTACTACTTATACAGTACAGTAGTATTTTTTCAATAAGTGTTGAGGGGTGCAGGCATTCTTCCTTAGATAGTAGCTCCCTAAATGATATTCAGAGCCACCAAACCTCTTTTAGAACAATGAATATAGAACTTATAGAACAGATATATTCTTCATTATTATTATTATTATTATTATTATTATTATTTAGCACAACAAAGCAGACCTCTTCAGTGGGTGCTTATCTTCCCAGATGTGTTCAGCAATAGCTATTATTGCTTCCTGTCCATATGGCCATACTAGCTGATGCAGTCCCTAGAATCAGAAAGCCCCCTTAAACAGATGCAATGGGACAGCTAACAGTGTACGGTATTCTTCCTATTTCATTTTTTAAAATTACAGTACTAAAAATTCTACCACGTAGAGCACACCCGACACCACCCATTCAAAAACACTGGGAACAGGGAAAAGCGAGGATACGCTTATCTTTCCGTACTGCTGATGGCTCCTTTGCTCGCCGATCAGAGTTCCCATCAGCTGCCAAACTCCATCTGGTTGCGTAAAAGACGCCCATTCCCAAAACCATCACGGGACACAAGGCGGGAAGAACAGCGCTGACCAATGAAGGAAAAGGAACAACTGCCGAAATGACGGGAAGGGAGCGGGGAAACTTAAGGCGGACAGACTTACTGCCTCCGACTCCTGTTCTTTCGCCTCAGCCTTGCTGGGTCGGCTGTACAACCACGCAAAGCACAGCTCGTCCGAAGCCCGGACGGACCTGCCGGCGCATTCCTGTCTCTCGTCGTCCGCACCGCTCGCGCCACCGTTGCGCAAGGAAAGCCGAGCTCGTAAAGCGGACGGCCGGTGGGGGCGGAACCGACGAAAACTTCGCAGGCACGAGGAAGTGGCGGAGCAGTTCGAGCCTGGCGCGCGTCTCAGATTTTCCCCGTGCGCGCCGCTCTCCGAATGGCTCGAGGCGGAAGCGGCCGGCACGTGTCTCCGCAGCCTCGCTTTCTGGAGCGTCACCAGGTGCCTCTTCAAGGTAGGGGCGCCCGTGCTCGGCCATGAGAAAGAGCGGCGCTCTGCCCACCAACTGGGGAGGCTGCATCGCAGGAGCTTCTGCCTGCCAACTCGTTCTTCCAGAGCCATTGTTAGAAGGTGGAAAATAGAAATGCTTGTGGGAATAATACTAATGTTGCCATGCCGGTTCTCCATGTTACACCCAGTACTCTACAACAAAAGCACTACCAAATAGTTGTGCAGTTCTTAAATGTCCGTTTATTGCGCATGTAATGTAATCCTTGAGGAGCCACAAGGCATCGGCCCAGCAACACGTTTTTCTAAGCTCCTGCCCTTTCAATTTCAGGTTACTTTATAATAGTATACTATAGCGACTTTTGTTTCTTTTTAGCTAATTTTAGTTACAATAAGTGTACTAGGTTACAGTAGACTTATTAGATTTTTATTAGACTATATTAGATCTTTTTAAATGTAATCATAACTTCTTTGTGCAGATGAACATACAGGCAAAAGATTTTGAGTGGATTTGAACAACATAGGAAAAACTTCATGGCATTGGTCCGGGATCCTTTTCTCCATCAAAGTCTGCTAAACAACCAAAGATAGAAGAACGTTTTACATGGAAAAAATCTATAAGTAAAACAATTTTCCCTCCCACCTTTAACAAATTGGCAGCCCTTGAATCACTTGAATGGAACTTCAGACAGAACTGAAAAAACAACAGCTGCTAGATCTTTCACTATCTGTCAGGGAAGAGCTAAATGAGAATCTGGACTCTCTCCCCATCTCTCACTGTGTGTCTCCAGTACAACTTGCTAGTTCACCTGCTAACCTCAAAGGAAATAAAAATAAACTTAAAAATAAGATGCAAAATCAGAATACGGAGAGGCTTCTATGGGAAAATTCAACAGAGTTTATGGCAAAGCGATGCCTTCTTACAGCACAAACTGTTATCTCGTTATTTGAGCAGCTGTCAGCTATAAAATATGATCTGGAATTGCTGAAAAAAGACCTTGAGGCTTTTGTTTAAAAATATGGAGCTGGACCTACCACTTCCAATAAGGCTTATGCAGAAGCTCTGGTTAAGCCACATATTTCTGACATGTGCTCTGATAAAGAGCAAGTTGTTAAAGTAAAACTAACTGACAAAATTGCACAACAGTCAAATGACTTTATTAATAAATCCTGACCAGGCAAAGAGTGGGGGCTTCATACATACTAAAGCCTCTGGATACTAAAGAAGCAATTCCCTGCAAGATAAATAGTTTTGCTACAGACACAACAAATTGCTCTCTGTATCTCCTTGAACAGACTCAATATTGGATGTTGGGATTCTAGGAAAGCAAATGTAACTTCCCTAGGACAACTTCTTCACTGTCGACACAGACAGATTTATGTGCTGTTGAATGGCTTCCAGGTGCTCCAAACTGAAAACAGATTTTGTTGTCTTTTAATCAGCCTACTATCCCACTGATGCTATTCAAGGTGAGCTTATACCTAGCATCATTTCAAATTTTTCCCACCAAAGTCTTTCGCAGAGTAAAAGTTAATTCCCTATTTGGTTCTGTCTCACCTAGATTCCACATCCATTTCAAAACTTTACCAGATGCCACCAAGTTTCCTTGAAAAAGCAAAGCTGTGGGAGTTAGCCAGTCTCACTAAATGAAGATGCATCAGATTCTGCTGAAGCTGGTCTTATCAGGGCCTTTGGTTTCCTGCCTAGGAATGAACAAAATAATATAATACGCAAGCTGGAAAATCTTAAGAAACCCTTACTGGTTACAGTTGCTGTAGCCGAGCCACTTATTGACCTTTTGTCTCCAAACACTGACACTAATTGCCCTCCCTCAGTGGACAATGGAATGGTTGGAAATCACCCGCCAAATAATATTTGTGCCGGCCCTTATGGGGCAGTTGGGGAGCTTACTGCCGAGTGCCAGGCCATGCTAACTATTGAGGAGGAGATATTCTCTATATTAAGATCGCCTACAGGGTCCATATCTACAAATCATAGGGCAGGAGGAGGATCTCCTGCAGAATCACCCATGCAGGTCAGTTAAGTCCAGATGCCCTTGGTGATGAAGAAGAAAGCCACACATCTACCCCTGAAAGCATTTCCGTATCATACCACAACATGACCCATGTGGAAACATACCAACATGTTCCTCAGAGATTACAAATCATTCCCTCTTAGTAGATCCCATGCAGAATCATCATGATCCACTAACCCCACACCCAGTGACACCAAATGAAGCTGCCACAATGCAAGTATCATTGGATGGAGCCAATTTTGTCACCAGAGAGTTGGGTTCCCATGAGCAGCCACAGGATTTGCTTGAGGCAAGCCAGCCCTCGGCAGAGGTCCTGCTGCCTTCTTCTGGTTCACCATTCCAACACCATGATCTCACAACATTGGCTCACCAAAACCAGCTCATATGACTTACAGGATGCTCATGTAATCTCCATATTAACTTGGAATATTGCAGGCTGGGCAGGATCATCAAAACACCAACCCTTCTTTGAATACCTATCACAATTTGATATTCTTTTTTTACAGGAGACCTGGGCCACATCAGAGGTGGACTTAGTTACTGGGTCAATTCAATCTTGGCTACCCCAAGTAAGGTAGGAGAGAGACCCAAGGGAGGTATTGCAACCCTAGTTTTACAACTGAAATATGTTCCTCTGCCTTCTTTAAACCCATGGGTATCAGCCTCCCTGCTGTCCCTCAAACAAGTTGAAATCATATGCCTTAACTTCTACATCCCCCCTTCTAAAACACATGCCCAGACTAGCAGGACCTGGCAGCATATAAAAAATTTTATCCTCACTTACTTAGATACACACCCTGCAGCATCAGTAATAATTGGGGATTTAAATGCCAGGATGGAGCCAAATAATCACTCCCTATTCCATCAGTTCAAGACCTTCATGAGGAGGATGCACCAGAGGGACCCCTATACACTAGAAAATGTAAGGATCTAAAATCTAATTGGGCAGGATTATGTGTTAGGCAGATAACCATACGTTTGGAACTGTGCATACTCAGTGGCTCCTTAGATGGGGATCATCTAGCAGAACACTGGGGGGGGCAGGGAAAAGACCAACAGTTGATTACTGGATCACATTGTGTAATCACCTAAATGCCCTACAGTGGATGGATTCGTAGATTCACAATTAGAAAGCAATCACCACCCCCTGATACTAACTATGACACCCCTCTGGGAATCAGTAAGAACAGAAACAGCCTATACCCCAGTGCTAGAAAATAACAACACAGAGGTACGAATTAGATGGAATGAAAGTAGTGCAAAAGCAATCGCTAAATGGCTGGCAGCCCCAGAAACCTTAGAAATTCATGCACACCTGCCAGACAACAAGTCTCAAAAATCATACTTGTATGATTTGTATGATCTGTTAATTTTTAATCTGAAATCTGCTTCTGTCAAAGAAACAAAGCAACACTCCTGTAACTGGGGTGTAAATCATAAAAAATGGTTTGATCAGGATTCTGCACAGCTGAAAAGGCCACATCATACAGCATATAGAAAGTAAAAATTTTCCTTCTGAGGACCAACTACTTTCTGTATGGAATTTAAAGGCTCAATGCAAGGCCCTCCTAAAGGAGAAAAAAGAAAAGACTGGCCACAAAGGAGTTCTGGCAGAAACTAATTCAATCAGTCAGGAAGAGGGACTCTTCCCTCTTCTGGCAAACTATTGGAGGACTAAGAAAACCGCTACCCCCCCCCCCCCCATCAAGTACCTATACAAGCCTGGGAGGAGTATTCTGGTACTCCACCATCTAGCACAAAAATACACTCATAAAAAGAAATCCTCTCTCTTTGTGGCTTTTCTAGATTTTTAAACATGCCTTTGACTCAGTTTCCAGGAATGTCCTTTGGGAAAAATTAGAAAACACAACTTTTGACAGGCACCTCCTCTTTCTGATACAGAAATTATACTCAAACACCACCTTATGAGTGAGGTGCAATACCCAAGGGTCCCTTTCTGACACTGTAAGTGTTCAGAAAGGAGTGAGACAGGGGTGTATTCTTGCCCCCTCTCTTTTCAACTTGTATGTCAGTTTAGTGGTGGACCTTCTTCATAATCCAGATTTCCTTTGCACCTAAACTAGCAGGGCGCAAAATCCTTATGCTCCTCTACACTGACAATGCCACCATAATTTCACAAACCCCTATAGGGTTGAAAAGAGCAATAGCAGCAATAGTTTGGTACTGTAGAAAAAAATCACCTGGTTCTTAATTTTGAAAAATCTAAAATTCTGGTCTTTGCTAAGAGAACCACCCAACAATCCTGGAGAGGAGAAGAGTACAAATTAGAGCAGATTACTGCATTTAAATACCTTGGGGTAGTTTCCCACTCTAAAGGTACGTAGAACATGCACCAGAATCACATAGTGCAGCTAGCTTTTAGGTCTACAAGTGATATTAAGTGCTTATTTTATGCATGCGGAGGACAGTTAATCCTTGCAGTATTAAAACTTTTTCAGGCCAAACCAATGGCCCAAATCCTTTATGGTGCACAAGTAGGAATTTATGTGAAGAAAGCTGTACTAGAAACAGTACAAACAAAATTTTTGAGATCAGTCCTTGCTGCACTCAATGCAACAGCAAATGCCCAGTTAAGGCTTAAGACAGGAATGCCTACAATCCAGTTAAGGGGCCTGGAGGATGATGATAAACTACTGGCTGAAAATCCAATTCTTCCTAGTCAGACTGGCCCTTTGGTTTTAATAGACAATTTTCCTTTTCCCTGGAATCAGGCTGTAGAGCAGAAGTTGGCCTTATATGGGCTTTCTGTACCATTCCTAATTTAGGATATGACCAAGCCCAACAACTGCTCACCCAAAGAATAAGACATATGGAGTTTCAGACCAAAGTTAATAGGCTGCCCCAACATGGCAGATTTTGGATAAATAAGGGCACTTGGGAATGAGCAAGGTATCTACAAAATCTAAGTTTCCCCAAGCTGAGGATAGCATTTTTTAAAGCCAAGCATAACAACTTATCCGCAGTGCTACAAGGCAGATACTCCAAACCCTATTAACTGAGCGTACCTGCTCACGTGATGACAAGGAGACTGAAACCATTTCACGTGTATTATTACATTGTAAATTTTACAGAAATATCAGGTCTGCTTATATTCTGTCCCTAATATCTACATTTCCAGGAAGGCCAGACAGTTTCTATGTGAATCGTCTCCTAGACAATCCCAAACCCTTTATAATTTCTGCAGTAGCCAAATTCTGTATTGCCGCAAGGAAAATAAGGCTTAACTGGTTACAGAAATAGTCACTTCTATTTATCACTTTAGGTTTAATACATACTAGCTACCTTGTTTTTAGGTGATACATATTTTACTTCATAGATTGTAATATTTTAGATTTACACTTGCACAGGTAATTAGTGCACCATTATAGCAGTGTATGTCACATTTGTATGTGTTATTTACTCTTTGTTAGTATTTTATCTCATGTATTTGATTTTACTTTGGCATTGCTGTTTTTAATTTTTCCTAATCATTGACCAAATAAACAGTATTTCAGTAATCCTCCATGTTACCAGTCAGCAGATATGTACATATAGGTATATAACATTTACGTACATGCTTGGGAAAGGATTGACAAAAATACTCCCTTACTGATCATTCTCTGGCTGTATTCACATAGCACATAGCCAGGATTTAAAAATGATTTTCTAAAGAAGCCAGCATTAAAAAATGAGGAAGGGGTTCATACAAGACATTAAGCCAAAGCCAAACAATGTTTATACAATATAAATAGGTTGCCGTAATGTTCAACTCAAGTACTGTATATAATAGATATTGAGAGGCCCAGTACCATCATTTTGCAAAGTAGTTTGAATATAGCCCTATGCAAGGCCAAAAAGCACTGTTGAAATTGGGAATCAGAAGTGTGATAATGTAAAGCTTATAACTTGAAATCAGAGCTGTAACTGTTCACTCTATAAGAAAGTAATGTACACATACACACACACATATTACATTTTATATATGTATATAAAATAAGTGTGAAAGCACAATCAGTAACCAAATGCAGTTCTATTATGGCCCCCATACCTCTTAAGACTATTATATACAGGTGAAACTCAAAAAATTAGAATATCATGCAAATGTTCATTTATGTCAGTATGGCAACTCAAAAGGTGAAACCAATATATGAGATAGACGCATTACACGCAAAGCGAGATATGTCAAGCCTTACTTTGGTATAATTGTGATGATTATGGCGTACAGCTTATGAAAACCCCAAATTCACAATCTCAGAAAATTAGAATAGTGTGAAAAGGTTCAATATTCTAGGCTCAAAGTGTCCCACTCTAATCAGCTAATGAATCCATAACACCTGCAAAGGGTTCCTGAGCCTTTAAATGGTCTCTCAGGCTGGTTCAATAGGAATCACAAGCATGGCAAAGACTGCTGACCTGACAGTTGTGCAGAAAACCATCATTGACACCCTCCATAAGGAGGGAAAGCCCCAAAAGGTAATTGCAAAAGAAGTTGGATGTTCCCAAAGTGCTGTATCAAAGCACATCAATAGAAGGTTATGTGGAAGGGAAAGGTGTGGTAGAAAAAGGTGCACAAGCAGCAGGGATGACCGCAGCCTGGAGAGGATTGTCAGGAAAAGGCCATTCAAAAGTGTTGGGGACCTTCACAAGGAGTGGACTGAGGCTGGAGTTAGTGCATCAAGAGCCACCACACACAGACGGATCTTGGACATGGGCTTCAAATGTCGTATTCCTCTTGTCAAGCCGCTCCTGAACAACAAACAACGTCAGAAGCGTCTTACCTGGGCTACAGAAAAAAAGAACTGGTCTGTTGCCCAGTGGTCCAAAGTCTTCTTTTCTGATGAGAGCAACTTTTGCATCTCATTTGGGAACCAAGGACCCAGAGTCTGGAGGAAGAATGGAGAGGCACACAATGCACAATGCTTGAAGTCCAGTGTGAAGTTTCCACAGTCTGTGTTGATTTGGGGAGCCATGTTATCTGCTGGTGTTGGTCCACTGTGCTTCATTAAGTCCAGGGTCAATGCAGCCGTCTACCAGGAGATTTTGGAGCACTTCATGCTTCCTTCCACAGATGAGCTTTATGGGGATGCTGACTTCATTTTCCAGCAGGACATGGCACCTGCCCACCCTGCCAAAAGTACCAAAACCTGGTTCAGTGACCATGGGATTACTGTGCTTGATTGGCCAGCAAACTCGCCTGACCTGAACCCCATAGAGAATCTATGGGGCATTGCCAAGAGAAAGATGAGGGATGTGAGACTGAACAATGCAGCGGAGCTGAAGGCCGCTATTGAAGCATCCTGGTCTTCCATAACACCTCAGCAGTGCCACAGGCTGATAGCATCCATGCCACGCCACATTCGGCAATCATTGCTGCAAAAGGGGCCCAAACCAAGTACTGAGTACATATGCATGCTTATACTTTGCAGAGGTCCAATATTGTTCTATTTCCAATCCTTGTGTTATTGATGTCATGTAATATTCTAATTTTCTGAGATTGGGGTTTTCATAAGCTGTACGCCATAATCATCACGATTATACCAAAGTAAGGCTTGACATATCTCGCTTTGCATGTAATGCGTCTATCATATATTGGTTTCACCTTCTGAGTTGCCATACTGACATAAATGAACATTTGCATGATATTCTAATTTTTTGAGTTTCACCTGTATATAGTACATCATATCAACATTATATAGCTCACAGAGCTAGTTTGGTATAATGGCTGAGATCTGGGCTACAAACCAGGAGACTGTGAGTTGTCTTAAGCATGAAAGTCACCTGTGTGACCTGGACCAGTCACGCTCTCTCAGCCCAACCCACCTCACAGGATTGTTGTTGTGGGAAAAATAGGGAGGAGTATTAGGTGTATACACTGCGTTGAGTTGATCCCCCTCCCCCCAAAACGCAGGATAAAAATTGAATAAATAAATGCCAAATTGGTGTTATAAGCTTCCAAGAGACTTAATATACCTTTTTTTGTTAAAAAAAAAAAAAAAAGATAGCCCCTTCAACATGAACCAATAGGTGGAATTTATAACATGGCATAAATAAAATGATTAAAACAATTAGCTTCACTAAAAACTATACAGAAATGCATTTGTAAATCATGTTTTTTTTTTTTAATTTCAATTGGAGCAACTTTAGCCAGAATCCAGGAATGGGATGGATGCAGTTCACCAAACTTAAGCTTGTTTTGTGTCTTTCTTCCCATATTCACCAAGACAAAATAGTTTTTCTAAAGACCTGTGATGACAGTCAAGTGATGAAGGGGCTGTTTCATCTGAAAGACTGAACTGGATTCTGGACTTTGAGTGTTCTTTAAGCTATGAGCATAGAAACTGAAGTGTGACTATACTGTTCACAATATGGAATGAACAATAAATATATTTGCTTTTTCCGTCTAACACAGAAAAGGCAAATATATTTTAAAAGTAAAGCTTTGTGAGCTGCAGCTACTAGTAGGGCTAGTAATACAAGTAGGGTTACTAATAATCCAGATGTTTACAGTCCAGATATGGTAGCCCTAATTGTCCCCTCAGATATTTACAAAGGAGATAATGGAATTTATTCTCAGATCATGTTGCACTTCATTTAGTGGAACTTCCACTAATCTTTTAAGGTTTTTAGCCAGTAACATTTATTGTTATTAAGAAAAACTAAGGATGGTGTAATGAAACTGCAAAGCTAGTTTTGTCAGCCAGCATTTTAAAACCACAAGAGATATATTTAGTCCCATCAAACTAAACTTCTCCACTCCCTGTCTACTTCAGCATCTATGCTAAAAGTCCCTGTCTTGACTCATGATGAAAAACTCACACCAGGTGTTTTAACTTACTTCACTTTTCCAATGTTATACTAAACATGAATATATCATTCTTTAAAATATTTAAACTGATGCTTACTGATATTTGCTGTTTTCTGTACCCCTCTACTGCCATATGATAGATTTTTGCAGCTCAGATATGGTAAGTTAATTTTCATTAACAATTTTAATTGTAAGAAAAAACTTTGAAGCCTGAAATTGCAATTCAACTTAAATGCAAAAGTGTAAAATACTTTTTTAACTCTATCTGATCTCTCATACTTCTATAATATGTATAAAGCAAACTATATGAGAATTAGAAATAAAAATTTAGAATGCACGTTTGTTAATAATTTTTCTAATTTCAAAGTATGAAGAAGTCTAGAAATACAGTAATGCAACATTATCAGATAACAGTAATATCCAGAACTACATTAGCCAGATCGTACTGTTGTTTTATTAGCTAGTTACGGAAGGATTCCTTTGTTGGTAATCTCCTTATATTAATTTAGAAAAAACTTTAAAATGCCATTTGTTTTAACAAAAATTACAGATGAGTTTGGATGCAGAGCTCACTATAACTATCTCTGCCTGGATAATTATCAGTTCAAGAGACAGAACTAGCTGCAGTACTTAGATATCTTTTGGCACAATTCATGAGAACGAGAAACAGTATGCTGTTTTAACTTTTTTGGGATGCTTTCAAAGCCTGCTGTTGTGAGATCCTGGTCAGGAAGTCTTTGAGATAAAAATAGCTTGATAAAAGACAAGCCCTTAACAATTTTTTTTAAAAAAATAAACAGACTAAATTTTGTTTTATTCAGTCTTTCAAAACAAGTCATTCTTTGTGGGCTTGAAACAGCATCTACAACATGCAATAGCACTGTAATCTTTAGATTCTTGCTTCCCTTTTAAATATGGAGTTCAAACACCTTACAATTTTGTTGGGTTTTTTTAAGAACTTATCAATGTCTATGTAGGACTCATCCAAGTAGTTTTTCTAGCAACCGTACAGAAGTGGTTTAACAATGCCTTCTTCCAGTTTTTTTTTTTTTTTTTTTAACTTCACTTCACTTCCCAGTTTAGTTTATAGTTTATAGCATTTCTTGTGGTGTCCTTTCCAAGTACTAACTTGGTCTGACCTCAGTAAGCTTTTCAGAATCATCCTACTCTGGTTATATAAACAGAGCACACAAATAAAACTATAATATCCTAGTAAGGAAATTATTTATTTACCTTGCGATAACTGAAATATAACCGGTTCTTTTATATTTATAAGGTTTAAGTTGGATTCTGTTTAGGGTGATTTGGATCTAAAATCTACACCAACAGAATTTACATTCAATTTCCCTTTCACAGCCACAACTTGCATTCCCAAATGCACACAGGTTGGTGCCAAATATACATCTTAATACTATATATGTAAAATAGTATAATACATATGATGGTTTAATGTTAGCCATTACTGGAAGGAGACGGTTTACACACAGCAATAAGAAAATGTATCATGGTGTCCCCCCCTCTACCACATAACACAACACAAAACTTGCTAAACAGAAGATTATCACACTGCTAATTGCAATATAACCAAAACCACTGTTTTACATTTATTATATGACCCCTGATCACAACCATCCTTACAACCAATGCTTATAGTTGCCTTTTTCTGGGCAGCTGAACAACTTCCAACTGGAAAGGAATGGACTACAATTGCCTTTTATTTTTATTTTATTTTACTTAGATCTTTGGGGACCCAGAGACATTCTTAGAATGATAGTGGAGCCTGGCACTTTTCTTTAAAGCCTGCCAGTTTCCTCCCTTTCTAATTAAAGGAAGGTTTAAATGTAAGAACTCAGGAGGGTCAGGGAGTCTGGCAGGCACAGAGCGAAGTGTCCTTGGGCACTTGCATTCCTATACTAGAAAAGCTAGGGCTAGCTAATAGCTACTAAACTCTGTTAGAAATGCACCCCCTGACATGGAAGATTGATATTGGCTGTTTTATGTACATTTCCAGTCATTCTGACTGTGTGGCAATTCCACCTTTTCTTCCATAATGGATGTGTATGCACGTTTGGGTGGAAATGTAAAATAATGGGAAAACAATGTAAAAACAAAGAAGAATTACAAATAAAAGGCAAGATAACCTGGAGCCTGTAAAACTCAATGAATAAGGCAGGGTAATTATAAGAGACTCCTAAAGGCTCCTTGATTTTTATTCCACAGATGTAGACAACTGTGGATATTCCTCTTCCTCCTTCAACAAAAACATTTAGACCCCATGTAAAGTTAAGAATCCAATAGTATCATTGGTCAGAAATAACCAAGTATTTATCACTCTGTATATGTGTGCATCTGTCTGTGAACAATTGTGTATGTTTCTTTTCCAGAAACTTTCTTCGTTTCCTTAATCTCTTTAAAAATTTTGAGTATCTGTTTGCATATTTCTGTAAAGTGAATAACATGTTTAAAAGTCGTCTTCTGTTTCCTTGCTGAACAAAACAAACGAACAATGAAATCAGGAAACAAAAATAATCAATTCATTTTTTTAGTAGGAAAGAGGGATCAGTTATGGGTGAGGAGGGGTTGACTACTGTTTCCCATTAGTCTTACATTAGCTAATAAAATATTTTACCTGACTTTAATAGTAAAATTATTTTTGCTGTAACATTCTGTATCAATCTTCCATTGTAATATGGTGAGTGAGAATTTTAGACTTTGTAGTCTAACATACCTCAAGTGTACCAGACTGGGAAGGGCTAATCTATACATTCCAACCATTCCAATGTACAAGGAATAATCCATATTTTATGGTTATTTATTTATAAACCACCCAACTCTATCACAACTCTGGGCACTACACCACATACAAAAACAATAAAGTAGAAAAATCCAAAAAGTTAAAAAAATAAAGTCTGGGGGGAAAAAAACACAACAGAATCTGACAAATCAATAATCCCACAAGGGGTTTGCCCTCTATTTTAGCCCAAGGTGGGGGACAAAATATGCTTTAAAGACTCGTTTAGATAAAATCAGAGTGGGGGCCAAATGGATCTCTGAGGGAATGCTGTTCCAGAGTTGCACTACCCCTGTCCCAACTCTGCCAGAAGTCATCAACAAACATGAGTAATGCCATCTCAGTTCTATGTCCTGGTTTGAAACCTGACTGTAAATGGTCTAAATAAATTGTATCCATCAGGGCACTCTGAAGGTCCACCCAAACACTTTCTCAACAATATTCCTCAAAAGAGAAGATTGGAAACTGGATTAACATTGTCCAGTCCTAGCAGATTCAGTGAAGACTTCTTGAGGAGGGGATGTATGACTGCCTCCTTCAAGGCCAACAATACTACCCCCTCTCTCAATGAAGCACATACTATCACATGGATCCAACTACAGTACATATCATTCCCTGGGTGGGCCAGAAGAGGCATAGATATAGTACACAGGTGAATAGGTTAATCAACCTAAGGATCCTCTATTTCCTTTGGAGTTACAGGCTCAAACTCACCCCACGTAACCACAAGACTTCTGCCCCCTTAACAGGACTTGTCCAATTGGAGTCCAACTCCAAGTGAATCCAAGCAGCTTTATCTGACAGATGCCTAGAATATTCCTCACAGTGTCCATCCAGATGATCCTGTGGTATGAACCTCCCTAGCAAGGAGTTGAGTCACTGTAAAACGGGCCACCATATAGGTATCTACAGATGCAACATGACTGGAAAATAATTGCATTTTACTACCCTTATTGCCATGATGTAATCCATAATCTGGGCTCTTTCTCATGCTTGGTTGGATTCATCTTCCTCTGATAGCAGTCTATGTGTCTGTTCTGATGTTTCATCTCATTATATTCTCAGGAAAAAAAAAATACAAGCTCCCTCTGGAATCCTATCGGGTTCATTAGTGTTCTGGGGTAAACCAATCTAATAGGTCCAACCTCCCAAGGAGGCAGCACCAGTGAGCCAAAAAGTTATCAGAGAATGATGTAACACAGCAAAGGACTGATGGTAATATCCTCCCCTCCCAGATCATGTTTCTTCCTAGTGAGATGGGCGGTGACCAAATTTCAAATAGAAAGAAAAGGAGAAAAAAGAAAAGAAAGGAAAAGAAAAGGAGAGAGAGAGAGAGGAAGGAAGGAAGGAAGGAAGGAAGGAAGGAAGGAAGGAAGGAAGGAAGGAAGGAAGGAAGGAAGGAAGGAAGGAAGGAAGGAAGGAAGGAAGGAAGGAAAGAGGAAAGAAAGAAAGAAAGAAAAGAAAAGAAAGAAAGAAAGTTGGAGCTGTACCAAGGAAAAAAAACAGGTCTAATGTGTGACAACTGTTATGTGTCAGGCTCTCAATGACTTGTCAGGTCCAGGATTGCCATGAAATCTTGGGCTATCCCTGTGGTCTGGGGGAGTCCCCAGAAACTCTAAGTCTTGGAGATTTTACTGCCACGTCATCAATGAAGTCTAGCAGCTCAGGCAGGGATTTTGCTGTGCAGCAGGGAAGCCAGTGCAGCAGCACCAAACCCAACTGGTCCCTGGAACCCAAGTTCAGGCAGAGGATCTCACATCTGGTTATCTGTGGAGCACAGCCTCTGAAAGCCATTATGATATCATGGGTGACAGCTGCCACTACACTTCTCTGCCTTGAGCGGGTGCCAACCTGAAACACAGGTAGATATATGTCCAAGAGGGAAACTCTCCCCTCTGGTACCACCCAGGTCTCACATATACACCCCAGGTTGACTGCCTCATTCACAATAAAACCATGAATGAGGACAGTCTTGTTGCATACCCACCTGACATTCAATAACAGCAAGTGCTGCCCAGGGCTATCAAGGATCCTCAACTTTAGGGTGAATAGTGAGGGCTGGAGGGTGTTACAGGTCTCCTTCACCATCCCTGCCATGCCCACAAGCAGCCTGCTGTCAACTTCTTGCTATATTTCCCTCTGCTTGTCATGATCTTGATGGAAATGCCCTCACTTCCCCCACCAAACCTTCACTACCTCTCTCTGAGACTATAGAGCACATCCAGTCACCCTCACACCCATGACAACTACAATAATTTCCCCAACTGCACTTGCACACAGAAAGTCAGTAGCTTGGGAGGGGTAGTTAAACCTTTGCCGTGGGTCACCTCATCTGCCTCACTCATCCACACCCATTTACTACCCAATTCCCAAGCAGTCCCTCTCCCCTTCCACTCCCTGATTCCCACACAGGCACAGTCTGTGGTAGATCACAAATCACAATGGAACCAATCTAGCCCAGATACTTCCAATTTGCTGGCAGCAGGAGACTGAGGCAAGATGAAAAATTGGAAGTTGAAAGAAGCCCAGCAGGGCAGATATAATAACACTAGCCTGACTTGAGCATTGAGAGCCATTTTGGTCTAGTGGTTAAGGCACCAGGCTAGAAACCAGGAGACTGTGAGTTCTAGTACCACCCTAGGCATGAAAACCAGCTGGGTGATTTTGGGCCAGTCACTCTCTCTCAGTCCACGATGTCAGGCTCGGATGACAAGCTGGTCAGTAAATTCCTGTCGCAACCAACAGATTAACATTCAGTTGATCCAAAAAAGCAGACCCTCATCTAGCGGGAAAAATGCTAGGAAGGAAAAAAAAACCTGACTTGAGCATAGATGACAAAAAGCCAGGGCAGCTGCAGGCCTAGGCGAATAATAAATAATCTCTTGCTCCAACCTATCCCTAGTATAGCCCAGATATGGGGCAACATAGCCAATCTTGGTTTATCTCAAAAAGCTAAACTTGGTTAGTATGTGTGGAACTTCCAGGAAGTTATCAAGATTCTAGGCCAGTGTTTCTCAACCTTCGCACCTTTAAGACATGTGGACTTCAACTCCCAGAATTCCCCAGCCAGCATGCTGGCTAGGGAATTCTGGGAGTTGAAGTCCACACATCTTAAAAGTTGCCAAGGTTGAGAAACACTGCTCTAGGCTGCTTTCAACTTCCAACTTTTTATCTTGTCTTGGTCTCCTGCTGCCAGCAGATTGGAAGTCCTAAAATGTCTCAGAAGACAATGGTAAACTGCTTCCATATTGTGGCCCAGAAAACTATAGGGATGTTCCATAAAGTCAACGGGAGGGAAGTTTTACTGAAGGAAGACTATCTTTCACCCTGGTATAACTCTGAACAAAAGAGCTTTTTCTCAAAAGAGAAAAAGGATAGAAACATGGAGGATCTCCTCTGTGAAAGTGAGGATAATTGCACAACAAACCTTAACCTGAGCACTGATCTCAATGCTTATGCATAATTTGCCAGTATTAGATACTGTGAGGGTCTCTACATTTTAACTATTTGAGGTTTAAAGTTCCAAGTTTATATGTATCAAATATTTGAATAAGATGATAGATATAGCTGGACTTTCTCCCAAGAAATCCACAAACATACTAATTCTAACTGAGCTTCCTCTTTGCTATAATCACTCATCCATTTAGGAAACAGAGCTGAATAGATCTGAATTATATCTTTCCTTGAGTAAGTACAGTCAGATCATATTTCAGGTTAACCGTGTAATGCTATATGTGTATATTCTATTTTCTTATTTCAGTCAAAAACATACATCAGGATGAGTATGACTCTCACTTTATATCTGTCAGGTTTCCCACATTCAGCAGAGCTCCTGCCAGCTTCTAAATTTCTGACAGAGCTGGAGTAGGACTAGAAAATCTGGAGTTTTAAAAAAATGAACACAAAAACATTTGTAAGCTTGTCATGATACCAACATAAAAGGTAATAAAAATTTGTTATAGAAATGAAAAGATCTTAAAGGTTCTTCAAGATACAGTCTAAAATCATAAAGACGTTTTAGGTATGCTTAATAGCTTAGAGGTACTAAGTAGAATGTTTGTTGTCTTGTTTCTTTGAAAAGGAGATTTCGTTTCATTTCACCAAACTTCCTAGAAAGCAGTCCATCAGATTTAAAAAAAAAAAAAACCAACTTTGGAACTCATTATCTTAAGATGAAAGCATAAAAAATGAGACAAAATTTCTTTCTTGGTGACTAAAGAAATGGAAAAATTCTTGCTCAGTGCATGAACCAATCACATGCGCATGGCAGTTGAAGATGAAACAGAAAAACCCCCCAACATGTATGTGTGCATATGTATGTATCTATTTTCTAGATTTATACCTTGCACTCTCAGAATGAGGAAATAATTATGTGCAACATAATTATTCTTCATAATTTCTAAATTATGAATTCTTAATTTCTAAACAACCATCTGACTAAAGGAATATTTATGAAAGTGCAAAGGGAGTGGGGTTCACTTTCTACAAGAGAAATCCTTGTAGGAATAACGTACCACCACACACATTAAAATTCACATCTCACCGTTTTTCTTTTGCAGTGACTCATGCACTTAATGTTTTAACAATTTTCTGGTTGCTAGGGTACATGTAATCAGGGTGACATGTAAAGTTCCTGTTAAAAAGAATTTTACGTTTTCAAATGAAAGGAACAAAGCTTCACATTTACTGTACCTTCATAAATACCTTCTCTTAGTGTTTAATTATGCAAAGTAGCTTGACATTTTAAAAATCTTCAAGAAAAATCAGTCTTTAGATTGTGCAAACTCCATCTGATAACTTATGTACACTTTCTATTTTTGACAGTGATCCTCCAGCATTTCTCATGTGCGATATGGAAATTTCTTTCCTGGTTTTCTTAAACCTGAGGGTTTTTTTTTTAAATTTTAATTTGAGCATAGGGCATAAAAGGCTATTTGTTGCTTGCAAAATGTGGCTACCTTAATAGATGTTTGAGAGAAAACCCAAATTAAGCTATTTTCCATAGGAGAGAATCAAATAGGTCTATATGGCTGTTACTGAACTTAGTGGAATGAAGTGCTTCATCCTGGCTGGACTGTGTCTAACATTTTAAAGCAGCTTGGTAAACTGAATCCAATATGCAAACTGTATCCTTGAAAGAGCTAAAAGAGTTAGAATTTTCACATTGACAGAGCTGTTTCTACCTTCCAGTTCTCACAGGATGTTCTCTGTATCCCAGCACCATCAGAACATGGGCTAATGAGCATACAGGATGAAGGCCTTCATATTAGTACCCATAGTTTTTGGATGCCTTATCTAGAAACATTCATGCTGCTCTTTGATGACATTTCATTGATATATAAAATTATCTTGTTTTGAAGAGTTTATGGCCTTACAAAAAGAAAAACAACCATGTTAAGTGTGAGGGGAAAAAATCAGAAATCCATACTGGAACAATATTAGGCCAACAAATGAAAGTTTACAAATCGGTTGCAGTCTTTCAAGTCTCCATGAACTCTTCATTAGGTAAGAAGAAGGGGAGTGGGGGGGAAGACTGTGCTTGATTTTAGATGGCATTTGCCTTAGGTCATTGTCCTAGATGGAGTATTGGAGAAATATCTTAAGGTTTTCTCAGGTAAGTGGAGCTGGGTTACTTTAAAAGCTAAGTCAGGTAACCTAGAAGAGAGAAGATTAGGAGAAATATGATAGTGGGTTTCAATTATCTGCATGATTATCAGTGATGGACTCAGCTTCTTCTCTTTTCTTTCAGAAGGCAGGACTAGAAAAAACAGAAATTGCAAGAAAACAGAATCTGCTGTTGACAGCAGAATGGGCTAGCTGGATTCACTCATTTTGCTAAACCACAATATAGTTTGTTGTTTGGGCTTTGCAAAATGTATGAATCAGGCCATTATGGTTTATAAGTTATTGTTTATGGCTTACCAATATGTATTAACAAATTCATTGTAGAGCTTTTGATGAAGTGTTCCTCATTGTCAATATATAAACAGAGCCATTTCTATCAGAGATACTGTTGCATGCCTCTGAAAATCCAGCATTAAACAGGGGATTGACTAACTAGTCCCCAAATTCACTCAGTTCCATGATTTTGTTAGTCTTTTATAATATGCATTTGTATAGGCAAGAATCCATCAGATGCAATGCTAAAGAAATCTTGAAAAGATAATAGTAACATAGTTGTTTTACATAGGCAAAATTTATTTAATTGGTGAAATAGTAGATGGCTTATTGAGTTTTTAAAAATCTCTTATTTCTATGAGTGCTTATAGTATGGTTACCATTGCTATTGGTGGTATAATCCTCTCTTAATACAGTGTTACAAAATATAATTTGTATAAACCAGTACGTTTAAAAAGATTAAAAATTAATGCTGTCTAAAAATTAACCATTCATGCATAGAACATACAGGTAGTCCTTGCTTAACGACCATTTGTTTAACAATGGTCTGGAATTACAACGGCCTTGGGAAACGTGCTTTACAATCCCTGCAGTCATGTGATTGCGATTTGCGACCTTTTTACAACTGTTGTTAAGCGAATCACCACAGTTGTTAAGTGAAAAATGTGGTCGTTAAGTGAATTCTGGCAAAAAAGTCCATTGGGGAAGCTGGATTCACTTAATGACCATGTGATTCACTTAACAAGTGTAGTGATTCACTTAATGACCATTCTAAAAAAGGTCATAAAATCAGCTCCGATTCAGTTCCGATTCACTTAATGACCAAATTGCTTAGCAACATAAATTCTGGTCCCTATTGTGGTCAGATAGCAAGGACTACCTGTACAACCATTGTGAGATTGTTCTGGAGAGACAATATGCATCAATATAGAAATCTTTCAGGTCTGTTAATTTGAGACTCTTTTAGTAAATAGGAAACAATGAATTCACACTGGAAACAAAATATTGCTCAATTAATTATAATGAGTCATAGCAGAGAACATTATTTATAGTAAACTAAATTTCTTTTGGAAACACAAGCAATTATGTGCAAACTCTTTTCTTGGGACAGTTATGTTACATATACCTTTTGTAGAATTTCATTCAGCAGGGGAAAAAAATCTAAGCTTTAGACATATGTGATTTAGATTTGCTTCTGAATTAGAGCTAAACATTTCTCCTTTTCCATACAATTATTTTGGTTGCACAGTTAAGGATACGTATCTGGGAGTAAGCCTCACTGAATTCAATGGAATTCCTTGTGAATAAACATAATAGGTAGTTATTCTATAGTATATAACTATAGAACAACTATAGTTATAGTACTATAGACCTATACACTCTGAGAGTGATATAGTACAAAAAGAGCTGTGCTGGATCAGACCATGACTATGAAAAGCTCACAGCAAGGCAGCCACCTCCCACTATTATTTTCCTCCAATTGGCATTCAAAGGTGAGATTCCTCTGAAACCATAGTGCTGTTAACATAGGAAGTGTTTCATATCCTTACCCAGAGAGATAGGTGTACTAAATTCATCCCGTAATTATTATCTACCATGCTCAGCATTTCTCTTACTGTGAGCCTGAAAGAATTGCTGTATCCTGAGTTACTATGAGCAGAACTCTACCTACAGAATGTTCCCACTGGAGGAAGGCAGGAGGAGGTATGTGTCTGCAATCATACAACCAAGCATAGAGAGCACCAAGGACTCCACAATTCCTCCTCCCCAGTGTTCCCTGTCTTTCCTTGAAGCAGGTAGTATGGGGTGGTGCAGGGGGGAGGGGGAGCTTGCCCCAGCATGAGCTTCCACTGGATCACATTCCATTTATGGACAGAGCCCTTTCATTCCTTTGGATTGGGTTAATAATATATTCACTAGTCAAGCAGGAAAGAACTTACTCCAGCTAGAAGTTTCATGTGTTTAATGTGTATCCTGACTGCAAGATGCATTGCCAGCTAGAAAACAAGGGAATAAAGAGCAGATGCATAACGAAAAGCCCTGTAGAAAGAAGCTCTGCCTTTCAGATGCCAGATACCTGGACTGTATGACATATTATAGCATCTTCTGTCAGTGTACTTTGGTCTGCTTGATATAGAAAGACCAGCATATCCCTGTGTAGGTTTCTTCAGCTGTGTTAAACTGAATAGGATTTATTTCTTTTGAAGATGTGCAGCTAGGTAGACATTCCACACTAGATCACGGAGATGGAAGTAGTAATTTAGGCATCAGGGCCAACCCTCTGCTCAATGAAGGAATCCAAGTTATAGTACCCCTGACAGACTGGTGTAGATGGAAAAGCTCTTTCTATCCATAACAGTTTTGATCTAGCTGTGGAATTCTGGTATCAGCAATGGATGAATCTCCTTTTATCTGCCTCTTACTGTTCTTGAGGATCTCCTATCACTTCAGAGAAGATTATTAATAAATATAGAAGGGGCTGCAGGAGGAAAAAAATCAAGTAGTCTCCAAACTTTCTGCCATTTGGATGATCCTCAAAACAGTATTTAGCTGAGGCTTAGGGGATCATCTTACCCCTAGGAGTGAGGTCTCAAGTCCAAGCTACAAATCTCAACAATGGATATCAGGCAAATTGTTATTGATACATATCCTCCTACATACTGTAAGATCAAATAAATACTGAAGCTTTCAAAAAGTACCCTAAATAGGTACTGAAAGGTACATGAGCAAATTTATAGTACAGATACATACCTGCAATATTTCTGGGAAACCCCTTTAAACAAGGAAAGCTGGCTTTGTGAATGATTTTTAAAATATAAAAAAAAATCAGCTAAGGCTGCAAACCTAGATAATAAAGACATACCATGTATTTTCAGGCTGAAATACAATGGTGGGCTTTCTGAAAAGTGATATTATAATTGTACTCTTTAGAGCAACACCTGATGCCTCTCGCACCTTTATGCTTGAACAGTTATAAAGCTACCCAAACTGGATGAGAGAAATGCCACAATAATTGAAAAGTAGACATCACTTCTATTGTTCAAGAGAAGGTAACTTTAATTAAGCAAAGTTATTCCATTCTCATGCCAATTACATATATTAATCATTAATTGCTCAATGTCTGAGGGAGTCAATGACAACCTTTCAGATTTATTATAACATTGTGCAAAAAACAAAAGTGACTCACAGAAAATCCTGTGTGAAGGTAGTCTGAATTCAATTTAGTGATTTGTTACATGTGCCTGGACTATTATTATTTCCACATCATCCAGTTTTCAGATGAAGTTTTTCTTTTCCCTGATTCTGTATCTTTTCATCTTGTTGGATATATGTTTGTTGCAGGCGGTGGGTATGAGTTACGGTTTACCAGCTTCTGGCATGCCGCTAGTTCCAGTTCTCATTCTAAAACAAAACATGCATATTTCTTTTTAATTTTAAAAATGAGATTGAACCTATAGATAGAGCCTTAAAAAAAAAAAAAACAGAATTGGCAGAAATATTGCTTTTTCTTTGGAGTCTGTTGTTCTGTGATCAAAAATAAGAATTAGGCAAAGAGCTGGCAGTATTGTCCCCAATTAGAAGGCCTGAATCTTGCCCAGTCTACCTGAAATGTGTTGGTACCATAGTCGTTGCACCAGCAGAGCCTCTTCTAAAGACCTGTAGCATTTGCCTTGCAGTAGTTCACGGTTTCTGAACAGGAAGCAAATTTTAGATGTGGTGGTTTCTTCAGTTTGCCATACTAATACAGAAACCTGCTTTCACTATGTCAAGTAGCAGCAAAACCACCATCCCTGAAGAAGACATGCAACTGCAACCACTACATGGCTCTTTATGCATCTTCAAAGCCCTGTTTAGCTGAGCTCTTGCAGAAAACACAACTGAAAGAGAAAAAAACATAAAGCAAAACAAAACAGAGTAGTAGTTTGATTAAAATTATGATCGGCAAAAAAGTAGGAGTCTTTCTCCACTGGATGTTTTAAGGAACTGTAATCAAACTGAGGACTCTGGGGTTTTCAAAATAGCTCAATGACTGATTGTGGGATTCTTGATACTTGTCATGATCGGCTTAGAAAGATTAATGTGGAGAGTTACATATATGTATATGTAACCATAGAAAAGAAAATGAGGTTTGTGAAGATTGAAGATCAGTTCTCATTTTCCTGAAGTCATGTTCAGTACAGAGGGACATTTCCTCTGTGGAAAAATGATATACAGGCCTACACTGTACATTTTGCACATTCTTCGGCTTTTAAATACTTGCTTTCTGCAATGAGAGAGTTCACAAAGTTTATTCTGAAACTTGGCAGAATTAACCATCCTTAGAGGCTAATGTATGAATTGCATGTTCTGAATTTTACTTTTATGAGGGCTGAGGGGAACAGGGCAGGAACACACAAAGCAAATGATGTATTTTGAGAGCAATTAATTTAGTTACCTCTGGTGTAGAGACATAACAGAAATACTTGCTCTGATATCAGTGATTCCAGCCAGTACATCTACCAGTAATTCTTTGAACTCATAGTCTTAGTGTAACAGTCAGAGAGGCCATTGAGAATCTCTGTTCAGTGCAGGAATTCAAATTAAATAATATACAGCAGATAGCAGTCCAGCCTCCATATGAACATATACAGTACAGCAAAGGGGAGCCTCTCATGGCTTTGGCTAAATGGTTCAACTAGTGAACTGCTCTTATTGTTAGAAAATTTTCTACCACATGGTCAATCTCCTTTCCTATTATTTACATCCATTGTTCTGTGTCTTTTACTCTGAGATGATAATAAAAAGACATACTATTGTATCCCACTACTGCATTATCCCACTAATGCTGGCTGGGGAATTCTGAGAGTTGAAGTTCACACATCTTAAAGTTGCCAAGTTTGAAAAACACGGCACTACAGGAACAGTGCACTGAAAGGAGAAGGAGGTTGTGTAATTACAAATTTCTAAGGTGGGTTAGTATCCCAGTATTCCAATATTATATATTAACCTTGTTGGGGTCCTTTCCTACTCTATGGTTGGGACACTCACTGTGCTAAAACATAGTTTATTTAAAAATATATAATGGCTTCATTTATACAATATACTAAGACTGGGTTCATATAGCATACTTATTCGTGGTTAGCTAGTTTATCAAATTAACCCAATTACCTGTATCTGCAAACACTCTGAATTATAAAATAACTGGATCTGTTGGGCTTCTGCAACACTGCTCCCAACTTTATTTTCACCTTTGGTGTGAGGATAACAGGGAAACCAAGTAGGTAGGGAAATTTCCCACCAGTATGCTGTGGACCTGGTCAAGTTGTTGCTGGTGTTGCTTTTAAAAATGTGTGTGTGTGCGTGCGTGTGCATACACACCTTCAAATCAGTGGAGACTCCTGGCGACTGTCTGGACAAGCCTCTGCAGTTTTCTTAGCAAGATTTTCAGAAGTGGTGTGCCCTTGTCTGCTTCTTAGGGCTGAGAGTGACTGGTACAAGGTAACCCGCTGGCTTTGTGCCTAAGGTGGGACTAAAACTCCTGGTTTCTAGCCTGATGCCTTAACCATTACATCAAACTGGCTTTCTAAAAATTTCTACCTATTTAAAAAACACACACACACACACAGAAAGTAAAGGCAGACCATCCACCCAAAAGTGGCTGGAATATTGGCCAGGATAGCAAGCAACTTGAATCTTCTCCTGCATTTACTAGTCCTCCTTGAGTAGCTTGTAGAGTATGTGGTCATGAGAACCTTTGCACAATTACACCTGGTGTGTAAATTGCAATCCTTCCTGGATCAAGAGGTTTTGACCACAATCATTCATGCCTTTATAACCTCACAGTTGGACTATTACAGTTCTTAATAACTTAATCTGTTCAATATTCAGTGGCCCAGGAAGTGATGGGTGCTCCAAAGGCAAATTGTATGCTGCCCATGCCCAATTGTTGAGAGTTGGGTGGCATACAACAACAACAACAGGAGTTTGGACTGTACAAATGGGCCACCCTTACCATCAATGGGAAAAATAGTGAAAACTGAAGGAATC
This sequence comes from Liasis olivaceus, assembly GCA_030867105.1. Lineage (NCBI taxonomy): Eukaryota > Metazoa > Chordata > Lepidosauria > Squamata > Pythonidae > Liasis > Liasis olivaceus. Next base: position 58,749,944 of record CM061349.1, read on the forward strand.
AAGATGCCATATGGAAATAACATCAAGAGTCTGGATGAAGAAGATCACTACAAATACCTGGGCATCCTTCAAGCTGACAACATCAAGCACATTGAAGTCAAGAAGAAGGTTAGTAGTGAATATATCAGAAGAGTGAAGAAGATCTTAGTCCAAACTCAGTGGAGGAAATACCATCAAGGCGATTAACACCTGGGCAATTCCATTCATTAGATATACAGCTGGAATAGTGGACTGGATTCAAGCTAAACTAAAAGTCCTGGATAGGAAGACCAGAAAAATAATGACAATGAATCATGCCCTTCATCCATGTAGCGATGTTGACACTCAGTTTACCAAGGAGCATAGGTGGGCGTGGAATGTTGCAAGTACACCAGACAGCTGAAGAAGAAAAAAGGGTATTGGAAGAATATCTGAAGGACAGTGAAGAAAATGCACTGAAACTAGTATACCATGAAAGCTTAATGAATACCAAAGAGACCAAACTGGCCTATAAAAAAGACCAAATGAAAAATAGAAAAGAGACATGGCAAGGCAAAGTATTCCATGGCCAGTAAACAAAAAACTAGCAGGCAAAACAGATAACAAGACCTGGCAATGGCTAAGAACAGGAAAGTTGAAGAAAGAGACAGAGGGGCTAATTCTGGCTGCACAAGACCAAGCTTTAAGAACAAATGCATATAAAACCAGAAATGAGAAGACAGCAACAGACAGCAAATGCTGCCTCTGCAAAGAAGCTGAAGAAACAGTGGACCACCTTTTTAACTGCTGCAAGAAGATCGCACAGACTGACTACAAACAATGGCATGACAAAGTAACAACAATGGTGCATTGGAATATCTGCAAGAAATACCATTTGCCTGCAAGCAAGAACTAGTGGGACCACAAAACAGACAAAGTAATGGAAAATGAAGAAGCTAAGTGCTCCAGGACTTTAGATTTCAAACAGACAAGCACCTGCCATACAACACCCCAGACTTAACAATTGTTGATAAGAAAGACAAAAAAATCTGGATAGTGGACACTGCAATACCTGGAGACACCAGAATAGAAGAGAAAGAACTGGAGAAAATCACAAAATATAAAGACCTGCAAATAGAAGTAGAATGACTGTGGCAAAAGAAAGCAAAAATAGTACCAATAGTAATAGGTGCCTTAGGTGCAATCCCCAAATATCTGGAGCACCACCTGAAGACCATCAGCATTGACAAAATCACCATCAGTCAATTACAAAAGGCAGCTTTACTTGGAACAGCTTATATCTTGCAATGATACCTTTAACACCATCAAACAACATCTGCCTATCCCAGGTCCTTGGGAAGGACTTGATAGGTGGATAAAATGCCAAATCCAGTTTAAACATCTGGCTGACCGTGCAACCAACCATCATCATCATCATCATCTTGCTCCAAAGTGAATCTGCCCATCTTGTAAGATCTGGGAGAAAGATCTTGCCAAGGGTCCTATCCCCAAAGAAGTTGCATCTACAGGGTCCATGTAGTATGACCTTCTCAGTGGTGGTACCCTTCAATATTCTTTTTTTCTTGTTTCTTGATTTTCTTATCATTTGATTTCTTAGAAAATAGACACCTATATGAACAGTCTTTATATAAACTTTAAAGTATAAGGTCTAATGGACTCTTCACCAGACTTTCTGTAGGAATTAACTTATGAATATATTATTTAAAATCTTTCTTGTTTTGTATAAAAAATTTGAAAGTCTTCATCAGGAAAATATGTTGAAATTTTAATGTCATTGACAACTGAAGTACAGCAATTTTGTAGCATAATTACTTAACTGCATAATTTGAACATGCCTTTGTTCTTATCATAATACTCAGCTCACTCCACTCTCCATATCAGCTGAAAGGAAAAAAATTCAAACTACCCAGCTCTTCGATGCAGAGGAACTTAAATTAAAATTATTATTTGAATAGAGATTAACTGGGATTTCAAAATAGGCTGAGATCACCGATGACCTAATTCAGAACTGATACCACAACAATCAAATTAAAATAAGGCATAGAACCTTTAGCAATGATTTGATTATTTCAACATGTATGATTTTGTAGAATTAAATCTTCCTCCAAGAAACTTACAATCTACATATATTAAAGTATATAAAAATAAAACACTGCAATTTATATTGTAAAATATGATTTAAAATAATAATTACCAACATTCTGTATACTGTATTGTTGGTGATAGAAGCTTTCAGACTATCAGACAAGAGCTCCCCCTTCTGTTATATACCCCATTTTACAATACTGTAAACAGAAGTGACCAAATAGCTGATTATATGCTGCTGGTGATGCAGCAATTTTACATTACTAAAGAAATTCTGAAATCAATCTTCTTTCCTTCCTTCTTCACAGAGTTGGTTTCCCAAAATCTTTGCATTGGTTCTAATTTTATTTATTTATTTATTCTTTAAGGACAAGAGATAATGCCAAATTAATAATCTTAATAATTACTTTATTATTTCACACTATTGACATATGGAATAAAATCTTAATGTTGAACCTCTTGGTCTTTGAATGTAAATCCCATTGAATTAGCAGAACTGCAAAATGATCAGCAAGATAATCAACATTTTCTTGCCCAATGCTAAAATACTCCTTGTTCTGTCCTTATGACCAGGAATAAAGGAAGTAATTTGTTTTTCCTTCATGTCAGCCCACCATAAGTCATCTCCCCCAAAAGATATTGTATGACTGGTTTAGCATATTATGCACATCCAGCCTCTCTGACTTGTAAACCAAGCTTTTTGGCTTGCTGCATTGTGTGACCCAGTCAACTGTGGCTTAGCTAACAAACCATGGTCTCTCATTGTTCAGTTTCATTAGATGAAATAGCACCAGATCTTAACATTTTTGTTATGTTGCCCATAAAATTCAAGCACCCAAGTTGGTGTGGAGCTGGAAAGAACCTAGTCCCTGAATTTGAGAGAGAAACACCCAATATCTTTGCAAAGTGGCTTTGCCATGCCCCCCCATATGAACCACAAGTACTTCAGGCAAAATAAAAGGCCTTTATTAAGGGGGTGGTCAAGTCTTTATAGAGGGTACAGAAACAAATTATACATACATTCAAGATATGTGATGCATCAGAAAGCAACAAAATTTTTTAAAAAAAGATGTGCAATAAAGGCTTTGTTTTGTCAGATGTGAGAAAAGACAGACACCCTTAAAATATGTTGCATCTCCTCCTTTCCCACCCCAGTTTGTTTCTTTAACACTTGCAACTTTAATCAAGGACTTCAGAATACAATTCTTTGATGAAGGTCTCTGAAAGAGCTAGTTTTTGCTCATCAAAGGAAATGGCTTTGGCTCAAAGAAAACATGGTTTCCTAAACTTCAAAAGAAGGCATGGATGCCATGCTAAAATGCTAATATCACCTTTCTTAAATACTAATAACAAAGCCTAAAAATTTAGATAACAGTTACCTGGTGCCAGGTTGGTCTAAATCACTTCTAGCCTCATCTCACTTTCTTCACTGTATCCTCCCCATGCATGTAAAGATTTGATTTACACCTGCAACAGTCTCTTAAATGCCCTTCCTCCTTTACAGTGTGAAGAAAACAATATTGGATAGTTCATGCTTCCTGGAGTGTGACTCAACGGTGGGCCACTTTTAAAATAAATTAAAATTTCCCAACACTTTTTTTTCCAGCAGAATAAAGCCACGAAAAATTTGGGGACCGCTTTATAGTTGCGAAGAGATACCGAACGCTCCAACATTTTGCATATAGATAATCTCCCATTTAGGGTCCACCCTTCGCGTTTGTAGATCAACTAAGGTCAGCTAGTTCCTGTTCAAAGTTTTGAACGTGGTGTTAAAACTAATTATTACTGCTAACGGGAGTCGCGATGGCAAGCATCTGTACATAGAGCTATCAGAAAGACTCGATTCAAAAGGCAAAACTTTCGAAAACTTGAATAACCATTCTTGAGTTTATTGTTTCTATGTTTTATTTTTAAATGCGAGGACCCTTTAGGTGCCTACGGCTAGCGCCTGAATGTGTTAGTATTTATTATTTATCTTATTCTATTCCTAAATCGCCTAATCACAAGGACTCGGAAAGAAAAGCGAAGGCTCCACACCTGATACATCGTTATCACCATCTTCCCAATCTTTCTCATGAGATGTCGGGATTTTGACGCGACGTGCCCTTTTACGGCGGTAGCCGTTGAAGGCGCCGAGGGGTCCTGAGAGTTCGAAGAGAGAAGCGGGCCAATCAGAGAGCAGGGCTTGGCAGGCGCTCCGTTTGAGTGGGTAATTGGCGGCCTGCGGCAGAGGCCAGGCGACCTCGGAGATGGCGGACGAGCCGTGAGGGGGGCACCGGTGGGTTCGGAAGGGCGGCTATGGAGGGTCCCGGAAGGAGGGTGGCCCAGCTGGCCGTGCAGCAGCAGCTCCGAGCCGCCTACGGGATCAAGCTGAAGAACCGTACTGGGAAGGGGAAGGCGCCCAGGTCGACTGCCGCGGGAGGGGTGAGTCGGGAGGCGCTGTGGGGCGACTCCGCCATCAGGCGCTCTAGAAGGCTCGTAAAGGCGCCGGCGAAGCACTGGGGGTTGCCGTGGCCAGAGGCATCCGCGCCTGCTGGAAGGGAGCAGCTGCCTTTCCTCAACAGGTTTGGGGGTTTCCTTTCGCTCGGAGATGCTCCTGAGTTGCTCTCGAGGAGCCAGACAGAAACTCGGCGTCGGGAAGACGCTCGCTCCGAGCTGGGGTTGTGTAATACTTTTCCCACTTTGGGTGGGAATACGGTAGTTATCTGCGAACAATAGTCATTTGCTCTCGTGTATTTGCGTTGAACGCAGAACTGAAAAACAAGGCCTGCGATTGCGGCGGGATACACGTTAGATTAATAAATAAGATAACGCGATTGATAAATGCCACTTTGATTTTGAAAACAGGAATATGGAGACATCTGTTGGTCTGTATCTCAGTATTTATTAACAGCAGTTACCTTCAAGCGTCATATTTGGTACCCATTTTTGTGCATTTGAAGATCTATTTACTTCCAATGTGGGGAGAAAACTTCTTGCAGTTTTCCTTGCTTGAGGAATGTTTTCCCCTAGCAAAATGCGTGATTCTATCAAAGACTTTTATTAAGGTTACCTGTGAAGGGGATATAGTGTGCATTTGTAGGTTGCGATGGTTTAGGATTTAACGTGCATAAAAACCAAGTAAAGTAATGCCTTTATTCTTAGTCTTGCTAAGATATTTATCTACAGTATATGTTGTTGAAACTCAAAAGAAAACATTTTCATTTAATTTGAAATGTGTTTTTTAAAGAAAATTTTCCTGTTCAACTAAGTATGATTGAATTAGCCCTCTCCCTTCTCTGCTCTGTAATTGTGTTTTAAATTCTAAACAACAAACTGATCTTTTTGATGGGCTCCTAAAATGGGGAAAACTTAAAAGATGGAAACTATATTAGATACATTAACTTCTTGTGCTTTCAGTACAGTAGAAGAGAAAAAAGTTCATTGTTACATCTCCTTATGATAAAGATACAATACATATATTGTATCTTAGAAATATAAGGGAAAGATAAGTGAGTGTGGTTACTTATTCTTGCATGAGTAAGCAAGTATGTGTGTAAGGAGAGCACAATGTGATTAGATAAATGCTATCTACAGTTTATTCTTCAGGTCAGCATTCCATTGGGTAACTTCAACTGATGAAGCAAGCTGTTATCCCAAAACCTTTATCACATAAGATAGTATTCAAGAAGCTACTGCTGTACAACACAAATGATATAGAAGACTTTCATAGGAAATTTATAGGAAGGTTGCCTTTTTCAGTTTTAAGTATTTTATATATATTAATAAAGTGAGTATGTTTGAAGGAAATGGGCATTAAACTGCTAGCTTTGGAATGACTGTCTTGCAACTAATCTAGAATAATAGATACAGATTGTCTTGGAACTAATCTAGAATAAGCAACTTGCAAACTACAACTTAATTTTGCTTGTTTGCTAAATATATCTACATTTAAAAGGAGATAAATGGATTTAAGCCACAAATCTCCTTTTAGATTTTAGTTCCTTATTTTGTTAGTCAAATATATTTTTCTCCATTGGTTTATTTAAAAGTTATGTTTGATTTTCAGGGAAAAGTATTTGGAATAGCTCTTCATGAATTACCTCAAGTTGCGTCTGAATATGGAAATATACCTTGGTAAGTTACAATTTGAGTTTAACTAGAGTCTTCACAAATATGGCAAATTTAAGTTAAATAATACTTAAGTTAGGTTTTGGTTTTGGCAAGAATATAACAGTGAATAATCAGCTCTTGTATAAAACAAGCATGCTATACTGGGGAGGGGAAGAGAGATTCTTGTTCATGTTGGCTAAGGAAAAGGAAATTGCAACGCTGGCTTCTGGTCTAAGCAGGAGACATAATGACTTCTTGTCCTGATGCAGTGACAAGTTGTTTCTTTCTAGTATTGCAGTGTAATAGTGGAGTAGATGAGAAAAAACGGTAGATATTCAGGGCAACTAGAGGTAGTCCCCAGTTTAAGAACGAGTTCTGTTCCCAAGGTTTGTCCTTAAGTCGAATTTGTATGTAAGCCAGAACAGTATTATTGTATAATACTGTATAAATAGTATTGTGTATTTAACTTGAATTATTGTGTATTTAACCCGAATTTTGCTACAATAGGCTTCGTTCTTAACTATGGGTTGTCCTTAAACCGGGCATTCTTAACCCGGGGACTACCTGTATATATTTTTGTTTCTGCAAAGCTGCTAGTGATAGAGTAAAGGAAGCTGTAGGTCAGGACTTTGTCCAGAATTGAACAGTGTATATTTTATATCTATCATCCTATTAACTGTAATATTACAAATACAAACATAAGAAAATTACGGCCAGGATTGCAAAGGCTGAATGCAAGTGCTTTTTTTTCCCCCCTTCAGCTTTTTAGCTGAGGCTTGTCAATACTTGGAAGAACACATTCAAACAGAGGGGCTCTTCAGAAAATCTGGATCAGTTGTTCGCTTAAAAACCTTAAAGGTACAGGATTCCCATTCTGCTTTATTTTTAACACCTTTGATGTGTTGACATTGAAGTGCTTAATGTTGCTGTGCGCTCTTTCTGCAGATTTATGCCAAAACCAAAATACATTGTCTATGTATAGATACCTTGAATCACACAGTAGATTTGAGCTTTTTTCCAGGCTCTTCATTGCCATTTCTCAAAGTATGTTGTTTTCTCTATTGACAATGTTTATTTTCTCACCATTCTTAGAATAAACTGGACAAAGGTGAAAATTGCCTATCTAGTGCACTACCATGCGATGTTGCAGGACTTCTGAAGCAGTTCTTCAGAGAATTGCCTGAGCCCATCCTCCCGTATTACCTGCAAGAAGCTCTTATTAAGGCCCAGAAGTTAGACAGGGAGGAGCGGAATTCTGCCACACTGCTCATCTCGTGTCTTATGAATGACAGAATAATTGAAACCCTCAGATATTTCTTCCAGTTTCTCAAAAAAGTGTCTTTAAGGTAAGCTGCAGATTTCATGAAGATTTTGCTTTTGATTTGCCCTCTGTTATGTGCCTACAATGGTACTATAGCAGTTGTGAGAACCATGTGGAGGTTTAGAGTATTTTCTGCTTTTGAATTGGAAAGTTTTCTGATGCCCTGAGCTAATCAGAGTTTGATTTGAGACTTATTTTTAGCAAGCAAAAATTTTTCAAAATACATCATATTAATTGTTAAGATATCTCAGTTTAACTATTTCTAGATGATTGAAGAAGATTCATTAGGAAAAAATAATAAAGTCAATACTTTAAAGACTTGTTTACAACTGGGAGTTCTTTTGCTTTATTTCTTAGAGAAAGTGATAAGTTGGAGCACAAAATGGATTTATTTCATTAAGGTTAAAATATATAATTATTTCTGGTAGCTCTTAATGGACTTTCACTGAATAGAATTGAACCATGAGTTTTTATAATTTGTTTATTGATAAGAAATGAGTTATGGGAAGAAGAGATCTTTTTTATTATTGAAATATTAGAGAAGGTGTTAAGTTACGAGAGTGGTTTATACTTGTCTGGAGGGAGGGGGGAGTAACTTTTATATTTCTTCTTTTCTTCATGTTTTTCCTTCTCTTTTCTCTCTTTGCAATTTTCTTTTTCTTTTCCTCACTTTTTATATTTTTTTTACTTTGTATTCTTTTATCTTTGTGAACTTTAATTAAATTATTATTAAAAAGGAAAAATAATAAAGTGTGCTTAATTTTTAAATGTTAAGCCTTTTATCTAGAAATGTAATACTGCTACTAGCATGCTTGAAAACATATTAAAATAATATGAGTATATAATTGAAGGCATTGTCTGAGAAAGATGACATACTATAATATATGTTATATAACAAAGGAATATTAATAAAACACTTCATTTTAGAAGCATAAAATATTTAGTTGAAAAATATAGCAGTGATAATGGAGAATATATGTTCTTATATAACCTGTTAGAATACTCCTAGGCTTTATACTGTTTTCTCCAAGAAGCTCAGAGAAGATTACCAACACTTAAAAAGTAAGAAAAATAGACAACATTCCTCTTATTCCACCTGTTCCCATATCAGAGAAGCCTATTGCAGGAAAGTCTTTCCTAATCCCAGTTCAAGTTTCCTCTCAAGTATGTCTCTAATCTCACATAGATTATATTGTAAAATATGTAGAAAACATTGGCCTTGTCTTGTGGGAATAAGAATCCAATTTAAAAGCAAAGCATTTTCCAAGCTATACCCTTTTTCTTTTGGAGCATGAACTGTTGTTAGAAGGAAAGCATAAATGAGTAAGTAAATCATGCTGTGATTATTATAATAATATTTCATTCTGAGACTTATCTCTCTGAAATAATTTAAACTTTGAGATTTGCACCAAGCTGTAAGTAACTCCCCCAAGAGTTGCAGATCCTGTCCAGGCCTTTTGATGGACTTTCTTGGTGTTTATGTTTTTGGGGGGGAAATGGGGGGGTCTTCTTTGCACAAGATGGCAGCAAGCTTGGGAAAGCAAATTTGTACCAAGTTTGTTGTAGAAATACTAGAGCTTAGTTGCAGTAACTAGTTTGTGAATAAGAGCTCTTCAGCTTCAGTGCAACAATGATTATTATATAGTATCAGTTATAAACAAGAAGAAATCTAATGCTATTCAATTTTTTTCGTTGCACAGATCTGCTGAGAACAAGATGGATAGTTGTAATCTAGCAGTAATTTTTGCTCCAAACCTCTTGCAATCAAGTGAAGTTGAAAAAATGTCTGTACACACAGAGAAGAAACTTCGTTTGCAGGCTGGAGTTCTGCAGACCTTGATCGACCATGCAGAAGACATAGGTAAGGTGATGTGATGTGAAGTAAGGTGATATTATGATGTTAGAATGTTGTTTAGTTGTTATTTTTTCAGCAACATCATAATTAACTATACCTTTTTCAGGACATATACCAAAGCTTATTCTGGAAAAGATACCATCCATGCTTGGCATTGATTCTGTCTCTACACCTGTGCTCCGTGATGATCAAGAAAGCGAAATTGAAACTCCCTCTGAACACTCAAGAAGGAGACGGCAGAGCATAGGAGGTAATAAGTAAATTGCTTTCTGCAATTGTTCATTATTCATTTTTTTTAAATCTAAGTTTAGAAAAATGCAAATGTTTATCAAGGGCTAAATAAAAAAAACTAAACATTAAACATTTTATTGCTTGATGTATCTTCAATTTCAGATATTGTTAGTGGAGCTCTGAATAAACTTAAAACTAACAGAACACCCTCCACTACACCTCAGAGAGACCAATGTGGTAGGTATAGTGCATTTGCATGAAGCACTCCATGTCCTCAAGGCTTGAACATTTTAACAAGATTACTGGAATAGTATATGGCAGATTATAATGTAAGCAAGTCAGTGATCCTTGCTTTTATCCTTACATGTGCTATTCCACTGAGCTGAGATTTACACTTAAGACATGGCCTGCTTATTTTTGCTGCATACTAAAGCTTGAGTGCCGTTTTGTAGTTTGCCATGATAACAGCTAAAAGGGTATTTCAGCTGTTATTTCAGGTTGGATGCTTCAAAAGCATTTTACTTACGATATTGCTAATGAGAAGTCTTTCCTTTGTCTTACAATGCATGGCTTTAAGTTCTAATATCGGTAGAAAAATATAAGCATGGCAATTGTGGCAATTTTTTTAAATAATAGCAAACAGTATGGAAAGAAATAGAAAATAGAAATATTTTTATTTGATTATTTATGCAGTGCTCCATCCTATATAGGTAATGTAGTGGTTAATGTGTTGGACTAGGACTGGGCAGACCTTGGTTCAAATCTACCTTTAGCCATGGAAACTCACTCAATGACTTGACACAGTCAATCTCAGCCCAAAATTTCTCACAGGGCTGCTGTTGTGCAAATAAATGGAGATGCTCATGTAGGCCAACTTGAGTTCTTGGAGGAAAGGCAGCATATAAACATGTAATTAAACAAGCTTTACAAAATATGGTAAAGCAATATGCACTGGTAGAGAATTTTGGATTGAAAGGGGCCATTTACACCATTAAATCTAACCCCTTCTTCAGTGTAGGAATTCAAATGAAAACATCCAAGACAAATGTCTATCTAGACTTGGCTTGAACACATCCAGTGAATAAAAGCTCTTCCATTTGTCTAACTGGACATAATTAAACTTAAAAAGTATAATTAGTTGCAACCCCAATTTTAGCTAATACTGAAAGGAGTACTGTTGCCAATTTTTTATATATTTAATGTGAAAAAATAGATGTTGTAGACTGTTTCAGGTTTTCCACAATTTCCTGTTTTTTCAGTTTCTAGAGTGAGGAGGAAGTTTTGTCTCCTCTCCCCTCCAGTTTTTCAATCTCTCTTTTTCATTGCTGTTCACATCACTAATTGCAGGATGAAGCAAGTAACTTCTATTTACAACTGTACTACATATACTAACTATTTATAATTTTTATTTTGTATGTTTTCACATAGTAAAATATTTGACTGCCAGATATATTTATCTTTCTTTACAGTCTTTCCATCAGTGACTCCAGTAATGATTACACCAAATTTTAAGCGTAAATATACTGCTGATTCCTGTCAAGGCTTCTCTAGCAAGAAAAGGCGATCTGTTGGGCATAGCATGGGTCTTGAAATGCTACCAAATAGCCTTTTTAGCATTAGCTCAACACCTGGATCAGGTAGAGTGAAAAATATTCAACAATGTTCTCGTTTAACTACAATAGTTCAAATTCCTATCTCTTTGCATACTTCTTTTTTTACATACAACAATGCAGAAATGTTCTGTGTGAACAGCACTACTATGACATATTCTTTCTTTATTCCTTGCATTGCCTAATAGCATTTACATAATGTTCATAGCAGTTCGTATGTCTTAGACTAATTTACAGATGAATGACAGTTGGGTGTTACATCACTGAGGAGACATTTCACTGAACTATCTACATCTACTAATATGAAGGCTCTGTGGAAAAGGTGGTTTCCATTATTAGAAAAGAACAAGATTATAAATTTTCAAGTACTCTTGAAAATCTTGAACCTTTGAAGAATAATTTGGATTCTTAACATGCTATTCTTTGTGGCACAAATTCCTAAATCTGTTTCAAAAAGTCATCAAGAATTGAACTGACCATGAGGATAATCCATTATATTCCATAATATAAATTGCAGCCTTTCAGGACTGTATTGGCAGGATGTAGACTGATACATTACCACCTTGTTGGTATTACCCAAGGGAAGGGGCTTAAACAGAATAGTTGCAGGCATTCTGAGCCACTGCCTAACTGTCTTTCCCATAGGAATGTACTGGAGAAATTTTTCAGGATTTTTTTCCTCTCCAGTCCCCAGCCAGATCCAGCCCATTTTTAACATGATCTTTCTTTTGTCAACTTTTCCTCCAACACCAAATTTGGTTCAGTCCTGTTTATTTTTCAGGAGTTTATCCTCCTGATGGAGGTAGACATTCTTTCTTACATTCAGCTGAGTTGGAAATAATAAAAACTAAAACTGCTATTAATATTTTTAATACAATCTGTGGGATGGTTACCTTTAGAATGTTGTAAAAAGAATACATCTCTATGATCAGAGGTGGTACAACTCAATACCAATTGTGGTTATAATCTGAAAAATGCTATTGCATTTGCGTCTTGCTTGTAGGCTTCTCATAGCAAACTGGGTGTTGTTTCAATAGATTTTTGGACTAGATAAGATTTTGGTTTGACTAAGCAGAATTCTCTTTATGTTATGACAAGGGAGATGAATATAGGCATATGAAAGTAGACTTTTTGATTTTAAAAATAGCTATTTTTAAAACATTTTTAAAATGTCATAAATTTGTGGGTTATTTTAATAACTTGTCACCAAGAAGTGGGGACCCAAGAGACATTTTTTTACACAGGAAAATTGTAGTATTCTTAACTAGGATAATTTTAAGATAAGCTACTGTTTTTGTTAATTCTTCAGCTCCATTAGTAGATAGCCCTTCTGTATCACTGGAGGCATCTCAGACTTCATTATCTACCTCAGCCACTTGTGAAAAATATCTGTCTAATGTAAGAAGTCGAAGAAGCAAAAGGATTGCCAACAAAAAAGTACAAAGGTAAGTTTGTCAAAACAGGCACTTCTGGCACAGAAGGAGTAATAATATGTCATATTTTTTGTGATATTTAAAGATGTTAATAGATTTTATCCTGAACAGTACTAAATACAATGAGTGAGTCAAGTTCTATGGCCTTTGGTTCTTTGAAAGCTACTTGATTGCTTGGTTCCCATGTTATTTTATTATAGTACTTCATATGTTCATTTTCCCTCTGCATATGCATGTTCTTTATTCTTTATTATATTTATGAATGAGTGTACGATCCATGATAAAATAAACAATCTATTTAGAATCCTTTGGCTATGTTCTCAGTTTTAGTATTTGCCTCAAGAAGGTACTAATGCTTGTAAATTAAATGTCTTGGAAGGTTACACTGAAATACCCAGGAGTCAATTGAAAGTTCACTGGTTATGAAATATGAAAAATAGTAGTCTCGGTTCAATAGTTGACAATAATCTATTATCTACTCAGGAACGGATCTTCCATAACCAACTTTCAGTAGGCTGTTCTTTTTTCCATTTTTCTTATTGTTTTTTATTTTTATAACCAGTTTATCTTTAAGGAGTTACTCTCCTTGTAAATTAGCTGACTTTAGAATATCAGTAGTTTAGAACAATATTCTGTCAATTTATCTCTTTCCTTTCAGGGTTGAATCTGGAAAAACAGGTTGCTTTTCTCCTAAAATCAGCCGGAAAGAAGTGGTACGCAGGTCATTACGATTGAAGTTCATTCTTGGAAGAAGCAACAGAGAGGTATTATATATTACCATGTTTATACTCCTTAATGGAAACAGTAACTGTTCAATCTTGATGAATTTTCTAATTTGTTAATTTTAATAGTTACAATTCTATAAACCCCATGTAATATATATACATACACACACCCACATTACATTACATAACAGCTGGTTATTATTGGAAATTGAAGAGGAAAATGGCACAGTTTGATTTGATTGTCATCTAGAAATCCACTTTCATAATTTTAGACTAGCAACAATCTTTTGCAGACTATTCTTGTTGGTTTATTATTTGTAATAAAGACTGAAGGGTAATTCAATCTATTATGTGATAGAGGATGTATGGTAAACATTCCAAAAATCTTAAGAATTGCTTGCTGACATACATTATCCGCAGGAAGATGTTTGCTGATACTATTTCTCTGATTTAAACTTACTTCCTCTTAACTGTTAGTATTTATCAGTTTACAGTACTTGAATCCTGCTTTCATTCATCTTCCCTTGTCATCATCCTCTTGTTAATGGCCACTGTCTGCTAGTCCATTCTCTCTTATAGTGTGGCTTCCTGTTAGAATTTTTAAGTGCTCTCTGTCTACCATTGTGAGGATGTAGACAAATAGGAGAATTTGATTATATTCCTACATGCTCAAAATTGAATCAATCCTTTATTTTAAGAATACTGCAGTGGAGCATGGAGATAACAACAGAGGTGAAAACAGTGGTCGCCGACTTGCTGGTGAACAAGATAAAGAAAATGGAGTGGAAAGTGTGAAGACTGCAGCACTGTTAAGCCCATATGTTGGTAAGTCTATAATAAAAAAAAGGTAAATACAGTGAAAACTTGATATAGCAGACCTTAGTACAACAGTCAAAATTTCCACTATATTTAGGTCATTTTACATCATGTGTAAAATGACATTTACATAATTTGCATAATGATATTGCTGTGGAGGATGGATAAATGGGAATAGTGGATACTCCCTTCTCCTAATTGGTCCATTAAAATGAGATTTCACTGTAATGGCTTATTGATGAAAATGTCAGAGGTTGTTTGCTATCTGTGGATCACAAGTAGCATCTTCACAGTGCAGTTGAGGTATTTAACCACTTAAAAAGAGAAATGGTATAAAAGTTGATAAGCAGTATCACAGAATGTTAAAACACTAATAACTAAGTTATATTTCTGAAATCCCATATCTGACTTATTTATTAAGTTCATATGAAAGAAAAAGAGAGCACCTGTACTGCCAATTTTTAAATTACTTTGAGATTTTCAGTAGCAATAATATTGTGTTGCACTACGTTGTAGACTGAGGGTCTAGGGTAAAATATGAACTTTAAAAGTGTTATTGCATTTTATATTCCAGACAGTTTTATTTCTATTTCAACCAAGTACTTTCCAGATTCTTAGACCCCAGCAACTTAACTGATGCAGGGAGTTTTCATGGTTATAGCCCACTACAGGTAGTCCCCAGTTTAAGAATGAGTTCCGTTCCCAAGGTCTGGCTTAAGTTGAATTCATACATAAGCCGGATCAGTATTATTATATAATGCTGTATAAGTAGTATTGTGTAATTAACTTGAACCATTGTGTATTTAACTCAAATCATTGTGTATTTAACTCTGAATTTTGCAACAGTAGGTTCTGTTCTTAACCATAGGTCGTCCTTAAACGGGATTTTTAACATGGGGATTACCTGTAAACTGTCAATTCTTGACCTAAACTGCACTGTTTTGTAAGCCCTACTTAGTTGAAAAATGGGATAAAAAACCCATATAATAAGATTTATCATGCAGACCTGATACATGTCAACCTTCTAACAATTATTGAGTGGGTATTGTCTTATAGCATTAACATACATTTCTACACTGTGATAACCATACCTCTTTTTTCTGCCAGTTTTCTGCAGTGTTTGGCTATCTAGTACGACTCTTTGAGTTTCAGAAAGACAGTCACTGAGGCCTTTCTCAGTAGTCTATACATAAGAGCTAAGCCAGTCTAGATGCATCTGTGTTGTCAAACATATGTAGCCATATAGTTCTGCTGTGTTTCCATATTGGCCACAATAGCATGTTATTGGTGTACTGTCTCTTTTCCAAATGAGGCTAATGCATTTGGGATTGGGTGGATCAGTCCACAGACACATGTACAAATTTGCACTTCAGAACACAAGTGATTATTTCTTGGTCATGTATTGAGATATAAAGTAATCACAGAAGATTTTCCTAGTATGTTCCTATATGACGCTTTAATTTTGAATATACACCAAAATTACAGAATGGTTCTGTGAATATTGCTTCATTTTTCAAACATTAAGATGTTTATTCCTTCCTACATAATCCATACATGACACCAGAATTAACATCAGAGAGGCATGATGTATCCCCAAGTTTAAGAAGAAGACACCAGAATGGTGTGACTACTACATTTATATGTTCTTTTAAAGCCACTAACGGCTGTTTTTAGTAACCATATCAGGCCAGTGCCTAATAACAGTGTCATTAGATGGTACTATGGTATAAAAGTAGAGTCTTGATATATGTTACATAGTATTAATGTTCATTTACTGTGTACAATTTTGATTTTGCTGATTTTTTTTAAAGTATCTATTTTTTAAGGTTTGAAAAACATCAGCAAGTCAGAAGAAAATTTACAAATTCCAGGCCATCATACTGAAGCAAATTATCGAATGTCCTGGATTGGTCCCGCAACCACAGACACTCAGGAGACCAGAATTTCATTAACGGGATGTCCTGAAACAGAAATCTCTTCTTCTGAAACTGCTAGAAGGCCATTAGTTATTCCTACTGAGCCTGTATTCACAAGTCGTGAATATGGTAGCAGTAACCAAAAAACATCTTTTTGTGAGGATGAAAATAATTTAACTGAACACATGCTACTGAGAATTAAGAAAGCATTTTCTGAATCTGGAAGTAACTTTCATGATTTGTATGAAACGGAGACTTCAGCATCAAATTTACTAGAATTCAAGAACCTGGAACTAAAATTAAAGAAAAAGCTCTCTAAAGCAGCAGCTCAGAAAGCAGATGTTAAGCAGGAACCTCAGTTTGCAAACTCGGTCACTAAATCAAATACCATTGATCAAATCAATGCTGCTAATGGACTCCTCTTCCAAAATAATAATACTGATCATCCAAACTGTGTTTTAAACCAAGGTGATGGATTAGAACAAGAGAACCAGTTGACTAGATCTCCTGTTACTCAATTAAATAGCATAAATAATGTGCAGAAGGAAATAGGGGAATCAAATAAGCAATTTATCCTTGAAAAAAAGGAATCTAAATGCTTTGATTCAAAGAAAGAGACCTCTTTCTTGGAAGGTGGAGATAAAAATGATCAACTGTTTCTCCACATGGAAACCAATGAGAAATCTAAATCTTCACCTTCAGGAAAAGTGGCTGATCATATACATCGGTTCAACAAACTTTCATTAAATGAGCCATGTTCTGCAACCAAACCTAAGCCAGTGCTTAAGTTTCAACGTACCCCAGTCCGTCAGTCTGTAAGGAGAATAAATTCCCTCTCGGAAGCTCATAAACAGTCAGTTACTTGTAAAAAACCTGGTGATGGCTGCACTTCTCTTGCTAAATCAGTGAGCTATGAAACTGCATTGTCCTCCCATGCAGTAACTATGGACAATACATCGACAACTTCACTGCCTTCTAAACTGACATGCAAAGAAAAACATGATCAGTTGGCTCTATCTTCCAAACCCTATCCTCAGCTGATATATCCATCAGTGCAAACCATCAAAGAAACATTTACTAATAATAATTCCAAATCTGTCCTTGAGGACTTAACTAACCATGAAGCACCAAAAACTCTTGTAAAAATGAGCACAAGCTTAAATGCTTCAGTGGGTACACCTGATAAATATGTTCTCAGGAAAATGGCAGGAAAAAAGTCTCGGTATAGAGGGTCACCAAAAAACCCAATCCCCACAGCAAAACTTCTTCCAGCTGTCAAGCCTCTTGACTTATAAATTTAGTAGTTTAATCCCAGCCATATTTCTGTGCTCTTGCATCTAAGCTTGCATATGTAGAACTGCAACTTAAGAGTTGGATCCAGAATCTGCTCCCCGTGAAAGAAGGTCTAATTCACAGAGAGCTCCCACTGATGGAAGCTGTTGGTCTCACTTTCCCTTCCCCTGAAGTCACTTATGCTTCCCAAAATCTGCACAGGACTGAGGAATTCTCAGTAAACAGTAAAGCAAATGCTGCTGTTTTGTGCAGAGGGAAGAAGAAATTGGCAAAGAACATTCTGAGTGGAACTCTGCTTAGAATATTCCTGCTGGCAGAAAAGTTCAGTCCAGCATCTATCTTTCTTTAAATTGTCTTAAGTATGTCTCTCTCTTGAATTTATTTGGGAATGAAACTTAAATAGGTTCTGTTGAGTAGCATTTATTTTGAGGATCCTAATTGGTATTTGTTTTTATATTTTACCAAATTTTAGGGATGAAAACTGGGAAGGGCTGCTAACTATTATTTCATTCAGAAATAAAAAATTAAAGGATCCGTTTCTAGAAAACAAAAAGCTTAATGCTACATTTGTAATGAAGTACAAGCTATATTTGCAAAATACTTAGTTTACAGGCTAACATTTGCAGTGTGCCACACTTTTCTGCCATATTCAGTTATCTATAAGGTTTGTATCTCTGTAAGATTTATTTCTGGAACTGGTAATTGAGGTCCTCTGTGGCAATAGCAATTGTACTTTGTTCATACTTGGACATGTGCACTTTTTTGTTGACTTAAATGACCATTGAAATGTTAGGTACATTTATCAAATTATCAGATTTTCTATAATTGGAATGGAGGTGTACTGAGAATCCCAGCACAGCAAATGGAAGAATGTTCCAGAGCTGCTGGATGGATGTTATTTTCTGTGTTCTATACTGGGGGAGTAGAGGGTAGTGAATGAATTTGCTAGTGTTCATTTTCTCATTACTGTAATACAGGATATTGTATAATTCATGAAATGTGCTATTATGTTATTGAAATACATTGTATAAAGCCATACTGTTGAGATGCACAGCATTTTGATCAATCTGCTCTATTGAAACGATTCATAATTGTTGTCTAGTATGTAAATTATTTAAATTTGAAATTAATTTTTAGAATTTTAGTGTAGTTTGGTGAGAAGAATGCTAAAAACTCTTATCTCTGAAATAAAAAAGCTTAATTTTTTTTCTATATTGCTTATTCTGTATTAAAAATTTTTACGCATTGTATATATATACTGCCTTCATGAAAAGCTGTTTACATTCAGTTAATGTTGAAAAGATCTGCAATATTGCTTTAGTAATTACACTGATGCATTTTTTAAAGTACTGTTTCCTTCAAAGTGCTAAATCAGCATGCTCAGAAAATAGGGTGCTAGTATTCAAAAAGCCATTACCCAAAGCTCCAGTAACTGAACATTATGGAGCAAAGAAGGAATCAGGTATTTGCAAAAAGTGGGAAAAATACCTATTTTTGAATGACTTTGTGAAGTTTTTATAACAATAAGCTAGAATATAAGGAAGTATGTGCAATTTGAGACCTGCTAATAAGACTTACCTACAATAAATCCAGCAGTTTAGTTTTTAGATTTAGGTCCCTCCCCCTCCAAACCAATTCCAAGCATTTTCTTGTTTCATCTTCTTTCACACACCTTGTCCAAACAAGGAGTTTGGTTTATGTTAAGCTGTTTTCCAGTAAGGTAAAATTCCAAGGAACCATTGTTAAATGGGATTTCATCTTGACAACTACAAAGGATGCAGCCAGCTGTGATATAATGAAATTTTTTTTAATAAATGTTTTATTGCTTTTTAATTAATAACAAAAAGGAATAAAGACAACAAGAAGAAAGAATACATTAAAAGGTATTACAAAAAAGTGACAAATACAAGAAGAAATTTTTAAAAACTAGTATGCCATTATACAGTAAATAGTTACACATCTATATATAGTTAATGCAAATATTCAAAAGCATATATATTTCCAGTACATTTATATAACTGTCATTCTTTAAAACCTACTGTATTTTGTATAAATGAGTCCCATATTTCATTATACTTGTCCATACAAAGTCTATGTCTATAGGCAATTCGCTCATAAGTGGCAAGTGCAATCAGGTCTTCAGTCCATTGAGTGAATGGGGCCATACATTTATATTTCCAATGTTGCAATATGTCTTGGCCAAACTAAGAGCACGGAGAATCCATTTACATTGTCAGATTGTGAAATTCCATGTACTAGGTATATAGTTCAAAAGAATATTGTCTTCTGAAAATTTTAGCTTTTGTTGCACAATCATGTGATACAGTGAAACTTTCTGCTAAGAGACATAAATAAGAAAACCCTGCCAAATAAACATTTTAGATTTTCATGAATACATAGATATTTTCATTACAACAGGCTATTGGATTACTGTAATCATATGAATATAATCTAGTCTGTTCCTTCACTAGCTTACTAAAATATGTTATCAACCTTGGTCATAGCTACACGACATAAAATATTCCCTGCTAGTATTAAAAACAGTAGTGGCCATTTTGGGCACATTTTGGCCAATATGCCAAAAGCACAAAAAAAGCCCAGTTTACTCCAAACTTGCTCATACTGTTCTATGTATGTTAGGGGGACTTCTAAAGGTTACCTTGCAAGCCAATAGACTGTTGCCTACACCCCACCAACTAGGAGTTTCAACTAGATTTCCTTTTTAAAAAATGTATCTTTGTTTTCTTTTGCTTACTATTTCTTTACCAAAGGTGGGGCCAATAGGAAGGGGTTAGCTCCATCTGCTACAAATAGTTCAAACCATTTTGCTGTTCTGTGAAAGAAACTGCTGGGTCTTTAATTCTACTTTCTAGGGAAAAGCAATGGCTTTTCTCTCAGCTTGTTATTCAGAGCCAAGAACCAAAGGGAAGAAATAAGAAATAGGAGAAAAAGCATAAAGTAGCATAAGTAGTCAAACACTACTAATTAAAAGTGACTTTGCCATTCACAGGCAGCTTCCCTACAAACAAGACATTATGTGTCTGTCTAGCATCAATAACAGCAGCTCTCAGCTGGAGCATCACCAAACAGTGCCAACAGGGTCAACTGTGTGTATAATCAAGGTTGTTGCAGAGGCCAGGAACAATGAAGTCCTCCAAGCTGTGCTAAAGACACATGAACTAGATCCCTCCATCACTAGAATGGCTGCAAAAATAAAGGACTGTGATGGTTTGTCCACCCACAAAGAAAGTGGGAATTCCACAACTCTTCCCCCTGCCCCCCAAATGAGGCAACTCTAGAACTGAGTTGTGTGAGATATGAAGCTGCCTCTGGGGAATAGGCTATTTTAGAGCAAGCAGAAACCATCACCCTTTCTCCCAGAACCTCATTAAGCAAATTGTATGTTCTATCCCCCAGCTACTTGGAATCCTCACATTCTTGCAAACAATAATAAGAAAACATCCAAAGAGGCATGAAGAGAAAAGATGCAAAAAGATGAAAGCCTACCACAGCAGTGTTAGCAACGAAGAAAGGGGCTGACAGAGCACCTCACACTTGAGAATGTCTACCTTCAACATGCTAAGTGAGGAGCAGGAGAATTCCTCATATTCTACAAGCAAGTCAAGGAAAGAAGCACAAGGCATGTTGAAAACTTATTCCTCATGGGATTTCAAGAGTACATAGGCAAAAAGGAAGAAAATACTAGGAGGTATCTGTATGGTGGCACATACATGTCCTGGATGTAGACTGTAAAAAGAGGCAGGAAAACATCCTAGCCAACATGTTATAGGGAACTTAAAGGGGTAAGGAGCCTACATCCAAAATGTTGAACAGATTGTAGTTCATGAGCTGAAACTGCCTGTCAACTAACTTGAGTCAAGGGCAGTATATCTGTGTCTGAAGGAACTTTCATACTAGTGAGTAACAGGTATTTATTCATGCAAATGGACAATGTTATGACCAATATAAAGTAGATGGCTAGGAAATCAAGATGCCTAACTTACTCCTGCAGGCTAGATTTGAAACAATTATGCAAGAATCCAGAAACTTCTTGTAAATAACTTTTATTGGTCACAAGCTAAGAAGCCCATTATGAAAGAATTCCAGCAACTGCTGGACTGCAAGTTCTATTTATAATATTCAAATTTCTTGCATCTTTTTCTCCTACCCACTTCCTGAAATGTGCTAGAAACAATTATCTTTTGAGGGATAGTTTCTGTCTGTCCTTTGTTTTAGTTATAGCCTGATATAGTATCATGCTACTTTTGCTGAGAGCTGCTCTCCTGCAAAACAGAAAACCAAGTTACATAACCCACCATCAGTAGATGGTCAGGAAATGTATTGCTCTGGTATACTTATTTAGTAAAAGCCAACTCCCCTCTCATATCACAGCACATTCAGCTGGTGGGCTGCTGCATCAAAATAGTAGAACCCAGTGCTTTTTAGAATGTATTTTAACCCGTACTGTACTGATCCTCTCTTGGAATACTACTGCAATATAACCCTTTTCTACTGCCTCTATCTTCAATGATTGAGAATGGTAGTTAAATTTACCATAAACTACCATTGGAATCACCAAGTGTTTTGTCACGGCCACATTCACCATGGTAGCCATAACTGGCTCAAAAATAACAGCAATCCTGTATATTCCAGTTAAAACGCATCTCCTAAGAATCTCTATCCTGATTAAATCAGTGATACTGTCTTCCCAGATAAGTGCATAATATTTCAGTCTTAATTTTATAAATAATCACAGCTTTAACAGAGTATTTCTGCCATCTCTTGGTGTCATATTATATAAATATAAAATCCAAATTCAAACTGTCTGTCCAGTAAGGTCTGAGAGAGGGCTTACTGAGGATCCCACCACCCAGAGAATACCATCTTCAGGGACCATTGGTTTCAGCTTTCTCAGTGATGGCCCCAGTCCTTACTTCTGGATATCTGGAGCCTCCTTCCCATTTATTACATTTTCACAAAGCCATAAAAACGTGCCTCTTCAGTCAGTCATTTGGAGATGAGTAAGATCATGCTGACAGCCAGTTTGCTATAGTGGTTTAAGACACCAGTTGAGAAACTAAGGCATGAAGCCAGTTGGATGACTTTTGGCCATTCACTCCCTCTCAGCCCTAGGAAGAAGGCACTGGCAAACCAATTCTGAAAACGTTGCCAAGAAAAATGCAGGGACCTCTCAGGCAGTTGCCAGGAGTCAATGCTAACTTAAAAGCACTAAATAAAAAAATAATCATGCTAGCACAAATGGTAATACATTTGATTGCTTGGTTATAATTATATTAACTGCTTTTTGTTTTTTATTTTCTGAAATTAATACTGCAAGCCACCAAGTGTTTCTGAAAATATAGCGGTACATAAATTGTTGTAATAAATAAAAATATATGTCAAAAATAATCCTATGTTAAAAATTAGAAATCAAACAAAATGTTCCTGTAAGAACGAGATTGTGTTGAATCAAGGTATTTTATTGTTCAAGAAATGTATACAGGTGTTAATGGAAGGCTTTCCTTGCTGGTTTAAATCCATGCTGCTACAGAAAATCCTTCCCCTTATTTATTCAAATATCTTTTCGAATCTGGAAGATAAGTGTGGATGACATATTGGTAGGAAGTAGCATGCATTTCTGCACCCACTCTGAACGTGTCTCAGAAAAAAGTTACAGGTTTTCCCACCAGTGCAATAAGGTCTATTCCTTTCACATAGTTTCCAACAGCAGCATCATTATGATTTTTCACACTGGTCACAGTGCTAATCTTGTCACTGAAAAACAGATTTCCCCTTGAGCAACTTAAAGACTACTAAATTGGTTATACCATACCTGGAGGATACATTTTATGGGATGTATGAGATGTTACCTCGAAGACTGGAGTGCACATACACAGTGTGAATGGAGGTTAGAGAGAAATCAAAATGCACTGTCACTAGTAAAAAGTGATCATTAACAAAATAGAGAATAGTGTGTTTTGTGCATAATTCGACTCCACAATTTCTTTATCTCAGTTGCTGAATAAACTGCAAATTATTGAATTCATGCAACATACTAAGCCAAAAACAAGCCACATTTTGCCTTAGTGTGATGAACAAATCAGGTTGTAGGGATTTAAAAGCCTTAACTTTATTCAGACAATACAGTTGACTCTCTCAAAGCACTGTGCTTAGCTTGGGCAAACACATTAGTTATATAGAGCAAACATTGGCTGGAAGGTATGAAATCATTGCAGAGAATGGATTTTGAACCATCATTTTTACTTTGAGCTGAAATATAGCATATTGGAGCTGAATCAGATATGCAAATAATGTTTTTTCCATTGTAACTGAAGATCAAGTGTATTTATATTATTTTACCCCACGGCATTCAAGGCAGAACAAAAACATCTCACTACAGCATACAGTTTGATAACTAGGAGTCTAACCTTGATAGCCTCAAAAAGCCCACATGTTTTAAACACACACTTTTGAATCCTATGTGGAAGTTCAACCCATCAGTTACAATGGCCAGCCACCATGGCTAATGCTAAAAATTCTGGAAATTGAAGACCACACTTCTGAAAGGCACCCAGTTTGTGGAATCCTAGAGTGCCAGACGGCAACTACAATACAGTAAAGCAAAGATGAAATAATTATAGTGGGATTGGAGGGATCCATGTTCAGATTGGGTTAGCTCACTGAGTGATCTTAGACAAACCACTATACTTCAGCCTAATATCCTAGCCTCACCGGAAAGGGGAGCAAGAGTTCCTTAAGAGGGAAGAATAACCCTATGAATAAAAAAGTAGGTGAGACTGGAAAGAAATGAGATTTGATCAGCTGTGCTCAATTTATGGTGGAACTGTAGTCCAACAAATTTATGCAGTACCAGCAGGGGAAGGCTGGAGTATACTAATGCTTGACTTACTTGAATTTCATTTATATAAATGAATTCGTATGTATGCATGTATGTATGTATGTATGTATGTATATGGAAGGATCAGCTGCAAAGAGATTGGCAAAAAGCAGACAAAGCCGGCTTGGGCATCCTTGCTTTGAGGGCCTTCCCCGCAGCCTGCGCAATGGGAGGTGAAAAGCCCAGCTGTCAGGGGTTGCGATCTACCTCCGGGAATCCTGGCAACCATTCACGCACACGCCACGGACGGAAGGAGCAGCACAGCTAGGACGGGGGTGGAGGAAAGGCTGTGACCGCGGAGCTCCCCCAACACAGGAGTTCAGGTGCTGCCTCCCTTCTAGCGCTGGGCAAGCAAGCGGCACTCGAGACTCAGGCGGGAAGAGCGCAGCCATCGCGCTCGCCGGATCGGAGCGGTGAGTGCAGCGCGCGCCGTTCTCGGGATGCCCGGGCGGCTCAGAGAGAGGACTCGGGCGGGGGGGAGACCTAAGGTGTTTATATTGTGGAAGCTTTGTGGTGGGAAGAGGGCGCCCTGGTTGGCTATTCTTTATTCTTATTTATTTTTAGTATTGTTCTCGTTATCCTTAGGTAGCGCTTCGCCTCTCATTTATGACAAGATGGCCTTTTTAATTTCTGGCACAAGAGAAATAATATAGTTCTGGGAGGAGTTAAATAGAAAGGCAAGGGGAGGGGTCACAACGACCTTTATTCTTAAACATTTCTTACCGTTTCCGCGGTGAAATTAACTGTATATTTGGGGAAACAGAAGAAATGTATCTGGAAACCAGTTAAGTTGGAAATAGTAAAATAACCACAAATCCTGTTTGTAACATGGTAAAACGAATATTTGTGAATATTTTTCCATGTGCTCTCTCTCTCTGCTTTATAATAACAATGGTGCATATGCTGGGCTTAATAGGACATGACTTTTCCCAGCATGCACTATGAAGAAGCCGAGTCGAAGGTTTGATTGTGAATGCTTAGGAGCACAAGGCTGACATCAGCTTCATTAATCTAGGCAGAGATAGCATTTGGCTGCAAGTCTCACTGAAATGAGTATAAAAAATACAGAGGATTTTGCAGTGATGTTGTTTGTTAGATTTTCTCTGATTAATCATTGCTGCTATTTGGGGAATCTCATTTGATGGAGCCAAACAGAGTCTTTGGCCTCCAGGAAGCAGGGCCCGGTGGGGGCAGAAAGGCAAAGAGGTGGGAATATTTAATTGATGTGGTGAATGTGATAGGCTGCCAGCCTCTTGACGTATTCGAGAAGCTGCTTCCTAGCCTTCCCAAATCAAATGCACAGCTAGGCAAAGTGGCAGAGGACCATACCATCTAACTGGGAAGCGATTGACACTTGGAAACAGACTAGGATCAAAATTTAAAATCCAGTTAAATTGGGAGTGTGCAGCCCAAATTCTAAGGACTGCCTATGGTCCCAGCCTCCTCTTTGTATTTATCAAAGCCTCTCAGAACCATACAGTTCACAAATAAAGAGAAAATGGACACAATTCAATGAATAGAATGCAGGCTTCCTCATAAAGCCTCTAAGAAGCTGTATTTCAGTTTTCAAATTTATTTTACCAAGCTATTACTTACCTTGTGATCCATGTGGGAATGGATCATAATCAACCTGACTTTTGAGATTTGTTGTAGTGTTTGGCTTAAAATCCCTTTGTCACGTTATATTCTACTATAGCAGCCTTCCCTAATTGCCCTCCACTGGACCAGAAAATAATTCAGTTTTTGGGGAGAAGGAAGAATGTGGCATTTCATATCATCATTCACTGAGTTCCTTGTTGCCTTGGCATAGGTTACAAAATATAGATTGATATCGCCATGACTTCGACCTTGCTCTGCAGCCTGTTACTTCTGCTGGCCTGCAGGCTAGCTTTGACTTTCAGTCACAGTGCTAGGAGCCCAGACAGAGTTTCTGAAGCTGACATCCAAAGACTTCTGCATGGCGTGATGGAACAGTTGGGCATTGCAAGACCCAGAGTTGAATATCCAGCACATCAAGCAATGAATCTCATAGGCCCACAGAATATTGAAGGTAAACATTTATTTCTTTGAATTATTAATGAAATTATTATTTTAAGAATATATTGACATTCTATCCTGATTTTCCCCAACCTTATGCCCTCCTGAAGTGTTGGACTACTACTTCCAGAATTCCCAGCCAGCATAGGAACATCTTTACAGCTGAATTAAATTAAAAATACTTTTATAATGCCCCTTGTTTAAATAGTGGGGAATTATATAAAATGCCTTCCTCAGTGTGATGGCCTTCAGATTCATTGGACTTAAATGTTCATTATTCCAAGAGAGCATAGCCAACAAACCTGCTGGCTGGGAATTATAAAATAAAAACAATACTGCAATATCTATAGCACTAAAAGGCAAGAAATGTATAAAATAAAAAGTTCAAAGCAGCCAGCCTCCAACAAAGTTATTTAAAATACCTGGGCAATCTGATAGATTTTGACGAGCCAAAATGTAATGTAATGTAATTCAAGGTAATATAATATGTTGGCACCAGTTGTAAGCAAGTTTCTTCACAAGCAAAACATTGCAATATAGAGAAGATACTCTCTCTTCTTGTCCAGTACTATGAAACATGTCTTACAGGACATTTCATGAGAACATTAAGATGATGTATGGATCACTCCAATTTTTATTCTCCTATTTTAGGTTTTACAGCTGAATGAGTGCTTGAATTATCCATGGTCAAGGTCAAACTCCCTGACTACTGCACTAGACTAATTTTTGAGTGAATCTTGAGTTTCTGAAATACATCTAAATATGTTCATGAAATTCAGGCATGGTTAAATAGAAGCTTTTAAAAATACATTCCAACTTCTGCCCAATTTCTGGGTAAATGCTGTGTTGTTCTTTGCTTTGACAGTAGGTGGCTGCTTGACTACTGGATGTACATTTTAGAAATCTGCTTAAAACTGTATTTATACATTTTAGTCAGCAGATGGTGCACTGCCTGCTAAGAATTAGGTGGAAGCCAAATGATTTTATAAGAGTGTAATGGAATAACGTCTAATTTGTTTGCATTACAAATCAAACTTCTATGTTAACAGCAATTTATCTGCTACTTAACTCAGTTTCTTTGGAAGGTTTCCTTTCATTCCTTTAAAGAACAAAATACGCGTATTAGTGATGTCAGTGGCCTTATTTCATATTCATATTGCTGTGTAATCTCACTCAGGGTCATTTAGAGATGTATAACTATTGGTATGAAATGAAACTGGGAGTTTGTTAAAATGAAGTATAAATGTTGAAAATGAATTCCTATGCAAGCCTACTTAGCAATAAGCTATATTAAACCTCAGTGAGATTTGCTCCCCATAAGGCTTATTGGATTGTAATATTTAATAGAATGTCCTATGTACAAGATAATGGAGACAAAATCACCCTCAAACATTTTTCATGCAAAATCCTCATTTATGTCGATTGCATGGTGCCAGTGGAAATCCCAAGCCTGATCTTATGTTCTGCTCTGGATATGGCAGCAGCACTGTCCCAGAGGCTGCTAAGGAGCCAGAAAATTCAGAAGCAACTTATATTTTAAGGACATAATATTGTAAAGACCATTGTATCTAGTACAGTATTATAATTCTGACAATATATCGGTTTTATGATGATTAGCTGACAGTGACACTTAGGTGACACTTTCACCATTTATAGAGCTTGCCAATCTGGAAAGCTTGCTAGCAAGGATATTCCTTTTTCTAAAATAAATTGTTTAAGGAATAACAGCAGGTATTTGATATACAGCATCTCAGTTCCTTTCGTCATAGAAGGCAGGGCTTCTGAACGGTTGCAGTCTTGCAATCTCTCACTCCATGATTAAAAGCAATTACAGTACTTCACTGGGTTTATGGTTGGGCAAGGAAGAAATATACCATTTATTTTTAATAATTCAATTTTAATCTCTGCATTACAGACATTCTCAAACTTTGTGATACCACAGCTGTCCACAGTGGACTTCCCAGGCAAAGCGAATCAGGTTTTGGAAGTGACTCCCTGTGGACTTTGCTTTCTGCTTTGCCTGCATAGCCCCGAGCCTAAAAAATTGGCAATCCTGGGTGGTCATGACCCACATTTTCTGAATCCTTGACTTAAGATGTATAACAAAATAGCAGACTGTCATGGATATCTATGCATCATTAGCTTCACAAATCTTTGGAGCATTGTTTCCATCAATTGTACATATTTTAGAGAAACCTTGGGGAAAATAAATTTTCCAGGACTAAGACAGAAAAAGGGATGAAGTGCATGGTGATTCCAATTACCAAGTCAACATAGATTGCGGGGGTGGGGGTGGGGTATATGAGAGAAATTGTGACAACTTTAAAACTAATCATTTCCAGCAAGTTTTAGCAATTGCTCCTGTACGCAGTTTGGCAGCATGTGCTGAGTTGATAAGACTGGAGAATCTGTGGGTGACTAAGGCTAGAATGAACATTCCTTGCAGAACCAACTCTTGGTGCATTAGATTGTTACGCTCTTATGCTATTCTTTCCCAGCTACTATTTCCTGATTTATCAAGAGGGCAATTGTTCACGTGTTGCGATAGAAAGTGTCACATTCCATCTTGCATTATTTTGATTATGGACTTGCAAGGTCCAGTAAGCCTAACGTCAAAAATGCAGTACAAGAAGGAATGGGGTGTTTGAATTACTGTCTGTAAGAAAGCAATCAGAGCTTGCTTCTGCCATTCTTCTCCTTCACAAGATAAACAGTTCATGATGTTTTGTAAGGAACATGATTTGCACAATCCATGAAAGCATTCAAGAATACAGAAATGAGACATTAACATCAGGGATTTTTTTTTACTGTCTTCTGGGAAAAACAGAGACACTGATGTGAAGACTGTGGGATCTTGAACTGAAGGAAGCAATAATGTATACTGGTAGAAAAAAATGACTTCGTGTGTTATCCAGGGAAATGTTGGCAAGCATTTAAAACTTTAACTATATACACACAATAAATAATGGATTTTATATTCCTTTGAAAAGCCTGTGTTTGTGCTTGTTAGAGAGATGTTGTGGGGGCAGAAAACTCTTATTTGTTGGTGCCATGACTAATATAACACAGGGAAGCATTTTTTATAATTCTTTCTTCCATTTTGGAATCAACCGAGAGACAGGCCTGCATTGCAGACTCATACTTGTTTAATTGTGTGTGTGTGTACAGTCATGTGAAAAAGTAAGTACACTCATTGAAATTTGACTTTTTTAGCATATTTCAACATACAGATATTTGATCTTCATTTCAACAATATTGATAAAGGGGATATATTATCACAAACCATTTACTTTTTTTTGTAGTCCATTGTATAATTTAAATAAACATAAATGCAAATGTTTCATATGGAAAAAGTCCACCCTTACATTTATCACTACCTCAAATACCTAAAATTAGAATCAGGTGCACCAAATCAGGTGTAAATGATTAGAACATCTTTAGAGAGGATCTGGGAGGAACCTGCCTTACTGAAACCTCAGGCATTTAGTTTGATTTCCTCTTTATGATTGAACACACACACACACACACACACACATGGGATGGGATGGGATGCAACCACAGTCCAAAAAAGGACAGGGCCAGTTGGGGAAAAACTTGAATAATAGAATAAAATGAATTGCCTGTAAAATAAGGTGTCCCATTTGTAAAATTATCTGATACATAAGTACACATACATAGACTACAGTCATTTCAACAGAAAAGCAAAAAAGGGAAGAGAAAACAGAATGGAGGTGTGTGGGTAGCTGCACTGGGAAGGGAAAGGAAAAGAAAAATGAAAAAAAACTTGGAGGTGATGTGAGGAGAAGGGGAAACTGGATAGGGAAAGAAAGGAAAGTGATGAAGTCCTGTTTAGGCATTACAAAAAGGGTTCACTTCACCAAGCAAGCAGCCCTTCTCCAAGCAAAGGCTAATCTTCAGAGATTTCATAAGAAGTTTGTAGATATCTGAACTTCTGCATATTCCCTTGATTTCAGTAGTTTTCTTACCAAGATATGAAAACGATTCCCCACCATTTACACGTAATTATTTGGGAGAAAATGTCAGTTAAGATACCTGAGTGACTTAATAAAACAGAAAGATTATGTTGCAGGATCAAACCAAGGCCTATTCATTTTAGCATTTTTCCAGTACTTATCCATCATAAACAAGACTCACCCACAGAAACTGACAGGGTGACTTTAGCTCAGGCACTTCCCTCAACCCAACCTCCCCCACAGGTTTGTTGTGGGAAAAAATGAAGGGAGATTTCTATGTAAACCACCTCTTATTCATGGAGAACAAGTAACATATAGCAAAATAATCAAGCATGGCATGAAGATATTTATTCTCAGTATCTGGACTCTGAGGCACTATCTGTCCAAACTGTCTGTGCAAAGGGAAATACAGAATGCAGAATTTATAATTTTAAAGATACTGCTTCACAACTGCCATATATCATTTTTGCCATACTTATATACACCTGCCATTTATTTGTTTGCATATGAAAAACAAAGATACACAAAAATGTTTTATGTAAAGTTAGCAGTGGTCTTAAAAAACATCTGGAATCTTTTCTTATGGTTGTTTTTAATGCAATCTCTAAAGCAAATATATAATTTCTGCAAAGCAGAAATCAAGTAGTATTTTAAAATGATACATTTAACTTTGTCTCCTTTCATTATGCTCATATCTCACAACACATAATTACAATTTTGCAGAGTAAATAATGTCATTCAGATGTATTGTATAAAAGGAATATAAACTATATTCCAATTAAAAATCTTCATTCTTATATTGACTAAGAAAACAAATATTTAAACCTGGGACATAAATCTATATTTATTGCCCTGTTTATTACATGGTTAATAAATAAAGTGGCCAAATACTCTTGCCAAAACAGTGACAGCCTCATACTTGTAGTCACACATAGATACAATGGAGTGCAAATTATTTTCACAATAAGAGGTGAGAACAAGTCTGCTCTGCTATACTGAGTCCCAGTTTCTACCAGATACTATGTACTGTATACCTGGCTGCTTTATAGTGGCCAGTGCACACTTTAAAAATTCCATGAAAAAGTTGTTTCCATCCTGCCTACTCTCTGTGTGGTAGAATATTGTAAGCTTGTATACTAGGTCTCACACAGGATTGACCTATGTGGGTACCTCAACACTTTTCTTGGCATTTTATTTTATGTTGTACCTTCAAGTTAGTGTTGATTCCTGGCAATTGCCTGGACTAGTCCCTGCAGTTTTCTTGGCAAGATTTCTGGAAATGTTTTGCCATTGCCTCCTTCCTAGGGCTGAGAGAGAGTGACTGGCCCAAAGTCACACAGTTGGCTTTGTGCCTAAGACGGGAGTAGAACTCACAGTCTCCCAGTTTCTAGCCTGATGCCTACACCACTACGCTAAACTGGCTCTCTGCACCAAACTTGCTTTTGGCATATTGGCACACAATGAGGGTGCGATTTTAATGACTCACTGAAGCCTGTCTGTAAGCACCTGTTCATTAGTTCATCACAAGTTTGTCCTTTGGGCATTAAGTCGTGATCTTAAAATAGGTAGAAAAATGTAGCCTAACCCAAATGACTGACAAATTCAGTAGCTGAAAACGTCTTTACACCAATGGTGACAACTTTAGATATACATACTTATATACATACATACATATATAATCATCACACTATCTCCTTTTGGCATAAGCAATGTTATACAGAGCGCAAAAAGGAGTGAATAATAGTAAAAGGAGCTGAGAAAAGCATAGCTAGTTTACACCAAGATCAATCCTTTCTTCATACCTTTCTATCCTGGTGAACTATCCTTGTTTCCACCACTTCCATCCATCACTTCATACCATGCCTTTGTTCTTTGGACTACTTTAGATTCCCTCATTTTAACAATTATGTTGTTGCTTTCTGCCTTTGCTGACCACGGTCTAATTTTAATTTCAAGTTCATAGTTTAACTGTGGTAACTAACTAGACAAAATGCATTGTCTTAAGAGACATGAGTATGGAATGATATTAAGAAGAAGCAGACTGAAGTTTTGTGCCGTGCTTAATTGATCTCTGTTGATGTTAGAAAATGAACATAAGCTTTGACTTAGATATTTAATCAAACTCATGAAAAAGATGTATATAATTCTGTGTTTATTAGGTGGTGCCCATGAAGGTCTGCAGCATTTGGGTCCTTATGGAAATATTCCAAATATTGTAGCTGAGTTGACAGGTGATAATATACCAAAGGATTTCAGTGAAGATCAGGGATATCCGGATCCTCCAAATCCTTGCCCAATTGGAAAAACAGGTAAGTTGCATGGACTCCCTACAGGATTTGGTCCAGTATTCTGCCATTTGTATTGTGTAGTATCTGAATTATTTTGGATAGATGTTGGGAAGGATTTGATGTAGCTTTGCACTGAGCAACTAAATCTAAATTATACAATAAAAGTTGTAGGTTTTCTCATCAGAAAAATTACGTGCACAGTTACACAAATTAAAGAATCCAAACTGGCATTTTACTTCTAAGATGCATTTGTTCAAATACTAGCTTTTTTATAGCAAATGAAAAATGGAAGCTGGGGAAGATATAATGAATGGGGGTCATTGGGAATAGGGACAAACAAGGGCTAAGAAATTATGCAGACAAAATGGCTGCACTTATCACCAAATAAAATAAGAAAATTAGTTTGGGGAACCTATTTGATTTAAACAACAGAAAGTAATAGCAGCTGAATTAGATTTCTTCTTGATTTTTAAGTGTAATATAAGTATTTGAAAACTTAATTATGCCAATATTCTAGCACGCATAATATTTTATTATACATTTTTGCAGATAATAGGCTTTCAATCTAAAAAGAGACAACAGAGAAACCCAGAGTAAAGCATACTGATTATTTCAGCTATAGGCAGTTCAGTTTGGAAACAGGAAAATACGAAGCACAAGGTAAAGCTACATTCATGTTTAGAATGATGTTATCATTTAAGACTGCAAAGATGTCAACATAGATCTTTCTAAGCAAGGTAGGATAAAATTAACCATGGTGTGGTTTCCGAAGCCAACTTTTTTTTCTTATAAATTTTATTAAAAGTTTCGCAAAGAACATAAAAACTAACACAAACTAATAAATAGTAAAAGGAGCAAAGAAAGAAAAAAAGAAGAAAAAGTGCAGAGAGAATAAAAAGAAAAAAGAAGCTCCTGATTTCTTTTCCAGCAAATATAAGTACAATTACAAAATTAACTCTTACTCTATGATTACAAAAAAGCTCACTTTTTTCCTATTATCCAGTTTTTTTTCTAATCATCAAAACCACAAATCATAAGTATGTTTTTTTCCGTTTCATGAAAAATGTCTATAAGGGGTTTCCAGTTGGCCATAAATGTAGATATTGTTTTTTCTCTAATCAAATAAGTTAATTTAGCCATCTCTGCAAGTTCCATCATCTTCAGCAGCACCATTGTGGGTAATGTCGAACCTTTTCACTTTTGAGCACATAATTGTCTCACTGTAGTTGTCATATATAAAGACAAAGTTCCATTACTTTTTTCTAATTGCCTGTCCATTAGTCACAAAAGAAAAGTCTCTGGTTTGAGTTGTACTTTAACCTTTAAAATCTTCTGAATTAATGTATGTATTTGTATCCAAATTTTTTTGGCTTTTTTACATGTCCACCAAAAATGGTAAAATGTCCCTTCGTGTTCACATTTCCAGTAAAGATTCGAAGTACCTTTATACATTCTATACAATTTCTCTGGTGACAAATACCAATGATAAAACTCTCTTTAAGGCTAGAACATAATGTAAATTTCAGTTCTTTCAACCACATATTTTCCCATTGATCCATTTGTATATTATAGCCAAAATGTTAGCCCATTTTATCGTACATTCTTTCGCTTGTTCTTCTATTTCAGCAAAAGTTTATACATTTTAGCAATAACATGGTCATCATTAGTATACAATTCTATTTCAAACTCAGTCTTACTTTGTTCAAAACCATAAACTCTTTTATTCACTTTAAACCTTTCTGATAACTGTACATAAGAAAACCATTGACAATAATATCCTTTTGTTTTCAAATATTCTCTTGATTTCATTTTACAATCCCCTTGAGAAAATTCTAGTATATCACAGTAAGTTAACCATTTATGTTTACTTATCATTTCTTGTCTATAAAATGCTTCTTATGCTGAAAGCCACAAAGGTGCTTTTGGGCAAAACCTAAATTTATATTTATTCCATACTCTAAGAGTAGCCCATCTGACATAATGATTTTCAAAATCTACATTCACCTTAGCTTTATCATACCGTAGCTATCCATGCCATCCAAATCTCAGATTGTGACCTTCTAAATCCAATAACCTTCTGTTTCTTAACAACATCCACTCTTCCATCCAAACTAAACAGCAGGCAGCCAAAGCCAATTTTTAAGATGTTTGAATCACAAGAACTTACCAAAGGTAACATGTCTTTTAAATCAAATTTGCTTCCGGAAAATGTTATGAAAATTGTTGCAAAGGAAATACATGCATACCATTTGTGCTTCTTTTCCTGATGTTCTCCTTTGGGCATTTTTCATATACTTTTATACAGTAGAGTCTCGTTTAACCGACCTTTGCTTATCCGACATTCCGTCTTATCTGACGCCCCTAAAAAAAACACAACACGCATAAATCAGCGACAAGAAAAGTGTGCCGCTTGTTTGCGAGCGTGAGTGTACTCTTTCCTGTTGCTCCTGACGGTGTGGCACCGCAACACAAAAATTGATTGCAACAGGCGCAGCGGATCTATTTTTTTTTTTTTTTTACCGCACTCAATTGTTACTGTGCGTTATCCGACATTTTCGCTTATCCAACGTTCTGTCGGCCCGTTTATGTCGGATAAGCGAGACTCTACTGTAGTCCTAAATCAAGAATTAGCAAGTTTTTCGTGGTGGTGGATGTCATTTTGCATTTTCATACAATGTTATGCAAATGCTCAGAGATTTTGTGAGATTTGGCTACTGCATGAGATTTTGACCATTTAATATTCTTCAGAATGAAAGTGTAAATTGTGCATTACAATGATCCATCCTGATCCTACATATATTTACCTAGAAAAAATATATGCATTATAGATTTAGTTTAGTTTGATAATTGTACATAAGAAAACAATTGACACTTAACCAGAGGTTGAGTCATGGCAACTGGACTTCTTTTCTTTTGGTTTGATACGTTTCACTGCTTGTCCAAGAAGCTGCTTGGACAAGCAGCGAAACGTATCAAACCAAAAGAAAAGAAGTCCAGTTGCCATGACTCAACCTCCGGATAATTCCACCTAGATGACTGAGAATCTTCATAACACATTGACACTTCAGTTTTGCAAATGCATTTGCTAGATTATGCTCAGAAACAGAAAATAAATGTTATTGATACTTTAGTGAACATTTCTAAATGACTTTTGTACACATGGTATGGAAGAATATGCATAAGTCTTTTGCAGTATGCTGAACAACCACAACAACTGATTGTATAATTTCTTTTCTTAGAAATGGTACCTCAATTTTCTCTTTATTCCATAAATTTTACCATTCTTAATACAATTTTTACTTCACCTTTCTTCAGATGTACTATTTCTCTCATTTTATATATGTGAATAGACCCCATTAGTTATTAAAACATCAGGAATGAAATTATATATCCAGATGATTGATTCTATTAAAAGAGAGTTTCCATTGTTACCTTGATTTAAATTTAAAACCACCCCTGTTAATGGTTCCATTAACATGATGTATTCAGATGTGAACACTAACAAGGTTCCCGGGAAACTGCTGCTATCTGTAGAAAGCTGCCCTTTTTCCTGGTTACATTCTGAGTGGAGAATCATATATTATTGTAAAATCTAGATCGAGCAGCATCTAGGGTTTTAAAAATAAACTTCATTCTGTACCCAAGAAGAATCTGTAAAAATGTTAAACTATCTACAAGTGTACTGTGAAATTTTAAGGGCTAGGATGAGCTTTACTTGAAATAAATATTGGCTATATTCAAGCATTTTGAAACCTAAATCATTGCCCAATGCACCAGAACACTGCTGTTGTCTTATTTCTTACCTGAAAAGATAATTTGAATGGTTGGAAAAACTGTTCTGCAACATGTTCTTGTCATGGTGCCCTTCAGGTGTGTTAGACAAAAATTCCAGAGATGCCCAACCAGCACTGGAATTCTGACTAAAGATTCAAGTGGATGTAATTTCACATACCTGGAGAACACTAAGTCCAGGAATGTCACTGTAGTCTCGGTAATGTTGCCTGATTTAAAAACCTCTAGTTAGTAGCTCCCCAAAATATAGATTTATTTATTTTTCATTAGAGAGCTCACACTGATTTCTTTAAAAGCTACCCTGCAGTTGAGAAAAGAATGGATGATCTGATTATGCTGGAATAATGTTTTTAGGTACAGAATAGTTGGGATTGTCCTAGCTGTCAGAAAAATGTAATGAAATGAGGCCAGTTGTTGGTCACTTCTGAATCCATTAGCTATCTGTGGAGTTTTCCAGTATAGAGTGGAGTTAAGGGTATTTAGCTGGATTATTCTCATAGCTGGTACAGATATGATTAAGTGAATATGTGATCCTTTACCGATGTGGTAAAGAAGATGACCTTGACAGAAATATGCAAGAACCATTACCTAGGCAAAGAGGGCTAAAACATTATTTTAAGTCCAGGGAAGCAAGATAATATTTGCAAGCAACTCAGACAAAAGCCTTCCTGATTCACTGGGGTATAAGTAGGAGGGGAGGTGAAGTACAATCAGACTTGCAATATTCTGCTGTTATAGCCTATCTCAATCATGTTTAGTTCTACTCTTTCTGTGAAATTGATTTTATGGTCTGGTCTACCTAATGGAGCTGACAAGGTAAGGTAAGCAATGACATCACTATAAATGAATCTTTCCCAGTTAGCTTGTGCTACAAGTATATACATACCTTTCAATCTTGAGCACATGTTTAGTTAATGGACAAAGTCTGATTTTCTGAACTGAAGGAATCAATCACCTACATCATTCCTTAAGACTTAAATACTTGCATTATCCCATATGATTATGACTGTTATATCCAATGTGGGCATAAATATTCTGGGTAGAGGTGGGGAATCTCTAAATTCACAATTTAGGCTGCAATCAACTATACAACAAAACATTACAGATATTATGTAGCATAGAAATGTTTATAAATATAAGCACAAATATAAATATACATTACTGGGTTAATATACAAGCATCTGTTTATTGTGCTTTTTAACCCTCCTATGACCCTACGAAAAAAAATTAATTTTACTTTGTATCTGCTCCAAAGAACTGTGGAAATTATTTAACTTACCCCAAGAGTCCTGTTTTGAAGAAAAATTTATTTTCTCATCTCCCATACTTTTATAATAAAATTCAGTGCATATGTTCCTAGTATATTTTTTAAAATTAAGTTTTGAACATGTCAAACTGATCAGGTTTTCCAAAATGTTTTGTAGTTGATGATGGATGTCTTGAAAACACACCAGACACAGCAGAATTCAGCAAAGACTACCAACTTCATCAGCATCTTTTTGATCCGGAACATGACTACCCGAGCATAAGTAAATGGGTATGTAAATCTTGTTTATTTTTATAAATCTACAAGTAATTGCTGAATCAATTAAATGTTCTATTATATAACTTAACAAAATATTTCTGTGCCCATATCTCTGAAGGATCTTATTTATGAAAAACAAAAAAAACTATACCATAATATATATATGTGTGTGTATGTGCATGTGTATGTGTATTACAAAAGCAACAGTGTTACAAAAGCAATTTGGGACTGAAAAATAAAGAAGGCAGCATTACAAGGATTGTCCACCTCCGTTACTGGCAGATACAGTGGTTGGTAATGTTTCTTCTCCTTAAAGTCCAAGAGAATGATGCAACAAATACAGCTGATTCCACTTTATATTTACCACACCAGATTTTTACATGATTCTTAAGCATTTTAGGCAGTCAAGAAAAATCTCCCCCCTTTTTTGTATTATGTTTGATTAATGTTCCAATCTTTGGTAAATATACCAGATGTTTAACTCAAATTATTCATTTATGCCAACTCAAATAATTTGTTCTTGTACTACTACTTTGAGAACTATAAAGCACTTGCTGGTGACCACAGATACATTGCTGGAAGTTAAAGCATTTCCTGCCAAAGTCCCCTGAATTTCACTGGGATAATTGCTAAACATGTACTTAACTTTGTCATTGAAATCAGTGAGCTGAAGATGCTTAATCTTGATTGGAAGTTTGCATTACTCATTACCTATGGCATTTATAGACTGTTTTATAATCTAAAGTACTTAGGGCAACTTCTGGTAAAGAAATATAAGAATAATGTAAAAACAAAATAAAACATAAGATAATAAGCATATGATTTATGCTCAACAGCAGCATAAATATAGTAACAAAACAAAACTCAAAGTAAGTTCAGAATTGAGGAGCAAATTTACGTGTTCATTTAGCCTGAGGATTTCCATACTGTAGTAGTGAACTGTTAAAAAGGCCTTGATGAATGAAAACTTTTTACAAGGTATTAAAAATGCTTCAAGAACAGCACCAAGTAAACTTCTAGAGGCCACCTTTTTTAATTAATACAGAAATGTTACTCTTTTGAGGGATCCATTTAGTGAGATCAATTGAAAAAGAACCTTTGAAGAAAATTTTAAGCTTTGAAGGACTGTGTATGCATTACATGTGAGTCTTTATGTAAGACTTTAAAAATCGAAGCAGCACTTTAAATTGAGCCTTTAAATGCAGCTGACAAAACACAATATGTTTGACTTCAGTTCATAGTGTTGCAGCCATGTTTTGAATAATTTGCAGCTTCTGAACTGTTTTAAAGGAGCAACTACATTGCAATAATCTAAATGGGAGGTTACCACAGTATGGTAAGGTCAGAGTTAATGTTAATACAAGGTATTTTAAGCCATAGAGGCCATTTGAGCCTCTAATGACAACAGTGGATGAATAAACTCTCCCAAGCTGCAACTTGGTCTTTTGGTGAGAATAGGTGGAATGCCATTTATAAACTACCAGCCATTACCTCTATCTTACGTGAACAAAATTCATTTTGTTCATTCTTATCTGTTTTGTTACTGCATCCAAACTGGTTTTCCATCAGGTACAGGCAGACTAAATCTTGGATGATCTTACAAAGTGTGTTAATTCTAGATGGGATCACCCAAGTCCTTTTGAAAGCAAATAATAGTATTTTGTTTTTCTAACAAAAACAAAAAAGAAAATTAAGTTTGTTTAAGTACTGGTATATAAGGGTCCGGTTCCAGAATACTAAATTAAGAGTTAACAGAGTTAGTTATAGTTGCGGTATATATACTCTGCCTAATGCAAAAAGTTATTTTAGAGCAGTTACTCTAATTTTAACATAAAAACATTGATGCTGATACCATGGGATGTATTCGACAACATTGTTTGTATGTGGAGGCTTGCAAGTGAATCATAAATTTACATGTGTGAGATTTTAGAAAAATTTGGCATTGGAATTGTTTTTTAAAAGTAGGTGAAAACTTTACGATATACTTCATTCCACACTTTCAGGATATAATAATAATTTAAAATTATTTCAAATAATTAATTTTCATTTGTTATACTGACCTTTTAGCAATTATAATTCATCCGTCAAACACATTGCCACTTTACTTTGAAAGCAGCTTGAACTCAGACAGTATTATGTTTTCTTTTATGTCTATTATTACATTTCATAGATCTAAACTACAGCCTAGAAGTGTGTCTGGATATAAATTAAATGTGCAAAACACAAATGGTCTTCGTGCTTCAATATCAGTTCTGTAGATACTCTTTGATGACACCACTTTATGTCCAAAGTCGATGTCATAACACTAACACACATGCAGTAAGAAGTATCCTAAAATCTGTGAGTGTTGAATGTATACATTTGAAGTCACCCTGTGCACATCTGTTCATTCTTTGCAATCCTGCTCCTTGTCTTGTGTATATTTCAGGGTTGAAGTGGTGATGTGCTTGTCTCTTTCTAAAACCAAGTCCTGCAATGTAGAAAATGCTGTTAATTCCTCTTTGATAGAGATGGGATAAAAAGATGGTAAATATTTCACCAGAAGTCAGAGTTCTCTCCTTGCAGGAACTTCTAGGGCATGCTATATTTTCAGATTTACCTTTATTGCAGGAGTAAGATCTTATTTCAGACTGCATTAACGTATCTGAACTCTGCTGCTGCCTGCTCTTATATTTACATTAGTTATGGTCTTAACATATACCCAGACAAAACAAAACAAAATAAAATATTTCTTTAACTGAAACAATTGAACAAAGCATTTTTCCCCTCTTAGTCTGCTTCTAACTTAATTGCAATGTACCAAAAATGTCTATAAACTTATCTTTGTAAAGGAGATTCAGGTAAAAGAGTACATTAAGAGAAACTATTAATAAAACACTGCTTCTAAAAGGAAATAAAGTACATGTCTCCTATTGTATTTTGCATGTTAAATTGATTTTTCCCCAAGTGAGTTTGCACAAATTATTGCAGCCAAGAATGTCTCTTTGGCAGCTTCATCCCCATTTCCTTGTCTCTTTGGCACAGCAGTGATGAAATAGTTGAGGTCAAACAAAAGCTATGTCTTGTGAACTTCGACTTAAATTAATATGAGAAGCACCAAGTAGATAATGTTTGGCAGAAATCATGTTAGCTCAATAAAACATTTGTATCTCAGAAATCATTATTTCATTCAGGAATTACTGCTTTGTTACTCTCCTGCTACAGTTCATTATGTAGCATTTTGCTTCTAGTCTTTTTTGCTTTTGCTTTTTTGGGTACCACATTATAATTCCAATGGAAACCAAATCTGTGGAGCATGTGTCTGACATTCCAGCCCATATTTGCTCTTCTGTTTTGCATATCTATGAAATACAGCAATGTGTGGGACTAGTTGTAAAGATTGGAGCTGAAAGTCATAGCCATCTTCATCTGTTTTTGTGAAGCTCTTCTTTTTCCCCAAATCAAATCTGGCTTCATTGTATTAAAAGAATTGTATACCACTTTATTTTTTAAATGGAAGATTAGTATCTTTTTAAAAAGAAGAAAGTATTTATAACAGTAACTTCAATTAAAAATAGAAGGTGGCAGGGGAAGCAATTAAAATAATAATAAGAAACATATTTAAATCACAAGTTAGGGGAAACATCCATATGCTTACAACAGAACTTTTCTTTTCTTTCCTCCTTCCTCCCCTTCCAAATACTGCACAGGGCAACATGAAAAGGGAGAATCTGTTCCAGCTGTGATAGTCTTTCTGCTTATGGATAGACACAGTTAGATACAATCCAATAACATAAGTCAATGTTAATAGTCTGTTCATCACATTGTTGCTTTCTGTGACTGAAAACTGGTCTCCAAGGTCTTGGATATATGGCCAGACTTCCTGTCAGACAGAGTGAGGCAGTTGCCTCAGGTGGTAAAAGATGGGTCATGAGCAAGAGTGGTGGCTTTCTGACTTTTTCTTTTAGGCTCTCTAGCTGGCCTCTTCCATTGAAGACAGAGTTGCATACAACTCACAGTTTGCTGTGGGCCACAGGTATGATGCAGGATACACAGTTTTGCATATTGTGTGATCTATAGTGGCTTACGTATGATGCATGTCAGTAATGATGTATGTCCATCAGTCTCTAGATGTGAATTGGGGAAAAGTCTCCATTTGGCCCTTGTCCCAGGCAGCAAATATCTTGGCCAGATCTATACCTCAGATCCCTTTTACTAAAAAGGACCTCATACATGCAGAGCATGTGTTCTACCACTCTTTGTTATTTTTCCATTCTGATTCCTGCTTCATTGAGACAGTTAAAATTAAAACCATCATGTAACTTAGAATCATCATATATTCCTATTCTTATAACAGCTGATGACACTGAGGATCCCCGAAGAATAGCAAAATATTTTATTAATAGCTGCAGTAATTCAACTGTTTTCTTGTGGTTTATCTTTCCAACAACATGGCATTCTCTACCAAAATGCTTTCCAAAATATTCATATGCTAATATTTAGATGGCACAAAGTCTTGCTTGAAAAGAGGTTACAAAATTTGATCCACACTTTGTATTTTTTTTTTCCAGAATAAGAATTTACTCTTTGAGAAAATGAAGGGTGAACCGAAAAGAAAAAAAAGGGTAATTTTCAGAAAACAACTTGTTTTCATTTTACTGCCTTAGTGTAGGATCAGGCAAGAATGCAAAGTAAAATCAGATTGTTGAGATAGTTATGAATAACATATAAAACCTGGACTTAGTCCTTACTTCCGGGAAAATCTGTGATAAGCATGAAGTTTCTTTATGCTAAAGTAGCATTTCTCAATATTCTCTTAGCCAAGCCAATGTGTATGATTTTAAAATGAAAATTAGCTGCAACCCTTGTATTTTACCAAGTTTATCCCTAGACTACGTACATAGAATCCAAGTTTGCTACTTACTTAGATAGCTTTAAAAGGGGATTGGATAAATTCATGGAAGACAGGTCTATCAAATCTTGTTGCTCTTGAGGAGACAATATTACCCCGGGTTACATGGTTCCATCTTCTTTTTGTGAACACCCTGACACATTTGGTTGGCCGTGTCAGAAACAAAATGCTGGACTAAGATGATCCTTGGCATGGTTGAAAAATAAAATACCCCACCCCCACCCCCAGCTAGGAATGTAAACATTCAGTTGTACATGCAGTTTA
Organism: Liasis olivaceus; assembly: GCA_030867105.1. Lineage (NCBI taxonomy): Eukaryota > Metazoa > Chordata > Lepidosauria > Squamata > Pythonidae > Liasis > Liasis olivaceus. The sequence goes on from CM061349.1 coordinate 58,792,969, forward strand.
GATTATCATATGAACATTGGCTTACAATGCAGAACACTAAGACCACTCACTTTTACAACCCATGCTTCTATTTACTTCTCTCACTTCTGCTTCAGTAAAGTAAGCAGATGGGACCCACTCTATTCATTGAACAGAAGTCCTGCCCCATTTGGGGAGTTTAAAGTTGAGGAAGAAAACATTAAGCTACAATTTTAAACACACTTACTTAACAGTAAGCCCCATTAAATACAGAGGAAGACTGTAGGATGTTTACCTGGATTATTTCCCATTCCTAAGCGTTTTAAAATACTTATTTCATCTTTCAGAATGTAAATCCATATCTTCAGGGCCAAAGATTGGACAACGTTGTGGCAAAGAAGTCTGTTCCACATTTTTCAGATGAAGAAAAAGACACTGCAGAAACTGAATGAAGATTCATGGATGGCTTGAGTACTAATTATATAAAAAGTGATTCAAATATTCATAGTAGCTGCATGTTTATTACCTATATAAATGTTGCTGGAAAGCAGCTGGATTTATATTTCTTCTACATCTTCAGCAAGCTGGTATTTTCCAGATATGTTGGGCAATGACTCCCAGAATCATCAAGCATGCTGGTGGGAGTTATAATCCAATATATCTGGCAGCCTTCAGATTTGGGTGGCTGTCCTAGCTACCTGACTATTCAGTTCTGCTTCTTGTTAAGTTATAATAATAGAATCTTCTTGTTTTGCTTTGGATCTGATTTTAAGCATTAATAAATTTTGATCATTGTGAGATAAATTGGTGTTAAGAAACAAGTCTTTAAAGTGTTGGCAAAGTTTAAAGATTTTCCAGTTCTTGTATGCTTTCACATGATATTAAGCTTGCTGTTTGGAAACAATTATTTCACCTCTTTCTGTCTGTAAATAATAACATAAAACACAATAAATATCTAGGTACTTGCTGTTAGTGAAAGCAATATTTTCATGGAAATACATTATGTTTCAGAAAATTACCAGTCAAATGGTTTGGTCAAACTATAGGCAAATTATAAATGTTATTTCTAAAGAGGTCCATGTGGTTAAACATTTTAGCCAGAAGGTAAGATAGTTACACACTCAGCTACAAGGAAATGCTGTCTCAGCTAAGTGTACAGACCTAGTTAATCACGCATACTATTGTAATTATCTGTTTTTGATGATGAATTATAAGCTGTGCACCTACCATATCTGGATTGGAAAATTCTGCATTACCACTATATGTGTATAAAGTGATACAGAAAACACTAATTGCTGCCATCTATTGCTTGCCTGGATTTCTGCAGCTCACATATGGCAGGCCTACTGTAGTAACCTGTCACAGTGGCAAACTGCAATGTTAAATAAGCCTTCCTTTTAATATTACCTTTCCATCTTATTCAAATAGAATCTTTCCCTTCAATAAACCATGAGAAGGAATACCTTTGTCATGAGATAGATTTAAGGACATCTAAGCGGTCAGCCAGAATGATATACATGATCGTTATGATATACACAATCTGGTTACTGATTTTGTGGATTTTTTTCTCTCTCAAAAGTATATAGTAGACATTTTAGATTCCTCCTACTCTTGTTCATTTCAGAGAAATAAAGAGAAATCCTGTTCACCATTATGCCTTTTCATGAGGACCGTGTCTGCAACTGTATACTGTGCCTATTTCTCCCTTTTTGTAAATCCCTGTTTAATATGTGCATAGACAAATATCCAGTTAAAGGATGTAGCTATCATGGGTATTGAAGAAAAAGATACCATAATCTCTAGATCAGAAGAATATGGTTGCCAGGTTTGCTTATTTAGCTTCCTTCATAAAGTGTATATACTAGCATTATTAAGTATTTAAAGCACAGCAAAATATCAACTCCATAATAATGTTTCCACAAAGTAGCTCTTGAATCACTGCTGCTCAGGAGATATCCTTCCCTTATTTCCTCTCAGACAGAGATGGCACATTCTTTTCATTCTATATTTCAAATGAACAAGGCCATTACTAGGCTTTAAGTTCTCAGTAGTGGGAGAGAAGGCAGAAGGGGCAGTCATCTACTATGCTAGGATTTCACAGATGCCAAACAGATACAGACTTTAGTAGGCACAGAAAAACTGTAAGAGCATCCTTGTCACAAGAGTGAACCTTGATCAAATCCCGCACTTTGAGTGGCAATAGAGTGGCTGACATAATGACCAGTTATACTGCTTCTCTTCGTGCTTGCTGATTTTGTGACTGGCGGATGCTTTTGGTATCAAAAACAGCAGGATACAGCTGAGTAAATCATGGTCTGGGATGAGACAAGGCTGATATGGGAACAGTAAATAAAACTGGAGCTGCAAGACTACTCCTATTATGCTATAAATAACTACAATGCAATTATAGCAGCATACAAAATTGACAAATAAAGAAATAAATATTAACCAAATGAAGAAAATGACACTCAAGTAGTGGAGCTTGAGGGAACTCCTGGTTAAGGAGTTGGTGGTATAAACGATGCCCACGCAGTGCTATACCACAAGCCATGCCTGGAAACTATGAGCACTCTTGTCATATCTGATGTCACAGAATGTAGTAAAAACACTAGATCATATTCTCTTCAGTTTAGTATTCACCCCTTCCAAAATTGGTAGAGGTAAATGGGAGAGCCTTGGTGGTAAGAAGTTTCTGTTTTGAAGCAATTTCCTTTTGGAAGCTGACATCTTAATTATTTAGCAATAGAGCTATCCTTTTCCTTTCTTCTCCCTGTGCTTGGTGTTCTACTTTTACTACTTTACAGCTTTTAACTAACTGCTTGTGGATTGACTGTATTTGTCCAAAATTGTCTTAAAGCTTCAGGAGAAATTCAGTTTGCTTCAGATATTGTAAAGTCCTGCTTCATGGCAATCTCTCTATTTTGTCAACATTTTGGAATACAGCCCCAAAATCTGATTCTCTGAGACAGATAGTGTTGAATGGTAGTGACAGACAGGGGAATGTATGGCAAGTATAGGAGGCAAACTAGGGATCCAGTTTGCTGGACCCAACAGTCTCAGGTTGATGCTTCTGAACTAGGTCTATCTGTAATAAATCTAACCTAGCACATTGTCGTGGTCTCCAATTCAGAGGATGCCACTGATTCCTGAGTTCCTTGAGTGCCTCTGGAGTGCCTATATATTCATCAATCTGGACCTAAGAGGAGCATGCAACCTGGTATGAATACAGGAGGCTGACAAGTGCCTTTTCCTGACTTCTTCCTTAGAGATGTTCTAAGCGTGAGAAGCTTTGTTGCAACATGATTTATTCTGTATCTTTTTTCAAAGGTATATCCCAAAATTGCTTTTGAACTTTGGTGTTGGAGAAGACTTCTGAAAACTCCATGGATAGCCAAGCAAACAAACAAATGGATTATTGAACCAATCAGCAAGAGTTCTTACTTAAGGTAAAAACAATAAGGTTCAAATTATCCTACTTTGGACACATTGTGTAAAGACTGAGCTCTCTGGAAAAACCTATAATGCTGGGAAAGGTGGAAGGAATGAGAAGAAGAGAACAACCAGCAGCAAGATGGATGGACTCAATTATAGCGGTGATGGGTACACTGTTGGAAGACCTGAAGGACCAAGTGGGGGACAGATCGCCATAGAGGAAATCTATCTGTGTGGTTGCTAACAATCAACACCAACTAGATGGGATGTGATTATCCCAAAATGCAAAGGGTTAGGAGCATGCTATATTCAACATTCCTACACAGATTGCTAAATTGTTTATAGATGTCTACTTTGCTCTGAATTCCCAGAAAATAGATATATAATAAAAACAAAGATAACTATGCTGGTCAGAAGACAATTCCAAAATTTATATTAGCATAATAAGCTAACCCAGAGTTCACAGAAATGTGCAAGCTTTCAAGATCTTTAGTCTCTCCATCAGGCAAGAAATTATTAATGTAAATCCTATGAAAAATAGTTAAAAGAATTGGGTATGTTTAGTGTGAAGAAGAGAAGTCTAAGGAGAAACATGATAGCCATCTTTAAATTCTTGAAGGGCTGTCACAGGAAAAAAGGTGCGGATTTGTTCTTTATAGTGCCCGAAGGTAAGACAAGAACCAATGGGGAGAAGCTTTACAGAGAGAGATACAAACCCGAAATTCGGAAGAATTTCCTGACTGAGAGCTATTAAGCAGTGGAACAGCCTGTTCCCTGGAGTCATGGGGACTCCATCACTGGAAGTTTTTAAGAAAAATTGGACAGCGATTTGTCCAGAATAGTCTGATAATTCCTGTACCGGGCAGAGGTTGGACTAGAAGATCTCCAAGGTTTCTTCCAACCTTATGATTCTATGAAAACAATCACACACACACACACACACACACACACACACACACACCACACAGAGCTATTACACAAACATCTCCAAGCTATATATAAAATATATAGATTTTTTAAAACAAAAGTAGAGAGAAATTAGACAACTTTTAAAATAAAGTTTTAGTTATTTGTAGTAGTATACCGTATTAAAATCAACTGAAGTCAAGTAAGTAAAATGATATGTTCATATTATCCTGTTGATGTTGCAATTACATCAACTTGTTGAAAAAAAATTAAGCTAACCAACAGTTCAGTTGTTTGTGAAGAATTAAAAAAAAATGGCTCTAAGCAGCTCAATCCTGCAAAAAGGGGAGGATTCACTCTTGATGTGGATGTGGTTGAAGAAGAAAATACAAGAACTAATTGAATTTTAAAATATAGCAGGGACTGAGAATTAAAAAAGTCTTACAATTGCCTTTAGCTAAAGTGAAGCAGAACAGGACAGGATTTTTTTAAACAGAAAAACATGAAAAGAAAACAAAACTGGTTGTGGACTTGTGGTACCATTTCCCAGAAAGATGAAAATTCTTGGCAGTTTCTTAAAGACAAAGATATATTTGTTAATGAATAATGCTGAAAGGTAATGTTTCTGTTTATTATTGTAATTCATGTTTCTCTATTAACTTTATAAGCACTTGCAGATCAAATTCTTATCATACATGATTCTATCAGCAACAAACATCTACGAAGTTAGGCTGGCTTTTCACAAAAAAATAGTAAGGGTACATGAAATATATGTTTTACATCATTTACTGGTTTTTGAATCAGTAACAGAGCCAGTTTGACCTAGTGATTAAAGCACCAGGCTAGAAAGCAGGAGTTCTAGTCCCACCTCAGGCATGAAAGCCATCTGGGTATCTTTGGGCCAGTCACTCTCTCTCAGCCCACGACGTCAGGCTTGAGGGACAAGCCGGTTGGTCAGTTCGTGTTGCAAACAATGGATCAACATAAGGCTGATCCAAAAAAAGTGGACCCTGCACCTGCGGGAAAAACACTAGGAAGAAAAAAAAAACCTTGTATTTGATCAGCAAGGATCAGAATTGTCTTCTTGATAATATTTAAAACTAATTTATTGAGTATTGCTGTAACTCTCAATTTCTCCAAGTCCCAATATCAGAGCAGCAAGTAATGAAGAATATTGATTCATCCATTCCAGTTCAGCAAATAACAATTATATATGGTCTTTATAAAACTGCTAAACTACATGCCAATGCCTTATTGTTAATACTAGATATTGTAGTAATATCCTAATTACATTTTTCAGCAGTGCCAAAGCCAATGAACAACCTGGTCTTGGCTTTCTTGTCATTCAGCCACATTAAAGAGTTCCATGTATTAAAAACTGGTTTACACATTTTAAAACCACCTTGAATTAACGCTAAGATTTTCTACAACCCAGCCATGTCTACCCTGCTGTTCTAATTTCTGTACTAGATTAAACGTCATGATAAAGTAATTCATTGTCCATTATGGAATATATTCTTCATGAAATAGAATGTGGGAAGAAGAACTGAGGTAAGCTGATCCCAAATCCAAATCCAAATCCAAATCCTGCAGTATGAACTGGAACCATTTATTCCATGCAGAACTCCAGATTAAAACATCCTTAATATATGTCTATTCAGTTTCTTCATCAAGATATCCATCAAAGGGAAGCCCATTAGCTCCTCTGGTAATTGGTTCCTTGCCAAATTGTTATTTGAGCTACATGTCTTCCTAAGAGCAAGAATCTGCCTTCCTATAATTGAAGACTCCTATATTCTGGAACCACAGAGAACAGGTCACAGTCTTCTAGTGTATCCCCACCACTTCAATTTTTTGAAAAATATACCCAGGTCCTTCAATTTCTCCTCCTAAAACTTTATTTTCTCCCTAGCTGCTTTTTCTGAACTTTTTTCAGTTTGTCGTCTTCTTACCTTTCTAGAACTAGATAAAGTACTTGAGGTGCCCTATGACCAAATCAGAATAAAGTGGGATTATTACTTCCTGTGATCTGGAAGTTTATATTTCTGTTAATGCAAAGTATAACTGTGATTCCCAGTTGTACAGCCACAACACATATTCAGCTTGGCATCAATTGAAATTCCAAGATCACTTTCACACATACTGCCTCTCATCCTATGTCTGCGCATTTGATTTCCTTTTTTGTAAAAACAACAACAAAAATTTCACAATCATGTCTATTAAATGTCATACAATTATTTGAAATCCACTTACTAATCTATCAATATTGTTTTATTCAATCAAGCAATTTTATTTACGGCCAAAAGGCCCAAAAGCAAGTTATAAATATAACCTGAACTTGGCATTAGGTAAAACAATTTAACACATAAGATATTTAATAAATATTAAGTTTTATTTTTTCCCTGTCATCTGGAGTATTAGTTATTACACCTAATTCTGTGACATTTTCAGATCTGATAAACTTACATCTCTTAATAAAATATACTGTCCACTTTGATTCCTCACTCCACATTGATGAGTAACCATGAAAACTCACTGGCTGACTCTGAGCCAATCTTTTTCAATTCAACTGACCCTGCAAGATTGTTATGGGAAAAATTGAGGTGAGTATGCTATGTGTACTACCTTGGTTCCTGGGGGAAAGGAAGGATATACAGTAAATCTACTTAACTGGATAGACTAGGTAAACTGTTTAAACCTGGCTGGGAATCCACCTAATCATGTCATACAACCAATCCTTAATTAGCTTGCTAATCTAAATGTCATGGGGTAGTTTATTAAATACTAGGCCAAAATCAAGATTAAATTATGTTCACAATTTTTCAATAAACTACTGTGGAAGTTACCTGATAAACAACATAAGGTAACTTATGGTTTGGGAGGACATATTAAGTGATGTTAATTATTGCTTAACAAACAGAAAATATATTTGTGATATGAGTTCTCATATTCAGAATTGGATAGAATAATGATCTAGGTTTCCGTCACTCTGAAAAAGTAAACAGAATTAGATGGTTTTCCAAATTCAAGCACACCTAAATCATATGTGCTTTTCTGTGCAATTTCCAACCACCATAATCACTTGAATTTTGTTTGGAAAAATAGGGGAGGTTTGCATTTGTACTCACCCCACCATGCAAGTAGGCAATATCCAAGAAAGAAGCATAGCCCAATTCTGTAACGGAGAGTTGTAAGACAGAATGCCTCACCTCTTCATATTTCCAATACTCTAAGGAAGGTAAGGCACTATCATAAACATAGATGATGAATGTGGAATGTGGAATGTACTTTGTATCAGTACAAAGCTACTTAGTGATGCTGCTTTGTTACCTTTCATTCTCAGTGAGAAAGGTTTTAGATGTCAGAAGTTAGTGATCAGGTATGAGCCATCAAGTATGAGCCTCTTTAATTATGTTTTTACATTTACAATGCTAGTTCACGCAATGCATTCAGAAATGTATGGCTAGATTGTGGATTGCTTATGGACCTACAGAATTTTTGCCTGACCTAGTACAATAGTAAGTGGAATCTGGGGGAATGCCTTGTAGAAACACATGCCTTGTAGGGACACATCAGACACACATTCCTCAGAGGAATGTGATGGAGGAATCTTCTTATGTTGAAAGCCTGCTTAGATGCATTCTTTCCCAGTTCATACTTGTTGGTTTGATCCATGCCTGTCCTGGCTTCTCTGTGGGGGCCACAGGTAATGTAACTGTGGATCCAGGAGACTGTCAACCATTCTTTATGCAAGGATGTTTTGTTGGCAGCAGTGAATATTCCCAATGTACCCTGATTTTGCTACTCTTCAAAATTAATCTAATACCACAATGTGTAGTGTCACATTAGCCATTCGATTGCTACCATAGTTATTTATTATTAGCAGTGTATTGGCTTAGATACTATACAGAATGTGTGGCAATGTTTGACAATCAGTAGGCCTACTATGAGGGAAGACCAGCTGGAACTAGAAGTGAAATGCAATTTTGCTACCATGTTTAAACTACCATTGCCTGGCCCTCTAAAATCTCTGGCAATGAAAGTATACCAAAAGTATAGAGAACTCTACTTCAAAAGTCAGCTGAGTTCAGGTTTACATTTTTCACTAGTAGCTGAAATCCATCCATCTGAACCAGGTACAAAAACATATATTTAGAATACATGTCTGTCATCTTAACCTGCCCTTGTAATAATCTGCTACTCTTTCAAGGATACTCTACTGGTCCATTCTCCATTGATGGCATTCATCCCCCTTTTCTGTTATCTTCCTAATCTTTTATTTTCATCCACCTTACCAAGCATATTTGTTCTTCTTGTCCATCATCCACTCATATCACATGCCTAGGAAGTTTCTGCTTTTCGATCATTGCCTCAAAGGAGCAAACTGTTTTTATTTTATCCATGAACAACTGATGGCTTCTTCTTGTAGTTCCTGATACTCTTAGATTATTGAAACCATTCTCCAGTCCATATTTCAAAATGTCTGTCTTCTGACACTTTTTCTCAGTTGCCAGCTTCCGGCTGAATATTATTACTGCTTTAATTTTTCTGATGTTTGTTGGCATAGACATAACCTTATCCTTCATGAACTTGTCTGAGGATCTTTTCCCACTTGCGCTTAATTAGGGGTGTTTGAAGGTGGGGTCAAACAAGGCAAGATGGCAGTCTCAACGGTACAATTGAAGCTCTGTCTGTTTTCGAGTGCATCACATGGCATTCTTAAAAAACAGGCAGAGCTCAATTGTATTGCTTAAGCTGCTATCTTGACTTTTTTGACCACACCTTGTGGACTTCCTTGGCCCTAACCATAGAACAAACTTGCCCTGGTCACCTCTTTCTTCTGCTGTGTCCTCATAAGACTGCCTTCATCTCATTCCTGGGCCATGAGTGAAAAAGACAAGTCATCCTTAGCTGTATTAGTGTTAAAATATAGTGTTTTCCATCTTACGCTAGTAGCATCCAACAAGAGTGTAACATCTACCCATTATGCTGGAGGAAATGTCAGGGAGCCAGTAGCTAATGAGATCTGACCAGCACATTGACCAATTCACGCTCTTCCAGTCCTGATTGGCATCATCTGCCATCATCCAGATGCTGCTGCCCTGAAGAGCTGGATACAGCAGTACCATGCCAGCGATTTATCAGAACTGCATCCAGCAGTATAATAAATGCTTTAACTCTAAAGCCCTTTCTTAATTTGTGCAAGGCTGAAACAATGAAGGAAAGGGGCTACTCCCCCACTGTCTTCCAAGCAGCATGGAAGAATCTGCAGGGTAGCATTTGTCGCCAGCATAAATAAAGGGGTGAGAAATGCTAAATAAGACTGCTGCTTGTGACCCAGCTTTGTTTGGGACTCTGATTTCCTTTTTCAAAAACTTTATTAAGTTAACTTAATTAACTTAGGTTATGACTGAATGGAGCACAGGAGGAGGAGAGGTATAGGAATGACACTAAGATTATGGGGAGAGTCCTGCAGACCCACCTCACTCTTGTTACAGCTCCCACCATGACTGGGAGATGTTTTTCCCATCACTGGTGACAGGAGACTCAACCTATCACTTGGTCTGTCACACAAACACCTATTCCATACCATTCAAATACTCATGATATAGCCTACCAAACACACTGCAATATGCAAAACCAGGATATCAACACATCTGTGTGTCAACACAGAGACAATTGAGAGAATGGAGAGCTAAGCATTTTAATTCAGCAATAGAGAAAATGTCGAAGTCTGGCAATGCCTTCCTCCCTAGGATGAATCCCTTTACTTCTCCAGCACACGGCCCATCTTGAGCCCAGTAAAACAACCCTACATGCTGCTTTACAATCAACTGTAAATTCTCTAATCATGTTGGTTGACATTACTTTTGTCTTCATACTATTTAGCAGTAATCCAAATTCTTCACTTTTAATTTTTGTTTTCATAATGAGCTCTTCTAAGTCGTCCTTACCTCTAGAACTGTATTTCTCAACCTTGGCCATTTTAAAACGTGTGGACTTCAACTCCCAGAATTCCTCAGCTAGCATTGCTGGCAAGGGAATTCTGGGAGTTGAAGTCCACACATATTAAAGGTGCCAATGTTGAGAAACACTACTCTAGAATGTCTTTACCAGAAGCTCCTGCACCCACAACTCTCTGGTCCATGCCCACTAGGTTAAGGTGGTGTCCTCTGAGGCTGCAGGCACTAAAAGTGGTCCACAAACAGCTCTTCCATACACCAGGCTAGTTCAGATTTTCTCCCCCTCTTTTTTTCCATCTTCCTTTCAGAAGTAAAATAGGATAGCTTAAACAGCTGCAGTCAGATCCTTAGCTCACCCAGCAAGCTATCAATAGATCCTGATCTACCATGTGCCTACCCCAAATCTAGGCTGCATGATACTAGAGCTATAAATTGATTCACCCTAGAACTGTAATGGCTGTTGGGGCATCTAGAACTGTGGCTTAATTTCTAAGTAGATTTGTTCCATGAGAGCCAGCTTGGTTAGTGGTTAAGGCACCAGGCTAGAAACCAAGAGACCGGGAATTCTAGTCCTGCTTTAGGCACGAAGCCAGTTAGGTGACCTTGGGCCAGTCACTCTCTCTCAGCCCCAGGAAGAAGGCAATGGCAAACCACTTCTGAAATCTTGCCTAGTAAACTGCAGGGACTTGTCCAGGCAGTCACACAGACTCAAAGGCACTAAAACAAAAAACAAAAAAAAACCCCTCCATGATGCAGTTTTAAAGACTACTAAGGCTTCCAGGAGAGGAATTTTACAAGATGACATGCTCACAAGGATCCCGTTCTAAAAATTATCCCAAGATAAGAGTTTATAGGAGGAAATCTGAGGTTAGAAATCTTGCTTTCTGCAATTCACCGTGCCCTATTGCACTGCTCCTATATAGTCGTGAAGATCTGGATGAATTCTTTCCATAACATTACACAATAATAATTAAGCACTGGAAACAAGGCTGCAGCGGTACTAAAAAATAAAAAGTGAACTAGCCCTGGCCGCATATCCATCAATGATTTTGTAAGAGGCTCGAACTTAAGCACGATTTTGTAAGAGGCTCGAACTTAAGTACGGAGCCAGCTAACGAGCAATCCTCACACTTCGGGGCCAGAACACAAAATCAGGGCTAGGAGGGAAGAGAAATGGGATTTTCATGTTCGTTCCTTTTCCACCCCTGTGCGTGGGGTCTGCGTGTGTTGTGTCTCTGTATGTGGGAAAAGGTTCTGAGCCCAGTTCTCACCCTGCGCAAGGGTGTGCGCAAGAGTTTTAGGGAATAGTCAGGCGTGAGGTTTTGGGAGCGGTGGGGGAGCGCGAGTCCTGGCGGCGGTGGCGGCTGGAAGCGGTTAGGGGGTGGGTTGGGAGGCCTCAGCCAATGATACGGAGGGCCGCTCTCAGCTGGCAGGCATTTAAATGGCAGCTAGCGCGCTGCGTTCCCAAGTCAGCGGCAGGAGCCGAGCGCCTTACGCGGGAAGAGGAGCGGCGAAGCTTCGGTGGCCGTCACCCCCATAGGTGAGGGGATAGCGGGCAGGGTCCCGGCTTGGGCTCTGCAAGAGGGGGCAAGGCGCCGCATCGCAGAGGAGGAGGGACGAGCCTTACGCTGGTTTTTGGAGGAGGGCAACCGCATTACTTGCGACGTGATTCCGGGATTTGTTCTCGGAAGGAGAGTGGAGGAACGCGGGGAGAATTGAAGCGCGTTCTTGGCAGTTGTAAACCTCTGTATAAGACCCACGTAGCTTAACGGGGTTTGTTTCTAGAGGTAGCTATAGGATTTTCGCCTACGGCTCGGACGGGAAAGACTTACTGTAATTGGGAATCAGGCCTTTGAGAGTAATAGATTTATACCTGGTGTAAAATAGGCTCTTCTTTTCTTGAGTGCTAGGTGGAAGTTTTCAAACTGAGGCTCATGCACGCGAACCTCTCGGGAGAAGAACCTTGCTGGTTTTATCCCAGGGTAGCGCCACTGGGCAGCCTGACGGGGTTTTAGGAAATGCACTTCGGTGATTGTTGACTCGAGAGCAAGGGCTATTCCAGCTAAAGTAAGCGCGCACTGCGTGGCAGGACTTTTTTCCGTCTCTGGCCGACACAGTTCCCGCGCTCTGTAGTTTGGGGATGGTCGGTCGGCAGCCGCCGCCCCCGCCCCATCGAGCTTCGCTGGGCTGTTCTCAACGCGGTGCTGGCTCCGGCAGGCTTCCGAGCCCGCGCGCCTCACCCTGCGCCTGCCCGTTTACGAGGACGACGCAACGCCCGTAAACTCTGCCCTGAACAAATCCTGCGATTTGTTTTAAATCTGGCGTCTTCCGCGTCTCAAAAAGCGTTGCTCTGCGCGCTGGCAATTGAATTAATACACCGGCAGCTTGATTATGTAAATCACCTAGCATTGTTTACACTAGACTAGCGCTTGCTAGGAGTCGTGATGGGAGTAAGTTGCCTGGAGGAAGGCGGTGGGTGGCTAGTGTAGCCAAAGTGGGAGATTTGAGTAAAATATCTCGAAATAGGCTCTTTACGGAGCATTGCAAGCTAAAAGCTTGATTTCCAATAATTAGGTTCAGGGAGTAGTCGTCATGGGTAGCTGCGTAAAACTTTCCTGCTGTAGGCCGTTTACAGCTGCGACAATCCCTGGTTCGCTAGGTAGACGCCGCGGGGAATGAGAGGCTTCGCACAGGAGTCCCCGCGCATCTGCTTTCGACGCCGGTTAGCGAGCGATAAGCTGTCGTTGATGCAGATGTGCGAATTTGATAGATTTCAGTTGCCCGATACAGCAGCGCTTCCCTAGAAAGGTTGGAGGGAAGAACATCTAGACAGGAATATCCCTTTTGCGGACCCAAGGGAGTAGCTATTCCCGCACGCTGGCCTTGGATTTTGCAGGGCTTGTCCTAGATCAGTGTTTCTCAACCTTGGCAACTTTAAGATGGGTGGACTTAAACTCCAAGAATTCCTCATCCAGCAAGAAATAATCAGTAGTGAAGAAATACAGTGGTACCTCAGGTTATGAACTTAATCCGTTCCGTGACTCTGATCGCAACTCGAGTTGGTCGCAACACGAGGTAAATTTCCCCATAAGGTTCAATGTAAACTTATTCTTGCCAAGCCTGCTCTGCATTTTCTTTGGAGCCATGCTGACAAGCACACCAAAAACCTTCCAAACGCCACAAAACACACCACAAGCCTCACCGAACGTCTCCTTGCTACCGCGATCCCGCCCACAGGAAGCCGCGACCGCGTGGCAGCAGGGCAAATGGCCGCGGATCCAGTTCGTAGCTCGAGGCGGAGTTCACATGTCGAGGTAAATTTTTGGGGCCGGAGCTGGTTGTATCTCGAAAAATTCGTAAGGAGGGGCGTTCATAACCTGAGGTACCATTGTAATTGCAAAAATTAACTCCATGTTGCCATCACCTGGTCATCTGGATTTTGCACCCCAGTTTGGATAACCCTAGATAACTCATTATGTCAGCACCTTTTTTAAAAAATCACTCTAACAAGGGTTGCTGGGTACAGTACTACTGTGGAAAGGCTTGGAGGATTCTGTGTTGCCTCATCCACTCCAATATAGCACAGGCGATAGAATCCCAAGTGGATCAGAATGATTGGTGTATTTGGATTAAGACTTCTTGAAAAAAGATGTATAGCGCCCTTTAGTTAGAACTTAGAATGGAAGCACTAGCAACCTTCTATATGGAGAGACTCTCCTAGGCCCAGGTTTGGATCCAAGGCTTCTCTGGAAAACTCTTGCAGATTCTAGGGTAAGGGCTTGGGTGAGTTTGTATTATTTATGGGGCATTAAATCTGCAGAGTTTTACAGGAATGATAGACTCCATGGAGCTCAAAATCAAGATTCAAGAGGATGTTGATATATTAGAACATTGAACAAAACTAAGCAAGAGGAATTTCAGCAGAGACAAATGTGAAGCCCTACTTTGGGCTGGGAAAAAATTAGTACATAGGGGGAACCATACTAGGCAACAGTACAGGCAAAAAGGATCTGAACATCTTGGTGGATCTAAACACGAACCAATAGCATGATGCAGCTAAATAAAAAAGCACATGCAGTCTTACAGTCACTATAGTGTAGTGCAGAGGTCAAGAGAAGTCATCATTACTCCCTGTTCTGCACTGGTAGACTGCTCTTGGAATATTGCATCTAGTTCTGATCACTGCAGTTTAGAGGAGACATTGAGAAATGGGTGTGTCCAAAGAAGAGTAACCAAGACGATAAGGAGCTTGGAAAGAAAAACTCATGAGGAATGTTTGGAGGTGTTGGATATGTTTAGCGTGGAAAAAAGACTATAGGGAAATATGATAGGTGTCTTAAAGTATCTGATAGCTGCCCTCCAGAAGATGAGGTAGATGCCAGGACAATAAACTGTGGGTTAAAATTGCAGGTTAGTAAATTTTGGTTGAACATCAGAAAAAACATTTGAGAGTAAGAGTGGTTCAACCATTGGAGATTGAGAGGTGGTGGACTCTCCTTCACTGGAAATGATCAAACAGAGGCTGGATGGCCATCTTTTGAGGATACTGTAATAGTGGACTCTTGCACTAGGACTAGATGATCTGAAAGATATCTTTGAGCATTTACATTCTTTTATGTTTATTTCTGTCTCTTAAAGCCAATATAAGTGTTGAACTTGGATTGAGGGGACCCAGAATCAAGTTTCTATCATATCACAGTGTTCACTGGTGATCTTGGATTAGGTTAGGATGAAAGAGAGAATAACTATCTCATACAATTGCTACTGGAATAAAATTGGGGGAGAACTCTAAGCTGCCTTGACCTCTCAGAGGAAAGAAGAGATTTAAATAATTTCCTTGGTAAATGAATTAGAGTCCAAAGAGTATATCAATTGAATGAGTTTCCATAGGCTACATTAAAATGCCTATATAGCATTCTATAATATTTATTGTGGAGAGCCAGTTTGGTATAGTGGTTAAGGCACCAGGCTAGGATCGGGGAGACACTGAGTTCTAGTCCCACCTTGGGCACAAAGCCAGCTGGGTGACCTTGGGCCAGTCACACACACTCAGCCCTAGGATGGAGGCAAGGAAACCCCTCCCAAGAAAACTGTAGGCACTTGCCCAGGCAGTTGCCAGGAGTCAACATTGACTTGAAGGTACTAAAACAAAAAACAACCCCCCTGCCCCTTTATTAGGTATTGTCCCACAGCAGAAGGGGAATCTTTATGCATGCTTATAATTTAATGTGGAATCAAGACCTTACATTCTTTGCTCTCTTGGTAGAATGTTAGTGTTTCAGTAGATTTTTTAAAGCTTCAGCCAGTCTTTCTGCTAAGAAATATAAACTCTTTTTTTTATGACACTGTAGTCTCCCCACTCCATGTCCACAGGACAGATCTGTGACTGAGATTTGCAAATCAGTTCATATTGAGTCTGCATGCAAGAGGATGTAGGCATTAACAACCACCCTTTAGGATTCTTCTCTATGAGAAGTTATGACTCTTTAATTAAAAAGGAAAAGTTGAAAGAAGGAACAAGACTGCAGGCTTGCAAGGATAGTACTATGGAACCCAAAAACTTCCAATTGTGACCATGCCATTATTGTGTTTGACTCTGCTTTGTATCTCAGCATGCTGTTGCTAGTTTATCAATTGTTCTGGAGAACTTTAATGTGTTTTAATTTTTACTGTGCTGAATAATTTATTATTTTTAGGCTTTTCAATATTCAGTTATTCATAATGAATAGTCTACTGAAAAATTATCTCTGACACTTATAAATCCTTGTTTACTTAATTGTATCCTACTCTTTTATACATAGGGAAGAACAAAAAAGATAAAATAATTTTTTCTCTAAAATGTGTGTGTGTATGTATATATATAAATAAATAAAATAAAGCATTTTAGGGAAAAGGACCAGAAGGCAGCAGGGGTGATAGATGTAGCAGTGCCAAGTAACAGCAACATCAGGAAGAAGGAGTATGAGAAGCTGGAGAAGTACCAGGGCCTGAAGGAGGAACTAGAGAGGATGTGGAAAGTAAAGGCCAAAGTGGCCCCAGTGGTGGTAGGAGCACTTGGGGCTGTGACTCCTAAGCTGGGAGAGTGGCTCCAACAGATCCCAGGAACAACTTCAGAGCTCTCTGTCAGAAGAGTGCAATGCTAGGAACAGCTAAGATGCTGCGCAGAACCCTCAAACTCCCAGGCCTCTAGTAGAGGACCTGAGATTGAGGAGGACAACATCCACCCATAGGGGTGAGAGGAGATTTTTTATATATATAAAATAAAATTTAAAAAAAGCATGCTGGCTGGGGAATTCTGGGAGTTGAAGTCCACACATCTTAAAGTTTCCAAAGTTGAGAAAAACACATACACACATATATACACACACACACTAATTGTCATTGACATTGTGTCTTCTGACTTTGATGTCACAAACTCAAGCAAAATAGAGGATAATCATATCACTCTAATATATTCCCTGGCAAATTTGTAACCAAACTGATGAAAATAACTCAGTTGTATCCTATCTGTGAACAATCCATGTCATCTAGTTAGGACAGAAGCAAAGATGAACGAAGGATTCCTTTTCTGGCCCAGTAAAGAAACTCTCATCCAAATTACAATCTCCTCCTCCCTTTCCTATTCTCAGTGTAAGTCTATCAGTCTACAAGACTGAGTGTATATTAGGTTCATTTTAGGGAGTGACTCAAGTACTACTATCCAGTTCAGGGAGTCTTAATAACAAGAATGACAACTGATGAGAACATTAGCTTAAATCTAGAAGAAGCTTCTTATTTCAGGACAGTAAAATACCGAGGTGGGGGTAGGTAGGTAGGTGGTCTACCCTGGGTGGAGGCAATAAGGAGGTTGCTGCTGAAGACACAAGGAGGCAAGTTGTTGCCCCTGTGCCGATCTGTTGTATGGCTGTCAGAAGGGGAGGGGGGAATTGTGCCTTCAAGTTAGTTTTGATCCTTGGTGACCCCCCCTGCAGTTTTCTTGGCAACATTTTTCCGAAGTGGCTTGCCAGTTCCTTCTTCCTAAGCCCAAGAAGAAGTGACTAGGCTAAGATCACCCAGCTGGTTTTGTGGCTAAGGTAGGACTAGAACTCAGCCTCCTGGTCTTTAATCTGATGCCTTAACCACTACCCCAAACTAGCTCTCAGCAATTAATGTTGATTGATTGATTATACCTTTCCTAGCATTAGAATCTTCTCCAGAGAGCTAGGTCTTCACATAATGTGTCTGAAGTGGGTGGGCGGGTGTTAAAATATGCTAGGTATGTCACTGATTCAGGAGTTTGTAAAAGGCAGGTGGGCCAGGGATCTAATGGGTATCAAAGTGCACACTCATGTATTTTATCTGTTTTGGGGGGACAGGGATGGAGGGGGAGGGGGAGTGAGCCAGCTTGTGTAGCTTTGTTTATCTCTGCTACATGTTATATTTTTTATTTATCATATTTATATATCCATTTCACATAAAGTGACTTATATTGCTGTAA
The DNA here is from genome assembly GCA_030867105.1 of Liasis olivaceus. Taxonomy (NCBI): domain Eukaryota; kingdom Metazoa; phylum Chordata; class Lepidosauria; order Squamata; family Pythonidae; genus Liasis; species Liasis olivaceus. The sequence continues at coordinate 58,810,705 of CM061349.1, forward strand.
AGAATCTGGGCTGTATCTAAAGCTCTTATAACTTGCTGGAGAAATTAATAAAATGGAATTGGAATTCCAGTGACTACTTTATCTGAATTCTAATGCTTACTCTGCATCTTAAGAACTGGCCGAATTCTGGATCACTGAGGATGTGGTTTAAAGCCATTGGGGATCTTTTGGGCTTGTCAGGTATTTGGGGGTTTAATCAAGTACTTGAATATATCTCAATTCATGCCAAGTCATTTTAGGACTATATATGTGTCCTGGATTTTCTTTCCTAGATCTTTCTCTTTCTACAGAGAATCTTTGTGTGATATCTATTGATTATGGTCATTTCTCACTCTGTTCCTTTGGAATCTATCAGAGTTTGTGCCTCTTTGGTTAACATGGTCATGCTATAAATAAATGCAGTCTGCTTCTTACTAAAGAAACTCCTGACTTGGAGTTTGATGTCATGTAAACCAGGTCAGGAGTGTAAAAATCTACCAACTGAACTTTTTCCCCCAATATCAGGGATTTACTACAGTGTATCATAAGCATGAGATTCATATGCTGAGAATCTAGCATTACTTGCCAACTATAATTTATGAGTATTTGCCAAAGGCCATATGTGGATTATTTTGGCCTATGTCAATCTGAGAAAACAAAAGTTTTGAAATTTCTCAAACAAAATTAAGTAATTACATCCTAAAAGTAGCATGTAAAATAATAGGAAAGTTATGGCCTAGCCTGACTGGAGGCCAAGAAGTGCAAAACAATGATGGTACTAGAATAAACATTAATTTTGCCCTTTTGTTTAGATTCTTCAATATTTTGGGCTCAAAACTATTGCATTTAATTATGGAGTTAAACTCTGTCTTACTGTAGCAATATTTTTCCCAAAATTGATGACCTGAACTTAATTGTTTAAAGTCAGTTTTGCTCAGAGGAAACTCATCTTCAAGGCAATAGGCTTGGCAACCACATTTTTGTTTTCTTTCTGCATTTTCCTAAGTGAAGATGTTCCAGTATTTAAGAAAATCTATTCATCATAGTGGCATAAAGTGGCAGTCTTTCATTAGTCATCAATGCTACACTGGTCATTGGTTCCTGTTGGAGCCATGGGACCTAGGATCCAAACTAAGTATAATATATTATGCTTTCTTCCTTGAAATAAGTATTTTTTTCTTTTTCTAGATTCCCAACAGATCTAAGCAGTGTATACAAGGAAAGGTTGAATTGTTTTGCTCCTGTTGGAATCGTAATCTGGGCAAGCACCAGTAGATAGAGGAGCCACAGCCCATATTGGAATTTCAGTGGGAGCAAATATTTGAAGCTCTCATGCCATCATCCTAACCCCGTTTGCTCATTTCTTTTCTCCACAACTCCAAACTGTCAATTTGGAAAAGAAAAACTATTGTAATCAAGTAGAAGTTATATTAATGCTCCATGTAGTCTGGCTCTAATTTTCTCCAGGGTCCTGTTATATAATAGATAGCTGGTATTAACTTTGTTTTTCTTTAACTAGATTTTCCTGGAAATTGAGTTTCCATGTTTTCTTGAAATCCATTCAGTTCAGCCACACATCCCTTATTGTGAACGTATCACTGAGGCTGGCAATTAAATGTGTTGAGTGATAATTGTGCTACTCCAAACTTAGTGTCTCCCAATTTATGGAATCTGAATCTGGATGAGTAGTGAAAAAAGCTGAGATAGATGTTTCCTTTGCAGAGCTTTTAAAGAAATGAAAGCTCTTGAAGAAGGTTTTAGCGTGAAAGCATTGGGCTTCATTTAAAATTTCATTTCACTTGAACTCCTTTCTCTCTTTTTGGTTTGCTTGGTGTTACCTGGTTTTTGTTTACATTTTTAAAAAACAACTGCAACTATAGGACTCAGCTGAATAGAGTAACCTTGGCTGGAACACTTAATGCTGTGTTTATTTGTTGCAGTTTTTATTCATGTAAGCATTCAGAATTTGCACCTCTGATTTGACTTGGATAATAAAGTCCAGTATATTATTGTTGGGGGGACGCGGTGGCGCAGCGGCTTAATGACGCTGAAAGTGCTGGCCAGAAATGGCTGAAAGCTTCAGCGGTTCGAGTCCAGCCTCGCGTTAACAAGGTGAGCTCTTGTTTCTATACCCGCAGCTTCTGCCAACTCAGCAGATCGAAAACGTATGTGAGTAGATAAATGAGGACTCTCACTCCGGTGGGAGGAAAAATGCTGGCAGCAGCTCAACAGAGAGAGACGGGACAAGTTGCCGGTAAAAGCGCGAAAACCGCGCTCGTCCGAAAAAGGGGCGCGAAGCAACGGAAATCCCGCCTCCTGTGCTGCCAGCTGGGCTGACGCTCTAGGAATTAGGCTCTGGCAAAGTCTAATTCCGAAACTAGAAAGATGCAATTGCCTTGAAAACCGCTAGGGGGCGGTCACTGCAGGGTCAGTAATGACTGTTAAGCAGATTAAAAAAAAAAAAAAGTATTATTGTTAGTAATAGTGGTATAAGTAAATTAAGTTTCAGTCCAGCTGCTGAATTTCCCTAGCACAGAAAATCTCTTTGTAGCTTTGTGTATACTTTTGGGTTGATGCAAAGCGACCTCATAATATTCCGTATTGTATTCCTAGAATGGCTTGCACAGTTTCTGCTGTTGGTGTCCTCCTTTTGTTTGGTCTTCTGCTGCCCTCTGGAGAGGGCAGCAGGAGGAACCGTGGATCACAAGGAACCATCCCTTCTCCTGACAAAGACCAGCCCAATGACTCTGAACAGACCCAGCAGCTACCACCAGGCTCCAGACCCCGCGGGAAGGAGAAAGGCAAACCTCCATCTACTGAAGAGGTGCTGGAATCAAGCCAAGAGGCATTGCATGTCACGGAACGGAAGTACCTGAAAAGGGATTGGTGCAAAACACAGCCACTCAAGCAAACTATCCATGAGGAAGGCTGCAAAAGCCAAACCATCATTAACAGGTTCTGCTATGGCCAGTGCAACTCATTCTACATCCCGAGGCATTTCCACAGAGAGGAAGGTTCCTTCCAGTCATGCTCCTTCTGCAAACCAAAGAAATTCACCACCATGTTGGTTACACTGACCTGCCCAGATCTGCAACCTCCAACCAAGAAAAAGAGGATCACACGAGTTAAAGAATGCCGCTGTATATCTATAGACTTGGACTAGGAAGTGTCATGGAGGATATTCTGCCCGCCAGTGCATTTCCTCCTTCAATCCAGGGGTCTAAACCTCTTTAGGTATGTCCAAATGGGACATGAATCAGAGAGGATCACAGCAAACAGTATGTGTTATTCTTGTGTAAGTGTGAACTTCAGCTTTGAACATAAGTCATTTGGAGTGTGTCTTAGGCTCAGTAATTCACTAATTCACCCATGTGCTGGAATTCTGCACTTGCAGTTCTCCTCTTTTGCCAGAATCTGCCATTGACTGTCTCATGATAATCAGTAACAGTATTTGTTGTTAGATTGGAGGCATTGATTCCCTTCAGATTTAGTTACGTTCTAAGGAAAATGTGGAAAGGAATGCATTAGTTGCAGAGAGTACTTAATAAATAATACAGTTATGATGGAGAAGGCAGCTTGAATCTGATCACCTTTATTTGGATGGTGAACAGCCACTTCCTAGAGCTAATAAGGGAAAACACACAGGGAAGGCAGAAAATGAACGGGGAAGAGAAAAGCGATGTACATAACCCTTTAGATACCTTGAATGTTATTTCTGATGGCATTTCTCAAGTACACAGCATCTTTCATGTACCATATATACTTGTGTATAAGCCCATCTGCTGATAATCCAACCCTCGAATTTTTAACCAAGATACCATGAAAAATGTCCCACCCATGGATAAGCTGACCCTTGAAATTTTTGTATGTTTTAATTTTCACAATTGGCTTAGCCATAGGTAGCATATTTTTTCATGGTATTTTGGTTAAAATTTCGAGGGTCTGCATATTCGCAGATGGGCTTATATGGGATATACAGATACTTTAAAAGCACTGAGGGGAAAACCTACCATATATACTTGCAGATAAGCCCATCCGTGGATAAGACAAACCCAATTTTTGGGGTGAATTGGCACCTAAAATTCTCAGCTTATCCGTGAGTATATATGATAATCTGTTTTTAGAACCCATAACTCTTGATTGCACAGTTACTCTTTTTTAAGGCAACTTGTCTTACATGTACAGGTGAAACTTGAAAAATTAGAATATCGTGCAAATGTTCATTTATGTCAGTATGGCAACTCAAAAGGTGAAACCAATATATGAGATAGACGCATTACATGCAAAGCGAGATATGTCAAGCCTTACTTTGGTATAATTGTGATGATTATGGCGTACAGCTTATGAAAAACCCAAATTCACAATCTCAGAAAATTAGAATAGTGTGAAAAGGTTCAATATTCTAGGCTCAAAGTGTCCCACTCTAATCAGCTAACGAATCCATAACACCTGCAAAGGGTTCCTGAGCCTTTAAATGGTCTCTCAGGCTGGTTCAGTAGGAATCACAAGCATGGGAAAGACTGCTGACCTGACAGTTGTGCAGAAAACCATCATTGACACCCTCCATAAGGAGGGAAAGCCCCAAAAGGTAATTGCAAAAGAAGTTGGATGTTCCCAAAGTGCTGTATCAAAGCACATCAATAGAAGGTTATGTGGAAGGGAAAAGTGTGGTAGAAAAAGGTGCACAAGCAGCAGGGATGACCGCAGCCTGGAGAGGATTGTCAGGAAAAGGCCATTCAAAAGTGTTGGGGACTTTCACAAGGAGTGGACTGAGGCTGGAGTTAGTGCATCAAGAGCCACCACACACAGACGGATCCTGGACATGGGCTTCAAATGTCGTATCCCTCTTGTCAAGCCGCTCCTGAACAACAAACAACGTCAGAAGCATCTTACCTGGGCTACAGAAAAAAAAAACTGGTCTGTTGCCCAGTGGTCCAAAGTCCTCTTTTCTGATGAGAGCAACTTTTGCATCTCATTTGGGAATCAAGGACCCAGAGTCTGGAGGAAGAATGGAGAGGCACACAATGCACGATGCTTGAAGTCCAGTGTAAAGTTTCCACAATCTGTGTTGATTTGGGGAGCCATATCATCTGCTGGTGTTGGTCCACTGTGCTTCATTAAGTCCAGGGTCAACGCAGCCATCTACCAGGAGGTTTTGGAGCACTTCATGCTTCCTTCCGCAGACGAGCTTTATGGGGATGCTGACTTCATTTTCCAGCAGGACTTGGCCCCTGCCCACACTGCCAAAAGTACCAAAACCTGCTTCAATGACCATGGGATTACTGTGCTTGATTGGCCAGCAAACTCGCCTGACCTGAACCCCATAGAGAATCTATGGGGCATTGCCAAGAGAAAGATGAGGGACATGAAACCGAACAATGCAGCAGAGCTGAAGGCCGCTATTGAAGCATCCTGGTCTTCCATAACACCTCAGCAGTGCCACAGGCTGATAGCATCCGTGCCACGCCGCATTGCGGCAGTCATTGCTGCAAAAGGGGTCCAAACCAAGTACTGAGTACATATGCATGCTTATACTTTGCAGAGGTCCGATATTGTTCTATTTCCAATCCTTGTGTTATTGATGTCATGTAATATTCTAATTTTCTGAGATTGTGAATTTGGGGTTTTCATAAGCTGTACGCCATAATCATCACAATTATACCAAAGTAAGGCTTGACATATCTCGCTTTGCATGTAATGCGTCTATCTCATATATTGGTTTCACCTTTTGAGTTGCCATACTGACATAAATGAACATTTGCACGATATTCTAATTTTTCGAGTTTCACCTGTATGTTGACAACTATTATATGTGCATATATGCATCCTTTCCACAGCCACACACTGGCCTATGTGGTTCAGTTTACACAGCAAGCAAAACATTGCAATAATCATTTACAAATACAGCAGATTTACAGTTTAAAGGGGGGCAGACTCTAAAGATTCAACCTTGCTAATGCTTCTCACCTTTCCTCAACCTGTTGTGAGTGGAATTTGCAGGAGTTAAGATAATGAATATTTTTGAAGGTGAATATGGCTAAAGAAGAGCTTCTTCCATGCTGTGATTATGACAGATGCATTATCTTACTAGAGGACCCCATCTGTAGACAATCAGATTCCTGCCATTCCATGTAGCTCTTAGTCATTTGAGACAGAAGGGATGACAGAATATGCCAGCTATACTTTTATGATTTTTTTCCCCAATTTGTGAAGGTATTTGTGTAGACCAGTGTTTTTCAAGCTTGGCAACTTTAAGATACATGGACTTCCCCAACCAACATGCTGAATGGGGAATTCTGGGAGTTGAAGTCCATGCAACTAAAGTTGCCAAGTTTGAAAAAACACTGGTGTAGACCCTTAAATCATGGATGAATACATGCAGGATGTAGCTCTCAGTGAGCTTCTGTGTGGCATTCAGGTAGCCAGCTTCCTTCCGTGCATAGCTGGCAGCTGGAAACCATGACATCCAGGAAGCTGCACTGGGGAAGAGAGTCTGCCTTCAAGACAAACTCTTCCCTGCAGTGTAGCTCCAAAGCTGACTGGTGATCTGCTGAAGTGGTGTTAATGCTATATCTTTTAATTGCTATAGTGCTAGAAATATAGTAGCTACAGTATTGTAATGGAGTACCTAATGCTGTCAGCTGCTATGGAATATTACTGCTTCCTTACTGACAAGAAAGTAGCAAACTTAAGCAGTGTTGCTCTGTGTGTGGGTGGGTGTGTAGCTGCAGTCTGGTGTCTGATATGGTCATCAGAACTGAAATACATGTTGAGGAACAAGTGATATTAGAACAGAACCAGATAAATTTCCTCCCAATTAATTTGGAATTTATGTGGGAACCAAATGGCTTCTAGATCCAACACGTTCTTTATCTCTAGTTGCTTTTTTGTATGTGGGAAAGAGTGCCAAGAATGTGCTCCAAGACTTTGAAAGAAACTCTGATCTTTGTTAAAATCAGTGACAATTGTGTGGCTGCCTAGAAGACATCTGGTGACATTTCTGCCTCATTAAACTGTTGAAGCTGTGGTCTACTGCCTACCAATGCATTTAAGATGAAACTTTCAAGCAGTAACCGGTCTTTATGGTATAGTCCATTGCTTGCTTCTCCCTCAGCTTTACGATGAATGATGCTTATTACAATGTTATAGCATAACCACGTATTTATCTGTATTCTGGAAATGTAGACTGGATGGGGAAGCTACCAAATGCCACCACATTAAGCACAGATATATTAACATGACTTGTATTTAGAAGCCACAGTGATCAGTTATTTTTTTAATGCAGTAATAATTTACAGAACAGCTGAGGGTACAGACCATCTACATTAAGCACTTCATCCAGCCATTAGCTGAGGCCTATATCTAGCTATGTGTCCGCATTATCTGCGATGCTAAAGCACCCTTTTCTGTGTATCTTATCTCTGGACTGGGGAACTAGTATCCACTTGAATGCTTTCTGACTTCATATATATGAGATACTCTAATATGCCAGTTCATACTAGGACATCCATTGCATCATATCCTCAGGCTTCATTTTTTGCAGGTGATTGTTAAAATATGCTACAACAGATATTTTCCACTGTGTGGAATTTGAACAGTTAAGTAGAAAGATATTTAATGGCATTGCCATGTCTGTAGGATATGAGTGTTGCCTAATTCTGAGCATGTATTTAGGTGAACAACTTCCCTTTCCTTTTTGAACTGTTGGAAGCTTGTGCTAATTTTTGCTTTTCTTGCTGCTTTTGTTACATAGGACACAAAGCAATTCAACTTTCTGAATAGGGCTATTTTGAAATAAGACTTGCCAAGAATATGAGGTACTAATACAAAGGTCCTGGCTCTCTTTATAAACATCAGCACATTTTCAAACAAATGTAGATTCTATGAAGATCTTTTTTTAAGAATGCTTTTTCTTAAGTAAAACAACAGTACAAGAATTGATTTGTTGTACATAGAATTTGAAGTAAACCCTTAGATATTTAAATGTGATTCTTTTTAAAAGTAAAGAACCAAAGCTGATATTCCTTCCTGTAGAACTTCACAATGCAAATGTTGGTTTTAAAAATAAACTTTATGTTATAAACTAATGAGTACCTGGATATAATTTATCTTCACCAAAAAATACATTATTGTTTCAGACTACTTCTGTTTTTTGTGCCCCCTGGATTGTAGGTGAATGTGTATTCTGAAAGGAAATTCATATTGTTGTTTTCTTGAATTTTAAGGAAAAATGCAGATCCAAAGGACTACTTTTTAGCATATCTAGCATTCATACTGCAATGAGGACCTTAAAGCTGTTTACCTCAAGTCACTTTTTTTCAGCTCTAGGGTTTGTATTAAGATCTGGAAAATGTGGGCTTACTGACCGCTTTATAACATGTAGAACAATCTCTGTCCAGCCTCTCTCATATATTGGGGAGATACTGATTTCAAATGACTGGTTTTTGTATTGCTTTGAAGTTATTTTCTTCCCTTCCAAGTTTGGGTTCACTTTAAATATAGATGACTTGGAACTCCATTTCCAAGGGTGAAATTTCATTTCATTTCAAATCCTGAATGAACCTAATTTCCTGAAAGTAGAGTCAAATTCCTTACACCAGGGATAAGTGTGGCTGATTATCAGGAGTGAAATTTGCTCCAAAAAGTCAGGAGGGTTTAGTAGATAGAGTATAGGTCTGGGACTTGAGCGGCCTCCAGGTCCATATCCTCAGTTGACGATGGATTTCACTGGATGACTTTGGACTAGTCACTATTTTTAAGCCCAACATCTTAACCCTAATTATGTTAGGATAAAAATGAAAAGTGATCCATTAATGCTGCCTTGAAATGTAGGAGATACATAGTAGGAAATAATTACCCTTACCTGTGACTCTTTAGTTCTGCAAATTCTCTTTCTACAGTTATACCAGATACCAGATGTAAGTCTTGGATTTCTCAAAGAGTGAGGTGACATTCTGCTAAGTGCTGTCTATTCCTTATCTTAAAGGTTAGAGCACCTGACATGCTTTCATGTAGCAAGCATGAACATAGATTCAGCCTGTACCTATCACTGAGATTGTGAGCCAGAGTCCAGTTTTCACAGAGCTACCCAGTTTATCCCGTAAAATCTTTCCTGCTCTTGGCGTATTATGGAGGATGTTTTAATCAGTATCTTCTCTTGCAGATTTGAAAGACTGGCTGCATTAACCTTATTCTTGAATTAACCCATTTTCTGGGTTTGCACAGTGCATAGAGACAACCAGACAAATTGGGTTCAACACAATATATTAACCTACAAAAAGCCTAAGCAAGGTTAACACTAAATTTTGTACTAGGCCTGATCTAGGTCAACATGTTACATGAACACAGCCAATGCAGTTTTAAAAGGGCATGTTTGAACAAAAGTTATATTTAAGTTTCTTGCCAAGTATTTAAGTTCATGTCCTGATAAGCAGTATGGAGAAGCACACTCCTATTTAAGAACTCAGTACCTGTGGGATTTCTAGCATGTGTAACCTAACCCTATGCTCTGGAGTATAGTGCATGTGTTGACTCTGCTCCCTCTCCGTCTGACACATGGTATCAGTTTGAAAGAGGCTACATTTATAGGCACAGGATTTCTCCACAGATGTGGGCATGCTGGTCAAAGTGTCCATCCCAAGAGAACCATATATATACTTACATAGGCTCTGTCTGACAGATATGGGTTCTCCAGCAGGCACAACACTCAGATACATTGATATCTAAGAAGACTGCAGTTTAGTTTCATGCATTTGGTACCCAAGTGAACTGTCTACCTAAAACCATAGAGGGCAAACTAGTAGGTGGGCAAGTCAGTTTATCCTCATAAGAGCCCATAATTATTTATCTTTATGGGCAAACAGTTGGCTCAGCCATACAGACGCTATCTTAATTTTCAACTCGGTGAGGAATTACTTTTCCTCACCCCATCTGTACCCAAATCCAGCAACTATGGAGATTCATAATATTTGAAATCTGGTTAGCTTGATCTGAACAAGATCTGGTGACTTTTATAAGGCTCCACATTAGCGTAAGTGGAATGCTTAGCTGAGTTTTGATACTGGGGTCTGTACAGTGGCAACTGTTTCTTGATGTTGCTTTTGTTGTTTTTCCCATGATGTTGGAACCCATTTTTTATACCATGCCTTTTCTTACATAATCATAAGAAGATGTGAAAGACAAATACATTGACATAAAAGGAGAGTGATTAAGTCAAAGAGAAACTTGTCTAGGAGGCAATATGCTTTGGCTCTTTTATCTTTTGTGTGATACAGATGTAAGTCTCATCATTTGGGGATGAATCAGATGGAGCAGAACATATGTAGGAGACTCTAACCAGAACACTTTCATTTGTTTTTTAAGTTATAAGTCAAATAAATATTAACAATGCAGGGCCAAGGAACAAAATGGCAAACAGATGCAGTCGGTAGGTATGCTGGCTACTGCTTTACAATACTGTCAGAAAATTCTTATGCAAGATGAAAATAACAAGAGGCTTTCTCCTGCAATGTGTTCAGAGCTCTGTCTCTCACTGCTGACATGCTAACTGCCAGCTGTTACATAAATAATTCCATAAGTAATGCACAGAGATCTTTGACACGGCAGTCCAACATTTTAACGGCGAAAGGACATGGCCACAGTATGCAATGGTGGTGGTAGGGTGCAGGCCTAGCCCATATAACTAACCCTCATCACCTTTGTTTCACTGCATAAATGATAGCCAAACCCTTTTCCTGTTATGCATGAAGGATGGTTCACACACATTGCTTATTTTAAAGTATGTATTGGTATACAGGGAGTGTTTTGGTTGCACACAAAATACAATATAGTGGAGCAGTGAAGTCTTCAAGAGAGGAAACGGCTCCAGCTCAAGGTCAAGCGCATGTTTTGCAAGCAGATCTCAGGCACTGTAACTGACCTCTCAAACTATAAGGATTAAGTAATAATTGAGGGGGGAAACCTGGTGAGCCATGGTTAGCCAGGCTAGATAAATCCTACAAGCTAGGCTTTAGCAGTACGTGAACCGAGAACTACCGGATGTACAAGCTGGGTTTCGAAGAGGCAGAGGAACTAGAGATCAAATTGCCAACATTCGCTGGATCATGGAGAAAGCACGAGAGTTCCAGAAAAGCATCTACTTCTGCTTCATTGACTATGCAAAAGTCTTTGATTGTGTGGATCACAACAAACTGTGGCAAATTCTTAAAGAGATGGGGATACCAGACCACCTTACCTGTCTCCTGAGAAATCTGTGTGCGGGCCAAGAAGCAACAGTTAGAACCGGTCATGGAACAACCGATTGGTTCAAAATAGGGAAAGGAGTACGACAAGGCTGTATACTGTCACCCTGCTTATTTAACCTATATGCAGAGTACATCATGAGAAATGCCAGGCTGGAAGAATCACAAGCCGAAATTAAGATTGCAGGGAGAAACATCAATAACCTCAGATATGCAGACGATACCACCCTAATGGCAGAAAGTGAAGAAGAACTAAAGAGCCTCTTGATGAGGGTGAAAGAGGAGAGTGAGAAAGCTGGCTTGAAACTCAACATTAAAAAAACTAAGATCATGGCATCTGGACCCATCAATCCCTGGCAAATAGAAGGGGTAGAAATGGAAGCAGTAACAGACTTCATTTATTTGGGCTCCAAGATCACTGCAGACGGAGACTGCAGCCATGAAATTAAAAGACGCGTGCTCCTTGGGAGGAAAGCTATGGCAAACCTAGATAGCATATTAAAAAGCAGAGACGTCACCTTGCCGACAAAGATCCGCATAGTCAAAGCTATGGTTTTTCCAGTAGTAATGTATGGCTGTGAGAGCTGGACCATAAAGAAGGCTGAACGCCGAAGAATTGATGCCTTTGAACTGTGGTGCTGGAGAAGACTCTTAAGAGTCCCCTGGACTGCTAGGAGGTCAAACCAGTCAATCTTAAAGGAAATCAACTCTGATTGCTCATTGGAAGGATTGATAATGAAGCTCAAGCTCATATACTTTGGTCACCTAATGCAAAGAGAGGACTCTTTGGAAAAGACCCCGATGCTGGGAAAGATGGAAGGCAAAAGGAGAAGAGGACGGCAGAGGATGAGATGGCTAGATAGCATCACTGAAGCAATGAGCATGAAATTGAGCAAACTCAGGGAGGCAGTGAAAGATAGGAAGGCCTGGCGCAATATGGTTCATGGGGTCACGAAGAGTCGGACACGACTTAACGACTGAACAACAACAACTCTAAACAAACAGCCTGATCTGGTGTGAAACAGCTTGCAATTCAATATGGTTCAGTCAGGGGTGTCTGCAAGGCTGTCAACAGCATCAAAATAGCAAGCATGACCACTGGATTGAAGCCCCACCCCTTTTTAGCTTGCATCATGCAAACACATGAAGGGTGGAGGGGCAGTTGCCCTGGTTGCACCCATCATTATGGATTTGTACAACATGCAAGACCACAGAGTGATAGTCTAGACTGTGTTTCAGTGTATTTTGCAAACACAACCACTCACCCATGAGTGAAAAGGCTTAGAAGAGTTTGATTCTTTTTGCCATTCATAATGCGGCTACAAATTCTGCACTTCTTAAAGGTATAGGCATACACGTTCCCTCTAGCTTTTCTTATGAACCAGAGGTCAGCAACTCTTTCAAGCAGGTGAAAAAAATTAAAATGATTTTAATGCATTTACTAATAAAGTAAAATATTTTAAGTTAAAAAGTTAAAATTTTAAAAAGGCCAAGATCTCTTATGAGAAGAAAAGGTATTGTGAGTTTTGGCTGTCTCAGATTTCAGTCTTTTTAAATATTTTTAAACAGGCATTCACAAGTATGTTGCTGACTCCCATCACAAACAAAGGAAACTAAGAGAGCAACAAATGGTATTAGCACCATAATGATCAGGAAGAATTTTGGTTAGTTTTAGTTAAAGAAAACAATTCTGATATTGTTCTTATGAAACTTCCTCTTTTTGGTTATATGTTGATTACAGATATGTTTAACTTGGAAACTTGTTTTCTAGCTTTGCACAATACAATGAGACATAAACAGATGAAGTGGCTGGATTCATGCAATGAGGTTAAAACCAACCAAGTTTAACATGTCATCTGAATATAGTCACAAGGTTTATCATCGTCAGCCCTTGGAGGTAGCCCAGATTAGAAAACAGACACCATGAGAAATACTGGATAAAAATAACTCTTTTATTGATACAGGCTATAATAACAGAACCTTGAAAACCTGACAGCATTTCTCCTTCCCTCCCGCTTATACTAAAGACAGTCAAAGCAGGGCTATCTTGAGTTTCTTCCTTGCACTTTTCTGTTTTTCAGGGGAAAGTTCATGTTTTTCTAACAGCTGTTGCATATCTTCTTCAAGGCTCACTCTGTCCTTCTCTACAGTCACAAACCTGGTCCTGCCTTTGCATTCTTTGCAAAATACCAACTTCAGCTAATTGAATCTGGCTTCTGAAAGTGGGAGATGATTTTTTTTTTTTAAATCATCCTGGAGATAAGACATTTTTCTTTGAAGAGACACCCCCTTAACTACCAGATATGGTGTTATTTTGGTAGGTACTAATAAATAAATTGCCTGGATCTAGATTTTGGCATTTTGGATTCAGGGATACTTAGATCCTAAGCAACAATGGGAGCTAAACAGGATTTACAGATCCTGGAACTTAGTGTATTAACCTGCTCCCACAATATGCATCACCCAGTCAGGTTTCCTCATCAGCTGTAGCCAACACAAACATAGCAGCTGGACCAATCTGGGAACAGAGAATCCTCATCTACTTTCTCCAGGAGATTCCTGGCTCAGCTTTATGGCCCAAGATAGGCAGTATTCAGTGTGGCTTGCCTCATCACTATCTGATAGGTCGGTTCTTTGAAGCCAGGTCTTGGCAGTTGTGTTGAAGGGAGAGGCTCCCTTTTTCACAGTACTTTGTTTCTTCAGCAGTTCTTCTTGAAGGACCTCATATGCAAAATAGGCCACTTGACCAGGTTTAGAGGTTCTCACATAATGACTGACTAAGGGCAATATGTTCATTCAAGCTCTCTCCATAAAGCTGCATTCTAAATGTATGGTTTTTCAGACATGTAACTCAGTCAGAGGCCTATCAGGTCCATGGGATAGGGAACAAGAAGATTCAAAGATGTTAAAAGAGGTTTTTAACACAACATCAACAAAAAGATGTAATAGGCTAATGTGCTCTGAGTCTGGATTCTGATATTTATAATGCAATCCAGTGTATAATTATTTGGAAGTAAGACCAATGAGCTTTACTCCCAGTTAACTATGAATCAGACTATAACCTTAACTATTTACAAAAAGCACTTCTCCACATGCACAAACATAGAAATATCTTCCATTTTGTTGACTAGTAAGATATAGCAATCTAAATACCTATTGGGACTGAAAAGATTTCAAAGGGCCCTTGAAAAGCCAGACAAAATATAAAATGTCTACGGGTTTTAATGATTCATTTTCAGTTTAGATGTAGGAAAAGGTTACAAAACTAAAGCTGTTAAAGAAGGAAAGATCTATCTGTCTCTATGCTGAAGAAAACTTGGCAACTGGATTGCAAGATGGCAACAGTAGATGATTACAACTAATTTTCTGCAGTGGAGCAAATGCCAGATGTTTCTTCCTCTTTGATCTTAATCACACTTTAGGTTGCAGACAGTAAGATTGGTTTAAAATTTATTGTCTCTTTGATTTCTACATTTTAATGCTTTTAAGAGTCTTTCAGGAGAGATTTCTAAATATTGACAACTGAGGTGGCATCAAAAGTGTCAAGTTATTAAGTTCCTTTGTAAAAAGGTCTTAATTAGAACCCCATTCATGTTTCCATGCAACATGAATTTCAGCAATCATAAATTTTCTTCATATAATGAAGTCTCATTGTGTTGCTTATCATAATATTTCAAGCATCTGTAGCACAGCTTTTTGTAAGCCTTTCATGTTGCCTTAAAGCTATTGGAAGCTATAATAGTTTATTAATCATAAAACCAGGAATTGAAAGATGTGTTAATTGATTCTGTTCTTTTGGATCTATCAGCTGCTGCAGTTTTTATTAAAACAAATAGTTATTTCTGATGTGTTATTCTTACAACTGATCTATGGCACATAATTTCTACTGAACTTATAGCAAATGAATGCCATGATGAGAAAGATGAAAGTGATGTAAGTTCTATAAAACCTCAATAAGCTCAATGCTTTAGAAGTTCATTGCAGTATATAGGACTACTGGATCAGAAAAATCAGAAATAAGATCACAAATTTATGAATTTCATAGTACAGGCCAATCTACACAAGCGTTTTATCCTAGCACTATGACATGGCTCATTCAATAAGGTGCATGACATACTCATTACCTCATTTTAATGATGATATCTGTTAATATTATGGTTTCTAATGTTGGCTTTCATGCTCTATTATGAAAAATATGTTTTGATCTTTTAGTATTCTAGTCCTCACTGCTAGTGGTTTCAAACTCTAGCTGCATGGCTAAGTGGAAGAACAAAGTTCAGCTGTCTGTCTGAGAGTGGAGCTGATTGTTATTCCTACACTGACAATGAGACAGCATCTTTCAATGCATCTGAGTGGAGGAGGTTAATTTAGAGTGTACATGGCAGATATGTAGTACCCCAAACTGTTTTCCAACATTAACTGACTGAAATGGCCACAACACTTTTAAGGGTAGAATCATCCCTGAATGTGATTCTCAAAAACTAAAACAACTTTCTTTGAGTATCCCCTATCTTTGGAGTTAGGAATGGTGATTGCACCAATTATGGGAAAGATCATCTTCAAGATAGCACTTCAATATGAAAAGTGAGGGCCTGGCCTGGCACCAAATGTGATATCTTCTTGAGTTGTTTTGCACAGGAGTTTTTATGTTGACTTATTTCACTGATTTTAATACTTCTGAATGAATATGGTATAAATTTTACTGAAATTATATCTGCACGTTACTCTGAAGGTTAGGTCCAAAATACTGAAATATTGAATGCATTACTGAAACTAAAAAAAAAGTTGTCCTATAATTAGAAGATAGTACACAATGGAAATAATAGTTCAAGGTTTTACAGCCTAAATGTATGAAGTTCCCTGAAACTAACATCAGAAATACAGTATGAATATTTGTTTTAACTAAATGGATTCCTTCAATATCCCATGGAATACCTCGTTAGTTGGGGCTCACATCAAGCTTTAGTCCACTGTGGCAAGAGTAGGGTTGACCCTGGAAGGAAGCAAAGCTGAAGTTTAAATAAGGACATGTTTTGGGGAAATATCAGTCACCTGAAACCCACTCTCATACCCTTTCTGTTAGATCTGGATGTTGCTCCTTGAGGCAAGAGGTCAGCATGTCCGTCATGCATAGGCGACACTGTCTGCTCTTCTCAGTTGGAGAGCAGTGTTATTTTCTTAAGAAGCAGGATGTTATTCCTAGAGGTCTGCCACTTGGCGAGGTCAACAGTAATATTTTATGGTTAATGTTTATTATTAATTTTGGCTGTGGCCTTTCCTTTTAGCATTTGTATGGTGTCAACCTGAGCTGCTGTGGGTCAAAACTTGACAAGGTTATGGCATGAACCACACATACACTTTTCTTTCCCAGACACACACTAGCAGAACAATGCACATGGGAACTGGGAAACACTATATTAACTTATACCATAACATCTATACCCTGAAAAAATAGAAGCAGCACTAGAAATCTTTGTTTTTTAAGCAGATCTATTTTCAGCTAGAAAGTCTTTTTCACCATAACCGTAGCTGTAACCAAATGACAAAAATCTACTGGGCGTGAGCAAAGTCACTCTTCTAAATAAGCGAGTGTAGAATTACATTCTGTTACAGAGACAAGGGATGCTTCCAGATGAGGATTTAATACAAAATGATTCTTCATTGTTCACAGATTTTTATTGCTCGTGGTGGATGGTTGCCCTCCATTTAGACCCTGTGTTTTTTTCTGATCAGAGAAAATGGTTAAAGGAAAAATAGAATACTGAAGGATGTATTGTGATTGGAATTGCCTGCCTGGAAGCATAGAAAGTAGGTCTGGGTTACAACTTTTAGAAAAACCCTCTTCTTGCAGGAATCTCCATAGACATGAAACACCAGGAAAGCTGCTCTGATAGGTGACTTTTCAAAATATGGTCCAGAGATTTTAAGTCTCTTTTGGAAAGAATCATATTTTTCATCATAAACTAAATTTTAGTCAAAGAATCCCTCCAAACAGGGGAAAGGATTACTGTTACAGTGAAAAATATCAATTGAAAACATTGACTACACTGAAAGTAGATAATTTTAGCAGCTGTTGAGAAAAGCTAGATGATGATGATGATGATGGTTTCATTACATATGCTATCAAAGGGGTTTATAACATAAAATTACAATAACATGTCCACTTACAGGAAAATAAACAAAAATTTAATAACACTCAACAACATAACACAATGTAACACATAACAAATTAGATCCAAAATAACAAGTACACAATACGTAAGACATAAAGTATCAATGTGAACCATCATACCTCCAGAAGAATTTGGTATTAATTAACTTCCAGAAAGCGGGCAGTTTAGTTATTCCAGAGTGCTGGCGCTATGTTTGAAAAGCAGCACTTCCTGGCCTGAGCCCCCCTCACCTCACAGAACTGGGGCACCATCAGCAGCTTCTCCTGGGAGGACTTCCTCAGGCAGGTTGACTCTGGTTGGAGGAGTGAGTCTTGTACAACTTGATACATTACAGAACAAATTACATAATTTCATTTCATCACTAGCATTTATTTCCTGCCTTCTCTCTGCAAACTCAAGGCAACTTATATGATGCATTCCACTAATTTTATCCACAGCAGAACAATCCTGCTAGGTAGGCTGGGTTGAGAGAAAGTAACTGGTCCACTGTTACCCAACAGATCACAGCCCAAGACTGAATGAATTGAACCAGAGTCCCTGTAGTTCAAGTCCAATACCTTAGCCTACTGCGGCTTCCTATTTTCAGTGGTGGGTGTTACTCAAAGTATACAATTGCAGTATTTTAGTATCAGTATCAGTGCACAGCTCTAAGCACACAGTAAAATTATGCATAAAGAGAGATGTTCAGTATACATAAAGTACATACATATCTTTAAAAGGATCTTATGTAGACTAACTGCATGTCAGCAAGTAGAAACTAACTGCACAGAGAAAATGATTAAACGTTCTTAGGCGACAAATAGGACCAGCAGCAATTTAAATTTTCTGATTTTTAATTTAATTTATGAATGTTAGAAGAGAAATTAAAGTTACATGTCTTAAAAAGTAACATGCCTTGCTCCCAAATCACAGTTAGCAAGCTCAAAATGTGTGTTAACAATGCATAGGATCTCAATCTAGGAAAAGGAAATGTGGATCAGCACTGAAGACCCCAGAAGTTATATTACAATATCTGCAAATATCTTGTAAGCTATTCTTAAGGTCAAAATACATTTATTTTAAATAGAGTTTTTACTGCAACAGGATTAATAAAACATCCAAGTACAGTAATCTGTTTGATAAAAGCATATTGCATATAAAAATACATAACAATAATATTAAGGAAAATATATCTTATTTTTACATGTAGTAGTCCCACAGCTGTTTCTTTGAAAAATAAACTTTTTTTTTTTTTTTTTTAACAAATTTCATCTCATATTGACATTTTCAGTAAAGTTAGATTTCCTAATACAGGCAGTCCTCAGGTTAAGAATGCCTGGTTTACTGACAACCCATAGTTAAGAATGGAGCCTACTGTAGCAAAATGCGAGTTAAATACATAGTGATTCGAGTTAAATACACAATGGTTCGAGTTCATTACACAATACTACTTATACAGTATTATACAATAATACTGTTCCAGTTTACGTACAAATTCAACGTAAGGACAGACCTTGGGAACGGAACTCGTTCTTAAACTGGGGACTACCTATACTTAAAAGGAAATCTGGTACGTTATTAAAGACAAACACTGCACAATCTAGTTCACTTCTTTTTAACAAGTAGTGGTAGTGGTGCTTAGAGAAGTAACATCTTTCAATAAGTTGGGGAGAATACTTATTCTACTTTTTCAAGTATGCCAATCCTTTGTACTTGCATCAATGAATCAAGAACTTACTGCATTATAGTAACCCCACAATCACAACCAGTGATAGGTAGCAGACATACATAGTTGTGGGCCAGGCACCATCACTTGATAGGTCCTACAAAAACTTTTCATTTCTTCTGTGCTTTCACATTCAAATTTGCAGTAAAGCTTATAACTACCAGCTGAATGAATGAATATATGCAACATGAAACATCTCTACAGTCCTGTTGTTCATCAGCTAATATAGATATGCTACTAGTTTTAGCAAAATATTTGTATGCCCTATTGCTTTAACAATAAATATTCTTAATATCATTATAGAGATTTTTTTTTCTAAGTGCCCAAAGCACATAATTATTTTTATTTATCTCAATTTATGGCTAAGTTCTGATATACGCTACTGACTTCCTGTCTCATGCATTATTGCTATTTCTTTCAATATAACATAAATGCCTGCTTTCTGGATTTCAACATTATCCAAGCACTGACAACCTCAAGAAACCTTAAAAACAGGCCTCCAGAAAGCAATTCTCATGAAACCGAGCTTGAAAGAATGGCACTTTAACCTCAAGTATCTAAAATCTGCTTCTGAATAACCAGTTCAGGTCCTCATTAGACATCAGACACAATAACAATCTTTTCCCCCAGTTCTCTCCATTCATTGGTTGTCCAAGGCGGTGGGGGAAAAAAAAAAGCTACTGGACCATTTCCTGCCTAGCTATTTTCCCACTCAAAATCTATTTGTAACTGATCATTTCTAAAAATAAGCTGCCATTATATAATCTAGCTCTGTTATGTTCAAACCAAAATTAAAAAGCCATCTTATATTCATCTGAATTATGGGCCCACCATGGCCAATGTGGGATTGAGATTTTGACCCTGCTCTTACTCTTGTAGGATCCAAACAGATACTTTTGATTCCTGAACTGCCCATAACACCTTCTCCAACTTGGTGTCCTTTGATCATGATGTCGGAAACTGACAGTTGTAACCTGGAGGACATCAGAATGGGAAAAGAATTTGCCTATAGGAGAATGCAGAAGACCGAGGACCATTTCCCATGGTGCATAACTATGATGTTCAGGGGCACAGCTAGGCTGAGTCAAGAGCAGAGTTTGTTGAAAGAGGAGGTTATTTCTGTGCTGGGGGCAGGGCTATGGTAAAACTTTGGGGCTGGGACAATATCCATGACATATGACCTTGTAGCACTCCTGGGATTCTCATGCAATAACTCATGACTTGTAGCACTGGGTTAGAATGCAAACCAAAATGCATTTCTATTCTACACTCTGCTATTCACTCATGTCCTAAGAGATATTTTAAATAACAATTGTTTATTGATCACTGTTATTCCCCCAGGGGAACTATCAATATTTTCCTGACCTTCTTAGAGTTTCTGTGGTTTCCATATAAGATGCAGATTGGGAAGAGCTGCTCATGATATTTTAACCCTAATTCGTTCGATAACACATGAATTGCACCACTGAATTAAATAGGGCTACTGTTAATACACCTGGATTTTCTGCCTCAGTTGAATATGCTGAAAGCTTGTGAGTTAACCTAACTATATTTGGAAGGAATCTGAGGTATAGCAATTTGAAGTATGTATGTATGTATGTATGTATGTATGTAGCATTTGAGTCAGTGCTGACTCCTGATGACTGCATGGACAAGTCCTTGGAATTTTCTTGCCAAGGTTTTTGGAAGTAATTTGCCATTGCTTCCTTCCTAGGGCTGAGACAGAGTGACTGGCCCAAGGTCACCCAGTTGGCTTTGTGCCTAAGGTGGGACTAGAACTCACAGTCTCTGGGTTTCCAGCCTGGTGCCTTAACCACTATGCCAAACTGGCTCTGGAAATAGATTAAACCCTGCTTTATGAGGCTTAAAAAAAGGGCTAAATATGTCATGAGAACCTTGCCTATTCAGAAGGGTGAAAAAACTACCAAGTGCTCGAGCAGATCCCTTCACAAGAACAAAACAGGAAGATTTATTTCTTTACTCATCATACCTGTGTTTCCGAAAGCCAAATGTTTACATGACTTTAGACCAGACTCCACACATAAATACATCATTCTTATCAAAACTGTAGGGAATGGGAAACGATTCTGTGAAACTTCAAAATATTATTTATGTAAATATTTGCTGCCTTTTATGGAGCAACCTTTTTAAAATTATGAGATCTCTGCTCTACAGGGCTTAAAATCAAGAGTAACACAAGAGAGAGCAGAGATCAAGTGAGAAACAGATAAACCGAAAACTATTTTAGTTGCTTGTAGTAATATTTATAATTATAGTAGCATAGAAAGATTAGAGGTTAATACCAAAGCTTAATATAAAAATCTTGTTTCTGACAATGGTTTTGAAGGAAACAGAAGAAATAATATAACAATGGCATTCTAAGAGGCAGTTCCAGGCACTGGAAAGGACAAAATCATCTGATGAAGCAGGAGACCTTTGGAGAGCTGAAGGCTGAAGTATGAATAAGTATTACAAATGCACAAAGGCTTAGATGCATAAAGAAGGGAATATGGATGATTGTTATCCAACACAACAGTTTTTACAAGGGTACCAAAATGGGGGTATATATTAACAGATATCCGAGATAAACACATGCACAATTTGTTTGGATTCCAGTCCACAAGCATAGTTGAAAGGAAAATGTGCAACCTTCTGTTGCACTCACAATTTCCCTGGATCAAGCACATTGTTTTGGGACTGAGGCGGCTCAAATGAAATAATGTTGAAAATAGAGAGTATCACATAAACCAAGCTTCTCAGATGTTGTGTTTGTATAGTAATGCTTTTTGAAATACTTTGCCTACTGAAGAGTTAGATGGTTTGGGGGTTGTTTTTATGGATCAACATGGCTAGGATTTTTTTTTTATTATTTGCCAAAAAATGAAATAGATCACTATGGAGAAACCATGTTATAGCCATAATTTTCAAGAATAATGACAAAAAATATTGGAATACAGTTTAATACTGTGTGTCTTTGGTGAGTCTTCACAGTCAGTAAAAAAATAGAATGTATCTCAAGTCTATTATTTTCCCTGAACTAAGATAACCTTTGGCATATAAACTGGTTAGGTGGCTGTTCTCTCTTTCATTAATGTAATTTAATGATGTCTTAATTATGTTTTAAACTTTTTTATCAAATATTATTTTGATCATCTTGACCACTTTTTTTTAGTGAAAGGGTGAAATATAGATAATTGAATAAATAAATGGAAAAAAGAGCTTCTAGAATGAACTCATGCAAACAATCTAGAGATGCACTAGTTACTTGGAAAAAAATAACATAGAATTAGTTTCTTTTGCTGTACAAGCTGTTTTGGAATAAAGAATTGTTGGTCCTGGAGAAAGATGATATAGAAAAGCTTAAATAAAAATGCATATTAAATCTGTGAAGGAAAATGCAAACTGCATCCAACAGAAATAGTACATATTATTAATAAATCTTGCAAATCAAGAATGGAAACTCAATGACTTAAACTATTATAATCTGCTATTTTTATCTAACAATTAAACTCCACTTTGTGTAGCTCTTTCATGAACTTGGTGGCAGGCACCACTGGACATCATTGCCACCCACCAACTGCTTGTGGTCTTACATTACATGGTCATTTCATAGTCTTGGTGGAAGAGTATTTTTATTCTGCTACGGGCTGGTCTTAGCTACACATGGAGCTGTCAATGGAGCAAGATCATGACTGAGTGCAAAGGATGAGCAAATACAAGTACATTGTAGGGATGACCTAAAGTATTAAAAATACTCCATTAATAAATAAAGACCATCTGGCATTTTGCATATGGATAAAATAACAAAATCAAAATGGTGTATACAAACAAAAACTTCACATATATACCAAGGTCTGGTCTCTATCAACTGTGGATATGTGAAACTACAGTATTTACATACTGCCATATATAAAATCAGTGCTTGATAGCTCCACAACTTACATTTTTCAGAACAGAACCACATATCCTACATTAACTTGTTATTGGAATGCCTTTAAGTCCAAGATTTGATGGCATTTACAATCATTCTTATCAATGTTGCATCAAGAAATAGAATATAAGGAATTTCTCCTGTCCTGAGCAAGATACTTAAATATTAGAATGCAGATGTGCAGGCTAGGTCAAGGAACTACCAACTGTTTACATATCCCATTCATATTTCCAGTGCTTAAGTCAGGAAACTTTAAATAAACAAATAACCCAGAAATGGGCTCTAAGGACCTGAACTGTAAATGGGCTTAGGACAAAAGGTATTCTAAGACACAACAGAGCTATCAGAATTAGCCAAGCAAGAGGTTACTATTATAATAATATTGCAAAAGGGGTTCTGCAAACAGCAAACCAATATATGTTCCATGCAATTTTGACCCAGAAATGTACAATTTCCCATTGATAGCTCCCACATTCATTCAGATTTGCATTCCAAAAAGACTATAATTGGCTATAATACGATATATATATTTTACCTGAGTGCAAGGTACTTTAGGATCACTGGGACTACTGCTGAACTGACATGCTATAGAATGCTCTGAGACTCAGTTTCAATAAAGTTAGGAGTCACATTTACTGTCTTCCCCAGATCCACAGTACATTGCAAAGGCTACAGAGCGCTTCTGAAAATGGAAAGCAATGTATTTGGAATTCCCAGTTCGTCACTCCACATGGAGAAGATTAAAAAAAAGGTTTATATATATATAAAAAAGCATCAACACTTGGAAGAAAATGTGCTGTCTCCTAATACACATGCAAGAGGACCAGACCAGGACTGAGCATCAATTTTGTAGCTGGATCTGCTTTTTTGGAGGAGGGTGGGGTAATAAAATAGGCTTTGAGGCTGTAATTCATGTGGCTGGGGAAATCACTTGATCAGACAGGACTATAAACTTTGGCCCAGTTTTTGGGGAAGAGAAAAAATAATACCTTAACTCTTGAAGAGAAAATCTACAAAATTGAGGAGACCCATTTCATTCAAGAGCTGCAAAGGCGGGACTGAGATATAATCATATCACCAGAAGGACTAGGCATTTTGGCAGTTTACTTCTTATGTGGTTTTTTTTTTTTTTTGCTTATTTTGGTGTATTGGATCTTAATAAGCCTATGCTATTTAATTTTTTATTGAAAACCAGTAGAAAATCCAATTTTCAATGGTATGACCTTGGGGAATTTTGGAGCTGCCCATAGGTATTTTTTTTAACCTTTTGTACAGTATGGATATGCTATGGAAATAGATTTGCATTAATTTGGTGGGGGCAGAAAGAGGCAGAGTCTCTTCCAGCCTCTGCACCAGTCATAGTTGATAGCAAAAAAGAAAGAGAACTTTCTTCATTAAGAAGATACAAAGAACCAATAGCTCAGATAACAAGTAAAGGATTGCACCTCTTTATCAATCTGAAAGTGATCTGCAGATTATGCTTCATTGATAGGGGTGATTTAAGTCAAAATATGTTTTAAATATTTAAAAGACAACAAACAAGTAAGCAAACAAACACAATGGTTCATGAGCACCAGGAAAGAAATAATACCACATTTTCACAATAGGAGTATACCAGAGAAACTGAATCTTATAAAGTATAGACCAGATAGGAACTGGAGAACTCTAACAATGTTTCCAACACTCTCACACTGTGTCAAATGTGGCAGTTTCAAAGGAAATATTTCTATTTTAATTTATTATTTGATTTGCATGGCCATGCATCTCATCTAAGCAACTCTGGGTGGCTCACAACAGGTAAACACAATCCAATAAAAACAAGTTACAATGATATAAAAACCATCCATAATCATTTTAAAACCAAAAAGCATGATCAGAAGAATTCATCTTACATCAGCTCAACACAGCCATTGTAAGAGTTCCCCACCATTGCCAGACGTCCAGGCACAGCAGCAGAACCATGTTTTCAGGGCCTTCCTAAAGGCCGAGAGGGTCAAGGCCAGAGGGATGATGTTCCACAGGTATGTGACATGGCATAAAGGACACTCTTTCTGGGTCTCGCCAAATGACACTCTTTGGTAGACGGGATCTATAACACGCCTCTCCTGCAGATATGGAGACCTTCCATTTGGAATGGCTAAACTTTGAAAAGTTTAGTCATTAAAGTGCATTCAAGCAATTTGCCATCACAATTTAGTGAGAAATTATATCCCCATCATTGGTGGCAAAGCTATATGTGTGTTTGGGTGGGGAGTTCCTGGGATTGCACCACGGCCTTATGGAGAAGCCTATATGCACGTTTATTTCTGTGGCATGCTGCTTCAGAGAGGTCAGAACCCGATCACCCTTGAGTTTCTGGCCCTAGGCGCAAGCCTATGTATTAATTGATTGTGCCCATTAATTGGAATACAGATTGCCTAAGGCTTAATTGAATCTACATCTAGTAAATGCCTGGAGGCTGTGGGAGTCTGGATGGGGGGGACAGACTCAGGCCCAACCCTGACAAGACTAAGTGGCTGAAGGCATTTCTACCACCGGGACCTGGAGATGCTCCACCTTGAGTCCTAAAAGGGGTTGTACTGCCTCCTTCAGGACTGATGGGCAGTTTGGGGGTCAAAGGATAAGTGGCAGCTGCAAGATTTGGTATACTAGTACGCTAAGATTCAGTATAGATTCAAGTATACCAATTGTATCCATATCTGGACTAGGAGGCCCTTAAGATAGCCACTCATGCTCTAGTCACCTTGCCTGTGGTCTACTGCAACACATTCTACATGGCTATGCCTTTGTAGGTACTTGGAAGCTGCAGTTCGTCCAGAACACAGCAGGATTGGCAGTTATGGGCATGTCTTGCTATATCCATGTAACACCTCTGCTCCAGGAGCTGCACAGGTTACCACTGGAAATGGTATTCAAACTACTGGTTATCACCTATAAAGCCCTTCATGGCATAGGCTCGAGGTAGTTGCTGCCAGTTCTATATGAATCAGCAAAGCTGTCATTCTCTGGTTCCCATTGATTAAGCAATGCCACCTGACAGGCCCAGGAACTGGAGCTTCTGTTATCGTGCATACTGTCTGGAATGACATCCCTCCAGAGATTCATACAGCCCTCACCCTGACTTTATTTGGATGAACCCTTACAAAATAGGTCTCTATTCCTATTCCAACAGTTTGAGCTAAACATGGGAAAGTGATGCGCATGACATCATCTCTTTTGCATGAATGAACATCTTTTGTTTGCTCTTCTGTATTAACGTTTATATAATGCAGATGATAACACACCTTCCAGTTTGCAAAATAAATGGATTCATACTAAAATATTGCAAAATAACATTATGTGGGATGTCATCTATTCGAAAATATATACACATATAATTTGGTATTCTTTTTGTTATGTTAATTTTAACTGAAAATGACCAGCTGCCATATATTTGCACAGCAAAGAGTAACAGCACTGAGTTAACTGAATAAAATTGAATTAACCACTAAGTCTCTCTCTCTCTCTCTTAGCATAAATTACCATGTTTTTTGCTTTTTCTTACTTGAGTTTTTAAAGCTCCTATAACAAAGCAAAGAGGTAACCTCATCATCCACTTCTAATTTTGGAATTTTAGGAGTGTGAGTCGAAAATTTGCAACTGACACTCAGAAGCATTTTGTTAACTTATGCACATTGTCAAAACTTACAAGCAAAAGATCTGGCATTGTATATGGCAAATAAAACAATTTACAAAGTGGGAAATTTATTATATTATGCACATAACTACTTGATAGCTTAGTAAACTTTCACAAAACTAAAAATCTTAACTACATTTTATGCAATCCACCTTAATTTACTCAATTTATTGTTTTTGTCTTCATGACAGAAAAAAAGTCATATTTCTGTTCTAAGAGGAAAATAAAATTCCACTGACCACTACTAATGTCTACAATAAGAACTGCTTAACTATCTATTCTACAAATTTCATGTTTCAATGGCAATCATAATATATATACTTTAGAGCCCTTTCCTTTAATTGTGCAAAGATAAACAGGAAGTTACATATTACATATTTGAAATATTTTTTTCCTTACAGTAAGTTAATTACTTTTAACAAGATATATTGAATAACCATGCATTTACTTGCCAGGTCTTTATTTATCATGATATTTCTTTTGTATTCATCTTACCCTCTGTGGTTTCATTAAACTGATCAATGCTCCTGAACACAGTTCAAGACCAATGCATTTTCCTGCTATCTCTAAAAGATGGGACATTCTGAGGAACCAAAATGTTTCTTTATGCTTCTGATCATGCACAGTATCCCTGAAAAAGGAGAACAGGCAGATGCTATGAGGATGACATACCAACAGCCTTTCCAGAGCTACCTATAGTAAAAGGGCTGGAGAAGCATGCCATCTCAGATTCAGTGGCACTTCTTTCTTTCAGGCAAGAAGGGGAAATATATTTGATGCAACCTCTGGAACATAGAACTCTGATTATCATCTTTTGGGTCCACATTTTCTTCAATCGTTGAGTCAAACAACTTTGGCCTATGCTTAATTACTTTTTAGTATTCAGCAATTTTTACCTGATTATTATTACAGCTACTCCTTGTTTAGCGGCTACCTTGTTTAGCGACTGTTTGCAAATAAGACAGTAATAATAAATTAAAAACATCATTTTCTGACCAATACATGCACTTACGCTCAAATTTCTGCACCTGACAACAATGCACGCCGGAGTGAGAGTAACGCTGGCATTGCTGCACAGAGATCTTTGCAGCATCTCTCTCTCTCTGTCATGTGATTCACTTAGTGACCATTTAGCTTCTGATATAGGGAATGAATTTCAGTCACTAAATGAGGAGAGGGTGTATTATTATTATTTCATTGCAAAGATTCACTTTAATTTTATTATTTATTCATTTAACATTTAATTTTAATTCTAAATGGCCCTTCATACAAGTTGTTACAACATGAAAAATGGGAGATGAATGCTGTCTTTCTTCTCAGTCTAGGCAGTAAAATGTATATAAGTAATGTAAGTAGAAAATGTGTTTGTATATAAGTGTGCATACTGTGTTCCGGACACATATGTACATACCCACAGAATTATGTAGAAATATTCTAAACATTAGTTCTATCAAAATGTTAACTGTTAAAGAATACAGGCTTTGGCTTAGATTAATTATAAATAATGGAGACAGTTTGGATATGGTCATCCAATTAGATGATTGTAAATAATGTAATGTTGAAGACTGCTATCTGGACCTCATCTAGGCATGCAAGTCTTCATTTTACTATTAAAGCAAAAATAGCAACAAATCTCAAAACATTATCTGATGCAACAAGTGCAGCATATATTTTGATATTAGTTCTCTCTTCATATGTGCAAAAACAGTATTTCTATTCCTACGCATAGATTGAGGTTCTTATAAAAATAATCATAATAAAATATAGAAGGTAAACTTAATCCTATGAATGCCATCAAAATAATTTTAAGCAGACACCAATTCAGCAAATCTTCAATAGACTTATATTAGCCATCCCAAACATCTGTTGCAGATGATATAAAGCTATTTACTGCCCTGCCTAAAATACAGATATGCTCTCTTCCATACTAGCATACTTTGCATAGAGTAGTGTTTCACTTTTAAGAAAATCGTTCAATTTCAACCACATAAGGAACAGTTTCTGAGGACCCTTCCTAATTCCCATGTAAACAAACTTCTTAGCGTTCCCTTGCTTGTATAAACTAAGGGATTGAGAAGTCTTTGGTGGATTGTCCGAGGAAAAGAGCAAAGCAGAACTTCATGTAAAATAAGGTGCTCCCAAAGGGAAGGGGCAAAGTGTTGCATCATCAAGGTATTCAATCATACTGTCATTGTTTCTGGGGGTCTTCTTTCAGTTGGGAGTCACACCAGCTTCTTTCTGACGTAGTCTTTCTTTCTGTTGTTTAACAGAAAAGGAGTTTATTATCATTCTTTGCTTTAATTTTCCATCTGTTTTCAAACTGCAGAGTATATGTGGTTTAGGCCTGAAGAATGGAGCAATTTGAAACCAGAGTAGACATAAGCTTTTTTTTTCTCTCTCTCCATTTTCTCCAGAAAATTAATTCCTGAAGTGCCAAACTAAGACAGGAAGGGTACGTTTTCAGGCAAGCATATGTTGAAAAGCCTATACATTAAGATGAGCCAATGGTGTATTTCTGTAAAAATTACAAATGTGAAAAGAAACACAGAATTTTAAAAGCTGTACAAGTATAGGAAAAAAAAAAAGTAGTGGAATGATTGGAAGCCAGCTACTTGTAGGGATTTTCCATTCCCTTTCCTTCAAAAATGAGTATTTCACCATGCCCATGTGGAGAACTGCATGATAATGTAACTGTAGGCCAGATAGCCATACATTATCATACACCTTTTTCCAATAATTTGCATCAAATTAATTAATCGCAAACTCTCCTCTGATTTCACACACATGCTTGACATCAGACTGTACCCAGCATAAACAGCCATATCTTTATGTTTAACAAAACTTTTAGATGTATTGTTACTAAATTGGACCCACTTTCATTTAGCTAGCTAGTACTCGTATTTAGCATCCAAATACGGCAGAAGAATTTTCCATCTGTCTACATAAAAGACAGCAGCCAATACTGGACAAAATCCAGCAACCCAGAACTTGTTCATAAATAATTAAAGTGACAAATCTAGAGAAAGTCTTACAGGAATGTGCTATTAACTATCTTTTCTATCTACAGTGTCATATTTCATATTTCAGAAATGGAAGGAATCGAGAGGTAAAAACAATGCCTGGGACTATTTAGCGTACAGAATGCAGCAGAAAAGGATACCAATGAATCAGAAAGCAATGATAAAAGTGAATCAATTATCATTCAGATTAATTTTTCATGTGCAGAACTGAAAATATATACTTGCTTTTCAATAGGTTAACTATATGAGAATTAAATAAACTACCAACTATATTTAAAAGAGAACCAGAAACCAGAATCACAATAAGAACATAGCATACCAGACTGGCAGTTGGATTGATTTTCCTAGTTTCCACTTTCTTTTCTGCAGTTAACTTGCTCACTGATTGCTCAGCCATTCGAAGTCTAAAACAAAATATAAGCAAGTCTTATTAGAGCTTTAAAAAATGGCATATATCCACCACATAAAAGTTGTTTTCCTAAACAACTATACCTTATAAAGCAAGCAAACACACAGAATCTACACCAATTCTCTTCTCTGACAGATTTGGAGAAATTATTATCTACAATTTTTAGAGCTGGAATAGGAGATAACCTCCATTCAGGGCCAGTGAGAGCTTTCCCCCCCCAAAAAAGTCTTTTATTAAGTTATACCATTGATCCATCTTCTTAATCATGTCAACACTGATCGGGAGCAGTTCTCCAGAGTGTCCCCAGCCCAACTTGGAGATACCATGAATTGAACTTGAGATTTTTAATTGCAAAGCATGTGCTCTATTACTGAACCACAGTTCTTCCCTGTGGAAGGGGTATGACCTTCATCAGGGTCCCTATGATGCAGTTCTAACTCCAATCTATAATGACATCAAGATGCAATTCCTATGACTTACATACTTGCATCTACAGTCAAGGCAGAAGTATGAAATGCCAGGGATTGCATTTTGATATCTTAGTTTGTACTGAATACGTACACTACACTATTACACACTGGTTGTCTTGCTCTTAACTCATGGATTGTTCTTGATCTCTAATGACCATCCTGATGGTGTTCTAGTACCAAATAGCCCACACTACAGACAAAAAATTCCTAGGCACTCATACTACCTGTGAGGATACTGAATAAGTGAAAGCTGGTCAAGTATTGAAGCTCCACATTGGAATAGCCCTTCCTGTTATGAAAACCACATTGTCACAGAGAATTGAATAAATATAACCTCTCCAAGTAAAGCCTAGTTCTTTCTGTCCTACCAAATTATGAGATTTAATTTACATAGATAGTATTCTGTGGTTTGAAAGAGAGGTCCAAACTGCCACCAATGATCTATTTGCAGAACTTTTTATGAAGATACGTAATAAACTATTGTGAGATTACATCATCTATATTATTTATATTATCCATACAGAGATACCTATATCCTAAAATAATTTTATTGTTTTTTAATATTTTATTCTCCTCCATTCCTATAATAAGAAATAAAATAACACAGTAACATTCAGAAAAAGCCATGCAGGATCAGGATAAAGGCTTATACAATCCAATATTCTTCTCTCCCAATGGCTGGCCATATCCCTATCCCAGGTGCCTACAGTAATGATGAAGATGATTACACTTTGATGTTTAGACATGCTTTAAGAAACTAATTACTTGTCCAAACAGTACATGTACTGTTGCTGTTTTTCAGCTGCTGCTTAGTGTCTGTAACATCATTATTCTTAAGAGTCAAAATGCTTTTACAGGTTTTATTTCAAGCCATTCTGAAGCAAAATGGGATGATAAGTGATACAGAAATACACTATCATGAATTAAGCATTCAGCGATGATATCTCAGAACATCCTGTGGTTTGAGTCTATTGTCAGTCAGATTTGTCTCTTGATGCACCACATTAACTCAGAATCTCCCACGTAACAAAGATAAAACTTCCCATAAAGCTTATTTTAGCATTAAAATCTTAATTTTTAATATTTGTTGAATTTCTTCCCTGGACAACTTGGTACTACCTATACTCATAAAGGATTTATATTGCAGTGGAATTTGTTTGAGTTTGTGGATTTGTTAAATGTTCAATGCATTATTCTGCAGAGTTCTAACAAAGCGGTTGTTAAGGCAAGTGGAACTATAGATTAACTTGAAATATATAGAATACATATTGGTCAAGGCATTTTTCTATAGGGATACATAAGATCAAACATAAAGTGAACACTTTCAAATGTTTTTATAATAATCTTAGGATAAGATTTCTTATTTTAGCATACAGCAATGAGTGGGCTGAATTCTATTTTTCCTGATCTCTTTAATTTGTTCATTAAACCCATAAACACTTTTTAGATTTAAAAAACAAGAGTATACACCTGGAAATAACCGTTCTGTAATGATGAATCTTTATGATCATAAAGTGTGCACTTTTGCTTAAGAATACAAGTCACGCTTTGCAGAATCTTACTGTCAGAATGCCAATTTAAGATAATGCTGGCTCGCCGAGAGACCAAACTGTAATATTTGCCCAACACTGGAAAGTCTTGTTGAACAGAGTTATTTGAGTAAAGAGAAAATTTCATCCCTGGAATTCAGAAACAAAACCTGAGCTTCTTTAATAACTATTTTGGTTGAATCAGCTAGGAATGTAATATACATTAATTACATTTAGCTGGATTACTGTGTTCTCACTGGTTAGTGGTGCAGATGCTGCAAAAATCTTGACTAGCTAAATTATGTCAGATGTCCATTTCCAAGTGAGATTTAAAATGCTTTTTAGTCCCGCTGCAGTTCTGGTTTATAGTTCATACTCCGCAAACTCTGACTGGACTGTTACAAAATGCTGTCGGTGGGGCTGGCCCAGCAAATTACTTCAGCATTTCAGTTACTGTGGAATATGGAAGCAAGAACGGTAATGCCAGTTAGATGCTAATTCAGAAAAGAGCAGAACTGTCTCCTTAATGGTTCCTGTATCCTAAGATGCTTAGAACATAAATATCCGCAAGGGTTTTTCTTCCTACATTAATCTGTTCATGCATTAAGATCACTGGTACCTTATACAACAATATGAAAGGAAACCATTTCTATTATGGAATTCAAATTGCAGAATACTCTCCCACTAACTATTCAATTACCAGATATTTCATATGTATTATATTGGTATTTCCTGTCTTTGTTGTAATTATTATATTATATATAATATTAGATATACTTTTTATCTTTTTATAATATTTGTTTTTATTCACTTGTTATTCTATTTAATTGTTGTACGCTGCCCAGAGTTGCTTTGTGTGAGATGGGTAGCTATATAAATGTGACATATAAATAAATTATATTATATTATATTTATTATATTATATTATATTATCAGGATTCTAGTTACATCTTGCATATCATGGATGATAGAAAAACAATCAAATAAGGAAAAGCATCCAGTCTAAAGCAAAAACTAAATTTTCCCAATTCACTGGTCCTGCGTCAGTTGCCATCTATTTTACTGCAGAATCATTAAGCCCTTAGATATGATAATTTATAACCCAGCTTAGTAAAAAGACCAATGAAGTAAAATACTAAATTAAGAATTATTTTCAAAATTTATGTCAATTGTTGTCTATAGTGTAATTTCATATAGTGTAAATTGTTTGACTATGGCATAATTTCATATAGTGTGAATAGTTTGAATATAGTGTGATTTTATATAGCTTAAACTGAACTACACTTTCATGACAAAAGTATAGCTGGTCCAGATTTGGTCCAGATCCAGAAAAGAATTTTAAGGAATGCACTTTGTTTAGGGTGAAATCTGGCCACACGAGAGAAGTCTGTTCAAATGAAGAATTAGGGCCACTCATCATGGTTGCAAAGAGGTGAACCTACACTAAAGAATGGAGAAAAAGGGTGGTGGTAGCAGTAATAATATTAACAAAGGATACTAGAGCCACTCAAAGTAGAAAAAAACTGGAAATAATTAAGAGTGGAATTTTATATGTTAAAACAAGCAAACCATTTTCTATAAAAAATTAAGAGCTAAAGTTTTCAGCCCAAAGTGTTAATATTCCTATCAAAACTACTTTGGGGAGAAGCATATTTTTAAATCTAGGTGTCTTTATAGTAAGTCAAATATCAAACACACACATAGGCACCCACACTCATTAGCCAGTGCAAGATCACTATTTAGATAAAAGGATATATTTCATAATAACGCACATTAAATAAAATTGTTCACATGTTAACAATATTAACCATTTGAAAAAATGTATCTTTGCTATTCTAAAGTAAAAGAATAATCTTCACCTTCTCAAGAACACTAGTGTTGTGTCAAGGCTGAGGATGAAAAAATGCTGCTTACTTAACCCATGGCCTTCTTTTCATTCAAAGGATCGAGGGAGGAAAGGATAGAAATTCAGGGATGAAGTGATTTGATACCAAAAGACTGATTTTAGCCACAGCAGAATGGACCTTAAATCAATAACCAGCTGCTGCCCTAATACACTCTCCCCAACATATTAAGTTCCCTCATGATTAACAGAATTTGGGATATTTATAAAAAGGTACCAACTATAATATTCTTTGTTAATCGGTTTTTTAAAAGTATTATCCGTTTGTTCAGATTATGTTGTTCAGTAGATACAGAAATAGTTAAGTTTCATTTCATAGCTATTTATGATTGCAAACTTAATGCTTGCTTTGAATGGTTTGCAGTATGTGGGTAAGTGTGTAATTACATTTGGAAATACACACGTAGAAACATTGTTTTAGGCTGAGTTCACACATAACATCAAACCATGATTTGGTACCATGGGAATAAACTATTGGGAATAAAGTAAGTATAACAGAAATAAGTTAATTTTGTAACTAACTGCATATTTTACCCCACCAACTCTATTTTAGTCTTTCCCTCCAAACCATAGTTGCAGAACACCTAGATTCTCCCCACGAAGAAAACCAATTAATTAAGAGATTGTTACTGTATGAAATAGCACTAGGTTCATATCTATCAATCACAATCTATGCCCTGAATCATATTCTTAACTGTGTTGATACCTTATTAATTTTATTTATTCAAGAACTTATATCCTGCCTTTCCCCTCCAAAAAGTCTACACTTTTTAAAAATAAAGTGTGAATACCAGTCATAAAAAAGGCAGCTATTCAACTAGCCATCAAAGCACGAGCCGCATCTATTTTTTCCTCAACTATATCTATGTATGTACATGCGGAGACAGCCAGAAGCAACGTCCAAAGCAAACACACAAACCTGGAGAGAGCAGCTATTTCAAGAATGCAAAAAGAAGCTTCATATACACGGCTGTGTGTTTCCTGGGATCTCTTTTTAAGGGTCTGCATGCTCCTAAAGAATAAGGTTTTTGAACTAATTCCTTCAAACCTCTTTCAAAGCAGAGTGATTAGGGTTTTAGAAAATTCATTTAAACCAGTGTTTTTCAAACTTGGCAATTTTAAGATGTGTGCACTTCAACTCCTAGTGTGTGCCAGTTCTTACTTTCTTTGTTGTATTTATTTTTGCTTCGATTTATTTTCTGGAGCTTCATAGTCTAATAGCATAGGGTGGTTATTAAAAAGCTTAATATCAAGAGTAGCCTATCTCTTTAAGAGAAAATGATTTACCTTGAACATATAGAGTTCTACAGGATTACCTAACTCGGACTGTTACACAAAATTTTCAAGATTTATCTAGCTTTATGTGTCCATAAGTCAGATAGATGGATGGATGGATGGAAAGAGAGAGAATATATAATCCTAGATTAGTTAAACTATGGCCCCTGGGACTCAGCCTCATTTCATCCTGATTTCAAAATCTCTCTGTTAGTGACCAATCAGACAAGAGCAAGCTATCCCTTACCTTCTCTTTCTCCTGCCAACATTAGAAGAGGGCAGTGTTTCTCAACCTCAGCAACTTTAAGATGTGTGGACTTCAACTCTCAGAATTCCCCAGTCAAGCTGGCTGGGGAATTCTGGGAGTTCTGAAATCCACACATCTTTAAAGTTCCAAGTTTGAGAAACACTGGAATAACTGTTACTGGTGATATATGGAGAGATGGATGTTTACACGTCAAGGGGGAAAATCACATGTTTGAGCATGGTGTCTTAGAGTTTTCCTCGAGAAAATAACTATGAATGGCATTCATAGGGTAAAAAGAGGGAAGTGATGGGATATCAAGTTTTCCTAAGCAATGTCTTGCCTCTGAAACAATTCTTCCTCATGACAGAAGGATTGGTGGAAGAGAATTGAATAAATGAATTTTTTTAACACAGTGCTACTGCCTCTCATCAGTGTGTTGGGATTTTTTCCCCCCAGGGCTTGGTGGGGGGGGGGGGCAGGAAGAAATTTTTCTCCATTTTTGCAGATTAAAATTGGAAGCATGAATGTATGGAAGCATTTTAAGTTTAAATTTAGCTTGAAAGCTTTCCTGTCTAAAAAATATTCTACACGTAAAGAATAGAAAATCATAACACTGAACTCACTATTTCTTCTTCTTCTATATATAAAAGATAAAATATTAGCTACATGCTAAACTCATCTAAGTATTTATATTCTAAATGTCAGAAATTACATTTTGAAATGTACTCAGAAATGTCTAAAACTCCACATTTATATGAATGTACATCAAACTCCGGACATTTGCTGCAGTGGTCAAACTGTGAAACCTCGCAAGGCTAAAAGAAAATGCAAACCGGGATAATTTTGTTGACAGATGGACATACAAAACATTGTGCTTGTGGCTTTGGGCTTTAAATTGTGTAAGGAGTTTAACAACACAGGTAGAGTTTCCTAATTAATTCCTAATTAATTCAACTGAACCACATTGTTTAGATTAGTACACTCTCTAAAAATCAAGATCAGTTACTGATCTTGAAGGGTAGGCCTGATAAGGATTTGCTCGTTTTTTTCCTGACTTGACCTTGTTCTTCATGGGGCTGCTCGTGGTGGTGATGGTAGTGGAAGGATGGCCCAGGAGCATTCCTACATGCAGACTCTTTCTTCCCCCAGGAGACTGAAAAGTTCCTTATGGCTTTTGATATTCTACTGGGGTTATTAAAATGATTACACTATAATCCACCTTATGAAAATAATTGCTTTTCCCGACATAATGACTGTTTCTCAGTTTTCAAAACGATTTTGCTTCCTGGAAGTAGTGTTGGAAAACTGTCACTCATACTCTGTAAAAGAAACCTTCTGAAAGGGCCGTGATTCTGTAACACATTTAAAAATGATAAGCACAGCCTCATGCTATTCTATAGTCTAAAAGGTTAAAAGCAATCTAATTAAACACAAATCTCACTAGAGTCACTTGAATATGAAATAAAATTTCATGGCACTTAAAAAATTCTGATTCGTAGCTATGGCATAAAAGCTGCTAATTTTATTCTTGTTTCCTGTGATAGCTGCATACACAAAGTTTTTATTATGGTTGGTCACACAGTCAGCCAGATGTTTAGACTGGATTTGGCATTTTTGTCTGCCTATCGTTGTTATTTTTACCATGCATTAATTAATTTGGAATTTTCCAACAAGGACATTTATTGTTCTATTAAATGGAACACACACATGTCCCCAAACTCTCTTGCTTTCACAAACTTACACGAAATTTGTTTACTTTGATTATACCATTGATTATAGCTTATAAAGTCAACCTGAAGATTTAAATTATTTGGCTATATCTAGGGGAATGGATACACCATACCCACATGAACAGAAGAGCTGTCTATATAGATGTTGTCCAGTTTACATCAACTATCCCAAAAATGGTGCTGCAGTCCATTCTGTGTTCTATCAGTTCCAACTCCTGTCCCTGTAACTATGTGCAACTGCAATATTTCTGGCACTGAGTTGCCGCGCATTGCCTATTCATATAGGTCAGTGTTTCTCAACCTCAGCAACTTTAAGACTCCAGTTCCCAGAATTCCCCAGCCAAACGTTTCATATTTTTCTTTGTGAGGAAAGAAGAAACTAAATCCAAAGACACTTTTTTGCTTGAAATGCTTGTGTAAAGTAGAAACACGCAAAATGCTGTAGACCCATTCTGTTAGATGATGCACAAATTCTTCCAGTGATCTTTGCATAATCTGCTTGCAGATAGCACAAGCAGCTACCATTACAATAAAGACACAGGAAGGAATCCTGTCTCCTAGCAAACTTGTTACTTGAAATACCAAATCAGTATTCTCTTCAAACCAGCTTCTCTTCAAGAATAAGAATCTTTGTATGGCATTTCAAGGGCAAATTGCAAGCAGCTTCTATTATGGCTAATTTCAAGTCTAAGAGGACTTCCCCTTCCCTGCCATTTTCTTTCTTAGCATAAAAACTGACTGCTGCTTAAGATTGTTGCATGTGATGAAAGACACTGAGTGACCACCTGAAGCCCACCATGTTTGCAAATCTCCTTGTATAAAAAACATAGCAATTTACTGAATTATCCACATCTGTATCTAATTTAAAATAGCTTGCTTAAGCATATTTTTGCTTCTAGTGTTGGACAATTAACATTGTTATTGTGTGCTGAAGGCCAACTACTATGTGTCAAGTTATTCATTTAGGCTCAAGAATAGTAATGTAGCCTTTGCTTATTTAATACAAGGAACACTACACACACACATATACATATGTCTTAAACTTCAGATGTTCAGAATAATTGTTAGCTTTCATTCAGCTTTTCACTGAGTGTTACTTTATGAAGGGGCAAGGTTCATTCCCAGACTGCAGAATCTGTGTTCATTCCCAGCAAGCTAATATATCCCCTACTTTGTAGATCGGTGTCACATGATCCCATGATATTTTGCTTTCCATTTTCTGTTTTAAAATAGAAGCTGGTGTCTATTTAAAATAGAATCTGTTGGATTTGGCATCATATGCATCTAAATAAATAAATAAAGATTTAAGAATCTTAGGACTGATTTCAACGTTATCATTCCATAGCATCCTTTTTAAAATTAGTGTTTATTTTATTACTAATTGGAATTATTTCACTCATGACTGTATTTGTTCCGATATGTTGTTACCTGTGTGCTTCAAAAGTTGATTACAAACAACATTTATTATCTATCGGGAAGCATGAGTGTGACTGATAATATACAACAGAAGTCTTCAGATTTTTTCAGGCAACACCACCTTTTTTTTAAAAAAAATCCTGGAACTCCTGACCGAGAGTCAAAGCTCAAATGATAGAAAATTGGCTGTGTTTAAGTGAACTTTTTTTGTTTGGCCTTACAGTCTCTCACACTTGCAAAACCCTAGGGTTCCACAGAACATAATTTGAAAAACAGGGAAGGAAGGAAGGAAGGAAGGAAGGAAGGAAGGAAGGAAGGAAGGAAGGAAGGAAGGAAGGAAGGAAGGAAGGAAGGAAGGAAGGAAGGAAGGAGCCTATATGTACCAGAAAGTTGCATTCTGGACAAATGGGACCTACTCCAAAATAATATAACATGGAATGGTCCTGGAGTGCAGGTTTCTAGCCATATCTTCTTCTAGAATATTTATTCCACTTCCTCTCCCCAGAAACATTCCATGATTACCAAACATGTTCAGTCATCATTAGGCTGGGTTCAGGAAGAGACAGTGTTCCATTTCTGCAAATTTTTAAATTTTCTGGTGAATGTGCATGGTGTTCATTTGGCCATATAAAGAGTGACAATCAGATAAGTGCATTTAATAGGAAGGGAAAGTAAAATGAAATGTAGCAAGATCGTTGGACTGGGAAACGCTTATAATACATAATTTAAAATGTGTTATGTTTTTAACATAAATTTGTAACCACGTGCAAAAATAAAGCAGTAGTGTACAGTAATGAAGTTATTAAATAATCATCCTAACTTTTCTTTCTTTCCTTTTTAAAAGCTAAGCTCAGCCTTGAAACCTTCACACAAAAGGGTTTTAACTAAAACCTAATAAAATCAGGAGATGGTGAGACACGCTGCGGCATGGAGTTTGATCTCCACAGCAGGATACCAAGAAGCAGTGCTGTAAATTCAGTATGGGACTTTGACACTGTGCTAAGTGTGGTCTGAATCTCATAGGCTTCCCTTTGATGCAAGTGTGGGCATATTAACTGGAAAAAGCATTCACTTTTATTTGTCAGTGCTGTCTGCAACACCAATATTTCCTCATTTAAAGTCGTCCAACATGAAAATGCAAAGAGAAGCAATCTGTTCCAAATTAGCACAGCTCCTCTTTCATTTTACTAGCTAGTAATTGGAAGGGTTAAGAAAGTGTAATTTATCAGATTATATGTGTTTATCTTTTTGTGGGGACAGCATCCCTTTGGTGAATTTTCCTAGGCACCCTGAGGGAATAATCTTTCCTTGATGTCCATTTGATCTGAAAGAAAACAATGACGCCTGTGAAATACAGGAGTATAATTTGTTGAGTTTGAAAAAGAACAGTTTCCCAGACTTCTAAAAATGGTATTAATGGCTTTATTAGAACCTTACCTTTCTTTAGAAATGTTTTTGCTCTCTCGCTTCCAAATAGTCTTAAAGTCACTGCAGAACTCATACCAGACCATGAAAACGTAATTCGGCGTGGTCTCCTTTTCACCAGATTTTGGCTTTATCCCATAGTACCCCACCATTTCTTCAAAGCTGGAGGATGTAGAGGGGGAAAAGATGGGTAACACATAAACTCACTGGGGAAATTCAATGGAAATTTTGCTAGCACAGATCTCTGACTAGATATTCCAAGTTAAAAATAAAATAAATCAGGTGTAACTAGAAACTGTACCATTAATAGAGACCAGATGCAATGCAATTTATATTGGTGTTTTTATTGCCTCAGCTACCAAAGTGAAGTTGAATTCACTTTGTCCTATTGCTACATAAGCAATAGGAACAGAGAAAGTAAACTGGTAGGCAACGTTTGAGAAAGAATCTCCTTTCAACAACAGTTGTTCAGTAAAATGGTACTGAAATGTACAATTGTACATTCCCCTAATTAATCTCTAAATTATAGGCTATTAATTCAAAGTCATGGCAACATCTCCCTAACTAAAGGTATGCAGGTATTAATATCCTGAAAATTCATCATTCGATCCAGGGCCAGCACCAGAAGATAGCACCACTGGAGTCACAATCTTGTGGGGAATATCCCTAGGGCTCTTTTCACCTCTCCATGTTGCCACTGCCTCTTCACCTGTGTTTTCCAAGCAAGTTGGAGCAGGGATAAAGATGAGGTGAACTTACCAAGGGTCTATTGCTTAAGGACATCTCCACCCCAACAGGGAAGTGACACTTGATTTTATCTTAGCATCATAATAAATTATAATTTCAGCAATAATCAGGGGGCACTGAGGTCTAGAATTATTTGTCTTATACTGTAGAAGGATGATGCTGGTGAAACTGCATATGTATAGCTTCAGTGGACACTTGAAAAGGTTTTTGATTTTTAACCTGAAAGAAGACTATAAAATGTTCTTAAACGATCTTTTGGACAAACAATAAGCTTATTATACAGTATTGTTCCTTGACTGTTGTATTCTTCAAGGAAGTGACTGAATACTCCCCATGTTTTTGACAAAACAACCTTCCTTTCCTACAAAAAGACAGATGTCACAGAGAAAAGTTACACATTTAGCTTTCATTCAGACGTGCTGGATTTCTCTGTGTATATATTTTTATCTATCATTTAATCTCCCCACACAAGATCTAAGCTAACGGTATGAAAATACTGGAAATAGTAATATGCATTTGAAGAAAGAATCCCAATCCTAACCCTATTTAAAGATATTTCTGAATACATAATGCATAGAGTTAAGGAAACTGGAAAGCTTACCACTTTCGTGCATTGTCCAGGTGACTTTCCTCTATCTTATGTTCTTCTACAGCTGCAAACAACATTTTAAAATAATTTTAGAAATCTGAACCAAATGTTTTATAATTCACATTTCTCATAGAAAAAAAGAATATTTGGAGTATTCAAATACGAATTATATACTGAGAAACCATGTCATCCGTGTAGACACTGTAAGGAAGGCACTGACTAGTGCTCTAAAGATATGCCAGGAATGCAGAGGCCAGTGTAATTGGCTAAAACATTTCAGAACTCAACAAAAAGTATATGCTGTTCTCATGATGACGATGGTATTACTTGTGAGGAGGATGCTGTATAGACCAATAAGAAAACCCTTATTCTTATTGTGTTGCAAACACACTTTATTTACAGTGAGGGTATGCACAATTGACAATGATTTTGGTCTCCTTGCAGCTAATACATGCTGTAGGTTTTCCAGATGATGGCTTTTTTATACTAGGGAGGAAAATATCCAACAGAAGAGAATAGCTGTAGCTCAGGGTTGAACTCTGGAGTTCTTGGTGCTTCTGAGCTTGGTTGTTTACAAACAACCAAGCTCAGAGAGCACCAAGAGCTCCAATGGAAAAATATTTAGATGTCCAGGACCAAAGTTATCATACAAAGGTATTTCAGTTACTGACAAGAAAGATTACTTACACATCTGTCCAGACATCTTTTACTCAGAAATTGTGGTCTCTTATCCATTCTGGCCCCCAACATATAGACATATCCTGGGAAATTTCTCTTGGAATTTTAATGAAACATTTCCTATCAGGTGGCTGGGGTGATAGTGGAAGTGATACATAGCTGAATTTCACAAAATAAAAGGCATGTAAACTTTATGTATGATGACCTTCCCCACGTTTCCAAGGTTACTATGGGCTAAATCTAGAAGTTTAAGTCTATACTGATAACAAATTCCATAAAGTGGAGGAAGATACACAAGCTGTACATGTCTTTGATTACAGGCGCAAGATGAAAATCCTGGTTAAAATGTTGTGTATGAGGCACAAAAACAGAAAGCACAGATCTCTCAAGTTTCCATTCTTCCCTCAGCCAAGCAAATTTAGGTGCTGGGGAAAACAAGCAAAATATTTTACAAATATTGTGTGTCATAAATATTAATAATGCTATCATTTATTTGTACAATACTGCCATATAATCTATTTTCAACTCAGAGTAGTTTGGTCTATTTAATAAACTTAGGGAAGTAAACTGTTTTTAAGTTATGTATACATATTTTCATACATGGGCTTGCAAAGTATAAAGCGTTACTTGTCCTTACACTTGAGATATTTTGGAAAATCTCTTGACATTTTTCAAGTACATGATACATGAAAGCTAAAATACACTTAACAGTAACCCAAAAGCACTGATTATATTTATACATTCCACCTACAGAACAAATTCAACTGTTTATTATCAGAGGTAATACAAGGAAACCAAGAAATTATGCTCTGTTTAAAAATGGATAATGTTGCCTATAAATTTGTCAAAATTGTGTTGAAGGTTGGTTTACTAGACAATTATAGCAATGAAGCCAGCTAAACCAGATATTATATATTCATTTTTCTTGGATATCTTTGTATTTCAACAGAAAAAACAACTTTGCAAAGAGTTGCTTATTTTTTTTATACTCAAAAAATGGAACATAATGGAATTTTATTTTCAGTTAATATCCTCTTTTGTAACATAACACCAAAATAAACTGAGACCAATGATACTACATGTCTCAAAATTCAGTATTTTTCTGGGAAACAACTCCAAAAACTAATTTTTCAATACAATTCTCATACATTCACAGTGTTATTAATCAATCACTGCTCCCCAACTGTGGTTAAAGATACTAACTTTTAAAACACAATATTATTTAACATAACAAAAAAGAACATTTTTCGTTTGCATGTATTCCAAAGGAAACAGAAAGAGTAATCTTTCTGAGATTGCTAAACACAGGCAAACAATTTAAGAAACTGGAAAATTGGTTTTAATCCCTTTTAAACAGAATATGTATGAAACCAATCTGTTCTGCTTTTGAAAAAATAAACCATACAGACTACACTCTTTCCTATAGAAATGAGAGTTTTTGTGCGGGGCTGGAAAGTGGGGGGGTGGCTTAGTGTGTTTAGAAGTATAATGAATTATGGTTAATAAGAATAGGAAACAGGTCTTTTCTAAAACAGGAGATTGTCACAAATACCTAGCTAATAAGTATACTGGGCAATACAGAGTTGCAAAAATGGGTAATTGTACATGAACCCAATTTTAAAAAAGCTTATGGATGTGGTGATTTGAGTTATTTTAGAAAATTGTAAAAAACCCATAGCATTACTTCCTCCTGTGGGATGCAAAGAATGATTTATGAAGCTGAGCTCATAATTTTATCAAGCTAAGCTCTATACACTGAGCTTAGTAAAGATCAGTTTTACACAAGCAGGTAAAAATTTAGGAATACAATATGTGCAGCAGCCTCTCACACTTAAAGGGATAGTTTTCTAGAGCGCTGGAGTGGAGAATGGAT
This sequence comes from Liasis olivaceus, assembly GCA_030867105.1. Lineage (NCBI taxonomy): Eukaryota > Metazoa > Chordata > Lepidosauria > Squamata > Pythonidae > Liasis > Liasis olivaceus. The sequence goes on from CM061349.1 coordinate 58,854,720, forward strand.
TAAAGAATTCCACTTCCATTTTCATAAACTTCTCTTCCTTCATTAGGGCCTTCTCCTTTTACAAATAAACATTTCTGGTGGTTGGGAGCAAAGGTTCATTTTAAATGCACAGCAGGAAATGGCAAAACTGAAATTAATTTTCTATGGATTTGTGTAGACTTTTTCACACTGTGAATTGCTTCATACCATTTCAGCATTCTTTGTTATCTTTCTATTGCTGGTCATGACTTTGTTCTGGCCTATAGTCTTTTAGATCAGAATCAGAATTGGAACTGGAGAGTTTGAGACAGAGTTTAGAGCAAGGAAGTTATAAAAAAAAAGGGTACATACATCTGCTTCTTTGCACATAAATATTAAAAAAAATAAGAGGAATGAAAAATATAATAATATGATAACAATAATTTTTTAGAATTTAAAAAATTAAGCATACCGTAAAAGAATGAATGTCTTTGACAGCTTCCGATTTTAACATTTAAACATTAAAATGAGAGAAGGAACAGCATCTATGTACAGTCCAGTGTTAGAAAAATATTTAGGTCCAATAAAATTGTCAAGCTGTAAATTCTAGTTTGTATACAAAACTAGGCCATGGACAAATGTTTCTCCTGCTGGTTAGTTCTATATAAAAATATCAAAACAATAAATGTTTTCATAAACAAGGATGGGTAAATAATACATTTTCACTGAAAAGACAGGAACTTCATCCCAATATGGCATTCCTTCCCTTCTGTATAAATCCCATTCTCAAGAGAGTGAAACTCTCAAACCGAGTGGTCATGAAGACGCAATAATCTGAAGCTGAGCTGGAGGCTACTGGGAGTCTCTTGGAGTCACCACCCAGAGTCGGCTTGAGTTGGGCAGTGTCTAAATCAAATAAATTAAATTAAAATAATTAATTAAGTTTAATTATAGTTCAGCCTTCTCCAAGCTGATGGAGCGTTCTAGTTATTGACTCAACACATCTGAAAGGAATCAGTTTGGGAAAAGTTGGTTTAACTTTGCTCTTTTAATACTTTTTTGATCCTGTCTTTATATTTTTCATCTACGTAATTAATCTATTCATTCACATGTATCTGCAAGAAATCTCTGAAAAATCTCTTTTCCCCCAGGCCTTGGGTTAGGATGGGTGTTCACCCTCTTAAAGGATTACATCTGTTTGAGGAATTGTCTTTTCCAGACACATACAGTTTATGCTTTTTACTGCTTTTACTTTTTTTTTTTTAATGTTGTATGTTGTCCAGAGATGTGTGGCCTTCTAAACCCAGTAATTAATTAATTAATTAAGAAATATAAGTAAAATAATGTACTTTTTACTGCCAAGGAAAATGTCTTTGTTGCCTGCTTCTGCTTCTCTGCAAACAGTGCCTGAATTACTCTAGAGAATATGCTTCCTATGTAAGAATTCGTTTTATGCTTTCCTGCTTCTCAACCGTTAAGACCATTCATCAACTCTTTTACCATTGTAGATCTGTAAACATAGTTTTAAATCTTGGCTGAAATGCTTGCTCACAGACATGGACCTAAATTGTCATGAATACATTTACATGTTAACTATATTCCCTAATATACCCTAATACTAAAAACGATAGATGAAATTTTCTATAAATCTAAAGAGCTTGAATATGAGATCCCAACTGGTCAGCAATCAATTTTCATTGATGAACCAGAAAATTTAGGTCCAAATGTAAGTAGTTCCCAATAAGGAGGCTCATCATAAATGCAAAGATCATATTAAGTAGTCTTTCTGTGGATATTATTATTATTAGAATAAATCAATGCATCCCATCCCAGCAAAAGAGTATTATAAGTGTTGGTTTTCTCTACACTTTCCAACACTTAAGGAGAACCATGGAGATGGATCTACATGAAAATATTATGTTAAAAATTACCCTGACTTTAGGAAAAGTCAATAAAGTAAATTCATTTTGGGTAGAATTCAATACATTATCACAAATAATTCCGATGTGGCTTGGGATCATTTGTATTCCTAAAAGCAATTCTAAATTTACTTGAAGAAAATTGCTTGTTCATTTCAAAGCAAACAGAATGAGTTCTAAAATTGGGAAGAATGATCAGAACAGTTTTTGGTTTATAAAAACATCAATAACTGAGCATAACTTGGTAGAGTCTGCTGTTTTAAAATGGAACATCCATTTCATATTACTCACTGCATTTCTGTTACTTACATATATTTTATATAGATTGCGTTTACATCTATTATTTATATCGATATTTAGTGAACTTTCCCCTCCACTAACAACTGTATGGACATACAAACTTTCCTGGAAAAAAGGAAAGATCTGTATTATCACATCCTAATAATTGTCTTATTGTAGGATAATTGTTCTATCTCTGGCACTTCTAATATTTTTCCAGTTGCCTGCAGCTGTTGTAATTCATGGGTATGGAAAGAAAGAGAAAAATGCCTATGTATGAAGCAATGAAAATCACAATCACAATAAACGTTTGGTTACCATTGGAATTTTAAAAACATGGAAATTATAATTTTTAAACCACTCTTTGTCTCACTAAAGACATAGGCCATAGATGAAAAAATGTAGTGCACTGTGAAGCATATTCCTGATGAGTCCAAATGAGTACTTCACTGTGTTTTTAGCACTAATGAAAAATATTCACTAGCTGCAATAGTAATGTAGCATATCATGCATTGCTTGACAGTCATCCAGGAGTTTCTTCCCAGACCATTCCTTTACAAATACAAACAGCTGCCTTTGATATGCTAGCATCTTCTGCCTTTTCTGTAACAAATTAAAGAGTTTTTTTTTTTTAAACATGGAGGTGATATTGAATATTATGCACAAAAGAGACCTTAGTGAACTAAGCGCCTGAAAAATAGGTCTTCAGTAAATAATATTTAAATACAAACTACTTAAAAGACAATGCTGTGCTTAAGAGGAAAAGCGGTGCCTTTTCCAGCATTTACTAACCTAGAAACTTGATAAAATGTACAATTTTGGTTTTATACTTTTTTTAAAAAAATGTGATCTTTACCATCAAAATATGTGGTACTGCTAAATGTGAAGATCTGCAATTTCCCCCAAAATTTCATTCAATCATTCTGTACCACTCTTTTGCTTTGTTTATTGTTTATTATATATTTACTCTGCTCAATAACCAGATTATCTAGAGACATTACTGTTTTGCTGATGAACAGTTCTATAGTCCCAAAAGTTTGCATTCAGCTTGATGACCTGTGAGTTGCCCTAATAAAGTTACAGCATAATTTATAATATTCTCATGGCAGAGGGAAGGACTGGCTAAAATGTGCTGTTTCCACTTTCTCCTCTGAAATTATTATTATTATTTTACTGAAGAGCAGTTTTGCTTGTATATGTTGATTAATTTCAAATAAAGAAACTGTAAAATTGGGAGTAGGAAGAGGTGAAGGATAAGTGGCTTGAATCCTATTCAATGGAAAGTCATTAAAACTTAGAAAGGTTTGTCTATTTTTCCATTCTTCAATTTGGTATCCAATAATATCCGCAATAATACTGTCATGGCTAATCGAGAAATATTAAAAGCAGAATGGTACTATTTACAAAACAGAATTCTAAACTGAATGAAGAAAATTACCAAGAGTATGTATACTGGCAAGCTAAGCATCCAAAAGCATGTAATTATGCATACCATAATTATATAATGGTATAACCCTAAGCATGCATTTTTAGAAGGAAATTGCACTGCTTTTCAAAGGAGCTAATCCCAGGATTGTACTGTAAAACATTTTCTACAATTACCAGGGAATCTGCTGAAAGAATGATGGCATTGCAGAAAAGTACAGTCTATAGAGATTAACCACACATAAATCACTCTTGGTAAATACAGTTGGTCAACCACTCAATTTTAACTGACCATTTTTACATTGTATTTACATGTACCAGATAATTTCCACACTAAATATCATACTTATGGTTTAATTTGCACCCAGTCCTGAAGCCCTGCAATCTAACCCACCAAAAATGTTTAAAAAGTGAAATACTCCTCTTTCTTTTCAAGGGGGATATGTATGTGTATGTATGTATGTATATATATGTATTCCATGTGACACAGACATGACATAGACATCACACACACAGAGAGCGCAAGAACAAGCGCTAAGCACCATATCCATAGAAGCAGGGGTCTACACACAAGATAGGACCCAAGGTGCAGACTGTGCAGAGAGGCCTCAGAGACAGTCCAACACATAGTGGCAGGGTGTAAGATGCAGGCAGGAGCAGCATACACTGAATGGCACAACCAAGCAGCTGGCATTGTGTACAGGAACATCTGCACAGTGTATGGGCTAGACCCCCCCAAGTCCAGATGGGAGATTCCACAGAAGGTCGTGGAGAATAACAGGGCTAAGATCCTGTGCGACTTCCAGATCCAGACGGACAGACAGGTACTGGCTAATCAACCAGACATCGTGGTAGTAGACAAAGACCAGAAGACAGCGGTAGTGATAGATGTAGCAGTGCCAAGTGACAGCAACATCAGGAAGAAGGAGCATGAGAAGCTGGAGAAGTACCAGGGCCTGAAGGAGGAACTAGAGAGGATGTGGAAAGTCAAGGCCAAAGTGGTCCCAGTGGTGGTAGGAGCACTCGGGGCCATGACTCCTAAGCTGGGAGAACGGCTCAAACAGACCCCAGGAACAACATCAGAGCTCTCTGTGCAGAAGAGTGCAGTGCTAGGAACAGCTAAGATATCCATATCTAAGATGCAGGCAGGAACAGCATACACTGAACGGCACAACCAAGTATCTGGCGTTGTGAACAGGAACATTTAAACAGTGTATGAGCTAGACCCTCCCGAGTCCAAATGGGAGATTCTGCAGAAGATTTCTGTCAACACGATTGGCTTCTAGTTTTTCCCTAGTTGCTCAGTAGATCCACTTTGCAGTTAGAAACCTTTTCTTGCTGGAACCCTGCTGAGTTTATGGGGAAGCCTAACACATTATTAGACTTTTTTTTAGAAACGTTCCATTAGTAAAGAGATAAAGTTTATGTAGGTATAATGCTGGGTTACAATCTTACATATATTAACACAGAAGTAAGCCTTAGTGAAGGCAGTGAAACCTAATGTATAAATAACCTTAGGACTATATAAGAATATAAAGAATACCATGTTTCAATATATTAATGCTAGCATATTGTCACTAGCATATAAGATCAATAATTATCTAATGCCATGAAACAGTGACAATAGACTCACTCAAAAGCAAAAGCTGAAAGAAACAAAAGTGAAAGAATGATTTCAAGAAGAGAAAATATAAGTTCTATATCAAAATGATTTGAAGATAAAGAATGGAGGCAAGGAAGGAGGATATGGAATCTACTTCAAACAGACTGAAATGAAAGAATTATGTTTGGAACGCCACAGAAGTGTGTGAAATTATGCATAAGGTAGACTGATGTAACTGGTGATACCAGCTGAAAAGGTTTGTTTTTTCCACCTGTATAAAGAAATGGGAACCACGGTCTGCATAAATCTGAACCAATAATTAAGACCAGACAGACACTGAATTATATAAAGGATGGGAATGTGTATAAAGAAACAGACTGGAAAGTATGTACCTTTACAGAAAAAATCTTCAAACTTATCCTTAAAGGGTTCAAGGTGTTCTTCGGATGATTCTCTGAAAACAACTTTCATCTGTTTTTCACAACCTACAAGAATAAGCTAAGTGTTAAATTAAAACGACAAAATACAAGACCTCTAATAAAGACTAATATCCAAATATTCTCAAACAACTGATAGTTCATATCCAACTAATCGAAATAGGTAATTACATTTTCTTTGGATTATAGATTAGGAAGATCTATCTGACAGACACACCTTTTGCTGATTTTGTAAAAATTATACATTATTATTAGAATAAAATACCATTTAAGGAAGGGCTGTAGGATATGTGGATTTAAAGAAAATTATTAATAAGTATAGTTGAATAAGAAACAGAAAAACAAATGACATTATTCTTATTTACATATAAAAATGTAAACATTCTCATTATGCATAGAAAATAAATACATTAAATAAAGGCTAGCATAGACTTGGATTGTTTTTTAAACAATATGATAATCCAATTAATATGTATTTTAATTATCTCTGAAGCATGTGAAATGTATCTAAAGATTAATATCTGATAGACACTTATTGTTGGTTTTATAGGTAGTAACGTGAGAAAGAACACAGAGCAGTAACAGCTTGATTAACAGCTTTACATTTGAGTAACTTAATATATTTTTGATTTGTAGGTATTATTTTCAGTGAACAACTCCCCATGTACATTTACACCTATAATTATGTAAGGGAATAGTACAGCTCCAAGGTGTTTTGAAAAAGGACAGGATATGGAGTTTTGTGGATTAAGATAGCTGATGCCTTCCCAGGAGATGTTCAGTCCATGTTTTCATGGTACATTTTAAAAGCGTAAGTCTATGTTCTCTGTCTAGCGGCTATAAGCAATGATTACATAATGTGGAAAGAATTAGATAAGAAGGTAAGAATTGCTAAGAATTTGTAACAGACTGCCATTAATCCTTCTGATTGCTATATGGGCCTCATGGAACTAGGAGTTTTACTTCTCCAACAAATTACAAGTTGCAGAGAAAGCACTAGGTGCATGTTCTGAAAGAAAGGCTGAGATAGTACTGAGCATTTTTTAAATTTTATTTTGGTGGGTTAACTGACCCATCACTGCTCTCAAACTGAGGGCAGATGTTGGGGCATAAAGGCTCATTCCCTTTGTCAGTTTTAGTGTCTGTGCCAACACTTACAGTTAGGGGAAGCAATTGGCCAATTTCTGACACACTGCAGTGCCACTACTACAAACAGTGGGAAAATTGTGTGGCATTTTCCAGGCTAGGATTCAGTGATCCAGGAAACCGCTAGTGTTCCACCCTTCCAAGGGTGCTTCTACATATTCTTGATACATGCTAAACTCCTCATTGGTATTATGAACTAGGTGATCAAGAATATAAAGCTACTGGAAACTTCAATTATGGCAGCAATGAGAGTCTGGAGACTTTGACAGAGAGACAATTTTAGAAAATAAAAAGGATAATAATTGTCTTATTGAAAATGAAATTTCAGACTTTATAATATATCCACTGCACGTATACAAGTTGTGCAGAACAGTGACAAATGAGAAAAAATGATAGACTCACTTTCTTAATTGATAATCTGATTTGTGAGAAAATGGGAAATGCTCTCTGAATTCAGAGAGAAATGTTTTCACCCATCTTACTCCAGAAGGTATAAATGAATGTACAGTGGCTTATAGCTAAACAAAATGTTGATTTTTATATTCCTGATGTATTTCCTTAATTTTTAAAGTTTACTTAAATGTCACACACAGCCTAATCCTATTCATATTGACCCAGAAACAGATAACACTGATTTCAATGTATCTAAGGTGAAGAATCTGGCATTTTTCATGTACTAGTTGTTTATTAAATATATAGACAGTCACATCTGAGCAGCCCTTGTTGGGTTACAAGGTTTAAAAAATACAATAACATCAGCTAAAACATCTATGATACAGTTTTGAAAAATCACAACAACAATATGTATGTTTACATGTTGGCTATTGAACATTTATCCCACATGTACTATTAATGGACTGTATTTATGCCAAATGCAGCACAACAGGACAGCAAGAGCTCAAGAATTACATTCTGGGTCAAGACCACAACTCTGCTGTCTCAAGTCTTCCCTTTAGGCCATTTGGCAGCATAATTCATTGATGTTCCTGAATTAATGCTAGAGAAAAGTTCCAGAGTCTTTTTGAAAAGGAATAAAATAGGTCTGGAGATCATAACTAGCATTTGGAGGAAAACACCATCTGCCAAAAAAGTAGCTCACCCATGCAATTGTTCCTCTATTTCTGATCCTCTGTTATTATGTGAAGGAAAAGCATTATTTCATATACATATTATAACTGAATTGTACACTGGAAAGTTAAACCTATAATTAGAACTTGCCTAGAGAAAAATATGCTTAAATTTAGGATGGAAGTGTGAATGTGAAATATAACTGTTATTTTTCAAAATCCTCCTTGCTCTCCACAAATGTAATTTTGATTTTCTGTGCTCCCCCAATGAACCAAAGTTTTATTTTTGTTTTTCTGGTACTGATATTGCTGGAAAACAAAAAACGATTGCCTCTGACCTCTGGCCCAGCTAGGGTTATCTGAACAGGCAAACAAGGACATGGACAGTTGGAAAGGAGGACAAATGGGGGGAAAGGAGGACTTTCTGTTGTTAAACTTTCTTGGCATCTGTGACAAAAATTACAATGAAAAACTGCAAAAAAACAAAAAACAGTACTTAGGCCTACAGATATATGAAATTACTTTTTCCAGCATCAGATGTGTTTTTCAATCTCAGTAATTTTCCAACAACTCTTTATTTTCAAGAACATATGTTAGCAATAATATAGCATTGACGATGAAGAGCTTTTCAAATTTCACCATAGAAATGTATGATGAGTCATGTGATCTACAGATTACAGTGATCATAGATTTGAAGGGGCTGGATTGAAGCCAGTTGCTGGAATTAGGAAGTAAATAATGTAAATCTAGGCTGTTGAATCTGTCAACAGATGACAGAAAGAAAGCAGACAATTTACAAGGTCACAATACACAAACATTTCAATGACTACTGTTGTTAAGACAGTCTAAACAACAACAACAACAGACACTCAAAAAGGCAGACAATATTTGATTTTAAGGCTACGCCTCCTGGACAGAGGACATGAAGACAAAAAGGAGGACATGTCCTCCTATTGCTGGTGTCTGGTAACCCTAAACACAGCATGCAACTCCCAATTGAATCAGCAAATTCGTGGAAAGGCAGGATATAAATCCCATAAAGAAAAAAACAAACAAGAATTGTGGTATTTATTCTATTATTTATTTCGTCCTTTCTATACCACCCAAGGCTCCTGCCTAGCTCAATATTTTGTTGTGAGACAGAAGACAAAAATTTAGTAAGTGCAAGATACACACATGTTCAGTGTAAAGAAGCATGCTCATGCTTGTTGAAGTCAGTTTTATGGAGGGGTGGCTATTTTGTTTAAACAGCAGATAAGGATTATTCTAAAGGAGACTGGATTCTTCAAAAAAATCAGACACAAAATTACTTCCTTAACTGACTCTTACAGAGCTCTGGAAAAAACAGTTTCCATTAATGACTCTTCATGCTTCTTTCAGTCTTCTCCTGGATAATAAAATATACTATTGTAAACAGTCATATCTCATTCTGTGACCACACTGGAATGATAGCTAAGGACAGAAGTAAGGATTAACAATCCAATTTGAGATGCAACATATCTCTGGAAAAATTCAAATTACTTTAACAGGAAAACCCTGGAACAAGCCATCTGTGATGACTAGAGCCAAAGGAAAGCAGCAAACAATGCTAGAGAGCTGAAGATGGGGGCAAAAATACAAATAGGAAGTTGAAATGGTTGGTATCATGAGGTTGGTTGGTTGCTATTGTTTACCCAACATAAAAATATTAGTACACACTGCAGAAAGTGTACTATGATATGGTCTGCCAGTTTTAATCTTCCTTAGAACTCATTCCATAGTGCATGGCCTAACATAAAACAGCTAGGATAATATATTGATTTCTGTGTTGGCATGGGACTGGGGACACCCGGGCTTAAGTCCCCACTTGGCATAGATTCACTGGGTGACCTTGGTCCAGTTATTTTTCTTTAGCTTAACCTTTCTCACAAGGTTGTTGCTGTGTGACGAAGTGAGGGAGATCCATATGCATACCTCCTTTCTCAGAGGAAATGAAAGATATAAAATCAATGACTAAATTAGTTCAGATCTTGAGGAGGGCAATTTGCTGGAAATTCAAGTGATTACTCTTTTTGTGGATTGCAGAATTCAGTGACTGCATTAAACTGCCTATCTTACATTTCCATTCAACTAAATCAAAAGAAGTAGACGCTACACATTTCAAAAAATGGTAACTGACTTTGATCTTCTTTCTGCATCTCATATTCCATTAATTTTTTTTAAAATAATGAGCCTCTGAATTATCTGTTTTAAATGAAACCTGTTAACCAAGTTTCTGCTTAATCAAGATCAAGAAAACGGCTCTGCTCTGGGAGCCCTTTTAAAATAAGAGTAGGCTTTTTGTATCAAGGTTAAATATTACATATATATTATGAGCTACCATGAAATGTAAAAATGAACATTAGCATCATGACAAGCTGCTTTACCTAACCATTTACTGTCACATTATAAAATAATTTCTCTGGATATATACTGTATTTCCAATACCTCAGATCTAAAACTAGCAGAAAAAATTCTTCCTGTCCAAAATGAGAGTGGAATGTAGCAAGAAATAATATTTAAAATGCCACAATGCATGTCCTGCTAGATATGTATTATGGTTTCCATGGCAATGGCTGTAATGCATTAGTAAAATATGAAAATGTAGCTTGAACTGCTGATTAACACTTTGCCACTCCCTGAAGATTTAATGCAGTATTGGGCCCAACTTCTTTTTTAAAAAATCCCCAAAGTAAAATAATTACAAAGTGGAGTGTCTTTCCTTAATGTCTGTGCACAATAATCTTTTAAAGCTCCACAGACCCCTGTAAATCTGTCCAGAGCACCATTATATGTAAGCAACCCTTCATGCAAGGAGCACCGTGCTGTCAATCAGAGAGGAGCTGGTATTTTTAGGCATCATTTAAAACCTAAATGTAAAACTAGAAATAGTTCAGTGTTGATAAGGGTGAATTGTTGAACAAATACTAGGACCCACCAGCAGCACTTAGAGGAATCATCCCAACAATGAAGCCACGTAACAGCATAGACCCCTGAAATCTGTCACTGATACAATCCTTCATGAGTTATGTACCAGCCTCTCTGTGTTTGTGGGTATCTCCTGATGTCTGCTGAGAACTCAACAGGTATGCCATCACTCAGGGATGATAAAGGTCTGCTTTTTTATATCCCATTTGAAAGCACATGCCATCTCAAAGGAAGCTTTATAATTTAAAATCTCATTTTAAAGTAAAAGTACAAGGAAAATATATTTTTAAGGAAACACATTGTGATAACTGTTTGAATAAACTCCTGCAGAGATTTTTTAAGGGGAACAATGTATTCCTTTCTCCCTACTGTATCTTTTAAACAAGGAGGCACCTTGCTGTCTTCCAAGAGAGGTATTTATGATATTAACCAAGGCATCTCTAATAACCTCTTGGCTAGAAATTATATTTTAATTTGGGCAATGATCCAGAAGACAACTAATGGAATGGACCAATCCCAACAGCCTGTCCAAATTCTTGGGTGTCTAATTATATGAGAGGAGCTTCCATTTATACCCATAACTGATTCTGCACCAATGCTGAGACTGGCCCAGTCCAAATAGAAGATATTTTATTGGGGGGGGGGGGGGCTGGGGAATAAAGAATCACAAAAAGCCACTGCATTTTTTCTAATCAAACTCTGGGAGGAAAAGGCAGGAATACTCTTCCGCCTCCCCTCCTTCTCCTTGCAGCCTGGCCACTGACCACATTATTCTGGGGTTTTCCAAGTTTCTGAAACATTTGGATGACACATTGGAGGCTGGACAACTGAACAGGATTTGGGTCTTCCCAGTTTACCTGATAAAGTGCTTTGTTTTAACTGGATGTGCTAATTGAAGACAGCTTGATAACTTTTCTAAGATCTCCTTAAAGAAAAAAAGTGGAAATAAAGATGATCAGGCTTTCTGACTTCTTCCCTGCTAAAGCCCCTTTTCCTGTCTCTCAAAAGCCTCCCCTGAAGGATCTTCAGGAAAGGCTTGGGATATGGTACAAGGGACTGTAACAGGAGGAGAAAGTCAGAGGCTCCTCATGCAGGGTTCAGGTATTAATACAAAACATTAATACAATCCATGATTTGACTTTATAAACAAAGAGTATCAAAAGGATGGAATTTACAGATCTGGATAGAATCTTTAGCCACTATGTCTATTCAGAGCTCCTGGCAAGCTCTTCCCCCTGCCCCCCTTGCAGGTAACCTAACTCTAAAAATTACACCTGGCTGCAGGACTCACCACTACAGCACATGGGCTCACGTCCTGAAGCTCTTAGCTGACTCTGGCTTTGAGAAAGGTGAGGCACCCAAAAAAAAAAAAAAAAAAGAATAATCAAGAACTGGAAATCTACTTCATTTACTTCTTTTACTGAGTACTGATTTAGCAGAGGCGCAGCCCATTTCCTTACAGATAATTTTTGCAGGCAGATATGGTAGACAAGGCCAGAGCCAAAAATTGGCTGAAGCAAGTGGTGGACGGAACCAGAGCCAAAATAATAGTCAATGTCTTTTCCTCCTCTTTTTGATGTCTCTTTTTTCCTGATACAGTACTCTCTTCCAGTGTTTCTCAACCTTAACAACTTTAAGATGTGTGGACTTCAACTCCCAGAATTCCCCAGCCAACCATGGGCCCAAGGGCCGTAGTTTAACTAATCTAGGGTTATATACTCTCTCTCTCTCCCCCTTCATCTTCCCCCCCACCCAACTTGCACACTTAACTTGCAAGATAAACCTTGAAAAATTTATGTAACAATCTGAGTAAGGAAATCCTTTGCTTTCACCCTGTAGAACTCTTTATATATTCAAGGTGAAGATTTTTTTAAAATCATTTTCTCTTGAAGGGATCAGCTAATCTTGACATTAAGCTTTTTAATAACCACCCTACGCTATTATACTGTGAAGCTTCAGAAAATAAATCAAAGCAAAAATAAATGCAACAAACAAAGTAAGAACTTTTAGCAGAGTTAAATATTTTTCACACCATAGCAACACATCTAACGTGTTGGACAGTGTTTTTGCTTTAAAACCATTGTTTGGATTTAGCAAACGTTGTGGCCAAGCATTTGAAAAGGGGGAAATGAAAAATGTAAACATTCTAAACTGAAATACCAGTAAAGAGCTCTTCACTTAAGAAATTCATATTAGGCCTTCTGTTAACTGGAAAAAATCTTTACTCATCCACTAGACTTGGAACAGTATGTATTATCAGAGGTGAGGTTTTCATCATTCTCCTTAGCTCGCTTTTACTTTTCCCATCTGTATTTTCCCACTAATAGGAAATAGTAGGAGAGGGTCTCCTTGAGCCTCTCTGTGAATTGCCTTTCTCCAAGCCTAGCTTTCCTTTTGGCCTCCTAGAAAGCCGCTATTGTACTTCTTATGTAACATTAAACCATCATTTACTAGTTATAGTTATAGGTATGATATTTGCCTATGTGGGTTTCTTCTTTCCCTGTACAGAGGGAACTGGAAATCTATCCTTCTGTTTTCAGTTTGGCATTATAACCAGACCAAGAACTGTACTTAGAATGTATATGGTTGAAAATGAAAATAAATACTTTCAGTTTCCTCCTTTAGACAGTTACTTACATGCTCAGAATTGCATCTAAATATAGTTACTGTGTGGAACACTGGTTTTCTGATAAGTTGACCCTTTTGTTCTTGTTTAAGTTTACTTTCATTTTCAACAAACTTTCAGAAAAGATACTACATGGGAAGTAGCTGTCTCATTTATTGTGTCTCAACAATGTGTTTAATTCTCTATATTTTGGCTGAAGAAGTATTTAAATGATCTAGAACAGAGGCAGAGAAGGGCAGTAAAGATGGCTAGGGACTGAAAACTAAATTCCAAGAAAAGAGAAGTTGAAGATTTTGGAAATATTTTGCCTTGAGAAGACTGATGGAGAGTAATGATGGGACGTTTCCAATCCCTGAAAGGTTGCACAAAATAATTCAAGATTTATTGTCCGTCACTCAAGACATAGAATAATGGATGAGTCTTCACACGTTAACAAATTTTAAAGTCACTCCATAAAGCCATTATATCCATATTTTAATACTTATCCAGTTACACTATCTACACATGCAACCTTATAATTTTTTTAACATTCCCACAGGGTTTATGACTTCCTTTTCAGCATTTTTCTTGGGCATTAAGATTTATAGCATTTCTATCCTAGATATTACTTTCCTAAGCATTCACTATCAAAAATATCATAACTATCATAATGCATTCTTGTCTGAAAATGTTCCTTCCAGCATACCCTTACTTCACTTCATTACAGACCATTTCACTGTTTTTATTCTTAATTTGCTTTTGTAGAATTTCCTTGTTTAGCCCCCTTCACCAACTTTCCAATTCTTTATTTCCATCAGAATTGCTCTGCATGTTCTCTTTTAATGTTAGCCATTCTTTGTTCTCTTTGATTTCATTCTTTGCAACAATCTTTTTCTGTCTATAGCCAGTACACAGTATTGCTCTCTTATCCTCATGGATCCCATCAGCGTAAGTCCACACATTTCTGTGGCACTATGTAACACAAGCAGTTTTCACATCCTCTTTCTTTATATCCACTTTCCATTCAGTCTGTTGGGTGAGTAATCTATCTTCTAATATTTTTTCATACAGGAACTTATACTTTCTCTTCCTGCAGTCATTCTACTTTTCTTCTGGTTGTTCTTACTTTTATGTCCATTTCTCCCCAAGACCTACTCTTGACGCTGCCAAGAAATGGCCAATCTCACATTCAGGACCTCTCCTTACCATCTCAGTTTTTTTTATCATAAACATCAAAACAATTATGCTCTTACATTTACATTCATGTGAAGAGATTTATGCTTAAACCATGTATTTGAAAGAGGCCTTTTCCTAAGCAGATACTTACTACAAAATCACCATTCTCATTCATGCTTGGATCATGATCCAAAAACAACTTCTGTACTCTCTTCATCTCTTTCACATCTATTCATGTCACTTGACAGAAAAATCTTTCCTGTGGATCTCATGCATTTGGAACATTCTAGAGTTAGACCTGACTCAGTAGAGTATAATATGAAATGATCATCAATTCATGGATTTCTACTTTCATACACATTCACAACAACCTAGATGACATAAATTCACACTTTCTAACATACATTTTAGCCCTTTCATTCATAATGAAATCTACATCTTCACTTCCTTGTATGGATTCTTCAACTCCACCCCTTAGGATCAGACCATCTTCATTATAACTTTCCTCTTTCTCAGATTCACAGACCTTTAAGTTACCTATTTTTCTTTCATTTAAATTGTTAATTCATGCTTCCTTAACATTTTATTTTCTTCGATTTCAAGTCCTCAAATAGGACTACAGTTAATGACTTCCCAATACTCATCCTGGTTTTGGTCAATTGACTTTATGGTAAGACAGGAAAAGTGCAGGCTAGTGCTAATGATAAGGACAGTACCAGTCACTTTTGGCAAACTTTGGGTCAATGTGCCACAAAACAACCAAAACTCAGTTTTAGTGAAAGCAGCTCATGCTATCTCTAATCTAGAGACTAATTTATAAAGCACAGAGTGTTGCCTACACTCTACCAACTAGGAATATATGACTGCACTGACATGAACATGAGATGCTTGGACTAAATATTTTAAAATATTTTTAATTGGAGTATTATCCTTAAAAAAAACTTTGCTACATCTCTATCAGTGAACCCATCAATATTTGAACTTATGGTTCTATGGTATGTAGGAATTAGTGGGAAGAGTTCATTTGAATTCTAGCTTTTAACTGTTACAGTTTTAACATTTTGTTAAAACATCATTTTGAATACAATTGAAGCTTGACTTTCAGCAAAGGTTTCTGACACAAATTCTCTGCATGCATATCTGATGTGAAAAAGACATTAAGTGAAATAACTGTTTTTACTGAAATTTAAAAAAATCACCAAATTTTAAAGTTTTTCTTTATGTCGTTCATAGATATTTGTTTTTCCTGATGATGGAAACTATCTTTGTATTAATAGATGCAAATGCATTAACATTTATTTGAACATCGGCAATTACAACTAAGGATAGTTTCCAGTATTTCAGAATGATCAAAACTTTGAAGCTATAACATATAATAAATTAATATGATCTAAATAATAATGTGAAAATGGCAAGACTCTTAAATATTAGTAAAAGTAATTTAAATATATGGTTAATCAAACTAGTAGTTCCAGCATGTGTATCTATACATCTATAATATAAATAACTAAAATTAATATTGTCCGCCTAAGATATATATATGAAATTCTGTGCTTGTCTAGATAGCTAGACGTAGCCTATGAACATAATTTTTGCAAAGCACATCTGTTTCAGTTTTAGGTTTTTTACTTGTATTTTGCCAACAGCCACAGCTTTTTAATGGCTGCCAGAAACTACATAGATTCATCAGATATTTTGTGCACATACTAAAACAATATCCTTTTCAATTAAAACATTTCACATGGTATTGTGTCTAACAATGTACAAAAATAGTTATTTGAAGGAAAAAGAGACTTTTTATTTACTGTAAATTCCAGTTCTTGATGGTAACCAAAACACAGGTTTTAACTCCAGGTTCTTGTTACTGTTGGTGGAACATAAGATTGAATTTTGAGTTCACAAAGAGACGATACACTCTGCCCTGGACTATGTGGGACAGAGCAGAATTGATGCTAAATGTATCACTGGAACAGTTCAAATGATAACATCATAAATTCAAGAATTGGAATTTAGAGTAAAATGAATATCTTTTTTAAAACAGAATTTCATTTAGCAATCTCTTTTCTTGTGGAACATTCTGTATGTTTTCTGCAGAAGGAATCTTTATATCTTATTATTCAGCTTCCATTTTTAAACAGTCTTTCTCCAGTTATTTGTAACAACTGACCGAAAGCTCCTTCTCCACTTTCTTCTTCCATGGTCTACCAGATAATTTTGATTAAATTAAAATGACCTTCAGACATTAACCTCACATCCAGGGGACATTTTTTAAAATTTAACTTTTAGGATGAACACTAGACAAAATTGATTCCAGGCAGTTTTGTTTCATCATGAATCTGCCACAAATCCACTGTAGCAAAATTCCCAAATTTGCTTCCATCAGAATTTACGGCAAAATTCTACTTCTCTTTTACCAGGTTGTGATTCTTAGATTAGGTAAGTTTTTTTATCAATTGTTTTAAATTACTATAGCATGAGTAGTAAGGCTGAACTGAATAAAGACACGTGAAATATAAATGACTTGTATCCTAGAGGAGAATAAAGTTTATTTCAATAGGCTGTGAAATCAACAGCTGAGATAGAAAAAAAAAAGGCTGAAAAATTCCTCTGTGTATTCATTTTTAGTAATATGCAATGATATTAAAAACTGCAATAAAACCAGCATTTTACTGACTTCCTGCTATAACAATCACTGCTCGAGCATGTCAAATGTATGGCATGAGAACAATACTTTTGGAAAATGGAAGATCAAATGCAGATCATATTTCAGCATGAATGAGCACAGGAGAGGGCAGGCCAAAGGGGTTTAACAGAACCAAGAGATGAGAGGAGATAGAGCATTTGTGGATGCCAAGGTTAAATAAACAACAATTGATATTTCCTTACCACTGGTGACCTTTGAAATTTTCTTTAGGACAAACATGAGCTAATTCAGCCATAGCTAACTAGAAGAATAAATTATTTAGTGACAAATTTTATTGACTACTACGGAGAGAATCATCCCATTCAACTTTAAATTTATCAAGAAAAATTCTGTTTAGAGAGGACAGAAATGACCAATAACTTATATGCATTACAAATGTCCTGTATCTATAGTTGTAATTTATGACAGCTCCCAATTTAATTTTGCCAATCTACTTTTTAAAAAATCAATGCAAATGACTGTTTTATTAATCTCATTTAACTCACAGCAGAAGGTCTAGATTTGAAATTCTTGTTTCCTTTGTTGGAAAATGGCCTGATGCAATGTATTTGATCTATAAGCAATTAGACCATATAAATAGTAGAAGCTTTTTTGAGAATATATGTTGACAGCAGTTCTACCCGCTGCAGCCAAGACACTATTCTGTTTAAAAGGAGCTTAACGTTTTGGAATGGAATTTTGCTTTGCATTGCAAGCACTGTCTTTACTGATATGTAAATTATGTCAACTGGATACAAAATTGCTTATTTTAGTCAACTTTTCTATTATTATCCAGAGGCCATAAAGAGTTACTGAATTCTGCTACAAAATTATAGCAAATATATATATACTGGCCTCCCTCATCTACAAGGTTAAATTCAACATCATTGAAAACTTAGAAGACAATTACTTAGAACTCACATTCTTAAAGCAAACATTCTTTAAAGTTATTAAATGCAATGTTCTTTTGAGATTGAAGAACTAAAGTTAACATTATGAAAAATATTTATTGCTGGCTTTGTTTTTAACTGTGATAAATTAATAACATAGGGTTTGCTATAGTACAAGTCAAACAGCAGTAATCTAACCAAAGCTGCAATTCAAAGCCAATTTACTGGCAGGATTTGCCAAAAAGATTTCAGAAGACTGGATTGATCAGAAGCCCCAAAGCAAATTTTCAAATGGAAATTAGATTTTTATTTACCTTCTAGATCTCTCTTTAGTTTTCTTAAATCTTTTATCAGGTCTTCAAATTTTACTTGAGATGCCTGGAAGAAATCCTGTGGCTCTGGCAGTGGAAATACACTCTTTTCTGTTCCTGCTTCCTAAATAAGAAAGTTAAAACCGATAAGCGTAACAATGCCATACATCCTACTGAAACAAATATGTTTCATGAATTATAAATACAAATAAATGATACAAGATCACAGATCTCTTTTTCCCCTGAAGACATATTGGAATGTCCCTAGTGAAATACCTGTCATCTCCAGGGGAACACAAATTACATTTGTAGTAATATTTTAGCATCTTCTTGGTAAAAGTCAGTTCATCATCCTAGTACAACCATTATTTCCTTTACAATTACACAGCTTTTTCCCTTCTTCATACTTCCTTCTGTCTTGGGCTTTACTTCTAAGTTGTAGAACTTCTTGCCAAAGATTCTAAATTCCTTCTTGGTTATCTTTCTACTGGCAGATCTCTGATGGGCAAACTCTGTGGCTCTTGAGATAAAATTTTATTTGACTGAGTGCAGACTATTTTATCAATGTGGGATTTTTTGTGTTTGAACCATGTTTTTAATTGCATGATTTGTACTGTGATGCACTTAGCAGGCTGTCACAGTTAGAAATGCAGAATATAAATCCAATACATAAACTGACAAATAAAGTACCACCTTTGTTCAGAGAGAATAAAATCTCATGGAAATATCAAGCTTTTATGATGTCACAGACAGCTGATTTATGTTTGGCAGCATTATTTAGTTCCACAGTTCCCTAAATGAGGATAATGTCAAAAGTGTCTGGTTAATTAATAGTAACTTCTCTAGTCATCACTTAAGTATTCTGTTTATCCATTCATCTTAGCCTTGGCAACTAATTGAAAAGCATTGCCTAACATGCAAGGAAAACAAAGATATAAAGTTATCTTTGAATAAGCAAATCCTAATTTTTAATTGTAGTTTAATGGCTTGTAACTGTGTTTTGCCATTCACAGGAAGTTCTTTAATCCAGAGAAGGATTATGTAAGCATAAAGGGAGAAGGAGTGATTTTTTAAATATTCCCTTTTCTTCTTTAGTTTTATGTGCCATTATTCACCACTGTCACAAGATTTGAGGGGCGCTTAGGAAGAATGATGAAATAACAATCCCCCTTTTTATTTTCTACTTATGGAAATCTTCACTTCATCACAGAGATTTTGGTCTGTAGAAGTTCACAGTTCCAGTGTCTTAGGACTGGAAAATTAAAATATAATTCTCTATAAATATAGAGTATAAATCTAGATCCCATAGATAACTATTAAATATGATCTTTGTACTGTATATCTAATGAGGTATTCAAATAAAAGTTTTAAATGTTTCTTAATTCTAAGAAATCCAAAAGGTTATGTCACTAGATCTACAAATCCCTTCCTTTAAAATATAAATATTATTAAAACTATGAAAGATTGCAAGGATGGTTAAATTAAACTACCTGCTAAAAGTCGATTTTTTATTTTTTATTTTTTCTTATTTTTTATAATAATTTTATTAGAAATTACAATGTACAGATAAAACTAATACAAATTATAAAAGATGAGGTAAGATATTAATAAATATTATTAAAACTATGAAAGATTGCAAGAATGGTTGTTATACTATTTTTTAAAAGTAGAATTTTGAAAAATATTTAAGTTTCATTAAATTTCATACATTTCAATATCTATTATTGTATTCATTTATTATAAATAAATGAATTGCTATTAATACATTTCTTAAGGATAGCAATGTAGACCAGTAGCGTTTAAAATATATGCATTATGTTTAAAATATATGCATGTGTAGACCAGTAGCATTTAAAATATATGCATTAATTAGCCATGATAAGATTATTTAACTATTTATTTGCACTGTGTATTATTAATTTGAATATTCTGAACACGTATTCAATTATATTCATATGTTGTATGTTTAGCATGAAATTTTTAAAATTGAAACAACTACATTTAGTTTGTTAATGTTTTACTTAAAATTATCAGAAAAGCCAATTATCTGCCAGACACCACAAGGACTATTGGAACTCTTCTTTATTGTTATGTTAATTTCAACCAACATTTATTGAAGTAGCACAGTGCATATTATTGTTGGTTGTGCAGTCAGCAGGATGTTTAGACTGGATTTGGCATTTTTATCCACCTATCTAGTCCTTCCCAAGGACCTGAGATGTTGTTGTTTGATAGTGTTAAAGGTATTGTCGTGGGATGTAAGCTATTCCAAGTAAAGCTGCCTTTTGCAATTGACTGATGGTGATCCTGTCAATGCTGATGGCCCCCAAGCGGCACTCCAGATATTCTGGGACCGCTCTCAAGGCGCCTATTACTATTGGGTGCAATCCCAAAACATCCAGAGCACCACCTGAAGACCATCAGCACCAACAAAATCACCATCAGTCTTGGTCTTGTGCAGCCAGACTTAGCTCCTCTGTCTCTTTCTTCCACTTTCTTACTCTTAGCCATTGTCAGGTCTTGTTATCTGCTTTGCCTGTTAGTTTTTTTGTGTACTGGCCATGTAATACTTTGCCTTCCCACGTCTCTTTTCTATTCTTCATTTGGTCTTTCTTTCTTTCTTATAGGCCAGTTTGGTCTCTTTGGTATTCAGTAAGCCTTCATGGTGTAATAACTTCAGTGCGTAATCTTCACTGTCCTTCAGGTATTCTTCCAATACCCATTTTTCTTCTCCAGCTGTCTGGTGTACTTGCAATATTCTACACCCACCTATGCTCCTTGGTAAGTAGAGTCTGTCAATGTCGCTACGTGGATGAAGGGTTCATCATCATCATTTTTCTGGTCCTCCTATCCAGGGCCTTTAGTTCAGCTTGAATCCAGTCCACTATTCCAGCTATATATCTAATGACTGAGATTGCCCAGGTGTTAATCACCTTGATGGTGTTTCCGCCACTGAGTTTGGACTTTAAGATCTTCTTCTGATGTATTCACTACTAACTTTCTTCAGTGTGTTTGATGTTGTCAGCCTGAAGGATGACCAGGTATTTGTAGTGATCTTCTTCATCAAGACTCTTGATGTTATTTCCATAGGGCATCTTTTATTCCTTCAGTTTTCACTATTTTTCCCCTGTTGATGGTAAGGGTGGCACATTTGTCCAGTCCAAACTCCACTGCAACATCTTGGCTGTATTATGATTACTATTTTGCTTTGTGTGCTGAAGAATCATGAGGTGGCTTGTAATAAAAACAGCAGTAACATCTGTAATAAAATAATACTTATAACAGGGCAAAACAAAAATATAAAACTATTCAATACAACATATTCATTAAAAATGTGGGAGATGGGAAGAAAAACATCTTTCTACATACAAACCAGGAAGGCCTGGGCTGAACAGAGAAGTTTTCAACAGGCATGTAAAAGATAGAGTAAAAATAGTATGTTTGAAAAAGTGGACCCTGCACCTGTGGGAAAATGCTAAGAAGAAAAAAAAATGTAAAAGATAGTATAATATCTTTAATGAACTTTAAGGAGAAGAGCGTTCCAGATCATGGGTATCACCATAGAGAAGGTCTGCCTATGAGAACAGTCAGCATCTCTTGATATATATAGCAGGACCTCCCCTGAATATCTATTACTATAGATCTATAATAGTGAAGGTGATCTGAGAAGTATCCTGGTCACAAATTGTTTAAGGTCTTACATGTCATGATCAAAACCTTGAACCTTTCTCAATACCTAATTGGCAACTAATGCAGTTGCTGCAATCAAGGTAGCACCTCAGCAACCTGGCTAATACAGTTGTATCACAATCTGTGCCAAATTCAGCTTTTTCACCAGCTGCAATACTGTGATATAACATAAAATATATCATAGTAATCCAAACATGAAGGCACAACTGCATAAAGAACCATAGCCATGCTGTCTCAATCCAAAAAAAAAGGCGTAACTGTATACTAGCCAAACCTGGCAGTAGGCATACCAAACCAAGGACATGGCTCTTGCTTCCAATAACAATGGTGACTCTAGAAGAACCCCCAAATTACACAACTATGCTTTCTGAAGAGGATCACACAACCACAAGGTCTCTGTCCTGTCGGGATTAGAAGACATAAGAAGAGAAATGAATCTTTGTTCATGCATGTAGCTTATGACCTGTTATTCCAAGATATGCACACAAAAAAGTCAAAATAATGAACAACGGGCTTAATTTTTCTCAACTGTGTGCTAGATTGCTATCCCTGTACCCTTCCTTTCCTTTCTCATACCGGAATAGGATGTTCTCTATGACCATATCTTCACAGAACCTCCTTAAATAATATACACAGTACAGTAGTTGATAAAAACGTACCTTATCACAATGGCGTAGGTAATACATTACAACATAATCTGCCAGGCTGATACCAGTATCCTAAAACAGGGAGGGGGAGAAATTCAAAATAAGATTTCAAAATATCAGAAAAGGTGTAATATAAATATTTAAAAGAAAACTGCAGGTTGAAAAGGATATTTTATTGTAATCTATACTTCCTAAACTTTTAATAAACGAGAAATGATCACAAGCTCTGTTAAAAGTAATTCATCCAAGTATAACTAAGTTATACTAATACTAAGATATACTAATAGTAAGTTGCTATTGTATTTTATTATTGTATTTTCAGTTACTCTCTTTTCAACAACTGAAGGCTCCAAGAAACTGTTGTCTCTTAATAGAGATAATACAGAATCAAATAAGCTTATAAAGATTCATCCTTTACATGTTGTATTGTGGTTAGTTCTGTCACATAAAGGTTCTGCTTGTCATGATCAGTTAATGACTTGGACATGGATTCAGATGAAATGGGACCATCTGAATCTGTAGCATCACCCACTGAAGCACCAGATCTGGCTTCTAAAACTTGTCAGAAGCCCAGAAACGAGGGATCTCCAGGCCCTCCTCTCCATGTCTCTTCTGTATGCACACACACATAGTAATTAGGCTTGAAAAGAATATTATAT
Organism: Liasis olivaceus; assembly: GCA_030867105.1. Lineage (NCBI taxonomy): Eukaryota > Metazoa > Chordata > Lepidosauria > Squamata > Pythonidae > Liasis > Liasis olivaceus. The sequence continues at coordinate 58,878,161 of CM061349.1, forward strand.
AAGTACCAATGGGACGTATCTTTCAAACTTAATTTAAAATATAGTGGAGATAATAGTATACATGATGGAGATTTTAATTCTTCTCCTTCTCTGAGTCCCCTCCCAGCACTGCAGGCAGAAATTAGGCTTGGGGAAAAAAGCTACCAGAGAAAAGAAACCAAGATGATAAGAGACTGGAAGAAACACTGGGCATATTTAGCCTAGGGAAGAGGAAGCTGCAAAGAGGTATGTTAGCTCTCTTTGAATATCTGAAGGGCTGCCATGTAGAAGGTGGGGCATAAAACAGGACAGGAAACAATGGGGTTAAATTACAAGGATGCAGATTTCAGCTGGGCATAAAGAAACATTTTATAACAGTAAAAGCCATTCAACAGTGCAGGTCCTGAAATAGAATCTGGGTGGCCACGGCAAGGGGCTGGACTAGGTGATCTCCAATGTTTACATTGCATGATTCTACGATTCTGTTGTAATAGAACTGCCATGCAGGAGAAGTCATTTTCAGAAGATTATAGATAAGGGAAAGAAGGTTGCATTTCTCTTCCCAATTGCACTGCACCATCAAGGTAACCTTGTGAGCAATGAATCATGTATAAAGTCTCCTAAGGACTATTAGAGGCTTTTAAAAACCTAATTATCATGGGGGAGGGGGCACAGGGAGGCTGGGGCCAGGATGAGGGGTACCTATGAATTCTTCATTTCTGTTCCTGAGAATTCAGTCGTAACTAGTCCTTATTAGTAGTCGTCTTCCCTAGGACCTGTCCAGGGTTCTGAAGGATACATCCTTCAGCAACCTTACTTTTTGACCTCACTGTCTGAATGGCTAGAAGCTTCTTGTTTATTAATCCTTGAAGCCCCTTGCTTCAAATCCCTACCTGGCATGTCTTTCTACACAATGTAGAAGCAAACTGTATCGAACGTTTTAGGACATTCACAGTGAAACAGAGTCAGGGATAGTCACTATACTTTTCACACTATTGCTTAATTTAACAATAGAAATCTCACTCCACCCCGCACCCCCCAAAAAGCAAGTGTTTTGGATTAATAACAGTTTTGCAATGCTGTACAACTTGTTTAATATGGACTAGGTGGGCTACTTGCATTACTATTAAGTAGCATAAAACAAAATATATCTACACATGTCCAAAATGATTTGAAGTGTGTATTTGTTTTTGAACAGACTATTCAAAGGTATCAGCCAGCAGGATTTAGATATGCAGTATACTTCAAAAGGAGTCAAAATCCATACAGAGATTTCAGTTTGAATGTTATTATCATTGTGTACCTCCAAAGGTATTACCTATATTTCTCCCTATATGTAATAAATATAAAAGAGGCCACACTGTCTCATTAGCAACTAGGGAGCACCTACTGATCCCATTTTATCAACCATCACCATAGCACTTGCTGAGGCCTTGGGGAATTGCTGCCAGCCAGCATTAACAATACTGGGACAAATGGATTTGTGGGTGGCTCAGTATTAAATAGGTTCTTACATTTCCTATAACTGACTGGCTACCAGAGATGGATAAAGGTAACAGTCTCAGACTAAAATGTTAATCTCACTGAAATACATACTTTTCATGAGGTATGTAGAGATGTCATAGTTTCAGTTTATTGTTTAGAACTGTTTAGTATAAGTTCAGCCATATATATTGGTAGAGTAACAGGTGTCCAGTAGAAGCATTGATGCCATCACACACATCACAATGTCATCAAACAATCAATGCAAATGATGTAATTTGGATCAGAATCACATGATTCAAGTGCAATGCAGTATGTAATTCATATCATTTGCATGGATGACATCACAGTGAGTGTGACAGCACTTGCTCCCTTTCCCCATAGATGCCCATGAGTAAAGTATTTATGTGATTATAATAATTAAGTAGTGATTTTCTTTTTATCCTACCAACAAGCCATTGAATTTGGATGGAGTGTAATTTAAAAGCAAATTTTAAAAAACTGTCACTTCTTCACTCTGTTCTTGTTCTCAGTATTCATATCTGTACTGGGTCAGTTGGATGCTACCTAAGCTACATAAAAAGGTTTCCACCTATCCATAGCCAAGGATCAAGGAAGAGAGTGGAAAAATCAAATTGGCTAAAATTTCTCCCTTAAATACAGCTCCCTTAAATAATTGTTCCAGCAGTGTCTTCCAACAACCTGGAATATATTCTTAGAGGGTTGAAAGGCAGTAGTAAGAAAGGTTTGCCGAGGAGCTATTTCCATCAATGGGAGCAATCCAAGGATATTAACTATTATTCATGGATTATTCATTAACGATCTGATTTTAAAGAATAAAGTATACAATGATAAATCCCAACCAGGAAGAATGAATAAGGAAAAAAAGAGACAAATTAGGTTTGTAGAGTTCATGAAGAAGAATAAACAAAATAGATCTTATAGTAGCCTATGCAAATAATTGGGTTAGAGCTTAAGTCAGTTCCCACAGACATAAGACAACCTTTGGATCTTTGATTCTGTGCATGTAATCTGATGATCACATTACCCATTCATAAAAAGGGCAAATTAGTTCTGTTTCTGAATCTCCCCTCTAACTTTTTTTCCCCAAAATTTTGGAAGGTGCAGTCCCAACATACATGACGTGCACCAGATTGCAGAAAAAGAAATTATACGTGACATTCTTCTATTATTTGTTTTAAAAACCCTTTAGACTAAGATTAGTCATTTGACCTTAGACATAGAAGTGGTTTTTAATAGTGAAATACAGGAATAAAAGATACACCTCAATTGCTACATGTATAGAGTAAGGCAGTTTACCTTGATGGAGATATACAGGAACCATTACCAAGGCAAAAAGGGCTGAAACATTTTTTAGTCCAGAACAACAAGATAACATTCAGCAGTGATGAGGTAGAAACATCCCTAATTCACTGGGACATGAGGAGGGGAGGGATTGGACAGACAGTATTAGGATTTAAATATAACAGAGCTCTAATATCTTTGGAAATGATTATGTGAGTTAGAAAGCTATGGAATGGAATGTCTAATAAAAAAATCAATCCTTTTTTCCATGCTAAATGGACTGTATGGGGAAACCCAACATTAAAAATTGGGGAAAAGATGGTGATATGGAAAAGTGGGATGGAAGAAGGGATATTGACTCTGGACCAATTGACAGATGATGAAGATGAATTTTTAACATATGCTGTGTTAAGAGATAAGTATCATCTATCAGATGTATCCCAATGGCAATATCTACAGCTACAACATTTGTTAAAACTTGTTTGGACCAGCAGCATTTTCAGCTTCTGAGACATCCAAGATACTAGAACAACTTGTTAAACCCTTTACAACTAAAAAACCTACAATTAGCTTTGATAGATACTTGTTATCAATAAATCAACTTGAGATGCAGATGTTAAGGGATGAGTGGAATAAAGAATTAGAGGTTTCTATATTGCCTAGACAATGGGAGAGTGTCTTAACTTCTACAGCAAGAATGACAATGGACCGTAAACTATGTCTTATAGAACAAAAATTAATATTTAGAATTTATTGGATTCCACTACATTTGCATAGAAAAAGATTGTCATAACCAGCATTTTGTTGAAGATGTAATAAGGACAATGCCTCTTTAAAGCATATGCTTTTACAATGCCCTATACTTATAGTACTGGACTATATAAATATGATTGTGCGAGAGAAACTAAAATTTTCAGAGGATAATATTCTTTTGAACAATATACCTAGAACTTGGAATTTGACATCTGGACAACGCAAATGGGTTCTCCGTGTCATTACTATGACCAAAAGACTGATACTGCAGCATTGGAAAGATAAATGTATGGCCCCATTTATTCAATGGACTGAAGACCTGATTGTGCTTACTACTTATGAGCGGATTGCCTATAGATATAGACTTTGTATGGACAAGTATAATGAAATATGGAACTCATTTATACAAAATACAGTAGGTTTAAAAAATATGGTAGTCACATAAATGTATTGGAAATATATACGCATCTGAACAATATCTGCATTAGATAAATATATATCTAAATTTGTAACTATTTACTGTTATGATATACTATGCCAAATTTTTATTTCCTTTGTTGTATTTTTGTCACTTTTTTGTATTAGCACTTTTTAATGTTTTTTTCTTCTTGATAGTGTGTGATTATTTTTGTATTTTGTGCTTTGTTTTTCTTTTTATTAATTAAACAGCAATAAAAAATTACTAAAAAAAAAACAGGAGGGAAGGGATAGCACAATCAGACATGCAAGAGTCTATTATCATAGCCAATTTCAATAAAATTAGTTTTAGCCTTCACGCAGAGTTGATTGCCAGATTTGGTCTACCTCCTGGGGCTGACATTATGGAGAAGTATATGTTTCATGTGTAAAGAAGAACAAGTAGCAGCAAGGAGAAGAAAATCATTTTTCTTTCACAGAGCATTTGCAGGGGAAAGTAAGGAGAAGGAAGCAGGTGACAAAGCAACCAGCACAATGTTGTAACCCAAACTCTACCCCTTACATACATGTATGTGACATTACCACTCAAATACAAAAGGCGGAACTTGCATTATGATGTCACAACACAGGTTTTGTCATTTTAACATCATTTTGGTTAGGAACAGATGTCTATCCACAGAGCATTGCCTGCTAATTGAAAGGCTGAATTCAATTTAAAAAACCTGGTTTAAATTGCACACAGTACTTACTCTGCTCTTAACATCTTTTAGTTTGGGAAGTATTTCCAAGCCAAATCCATCTGCTTGACCACGTGTTCGATTCCCTCCATTCATATAATTTCCAAAAGCCAGAATCAAAGCTAAAATATTTTTCACACTTTTCATTGTGATCAACTCCTGAAAGAGGTAGGAGGTAATTTGTAATACCAGGAAACATTACATGAACTAAATATTTTAATGTTAGCTTTTCTTTACATACATACACAGTGAAATATACTAAAGTAGAAATGCTGTAATTCTGAAAATTTTAAAATCAATTCTGTGCCATGAAATTATTTTAAGAGCATAGAGTCAGTAGAATATTGAATTAGGAACAGTCCAGATAGAAGGTTCATTGGATGACTTTGGGCCTATTATTAAACCTTTAATTATTTCAGTATTTGAAGAAATAAAAATACATACCACACACACTCTTTAAAGTAGGTAGGCTTTAAATGCAACACATAATACTATATCATGTTGATATTTTTGTTGTTTTAACACTATTAGCTGCTAAAGGAAGCACTGGATAAACGTTTTACCTAATAAACGAATAGAGCAATATCAGACTTCAACAGAAAGCTAATAAAGCTCAGAAGAGGTTGAAAGTTGCTTGTGCTTGTGTATCTTACCATTTCAGAAGTACAGAGTAGTTTTTGTAGCAAGAGTTAAGTTTTGAAATGGTGCTTTCTTTGCTCGCCTGGCAATTCCCAGGTCAGTTTCCCCACCTATGTCCACTTGAAGGTGGCAAAGGATTCAACAGAGGACCAACCTCCAAAGGAGATGCGAACAAAAGGGAGGGGAAGAGTGTCCCTATCGCCTCTCTAGTGGCCGTGAACTGCCAGACTTCTGGATTGAGAAATTCTCTTCCTTCTCCTGGTAGGTATGTAGGATTATACCAGTTTTGAAAGCAGAGTGAGTGCAAAACCTTCTCAGCCCAACTTCTGAATATGGGTTGAATTAGATAAATAATTCACTTTGGGATGCATTATACAGTGACTTTGGCCTCAGTCCTTTTTCAGAAGTTATGCAGTAGAAAAGTAAATGAAGTTCAAGTTGCACGTCTGAAGCAACGTAACAGCCATGGTGCCATTGATCCAACTAAATAAAAACACAAATACTGAATCCCTACATTACCAAATTAAAAAAAAAATCTGCAAAAATAAAATCCACATTCAGAAATATGGGGAAAATAAAACAAGAAAGTTGTTCTCTGTTTCAGAATTTTCTTTGGGAATCAAATGCCTATTTTAGATTCATGAAAGCTGTTCTGCTTTCAAATATCACTGGGGTGTCTTTGGATCCTGCCAGTGCTGAAACTGTTACAGAACTTTGTTTTGTTGCACTTGAAAATAAACATTTGGAAGATCCACTGGCACTTTAAAGACTAGCCAATTTATTATGACATAAGTATTCATAGATGTAAATGCAAGCTTATACCATAGTAAATACATTAACTTTAAGGTGCCTCAAGAATGTTGGGTTTTGCCTATTGTAATTGCAACAGTTTGGGATATATTTTTTCATTTATGATTTTACATAAATTATTTATGCCAGTATACTTATAATGTCAGTATAACATTATACTGAAATATTTAAGGTATTTAATTTTTAATACAAAGTCATGCTGATTTAACATGCACCAAAGACATATTGATATGGGGGAAATGCTTGGTTTTCATAAAGATTATGAAATCTGAGAAGCACATCTGTTAGGAAGCACAGCATTCTAAACTACTTTAACAATCCAATTTCTGTCATTTTTACTCAGAAGTAGCCATGTTCCATTACTTTTACTCTGAAGGAAAATAAGCCTTAGGCGGCTATACATTTTGACCCAAGTACCTTACAAACATGATGAATAATGTCAACTTTATGATGCACTGCAATTATTCCTTCACTGAAGACAGATTGAAAGATTATACATTGGGCACGTTCAGCAAAGTTGGAGATCTGGGATAACTCATATAAAAATCTGTGAAAATAGGAACAAACATATATAATTAAACCAAGTGATAGCATTTTACGTTATATAATCTAACATATCAGAGAACTATTGACAATCCATAAAATGAGTTACTTGCTATGATTTAAATTGTAGATGAACATAACAGTCTTTTTATCTTCATTGAAAAAGATAAAAATCAAGATTCCCAGCACAGTCCAGCACAAATGCAGAGCCAGAAAGAATAGAAAGATAGAGATACTGCCCTCTGCTGGAGAGAAACAAAGCTAAAAACAATGGTTTTCCCAGACCCATTGTGGTTATGTGACCACATTTGATTAGTGCCCAATGACAATTCTATCATTCTCAAGATGCATTCCTAAGAATAATCAATCCTTAAAATAGCAGCTTTAATGCTGTTCTATTAGATGTAACATAATCATCGTATAAAAATAAAAGAAACAGGGATGTAATTCATTTGGTATTTTCAATAATGTAGATCTACTTAAAAGTAAGTCCTACTTATTTCAATGTGGTAATTAAGTAGATACAGATTGTATCCTTAAACTGCTGTGAAAAGTTGATGTTTAGACTTTTGAGGCAGCCTAACCCAATATAGTGCCCTTTAGCTGTGATGCATCACAACATTAATTATCTCCAGCTACTAAAGGGGATTACTGTATTGTTTGGGGATAACAGGAATTATAATCCAGCATATAATTGAGAGTGCCAGGCTTTTACATTATTAAGCTCTTTTTCTGAAATTTAGTTTTTATTATTATTAGCATACCAGTTCATTAATTTTATTTTGCTAGGGATTGGTTGCTACTTGAGATTATTTTACTGCTATTAAGGACAATCTGATCTAGAGAATAACCAGACCTAACCCTATAAATCGTGAAGATTTCTATTGAGACAATGAATATTGATGTTTTAATCAGTTATGCATTAATTAAACTGAGCTAGAATTCTGGCTCTAATTCAGTATGGCCCCTCCTTTTCTTGTGATCTCAGTATCCACATAAGGATTAATCCTGCTGAGAATCTTCATATCTGTCCTGCCTTGCAGTGGATTCAGTATCGAGGGTAAAATAAAATTGTTTCTCCATGTTGGGCTGCTCACTCCCTAGGAATAGATTAGAAGGCCAAACTAGATCTTACATGCATATTTGTGCAACATTTTTCTGGATTTTCATAAATAAAAAGCAACCTTGGGAGGCTGCCATAGAAACTGGCAGTATCCATATCATTTCTGACACTGGGCAAAATAAATTGCAGGCTTTGCCAGATGCAGTGAGACCCCATTCCCTGAATTCTTTCCCAGCATAGCCTTTGCAGTTTTAAAACATTTGAAGAGTACCAGGTTTTGATCAGTGGCAACTTTCTGCTGCAGCTAAGAAGGCTCTCCTCCATTAGCACCATTAAGAATATCTATCTATCTATCTATCTATCTATCTATCTATCTATCTATCTATCCATCTATCCATCTATCCATCTATCCATCTATCCATCTATCCATCCATCCATCCATCCATCCATCCATCCATCCATCCATCCATCCATCCACCCACCCACCCACCCACCTACCTACCTACCTACCTACCTACCTACCTACTGCTGTAGTGCTGTCATATATGTACTGATACTGATATCCAAATCCTATTACCAGGATGAACCGGGATAAGAAACATCTGTACTGTAATGTCATACCATACCACTTTATTACTTTGCTTACTGGAAGCATAAAGTTTTTCTCCCATTTCATCCTCCTAAAAAAATGGATGAAATGCTTCCACTTGACAGCAAACCAATACATTGGGGACATGGGAAAGGTAAGTTGCCTTGAATTCCTCTCTTGATGCTACATGGCATCAAACATGTTATTTTAGTAACAGGAGCAACAGCGACTAACATATAACACTTTTATGGCATTTCATACCATCTCCAAAAGGTTACAGTTGAGGTGACTCCTAAAAGCTTCCTAAGAGCACAGAATTTCAGTCCAGCTTGAATTTCCAATGCTATTTTTGTCTAAGGAAAAAAAGTGATAGCAGCTAGCAATGTCTTTAACCAAATACATAACCTGATTCCAACTTAACAGGATTATAGTTTTTAAATCTATATTTCCTATATTCAAGGAATAATGTTGGGCAACTTTGAACTCTAATTCACTATATCTGACATTCAAAAAAACAGGTAACGGTTTGAAATTACAATAACAAATATTTTGATTAAGAAAATTCTCCTCCCAGGAAAGTTTAGCAATGGAAGAAGCTGCCTACTTTTCCAGAATCTCTGCATTTTGAGATTTTCAGCAAAAGCACAAATAGACATCTCCTAAGATTGGGTTAACTACATCAGGTGGCAGCTTCTAGCTAATCTTGGGTTACCTGTAAAAGCTAAGGAGAGTCAGATCTAGTTAGTACTTGGCTGGAAAACGAGCAGAAAATTTCAGGGCTATAGGCTAGACTGCGAAAGATTAAAACATCCAGAGCACAGCCATGGCAAACCACGGCTATACTATTGTCAAGAAAACTATATGAACATGTTTATGAAGTCACCAAGAGTCATACTCAACCTAGAGGAAATGAAAAACAAACAATAGGGCATTTGGGAGTTCCTTCAGAAATGCTGATCTGTCATAATGCTGTACCAGGCATTCTGCTTTTCAAAGTTCTTTTGAATAACTGGAAAATATGTGGGACACTTTTCCCATCTGGTCTTACTGTTCAGGTTTGTCCAGAAGTTTAACTTCTTCTTCTTTTGACGTGTCATAATGGTGCTTTATTTTTTCCAGTTCATCCTTTTGTGCTCTCTGTAGATTCAGTAACAAAAACAACAGTGAGATGGTCTTTCCTTTTTTACAGCTAGGAACATTTGCAGTTTTGGAAGTGTGAAAGATGGAATGCCCTGGATTGAATTAGCTCCAGCAAGCATGGTTGGTACAATCAAAACTGAGAGCATCAAACATTTGCTTGGTGCAACACATTGGACTCCACTTAAAAGCAAAAAGAAAACATATGCAGCGCCTACTTATATACTGTTTTTGACCTAGAAGAAAAAAAATCTTCCATGACCATATTTCCCTTCCTAGATTGAGCCAGTTACACTGTTTTAAAAATCTTCTGTTTTACGTACTACTGACAACATAAATTTTGTATACACGGATGTCCGAATAACAAAAAGTTAGAAAGTTTTTCTATTATACGTATTTTAATTCATTGCCATAAATGTGGAAATATAGATCTCTACCCTAATATACTTTACTCATGAAATCTCAGTACATTGATGAGCTTGTAAAGCTATACAAAGACAGGGCTTATATACTAACAATTGAAGACATTGGACTTCTTACACTTCCTGTAAAAAAAAGGGAATTAATTTTTCTCTTTCACTCTTCTAAAGATCTGATCAGGGATATCCATCTGTCCGTCCGTCCATCCATCCATCCATCCATCCATCCATCCATCCATCCATCCATCCAATTCCAATGTTTTAGTATTAAAAAAAATGTCATTTTGCAACAGAACAGAGAAACAACTTCAGCATTCACTAAAGAAATTGGGATTATTAAACTGTGTTGCATAGGAGTTTTGATATCTGTTGTTCTATTGAAGTACTGTGACTAAATAGAAGTACTTATTTCTAAAATATTCTAAAATGATGAAGATACTCTAAGCAATTTAAAATAAACTATTACAAAATACATGAGGGGGCACAACCTGTATCATGAAGACTGTGAGATTCTGAGATTCAGAATAAGAAACTGGGGGGAGTTTTAGTCTTCCCTTAGGCATGGAAACTATCTGAGTGACTTTGGGTGAGTCACTTTCCCTAAACCCAACCCATCTTACAGAGTTGCTGTGAAAAAAATACATAGAAGGGAGCATTTTGTATGCTGCCTTGAATTGTACAAAATAAAGGCAGGATATAAATCTAATAAATAGGAAGGAAGGAAGGAAGGAAGGAAGGAAGGAAGGAAGGAAGGAAGGAAGGAAGGAAGGAAGGAAGGAAGGATCATTCTGCAGTTTCTATTCTACATTTCTCATGGTACCATGCAACTGTCACAACACAACACAAATAGAACAGGGCCACCCTGGGTTGACCAAATGATGCTGACAAGATCCTTTCCCAGTGCCTGAAGGCTGTGAAGGTCTGGACTGGGGGAGAATAGGATTCAGTTTAACTCTGGCAAAACTGAGTGGCTATGGGTTTTAAGGCCCCCTGGCTCCAGAGATTTTCCATCTGTAACTCTGTTGGAGGGTGTACTTCCCCAGTTAGAGTCGGTGCATGATTTGGGGCTGCTGCTTGATGAACAGGTGGCAACTTGGCTGGGGTGGGTGGGTGTTGCTGCTGTTTTTTTATTACTACAGCATGCTGTACATAGGGCTGCCCTAAAAGAATATTTGGAAGCTGCAGCTGGTTCAGAATGCAGTGATATGGGCAGTTTTTGGTGTTTCTTGTTACACTCATATTACACTGCTCTTTTGCGAGCTGAACTGGCTCCCAGTAGGCTTCTGGGTGATAGATAATGCTCCAAAGGCTTGAGCCAAAGGGAGAGATTCATCTGGTTTTACTTCTAACCCTAGAATAAACAAACTATCAAATTATTTGGCTATATTTTTAATGGATTTCTTTTAATAAACATGGATATGGTTGCCTAGCTGTACTTAATCAAAAATGCCTTGATCCCTCAGTCCCTGCTAAGTGGACAGCCTGTTATACTTACATTCTCATATAGTGCTTCCAATGTTTCTAGGTCAACTACTGAATCATCCATATTTAGTACAGCTGTTGAAACAATAAAATAACACATTAATATGCTAACTGACTTTGTTGCTTATCTGTTGCCATGAACTGAAAACACTTGGAGAATGTTTTCTTTTTCAGCTGAATGCTTCTTGTATGCTGCCAATGTCATAACCCTCCCTGAGTAACACACTGTAAAAAAATAAGGCTACAATCCTCTATTTTTTAAAAAAATACATATTTTGCTGACCATCTGCTCTGGAGCTTGGATCAGTAGGACACATGCTAGGTGATTAGAGAATTCACAATGCAGCAGATAGCATAAATGATGCAAAGAGAGAGAAAAGTATTATGACACTCTAATAAGTTATTATGAGTTTTTATAGGCAAGAATTCACCCTGAACCAATGGCATATGAATTTATGCTCTATACAATTCTAAGTATTTTTACTCAGACATTAAATCCCACTAAATGTATCCCAGGATCAATATGCTTAAGACTGTAGCTTTAGTTATATGTTCAGTGCCCAGGTAAAGACCAGTGATATCTTATTTAAGTATTGTCCTTATGTAAAATGTTCTTCATTAGAAACTCAGAGATGTATAGAGAAAAAAGAATGAGAAATAGTCCCTCGTTTTATCCCTTGCTCGCAGGTTTTATCCTTTGCTTACTCAATGTTTTTTTCCCCCAATGCTGTGGGATATAAATCAACTTCTCACATCAGTTTGACATTGGCAGAAGTTACCTAATATCTCTGTATTATTTTGACAAAATAATTTACACCAAAAAAAGTCAGTCTGAAGGACAATTTTTTTCTGTCAACAGAGGTTTTGCACATAATATTCTGAAAATTCCTTAAGAGCTTCCATTTATTCTGAAAATATAATAAAATGTTTTACAAAGATTCAAAAATAGTTTCAATTCACCCTATATATTGAATACAAATTATTTATATAAAATAGTAATAATAATATTAATAACATGAATGCTGTGTTAAATCCCCAATTCTTATGTGTTCACTGAATGTTTAATAGCTGGTATAAGGTATTGTTTAATTTGTGCAGATTTCCTTATTAATAAAGAAGAAATAACAAATATCAGTTTAAGATTTAAAAACTCATGCTTAGTTTTTTTGTCCATAGTGCTTGAAAACAGCAAGACACACATCTTAAATTTTTCAAAAGTAATAAGTTTTCTTCCTTCCCACCTCTAACCCCATAATTTTACATTTCAAAACTAATTAACCAGCAGGCTAATAAATTTTCTCTGGACCAAACTAATTAATTATATTAAAACATCCAAAGGCTTTTAGAATACATTCACATTTTGCCTATCAGTTGTGCTTCTGATTCAATTTCAAAGCAAAGATCATCGAGATGAAATAAATATGAGTGGCAAAAAAAGTTATTTAAAATTATTAATAAATTGTTAATTTGTATAAATGAAAAAGTATAATTCTTTCGAATGCATAGAAGTTCCAAGGCAAACAAATCATGCTATCTGACCAAATGTCCCATTTCCTTCAACCAAGAGAATGCATCTAATCCTACATTTTTATTCACAGAAGAAACTACCTTCATACTGATCAGCTTAAGGGAAATTCTTGCACAAACATATACCTAATTTTGCAATTTCCTCTCTAAGTAGAGACCCTTCTATCACATTCCAAGTTTTTCTTGAGGGTCTCCAAGGCTGAAAGGGAAGGTATTTCCCTCAGCGGAACTAGAAATCGTCCACAAATGGACACTGGGTGCAGCCCTGACTTTCCTTATTGGTTCCTAGTCCCCAAGATGTACATTTCTTTTAAAAGTAGAATTACTTCCAAGAATTAGAGAGCGAACATTTTATATCTTTATCAGTTTGTGTGTAAATTTACTTTTAATATAGGCTTCCTTGGGTTTCGTATCATTGGAAAGATGAGAGATACTTATTTTAAATCAATCTAAATATTTGGTGCTGACATGTTGACATGTTCATTTAGTACTAACCTTCACACTCCACACAAATGGACATAGTATTTGTCTAACATTTGAACTGGATCCCAATTTATACATCTGGAATGGTATGAGTATAACAATTTTCTTATCCCTTTCCTACTTACCAGTCCATGGGGTTCCCCAATCCCCCCCCATTCTAAATGCGGTATTGGGTTGAGGGGGAAGCAAGAGACCCCTCCTTTGAGAAAATCAAGTGATCTCCCCTGCCATTCCCAACTTCCTAGGCCACCTATCAAGAAGATCTCTTTGACCTTGACTGAGCTTTTGCAGGGAGACAAACTACATAGGCTGCTTGGGAGAAGGGTAGGAGAATGAGCTCCTGAACCAGTCCACGATTTCCTAAAAGAAGCTAACATCTTTGACAGGTTATTAAAAAGTAAGTGCAGTTCCAGAAAGAGGCATTTTTGTGAGCATAATGTAGATAGTTGTTTTTTTTAAAAAAACTGCTAAGCTTTATAAAATGAAGGGTAACAGAGTGATTAGCTATTTCAATGATTATTTGAGTAACAGTATCTCTTCACAGGGACTTTCAAAGGAGGAACTGCATGCAACCATTATCTGCTTAAAACAGGGTGTACCAAATATTTGGCCCCATAATAGGTTTATTAATTATTTTTTCAGAGAAAACATTACTGTACTAAGGAATGTTCAAAGATCCAGCATCAAATAAGTAAGGCAGTGTTTAGAAGAAAATGGCAACCAACTCAAATGTAATTTAATGTAATTTATATAATAAACTGTTTATGGGGTCTGACTTTTGGTACTTCCTGTATATCAGGGTTCCTCAACCTTGGCAACTTTAAGACGGGTGGACTTCAACTCCCAGAATTCCCTAGCCAGCAAGGCTGGCTAGGGAATTCTGGGAGTTGAACTCCACTCGTCTTAAAGTTGCCAAGGTTGAGGAACCCTGCTGTTTATCATCCATATGTCAACCAGCTATTTTGCTCCTCCCCAGAGCTGTACAGATTATGTCTGCTTTCAGCAGAAGTAAACTGCATTGGAATAGATCATAATGTTTACATTTAATATATGAACATTATGAAATTAAATGCATTTATATCAGGTAATGGGTTAATCCTTATTCCGCCATACTTTTCTGTAAAACAAATTAATTAAGTTATCCATATTACCTGCAGAGTGATTGCATGCACTATTGTACTGACCAGAAGTTCATTCTGGTAGTTTCAGGAACAGCTTGAAGCATCAGTGGTTGTCACTTCTTCAGGCAGAGTCAGTACAAGAGCATCTCTTGCTGAAGGCTAATTTAATTGTGCTTGGATTGGGACAATTTTTTAATTGCTCTTCCTTTTAATAACAAAATGATATAAAACTATCTTGGCAAACATAAAATTACTATATTGACAGAAAGATTTCCTAGTTAAGTAAAGTTAAGTTTTAATTAACTTCATATCAGTACTGACCAAAGCAGATTTTTTTTCCAGTTTGACTGGACATGTTTAGAAGTTAAATCCTGAAATAACTATTGAAATCTTATTTTGCATTTAATCTTGGTGAGCTGCTCTTCTTACATTGGCAGCTTGGTTTGAATATGTCAGCTAGACCTCACAAAAGGAAATAGACACATGCTGTGAGAAGCCGGTAATTTTACTGGGTTCCTCTACCTCTAAAACTCTGTTATTCAGACAGAGTCATCACAGTCTGGTTTCTGGACTTTTTGTCTGTAGGGAAATCGGGGCAAACATTTTTATGTGGCTCTATGGTGTCTGCTCACAAATTTATATATATAAGGATAATTAGTGCAGTCCATTAGGACATAATAACCGTCAGCATGGACAAAAAACAGATCAGAATCATGGATTCAAAAGCAGACATAAAAGTGCTAGCCAGTTGTATTACACAAGAAGGCAATGTGAATTGAATACACTTTTACTCAGTGTTTCCTCTGAGTCTACTAATAGAAGGGCATTTTAACTCCAAACTTTCACTATTTTCTTCCAAACCCTACACAAACAATATGAACAAAAAATGACTGGACAAGATTTAAAGCTTACTATGAATTCATTCAAAAGGAAATAACATTTTAGGCTTCTGTAGTTTTAAAAGCTATAAATAAATATCATTAAAAATATGTGGTTGTCTACAACATGTTCCCCAAACTGGTACCCAGATGTCTTAGTCTACAGTTTACATCATGCCAGAGCCAGAATCAGATCAGAAAAATCTTTGCCAAAACATTTGGATATCAGCAGCTTCCAAGAATTGATATAGTCAGTAAACTAATTGGTAATTTTAACAAAACTATTATTAATCAAACCCAGATAAGCAGGAACCAGCACCAGGTAACAGAATGGCAGTCAAAGAGGAAACAATATCACCAATTAAGACATCCTGCCCAAACTCAAACAAGACTGATAGGACAAGCTCTACTGTTGAATAGTGAATTCTGAATGGGCAAAACACGTAAAAGAAATGTCTTTCAATTTTTGGCAGCTTTTGGTAACAATGACCATGGTATCCTTATGGACCATGTTAGGGAGTGGTGGGTTGGAAACATGATGCTTCATGTTTCTTAAGTGCAGGCTCTAAATGGTAGTCCTGGCTGATTATCACACTACCTGCAACATTTGAACTGTAGGGTGCTAAAAGTTTTGTATTATCTCCCAAGCTTTTAAACATTTATATGAAACCCTCAGAGGTGATCATCTAGGAGTGTAGAGCTGGGTACAATTTATATGCAGATGGCACTCAAGTCACCTTCTCCTTTCCTCCTTTATCTAGTGTCAGGCTCCCTGGTGAGCTCCTGCTTGGGCTAGATTGGAACTGGATGAGGTATAGCAGGTAAAAACTGAATCCGAACAAAACAAGGAAGCTGGTGCTTGAGACTTTATCTTCACTAAACAGGATTATTTACTCTCCCTAAAGGAGCAAGTATGTAGTTTGTGGGTGCTTTTTGATCTTACATTGTCTTTCAGTAGTATTCAGGTAAGTTTGGTTAGGGCAACCAACCAATTTCCATGCTGTGGTCAATCTGAGTCTGGACCAAAAGAGATCCTAGACCTAGAGTTGTTCAGCAACCACCCATGAGAGTTGGAGTTGGAAAGTCAAGAAACAAGGAACCTGGGAATGGAACACATCATTTTCTAAACAAGGGACATGTGCAAGGTTAGCATGGGAAAAGTTGACAAAAACTTTTTTTTTTTTTTTTTGCAAAAAGACAGTTAGGAAGAAGTTCAGGATTTCAATCTTATGAAACCCATATAAGTATCACCAGATTCCTCACTAGTCAAGAATGGTTCTTCATCTTTCTGTAGTTGCTTGATTTTCAACATATGTAAGTTGGGTCCAGATTTCCAAGTTCTAGAAAGAAAACTATTGTAAAGAGGCTAAGGGACAACTACCTGACACCACCACTCAATCATTTTGGCTAGAAATAGTAAATTTCAATGGGCTTATAATTGTTAAGAAGGGAAAGATCTTATAGATTTTTTTTTCAACAGGGGCACATCCCTGCCTCAAGGCAGATGGTGCCACCCCAGCTGAGAGAGACATTAATAATCAGACATAAAACCTCCACCAACAGATCCATTCCAAGCAGTACCAGCCAATGAGTTTTATAAGTAGTAGCCTGTAAGAGAACTCCCAGTCTGGGAAAGGGAGTAGTTTAAAACATATCAGTGTCTTATCTCTTAAAAAAGTCCTTAGTCCTTCAGCTAGAGTATGGGAGAAAAGTTCAAACAACTCACAGAGACCCATCTTAATGTATAACTAATAAGTGAGGGCTGGAGTGTTACTGACTTAGTTTCCAAGATTTTGTATTTTAATTGCATTCCCTCCCCACTTTTTTCCCCATGGCATTAAACCTGATCAGCGAGACTCTATGTGAATATTACTTCTTTGGTGCATTGCTGTTTAGGGGCTGTTATTCAAGCATCCTGTTGAAATCCTCAAGGTGCACAGAACTAAATTGATCCAATAAAACATGAAAAGCAGGTGTACTGGCACCTTCCCTATCACCAATAATGGAATCATCAATCAGGCAGCAGATATGAGCAACTTTGTTTGATAAAAAAACCCTCCTTTATATATAACACCTTTACAGTTTGCCACCGAAGTCTCAAGAAGGCTTTTCACGACTTTTCAGGCTGCACCACCTGGAACAGCTTCTTCAGGCAATTTTCAGTAGACATAATAGAGGTAGAAAAAGACACCTCTCCTTCTCCCTTAAAGCCAAATGTGATTTTTAATGCTCTCTGAGCTGTGCTTAGTCACTCTATGATTTCTACCACTGGCACTCTAATATTTCAACCTGAAAATGGATGGATGAATTATATTTGACAACGAAAAAATTGATTGCATCAACATGCATCTCTTAAAGTGTTCCAGAAACTGCTAAGTAGATTACTAGGGAATTAAAGAATATTTGAATTCAATGTTAAAATCTATTTATTATTATTTGCAGAGCTCTTAAGTTGGTTCAACATTGTGTGAGAGATACTCCTAATTGATTCCTCTGCCTACATCTCCAGTTAATGAACTTCAGGGAGCAGGGCTGTGATAGGTCTTCACTTGAGACCATGTAGTTTCTGGAAGAGCTGCTAATTTTAAAATGAATTGTCACTAATGAGGCTCCATATAAGGCTGCTTTTTATATTCCCAGACATAATTGTGCCAATCATTCTGAAGGCAGATTAGAAATACAACCTTGTGTGTCTCTCCATGAAAGAGCTTCTTGAATTATTTATATTATCATATACCAAATTCTTAAGGTGACCAGACTATATTCAACATAAGTAGACTTCTACCTGTGTAACTTTTCCACTGATTACTTTAGAGAATCTCCCAATCTTCTGGTGCAAATTTCCAAGTGCATATGGAGACTGTGGTGAGAAGCTGTTCTGCCAGCGGTTACTGTTACATTTGCAGATAGTTGGAGGTAGGTATCACCCATCAGGTGTAGTAAGGGAGTGATAAGTAAAAACCCCTTCATGGATCACTGCCTCGTCGTGGCCAAGGGGCTTGTGTAACTCAGTGAAGCCATGAGCTATACCGTGCAGGGCCACCCAAGACAGACAGGTCATGACAGAGAGTTCTGACAAAATGTGGTCCACTGGAGAAGGAAATGGCAACCCACTCCAGTATCCTTGCCAAGAAAACCCCATGGACAATGTTAAAAGGCTAAAAGATATGACGCCAGAAGATGAGCCCCACAGGTCGGAAGGTGTCCAATATGCTACTAGGGAAGAGAGGAGGGCAATTCCAAGTAGCTCCAGAAAGAGTGAAGCGGCTGGGCCAAAGCCGAAAGGACGTTCAGCTGTGGATGTATCTGGAAGCAAAAAGAAGGTCCGATGCTGTAAAGAACAATATTGTATAGGTACGTGGAATGTAAGATCCATGAACCAAGGCAAGCTGGATGTGGTCAAACATGAGATGACAAGATCGAACGTCAACATCTTGGGAATGGGCGAATTGAAATGGATGGGAATGGGTGAATTTAATTCAGGTGACCATTATATCTACTACTGTGGGCAAGAAACCCTTAGAAGAAATGGAGTTGCACTCATAGTCAATAAGAGAGTGGGAAAGGCAGTAATGGGGTACAACCTCAAAAACGAGAGAATGATCTCAGTGCGTATCCAAGGAAAACCATTCAACATCACGGTAATCCAAGTCTATGCCCCAACCACTGATGCCGAAGAAGCTGAAGTTGACCGGTTCTATGAAGACCTACAAGACCTTCTAGAACTAGCACCAAAAAAAGATGTCCTTTTCATCATAGGGGATTGGAATGCTAAAGTAGGAAGTCAAGGAGTAATCGGAATAACAGGCAAGTTTGGCCTTGGAGTACAAAATGAAGCAGGGCAAAGGCTAATAGAGTTCTATCAAGAGAACAAGCTAGTCATAGCAAACACCCTTTTCCAACAACACAAGAGACGACTCTACACATGGACATCACCAGATGGTCAATACCGAAACCAGATTGATTACATACTTTGCAGCCAAAGATGGAGAAGCTCTATACAGACGGCAAAAACAAGACCAGGAGCTGACTGTGGCTCAGATCATGAGCTTCTTACTGCAAAATATAGGCTTAAATTGAAGAATGTAGGGAAAACCACTAGACCACTCAGGTATGACTTAGATCATATTCCATGTGAGTACACAGTGAAGGTGATGAATAGATTTAGAGGATTAGATTTGGTAGACAGAGTGCCTGAAGAACTATGGACGGAGGTCTGTAACATTGTACAAGAGGCAGCAACTAAAACCATCCCAAAGAAAAAGAAATGCAAGAAAGCAAAATGGCTGTCTGATGAGGCTTTACAAATAGCTGTGGAAAGAAGGAATGCAAAAAGCAAGGGTGAAAGGGAAAGATATAAGCAACTGAATGCAGATTTCCAGAGAATAGCAAGGAGAGATAAGAAGGCCTTCTTAAATGAACAATGCAAAGAAATTGAAGAAAAGAATAGAATGGGGAAGACTAGAGATCTCTTCAAGAAAATTGGAGATATCAAAGGAACATTTAGTGCAAAGACGGGCATGATAAAGGACAAAAAAGGCAGGGACCTAACAGAAGCAGAAGAGATTAAGAAGAGGTGGCAAGAATACACAGAAGAACTATACAAGAAAGATCTTAATGTCCCTGATGTCCATACTGGTGTGGTCACTGACCCTGAGCCAGACATCCTAGAGAGTGAAGTCAAGTGGGCCTTAGGAAGCATTGCTAACAACAAAGCTAGTGGAGATGACAGTATTCCAGCTGAGTTATTTAAAATACTAAAAGACGATGCTGTTAAAGTGCTGCACTCAATATGCCAGCAAGTTTGGAAAACGCAACAGTGGCCACGGGATTGGAAAAGGTCAGTTTACGTTCCAATTCCAAAGAAGGGCAATGCCAAAGAATGCTCAAACTATCACACAATTGCACTCATTTCACATGCTAGCAAGGTTATGCTCAAAATCCTACAAGCTAGGCTTCAGCAGTACGTGAACCGAGAATTACCGGATGTACAAGCTGGGTTTTGAAGAGGCAGAGGAACTAGAGATCAAATTGCCAACATTCGCTGGATCATGGAGAAAGCACGAGAGTTCCAGAAAAGCATCTACTTCTGCTTCATTGACTATGCAAAAGCCTTTGATTGTGTGGATCACAACAAACTGTGGCAAATTCTTAAAGAGATGGGGATACCAGACCACCTTACCTGTCTCCTGAGAAATCTGTGTGCGGGCCAAGAAGCAACAGTTAGAACCGGTCATGGAACAACCGATTGGTTCAAAATAGGGAAAGGAGTACAACAAGGCTGTATACTGTCACCCTGCTTATTTAACCTATATGCAGAGTACATCATGGGAAATGCCAGGCTGGAAGAATCACAAGCCAGAATTAAGATTGCAGGGAGAAACATCAATAACCTCAGATATGCAGACGATACCACCCTAATGGCAGACAGTGAAGAAGAACTAAAGAGCCTCTTGATGAGGGTGAAAGAGGAGAGTGCGAAAGCTGGCTTGAAACTCAACATTAAAAAAACTAAGATCATGGCATCTGGACCCATCAATCCCTGGCAAATAGAAGGGGTAGAAATGGAAGCAGTAACAGACTTCATTTATTTGGGCTCCAAGATCACTGCAGACGGAGACTGCAGCCATGAAATTAAAAGACGCTTGCTCCTTGGGAGGAAAGCTATGGCAAACCTAGATAGCATATTAAAAAGCAGAGATGTCACCTTGCCGACAAAGATCCGTATAGTCAAAGCTATGGTTTTTCCAGTAGTAATGTATGGCTGTGAGAGCTGGACCACAAAGAAGGCTGAACGCCGAAGAATTGATGCCTTTGAACTGTGGGGCTGGAGAAGACTCTTAAGAGTCCCCTGGACTGCTAGGAGGTCAAACCAGTCAATCTGAAAGGAAATCAACTCTGATTGCTCATTGGAAGGATTGATAATGAAGCTCAAGCTCAGATACTTTGGTCACCTAATGCGAAGAGAGGACTCTTTGGAAAAGACCCTGATGCTGGGAAAGATGGAAGGCAAAAAGAGAAGAGGACGGCAGAGGATGAGATGGCTAGATAGCATCACTGAAGCAATGAGCATGAAATTGAGCAAACTCAGGGAGGCAGTGAAAGATAGGAAGGCCTGGCGCAATATGGTTCATGGGGTCACGAAGAGTCGGACACGGCTTAACGACTGAACAACAACAACAACAAAAAGTAAAAACTTTGTGGAATTCTCAGTCAAAATATATATTTTCTAGAATTTCTTTAACATAAGATGTTGTTCAACAAATCTGCATTTTAAGTTGAACAGGAATGTTTCAGTCTTCCATTCTGAACAGGAACTGCTAATTTACAGAAAGGCTGTATCAAAAGATGCACTACAAATTAATAGTAGCTAGAGTTGTTTCAGGAATGCAAAGACCTACAGTATCTCATAGATACAGGCAAATGATGATTCTCACTCTGGGTGTAACCAGACAAAGAGTTCCTAATATTCCTAATCAAATTATACTATGCAGCTATTTAAACACCCCCCCCCCCCCATTTTTTGTGGTAAGAGAAAGAAAAACAATGGCATAAGTGATGGGAAAACATAAGATATTAGTGGAAGATCCTTTTGTAAAATGCCTCACTAGTGGAAAAGTAACTGCCCAATAAAAGCCTGGCCTCAGCTCATTTAATATCTCTAGAGCAGTGCTTTTGAAACTTGGCAACTTCAAGGTGTGGACTTTGGCTCCCAGAATTCGCCAGCCAGCAAGTGATTCTTCATCAATGTACCTCAACTGTTCAGAAATGAGTAAAAAATCTGTTAAAGTTTATACTGTGGAAGGGGGGGGGGGGGAATTCCCATAACTTAATCTCTGCTGATCCACAACAGGAGTAACAATAAAAGGATTCTGGAAAATCTCTTGGAATGAACACTTCTTAAAAATGTCCGAATATTGTTAAACAGCTTCCTAAAATTTCATATAAATGTAAGTTACTTTGAAACAAGAAGAATTACAAGGTGATTTCTTGTCAACAGGGAAATAATAGTAAAGGAGAATCACTTTGTTTCTAGTTAACGGGGGTGCTGAGAAGACAGTGCTCTGGGAATGAACCGGCTACAGAGGTATGATATGTTAACTTAAATTACCTATTTCACTTTATGAGACATAACCTCTATGTTAACTTGGCCTAGAACTATTTTTATTTTTGTATGATTCAGAGGTCAAATGAAACTATAAAATTACTGGATACTTTCCTTTTTTAATATATCCTATTAGACACGACAGATAGCACTGATCTACCTTTTTCTATTAACAGCAAATACCACTCTCTCCTAAGAAACATCTGTGGTTGATTTTTTTCACAAATGTGGCAGTCTTCAATTTGTTGGCTGGTAATCAAATACAAACTTAAACATCTGTCTGCCAGATGTATGGAGCAACATACACTGCCGTAGCTCCACTATATAAAAATTGTGAAATATGTCAGTTACTGGCTTATAGATGGCTAGGATAGAAAATCTCAGAACAGAAAAAATACACTAACTTTAAGAACTCCTTTTCCTTTTAGGTTTTTCATGGACCCTGGCAGATGTGTTAGGCTTCCAGAGCAAACTTTAGTTATCCCTAAAGGTTAGTTTCACATAATACCTTCAGGTACTAAACATTTATTTATATTTCTTATCACTAAGCCAGATGCGTTTTGAGAGCAGAATACATGTTAAAACACAAACTCTGAACGGAAAAGATCTCGTTTCAATCCCTGGAGACATCTCCAAGTAGAATCAAGAATTTCTGAATTTCAGTTGCATCTGTATGGGAAAAACAGGGGCAGAAGATAATGATTCTTATGATCTGAGTTTCTTCAAAGTGTATCGGCTAGTCACTGGAAGAAAGGATGCTAGACAAGATGTGCTCTTGGTGTAGACCAGCGGGGATCTTTTGGTGGAAGTGAGAAGGTACATATAGAACAGCTATTAATAACTGAAAAAGTGAAATAAAAGTTCAACAGAGATGTAATGTGCGATATAACATTTATACATGCATATACTGAATCAAATTATTAAAGGGAGATAAACTCAAAAGAAATGTTCATGCATACCATTCTCATTGAGATAAAAGCAACATTTACCTTGTTCTATGTCCTTCAACTCCAGATGTAAACTGGATATCAAAATTCCTACAGTTTGGGATCTCTTCCCATCTAACAATTTGATAATCTGGAAATAAAAATACATGATCATGTCTGAGTAATATAAAAATGAACATTATATTTATAACTTTCTATATTAATTGGTAATTAAATGCCAATTATCACAAACTTCTTTTGATTCTTCTTTTCAAGATTTTTTTTAAAGAATAACATAGCCCATAATTTGAAATATTTTTTTATGTGAAATTAATTCTGCACCATTTAGGAGAAATACAATCCTAATCTAACATGAATGATTTTCAAGATATTTTAATAATGCCACCTATTTATGCTTGTTATCTAGAGAAATCAAAGGACTTTTAACTGCCACTGGTAGACCATTAAACCATGTACTCAATCATTTCACTAAAATTAGTAGAATTTGGATCTGCCTAAGTTTGGCTGAAACATAATTTTATTTTTAACATTTACAGTAAAAATACAGTACTCTGAGAATAAATGAATAACTGAGAATAATTTATGGATTGTCTGTTTTCTTATTAAGAAAAGCTGCCACAGAGGAAATATTTTTAAATGGAAAGTTCTGTCATACACATTTCTGAAGTTATACATGTTATTCAATGAACCTGACAACAAATTAACATCTAATTGAGGTAA
Source organism: Liasis olivaceus (assembly GCA_030867105.1). Lineage (NCBI taxonomy): Eukaryota > Metazoa > Chordata > Lepidosauria > Squamata > Pythonidae > Liasis > Liasis olivaceus. The sequence goes on from CM061349.1 coordinate 58,902,297, forward strand.
TTATAGCCTAAAGTAGAGTGCAATTTGTATGGCACTTACTGACCTCTAGACTGACCTTTTTAAAGGAAAATTCATAGGCTCTCATAAGCCTCATTAGGCACGCCTACTTTGAATCTTTCCCGAATGTACCTCCACTGTGATGCCTCTCCAAATTGTAGGTATGCTCCAAAGGTTTGATCAGAATGAGCTCACAGAGCCTTTCCCCATATATCCTATTTTAAACTGCAAATAACCATTAATGTTAACATAATTTTGAAATAATAGAGGTTGATTTCAGAACAAAATGTGTTGTATTTATAGCCCTTTAAGGGAAGAAATGCATATGGTCAGAATTATAAACTATCTATTGTAGTAGTTCATACCATCTGAAACAGAGTGGAATCAAAAGGAAAAACAATCCAGGTATCTTTATTTTATGGCTATTTGTCAAATGAAGCTCAGAATGAGTAGCCTGTTAGAACCAAAATACAGAATTCTTGCAATGGTAACACGGTTGGGTATTGATGTGCAAACAAATCAACAACTAAAAAGAACTTCATAACAGAGGTTGTTAGCAGGAAGAAGAATGATTTATCTGGGCTACAATTGCATAATGCAGTTAGCAGGGATATAAGAGTATTAAAGGCACATAGTCTATATCTCAAGATCCCTTCTCATCTGAAAACAAACTTGCTGCAAGTGTACAGAATGCCAGAATTGGCCTGTAACAAATTGCACATAGATAATACCTTTTAAGAATATATTAAGGAACAGGGAGTTTAGAAAATACTTGAGTAAATAAATACTGTTCTAAAAATTCTGTGACATCTGGCAATAATCCGAAACTTTAAAAGCTAGTGAAACTCACAAACGGGATACACTGGTCAAGTTCTGGTAATGATGGCTAGAGGATGCTATAAAACGTTGAAGCAGAATTCTTAAACCATACTTACAAACACCACAGAATAGTAGTTTATATTCTTTCATAATTATGAACTAAGCAACAGATCTGATGACAGATATACTTTTTTTAAATATAAAAATGTTCCTCACTCAAAACATTGACACTCGTTGTAAATGAGAACATGTGTTACTAATTATATGAAGCCAGTTAGAGACAGAAAACCCATTATCTTCTGTTGTTGATGTGATAATTGTTGCGCTAAAAAGCCAAAAATGATGGATGGAGCCTTATTTAGATCATGCAGATAACACAAATTGCTTGACATTTATCCCTTTTCTTTGTACAAGGAAAATATAATGGCCTCAGTTTGGTAATGTTAGAAACTGGCATATGGCGAATAATAAACCTCAGTAATACTGAGTTATTTAAATTTCAAATAATATTATCTAAACTAAGTCTTTGACAATTTTCACTCCACACTTCAGGTAATAATCATACTGACCACATGTTTACTCACAGCAGAAGGTGAATAACAGATATGCTTTCTTAAGACCCCACTAGAATACATCTAGAGAGCGAGTTTGGTGTAGTGGTTAAGGCATCAGGTTAGAAACCGGGAGACCATGAGTTCTAGTCCTGCCTTAGGCACAAAGCCAGCTGGGTGACCTTGGGCCAGTCACTTTCTCTCAGCCCTAGAAAGGAGGCAATGGCAAACCACTTCTGAAATCATGCCAAGAAAACTGCAGGGACTAGTCCAGGCAGTTGCCAGGGGTCAAGACTGACTCAGAGGCACCAAAACATAAAATGAAATGAAATGAAATAAAAAAATAAAATATCTAATACATCTTGACTGTCTGTAGCTCCCTAATAATGATGTATTTATAGCTACATGCTTTTCAGTTGCATGACTTCACGTTATCTTCATCATCACCATCACCATCACATATCAAACCATTTAGTACAAATTAAAAATACATAAACAAGTGTCCATGGGCAGGGAAACAGGATCATTCTGAGAGGATAAGGCAAATAAAAATGTTTTCAGAATGCACCTCAGTTGAAATAAGACAGGTACGTGATTTGTTTCCAGAGGGAGGGTAGTTCACAGAATGGCTTCAGAACTGAAAGGCCACCTTTAACCAAGGAATATCCACAGATCTATGTGTGAAAAGGCATTCAATCACATATTCTGATCATAAGTTGTTTAGGGCCTTATAGATTAATATCAAAAACCATACATGTGGCTGGTCCCACTGTAGTTTATGGCTTAGTGAATTGTCTGAATATATCCCATTTTACAGTTAAGTAAACCATATGCGTGAACCCAGTTTTTATTGTAGGAAAGGTAGCATAATACCAATATATTGCAATAAATAAGATTTCTGTGCAACATACAGAATCATTCTATCTAATGCTGTTTTCTTTCAAAGTGAAAAATTCCACTTTTGGTATCCACAAGAGACTAAAATATGAAAGATCATGGATTTTTAAAATTACTCCAAATTCCTGTTGCTTGATTTGTATTAAAAGTAAAAGCTGGGTCATATTTTAGTTGGGGGCAATGCCAAAATAGCATGGCATGTGCACTGACGAAGATTTAATCTTAGGTTACATTTACGTAAAATGAAAGGGTGTGGTACTAACAGTTAGGTTCTCTTTTTTGACGGAGGTGCTCTTAGTACTATTTTTAAAGGGCTAATTAGCAGCCTGAAACAAGTTGGAAAAAAATTAATCCCAGGTGCTGGCCTTCATAAAAATTCTTGGCAGATCAGAAACAGATTACTTTGGTCCAATGTTTATAACCCTTGCCCATAGACTTTTTTGATTTAAATACTGTTGTAGTATTCTAAAATGAAAATAATTTTAAAACGCTCAATAAAAATAGAGGGTTTTTTTGTTAATACAGTAGTTGGAAAGTAAAAATACCTTTTTGGCTTTTGTTTTCTTTTCATAAGACTCTGCTAGTGCCTTTTTCTTTGCCTGAGCTGTTTCTTTTGAGAATAAGTATTCAAATTCATTTGTATCACAAAGATTGGGTTCTTCTAATGACTCCCAAAGAGTTGGCATTGATTTTTGGCTAAAACAGGAAAAAGAAAAAAAAGAAACATTTATAAATTGTCTCTTTAAAATTACAGATTTATGTTATGCAGTTGGATTAGATCACTTTTGAAAGAAATGTTCCATACTGAGAACTGCATAATGCCCAACAGTTATCTCATTTGTATAGATAACAAATATCTTTTGAAAGTATTTTCTCAGGAACAAGATTTTCTTTTTTGGCTGGTGGACTGTGAAAGCAAGATTTTATTGAGAAACCACATCTAAAATGTGAAACAGAGCTTAATTTCAGAAAAACCCAAGGCTTTGCATATCTTCTCAGTAATTTATATTGGAAAATTAACAATTGGCTATAATGTATGTGTATGTCCATCCATCCATCCATCCATATGCAATATTCAGGCATAGGAACCCTTGCTGAGTAGAAGATGGCAAATTTAAGACAACAGTACTGTTTCATGTTCTATTTAAAAGGTTCACCTCTAACTTCTTATTACTTTGCAAAACTTGATGAAATGCACATAAACATCCCTCTTCTTCTTCCTGCAACTGAACCTGCAAATATTTTGGATAGAGAAGTATAGGCATTTCTTGTTTTTGCAAAGGATAGTCTTTAAGGAAGATTGGTGATTTTGGGGACACATTTGTATGAAAATGGTGTATAATGCTGCAGTTAAACACGTACAAGTAATGAAAAACAGACTGAGGCTTTGTTTTTTCTGCTCAGTTGACTCCAGTTGACGTTTATCCTATAGCCCACTCAAATGCACTATGTTTATAAATAAAGGTTATTATTCTTTTGGCACCTACAGCTATTATTCTTTTGGCACCTGCAGCACTGCATCTACTCCTCTGTCTCCTCTGCATGCTACTTTTCCTTTTAGGAAATCTTTGAGTAGAAATGCAACTCTTCAAAATGTTTTATTATTATAGCTGGGTTCACATATCATGCTAAGCTTAGTGTGATACATGCACTGAAGCAGTATAATTTGTAGCAGACCACTATGTCTTGTTCAACCAATTGTGATTAAATCAAAGCATGATTTAGCAACCTATTACAATGTTTGAAACCATCCAATATTTGCATCCTCTAAATCCCCAAGATAGCTCAGTACTGCTGTCTATAAATGCAGACAAAATGAAGACCTAATCAGCAGAAGGCAAGTACTATCTCACTGAATACTCTAGTATTGTCCACATTCCTTTTGTAACATTTGATTCACAAAAACTATTGCTGACTGCTGAAATCTATAATTTAAAACAGCCTTTATTTAATATTTTCAGGAATAAATGTGCATTACAGCACTTATTAAAGGCAGACTGCTTTTCTTTGAAGAAAAAAGTGTCTCTTCCTTGGTAGTAGCAACTGACATTTTTCCTCCAGCAGGTGTCACTCATACAACATTCTACTTATACCTCTCATGTAATATAGTTTCTAGTCTTCTTTCATGCATGATATGGTCAAGCTATTGAAAGACATTCTATCAAATCAAGAAATCCACAATAAACAATATATGAGAATGTCAGAGTTTGTTCTGCAATATAGCAAACCTTAGAATAAAATGTGGGTGATGAAAACATTCTAAATGTTATGGTTAAAATTGTTATTCAATTCAACACAGACTGATGTTTTGATCTGTTGGGGCTGCACTGATGACTCATGGATGGAATTTTTAAGTTTCTGAACAATCAGATACAACTTAGTTGGAAAAATACATTTTATTTCTCTCTCCCTCATCATTCAGACATAATTATTGATCTAGGTTTCATAATTTGGTTTGTAAGTGGCAATTAAACACCAATTTCCAATATGAATATAATGGGAAACTGTGGTTTAGCAGAAGTGTCCCAGGAGTAAGGTCCTAAGAGTGTCCTAGGAGGGCAGGATATGTAAAGGAAAGAGGGAAGAGAAGAAATTAGGAGGGAACCCACGGACACATGCTGATTAATCAGACCAAGATTTTATGTATAGAACTGAGCTAAAATTTGCTGAGGTACAGTGTTTATCATTTCAGCAAAGAGAAACATGACAGAGAAAGCTCTTCAGCTATAATCAGAAAGGCAAGTCTTAAAGACATCAAAAATTATTCCTTTCTTCTGATGTAAGAATTCTTAGACTGAAGAAAGCTTTCAAGAGCAAATACAAACTGTATTTGTAAAGAGCAAATTCAAACTGTAAATACAAACTACATTTACCAGCACTATATGGTAGATGAAAACTGATATATGATATATGATGAAAACTGATGACTGACCATCAACGTAAGAAACTTAAAAGTTTCATATTAAAAATGAAAGCCTGACTTAACAGAAGGTAGAAGGAAAAAAGGTAATTAATTTTGAGCATGGAAGCTATGGAAAAATCTAGGAAAGAATCCATTATATAAACAAGCTTTTAATTTTGTTAGGAGTATCTTAGGAAAAGGGTTTTTCTTTAATAGACAAGAGTTGAAATTCATAAAGACAACTGTCTCTTTACTTGGCACAAAACTATCCATGAATAACAAACCAACTACCTCAGAATCATTTATCTGTACCTTGTTACTTATCTGATCTCTGTGGATTCATAATCCAGAGTTTTTTCATTGTATGAATTAAAGAGTATGAGAAGAAGAGAAAGAAAGAGAAGGAAAGGCAAAGGGAAAGCCAATGTGGCAAATGGACTGATGAGATATTATTGACAAACATATTTCTATGACAATAAAGTGAGTCGCCAAATAATTAAACTTGCAATCATATATATACCTACAGAATGGGAAGGTTTCTACACACTCAACAGTATCTACTTCTAAGCAGTCATACACAGGCTGGTGCTATATGGCATGGATGTTGCAACTCTGTGATATTGCAACTAAGACTAATTAGCAGGGAAATGGGAAAGAGTTTTATCATTCCATCATATCCAAAGTATTTTTTTTTTTTAATTTTAAGAAAGAAGTGTAGGAGTGAGAACAAAGGGCAGATAAGGAAGACATGGTTCAGCAATTTACTTTTAGGGATGTTAATTGCCATTCCAAAGGTGTCAGATTTCACAGAAAAGTTGGCTACAGTGTATAATCTTTCCATTGCTATTAACGCTTTGCTCTTTTCAATAGTTAATATGCATTTAACAGAGCAGCAAAGAAGTAAAAAATTCTGAGCAATATTACTGCAAGCTGCAGGAATACCAATGTCCCAACCCTCCCCCTTTTGTCTGGGGCCCTCACAGGCAAACATATCACAAGTCATAGTAGGAATACTTCATGTCAAATGAGATTTTTGTATAAGCCCCAAGTGCAGATCTGAACAAGAATGCTATGAAACAACATAGGACTTAATGGGGGACAATATTTCATAACACTGAAGCAGCCTAAACAAATTACTTTGCATTTCAAACTTCTCTTAAAGTAACCAATTTGGCTATTTTTCATAATTTTGCCTCTTGTTCTCTTTCTTGTTTAGTTAATTGCACACCCATATACACCTATGCATGTATATGGATATGCAATATCCCCATACCGTATTCTATGTATAAGGGAGAAGACATAACTATACCTGCTATCTGCTATTTGGATTCTGTTCCAGTAGAGTGGCTTCATGGGACAAGAGGGTTCAACTGCAGGTTTTCGAGGACCTTGACTTATTGAAGAAAAATTAGAGCCATGTGGCAGTGGCGGTGGTGGTGGAGGAGGTCCTGTTCCTGTTGGAGGTGGCCCTGGTGGGGGAGGCAGAGATGGCTGATGAACACCAAAAGCTGCAGGAAGTGGTGGTGGTGGTGGTGGTGGATGGGCAGATCTCCAGCTTGGCAGCAACGGCGGTGGTGGTGGTATTGAATCAGATAGTGAGAGAGGAAGAGGAGGTGGTGGAGGAGGTGGTGGCAATGTTTGATCCAACTTTGAAAAAACATTCCCTGAAGTCTGGCCAGAACTGCATATTTCCTTACGATCAGCTGAAGCCAAAACACTATTATTCAAATAAGGTATAGAAAGTTTCTTAGGAATTATTTGATTATTTTTGGGTGTCCGGGTTTCATCTCCATTTGGCTTTATAAAGGTTTCTCTATCTGTCTGGATGCATACATTTCTATATGTCTTTGGTGGGTTGTCATCTTCAGTAGACACACAGGCATTCTTTGCTTCTTTGCTTTGCTTGTATAACTTATTTTCCAGTTCATTTTTTAAATACAGAATGTCTTCCTCAAGCTTTGTTACCGATAAAGCGTGTTCTCCTCGAATATGAAAGACTTTGAGTTCAAACTCAGACTGTGAAGGAATATTGAAAAGTCAATGTATAACTATTGTGAACCTTTGCCTCATTTATTGTGCACAAAGTTTAGGATGCTTACAGTGGTCTTTCCCAAGCTACTGTTCTTCAGGTGTGTCAGACTTAAATTGCTTACGTTCTCCTGATAGCCAAAGAACATACTGGATAAGAAAGTTTGTCCAACGTATCTGGAAGGCAGCAGGCTTGGGGAAGCTAACCTGCACTAATTACTCTTTGTCTTGTGAGTCTATGATAAATAAGATGCCATGCTATGTTAGTTAGATTATTGTGCACTTCCAGTTCTGCCCTTTTTCTTGCGAACAACTGAGTGCCAGCTTTTCATGTTACTTAGTACTTTCATTCTGTTAGTCCATTTATTGGTGGAAGGAACCACCCACTAACACAGCTCCTGCATTAAGGTTGTTCAAAACTGAGAGATCCTGGTTACAGCAACCATGTAAACGTTCTGGTCAGAAGGAATCCCTGGTCATAATGTTACAGCCTTTGTACAGGCAGTCTTGGGAGCTGGTCTGTCTTTGAAAAGTCTAGCGTACATTCACAACATCAGTAATAGTAATGTTCTAAATCTGACATCACCATTTAAAAAGCAGCACCAAACTCAAGCTGGCTTGGTGGGAGTATGGGAAAGCAGTAAGTGGGCAAACTAGTTTTGATAGTCAACTCCTCTGACTATCTCAAGCTGCCTGAGACCAGCATACACAATCTAGAACAAACATTTTGGAAATATTTTGGGGATTAAAGCAGTGGTTAGTAACATTTTCATGCTTCACATAATATAGTGCATACCAAAGGAAGGAAGGAAGGAAGGAAGGGAGGGAGGGAGGGAGGGAGCCCCCAATCTTGCAAGATGATGCAAGATTTCAGCAATTATACAACTCAAATCTTTCAAAGTTTTAGGTTCTTCCCCAGTATAATATTGAGCATGTGTTCCAAAATCTCATGACATCTTGGCATTTATGCATTTATTTTTAATTATTTTTGAGGGTTGACGGATGCCCATTGACGAAGAATGTCCAAGCCTTTTATGTATGTGTCCGCGTTGGAAAGACTCTCTCTGTGTGTGTGTATATGCGTGTGTGTGATGAGGTCTAGGAAGTCTTCATTACTAGTGGGAAAAAAATGCTAGAATAATCCGAACATCTGCCCCATCCCTTCAACCTTGAAATGCTAACTGTATAATTTATAGACAAGGCAGTTCAGTTAAGAACCTGTTGTACTGAACAGATTGGGGTATCATGTAAAGGTAATATATTTATCTGAATGTTGATTCTTTATTTAGTATATATGTCTTTTATTATTGTATTTTCTTTTACCTATTTATCCTGGAAATAGACACTGTATTTTACCTTTATTTTATTTTATTTTATTTGATATGGTCGTAAGACTAATCAATCAATAATCTCTCTCTCTCTCTCTCTCTCCCTCTTTTACTTTGGCCACCCAAAGTTATTATTAGTTGTAGTAATGGTAGGAAACTTCAGCCTATGAGCAATAATATAGTTGCTGGAAAACCTATTTCTTCTGAGTCTGCCAAGGTCCGAGAGAGTCAGATGCAGAATGTAACATCTAAATTCTAAGAAGAAACCTATATAGGATATACCTTCATTCCTTTCTAACAATTCTGTTAGCCATAGGTCTAGATCTATAATTGGCCACAGTCTTGGCTATTTCCATGCTTTTAATTCTCCTGCCTGCTACGTAAGAAATTGCAGAAAGAAAGAAAAATAAAAAATACCACCAATGCTGAAATAGAGGATAATTTCGGGGATTTTCTTCGGATACTCAATCATTCTTTGTGGCTATTTTATATATGCCATTCCAATGCACAAGATACAGTTCCCTAACAGATTAAGCTTTTCACTGGGGAAACGAACAATAATAATTAGAATGCTCGGCTTTTCTTCAGTTATTCAGTGAGATACAGTTACATAAAGCTTTGTATTCTCAGAAAATTGTAGCACTTTACCTGAATGAGCAAGCTTTTTGTATTATTAATCTTACTAAGTCCCGACATATTTTGTGTTTAAAACAAAGAGAGAAAACACTAATGACCGAACAATTTGCAGAAGGAGAAGGAGAAGGATCAACAGTATGGTAAAGCAAGAGGCATTGTATGGATTTAATAAGAACAGTGAGTATATGAGATGGATTGTCTCTGATCTTGGAGAATGTTTTTGGACACCTAGCCACTGTTTTATTGCTGTAGCTGATTAAAATGAAAGTCCTCACAATTAAATGTTCTTTTTGATGATTCTTTTTTTTTTTTTTGCCATGAACTATACACCTCCTAGTCCAGCGAGACATAAATCCTCTGATCTTTTATAGTCACATAAATTCAAGGCTATAAAACAGAATTGGATTTTATTACTGTGGCTGATGCCAGACTTGTGGAGATGCCATATCTGTAAGGCAACCATGAGTCCACCTCCTACCACCACCTATTTTCATCCATATTTTTGCACATTAAACTACATTATGATTTTCTGGGGAGGCAGTGAAAGATAGGAAGGCCTGGCGCAATATGGTTCATGGGGTCATGAAGAGTCAGACACGACTTAACGACTAAACAACAACAAAATGATTTTCTGTGACTCAGATTAACCTGTCATATGAAAAAATGGTATTTCAGCAAGTGGCAGTGCAAAATGTTTTTGATCATCTTATTTTAAGTCAATGTTTAGTTGACCAAACATATATGAGCTCAGAGAACAAGGATATCAAGCCATTCCATTGCAAGGGAAGGTCAATTCTGAATGAAAGTTGTCCAGTTTGGTTTCAAATCAGGCCAATATTAAGTATATGCAATTTAAATAAGACGCATCTATTTTGTATTTCATTATCAACAGCCACATAAGATTCCTTATGTCTTGTCTTTTTGAGTCACTGCCTAACTCTTTTCTTGAACACCAAGAAGTTGTGTACAGATTTATCAGCACAGATCATGCAGAGATAGGTACTACAGTTGCTGCAACTTCCATCCTCTTTCACTACTGATAGGTATTTGATTTCAAAAACATCTGAACAACTACATGTTTCTCTTTCCTGGTAAAATGGAAGCACTGAAAACAGGTAGTGCTCATTTAGTGAATGACTCATTTAGCAACTGTTTGCAGTTACGATGGTGATGAAAAAAAACCTTTGTGACCAGTTCTTGTATTTACTACTTTTGCAGGTCTGTAAAGCAAAGGAAAGCTGAAGTAAGATTGTAAGTACAGTTGTGGTTTCACTTAGTGACCACTTCACTTAACAATCGAGTTGCTGGTCCCAATTGAGGTTGCTAAACAAGGACTACCTGTAAACAATATGTTCATGCTAGCCTTTACATATGAGTTTAGAGATAAAGGTTTGCACCTCAGCATTATCAGCTACAGGGAGTGACAAAGCCCAAGAGGATCAGGAAGGCATGCTAACTTGAGCATATGGTATTTTCTCCACCCTCCACCTGTCTGCTCATTTTCCTATTACTACCTTGGGTTCTATTCTTAAAAGAACAGGCTTCCTGCCTACTACTGCAGGTAGCGTTCAAACAACTGGGCAAACTCAGTCAAAAGTACCCTCTCAAATACTTATTGTAGGCGTAAGAGGTTTGAGATCTGTAACTGTGCCATCAATCAAACTTTTTTAGTCAACTTCATATTTTGAGCCTTGAAATGAACTCTTCTGACAGTTCTGAATGGAGTTTCTAATCCTGTCTCAGGGTCTGCTGGTTTGTACTGGTTTGTTTTGTAAAAAATAGATGATGTTTTGTTTGTTTTGCAATTAGGGGTCAGACAACTTTCTAGAGAAAAGTCGAAAGAGAAGCGCTTGCCAATTCTCTGTGTAATCTGAAATCATACGTATAAAAATATTGGAAAAAATTAACTGAACACTAAAACACAGAGTCATGCAGAGTAGGAGAAATGGAGAATTAGCATTATCACCAATTAAGTGACAGAATTTTTTTTTATTACAAACATGATGGTTATCGTTATACTAATCAAATTAGATATTTTAATACTGCTTTTTTCCCTGTATCATTATTTTCTTTTTACAAATGTTTGTTTTTTATGCAGCGTGAAGCATTTTTAAATATCAAATAATAACAGTTGGTTAAGATAGACAACAGAATTAACATTTAGGAAGCAAGGATTGTGTTGATAGTGATGATGATGGCCTTTCCAAATTCTTGGCCCTGACACTATGCAGAAAGTTGTATTTACAGCAAAATATTTTCCCAGGGAAAATGTAAAATTAATGTCCTATTAATTTCACAGCTTTCCCTCACAAGCACCTAGGCTGCATGTGAATTATTGAGCTTTTTGCTTTGCTTCTATTTTCTCTAAATATGTGGGAGTTTATTCATATTCTAGTTATTCCGGGATAAAATGTCTGCATATTATAACCTTGGTACAAAACAGTCCCATGTGCTGCCTTCTGACTATAGGGAAAAAATAATGACTTTTCTAATTTGCATGTTTTTTTCTCTCTCTGATGCCAAAACAAAAATATTGTATACTATTTCATAAGGAAAAAAAAAGAGGCATTGAAATAAACTCAGTATGTCCTACATCAGACATTCTTCCCTGCAGTGAGAAGGTAGGAGGGAATCCTGGGACTATTTCAGAAGTTATAAAAAATAATTTCCTCTGAACATCCAAGAAATTCGAGAATCATGTAAACCTTCCGAAGACTATCCTCTACATCTTGGAGCATGTAACAATGCTTCCGCTTAGTCAGACATGAACTGGAAGAAAAGCCAATAGTCCGTATAAAAAGTCAAGCTGCCTAAGTTCATAATAGTATCAAGATGTTGAATATACGCTTTCCATGACAAGTAAATATCATAATCTGCAGTCACGCAAGCAGCTCAGCTTCCTCCTTTGGTAATGATGAAAATTGTACTGAAATTTATTTCAAGCATATCAAATATACTAAGAAATTGAATACATTATGCATAGTACACCAGTTTACATCCAATGAAGAATATTATTAAAGCACTATAGTCAATACATGACAATTAAATATTTTCTAAAGGATTTTCCCCCTCATTCCTTATAGATTTTAGAGATGCACAGAATATATTACAATAAATCATTTATTCTGGGCTTCTGCACAAAACAGCTTTTCACGGACCTGAAAATCATTGCATATGGAAAGTCTGATTCAGGGTAAGGCACCTTTATGTATACGTGCATTTTGTTCTTATTAAATCCAGAGACAATTAAGCAAATATTAAGTATGATATTATTGTTATTCATGTAGGTCTGTCAAACATTAACGGGATGCAAAAATAAAGATCCTGATGCAGAAAGGATTATCAAGACAGGGATGGGAAAACCTTTAAAATTTCTTCTGGTTTGTGTGAGACTAGGCTGAAGCTGCCATAACCTAAAGATGAAGCAGGCACGTAAGCAGAGAGGACAAAAAGTCAGGGATCTTGCCTGTGAGAGTCCATCGGGAAGGTAGGTAAGAAGGAAGCAAGTCGTTAAGGAAACAAAGGAAAAACATGACCTGAACCAGACAAAAGAAGTTGGGCCTGAGCACATGGAAACCCCCACCCCAATCCCACCACAGCTGCCAGACTTGTGAATCAACAAAGCAAGGACTTTTGGGGATAAAAGGGGTCCCAAAGCCCACCCACTGGGAGTTGTCTGAGTCGTCTTTGGATCCAGACTTGGCAGCTTCCCTCCCTCTAGCTAGTGCCTGGCAGCCTAGCTGGGAAGGACATGGGTAAGTGTGGATGAGCATGTGTGTATGTGTGTGTGTGAGAAAGAGCAAACGTACCTTGCAACCAGTAAAGTTTTGCTGTTACTTTAAATTCACTGGGTCTCCGTGCATTACAAAGAACCTCTTGTGCCTCAGTGTTCGGTTGGAAGTGATTTGTGTGTGTGTCCCTGATTATTTCCCGGCTGTTGACCAGGGCTGTGTGTCTTGTCTGCTCAAGCCACACCTATCTGGAAAACCCAGGTAGAAAGCAAGGGGGGCTGACAAGATCCACGTGCCTCAACAGGCTGTGAGTGTGTGAGTGAGTGACCAAAAACGAAACCTGGGAGCAGCGTGTGTAGCATTGGGGGAGCAATTAAGCAAAAGTGATGCTTTGTCTCCTCTAGTCATTTGATAGAATAGTAAAAATGGTCGGATTGCAAATTATTATTATTACTTATTAAACATATACACTGCCTGACTCTCAAGGACTCTGGGCAGCTCACCAACAACCAATGAAGTTGAGCTATTAGAAATAATTTGGATTCTAGTAATATTGCGGCATCAAACCATTTTACTTCCTGGTAAACAACTGATAAATAGCCAAGATGGGATTCAATATCCCTCCATGTAAAACTTAATGGGACATCATACTTTAAGCCAGGGGTTTTCAAACTGTGGATCGTGACTCACCAGGGTGTTATGGGAAAATAGGAAGCATGACTGAATTATTTTGGGATGGGGGTGCAAAGAAAGCAGGATTGCTGTCAGAACATGTTCCCATTAAGCCCAGAGTTCTGACAGGGCTCCAGCTTTGAATGTGCAAGTCTCATGGCTTGCTGAATTGCTGTCAGAAATTGTTCTTGCTCTGCCTCTACCATCCAGCAGCTGTATGAGCAAGAAGCTAGCTTGGCCAAGCAAAGCAGACAGCAAAGCCCAGAACATACAGTCTAACAGGATTCTGGCTTGGCATTTCTACACTTCCTTATACTCTGCCAAGTAAAACCCAGAGCAAGTTCTGAGAACGCTCCTGCCTTTTACACAAGCCAGAAAAGTAAGCATTTTCTGCAGTTGCTGTTATAAACAGCAAATATTGATTCCAAATAAATGTGGACTGAGAAGTGATACCGGCTGTCTCCAAAGTAAAACCCAGCTTATAGGAATGTCAGTCCCTCCTCTGCCTTGCAAACCAGTTTCATTCTCTTATATGGCAATGATGCTGTTATTCTGTCTCTATACTAAGTGGGACTGGAACACAATCCCCAGGTGCTACCATCTTACTGTTGATCCAAAGTGCTGGAAATCAACCACGCAAAAGCCAAAGTTGTTATATTTACTAGGCAGCATGCCAACCACCCCATAGCTGGAAAACTGACAACTACCATATAAAGGTATTTAAATATCTAGGCATCTATTTCCAGTCGTCTTTTTCCTAGACATTTTTCTCTTCAAACCTCTCTCAATAATTAGACACACAATCAATAGTGTATCTAATATCCTTGAATACATATTTTTAATATACTGAAATGTATATTGAAATATTTATTTATTTATTTATTTATTTCAAGGAAAATGAACACATTGTTATTTGTGACTTTAGTATCATTAATATAATTCAACACAATTAAGAATAGAAGCTCTTCCTGGAAAAAGAAATGAATTCTTACATAAGAATGTAGACTGCGTACTGACAACTGAGGAATACAGTTCCTACTAAAGTTTTCTTGAATCGGCATAGGATAAAATTGTTGCTCTCTTTTCATTTCAGTCATTTTCCTTTTGTTTCTTTCCATGGTGGCCCTTTCTCTGTCTCTCCTGCCCTCCTCCTCTTTCCTCTTTCAAAACACATAAGCTGTAATGCCAGTGCCAACGTGATTGCTATGATGATGACAAGCCATTCAATCAATAACCTGTAGTCCAGTAATGTCATGCTTTAAAGGTACATCTGACCTTCTACAACTTTTTCAAATATATGTCCGCACTCTTTCCCATCAATGTCAGTCCCTAGACCTGTCTTGTCTCATCCTGGAACAGTGACATAATTGTGGTGTCTGAGAGCAATGGTAGGGAAACTATGCTTTTCTCACCATTCTGGGAATCAGATTCATGAGCCTACTGAACCAAGGTAAATCAAACTAAATCACAGTAGAAAATTATATTTAAGTTCAATTAGGTGATACTTGCAGTATCCAAGTACCGTATTTTTCCGTCAATAAGACGCCCCCATGTACAAGAGGACCCCCACTTTTCCAACCCAAAATTAAGAAATCAATATTTTAAAGATAGTGCAGAACACATTTTTATTTAGTAATTAGTTAACATTTACCTGATACACTCAGTGGGAGGAGGTCCAAACCGTCTCTCTGCAGCTCTATTTCCATGCTCTTTTGCATAACTGATTACATTCAATCACGAGTGAAACTGCCGATAGCTTGTCTCTGCAAACAGACTTCCTCTAATTGGTTTGTTCAGCATCAGCTGACGTCAGTTACATAAGGCTCATGATTGGAGGAAGTCTGTTTGCAGAGACAGTATGGGCAGGTTCACTCGTGATTGGAGGCTCATGATTGGAGGAAGCCTGTTTGCAGAGTCAAGCTATTTCACTTGTGATTGGAGGCTAGAAATAGGAGGAAGCCTGTCTGCAGAGACAAAGTATGGGCAGTTTTGCCACTGCGCGGTTCTCTCCTCGGCTGACTTCCTTGAATAAGACGCCCTTCAATTTTTAGCGTAAAGATTTTAGAAAAAAGTATCGTCTTATAGTCGGAAAAATACGGTACTTTTAACATCATTGCCAAAAAAGAGATAGGAAGAAAACAAAATCTTTCTGATACAATTGGTTACTCTTTTCTTTACTCTACCAGCCCCAATGGACATGACCCACCATTAGTTGCATTTGTTCATTTATTCCATTCTGTCATGTTTTTGTTAAATTATTACCCTACCTTCCAAGCAAGAAAGTCTGAACTTTTATTCAATTCAGGTTTTCTCTCATGCATTTCATTTTACATGCAACTTGTCTATGACTTTCATTCATTTAAAAAAAAAATCCACTCTCACCCCTATGGGTGGTATGTGTCTTCCTCAATCTCAGGTTCTCCACCAGAGGCCTGGGAGATTGAGGGTTCTGTGCAGTATCTTAGCTGTTCCATATTTGCTTTGTTTATCACCTGGACTGAAGAAACATACCTGAGAACTTGTAAACTTACATGCTATTTTGTAACATTTTGCTTGGCCTAATAAAAGGGACCATGTGATTGCACAGAACTGGTTTAGAAGATACGCACAGTACTAGCATTTTATTTTCATGGTCATATGTACTAAATCCATTAATGAAAAAACTTAAGGTCTTCTTCACTGACTGCAAGTCATATTCAGTGAAGCAGATAGTGGCACCATGATAATGAAATATTTTCCCCAGAGAAGTTTGCATAATATTATTTCCTGGCATTACAGTGCCAAGCCAGTAATGTATATTTTATAGTCTACATTGGTCAGGATACTGTGTTACATTATATAATTTGATATATAATGCTTTTGTGAGTTGACAAGAAAACATATATGGGACATCTACATGCAAAGGTAGTTAACCAAAATGGCCCATCTGACTGAGGTAATGCTGGGTGTATCTTTGCTAAATCTAAATCCTATCAGCACAGATAAAGGGAGATGGTATTTTTAGAGCTCCCAATGAATTCAAGATGTTAGAAATTAGTGAGGGACTCAGCCTGAACTAACTTTGTACAGTACTGTCACCCTAACAGGCCCCTAGTCTATCTGGAAGATGGTGTGACTCATCTCTTTCTTTGACATAGCTTTTCTTCTCCCCATTTTTAGCCCTAACGATGACAGATCTCTATTCTACTGACAGCTTGCTGTGCCAGCAATACATTGCTTTAGCAGGTAGAAGTGACTTGTGCCTCATCCTAACTCTCTCCTATCAGTGCCTAACAAGATTGTGTTTTGCTAAGTAAATAAACAAATGAGTATGCCAGATGACCAGATCTGAGCTGTAAAAAAGGTAGCAGCAAAAGTGTGCTGCCATCTCGCAATCACCTCAGTTTTGACAGTCCAGATTTGGTTCATCTAGAGTAAAACAATGCTAATTAAGCAAAACATGAACTTCAGCTAGCTGTTAGAAATCTGGGAGACCCAAAAGTCAAGGATGAGAAAAACTCAAAATCACCTGCCATTGTGAAGATATGCAAATGTTTGCTTGGGAACCTCACAGTTTAAAGTAAACAAAGTTTGCAGATTATTTGGAGTTAGGTTTTATTTAATTCCAGCTGGACATATATTTAAATAAGCACTCAGTGTTAAAACTGGACAATGACAGTGAAAATAATGTAATAATTGTGCTCCCGGTGAAACTAGTACACCGCGCAGCTTTTGTAAGGGTTACTATATATAGGAAGGCTACAAAACACAGTCAGTACCAGTAAACAGTTTTATTCACGCAGAAAGCAGAATTTCTATTTAACTGTCTGGTATCAGCTTGCTTCAACTTGCTTCCAGTTGACTTTAAAAATAAATCAAGAAAGAATATGCAACAGCTTTACAGTTTTTTATAATATTTCTTGAACATTCCTGAAATTTAGTGCAATTCAGTCCTAAGAGAAAAGTTCCTTCTGTATCTACTAACTTCATGTCAAAATCAAATACGAATCTGGTAACATACAGCCATAAAACACACTAACTCTGAAATGTTATGCATGCCTATTGGGGGAATCAGGAGCTTTAACTGCTTTCAGTAAAATCCTAAATAAATTTAGCATCTGAAACATGTTTACTCAGAAGTAAGTTCCACTGAACTCAAAATGTCTTAATCCTTGCACATTTTAAGTTTTATTCTAAGAAAAAAGGTCTCAATAATTTATGTTTTTTTTTTCATATAGAAGAATGAATCTCTTGGTTTTAGTAGTAGTTACTGGTATATCATATGCATTATTTAGTAATGATTTAGTCTTTACAAGGTAGGTGATTAGCATTTAAAAAAATCTGAATAGAGATATTCTATGAAGTGTAACTTATTTCATTCAGTAGGAAACCTCTGTACACAAGTGAACATTATTTTCAATAAATGTTTTTTGGATCAGACTGCCATATCCTAAGTAACCCCATTCATCACATTTGGTCACTTTCCCCATTATGGTACACTAAATACAAGTTTACAAGTCTTTTTTTCTTTTAATCTTCCCCTTTTAGAAATTTCTTCGATAAAGGGCTGATAATTTTTTTAAATGGAAAAATAACTATTCCATAGCTGAATTTTTATTCCACATTTATAAGAACAATAACTGCTGAAAAATTAGAGATTTCAAAAAAGTCATATTGTAACTTCTTGTATAGAGAAACTCGAAATCTACAAACTAATCCTTCAGATTTTTGCAACCCAATCCTACACATGTATACTTGAAAGCAAAACTACACATGTATGCTTTATAGTATTTAATTTCAAATAAGTTGTACAGGTTTCCAGAAGGACATCCATGAAAGTATATTTCATAACAAATCTGGTAGAGATTTTAAGGTGCCACAATATTCTTTGGTATTTTTTAATAGTTTGCCACTTCACTGTGCCTCTTGTTATTAGCCCAAGGACAATTTCCTGGCCAGATACTGTAAACTCAGTACTTAGTCCTAACTTTATGCAGCAAGGTTTATTATTTCCAATTGTTCAATGTTTGTGGATATTAACAACAGCATTCTCTTGTTATTAACAAAATCTATTCACAGTTCTTGCCTTGAATTTTAGGATCCTAACTTACCTTATTGTTCAGTTTGAAGACCACTTATAATAAATCAGTATTTATTAATCTATTATATTAATTTAATTAAGGGTTAATTAGTATTAACTCATTAATGTTAAAATCAAAAGGCATCTACTATAAAAACAGTCCATAGGTAATCCTATGAAGATCTCACTTTATGACATGTTCCAGAAATTGCTAATTTTTCATTTCTTTAATTAACAAAGAAAATAATTAATTAGTATAAATGTAATGGAAAGTGCACTCTAGTTCTTTATCCAGTTGTTAATTCTATGGAAAGTTTATTTCCTTTCAACTTTCTTTTGCAGAAGTCACTGTGATAATTAACACTGAGCTGTGCTTTGCAATTAGTTATTCACATTTAATAAAGTAAATTCATTTGAATATTTGTGTTTAGGTTCTGAATTTTCCACACTGATATCATCTCCTACATTTGCTTCAATAGGATGCATCATTATATCCCCTTAATGCAAAATATATATCCATGTGCCTGGACACAGGATAAGACAACCACTGCTAAGTTCCATGTAAAAAAATATTATTCCAAATGTCATTTATCTCTAAGGTAGAAGAGAGCAGGAAGCAACTAACCTTATAACAATTTTTTTCTCTACCAGGAAAATAAAGAGATGCTTAACTGACCTCTAGTGGGGAATTCAAAAAAAAAATATGCATTTTTATAAGACTTGGTTGTATATAATAGACAAGGAACCCCATAGTCCTCCAGATGTTGTTGGAATAATCTTCCATCAGATGCAGCCAACATAGTCAATGGTTAGGAATGATGAGGAGTTATCCAACACCATCTGGAGAACCATAAGGTCCTAACCATTTTGCTTTAAATGTCCCAGAGGATGAAAGAGTTGACCTTCCCAAATTTGCGTTATCCAGAAAATGAGAAATGTATTGTCCTTTCTTTCAATTAATGGGATGAAATAGCATAGACCCAGGTGGTTTTGGTCTTACAGCAAAATTGATACTGTTGATTTTGGACTTATAATCAGGTGTCAAATAGCTGTAATAGATGCTACTTTTCCAGTATAGTTCGGTGGAAATATTTAACTACAGTCAGTAAATGGATTTTGTGAACAAAGACTGTAAAAAAGCATATGTACACATCAGGTACCCTGGATATAAACACATCACATGATAGCATATTCCTCTGTTTTTCATTTAACTTACTCTCACATTAGGAACATTTACTAATACAGAAAAATAGGATAATACAAGTATTACTTTCTGTAGGGAGCACAATTATTTATTCTGTTGCCTTGTCTCTTCAGGTTAAACATGTGTGGGTTTCTGAAGCACTACATAAATCAGTTCAACTAGATATAACTACTGAATAAGACCGCACGCCACAGAAAAAGATGACTCTTACACAATAATCCCTTGTTCCTCAAAAGCCAATTGCAATGAATACCAAACCAAAGAAACCCAAATATATTAACCTAAAATTCATGTTCCTACATACAGTGATTGTTCCATTAAGATAATTGAAGTGAGCAGTTAGCTGAGCATGAATAAAGGACAAGATTGATTTATATTATCCTGTGGTATCTCTAACAGTTAACAGAGCTTAGCAGTCACAGAGGTCTACTATGTCTCTAAGGAAGTGTTATTTCAGAATGTTTAAAAATCTGACAGCATTTGAAAATAAAAAATATTTTGACCACAGAAGATGCATAATAAGAACAGTCAACAAGTTTAAGTAACATTTTGACAGTGGGAGAGAATATATTTTTATAGAATTAAATGGCCAAAGATACTTACCTTCAGTTTCTCAATTTCATCCTTATGCTCCCTCTTTAACTGCAAAATCGCAGCATGGTACTCTATAAAAAAATGAAATAATATGTCAGACCAATGTTACAAAAGTTACTGAGATGCCAGCGCAAATATCAAAGGAACTATCCTATCTGATATCATATGGCTTTTTCCTGGCTACAGTGTAGTAAACTTAGTATAAAGAGGAAACTGTCAAATATCTTGAAGCACAACCCACTAATAGATGTTTACAGTTTGCTACAATAAATTATTTTGCTTTTCATTTTGTATTAATGGCTTTTAGGCTAATATAAACATTTTCATCTTCTCCATAAGTTACTATGTCTAGAAAGTAAGAAAAAAATGAATACAAGGGTTAACAATTAACAACTATTTCCCATTAGCTTGGTGACTGAATGAATAGCACTCATTAATCAGTAGAACTTAATGGAGTAATATCTCTATGTGTCGGCTAACTGGGACACCTATAAAGAGGCTTAGAAAAGGTACTCCAAATACAATACATTGAGAAAGCAGACAGGCACTGACTGACTCCATCTATGATGTTCACAGACCTCCCACAACACTGTTAGCCTAGTGCCAGTCAGCACAAAGTATGGACTGTTGTATACGTGCAGATTAATGTTGCGGTCAGTGTGTGGCCATCAGTTTCTTTAGAGCTCACCCACTTCTTGAACTGGAAATTTTTAAAAATAATCTAGAAAATGTATTAGAGATGAAACACAGTAAGAGAGAAGGGGTTATTGAATATCTATAATGTAAGCAGCATTCTATTTGCTATTATTACTAATATTAGTGAACTGCCTACTATTATGCTGGGTATTGTACAAACAAAACAAAACAAAACAATGGTTTCTAAAATAGGAAAAGGGAATATGGAATGGAAAGCGTATTGATATACACACACCCTATAATTTGTAATCTATTTTAGATAAAGGAAGTGCAGTAGAGGAATCAGACAAATTCGTTATGTTATCAAAAGAAAAACTTCAGATGATACCAGGGTGGTGGAAGAAACAGGAAAAAAAAAAAGTGACAGTTAATCTATATATACATATCATAATCTAAATATACTTATGAAATATTTTTTTTTCACATGGAATTGTCTCTTGGTGACCATCTGAGATATTCTGTCATAACCTTGAAAGGTATATAGGAGAGTCTCGCTTTCTCATTTCAGTAAGTCAGAAACACCCTAAAAATAGCCTGTCAAAAATTGTAGCTACTAACTTCACTAAATTGGTTGCTATTTAGTCTAAAATCGATATACTTATCCAGTAAATTATATTGGGGTCATAGTGGACAGATTGCTGAAAATGTTGGCCATAGCAATAATCATTAGGAAATAAACAAATTCCATTAAATAAGGTAAAGTTGTGTATACCATTAGTCTTCCCAATCAAACAAGGGATCACAGAATTAGACAAAATAATCTATTACCTCATTTTCTCTAAAGAAAAGACTAAGAAGTTTCACTTATTCTTTAAAAGATACATATAGATGTTAAACAGAACGCTTTTTGTGATCTCAAGTACCAATAAATATTGTCATTTCCTCCTCAGCCTTATTTAAAAAAGGTGTGTTCTTCCTTCCCAAACAAAGTTTGTACATATTGTCATAAAGATAGTCAGTGCCATGTTGACCTAGAGCCACTTTTTTCCCCCAGCTGGCCTACATCCAGATGAGGAACATATTACTACAAGATTAATAGGACCTAGTCATATAAAAGTGAAATCAAGCATCTTCCTTTCTTGAAAATCATGTTTATTACTGTATATAAGAGGCTGGATCTTGAGGTGCTTTTTCATGAATGGAGGACTATCTGCATTTATAAATAGAACTGTGATCCAGAAGTAGATATGATTGTGGAAATGACAGATTTTTACTGATTTCCTCCTCCCCTTGTCACCATTTCCTTCAGTGAATTACTGAGAAAGTCAATTTAGTTTCCTAAGCATTATTGTAGAGTTACCTAAGGCTTCTGCTGGAAAAAAAAAAAGGTATAATTGGCAACTATGAATTCATCCAGCTTTGAATCAGAGGGGTGGCAGAATAGAGACAGCCTAACCCTTTTAGCTAGTCCATGGATGTACCACAGATCCTGTTATGTCTGTCCTGGGTTCTTCCTCCTCCTCCTCTGAGATGAGAAAAAGCGGCCAAAACAAAGTCAGCCTACATTGTCTGACTGGAACTCTCAGTCAGACAATGTAGGCTGAAGCAGAACGAGTTCCCACAACATCTTTTGACTCTGCAGCTTCAATCTCTGATCTACAGCCTCTGAACCCTAAGCAAGTGACATTGTTGCGAAACAAACGATTATGAGGTTATAGGGCCAGCACTATAAGGAACACCAGCCACAATGAAGGGAAACATAACTTTTTAAGGGTAGCTAAAACTCCCTGATTTTACTGATTCTTATTAAAGAGATAATACAGGATGCAAGGCAACAAGGAAGTGAGACAGCAAATAGATAACATGAACAAGTAGGCAAGAAAATGCTAAGAACAGCTATTGTATATATTAAAATATACATATATGCACATAACAAGATCCGTGATATACGCTATGCCAAGGAAAGACAACAGGGAACATTTGCTTCATTTTTCTTGACTCATCTTATACAAGGAATAAGATTGTTGTGGTACTTCCGCAGTATACAGTATGAACACAATTTGCAGAAAGATGCACTGAAAAAAAAAAAATGAAAACCAAGGCATTCTGAGCTCTGCAAACAGACAAACAACCCTCCCAAAACAAAACAAAAAGCCACCATCTGATCATATGCTAAATATTACCCTGGAATTTCTTTTTCTCTCCTTCTCTCAGCTATGAATCGTTCTCATGTTAAACTACTCTGCATATTGGGTGAGCAGCCAAAATAATTATATCCAAGGGTGGAAAGATAAATCTATACCTGTTGCAGCAATGGATTGCTGATATCCACAGTTTCTTTTCATTTCAGTTAGGTTTTGTTTTTGTTTTGCTTTTTGCACAAAAGGGCAAGGAAGAAAATTTTAAAGCAATTTTGTCTTTAGTTTAAGATAAATATATATGGAATATTTTTTTCTTTTGATTTGATTTGACATCTCTTAATTTTAATGTTACATCTCATTGTTATCACAGGTACACCCTCTCACCCACGCATTTTGTTAGTTTATTTTAATTAAAAATAATAATTTGGGCACAATTTTCTTACCTAGCAGGCCTATTATTGTCCTAGATCTATATGGCTTTTATGCAATACATAGACATGGCCTCACATCAGACAGACACTGCCTTTATGTAATACAGAAACATCAACTTGACACAGACAATACTAATGGATTATACCTTCTATCAACCCAGTTGTGTCTCCTTAAGAGATACCAAGAGAGCAAAAGTAAAAGAAAAAAAATATCCTTAATATATTTTTATAATAATTAAATTGAAGCCATTAGTCATTCCCTTATACAAAGTGCTTCTACTTCAATCTAACAGACCAGCACAGAAAGCTGAAGCATAAGATAAAAAGCAAGGAACACAAGGAACCCCCAACTGCTACTATGAGTGTTGGATTGAAGACTCTACCAGTATCTGATATCCTTGGACAACTGTTGAAGATCTGATCATAACAAAACACGCTGACTGTATTAGTTCTAGGTCCCTTGTATGTTTACTGGGCTGGGAAGATGTCCTAGAAGAATGCTTCATTTAACGCTTTATGGACAATTAAAATAGCAAAGCACTGATTGAGCTTCTGCTGTTGCCCATGCCCAGTAGGAAACTTGCTGGGGAAGGCCCTGATGTTCAAATAATTACTCCAGAAGATGCTTGGATGGGGAAGGGATTCAAGAGCTGAAGCTACTTGTGATGATAGGTCTCCAAATGCCATTAGGCCAATCATATGCTATGCTCATGAGTTAGTTTAACTGGGTGAGTTACAACTGAAGCTGATTTTATTGCTGGTAATTCTGTTGAAAGGTGCATACACATTTTAGATCTTTACAAGATGTAAATATCCAAGAGAAAATTTAAAGATGTAAATATCCAAGAGAACTCTTTATAAGTCAAACAGTGTTATGGGACAAAATTACCTTTTCATCTGACTTAAGATGCAGAGTACATATTTGTTTTTAGAAAGGACAGCAGAAGCACAGTATTTGTTGCACATTAAATAACAGCTAAGCTCAGATGATAAACAAGAAACTGCGGGTTTAAAATTTATTTGCCTTTGATAAGAATATTACTCAGGATGATTACATGTAAAGCAGGCTTGAAGAATTCTAGAGAAATCCTTCAGAACAGGGAACACCTTGTAAATTAGATTAACAGAACACAAGACAAGAATTGGCTGCAAGGATTCTGGAAAGAGATGTGAAGGTTACAGTATAGAACTCACTGAAAAAGTTGTTCTGCAGCAGTTCTGGAAATGAGAACTACAATTTTATAGTGTGGTATATCTTACAGATCTTCAAAAGTTTGTAGTTATCATTCAATCTTGACTGACTTAATTAAGACCTTATTCTCTGGATTTTGGATTTTGCCAGCATGGTTACTGTTGTGCTTCATGATTCATAGCTGTATGAAGAGGGAAAATGGGATTTGATTGTCAGTCTTTCTATCATCTTGACCACCTCCACACAGTAAGACTTCCACTTCATGGGAAGCATATAAAGCAGACTTCCTCCACCTCCCTACAAACTTCACAAGGTAGAGGGTAGGGCTAGCAGAGCAGCTCCCTCTACACCACACAGCTGTTAAAACAAAGGAAACGACTCTCTAGAACATGGGAAAGCAATCTTTTGGAACATGCCAGTATTTGTTTGCTTCTTAGAATTATATCTCATATTTCCTTCAGGAGCTCAAGGCAGGATATATAGTGCTCCTTCCTACCATAATAACTTTGTGAGAGAGGTTGGACTGAGACAGAATGACTGCCCATAAATCACCCAGTGAGTCTTCATGAATGAGGGTGAAACTGAACCTGGATCTCCTTAGTACTAGTCCAGCACCCTAGCCAACACACCATACTAGTGTGGAAAGATGCATCAGCAGCTCTGCAGAGGCATTTTCAACCTATTTACCTGTTAACATGCAAGCACACACCCTCCCATGATCTCAGTACAGCTGAGGCTGCTAGACTAAGGAGGTAAAACCTGCTCCTCCACCCACCTGTCGGCTTCCTCCTCACTTACCAGCATTGGAAGGTGCTAATTTTGGAGAAAGCCCAGCAGCCATAAAGTCATCAGTGCAGAAAGCACTGAGAGGTCATTGCGTCTTGTAGCAAGGTACTAATAACTACAGCTCGCAATGCTCTGAGTTTAGCATTGAAAGAAGTCTGCAGCTGCTGGGCCTTGAAGAAGCAGAGTCTTTTAAACATTGACATCAGTGGCAGCCGATGCAACACTTGTAAGTAGGGGGTGAACAGAGAGAGACTGAGAACATTTCTCAATATGTCTTTGTTTCAAAGGTACAGTGCTACCCTTTTATAAAATGTTTCCATTTACCAGTTATTCTGTCTTACCACAGTTTCTAAGTAAAATAGTGTATCTGGGGAGGAAAAAAGACCTGAAGAGATCTCTCTCTCTCTGTCCATCTATTTTATTTCTATTTATATAGCTGCACCTCTCGCCAAAGTGACCCTGGGTGGCAAACAAAATGTAAAATTCACAGCAATATTTAAAACAAAAAATAGAATACAAAAGAAACAGCAGCCAACAGTAAAACCTTAAAAATAAAATAACCAACTGGACCTCACTAACTACCGGAGGCAAACATTTATAGCAAATATTTATAGCAATACAACTGGAAGCTCTAAAATTGTATAGACCTAGTGACTGCATTGTTGACCTGTCTAAAGAGATCTGGATTCAAATTCTTACTAAATCACGGACCTGTCTTAGTGAATTTGGTCCATTTACATGCTCTGCCTAATCTACATCATAGGACCTGAGGAAAGGTGGAATGTCGTTATGAATGCTACTTTCTTGCAAGAATATTATAGTGCAAATATCATGAATAATACAATCATATACACAACTTTTTCCCCCTTCATCCCATCTATGGTATGAGTGTGTATTCAGAGGTGGAAAATAGGTGGAATTGTGAGCATGGGAGAAAGAGGACTTTTGTACCTTTGTGAATAAGCATCATTAAGAGAAAACTAAGCAGTTACATTTGTGAAGGTACCTCTGTTGTTTGTCCATTGTCGTCAATGAAGACCTCAACACCATTAGTCACATTAAAACTAAATGTGGTATGTCCGAAGATGACTGTTTACACCAATTTGGGCACGGAATGTCCTGGCACATGTTGGGCAAACATGTGTAGACACTGCAGTTGTTGCACTGATGGCTCTAGACTTGCATAGCTCACACTTATGTTGTGCATCTGCAGTGCACCTTACTTCATAAGCTTGACAGTCCTTATAGATGAGGCCATGCCAGGAAGAGCAATTTTGTGCCAGCTTTTCCCAGGTGGTTGTGTCTATGTCAAGCAACTTCAGAGAGGCCTTTAATGTATCTTTGTAATGTTTCTTCTGCCCTCCATGCAAGCAACATTCACATGATTTTTGCCATGTGCCAACTTCAGAAGAAGTCAGGAGCAGAATTGTGAACTCTATACAACCTTTGTTGACCTCACAAAAGCTGACAAGTCCTGCGGAGGATCATGTCAAAGTTCAGCTGTCCTGCCAAATTCATTTAGATGGTATGCCAATTCCATGATGGCATGATGGCCAGAGTGCTGGATGGCAGAGAATCCTCTAAGGCATTCCCAGTCACCAATGGTGTTAAACAGGGCTGTGTGCTTGCACCCACACTGTTCAACATGATGTTTACTGCCATGCTGAATGATGCCTTTCAGGACAGTGATGCTGGAATCAGCCTCAAGTACAGAGTGGATGGGAAGCTCTTCAACCTAAGGAGACTTCAAGCTATTACTAAAGTGAAGGAAACTGTTCTTAGACACTTCCTATTTGCCAGTGACTGTACCCTGAATGCTGGCTCAGAGCCAGAGATGCAAGTCAGTGTGTACAAATTCTCTACGGTTCATGATAACTTTGGACTCACTACCAATATTCAGAATACTGGTCATGCATCAGCCTGCTCCTCCTGCACTGTACATAGAACCTGAAATCACAATCAAAAAGCAGAAACTACAGGCAGTGGACCAGTTCAGCTACCTTGGCAGCATCCTCTCCCAAGTAGTGACCATTGATACAGAAATTAACTGCAGAATAACAAATACAAGTTCTCCTTTTGGTAGACTGTGCTCCACTGTGTGGGAATGTCAAGGAATTAGTCCAGCAACAAAACTGAAGGTCTACAGAACTGTTGCACTCACTACCCTTCTGTACACCCGTGAAATGTGGACTGTGTATCAAAGGCATGCAGTACAGCTCAACCATTTCCACTTGACTTGTTTTTGCAGAATATTAGGCATCAGATGGCTAGATAAAGTACCAGACACTGAAGTTCTCTCTAGAGCAAGTCTACCATCAGTCCACACACTGTTGACGAGAGCACAGACCCAATAGGCAGGTCACATCATCCATATGCCAGATGAGTGCATAGCCAAGCAGCTCCTTTTTAGGGAACTCTCTGGAAAATGCTTGCATGGAGGGCAGAAAAGACATTACAAAGATACATTAAAGGCCTCTCTGAAGTTGTTTGACAGACACAACCACCTGGGAAAAGCTCGCACAAAATCGCTCTACCTGGCATGGCCTCATCCATAAGGACTGTCAAGCTTATGAAGTAAGGTGCATTGCAGAAGCACGACATAAGTGTGAGCTGTGCAGGTCTAGAGCCATCAGTGCAACAACTGCAGCATCTACACGTTTGCCCAACATGTGCCAGGACACTCCGGGCCTAAATTGGCCTAATCAGTCATCTTTGGACATACCACACTTAGTTTTAATGTGACTAATGGCATTGATGTGTTCATCGACAATGGGCAAACAACAACAGAAGCACCTTCACAAATGTAACTGTGCTTAGTTTTTTCTTAACGATGCTTACTCACAAAGGTACAAATGTTCTCCTTTTCCCATGCCCGCAATTCCGCCTATTTTCCAGTATCTATATCTTCCACGAGATTTTGCTACAAAACATTCTGAAGCAATGAGAAAATTTCCTATATGGTAAATATTGGATACCACAAAGTTACCAAACACTATTCTGCCTCGGTTACATTGCCATTCTTATAGATCTAATGAGAAACATGGTAAGAAAAACTTTTGATTTAATGGGATTTCTTGATTTTTCCCACCACTTTGACTGTCATCTGCAAGTGAGAAAAACAGTCCCATAATTTTGTACATTCATCTTACAAGAGCTCTACCACTGAAAACAAGTCCTGGAATTATGTTGGTATGGACTGAAACTGCACCTTATTCTACCAACAGTAACAGTTATACAGCTTTCAGCTACAATCTTTTTTGTAGCTGAAAGTTATTCAATATTCAATAAACTTTATTTATTCAATAAATAAACAATAAATATATATATATAAATAAATAAATAAATTTTAAAAAAGTTATTCAATAAACTTTAGTGCCTCAATCAACTGTTCACAAAAAAGAAGCACACGGAACAGAGGAAAGAGGATTTGAGAGAAAAAAAGTGGAGGGAGAGAAATTTAGGGTAGAAATGTTTGTGTTCTAACCAGAACTGAGGACATCCCATTAAGCAATTCAAATCTTTCTTTCTCTTTCCCCATTAAATTAAGGTATTATTTCACTTCCTCAGTCACTCCAAGCAATCCTATAATCTCTACATATTGTAAAGGTTCAAAAGGCATCACAGAGGACTGGTGGTGTTTACTTAATGCTGGTATCTACTTTTCATAATTAAATTTAAAATCTGCAACTGGAAAGGTGCCATGAGACACTGAAAGTGGGAGTAATAAAGCTTGAGGAGATTGTCATAGTATTTTTTTTCCTCTGCTATCCCTTTCTCCATGCAAAATCAGTTCTTTTTTTCTCCTTATTTTTTCTTAAGAGAAAGCAAGCAGGCATTATATATTTCTCTTTGTAGTTGAAAGATCAAATGGAAAGACAATTTTTAACAGAAAAAGAGATGGCAAGGACAAAGTTTAAAAGTCTCTTCCCATTTCAGTTTTATTTTCACATATTGAAAATGTTAGATACATCTTCAATATAATTCTGCAAGTTTCTGATTTAGCCACTAGATGTCCGTAGTTTATGCTTCAATTGTTACAACCTAGCTGCATGGTCAAAAACATTGAAGTGAATAATTTCTATTAAAACTTTGATAAAGTTTTGTTTTGCAAATCAACAAAGGTGCATCAACAAAGGTAAACTGTACAGGGTACAATGTCCAATGTTTTGAAACAAGTTGTTTTTTTCCCTTCTAACAAATGCAAAAGGTGTAAGTGAAAGCCAGGATACATGCATAGAAAAGATATATTTAGGAATACTTTAAATAAATTTAAATAAATCATTTGTAAGTATGAAGGCAATAAAAAAGGCTGACAGAAGAGAAGGTGGCTAGATACTATCACTGATGACACAAGCATCATATTACAAGAACTCAAAGCAGTAATTACTGACCAATAATTCAGGTGAACATATGTTTAAAGAGTTGGAAACAACTACAAACAACAAAACATACAGATACTATAAGTAGAATATTTTGATGTATCATTTAATCCAGGCAATGGGTAGCTTACATTAAAAATGCTTCCAACTGTACTGGAATTAGCAATCCTAGCATTAATCTTAGATTAATCTGTGATCTGTACTATCCGTGATCATTTTTAGAACTAGTGAGTACAAGCAAAAAAAGTTCTCACGGTAAATTCAGTATCATTTCCAGAATAGAGGCCTCAATATATACACAGAATATAGATCAATG
Organism: Liasis olivaceus; assembly: GCA_030867105.1. NCBI lineage: Eukaryota > Metazoa > Chordata > Lepidosauria > Squamata > Pythonidae > Liasis > Liasis olivaceus. Next base: position 58,932,596 of record CM061349.1, read on the forward strand.
ACAGGTATACTCTTTGCACACACTTGAACATTTTAAGAAATGTTGGTAGAATGATTGTACCTTACTCTGCCAAAACTATGCATCCCAGTATCAAATAACTGTAATGCAGCAAATAGGTCAATAAAAGGCAGTAAAAGCACTGCCACATTAGGGCTTCATGAAGTCAAGTCAAGGAAAAGGAGACTGAAAAATAAGTCTTCTGATTATCATGGTGGGTCCAGGGCAACAAGATAGCAGTTGAATAGGTTTCCACTGGAAATGCGTCCAACTGCACCGGAAACAGATTTTTGCAAAAGTAGAACTCATAATTTCAATGTTGTGATATACTAATGAAATTCAGACCACAGTTGTATCCTAGGTTTGTTCCATAGTTACATGTCAGCTTTGCATACAAAAAAGGTCCCAGGTTCAATCCCTCTAATCTGCAGTATGAGATTCTCAGATAGAAGGGCTGAAGAATAAATTCTGGCTGGATCCTGAAAGCCACAGCTTCTGTAGACTAGAAAATATTAATTTATGTGGATTAAATAACTCATGAACATATAGTAGAGTCCTATGATTATTACATATTTCTCAATGACATTCAAAATGTAGTCCTGAAATACATTTCCAAGAATCTCTGTGGGTCTCTGAAAGTATCTTAAGATCTACAGCGAAGATATTTCTTTGGCAATAGAAACATATAAGTCCTTATCCTTTCATGGTGGTGGTGGAATTTACTCTTCCACGAGGTCCACTTATCTGGCCTCTTTTACTTAAGACAAGGTCTCCTTTGAGTCAAAGACATCCATAAAGTTGTCTTGGCAACAATACAGAAAGTGTTTTCCATTGCCTTTTTCTGGGATGAGTTTACAACTTCCCAGTCTAGACTACAGCTCTGGTATTCTCTCATGGTTTCCCATCCAAGTACTAACCAGAGCTGACCTTACTTACCTTCCAAGCCCAAACAACCCTAGGTATTCTGTATTAATTCCATATAAACATTCTAAAAACCAACAACAGCCACTGAATTGGGATAGTTTCAATCAAATTAATAGGTTTCAAGCAACTACTTGCAGATAGCAATGGAACTCTGACTTTCAGCAGTCTAAAGCAATGTTTTCAACTTCGGCAAATTTAAGATGCATGGACTTCAACTCCCCAAATTCCCTAGCCAGCTGGGGAATTTGGGGAGTTGAAATCCATGCATCTTAAAGTTGCTGAAGTTGAGAAACACTGCTCTAAAGTTTCTAATCTGTTTTCATGGACACCTCTACATACACTATTAGTATTCAATATTAATAACAGTCAGGAACAGAAATAGCCAGATGATGGAATTTTTTAAAATTCAAAATCCCTGTAGACCAATGTCTCAACAAGCCAGTACAACAAAAGCAAAACAAGATTCACAACACATACAAAGAACAATTAAGATGCAATTGCTGGCAGTTGTGTGTAGTTCAATGATTTCTAGTATTGGAGATTGTGGAAATTTGTTCAACGTTTGGTAAGTTTTGGCACTTTGCTATTTGAATTTAATATCTGCCACGAAAAAACGTACAAGATTACAAAAACAATTCAGGGAACATGTTATTCCTACAGATACTGAGCTTCCCATCAAAAAATACAGAAAGATAATTTTACATAAATGCAAATCAGTCAAAATAAACTTTCCCCTGAATTTCTACCTAATTCATCTATAAATGTCTGCTCAACCACAGCTACACCTACAGTTCATCTAATATGCACGAAGCATTTACTCCCCTGCCCATAAATGCACACACAGTCTCCTGCCTACACATTTATCACGGAGACAACACTACTAGGCCCAGAATCCCTCTTTCTACTTTGGTAAATATCTTGCTGTCTCTCAACTTATATAAAAATTAATCAACTGCCAGATCACTTGATAAAACTGAATAATTATTCTGCTGTAGGACCAAATGTCCAGCAAATAATTACCACCCAACTGGCAAACATTGAAGAAGGTTAAATAGACATGCCTTTGATAGGTTTCACACTCCCATTTGCCCATTTCAAACACATGAATGATAATAATGGAATGTTTACTTTGTGTCATACAACATTGTTCTCTGCTAACAAGTCAGTTCAGATACAAACATCATTTGGATAATAGGAATTTGCTATGGCCACTCATGTCTCTTTCATTCTTTTAATTAGATTCACTTGGTTATTTTATATTTAGTCCAAACCATTATTGACCACTGCATCCAAAGTAGAACATACTTGTCCATATGGGTTCTACAAATACAATTTAGAAAGCAACACACAGCAATGATTTGCCATTCAGATAGGAGGTTAAGTACAAACAGTAGTTTACTAGTTCAGATATACTGCTATTGCTATTTCAGTTCATGACATCATCTAAATTAATTCTTGATCTTCTCATGGAATATTCACAAAGGTTTAAGCTGGATACAAATAAAATGTCATTACCGAAATCCTATCACCTCTCCTAGATTACTCATAAAAATAGTAAAACCCCTTAACTATTTTTCTAGAACATCAATCTACCATAAGCATGCTATAGGACAGTGTTGTCCAAACTTGGCCACTTTAAGATGAGTGGACTTCAACTTCCAGAATTCCCCAGCCAGCCAATGGCTGGCTGGGGAATTCTGGAAGTTGAAGTCCACTCATCTTAAAGTGGCCAAGTTTGGACAACACTGCTATAGGACAAACAATATGATGAAATAATGGTCTTAAAAAAAGTGTGAAATCTTATTCAGAAGGGGACAGCTGGGCCAAGAGAACTGTATCATAAGGGGTTCATATGCTTTTGTCTATCACTTGAGTGGCCTCTCCAGTAAAAAAAAAGGCCTTTTAAGATTCCATGAATTTAATATTTGGTACAATGTAGGTGTTGATAGATAGATATAGATATATAGATATGATTGCTCAGATACATTTTAAATAAATTAGATTTAATGAAATTCTTTTTTTGAGAGAAATCTACTTTCTCCAAAGTAAACAGTGTAAATTTAACTTAACATTATAAAACAAATAGTCAGTTAATTGGCTACTGTTTTGCAATTAGGTGTTTCCCAAAATGGCACCCACCAACATGTTGGAATACAGCTTCCATATCCCCTAGCCAATGCATCCATTAGCTAGCTTGATTGCGATTTGTTATCCAATAGTCCCTAAGGGTGCCAGATTGAGGAGAAAAAAAATGGTTAAATTAACAGCAGCATCTGACTGAATTCTCTTTAAGAAGGGTTTTGTTTTTCCCAGTTGAAACATCATTTCCTCAAATATTAGAAAAGAATGAAGAGAATACAATTTTACTCTGAGCTGTACAAAAATCTGCAAATTAACAAAGCAGTGGGCGATTTTTCCAAATCTTTCATTTGTCATGAAAAGAAGGGATGCATTCATGATTTTATGACTTGAAATCCTGCATTCAAAATGCCAGATCGTGTATCACTTGATCTCAAAACAGCTTATTTTAATTAAAATACTCTAACACAGTTTATAGTACAACTGAAATCCAATTTTCAGTGACAAATACTTTTATTTTCAGTATTCCTTTAAGGTACTTTGGTTTTGTTTTCATTTACAACCTTCTCTTTCTCACACTAAATTAAAAATAGTATTTATAGCTTCAAAGCCTGTTGCCATGGAAATTGAGGTGCCATAGAAACAGCATGACTTTGCTGCAGGATTAAATAACTTTAAAAGGCAATGAAATGGAAATGAAACATATAAACTTACTAGAAAATGCTATTTAAAATGTAGAACATGAAATAAATTCTGTCTTATTGTGATTATTTCCAACATTGTCAGCTAGTCAAAGTTTTTTTTTATTACTTATATCAGAAAAAAAATTCAAATTACTGCCACTGCTCATAGTGAGAAGAATACCATTCTTCTCACTATGAGCAGTGGCAGTAATTTGAATTTTTTTTCTGATATAAGTAGAATTAGATACAACAGAATTAGATACAACAATATTTCAGTAGAAATAAAATTTACAGTATCGTTGTCAGCACAATTTATTATCAGAGCCACAATCATTGGTCATAATATGAAATGTAATATTTATATATTGACAACTAACATAATGAAGAACCCTTATATGTTACCATCTTTTTGGGCTGTGTACCATTTTTATATATACATTTTAAGGCCACAATTTTGTCTTTCCTTAAGCAGAAAAAGCTATTTGAGGTGGTACATAAATACTTCCACCTAGAGAGTACAAATGTATGAACAGAGAGTACTGATTTAGAGCAGTTAATCTGATAAATGCTCAGCCCTTATGGCCTTTTACATTTTATAGTGAGGAAAGACACGTTTGATAAGGTATGTGTGTTTTTCCCTTAAAGTGAAGATGACCTGTGCTATAAACTAGATTTAATGTGCACCTAGTTTGCCATATTAAAGCACTCTGTAAGTTAATATGGTCTTCCACATACTAACATTTATGCTTCCCTATACCCATCTAATATTCCTACCCCTTCTTTTAGATTTTTTTAGATTCTTGTTTTTTATATATACTTTCTGTTTTTATTTCATATATCTTTCATATCTTCTGGCTTTTTATAATTTTTTTACATTTTTATTTTTTACTCCTATTCTTTTTTAATGACTGTACCCCACCCTCCTTATGCTGGTCTATGACCATAATAAAGATTTGATTAATTAATTACATAATTAAATTAAAAAAACCAGAACTAGTGGTTAGATCTTGAGTGATTATATCAAATAGACAAATGATCCTAAAAAAAGAAAGAAAAAAAGTAGGCTTCACAGGCAATTATAGAAAAACTAGGAAAGAATTCAAAAGCCATATATATGGCATAGAAATAAGATTCATAGCCTGTACAGATGGCAGTAACTTCTACCAACTGCTACTGAATATAATATTTATCTCCTACTTTTTTTGAGTTAAATTTCCATTTCATTCAATTGCATGGTGAATAATCATGCAACTGTTGAAGCTTAGGTCTGCGCAAAGTATATTTGATATAATAATTATTGCACAGCAACAGCAGGTAATGTCAGCTAATAAAACTGTGCCCACAGTCTGATTAAATTTCAGTTTTCTAAAATGCCATTGAATCATCACATAGCTTTTTACAGTAAAAAGGCAAAGATGCAGTTCAATCAAGCTTGACTCTTGGTAAACCCAAGAACACGTCTATGCAATTTTCTTGGCCCAGGACAGACTGGACTGGCACTGTCTTTTTCTGAGATGTTTTTCAACTTCTCAGTCTAGCCTATAGCCTTAGAATTCTTTGGTGGCTTCTTTTATCCAAGGAGGTACTAATCAGGACCAGCCCTGTTAGCTTCTGAACCCAATGTGTCTGAGATGCCACTGCCTGCTGATACACTTTTTACAATGTCAGTATAATAAAACATGAAAAAAGTGCACTGAAAATAGACTGTTAAAAAATTCAATGTATTTTTCTCAAATATACAAATATTTTATTTATTTTTATAAATAAAATATATAAAAAGTAAAGCACATAGTTGTGGATTTTGTTCCCATAGATCAAAGATCAGATTAGATTCAAAATCTGCCTGAGTGGATGTCCATAGGATTCAAAGGACGAGGTCCAATAGCAGAATGGAGGGAGCAACAATTTCATTGATATTTCTTTCCCCTGTATGCCTCCTCATCCTCCCATAATCTGCTCTAAAGATTTCCATGACTATGTGAAATAGTGGGAGATAGTGCTATGGATACAATTGAAGGAGGGTATTAATGGTTGTCTCCTTTTTTACTGGTGAGAATATCCCGAGCAGATGTCAACTCAGGAAATGATCTAATTTTCAGAAAGGAAGCTGGATTCAGCTCAACGCTTACACAGTTAGGTAAGTAGAATGTTCTGTGACAGCTACAGTCTGGGAGAATTCTCCAGAAGTTATTATAGCACAAAAGTCAGCCAATGATTTGATTATGTCATTTAGGATTAAAACTTCACCTGGAAGTCATCATAAATCCCATCACTGGGAGGGGGAATGGCTGATTCCAGGATAACTGGAAGCAAGTTAGTAACATTTCAAGCTCAAAACAATGAATGGCCATCACAGAATCTGTATGTGTTAGATAGGTAATAATGTCTTGTAGATAGTCATTGTAAGCAAGAAGCATGGGTTAGGGTCAAGAAGCATGGGTAGTAAGATCAACCAATAAAGGTCAACTCAAGTGTATGGGACACTGGGACTTATCCAAGTAGTCTGCAGTGGATGTGTCTACCCAGAGCAGCCCACATCACAGTATTGGGTCTTCCCCTTAAGATCAGTGGATTAAGACATCATCAATAAAATTACTACTTTGTTTCTCATTTAAGTGTGACTGTAATCCTGGAATTTCTCAAACTAGGCGAGAATCTTCTTGTGAAACCCAATGCACCCTAAACTCTCTTCTCTTTGTTAAGTGTGCAGCAAAGGGTGAGAGTGCCATTTAGAGCACTTTCTATACAATTAATGCCTTTCACCAATTGAGTGCTATACTGTTGAGAGAGTTTCTTTTCCCTAGCTCAATCCAACAGTTATGAAGAAAAAAAAATCAAAGCGGTTTCCCAGGATGCTTTGGATTCCTTCTGGATTCTCAGTGGGTACCAGCAGATTTCTTAAAGTTTGGTTTATTGTTTGAAAAAATATTTCCTTGAAAAGCATCCTCTTACCCTCACGTGTATTGCATTTAAGAATTATTGCTCACAAATTCTAATATATATGTGACATATCACAAAGGTATTATCTCCTAATTTTAGGACCTTAGAAATATGCATTTTAATGCTGTCTATTTTGTTTTATGTTTTTATGTCTTCCATTATGTCTCACTTATCACTGACCATTATAAAGTTTTATATACACAGAGAACACACACATACAGATACGTATACAAATACAGAGACACTCACCTAGTAGTCTAGTAACTTAGTATGTTAACATTTTAGTATTTTATTCACAAAGTAATTTTATAATTTAGTCAATTAGTTTTCAGTATTTAGATTTTTTTTTTAGAATTTGCCTTTTGTATTTATGGTGTTTAGCAGTTTGAACCATTTTGTTTACTTCTATTAATTTTCTAGCAAATATTTAAGTATTTTAATCTGAGCCTTGTAATTCGTACAAAAAATATATAAAACACTGGCCAATGACCATAATAAAGATATTACAAATGTTCTATTTCTTGAGCTGTATTACTTCATAAATGACCAACTCTTTCACTTTTAAAAATAATTCTCTAATAAGAAAACAGAACAGGGCAGTTTGATTGCCTATCTGACTTCTTCTGCATAGTAAAGGACTTTATGAAGTTCTTTCAATTGCATTTCTTCATCCACAATCTTGCAAAACCGAAGTTTTTAAACATATTTCCTGAACTAAAATCTAACTGTATTTAAAACATTATTTTAATATTTTAAAAACAGACTGTAGAGAATTTCTCAATGAATTGATATAGCTGTAACTATATTTATTGATTATAAACTTATTTGAAAGAGGCATTTATCATGGGATAAGCACTGTAATAATGAACAGAGCTACCTTGCCTCAAAACCATTTACCTATGCCAGCCATTGAAAACTAATTACAGCACCAGAAATGATATAACTTTCGTTTTCAAGCATAAATATTGTGTAAGTGTCCATGTAAGACACTTATGTATTATTAGTAATGTATCAGTACTAATCCTATGTATATATATCACTGCTTTCAATTACCTGCTTCTGTATATTTTAAGCCTATTTTCTCTTCTTCATCCTTTGCTTTGGGTGGTGGCCAGACAGTCTGGAGTCTTCCTGGTGTCTTGTCATCCTGTTCTGAAGGAATTACATCAGTCTGATAAAATAAAATAAGACAAAAATTGTATTACAATATACAATATAAAACTTCATCAACTATTGTAGATACATATTTTCTTCTTTCCCTCTTTTCATTTTACATAACTCTCATCTTGAAGAAGAGGAACTTGCAAGAAGAAAGCTTACACATATTTTGGGACTTTTTAGTTGGTTCTGGTGGAATTTAATCGCATTGTTATTTTTTTCCCCTAGTGGATCACAATGATTTTCTGCATTTTTTTCCTTTTTGTATAAACTATCACAGTAACTTAATGGTCTCTGAAAGCATGTTTTCCCTGTATGTATTTATTTCCTTATTTCAAACATGGGACTACCAACTGTAGAAAATGATAGACTAATGCATAATGGCATTCAATTAAACTGTCAGTGTCAAACTACAGTGAAGGGCCAGTAACAGTTTTTAATACTCACTGTGTGAATTTGAGTAGGGTAATAATTATCAACTTAAACTACCCCACAGGTTTATTTTGAAGATAAAAGTAAATATACATCATGACCCTCTTGGACAAGAGCAGAATATTAATGTGTTAACTATAAATACATTATTCTTAAATGTTTTTACATTGAATATTTACCCACCAATATGAATAATTGTTGACTTGCATTTAAAAAAAAGTCCAAATACTGGGTAAGCCATAAATCTATAAATTATAGGTAAATAAATTTCTCAATTGCCATTTCTGTCTCTCTTTTTTTTAAATGGAATATAATCTGACAATTTATGCACATAAGATTTTGCCTAAAGTATCATGATAATCTATATTTGTACAAATGTTCATTGCTATTTTACACAACACTGTTTTTATGCACAACTTTCATCAAAAGAGTCTAATACTGTGCTGAGAACTGTAAAATAAAATGGGGGAGGGCAATGTCAGTTTGGTGATACCATTGTGGATATTTTTTCTGCATCAGAAGTTACCATCATTATTTTATTCATATGACTCAAGAAACCTAATTAGTATTAAAAACTCCAGGTCTTTATAACTATATTCTAGACGTAGCATACAAGAGAATCAGTCAACCTACTGGTTTTGTTTCTGTTGCTCCATCACCAGATTTTGATTTAGACCTCTCAAATATTGCCATCAATGATTCCTTTTCATGTCTCATTTTGCGTTTTATTGCTTCTAACTCTGAAGTGTCAGCAGTTGTCTCTTTTTTAGGAGGACGTGTAAATAAAGCTTTAAATGCATCCAGGGCAGATTCTGCAGGACTTGGTTTCATTTCTTCATATGGATCCATTCCCACAGAAGATTTCCTTTCTTGGACATCCCCAGATTCTGGTACTGTCTCATCCATAGCTTTCTCCTCAGCTTTAGGCCCTAAGAACTGAGACAGTTGTTCTAGAAAGGTAGGAGAACTTTTAGGCTCTGACATTTTCTTCTTGGTTGTCAGATCAGGTGCAAGATTTGACTTCTTAACAGGCTGTCTTAGTTTAAGCATAGCCAGATCACTGTCTTTCTGCTTGATTTCGGTGACTGTTTCCTCCAGATCTGCAGAGAAGCCTTTCTTTCGAACACGTAATCCACTAAAGAAAGCTGGGAGCTGAAAGGCTGGTTTTGCAGGAGAATCAGTGCTGTAGTTACCTGGGAGAGGTCCCTGCTCTTCTCCAGGTTCCTGAACATCCTTTGCGGTAGCAAGTGAACTAATATTTTCCTTGCTTAGTGTTCTAGTCTTTGAATCTGAATACATTTCGGGTATTGTATCAGAAGGCCATTTGCAACTTGGTAGAATTGGCTCTGTGTTATCCCCTGCTGTCATACCATGCATTTCTGTATATAGTTCTGTGTCTTCTTTTTCTTCATTTTCATCATTATCCTCCAACGATACAGCGCAATTTAACACAGGGTTGTTTGTTATATTTTCATGCCTTTTTAGATCTGTAGCCTCATTGTCTGTGTCACTTGCTGTGTGAGCCAAAGTACCCTGAACAAGAATGGGATCCTTATGATCTTGTTTGCTGAATTCAGACAAAGGAGAGTGGCTAGAATAGGAATTGGAGAAGGATGGCTCCTTCTGCTCCAATTGCTGTGTTTCCAAGTCTACTGTGCCATAAACATCAGCCTGATGATCATTTGGGATAAGGGTGTTGTCTACAGAGTTATTATGTATGCTGCCATTGTCTTCAGAGTCAACAACGTTTCCAGCATAAATTCTGCACACACTTGAGTCACCAGTAATGGCTTCTGCAGGGTTATTTGGAGCCCAGTCATCCATTTCTGAGACTGCCTCAAAAACAAATATGCCCCTTGTATCAGCTTCTGGAATAGCCTGAGCACTACCTTCCCCTTGTACCATTTCTGGAAGCAGATGAACTGTATCTGGGTCACCATCTTCATTTACCCTGCTCTTCTCATCCTCATTGTCCACATGGCTATCAATATCTCCGTTGACATTTTGAAACCCTTTTAAAACTACTTGCTCTTTTGACGTTCCTGGTTCTAATTTATCTGTAAATCCAAAGAGTGCTTTCACAGAAAATTTAGTTAAGAAATTATTGCCTGCTTCAGTCTTCTTTGCCCTCCCTGGATTAGAGAGCTCACTGCAATCAGAACTATGATTTTTTTCCATGTTGGGCAAATCACAACACACATATATTCCTGGAACAAGAACTATTTATTTCTATATAATTACTTCCAAGAAATGTTTTTCATTCAGTCTAGTAAATTAAATCATCATGGAGGGAAGCTATTTCTCCAAATTATACACTGTTTTCTTTCCTACAACACAGTAGTATGAAATGCAAATTCCTGCCGAAGTTTAGAACTTTAGTACAGAAGAAATAGGAAGATTTCACTCATGTTGCATACCACATTTTCTCAGCAGCAACACTGTTTACTTTTTTACACAAAGGGCCTTTTTTGTCAAGGCAAACCTGCTGCAAACTAATCAGCTGAAAAACAAGATGAACCTTTGCATTAATTCCTACTGTTCGGTGTATTCCAAAGCTTTTTACTTACTAGAAAATAGAGTTAAAACAACAATAAGTTAGTACTGAACAGCTGGTACTTGCAGTTTGCTATTTCCTTATGCCGGCTCAGGAGTCACAAAAATTTGTCAGCAGAAAACTTCTGAAAGATCCCCACTGTGGTCAAAAGCTGCTTTAGCAGAATCTTCAAAGAGGTTATGTGTCAGAAATGTGGAAAATCCTGATGGATGGGAATTTATTTCAAGTTCTTTGCTAAAACATGCCTTCTCTTCTGGAGAATTCCAAATGCTGAAGAGTGCAAGTTAACTGACTGTCCTGCCCTTGAAGCTGAATAATAATAAGAAAAAGAAAACTCTTCCGCTTTGGTGCAGGTTTGGTCTGGAATGTAGCTTGCAGCGAGTGAACACCATCCAAGAGGACTGGTGTCATATTACTGTGTTTCAAACTCTGCACTACTATTTCTGTGGATCATAAACAGGTATTTATCAGGCAGTTTCACCACACCCATGGATTAGAAGCTATATGGGAGGGCAAAGTAAACAGCCACAACCCAGAATATACTCATTAACTCTGCAAGAACAGGACATATGGAAATACGTATTTCCGCTGTCTATCTTTTCACTATACAAATGTTTATACGGGTCTTTGCACACATACTGTACACACACAACCACTTAATTTCTGAATACCTTTGCAGTTTAGGGCTTGTGATTGATCTTATTTTCTCATTTTATGAAAGAAGGTATCCCGAACAAATTCCATACAGGTATGGTTGTTGGTCTGTTGCAACTAAAATCACAAATATCAAACAGCATAACACCAAACCTAGACCGAGCTGTTGTGTATAAAAATATTAGTATCAAGAAGGCATCACAGTGTAAAGTGGGTCAAGGAGCAGTTTTCTAGTTAGTTGCTTAACGTTATCACTAATTTCTTTTCTAAAATATAAATTTATTAGTTGATTTACATTGGGGGTGTGCAATTATTTCCAGGCCGAAGGCAGACTTGGCTGTTGAGTTGAATGGCATGGGCCACACTTAAAAAATCAGACAGGGTCAGAACAAAAAGAAAAGTTTAATTTAAATGGAAATAAAATTAGAGTAATTAAATGCAGCTAATATGATTCTTTAATATAATAATCCATACAATCTATCACATAAGAAATTAGTGACATGGCTACTTGGGGAAGGGCTTGAGGAACTTCATGCAGAGCTTTTGATGGCTGCAAAAACCCTGGGGATTCAACAGGTTTTTAAAATATCATTTTGTCTGTCTTGCCTATTCCATTAGCTGGAACACTAACTTTTCTTCACTCCTTCCCTCTTCAGTATCTGTTCATGGGGCCTAGTGTACCCTTGAGAATGCTACTAGATGTGGAGGGGGGCAGAGTTTCCTTACATGAAAAGAGAGACCTCCAACTCTGTAGATAGACAGCAAGCCTCCTTATCAACCCTACAAGGTAGACCAGGCTAAGAAACCAATGCCATAAAGGTGAAGACTACTTTTATTATAACAGCTATATAGTAAAAGAATCTTGCAGGTCTGAATGTGCTTCCCTCCTTCCCTTTATCTTTGTGTCAACTAGGGAAGGGCATGTCTGAGACATTTTCTCAAATTAATTTCTTGGCCTGACTTGGTAGTGGCTTTACCTCCTGTCCTTCAAGGCCATTCCTTATGCCCTCCTCACCTCCCCAAATAGTTGTAACACAGAGAGGCTCAGTTTGGTTCACCAAAGCTGTCTTCAATCACAGTCTCCTAACAGCAGCTGTTAGGGGACTATAATTCAGGCACTGGATTCCTGATAGGCTTACAGCATTATGAAGAAGCTAAAGCAGTTACATTTTAAGACTTGGATGTACATGTGTTACATTTTGGTTTTGGGAATGCACATCTGAGGTACAACAAAAGCAGTTTATGATTTAATTGAAACAATTCTTTTTTTAAAAAAATGCTATTACTATTTCTACTGATAGATGAAGACTGTGTGCATAATTCCACAAGTGTATATAGATGTTGGAGAACTAAACTGTCTGATTGACAGTGGTATCACTCCTGCAGCGTGCCATTAATCTGAATAGTGGAAATTCCTCAGTTTCTGGGAAGGTAGGGAAACCTTTTGGAATTGATGGCATCATGGAAATATTAACATTGGAGTACAGGTGTGCTGGCTCATGAATATGAATGCTTCTTTATGAACTGAACATTAGTGGGTATCCAGATTGGCTTGCAGTAATGTTTATCATTAGATAGTTTGACTACTAGATAGTTGCTACACTGCAGCCAAGGAAACTATCTTAAAGAAGTTCTAAAAGATGTGGTGCCCCCAAAGTTTAAGCGTCTGTCTTCCAAAATGCCAATTGTTTTTTAATACAGATCTCATTTTTTCCTGGCATTATGCTCTTTGAACTGCAATCCCTGTACTTTGCAGTTCTGTTCTGCCTTTTTTGAGTGGAGTCATGGCCTACTCACCATGATGAACATCATACTATTCAAAATATATATAATTATAGTTAATTATTATGCTTTGAAATTTAACATCAGTGATGTAATATCTTAAATGGAATATTTGCAAACAGGGTAATGAGACTTTATTTGCTTTGGCTAAATAGGTCACAGTTCTTTTCATATATTCAGCTTTTACATTTGTATTTACTTGTTAAATGCAAGCAATGTCCACTGTTGACTGATTGATAAATAAATAAAAATTTTAAAGACTAGAAGTGCCATATAAATCTTTAAACATTTGGACTCTGTCATCTGAAAGAATTTTTTTTTGTCCAAAGTTCCATCACAAGGCTAAATTAAAGAAATTAGGGTGAGTAAGAATAATAAATATATCATTCTCAATTGCATTCTAGCACTGTAAAAGTATATTCTAAGGCTTTGTCTCCCTCAAATGTAACTGCCATTGCCACACTTTCCTCATGCTATCATATAACTAAAATATAGATTTCAACAAACTCAATTTGAAAAACAGCAGGGGGATTGGCATAGACTTAAGAAAAAGATTGTATCGATGGCAAATTGTTTCCTTCATACACAATATTATGTTACAAAGTATACTGTAATTGCCACTGTATTGCCTATAGGAATTATGATTCTAATGGAACAACCTCATTATCAGTTATCATCTCTGAACATGCTTCACACATCAAAGCCTAGGACATTACTGTAATACAGTTATGGTTAAATGCTTCCGGTATTCAGAAGGACTCAAACAACTTAATGATCAGTTAAAAGCTCTCCTTCCTCTTACAACAAACTCATACTATTGTCCATATTGCTTGTTTGGAAGCAAAGCATATTGTCCATATTGCTTGTTTGGAAGCAAAGCATATTGATGCCCCTAAATGAGAGTAACAAGCAACCTGGAGTTCTTGGGCATTTACAGCTGTATGCAAAAGTTAAGCCAAATTGTTTGTTGAACTTGTACACAACTGCTCATAAAATAGTAAATATACATTCAAATGTGCAGAAAGATCTTGTGTTGAACTCTGCACCACGTAGAGGGAGTTTCAGCTTCAGTTCACTCATGGATTCATTCAAGCCTACCATTTGACCAGAGAAGCCTGAACTTTTACATGCAAATGTATATATTCATGAATACCTCCTTTGGTATCCACCTGGATTTAGTTATTGAAACTGAATTTAGGATTTAGATTGAAAATAAATGAATGTATTAAATAAAGGTAAATAAAGTATTAAACAGGAGCTTGAGATGCCATAAGGCAAAGTACAGACATCACCTTGATGTCTAAGAAGTAATGTTCTTAGAAAATAAAGGCAGTTGTTGCAGTCTAGTTGTTTGCTTCAAAATGTGAACACCTTCCTTGAAGAAAAATAAATGCAAGCTAAGCTAGTTAGGAAGCATTCTGGAGGGACCTCACCAGTTTCTCTCTCTCTCTCTCTCTCTCTCTCTGTAGTTCTCAACCTTTGCAATACCACACCCTGTAAACCGATAAATGAATTTATACAGTCCCTCTCATGAAAATACACCCTAAATAATAAATAATAATTAAATAAATAATAACTAATAAATCTGCTGTGGCATACAGTTTTGACAACTGGATAGACTCATGAATTTAGCTATTATTCAAAACTCATTCCAGGCTTGGCAGCTCATATTGTCCAAGTAGGCTTTTAAAAAAATTGTAATCTCCTTTTACATCCTAACATTTGTTCTTTTTCTTTCAGCTTTATCTGTTCATCTTACCCAGTAAATGGGAAAGACAACTGATGAGCCAGGAGTAAGAAAAAAATCTCCTTGAGTAAACCTTAATTCCTGGTGTCTATGGGGACATGTCATTTTCTTGGCAACAGTACAAAAGTGGTTTGCCACTGCTTTTTTACAGGATGATTTTGTCTTTCCAACCTAGCTTTCAAGCCTGGCAGCCTTCCATTCAAGTATTAATCAGATTTCACCCTGTTTAGCTTTTAAAGGTCAGCTAAATCAGGGTTTCTCAACCTCAGCAACTTTAATATGTGTGGACTTCAATTCCCAGAATTCGCCCAGCCAGCATGCTGGCTGGGGGAATTCTGGGAGTTGAGGTCCACACATATTAAAGTTGCTGAGGTTGAGAAACACTGAGCTAAATAAATACCCCTAATTTTTATGTGGATCTGAGAGCATGCCTATCTTGGTAGAGACCTGTTCAAGCATTAGGACTGGCAGCAGAGCTCTTACCAAATTTTATGATGTAATGACCCATGTCTCCTGCATGAGCTAAGGAGCTATATTTAAGCTCCTTGCTCCTTTCAAGAAAAGAAATAACTTTCTTCTTAAGCCAGAGCTTTTAAGAACTGGTCCCCCTCTTCAAGAAGGGGAAAAAAGAGGACCCCAGTAATTATCGACCAGTGAGCCTAACATCAATACCTGGAAAGATGTTAGAGCAGATAATAAAGCAGACCATTTGTAAGCATCTGGAAGACAATGCTGTGATGGCTAAGAGCCAGCATGGCTTTGTCAAAAACAGGTCATGCCAAACAAATCTCGTCTCCTTCTTTGACAAGGTAACGACTTTAGTGGACAAGGGGAATGCGGTGGATATAATCTACCTTGATTTCAGCAAAGCTTTCGACAAGGTTCCACGTGGCATTCTCATTGACAAGCTGTTAAAGATTGGTTTGGATGGCCCTACAGTAAGGTGGGTCCACAACTGGCTATCTAACCGCACACAGAGAGTCAGCATTGACGGGTCAACATCGAGTTGGAGAGCAGTAACCAGTGGCGTCCCACAGGGATCGGTCTTGGGGCCGGTATTATTCAACATTTTTATTAATGATCTGGATAATGGGGTTGATGGGCTACTCATCAAATTTGCAGATGACACAAAATTGGAAGGTCTGGCAAACACCCAGGATGAAAGAATGACATTGCAATCTAACCTGGACAGGTTGGAAGACTGGGCTGAAAGGAACAAGATGTCCTTCAACAGGGAGAAATGTAAGGTAGTACATTTGGGGAGGAAAAATGTAGGGCACACATACAGGATGGGGGACTCATGGCTTGGAAGCTCTACATTGGAGAAAGACCTGGGTGTGGTCATAGACAACAAGCTGAACATGAACCAGCAGTGTGAGACAGCTGCTAGGAGGGCTAATGCAGTTTTGGGCTGCATTAGGAAAAGCATTATATCAATGACGCGGGAAGTCATTATTCCCCTCTACTCTGCACTAGTGAGACCACACCTGGAGTACTGTGTACAATTCTGGGCACCATATTTCCAGAAGGATATTGACAGGTTAGAACAGGTTCAGAGGAGGGCAACAAAGATGATACAGGGACTTCAGGACATGTCCTATGAGGACAGGCTGAAGGAACTGGGGCTGTTCAGTCTGGAGAAAAGAAGACTGAGGGGAGACATGATAGCAGTGTTCAGGTACATAAAGGGGTGCCATAGGGAAGATGGTCAGGAACTCTTTTCCATGGCCACAGAAACTAGGACCAGAAATAATGGGTACAAACTGCAGCTACCTAGATTTCACTTAAATATAAGGAAAACTTCCTGACGGTTAGATCTGTACAACAGTGGAACAGTCTACCTATGGAGGTTGTGAGTTCTCCATCTCTGGAGGTTTTTAAGAAGAGGCTGGACAGTCACCTCTCGGGGATGGTTTAATTGGTTTCCTGCATATTGCAGGGGGTTGGACTAGATGATCCATGTGGTCCCTTCCAACTCCAAAATTCTATGATTCTATGATTCTATGATTCTAAATAGTATTAATAACAATCAGTGTTGGGGGGTATGTGTGGTTAATTGATATTTATTTTATATTTGTAGCCCCTCTGAATGCCCAACTGACAGAAAAACAGGATATCAAATTACAGAGTAAATAAATAAATATCCAGGAGATTCTTAAAACAGGAAAGTTTCCCCTGCTATAATGAAGAGACACGAAACCCCCCAGTCCTGCTTTTTTGAAGTTTTGCCAACGTAAGTGCACTCTTATTTTAAAAAGTGAAGTCGACTGAGATGTGAGTAAATACAGAAATCATGTAAAAACAGTTATTTGAAAAATATGTTTGAAGTATTTCTGAGGTGTCCTGCTATTTCAGTTTGCTATATTGTCTGGATATTTGCTTTTATTTATTAAAAGTGTAATCAACAATATTTATATCACATCCAATGTATTATATAGGTAAAGAAAGGTATGCCCTTTCCCCATACCACCTTCTCTCTATTGTCTCTTGCCTCCTTCTCCTGGTTGTTATTCCAGTGGGAGAAGAACTTCTGTTCACTACTTTTATATAATATTAACGTTATGGATTTCTTTCAGCTAAATTGGAAGGAAGGAAGTTCTGAAAAGCAGTATGTGCTGCCTTCTCCCTAAAAATAACTCTGCCAAATTCTTCTCCACCACTAATAAGAACTTATCAAGGCTCCATGGTTATGGAGTTGGGCAGTTCAGCATTTTATGTAGTTAGAGGTATAGATTTAGCTGCTACTGCTACTTATAGCATCAGGAAAGGCAATTAATAATAATAAAAATATTTTCAATCAGCAGTTACTGATTTTCAGCACAATTAACCCATAATAGCATTAAAAAATCTACAAATGGAAGGTGAAAAACATATATAGAATATATAATGTATCCTTACACACTCTCCCTTTATGGAATGGGAGGAAGGAGCATCTCTATGTAGCACTTCTCTTGTACCCTCAAAAAACTACTTCACATGGAGCAAATTTTAAGGCAGGGGGTGGGGGGGAGGAACAGGAAGATAAATCCCAAAATATTCATGGAACTTTGATCTGGTATTAGACTTGATTGAATATTACTTTGCTCAAGTATATCAATGGTGTAAAAATGGTAATTTACTTTTTTATGCAGAAATCTGATTTATTCCAAATTGTCTGCAACAGAAGGGGAGCTATATAATGAGGTTCTATGTTGTTCAGCTTTTCATATCTAATGATTATTAATTGAAATTTGATGTATGATTGTAAGAAGGTAGTTTTATAGTTTTAGAGTATTTGCATGCTTAACTGCCTAGGATCAAATGAACGGCCCAGGAATTTCTGAGGCCGCAACACTGCTTAAAGGGAGATTATAAAAACTTGTATGGAGAATCAATCTAGTAAGCAGACTGACAGCAGTCTAAATAAACAACAGCAATAAAGTATTCAATAAAGTACTCACATTTAGTTCAAGATGTAGCAGATTTCTGTCCACTCTTTCTGGCTCAGTGAAATAGACAGAAGGATCAGACTGCCTCAACCTGCAACCTAAAACCCAGTCATCGTCATCAATATTCGCCACAGGTGTCTTAACTGCCTGTTCTGAGTTTTTCTTCCAAGCAGTTTCTACTGGAAAACCTACATGGTTTTAACAAATATGAAGAAGAAAGAGAATTATCTCCAACTGTAAAAATGTTAAACTTCGGGGCATTAGGATATAGCTGTTGTGTCAACATAAACATTTTTAGAATTTACTTTTTCTCGACAGTCTTCAGAAGCACCGCTGCTATTTCATTTAAGGGAAAAAAAATCTTCCCCATTTACAAATGTGGACATCCTGAACACACAGAGTAGACTCAGCCATGACTTGATTTCATTCCATGAACACAGAGTAAAGAATTAAAAAACACTGTAGACATGGATAGGAAGCAGAGATCTTTCAAGCAGAGGGATGTCTCTGAAGAAATGCCTCAAAACCCACTTTGTCTCTTCAAGCAGCCAAGCCACCAAGTATAGGAAGTGCAGGGTCTACCATACTTAAGTTTCTCTCCATGTGCAGAATGCAAAGCAGAATTTTCTTTCCTTGGGATAGTGAGCATTTATCTGTATGCTGTTGAGAAACAGATCTGCCCTGATCTGCATTCTAAGTTTCTTTTCTGCATCACACAAGAATGAGGCAATATAATAGCATTTCATCCATGACAGGGATCCTACACTGAAAAGAGTTCCAAATGTTACCAGCCCTGCTGCCAGCCAACATCATTCCCTGGTTCTGCCTACTGATGTCTATGAGCAATGGACACTTATCCCCGAGAGCTGTAACTCAGGTTATTCTGGGTTTCAACTCTGAAGTTGTCTATGTGTGTACACTTCTTTTGCTTAGACAACTAGGGACTGGTATATTAAGAGCTCACTGATGCTACCCCTCTAGCTTTTTTATTGTGAAAGAGGGCAACAAGACAACCAGAAGTTGTTTTTATACTTACTTATACATGTTATTGGGAAATCTTAATACTTCATGGAATGGACTTTCCTTAACTATTCATAGGTACTATGCCATATGGGCAGCCTTTGCCAACTGCATGCCCTTTAAATGTATATGACTATCCCTCACCTCCCAATACCCAGCTTGCATGATCACCAACACACACTTCAAAGACTAGATTCAAACTTTCGATTCAGGCCTTCACACTACTTTGTTTATTAATGTAATTCAATGGAAAAATGACTTTGAATTTTACACCTTTAGTTTACTGTAATATTGAATATTAACACAATTCACTTTTTCTATTTGACATTTTGACTGATAAGCCGAAGCCTAATGACAGAATGATGTAATGATGATGAAATGGTACATTAGCTTGATAAAGATTTGCAACTTTGACCCAGAAGCTTCCTATCATATCCTTAGCATGGCCTCTGATTTCAAAGGCTTTTTCATTATTATGCACATCAGCCTTGACATGTGTATTTCATCCATTCACTCCATTTGTATGCCACCAAATAATGTAGTGGTTAAGGCACTGGGCTAGAATCTGGGAGACCGTGAATTCTAGTCCTGCCTTAGGCACAAAGCCTGCCCTGTGACCTTGGGCCAGTCATACCCTCTCAGCCGGAAGCAGGCAATGCTTCTAGGAAGCCGGCAAGGGCAAGCCACTTCTGAAATCATGCCAAGAATAGGGACTAGTCCAGGACATTGCCAGGAGTCAACAATAACTCAGAGGAACAAAAAAAGAAAAAAGAAAAGAAGTCTCTGGCGAATCAAAATTTATGCTCTATTATCTAGCAAGGAATGAAAGATCTTTGCATTTTTATGTATGTAGTACTGAAATAATATTGACTAATCACTTCATTCCTTCCTGATGATTTTTTACAAAATTCATTTGCTTTAACAGAATTTTGCTAAAATTACTTGGTTGAAATGTGTTCTATTTAGAAAACATAGTGAGTATTGTGAAATTTTAAAATAAGTTATGTTAATATGAAAATATTTAAGTAAATATGTTAAATTATAATCTAAATATGAAGTGAGCAACCTGATACCAGACATTTCAGACCAACTCTGATCAATCTTGGGATTGGCAAGGGATTGGGCAGCTGTGACCTGAAACATCAGGAAAGAATTAGGTTGATTGCCTTTGATCTAAATAGTACATGCAGCATTTACAAACATCAGGTAATGTCTTTTGGCTACTTCACAATCAACAGGACTTTTGAATGAATCTGTGTGTATAAGTTAGCTTACCTGTTAGAAGTTCTGATAATATGTTTAGGTTAAGGTAGTTCCACAGGACATGAAATTCTCCTTCCTCCCATACCATATGGGCTACTTTCATAAATAGATTATGTGTTTATTTAGCCAACAGAAATACAATACAGTGTTTAATTTCTGAACCACCATCTTTGTTGTACAACTGGTCAAAATTAACGGATCTACTATCTAGAGTTTTTACAGTAAAGATGTATCGAATTTTGGTGTAACATTTGTTTTGTTGTTAGGAATTTTGTATACCACACCTAACAATCAACACAAGTATCTTGAAACATACATGCATGTAGGACAGTTCTTCAGAATGTCAACAACCATTGGTAAGAATAGTATCAGAGAGTTACTGCAAAGATGTTACTGACATGCAGCATAAACAAATGAATCTGATAGAACCAGAAAAGTTAGTTATTTATTTGATTATATAATTTGGTCCTGTTTCAAAGATTTTTGATACAATAACAAATACAACAGCTTTACAAGTGCTATTCCTCAGAACTTTATCCTGCTTCAATACTTCATGTGGTAGATTTTAAATAATATAGTAGAGAGAATGTGACCACAGTGAAGGCCTTTTGTACAAAAATTAAGAAAAAACAATGATTGTAAATGTAAGGGTTAGCCTATAGTTTATTACAAGTGTTACACAAGTTACTCTTGAACAATTAACCTATAATTTAATATTACACCAAATATAATCATTATGTACATAAGGTTATGCCACAGTGTGGTTGGTTGGTTTTTGGCTTAGCATGATATCCAATCCAGATATGGTGGCTTGTTCAACAGACCATGTTAAAAATCCCAACTGAGCATTAATGAGAACGTAGCTCTGGTAAGTTGCTAGGTGCTGTTTCTGAAGCCTGTTCAGTCAGGCCTTTTGCTTATGGAATCCATCATTTTCCACTGGTCCATTGTGATGCTTCAGTATAGGTAAGCATCACATGATCTGCCCAGGTGAGCAGATCATGTGGCTACCAAAGGATACATTTCACTTGAATTAGCCCTTGAATTCAGTCAGTACATAGTATCATCTATGACATGTGTCTTAAGGCCAGCATGCACTGCTTTAAACACATGGATGCACCACCAGCCTGTAATAAGGTTCCACTGTCCTGCTTGTGGACTTCCCATGGGCATCTGGTTGGCCATTATGGGAAGCAGGATGCTAAACTAAATGGACCTTTGGTCTGATCCAGCAGGACTTTTTGCATGTTTTTAAATAACTTTAAATGTATTTTGCTGCAATTTAAGAAAGGACAGGCATAGGTGCTCCTGCCTAATTCTATTTCCATATCCTCTACAAAATACCTCCTTGCTAGAAAGCAAGGGAGACTTTTACCAGATATACCAAAGGTTGAACTTACAAAGAAATATGCTCCAGCCCTGCTAGAATAACTTGTCTAAGGGTTTCTAATGCTGTTTTTTTCCCCTCTTCTATAAATAAGAGTCATTAAAACAAAAGAAAAGAAGCCGAGATAGGTTGCACTCCTTAGAATTAAAAAAATATCTGGTGCCCTCTAGAGCTCAAAGGGTGCAACACGTCATGCATAAAAGGCAACAGCACCATAACAAGAAACCACAATGTCATGGTTTACAATGGCAAAATCTATCAAGATAAGGGCTGGGTGGATTCTGTGAATTGGACAAAAGGAGGAGGAGGATTAGGCAAAGTGCATTTTGTGAAAGATTTCTGCTTAAACAGGAAAATGTGATCAAAACAACTTAACCCTGTTAAATGTTATGCATCATACACAAGCATTAAAAGCAACCAAAGTTCTGGCAAAAATAAGTGCTGCAATTCAACATATGTTTCCAATCCCTCTTGAAACCAAAGGGGCAGGTTTTGTTGCATCTTCCTGACAACCTACCATTGGCAGTTTAAGGCATGTATAATGCTATAGGAAGCAAACTAAGTTTTCTTGTATATTCAGAATGAAAGATGAACATCTGTGATTCTGCTGCTCACTTGATTCTGCATACATAAAATAGCTAGATTATTGCTGAAAATATTCACCAGAATCTCTTTCTAGAAACTGAAAGGAAAAGGAAAACATGTTTCTCTGGTATTGACAACAGTACAAAGATCCTACAGAAGGTTGTTACTAGAAATATAGTCAGTAGTTACTGACAAATAGACATATTAACTCCATGCACTGTTTAAAGAATATACAGCCAGCATAAAAATAATGTATCATGAGCTATTCCTTGTAAATGGCTAAGATAGATTTTGAAAGATTCCTCAATGATGGATTGAAGACGTGTCTGCGAGAAGAAAAGGCAATGACTGCGGCAAAGGATGAAGAGCCGGTGGGTAGACCGGCTCTTCAGAACCTTTTCAGAAAAAGAAAGGATGGGAGATCATCCAAATGTGCTTCAGGTGGCTGCTCATCACAAGGAGACTGCAGGACAGTGGTCTCCCATGGGTTTGAGCACTAGGAGATGGGAATAGCTATTTTGCTTGCAACCACTAGTACATTAGGTTCACTAACATCACTTGCTCATCATTTTCAGAAATTGTTCATTAACTACTTCTAATCTATTAGAGACCTTCGGGACGACAATTTTGAAAATGCTGGGTGAGTTTGCCTTCAATCCTGAATGAAAGAAAATTTTAATTATAAGCTTAAGATTTTAAAGAATCTGAAATAAACAGCAAAAAGCGAAATAAGATTTTGATCTTAGAAAGTTATAAATGGACTAAGAGTTCCAGATAAACTTGGAATATTGGAACTTTTACAATAAAAATTTGGAATTAATTATAAAGAACAAACAGCTTCTTGTGGGAAATAGATCCTGTTCTGGTTTTTGCATGACATAACAGAGATAAGTAATTAAAATAAAAATAAAAATAAAAAAACCCTAAAAATTGGACACTAGAGGGAACTAAAGATTCTAGGTAGAGGAAAAAAACCCAGCCCTACAAAATGATGCAAAATGTTATAACAATGAAAATATTGAAGGAGATTTTTGAAGAATGGACTCAGAAGTTAGTAGCCACAATATCAGTAATGATGTCTGCTTCTATAGATAGACTATATCCACAAGATGTTATTGAATAAATGGCAGATGTAAAACAAAATTTATCCGATAAGATAGAGATGGTATCGAAAGTGGATTTACAACTGACAGGCCAAGAGAATGACTTGGAAAAGGATATTTCACTGGATCTACAAAAGAAACTGGCTGTTTTAAAATTCAAAAGGAAAATACAAATGACAAACCAAGAGAGTGACCTGGATAATTTTTTCCTATTGGATTTACAAAAGAGGCTTATTAAAGCCTTGCAGAAATCTGTGTGATGGGACAAAGAAGATATGAAGACAAATCAAATCCTGCGACAATATTTGAATGAACTAAAGATTAAGACTGTCAGAAGTAAAAGGAAAGAATATAAAGTTGGTTTATTTGATCAAAGTTAAAACGAGATACGTTGTTACTTCTGGCAACCTTTATGGAATTTCTGCAGACACCAGGACTGAAAAGATGATGTTTTATGGATTTGTTTATAGATAAGAGATGGGATATGGGATGAAAAGATAATTGTTTGTAACTTTAGAGGGGGCAAAGAGTCAGTAAATTTGTTTATACTTGTTGTGATGGCTGGAAGTAAATTCTTTATATATTTCTTTTCCCTTTATTATATTCTTATGTTTCTCTTCTGTCTCTTTTTTTCTTTTTCCTTGCATTTTTTACTCTTTGTATTCTCTTCTCTCTAAGTTTAGTTTGTATTAGTTTTTACTATTATAATCAAAATTCTTAATAAAAATTATATACAAAAAAAATCCTTAAATCTGATAGTCTGATCATTTTTATTTTTTATCCTACTATTATCCAGTTTCTCACACCTTCTTATTGTACTGCAATATCCTATAAATTTTGTAATTTTGTAATTGGATATATATTTTGGAATTACATATACAGTACTGTTCTTTAAATTTATATAAATAATTTATCTTTACAAAGAATATGTTCAAAGCATTCAATGGCTATAGAATTTGATTTTTTTTAAATCACATGTTGTATGTTTGCTTCTGTGTATACAGGTTACATTTCCTTGATCAAAGTGAATAATGGAGATGCAGAATTAGACATCTGCCAAATATGTGACCAAATAACACATTAACAATAGTTATCATCCAAAATATTCACAGAGATTTTTTATTCAAATGTTCAAGTTTGTTATTACAGTGATAGTCAAGAAGTACTCTCATTTGAATATGTGTTTAAAAAAAGATTTACAGCAATCTTCTAAGCAAACATGTTATATATTTCTGTATGTATGTATGTGTGAGAGACAGATACACAGAGAGAGAAAGCATCCAAGTTTCTCAAATTTTAATTTCTTTCATGTTGATTTCATTAGTATCTCAGAATTTATTCCAAACAACCTGAACCTGGAGCTTTTAAGAAGAATGGAGGGGGCTGAATACTGAACATTCTATTATATCTTTCAGAGTGTCCTGTTTTGCAATCTGACTCATCCTAACTGCCTCCAAGCAACTAAAGTTATGATTATTTATTTAATATAATAAGATGAAAGGAAACAACAATAAGGCAAAACACCGGGAGGAAGTGGAGGGGGAACAATTTTTTCTTTCCTTTCACACCTCTAATCATCAATAGTAGTAGATCTTGCAAAATTGTTTACTTTTGTTTATTTTTTTAGCCCATAGCTTACATTATTAATTCATATCCATATTTATATCCATATTTCATAAGCTGTGCCTGAGTAAAAGTGGGGTTTTGCATCACTACGAGTGGATTTTCATAAGATATCCATGACTAAGATTGGATTTGCAGAAGCTGTGCATCACTGAAGTGATCATCACCACCACCATCGTCGTCGTCATCGTCATCAGCATCATCTCTCTCTCTCTCTCTCTCTTTCTCTCTCTCTCTCTGAAGCAGCAAGTTTGGAGTAGTAGCTAAGGTGCTAATCTAAAAATCAGGACACAGAGTTCTAGTCCTTCAGGCATGGAAGCCGGCTTGGTGACTTTTGGGTCAGTCACTCTCAGCCCAAGCCACCATACAGGTTTGTAGTTGTGGGGAAAATAAGAGGTAGGAGCATTAGGCATGTACACTGCCTTGTGTTGACCAAAAACAAAGGTATGATAAAAGTCTATTAAGTAAATAAATTGCTATACTCCTTGGTGCTCTTGGTGTCTGCTTACTGAGGCCATATTGCCAAGCCCAAGTGCGGGGGGGGGGGGGAGATTTCTTTCTGTTTCATCATCTGCTTTCAAAACTGCAATGGTAACAACAAGCTTAGATTCATAAAAAATGAATTGAGAGAAGAATCAGATCTCAATATGCCTCCAGTGTAGGATGTGGCAGCATCCAAACTAAGTCACAGAGAGTAAACCGAGCCATTTCCCTTCTCTGTATTGCAATACTCAGAAAAGGTTCTGTGAATCCGAAGCCAGTACAAGGCTAGCTATAGATGGAATGAGATGCAAATTACTGGAGTACTCTTACATAACGTATCATTGGCCATGAAGCCAGGGGGCAATGGGCCTTGAAGTAAAAAACAAAACAGGACTGACGAGTAAAGGTTGCCTAATTTACTGCAAACAGTGCTGAGTAGATGAAACAATAATCTGATTATGCTAGCTTCTGATGTTCCTTTACATTATTCTAGTTTCAATAGACTCCTTTATTTCATTCTCTTCATTGTACTACACGTAATATACACTTATGTTGTCTTTAATATCAGTAAGAAGTTTTCCCTCTCTGTGTTAAATAAGTATGGTCACTTTAAAATAATAAAATAAAATAAAATAAAATAAAATAAATCCCTTTTACTACATGGACAGATAAATGTAGTCTTCTTGGCAACTATACATAATAGTTTGCTATTGTCTTCTTCTGGTATTCTTTTTTCAGCTTATCCTACATCCCTAGGATTTCATATTCAATCCTAAATAAGTTAGTAAATAAATAAAACATACCCAAACATGAACATGTTTTAGTACAATGTATTTATGCTATGATAGCCAGTTCAGTGTAGTGGTTAAGGCACTGCTAGGAACCAGAAGACCATGAGTTCTAGTCCTGCCTTAGGCACGAAGCCAGCTGGGTGAGCCTGGGCCAGTCACTCTCTCTCAGCCCTAGGAAGCAGGCAAGAAGGGCAAACCACTTCTGAAACCGTGCCAAGAAAAGTGCAGGGACTAGTCCAGGCAGTTGACAGGAGTCAACAGTGATTTGAAGGCACCAAAAAATAAAAACAAAACCCAAAACTTATGCTGCTACTCCTCAGGTTTTTAAAGTGGAAGCTAGACAACGAAAGAAAAGCAAAACTCTCCTTGTGTTAGGATATGGTTTTCTTTAACTTTTAATCATGTATTTCTGATTTTAATTTGTTGTAAGCCGCCCAGAGTCCCCCATTGTGGGGAGATGGGCGGGGACGAGTCTATTAAATAAATAAAAATAAAATATGCTGCAGAACCACCACGCATATGAAACTGTTCTATTTATATTACAACATAAGACCAAAAACATAACAGAAGGAACTGTGAATGCTCACATGTTCACATGCCACGAGGAAAGTGGTATTTGAATCTTCCACGACATGGTAGCAATAGAAGGTAGAATCAAGTTATTTTGCTGATGGGATTCCTTCCTTCCCTCATATATGTTTCAGACCACGTTTTAGGCATTTGGGTGAGGAGAAAACCCATTGCTATTAATCAACACACTGAACATGGAACACATTGTTTCATTCATTATGTTATTCATAGTAGCAACAGTAGTAGTAATAAGAATGCATATCATCCTTTCACATAATAGTGCTCAAAGCAGCTAACAACAATATAATAAAAAATCAATATAAATAAAGAGGTTACTGCAATTACAGAGTATTTATGAATATGTTTGTGGGTGAAAGGCCTGTTTAAATAAAATGGTCTTGATCTGTCATAACAAAATCATCAGAATTGGAACTAGATAAATTGACAGAGTTCAGAGCTTGGAAATAACGAGTAAGAAAGCCACTCCCCTCCCCCTTATGGAGGGGGAACTGTAAGTTTTACATTAGGGATATACAATATTCTCACCAAAGGACTGGATTGTCCACGCAAAGTATTCTCATCCAGCGGCCCCCAAGAATGATAAAAGCAGAGTTGCAGCATCACTCCCAAAGCTTTGCCCTTTTTTGGGGTGCAGGCAACACCACCATGCATGTAGAAAAGAGGCAAGCTTGCATCAGGATGCCGCACAATTGCTTACATCACTCTGAGGGCCTCTTGCCTCCTTGGATGTCGCTGTCCTCATCCTAACAGATGGGATGGGATAAAGAGGGAAACTTTGGAATGGGGAAACCCTGTGCCTTACAGGGTCCTTCACACTTAGCTCCATTGTTGTGGATCTTTGGAGGGACTGCCATTGGTCATTGCCTCCATGGAGAAAGGGTCAGGGTTTGCTGGTCCAACTTTCTTCTCCAGAACTTTGAAGAACAACAACATTTCATATTTATCCACAATTGCAGTCATTAGCAAATCACCTTCTACATTTTAAATTAACCTTCCACCAAATCAGCCTGTTCAGATTTCTTAAAATAGTTTTGTCATTTAGTTCAAGATTCCCATGTGCTATCAATTATATTATCACACTCAGAGAAGCATAGCAATCACCTCTGGAAGTTCAAGGACTAAAAAAACTTATAACACCAAACATTCATAATGGTAAACCTTTCACTGATATGATACAAAGATATAAGAGGAATTCCATTTAATCCTACTGTATGTACCAATATTACATCTGTCAGCACAGTACATATACTAAGCGTGGAACTCTAACAATCTCAGAAGCTCACCAGAATACCAAGGTTTATTTATGCCTGATTTTATTAATACATTCTGAAAAGTAATCTAAACTAAACTGACATCAAAGAAGAGCATTACAAAAGGAATTTGATAATTAATTTTAATTTGAAAATCATCTGAACTGTCTGTGCTGGCTAATTGTGCATCTATAATTCCAATATATCTGGACAGGGCTATACAGTATGCGATTGAGAAAGACTGATCTAAGCATTGAAAAATGCGATGTTATGCACATCTGCTAGAAGACCTTTTCTTTATTTTCAAAGACTTTACTCCCAAGGGTATCCACACATTGTGGTCCACTGACTTCAGGGCATGGACATGGTCAGAAAATGTCTTTTGGTGAAACTGAAGAAATCCTGATGGCACAAACTGTTTTGGACAACACTTGCAAACACGTATATTTCAGGTTCTTCAATACAGATGGAGTCTAAGGAATCACCGAGGAGCCTGATAATGCTTACGTAATTAATACACAATGCCTAACTTGTTCCTTTTCCTAGAGTGGAAGGCTTTGAAAATGAAAAATGTACACTGCACAATGATACATAATTTTAATGCACTAATGCAAAACTGATTCACATTAGAGCTTGAAAAAAAGGCTTCTGACCTAGCTTGAGCACCTCGCCCAACACCTCTCTCCTATTTCAGGAGTGCCCATGAGCCTGAAAAAAACAGATCCTTTAAGAGTCCCCTTAACTTTAATAAGGAAGCTGAAAAAAGGGTCAGGTGTTTTAATGAATAGCAGAGAGGTATGCACAGAAGTATCTACTTCACTCTGAAATTTTGCACAGAAGACTTCCTAAACGTTGTCAAAATATTTAAACAAATGTTTGAATTTAATTTTAAATAAATGCAGATGTATGAAACCATTCCCAACATATTCCCTTTGTTCTGCAGCACTGGATATCTGCTTCTCTTCTTCCATGCACTCAGTGTTTTATTGTGACATTTTAATTTATAGGCATCCTTTTTGGCAACTGTTTTTAAAACCAGTGGCAACGGTGGGTGGTTTCTGATTTTGCTCCTTGGAAGTGGTAGGGGAAGGAGTCAAAACAGACAAGATGGCAGACACAGCATCACCATCTAAGCCCATCCCTTTTGTATGTGCCTGTAATGTCTAAGCACATACAAAAAGGGTGGGGCTTAAATGATGCTGTGTCTGCCATCTTGTCTGTTTTGACCCCTCCTGCAAAAGCCATGGCTCCTGTGTATATATCCTATAAGGGAACTGAACATATTGTCACTGGAAACCAAGTACCAATTATTATTAAATAAAAAAAGTAGTCTCTAACTTGAAGGAATGGAAGAACGGTTACATAAACATCAGAGTGAGAAGGAAATTCAGCACTGACCTGCCTTGATTCTTTTTGGTATAAGAGTGAGGAGAGAGAAACTCTGTCAGGCTTTCAATATTTGTTATTATACCCTGCAAAAATGAAGGAGAATCCCAGTGGTCATTGTGGAGTTTCCCTTCTTTGAAGGGTGGACACCTGGACAAAACAAATCATCGGCACTACTTAAGTACTTCACCATGAAAAGCAAGAAGCAGACTAGCACCACCTGCTCAAACAAGCAAACAACAGAAAACAGCTATTTTAAAATACTGAATATTAAATGAAATGAAATATGAATATAAAATTACACAAAATAATAAAAAACACTTCTCAAATTAGACCAGTGTTTCTCAATCTCAGCAACTTTAAGATGTGTAGACCAACTCCCAGAATTCCCCAGCCAGAATTCTGGGAGCTGAAGACCACACATCTTAAAGTTGCCGAGGTTGAGAAACACTGAATTAGAATAAAAACTCTGCCCAAACTGAAAATGTTCTAATGACCATTGGTTGCCAGGCTAGTGCCCTGTCTAAAAAGCAAAACATACTGAAGAGCCAAAGAAAGACACTTGATAGGTTTCCAATAAGTGAAACAGAGGGAAAGACAAAAAACACCAATTTTCCAATGGCCTTTTAGAACTTTTGACAGCATGTGGAATAGCCATAGGAGATCAGCCTGTTCACACTACAGTTGTCACAGTAGACACACCCAGCCACAAAACGTGGAGTAAGTGACATAGTCTCCTAGCTCTCTAACACCACCATGGGCCCAAAGGCATTCTTGTAAATTCATAATACGCTAGGAGTTAGTACTTTGTTTTGCAGCATGTTTGTTTGAATTATGGTTTGGGGGAGCAATGCAAGTTAAAAAACAGTCAGGTGGAACAGGGAGCCTCATGAACACCAGTGGATTATATCGGAGTCCACTTCTGTCTTCTGAAACTTCTATGGCTACTGGCCTAAAAGCAGAATGTTCACGTTCCCATGATGTTTTTCTAGTTTTTCTCCTTCACTTGATTTGAAGCCTCATGGATTCTTTCCTCCCTTAGATCAGAAAAGGGCATTTGGCTCTTGAGTCTGACGAACAATTAAGACACCCAGCATAAATGTTGCTGATCTTAAACTACCAGATAGACTCGGGTTAAGAACACCTGGATTACAGATGACCCATAGTTAAGAACAGAGCCTACTGTAGCAAAAGTTGAGTTAAAAACACAATGATTTGAGTTAAATACACAATGGTTCATGTTCATTACACAACACTACTTATATAGTATTATACAATAATACTGTTCCAGTTTACATACAAATTCAAGTTAAGGACAGACCTTGGGAACGGAATTCATTCTTAAATTGGGGACTGTACTGTATCAGACCATCACTGCCTACCAAAGGCTTATTTTAACTTTTGGGGTATTCAAGAAAATATTTGTTAAATGTTGTTGTTTTTCAAGATCTTCTTTTTAGTCTATTTCCATGCGTTTTATGTGTCTAAGCTTCCTTAAAGTTTAGAAAGGGGACTAATTACTATTTTTTAATA
The DNA here is from genome assembly GCA_030867105.1 of Liasis olivaceus. Taxonomy (NCBI): domain Eukaryota; kingdom Metazoa; phylum Chordata; class Lepidosauria; order Squamata; family Pythonidae; genus Liasis; species Liasis olivaceus. The sequence goes on from CM061349.1 coordinate 58,963,989, forward strand.
AGCGAAAATTCCTTTCACCGCCTTTCTGAATGAGCTCAGCATCTTGTTTTAGAATGTATCAGAAATGTAGTCTATTAGTTTGATACTTTATTATTATAATTAAGATAGTATCATCATTAATTTAGAATTAGTTTAGGTCAATTTTTAATTTAATTGTCTATTTTATTAGTTATATGACCATTCTCTTTTTTGATTAATATATCTAATCCTCCAGCGTAGCTTACAAATTCTTCATATATTTAAAGGTTGCACTGGAAAAAGGACATCTGTAAACTCCTTTAGTACCTCAGAATTCTGAAAGATTATGTGAAAAATTGTTGGTTTGGGTTTCACTCCAGTTTCATTCTCTTTGTTATCCTTCAACGATTGGCTTTTATCAGAAGGGCATTTTTATATAGGGAAAAAAATGCCAACTGTTGCTTAAGGATATCTTGTTGGAAAACTAAAACTGTCTCACAGGATTTGATCAGAACACATCAACCAACAGCATATCAGCTGTCTGCTTTCCACGGAGCCAGTAAAAGGTCGTTTTTGTTTTATAAACTCATTATGCCAAGAGTAAGAGCTTATCACAAGACTTTCTGACTGATTTCATCTGATTAAGCTTGTTTCTTTCGAGATCAAAGATCCAATTTCTCCTGCCAGCAACAGCGAGGGGGGTGAAACGTTAGCTGGACCAAGACAGAGTGGCAGGCAATGCAGCACAGCTTCAGCAGCAGAGCAATATTCCCTCCACACTAATTCAAATAGCCCCTTTTCCCATAAAAATCATTTCCAGTATTTTATGAAAGATTCTTCTGTAGGACATAGGCACCATCCATTTAATTAATAAAACTATAAAAGAAGTGAATACTTCAGAGGCCAGATGTTGAACTTTTATACATGGTTATGTGCAACTAGGCTGAAGCTCACATAACCTAAAGATTTAACCTAACGCAGACAGGAGAAAAGCCAAGAATGTTGTCAAAAAGATCTCTTTGGGGAGGTAGATAAGAAGGAAACAAGTTGTTTAAGCAATCAAAGGAGAAATGTCATCTGAAGCAGACAAAGGAGATTGGCCTGAGCATACAGAACCCCCCCCCCATCCCATCGACAGCTACCAGACTCGTAAATCAACAAAGCAAGGACTTTTGGGGATAAAAGGAGTCCTGCAGCCCACCCAGTCTTTGAGTGGTCCTGGATCCAGACTTGGTGGCTTCTGTTCCTTTAGCTGGGGCCTGGTAACCTAGTTGAGAAGGAAGTGGGTAGGTGGGGATGACTGTTTGTGTGTGACAGAGAGAGAGAGAGAGCAAATGTACATTGTCACCAGTAAAGCTTTGCTGCCACTTGGAATTCATTGGGTCTCTGTGTATTGCATCAGAACCTGACGTGCCTCACTATTCAGTTGAAAGTGATTTGTGTGTATTCTTAATTATTTCCTGGCTGTTGACCAGTAACATGTATGCTTTAGCCACACCTATCTGGAAAACCCAGATAGAAAGGAAGTGGGGGGGGGGCTGCAAGATCCACATACCTTGATGGGCTGTGAGTGCATGAGTGAGTGACCATAAGCCACATGTAACAGTTATCAGCACTGAGGTACAGGCATTAAACCCCCAAAAAACTCAGATGACAGCAATGAGGGCAGGGGATAGAAGAAGAGGCTCAAAGCAAACCATAAAGCCCACCCAACAAGGAGTAGTGATTAAATGGGAACACAAACAAGCAGGCAGTTGTACAAGACACCAGACAGGGCAGCAAAAAGAAGAAGAAGCTGACTGACAGGCAGCAATACCTGTATGGCCCTGCCAATCTTAGCTATTACAGTAATTGTTTACATTATTTTATGGTTTTGTATGATGTGTTGATTATAGTCTATATAAAAGCAAGGTGACAAAAGAAAAAAAGAGAGCATACTTCAAGAGCAAAATGAGGAAGCCAGCCATCTGATACTCAGGAAAAGACCCAAGACAAGTTTATAAAGGTCATAAAGAGATTGATTTTGACAGTGGCCTACATAGCCCAATACCAACCAACCAATCACACTTCTGCCAAACTCTCTCATTCAGCAGCGTCCACCCTGTGTAGTTTGTGTCTGTGTGTGTCAATATCTGCAAGATCAAAACTCTCTCCTTTTTGCATGTCCCTGCCTCATTGAGTAGAATGGAACTTACCCTGAAATGCATACATACCCATACTCATTTTAAATCAGAAGGCTCAGATAATTACTTACAATTTCTAGTGCAACAAACAGGAAATGAATGGCTAACGAAATAAAGGTCTGAGAACTCCCAACCAACATATAGTAGCAACACATCTGGATCTTGCCAACTTGAAAAACGATGACGTACAAACAATCCAAACTGCTAGTGCTGGATAACAAAACTTTTATTTGCACAACTGCTGTCATCTACTTCTTCCCAATCATTCCAATACTTGATCAGCAGCACTGATTTTAAGCAGAGCTCAGAATTGGCTGAAGTAATGAAAGTGACAGACATTATTCAGGCAAGCATCTGATAAGCGAATTATTCTTGCCTTGTGGTTTGAAACCTTTTAGCTATGGAGTAGGATTCATTTCTCCTAAAAACATTTTCAAAGTTCAGTTCTTCCTTGTTTGGTAAAGAGGAGAAAATATGTGCCCAACAACATCATCCCAATATCTGAAGAGAAGTTCTGGATGCAAAATAAATAAATAAATAAAATGGCAGCCGAAATATCCAAATGAAAATTTCACAGAGTAAAGACAACAGAAACCACAACAGTTTAAATAAGTTGAATATCACTTACACTATAGTTAGAAAATTAAACATCAAGGAAACATTTTTTTTAATTGCCAATCTCTGATAAAGTTTTCCTAAATAATCTAGGGGATATGCTAAAAATGAAACTTCATCTTGGCATTATAGCTATAGTAAAATTGGACTAACCTGAAAGCAGTTGATGCTGAGATTGAATGTTGATTTTTTCCTGAGGGCTGCTTCTTTCAGAGTGGTCCTTACTGGTACCTTGACATAGTCCTTGTTGTCTTGTAGAAAGGCTGGGATATCCAAATTCAGAAAACTTGAGATGCATCTGTGTTTCCAAGTCATTACACAGTGGCAGATTTGAGGAAGAACGTCTTGAAGTACAATGGCCAATGGATTCTTTTTCAAGATCAAGGGCAGTCAGTGGAAGTATTCGGTGCTGTAGCTTGAGGCTCGGTGGACTTGAGGATAATGGAGAAGGCAGAGGAGACCTTTGTTTATGTGTACTGGATGGAGGATATGAATGGTTAAAAACGTTGCTAATGGCTACTAAAGAAGGAGAGGGTGTTTTTTTCTCCTCCTGGTTATTGTTGCTTCTTGGCCGACAAATATCAGGTTGCGTCTGCAAGTGTAAAGTCAAGTGATTCTTATTCTTATTCTGGGGTACTTCAGTTCTTTTTTCTCTTTTTCCATGTAAGAAACTGGACGGGCTTGTAGCACACTGTAACATCTTCCATTCTGCAGTTTCATCTAATCTATCAATCTGTATAACTTTCTGCAAGGTTTTGTTGACTGCTCTCACTAGGCTATATGTTTCCTCAACAGAATGATCTTGTTCTGCTTTAGATTGCTGAATAACTCCATTGTGACCTTTCTCACTGGTAGCAACTGAACCAGTTGATACTTTGCTCTCCTTACCGGTAGCATAAGGCATCTGACCAAATCCTGCAGAAGGACTTACACCTTTTGGCAGATAATCTTTCATGTCTTGTCTTTTTGACAGCCCTCCAATTTCAGGTGCACCTTTGCAAGTCTCTGTGATATGGCTATAATCACACCCTACTTCAGATGCTTGAGGTGCTAAATTTTCTTGGAAAGAATTCAGCAAAAGGCTACTCTGCTGAACCACTTTAAAGGTATCCTCTACCTCATCCAACAGTGTATGGCTGGAATGTGCAAAACAGGGTCCAAAAACAATATTGTCATATTCAGAGAAAGAAACAGAGAGATCTGAATCAGATTCCAATATCTGACTGTCCTCAAGTAAATACTGCTTTCTCCTTGATGGTTCTGAAGGTTTATTCGCATCTGATAATTCATCTTTGTATTCCACCTTCCTCTGATTAGAACATGTGAAAAATCTGGAGGAGTTATCAGCATGATATCTGTCATTTTCTGATAAAGCTTCCTTGCAGTGTAATGCTGGAGGCTCCAAAGTTGCAGATATCTTTCTTTTTATATTCTTGTTTATGAAGCCTTCAATGCTCGCTCTCCGTTTGCTAGATTTCCTCGTTTTTTTGTTTTTCAGAAAAGACTTCTCTGTGGATCCAGAAAGAGACTCTGACTGATCCTTGAAATCCAGCCTGTCCTCTTTATATCTCAAGCTTTCTGAAACTTCCTGTAGTTTTCCATCCTGGTTTCCCATTTTAACTCCTAGTATGTGGCTTGAACTAAGCAGAGTTGCCAAGATTCTTTCTTTTGCAGCATTTAATTTATACAACTCAGTCAGAATAGCCTGAGTAGTTGTTTGTTTAAAGAAGATTTCTCCAATATTTTCACAGCTTTGCCCTTGTGATCCAACCACTTCTAAGCCTTCTTTCACTTGATAGCAGTTATGAAAACATTTACTGGATTTGTCAAGAGTTACACAGCCCTTGTATGTGAATCCTGTGACTTTTCCCTCTGGAAGGTAGAAACTGATATAGCAAAGTTCCATAATGGGTCTATGCAACTGGAGGATCATATGAGTGCCTTCCATTATGCTTACCTAATTATTCATGCATTAAAGTTATGAGGTCAACATTTCTAATTTTGCATGACACACCATGTGATGCAAAGAAAGAAAGGAGGCATCTGACTAATCTTCCATGGTGATGTTTCCTGCAAAAAGAAAAAAGAAAGGAGACTGTAAAAAAATAAAAGTGAGTTCATAGTGGAACTAAGTTTTGAACTAAGAACTTTACATTATTGTCTATATTTTTTAATCTCTGCAGCATGCTATAATGTATCAGGACATGAATATTATATCACAGGAGCACCCTAATTTGTTTATTTATTACACTGGTATGCTACTGTAATCTCAAGGTCACCTAGCTGTTAACAACAATTAGCAACATCCAAATTAAATATAACAACATTAGTAATCTAGTTGAAGTACTATAATGCTTAGACATTGGACTGTCATTGAAAATTGCTCAAAATTCTTAGTGGGTACAGAAACTGACCATCAAAACTTTGACTTGGTATGCTGGGTTTATATCAAAGTCTTCACTTTTGTCAGTTCACTTCCGGATCAAATTCAAGGTACTTATATCTTTAACCCTCAAAACATCCTGGAAGTGAGAAACTTGAAGGAACAATTCATTTCATATTAATCTGCTTGTACTTTAAGATCTTCTACCAAGATCCTTCTCCATAATTCAGCAACAGAGAAAATGATATCCTTAGCAGTTGTAACTTGGTTACAAAATGTCCTTGTGATAACCTGATACTATACTGACTCTCTTTCAGAATCAAGTAAAACAATTTGTTTAACCCAAACATTTTAATAAATTGCAATGTTTAAATCTGTAATGAATTTTAATTATTATTGTATTCCTACTGTAACTTGGCTGTGCAAACCTTACTTTAAATTAAACATTAATGAAAGCATGGATTATTGTTGAACAAAGATTTAGCAGACCTTCTTTTTCAGATATATTCCCGTGAAATGCAGTGTGATTTCCCTTTCCACGCTACATTCATACTTGCAATAAAAATGTTACTGTAGTTTTTGTTATGGCTTAATGAGCATTCTAGGCAGCTTGCTGTACATAATTTGTAAGGATTCCAAATTTAACTTTTCATTAAACAATTTAGATACATCTCATCTCACAGAAATGTACTATAAACAATCTACCAGGGGTACATTAAGACTCTTGGAGGCCCTAGACACAATTACCTTTGAAGGCTGCCACTATAGTGATAATCTGAATGCTGAGGGTTATAAGGTTTTCCCTGGACCTACATTATTCAATACATCACAGGAAATAAGTCTACACAAACACAGAGAGAGAGAAAGGGAGGGAGGGAGAGAGAGAGAGAGAGAGAGAGAGAGAGAAATAATATCTTAAATATATTTAATTTTAGGAGAGGATATGCAAATGTTGATTTTACTGTGACTTTTCTTTTCTTTTTTAATTTAAAATGTTGTAGGCCCTAAGCATTGTGGCTATTGTGCCTAATACAGGCGTGCAATCTAGTTTCTGAAGAGCAAACCACTTTTCTCTTAGTTAAATTATGCTGAACTCAACAATTTGTACAACTTTGTTACAGTTCCATTCAGAATCACTATGGTGACTATCTTAAGTGTTACTGGGGAGACTCTGGTCCTTGTATCCCAGAAACAAAATACAGCAAACAAAATGTTTTTTTTTTTAATAAATATGAAGTGGCATGAGTAAAAATGCTTTGATTTTTTATTTTGTTTTATTTTATAAAGAAGTAGCTCATTTCTGCCTAAAAGTTCAACCACAGCTTTTATTGTCTGCTTGTTTTCTTATCTAGTTAAAATAACAGGATCTGATGTAAGGATGTGTGCTAATAGCATGGCAGAAGCAAAAGCAATAGACGGAGTAATCATATCATGCCTTCTTTTAATTTAATTTCTCCAACAGATATGTATTAGATGTTAGAACTTCAGTCTGGGAACACTATATATGTTGTTCAGTGAACTGTTCAGACTATTTCCATCACAGAAGAATTGACAGGCAATTATTTTTGTAGAAGAAACTAAAATGAAAATGAAGGAAACTGTACCTCTACAACTACATCTTGTGTATCAGGTTTTTTCAGACAGACACACTCCACACTTTTGACATTCAAACTCTATCAGGTAAGATTTGTCACTGCCTTTCAAGAGGACACATTGATGAATGTCCAGTATGTTGAATTGTAGTTTCAATGATAATCATCATCATCATCTAGATTTAGAGCCTGCCTGACTCCAGAACGACTCTGAGCAGCTTACTGTTTAAAAAACAGAAAAATAATAGAGAATCTGAAGAGTCCAGACAACCATATCCCATACACCAAAACAACAACAACACCACAGATAGGGCTCCACAAACACCCACCTCCAAGGCCTGGGAGAAGTGAGACGTCCCAAACATCATCAGGGTGGGAGCTACATGGATCTCTTTTTCCTAAAAAGCTATTTATAGTTGAGCAAGCAATATAGATGGGGAAAAAACATACCAAGCTCCCCACAGCCTAACTGCCACTTAGATGAAATAGAAGGCAATATTTGGTGTCTTGTGATGGCTGTTAAATCCCATCAAGCCTGACTTCTGGAGACTGCATAGATACAACCATTTGGTTTTCCTGACAACAGTTCAGGAGAGGTTTCTATTTGTTCTTCTGGGATTTGTGTTAACTTTCTAGACTACTACAAACCCACAGGCTTCCTACAGGCTTCTAGGTGTAATTTAAAATGTTGTTGTTAAACTATAAAGCACTTTATGGCTTAGCACCAAGCTACCTTCAGGACCATGTTCCCACCTCAACCTATTCAATCTTGCCAGGTAAAGCAGCCGGTAGTTTCCCACTTTTAGGACGTATGGAGAGCTGAGGCACAGAGGTGTTGCTTTTCTGTAGCAGTGCCAGCTCTTTGGAATGGCCTCCCACTGGAAGTTAGACTAGCCCTGACTTTAGTTGCGTTCCAGAAACACTTGAAGATGGCACTCTTCCAGAGGGCATTTGGGGCCTGATGCCTGTCTTTTAAGTAACACTTTTAGAACAGCATAACATTCTTCCAATTTATTTATGTCCATAACTATGATTAGGGTATCCAGATGTTTGGATTTAGGCTACAAAAATCTGGACGAACACTAAATGATTGCAAGGGTTGGGAAAGTTTTTTTTTTTCATTCAGTGATTAGTCCTATTCTTTGATTTAAGAAGATGCTTCATTTTGTCGTAACATAGAATTTATCAGGCTTTTTTTGATTTCTTGAAATGGTTACATTTTGTTCTTTTCATAATTTTATAGTAAATTGCCTCAACCAGCCATTGAGTAGATGAGCAATTTTTTAAAAAGGGTTGGGAAAAAAAACTGTGCTCAAACTTCTATTCTTCCTCTTCTGTTAAATGTTACTTACCTTATTCTTATCTACTCTTCTGTCTCTCCATGGACAAAAGAGTGCAGAGTTATAACAAATCATAGCTTTATTTAGTAAATAATAACCGTCTAAAGAAAAAAGTGAGCATGAAGTTGAGCAAACTCAGGGAGGCAGTGAAAGATAGGAAGGCCTGGCGCAATATGGTTCATGGGGTCACGAAGAGTCGGACACGACTTAATGACTGAACAACAAAAGAAAAAAGAAAACCCTTAGTATAGTACAGATCAAAACTGACCTTATGCATGCAAAATTAAAAACTCCTAATTCCTGCACAACTTACTGGCTTGTTCTCAGTGGTTGACAGCATCTATGCCAATGTCAGTTTTAATGCAAGAAAACTGGCACTGTAATGAAATCTATCTTGTTCAATTAACAGCTAAGAAATATAATTTTTAAATTTAAGCACAGATTATTAACTATGCCTCACCAGGTAGCAGAACCTTAGCTGAATGTGGTTAATCTTGGAGGCTAAGCAGGGTTGGCTGTATTTAGTGTGAAATTTCAGAGCTCTTGACTGGACAGAGAAGTTAAAAACAAAAAACAAAAGATGATCCATAACTCTACCAAGAAACTGTACGGATGCAGTCACAGGAGTTGAGCTAGACTTGAGAACATTCTTACTCTGACCATAGTTTGTTGAATAAATCACAAGGGGCTGGGTTTGCATGCTAAAGAACGAATCACAGAGGTTGGATTCATACAACTCACTAAGATGAAAACAACCCCCTCCCCCAGCAAAGATGATTCTGTGCAGAACTTACAGCTCTAGCCTCCACCAACTCTGATTTCAGTGGGCACTGAAGTTCAGATGGTTTCTTTGGATAGATGAGCAACAATATAATTGGATTAATAAATTAATAAATGATAAATAAATAAAAATAGGTAGCTTAAGCACTTTCTCCTCCCCATAAAATACACCCTTTATTACTGTATTGCATAGCATCTGCGCTACTTAAGCAGAATGTGAAAAACGGTTCTAACAAACAAAAGTTCACAATTACCTGTTTCATAGTACTGTACTGGCCCAGAAGCAAGGAAAAGATTAAGTTCAAATCAAAAGCCAACATAAAAAGTAATTAGAGACGAAAGAAAATAGCTAGAGGGTGTAGAGGTTTGCCACAGATTAGCTATGTTACTGATTGTATTTTAACCCAAGTAATTAGCCACATAAAACCTATTTTATATCAAGTCATACTCTACCAGTCTTTCAGCCTGCTGGCCCACCCCCATCCCAGTGTGTTGGAAGTTTAAGAATTCCAATTTAAACCATTTGAATGGCATCAGAGATTGTGGAAGGCTCCGTGACAATTATGGAAGGCTAAATTGGGGTTTGGCTGTGTGCCTTTTATTGGGTCGTTCCTTAGTCACTCTATTTTCTACTGCCTACAGCTCCACTCCATTTCGGATCAGCAGATCTACTGGCTCCGTAGTTTTTTTAATTGCAATCAACTACTGTATTTAAGATGCTAGAGTTATACTAGCCATGCTTCTGTATACATTTTCCAAACTCTTTAAACATCGGAACAGAAGCTAGATTATATGATTCAGTGGCATATAAAGCCAATAAATAATACATGCCAGCCTTATTTCAAGGGGTCTGTACAACTTTTGAGCAAGTCAATTAAACATAGCCCATCATGAATTCAAGTAAAAGGAAAGAAAAAGCAAACCATACTGCAGGAACAAGAGAGACTGTGATGCATTAAAGAGACCACAGTACATGACGATTGGATTGTTAATATTTTTCAATCACAAATCATACCACTCGTTTTAAAATTGGAAGTCCAAATTTCAGGTGGAATAAAATACTCACCTTTTAGAGTAGAATCCCAATTACTAACCTGTTTGATATTCTTCAAGCCACACAAAAATCAATGCTCCCTTACAACAAAAAACATTAAGTCGTAACAAAACTACCTCATTAAGCCACTTCAAAAATCAAAGATGAGGGCATGTTTTAAAATTCTTCAGAACTTTCTATTAAGCATGGTGATTTACAAAAAAAGAGGGAGGGAGATTGCTATTAAAGCTAAAATGTATGTATTTATTTACATTTTATATTCCACTTAGTATAAATCTCAAATGTCATGAAACAATTTAGGAGCAAGTCACTGAGAACAGATACACTTATTAGGCACTTGGACATGCAACAAACATCCTAAATGTACTCCAGAAAGACACAAATTCCATATCTGTGAAACCACTGCTGAAAAACTTCCTCCTGGGTGCGTGCCAATCTATTTGTTTTCAATGGAAGATATATAAATAGTGCATCAAAAGATAGCAGAATGATATGGGTACAGCTATTTAAAGACTTACAGTTTAATCTCAGTACATTAAAAGTGGGCTAGATATATTCAACACTGAATCGTCTTAGAAAAATTGCTGTGCTAATGGCATAGCACTGTTTTCCTTATGTTATTCAGTATGATCTTCTTATAATTCAATACATTTTATATCTGAACATGCAATAGTAGCCAAAACAAATTATTGTTCACAACTAATAACAAATAACCAATATAAAAAATAATGAATCTTTATATGTTTATATAGTTCAGTATCCTCACAAGGGTAGAGGGAACACTTGAAAGTATATTCAAAAACAAAACTATCATTCAATGTATGTTTACTTCTATACAGACTACAAACTATAATGTGATATGAAAATTATCTTTTGGGATCCTAGAGTTGGTATAGGAACTATGGAAAAATAATGGCACTCAATATCTCTGTGCACGGTGACAAGTTTGTCCCTATATGGATTGGACACCTAGAACGTTTCTAGGTGCTTGGATGAGATGTGATCATTGGAATGTGATATGGTAAAGGAGGGACAATGCAGAGATGCTCAATATTAAGGCTGTCCAACCAAAGAAGGACTTTACAATATGCAGGAACCTGTATGAAGTGCTTCTCTTTCCATTATTAAAGCAACAACTTTTTTTCCCAGGCTTTTATGGTTGCTTAAGAAAACTGTTTCTGCATACAGTATGTACACGTACATAACCACTTAGCTTTGCTAGGAAAAAAATAATGTGACATGACAATCCACACATATTCATGCGGAAACATCTAGAAGCAGCTATAAAAGCAGCCATATGTTCCTGGAAAATGCCATGGCTGCTTTTTGTTGTTCAGTCATTAAGTCGTGTCCGACTCTTCGTGACCCCATGAACCATATTGCGCCAGGCCTTCCTATCTTTCACTGCCTCCCTGAATTTGCTCAATTTCATGCTCATTGCTTCAGTGATGCTATCTAGCCATCTCATCCTCTGCCGTCCTCTTCTCCTTTTGCCTTCCATCTTTCCCAGCATCAGGGTCTTTTCCAAAGAGTCCTCTCTTTGCACTAGGTGACCAAAGTATCTGAGCTTGAGCTTCATTATCAATCCTTCCAATGAGCAATCAGAGTTCATTTCCTTTAAGATTGACTGGTTTGACCTCCTAGCAGTCCAGGGGACTCTTAAGAGTCTTCTCCAGCACCACAGTTCAAAGGCATCAATTCTTCAGCGTTCAGCCTTCTTTATGGTCCAGCTCTCACAGCCATACATTACTACTGGAAAAACCATAGCTTTGACTATGCGGATCTTTGTCGGCAAGGTGACGTCTCTGCTTTTTAATATGCTATCTAGGTTTGCCATAGCTTTCCTCCCAAGGAGCAAGCGTCTTTTAATTTCATGGCTGCAGTCTCCGTCTGCGGTGATCTTGGAGCCCAAATAAATGAAGTCTGTTACTGCTTCCATTTCTACCCCTTCTATTTGCCAGGGATTGATGGGTCCAGATGCCATGATCTTAGTTTTTTTAATGTTGAGTTTCAAGCCAGCTTTCGCACTCTCCTCTTTCACCCTCATCAAGAGGCTCTTTAGTTCTTCTTCACTTTCTGCTATTAGGGTGGTATCATCTGCATATCTGAGGTTATTGATGTTTCTCCCTGCAATCTTAATTCCGGCTTGTGATTCTTCCAGCCTGGCATTTCTCATGATGTACTCTGCATATAGGTTAAATAAGCAGGGTGACAGTATACAGCCTTGTCGTACTCCTTTCCCTATTTTGAACCAATCGGTTGTTCCATGACCGGTTCTAACTGTTGCTTCTTGGCCCGCACACAGATTTCTCAGGAGACAGGTAAGGTGGTCTGGTATCCCCATCTCTTTAAGAATTTGCCACAGTTTGTTGTGATCCACACAATCAAAGGCTTTTGCATTGTCAATGAAGCAGAAGTAGATGCTTTTCTGGAACTCTCGTGCTTTCTCCATGATCCAGCGAATGTTGGCAATTTGATCTCTAGTCCTCTGCCTCTTTGAAACCCAGCTTGTACATCCGGTAGTTCTCGGTTCACGTACTGCTGAAGCCTAGCTTGTAGGATTTTGAGCATAACCTTGCTAGCATGTGAAATGAGTGCAATTGTGTGATAGTTTGAGCATTCTTTGGCATTGCCCTTCTTTGGAATTGGAACGTAAACTGACCTTTTCCAATCCCGTGGCCACTGTTGCCTTTTCCAAACTTGCTGGCATATTGAGTGCAGCACTTTAACAGCATCGTCTTTTAGTATTTTAAATAACTCAGCTGGAATACTGTCATCTCCACTAGCTTTGTTGTTAGCAATGCTTCCTAAGGCCCACTTGACTTCACTCTCTAGGATGTCTGGCTCACAGTCAGTGACCACACCAGCATGGACATCGGGGACATTAAGATCTTTCTTGTATAGTTCTTCTGTGTATTCTTGCCACCTCTTCTTAATCTCTTCTGCTTCTGTTAGGTCCCTGCCTTTTTTGTCCTTTATCATGCCCGTCTTTGCACTAAACGTTCCTTTGATATCTCCAATTTTCTTGAAGAGATCTCTAGTCTTCCCCATTCTATTCTTTTCTTCAATTTCTTTGCATTGTTCATTTAAGAAGGCCTTCTTATCTCTCCTTGCTATTCTCTGGAAATCTGCATTCAGTTGCTTATATCTTTCCCTTTCACCCTTGCTTTTTGCATTCCTTCTTTCCACAGCTATTTGTAAAGCCTCATCAGACAGCCATTTTGCTTTCTTGCATTTCTTTTTCTTTGGGATGGTTTTAGTTGCTGCCTCTTGTACAATGTTACAGACCTCCATCCATAGTTCTTCAGGCACTCTGTCTACCAAATCTAATCCTCTAAATCTATTCATCACCTTCACTGTGTACTCACATGGAATACGATCTAAGTCATACCTGAGTGGTCTAGTGGTTTTCCCTACATTCTTCAATTTAAGCCTATATTTTGCAGTAAGAAGCTCATGATCTGAGCCACAGTCAGCTCCTGGTCTTGTTTTTGCCATCTGTATAGAGCTTCTCCATCTTTGGCTGCAAAGTATGTAATCGATCTGGTTTCGGTATTGACCACCTGGTGATGTCCATGTGTAGAGTCGTCTCTTGTGTTGTTGGAAAAGAGTGTTTGCTATGACTAGCTTGTTCTCTTGATAGAACTCTATTAGCCTTTGCCCTGCTTCATTTTGTACTCCAAGGCCAAACTTGCCTGTTATTCCGATTACTCCTTGACTTCCTACTTTAGCATTCCAATCCCCTATGATGAAAAGGACATCTTTTTTTGGTGCTAGTTCTAGAAGGTCTTGTAGGTCTTCATGGAACCGGTCAACTTCAGCTTCTTCGGCATCAGTGGTTGGGGCATAGACTTGGATTACCGTGATGTTGAATGGTTTTCCTTGGATACGCACTGAGATCATTCTCTCGTTTTTGAGGTTGTACCCCATTACTGCCTTTCCCACTCTCTTCTTGACTATGAGTGCAACTCCATTTCTTCTAAGGGTTTCTTGCCCACAGTAGTAGATATAATGGTCACCTGAATTAAATTCACCCATTCCTGTCCATTTCAATTCGCTGATTCCCAAGATGTCGACGTTCAATCTTGTCATCTCATGTTTGACCACATCCAGCTTGCCTTGGTTCATGGATCTTACATTCCACGTACCTATACAATATTGTTCTTTACAGCATCGGACCTTCTTTTCGCTTCCAGATACATCCACAGCTGAACGTCCTTTCGGCTTTGGCCCAGCCACTTCACTCTTTCTGGAGCTACTTGGAATTGCCCTCCGCTCTTCCCCAGTAGCATATTGGACACCTTCCGACCTGAGGGGCTCATCTTCTGGCGTCATATCTCTTAGCCTTTTAACATTGTCCATGGGGTTTTCTTGGCAAGGATACTGGGTTGCCATTTCCTTCTCCAGTGGACATTTTGTCAGAACTCTCTGTCATGACCTGTCCGTCTTGGCTGCTTTAGTGATTCAGAATAACTACTTTATGCAAACTCCTGTGTGTTTTGAAGTACCTCCTCCAAAAGATTTACACAGCAATACAGGTAGGTTTCTAGAACTGCTTGTTTAATTCTTATCAACTCATAAACTCTGCAATTTCTGCCAATTACAAAGTTTGGGATATCATATAAAAATCCATTGTGCCGAGAGATGAGGAGGACAGACTATAGTTAGTGGCTTAGTAAAGATCCCTTGTTCAGTGCTTGGTATTGTCCTAAGAACACAAACAGAATCCTGTTGGATTGAATCAATGGCCCATAGCATGCAACATCCTCTTTCCCACAGTAGTTATGAAAATGGGAAAGCCCTGAAGCAGAATGTAAAGGCACCAAGTTGGGGCAGACTGATATATAAGAACTTACATTCTTGCATTATTCTGACAGAATAGGAATAGGAACAATGCTCATTTCCCATACTGCTAATTCTTCACAGCATCTAAGACCTAGTGGCCTCAGACACGTAGACTCATCCCTGGCCAATACAGCAATTGTTTATATACACTGTATATGTAAATTTCCCCACAAGTATTTTAAGTAGCACTAGTTCGGAGAAGAGTTTGCCACCCAAAGCAACCTAATTGTTCATGAAAGGATTTAATGATCCTCACCAGAAGATTCTGGATGTTCCAGTTAAAGCACAGTCCTAGCCCCTTCCTTTCGGGCTGCTCAAACACGCATACACTGCAAAATTCAGACCTATGGAGTGTTGCAGTTATTTTTAATACTCAGTATCTGCCTTTCCTCTCAATCCAGTCTCCAGTTCGACCTCATTCTCTGGCTTAATTCTTCCAGCAGCCAAGGGAAGATTCAGCCTTCGTCTAGAGCAGTGATATTAAGATATTTCTATTTCTCTGTATTTCTCTTTCCGTCTTCCTCTAGCCAAAATTCTGCCCCCTTCAGACTGCTATTAACAATGGAAAAAATGTACAGTATGTACCTTTTTCTTGTTGCAGGATTATAGCACATGTAGACATCAGTGCCTGTGTCTATTCAAATAGAAATTACACTGACTTTAGTGGGTCTTATCTGAAATAAATAGGTCTGAGCAGTGGAGTTTTAGACTGGGAAAATGGTTATGGGAAGGATTAATCTTCCTTTTCTAACTTTTCAGAACCTTGGCTATTTTTAAGTAAAAGCTGGGAAATCCAGTTATGAACTCTACCATATCATGTGTAATTTGGCGCTTAGTGAAAGGAGGAAAGATGGTTCTTTTCTGAGGCATAGAGCGACTTTCAGAACAGGGACTCAAACTCAACTTGACCCGAGTGCACGTGAGGACTGGGGATTGGCCCCAGGGTGGCAACACTGAAGCCCTGGTGAGTAAAAACTAAAGGATATATATCCTTAAATGTAAATTTATTAAATTTGCAAAACAGATGTATGAAACAACCATTTCACTTTGGTTAGTGTTTTTCATTAACCAGGACATCAATATTTGGTTTTATTATTGAACTGATAATGTAATATCAACACTATATCTGGATGAAATAATCTTGGACCGCATCCAACTAAGGGCTGCCCAAATCTTCCTTTCTTTTTTCTTCTTGCTGAGCAGAGACATATATTTTCCTCCAGCCTTTTTCTTGTCCACTGTTGTCTCTCTTTCTGTAACGGGCTGTAAGAATAAACTTGGGAGACAGGAGGAAGAGCCACAGCTTAGGCAACCATCATGCAAAAAGTATCTCAGACTACCGAAGGAAAATGGGTGTGGGAAATATCTCAGACTTGCAATATTCTGTTACTGTAACCTTACAATAAAGGTAATGTTAATACTCATGGTTTGTGCTTCTTGTCTGGACTTCCTCGAAGGGCTGGCACTTTCTTTCCTGGCCTGGCACAGCTTTTTCTTGGTCCAGCAGAAGGATTTTGTTACCCGAGTCCAATATTGCCTCAAGAGCAGCATCCACCATGATATATGAGAATGGGTAGGGGTTCCCAGTTGGTGGCATTTCTCATTGTGAGAAGCCTTGGACTGCCAGCCAGCTAACTACTGTAGGTCCCACTACTGCCAAGAGACCTGCCAGACTGGATCAAAGTGAACTGCCAATCTGCCATCACTACTCCTCTTCCTGGAGCACTTCCTGTATCCCAGCCTGGGCATCTACATGGTGCTCAGTAAGCTTCCCTTCTTGGACAGGATCCTCAAGACCTACAAAAGACTGTGTGTTGCAGAAGATACTTGGAGGACCGCATGCAGCCCATAGGCTGCAAGTTTGAGACCCCAGTTTTAGAAATGAATGTCTGCTGCTTCTGTATCTAACTGGTGGGAATGGAGTGGCAGATACTTAAACATTTCATTCAAACAAAGTTTGGAAATTCATGTACTTCCTAAGGAAACATGTATTTAACTGAATAATAAGGAAACATGTATTTAACTGAATAATATAGAAAATGTATGTAACATTTTAATGAATAAATAAATATCAATTCAAACAAGTCCATATGCAAACAAGCACTATCCAAAACTTTTGGCCATGAATGCCCATGTATCATTTTGCACAGCAGAACTATATCTGCTTGCATACAAAGATAGATTTAAATCTGGCACTAATTGTATAGATTTGCAGGATATGAAATAAGATTATTTGAAAGTTATGTTTGCACTCCTCTATATGTTCTCTGAGAAATAAATCTAACTGAAAAATGCATCATTAGCCCTAAGGAAGCATATTTATTATAAGGCTATAAAATTATCAAGAATTTTCCAGAAGAGAAAAAAGATGATTGCTAAGTTAAGTAACCTTTTTTGTTGACATGAAAAATAAATCATGCAAATTTGTTTCCAAGTCATACATTTTCATAATTTGAGTACAGCAAAGCAGCCATATGGGACTATGAACTCATTATACAAGAACATTCTGTACAAATGCAATTGTTATGTGTGGATATCAGGCTGTAGAGGGATCAAATAAAAAATGAGGTAGTTTCACTGGAGCTGTGTTGAACTAAAATCAATAGCCCATCATAAAGTTGGTGGCAGCATGTGCAAATGTCAGGAATGAAAACACCATGTCACAATAGTAGACACCATGTTGTTCAAATAACTTAAAATTCCAATCAGAATGTGGTGCCAAATAAGGTTGGGCTATGAGGTCTGGGCTGTAAAAATCTGAATGAGCACTTGATGGCAGTGAAGTGAACAAGAAAAAAATAGTGCTTGTCCGAATTCTAGCAGCCCAGATAGGGCAGCCTAATTAGAATTGTTATTGTTTTTCAAGGACACTAAGAAAAGCAACCCTGGACAGAGAAGCATGAATGAGATTTCTGTTTAACTTTTGTCCATAATGAAGTTTCTCCACTTAATCACCTCCCTCACTGCTTTTATTCAGTGTGCCTTTGCTTGTCATTAAAGTTCTTTGGGAAACAGAAAAGAAGCTTCAGATTAAGAAAAAGTTAAGCTTTCCCTCTTTTCCCTTTAATTCTCAATCTCAAAACTGCTTTTTAAGTAGTAGTAGTAGTAGTAATAATAATAATTCTAAAGTCTCAGAGAACTTTAGTTTCTAAAGCTGAAGAAGCTCAAGTGCTCTGGGACTTTAGAAGTCAAGCAGACAAGCACCTGCCACACAACACCCCAGACTTAACAACTATTGATAAGAAAGACAAACAAATCTGGATAGTGGACACTGCAATACCTGGAGACAGCAGAATAGAACAGAAAGAACTGGAGAAAATTACAAAATACAAAGACCTGCAAACAGAAGTAGAATGACTTTGGCAAAAGAAAGCAAAGATAATACCAGTAGCAATAGGTGCCTTGAGTGCAATCCCAAAATATCTGGAACACCACTTGGACCATTGGCATTGACAAAATCACCATCAGTCAATTGCAAAGGCAGCTTTACTTGGAACAGCTTACATCCTGCGACTATACGTTTAACACCATCAAACAACAATATCTGCCTATCCCAGGTCCTTGGGAAGGACTCAATCGGTGGATAAAAATGCCAAATCCAGTCTAAACATCTGGATGACTGTGTAACCAACCATAATATTGATAATAACAATAAAAGTACTGGTTTCTAATATGGGTGTTAATGTAATCAACACTCCCTAGGCCTACCATATTTGAGCTGCAAAAATCCAGACCACTGCCAGAAAGCAGCAAAGAGAGCTGCCTATTACCAACTTGTTCAGATAACCACCATCAGCATTGTACAAACATTTCTGATTCTTAAATTGATGCTGTTCCCAAGGCCAAATGCTTGACCTAGAATTTCCAGCAGGACCTAGCCTGCAGGGACTCTGTCGTGTGGAAGTGATGGATTTTGCACCCAAATGCACATGGAAAACATCAGATTGCACTAAACTTTATTATGTGCTTCCAATAGACACAGGCAACCCGGTTGTCTCCAATTATTTGGCCTGTAGTTCCCATAGTCCAGCGTTTCTCAACCTTAGCAACTTTAAGATGGGTGGACTTCGGTTTTCAGGATTCCCCAGCCAGCCATGCTGGCTGGGGAATCCTGGGAATCGAAGTCCACCCATCTTAAAGTTGCCAAGGTTGAGAAACACTGCCCTAATCTCTTGCTACTGGCCATGCTAACTGGGGTTCATATGAATTAAAATCCAAATCAATTTATAGCACCAAGTTTAGCAGATCCTTTGAAGCTGGTTAGGCCAGCAGCAAGAACAATCCCATAGCATTACACGTCAATGTATTATTTTTCCTGAATGCATAAAAAAAAAGACTATTCCAGATTTGTATTTATTGAAAGTATTTCTATGCTATTTCTTGGTGCAAAGAATTCCAGTGCAGTATTACCATATAAAAGATAGAAGATACAGAAGTTACTTCATTTGGATTACTCAATTAATTTCAGGGACATGCAAAGCTTGCCTATAAACAGGATCTTCGCTTTCCAGCCAACAGCACACCAAGATCCGGAAGAGATGCGGCAGTTTTTCAAAGCGGTTCTGAGGAACATCCGCAGCGATTTATTTCGTCTGCATTTAGGGGCTCACGTTATGCCAGCCTGCAAGTAGGAAGAGTCTCCTGTTTTAACTTTAACTAGAAGCCCAGACTTTAAATCCCACCTTGCATTAGTAAAAGCAGCTCCTAAAGCTGCAAAGTTGTGGAAGGAGGGGGAGGAAAAGATGCTTGCAAGAAGGAAAAGGTTCCTTAAAAATGGATTTCATCTCTTTTGCAAGTGCCGGATAAAAAGAAAAGGTCGATGATGCCAAAGAGCAGGGAGGAGGACAGAAGTTTATTTTCCTCTAAGGAATATTCTTATTTGAGTATAGTATTTATGACAGTCCAAGAAGAGCCAATATTCTTACTTTGGCAAGAGGCGATCCTGCAGAGAACTTGACAGACTTACCAGGCGAGAGACAATTCAAGGCATGCTATTTACCTTACAAGAAGTGACCGTCCTCCGGGGCTCTGCTCTTGGCGGTGATCCAGGCTCAGAAAGGTGCTGCTCTAGGGCTGCTCCTGCAGCTGCCTTCTCCTATCGCATATTCCCCGCCGCCGCTGCCCTGGCACTTCCTCGCATTTCGAAACCCCCCAGAGCCTCCAGTCGCCCTCGCTTTCTTAAGCTCATTCACCGGGCGCTGTGCGGCAGCTTCAGAGAGAGGAAACTGGCAGGACGCCTGGCCAATCCGAAGCCTCAATAGTCCGCCGGCTTGGTGGGGAAACCAATAGAACAACAGCACGAGACGCCGGTTAAACCAATGGAGGAGGGCGGGCTAACACCGCAGATGGGAGATGGGTATCTGTTTCTGGTCTTTCAGTCGAGGGCGCGTTAGGTGAACGCGGGAGGCTGACCGGTTTTGTGTAAGCCTCTGCTCCTCTCCTGAGCGCTTTTCTCCGGGCGAGACGGATTTCACTTTCACCTGAAGCCAAAGCAGTCCATACATTTCATTTGTACTGTAAAGTCCCAGGCGTTGAAGTTCAAAACGAAAGAGGCAGAAACCACCTCTTGTTAAAGATTGATCCTTTTTTTTTTTTAGTATTACGACCAGTCAAAAGAGTTACCTGGCGTCTTTCAAAGAGCATCTATTTAAAATGTATAGCTTTCATTGCTTATTTTATTTCAGTGTTTCAATAGCATATAAAGAATGGGAAAGGTGTTTCATAAAACAAAGAACACAGTTCAAGTACCGTGCAAGGCAGCTGCGGCTGTGTTTACTTAGAAATTCGGTTGATTTCTTCCCATGTAAATGTAATTAGAACATTAGAAGACGCACGGTTTTAAAGGTAGTCAGAGTACATCAAGATATTTAACAACTGTAGCAAACATTCTCAAAACTTTTGGATTTTATATACCCTACTTTTGGCAGTTATAATAGCACACTCTTTTTTTAAAATGGGTATGATGATGTTCACATGCTCAGCGCTTTACAATCTGATTTATTCTCGAAATACTTATTTTAAATACCACTCTGCTATTTCCTGTTTACAACAGACAGCAAAGACAGAGAGTAACTTAGCCCCAAGTTCCTTCTCCTTGCTTCAAGAACAGAAGTCGATAATATAAGAAGTGGGGAGTATATATAAAGTAAACTAAGAGTCAAGGAGGCTGTTGGTCTGGGAAGGTGGGAAAATAATATTAAGGAATGGAAAGAAAGTGGAATTACTTAATACCTTCTGGAAGGCTATTATTATATGCTTTAATTTTTTAAAAAGTATTTCTTGGTGTGAAGAATTTCTTGGTGCAAAGAAATGTTCAAAGAGCCAGTTTGGTGTAATGGTTAAGGCATCAGGCTGGAGACCAGGAGTTCTAGTTGCACCTTAGACACAAAGCCAGCTGGGTGACCTTGGGCCAGTCACTCTCTCTCAGCCCTAGGAAGGAGGCAATGGCAAACCACTTCTAAAAGTCTTGCCAAGAAAACTGCAGGGACTTGTCCAGGCAGTCACCGGGAGTCAAAAACTGACTTGATGGCAATAATAATAATAATAATAATAATAATAATAAGAAGAAGAAGAAGAAGAAGAAGAAGAAGAAGAAGAAGAAGAAGAAGAAGAAGAAGAAGAAGTTGTTTCTAAAGTAACTTTCACGAAATGATTATGTCAATCAGCGATGTAGGGCATATGGCAAGCAAATCCTAACCTAAGAGGTTTTCTCTTCATCTGCACTCAACAACATAATCAGCTTTCCATCCTTCTGCTTCATTTATCCTGTTTAAGATAGATTTATAAGAATTAAACAGCCACAGAATATGAATGAGTAATGCCATGTAAAGTATTCCAACACTACTCTTTTTTGCTTACAAAGTTATAGAGCACATATAAAGTGAAACCTTTATTTATATCTTACATATAAGAATATATGGATAGCATCACTGAAGCAATGAGCATGAAATTGAGCAAACTCAGGGAGGCAGTGAAAGATAGGAAGGCCTGGCGCAATATGGTTCATGGGGTCACGAAGAGTCGGACACGACTTAACGACTAAACAACAAACAACATATAAGAAACAGTGTTGCTAACAGGTATATTTTTTTTAGAAGTAAGAAATTAGTGAGGACTTCTGCTGAAAGATGGGAAATAATTGTAGCTGAGGTTAAGTTTTTTTAGGTTCTTCAAACAAGATAATTGATGCAATGGTGATTGATCAATGACATGTATTTCATAGGGACAACAATAGTATTCATGAAGAGAAGTCCTGTGAACAGCAATTTGATTCAATTCCTTCAAAATAAATTAGTAACAAGTTGCAATGAACAGAATGAGATTGATCCATTTTGGTAAGTTCCATACAACCATGATTATATTTATTAAATGAGTTTATTGTTTGCACATACGCTCTTACTTTTGGAAATACATATTTTTTCTAAAAGAAGTATCAGAGCATAAGTTCATATTTTATAAAATAAGATTTAGACAGAATTCTCATGTTTCACAGTAAAACAGTGAACAATAGAAGTACATGCTACTATTTATAACAGCACTTCAGAGATGCATAGAAGAAACAGGTCAGAGAATAAAGTATGGTACAATTCTACTTCTGGCTGAAGTTTCCTCTTTCCTTATGAATTCTCACAGGCTAGGAATTCTGGAAGCTATAATCCCAAAGATCTGAAGGACATCAGTGTTGCTAAAGTAGTTATATTGTATTTTGGAGCAATAGGTCAAGTCTTGGGAAAAGATACCCCATTTGTTCTAAGCTCTAAACAATAATGAAGCCCCTTCTCTTCCTTATCAAATTCTTCCCTCCAGAATAAGAGGAGAATAATTTCATGGAGCTGAAATGCTAGATGGATCCTATGTATATATAGCACTTACATTTAATTATCATGTACAGGCCAGAAAGTTTAAGACTCTGCATTCACTCTGAGTATTCAGAGAATTGCCTGAAACTGCTAGGGCTAGACAGATCCCATTTAAGATCAACTGACTTAAATTAAATAAAAAAATTTACTGTGGTGTTTATCTGCTTGCTTTATGAAGCTTGAAGAAAGTTGTGCGTCAAGTGTATGCACATTCAAAAGAAGAAATACATTCCCTGAAAAATTCTTAACACTGCCTTGTTAAATTAAGTCATATTAGTTTATGGCAACAGTCACTAAACCTACTTCCTCCAAATATATTAAAATTGCAGCTCCAGAGTTTCAGGTCATCACCAATATTTGAAAAATAAAAAAAGGTTCTGCTAGTTATTGTACAAAACCACGCAAGACTCTATCAGCATTTGAATGCTGATAATTTAAATAAGACTTTATATGTTCTCTTATCAGCAGGCATTATAGCAGAATTTATTGAAAATTATCTTGTACAATAAAGGGTCCTTGATCAACCTCAAAAGAAACAAAATGCAATGAGTTTACTTAAATTTATTCTCTTATAACTGATCTTTAGTTATGCAATCTTTTTTCAATTATCTTTTTGACTTGGTTGGAAAAGGATAATGATCTTCAATCAAAAAGGACAATGATCTCCAGTTTGGGCTCTATTCTGTCCTTTAATCAGTAACCCATTTTTTTAGTCCATAATGAGATCTCCCTTATTCTGGACTGGCACATTGTTCAAGAGCCTTTTTGAAAACCTTTGGAAAGTCAAATATATAATCTGCGTCTATTGATTATAATGAATTGTGCTTTCATTCCATTTTTAATGTGTACCTGCTTCTGTAGTATATTTTGTGAAAGTGCACTTAGCAAAAAATGAATTTGACAATATATGTGACTTTGCAAATTTGTAGAAGCAGCTTGGTTTATCTGTAGTTTGCAAATGAATCACATTCCAATGATCATTACTATGATACAAACATGGGTTGGGTTTTAACTCAGATAAGTCTAATTCCTGTTGTTCAGAGCATTGATTTTTGAGAAATAATGTTTTTGGAAAAATGATTAGAGCAAATCAGAAAGGGGGGCTTGAATGTTATATTTGCCCAATTTGGTATTCCTTGGAGTCATTGAAGAAGCTAGATACACGTGCATTCCATTCAAACGTCAGCTCTGCCCAGCATGGCTTATCAATAGAAATATCCAGAGATGCTTGCTTTAAAATTCAAAAGCAGCCATCATCAGATACAAAAAACAAACAAACAAACAAAACCAAAACTGTCATATAAGAGATAAGGAAAATACCATCTGATTGGGAAAGATTTTAGGTTAGTACATAAAAATGAAGTAAGTGGGGGAAAAAAGCCAACTTAGTATACGGCAACTTTTATTGGTCTGATGTACCATCTCTTGGAAAGGTTGGTTCAAAATGGAAAGGATAGAAAAAATCTGGAAAGTTTCAGGACAAAAATGGAAAAATTCAGGAAAGAAATGTTTTTCCTTTCAGGTTTTTCTCCTAAGCCTTTAAAAAAAATGGGGAAAAAACTTGTAGAAAGAGTAAAGGAGCTGTAATGAATATTTTTCTTTTTGCATAATGAATGCAATGACAAAGAACTGATATATTGCTATTCTTCATTCCTGCCAAATACCTCCTTTTAACTTGTAATGGGAAGACTTTTATCTTGGGTACCAGAGCAATGCAGTTCCTATACACAGGAAAAGCAGTGAATAGAACTGTCAGATGTAAGAGAGAAGAATTCAGTGACTGTTTTGTTTGCTGGCATCCCTGTTCTGACTTTTTATGTAGAGGTTGGTGGATCTGCTCTTGATTAGGCTTCATGATATCATCAGGATAACAAAACCAAGCTGTGGCTAACCAGTTCCAGTATATACAACCCTCCCACCACAGGTACACAGTCAGTGAATGTTGGATTCATGTCGGTCTCATCTACCTGCATTTTCTTAACACATAAGGACTCTGCAGGATGGGCCCAAAAGCCTTTTTGGTATTCACTTTCAGGAGTACCTGTGCATCAAGCAAGAATGGTTCCCATACATACAATATAGCAGGCAGCATGGCAAATATAATCACTTATAATCTGGCTTCTAAGGGGGCTTCAGTGTCTACAATATGGTAAATTAGCAGATGTACAAAAAGAGGGAAGTTAGAAACCCAATATTTCTTTTTCTTTTTTCTTTTTTAAATTATTTTTTGGTGTCTTAATTCTTGTTAAATTGGTTTTACTTTTCTTTTTTCTTTTATTATTTATATCTATATATCATCATCTATATCATCTATGTCTATATGTAATTCAATGGAGACTTCAATACCCAGTAATTAGTTCAAATCGAAACCTTTATTGTACAAATTCTTTGATGTAATCTGCAGCAGTTTCTTTTTTACTATGTTATGCTCAATTTCATATGAAAAAGTCAAATCATTCTATGCTTGCAATATCGATATCCTAAATTGTAGTTAATATTGATAGAATATTTCTGTTTTCTTTATTTCTAATACTCTAAGTTATCTAAACAATAGAATGTCAACAATTTTAATTAATACTGTGCAAATATCATTGTATTGAAATAATATAATATATTAATATTTACAACAATATAATAAGGAAAATAAAAAAGAGTACCTGGGCATCTTCCCCTTCGCCAAAACTAACAACCACCATGGAAACAAATAAATCCTAACAACCTAATATAATTATGTCCAAGGTCTTTGGCAATACTGAGATTTTAATGGAAAGGCTGACTCTGTGAAATGAAACCATGTTTCGTTTAAAATGTCAACATGCTAAATAGTTGTATGAGTTATGTTTAGCTTGCCAGCTCTTACCTTGGTGTGTCTCATTGGTTCAGGAGAATGGAACTATAGATATTCTGGATGACTAGAACAGTGAAAAAAACTTGACACCACTCTGTGGTTGAATCTTGTGATTTTCCCACCATTGCCATCCAGTAGAAACGATCATATGAATTATGAGCTTCAATTATGAGCTTCAAAGCAGTAGCAAATAGAACACTTATGCAATTTAAAACAGAAGCCATTTCAGATAATGCTACTTACTAAAAATAGGTCTTACTTTCGTATGACATTAAGTTTGGAGCAGTGATAATCAGCTTTATGTTATATCCAGGAGAATAAAATAAATATCCACACAGTTCTCTTTTTAGTTTTGTAAGAAATGTAATGATAAGTCATATGGTAGAAAAGAGAAAGAATGTGAATTAGTCTGTTTTCAATATAATTTCTCATTTGTAATTTATTCTGAAGGTTTTATTTAGAAAATCTTTGATCTCTAAGTGTCAGTGATTGTCAGTGCAATCCCAAGCATGTTTATCAAATGTAAGCCTCTCTGCCTTTAGTAAGATCTACCTCCTTTTAAGTCTTAGAGAGTTGTTCGCTCAAAATGCATTTGCTCTAATGAGAAATTATTTGTTCTGAAAACCTGCTCTTCTGCTTCCTTCTTCCACCAGGTAGTTGATCTATTTTCAGAAGTGGTGAGGGCTCAAATGTTCTTGGATTCAACCAAAAGGACTGTACAAAGCATTTAAAATGGGCACATCACAAAGTGTTTTGGTATGGAAATTATGACTTCCAGAAGGGTTAGTGCAGCTGCGTTCTCCACCGATCTGCACATATGCATGAATGCATGCACAGCCATATGAGTTTCTCCATCAAACAAAGATTATCTCAGAATTACAACATATGTGCAGTGATGTCGTGGTGCAAAACTTACCCTAATGTATTTGCATCCTGATATGTGATCCATGAATGCAAATTGTGGGGGTTGCACTCTGTAGTTGGTTCTCCCTCCCTTGCTCCCCTGTGGATGCCTATATACAGCCAGTTCAATTTGCTGTCTGTCCCAGTAGAAGTAGTACCTGAACAGGTACAGAAATGCACAGCCAGCCAGGAAAAGCCTTCAGAGCTGCTGCATGGAACCTTTCCACAACTGCTAACCATTTCAGGAAGGGGTGACAACATGTTTTGCAAAGCAATTGTTTTGTACAGTCCTAATGGCCAATGATCAGATATATAGAGTCCTTTTGCCCTGATTCAGAACCAAAAAAATCTTCTCATGACTTTCCAGGTCTTCTATAAAAATATTACACACATGTAATGCATTCACATAATCATAGAATCATAGAATCATAGAATTTCGGAGTTGGAAGGGACCACATGGATCATCTAGTCCAACCCCCTGCAATATGCAAGAAACCAATTAAACCATCCCCGAGAGGTGACTGTCCAGCCTCTTCTTAAAAACCTCCAGAGATGGAGAACTCACAACCTCCATAGGTAGACTGTTCCACTGTTGTACAGATCTAACCGTCAGGAAGTTTTTCCTTATATTTAAGTGAAATCTAGGTAGCTGCAGTTTGTACCCATTATTTCTGGTCCTAGTTTCTGTGGCCATGGAAAAGAGTTCCTGACCATCTTCCCTATGGCACCCCTTTATGTACCTGAACACTGCTATCATGTCTATACATGTCATTCAGGCTTCTGTAATGTAATTTAATAAGAATTATTGGCAATTATGAATTAGATCAAAATGGGGATTTTAAGTGAATGAGTTTCAGTAGGAAAGAAAGGCATTTCTTTATTGTACTATATGGTTCCTTCTCATAGTTGTACTAACTAATGTCAAGTTCATAATATTTTTAAAAGTCAATCATCTGTTAGAATTCAGGCTATGTCTTTTCTTCATCTTAGATATAAGACTATTTGTATATTATTTCATTCTTAAATACTAAGAAATGTAAATTCCAGAAATAAGGATTTTGTTATTTGTTCTTAAATGTATGTGCTACATAAATATTACTGACTTCAGCTATCAGCACTGACTTTATTCTGTCATCAAAGACCTGTGTGATATTTTAATATGTATTTTTCCCTTATATCTTAGCCAGCACACCATATCTGTGAGTGATGTAATATTATGTAATTTTGTTGGATAACTACCTGGAAGATTCAGATGTGATAGCTGGTTGACATTAAGATTTATCTATTTATTTATGCATTTATATGGCTGCCCAATTCAAACTATGTGACTCTGGATGTCACGCAAAAGGGAAAAAAAACACAAAATAATTAGTACAAAATTAAAACAAATGAAGCAATAAAATGGCATACAGAATTGAAAACTACAATTCACATATTGGGGACTTCACTCAATATTATCCCAAAGCTCCAGGGGACTTTTAACAGTATCTAAACATAATATAGTGCACCTACTGATATACAGTTGCCAAACCATGACTTCTCTATCGGTGTGATATTAACTTTTTCACCGTATTGCAGAAACATGCCTCCCAGGCAAGACTGATGTGTTTTCAAAGTGCCAAGCATTTTGTCCACAGTTGCAATTGCATAGCTTTAGCATTGTTTGAAATTGAATTTCTTTATCCGTGGCTCTCAGACAAAAGATACTATTCTTATATTCCTGTAGAAAATTATTCACATTATGTCCTGGCAGGAAAGGTACTCTAAAATGGCTGAAAAATTATTACACATACAGTAGCTCTCGATATATTGTCATTGCTTGAACTTGTTGACACATTACTCAAGCTTAACAACAAGTAAACTTGAGTAATTAGGTCACATTGTGAAAACCTGATGTCTGATGAGAGATCAAGAACAATCCCACGTGGAGCATTATTAATGCTGATTCTGTGTGTGTGTGTGTATGGGTGGGTGGGTGGGTGTCTAAATCAATATACAATGGTGTGCATAATGGTGTGTATGGGTCAGTGTGGATGCCCAAATCAATATATAATGTGTATAATTTGCATAATTTTATGATTCCTTGCACAATATAATTGCAAGAATTAAGTTTCTCTGTGTGTCAAATTGCTCTATGTTTATCAGTTTGTGATGCCATTCTGTGCTTGCAAACTTTTGAGGATTCAGAGATTTCCATTTAATCTTGAATCTCTCCTTCCATCTCCTTCCCCTTTTGGTATGTAAAATTTCAAGAACCTTGAGTGGAGCTCAACTCTTGGTGAGTGTATATGTGCAGGTTTTTGGATCCTCTTAAATTAGTGATTTGCCATTGCCTTTTTCCAGTAAGTTTTTCTTTTGGTTCCCTAGTGTAGCCGACAACCCTGAAATTCCCAGGTGACCTACCATCCAAGAACTTGCTTAACTTCTGAAATTAATCAAGGCAACTAGGCCACCTGAGGAGACTTTAGCCTGTAACTTTCTTATGGGCAGACCCATTCTTGCAAGACATTCTTTACCATAAAACTCAACTATTGCATAGCATTACTTTACCCCTCTGTTGCATATGTCACTTCAATTTGAGACTTCAAATTAATTGTGTTGCTTGAATCCTAAAGGGCTGTCATCATGTGAATTCTTACCTCAGTTTCAACTTCCAGCAAACGTAAGGTAGGGTTACCATACTTGTATTGCAAAAATCTGGATGACTACTAGATAGCCACAGAGGTTTGGAGTTTTCTGTTATCTCTTTGTTGCTATCTAGTGGTTGTCTTCAGTTTTGCAACAGTCTTATCCAAAAACAGCACCTGAATTAGGACAATTCAAGATGGCAGCCATTTAGGGTTTGAATTACACAGCAAGCCAGAAATAACCACATATGGTAGGAAAGATAGTGCTGTGCACATGCTCCCTAAGTGAACTTTATAGCAGATCATACTAGACAAACACAGTTTTAAGCTAATTTAAGATTCTTTCAAGAATTGTCCATGGAGTACAATCCCATGACCTTACTCTAAGGAATTAATATGATCCTCTTGTTTTAGGTTTTCATGATTTGAGGACTGACCCCATTTGTTTATTGTAATATAGAGTTACCACTGCCAACTCTATTAATGAGCTGATTTGTATCAACAGAAACATTGTTTCTGCACTTCTCAACCAATGTAGCTATGTTCTTATAACCTCAAAACAAATTTCAAATCTCAAAGCAAAGATTTATTTTTCACCTCTGAAATGCACTGATGAATAATCACCAGATAGTTTAGACCTCTGTGACTCAAACCACCTTCAGCCAATTTCCTAAAAATAAAAGACATGATGTTATAAGAATCATCTATACTTGGGCTATAGAAAGGTCCATTCCTAGACTTCCAAAATGTAGGAGGTGTTTCATCTTTTTTCAGAAATTTTATAAAATTCAAATGTTGTTTTGATATGTATAATATTATAACAGTAAGTGTAGTTAAAAGTAGCAGAATAATCTTACAGTACAACATTGAGCTGAACATTGTATTATGATAAGATTCTGATACCTTTAATGACAGATAGGGCTGTTAGTTTTGTTATAGACCCAGGTGAATATTAAAAATAACAACTTTCGTTTTCCAATCTGTGTACATTTTTTAAAGAAAATAGTGGCGTAGCATATTAGGAAAGAGTTTGAGATTATTTTATTGTTGTTTTTAGCCTGAAGAATTGAACAGAATCATACATTATTTGAACAAAATGTAAGGAAAACCTCATTACTCTAATTATTCTGGGCTGCCTGATAAAAGAATAGGAAGAAGAAATTGAGCATATGCCTTTGCCATCTCCAATTGTAATTTTGTATGTCTTACCTATCCTGATCCAAAATCACTTTTGTTTTTGGAAAATAAATCTCCTAGTTCTTTACAGAGTCAGGACCTCATTGAGAATAAACCACTGCTGTAGTTTTGCAAGTCAGGGACTCTACAGGATGGAGTATTAAAGTATGATGTATGTGTTGCTTGTTCACTGCTATTATATTTCACAAGGAAGGGGGTAATGAAAAGCCGCCAGAATGATTTATTGATTTTAGATATAAATTTTAAAACGTTAATCATCTGAAAGCACTAATCTCTTACATACTGAATGATTCTTTTGGATGTTAAACAAAGCCTACATTGGCCTTTATTTTTTCAAAGTTGCAAAATTGGAATTCTGTGCAGGAGGCTGTCCATCATTATTTATGGTCTTGTTATCTATGGCTTTGTGTATTTGTGGTTGATAAATAGGGACCAGACTTCCATATATCTATAAAGATTTTAAAGAGATCATCTGCATAATATCCCTGTAGCTGCATCTCCTTCTCCTTACTTGGTTGTGGGTGATCTCACTGGGCCAGCATGGTGGCTCTACATGGCATTCTCACAGCAACTAACTCACTTGCTGTGACTTGTTCTACTGGTTCACACTGGCTTTTCTTCTCTGCTTGGCTCTCTCACAATCTTATTTGGAAGGCCTCTTAATCCTACCACTGGATGCCAATGCTGCCCACAGATCACTTGTGGCTTGCTCTGATCATTGCAGTTGAGTGATGGCTGCGAACAGTCTTTGAGAAGGACTAGCATGCAACAGGACCTCTCAGTCACCCCCCGGATGCTAACTGCTCTGATTTCTCCCAGCATACTCCAATTTCTGGGAACAGTCTATGGGCAGTGTTAGCATCCAGTGGTATGATCGAAAGGTCCCTCCAGAGATACCATAAAAGAGCCATGCAGAGCAGAGTATCCAGCCTCAGCCATGTGGCATGAATGAGACAATCCCTGTCTCACTGGCCAAGCACATCACTCCAAAGAAGGCCAGCTGCGGAGCCTTACAACTGGGCTGACCCAGCAACCAAGTGAGGAAAAGGAGGAGCAAGTACAGGCATGTTCCTATGCAAGGAAGAGAAAAGAGATGCTCATGGGAAGAATACATGACCAGGGGCTCTGGAACCAAACCCTCCAATTCCCATATACTCAAGATCTCTTTATTTCTGGTTTGGTTACCTGTGGTTTTATATTGGAATGGAACCCACTGCAAATAATCAGAGCCATCTGTGCATACTTCTTGAAGCAGTGAAGCAACATATTACATAAACTCTACTGTATATCTGTAACCTAGATATATAAGAATTGTATCACATATGAAAGATATCCATATGCTAAAACATTTTAGAAATTCCCCCAAAGCTAATTTCAGTCAGGGTTCTGGGAGGCTATAAATGGGGTTATGAGCAAGTGTGGCTGCCCACTGTCCTTTTAAAATTGACCTTATACATTCAGTGAATTGAGTGGAGATTTAAAGACTACATCCTCCATCCTAATCCATATACAGAAGCCTATTAAGTTTGGACTTATGCACCGTGGAGCACATCTGCATAAATCCAAACTTAATAGGCTTCAGTATCTGCATCTGTGAAAATAAGGGTCAGTCAGTCCAATTAGCAGAGATGTCCACAGTTAGTCACAATGATGTCAAAATGGAAAAATCTACATTGTGATGACATGATGCAAGCTCTACCAGTTTGTACTTGTATCACTTTCTGTGGAGAACCACAGAGATGACCTTGGAGAAGGTGAGTGGTGACCATTAGTAAAACATGAGTTCAGTCCATAAAAACAAGAGAGCATGAGAAAGAAATTTAAGATTACCCACGCTCACTCTCTTTGATATAAGATGGAAAGAAGAAGAAATGCTGTCAGGCTTTCATGATTCTCTTATTATAGCCTACAAAGCAAAGTTTTAGTATTTCTTGTGGTGTCTTTTCCTGACCTGGCCTACTTACCTCAAAGCGCTGACACAATGTCACATGGAAGTATATAAGAGACAGAGTTAGCATTGTCACAATGCATATTTTCATCACATGCCCTCCATCCCATGAATGCCTATGCCAGTTATTGCCTTCCATTAATGAGGCAGAAAATCTATTTCTGTTAGATCTCCTGGTGACTTTAAAAGGTGTTTGCTGTGGAAAAATGACATTTATGGGTGAGGTAATAGGAAAAGTTTTGCCTTCTAAATTTTCAGTAGCTTTTAAAGCTATTGAAGACCTTTGAAAAAGTTGAAAATGCCATTGAGTTTAAGACATGGTGCCCATTTTTCTGTAAACATTTTCTGGCCAGGAGGGGGAAGGATGTGAACTGAAGTTGTGCTAATATGGTCACTTGCATATTTCTGTGCATGTAGATCACATTTAGTGTTTATGGTCCAATATATAAATATTACCACTGACAGTTCAGCAATCAATTAAGCATAAATAATCTTTTTTTTTGTGTGTGTGGATTTTCTAAAGCCCTTCATAGTTTCAAGACTTACCTCTCAGCCTTGGTAAAAAATAAAATGACCCAGCCTTTCAGCAGTTAGCTTGTTAAGTTTCTTGACTGTTACAACAGGGACACATTAACCTGTTTAGAAGAATTCTGTCTTCCTTTCTGTTAGAGGCAACGCTTTGCTTTAATTGAAATATTATGCCAAAATAAACAATTTTAGTGTGCGGAACAAAAGCTCACTGTCATTTTGTTCAATCTGCCATTAGGTTCTTAGTGGCTGCATCACAACAGCGATCTGATTCAATTGATTGGAGGAACATTTTCTCAATCATTTTATACAGTCATGAACATTACCTCTAATACCCACATCTGACAAATATTCTGAAGGATGAATTGCAATTGAGAATCCATATATTTTATTTTATGTTTTCTCTGCAGTGAAAAAATGATAATAGCTATAGAATCATAGAGAAGAAATTAACAGTGAGATTCCTCTTTTAGATTTATCATTAATGGAGAACATCTAATTGCTCAATCAAAAGTGTTATGGCAGCTAATCCTTTTTTGTGGGGAGGGATGTAGCATATCACACCATTCTGTTATCATTTTGCAGTGCTGTGGAAACCAATCAGCAGATGCAGTATACACCATCACAAAAGACTTGTATTTAAAAGATGAGAAGAAGTGAAATAATAGCTATAAAAGAAGTAGATTCAAGTGAACTTTGTGTTTATTTCAAAATTTGTACCCTTTATTGGTTCTTTTATATTATAATTTTTAGATACAGGTCCTCAAAATGGTTGAAGAAAGGGAATCAATAATATATACAATGAATAAAAGCAAGGAAGAGGAATTTCTTGCAAAGTTTAGGAGAAGACCCTTTTCTTGATGTCAGCAGTGAAACCTATTAAGGAAAGGGCTTGCTTTAAAATCACCCTTTTTTGGATTAAGTAGTACAGTTTTCAGGTTCTGAAAATTTATTTTCAGCAAGGTGTAAGAAGATTTAATGGTTATTATTAGCAACCCATAACACTGCTTGCTTTATCATATCTAAGTAAAATCTTGAATAACACTCAGATTATTTGGGTAGGAATGAATGTGTGGAGAGGACTGCTTGGTTTCACATCTGCTAGACCTGATTTCCTTATTTTCAAGACTGCTTAAACACAGCCTGCATATGTATGCACCCAAAACTTGGGTAGATTAGATATGTATGAAGCATGACATAAAACACTGAAGATCTAGTCACAGGTACCCACAGGTATTCATTCATTCATTCATTCATTCATTCATTCATTCATTCATTCATCGTATTTATATAGCTGCACATCTCACACAAGGTGACTCTGGGTGGTGTACAGCAATTAAAAAAAAACAACGTAAAAACAACTACATATAAAAAACTGTAAAAACACACAAAACAGGAGGAGGTAAAATTAATAAGGGAGCCATCGTAAAATCGCCCCAGGCCTGATGGACTTACGGAATGTTAAGAGGGATGGAGCTAATCTCACTTCCAGGGGGATAAGATTCCACAAGGCGGGTGCCACAGCAGAGAAGGCCCACCTCCTGGGATCTGCCAAATGTAATTCTCTAGCAGACAGGATCCACAGTATGCCTTCTCTGCCAGATCCGATGGGATGGGCAGATGTAATCGGGGAGAGGCGGTCCCTCAGGTAACCCAGCCCCATGCCATGAAGGGCTTTAAAGGTCAAAACCAGCACCTTGCTTTGGATCCGGAAGTAAACTGGCAATCAGTGTAGCTTGCGAAGCAGAGGTGTAACATGTACCACCCTACGGCACATATAACTGCCCGCGCTGCTGCATTTTGCACCAGTTGTCATGTGTATCATGACATCATCGCACAAATGATGCAACTTATATATTTATATCAGATGTTGTAACGCAAATACATAATGGAATCATTTCGGTGATATCATGATGCATGTGTCATATTTTGACATCATTGTCAATTGTGATGGACATCTATGGATCCATTCTGCATATGAAACGTTATGAGATGGATGACTATATAAATCAATATAATAAAGAAATAAAGGAAGTGAGGAAGTCAGGAGCAAGTCCACTGAATAAGAGCTAGAACTGTCCAGGTGACTGATGGCTCCAATATGTGTGGGTACCATCTATACAATGGGTTCTCAAGATTTTTTTGCTCATGGCCCTTTTTAAAGCTTCATTTACAACAAAAGAAATATTTTTTATTAAAAGATTTTACATATATACAGTGGAACCTCGGTTCATGAATTTAATTCGTTCCGTGACTCTGGTCGCGACCCGAAATGGTTGCGACCGGAATCAAATTTCCCCATAAGGTTCAATGTAAATATGGTTAATCCGTTCCGACCCCAAATTTGGTCGCCAACCGATTTCTGGTCATGACCCGAGTCAAATTTCCCCATAAGGTTCAATGTAAATACGGTTAATCCGTTCTGAACCATGTTTGTTTTTTTAAAAAACCGCAAAAATATGACACAAAGTACAGTACGAAGAGAGAGAAAGCTAACCTTGCTCGGGAGGGAAAATGGCCGCGCTTCCTGCTTGGAGGGAAAGTCCCCTCCCTACAGGAAGTCACGACCACGTTACATGGGAAGGAAAATGGCCACGCTTCCTGCTTGGAGGGAAAGTCCCCTCCCTACAGGAAGTCGCGACCACGTGACATGGGAGGGAAAATGGCCGCGGATCCTGTTCGTCACCCGATCCTTCGCTCGCGACCGGAAGTAAATTTTTGCGGCCAGAGCTGGTCGTGACCCGAATTTTCGTGAACGGATGCGTTCGTGAACCGAGGTTCCACTGTAATAAGAATTACATTAAAAAAAAAGTAAATGTGAAAGACAAAAAAAGAAAAGAAAAAAGAGCCAAAAAAAAAGAGAGAGAGAAAAGAAAGAGAAAATAAAAGAACAGAAAACATGAAAAGAAATATAAAGAAATGGCTTCCGATCTTCCTCTCAGCAGCTATACACACAATTATAATAAAATCTCTCTCTCTAAGATTACATCACATGTCCCTTCTTTTATAACCTATTCTTTCTAATCATCAAAATCATAAGTCACAAAATCATTTTTTTAATGCAAAAAGTCCATAAGGGGTTTCCAGTCATTGATGAATGTCAATAATGACCTTTCTCTAATGAAAAAGTGATGGTTTGGCCATCTCAGCAAGTTCTGTCAATTTCACCAACCATTCCTGCATGGTGGGTAGTGCCAAATATTTTCATCTTTGTGCATATAATAGTCTCGCCACATAATCATATATTGAAATAATCTTCCATGACTCTTTTCTAACTGTGTATCCATCAGTCCTAAAAGGAAAAGTTCTGGCTTCAACTGAATATTAATCTTTAAAATCCTCTGTAACAATGTGTATATCTGAATCCATGTTTTAAAGTTTTTTTACATGTCTACCAAGCATGATAGAATGTCCCTTCTTGTTGTTCACATTTCCAACATGCATTTGGAATGCCTTTATACATTCTAGATAATTTCTCTGGTGTCACGTGCCAAGGATACATCATTTTATAAACATTCTCTTTAAGATCATAACATAATGTAAATTTCAACCTTTTTGACCACATATTTTCCAAATGATCCACCTGTATATTATAACCAAAATTCTTAGCCCACTTTATCATACATTCTTTAACCTGTTCTTCCATTTCAAATTTCAACAAAAGTTTATACATTGTAGCAATTATATGTTCATCACCTGTACACAATTGCACTTCAAATCCTGTCTTTCTTTGCTACATACCATTAGTCTTTTTTATCCATTTTAAATCCTTCTGACAGTTGTAAATGGAAAAATCATTGACAACTATATCTTTCTGCCATTAGTCATTTCTCTTGATTTAATTGTATTTTCCCCTTGGTGTTTCTCCAATAATTCCTGGTAAGTTAACCATTTGTCTTTGACTGTTGTTTCTCTTCTATAAAGTACTTCTTGTGCTGAGATCCACAGAGGTGTTTTTGGGCACAGCTTGGGTTTATATCTATTCTACATTCTCAGTATGGCACGTCTAACAAAGTGATTTTTAAAATTCACATTAGCTTTATCGAACCATAAATGTCCGTGCCATCCAAACCTTGGGTCCTGATCTTCTACCTCTAAAAGTCTTTTGTTTCTCAGCAACACCCATTATTTCATCCAATCCAAACAACAAGCTGCAAAATACAATTTCAGATCCAGTAAACCCAATCCTTCTCTTTCCTTTGCATCTTGTAACACTTGTACTTAACTCATGTTTTTTTCTCTTGCCATACAAATTTAGATATATCTTTTTGCCATTGTTTGAATGGTACATCAGTTGTCAAAGCAGGTATTGCCTGAAACAAAAACATCATTCTAGGTAAAATATTCATTTTATCACCGAAATTCTCCCCAACAGTGACAATTTTAATTTCCTCCATCTTAACATGTCCTTAATTTCGTTCCATGTCTTAACATAATTATTTTGAAATAACATATAATTCATATTTGTCATGGTAATACCCAAGTATTTTACTTTTTCTTCAATCTTAAAACCAGTTTTCTCCATCAGTTCCAACTGATCTTCTATTTTCCTACTTTTTGTTAACTCCTTCGT
This sequence comes from Liasis olivaceus, assembly GCA_030867105.1. Taxonomy (NCBI): domain Eukaryota; kingdom Metazoa; phylum Chordata; class Lepidosauria; order Squamata; family Pythonidae; genus Liasis; species Liasis olivaceus. The sequence goes on from CM061349.1 coordinate 59,001,222, forward strand.
CTTCTGATTATTAATCTTAAAACCAGCTAGCATACCAAAGTCCTTCAATTTTCCCATTAATGTTTCTACTCCCTCTAATGGATCTTCCAAAACTAACACCAGGTCATCAGCAGATTATAACTTTCTTTTTTAATCTTTACTCCCGTGATTCTGTTATCTTGTCTTATGTCTCTGTTCAGTACCTCAAGAACTAAAATGAACAAAAGTGGAAACAGTGGGCACCCTTGTCTTGTCCCTTTTTGAATCTCACAAGTTTTTGTTAATTTTCCATTAACAATTATTTGTGCTTTCTGTGAGGTATAAATTGAACTTACTCATTTAATAAATTATCTCCAAAGTTCATATCTTCTAGAAGTCTAAAAAAGAAAGTCCAGGTCTCTGCACCTAAGATCAATGCAGCTTACTTTTCATTATGCTGCTCCAAATACTCCAGAATAACATTTCTTATGTTATCTTGTAATTGTCTTTTAGGTGAAAACCCACACTGATCTTTATGAATAAAGTCCTGTAAAATTATTTTCAACCTTTCAGCCAAAATTATTGTAAACAACCTGTAGTCATTATTCAATAAAGATATTGGTCGATAATTTCTTGTTAAAATCAGGTCTTGGGCCTCTTTAGGTATGAATGCTATATTGGCCTCTTTCCATTTATCAGGAATCTTTCCATTCTGTAAAATAATATTCATTGTTTCTTGTAAAGGTTGTAAAAGTTCATCCTCAAAACATTTATAATAAGAGGCCAGCAGGCCATCTGCACGAGGTGCCTTTCCTTTTTTTAGTCTTTGTAGTAGCTTCACAAATTTCCCTTATTCTCATAGGTCCATTCATAATTTGTTTCTGATTCTCTGTAATCTTCAGTGAATTCTGTTTATGTAAATATTGATCCACTTTTTCCAAAGAAATTTCTTGACCTTTATATAAAATAGATACTGTATATATCTATTCACACCCAGCAGGCCACTCACCTTTAATTGTCAGACATTCCCCTTTTTCTCCAGTAGAATCTAGAATAGCTTTGTTTCCACAGTTTCAAATCCTGAAATATCTTCTGCTCTTTCCTTATGTTGTGTGATTTTATCTTTTATAATTGTGCATATTCCCACTCAAAATATTTTAGGATTATTATTTCTGAGGAACAGTGACAGTGACCCCATGTCCTTTTAAAACTCAGAAGCAAGGGAGCATCAGCAGCCGTAATAAACTGTGATGGCCACAAAGTAGCAATGCATGCAGGATGATATCATTGGGCAAACACTGCAATTAATTACTTGTATCATGATGTCTTGTATTACATGGTCACCTAATGCGAAGAGAGGACTCTTTGCAAAAGACCCTGATGCTGGGAAAGATTGAAGGCAAAAGGAGAAGGGGATGGCAGAGGATGAGATGGTTAGATAGCATCACTGAAGCAATGAGCATGAAATTGAGCAAACTCAGGGAGGCAGTGAAGGACAGGAAGGCCTGGCGCGATGTGGTTCATGGGGTCACGAAGAGTTGGACACGACTTAACGACGGAACAACAACAACAAATCATGATGTCTGATGTAAGTATGTCAACTGTAGCATTTGCATGATAATCTCATTGATCACATGTCATCATTTGCCCCTTTTACTGCCCCTGCAGATGGCCATGTAAGAAAACAATTTTCCATGCAGAGGGGGAAAAAACTTGAAAATTCACAAGTAGGCATATATTATCAAAGGAGCAAAAAAGACTGAAACTGAGTTTATACTTCATGCTGGCTATATTCAAACACCATCTAAGCCATAAATCATGATTTACAAGCCACAGTGTCTGGGTTTCTTTAGCATTATAAACCAAAGCTAAATCAAATTAAGGCTGATCATCCAATCCAGAGTTCTCACTTTAGGCCAAATGACCAGGCTCAAATTATCCTCCTTTGGATGCATTATGTGAAAACCTAGCTTTCTGGAGAAGGCTGTAATGCTGAGAAAGGTGGAAGGAAAGAGAAGAAGATGACCAGCAGCAAGGTAGATGGACTCATTTTATAGTGGTGATGGGTGCACTGGATTGGAAGACCTGAAAAAACAGGTTATGGACAGATTGTCAGGAAGGAAATCTATCTATGTGGTCGCTATTAGCACATAATCAAACAAACAATGGATGAACACAGTCCAGCCTATCTTACAATCAGCGATGTCACCAACACTGTCCAATAGGCTCTTACATTGACATTGGTCAGTTCATAGGATCTCAGTAGCAATATGAGTTCTAGTCCCGCGTTAGGCATGAAAGCCAGCTGGGTAACTTTGGGCCAGTCACTCACTCTCAGTCCAACTCACCTCACAAGCTTGTTGTGGGGAAAATAGGATGAGGAAGGAGTTTTAGGTAAGTTCGCCACTTTGAGTTATAAAAATAATAAAGGCATGATAAAAAAAAATCTTTAAAAAATGCTACCAGAGCAAAAAACAAGGACACTTTCATACCTTAGAAAATGAATTTTTTAATTAAACCTTAATACTTCACTATATTTCATTGTTCATACATAAAATGTCTTTACTAGAGCTGTGCAATCTTCAGTTTCAAATGCCTGCTTTGGAGCACACAGCGGCATGAACATAGCACCTGCCTGTAACTATTTAAAGTAGCTATACCTTTCTCTGGTATTTGCCATGCAGTCCTGAGGAAAGACATGTTGGGTTTAAACAATTGCAGTATTATTTTAATTGGTCTTTAATTCAGATACCTCCTCAGTGACTCATATGTACAACTCATGCAATAACAACAGTTTCCTGTGTACAAATAGTAAATAATATCTGATCTGTAGAGTATCAGGCATTAGGAAACTGATAATTTAAACAGCAGATTTGAAAAGGTGGCATTCTTGTTGTAGATACTTAGCAAGGAAAAACAAGCTAAGGCTGTCAAATAATTCATTGTCAATTTTTTTTTCTGCTGCGGTTTCACAGTTAATGTAGCAATATTTTAAGCTACATAGAAACAGATTCCAGATAAAACCATTGTAATTCCATGTTCACTCTCATAATCCCATCATGGTCTTTGGCAATTACTGGATTCTTAATTTATGCCACTGCTTAATGCCAGAAAGACAGACACTTACTCTGTGTTGTTCCTTTGGCTTTTGTTCCAGCCCCAGTCAATGGTTAAAATGATGAGGTGTGCTTTTATTTCTGCTAAAAATGAATCAGTGCAATGCTCTGCTGGCAAGTTGGCTGAATCACAATCCCCCCAAATTCCAGGTGGCTCAGCACAGATTGTTGTGGATTTGACTTGCTTTAGGTAAGAGTTTAAGCTTCAAACCACTAATACTTAAGTGGTAAGAAGATATTCTAATGGTGAACAGAGGCCCCTTTCCTGTTTTGAGTGGAAGCATTTGGGGCATCTTAGCATCCCTGAGAATGGGAGTCTGACCTGAGCAGTGATTAGCATGTTTTATAACTGTAATAGAAAGGAGATATTTGAAGGAAATACATTACAGGGATAGAACAATTGCTAGCTACATCCTAGTAGTCAGAAAGTCAAAAGATTATGTGTGCCTAGGAATAAAAGCAGAAGGAATTAGCAATCTCATAAGCAAAGAGCAGGTGGAATGACGGGCAAAGAGAGAACACAGAGTCAATCCTTAACCCTCTACCTACACCCCACTATGCCTTGTGCTCAGTAAGATATGCGGTGCTGAAGAATCAGTGCCATTGATGACTAACTTCCAAAACTTTCCTGCTCCATCATGTTACACATCCTTAAAACTAAACGGTGTTATGTCCTATTAAGTTATGTTTGTTTAACCACAGTAATCTGTAAACCATAGTTTATGATTCACTAAGATATGTGAAATGAGTCATTGTGGCTTATTCGACAAACCATGACTCATGGTTGCCATATCTGGACTGCCAAATCCAAATTACCAATAGCAGGAGCAAAAAGTTAGGGTTTTCTGTTGCTCTTTAGTGGGTGTCTAGATTTTTGCAATTCAGAAATGGTTGCTCTGCACAATTAACATGGAATAGAAAACAGCTATTGTCAGTTTTAGAAAATCCTTGTGTCCTCCTTTGCCAAGGAGGACTATCTATTTCAGGGATCCCTTTTTGTAATCCAAATCTAATTTAAAGATAAAGATGAAAAGAAGCAGGGGTATCCATGGTGGGGTGATAAAAAAGTCAACATGCCACTTTTTTAAAGTGCTTTAAACACACAACAAATGTTAAAAAGAGCAGAGTTCCAATCAAGTGGTGATGGTTACCAGCTTGACCTTTTTGACCACCCTCCCCAAAGGGAGAGAAGGAAGAGCAGGGGTCAAAAAAGAAACCCATCGATAGTCAAATGGCTCAATTTGCACATACAATGCCTCTAATAGCCTTTCCGCTATTAGATCTGCATCTATTTAAATTGTATCCATTATCATGATTTCACTTTTAAATTGATCTGCATTTGTTTTTAAACCCAAATTACATATTGGGGAGTTGTACTCCACTCTGAGTTGGCTGATTAAAGTGGCCTATAAACCCTACAAATACAATAAATTATTTCAACTACAAATACAGTTATTTGAATTTAAAGCTATAAATGATTGTATGCCAAATTATTTCCAGTGTGCAGCCATGTAATGTGACTCAACCTGATTTGAAAGTTGCAATTAAACTTGATGAAGTTCAGAAGTAGTTTTGTCCTCCCTAGTTGGATTGGCTCTATCAGTAAACAGAAAATAGGTGATGGATAATACATGAGGTGCCCATTGCAAATGAAGCACTTGAATTTCCTAGGTGGTGAAAGTCAGTTAGGAATTTGGGTTATTAATACATCAGAAAGGAAGGCTGGATGCTAAATAGTTTCAATTAGTGCTTGCTCAAACAGAAGGTATCCAATTTTGAAGCCAAATTTTCAACTAATTAGTGCCCTTTCTCCAAATATTGTTATTGAAGCAAAGTTTAGAGAAGAGTAATTAGGTACTTTTTTCCCCTCTTTAGCCAAAAGTTCTAGAAACTTTTTTGTTGTTGTTGTTAATGTTGCTCTTTTTGGGATCCAAAGAGACAAATTCCTGACATGTGTGTGTTTTTCTGTCCCATTACAGCTTCTTGCACCCTCTGTTGCTCAAAAGTTGGGGGATTTTCTTTTCCAAACTGGATCTGACTGTAGAAAGGCTACAGCTGGGAATGAATAAAGAAAATGTATATGTATCTATGTGTAGACACACACAGATATACACATACACATATGCACACCAACATAGGTACCTTTTTGAAAATATATATATTGGCCATTTAATTGACAAAATAAACAACAATATAGCAACTGAGTATTTCATTTTTACTGGCATGCCTGAGATGCAATCAGAACATGAGACTTTCTAATTATTGCTGCATCTGAAGATTGAGACTGTGCCTCACATACTGAGATTTTGGTGGCTGATCTCAGCATTAAGAGATTATCTGTCAGCTCTCTGGCAAACTGCTCACAGCACTGAACTCAAGCTGCTGGGTGGCAGAATTACCTTTGGACTGTAAATGACCTTGAAGGTGCTGTTTATAGCCTAACTCTGTCCCAAATGCATCCTATCGTTCTATCCCTCTTCTGTTTCATTTTATCAAGAATGGTGGAAAACACAATAATTGGTGACAGCTTTCATTGTTGGCAATGGAGATGAATCCCAATGTGAGCAGGAGGTTAGCATTTAATTATTTGTGTTGATGCTATTGTTGCAGAATAATCCAGCACTGAGCCTTATAACAAAGACATTTTCCTCTGATACATAATCAGTGAAGTTTAACAAATAGCTCTTGACTAAAATGTCTCAATTATTTTCATATGTTGTACAATGCATGCGATTCTTCCTTCCTTAATTAGGCTGGTATACATGTCAAAAGATAAATATAACTGTGGAGTCCTTGATGCTCTCTGAGCTTGTTGTTTGCTTGCAGACGTTTCATTACCTAACTAGGTAAGATCATCAGGGAGAGTGAGTGTGGGGTTTGTTCCCTGTTTATATACAGTAGCTTGCCCTGCCAGTTTGGTGGAGGTGTGGTTTTCTCCTTGGTAGTTTCTGTGATTAGGGAATTGTTTTCTGCTTGATTGTTTGTCTGGTATTAATCCCTGCTTATCTGGGTGTTGGTTGCTGGAGAGGATGTGTTCTGGTCTTTTTGTTTCCTTCTTAGCTTTTTTATCGTCTCTTCTGAATGGTATGTAAATGTGGTTTATCTCTGTGTGTCTATTGATGGCTGATTTGTATGAATGCCAAGCTTCCAGGAATTCCCTAGCATTTTTGGATTTAGCTTGGTCTAGGATGCTCAGTTTCCCGTTTGAAAAATGGTTGACCCTGTCCATGTGTTATGAGATTAAGGAGTTTTCATCATGTCTTCTGTCTGCTAGTTGGTATTCATGAATGTGCTCTGCTAGTCTTCTGCCTGTCTGTCCTACATAGTGGCTGTTACAGTCCTTACACTGCATGTTGTATATGACTCCTGCTTTTTCTTCTTGGGCTACTAGGTCTTTTGATTTACTTAAGATGTTTTGGAGGGCTTTAGTTGGTTTGTGTGCTATGGTGATGCTGTGTAGTTGTAATAGTCTGTTGGTTGTTTCTGAGATGTTTTTGATGTATGGCAGTGTTATTCTTTTGATAGCTTGTGTTGGTTGTGCTGTAGTGGGATGAGTGAGATGATATTCAGATGAGTACAAATATTCAGACAAGTACAAACACACTGCAGCAATCCAGAACACCAGAAAAAAGAAACAGACTGCCTATACAACATCTTCCGACAAAATGGATACCGGTGCAACTATCAAAAAGTGCCTGATCACTCAAGGATAAGGACTCCACAGTTCAACCCTGAGCTACACATATTCTCTCCTATTAGATAAATATAATTGTGTTTTGTTTTCAAATCCCCAAACTGGACATTGTAAACACCCTAATGTGAAGATTGGCTTGTTTTAAATTTCAAAAATGTGAATGAGCTGCATTTTGAACAGAGCAGAAGCACTGCATTGTTATTCTTTCTTACATGCTTTCAATCCAAACCTGCTTTAGGAAATACTATCCAAGCAACAATATCATATCTGTGTCTTTTCTCTAGTGGATCTAATAACAGCTTTGGGAAAATGGCTTGAGGGAATAAGGTTCCATTACCACTGGTGCTCATGTTGAAAATCGAATTGCTGTTTATGGTTTTTAAGCAAAGGATCTGATTATAAATCCCTTCACATCTATTTCTTTCGACAGTAGATACAACAGGTTTTTCCCCCCTATGGTGCTGCCAGGTGGCAGCATAACACAAACTATGGGCATTCATCTTTCAAAAGCATGGGAATGAGAGCTGGAGAAGCCACTAGGATGAATTGTTTAATTTTGCATGTTATCTCTAGTATTATTTGCAAACTTTCATTCAATGTTGTTATAAAATTGTTCTTCTTGTGGCTGGAGACCAGCATAAATATGCACAAGGAAGAAAATAGGATTTTTATCTTGGTCCTCCATCTATCTCCCACATACCTATCCTTGCTAACAATGGCAAAAAGCAAGCTCCTTCAAACATCAAAGCCCTGTTTTTACTGCTTGGTCAGTTGCCAATAAAATATCTAGTGTGTGGTTTGGACCTAGGGGCCTACAGGACCATCTCTCCTGCCAAGAGCTGGCCTGCCTCCATGCTGTCTCTAACTTTTCCATAGGATTAGTTAGGTTGAATTATTATGTTATGTTTTTATTGTTTCTTTTATCTAATTTTAAGCTGCTTTGAATCTCCAGAAGTGAGCCATCTATAAAATCATGTACAAATAAACAAATGTGTAGGGAGGGATTTATAAACGTGTTGAACCCAGCTGAGGACTCCATTCCTACTAGATATAACAAGATATGAAGGGCAAGGTATAGAGCTCTGGGGCAAACAGATTACATCAAAATAGTAATGAACACTAGATGATGACTTCATGTAAAATTTATCCTTATGTACTTGCATCTCAACATCTGACACATGTATGTGAGTATTAGCCCTTTGAGATAGTCCAGACAAGAAGCACAACCAGGAGCATCAGTACTATCTTTATCGTAGGGTTACGTTAAACAGAATCTTGCAAGACTGAAAGTATTTCTCCCCTCCTCTCTTTTTAGTCTCTGGAAAACTAGGAGGGAGGGTCCCTTTTGAAACATTTCCCATGCTTTTCCCCCACCTGTGAACTGAGTTGCCTCTTATCTGACCATTGTCTAGGCTGCGGGTCTTCCTCCTGTCTCCCAAGGTCATTCCCACATACTATCACAGTAAGTCATGGTTTTGTGTCATGACATCACATTTCACATTTCATCACTTGCTCCCCTGGCACCCTTCCTGCAGACACTTATGGGGCAAAGATCAAACAAGCATGTGGTTGGCCAAAGTCATCCATGTACCTTGTCTGCATCATCAGGCCTTAAAAACCTGAAACTCATACAAAGAAAGCTGACCAGACTAGACAAAGCTCTGGATACTTCTATTAATTGAATTGCTGAAACTATTGAGTCTAAGTCATGACATGTTTGACTGAAGTTCTGTCAGATGATATTGAGAAGACCCAATGGTAGAGGAGGAAAACTGCTTTTCTGCCTCCATGACCAACATAAATTAGTCTCACTAATAAGGTATTGCTAGTATTTGATCAATTTGAGATGTGTTTTGTTCCTCCTTCACTTTCATGTCTCTCAACTTGCATTGTAGCCCTCAGCTGAGATGTGCACCAAGGGCATTAACAGGCTGTGACCCTCAGAAGAGGATGTCAACTACTCTGATCATCCTCTATTCCACAGCACAGGCAAATGATTGACAGGAATGACCCTTATGCTAGCTGGAAAATCCATTGGAATCCATCAGGCTCCATGGGCAGACTATTTAAATTGGTTGCCCACTCTCACAGAGAATAGTTGCAAGCCTCATACTCCATAGAAATGGTCTGACCGTGACAGGAGAACAAATAGCATTTTATAGTAATGGTATAAAATCTCCACTCTCAGACTACCATCCTTTTGCGCAGTAGAAACCAAAACCAAAAGAAATCCAGGGTGTGGTGTGCAATGGCCAGGAACAAATTAAGACAGACCATCAGTTGCCATGGTGACCATAAAGTCCTAAGCAGCCCCGTCAAGCAATCCCAATTAAAATTCTAGGAGTCCCCAGCCCCAAATCTGAAATAACCTCTGCCAGCAATGCAGCAGAATTCCCAGGCTGTTCCCAAGTGCCCAATAGAAAGTATAATCACTCTAATTTGGTACTAGAATGAACAAGAAGCATGGCGAAAGAAAAATAATTTTTTTTTCCTGCTCTACAGGGAACCATCTTTCACTATACCAGAGAAAGACAGACAGCAGAGAGAAAAGGATGATGAACTGATGTGGGATCAACTCTGAGAGACTGTAATAAGCTGGAACATTGCAAACTGTATAGATGTGTATATGTACCTGCTCTATCTTTTAAGCATATCCTCTCCATCAATAAAAATAAATACAATAAAATAAATAATGAAATATTACATAATAATTAATAACTAAGTAATTTCAGCCAATTAATATTCAATTAATAATCATTAATCATGTTTCCCACAGCTACCTATGGTTGCAAAAGTTGGACCATGAAAAAACTAGACAAGAAGAAAATCAACTTGCTTGAGCTGTGGTGTGGGGGAAGGCTCCTGCACATTCCTTGGTCAGTAAAGGTGACAAATAAGAAAGTACTGGAGCATATAAAACCAGACATATTGCTGGAGGGCAAAATCACAAAATTCCGCCTTACTTATTTCGGCCATGTCATGCGATCAAACTCACTGGAAAAGGCAGTTATGTTCGGAATGGTTAGCAGTAAAAGGAAACGAGGCCACCAAAAAAACACGGTGGCTGGACACCATCAAAGCTGACACCAGCCAGAGCATAAAACAACTAAAAGAAGCTGTACAAGATCAGGAAATGTACAGAGACCTGGTCCATAGAATCTCTGAGAATTGGACACGATTATTAATTAAATATATAATTAAACAAGAATGCATTAAACAATAAAAATAAACACCATAAAATGTAAAAACAGTGGAACAAATAAAAATAAAACCAAGTAACAAATATGATAATGAAAGCAGCCTTAGAAATTGGGCCAACAATGGGAGCAATCACAAGTTTGGATGAGAAAAAACTACTTAAGCTCTTTGTCTCCTTTAAGAGTGCAAGATTTGCAGCTTACAAGGTGCCATTTCTCACCCAAGAAGCGCTCAGAACAGAAACGAAGGTTGCCTGAGGGCTTGGCAGGATGGCTGGCAGCTGAGCAGGAGGGAGGCCCAAAGGCCATAATACTGATAGATAAGGAAAAGGTTTCAAATTGGGCTGCCCATGTGTTCTACGTCATGTTTTTTTATTTATGTTTTTTATTGCTTCTAAAATAACACAAAAAGAAAAAAGGGAACAAAACACAAAAATACATACATTGTCAAATAAAAATACATAACAGGTACTTAAAAAAGAAATAAGTGAAAAGAGTACCACAGTATAACAAATATAATATGTCGTTACAACAATAAACAGTTACAATTCTATATATAATTTTCTAGGACAAACATTACACGTGTGTATGTGTGTGTGTGTATGTATGTATGTATGTATGTATGTATATATATATATATATATATATATATATATATTTCTTTCTTTCTTTCTTTCTTTCTTTCTTTCTTTCTTTCTTTCTTTCTTTCTTTCTTTCTTTCTTTCTAATACATTTATATAACTATCATGCTTGTTCTATAGCATGAAACATATTTGTTTCTATCTGAAGGCTGTTCAAAAGTTTAGTTTAAAGATGAAAGAACGATGAGAAGACAGGATGAACGAGGGCTTCAGCATTGCCCCTTAATATTAGCAAATGGCCTTTCCCATTATGCAAAAGATCTGTTGTGTGTCAACAGAAATGAGGACAATCGCTCAAAATGTGAATGCATACATAAAATTACCACATGTAAATGTATGCAAATCTGTACCTTCATTTACCCACTTTTTAGTGTTACCTCTTCTCGGCATCTAATGAGCAGAAACCCTGGGATGCTCTCACAGTTCTGGGAAGTTTCTGCAGCCCTGTAGAATAAATTTTGATGATATGCATTGATACTGATAGTAGTGCTACTGTGGCTGGAGGCAGCTTGGTTAAGAAGGATCTGCACTTAGGATTTACACCATTCATTTTTGGAAATATCAGCTGCTTCAGGTGAAATGTAGCACTCACTGGTCCACTAAGCTGTGAACCTTAAACCTGCTCCTAATATCAGAATGGATGCTAACAGTTTCTCAGAGAGATATCCATCTGTTTAGAAGCAAGGAATGTATTGTCAGGTGAAATGTTAATTCTAGTGCAGTTATATAAAAATAACGATTGGAAATCCATGATTCAGTCTAACCATATATTTTAAAATGTTTTGATGTAATACTCATCATCTCAGATTTTTACTGTTCCTGAATTAAAAAGCATAGGGTTTAATATGTGAGCTATAGATGGAAACTTGTTTTTCAGCAACATGTTACATTGGCTTCCAGTAACAGCTTTCAGGAAATTCTACCATTGATCCTATGATTTGCTATTATATAAAAGAAGATTTCAATTTAGAATATCAGCTCTCTAATCTATGGGTGATACACGATACCATACCAAAAAGTAACTTCGGGTATGAATATGACATTCCCTTATAAGGATGGAAATAAAACCATTAAAAACCCACGCAAGCATGTGACTTAATTCTTTCCCAATAACTACAGTATAAAGTTTGATTTCCTGTTGACAGATCTATCATGCTGCTGCTTCTTCCTGTCATATTCTTGCAACGGCAAAAACTCTTACTGGCTGGCAAGAATTATTGTAAAATCTGCCAAAAGAAAGCTTAAAGCAGGATCTCGGGCGAAGCACCATCCAAATGTCTAAATTGGAGAGTAGAGCATCTGTGCAATTGGACATTTTTGTAAAAAAACGTTTACCCATGATAAAAGCTAAAAAAAAAAAGTTGGGATGTGTGTGTGTTTGTGTGTGTGTGTATATTTACTAGCTATTTTAAACATTAACAATAATAGATGCGCCTGAGAGCTGAAAACAGAATTAACACTGTAAATTACACAGAGAAGCTTAGTGGAATTCTCATTATTTAATTCATGTGAAAACAAAAACTGTTCCATTTTGTTTAATAACAAAAGAATCATAATAAAAATAAATAGTAAAGTATGTGTAATAAAGGAATTAATATTGAATTTTGACTTTCATTCCTATTAATAATTGACTTTGATAAAAGCATCTCTTTTTTATTCATGACAGTCCCAGTTCCATTTGAATTATTTAAAATTGTAGTGACCTGTTGTAAATATTTACAGCTGTCATTTCACTGTATCTACTTGGGAAATCTATGGGATAAAACAGAGAATGGAAAAATGAGGCAATCTTGAATGTATTTGAGGATGTTTCCCTAATGCAGAGTGTTATAGCCTTTAGGTATATGGAAAGCATCAGGCTGAAAAAGGCTGCCATTGTGACAGGGGAATCTACTGGGGTATGTGCGTGTGGAGGGTATCTGAAAAGTCAACATGGGTCCACTACTGAAAAGGCCTGATTTTTCATCCATGTCCCTCTAACCTGTGGAGGGGGGCTTGAAGCAACCATCTTGAGATGTTATTACTGCATGGGTGGATTCAACTCAGGTAAGGTGATGCCTGACATAGCCCAGTGCTACACCATAAATAATAACCATCATTTTGATTTGGGTGTGGAAATCTACTGGTAAGCATTTTTAGCAATGGTATCACTCTGCATTGGTAGGATTAACTCATCAGCACTCTCACTGTTGTGTTCTGGACCAGCTATAGTTTACAAGTCATCTCCAAAGACAGCCCCATGCACAATGTGTTACAGTAATCCAATCATGTGGTGACTAAGATACCAGTTGTGATTGACAGAGCACCCTGGTTCATCTGAACCTTGGCATAGATCCTCCCAGCCACAGTTTCCACATGCTGTTTAAGCAGTAGTTGTGAGTCTAAGAGGATCCCCAAGTCATGAACCAACTCTTCTGGGGGCTGCAACTCCATTCAGAATACCTACCAGGGTATTCTTCCAGGATTCCTGGAATTTTAATGATATGCAGCAACTCAATCTTGAAGTGACTTATCTAAGCTACTTTGCCCTATTTAGACCCTGACAGACTCCAGATGTCAGTTCAAGCTTCCAACAGCATCATCAGCTCAGCCTATTTCTGAAGAGTTATCATTTTGCTTGGGTTATATGAATGATTTGTATAGCCACCCAGAGTCACTTGTTGAGATGGACGGGTATACACATTGATTAAATAAATAAATAAAATGATAAATTTATGATTTCAAGTACCCCACCCTCAAGGCTGCTGCCCCTTTTGCACCCATAGGGATAATTATAGTAATAGGGGGGATTAAATCTGGGAGTTCTGTTGATGAAAGGACTCCACTTTTAATTTCCATACATGTCCTGGGAACAATACTGTAGTTATAGGAAACCCATTGCTATGCTTACATAAAGCCAGCAGCAATTGGGGTGGGGCTGGGGGCAGGGAAGATAGCCTGAACTCCCAGTTTGCAGAAGGGTTATAGAAGATTTTCAACTTCCACCCTAATTACAGCCAAGGAAACTTTCTGAATGTGAAGGGAGCAGAAGCCAAATTCTGAATGACAAAGAGTGTGCTTTTTGGAAATTTATCAAGATTTGATTGCCAAAAAGCAATTTTGACAGTTTATGTTGGTGTTAACATTTTATATTCAGTAATGGTTAATGTTGCATTTGTTCCTCCCTACATGCTCTTCTCCATGATTCTGGGTTTTCGATATCATGTATCCCCAGCTACCTCCAGGTAACAAAAGGGACAGAGCAATCAAACACATGGATAAACAAAGTCTCCGTGCTTATCCTGGGGGAGATTTATTTATTCAGGTCCTCTATGACTGTTTTCCTAGGCACTTAGATGCTGTTGATTTATCAGTAGTTCTCCAATGGATGGGAGAACATATATAAGTAACCTCAATCTTGTGAGAAACTGGGGGGAGGATGTGGAATTCCCCAATTCCCTGGCACTTTAAAAATATTTCCATTGTGTTATAGCAGAGGAAACATTCATTAAATATATAGTAGAATAAGATTGTAGTTGACTTGTCATTGTTAAATATATGAAATCAGACTAAAATATTATACCTACTAGGGCAGGAAATTGTTTCCCAAAACATAATGTAAAGTCCTGGGTAGCATATAATTAAATATACTGACTGCAGACATGTATTAGCCAGCATTTTACTACTGAAGTGTATTTGATCCATCTTAAAATAGATGTCCCAAACTGGACATAAAACTCAAAATTGGGTCTGACTAATGTAGAATAAAATGCATTTGCCTTTTTTTTTTTTTTTGCAGCAATATAGTATTGCTTCAGCATCAGTTTGTAATCAGCTACTACTCCAAGATCTTTTTCACAAGTACTACTGTCAAATCAGAGCAGGTAGCAACATCTAGCCAACCTTGGTTGATCTCGAGGAAACTAAGCAGAGTTGGGTTTGGATAGTGTATGGATGGGAGACTACCAGGAAACCCTAAGGATTTAGACTACTCTGGGAATTTGGGAAAAAAATCCTGGAGAAAGGCAATGGCAAATTGATCTTGTGTTGTTTCAAAGCAAACAACATGTATGCATCCATATATTCACAATGAGTCATACTTAACTCAGTGAGACTTTACTATTTTATTTTATATACAATTCCTATCACCTGTACATTTGATTTCTACATTCTAAGTGCATCATTTGCATATGTCTCTGGTAAATTTCATTTTGATATTATCAAGACTGTTTTGAATTTTATTTCAGTTCTCTAGGGTATTAGCTATCTTATCCAAATTTCTCCATATCCTCCCATCTTCTTATTCATGGCATGAATAAAGGCATGGAAGATCACAGGATTGAGTTTTTGGCCTCCACTTGATTCCTCAGAGTTTATTAAAAGGACTATGGATAAGCGCTCCTTAAGTGTGATTTTTAAATCAGCTATGAATCTACTTTATTGTCATGGAATCCAACTCATATGTAAATATCTTGCCAATTAGGATGTAATAGAGTGTGCTGTTTAATGCTTTGCTGAAATCAAGGTATATCATTTTTGCAGCATTCCCACAATATAATAAGCAAATTATCTGAGGAGATAAATTTAATCTTGGTAAATCCATGCTGACTTCTGGTAATCATCATGTTGTTTTCAAGGTGTTTGCAGATTTATTGCTTTGATGTAGTCTAGAATTTTCCCAGGTATTGATATCAGACTAGCTGATCAAATGTTCTCTGGATCCTTCTTTTTCCATTTTGTAGGAAGAAGTCTGGCACTTCATCCATTCTCCAGTGAGTTCCTTCAACATCCTAGGATGCTGTTAATTTGGCCCTGGAGATTTAAACCCATTCAAAGTCCAGTAAATGGGATATTTCTTGGCTGTGTTTCTATCAGTCTCAAGCTTCAAGCTTTCCATTTGATCTTTCTCTCTAGTATTGCCTTATGGGGAAAAAAATTTGTTGGAGAAGGCTAAGCCGAAATAGGAGCTGAGTCGTTCTGCCTGTTCTTTCTTACCCACTGCATTGGCTGTCTTCACTCAGCAGTCGATGTACAGATTCTTTTCTTTTTGTTTTGAATGTATCTAAATAAACCACTTTTGCTTTTAGTATTCTTTGCCAATCTCAGCTTATTTTATCTTTCTGACACCTTGGCTATATTTCCATGCTGTCTCTGTGTACTCTTACTTAGTAACCTGAACCTGTCCCCTTTTTTGTTTTCAGATTTCTACCAAACCATTGACACAGGTGTTGGCAGCAAAATGACAAATCATGTGCCATGACCTCCAGATGGAAGCTCTTCTGCTTCTTGTGTGATTGTGAGACATCACAACACAAGTACAAAAGAGGTGGAATTGATGTCACAGCACCATGAGACATTTTCTCATTGCTTGTCCCTTGTTCCCACCTCAGATGCTTATGGCCCTTTAGACTTCTCCTGTCTTTCATTTTTTCATCATGGATATTGTTTTTTCATTATGCTTTTACTAACGGCTTTACGTTTATTAAAATTTACTTTATTGAAAGCTAAATTACACTTGTGACTGTAACCAGATTTACTTTCCTTTAAAATTAAGGGAGTATATGGGATTGTACTAGAGAGCTGCAGAGTAAGCTGAACATAGCAGGATTTAACATGCATTGGACTGCACAGTCTTTAACATTCAGTTCTGTGTTTCAATATGGAGAGATATGGCCTAATAATTGTACTTGTATATATTCTTTTTCAGTTTACATACTTTTCTTTTTTATTATTATTACTGACAACCTGATGGGTGGCATAAATCTCATAGAAAAACCTCAGCTGATGACTGAAACATTCCTACTGAATGTGCCAAGCTTCATAATCAGTGTAAAACTACAGATGGGTGCATGAAATACAACAGCCTCCCCACCTGCTGCTATCTTTTATGAGGAGAATGTATAATGTTGTATTCCAGCGTTTCCTTTGGGAAATTTGTCTTTCTTTTTTCAGGCTTTCATTCACTTCCCTTTAATCTAGTAGAATTTTGGACTACTGAGCTACATTACTAACATGACGAACATGTTATACTTGTCTTTCTAATAATAGCAGTTTTAGCAGCGGTTGGGAAAAGGAAAAGAGAGAGGAAAATTTAGAATGTAGACATTGAGAAATAATTTGTGAAAACTGAGATCAAATGGCTACTTTTTTCATCTTGGTTTAAGATCAGTCAGCAATACCAGTCAACAACACCAGAAAAATCAGTTTTATAATTTTATTCTTTTAAATTTTGAAGGAGCCATGAGGGGTTTTTGATTTTGTACCAAGCTACAATATTGGGAGAAGACTGAGGCATTTGCATGACAGATGATAGAACATCCCTCCCATCTCCTGTGAAGCTCATGTTGGAGGTGTAAATCCAACGGCGCTGACTCTTCAGCACCTCATGACCTACTGACCACAAGGTGTAAAGAGAGTTAATTATTTAGTCGTGTCTCTTTTGTCTCACATTCTGCCTACTAGTTCTCTGTGAAATTGCTAACCTGAAGTCATTTTATTCTGCCTTTCTGCCCAAACACATATGCATGGACCACTTGCAGTTTTGATTCTTTTGGTAGGATGCAGTGAGCTAGGTGCTAGGCTTTTCCTATCCCTATAATGCAACGGGGCCAGGTTGCTTGCAAGACCATCTCTCTGGGTTGTATCTACCTGTCCTGTGAGATCCAGCAGGAGAGGCATGCTCCAGATTCCATTTATTAGGGAGTGTCATCTGGTGGGTCTCTGGAGAAGAACCTTTTCTGTCATAGCGCTGGCACATCATTCCCTTGGAGATTAGATTTGACCTGACACTACTGGCTTTCCATAAGGTCCTAAGGGCCTGGGTCTGTTGTTGAGCCTGGGGCCCAGGATGTATGGTTGAGCCTGCATTGTGGTTATGTTGATTGTATGGTTTGGCTTTATTTTGGCTTCTATACTTATTTATTGTTTTGTTATGATGTTTTTATCTTGTTTTTATTCTCAGTTAGCCACCTAGAGTCATATGTTTGAGATGAGTGGCCATATAAATCAAATAAATAAATAAATAAATAAATAAATAAATGTCCTGTAAATAAATCTCCTTTCTGTTGTAGTCATAAAATCTGCTTCACTAATTCTTAAACTCAAGAATGCTCACATGCGCAAACAAAATGTTTCAAACCCTAATAGCCAAAAGGATTATATGTTCCGGTAGGAGTCTACCTGGATTATTGAGAGGAGCCTTTCTTATGCCACACAGTTTTGGAGAATATAGGATTGATTGGCTATGTGCCATCAAATCGGGGGTGTCGCCTCTTAGCGACCACATAGATAGATTTTCTCCATGACAAGGGGAGTAGGAGGGAGGCCTTTTTGGTGTAACATCCTAATTGGCCACTGTATCTGGTAACTACCTTCAAACATACAATTACAATCATTTGCAGAAAATATCTCTACAGGAGAAGAGCTGGCAGCTGTGCTTGTTAAACAGCAATTCATGACATGGAAGGAATTAACTGAGAGCCCAGATTTGACTAACAACCACAAGAAAGCTTGGAGCACAATTAGAAAGCTCAAGAAAGACCCAGAGAAAATGGAACAGCAGCACAATGTAGCAGCCAACCCCGAAGCACACCAATTGCTTCTAATGGTGAACCTCTGAACAAATTACAGAAAAAGAAAATGAAATGGCATGAACATTAAGAGAATTAGTATCACAGCAGGGGTGGGGGGTGGGGGGGGAGTGCCAAGGTGCTCAAGACCAACAGACAAAACCTCAGCATGTAGGAGCCTTCTAGTAAAGCAGTTTACATTAATTCTTTATTTGTAAAATTGCAAGGTATAACAACTTAGATTTCTCTGAGAGTTTGACCTTTACAGCTTGATAGCATGCAGCTAAAACTGATTAAAAAGAAACCAACGTTTGGATTGCCCTCCCTTCTTTTGGTGTAATGGCCACCACCCCCCTCCAAAAGTTAGAATGGAGTAAAATCAGTTATCACTTTATGACTCCAATGGATCTGCCATTTGCTGATTCAAGTAATGCTTTAATGCAAAGTAATGCTACTTATGTCAGTATACCTGAGCTATTGTTATGTATATTAAATATTCCTTAGAGTTAATCCAGGTTTCAGCTAAAACATAGCTGATAACCTCTCACAGCTAGCAGAATCCAGATCTTCAAATAATCTCTTGTCTCCTTCTGTATCAAGTACACATAATGCCTTGAAGCACCCTCCTCCTCCATCTTTGGTGAACTTCCCTTTACTCTGGCACCTGCAGCCCAAGCTTTCTACATCTAATTTAATCTGTAGCCATCGTTTTCTTGTCTCTCTCTCTCCAACTCCAACCATAGCTCCTTTCCTGACACTCCCATAGCCCGTCTCAATCCCCCTTTCTTCCAGTGTGGGAGAACCTACATGTATCTTTGTGAAAACCTTATTGGTTTCCTTCCTACCTTTTTTCCACTTTGCTTATCACTTCCAGGCTCAATTTGTTTGTCCAGAAGATCATATGACAGGATGGGAGCCAGTGTTTATTTGCTCAGTTCTGACAGAATTAATATTTTAAAGACTCTTTTACAATGGAGGAGGTATGAAATGCATATGAAAGCTGATATTCAAACTGAACAAATATAATACTTTGGACTGGGCACCAGGGAATTATTCCAGGGATTGTTCAACTAGTGTGTAAAGACAGACACAATACTTAACTTATGAAGATTGTATTGTACTGTATTGTATTGTAGAATTGCTGAATCAGGTAAAAAATCCTTCACATCCAAACAGCTACCAGCCAATCTATCTTCCATGCCACCCATGAACCTGTGCCATCCTATCGTGGATGAGTAATTCATTCTGCAGCATACTGGATTTCAACCAGGAAAATAAAGTATGGTCCTGAAGGTGATGGAGAGGAGACTGGCTGATCTGGAAGAGATGCTGGGAATTGTACAGGAGTGTCATGGGAACAGCAGTATCCACAAGGGGTCAAAAAGGTCTAGATAAACATTGTGACAGTGCAATTGAAGCTCCTTCCTTTTATCTGTGCATTTTCATTGCACAAATATAAAAGGAACAGGGCTGCAATTACTCTGCTGCAACTGCCATATTGACTTTTTTGAATCCCCCAATGGATGCTGCTGGGTGGGAAAATGGACTCTGATTATAGGGAGTCTTCCATTCTACTTTGTTCTATTCCCTCAACTCCTCCACCCCTCATTTGTATTATTAGCTGGCTCTGAGACTGCCCAAAGTGTTTCTGTCATCTGCGTCAGTATAATGCAGCAAGTCAACTATACTTCAATGCCACTCAATTAATGGCTTCATTGCAGTCACTCTAATGCACCACATAACACATGAGAACATAGAAAATAAACTACTGTAACAGCTGTGTGCCAGAAGGAACTTAAGAACTAAAAACAGGGAAATATATATGTGGCTGGATTAGCAACAGCCAGCTACTTTTAACATGAGCATACAAGGACTCCTATGCAGCACCCAGCCTTTTGGCTAAGATCATGTGCATTCAGCACCCAGTGCTCAGGAATGTAGAGGTAACCCACCACTGGAGGTTGCTATCTCAAGTCACATTTTCCAGTATTGAAATCTGGAAACATTGGAAACATCTTCTGTCCTGTGAAACTGTATCTACATGAGCAAAACATACCCTTGCCCACTAGAGTATAAGATAAGAAAACCAAGTACAGAGTAGAGCAGTCAGTCACATACAGAACATGGCATTTTGCTGGGGGCTGCTTCTCCATCTGTGTAGAAATGGATCAGGTCTGTGTGACAGAATACCTAGACCTTAAAATCTAGGGCAGCAAGAATGTTAAGGGAGGAAACAGGACCATTGAGTCCAGGGGAGGTGGGAAGCATGAGAATGAGACTCAGTAACTCTGTCTTAATAATACTAGGCATAAGTTGTGCAAGCAAATTATTTTTATAGGCTTTCAAGGTTCTGTTCTTTCCAGAAATCCAAATGGTTCTTGTTTATTGAGCTTTTCAGTCTTGAAGAGCTTGACAATCTGCTAGGGCACACTATACCACACAGCACTTGGTCATATGACATAAATTTCATGGGCCATAAGTTAATCCTTGGGTCCTGGCTATGGGTAGTTGGACAGGTGCATCCATGGACAGAACAAGTTGTCTCTTTGACTTATAGATGTTGTGGAGCATGATACAGAGCACATTCTGCTTACTAAGAGGACATTTTTACTAAGAAGCCTTGAGGCATCTAAGTACAACTCTACAATACTCCTGCACCTGTTGAACACTCTGTTGTATGCTGCCTCCTATGGTTCCAGGTATTCTTTATAGAGCTTCATGACCCAACAGTGCAATGGCTATGTGCCGTCCTCATGTGCTGTGTGATCAGTAAGTGCTGACACCATTATATATTACTGTGAGGTTTCCAGAGTCAAATGTGCCAACATCCATAACATCATACAAAACTGAGTCCCTGAAGATGTAGGCATCATGGTACGTGCTGCTGTAGTCTGTCTTGGCATCTATGAATTAGCTATTGTGGTTAATGGTCTCCTGAAGTAGCATGGAATACAAGATCTTTCAGTTCATAACTGCTTGCAGTGGCAGTAGAGGGAGTGGACTGGGTCAAGACATCTGTCAATATCTCCCGTACAGCATAGGAATTCCATTCTCTGAACCCATCCCTGAGTTTCAGGAAAAGAAAACTGGGGGTGGGCGAGTACGTCTTAGCATACTTTGGACTGGGTACCAGGGAATTATTCCAGGGACTGTTCAACTAGTGTGTAAAGGAAGACAAAATGCCTAACTTATGAAGATAGCATTGTATTGTAGCATTGCTGAATGTTATGTGCTGTGCCTTCAGTCCATCCTCGTGTGTCCTGTGTCCTCCAGAAGTTGTACAAGCTGGCCTAGAGGTGTCACTGCACTTTCACAGTCCATTTACTCATCCACAGCAGCAGCAATTGCAACAAGCTCATTGATGTTGGCCTCCAGAACCAACACTGTGGTTACAAGCAAGGATGTCAGGGAAGGCTTTCCCACCACCTGCAAGCCATCCATTTCCATGCCATAGCTATGGAACTGTGCACTGGATAAGAAGAATGGGTAAACAAGAATAGCTAACTGGTCATCTACCATCATACGGAAATGGATTGAAGGAGTCAGGATTCCTCTAGTGTCTGCATATCTGGATTTAACTCAAACAGTGGTGCCTTATCCTAAGTTGCTTTGGTTAGGGAAATAGGTACTAATGGAGGCAAATATGTGTAGCTCAGGGTTGAACTGTGGAGTCCTTGGGGTTCTCTGAGCTTGGTTCTTTTCTTGCAAATGTTTCATTACCTGGCTAGGTAACATCTGAAGCACTGAAGATATTACCTAGCCGGGTAATGAAACATTTGCAAGAAAAGAACCAAGCTCAGAGATCCCCAAGGACTCCACAGAAATAGGTACTGTTGTGGTATTGGCACCAGGCTTTTATTCTCATTTGAATCTGCTGCATGCTATCCTTAGGGTGTGCCTATGAAAGATGGATAGATCGCACATTAAATTATAGAATGACTCTGACAAACTGTGTAGTAGGTATTCCCCAGCTAATATCTTATATTACTGCCCCTAACTTTTGTTGCGAACTACGCACACCTGCTGATTTGTCTGACACATAAGTGGCAGCTGTGTGGTTTGAGCACACTCCCTCTTCTATAGGGAGAGACATGTGCATTGTGATGGGAAGTGGCTCATGACTGATGCTCAAAGTGGCGTAGCATTGGAGCACCTGGGTGAATAGCTGCCCTTGACCCAGGCAGTCCTTCCACATCCATTTATCAATTAGTTGGCCGTGCTGCTAATGCAAGAACGAGTGATGGGCAGAGCACCCAGAAATCACATGCATGGGTGAAGTGGAACAGCATACAGAAGAACCTATAGGAACACCACAGGAAGCACCCCTACAATGAGGCCACATCCCCTGTGCACACAATACATGCTGAGGTACCTGCAGTGGGGCATCTTGTGCTGGCTTAAGGGGAAAAACACTACTTCCAGAGCAACGAACACTACTTCTTGATGTTGTCCAGCTGTGGCCTGGTTGTGGGACACAAGCAGAGGTATGTCAACACGTGCAGTGCAAATGCTGAGTGGACAAGCAAGTGGACACAGCCCTTGTGAGGGAGCAAGGAGGCTATATGTGGGAGTTTAAGTACCTTACACACTTTTTTGGGTGCTGAAATGAATCTGTGAAACTCCTTCAGGATGAGCTTGTGGCAAGGTTTTCAGTGCTGCTGAAAATCATATGCTGTACAGTACCGTAAGCTTTCTTCTGCTGCTGTCAAGTATTCCTCACGTCCTTTTTCAGGGTAACATTTTGGTTTCTGTTTTGATGACTTCCTGGAAAGGCTATGCTGTAGTTTTTAAGAATACTCTTGGTTCACTCTTGCTACAAAACTTCAGAAACCAAAGACTGGAAGTGTGGGGAAAAATAATCACAATCCAAATTAATCAGTTTTACTCAGAAATCAATTCCACTGACTTCAGCAGAACTTGCATCCTACTACACATACATAGGATGGCACTAGAATATCCATGTTGGTATTTACAGAGTAGCATAGATCCCAAATAGATCAGGCTTCAGTGCAACTGCTTTGTGGAAATTGTAGCTTATTTAACAATTACACCCAGTCCCCTTAGATGATGAAATCGTATCCCCAAACAGAATTGCTGCTTCTTCTGCAGAAAGGCAGTAGATAATTTTGCACATACTTGAAACCTGCTGCTAAAATGATCACTCTCCCAGGCTGATGTCAGTCCGCATTTCAATCCTCTGAAATATTCATCAATAAAGGAAGAGTTGCTGATTGTGATACTTTTTTCTTTTCTTTTTTTAACACGGGGAGGAGGCACACATTTGAAGCCACCAAGCAAGGCGGGAGGAAGAGCTTTGCTTGCCACTGCCGGTTCCCCCCGATTGCGCTATTGAGAGACCTTTAAGGGGGGAGGGGGAGAGAGACCCTTCGAAATGCAGGGAGGACTTCCTGTAATGCCTTCCTGGTCGGTTTCTCCCTAGAGAAGGGGATGAGACGGAAGCGGGGGTGAGCTTGCTGTGAAATCGGGGAAGCAGCTTCGCTGGTTCTGGCGCTGAGGGGGTTGACTGGCAGTCTGCAGTGCAGTGTTGTTGGCGGGGCTCCCTATATGGCTAAGGATTAGCTTTATGCTAATACCAGTCGGGAAAAGGAGCTGAGGTGAGCCAGCGAGCTGCCGCTGAAGAGGCGATCGGAGGCTGAGCAGAGCCCCCCCCCCCCACTGCTTCCAGAGCCATGGCCGAAGGGGGCGAAGGAGGGGAAGATGAGATACAGTTCCTACGAACTGTAAGTATCCGTGTGTGCATCTGTGTCGGCGTTTCTAGGTCAGGAACCCAGTTCTTTTCCCCCGTGTCTCTGGCTCTTCCGACCGGGTTGCGTTAGGAAATAAGGTTTCTCCCCAGCCCTTGGCTTCAGGTCAGGAGCGAGAATCCTGCTGCGAGCCTTTCTGAATCAGACCAGCCCGAGCATTCTCCCGAGCCGTCTGTCTCGTCTGAGATCCGCCTAACGACCTCCTCGGATCGAGTTGGCTGCCCCCAAAAGAGAGAGTTCGCTTGGCCATCCCCTCTGAAGCATCCTTGTCAACTTTGTACTTGGAAATGCGGCACGCCAGATCCCTGCCCTCTGAAACTTCTCTCCAGGTTGTGCTTCTTCTCTGCGAATTCCGAGAAGGTTGGCAGGGGCAAGGGGGTGACATTTGCAAAGAGATGAGAGCGAACCCTCTGCAACTTCCCACCCATTTTTAGAGCAGGTAGAAAGGATGAGCTTGCGTGAACACATGGGCTTCCAAAGTAAACCAATATCTTCGATGAGCTTTTAAGTAAAGAGAGGTTTGGTTTAATGAATGCAGCACTTTCTCAGAGGAGGAGTGTTGATCAGTGAAATAACAGCTTGTGCTTCTCAGAAGGTTCCAAAAAGAGTTTTCCCATTCTGCCATAAGCTTTTAAAATAAACTGGCATGATGGTCTGATCCACATGTTAACTTTACTGGGCTGTGGTGGGAAAGACTCCTTTTCTGGTCTCCAGGTGAAATCCTGGTGTGCTTTGGGGAATAGTCCTTTGGCTACTTCTACATTTTTCACCTTCATTATGAACAACTCTATCAGGATCAAGTAGCCCTGTTGAGCTTGGAGCACAACTTTTTAAAGGTGGATTTGCAGAATAGATCTTCTCAATATCCAAAATCAGCACCACATCGTTGTCAGCTGGTATTAGAGGAAGGAATAAGAGAGGTGTGAAAAGGGTAGGTAGTACAGCTTTTCAAAAAGATGCCAGGTGTGATAAAATATCATGATCACTTGCTCCCTGAAATCTCCTGATGGAAGAGCTAATTTCAGTGAAGAGCACTTTTGCTCTGTAACATTTTCAGTTGCTTTATGAGATGGAACAGTCACCTGTCTATTCAGGGAAGAAGCTAAATATATATCCTGAACACCAACTGATTTTTTTTTTTTTTTTTTGCTATTCCTCTAGCTTTGCACTTTCCAAAGTATATTTTTGACACAAAATTCTTCCAAACAGCTAAGGTGCTTCATTTAATATCCTCACTGAATAACAAAGCCAAAAGCTTTCCCCTTTCCAGACAAATGATGTATCTCTTCTGGTTCCTGAGGTGGCTTCTGATGAAATGGCAATCTGCATTCTTTACTCAGCATGGTAGAAACTCTTTCCATCTTTCAGTGAATTGAGAATATTTTTGCCTGTTCAGAATATGATGTAAAGATATGCTTGCTTTTAGGAAGCTTTTTCTTGGCACTAGTAAATAGTGCAGAGATTGGACTGCTGCTTCTCCATTAATAGTACTCTCCTCCCCTCTCCCTGTTTCTTCCAGTCTTAACTTCCATCATAAAACATAAAATGCAAGCATCCTTTTTTCCCCCTAGAAAACTTCTTATTCAGTGAGAGGTCCTGATTTCCAAGACTTTTTTGAATTCTTTATACCATACCTAAGGGACTGGTATGATTTATTAACCTCTAGCACACTACTTTAATAATACTCAATATTAATTATCCCCTGAGCACAGCAACCATGTATTAAGACATGTCTACAACATCAAAACACTTTTGCAACTGTGTTTCTAGCTTCTCTGTTGGAATGGGTACTAATTCAAATCCTCAAACTTGGGGCATTCTAATTTGTAGGAACTGATTTTGCATTAAATTTTAAGAAATAGCTTCTTATGTGCAACATACCCCTATTCTTAGATTGGCAGTTTAACTGTGGGCATGGTAAATCTGATGAGAGACAAGATTCATAGTAGTAAGCTTGAAAAGGACTCTTATCAACAGTTGATTGTTAAATATACATAACAGGATTTCCACAAATATTTTACTCGTTGAAAGCATCAAGTCTTTTGTCTCATGCTTTGCAGTTTTTATTCTGATTTATTACCCAAACTTAGTCAAGAAAGAACATCTGATTTCATTCCTGTACTTGTACACCTGATATTTCAGGTGTCATTTCAAAGCAGTTGCCTTCTACCTTAGAAGTGGTTGAATGTTAAAAACCAGTTCAGCAATACTAAACATTTCTATTTAGCTTCATGTTAGTTGCATATTTTGATGGTCAGAAACTATTTTATTGTCAAAAACATATATATGTCAAGCTTGTTTATGCAATTAAGGATTTTAAATGGTACTCCTAAGGTATTATAGCACCAGACAAACCTGTTGGAACTTTTCTGTGTCTACGTAGGAAGGGAATTTTGGGATGTTTGCTACTTTTGACCATTTGATTTGACCAGTTTATTTTAAATATATTTATATAGCAGATTTCAAGCCTACATGAGAGAAACTACATGTTCTATTCCATATCTCTAAACTCTTTGTGACATAGTCAACTTTACCATTACAGGTATTGTTAACAGACACACGCAGGATCACATATTTGAAAAGAGAAAAGTAGATTGGTTAGTATACTTACTGCCTCATATAAGCACAGCTAACAGGCTGATAATGAAAGGGAGTATTAAAGATTAGAAAAATTAGCATTTGAAAATTAGGCTTAGAAGCAGGCACCATCAAGATGGTAAAGGAGGACTATTGGATACCAGGTAAACTTTAGTGCTGGTGAAAATGGTGATCAGTGTTGCCCAAGTGGGACTCAAACAGGTGAATCTCTCTTAGTGATGCATACGCTTCAGGATTGGACCATTTCTTCCATGCAATCTCTTATTGGCCAATTTATAGAGATGGCTTAGCTGGGTGGGTGGTGATTGGTAGATAATTATCCATAGGAGTCTGTGGGGGGCAAGAAGCACAAGTGAAGAAATGTGCATCATGACATGAAAACCACAACTTACATACTTGCATCAGAAATTGGGGCACAAGTATGTAAGGGTGGGGCTTGTGTCCTGATGACACTGCATCTATGCTTTTTTGATGTTACCTTGGTTTGCTATGAATGCCTTTATGCATAAGATTTAATCATTGGAAGAAGCACATATTCTTTTTAGTGTAATTGAAGAGAGAAATACATAAACAATTAGGCTTTGACTATTCTGTTTCAGCTGAATTCCTCACAAACTTCCAAGCTTCTGTTTCTGCAGTTTTTGAGAATTGTAGGGATTTGGGGGCCAGAGTGTCAGGATGTCAATGACAAATGCAAGGTACAATTACATGTGAACCAAAAGACAGCATGTTTTAGCATCTCTGTAGTGCTGTGCCCCAGAAAGTCTTTTATCCCATATGTGTGAAGTTGTGACCAAGATGATAGTCTCTTCATTATTACTTGACAAAATCTGGAGCTCTGCATAAAAAATTTGTAACAATAATTGAAATAGGACATTAAAATGCTCAAAGCAATTTGTGCAGGTTATTTTGGTAATCCTTACAAAAAGCCGGGAAGTAAAACAATATTGTGACTACAAAGAATAGAGTATGATTCTCAGATAATGACTTGCAAAGGCCACATAGTGGTCTATGGGAAAAACACATTTTAAATTGGAGACATTCTGGTGCATGTTGCATAGGTAATGCATGTTTAGTTAGGAGTGTCTTATAGGCTTGGATTATGGAATATGTTAAGGCATATTAACATATGGCTTTGGTTTAGTGTGTTATGTGAAACCAGCCATTGTAGTTTGCAGATTATGTTTGTGGTTTAGCACAATGTGTGAACCCTGCTTAGTCACAAACCATGAATGAAGCCATGGCTTAGAATATTAGATAAACTCAGTCATTGTGTCTGATGGAGTTTATGTCCAATTAAGTATGCATAAAATAAAAATCTTGCTGTCTAGTTGCTATACTACAGATGTCTCGAGAACACCTTTTGGAGTTATGTCATGAACTGGCTTGAATTAGACTATATAAATTTTCAACTATTGCTTACATGCCTCTTGACTGTATTATACATGTTTGATTGCAGTGAAATAGATTTTGATGTAGGGACTCTGATGCTTCTACTGTTCCAGATGAAACAATCTAAACATACCCAGTGCATTGTTAATGTCATTTATATGCTTGGCTGAATTACTGGATTATCATTAGTGTGTTTAGGGTCAAGTTGGCAATCAGTCTTGTATTTCTTGCTATACTGAGACTTTGGGAAATTATTGGGAAAGTAGAAACTGCAAGAAGACAGCAGAAATAAGGAATACACTTGCTGTAGTCAGTGACTAGAGAGACAAAGTTGCTTCCAGACTGCTGAGTTTAGGATTACATAACTTTCAAACTCTTATTGCATTTCATCTTTTTAATTCAACCATAGTATTTTCTGTATTTTGTCCAAATATGTAATAATTACTTGGGTCAAAGAACTTGTATACAGCACAGCAGCAATACCAGAACAAGATGGTGCAGTATAATCATAGTAAAGGAGTTTTTATTCAGGAAGGAAAATGAAGAAAAAGACAGCCACAATTAGGGTGAAAGGTGAGAAATAATTCTTAATTTTTTTTCAAATAATTTTATTAAGAATTATAAATGAAAAGAATGAAAGTCGATACAAACTACAAAAAATACAAACAGAAAAATACTAAAAAGGGGGGAGAGAGTGTAGAAAAGAAAAGAGAAAGTGAAAAGAGAAAGAAAAAAAGAAAAAAGTAACTTCCCCCTTCATCCCAGGCATTAAAAACAATTTTAATAGCTTATCACCGTCTCTAAATAAAACATAATCACTCTTCTCCCCATAAGTCATCTCTTAGATAAGAAAAAACAAAATCCAAATGCTTCATCAATCATTCTTTGTTAGCAAAAGTCCAGTAAGGGCAACCAGATATAACTATTTTCCTCTTTTAGCCCTGATCAAACAAGCTAACTTTATAAACCTTCCCTGAGTTTTTAAAATTATTCTTTAACCTCTTCAAAAAAAGTCCCAGTTTACTGGTCATCTGTGTATCCAAGCAAAAATTCTTCAGAACTTTAACAGATTTCTTTTGCATGTCCATTAGATAAAGTTGATCCTTTCGTTTGTCATTTCTAAAAAAGTCTTTCCAAACCTTAGCAGAGCTTTTTTGTATATCCAGACAAAAAAAAAAAAAAATATCCAAATCAATTTCCTGGTTTAGTTTCTGTTCATCTCCTTTGCGGGATAACTCATCCATCAAATCCATTTGCTTTGCATTTAAATCCTCTTTCAAATTAATTTCATAGACATCCATTGCAACTTGTTCTTGTTTTACAACTTCATTAAAGCATGTTCTGTCCATTTTTCAAACAATTGATCCATTCTATCCAGTAACTTGGCTGAGAGTTATTCAAAAGTTTGCACTAAGTATTTCTGCTCCATTTTCTTTGTCTTCTGGCTCCCTGTAATGTCCAACCTTAAAGAATTCTCAATATTGCAACCTGAAATCATTCTCAGATATGAAAACTTGGTATATTGATATATTGACCATATAGAGTATATTGTGCCAAGTATACTAAATTCTATATTGTAACCAAAATACCATACAGAATTCATGGTTGCCCTGTATATATATACTGTATATTCCATATAGACATTTAGAATAGGGGGGAAAAGATACGTGCATGCAGGCTTTTCATTTTCCTGGTTTGGCTTCTGTTCCTATAACAATAAGCAAAAATTCAGCAAGTGAAGCTTTTCTCTTCTCTTTTTAAACTCTCTTTTTGTTGATAGGTAGTGCTTTGGGGAGAAGAAAAAAGCTACTTTTCTGCTCATTCCATGCCTGCAGTCCTAAACCCTGAAGTTATAATCATGGTCTATACAGAAAAATTGTACCATAGTGTCTACCATAGACAAAGAAATATGAAGGTCCCTTCAGAATGCAACTTAGAATAATGGGATGGGGAACTGTTTTCAGAAACTTTTAAAAATGATACTCATGAAATTAATTTGCCATGGTGTGCCAATGAACTAGTGATGTTAATGCTTTCTGAAAGATTAGATGAAAGTGAATTTGTCACAACTGCTAGAAGCCCAATCTCCAAAGGGAGAGATTGAGGGAGAGAGAAAGAAAGAAAGAAAGAATCTTGATTTTGCTGGGGATAAAGCAGATATGACAGATATTGTCATTCTGTTCTATTTGTGAGTTTTCCTGGGGCATCTTATTGGCCGCAGCTGGAAAAAGAATGTACCTTCAGGATCTTAATAACAATTTTAGGAAATATGACATCATTTATGATTTGTCAATCATGAATTCACATAGCACTTTAAGTCAAAACAAACCATGGTGGCACACAAACATTTTGAGGATAAAAGCCACACTTGGCCTTCAAGTGACATCTTGGGGTTACAGTTCAACAAATGACTGGTGCATAACAAAGATGTTGGTGCTATCAGGCTCCCAATGAGATAAGAATGAAAATGGCTATAAATTATATCTGTAGTTGTGTTCTAAAAAATGGTAACCATATAAGATCCTTGACAGTTTCTGAGCAAGTAACAATGACAGGGCTGAATTTCTACCCAGTCAGGTTTTAAATGTTTTATGCTTACTTGCAGCCCTATTGTCTCAGAAGAGGAGACTTACAGGTGAAACTCGAAAAATAGAATATCGTGCAAATGTTCATTTATGTCAGTATGGCAACTCAAAAGGAGAAACCAATATATGAGATAGACACATTACATGCAAAGCGAGATATGTCAAGCCTTACTTTGGTATAATTGTGATGATTATGGAGTACAGCTTATGAAAACCCCAAATTCACAATCTCGGAAAATTAGAATATTACATGACATCAATAACACAAGGATTGGAAATAGAACAATATCGGACCTCTGCAAAGTATAAGCATGCATATGTACTCAGTACTTGGTTTGGGCCCCTTTTGCAGCAATGACTGCCCCAATGCGGCGTGGCATGGATGCTATCAGCCTGTGGCACTGCTGAGGTGTTATGGAAGACCAGGATGCTTCAATAGCAGCCTTCAACTCCACTGCATTGTTCAGTCTCATGTCCCTCATCTTTCTCTTGGCAATGCCCCATAGATTCTCTATGGGGTTCAGGTCAGGCGAGTTTGCTGGCCAATCAAGCACAGTAATCCCATGGTCATTGAACCAGGTTTTGGTACTTTTGGCAGTGTGGGCAGGGGCCAAGTCCTGCTGGAAAATGAAGTCAGCATCCCCATAAAGCTCGTCTGCGGAAGGAAGCATGAAGTGCTCCAAAATCTCCTGGTAGACGGCTGCGTTGACCCTGGACTTAATGAAGCACAGTGTACCAACACCAGCAGATGACATGGCTCCCCAAATCAACACAGACTGTGGAAACTTCACACTGGACTTCAAGCATCATGCATTGTGTGCCTCTCCATTCTTCCTCCAGACTCTGGGTCCTTGGTTCCCAAATGAGATGCAAAAGTTGCTCTCATCAGAAAAGAGGACTTTGGACCACTGGGCAACAGACCAGTTCTTTTTTTTTTTCTGTAGCCCAGGTAAGACGCTTCTGATGTTGTTTGTTGTTCAGGAGCGGCTTGACAAGAGGAATACGACATTTGAAGCCCATGTCCAGGATCCATCTGTGTGTGGTGGCTCTTGATGCACTAACTCCAGCCTCAGTCCACTCCTTGTGAAAGTCCCCAACACTTTTGAATGGCCTTTTCCTGACAATCCTCTCCAGGCTGCGGTCATCCCTGCTGCTTGTGCACCTTTTTCTACCACACTTTCCCCTTCCACATAACCTTCTATTGATGTGCTTTGATACAGCACTTTGGGAACATCCAACTTCTTTTGCAATTACCTTTTGGGGCTTTCCCTCCTTATGGAGGGTGTCAATGATGGTTTTCTGCACAACTGTCAGGTCAGCAGTCTTTCCCATGCTTGTGATTCCTACTGAACCAGCCTGAGAGACCATTTAAAGGCTCAGGAACCCTTTGCAGGTGTTATGGATTCGTTAGCTGATTAGAGTGGGACACTTTGAGCCTAGAATATTGAACCTTTTCACACTATTCTAATTTTCTGCGATTGTGAATTTGGGGTTTTCATAAGCTGTACGCCATAATCATCACAATTATACCAAAGTAAGGCTTGACATATCTCGCTTTGCATGTAATGTGTTTATCTCATATATTGGTTTCACCTTTTGAGTTGCCATACTGACATAAATGAACATTTGCACGATATTCTAATTTTTCGAATTTCACCTGTAGATCTATTCTTCTCTTTAGTTCTATAATATCCACTAATAACATTGGATTGTTTCTATTCCCTGTGTTCCTTCTGCCCCCTGAAAGAGGGCACCAAGTTAAGTAAAAATCTTCCATCCATTGACAGCCCTGACAGGCAGGACAAAAACAAATGTATTTTAATTAGAATTAAAATGTAATGAATTATATACAGTTAATATGATTACTTCCCATATATATCATACTTTCCCCCTTTGGGCTGATGATAAATTTTGCAGGCGCTCTGAGTACTAAGCCCAATGCATTGGAGGCACTGCATGGGACACTGGGGGGATTAGGTTGTGAACCCCTTTTGATTTATGACCCAATCCACAGTAATTTACTGTGCTAGTGTAAACAGCGATTACTTTCCTGATTCATGTTTATTTCTCCCTTGCAGCAGAAAACCACATTAAAAATCTTTTGTATGAGTAGATCTTCAAAATCTTGAACAGCTTATATGGAAGGGATGAGGTAGAAGAAAATTGGAAGTAACATTTTAAAAAATATTGGGAAGAACATTTCAGTACAAAATTGTTAAGACGTGTTACAGTTGAGAAGCCTTTCACTATGTGTATGTCTTTAACATTTGTAATGGTATTTTAAACTTAAAGATATTGTGCATCACTTGAAAATGACCAGCTGACTATTTACATTAATAAAGTATTTAGAGTTTAACGTATGTGTAATTTTTCAAAATTGAAGCAAAGGAAAAAGTAAGCATTCACTTTCATGACATTCAACAGAATCATCATTTATTTGGTTAATGTTGTCATAGAATAACAGCAGAAGTTAGTAATCCTATCCAGAAAAAGCAGGTAACCAGTAAAAAGAGTATGGCATTCATGCTATACATGCTTTCAAGTCAGAGTTGTTACATACCCATGTAGGAAAAGAAGAAGGAGGATTGATAAAGGCATAATCCAATTAGGAGGGTTTGAGAGAATGGTTTTAGTAGTAAGGTCCTGCAACTAGGAAATGTCAGAGTACAAAAGTTTGCACAGTGAGAAAGGAGAAAACTAATGAAGGCAGATTTTTGGGTTGCAGGAAAATTTAGAATAATGAGAAAGAAAAGTCCCAGCAGCAAATTTCTAGCATCTTTAACAAGAGAGAAAAATAGAATTCCAGCTGCCAGAGAATCTAATTCCAATAAAATATTTATAGAGCTAAGAGTCAGACTCAAAAAACAATAAGGATCAGTAAAATTCAGAAGGCAAAATTGAAGAACCAGCTAGATCAAAAAAGTCTTTGGTATCAGAGGTGAAAAAAGATGAAGCTAGAAGGTTCTTGACTGAGAGGCTGTATTGTGCCATTCACCTAAGGAGTAGCATAGGTAGTACTTAGCAGAACCCAAAAGCAGTATTTGATGAAAACTGATGTAATAGCTTTTAAGAGGGAAAAAAAAATATTTTTAGGAAATCTTGTCATGTCCTCTTTTTTCAATTCTTAGAGGTCAGAGGCTTGGAGGAAATTAACTTGCACTGGGAGTAGTGTGGCTAAAACCTTCCCCCAAATCAGATGTCCCAGAGATCATAAAGATCCATCAGTACAGGAACTAACCTGGCATTCTAGCTTCTACACTGCCAGAGCTTTACAGTCATGGGGCTTTGTGGAATGAAGGCTTCCAGAAAATCAGCTGGAATAGTAACGCTAAATAGGTGCAAGGATATGGGAAGTATCTTTAATTTTCTTTCTTCAGTGATTCCAGCTGCAGCAAAATTGCTAAGGGAGATGTTTTTTGTATGTATATCAGGAAACATGCAGATAAGTCTGCAGTCCTAATCCTACTGTCAGGTATGACTAGTTGCACTGATCACTGAAATGGTGGGTACAGATGACATGCTAAATAGTGATTCGTCTAAAATGTAAGTGACGTTTCCTCCTCTGGGTAGCCAAACCAAAGGAAATAGGAGCGTAGAAGAGCATGAACAGAGGAGTTGGCTAGGCTTATTTTTACAATGCTAAACTACAGATTAGTATTGCCTCTGAACACAGCCACTGTGTTCCAATAACAGCAAAGGGCAAACAACTTGCCAGTCAGGGGTTTTGGGCTATCTCCAAATTAACTGGCGTGTCTTTGATTAGTATCTTTCTGGCTGCAAGGCCAGTCCTGAAAGACTAAGAAATCCATCAGGATCAGGACTATTTTGGCATTTGTCTTGCCCTAGGCAGTATGGACTTAGACAGCTTGTTTTTATAACCATGAACTGACAATGTAATTATGACGTATCATCTCAGAAAAGTCTGTTGTGTAGCAGCTACTGGACTGATTGTGTTTGATTTTGAAATATCATGCTACGTTGTGTGTGCAATTTTCAGTTTCTGAGATAAGTAACTTAGATTCTTTTGAGCAAGTACTCACCTGATTCTCACTTGAGGATGATACAAACATCTTGATGTCTGAAAATAGTGTAGGCTCATGTCATGGATGGTCACGCTGCTTTCTTTCTTATAGGTCATACAGATCACACAGCTTTCTTTCACAAGCTATGTGTTTATCCTCACAGTCTCCTATTTGTCATAGATGTTGCTAAATTGCTCTTCATGCCTTCCTTTTCTTTGAACAGACAGGAGCAACACTGGTGCTGAGACAAAGCTGCTTCTGTCTTGCATCTGAGCATCATACCCTGGGTTGCAAAACTGGAAAGTTTGGGCATGCATTTTACCAATGCCTTTCACATGTTGGCTTGGGGTGGTTTTAGATCTCTTTGTGGAAAAGCAACAGTTTTATTGTGCTGTTATAAATTAGGGAGTGCTTAATCATCAACTTTGGATTATATCTTCATTATTATTCTTCAGAAATTCTGTCTCTGTCATCATATGATCTCCTGTGCAAAGTTGAAGGATGCAGAGTTTGGACTCCTATTAACAGTTTTGCTGCATTGTTTTATGACTTTCTACTTTAAGCTTGTTGGCAAAGTAAGTGTCAGATGATATGGCCTTATATTTTAAGGTGTAATACTTATTGTTATTGTCAGGCACTTTGTTTGCTATCCCATCATGCTCTATATTAGTGTTTCTCAACCTTGGCAACTTTAAGATGTGTGGACTTCATCTCCCAGAATTCCCCAGCCAACCTGGCTGGGGAATTCTGGGAGTTGAAGTCCATGCATCTTAAAGTTGCCAGGGCTGAGATACACTGCTCTATATGAAAATAAGAATTAGATTTACAGGGTTTTTTTTCTTAATCTTAACCTTGATTCGGGTTCATTGAATAACTAAAAAGCTAACTTGCCATTTATGATGTACAGTATATCTCTAAAATTGCATTCTTCCCCTGCTAGCTTTGCTTAAGTGAACAGAGCCTCAAGGCTTTATTGCAAACCTCATGCTTTGGAATATCCCTATTCTGCTGCAGCTGCATAGATGGTTCCATTGTTTCATACCGTTTATTGGTGAACAAATAGTGTTTGCTAGTTGCTTCTTAAATCTGCAGATGGCCTTGGTTCTCTTCCTGTAACTTCCTTCTCAATTACAATATGACCCAAGAATGCTCACAGAAGAAACTAGTATCACCTCCATTTCAAAATGGGGGGGGGGGGATGGAGGTGGGGGGAGAACCCTTAACAATTGTTAGCTTTTCAAATGCAAGAATTTCTGTGGAGCTCTTGGTGCGCTCTGAGCTTGGTTGTTTGCTTGCAGATGTTTCATTACCCAACTAGGTAACATCATCAGTGCCCTACTGTTACCTAGTCAGGTAATGAAACGTCTGCAAGCAAACAACCAAGCTCAGAGAGCACCAAGGACTCCACAGTTCAACCCTGAGCTACAGATATTCTCTTCTGCAAGGATTTATTTTTATTTTGCTGAAATTTGGGAGGGTATAATGTCAGATGTGTCTTGCAGGACATGTACAGTAATTGCTTTGGAAACAATTGATTAGTTGAATATTTCATAGGTATCAGTCATCAAGTTAACATCAGTTTTCTTATGCAAAAGAAATATCTTGTGAATTTGAATAGAAACAAGTTTTCAGTGTTTAGTAAGATAAGGTAAAGAGTCCTTTGAATCAAACTCAAGTCCTGGTGATCACATGGACACAGCTGCCTCCCCTGCAGCTTCTGCTTGCTGCTAAGTGCCCAAATCAGCCTTTTTTTCTGTAGATGTCTTACCCTAAAACAGCAATGATTCTTAGCCCCCTCCTTGTTCTTCCTGTCATTCAGCTTCAGGTTTTGAGTCCTGTTTCAAGGACTCTACAACACACCATCTACATGGACATTTACATTTCCCATGTAATCTTTCTCTAGTTCTCATGGGACATTGCAAGTAGCTACTTATCCAATCATGATATGTTATTCCTATGTGGTCAGTAAACAAGATAGATCTTCCTGGATACAGCTCACAGTTGAGCAACACTTTACCTAACAATAATAGGTGGCTTAAACGATCTCAGCACTCAGACCCCCCTCCCCAATATGTGCAATTGGCTGAGCATATTTTGAACAGTAGGGCATTAGAAGGGGTATCATGCTGAGAAATAGCTCCAACTAGATAATAAAGAGCTGTGGCGGTGCCACTTATCTTGAATACAGAGCATTATGCCTTGAGCATAGTAATAAAAGATGCCTGTGACCAAATAACTTCAACTTCCTAAAAATGAGCAACCATTACAAAATTCATTGTCCATAATGCTTTAGTCTATGCAGTGGAATGTAAACACAAGAAAAAGAGAGGATGTAAGTAAATGCATTCTACACACATCATTCATAACTGTGTCTAACTTAACCACAGAACATTAAAAACATTTAACAAGGCTTGAGGCTAGTTTCCTTATTTGTAAAATAAATTTAACCAATAACCATTACTGTTTGGGAACCTAGGAAACTACTTTATAAGGAATCAGGCTGTTGATTCCTCCAACCTAATAATCTGTATGCTACATGAGAGCAAATCTCCAGGATTTCAGACAAGTTTTTTCCCCCCCAGCCATAAGAGATGATACCAATGGTTGAATCTTGAAGCTTTAGTCTGAAAAATGTTTATTCTACCTACAAGGAGCTCCTTAATTCTGCAACTCTCTGACTGTCCCAAATTATTAATCAGAGCTACGCAATGCTTTGGACTGGATTCCAAAAAAGGGCTTCAGGGTGCATGGGGATGCCCATACCACACCTGGCGACAAACCTTTAAAACAATTATTTCTTTTCCTGAGACTACAGAGCAGCTGTAAGGAGTCAGAGACGGGGGCAATGGACACCCCCCCCCCCCATGCACTCTGAAGTGCCTTTTTGGAATCCAATCCAAAATGCTGCATTGCCCTCTTCTTGTTATAAAGAACCTACTTCATGCCGTCTTCTGTTAAGCTTGAAGGCTGGGATGCCTGGAATTGTGCCCATAGAGCAAATGGTCTTCATTGCAATTTCCATATGTCAGGAGGCCCAGGAAAGGACACATGGACAGCAATTTTCTTTTTTATTGATTAGGTTACAATTAATTGTGTGTGTGCCTTGCTCGAATCTCAGCATGTTGCCGTGAAGGATAAAATGGCATTCTGGGTATAGAAAAGGTAAATGTCAATTTGGATTTAATATTAAAGTGATATACATGGCCATTTAAAAAGTGAACCTTTGTAAGACTCTTAAGTCTAGAGTCTAAAATTATCTAGTTGTATATCTGGTCTTGTCCCAAGGTGTCTACTCAAGATGGTGGCTGTGACAGTGCAATTAAAGTGTCATCTGTTTTTTATGTGTGTCACATGAGGAATGTTCATTAAAAAAATGGATGGAGCTTTCATCACATTGTTGTGGCCACCATCTTCATTTTGTTTACCATATCCTGTGGACACCCCTGCATATAACTTCAATTAAATAACACTGATTTTTTTCTGTTTTTTTTTTCTGGAAAATTTCCTGTACAACTATTAACAAGTAGGTAAACTCTAGAATCTGGCACGCCCCTATGATTTATGAGCTTGTTTTGATGTTGTATTGCTTCTTTATCACTAATATTTGGCTCTTTTCAACTTTTGGGAGAGGTATGGAAAATTGAAGACATCTCCACAAAAGTGGAGCTGACAACCGCAGCAAAGACCAAGGAACCAGTGAATAGATGGTTCCTTGGAACCTCTTCAAATAAAGAGAGGATGGGAGATTGCCCACATGTGCTTTGGATGGCTGCTTCTCATGAGGAGGAGAGTGGTTTTCCATGAGTTTGAGTGCCAGGAGTCAAAGGGGTCAGCCATTGTGCTCGCAACTGCAGCAGAACCTTTTAAAGGACACTAAGTTCGCAAACTTCACTTTCTAATCACTTTCAGAAATTACCTATTAACCATCTTAAACCTATCAGAGACCTTCAGAATGACAAGTTTGAAAAGACTTCATCAGGTGAGTTTATCTTCAACTCGGAACAAAAGAAAAATTAATTATAAGCTTAAGAACTTAAAGAATTTGAAATAAACAGCAAAAAGCTAAATAAGCTTTTGATCTAAGAAAGTTATAACTGGATTAAGGGTCCAGATAAATTTGGAATATTAACTTTTATTGCAAGATTTTGGAATTAATGATAAAAATAAATAGCTTCTGATGGGAAACAAACTTATTTTGGCTATCTAGGCTATTATAAATTACAACAAAAATACATTATTTTATGATTTTAGAAATTGGAACTAGAGGGGATTAATGATTCCAAGCAAAAGGAAAAAAAAATACAAGCCTGTTCTTCATGTCAGTTAATACTGGGACTTACAAAATGACACAAAACATAACACCAGAAACATTAAAGGAGATATTTGAAAAATTGAACCAGAAATTAGTAAGTACAATATCAACACTGTCAATAATGATGTCTGTTTCTATAGACAGACTATGTCCAAAAGATGTTAATGAAGGAATGACAGATGTGGAACAAATTTTGTCTGACAAGATAGAGAAATTACCAAAAGTAGAACTACAAATGACAAGCCAAGAGAATGATTTAGAAAAGGACGCTTTACTGGATATACAAAAGAAATTGGCTGAAGTTTTAAAAATTAAAAGGGAAATACAAATGATAAAACAAGAGAATGATCTGGAAAATGTTTTTTTATTGGATCTACAAAAGAGGCTTGTTAAAACCTTGAAGAAACCTGTGTGATGGGATAAAGAAGAATAGAAAAGAAATCAAATCCTATGACAATATTTGATTGAATTAAAGATTAAGACTGTTACAAGTAAAAGGAAGGAATATAAAGTTACTTTATTTGATCAAAGACCTTTTTTTTTTTTTTTTTGCCAAGTTCTGGCAAGCCTTTATGGACTTTTTGCTGACACTAAGATTGAAAAGTTGATGTTTTATGGATTTGCTTATAGATAA
The DNA here is from genome assembly GCA_030867105.1 of Liasis olivaceus. Taxonomy (NCBI): domain Eukaryota; kingdom Metazoa; phylum Chordata; class Lepidosauria; order Squamata; family Pythonidae; genus Liasis; species Liasis olivaceus. The sequence continues at coordinate 59,040,683 of CM061349.1, forward strand.
GGGATAGGATATGGGATGAAGAGATATTTGTCTGTAACCTTATAGGGGGTGAAGAGTTTATTTATTTATTTATTAAATTTGTATGCCACCCATGTCCCCCAGTGGGTGACTCCAGGCGGCTCACAATGAAAGTAAAACCCACAAACAGTTAAAAAATAAATACCCCATTAATTAATTATAATTAATTAATTAATTAATTAATTAAAAAGCCAAACTACAAAAACGAGCCCTATACATAAAAAACTAAAGTTGAAGAGTTACTAAATTTGTTTATACTTGTGATGAAGGTTGGAAATCATTTTTTATATATTTCTTTTCTTTTTCTTTATTATATTTTTTCTTCTCATTTTCTTCTTTCTTTTCCTTTTTTCTGAACCTTTATTCTTTTTTTCTATTCTCTTTCTCTAAGTTTAGTTTGTATTAATTTTTATTATTGTAATCAAAATTCTTAATAAAAATTATATTCAAAGCTAGTATTTGGCTCTTTTCAAGTATAACTATTACCATTAGTATTTCTAGTGTCCAAAGTACTACCTTAGTAATAGTTGGGAAAGCCTATTGAGTTATGATAAAAAATATGTTTGATACAATTATTCTAATAATGGAGATATATCTCCTAAGACTGATGGCATATCCCAACAAGACTGTTGAATGTTTCTGCTCAATTAATGCCATCCATAATAAGGATTTGGGGATAGATGGAAACAAGGGTTCAACATTATTTGGTAATGCCTCTAATTATTTGCCTTCTTATTTTTGCAATGTCTTATGAGTCTTACAGGAGCATCTGGCATTTTTCACACAATTCATCGTGAGTAATTCATATGCATCTGATGCCAGGAGTCATTAATTCTTGTTTCAAATCTACCGTAACATTCACTGTACTCTGTTAGCTTGTTTTGTTTGTTTGTTTGCAGTGATCAGTTTGGAAAGGTGCTTTGATTCATCTTGTTTGTTGGGACTTGAGGCCTGGAGCTGGCCAGGTGGAGAAGAACAATCTGGGAACAGACAAGATTCACCTAAACGCAGAACAGATGTCATCAATAGTCCAGACAGAGAAATCAGCAAGAAGCAGTCTATTATGACAAAAGGGCAGGAAAAAAATAACCAAGAATTTAAAACTTAAGACACGAATACATACATACATACATACATACATACATACATACATACATAGCTGGATTCTTAGAGTCTTGAGAAGCTGATCTTCATTTTTACTAGGGCTACTCAGTATCTCCTCTTACCAACTCAGGCCAAGTCTTTGATATTCCTGTGAGAGTTTCTGAATGCAATTCGAGATCCTGGAGATAAAGAATTACAGTTGTGGCCTGGATGTAACCCCTCCCTGTTCCTCTCTCTTACCTAAGATGCTGATCAATGAGCTTAAAATTCTGCATAATTATGCATAGTTAAAATTATACTGCATAGTATAAAATCCCCTTTAAATCTATTTCAGCAAGAATTTAATATAAACATGTATTATATTCTAAACTGTGTTGGAGGGCTATAACCAAGTTGTTACATACTACCATCTGTTGTGACAAAGACCATTTATGTAGTTACTCCTTTTGGTTGAAAGAGTTTAAGGAAATATAGTCTTTAATAGTTATTGCTAGTAAAGCTTTATTGTCTCTTTTCCCCAGGACATACAAAATCAGACAACATAAAAAAAAGGTAGTGAAATGCTGGAAAACTGAAGTGCATCTTTGTTAAAATGTAAGAAAAGAATCTTGAACTATCCTTTATATATTTAAATCTTTGATCTCTCCTTTAGATTATAGATTAATTAATATATACTCCCAAAATATGTAGGGTGGTGTTGTTTTTTTTGTATGCTTGTGTCTGATTTGTTCCAAAAGACATCTATGTGCAGTTAAGGAAAATATAAAGGTAAACTTAGGTGCATACTACTATGCTACAACAGATGGGAGCTCATTTAAGAGGTACTTGCTGTTGTGAGGAAGCTAAGCTAGACCGGCTACATCTAGCTTAGATACAATTATGATTTTCCTCTTTTACTTATCCAGCCAATCCATGTGGATTATCAACTATCAGAATAAATATATGACTTGCAGGTAACTGGAGGACAAATTTAGACTGACATTTCCTTACATAACATGACATTTGGAAATTATCAGTCCTCAGCCATTTTCTTCATGTAGGGTGAAATAAATAATCATACATTGGCTCAGATGTTCTTATATTTGAGCTTGCAGAAACAGAACTCTGAAAATCGTAACAAACCACACATAGATGTCTTCTGGAAGAAATCAGTCACTTTGATCATTGCGATGCTTGATGTTCGTCTACTCTTTTGTAAAGAAAGTTTAGAATAACATATAAAATGGAAACAAAATCAGAAAGGAAGCTGGCATGCTGCAAAGCAAAGCACCAGCCTCCAGAATAATTTTTATTTCCAAAGCTGCCCTTGGTTCCGCATAGGCTACATCTGCATTCTTAGAAAATAAAGATGGTGGGTGGCTGCACCCCAGTGCTTTGTTTGTGAATGTGCCCACTTGCCAACAAATAGACCCAATCAACTTCAGGGTTAATTATGAAGATTGTGGGAAACTCAAATGGTTTGTCCTCCTTGCTAAGGCAGCCATTATGAATAGACAACTTCCTCATGGCAGTCTTTTCTTGGGAGATCTGCAAGATGCTCTCAAAATGTTAGATTTTCCAGCTTCCCCCAAAAGAACAGCTTTGATTGATCTTAGTTACAAGAGCACAGGTTATTTGTATTTTTTACTCTAATGAGAAGTTTATCTAAAGAATCATAATTTAGCTGAAAGTATCAACTATAAATTTTGCTTGTATATACAGGTTTAGAATAGCATCAAACATTCATTTACAGCTCCATAATGAGTGTTCCTTTATCTAAGAAATTCTTTGATGGCTTTTATGATGGAATGATGTTATAAATGATTTATATGAATATTTTCCCTTAAAAGCTTTTTAAAAGACCCACATGATTTAGTCTTTTGTCCGATTTTATACAGGACAGTTTTGGCCTACCCTGGTTTTATCCAATTTTAAGAAAAGCTCAGGACTGTGATCCAGCATTAAGTGAACAATTCTCCTCTCTAAGGGGAGAAACTGGCCATATTCACTTCCCTTTCAAACTAGCTGCAATTTACAATCATATATGAATCCAAACAAATGATTAATTTTAACTATGATATAGGGAAACAAGCCAAAATCCAGCTGTGGTTTACAAACTTGTTTGTTTTCACCACCAACAAATGGATTTGAGCTTGTTTGGAGGTCCTAGCAGGGAGAGCACAGCCATAGTATCCCCCTGAGCAAAGAATGGCACACTCCTTCTGTCATCCCCTTTCACCTGCCTAGTCATCAGCCCTGGTGATCAATGGGGTGACAGAACATGCAGCTACCTTGCCCTCACAACTTTTTCACCAACAGTATTCAATGCAGACCACACTTTCAAATTTGGATATAACCACAAAACATGGTTAATTAAAAATGGAGGTGTATCAGGAGTTTGGAATACATGAGTGAAGGTCGGATCAGAGAATCACGATTATCATAATTATTTTATAGTAGGACATTTAGCCACAATGCGGCTAAAGATTCACATGGCAAGTCTTAGTTTTTATCAGTAGAAAATAAATAGGGTAATAAAACGGAGGCAATATATAATGCACAAGTTCATGTAAAATTAAGAGAAACTGTGTTACATGTTTGTGCAGGATTTTTTAAAAGAAAGCTGATGTTATTTTTTATTTTATTTTTAACTAGACTGTTGCAAAAATTCCCCCCCCCTTTTTTTAGCCAGCATATGATGAGAAGCATATTCCATGTTGTTCATCCTTCACTGAATCACATCTTTTGCTAAAGTTATGGGGGCGGGGGGGGGGGGGACCAGATAACTTTCCTAAAAAACCATAGTTAAGTAAGTGAAATTTTAAACATTAATACTGAAAAGATCAATTTTGTGGTAGGTTTCCAGTGGTTTGTATGGTAAGCTTCCAAAGAGTATATGTACTGTCATATCCCTTCTAGGAGTACAAAAGATCAAGATGACCAGAGAAATGTCAGCATCATCCTTGGAAAAATATACATACATACATACATATAAAAATTCCCCTCTCACCCCTATGGGTGGTATATGTCTTCCTCAATCTCGGGTCCTCTACCAGAGGCCTGGGAGTTTGAGGATTCTGCGCAGTATCTTAGCTGTTCCTAGCACTGCACTCTTCTGGACAGAGAGCTCTGATGTTGTTCCTGGGATCTGTTGCAGCCATTCTCCCAGCTTAGGAGTCACAGCCCCGAGTGCTCCTACCAGCACTGGGACCACTTTGGCCTTTACTTTCCACATCCTCTCCATTTCCTCCGTCAGGCCCTGGTACTTCTCCAGCTTCTCATACTCCTTCTTCCTGATGTTGCTTTCACTTGGCACTGCTACATCTATCACTACTGCTGTCTTCTGGTCCTTGTCTACTACCATGATGTCTGGTTGATTGGCCAGTACCTGCCTGTCTGTCTGGACATGGAAGTCCCACAGGATCTTATCCCTGTTATTCTCCATGATCTTCTGTGGAATCTCCCATCTGGACTTGGGGGGGTCTAGCCCATACACTGTGCAGATGTTCCTGTACACAATGCCAGCTACTTGGTTGTGCCATTCAGTATATGCTGTTCCTGCCTGCATCTTACACCCTGCCACTATGTGTTGGACTGTCTCCAAGGCCTCTTTGCACAATCTGCACCTTGGGTCCTGTCTAGTGTGGTAGACCACTGCTTCTATGGATCTGGTGCTTAGTGCCTGTTCTTGTGCTGCTATGATCAGTGCCTCAGTGCTGTCTTTTAGTCCGGCCCTTTTCAGCCACTGATAGGATTTCCCAATGTCAGCCACCTCAGCTATCTGTCGATGATACATCCCATGCAGGGGCTTGTCTTGCCATGGTATTTCCTCCACTTGAACTTCCTCCCATGTCTGCTGCTGCCTGAGGCATTCCCTCAGCAACTCATCTTTGGGTGCCATCTTACTGATGTACTCCTGGATACTCCAGGTTTCATCTAGGACAGTGGCTTTGACACTCATCAGACCCTGCCCACCCTCTTTGCACTGGTACGATCTCTGGGTGTTGGACTTGGGGTGGAAACCTCCGTACATTGTGAGGAGCTTCTGGGTCTTCACATCGGCAGCCTCCATGTCTTCCTTTTGCCAGCTCACTATACCGACGGGGTATCTGGGGATGACTGGTAGGGCATACAGGTTGATGGCATGGATCTTGTTCTTCCCATTGATCTGGCTCTTCAGGACCTGTCTGATCCTTTGGTGGTACTTGGATGTTGCTGACTTCCTTGCCTCCTCATCATGGCGATTCCCCAAGAAGATCAATAATTAAACTAATTGAATTTTCAGTCCTATGCTAAAAGAATAAATTGGCCTTTGCATGAATTACATGCTCAGTTCCTTTTCTTATCATCAATCACCATCCCAAATGAAGCAAGTAAATTGAAGCTTGCATCAGTGTACAATTATTAAATACTGTCGTTCTGAGCCAATGACTTTAGGAATACTTGAATACATGTACAGCTACAACAAAATGAAAGATGATTATAATTCACTTGTAGGGATGTGTGTGTGTGAATGATATGGGGATATGTGTTTGTATGCATTTAAAAAAGAAAAGAGAAGAAAAAGCCATTGACCTCTTATGCAGCACTTCTGTGAGGGAGCCAAGATCTTTCATTAAGAGAACCTTCATGAAACTTGCACCCTTCAGATAAGGGCTGAAAAATTCTGGGAGTAATGGTCTCAAATTACCTAGAGAATGCCAAGTTGGGGAAGTAAGCATGCTCTTTGAAAAGTTACTGTTTACTTTTTGGGCAGCAGTAGACCAGAAATACTGTTTTGTTTTATTTTGTTTTAGGAGGCAGGCCCATAAAGGAGGCAATGCTGAATCTCACCGAAACTATGAATAGATGAGAAGAAGCAGGAATTTGGATAAAGGGAGGGGTGCTAAGAGAAACCTTTCATCTAATCATAAGAAAGTCTAATTATTACTCCACGTTTATTGCCCATAGCATCCTTGTTGTTACTTGTACATATGGCATTTTTAAATGGCAATCACTAAACAAATTGGAAAAAAAACATGTTGGTGTAACTACTGTACCATTCCTTCTTATTTCCTCCCTTCTCTTCTTTCACTTGTATTGATGATACTGTTGCTCATCTTCTTTTAACTTGGGAGAACATACAAGGCTGTCCATGCCTGTTCTGCATCCCTTATTTTGTACTTGAACTTTGATAGACATTGAATACATCTGTGGCAGCATCATAAACCCACAGTGGTGCCAGTCAAAACCATGTACAGTAGCTGGGCAGAATCAAGATATTTTATTTGTGTTGCTCTAAGGTTTTGGAAAATGTGGAAAAGTCTTGGAGAGTTGATAAATAATCTCAACTCTGTAAGCCAGTATGTTTTTTTCTGAGCAAAAGGAAGTGGTTCCATAATATCAGTTTTTAGTAAAGAAGATCATTCTGGAACTATGGCATTCAGTGCAATTCAGAAAAATAATTTGCTGGAAACTACATATCATAGCAAAATTAGAAAGCATTTTCACAGGTTTGATGATCTCATTTTTGTCTATTTCTGTCTGTTAAAAGCAGACATTGTTAGAAACACAAGTCAGAATTTATGCATAAATACACAAGTAAAGTCTGACCTCATGTTACCTTTGAAAAGAAAAGTAACGTGATAAGGGATTCAAAAGCAATAATGAAATTACTGTATCAGCTTTTAATGTTAATACCCACCCCCAAATTCTCTTTTCATCCATATGTTTAGCTGACATTTTATTTTTAAAAATGTTTGTTGTAATAATTTCCTTCAACCCAGATAAGTTACTTTAATGAAAACTGTCATAAAGATAGGGGCTTTTCCAAGCCTCCTTCCTTTTCATATTCCATGCCATTTGCTACAGAAAACTGATACTTCTGAATGCTTTGTAAAGCTAGTATTGATTGATTTATAATCTCACAGACAGTTATTTTCAGACTGGTGAAGAGTTTCCTCAACAAGTTTAAGTCAGAATTTCAACAGTTGGTACATACATGGATAGAAATGCCACTGATAATAGGCCTGTAAATCAGTTTGGTTAATTACCCTCTTGGAGTGTACTGTAAGGTTTTTTTTTTTTTAAATCTGTTCAATTGTGTCCAGTTCTTGGAGACTGCCTGGAGAAGTCCCTACAGTTTTCTTGGCAAGGTTTTTCAGAAGTGGTTTGCCATTGCCTCCTTCCTAGGGCTGAGAGAGAGTGGCTGGCTAGCCTGATGCCTTACCTACTACACCAAACTGGTTCTAATTTAAGGTTACTTGGCAATAAAGATGTCTGATAAAAACTAATGCAATCCTAGGACCTTACCAAGGTAATTCATATGGAACAGCCTGAATCAGCCACACAAAAGGCAACCTTCTTCACCTCCTATCTTGGCTTGTTGGTCAGACCTTCAGTTCCTGATCAACAACAGTGTCAGTTTGATTTTGCTCTCATACATCTTCTCCCTTCTTCATTCTATTTTAAGGTGGGATTTTCTTCTTGCTTCCACTTTCCCTAGTTGCAGCTGCAGAAGTACCAAATTCCTGCTGTAGTGAATCAACAACTATCTTTATAGAAGCCAGCTTCCTCCTGGCAGCTACTCTGGAGCCACAGCTGTATTTTCACCTTCAAATGTATCACAAAGTCATTAGCTATTTCCTTTTGAGAAAGGTCTAACTTGGAAACTGAATGGATAAATGCCTGCAGTCTTGATCTGTTCTGGTGACAGTCAATAGCTCTTCTCAGGACATTCCAGTGATCCTCCCAATCCTGTCTATCTACTTTATCTTCCACTTTCAAGTTTGTTTGTTTGTTTGTTTGTTTGTTTAATTGATTTACATGGCTGCCAATCTTCTGAATGCAACTCTGGAGGGATATTAAAACATTAAAACAATAAGAAACAATATTAGTAGAATAAAAAAAAATCAACAATAGGATGAACCCAACAAGACAATAGACAGAAACCTTTCAATGGTCCATCTAACCTCCTGACCCCCAGATCCTGGAGTGCATCCAGGGTCAGGGTCAATCTGATTTGGGGTGTATAGTATTCCAGAGGGCAGGTGCTAAGATAGAAAAGGCACACTGCCAAAGTCCCATAAGACTACATTCTTTAATTGAAGGGACCCACAGCATGCCCCTACTGTCGGATCTAGTGGGATGAGTAGATACAATTGGGTAGAGGCAGTCCCAGAGTTAACCCAGCCCTGTGATGTTATAGGTGACATCAGCATCTTAAATTCCGTCTGGAAGCACACTGCGAGCTACTGCAGCTCATGAAGCAGAGGTGCAACATGGGCATATTGAGATGCTGATAACTGCCTGTGTTGCTGCATTTTGGATCAGATGCAGCTTCCAGATGGTCTTCAAGGGCAGCTTCATGTACAACACATTGAGTAATCAATGCAGAGTTTCCTCAACTTTGCCAAACATAGTAGCAATCATCCAGGGTTGAATCACATGTCAAAAATGTGTGAGGTTTTGACTTGGTGATCATTGCTCCAAGGAAGCAGTCTCTTTTTGCTTCAGGGATGATTCACTGGTTCTTTTTGTAGTGTATAGTACCCTTAGTAACTGTCTCCAGATCCATAATTTGAAAGGATGGATCTTCTCTCTCATTCCTCCTCAATATCCACCTTTCATGACCATACATTATTATTGGAAAGAAACACTGCTTTAATTATTCTGATCTTTGTTGTCATAGAATGTACCTTATCTTGCACGACCTTCTCAATGCTTGATGCTATCTTCCTCCCTAGAATGAATATCTTCCCTTCTCTAGCACATTTCATATTTACCTGATTTTGAGCCAAAGAAAACAAAACTATTTATCACTTTGGCATCTTTGCTGTGAAAGCTCATTGTCTGCTGGTTGACAATCTTTCAATAATTAACATTAAGCTGGATTTTTGTGTTTTCCATTTCCATTTTCATAATGAGCCATTCTAAGTGTTCATTATTTTGAAGTGTTCCAGTATTTCCAAAAGTGAATAGTGTTTTGACCTCCAATTTTGATTCTAGGTACCATCATTTCCAATTCTTATAATACTTCAATATAGTTGGCGTGCAGGTGAAATAAATTTGGGTATAATATGCATTCTTATTTCGCTCTCTGTTCTGAACCACTCTGTTCCTCCAAACTCAGTTCTTACTGTAGTTTCTTGTTCATTGTAAGGTTCCTCAGAAGAATAATCAGATGTTCTGTCACCCTCCCCTTCCCCCCTTAGCATAAATACAGTCGACATTCTGGCATGATCTACACAAAGTAAGGCCTTGCTATAATCAAGAAAACAAAGGTAATACTCTTTACATTCTCTTGTTCTCTTCATTATACATGATATGTAAGTTGTTGATCTTGTGTTGCTCTATGTTTTTTCAAACCTGCCTATTTATTTGCACTTCTCTCATCATCCATGGATTTGAAAAAAAATCTTAAAACTTCACTTGTGTTAGGAATTAACGCATGGATTTGGTAATTTTCACATCACCTTGCATCACCTTTCTTTGGCATAGGGATATAGACCAAACTTTTCCAATATCTAGGCCATATAGTCTTGTTACATACTTGCTAGCATAGAGCAGTTAGCATCTCCTTCTCCCGTAGCTTTAAACCAGTGTTGTCCAAACTTGGCCACTTTAAGATGAGTGGACTTCAACTCCCAGAATTCCCCAGCCAGCCATGCTTTAAACAGTTCAGAGTATTGCATTTATGCCTAGTGCTTTCCAATTTGACAGCTGGTCTGTTGTCTAACTTTTTAACTTTCTGGTTGAGCCAGTTCCTGACTATATTCTCTCTCAATAATTGTTTCTGTCATTCTATAGCTCCATTTGTAAAGGGCTTCAGTACAACCTTTCTATTAACCTCGTCTCTATGAGACCTCTTTCGTGATTATCTTGATTAGTCCTACTTAACTGTAAATATTCCTGTGATTTGTCCAATTATTTTTTAAAAAACTCTTATTTTCCTTTTCTTATAGTATTCTATTTGTCAGTGTTCTTGCTTGAGGTACCTTTTTCATCCTTTCTGGCTTTGAATTAAAAGTCAGTGTTTAGTTATTATTCTTCATGCCCAAGGCTTTAATCCTCTCCCTCTCCCTCTCTCTTTCTCTATCTCTTTGTCCATGTATATGCTTTGATACCATGATAGTTTGATCTGAAAGCCACTTTAATCTTTTCCTCTGAAATGTGGGGACTTTGTTTTTCATGTTGGTTTTCACAGCCTCTTTTCTCTCTTTTGTATAGGTTAAATGTACTGAATCTGTTTTTTGTATTGATCTTGTATTCTGACTGCATAATTTCCAGATCATATCTTGGTGGTTCTTCAACTCTGTTGAATTTTTAAAGATTAACACATGCATATCCAATACAAATAATCATAGGTCTGGAAGAATCATGCCTGACGCTTTGGTAACATTTCTCCAATTTCTATTATATAGCTGATTTGATTCTGAAGTTGCCCACCCAATTATATCCTACTGTGGAGTTGCATTTATATTATTTGAAAGAAGTGTTGGAAGATGACAAACAATTCTCTCTGCAAAATTAGCCTATCTCCTGTATTATTGTTCTAACCAGCCCAAGTCTTCCTGTAATTCCAGATTCATGCTTTTCTTCAACTTTTACATTTCAGTCACCCCTTAGTAGTTCAAAGTTCTTTTTAGCTGCTAAACTTATCTTAAGTTGTAATTTGCATCTCAAGTAGAGGCATACATTTATAAACATATTGATGTTCACTAAATAGCCATTAGCTCTGACATAATCCTGACAGTTATTGGGCTGTAGCTGAACACATATTTAGTTATGTCCACATTTAAAGTAGACTAAGTGATATGCAGGCAAAAAAACACACAAATCAAAATCTCTCATAAATATGCTGTCCGATACACAGACCTGGAAACACAGACACACAGAGAAGTCTCATATACAGAGAAGGGACAACAGAGGCAGAGACGGTATTGGCATTAGAGTTTTTGATGGGAAAAAGAATCCGGGGGGATTCAGACATGGCTCCCTTGGCTAGCCATAGCTTTGTTCATCTATACAGTACACCATTTTCTTGACTTTATGGCTTAGTTAAATTAAAAGGAGGAGTGACCTTCTTTTGAATGAACATTCACTAACTAGGACCTGAAGCAGAAAGCTCTTCTAAGCAAAAGGCTCCTTCAATTATTCTTAAGTGCTCATGAGCTTCAGCATTATTCTGAGCACATGACCAACTGCAGCATCTCAGAAGAAGAGGGAGGTAACTTTTATTGGATGCATCCTGCCTGGACAACAGTTGTTACTAAAAGGAGTGTGTTTGATACACTGAAATAAATTGTCCAGTGTTAGGATTATTTACTCTGTACCTGTTGCAAAGCAGAGGTATAGCTGACTCTGAATTCTCTCTCTATATTTTAAAAAACATCACATATCGGTGAGCTTATCTTTCCAGCCAAAGATAAACAAAGCTTTTATCTTGGGTGAAAATAAAAAACTGTCAAAAGAACAGGAGTGAGGAAGGAGAGAGGAGAGAGACAGAGAGAAGCTTTTCCTGGAGATACCACTTTGCAGGTAAAATTTAAGTGACCTAACAGTCTGCAACTGTTCCCATGTCATTTATTTGGCTGCCCTAAACTCTCCAATAAGTGCTTTAAAATGCTGTAATTTTTCCTGTGGGAGTTCTTGCCTCCATGGAAACATAATCCAGCTTGACTTCAGCAGCTTTTTCCACAGTCAGAGAACCTACCCACTTGTCTACTTTACAGTACGTGGCAGCAATTACCTTGAAACAAAGAGTGCTGTGTTTGACGCAGAGATTTGGTCTGTTTTGACTGTGTATCTCTGTCTTGGAGGGGAATTGTCAACTTTCTTGATTGAGCTTGGGGAAATTTAATGAGAATCAAACAATGTTATCATTAGCTATTGGATTGCATCCATCATTCTTTGATTAGTGTGCTACTGAAGAGAATGAATTATAATAGCAGCATAAAATATATAAAAAATGAGCAAAAATAACATTTCAGAAGATCGGCATATACAGTACAAAATGACAATTCAAACTCTGAATAAGAAAGACTTCTATTTGTGAGAGCCTTTCCAATTATGGGCATAGAATTGTATTTATTTTATAAAACAACCATTTAAAACAATAAACAACAATGAGGCCCCAATAAAACTTGCATCCATCCACCAATCACCCTGTGCCAGCTCTGTCAACATCTTGTGGGAAAAGTCAGGTCTTTACTTCTTTCCTGAAGGCCATCCTATCTCCAGGGGGAGGTTGTTTCATAAGGCAGTGCCGTGACAAAGAATGCATGCTTCCAAGGCCCCATCAGGTGATGCTGCTTTATTGAGGGGACCTGAAACATGCCCACCCTGGAGGCAAATCCTGTAAGATGGGTAGAAACCATCAGGGATAGGCAAGCAGGGATTTAAATGTGACAACCAGCTCCTTGAGTTGCACCCAGAAGCCCACTGGAAGCCAGTGCAGCTGACACAGTAGTAGTACTACATGGGCTGCTGAGGTGTGCCCACTACCTCCCATGTTGCTGCATTCTGAATCAGCTGCAGCTTCCCAATTGGACTATTATTCAAGGGCAATTCCACATAGAGTGCATTGCAACAGTCCAATTGGGACGTGATTAAGGCAGAAGTGACCTTGAGCAATGCCCCCCTATCTAGGAAAGGGTGCAACTGACATACAAGAAGTATTTGTGCAAAGGCTGTCCTGGCCATGGCTTCCACTTGCTCTTTAAGCAGGAACCGTGCATCCAGGAGAACCCCCAGATTGTGCACCAGCTTTGACCGAGGAAGTACTACCCCAGCCAGAGGTAAAGATGGCAAATCACTAGATATGGGGGACCCTAAAACCCACAGCCACTCAATCTTGTCAGGGTTGAGCTGAGGCTGCTTCTTCCCCATCTGGGCCTGTATAGCCCCCAGCCACTGGGAAAGGACCTTGATGGCATTACTTGATCAGCCTGAGGCAGGAATGTACAGCTGAGGAACATCAACATAATAATGGTATTTAACTCAGTGCTGATGGATTGTCTCACCCAGTGGTTTCATGTAGTGTTAAATAGGAGTGGGAAGAGAGTTGAGCCCTTCCACCCTGCCCAACTAGAACCAGCCTTGGAGGAAGGAGAAGAACCACTGAAGAACAGTTCCTCTCACACCCAATCCCTCAACTGGCTCAGAAAAATACCATGATTGATGGTATTGAAAGCTGCTGAGAAATCAAGTATGCAATGGTATGTGGGAATGACCTTGGGAGACAGGAGGAAGAACTGGAGAGTAGGCAATGGTTAGATAAGAGGAAGCTGAGCCCACAGAAGGAATGGGGGCATGGCAAATGTCTCAGAAGGGACCCTCCCTAGTTTCTGGGGCTATGGGGGGGGGGGGAGAAAAGTACTTTCAGACTTGCAAGATTCTGTTAATGTAACCTAACAATAAAGATAGAGCTTGTACTCCTGGTTGTGCTTCTTGTCTGGACTACCTTGCAAGGCTGACAAAGTAGGGCTAGGATGGATGCACCATCCTTATCCTGGGTCCACCAGAGATCATCCACATATAAGATCAATGCCATTTTGATTCTACATCCTGACCAGAAACCTGATTGTAATGGGTCCAGATAACCCACTTCCTCCAGAGCCTTACTACCTTCTCAACAGCTTTCCCCAACGATGGAAGCTTGGAGACTGGACAAAAGTTGTTCAGAATTCTGAAATTACACATTGTAGACATTTTTAAATGTATAAAATATTGGGAATGTACAACACGGCAAGTAATACAGAACAGTCGGATTTGGTAATTACTTATGAGAATCATCTGCACAGTTCAGCCCTTTTTAAACTTGCGTCCTATTTTTCCTGATCAAGGTTCTTAAAATATTCACCATAATAAAGTCATACAGCCTTTACTTATGACTGAATAGCAGATGCATGTGTGGTAGCTATGTCTCAGTATCCAGTTCTTAGCTGAATAAGGAAGCTGTCATCTTTGGAAAGAATTATGTATCTGAAGTGATATAAACATTTTCTGAATCTGTCCTTGTCAAGTGATGAAATCAGTCTTAGATGCACTTCCATTAGAAAAAGAGATAGCATCTTCTTAGCCCTCAAAATGAACTAGCAATTTTAAAGTTCCTCTCACTTTACATTTTTATTGACTGGGATCTAACAAAATCCTTTTTGGGCATGTAAAATGCTTCCATGGGTCATATGAGAAAGTTAGCTCACACTTCTTTTCAACAACAACATGAAATGCTGCTCAGGAACCCCATTATATCATGAGTTGCTGCTCAAAAGAGTTTTTAGGGACTGTGAGAAAGTCCTGCCAGGAGGGGAAAAAAATCTATGCACACAGAGAATACCAAGCATAAGACTTTGGATTCCAGTCCTTATGTCCCCCACGCTACAATAATCTTGTCAGGTAGCCCTCCTGTTTATTTCCAGTTTAGTTTGAGGATTATTTCATGGACTACAAGAAATCTAAGTGAGAGAGTAAAGATGATGCAATTTATTTATTTATTTTTGCAGAATAACAGATAACTGTACAATATTTTGCATTCAGTATCCCAAAAGTGCTTTGGAGCATGCAGGAAGCTGAATGTAGTAGGTATCTGCAAAAGCTTAGAACACTTGCATCTTTGGTCAAAGACATGTGCTACATCCATGATCTGAAACATCTTTTGGAGATCAGATCTGAAACACTGTACTACCCAGTGCATATAAATCTGTGATCAGTATTCCCAACTTCATCTGACAGATCTTTCCAGTTGATTCAAACAAGAAGATATTTCATTACAGGCCAAATTTAAATCAATACTGGGGGGGGGGGGGGGGGAGGGTGATTGGGGGCAAATGCCAAATGTTTAGACATATAGCCAAAAATACTAAGATTATAGTATAATACCAACTAAAATCCAAAAGACACAAAAGAATAGAAAGAGCATTGTTGTTTTTTAACTTTGGTGTTGGAGAAGACCCCTGGGAATACCATGGATAGCCAAGAAAACAAGCAAATGGATCATCAAACAAATCAATCCAGAATCTGCACTTGAAGCACCAGGCTGAAATGATCACATTATGCAAAAAGCTAGCTCTCTGGAGAAGTCTACAATCCTGGCAAAGGCAGAAGGAAAGAGAAGAGGAGGGTGACTGGCAGCAAGATAGATAGACTCAATTACAGTTGCAATGGGTGCACTGTTGGACAATCTGAAAATCTATGTGGTCACTAAGGGTTGACACTGACTTGATGGTACATAATCAAATCAAAATCCCAAAATGTTCCTCATAAGTAAGTATTAAAAGAGGAATTGATTGCCATGTAAAATTAATATGTTTAGGATTGAGTTGCTAGTTGGTTTATGTATTGAGGATAAGCAGCTGATCTAGAGCAAACAGTGTTAGGTTGCTTCCAGTGTTCCACTGACTGAAGGGCATCCACTATCAGCGCAGATTTTTCCACCTCCTCTGTGCTCTCCCTCAATACACCCTATCCAAATCCATTGTGAATGGTTGAGTACCGTCTGGACCAGATGAACAAGAGAAGGAAAGAGGAGGCAACTGTCTTATATAAGGAGACATCTGTTCATGTAATATGGGATGTAGCCTTTTTTGCAGGGGTGTCCACATCATTTTTTGTGACCACATCATTGAACTCTTGCTCCTTTTATCCATGAAAAAGGGGTGGAGCTTCAACTGCATGGCCATAGCTACCGTTCTGGTAGATTTGATTCTACTGACAGAAGGGCCTGCCGTGTGTGTGTGTGTGTGTGTGTGTGTGTTTCCATTAAAATTTCAGTGTCTTTCTTATACTTACAAACTATGAAATATAAATCAGTCTTCATTTCATTTCCCCATTTTTTTCTCCAGCCTTTGGTAGCTAATAAATTATTATGGTCAATTCCTTGTCATTTTATCAGTATGAATGGTCTGAAATTGAAGAGCTCTTGAAATCTTTGCTATATCTGTGCTTTGTTATATATAATAATGAAACTATTTTAACAATTTCTGATTCACATATTATGCTCTTTATATTGAAATGAACTTGTATTCACAAAGCACAGAGGCCTATCGCATCAATCTAATTACATCTGTCTGGAGACAAATTCTGTTGGGTTTTATAATGTATTTGCTTTGAAGTAAGATCATTTTGGATTGTTTGTTATAATTAAAAAAATTGCAGATTTTATAAGCATACTTTTTTTCTCTCTCCAGATGCATAACTTGACATTTCTCCCTGTTAAATTTCATCAAGTACATTTCAACTGTTTAGGTCTGTCTAGATCTTTTTGAATATTCTTTTTTTCTTCTCAGATATTAGCCATTCTTAGTTTCCTGTCACTGGAAAATGTAATAATCATCCCTTCAATCCCTTCTTCCAGGTAATTAATAAAAATGTTGAACAAGGCCCAGGACAGAGCTCTGTGGAACTTCGCTCAATATTATCAAATGATGTGGAGCCATCTATGAGTATTCTCTGGATGCAGTTGTTCAGTCAGTTGTGAATCCATCTAATAATTGTATCATCTAGCCCACTTTATACAATTCTACATGATAGATTTTGTTGAATGCTTTGCTGAGGTCAAGTTACACTATGTTCACAGCATTTCCCCAATCTGTTAAGCTAGTAACTTTGTCAAAAATAGAGATCAGGTTAGTCTAGCATGACCTGTTTGTGACAAATCCATTCTTGGTAATTGTTGCATTTCTATCCAGTTCACAAATATGCTATTTAATAATCTGCTTGAGGATGTTTCCCAGCATAGACATCAAGCTGCCAGGTCTGTAATTAAGTCATTTGTTTCTCTTCTGACTTAACAGAAGACATAAAATAAAAGTTGAGACATTCTGTTTTCTCACCATTACTCATACCAACCCACTTCCTTACTCCTCACCACAGACCTATAGTCTCTTTGTCTTTCTTATTGTTTCTGACAAATCTGAAAAAAGCCCCCCCCCCCCCCAATTTGTCATTTGTAGGGTATTCCTCACAAATCTCCATTCATTCTGGATTTTTGCCTTTCGAGCACAATCCCTACAGTTTCTGGTGACCATCTTGTATTCTCCTTTGATTATACAACCCTCCTTCCAGTTCCTATACATGCCCTTTTTTCTTTTTAATTGTTTAAGAAAGCCATTAAGGGGTGTGTGTGCATTTTCTCTTCAGGAGGAAGAGAAATCTCAAGGCTTGAAGCTGCCTGGTAAAGGCCATATACTGTATATTTTATCTGCTACAGTAACTTCCTTAGCTGCTTGAGAATTTATTTCTATTCCCTTTTATTATTTTATTTGTAATGTAAAATGGACAGCTGGTCTTTGACCGTATATGAAGTTTACATTACTTACCTCCTTTTTCTTTTCTGTCCTGTCCTGTCCTGTTCTGTAGCGGCCATATAGGCCACAATAGCCTTACATGGCATGGGACCAGGTTACCTAAGGGACCGCCTCTCCCCTATGACTTCAACCCGTCTCACCCGGTCACACAGAGAGGGCATGCTTCTGACCCCCTCAGTAAAAGAACTCCATCTAGCAAGGTCCAGAAGGCGGGCCTTCTCTGTGGTAGCCCCTGGTCTTTGGAACATTCTGCCCCCGGAGCTGCGATTGGCCCCCTCACTCCCGGCCTTCCAAAGGACCTTGAAGACCTGGTTCTGCCACTTGGCCTGGGGTAGGGAGGGAACATCGCAAGCAGGGAGATGGCTAGCCCCATCATGGCCGGCTGTCCCCGCCCTGATTTTCCATCTTCTTGGATTTTTTGTTTCTAGTATTGTTTTAATTGTATATATGGTATGAATTTTATATATATTTATAGTTTTAATCTCTTTGTAACCCACCCAGAGTCCCCTATTGTAGGGGAGATGGGCGGGAGAGAAATCCAATAAATAAATAAATAAATAAATAAATAAATAAATAAATAGGTCTGAAATAAATGCAATCTCAAACTAAAGCAATAGGCATTTTCATTAACTATGGATTATTAGCCTAAATTGTAATTCTCCAGTAACGTATTCTTGAAACCCATGCTTAGTGCTTTTAAGAAATGGATAACAAAGATGGAACATTTAAAATGCTAACAGCACAATAATCCCAGCATTAGGAAACAATGGAAAAAATACATTCCACAACCCATCTCCAGCCTAATGTTATTCAGATCTGTTGATCATTCATTTCCCAGGTTACTGAACTACCATAAGCATTAACCTTTCTGGCTGGGAATGATAGGTATTACAATCCCGATCCAGATGAGTGCCAGACTGAGAAGTCTACAATAAGTTATTCTAATCAAAATGTCCCAGATCAGACAATGGCAAGTATTCTGGAAGTGATCACACTTGGTAGGGCGTAGAGTATCTGCCAACAAGTCCTCTCGGTGCAACCTCAGCATGCAGACTTGGTACATAGATATTTACATTATGGTTAGACAGGACCAGAAGTCAGAAAACATGCTTGAAGAAGACCCTTTCTATATTGTTGATAAGAAAGCTGCACAGACATACCCATGAAGTTCCCAGGAGCTGAACTTGGACTAATCTTTGACTAGAGTCACCAATATAGTCCCTGGAGACATCCATGTACTCTTGGACATCTGCCCCATCTATCTTTTTATATTTTCTGAAAAAGACTACTTTAATTTTTGTTTAAATTGGAAAGCTGGAATGCCTCAAAGCAAGTCACATTTCCAGCATCTTCTTTTGCAAGATGTTGCTAAACTGGGGGGGGCAAAAAATACCTGCAAGGAATCATCTTAATTAGGAAAATTAGGCAAAGGGGAATTTTTTTTCCCAAAATGTCATATTCCCAACCTGAATTTCTCTTGGCTAAATAAACATATGGTCACTATATATCTTCTACTTTGGTTGTAAGAATTTAGTTCACTGACATGTTTGATAATCTGTTAGAAATTAATGTCGATCTGTTGATTGAGAATGTACGTTAAAAAAAAATTAATACTTTTTAAAAATTAGGATAAAGAGTGTTGTCTGATAACTGGGAAAGAACTACTATGTAGCACATCATGCAAAAATGATAATTTTTGTATCTGTATTATATAACTTTGATTAAAGTAATAGAAACTAGATACTCAGGATATATTACATATAACTTGAACATCTAAAAATAGCTAACAATATATAACTAAACAATTAGTTGTAATATAATTAAATATTTGGATTTATATTCTTTTTATATGATGAAAAGTAGTGCATTTATTGCTAGATACAATTTATTACATTTAAAGCTCTGAGAGTAAAATTATCCATGGCTTCTCTAGGTGGTATTATCACTTCCCTGAAAGCTGCAGGTTCAGAATGTACTGTTCCTATTCCATTGCTAAATTTTTCAATGCTTATTATCTTAACAAAAACTGCTGCATTGTTTCTTTTTAATAACAACTAGTAATAAGAATTTTCTTCCACTTCTTTGATGTCTTGCATGAAAAGTAATACTTAGTTTAATATACTTTGCATTGTCATATCCCAGCAAAATTTGAAGTATAGATGTTGATTCATTGTAGGTGTTTCTTTCACTTTACATACGATGTGGTTTCTGTGTAGGAAATTAGAATATTTTACAACTGGATAACAAGTGTGTAATATATTATCAATAAATGTTGATAGTAAAGATTAACATGAAGTGCTATAATGATCTGTAAGACCACAGTGCATAATGGACTTAAATCCAAGCTAAGAGAAAATGTTCTTTCACTTATAGATATTGCTATGAATATTGCAAGGTTTTTTTTTCAGCAGTATCCATTTCTTCATGGATTCTAAAGTTAAATAAAATGTGAAAGGTGAATAGTAGTTATAATAACAAATAACGTTTTCTCATATACTCTTGAGTTTGTTACTTTTTACAGAATGTTCATTTAATTTAAATGAGACAATGATATCTTGTTTAATTGCTTTAATCGTTTGAAATTACTAAGAACTTATGGAAATATTTAAAAATTAGATCTAATTAACTCTCCATTCCACCATGACAATATCTATGATTGGGTACAGTACCTTATATTTAAAATGTACTCTACAGAAAACATATAACCAGATACTCGTAGACATATATGAATAACAGAATAATGCCCTTTGTATGAGAAGTCCCTTTCCGTTTCGTAGTTCCTGTCTGCTTTATCACTTGGCAAGGCACATTTACCATGTATCATTTATCTACAAGAAAACCTATTACGTTACCTATTATGTTGTTCACTATTATAATAGCAAAGCAATAGATGCTCCTACATTGTGCTGTTTTCTTTGTTTGTCATCTTATTGTTGGGATTAATGGAAAACGTATCTGATGCCAAAAGCAATTAATATTGGTTTGGGGTTTTGTTTGCTATTTGTACTGATAGATTTTTTTAATAATGTAAATTTTTTATATGTGACTGTTATATGTATATACCTATTTTCTATACATATGCTTGCTAGTGTCTTTGGTTGTCACAGCATACTTAAACCTAAGTACGGATATGCACACTCAGTCTAAATGAAAATCTGCAAAGATTAGGATTTTGTAACGTGGCCTGAATGCCTATTTCATGTGTCATCCCAATAGGGCAATTTCCCATTTTCATTCAGAATACTTAGTGTCATAACAGGCTTGCTGAAAGATCCACCCAGGACTTAGGAGGGCTGGAGACCAGAGATCAGGCCCTGCGGTGTGGAACATACCAAGTTTCAGGCCTAGCCCAAGGAACCCCAAGAGACAATGCAAAATCAGTTCAGCTATGTTTACTAGCTACAACCTCTAGCAAGAATCTTCCCAGACTGAAACCCCATCTCCTAAGTCAGCCAGCCACAACAGTGTGAATTCCTCAGGGAGGTGCCAGTCTCATCCTCTTGTAGTTCCCACGCTCTTGGGGCGAGTTAAGAAAATGCTTATCTCCCTGAGCCTGGCCTTCATAATTCCATTCCATCACATCATGGGGCATACTGTACCTGGAGATAGCTCTCTAACACTTTCAGTGGACCTGTGGATGAAGATTTTGAGCAGTTATGCCATTGTATTTTCTTATAGATGTGGGGCCAATCTGACTGTCATCTTGGTCACCCTATTGATCGCCAGGATTAATTCAACTGATCTAGCTGGCTAGGTAGATGTCTCCTTCCTCCCTCAACACTCCATGAGTGTCCCTCTTAAAGTTGCACATGCAGTAGAAGAGAAGGACCATCTCAGGTAGAAGGTGTCAAGGTCAAGGGTATACAATAGCTATCTTCCCCTGCTAGAAATTCCATGTCATTTTATTTTCTTATGTAACATTATAGTTTGGTTTCAATTGCTGTTACTCATATACCTCCCAGAGTCTGGATCTGATCGACTGATGTGGTTTATAAATACTGTAAATAAATAATATAATTATTTTTTCAGTAGCGTAACACCCCACTTTCCTATTAAGCATTCACTCTAAACCACATATTTATTTTAAAATGCTAAAGGGTAATAAAACCCAGCGAGTGAGAGAATGTAACTTAACTCACAAGAATCCTGATAGTTTAAATTATACTTTTCCACTCACATAAATTTGCATTTCCATATTACAATTTATTTTGAAATTATATTTGTGTCAGTGTAAATATATATGAATATTTCCCTACTTTTTTTAAAAAATGCCCCTTGACATTGGCTATCAAATACTAAATACCCTGCTTTCAGGAAAGAAGCTTGAGAGGATGGTTTCTATGAGGTCGTGGATGGTCTTGCAGAACACTGATTATTTCAACCATTTTCAGTCTGGATTCAAGCCTGGTTTAGGGGCAGAAATAGCTATGGTCACCCTGATAGATGATCTCCTCTAGAAGGAGACAGAGGAAAAGGAATTCTGCTAATCCTGCTTGATCAGAATGCTCCTGGTCCATCTTTGTGAGTTACAGGTTTGGGGAGGGATCTATGCTACCAAGGTTTAGCTCCTATTGATAGGAAAGGTCTCTCAGTATTAAACTGTTTTAATTTACCTTTTGTATTTTAATTATTGAGCTGAAGGTACTAGTCTGAAGAAAATAGTTTCAAGATCATGATGAGAACTAATATACAAATATAGTAAAAGATAATAACAACAACAAAATCCAGCTATTATTTCTGATAACAGTAATTATCTGAATAGTTGTAAAGAAACTGGAGTGCAACCGGAGACTAATTTTAACATGTTTGGTATTTCTTAATAACACTGTTGAGAGTAGTGCTATTTAGTGAATAGTGAACTTTTTGTAAAATCAGAGTGAATGGTGATAAAATGGATGGAAGGATAAAGAGGAAGAAAACAATTGTTCTCTTTCTCAGCTTGTATGAAATTTGGAGGAGGAAGAAGGTTGTGTATCCCAGTATGAGAACTCAGGACTGCCCCAGTTTGGTCTTAGGCTAGGTGCTTCTGGGAGGCTGTTCTTTCAGTGCACATGGCCTTCATTATAGATTTTTTTCCCTCGATATCTTGTTATCTTTTAAATTTCTACTTAATGGCAGTCTCATTGCTGAGTGTATTATTCCTTCAGCGGGAGCTTGGGAGGGGGACAGGAGGACGCTGAGCCTGTAGAACTTCCCGCTTAGCCTTGACAGTGCTGTAGTTGGAAAGGTAAATGCTGTTCTTCAAAATGAGAGATAAGCTTTCAAAATCCTCTCCAGGCAGTTTCTCCACCACCACTATTTCCATGACCTTTGTATCCCCTAAAGCTGTTCTTCATTTCTTCCTTTCAGTTGGTGATTTGGAAAGAGATGCAGAGGAGAAAACATTTGAAAAGAGAAGATGCAGAGGAGTCTTTCTAAATCTAGGGTCAGCTATCAGATAGCAAGGAATTTATCAGGTTATTTAGGCTGCTATGTGCTGGGCCGCAGAGGAAGAATGGTATCATAATAATTGGAAGTTCTGTCCATGAGGGAAAATGCTCTCTGAAACAATATTTCTCAACCTTGGCAATTTTAAGAGACGTGGACTTGAACTCCCAGAATTCCCTAGCCAGTTGAAGTCCACACTTCTTAAAGTTGCCAAGGTTGAGAAACACTGCTCTAAAATATCACAAGAGAAAAAATGTATTCAAGTTTTTTGCTTGTGATCTACAGTATATCATGTACAGATCATCTGCCATGTCCTGTGCTAATTATCCATGAAAGATTTTAATGGTATGAACGATAAATTGCCAAGTGAAATAGCTAAGTGTCAGCAAACCTTTAAGTAACCAATTGTTTGTTGGTAATTGCTGACTGGAAGATTTCTGTTCGAGATATATTATGGTTCCTTTTATGAAAACATTTGTGTAGATAATTCAAATAATTACTAAAATGTAATCAATTTGTTTGACTGATTCTTAATGATTTCGCTCCATTGCCCATACTTCTCTCCCCCATTTCCACTTCAAAAATGCCCAGGCTTTCCTGCAAGAATAGAGGGTCCACAAATAACTATATTTCATGTAAAAGTTTACCCAGACTGTATTTGTTCTTCCTTGCCTCCTTCTTATATATCTTCTCTAGTATTTCTTTGACCTTCTAATCCATGTCTTCATTTGTGAGCACATTGTTCATTCTCTTCCCCTTTCATTTCTCATTCTGCTTTAGTATGGGGTCACCTCCTTTCTTAATGATCTTGGCTTTTAGGTTACTCATGAGCTGGAAGTGGCAATACCCAGCTGTTAGTGAACAGAGGCGACAGCGTTACAAGGTTGTGGTTTCTTCTAAGGTAGCTTACTTCCCCTAGGCTGTGGTGGGGAACATGATCCCATCTCCAGTGATACAATAATATTTATTTATTTATCAAATTTGTCACTGCCCATCTCATTGAAATGACTCTTTATCTGCTAGTCAACCTGGCTTCAGCATGTAGAATGAAAAGAGGCATTCTCTTGTTCTGATAGGGTCAGCATAGAACTGGCTTTTTCTGTTGATGTACTGGATTTTGAGAGATGCATAAGACAGATGCATAGTCTTTAGTTTTAATGCTAGGCACTACTGGGCATTAGCATCCATAGCTAGGCATGGTGATCCCAAAATAATGAAATGTGCTTTGTGATGTCATGACATGAGTGCCATCTTTTTGAACTTGCATGAGATGTCACATGCTTCCTTTTAACCATGGGGTGGATCTCTTATTTCTAGTTGCAATCATAACCTATAATAAAATTTTAATAATGTCACAAAATATTTTTCAGTTCTAAGGCATATATGGTAAGGAATTATCTATGCTAAATAGAAGAATACCATTACTTGACAATTTAAATTCTAGTTGAATTGAGTTATGGAAAAACTTGAGAGTTTTATTTACAGGAGTAAAATTATAGTAAGGATAATCATTTGCTTTTCTTTTCAGAGAAGAACCTAGCTTCTGAGTTTATTTATTTTTTTTAAGAAAAGATTCCCTTAACTCCTGTTAAATATTAGGAAATCTCAGTAATCTTAAAATCAGTTGTATTTCCAATGGTTGAAATCAAATAAATTAAATTTATAATATCTACATTGACATACATGCAATTATTTCAATAAGATACTTTAAGAATTGACAACATTCTCTAAAAGCGTTTGAACTAACCCTGTAATTTTTCCAAAAACTTATAAACTTTTCAAAAATTTTTTTGGGAATAATATAACATCCTACAGGATTAGTGTTGTTCATGAATGCTCCTTCCACCTATTATTTAGGACTATATTTCATAGGGGAAAACATGTAAGCCATGTTATTTGTGCCATGTTGTAAGTCCTGTCATGTGCATCATGATGCTCCACCTTTCATCCACTGTAGATGCCTGTGAACACCTCTACTCAAGATCCTCTACTTTAACTCAATTCTAGTTGACTTGAGTTATGGGAAAACTTGAGAGTTTTATTTACCGAAGTTAAATTATAGTAAGGAGAATCATTCACTTTTCTTTTCAGAGAAGAACCTAGTTGCTGAGTTTTCTGAAATCATTTTATTTTATTTTTTTAATGAAAAAAATTCCTTAACTGGTGAGCTGCTCCAGCCAGAGTAAGCAACATTGATTAGATGGAAAATAGTCAGATCTTGCAAAGACAAATGGACCAGTTACGTAGATGAGTTAATATGCTGAATCCACAGAAGGTAATATCCACATAGCAACAAAAAGCTAGCAGAGCTGAAGGGACTGCATAAAACATCTCTTTGTAGTCCCAAAAAACCTGTTATGAAACCAGGTCAACTATATAAAGCTCCCTCCCTCAATAGAATTCAAGCACTTTGTGATAATTAAAAGGTGCCAAAGCTATTTGTGCATATTTCAAGGGGAGGGGAAGATCTGTGATAAATAGCCATTTTATCACAGATCAAAAGCCATTTTATTCTCTTGCTTTTCTTTAAACAGTTTGTGCTGTTATTATTGGCACCCAACTGACACAATTACTGAAATACTATTATGTATTGCACTTTGTGGAAATTATAAAAGGCTCACTTTTTCATGAGAAAACTTTGCTCCTTTGAGAACAGGATACACAGACCACACTCCAGTCAAAAATTCCAATCCTGTTTTTCTGGAAGGAAGCACAAGAAGTTAAAGATCTGCACTTAATTGCACGCGTATTCATGATTTTATCACAAAGATATAAGCCTGGAGCAGGGCTTAGTAACAATATTAGAATATTCAGAAATTTTTGCAAATGTAGTGCCATGGACTTTTGAGGCCATTACGCAATCTACTTGTAAAAATAAGAAACCTGTATGCTTTACTAAAATAAAATGCATCAGCATTAGGGAGAACAATGGTATCAATATATTGCAAAACACAAGACATTAGCTAACCGGAAAGAGGATTCCCATGAAAACTATATTTTCTTGGGAGAAAAAAAGTGGTTTGTTTACTTATTTTCAAGAGTTTTGAGTGCGCTGAATGTTAGAAACATAAAACGTAAT
Organism: Liasis olivaceus; assembly: GCA_030867105.1. Lineage (NCBI taxonomy): Eukaryota > Metazoa > Chordata > Lepidosauria > Squamata > Pythonidae > Liasis > Liasis olivaceus. Next base: position 59,066,576 of record CM061349.1, read on the forward strand.
GTAAAACTGAAACAATTTTAAATTGTCACAGAGTAAAGCTATTGCAGATTCTTTACAAACCACAGACAAGAAGTTTTTTTCCCCCTCCCTTTGTCACAGGACAGGACTTACTACACAAAAATAAATATTTGTTTCTGAAATGAAGTGGATATATTTATTTAGTTCCAAGCTTATGTGGCTATGTTTTGCTTCTACATACTTTGTGTTTCTGATCCCTTGTTTATCTCATACCTATATTGAAATTTCTATATGTTTCTTATTTAAATGTTTTTTCTGTATCTGTCTCTTATTTCTACAATATGCATGTGTGCCTTTGGCCTGCATTTCTTGACAAGATTTTCAGAAGTGGTTTGCCACTGCCTCCTTCCTAGGGCTGAGAGAGAGTGACTGGCCCAAGGTCACCCAGCTGGCTTTGTCCCCAAGGCAGGTCTAGAACGCACGATCTCCCGGTTTCTAGCCTGATGCCTTAACCACTACACCAAACTGGCTCTCTTCTACAGTATATAGCCATTTCTATATCTTATTTTATAAGGTTACTTTTATCTACTTCTCTCCTTCCTGACTTGCCTGCAACTGCTGAGAGTTATCAGGCTGTCATCCTTGACCCTGATCAGTCTTCCTCCCTTTTTACAGTACAAAGTAATTAAAGTCTGTTGTCTCTATCTGGAGTCCTAGCCACCTTTCAGCCACTCAGGAATTGGCTCTCCTGGTTGCTCGCTGGCATCTTCTGGGACTTGAGGCCAGACCACTATTTCTTCTGGCCTAAGCTGCCTCTGGGACTAAGTCTCTTGATGTAGAGAGTAAGGAAGATGACCTTGATGGAGATGGGCCAGACGCATTACCAAAGCAGTGAGAGGAAAAACATATCTTAAGTCCAAAACAAGCAGAAAGTATGCAGAAGCGGTTCAGACAGACACCTCCCTAATTCCCATGGGTATAAGAAGGGGAGGAAGTACAGCATAATCAGACTTGTGAGATTCTGTTATTATAGCCACTCTCAATACAAACAGCCTTAGCTTCCTGTAGAGCTGATTGGTCTACCTGGTGGGGCTGACACTTGTTGAGAAGACAGATTGTTACCAGCAATGGCTGGATGCTGACATTGTGGCTGGTGGTAGGTTCTCATGATGGCTTGGCCATCGTTCTTGTTTTTGTTTCTGGGCTCAGACACTATTTCCTTAAGCTGGCCCCTTAAATTGGTCATTTCTGCTGCCTTCATTCGTGAAATGATTTTTCTATTTTGGTGCCTTTGGCCACTTCCTGCATATTGACTTATTTGTGCTGAATCCCACTAGCTCCCTCCAGTGTGGATCTTTTTTGATGCACATTAGAACTACCATTCTTTTCTCCTTCTAGCACACTGATGCTAGGTCCAGAAAGCTTTTTATTTGTTAAGATAGCTGGAGTGTGCGCATGACCCAGCTACTTCAGCTAAATTACATTTCCGGATGGAAAGGAAGAAAGCAATCCTTCAGAGGAAAAAAAAAAAAGGTAAAACTCACCCTCGGAGTACAGCAGCAGTCCATTTTTTTTAAATTTAATTGGCAGACTCAAGGGCCTAGGAGAATAAAAAGATCTTCACCTGGTGGCATCCTGGTGAGACTAGAGGACATTTTGTTATTGGGAAGCCCCATCAAAAAGCCATTTTTTCCCCCTAATTACTACCTACCTTGCCTTCCTTTATGGGCACTGAGAAGAAGGATTTTGAAGATGACCATAATATCTAGATCGAGGTTGGACAGCCTATGGCCCCAAAGCTTCACGAATCCTGTGCCCTCTTTCTGTGGCTCTCAAAGTCTCTTGTTACCATAATTAGTAACACTGATTGATTTCTGCCATTTTAACTTGAAAAATCCAGGACAAATATAACATAAGCTTTCAAATTGGGATATCACACTTAAAAAAGGAGGTCCCCAGCCCACCTAAATGTGTGATAAGATCCTACAGACCCTAAAAATTGTAAGTGTAGTTATTGGCCTTGGTAGATATGGGAGGAAATTTTCCATCCGATACTCACCCTAACAGATGTTTTTGTTTTTATATTATGACAAATCTTTATTTCTGCTTTTTATTACTATTTAAATATAATTCATACTACTACTCCGAGTTTTTGAGTTTTTTAAAATAATATATATAAATAACCCTAAATGAGCAGAGTAAATGACCTCAACTGAATCGTACGTTTTCTGAAAATGATGCTTAGTTATATTGTTAAACAATTCTCTTGACTTGTAATTTGGATTTCATATATTTTCTGGGCTCTTCTTCTGTGGTACTTGAACACACAGCATGCATTGAGTTACCCTTGGTCAATTCCCTTTTTTAACATTGCGGAACCCAAGGATATATGGGTCACAGAACTTTATATGATGTTAGCCTAATGCCAAAGAGTGTGAAATTGGTCTGGAGCTAAGCCATTTATCATCCACAGGAAGAGAAACAGCATGTCATCTGGAATGAAAAATAATTCTGACTAGTTCATTTAATCCTGTCCTTCTCTTGGATTCTATATAATTGATCCTGCCATCCTCAAACTATATTCCAGAGCAAGCTGTGGAAGCTTTTAGAGAAAGGAAATGTTTTTGTCTTTTCCTCCTGGATTTGTGGAATTTGTTTATTTACTCTCCTTTGTTTCTAAAAATGTGTTAAGAAACATAAGCTAGGTCCTACATTTCTAGTTTCCACATCAAAATGGCAGAAAATCATGGCAACTGTGCTAAAAAGTTGTACAGAAATGGTGTTGGGAAGTTGCAACTGGTCCTGCTGCTTAGAAAACCAGTCAGGGCTTTAAATGTTGCAATAGTTGGCATTGCAAGGACACTAGCTGCACTCCTTGTGCCACAGGCAGTAGAGAGGTAGATTCTAGGAAGGGAAAGGCTGAACCCTGACACAGCTGCAAGGTTGATGAACAAATAAGCAAAAAGCTGCAGCTGAGATCACACTGGGTTCTGGGGGTGTGTCCACTCCACAGAATGAAACACTTCAATGTTTGAAGGATGGGGAGGCCATCTTGGATGTTTTACTGATTAAGCAGGAAAGAAAAAAGAAATTTCACAGAAGAAAGGTGGTCATGGCTGAGTTATAGAGAAAGTCTGCTCACATGGACACCTCTCTGGCACACCTGAGCAAGTGGCCACCAACCTTAGAGCTGTTGTTTCAAGAATTCATTGTCAAACTGAAAATAGGCCCTGTTCTTCCATTCTTTGACTTTACAGTTTATTGCGTTTATTGGTAGAATGCTGTGTGGGTAGAAGTTGTTGGTAGAGTTTTCAATCTTCCTTTATTTCTATTTTTTTCTACTGCTAGGTTAGCAAAATACCAGCAGTGGTAATCTTATCCTTCCTGCTCTAATACACTCCAGAGCTAACACCCTCCCAAGCTCTTGGTGAGACAATGGCTTGCAGCTCTTGGTAGAAATAATTATGGGTTGCTCTTCTCTCATCCAATATCCTCAAGAACTGTTGGACTGAGAAATCAATAGGCATCCAATATAACTGGTACGGAATAATAAACTATGTTCAAAAGTCCAACAAGCATTATGTATGAAGCACCAATTGAAACATCTGAAGGGCAGTTCCACATAAAGTGCATTACAGGACTGCTGTCTGGATATATTAATGTGTAGGGCATTGAGAAAAGACCCGCGTAGGGACAGCTGTAATTGGCAAACACACCAAAACTGGTTAAAGCACCTGCTGCCACTGATGAAACTTGCACAAGCCTCCACTGTGCATATTTGACAGAAGAATTACATATCACACTTCTATTATTACTGTTTTTAATAGACTAACATGCCATTCCTTTCATCCTGGTTAGATGAGAAAACTGACACATAAGAGAGCTGACTGGAAAGATTACAGTACTCTTCCCCCATCTTGATGTGTTGGGACTGTTACTACTAAAGTGTGTGTGTGTGTGTGTGTGTGTGTGTATGTTTTGCCATTACATTTTTGGGGGGTTTAGAAGCAACTCAATTATCTGGGAAAACAACTTTTACCATGGGGCATATCCTTGCCAGCATCACCTCTCACTTCGATGCTTGCAAGGAATTCTAGGAGCTGCTAGCTCAAGTTATGGAGGAGATGCAGGTAGGGGAAGGTTAGGCTACAGATTTAACATCATTACTGAATAAGATTCAGATTTATTCTCTGAAAAGTGATGCCTTAAAATCTCTCTCTCTCTGAATGTATGTATGTATGTATGTATGTATTTCTAAGACTTGGATGATTAGACACAAAAAGTGGACAGAGTATATTTAAAAGACCATAGTTGGGAGTTAGGGGAATTTCAGTCAACATTTGTGGAGGGCACCAATTTGGGAAAGCCTTCTATAATATATCACTGCTGGTGGTTGTTTGTTTGTTTTTTATATTATTCATGTAGCCATTAATATATAAGTGTACTGATGACTAGCAATCACCATCTTTCACCAGCGGATCTTTTTCAGTTACTGCAGTGAGCGTTAGTTCATAAAGATGAACGAGTTGTTTTGCTTGCAGTGCGGATAAGTGAGTTGATCGGTAACATGATTAAGTGGCATCCTGTTTATATTTTCTGTTCATTTTCATGTTTTCACAATAATTTTTAAAAAGTAACTGTCCTGACCCACAGAAACTGTCTAATTAAATGAGGAGCGAGAAGGATGAGAATGAGAGAATCGAGAATTAAATGAGAATCTACAGTTCTGTACCCCCTTGCCAAGGCATGTACAGATCTTGCACAGTCTAGAGTTTCCAAACTATTTACAAACATTAGCCTGGTCCTAGATAATACCTCTTCAACCGGGACATCTACCTCACATTTTTTAAAATGAAATTTAATGCCGCATATCTTCTGGGAGAATGACACAAATGTGGCATGCTTTTATCAGCTACTCCAGTAAATCTAATGATGGTGAAAAAGAAGAAGATGAAACCAAACACTCAGGTGTTCCATTGTTAAGGCTATGCGTTTTGCTTTGCCCCTTGTTGGCTGTCTCCTGATATATATGTTGTTATTTAGATTGCAGAATTACTCCTCTTGTATTGAATAGATTGAAATAACAATTACATGCAGCTGCAGGAGAAAATGGGACTTTCTCAATCAATATTATTCTCTATATATAAAACGTATCTGTCATTTAATTTTGAGCTCACTTGGTGATATTTAAAGATGGGAAAGGTTTTTTTTTTAAAGGCGAAAACTTAACTTTATATGGTAACTTTACTAAACTCTTATATACCATTCTTTAATTGAACTAAGATTGCTACATATATGGAAAAGGATAGAGAGCCAGTGTGGTATAGTGGTTAAGGCAGTGTTGTCCAAACTTTGCCACTTTAAGATGAGTGGACTTCAACTCCCAGAATTCCCCAGCCAGCCATGCTGGCTGGGGAATTCTGGGAGTTGAAGTCCACTCATCTTAAAGTGGCAAAGTTTGGACAACACTGGGTTAAGGTAATGAACTAGGAGCAGGAAAACCCAAGTTCTAGTTCTCCCTCAGGCACGGAAGTCAACTGGGTAACTTTGGACCTTTCTCTGTCAGTCCGAGTTCAGGAAATCGAAAAACACCCCGAAAGAAAATAAGGGCAAACCACGTTCACAACATTGCCAAGAAAATGCTTAGGCCAGCCTATAAGGTTGCCAGGAGTCAAGCTTGATTTCAAGGAAAGCAACAACAACACAACAGAAGAGCTGTACCCTATAGCAACAGTTAGTTTCCCAGATAGTGAAGTGAATTCTAAACCAAGAAATGTTATGACAGAATAAACCTTTAAAAAAATGGCTATAAAGCTACTGTTCTTGTGACATAATAGGACAGCTCTAAAATGAGTTAGAACAGGTTTTAATAAATACGCATTCTATTTCTTGACCTTGAAAATCTTCCTGGTCTCCTCCGGGAAGAAATACCTGTGGGGATTGAAGGATCCTAAAATACTAGTAAAATTATTTATTTTACAACTTTAAGGACGAATAAGAGACGTTATCCCAACACTCATTATAAAGTTTCCAGTGTGGTATAGAAATTAAACTAAGTAATCTCAGACATCATAATTTATCTAATGCCATTTAATCCATCTGCACTAATATATAGTCATCATCATAATAGATCATATGCCATCTTCCGTCAGACATATCCAGAAATTAATAACACATCCCATAAAGAAATGGTTTCTTCCATTTCTTCTATATTTACTTCTAGTTGCATTTGGCAAATGTAATTTACCAAGTGCAACTAGACATTATAACCATCACAGGTTATTTTTGTTTGACTCGTTTTATACAAGCCACAACAATTTTTTAAAAAAATCACAGTGCAAACAATGTATAAAACTGCATGTCAAAAGTCTTTAAATAATATTCTTTCACAAAATATGCATTTAATTAAATTTAATATTTAATTACAAATTTTCATGTGAGTGTTTTTTTAATGCAGATTGATGTACATTAACAGTATGCTTATGAATAAATTCATAAGGAAGTAATATGTATCATAAATTCAAATCACATTTCCAATTCTGCTAATAAAAGGAAAATTCCACCCTGTGCCAAACACTCTTTAAAAACAGCTCTCCATATATGCCAGTGTTGTCCAAACTTGGCCACGTTAAGATGAGTGGACTTCAACTCCCAGAATTCCCCAGCCAGACATGCTGGCTGGGGAATTCTGGGAGTTGAAGTCCACTCATCTTAACGTGGCCAAGTTTGGACAACACTGATATATGCCATCAAGTAGTTCAGTTTTTGTAAGCTTAATACAATTAAGGAACCTATTCCAGGAAAGAAACCACAATGTGCACAAAGAATTCAACCACATATTATCACTATGGCCTATTTTCATGAGTGGGGAGGCAAGCTTGCACGTGTAGACCTCGTTCAAGTCTCCTTAAGTTGCTTAAGGTCTGCGAACAATACAAAATGACTCGTGAAGGCAGCATAACTTTGATTAGTGCAAAGCTTACTGTAGGCGTCTGAACTTGTCTATCATTTGTAGTCATTCAGGGTGGGAATATAATACCAGTGGTTTTAATCTCATCAATACCACAATATGTGTCACACCATTCCAATGTAAAATAACACATCTAATCAAGTACGTTTATCCGATTAAATACAATGTATACCTGCGTAATAATTAATATCAACTGGGTTCCTGATTTCAAATATAGAATTTCTATAGATGCTTTTTAGTTTACAGGTCATATTTTAAAGTAAATGTGGCTGAAATTTTATTTCCTGGGAAAGAACAGTAATTCTGAAAGATGTCATACTGTTTCTAATATAGTCAGTTTCTTTCTTCATTTATGCTTTCCATCATCAATTCAATCATGCACCTATACCTACATTATTGCATGATTCTCAGGGAGTGTAAGGCTATTAACCTCGTCAAAGAAAACATCAGATATGTTATCTGCCTTCCTATCATAAGCTTTGCATTTGTAAGTATGGTATGCTCTGAACAAAGGTACATTGCACCACACAGAAAATGGCATCACTGTATTATTTGGAAAAGATTCTTAAGGAGTTTTTAGTCTTCACATCCACTGAGGTTACTGCGAAGCCTGCAAGCAGCATTTTATAGCTGTAAAACCTATTTGTGTGACTTACGTAAAAACAACACTTGAATAACAAATGCAGTGGAATGGATTTTGGCATCTGAAACACAGGAAAAAATTGGATTACAAGTGACTGTAATAATGTTCTTTATATTCCCCATGAAAAATGTTAATAGCAAATAAAAGTATGGTAAGATTATCCAAGCCAGATAAGAAAACCAGGTCTGTTGTTATTTCTCAATATAGCAGTATAAGAGACATCTTTATTGCTCAGGCTTAGAAACGTAAGGTTTTTTTTAGGCCTGAGCAAAAGAAATTAATTGTCCTTGGGCTGTGTTAGGGCACAAGCATTCTGCCTATGACATCTTTAATATCCATCATTTTGAATTGCTCACTCATCTGGCATCCCTTAAACATTTTTTTTTCTTCAAGACAGCTACTTAAGTAGATATAGGGAGAAATTCAATACCGGTCAAGCAACCGTCAGCTCCCTTTTATTCTTCTTCCAGTTTTACTGAACCTGTGAAACATCCTGAGACAATTTGGGGAAGGGAGAATTTATTCTGTTCATTCAATCCACTTACTGTTTGGTTTTAGCAACAATTATTATCTGATTCCACAGCTATTACTCCTGTTCAGCTGCAAAGAATGAACACTATATCAATTTTTGTCAGAGATCTAGTTAAAGCCAGAAGTGATGAAATAGGGAACTTCAGTCCACAGTGTGGACTGATGTAGGATTTAAATTGGAGTGAGGTGGGGAAAAAAGGAAGGGAAAAAACATTAGACTCCTGATTTTTTTTCTAACATAGACTAACACAGTTCTTCTCATACAATGTGTAAGACAGGAGTATGTAACCAAAATGTCATATAATGTTTTATGTGAAAAATGTATATATGTTGCCATTTTTAAACAAATATTTTGTTTGGAGACTTGTCAAAATGAACCAATTCATCACTGATCTCAATCTTACAAATATTTCCTATTTGTTCTCATGCTTCTCATATCTCCTGACAGGATGATGAAGTTGTACTTCAGTGTGTAGCCAACATTCACAAAGAACAGCGCAAGTTCTGCCTGGCTGCTGAGGGACTTGGAAATCGCCTCTGCTTTTTGGAACCAACCTCAGAAGCTAAAGTAAGACTCCTTTCTTAGTATAATTTAACTTTAATGTAGTTTAATTCTTATTAGTTGCCCATAATCACACTAGGGAGATGGGCAGCTGTATAAATCAATATATATAAATAGATAGATAGATAGATAGATAGATAGATAGATAGATAGATAGGTGGTCATTAAGCTATAAATGGTTATTAACATTTTAATTGTACTTCCTGTCAGAGGTGTATATCATGCAAAATCCTGACTTGTTTTGCTGAGTTGTATTTTCACAAAAATTAAGGCTTTGACTCACAGTTGACTTTGCAATTCAAGAATGGAAATTCCATGAATTTTCTATAAGGAAAATTATGCTTTGAGCTACATGGAAATCTATAAGGAAAGTGTACCTGGAAATCTACGTGGAAAACTATCCTTGGAATTGGGGTGGGGTATAGGAATTCAATTCACAGCTTGTGATGTCCATAATAATACTATACAACAGTCACTATATGCAAGTCTTCTTGCCAAATTACAGGTAGTCCTTACTATCTGACCACAATTGGAACTGGAACTTTGGTCACTAAGCAATGCACGGGGTTGCATGGGAGAGTCTGGTCAGGGGTGCAGGGGTGTGGTGTGGTTGGGGGGGCGAGGGAGGCCCTAGCACACCCAACCAGCACCACACCCTTGCACCCCCAACCTGACCCTCCCATGCACCCCTGTGTATTCCTTTGCTCCCTCCCCCACCCACTCTTTCCCCCTTCCTCTGTGGCTGAAAATCCTGCTTGGATTTTTGGCATAAAGCTTTTTCAGGCAGCCTCCAAAGCTTTTTCAGGCAGCCCCCAAAACCCTGTGCAAAGCTGTTACAGGCAGCCTGAAAATCTTCGTGCAGAAATCCAAGCGGGATTTGCCATGGGGAGTTTAGCATACGGACTAAACTCCATGCGCTAAACTCCCTGTGCCAAAATCTTGCTTGTATTTCAGCACAAAGATTTTTCAGGCTGCCACCAAAGGCATCCTGTGACAGATTTGCATGGGGCTTTGGGGGTGGCCTGAAAAACTTTCATGCTGAAATCCAAGCAGGATTTTGGCACAGGGAGTTTAGTATATGGAGTTTAGTCCATGTGCTAAACTCCCCATGGCAAAATCCCGCTTGGATTTCAGCATGAAGGTTTTTAGGGCTGCCTGAAAATGCTCTGTGCCGAAATCCTGCTTGGATTTTGGCATGGAGCTTTTTCAGGCAGCCCTCAGAGATAAGAGGGAATCCTCTTGGCAGGTGGCAGTGGCTTGTGACTTTCCCTGCCAGCTACTTTCCCAGCAGGTGGCAGGGAAGATTGCAAATGGTGATCACATGATCACAGGGCACTTGGCAACCAGTCATAAGGGTGAACTGATTGCCAAGGGCCCAGATTGCCATAACTTTGGGTCAGGTCATAAGTCCCTTCGCTTAGCGCCATCATAACTTCGAACGGTTGCTGAATGAGTGATTGGATAGCGAGGACTACCTGTACCATGTTCTTCAACATTTTGAAATGGATGGAAAGAAATAATTGTATCATTTGTATATTATATTTGTTTGCTATTCCATATTAAAAAAATAGATACGAAGAGTAGTTTTTTCTAGGTTAGCTTCATGACATAGACAAAAAGCAAACACAGATTTCTAGTACCAAAATCAATGATTTATATCAAATATCCTTTCATTTCTGAAATAATAAAGTTTAATCACAAATTAATAATTATTATTAAAACACATTAATTATTGTTAAAAAGCCAAATGCCAAAAGAATAAAATGTTTATTAGAAAACCTATTGAATACGTTTTCTAATAAACATTTTATTCTTTTAGCATTTGGCTTTTTAGTCCACTGAACTGTTTCTGCCAAAGATATAATCTTTTTAAAATCACTTTGACTTAAAGCCTTGCTTCAATAACAGCTGACTCAGCGAATAAGAAATGCTGCAGTCTAACTGAAGTCATCTATGATGCAGCATAAGAAGCAGAAACAGTAAGAAAAGATTTAGAAAGATGGAAAAGGTCTGATGTTAAATTAAATTAAATTAGTCTTTTAGCTGCTCATTTCCAAGTGATATGAAACTTTGTTGACCTTCCCCAACCTGGTGCCCTCCAGATACATTGGATATCAATCTTCATCTATCTCTGCCAAAATGACCAAATACCATATCAGAAGGGCACTACTGGGAGAAGGCTGTCTGTTGCCTCTAAGAACCCTAACTCTAAAAACTACGAATCTGGCTGTGACTTTCAGAAGTGTTGGCAACACAAAAATAGTAGTTTGCAGAGCCTGAGAACAATTCCTAGGGACACAAGCCATCAATGTAAGAACTAAAGCAGGTTTGGTCATACAAAAAGAATGACTGAGGAACAAATTGTACAACCACTACAACCACTTTGTAGAGAAAGAATGAAGAGGTCAAGAGGAAGGGGAAGCCAGAAAACCCAGGGTTAGATGGAATTAATGACATTCTCAAAAAGAATAAGATGAGACAAACAAAAGGCCACATATTGAGTGGTGTATGGATGAGATAGAAATAAACATGGTTTGCAAGGACAAAGAGGCATCGTGAACAGTATTGATGTTAACCAAATGTAGCTATATTTTTTCTTTTTCTAACCTCATGCCTTAACTTCTTTGACCAACCATTTTGTATTCCTTTTCTGTGTTTTGAATGATGTTGCTTAACCTCCAAAAGGGAATAGTCTGATTGCTTTGTCTGTGTACATGTGTTTCTTATTTTCAATTATAAACATCGAAGTAGAGATTCCTAGGAATCCAACTTTCCTTGAGTTATCCATGAAAAAATTCAGGGAACATGGAAGTCAAAGTCTCCTCAAAGTGACTGATCAAGTTCTCAAAAAGCTGGCTTGTGTTAGCAAGAAAATTTACCCCACCATGTGAAATCTCGGTAACTGCTCATTTTCCCTCTTATGAAGATAAAAATAGTAATTAAAAGTTAGTAACTGTGACTTGTTATTAAAAATGTAAGAGATTCTTCACATGCAAGAAAAGGTAAAGCTTTATATTTCATAGAAACCTGCAGTCCATGAAATAATGGCCTACGCCTTGATGACAATGTCATTCTTGAATTCTGTGACTGACATGAAATTCAACAGTGAATGTGTGCTATTTTATTCAATTACAGAAATATGAAATCTCTGTGGCTGCTTATAAATGCAGGTGTAGGACTTTAAATAGTTATGCATTTATTATTGTTTAGGGACAGATAACATCTGTGTTATCTCTTCACTTCTAAGTTGCTTCATTGTTAGATTCATGTGTCCCATGACTCAAAATGCATGAAAGTGAAATTTATATCTGAAAAGGTTTTTTTCTAAATATAATCTGCTTTTTATTATAACTAGCCCCTTCCTTTCTATAAATTGATTTGAAACAATTTAATTTAAATTTACCCAGTTCACTCAAGAATACTGTATGAACAATCAACTCAAGGGGAAAAAATCCTTCTGAAAGAGAATCATATTCACTGTTTATAACTAATTCACTTCAGTTTACTCATTTATAAACCACTTAAATAAATTAAGATAAAGTACTTGAGGCAAAACAAGTTTAGATTATTCTGTTGCTGTTTTGCACCAATGTTATGATGGCACTTTTTTATAATATGAAAAGATGGTTTTGGCATGGCTAATAAATATAAACTATGCATGAATTCTACTTTTCAAAAAGTTAGATGTCTGTTTCCAGAGATGACTTGTACAGCATTAAAAAGATAATCCAGATGTACTAGTTACCTGCAGGATTTCTGCAGGATCTTGTAACACTGCATGAAATACAATCATATTTGTTGCATTGCAGTCAAATAAGATAAGTTATCTAGCTCAATGTTTCTATGCTGTACCTCTAATATTTATGTTCACTAAATCAGTTAAAAGGCGATAAAAATATGATATTCTTAAACAGTATTGTACAACTTTCTTGTACCAACAGTTGAACTGGAAATTGGTTTAAATATGCTTTTATATCATTTTTTTTTCATCACAATTACTTAATAGTAGCATAAAGCTGGATTCCTTATTGGATTCTAGGTGGGGATTGCTCCTGGCCAGTGTGTGTGTGTGTGTCTGCGCATGCATCATGTGACCTGGATATCTACCCTTCTTCCTATTTGCACACAGTAACTTTATAATTGTCTTTCAGAGTCTCTTGCTAGTTTTAATGACATTACTGATGCTGATCTAAGCTCTTTGAAGTCACGTTGATTTCAGTGGCATAGTCAGGTACATACTGAACTTGTACTAAAATCAGTGAGATTTAAAGGATTTGGGTGCCAATACTTTTACAGTTGCAGTTACAATCCATTCTGTTTATTCCATAGGTAGCAGATTAATTAATCTGCCAATCATTGCCACTGCATACAGTATTTGATTTACTGAAACAGTTGTAATTCAATCTTTTTTTTCCTATCTTATTATTCTGTTTCTTCAGAACTCTGAGAGAAGTAATGAAACTATATCACTGCAATTAGAATATGAAATATGTTCTATATTTCACCAGTTGATAAATGTGGAACTCTAATAGGGATAGCATTTAGTAGTAACTATCAAATTATAGTATAGGATGATCAGTTACATATCCCCCTGAAAAGGAAAAGCATAAAAAAAGACAAAAATTGCATTATTGTATGTGCAAGTACAATATTAGAAAACAACTATAATGTACCTAAACTATATCCCACCATAGATTGCCTGGTCAGTGAGCTGTCGAGATTCTGTTTTTGTATAGGGAACTTTGAAGCCTTCACTCTCCCTTCTTATGTTTTTTGTCCACACATCTTAAAGTTGGCAAGTTTGAGAAACACTGTTCTAGAAGGATGATTTCACATCTTCTGTTGGGAGCTTGTTCTGTTATCAAACTTTTCTTTGAAGAAAGAATTTTCCTTTCATCTAAATGTATGCTGCTAGAATTGAAACAGAATTTCAGTGTATGTCTTACCTTCAGCAAATGTAGTGGGTTTTTCGACATTGGTTGAAGAGTCCTCACGAGTAAGGGCTGGAGAGTGGATAGAAATCTTAGGGTGAATGCCATGTGCCATCCATTCTCTCTTCCTGTTCTTTGCCTCTCTCCCTGTGTCCTTCACATCTGTTCCAGGAAATCTCTCAAATAACCAACACAGATTTTAAAGAAAGGTGGGGATGGCGAGGAGAGAAAAAGAGAGGAAAGTCTTATCTCACAGAAAACAAATGATGCTTAATTTCAATCTCAAATTGTGTGCTTGTCTATGTATTATTTGGTAATCTTGAAACAGCTTTTTAAAAATAAAAGTATTGCTGATTTTTGAAGTGACAATGATTTAGCTGCAGTTTAACTGCTGTCTCATCAGCTCTCAAGTACTCCTTGCATCTAAGATTATGTCTGCCTGATTAGAAATCCTCTTCCCTGTCAGTGTACCTTTTATCTGTCCTTAAGAAAACTTTAGTATAAAAAAAGGTCTACAACTTCTTAAAATATTGAGTGTTTCATTAAAAGTAACAGAAAAATATTGAGTAATTTATCAAAAATCTGCAAAAATATCCTTAAGGATATGTGAGAAGGAAAAAGTTTGCAATTTCAACCATTTTACTATCATCTCTTTCCCATCTGAGGAGATGATGAAAATTCTGGACAGCGTCAGTCAAGGAGTTTTCTTTCCTTGCAGATGAACCATTTTATTCCCGGCTTCTTCTGGTAGTTCTGATTAAAATATTCCCTAGTGTTTTTTTCAATGGACATCATTCTAGTTAAAAATATTCAGTTTTGAAGGATTCAATCTGTGTTTTAATTTTTATAGACTCATATACCTTTGATCTCTGAACACTTCTTTAGTGTACACCATCTGAATTATACCAACCAGGGGGTACTAGAAAGAGAGTTTTTGGTGGGGGGATTTGGTTCAGTAGAAATCTAAATCCTAGAGTTAGAAGGATTTAGAAGGAATAACTAACTAGTGTACGGGTAGGATGGAGTAAGCCACACTGAGTCTATATGAAGGATGGGAGTCCTCATGTCTGCTGTTCAGAATGTGAAGAAAACTAAGGTTCCACTATGGATCGATCTGTCATGTGCGACAGTTTAAAGCCCCTCCCTCATGCCACTGCAAAAGGCCACACAATGCAAATAATATTATGGTCTAATTTGTTCTGTAATGTGTGCTTGCAAGCAGCCTACCATGGACTAGATTCAGCCACTGTAGCTGTTGTCATGATTGAGACTTAGTCTTTTTGTGCATTTGAGAGAGGGATGGTGGAATGGGCATAGTCCCAAGTTCTGAAGGCAAATTGGAAGCTGATGTTTGTTATCTCATCTTATTTATAGCTGACTTGCAGAGCAAGCTATCAGTCAATACCTGAGTTTCGTTTAGGAATGCTGCCAACAGTTGCAAGGAAATGCAGGCATAAGCCTAAGTAAAAAGTGCAGGCAAACACATGGGTAAATAACTGAGCTGCTGAGACAACCCGTTAAACCCTTTAAAACTAAAAAAACCTACTATTAGTTTGTACAGATATTTGTTATCAATAAATCAGCTTGATATGCAGATGTTAAGGGATAAGTGGAATAAAGAACTGAAAGTTTCCATATTGCCTAAACAATGGGAGAGTGTCTTAACTTCTATAGCAAGAGTGTCAATGGACCTTAAACTACAGCTTATACAACAAAAAATCGTTAGAATTTATTGGACTCCACTACGTCTGTATGGAAAAGGATTGTCAAAAACAGCATTTTGTTGGAGATGTAATAAGGACAATGCCTCTTTAAAGCATATGTTTTTACAATGTCTTATATTTAATAAGTTTTGGGAGAAAGTAGCAGACTATACAAATATGATTGTGTGACAAAAGCTAAAATATTCAGAGGATAATATTCTTTTGAACTATATACCTAGTACATGGAATTTGACATCTGGACAACGTAAATGGATTCTCCGTGCCCTTACTATGGCCAAAACACTGATATAGCAGCACTGGAAAGATAAATATATGTCCCATTTACTCAATGGATTGAAGACCTGATTGCACTTGCCACTTATGAGCGGATTGCCTATAGACATAGACTTTGTATGGACAAATATAATGAAATATGAGACTCATTTATACAAAATACAGTAGGTTAAAACAAAACATGATAGTCATATAAATCTATTAGATATATATCTGCTTGAATAATATTTGTATTAGGCATATATAAAATTGAAATTCTTTATTGTTATAATGATATATTAACACTTTTTTCTCTTTGTTGTATCTTTTTCACTTTTCTGTAAAACCACTTTTATGCATTTTTTCTTTTTTTATAATAAAAAATTTTTAAAAAAAGAGGACAATTGACTGCAGAAGGACATAGTTTTAAGTGGTTTTCATATGCACAGTTAAAAGAAAGGTTTAATATGGATAAAAAGACCATTGGATTTTTAAAAAATGGAATTTGAAATTGAATTATGTACAAATGATGAACATGTAATAGCAAAAACGTATAAACTTTTGTTAAGATTTGAAACAGAACAGGTTAAAGACGGCATGAAAAATAGGCTATTAACTTTGGATATAACATAGAGATAGATGCTTGAGACAGAATGTGGGTAACTGGTATTAAATTTACACTGTGTCATAATTTAAAAGAATTTTTTTATAAAATTATGTATTGTTGGTACATGACACCAGAGAAATTATCAAAAATGTACAAAGGTATTTCAAACCAGTGTTGGAAATGTAAAAAGCATGGGGGAACATTTTATCATGCATGGTGGACTTGTGAGAAAGCTAAGAAATGTTAGATACTAATTCACACAATGAGGCAAAGGATTTTAAAGATTAATATTGAAAAGAAATCAGAATGCTTTTTATTGGACTTATGGACAATGAATTAGAAAAGACTCATGGTAGATTGATTTTGTATATGGTAACTGCAGCAAGATTATTGTATGCACAATGATGGAAGAATAATGGAATTCCCACAGTGGAGGAATGGATTGTGAAAATTCACAGAAATGGCAAAGCTGACCTGGTTGGTCAGAGAAAATCCAGTTCTTGCACTTATGACCATCTCAGTGTCTGCACAATCACATGATCGAGATTTGGGTGCTTTGCCACCAGTGGGCATTCATGACCATTGCAGTGTCCCGTAGTCACATAATTGCCATTCACATGCTTCACAGGCACTTTCCAACAAGCAGAGTTAGTGTAGAGGCCAGCAGTAAAATTGCAAGTCGCAGTCATATGATGTTAAGCTTAACGACTGTGTTGCTTAGCAATGGACCCAACTGCGGTCATTAAGCAAGGGCTACCTGTACACCAAAGTGGCTCCCACACATAGGATTACAGCCTAGAAATTGATTTGGCCAGATGACTTGTTCTAAGTTTTTGTTTTACTTTTTATCTGGAAAATTAAACTGAAACATTGTGACTGCTTAGGCCTGTTTATTCATTATACATTTACTTATATTATTTACTTATTATACATAGCCAGTAGTGTATTGTAGTAGCATCAGATATTCCTAGGAAGGACTAAAGATTGTGTTAGGTGACTTATTGAAATAGAAGATGATTATATTAAAAGGTGGGACACATAACAAGGTCAAAATAGGTCTTACGCTTACCTGTTGTTTTCCAGTTTTTCCCACTAATTATTTTCTCTCAGAAAAATATCACAATTAAGTTAAAACAAAGAACCAGATGCTAAAATAAAGCTGGGAAATGAAAGGCTATAGCAAGAAATATAGAGTTTTAAGAATAATTATTTCCCAAATTGGTGATAAACTTAACAGGCCCAAATCACTTGGAAGTTATTTCACAATAACATGTAACAGTGGCTAATTAATATTATCTGCTTCCATCTCATTATCCAGGCTTATTAAAGTGCTTTAATTAATCTGCTTGTCATATGATTCATACATTGTGCTGAACAGCTTTACAAAATGGGAAATAGATAAATAGTGTAATTTTAAACACCTGTTAAAACATTTAAATCATTCACAAGAAAACTTGTTCATATTATTCACCAGAATTATTGTGCCAGATACCTGATAAAGAACGGCAGGCTTGCGTTGGATGGATAACTGAGACTTGGATGGATAGATTAATCGTTCTGTAACTTCCAGTATTATTTTATCATCAGATTAGTTTGTGTGGAGAACTGATTTTCCTAATTATGTATTTCTTTATGGTTGCTCCTTCCTATTATAATAATAGAATAATAATATTGTTATTGTTCCTAAAATATGAATCTTAAGGTTCCTTCTGCAATCTTCTTGTCAGGTTTACTGCTGAGCTTTAACTGTTGTAGGAGTTTTGTTGGTGCCGGAAATAACATGAAACATCTGTCATACTCTGAATTTTAACTAGCATTCCTGGTTTCCTTTGTGGGTGGTTTCTGGTTCACAAACAAATCAAGAGAAATAATAGTGCTACTTTATTTTCCATTGACTAGACTCCAGTTTGAATATTGTGTCAGTTCTGGGCACCACATTTCATGAACAAACAGGAACATGTTTAGGGAAGAGTAATGATTAACTGAATCATTAAATTTAATAGTCTTACACTGACCTTGTCAAAAAGGCAACCAAGTAAACTTTTTGCAGCAAAAACAAAGAAAGCTGTGATCTTTGTTGCTTTTATTTTTTCAGTATGTACCTCCTGATCTTTGCATCTGTAATTTTGTATTGGAGCAGTCTTTATCTGTCAGAGCCCTCCAGGAAATGCTTGCCAATACAAGAGACAATTCCAGTGAAGGGGTAAGTATAATTATTTTCCTTTGGAAATGTGAGATCTCAGTCTTACAAAAACAAACTGCTTTTTGCCTTTCTCTGTGGACCCAGAAGCCTTTCAAAATGAAGCCTATTAAGAATGAGTTTTATAATATTTTCAATATTTCCCTTTGTTTGGGAATCTTCCAGTCTCTCACGTTTTCTAAATTTCAACTATGGCTTAAATTTCAGTCCAAATGCATTTAATTTGCTAGGCAGCTTCAAAATAAACTACAATAAAAGCTATACTCATTTCTTCAGAGATCAGTGATTATTCTGCTACCAGAATGCAAATGGCTGTTGCGAGTTAAAGAATATCCTTGGAGATAACAGCTAGCCTTTGCCAACCCAAGGTGTTTAGGAGTCTAGTTGCTTTGAATGTAGGTCATTTGCAGAGTAGCATTACTTTTCTATTAAAATCATTGGAGCAGAATAGGTTAGTAAATTTATTTTTGTAATACTTTGCACTCAAATGAGAAGAGGTTTTGAATTATATTATTTGGTGTCATTCCCCACCCTGCTTTAAAGTATGATTACATAAACTGCTAAGCACTTGAAGACATGGCTCAAGCCAATAGACGAACTTAATGGGAGATAAGGGTCTCCTTCACACATGCAGGTAATGGTGTGGGTGCTAAACATTGTAGTAAGGAAAATCTAGTTTGAAACATCTAACTGCTTAAACAATTGGTACCTTTGGTTGATCGTGAGATTCGAATAGTAAAATCCTCTAATTTTGATCAGATTATCCATGTAGGAATTCCTTGAGTATGGGATTATCCAGTGCTGAAGGACAGAGCAAGATCTGTATGTGAAGAGAGACTAGTTATACTGATTTTGGAGAAAAGAACTTTGGATGCTGTTCATCACCCTTATAAAATGGTATAAAGGCACAAAAGTGTGTGATCTGTTGGCGAACTCTCTTTACCTCTTTATGGGCTTTCTGAAGAAAGGGCTGGCACAGTCCCCATATTTCTTAGGATCCCTAAAATTTTGCTGGGACTCTGCCGATTCTTCGGTTGTCTAATCCTCACAGAGTCATGTAGTAGCTCCAGCAAGGGAAGCAACTAGTAGTTTAAAATTGGCAGTGGTGCTGAAGGACTTCTTTGTGGGGCCCTGCTGCCCCATTCTGTTAACTACTCCATGATTGTATTAACAGATAAGTTAGCTAATTTATTTACAGTCCAAGACCAATAGTTAACATTATTCCAAATTTTTCACTTTTACTTTCATTATTAGCTTTTCTGTGTCTTCTTTACTTTCGGGTAACCAAGTAGTTTTATCTATATATCTCAAATGGTATTTTGACCTTTAATTCTTTTCAGGTTTTCAGCTGTACAATATTTATTGTGGAAGCCGACCAGATCTGGGAACAACGTGCATCCTTCTTTCATTGCCTTCTCTGTTCTGAATCCTAAATTCTTATATAGCTTCTTGTTCACTGTAAAGATTCCCCACACCTGTTCTTTGTTTAGCTTACCTTAGGAGTAAACCTTTCATAGCTTTTGACTTCCAATCCATAACTTGCAGCCCAGAAGAGGTTAAAGCCTCTTGCAGGTCTTGTTTCTTCTGCCGCTGTTCCTCATAGTCTTCATTTTCCATACTGGCCAACCTTTGCTAGCCATCCTGCCAGGCACTTTCATGCCAGTTACTCACCCTCCAGCCTCCTTCTCTGTCTGATTCTCTACATTCCCTCAGTGTCTGGCTCTCATTTTACTCCCTCTCTGTTTCTCCTTCTTCTGGTTTCCCTCCCTAGTTTTATTTCCACTCCAAGTCTCCTGGGTCTCATTTCAATTGGCCTCCCATGCTTACTCTGTCTAATTCTGTTTTTCTGAAGCAGCCTCTCTTCTAAAACAAACACTCCCCTCAAACTCTTTCTTCTTGTTAAAAAAAAAAAGCCCCCCAAAGACTATTCTCTAACAAAACTCAGTGGGACATCCGTTGCAGTTGAGATATTGCTCCAAAGCCATGCTTAGACTTCTATAATCTAGTATCTGTTTATTTATTTAGTCAATCAATTTATTACCTGAGAAAATATTTTGTATATTTGCATGGCAAATGAGTGTTGATCAAAACCGGGATCTGAGGGTCAGAATACATTGAAAGTTCAATGTGCCTCTTCACTTCTATCCAATTTGCTAGATTCTCCAACCTCTGTGGTTGAAGAGCTGGTCTGTTATTATCAAGGAAGATGTTGTTCTTTTCTTTTTCCCTCTGCAAAAGCAATTTAGTATTTCCCTATTTGTATTTATATATTTAATTGTGCAATAAATGTCAGTGCATGTTCCTATAAACACACCCTAAGGAAGTTGACTATTGCAGAAACATAGAAAGAAGCTATAATTATGCAAATGATCTTTCTTGCAACAACGTATCCCAACATTTTTGTTGTTATGAGGCATCTAAAAGGCACCTGTCAAAATCAGTGCCAGAGAAAAGTGGAGTTGTGATGGTTAAAGCATGCATTTGAACATGAGGATTCTGAGAAGGAGAAAAATAGAGTATATAAATATAAATGCTGGCAGAACTATTCTTTCTGAATAAATGATAAATCCTACACACTACGTGATTATCAAAAAAAAAAAAAAAAAAACCTTTATGGGAATTTTCATGCTTTTCTGGGCTTATTTAAAAATTTTTTTTGTCCTTTTTGTTTAAACAGAACATTAAGCTAACACATTGATGGGTCAAGAAATCTATATAAAAAGCAAGGAGAAATCATTAGACTTCCCATGGATGGTAAAGCTGGAGGGAATTATTTTTAATCAGCAAAGTGACAGCTGATTGACAGTAGCCTATCTGAATGGTTTGGTGTTTGCCTGTTATGGGAAATGACTAAGAAAAATGCAAGCTTGTTTGAATGGTAATAGGATGTGCAGTGCAGTTTTTGAGGGCCCAGGAATGAATGCTTTTAAAGGATAACTAAGACCAGAAAAATATATATATATATATATATATATATATATATATATATATATATACACACACATACATATACACATACATACATACATACATATATATATATATATATATATATATATATATATATATATATATATAAACGGCTGGATAGCATAGTGGTTAGAACACCGCCTTTGACGCAGGAGACTGAGGTTCAAATCCCGGCTGGTACCTACCTTACCAGTAGGGGTCCTTGGGCAAAGACCCCTTAATGCTTCACTTGCCTACCTCAAATATGAGAATGACACGAACTAAGAGAGTCATTCCGGCTTGGACGTTGCCAGGATTAACAAGGTCCACATCAGATGTTGGGGAACCAGGACAATCTGATAATAAGTGGGATACTGGAACAAACCATACATGGATGAGACAAGAGAACTTGGAACTGATGGAATGCTACTACAACAGCAGACCTAATGAGGAGGGATATATGAAACGTATGAGGGAACTATGGATAGTCAGAAGACCTACATCCACACTAACTGAGAAACAACTAGTTACCCAGCGCTTCAACATAGTGAAGAGGAAGCTGCTCTCACAACTTGAGATAGACCAACTCCACATTACAACCAGACTCAAGGAGACCCAGAAGAACTGGATGTGCAGCCAACACCTGAACCTGGAATGTCACTGCCACCCCTTCCACTACAGAGCACAGCAGCTGATATGAGGCATAAGATCATGGATAAACTACCTACAGTCAACCCTTGAGACTGATTACCAAGGCTCAGTGGAGAAGCACCATTGGATAGTATGCTAGAAGATGCCAATATAGCCTCACGACAATCCCTACTACCACCATAACTCAAACCAATGAACTGATATACGCTACAGCTGCTGTAATCCTGGAAATGCTTGGTTACATGATCAAGAAGAACAGCAGTACATACCCCCCCGGAAAATGAGTTTGGAGGCTAAGATCAAGGCAACTCGGAGAGAAGTCAGTCAGCTGGTAGAACTACAGAAGGGTATGGAGATTAAGGATAAGACTTGGCTACTGAAAAAATACATGGGCCTGAATCCATCTGAAACCCTAGAGACTGCTAAACAAAGGCTCACAGCACTGGCTGCCAGGCTAAGGAGATACACTAGGGAAGCAGAGGCCAAGAAGATAAATGCCCTGTTCTCCAAAGAACCATCCAAGGTGTACTCCCAACTGCAGTGGAACAACACAGCAGCAGAAACTGAACAGTACTGGAAGAACATATGGGAGAAAGAGGAAGCCACATAACACCAGTGCAAAGTGGCTGCAGGACCTGAAAGCAGACCACAGCAATCTCCCAGAACAGGAACCAGTCACCATCACAGTAACAGACATCCAACAGCAGGTCAATAACATGAAGAGCTAGACAGCACCTGGCCTGAACATGATCCACACCTACTGGCTAAAGAGCAGCACAGATGAACCAGCTGCTAACAGCAGTCTCCCACCCAGACTGGCTAACACAAGGAAGGACAGTGCTGATCATGAAAGACCCTCACAAGGGAACAGCATCATCCAACTACCAGCCAATAACTTCACAACTTGGAAAGTTCTATCAAGCATCATAGCCACCAAACTACAAGACCATATGGGCCAGTACGTGAGCACAGCTCAGAAGGGCATTGGGAACAACACCAGAGGCTCAAAACACCGGTTGCTCATAGATAGAGCAGTCGTCTGAGACTCAAGGTCTATAGCAAAGCCTACGACTCAATGCCACACTCATGGATCTGTGAATGCCTGGCGCTATCAGTGGGTGTTCTGTGGAAGACAACACTGGAAGTCAATTCAAGACAGCTTGCACATGTGGTCATCAAGTGCGGCATATACCAAAGTGATGCACTGTCCCTGCTGCTGTTCTGCATAGGCTTAAACCCCCTCAGCCAGATAATCACAAGGACTGGATATGGGTACAAGTTCAAGAGTGGAATCACCATCAGCCGCCTCCTCTACATGGATGACATCAAGAGTGAATGTATGCTAAGAGTGAACGAGACATCAATTCACTGATCCACCTGACACGGATCTACAGTGAAGACATTGGGATGTCATTCAGACTGGAGAAATGTGGCAGGATGATAGTAAAGAGAGGGAATGTAGTTAAGACCGATGGAGTGGAACTACCAGTGGGCCACATAGCAGACATAGAGACCAACTATAAATTCCTTGTTGTCCCACAGTCACATGGGAACCATGATGAGGAGGCAAGGAAGACAGCAACATCCAAGTACAACCAAAGGATAAGACAGGTCCTGAAGAGCCAGCCCAATGGGAAGAACAAGATCCACGCCTGTCCTGGATGAAACCCGGAGCATCCAGGAGTACATCAGTAAGATGGCACCCAAAGATGAGCTGCTGAGAGATGCCTGAGGCAGCAGCAGACATGGGAGGAAGTTCAAGTGGAGGAAGTACCATGGCAAGGCAAGCCCCTGCATGGGATGTACCACTGACAGATAGCTGAGGTGGCTGACATTGGGAAATCCTACCAGTGGTTGGAAAGAGCTGGACTAAAAGACAGCACTAAGGCACTGATCATATAGCAGCACAAGAACAGGCACTAAGCACCAGCTCCATAGAAGCAGGGGTCTACCACACTAGACAGGAGCCAAGGTGCAGATTGTGCAAAGAGGCCTCAGAGACAGTCCAACACATAGTGGCAGGGTGTAAGATGCAGGAAGGAACAGCATATACTGAGCAGCACAACCAAGTAGCTGGAATTGTGTACAGGAACATCTGCACAGTGTATGGGCTAGACCTCCCTAAGTCCCGATGGGAGATTCCACAGAAGATCATGGAGAATAACAGGGCTACGAGCCTGTGGGACTTCCAGATCCAGACAGACGGGCAGGTACTAGCCAATCAACCAGACATTGTGGTAGTAGACAAAGACCAGAAGAGAGCAGCAGTGCCAAGATGTCCTTCAACAGGGAGAAATGTAAGGTAGTACATTTGGGGAGGAAAAATGTAGGGCACACATACAGGATGGGGGACTCATGGCTTGGAAGCTCTACATTGGAGAAAGACTTGGGTGTGGTCATAGACAACAAGCTGAACATGAGCCAGCAGTGTGAGACAGCTGCTAGGAGGGCTAATGCAGTTTTGGGCTGCATTAGGAAAAGCATTATATCAATGACGCGGGAAGTCATTATTCCCCTCTACTCTGCACTAGTGAGACCACACCTGGAGTACTGTGTACAATTCTGGGCACCACATTTCCAGAAGGATATTGACAGGTTAGAACAGGTTCAGAGGAGGGCAACAAAGATGATACAGGGACTTCAGGACATGTCCTATGAGGACAGGCTGAAGGAACTGGGGCTGTTCAGTCTGGAGAAAAGAAGACTGAGGGGAGACATGATAGCAGTGTTCAGGTACATAAAGCGGTGCCATAGGGAAGATGGTCAGGAACTCTTTTCCATGGCCACAGAAACTAGGACCAGAAATAATGGGTACAAACTGCAGCTACCTAGATTTCACTTAAATATAAGGAAAAACTTCCTGATGGTTAGATCTGTACAACAGTGGAACAGTCTACCTACGGAAGTTGTGGGTTCTCCATCTCTGGAGGTTTTTAAGAAGAGCCTGGACAGTCACCTCTCGGGGATGGTTTAATTGGTTTCCTGCATATTGCAGGGGGTTGGACTAGATGATCCATGTGGTCCCTTCCAACTCCAAAATTCTATGATTCTATGATTCTA
Source organism: Liasis olivaceus (assembly GCA_030867105.1). Taxonomy (NCBI): domain Eukaryota; kingdom Metazoa; phylum Chordata; class Lepidosauria; order Squamata; family Pythonidae; genus Liasis; species Liasis olivaceus. The sequence goes on from CM061349.1 coordinate 59,091,614, forward strand.
AGTGACAGCAACATCCAGAAGAAGGAGCATGAGAAGCTGGAGTAGTACCAGAGCCTGACGGAGGAAATAGAGAGGATGTGGAAAGTCAAGGCCAAAGTGGTCCCAGTGGTGGTAGGAGCATTTGGGGCTGTGACTCCTAAGCTGAGAGAGTGGCTCCAACAGATCCCAGGAACAACATCAGAGCTCTCTGTCCAGAAGAGTGCAGTGCTAGGAACAGCTAAGATACTGCACAGAACCCTCAAACTCCCGGGCCTCTGGTAGAGGACCCAAGATTGAGGAAGACACATACCACCCATAGGAGTGAGAGGAGAACTATATAAAAAAAAAAATTCTGTTGACTTTGTATAGCGCCAGGCATTCACAGATCCATGTGTGCGGCATTGAGTCATAGGCTTTCCTGTAGTCAATCCAGGCTGTGCTTAGATTGGTCTGCCTAGACCTTGAATCTCGGGTGACTGCTCTATCTATGAGTAACTGGTGTTTTGAGCCTCTGGTGTTGTTCCCAATGCCCTTCTGAGCTGTGCTCATGTACTGGTCCATATGGCCTTGTAGCTTGGCAGCTAGGATGCCTGATAGAACTTTCCATGTTGTGGGGAGGCAGGTTATTGGCCGGTAGTTGGACGATGCTGTTCCTTTGTGAGGGTCTTTCATGATCAGCACTGTCCTTCCTTGTGTTAGCCAGTCTGGGTGGGAGCCTGCTGCTAGCAGTTGGTTCATCTGTGCTGCTAGGCGTTCATGCACTGCTGTTAGTTTCTTTAGCCAGTAGGTGTGGATCATGTCCGGGCCAGGTGCTGTCCAGCTTTTCATGTTCTTGACCCGCTGTTGGATGTCTGCTATTGTGATGGTGACTGGTTCCTGTTCTGGGAGATTACTGTGGTCTGCTTTCAGGTCTTGCAGCCACTTTGCACTGGTGTTATGTGTCTTCTCTTTCTCCCATATGTTCTTCCAGTACTGTTCAGTTTCTGCTGCTGGTGGCTCAGCTGTTACTCTGTGGTTGCACTGCAGTTGGGAGTACACTTTGGATGGCTCTTTGGAGAACAGGGCATTTATCTTCTTGGCCTCTGCTTCTCTAGTGTATCTCCTTAGCCTGGTAGCCAGTGCTGTGAGCCTTTGTTTAGCAGTCTCTAGGGCTTCAGATGGAGTCAGGCCCATATATTTTTTCAGTAACTGAGTCTTATCCGTAATCTCCACACGCTTCTGTAGTTCCACCAGTTGACTGACTTCTCTCTGAGTTGTCTTGATCTTAGCCTCCAATCTCATTTTCCAGGGTGGGTATGTACTGCTGTTCTTCTTGATCGTGTAGCCAAGCATTTCCAGGATTACAGCAGCTGTAGCATATACCAATTTATTGGTTTCAGTTATGGTGGTAGTAGGGATTGTCTGGAAGGCTCTGTTGGCATCTTCTAGCATACTATCTGATGGTACTTCTCCACTGAGCCTTGGTAATCGGACTCGAGGGTTGACTATAGCTAGTCGAAATGTATGAGGGAACTATGGATATATATATATATATATATGGATGGTTATGTCCCATCCTTCCATGGTAGAGGCCATGATGATGTCTTGTGTGTAATGATATCATCAGATAAGTAACACAAACTATATAATTTGCATTGGTCATGTCCTGACACAAATGAATAAGGTATGTATTTCTTGTCATTTGCATAGGAATATGCATGACATAACTTGTTCCACTTGCAGATGCTTCAAGCTCATCCTGTTTATTTCCCATACTCCAGTGTACCTTCAACAATGGCCATGAGATTTAGGAGCCAGTGTTCTTTCTGATTTTTCACTGAGCAGTTTAAAAGGTCCCATGATACTTCCTTCTAGAGGGTATAAGTCGATAGCAATTTTCATCACCAACCTATGCAGGATTTAGTTTAACATTACATTATGTTCAGATGTCTCCATCAGTATTTTTTATTTTAAAACCTTCCTGATCAAATTTATCATGTTTCAGCCAAACATATTTTCCCCTGTCCTTGGAAATACAACCCATTTCATGTTAGTAATCCATCATCCAGATAACTCAGATCAGCATCCCAAAAACCAGCTCTGAATTCTCTAGATCTTTCTGTACCAAATCATTTATTTGTTAATTCTTCTTTCCCTTTCCAGTTCTCTTCTAAGGACTATAGCTCTTCTTTGCAATGTGATTTGACTCAACATGGATTACATGAAAGGAAAATGTTCTGAACACTTGAAGCTTTGAAAGTTGTTCTGTCATATCCCTGAACCTTGCTTCTGGTGGCCAGCATATTTCATCAGCCTTTGGGTCTAGTGATCACATTTTTTTTTTGTTTGTCATAGTGGGTCTCTAATTAATTCAACTCGTTGACTTCTTGAGGACATACCTGCATTCCTTCTACCTTTAAGGAGGGTCAGAACTTGTTTCTTCTTCAAGGGCAAAAAAAGTTTTTCTGAGTTCCAGGAGTGCATTGACTGATTATGTGCCATCAAGTCTTTTTCATCTCCTAGTGACCACATTGATAGATTTTCTCCATGACAATCTATCCCTAACCTGTTATTTCAAGCCTCCCAATGGTTCATTCAACAGTCACTGTAACTGAGTCCATCCACCTTGCTGCTGGTCATCTTCTTCTCTTTCCTTCCACCTTTCCCAGCATTAGAACCTTCTCCAGAGAGCTGGGTCTTTGTATAATGTGTCCAAAGTTGGATATTTTGAGCCTGGTCATTTGTGCCTTGACTGAGAACTCTGGGTTGATTTATTTGATGATCCATTGGTTTATTTTATTGGCTGTCCACAGTATTTTCAGGAGTCTTCTCAAGACCAGAGTTAAAAGGTGTCAATACTCTTCCTATCCTGCTTCTTTAAAGTCCAACTTTTACTTTCATACAGTGTCAGAGGGAATACCATGGCTTGCATGATTCTAATCTTTGTAGGAATAGATACATCACAGCATTTGAATATCTTTTCCAAGGCCTTCATGGCTGCTCTACCAAGTGCTAGTCTGTGGCATATTTCTTGACTGCTTGTTACTTTACTGTTGATGGTTGATAGAAAATATAAAATGATTGAGTAGTGCATAATACCTTCTATGTTGTTTGTTTGTTTCTGGTTGTCACTCTCATCCGTTGGCTTTTCTTTGATTCTCATCCTTATGGAAAATTGTTTCCTCTTTAACTTCCTACTGAAGCACCTCCCTTGTTTTGCCTAATAAATCTTCACTCTCTGTTACAAGCTGGAGTGCAGCTAGCCATTGCTCCAATCCGCATACTGTTTCTTTATGCACATTTAATTGTGCATTTTCTACAGATGTATGCCTGGTTATGCTTCAGACAGGAACGTAAAGATACCATAAGCATTACAGATCATAACTATCGATGTCTATTCATCTTAATTTCTGCTTCTTAAATCTGCACCAAAAAAAAAAAAAAAAGCTTTCTGTTAAAATTTTCCAAGTACTCGGAAAGTTACAGAACTGTATTAAGAAGACTTGCTAGGAAACCCACATATGAAATGCTACTGCTGACCTCCCGTTAGTTCTCCCTATTAGTTCTCTCAGTGATTGTGTTTTCTGGAAACTGGCTGCCTTATATTCTTTTTACATTCTCTGCAGCAGCTTCAGATTGCTCAGCGTTAAACAGTCACTCACAATGGGTGATCAGCAACTCTCAGGATTCACCACTTGAAAACCACTTAGAACACAGAGCTGTCTGGTCATTCCCCTGTTTTACTTATCTTTTTCTCCTGTTGAATTCTGTTATCAAAGCCTGTTAACTTTGTCTCTTCACTTGCTCAGTTTTAACAGAACATTGCACAGGAATTGCTTCTGTTAAGTGCATAAACTAATTTCTCCAAGTTATCTGAAATAACTTTTCCTGGAATAAGTTATGAAGTATGTTATGAAGTATTGCTCAGATCCGTTCCCAGTTGGAAGCCAAGTATGGAGTAGGTCCAGAGGAGTTGCCCGGGGAGCGTTCTTGCCCAGTTATCTGGGAACGGTTTGATCCTGTTGTCCCTGAGGAAGTGGACAGGGTCCTCGGGGCTGTCAGTACGACCACCTGTGATTTAGATCCGTGTCCCTCCTGGTTAGTTAAATCTACCAAGGAGGTGACCTTAGGGTGGGTCCTGGCGATGGTTAATTCATCCTTGCAGGAGGGGGTGTTCCCGAAGCCTTTCAAAGAGGCTTTGGTCCGCCCACTCCTCAAGAAGCCGTCGCTAGACCCCACCCTTCTGGACAACTTTCGTCCAGTCTCCCACCTCCCCTTTTTAGGGAAGGTGGTAGAAAAGGTGGTCGCGCGGCAGCTTCAGAGGATCCTGGAGGAAACGGATTATCTGGACCCCTATCAGTCAGGATTCAGGCCCGATTATGGGACAGAAACAGCATTGGTCGCACTTCTAGATGATCTCTGGCGAGAGCGGGATGGGGGGAGTACATCCATCCTTGCTCTTCTTGACCTCTCGGTGGCTTTCGATACCATCGACCATGGTATCCTTTTGGGTCGGCTGCAGGAGTTGGGGTTGGGTGGCACAATGTTGTGCTGGTTCAGCTCCTTTCTCCAAGGCCGAACCCAATCGGTGTTGATAGAGAGCGAGAGGTCCAGCCCCCAGCCCCTACTTTGTGGGGTGCCACAGGGGTCAGTGCTTTCACCGCTCCCATTTAATATCTACATGAAACCGCTGGGTGAGATCATCCGGCACCACGGGGTGAGGTATCATCAGTATGCTGATGATACCCAACTATACATCTCCATCCCAGGTGCCCTAAGTGACGCTGTGACTGCCCTCTCGCGGTGCCTGGAGGCGGTGGGGGCCTGGATGGGGGACAACAGGCTTCAGCTGAACCCTGGTAAGACGGAGTGGCTGTGGATACGGGGAACCTCAAGATCTAGGACTTTGTCATCTTTGGTTCTTGACGGGGTTGCACTACCCCAGACAGACCCAGTGCGTAATCTGGGGGTTCTCCTGGACTCACGACTCCTGCTCGAAGAGCAGGTGGCAGTCGTGGCTAGGAGGGCCTTTGCACGACTTCGTGTGGTGCACCAGTTACGCCCCTTCCTGGATCAGGAGGACCTCCGCACAGTCACTCATGCCCTGGTCACCTCTGGGTTGGACTACTGTAATGTGCTCTACATGGGGCTACCCTTGAAGAGTATCCGGAAGCTACAGCTGGTGCAGAATGCGGCGGCGCGGACAGTTCTTAATGCCCCTAGGAGGGCTCATATAACACCGCTGTTGCGCGAGCTGCATTGGTTACCGGTTTGTTTCCGGGTCCAATTCAAGGTGTTGGTTATTACCTTTAAAGCCCTTTATGGCACGGGACCAGGTTATCTGAGGAACTGCCTCGCCCTGGTCACTTCAGCCTGTCCCACTCGGTCCAGCAGAAGGGGCAGGTTGCAGACCCCACCAGTCAGGGAATTTCGATTGGTGGGGTCGAGGCAGAGAGCCTTTTCTGCTGTAGCGCCCGCCCTATGGAACATCCTGCCTCCTGAGGTCCGGTGTGCCCCCTCCCTCATGGCCTTCAGGAAAGGTATTAAATCCTGGCTCTGCCAGAAGGCCTGGGGGCCAGAGGGGGGCCCGCACCTGTGGAGATGGCTGGTGGGATGATGGGTTGTCTCCCCCCCCCCCCAGCATCTTACAGGTTTTTTAGGGCCATAAACCAGAGGAGGTTTTTAGGGTTTTTTTAATATGTTTTTAATTATTTATAGTTTTTAGCCATCTCGGAGAGAGCCGTGTTTTTATTGTGAGCCGCCCAGAGTCACCCGTTGGGGGAGATGGGCAGCATACAAGCCGAATAAATAAAATAAAATAAATAAAATAAATGTTCTACTACTGAATACATTTTAATGTAACTTGTGCTATATGTTACAGTCTGTCTCATTTTAGCAAATATAAAAATTTTCATAGTCACAATCTTAATAATACTATGCCTCTCCCCTTACCTCAGTAGCTTGATGGAGCAAAGTTTTTAAGATGTTTGCCATATAAAATAGCCTACTTTCAGTAGAGTCAACTCTTGGCTTCTCTCTCTGAAAGCCCCAGATTAAAAGTATGTATGTATGCATGTATGTATGTATGCATGTATATAAATATAAATATAGCTTAGGTGGCTTATATACATCCCATCATCTTGTGAAATGAATCATGTTTAAATAAATGCAACTTTCATTTCTCACTCAATAGAACGTGTAACTGGGGGCTTGCAGTTGTGAGCAATTTCCCTGAGTCAGTGACTTTGTACTTCTGAATGGGGCTTTGCTGTTTTTAGTTAGTAAATTCTGTTTCTGAAACAGCAGTTGCATACTCACATGTTTGGGGAAAGGAGGTCAAATGCAGAATGCTGATATGTCGACATGAGGAGTTGAGAAGGCAAAATAGGTTTGCTATTATGGTAAGCAGGAAGATTCTGAAAATTTATAATGCGTGGGGGAAGGGGAGTTGTTTGTTTTTAACAATCTGCCTTCTCTTCATACTGCCACTGGGATCTTATTGCAAAACAGGGATAAATGCTCAACAGACACATGCACACCAACACATGGGTTATAAGAAAGAGGAAATGCTAGTAATTTGTTTTCTATTGGTAGAAAGGTTTTTTTGTTTTTTGTTTTTAATAAGGAATGGTATCAATGAAATGTGAGGGAGAAGACAACATAGTTGTCCACCGTGAAAGGACAGGAAGCAAACACTGGCAGTGCTTTGTGCTTAGTTATTGGCCAGAAGGAGCAAGCAATGATTGTCTTGAGCTCTTCAAGCTCAGGCTCCTAAAAGAGAAACAGAATGAGTTAAAAGTGTTTTGATGTCAGAGTAGATCTGGAAATAGTCAAAAAGCCCAGATTAATCTCAGGTACATATGAAACTGAATTTAGAATGGATGAAAGATTGGTTGTCTACAAGAGTTTCTAGGGAAAACTCAGGTGATTTTTAATAGCCAAGTGCTAGACAAAGGATTAATGGATGTGCCCTTTCCAATTGTAATTATGCAGTGAAAGGAGGAACTGCAGTATCTATTACACTATCTTTAATAGCCATGCAGGTATTGATAGACAAGAACTGCAGATTCTTATTATTATTCAAATAATCAGGAAGGACTACAAATCAAAATTCATTTCTATCAGTAGGAAAGATCTACAAAAGGCAGGAACTACAGTACAGTTGGGAAAAGACTTTACAGTTCTATGTTATATGAATATACTTTGAGACAAGCTCTGCTGGATTTAATAGAATTTATTCCCAGGATAGTGTGTAGAGGACTGCCCTGAATATAATCTCCAGTGACTAGTGGCATTACTTGTCTAACTTTTATAGAAACTGTGATCATTAGAGCTTCTCATTCATTTTAATTCTCAAGGATCTCTCTGTTAGTGAAAGGATAAATGCATTGTACTATTCCTTACCTTCCATAAGTAGAAATAATGGAAAGTGTGATCTAGGCACTGTATCTCTTTTAGCAGAAAAGCAGAACCAGATGTTCTATTACTTGTAGTACTTGTATCCATTTTCTCCTCACAGCTGAATCATAAGAGTGATGTTGCAATAAGCAAATTGAAATTGTTTTTGCAAGTGTTACGTTGTTACATATTGATTGTTTTTAAAATCGCCTTCAATGTGTGGAAAGGGGGAATAAATATTCTTAATTCAATGAAATGGTTCCTATGTCGAGAAGATTGGGACAATCTACCTCTAGCAGGAACTGCCAACTCCTGAATTGGGATGGTGAACCATGCAGTGAAAGCTGGCAACTCATCATCTTTTTGGCGGCTGTAAGCGAAAGGCTGTTGTGTGCAGCAAGGCATGCCACTGTTGCTTTGCCCAAAGAGCTTTGGATCTGGTCCAGTGCGTGGAGGAGAAATAAGCATCCATACGAATGTCTCCACTTACTCCAGTAAATATAAGTCCTAATTAGCAAGCTGGATTTATAACGTCAATGGTCAGATAAGGTTTTTGAAATTAATCAAAAGCATTTGATTAATGCTTGCTTTTGCACTGTCAGTAGGGGGAAAAAATACCTGAGGACCATCGGTGTACTAGAATGAAACGAGAAACATGCCAGCTAAATTAATTATCCCAGTGGATTTTCTTGGTGAAAGCACAACCAACTAACTTATATGCTGACCACTTTCTTTGGTCTCACGAATGTAAAGTTGCTGCGGGAATTTCTCTGCAGCTCAATTTTATATTTAGCTTGCTGCATACTGGTTTATTTCTTAGGAACATGATAACGCAAAGAGAATTCAAGTTACATATCTTGGACAAAATGGCGTTTTACACATTTACCTACACTTTACAGAGCTCCTTTTCATTATTTATTAATTTTGCTAAAGCAATGGGGTTCTGCTGGAGAGTTATTTGATGGATGGTGTCCACCATCAATGTTTAGTTCAGGTAAAGATTAACAGAAAATGTCTGTTCGGTTCAAGTGGTTTACTTCCAGAAAACGGAGTATAAGATTGCATTTTGTTAAGTAGCAGAAAGCCGCTACTTTCCTAAGTATTTAGGTTCATATTTTTAAATTTTTATTTATTTATCTGCATTGATTTAAAGAATGCCCAACATTTAAAGAATGCCCTACTGGATGCTTTACATAATAAAAAAAGCAGAACAATAAAGGAGAATAGATGATATGCATCCCAAAGAGCTAAGTAACCATAAACCAAAATCACAGCAAGCATAATCTCACAGAGGCTCACCTATCAACCTGTCCCAAGGCTTGGGAAAATAGCCAGATTTTCAATGCCTTCTTATGCATTTCATCGAGGTGGGAATGGATCTGTGGGGGGAAATTTTTCCAGAGGGCAGGAGGTGCAGCAAGAGAGAAGGGATGTCTCCGTTGTTTAACAGAGGGGACTTGAAACACACTCACTCTGCCAGATCTTACCAATATAACTGTTTATTAACACATATGCACACATACACACAGTTTGTGTGTAAGGTTAAATTTTCATTTATCATTTTGCTTTCACTTTTGCTAGCCTAGAGATGTCTTTGAATGAGTATGTTAATCATTTGCTTTCATGTATTCTTCTGCCACTGTGTGAAATTAATTCCATTTATTCTTGTCCTAAATAGCTCTGATGTGTCAATGTTCATAATGCTGGTTGTTTCTCCTGTTTCTCTTATTACAGCCTTATAGTTTTTCTTATTACAGAACCTTTACAACTAATGACCACCCACAGAATGCTGGTCTTTGCTGAACTTTTCTTTGTTTTAAGTTAACTGATATTTGAAACTACACTAATAAAAGACCATTGACTTTTTTTAAAGCTGACCCTCTACTCCTAAGCATGTTTATGATGAAGTAAAGCCTACTTATTTCCATGGGATTTATTCATTTTTAAGTATGCATAGAGTGCTACTTATTTCAAATTTCAAAATAATGGCTTGAAAATCTGCCATCAGTTTTCTGGAAAATGCATTTCCTTCTATGGTGCTAAAAGTGAAGTTTGCAGTTAAATATTGCAATATGTTCTGTCATACTATTAGGACTGCTTTTGTTCAGAACTCCTGCCAGCTAGCCATGTCCTCCTCTAAAGAGCTCATATGGGGCTTTCTGCTCCAACTCCAAGTTTCCATTTTTAGTTTCCTACTCACACAACATTTCATAGTTACTGAGCATAAGCAATCCTCACTGAGATATTTTCTTTTCCTTACATTATCACAGTGATCATCATGTTTATCATCATGATAATCACCACCACAGTCTTGTCAGTCATGCGATTCCTCCAAGCTTGCTAATACCTTTTTCCCTACTAGTATCAATTACCTGTATCCATTATTCAAGTAAGTGATGTTTTAACTGAATTCTCATTAAACATCTGCATACTTCTGTTTTCCTCTTTTGGTTCTTATTCTGCCTAGAGCTTAAGGTAAAGGATTTCAGTATTAGGTATCATGTTGTGCTCCTCTTCAAAACTTGCAGGAAAGCAATAGAGAATCATAGGGTCGAAGGGGACTTTGGAGGTGTTCAAGCCCATCCCAGACTACAAATCCTCATACCACCCCAGAAAAATGGCTGTCCAGTCTTTGCTCGAAAACCTCTGGTGATGGAACACTCATGACTCCTTGAAGCAAGCTATTCTACTGCTTAATAGCCCTCGTAGTTAGGAAATTTCTCTTTGTTTTAAATTTAGATTTCCCTTCACCCACTCATTATTGTTCTGCCCTCATGAAAAAATCCATGCCTCTTCCATGTGACAGCCCTTCAGAGTATGGGAAGATTTCTACCATGTCTCCCCTTAGCCTTTTCTTCTTTAGACTAAACATACCTAGTTCCTTTAGCCATCCTTAATAGGATTTAGCTTCCATGCCCCTCAACATTTTTTTTGCTCTTCTCTGCACTCTCTTCAGTTCCTCCTTCTCGTATTTTGGTGACCAGAACTGGACATATTATTCCAGGTGCAATCTGATCAGTGCAGCATACAGCAGAACTATCACTTCCTGTGATCTCTACACTATACCTCTAATGGTACCACCCAAAATTGCATTGGCACTTACGTCAACTGCATATCAAGCTTCATCTGTGGTCTACCAAGATGCCCATATCCTTTTCTGAAGTATTACTGCCAAGCAAGGTACCATGTATCTTATATTTGTCCATCTGGTTTTTTCTTACTTAAGTAAGAAATGTACATTTCTCACCATTATATTACTTATTGTTGCATTGGGGCCCTGCATTCAAGTCTATCCAGATCCTTTTGAAGATTGATGCTGTCTTCTGAAGTGTTAGTAATCTCCCCTAGCCTTTTGTCATTTGCAGATTTGATAAACATTCCTTCTATCCCCTTGTTTAAGTCATTTATGAAAATGTTGAGCAGCGCTAAATCCAGGACAGAATCCTAGGGCACTCTATTGCAAATCTCCCTCCATGTAAATACGGATCCATTAAGGACCACTTGTTGGATGCAGTTGTTCAACCAACTGTGAATCCATCTAGTAGTGGAACTATCCATCCCATTCCATTTGTTCAAGGATGAGGCTATGGCTTACTGAAGTCTACATACATTACATCCAAAACATTAACTTGGTCTACTAAGATAGTTAGTTTGTTAAAAAAAAAAAAAGCAATAAAATTTGTGTGGCATGACCTTTTTTCAAATAAACTCATTATGTATTTAACACATCCCTGCTGTTTCTAGTGTAAATGCTTGCAAATACAATGCTTGATGATCTTTTCTAGCTTGTGCCTCATGAATACTTATGGGCAGGTTTGGCAGAACTATGCAATGGATATCAACCATGCAATTACATTTTTTGCGGCTGACTTTGAATTGAAAATAACAACAATAAAACCCACAATAATTTTAGTGCAGCATATCATTGAAAAATAGGTGAAATTAATAAAAAAAAAAGTTGTGGAGAAGGTAAGTCTGGCAATGTAGCATAGAATAAAGCAGCTGCCAAAATTATTAGAGATGTTTCAAATGTTTATGTATTCACAAGGCTTTGCTAAGTGCTTCTGAGCATGTGCAATATTCCTTCCACCTAGGAATATTGTGTGAGATGGGCGGCTATATAAATACGATAAATATGGTGTTTCTGGTTTGTTAATGGAATTTAAATGTTTTATCTACCCAACAGTTTGCAAGTTGCAGGCTAAAAACTGGTCCTATATTTTAAATGCTGCTCTCATAGGTGGTTCTGCTGGTCGTAATGAATATACTTTGTAGATCCAGTTTTGCTTACATGATATCGATTTATTAAAAGAGGGTGGTTTATGATGATTGATTATTTAAGAATGCTGTAGTCTGGATGATATGATCTACTTAATTGGCCAGAGCAGAAAACAGGAAAGGGAGGAAGACTGAGATATGAAAATTCAGAGGGTACTTTCCAGGCTATCATGGCGTTAACATGGAGACATAAATAAGGCTAAATGAAAGATTATTGTGTTTGGAAACATATTTCCTTTTATCTGTGTAACAGTGGCCTAGAGATTGAAGAGAATTGGAAGACTGTGACAGCAGAATGTGAACTTTTTTTTAACACTGAATTTTGAATGGCAAGTTTTGTCTAGGACCAGATCTTTCTCTAGAAGAATATGTTTCTGCCATTAAATTGGGACTTGTAATTTGGGAGTTAAAAAGATGTGTGCTTTTCTACACGCTTCAGAGTATGTTCTGCATAAGGAAAGATGGACAACTGAATAGATGAAAAAACTATCATTTTACTTTGGAAGGGACAAAGTAAAATGATAATCAGGTGCACTGATTACAGGGAAAATGGGGGAAAAACCCAAAAAACCTTTCTCTGAACCAAACAATGCACTCGTAAAGAATTGCCAAACTTTGTAAGACTATTTTCCAAAGAAGATGTCATGGACAGGTTCTTTATAATTTGCCCCTAACCACGGTATGCCTGCTTTTTTTCTGCCATGTTCTCTTGAAGTTGCCTTCATCAAATCCCCAACCCCTACATGAGGAAGTTTATATCCACTCTTAGCTGTTCTAGTTTTTTAAAAATATTTTTTATTTTTTTATATTTAAACTACAAACTACAAAACACAAAACCAGTAATAACAAAAACATAAAATAATTCAATCAAACAACCAAAATAAAACACACTTAATCTCTATGTGCACCCATTACCTGTGGGACTTTTAACCCTCCTTATCCCTTTACTTTTTGTTATCATGGATTTTTATTAGTAATAATTTTTAATAAGCCCTCCTCTTTAAAAGGATGATATATATTGATCTGGTTTTACTCCCTTCCCTTTAACAAAAACATATTCCAGAAATTCACCCCATATAACATCAAAATCATTACTTTTTGCCAGACCCTTTTTATATTTTAGTTCACATGTCAATTTATCATTAATAGCGATATTCCATATTTCTCTAAACCAATCTTCAAGCTCATACTCAAAATCTACATTCCATTTTTAACTATTATTAATCTTAAAGCAGTAACAAAAATTATTATCATCTCTTTCTTTTGCCATTCTAATTTCATGTTTCCAAAATTTAACAGTAATGCAATTTTTGGACTTGTTTGCAAATTAATAGATAATATTTCATTAATCTCAAAAAAAAACAACAACAACCTTTTCCCATTTTTTTTACCTTTTCACATTCCCACCATAAATGTAAATAAGTCCCAATTTCTTTTTTACACCTCCAACAATTTTTTAAATTACTTCTATTGTAATAGCTTAAAGTTACTGGAATCATGTACCATTTCCAAATTGTCTTATAAGAATTAATTCTCTTTAATTCTAACAAACATATTTTTCATAATTCTCTGTGTCCAAATCTTTGACCATTCCTCTTCTGTAATATTAATGCCTAAATCACTCTCCCAACTAAATTTCATTCCTTGTTGTGCTTGAATACCCTCTAACAATATTTTATATATTTTACCTATTAGCCCTTTTGTTACTTTGTCTGTATCATTCTGTTTCATTTGTATTATTAATTCCTCAAATTTTGTTAATTGTCTGCATTCCCCATATTGTTTTACCTAATTCTTAGTCCATGCCTCCAATTGCAATACATTATACCAAGATATTTTACTTTCTTCAAATATTTCCTTTATATCATCTCTACAAGAAATTTTACTTAACCAATCTTTCCATCTTAATACTCCTGCTTGCTCCATATCTTTCACTAATCCTGCCTTTAGATTCTCTGGACATTTTTCTAAATCTACAATTTGGGTCAGTGGTGATATTCCTGGACTAAATATATATTTTTTTATTTTTATGCCAAGTCTGTAAGATAACATTACTTACTGGGTTTTTTATTTCTATAAAACATTTTTTATTTTGTGTAAAAAGAAAATAATCCTTATCCTTTATCTCCCCTAACTCCATTTCTCCCCAAATCAATTTTTCTGATCCATATATCATATTAGGGACATATCTCATTTGATTAGCTATATAATATTTATTAATATTTGGGATACCTAACTCTCCTTCTTTTTGAGGTGCATACCATAAGTTTTTATTTATTCTTGATTTTTTATCTCCATTGCAAAAATTATTTATGATATTTTGCCACTGTCTTAACTCCTCTTCTGTTAATGTTATTGGTAGCATCCAAAATAAGAAATTGATTTTAGGTAAAATCTTCATTTTACATAATGCTACTCTCCCAAACCATGACAGTTTCAATTTTTTATATCCAAGTATTTCTTCTTTTATTTCTTTTTTCAACTTATCAGAATTCAATGTTTTTAATTCCTGTAGATTTTTAGCTATATTTATTCCCAAATATTTAAAACTCTCTGTAACTTTAATCTTATATTTCTTTTTAATTTCTTCTATTTCCTCTGCACTATTATTAATTAACATCACCTCAGACTTGTTCCAATTTATTTTCAAACCTGTTACTTCTTCAAAATTTTCTAAATGTTTCTGAATGTTACCAAGAGCTTTTAACGGTTCTACTATAGTTAACATGGTATCATCCGCAAATGAACTAATCTTTACTTTTTCTCCTTGTTCAATTCCTTCTATATCTTTATCTTTTCTTATCACATTTGCCAATAATTCTATCACTAATATAAATAAAATTGGGGATAAAGGGCAACCCTGTCTTGTTCCTCGGCTTAGGTTAAATTGGTCTGTTATTCCATCGTTAACTAATACGGAAGCTTTATTCCCCGCATATAATTTTGTAATAATTTGTTGAATTTTTTTTCCAAATCCCATTTGTTGAACTAAATTATTTAATGCTGGCCTTTCTGCCAAGTCAAAAGCTTTGAAAATATCTAATGCTAGTACTTCAGCTTTTACTTCTTTTTCCTTTATATTATTAATTACGTTCAATAACCTTCTCATTATATCTGCCATTTGTCTTCCTTTTATAAATCCACTTTGATCATTTCTAATATATTTCCCTATAAACTGATTCAATCTTCTTGCCAAAATTGCTGTAATCCTGGTGTATTAATGATATTGGTCTATATGAGTCAATTTCTGATTTATCTTTTCCAGGCTTTGGAATCAAAACTATTATAGAATACTGCCAGGATGGTGGAATCTCTGCTCCTTCTAAAATACTATTAATTTTTTTTCCAATTTCGGAATTAAAAATTTCTTCAACATTTTATAAAATTCTGCTCCTAAACCATCCATCCCAGGCGTTTTTCCAACTTTCAAATTCTTTATAACATTTTCTAACTCTTCCTGCATAAATCTTTGTTCTAATCTATCTTTATTGTCTTCCTGGAGTTTGATACTTAAATTTTTCTCAATATAATTTCTAATTTTAACTTCTGAACTCTCTTTAGTTGTATATAATTTCTCATAAAATTCTTGTATTGCTTTTATCTTTCATCAAATTACATCTCTTTCCTTTTATATCTTTAATTATGCCTATTTCCCTTTCTATCTTTTTCAGTTGGGCAGCCCTAGCTAACATCCTCAAATTTTTATTAGCACATTCAAAATATTCTCTTTTTAAATAAAACAAATTTCTCTGAACTTTTTCCATCTCAAATCCTTGCAGTTCTTTTTTTAACGCTAATATCTCGCTCAAAATTTTCTTATCTCTTTTAATAATATAGTTTCTAACTCTTTTATATTCCCCTCTATCTTTTCTTCCTTTTGTTCTTTTTGTCTTTTCAATATTGAAGCTTCTTTAGTAGCTGTTCTAGTTTTGAGGGGGTGTCTTCTCCCCTTGCCCTTTTTGCCATGGATGGATATTGGTTGGCGTGCTTCACTGACCACTTGCTTTTGTATACTGTCTGGGATTAGGATTTGCCCAGCTTCTCGTGGCCACTCCTGTCTGCTGGGGTCCTTACCCCTCTGTCTGGTCTTTGGTCACTCCCCTGCAAGGCCATTTTGATTGGGCTGTAGGAGAAACCAGACACCTGCCTTTTGCAGAGGTATTGGCCTGTGTAACGCTTGACACTCCACAGTCTTTTTGTGGCGTTCTTATAAACCTGAGTTTAGCCTTTTTTGAAAAGTGTTACTAAGCCCAGGTTTAGTGTTCTTTTAAAAAAAGCCTGATTCTTGTGCTGCATAGAAAGTTAATTTAAATCCAAAAACAGAGCTTCCTCCTGCCAGCGGTATATTGGTAGTTCTGTCACCATTAAATGTATCATGGGTTTTCCATTGCTTCTGCCAAAAAGTGGCTTCCTATTGCAGTATTTTTGACTGCTTTATTATTTTTATTTTATAGAGGAACTCACACAAGACTGCTACGACTATCATCCCGACTGAGCAAGGTTCCTTGGATTAGTCTCATGCAGATGCAGCTTCTATAACTGGTTGCTCAATGTGCCATTGTCACTTATGTTCTCCTGGTGGAGATAGAGCCACTGTTTTACCTGTTCTATTCTGGCTTTGGCAGCCCTAAATGCCCTGGTGATGGTTGATACTGTAACCACAACAGTCAAAATGGTACAATTCTACAAAATCCACTCTAGCACACTTGTTCACTGTGGAGGTTCACTTGCCACTTCTCATGGCTGCCAGCCATGTAGGACTCCTTGGCCGTTTACTGTTAGTGCAACCACCCCTTTGCAGCAATACTTGGGGACAGAGGGTACTTGCTATCAATTGCTTCCTCATGTTCTCACCCCATGCCTTCCCTGTATCTGTGAACCAGAGTAACTTTGAACAGGTATTTTTCAGAAGAATGCAATACCTGTTGCCAGAAACAAGTAACGGAGGAGGGGTGTGCATTGGGAACTCTTTCTCTCACTGCACCCAGCAATTCTTTTAGTGACTGCCATCTATTATAAGGTAACCTGACTGGTGGCTAAACTTCCAACTCTAAGCATTCACCTAGAGTTGCCTCCCCCCAGAGTTAGGGAGCATGATTGGCAGTTATTGTCCTGCCTCTGGGAGACATTTGGTGGGAGGAGAAATGACCCTTGGCCTGTAATAAGTAGGTAAGGAGAGCACTCTTCACTGGCCTCATTACTGTGGCAAAATAGTGATCAGCAATAGATGAAGCACAACTTTTCTTCCAGCTTGATGGATAGCACTTTAAGCTGGCCATGAGGAAGAACCTTTAATCAAAAGAGTAAAATAGTGTTACTGGTAAGGTAGAAAAAACTAGATATTGTATAACTTCAAAAGTGCAATTTCAGAATTTTTCTTTCATGAATCAGAACATTCCCTGTGTTGGGTGAAATAATATTATGTTGGAAGATACCTTTTTTGCTAGTCTGTATTGGACCCTGAAAAACAATGATTTGCAGAGACTATGGTTTGTTTTGTATTTTTGCTTTGACTTCCTTCAGAGACTGGAAAAAAAAACAAAAACACCTGCCAGTCATGATGGTTTCAGCTTTAAGTTTTTGTATCAGTACTGATTTATATCAGCATCAGCTTCAAGTTTTTGAATGCTGGCAATAGTTAATCACCACACTATATTGATTTAATTTTTCTAGTCCACTGGGAAATCGATGATTACTTGAAAATCAAGCTCTCCAAGGAAGTGGATATCAACAGAAAAGGGATTCACATCCCTCTATAATTTGCTTTCAGAGACGTTTCCAACTCACCATTTTACTTAAAGGTCAGCTGTGCCTTCATTGTGACTTACTATCATTAGCAAATGCAGCCATACTGACACATCAGTTGGTTGGTGACTTATGGCAACAATTGCAGAAGTCAATTAGGACCTCAGTGGGATGGTTGACTCAATTTGCAGGAAAAAAAAGATGGTCTCCATGAATGAATCATTACAATTGACACTGTTTCATTCCACCAAGAAAGATGCGGGACCAGGATATAATTTTACCTGAGCAATCCAATCACGATATAAAATAATACAGTATTGTGCAAACTAATAAAATAGTTTAGCACCTTGGAGGGATAGAATCAAGATTTTTAATTACTTACAATAAAAAATGTTAAAGAACTGTATATAGAAGTAGCTTTTGCACCGACGGTGAGTCAGAACTAGATGCTGTAACATATAGGTGCAGCTTCTTTACTCCTTCAGGCAGACATTTCTGTGTGTATTGGTTGCCTTTATTGTGTTTCCTAAGTTGTTATTTCTTTTAAAGCAAATCTCTCTTTCTCCTTATTCATCAGCTCCATATAACATACAGAGATAGTCAACCCATCATGAAGTATCACTACCCTAAAAAAAAATAGGTGCCTTTGCTCCAGTTAATTGGCAGTGCCACTTAAAGGAATAGGGACTGCTGTCACACAATGATGTTCTACCACATCTTTAATATTTTCAGCAGCTGAGATGCATAATTCCAGCTTGACCTACTGAATTTACTGTCCTGGATGGAACTCACATCTCCATTTAGCACTCAGGATTGCTGAAAATGTATGTAAAAGTCATTTATGTAGCTACTCCTCTCTATTTCCTGTAAAAGCAAAACTGCCCTGACCACCACTTTGCTTTTGAGGGCTAAGTACCTCCTCTGCCTTTCCCATTTTAGGCTTGATCAGATAATCATTTGTAATTTCTGGAATGGACAGTGGGGAAAAGCTATCTTAGTTGCCTAGCAATTGCAGGCTTTGTCTCTCGACATTTTGGGTGATTCAGTCTGAGTCACAGGCAGAATGCAAAGGAACAGTTAATGTAGTCAACGTAAGATGTTGTTTGGAGGGATATATACTTAGGTGGATACCATATGATGTCTCTTCCACCCTCAAGACCTGTATATTTTAAAATGAATATATGCAACAGTTGCCAATCCCACCATACATGCAATATCATGATTGTATTCAAAAACGATGGGAAGAAGCAGAATAAGCCAATAGAAGAGAATATGTGTAGCTCAGGGTTGAACTGTAGAGTCCCTGGAGTTCTGTGAGCTGTTTTCTTGCAAATGTTTCACTACATTTCATTCATATAAAACCCCATCCCATTCTAGCACTGAAGATGTTACCTAGCCGGGCAATGAAATGTTTGCAAGAAAACAGCCAAGCTCAGAGACCTCCAGGGACTCCACAAACAGAATAAGTTGAACACATTTCAATGGTAACAACTCTCATGTCCTTAAAATAGTTAGAAAACCGTTATTCATATTATGGGTTTTGGCCTTTTCCCTTTTCATGCAAGTAGTTCCAAACTTGCATTTAGTTCTTTTAGCACAGCTGTTGATTGGTTGGTTGGTTATGAAAGTGAGATGAGAGACATTTCACTGATGTTAATATTAATATTGGAAATGTATTGCTATAATTCATCTCTATTTCTTTCTCCATTTCCTGGTGAAATAAATGTTTTTTGTGAAAGAATAAAAACAAGACATTCCACAGGATAAACAAAATATTTCTGTCAGATCTAAGTCCAATGCTAGGATTTGCCTCTGAACTAAAATGGAGGAATCCTAATGATCCACACATGATTAAAATGATTTCTAGGAATAACATAGTCAACTAACAGAACAGTCTAACTGAGGCTGGGGCAGGGGATCTCTAATGCAGATGCTAAGATTTTCTGGGGCCCACTAGACTAATGCTAGACATGCCAGGAGTGGGTGGCTGTTGTTCCCCCCCTTTTGTCCCTGGTTATGTTTTAAATTAGTCCTCTGGAAGTTTCAGTGGGAGGAAAATAACTACACCAGCTGCTAAGCTGGCATTTTTTTCTTTAAAAACAGCTTTTTGAAAGGAAGGAACCAAAAGGTCCTCAAATCCTCTACTTCAACTGAGATGGCAATGGTAGAAATGCCCAGGAAATGTAATTAACCAATATTTCAGTAAATAAGATTCTGCCTTGTGGCACTTCAATCCAACTCTCTATGGGATTGCCTCCTAATTTGCATATAATACTGCATATAAACTATACATTTATAACTAAGCATCCATTTCAAGACCAGGTCTTTTGTCTTTTGGCATGAAATCTGAGATTTCATGGGCTTGAGATTCTTTTTCCCCTGAGGAGGAGATTAACAATGGACCTATCCTTTTCTGATAACTGAAAACAATTTTCTTTTTCTTTTTTAACCTTGGGAGACTATTTTTATACATCTTTGTATAACTGCAATTTTACAAACAGCAGCATGTTGGAGAAAGAATAGCGGGAAAAAAGGATAAAATATCCTCTCCCCAAAGTACACATTTCTGTTGCAGCTCCTGATAACTGTGAATAGAATCTGTTAGTTTGATCGTAAGTTGCTACAGCAATAACTTCACTTAACTGCTCTTGGCTGGTAGAGACCTGAAGAAAAATCACAAGATGTTCTTATCATAACATCTATATTTTTCTAGTTATATAACATAAGTGCTTTGTGCTGAAGTCAGAGGAATACTGAGGAAAACTATGGACTATTGTTTCAACCCCACATCTTGGCATTCAGGTGACAACCTGGATCAGTATGACTTCCTTTGCTGCCTACTGTGTAAATGTACTTAGAGTGACAAATCATAACACCTTCCCATGACTTAATACAAAATGTAGCTGTGTGGCTTGACACGGATTGCAGAATACTGCAGTTTACACCTCCACACTGAAGGTGAATTAGGAAGAATAATCAGCCACTGTGTGGGCTGCTGATCTATTTTTTATACAATCATAAAGTCCTTCTCATGCCAGTGAGTTGCAGCAATGAATCTACCTTTAAATAGCAGGCAGGATTTGTAATCTTTGCAGGGAAATATAACAATATATTTTTTAAATGTTAATGTTTGTGAACTTCCTCAGAAATTAGTTAGCTTTGGCCAAGATTTCTCATTCAACCATTGTGCAAAAAAGACCATCTTTTTATTCTTTCAGTAATATTGAAGGTATTCTGTAACCTAGGCTCCATCTTTTTATAACTAGTTCTAATGGCCAGAGATTGGGTGCTTCTTGTATCATGAAAGCTGATTAGAAGCTTTAGAGAGCTGACAAATATTTTTGTAGAACGTGTCCTAATATTGGACAAAACAGGGGCTCGGATAAAGGGGGCGACATGCCTCCTGGCCATTCCGTCAGATTCTCCCCAGCAATATGTCTCTTCCAGAGGATTGAAATGTGTGGGGTTGCTTCTCTTAGGCTGTCCTGCTGCCAGTAAAGAAATATGGTTCACTTGCAATTAAATCACCATGGATGAGAGTGTCTTTTGTCTCAGGCAGCAAAGGGTCTAGAACTGATCCTGCATCTAAGAGTGATCTCAACAGTCATTTGCATCACTGGATCTTTTACTTGGACCTGGGTCATATTCCATGCTATTCTTTGGATAAACTGAATTTGGAAACAGTGTGGGAAGAGTTAAGAGTGTCATTTCTTTCCTGAGAATAATACTGCTAGGGATATAATAGTATTGCTCCTTCTCATTGATCTCTTGAATGCTGGAGGAGCATGACAGTTCAGCCACTGTGTGGTAACTTCAGTGATGCCAATTTTGAAAGGTAGCGATTGGCTTTTGGTCATTTTGAATTGAATATGCAAGCTACTAGAAGATATTTAGTATTGGTCATTTTATTTGGTATACACTCATATCTAGGGCAGTATAAATCCTATCACACTGCAAAAATTATGATAATTCTGATCTCTGATAGTTATCTACAAATGCAAGCCACTATGTCACTAAAAAAAAAAGTGTGTTAAGCTGTTATTATCGCGTGAAGGAAAATGATACTTGCTATTCAGAATTATAAAAATTGAATATGAATTTGGAGAACAATAGAGAGAATTTCAGTCATAATTATATTTGGCTTTGAAGGTTTTACCTACTATTTGCATAGAAACATTGGGTAAAGTATAGTCATCCTATATATACTGTTCTCCTGGGTATTGTAGAAGCTGCAGAAATATTAGCTGTGGTTTGTTCTGCTGAAGCCATCATTATATTCTAATTGTAGCAGGATTTTTTGTTTGTTGGTTGGTTTTTTGTGCCTTTGGTCAGTGTTGACTCCTGGCAATTGCCTTAATGAGTCCCTGCAGCTTTCTTGGCAAGATTTTCAGAAATGGTTTGCCTTTGCCTGCTTCCTAGAGCTGAGAGAGTGACTGGCCCAAGGTCACCCAGTTGGCTTCATGCCTAAGGTGGAACTAGAACTCAGCCTCCCAATTCCTAGCCTGATGCCTTAACCACTATACCAAAGTGACTCTTTACAATGGTAGCAGTGAAAAAAGCCACTTTGAAATCTTTTACGGCTATAGGTCATAATCAGTGATGTTCCATTTTCTTTTTTTATGAAGAGTTCTCCCTTTCAATCCTTTTCCATATTCCTAGCTGTGTAGTTCAAATGAACTCACCACACACTTTGTGTTACAGTGACGCAGGTGATTTCAGGCCCAGATTTGGACTTGAAACAGTTGTAGCCACATCTGTTTAAGAATAAGAAGGCCCCAGTGATCAGGAACTAAAGTATACAGCTGGAAAAGCTGGGAGCAGAATCTGATATTGACAGGCCAAGCAGAATGTCATGTTTTTATTTGATCTTTTTTTATTAGCCTTGGTTTTGTACTACCTGGCAAAGGCTGACAGGACACATTCCTCTTCTTTCTGTGCCTGAGGGTGATATTATTCTCAAGTCTTTTGTCATACTGTTTTTGTATCCCTTTGGATGTTTTGCCAAGAACATAGTTCAGAGCATGTACAAAGAAGAAAGCCATCCAGGAAGTATATGACTCTGACACTTATGTTCTCTTGTGTTCCTTTGATGTTACATTTGAATGCACCACACCCTTGATATTTTGCATTTTAAGGAGTATGTGCAGATATTTTTCATTACTTTCTTATAAAAGTTCACTGCCAGCTCTATAGCATAAGGGAACAGTTATTCATACAGTTGCCAACTCATTTAAAGAACATTGTCAGCTTGGCATTCTATTGTGAATTGGAGATTCTAACACTTTGTGGACCTTGGGGACTGCACTGTCACTCTCTTCATGGGGCAGCTTCTTCTGCCCTTACATACTCATTTGCAGCTGAATGCTTATAGAATAGCAGAGATGACCCCATAAAAGATTAGTTCGCCACATGTTTCAAATATCTGAGTCCTGCTCTTATACATCAGAGGGTGAAATAATCTTAATTGCTTCTTGAATACAAAGTGAAAATGACAGTGCAAGACCTCATGCATCTCTGGTCTAAAAGTGTTTAAAGGCAATGTCCTTGAAAGTGATATCAGCAATTGAATTTTATTGACTCTGTAATTCCACCAGGTTTTCACAATTATATTACTCAATAACTGGTTAAAGGCATCTGTAAAATATTGCAAAGTCTCAGTTTCTTTTTGTTTCTCAGTCCTTTCTGGGTAAGCTTCTGGCCTCACAAAAAGAGCATTCATTTACAATAACATTATTATTATTAGCGCACACTAGAAAATTGCTATTAAATTAAATCTTTTAAAATAAAATCATAGTAATGAAAAGATTTATCAATAATTTCAGCACCGTATCAGGCAATGATTGCTTAGAAACATTCTTATGATTTTTTTTGTATTTGTTTTTAATGCTTCTGGAAAGTTTATGAGAAAGGTAAGAAGTTGCTTTAGAAGTTTTATGTTCTAAAGATATAGTACCAGAAAACATTCTGAACTCACAGATAGCCAAATATACACTACAGCTGATATAGATTTGGCAAAGAGAGGGGATTCAGGAGAAGTAGCAAACAATCTCATACTGTACTTACTGTCTGTGGGTTTGGAACTGAAGCTTTTATCAGCATGAAAAATATACAAGGGCAATTTCAGTGGAAATAAACTCCTGACTTACTGTCTGCTGTATTATGTATTGCAGTCACTAGTTCTGCAGTAATCAGGGGACACTAGTGGTCCTTATTCATTTGTTTACTTCATATTCTGATTTTTTTCCCTCTCATAAAAATGAAGATGGTACACATTGTATTTTATGGTGGTTTCCCATAGCAGGCATTGATGGGATTCGTTCCTGAGTTTCAGTAAAAAATATTGCATCATATATCTTCAATTTATCCTCTGGAATAGCTCTACGAATTTGTCTGTTTGGACCACTGTCCTCAACCTGAATACTACAGATATTTTTCTTTCTTGCCATAGTGGGCTACAGAGCGAAAGGAGGAGGAGGGGGAGAGATAACCCATGGGTCATGACATCATCGTGCATATGATGTTGTATTTTGTGATATTGGCTGTAACAGATGCTATATTTCTCGCCTCATTGCCATCAACATTGATTTTTTTAAAAAAAATTATAGTTAAGGGACAGGAAGCAATCTCTCTTTCTATATCATTCCCATATAGGAATCAGTCAATGTGTTATAAAGCATGTTCTTGATTTCTTGCAATCTTCCATTTTGGAATGCACTATATTATTTCATTCTTGTGTGTCTCTATGTGTGAGCATGTCATTGAGTAAAAGGATAATAATAAAACCAGAAAGGCTGGTTTGGGATGAATAATATCTTTCCAGAACGTTGATATCTATGTTCTATGTAGTACTGGGATTAAAAAAAATGTCTATAATCTTGCTAAGTTTAAGTGGTGACTAATGAATCTATAACCAATTTTCACTGAATGTTCTTTCATTTGTGCTAATACAGTTTTAAGGATAGGGAAGGGATACACACATCCAATTCCTCTGCTGATTAACAAAATTTTGCTGCTTCCAATGCCCTGTTCAAATCTTACTTTGTAATATAGCTATTAACCTTCCATACATATTTGATACTTGGCCTTGAGCCATATATAGAGTTTTAGAATTGGTAACTGATCTAGCTGGACCTCCTTTTGCCCACAAAATTATATGTCTATTGCTATTACCGTGTAACCCCACGCCTAGACAAAGTTCTCATCAGATCTTCAGGTGAGCTGTTTTCTCCTTCTTAAATAAATCCTTATAGGACTATTCTATTCTATATCTAACCTTTAAACTAAGCTTGCTCACCTGCAAAATTATTTTTTAAAAAAATGGATGCAAAGGGCAAAATATTTGGGGAAGCTATTACAACATGATGTGCTCCAATATGTTAAAATGCTTCCTGGATGTAGTGAGGTGGGATTTTTGGGGGGCAGAAGGGGGTACTTGCAAACTTTCTATAGGTAGAATTTAATTATAATTAAATATTATAGGTATAATATAATGTTTAGTTTTCAATACACCTGCATTTTAAATTTATATTCTGTAGAATATGCATTTAGAAAATGCAACATGCTTTTTTCTAAATTCGGTCTTTATTGATCAAAATTAATATGCTTTAAATTAATTGGTTTGTGGAGCAGCCTTGAAGACAGTTACCAAATATTGATAGCAATCAGTAAGCATTTATCATTTTTTATAGAATTATACAAATATGAGTGGTGAGGTGTCACTGTGAATATACACATGTTCTGTTTTAAGAATTGGAATTAGTGTAAAAAAGAGCATGCTGTTTTTTTAATCCATAGGAGAACATGTAATGCTTTTGGTTCCAATCATAATGAGCCTTCAGCTTCTAAAAATAAATTTTTAATAATTTATTTTACAGGCAGCTCAAGGAGGTGGTCATAGAACCCTACTGTATGGCCATGCTATTCTGCTCCGACATTCTTTCAGTGGAATGGTAAGACATGGTGGTGGCTGTAAACCTGTCACATGGGGATGGAGAGAAGAAAGGGCAACAGAACAAAACTAATAAAATCTTGGGCGGAGCTCACTAAAAAATCTGCTATTCCAGTGCCATCTTGGGCCCTCTCAAGTTGGGATGAAATTTCCAAGTCTGCATCAAAGCACACCCTTCCCCTAAGATAGAATAAATAAATCATTTATCTCAACCAGGTACTGTCGAGGGCTGTAGGGGGTGGCTTTGAAGGACAGTGGGGAGATCTGTTACCAAGGCAACAATCAGACAAGTGTGGTTTGACCCCATTCCAAGAAACAAATTTAAGAAAACACCTCAGACAGGCCCCTACCTCATTCACATGGAGATAAAGCAAGGGAGGAGGGGAGCACATTCAGACTCGCAAGAATGTTGCTATACTGTAGCTATTCTAATAATAGTAATTTTAGACCCTTATTGCTACAACCTGTAGACTTCTCAATCAGTATGGCCAATTTTGGGAACTCCAGTAGTCCCAAAACCGTCTCAAAGAACTCAGATTCAGGAAGGCTGAATTGGAGTCTCATCGCAATAGTGCTCAGTGTATAATATTTGCACAGCTCATTTTATATTGCACAAACTGTTTGAAGCTATTCAGTAAATTTGTAGTTTTGATACTAGTTTCCTCTATTGAATTCCAAGATTATTTCCTCACCTTTCATATTTTTTTAGAAAATTAAAAGTTTTTTTTAAATAAAAATTGTCTAGATTTTAAATTCTCTTTGAAATCATTCATGGCAACTAAACTACAGCACAAAAACATTCCAAATTGATTTCTATTCATTTCAGTGCAAAAAGAATCTGAAATATTCCCACTTATTCAGGAGAACAGTAGGTTCATATCTCTGAATTCAGATCCAAGGCTACCTTGAGACGCACCTAGACAAAATGATTTGAAGGGTCTTACTAACTTTAAAATGTTTTTCAGTATTTGACATGTTTGACAACATCAAGATCTCAGACGGATAAACTTGCATTTGATGTGGGCCTACAGGAAAATGCAGCAGGTAGGTATGCAATGTCCTTCTTACCTCAAACAGAATGTTACCTTAAGTCAGAAGGCCTAAAATGCCTGTAATTTGCTTATAAAATCTAGTTTATCAGTCACGTAGGGTTGACATAATTTTAAGGGCTGATGTAGCTTCTAGTTTTGGCTGCCTGCCTAGAACTGCTAAAAGCAGAATAATTATTCAGTACTTGGCAAATTACAATAAATGATTAGTATCCTGTTATGCATTCACGTGGTATGTTGTATTGTGCAGGTCTACTGTATGACAGGCAAATCATTTTACATATGCATAGAGACTATACTTCTTAAGTTATACAAAATTATTCTGTAATAAAATATATGAATTGCAGTTATGGAAACAAGCTAAAATTAGGCGAGCATGAATACTGATAATTCTTGCTCTTATCCATGGAGAAAAAGAAAAAAAAAGTTCATTACTTGTTGCTACATGCAGAAAAAGCATTAATAAAAACAAAAGCCTGCTGAGCCAAAAAGTGTAATTAGCTCTGTTTAAATATGTGTCACATTCAGTCATATATACTGGGTTCAGTCCCAAAGGCAATTCTGGTAGGCTATACATTGACTTCTGCAGCCCATACCTAGATTTGTTTTAGCAGGCTCATTGACGAATCCTAAGTAGAACATCCATATGATGGGAACCCTGTAGGAGATACCAGCTGTGAAATTTCCTTCCAGCCATCTGTGAAGAGCCTTCACTTTCTGAGTACATTTACCCATTCACTATCTCACTGTGTGACTGACTCATTGGCAGTCTTCATGTGGAGGAGATTAAGAATTCAGTGGATATGTTTTCATATTTTTCAATATCCTAAACTTGTTATTTTGAAATGGTCTGAGAATTTTTCCCCCACATGTAATGTAAGCACTTCTGCTTACTATAGGTGAAGCATGCTGGTGGACCATACACCCTGCTTCTAAACAAAGGTCAGAAGGAGAAAAGGTACGGATTGGAGATGATCTTATTCTAGTTAGCGTGTCCTCTGAAAGGTACCTGGTAAGCATCTAAGAGTATTCATAGTAACTTTGATGTGATTCCTTAACACTTTTGTTGAGTTTTATGCTTATTTTTTTCCGCTTAGAAACGTACCTATTTCCTCTGCATGCCTTTTCATAGAATTATGATCAGGGCATCTTATACATTTGAAGGAAAAAAACCCTTCTTGACGTTCTCTTACATTTCAAGAAGAGTCAGGGAATAAAGGATAAGTTGGAGAGGCTTGAAGTGGGATTGTGAAAAATCAACTTTAGTTTCTGTTGAAATAAATTGATGAAACAAATTATTAAAATCCATTTTAATGAAAGACTCCAACAATGAAACAGGAAGGATAAGAAAATGATGAAGAAGAAAAACAAAAGATGCTGCCCAGAGTGAGCATGGCAAAACTGGTTTTTCTTTAATATGGCATAAATTTGAGCTTGAGAAAAAGCAAGTGGAATGGAGCAAATTGGTGTCAATTCACCAAATATTGGGGTTGACTTTTTTCCCAGGTCTCATAAATCCCAAGACCTAAAAGTCAAAGGGTGTAGTTTTATACTTCCGTTGCAATAACAATAGTTTTTTTGTGTTTTCACTTGTTCTCTTTACAGCATCTTTCTGTGGCATATGGAAACATACAAGTAGATGCTTCCTTTATGCAAACACTCTGGAATGTGCACCCCACTTGTTCAGGAAGCAGCATTGAAGAAGGTTTGTTAAGTTACAGTTATACTGCTAGTTGAAATCATTATTTATCTGCAAGTGTGCATTGTAATTTCTGTAGCTAAAAATATAGTTGCTGTTCAGATGTTAATGCCTTTGGGTATTGTATGGTTTCTAATGTGAAACCTATTCTAGTATAAACCTTGCAGCCTGTGGAGTATTTAGGATCCTGAATTAAAGTAAAGACGTCTGCGCATAGACCATTCTGCCTTTAGTTACAGTGTAAAGGTGTAATATAGAATTCCTGGCTGGCTTGAACAGAGAAAAAGTAGAAACATGAGTTGAAAGAGTTCTTGTAGTTCTGCTACAAATGAGCTGAAAGTGTCACATTCTTACCAGCTCCATTTCGACAGCGAGTTTACTACATGTGCGCTGTGAAGGTATTCATTTTTCAGTGTAAGCAGGTGTCACCAGCCCTTACTGACCTCAGCAAATAGCCTATGTGATTACCTGTGTAGATTCCTGATGTCATCACTCCTGGTATGTGTATGTACCCTAATGAATTTAGAGATCATTTGATAATGCCTTAACCCAGTGTTTCTCAACCTTAGCAAATCCCATGCTGGCTGGAGAATTGTGGGAGTTGAAGTCCAGGCATCTCAAATTTGCCAAGGTTGAGAAACCTGCCTTAACCTCTCCTGTTTTGCTCCTCTTTTTCCCACTGAGAACTATTTTATAAGAGAAAGGCAGATATAGAGAGCAGGTCTTTTGTATTTCCCACTTGCACATGTAACTGCTCAAAGAAAGGTATCTCTATTAAAGGACAGTATGTAACTTCTGGTACTGCTATGACATGTTGGATCAAACAGGTATAGCAAACGTAATTTATTTATTTATTTATCACATTTATACAGCCGCCCGTCTCACAAGAAAGTGACTTTAGGCTTTTCTTTTCTGATTGTATAATTGATACCTTGGAAGATAAAATTCCATATGCTCCTTTGAAAAGTCAATACACACATACAAACACACTGAGATGTACATTTTTGGAACATCTAGCTGAATCATTTAGTAAGTGATTGGTAGAAAGGTAAATGGATGGTATACAGCATCTTGTGTGTCAACATTCAACATTTAAATAACCTTTTTCAAATCAATGAACGGAACGCAAGCAAAGTCTCATAGATTAGAAGGGGAAAGAAATGCAGGCAAGTCTCATAGATCACTGCCAGCAACAGAACTTTAATTATGTCATGACTATGAGAAATACAAAAATTTAACAAGCTATCAGTTAGGCTGGCTGTATGAAGGTCACCCACCAATACCTTTTTAGCATACAGTCGTAGGCAGAAGATTAAAACCAGTAACGCATGTCAGTAATTATGAAAATGCTTGGGGACAGTTTGTATTTGGAGTGTGTATATGTTGGCTTGGGGAAAAAGCATGAGTATTTTTAAACTCAATCAAGACTTGGAACAGTCCACTGTAATTAGGGATTTGAGGAAAGAGCCAGAAGGAACAAGGGAAATCAGGAGTTGTGAAAACTAGATTTGAAAAGGAGTCCTCCTTAAGACCTGTTAAGTCTTCTATTCATTTAAAAGGGAACTGGCTTATTAGTGGAAAAAATCTTGTTGTTTGGCCATCAATTTGCATTTTGTATTGCAATCACAAGAAGGAAGGAAGGAAGGAAGGAAGGAAGGAAGGAAGGAAGGAAGGAAGGAAGGAAGGAAGGAAGGAAGGAAGGAAGGAAGGAAGGAAGGAAGGAAGGAAGGAAGGAAGGAAGATGTGACAATCAGTGTATGGGGTCTTCTTATAAATAACTAAAAATTAGTGCCAAAGAAATCAGATTCTTTTAAAATGTTGATTGTTTTATTTTCAAATGGAAAATACCTGTTCTTTTTTTTTGTCCCAATATGAAGCATGAAACGTGAAACTTTTTGCTACAGAGAGGTTTGCAAAATGTCACCTTTCAACTTGATTCTGACACTTTCATCATGCCCAACAGCCCTCCCCCTCCCCCTCCCCTTCCTCCTCCTGAGCCTAACATGATTCCATGAACTTTTCATCTGCTTAGGGGAGCTTGCCTGTAATCTCTGAGAAGCCATGCAGTCTGAACGTTCTTAATCCCTATGTGGCTTATTTTAGTGTGGGGCTTGAATCTCTAATTATTTTAGTGTTTTGTGTTAGCAGCATTATATTCAGAACTGTATCTTATAAAACGTTTGTTTCCAATACCAATTAATGGGATTGTTATGCAGCAAGTGAGTTTAGGACAATTCATGTGGAGTTGCTGATGAATCATTTTCCTCTTGTTTGCAATGAGATGGTACCTTCCTTTATCCTGGTCTCCAAAGTTTAATGGGTTGGAAAGTTATGTTCCACTAACATGTAAATCTATAGAAAAGCCAAGCTGTTTACCTTTCCCTGTTCACCGGTTACCATATGCAGTATTGATTTTTATACAATGGATGAATCTGATGGAATAGAAATAGTGTCACTTTTCAGTCAGCAACAGTTCGCGCTTGCTTTTCAGTGGCTTGAATAAAGTGGTACTTTATCATATATCATTGCCATATGGCAGGGTTGTCCAAACTTGGCCATTTTAAGATGAGAATTCTGGGAGTTGAAGTCCACTCATCTTAAAGTGGCCAAGTTTGGACAACACTGCCATATGCTAAACATTTCATTTTTCTGTTGCATTTATACATTTCAGAGAAATATTTCCAGTCTGTTTTAGTTTTTACCAGTCCAGGTCTTCATTCTTTACCAGTAGAACACAAGACTTTAACCCTCTTTGATAGTTTCTTTCCAGCAGCTGGTATTCAGGGGCTTATTGCCCAGGTTTTTGGAAATTTCATATCACCATTAATATAGCTATCCTCTCTGCACTTACCTAGTCTTCTTTTTCAGTATAGGAAATTGGCAGTTATAATAGCACCAAATTCTGTCAATTATACTTGTTATGAAGCAATACTTATTTTTTATCTGTTCCAAAACTGCTGCCAAGAGTTATACACATACACACGCATACACACACACATTCACATAGAGACAATAAACGGGGAGATTAACCATTCATATCTTCAATAATCATCTTTCTTCCTCAGCAGAAAGCCACAAACACATTCATCTTGCTCTGTAAGGAAAAGAAGCTTGAGCCTTCTTCACCTTTTCTCCTGGATCCCTCCAGATGACTCTGTGTCAGCCTTCCCAGGTAGACCAGACAGGAAACACAACTAGTTGACCTAATTCTACTTTACTGTAAGGCTGTATTAACAGAATCTTGCAAATCTCCCACTGTCTCTTTTACAGTCTGAGAAGTTAGGGAAGTTCCTTTCTGGGTTTCTTTCTCTTCCCATTATGTAGCTGTGGGCTATACCCACTGTTATCTGATCATTCCCTAGGCAGCATCTTCCAAGGTCATTCCCACATACCATTGCACCCTGTTTTGCAGATGAGATTGGAGCATGCCCACTCTGCCAGATCTTATTGAACAGCAGAGACAATGGGGGACAAATAGTCCCTTAGATAGGCAGGCCCTATGCCATGCAGATCTTTATAGATAACAACTGCAGCCTTGAATTGCACTTGGAAGCTTATGGGTAACCAGTGCAGTTTGCATAGCAGAGATGTTACATGGGCATACCAAACTACACCTATAATTGCCTGCACCATGCATTCTAGACCAGCTGCAGCTTTTAAGTGGTCTTCAAGTGCAATCACATACAGAGTATGTTGCAGAGATGACTAAAGTATGAGTGACTGTGAGAAGAGACTCCACCTAGGAAGGAGCACAATTGGCATACCAGATGAATTTGAGTAAAAGCCCTCTTGGCCACAGCTAGACCTGAGCTTTGAGCAGGAGTTGCATGCCCAGGAGGAGTTCCAGACTGCACACCTGTTCTGTCTGGGGAATGTGTGCTCATTCAGAACTAAAGATGGAAAATCCATGGTTCCAAAAGAATCAGGAATGCACAGTCTTGTCATCGCTGAGTTGAAGCTTGTTCTCCCCCAGCACCCCCCCCCCATTCCAGAACCCATCAGCCCTCAGGCACTGAGACAAGCCTCACCAGCATAATTTGGTTGACCTGAGGTCAAGATATACAGCTGTGTATCCTCAGCATACTTGATGATACCTGATTCTGAGTCAGCAGATGATCTCACCCAGCAGCTTCATGTACATGTTAAACAAGAGGGGCAAGAGCATTGATCCCTGTAGTCCCCAACAAGTTGGGGGTCTTATGCTCAACTTCTTTGCCCTGTTTGTACTGACTGGAACTGGCTGTGGAGGCAGAAGGAGAATCACTGCAACACCATGCCTCGTACTGCTAATCTTCTCAGTCGATCCAGATGGATACTATGATCAATGGTATCAAACATTAGTTGTTATTTGTTCTAAGAAAGTCATACATTCAAATAATGTTGTAGCACAGTGGTGTGTTCAGAATGTTTTATATACATGGGGGACACCTCCACACTGGCTGTTAGTACTACCTCTGTATCATTGTGATTCATGCTGTCTTCTGTGTTTGGCAGCTGAGCAGATTTATTTTGCCTCATTTGCAATGAAATCCAGATTTGGAGGTGGGTAGGATTCTGTTTGCAGCAAAGATACTCTACAAAGTTGATGAGCAGTGGCATTGACAGAAAAATCACAGTATGCCGACACACGCATGGTGACACCATCATGCAAATGCTGTAATTACATACTTACATCCTGACATCTGACACAAATATGTAAGTGAAAGCATTTACATGAAAATATCATCACACATGGTTCATAATTTGCCCCCAGTGAAGATGCCCATGGTAAGTAAGACTTTATATGATTATGGACCACCATAAACACCTATGCTTATAAATGGTCTATTCTCCAGTTGGTGGGAACTCTTGCCTCATTCTCTGCAGCCTGGTTTAAGTTGACACTAGACAACCCTGTGACCCACTGGGTCATCCTTTGAGAGAAAGGTAGTGCAATCTGATGTGACCAGAATGAACATTAAATTTTAGGCTGACCATATATTTTTTTTATCCAATGTTGGATGGTCCCGTGACCATCTAAGAAAAGTATATATCATAAATAGAAAAATAATTGTAGCAGCAAACAAACTTCAATAATAATATTTACTTACCTAAACAGATAAACAGAATGATCACAGGCAGACAACAAAGCATTGGGAGTGGGAGTGACTTCTGATTTCCTGCCAGCTTCCCTATTGATTTTGCTTGTGGGAAACTAGCAGGAAGCATCAGAAATCACAATCATGTGACTGCGGAGACAGTGCAACAGCCACAGCTTTGCAAATAAAACTGGTGTGAACATCATGGAAATTTCAATTCCACAGAAGTAATGGGTCCTGGATGTTTTATGCATTCTTTAAGTTAGCGGAGTTTAGGTACCTTGATTCAAAATGTTGCAGTATAATGCACCATTTGGGCTAACTTGAGGGTTGAAACAGACAAACAGGTAAACACAATGAGAGTTTTAGTAGTATATAGATTGCATTTTGTTCTCAGATTGTTAAATTGGAATGGTAGCTTCCTGGCCTCATAGATCCCTTCCCCTCCTTCCCCCTCTTCACAACAGGGACTATTCCCAATAGCTCAGATGTTTTTTGAATGATCTGAATTGCATGCCATCCTGTTGATTCTAATTTAAAATGCAGTCAGCATTAATCTGAGTTGTTTTGATCTACAGATCCTTGCAATAGTTCCCAGGCATAGGGAACTGGGATGAATTTGACAAGAGTTGCCTTTTCTTTTTTTTTTTCCTTCAGGAGACTAGTGGGTGTGAAAATGCCAAATTAATGCTGACATTTTTTTTCAAGAGACTTCCCTGTGGATGAGGATGTTAGCAATTGTTATTTCCTTTTGTATGGAGTACGTATTGAAGGGGCTTTGATTACATCCCTTTCATTTTATGTTCAATACAGTGGTACATATTGTATTAAAAAAACTATTTTCATAACCAATACCTTGAAGCTACCTTGTTACAATTAAATCACACAGTAGATCAAGCATGGTTTGTTGAGCCCAGGTGAAAGTAGGAGTGGTTAATCAAAAAGAGGAACAAAAACATCTGAGCTCTTCCTATGCCATATGGCGAGAGGATCACCAGAGCCAAAGATCAGTAACTTTTGTTCCTGTCACTGTATAGCTGGTGATTTGCTTAGAGCATACTGGTACTCAGAACTGAAGGGACATTGGAAAGAGGAAATAGCCTAGACCTTTCGATATTAATGCTGTACTTAATGTACTTTCATGCTTAGATATGCTTCCATTTCCAGGTGCTTATCTGTTAAAATGCTGTCCAAGTTAATTACCTTCTTCTTCCCTAGGATACCTACTTGGTGGACACGTATTACGTTTATTTCATGGCCACGACGAATGCTTGACCATTGCATCTACAGAACAGAATGATTCACCACATAAGTGAGTTGCACTACCTATTATGCATTTTTTCCTTCTTTAATTTCAGCTGTAAGCCCTAAACAGCCTTTATTCAAAAACAACAAACAAGCATTTGTAGCACAGGGCACACATCAGAATGACTTTTGTTGTCATTCTTCAGTTGATGTACAACAGACAAAATTCTTCCTACAATTATATCTGCGAAGTATAATTCAAGTTAGATGTGCCGGAAGAACAGACAGGTTTATAAACCACAGGAAACATTAACTAGTATAATGTGGTCCGCTTAAAAATACGGAAATGTTTCACATTCTAAACTTATTTACTCAGCGTTTCAATCTATAGAAGTGTTTTTCCTAAGTAAGAACCTTCAGCTATCCTTGAGATACCATCACTGTTTACTGTTAAGGGACGAGAATGCTTGGCATTGGAGATTAGCACTTGATCTTGTATCAATAGTCACATCACATGCCAAGTGCCCTCTGGCTATGCTGCATCTTGTCCTTGTTGTTTGTTCAACTGTCTGTAAAGATATGAACATAATAATAGCACTGAGGAAAAACAGCAGCACCTTGCCCTCTTTTTTCCGGCAAGGTGGCTTGATTGGGCCCAAAGAGAGAAAGAAAGCAAGTAAAGTAAATGCAGTGATGGAAGCAAAAGGAAAGTTAGTAAAGGGCATTGTGTGAGAGGCATAAAAAAATTGGAGCAAGTATTTATAGTTAACTGCTGCTGCAAACTAAGGTTGTTTAATTTGAGGTACCAGGCATTTACCAGCTTCTAGTAATCACTTCTCAATATGTATCTAGCAGAGTTACAGATGATAAGGTGTTTCACAAGGTTTGTAAAGGAAGTTCAGCCAAAGTGAACTTTTCAAAATCTGAATGATTTTGAACCTAAGAGAGAACTTCCCCACTGCATGCAGTTAAACAAATGAAGATATATTTAATCCTGAAAGAATGGATGAGAGTATGCTTAGGAGGTGTCAAAAGATCTTACTTGGTCTCGCAAGTTTTGCCATGAAAACCCCTCAGCAGATGGTCAGTCTCCCCACTGGTGTACCTGTCTGGTTCATCTGGCCATGGCAAGATGGCTGTTCCTGAGCATAACCCAAAGCATAACTTGACCAGTTCTGTCTTGGTGATATAGCTAAACTTTGATCACAATCAAAGCTTGTTGTGCTTGGTGAAACTCCAGAGGGTTCTGTTCTGTATGCCTGATTTTATTCTGATGGCAAATGAACCTCCCTGACAGGACTGGCCTGTGCATGGACAGCTAAAAAAATTGCTTAACAGGCTGAAAGATATTAATGGTAGAAAAATGTCAAGAAGTAAATATGAATAAATAAATAAATATTAGTACTTCATGCTCCCTAGTTTCTAAGACAAATCATAATGAATACTTGAACAACTTTATCAGTGCTCTGCATGCTAGTAAATCATTTAAAACTTGTTGCTGTTATATTGACTCCTGGGGACTCCATGGACAGGTTCATAACATTTTCTTGGCAACATTTTCAGAACTGGTTTGCAAGTACCTTCTTCAAGGGTGTTTTTCAACTTTCCAGTCTAGGGCTGTTAGTGTCTGGATGAGGAGAAACAGGCTTAGGCATAATTCTAGCAAGAGAGAGTGCCTGTAGATTCAGTGTTTTTTATTTAGGGTTCTACTAAAGTCTTAGTTCCTGTTGAAAGAGGAGGCAGAAACCATAATTAGAAGGGCTTTTGCACAGCTTCAGCTTGTGAGCTACTTGTGCCCTTTCCTGGAACAGGAGACTTTAATCACAGTCACTCATGCCCTTGTCACCTCACGTCTGGACTGTTGCAATTCCCTCTGCCTGCGGCTGTCACTGAAAACTATATGGAAACTGCACCTGGTCCAAAGTCCAGTGGCCTGAACAGGGAAGGGTTCTGCCTGTCTTGTAACATCTATATTATGAGAGCACCATTGGTTACCAGTAAGTTTCTGGTTGCAATGCATAGAGCTGCTTGTTATCTTTAAAGAAGTTTTGCCTTAGGATCTAAGTATCTTCAAGATTTCCTGCTTCATGTGAAGTTCCATCCTGGTGAGATTTGTGAGGGAGGGCATGTTATGAGTCTCAACTCCACAGGAATTTCAGTGTAAGAGGACCCAGAGATGAGCCCACTGGGTCAGGCTCTCTTCCTGGAATAGCTGACCCTTGAAGTTAAGGATGGCC
Organism: Liasis olivaceus; assembly: GCA_030867105.1. Lineage (NCBI taxonomy): Eukaryota > Metazoa > Chordata > Lepidosauria > Squamata > Pythonidae > Liasis > Liasis olivaceus. The sequence continues at coordinate 59,128,249 of CM061349.1, forward strand.
CCATTTCTGTTAAAGTTTCAGAGAGTAGTAAAGATGTGGCTTTTTTTCAGGGCCTTTGGGGATGAAGTGGAGTTGTGATTATTGGCTCCTGAGGTAGAAGAGGTGGCAGGATGGGTTTATTGTGATTATGGATTATCATTATGCAGACTGTATAGGGTTTTCTCTACCAATGATATTGTTATTGTTATTTGCTGTTGTTAGAAAAATAAAATGCCAACATAGGGCAATAAGATCAACCACAATTCCCCTCCCCCCAAAGATTCAGAAAACACCATTGTTACTCCTGAATTTCTGACTATTACATTTCTGGGAATTTCTGACTATTTCTGACTGGGAACTCCTAATGGAAATATCAGTAATTTCAAAAGTAGTAGCATGCTTCTACTACTTATAAGAAGAATGTGAGGTCTATGTAGATGGAATTCAGGTCCTATTGCACTCCTAATTTCTAGAGCAGGAACATAAGGGATCTAGTTTTTATTTACTAATGATTGAATTATTTTACAGTTATTCAGCTTATGTGGCAAAATCTAATTCCAAACCTTACAGTCAATTGTTACAGAAAATAGCTGCAATCTCCAAATGTTGTGTATAATCAAGTCACAGATTATAATCCTGCATACATTAATGAATGCTAAAATTCCCATTCAGTGTATCTCAGCATGCCTAACCAAATCTGTTTCTAGGCGGCTCTTTTATGAAGCTGGGGGAGCTGGAGTCCGTGCAAGATCACTATGGAGAGTAGAACCTCTTCGAATAAGGTATGGTGATTTTATCTAAGATTCATTGCTTTTGCCTTATGTTTTCCTATATAATGCAATATACATTGGGCTGGGAAATCCAATAAGCTTTCTTCTCTACTAATTGGCAGATTGGTGGGCAGAAATCAGAAAGAGGAATTTGCTACATCCTGTTTTTGTTGTGTTCTTTCTTTTTTTTTTTTTTAACTTACTTCAGATGCTCCCATTTTCTCCTTTTCAACCCCTTGCCTTATTCTCACCAAGCTTCCTTTGCTGATGCCCCTTTCCAACACTGGGGTTTCCAATATTAGGAAAATCATCTGAGTGGCCAGCATGGCAGACAGAAATTGGTTAATTTGTCTGCTGCAATTGGATCCTTCCCTGAGATTTGACCTGTGTTGGGTGTGTGTGTGTGTATTACATCTTATGGGATGCTATCTCAGGGCCATAGGACTAAAGCCTTAGAGATAATTACTGGATTTAGGTAGTATGATAATAAAGAGCCTGCAAGTGAATAACAGTTTGCATCTCGACTTCTGAAGGAAGAGAAAAATGGAAGGCACTAAGCATGGTGAAAAAGAAGCTTAGAAAACCCCAAACGCATAAGAAAATAATAAATCTGAATCTGACTTAATCTGTAATACTGTTATGAGACTTGGTTGAATCTGTTAAAGAGTGCCCCTAAGAAAGATCTTGGATTGAAAGAAATTGAGATCTAACCAAATGAAACAAAACAGATAAATGAAAGTTTCTTTCATTTTACTGGGAGAATTAAGTCTGCACTTAGTGCATGGCAATGAATATCTCCTAAAAATACTTAGAGTGGCCCATGTAAAGCATAAACTAAATATTTTTCAAACAATTTTTAAGCTGGAGTGGAAGTAATATCCGCTGGGGACAACCATTTCGCCTTCGACACATTACAACAGGACAGTTTTTAGCCTTGACAGAAGATCTGGGTCTTGTCTTATTAGACAGAGAAAAGGCTGACACAAAATCAGCTTCCTTTTGTTTTAGAGCATCCAAGGTAAGTATTTTTTTTTTTTTTTACATCAAATGAATATGGAAAGAATACAAATGCTCCATCTAAATCAATTTGATCACATAGCAGAAATAAATAAATGTCAACAATCAAACTTCACAGAAGAAATGTTATGTTGGGAGAACATAAAACTGCTGAAAGAGAAGCTATAGGTATTGGGGAAGATTAAGGATGCATCTCATTGATATTTCTATTTACTCTTTAAATTGGCCTGTCACATCTTAAATATTATCATGACTGAATTTCACCTACATTTTTGCACACCTACATTTTTCTGCTGCTTTCATGTTGGGTCTCAATTCTTGGTGACCAGTGCTTATTTTATTTTTTAACAAAAACAACAGTCATGATATGAAATTAGAAAAATATGGAAAGAAGTTACAAGCTGCACCATACCAAAGCCTTGGGTGAACTCAAAAAGTCACTTGAAATGTTACATGGTGAATGGTAATGTTCATTTTGACATAAGGACGTCATTATTAAACACGTGGGTAGTAATCATGCTAACTGTGGGCTTTATCCTGTTCCTGCCCTCTCTTTGGAGTGCAGTTCCTGCCCATCAAAGAAAACACACATGGCTTTTGCCCCTTGCCTCAAAGTTAATGCCGGACATACTGTACTCTAGGAAATAACATACTGTTGCAATGGGAAACTGTAGTTCCATCTGATCAATTCAATGCCACTAAGCATTGTGACAGAATGCCAGTTTGGTATAATGGTTAAAGGTACCAAGCTAGAAACCAGGAGACCATGAGTTCTAGCCCTGCCTTAGGCATGATGCCAACTGGGTGACTTTGGGCCAGTCACTCTCTTTCAGCCCAAAGAAGAAAGCCAACTTTCTTGGCAGTTCCAAACATGCTGCCAAGAAAACTACATGGGCTTATCCAGGCAGTCACCAGGATTCAAGACTGACTCAATGGCTAAATAAAAATAAATGATACAGGTAGTCCTCGCTTAATGACAATTTGTTCAGTGACTGTTTGAAATTACAATGGTGCTGAAAAATGGGCTTACGACCCATGTCCGAAGTTACAGCTGTTGCAGTGCCCCCACGATCACGTTATCAAAATTTAGGCACGTGGCAGCCTGCCCACACACTTACAACCGCAGGGGAGCTGCAACCGCTCCCATCTGCCTATCTCTCCCCATCTATGCCCTTTTCGCTTCCCTGCACAGTCGCACTCAGCAATGGCAGCACTGGGGCTGGGACTGAAGTAGTGGCCCAGGGCCTTCAGCAGGCTTAGCCAACGGCCACCACTCCCCAGGCCTGTACTTCAGCCCCAGCACCACCACTGCCACTGAGAAATGCTGCCTCAACCCCCACACCACAGCCAGCCACCCAGCACCATTGCACAAAGCCCCAGTTGCCTCCACCGCCCTGCACTCCACAGGCTCTGCCGTGCTCAGCTGACTTTTGCCATTTTCCTCCTGCTGCTGCACACGGCCTGACCCTCCTGTATACAAAGCAGCTGCTGGCTGTGCCAGGCCTTCTTCCTGAGGCTGCTTACATCATTTTCCAAGCTGCTCATGGCATTTTCCAAATTGCGTGTCCCATTTTCATGATCCTTTGGAAACCTTCTGGTCTTCCCCAGGTCTTGCGAGAATGGGCATGCTATTTGGAGAATGGCAGGAGCCCCATTCTTGCAGTGATTCAGAAGACCTCATTCTCCAAATCACGTGCCCCATTCCTTCTCCAAATAGCACGTCTATTCTCGCGAGACCTGGGGAAGACCTTGTTTACAATATACTATGCAAAACTTACTTCTCTTCATAATCTTTTTCTGGATTGAGATGATAATATTTGTGAGAAATAATTGTCAGGATATTTTTATTGCCTACTATTCAAATTAAAATTCGCAGCCAGCATTAAAGATGTAACTGCATTTTCCATTTCTCTGCTTTCTTAATCTAATGTATTGACAGCTTTGTTCAGCATTATAACATCTGTTTTTAAATGAAATTTTTATACTTTCAAATATGCTTAATGAAACATCTGTGAAGAACTGATTGTACTATATATTCAATGATAGAGATACACTGTGTACTGAGAACATGAAAAAAATATTAGTTTTATAACCATGGGATTGAAAAAGATGATTACAATTTGTACATTCAATTTGCAAAAAAAGTGTAATTTTTGCAGAAGAGTTTATTTTTCCTTAGTTTTAATAGTCTCTGAAGCTAAATACGTAGGATCCAGTAATTTAATAGAGTCTACTTCTGGATACATTGGGTAGACTTGCAGTACTGATTTCACATAGCAATATCCATCAGTGAGAATTCAGAACTGACATAATTTTCTTGTGGTCTTGACAGGATAATGGCTTCCCTAAGGAGTATATTGAAATTTCATTTTATCTGGTGACAGAATTATCTATTTAGATTTAAATTGACACTGAAATTTGACAGCAGTGATCCACAAGTGTAAAAAAAGAAGACTGACATACTGAACCACAAATGATACATAGACTTCTTTTGCAGTATATATCTTTTAAAATAAAAGCTTAATTCCCCATTTCTTTGAATGGTGACTTTTGACACAGTTGATTTAGGGTGTAATATCTAGCTAGTTACTGGCCTGGCCTGGCTAGTTCAGGGTTTCATGGAAGTCAGCTGGGTTAAAGAGAAAGCATGTCAGGACCTTGGAGAGTTCAGTCAAGAAGTTACAGGATGGACTCACACCACATCTATCTGTGCTCAACAGAAGCTTTAAAACACCTGAGGTGGCAGATGATTACTTAGTTCCATTGCATTTTGTCTCTGACTCTAGACTTAAAGGGCTCCTGACCCTTTCTGGAGCTTGAGACTTCTGTGTGATTGGAAACTGCAGAAACTTTGGAGGTTTCTGAATCTGAGCTTTTAGATGTTGGTAGGACTATAGTCTGACTCTGGGGAAACATAAAAGAGGGTCCTGAATGCTTCTTCTGAATTGAATTAATTAATTCAATGTAAAGACATTGAAGATGGAAGGGGACACAGAAAAGCAAAGAAAGTCTTTCTAAAGATCTCAGAAAGGGGTTCCAACCTTGAACTTGTATGCTAATGGATTAAAAGAAGATTAAACAAAGATGGAAGTAGTATACTGAAGTTCTGTACAATCAACATCCAAGATACCTTAGGAGAAACTTTAATACTAGAAGACAAAGTTAGATCAGCACTCCGGTCATTATCAAGTCAGAAAGCTACAGGAATTGCTCACAGTATGAAGTATGTGCTTTATTATATATTTAATGCAGCATAAGAGAAGGACTCAATATTTGGAGAGTTCTAATAGGCTCACTACAGCATAATTGATATCATGGACCCATCCTACAACTTGGATGTGCCTATAAGTGTACACTGCTGGCCCTCTTGTTGGACTGGATCCTTGTTCCATAACTTCAAGATTATCTTATAGAGATATCTTGTGGGGATTTGGATGGCCATGTCTACTTATCCCTAACACAGATCTAATCTAGTGCCTTCAGGAAACCCACTATTGGCTCTAGAAATTTTGTTGCCAAATCTCATAGCGACCAGTGCAATATCTGATAGACTTCATTGACTCATAGTTCAAAGCTCACTCTAGTGATTTAGGTTCCATTGTATTTGTACAGTTTGATGTGATCTGCCTACTATGAAGTAGCCCATGAACTTGTGCCTATCACTACTTCTATATTTGACACAGAATGTTATGAATGTGGGGAAATGTTTCAACAGCAATTCCATATGATTAAACTGATTATTGGATCAAAGACAGTGACAAATGTGTGTTCTGTAGATAATGGATATCCATATGCCAACTCAAAGGAACTGAGAGGAGCCTCCTTAATATATTTGCCTACTCTTATAATGTGTAGAAAAGAAAATGTTAGCAAACAAATACTCTAGCACAAACTTTATGACACATCGAAATGCTTTTAAAATTGAAGGTCTGACCAATTCCCTATCCAGAGTATTTCTTGATGATTCATTTTAACTCTTCTAGCTCAATACATGCTGTCAACAGGATGGGGAAAAGTTGAAGGGAATAATATTCTTAGCAATATCAGTTCCCTCAGAGGACCCTAGTGTAATAAGTCTCAGAATTCCATCCTAAAGTCAAGTATCTTGTAAGATACGTTTCACCTGAAGTATAAGTCAGCATCAGGTGCAAATTGGTCCTACAAAAAATAGATGGAGTAGGAAGACAGATTTTGGAATCAGATCCTCTTTCATGCCCTTTATAATAAGATATGGAATTGGGAGAAAGGACTTCTACTTGAAGGCCTGTAACGCTAAAATAAGAAGGCCTTTTCTCTTTTTGATGGTAGATGGTAGATGCTGAGCTTATATTTAAGGCCTGGAGAAGGATGGGAAAGTGGTAGTTCCCCCTCAACTTTGCCTTGCTGGCTCCAGTAGTAGATTTCAATGCAACTGAGAAATTCCTGTACTACACGGATAGGTATCCTTTTCCATTACCTTCACAGAGAGGAAGCCTTGTTGTTACATTTGCTGTTGAATTCTAAAGTTTTTATGAGTATCACAAAGTCCCAACCCACCTAAATACTCAGAATAAAAATGGCTTTTCCTTGCTTTGCTTTTTTATCAATTGCTTATATAAAAGTTATTCACTGACAAAAATTAAATATCTTACCTTTCTGCACTTATGCGTACAGCTTAGGGCAACTAACAATTAAAACTAATAAAAACGCAATCATATTCCAAAGGTTAAAAAACAATACCAGACAGCATTATAGAAAATTCGTCCGACCAATCAAATAAATGTCTAAATGTGCAACAACAAAAAAAAATTAATTTGAATAAGATATCACCATATGATAAAACACAGATCCAGATGCCATCCTACTTTCTGTAGCTAAGAACTGTATAGTTTTGGTGCTGCCACAAAGAGGGGCCTTTCTCTGATATGCAATATTGTTGCCCATTGCTGATAATTTGCTAATGTTTTTCTTTTTCACCCCTCCTGCATAAAGGAGAAACTGGATTCCACTCACAAACGTGATATAGAGGGTATGGGATTTCCTGAAATAAAGTACGGAGATTCTGTTTGTTTTGTGCAACATGTAGCTAGCACGTTGTGGCTGACTTACAAAGCGCAGGATGCTAAAACAACACGTTTAGGACCACTGAAAAGAAAGGTAAACAAAATATTTGTATTTTTATTTCAGTGTCTACAGTTGTGAACAATGTGCACAGGTGGGTGGGGAGAGGCTCATAGCTGCAGTTAGGAAATACTGTACAGCATTATTTGTTTGCGCTGTTGCCTAGAAAGAGGCAGTGTGAATAGCTTTTGGCATGAGGCTTGGGGACCTGCTCACTTGGCCTCAGTGTGTGTGTGTGTCTGTGTGTGTACAGACAGGCAGGCAGCACCATCTGTTCTAGCTATTATGGATATTCATCTCTTTGCCCCATTGGTCCTGTTTACTGAGACATTAATTGCCTGAGTCTTCTTAAACACCCATTAACAGTAGTTGCTGCTGTTTCTTTCAGCACCGCAGTTTACTTTCTAAACTGCGCATTAAGATCTCCCAGATTATTTTTAATAGTCCCAGGCATATCATATCTTCATATTAGAAATAAGAAAGCATTCTGATTTCTGTAGAGCATACAGATTAGATCTAAGATTTCATCCCTAACAAATTTGGGCTGGACTGAGCTATCCCATTCTTTTCATCAAGGGTAAGAAGATAGGGGACAAGCTGCATGTCTTTCCATGACATGCCTGACTTAGCTGACTTAGCAGTCCAGGATGCTTCCATATTTAAATCAAGGAAGTATGACTTCAATGATGTCTTTTAAGTAGAATAGGACACAACAGATTGATCCCGGTTTGCAGTCCTGATTTGTAAAGATTGTTCAAACCACAGTTTGTTCATTTGGCTATCTCAACAAACTGTGACTTGACAAATTAGGAAGTATTCTATTCAGCTGGACACATAGACTGTGGAGGAAGGCAGGTTATATATATTTACTTTATTCCTATATAGCTACCGTGAACATGCATCCTCTTTTTCAGAAAGCTGTCCTTTAGATTTAATTTTTCAAAAACTCACCTTTGTCCTTCATTTTGGTCATTTAACTTTTACCATACAAATGGTATCACTTAATGCACAGTCTTTCACATGAAAAATATGGAAATGGAATTGTCTTTTTAAAATAAATTTACATATACTCTTTGTTTTTAGATACTATTATTAGAATATGTGTTTTTGTAAAGTTTTTCTTGATTTTGCTCTTGAATTTTCCATTGTAAAGCAAAGTTATAAATATAAACATTTTTTGTTATCCTTATGAACCTCTTTCAGATTTGCTCCTTTTTCAGATTTATCCAAGAAAATATGGTCACCTTATACATAGCGCTATTCTGAATTGCTGCTCTCGCCACTTTTCTCAGCTACATCCTTCATAATAATGCAAAATCCAGTTGGGGTGTGTTATCTGAAACTAAAGAACATCAACAAATTAAAATTGCAACTCCCTCCCAACCCCACACACTAACATTAGCAAGGTGCTTAGTAATACTTGTGAACATAATCGGCAACATATTTTAAAATATCACTTTGACCATTTTTGTAGGTTATATTACACCAAGAAGGACACACAGATGATGGACTCACCTTGCAAAGGTGTCAACATGAAGAATCCCAGGCTGCTAGAATTATTCTTAATACAACAAAATTATTTAGTCAATTTATAAGGTATAATTTCTTAATGTATCGTTTTGATAAAAATGAGTATTTATAACATTTATAGTTGAATCCTACCAGTGTTTACTTGGAAATACATTCCATTAATATTGGACTATAACTTATTATTGTTGCAGATTTATTTTTTCCCAGCGTATCAGTTAAAATAAAATTTGCAAAAATTTCTCAGCATGGTTCTTCAACAATAAACTATCTTGATTCATGAATATGCCTCCACTGATAGAAGATAATGATGTGTTGACATTCCAAAACCTAATCTTGATATTAACAGCTTGTTTCAAGTGTCTTTAAAATATTCACTACATTTTAGAAAATTGCATTTGCTGATCATCAGGAGTCTTCAGCATTTCAGTCTACAGAAAACCTTGCATTTTACCACAAAGATATTTTATCAGGATGATTTCACTGACCATTGTTTGTTCCAACATTTATCATAGGTGTCCTCCAGCTGTATGGGGACCCATCACTCCCAGAATTCCAGTCAGCATGGCTATATATAATCCCAAGGAAGCAGGTTGGGAAAAGCTGCTCTAGCCTAGCCTCTCTAACCTCTTCCTTCTCCATTCTATCCATACTCTCAGACTTTAGAATGTAATTTCTAGTGGTAGAAAGTTCATTTTTTTCAAAATATGCATTGACTGTGTTATACTAATTGTGCTGTACAGACTGGAGCCTTTTGATATTTCTTTTATCCATAGAATGAAGTAACAAGTTAGTTTGAAACAAAGTTGCTTTAAAAATCTGCTTGAGTGATATTTCTTCTCCCCATCCCACTGAACAAATACTGGTATTTCGCAACACTCTATATTGCGAAGTTAGCAGTTCTTTCCTGATGGCTTTTATCACACAGACGTGCAGAGGGCATTCTAAGGACCTGGGTTGATCAGTTTGCCCTTCTGTATGAAACTCAACTACCTTTTTAGATTCTGCATCTATGGATCATGTGACACTAAATATTCCATGTGTAAGAAAAGCTCTATTATGAAGTGGAAATAATTCTACACTGATTATTGTTTTAATTCTAGTAACACATTCTTTTTATAGCTATTTGCTTTGTCTTTTGATTCCCAGTGGAAACAACAGCATTACAACTCCCATTACACTTCCCATTGAAGAAGTAGTTCAGACTCTCCAAGATTTAATTACATATTTCCTGCCTCCAGAAGAAGAGCTAGAACATGAGGATAAACAAAACAAACTTCGTTCCCTTAAAAACAGACAAAATCTATTCAAAGAGGAGGTAAGAAAGGCTAGGTTTGGAGCATTTTCATTTATTCAGGAGATGGGATTGATGGCCAAGTGTATATATGATTCACCTTTCAAAGCTGCCTTAAATAACCATGATGATGATGATGATGATGATGATGATGATGATGATGATGATGATGATTCTTCTATGAAAATATTAAAGTCTTAGAATCTTGGTTATTTTAACCATTTTAAAGGTGAGATCCAAACTGGACCTTAGGAAGATGATAAAATGGCGGAATTGGAAGGGGTCACAAGGATCATCTAGTCCATAGTAAAATACAATTATGCTTCAGGGTTTTCTAAAAAGATCGGGTTAGTTGCTGCAGAGAATACTAGTTTCTTTTTCTTTAAATCCGATTCAGAGGTCATCTAATATTTCTTCCCTCTCTTTGCTCCATTTACCATGGGGAGAACAAACCAAAACTGAGCCCCCTCAGATATTATACAAATAACATTTTGAAGTGTTGTGTTAAGGATATTAAAGGCATTTTACTTCATTGTAATCTGCATCATTATTCAAATGTTTTGAGGCTTCTATAATTTCAGGGCTGCGTGAAAATGTAATTTTATGCATTTATGCATAAAATGCAAATTTTATGTCTAAAAATTATCTTTAATATACAGTTGATTGATGTTAAATAGAGATTAGCAAGAAACAAATGTGAACTGTCATAGACAATTAATAGCTTAGATGAATATGAAATATCATATGTAAGCCCTTGTTTAAAGAAGGGCTGCTACAGATCACTATATGTATGAAATGAGTGCAAATATGTGTATCAGTGTCTGGGGCCCCAATGAGATATACTGTAATTTGGGATTTTCTTAACAGCTGTAGAGTTTCCTGATTGAGGAATTAATTCTTCCTCTCTGCTATTCACAGATATAACTAGCAATTTTAAAACTGATTTTAACAATTTGAAAGAATAATGTTCTGGGTGGATATATTTCTTTGTTCCCATCTGGTTTTGTCATTTCTTCTGGGAGTCGGGCAGCATATAAATTTAATAAATTATTATTATACTTTATTGTTGTTGCTATTTTATTTTTAATAATAGTAGTAGTAGTAATAAACATTAGGGCATATTTTCCTTCTACTGCTTGTTGTATTCAATAAATAGAACTATTATATAAAATTTAATGTTTAAAAGGCATTAAAATAATAAAGCATGATAGCATGATAAAGAAGAAAACAATGAACACAGAAATCCAGAGCAACAAAAAATACCAGTAAAAGTAACAGCAGCAATAATATCACTCCAATGAGTTTATATAAATAGATCATAAATAAATCATTCCAAAACTGACTGGAAGAAAACAGTCTATCATATAGGTAAGGATCAGCATGAAAGTATTTCTGAAGGAGAAGATTCCAGAGGTGTAAAGCCATGAAGGAAAAGGTGTGTCCCTGGTAGAGCAAATTCTGATAAAGCAAAGAGCAGAGCTTCAGATGTGATCATAATCCTTGAACAGGAGCATGTTAATGCAGATAAATGGATTGCAAACCATTTGCAAAGGGTTTGGAAGTCAATACCAGCCCCTAATTAACTTGCAGTTTAAAGGCAACCAGTGTAATCAGTGCAAAATAGATGTAATGTGATTAGACTATCTACCGTATTTTTCCATCAATAAGACGCCCCCATGTACAAGATGACCCCCACTTTTCCAACCCAAAATTAAGAAATCAATATTTTAAAGATAGTGCAGAACACATTTTTATTTAGTAATTAGTTAACATTTACCTGATACACTCGGTGGGAGGAGGTCCAAACCGTCTCTCTGCAGCTCTGTTTTCATGCTGTTTTGCATAACTGATTACATTCAAGTACGAGTGAAACTGCCGATAGCTTGTCTCTGCAAACAGACTTCCTCTAATTGGTTTGTTCAGCATCAGCTGATGTCAGTTACATAAGGCTCGTGATTGGAGGAAGTCTGTTTGCAGAGTCAAGCTATTTCACTCGTGATTGGAGGCTAGCAATAGGAGGAAGCCTGTCTGCAGAGACAAAGTATGGACAGTTTTGCAACCACGCGGTTCTCTCCTCGGCTGACTTCCTTGAATAAGACGCCCTTCAATTTTTAGCGTAAGGATTTTAGAAAAAAGTATCGTCTTATAGTCGGAAAAATACAGTAGTTCCTACGGGTGTTCTCATTGCTGAATACATTCTACCAATAGTTGATTCCACACCGCGTTTCAGGGTAGGCACGTGCAGCAATCTGATTTGCTAATGGAGGCAGCAGGATGATTTTCTATTGGGGAAGTGGCCCTGGGAAAGGATGAAGCCTTTGCTCTCTCTGCCATGCTATGACCTTGGTCCAGATCAGATTTATGGTCGCTTTAAGCAAAATGATAGTTATAATGGCTCCTTTGTCTGTTTAAAATCTATCCACACCTAGTTATTTTCTTTCTGGGAAGAAACATTATTATACCCAGCACTTTAAAGCTCAGTATTGCATTTGAACAGCTTATTTAAATGTTTAAAATGTAAAAGAGTATGTACATGAAGATACAAACAGTGTTTATAATTTATATCTTTACAGGGGATGCTGGCATTGGTTCTGAACTGCATTGATCGATTAAATGTATACTATAGTACCGCTCATTTTACAGGGGTTGGTAGAGAAGAAAGTGGCACTGCATGGAAAGAAATTCTGAATCTTCTTTACAAGTTATTAGGTGAGTTATACAGCTGACAGTGTAAAAATTTCCATCTCATACATGTCTACCCAAAGTAAGTTGTAAAGAATTCAGTGAGATTTTGGGGAAAATTTTGGATTAAATCTAAATCAGAGGAGCTGATAATTTTCCCCATTAATGAATAGCACATTAAAACAAACACTAAGAAATAAATTAATATATTATTAGACAATACTTTGTCCATTTATGTCATGTTTATTTGTACAATGTACTTTAACATTTAAAAATGTGGTTTCCTTTTATGATTCAGAGATTGTGTGTACAGCAAAAAACAGAGGAACAACTGAGATGTGAAGACACTTGCCCACAAGTTAGAAAGATACAAGACCACAGCTCTTCATGTCCTGTTCTCACATTCATACTCATAATATTCTCCTTCACTGTTTTTACCACTCTCTCCCTGAAGTTCAGTAATGATTAATCAATGTATTAAAAATGGGCTACTCTCACTGCTTTTATCTCTCCCTATTGAAGACTGCTGAACTTTTGATTGTCAACAGCCTTAGTGATACAGATGCTGCTGAATAATAATTTTTCCTCTACAGTGCCTTCCAATTAGTAGGAGGACCTAAGAACCATGCCCTGAGCCTTTTCTGCAGCTGTATGAAATCTTCTTCTCTGGAAATTAATGAACATTGGGGACAGTTTTAAAAGCAAACTCTTTTCTTTGTACATTTGATCATGCTTTGTATTAAATCAATTAACTAATACACTTGTTATATTTATATAAATAAGCAATGGCTCTGATGTTATAGAAAAATAACTCCTTGGTTAGACCAAAATATTTCAAATAACGTACTTCTATTGAAATTCATTCTTTATTCATTGAGTACAGAATTAAAAGTTTTATTGAATTTTACATTTATAAGTAGCAGTAATTGGAAGCCACTGGGCTTTCAATGACTTTTATGAATAGATTTGTGTGATTAGATCCAGAACAATGTAAATGTAACAATGAATTTAGAACTGAAAACAATGGCTTAATGGTATCAAATGTTTATCCAATGTCAGAAACGTTTAATGCCTATTGGAACTGTAATAATAATTATGCACAGTAAAGGTGCCAATAAACTATATTCCTTATATACCTAGATCATACACAGAAGCATATAATGGCTATATACTGAATATCAACATGTAGTTGATGGAGGAATATTTTACATTTTGGCTTTATTCTAAAATATCTGTACTCACAGTTAACTGATCATCCCAAATCTATCTTTCAGCTGCTCTCATTTGCGGTAACAGAAACAATTGTGCCCAGTTTTCTAATAATCTTGATTGGCTAATTAGTAAATTGGACAGACTAGAGTCATCTTCAGGTGAGATATACTGATGTACTTTTCCATAACCTAAAGAAGGGTTGATAATTCTAATTGTGGAATGTCATAGTAGAATCCCCCATTCCTCCCATTCCCACTTCCATTCAAGCAACAGAGTTACTCAGCGCATTAATTATAGGAATTATTATAGGAATTATTAATTCCTATAATAATATCATACATTTAGGTAAACACAGTGCAGTGTTGTTAGTCAGATTCTACCTTACGTTTCCAGGTAAAAGCTGTTTTTACTGCTTGGTATAGGAGATTCACACATTTCTTGAATTAATAAGAAATATATTATTGATAAAGTATATTGAGAAAAATATTGCTACAATTTAGACATAGTCATACATTGAACAGAAACTCTTTAGGAATGAATGAAATTCTACTGATGGATTTAGCTTTAGGGCTAAGGGGTTTATGCTTTCTAAAGGTAGCCTCCCTTTCAATCCAGTTGTGTGTTAATTTGTTGTCAGTCCTCAGATAAAAGTACTGTTAAAGAAAAACATTATATTTTGCCTTTATTTTACATTTTGTAACGTATAGATTTTGAAAATCCACATCTAAGTTATTTTGTTTTCTTGAAGCCTGCAGCCTGTTTCAGGCATCTTCAATCTTTAAATTTTAAGCATTTTTTGAAGGATTTAAAAAAGGATTTTTTTCCCCTTTCCCTTAGATTTTTTTCCAATTTTTGAATTATATGCTATAGACTCTACTCCTGAAAGTCAAAATAATCTCTGTGTCCCTGGCATTCGAACAGGTATTTTGGAAGTGTTGCACTGCATCTTGATTGAAAGCCCAGAAGCTTTAAATTTGATAGATGAAGGCCATATCAAATCCATCATCTCACTGCTGGATAAGCATGGACGCAACCATAAGGTAAGCTTTAGAAATGCCAGATGTATCCTTAATATGCAACTTTTTCTATAAATAAAGCAAACATTAATATAACACCTGTGAATTATCTTAAAAATAGAAGTAAGCACATCATTATAAAAATCTGCTCTTTTGCCACAAAACAAGTGTGAAATTTAAATAGAAATTTCTTTCTTTGTTTAGGCTACAATTAGATTCTCAGTAGTAAGTACTTTCTGACTGTGGACATATAACTAATACCTATCCTATGGACCTATCGTATGGAAGGACCTATCCTATTGACCTATCCTGTGGAAGGATTAGGGCCTATCCTAATGCCTATTCTATGGAATATATCTTTAAAATGATATATACAGTCTGGACAGAGAGATATAGATGTTATGTTATGTTGTGCTCTCATTTTATGAGGTTTTACATGACTTGCATCCATCCCCCCTCCATGAGGGAGGAGAATTTTCTCTATTTTTATGCCCTGTATGGTGTTTTTACTTATATTGACTACCAGAAGGTAGTGCAAGATTGTTTTCCTCTATTTGGAGCTCATCAGGTGTGCATAGATGTGTACCTGACAAGATCCTCTAGCTCCTCTGGAATGAGTAAGCCTTCTCTAGAACAAATCCCACTTTCCAGAAAGTAGCCAAGGATGTTAAAACCATTTCACATCTCTTTCAAATTTTGGATAACTAGGACATTGATTATCTTGGATGCCATTAGTATCTGTGCCAATAAGCTATTTAACAAGCTTAAAGAGCAGAAAGAACTTGCACATTTCACAGTCTAACATCTCATGTATCAATAGATCTTGTTGTTTTAAAAAGGTTTTGTGTCTCTACTGACCCTTTATATGGCAGTTCATACTATTGGAAATGGACACCATAACTCTGTATATTCTACTCAGTCCCAATGAACTCAATAGGGCTTTGTCTTAAGTAAGTGTATATAGGAACCAGCCTGAATGATGGAACAGAATCTGGAAAGATGCAGTGGAGACTTCTGAAGAAATATGTTTATATTTAAGATAAGGGACAAGTTGTATAGGGTTATTTGTTTACAGAACAGATTGAAGCAACAGTTTTAAGGCTCAACTCTGCTGCTTCCTTTGGCATTTAAAAGGATCTGGTCTGCAGTGTTATTTCAGATGAGCTGTACTCAAACATTTGGGTAAACAGATGAGAGCCAAACCTTTGCCCAGTATCTCTTGAGCAGAAACTGCTCATCAAGCATTTCAGTGAATGCTTGTGAGTTGGCTTGTGAGCATGGCAGGTTCTCATCCTTTCACCAATTTAAGCCCTGTATATTCAAGCCATATATATTCAATGGGCAACTTGCCCACTGGTTCCCTTTCTGTCTTTCCTGTATCCATTTTTCCTTCCATCTGTTGTTCATTTTTTATTGTACTGTTCATTATTCACTGGGAGTTTTTCTGATTCAGTTAAATACTCTGTTGAAAAAAAAAAAACTTCAACTCTCACATCTATTCTAGCTCTCATTCTATGTCCCCTTTCTTTCAAAATCCTGGAGTTGTTCTCTCTTAACAAGAGACACATCTTGCTCATCATAATGTGTGATCCCTTTCAATCAGGATGTTGAGCTGGTCATGCCACTGAGCCAGTTCTCTCTCAAGTGTTGAATGATGTACAGCACCTATTCACTGTGCTGCTGCTCTTAGATTATCAGCTATGTTTAATATTCTTAACCATCAGATACTTTTCTCCTGGTCATGGTGTTGCTGGGGGTTGCTGATATAGTTTCCCCTAGTTTTTGTCTTTTTTATCCTCTTGTTCTTTTTCTGTTTCCTATTTCAGTAAGTTCCCCTTTACAGTTAGTATTGCCCAAGGTTCACTCCTGGGCCATGTTCTCTTCACTCTTATACCCTTGTTTTGCATGACTAATACTAGCCTTGGTTTTTGATATCACATCTATGCTGATGATACCTAAGTGTATTGATATTTTTCCAAGTTTGATTCAGCGACATAGAATTCCAGTGGGGTTGTTTTTTTTTTACAGCAAATTTCATCTTGGATGATTGCCCATTATCTTGAACTCAGAAAAAACAGAGGTTTTAGTATTTTGCAAAATGTTTCCATCTGTTTCCAGGGCTATGCGATTGCTTCCATATCAGTTGCCAGGAATTTGTGCATGCAGGTGGACAATAAATTGTCCCTGCAGTCATTCATTGCAGCTACTGTGAGGGTCTGCCATTTTCATCTGTGTAACATTTGATACATTTTCCAATTCTTGACACCTGATGCAGCAAAGCTTCTTATTCATGCACTGATTGTGTCATGTCTAGATTACACCTTACTGGCAGGACTCCTGTCTTCTATTCTTGCTCCATTGACCTGGGTTCAAAATACTGTACTCTGGGTTTTTTTAATCCCTTTTTTCTCTCATTTTTCTTTGCACCACAGAGTTTATATAGGGCCAGGACCACTATACAAACTTAATTTTCGCCTTTTGGGCACTGCTTCCTACCTATCTTCATTGTTGAGAAGGTACATCCCCACAAAACATATTATTCAGCATCCCTGGTACTTTTGGCTGTTTCCACTACTCCAACAGCAAATTCATGGTTGAGAGCCTTTCAGCATCTAGTCCCACAGCTTTAGAATCAGCCCCTTATGCTGTGATTTATTTTATTTATTTATTTTTATTTATACATTCGATTTATTGTCCGCCCATCTCCCCCCAATGGGGAACTCTGGGTGGCTCACAAAGTACATATATATATAATTCGAACAGTGAGACAGTGAAATCTTACAATCTTACAAATCTTACAATTATACAATTAGTTTTAATGCTGGCCTTAAAACATTTTTGTTTGACATGGAGGAAAACAGGTGTTCCTCTGATACATGTTCTGTGGCATCTGGACTAGCCCTGGTAACAGGCTTCTCTGGCTTTAATATTGTAAATTGTTTAATTCTACCTGATTTAATTAGTTATACATTATGAGTAAGTTTTATATGGTCTAGTTTATTTACTCTTTTTATTGTAAGTACTTGTTTGGAATTCTGTTACTTTAGAGGTGAACTATCAAAATCTGTAATATGTCTGTTTTGTAATTATTTATATTTTAATTAATTGATATTCCTTTATTTCTATTCCATGCTAGATTTTTAATAATAATTATAATGGTGTTAACTAGATTTCTAGCTAGATTTCCTTAGAAGTGAAATTAAAACTCGTTGAAACTAGCATTGTGTTATGCTTTGTACTTTCTAAGACCCACTTCTAGTAATGTCTTCTAGGTTCTTGATGTTCTGTGCTCTCTTTGTCTATGTAATGGAGTAGCAGTGCGTGCTAATCAAAACTTAATATGCGACAATCTTCTTCCTCGGAGAGATCTGCTCTTGCAGACACGGCTGGTGAATGATGTGACAAGGTATCATTACATATCAATTATGTTTATTAAAAAATATTTCACTTCTATCTGTAACAGGAAATGAGCAGCAAAATCAGTCTAAACTGATATTCTGTGCAAGGATATACATTAGTTCTCTTTCTGTTGTAGAGGTTTTGTTGGATCTGTGATTTTTTTCAATGATTTTACATGCATTTATTTATACATTGCATCACATTTCCTCTTTGACTTCTCAGTAAATTTGACTTTAAGGAGACAGTTTTGAACACAAAACAGCTGAATATCCTGGGAGCAAAAGTATTATACAGTTATGAATTATTATCTACAAGGATAATTTTGATATGGACTTTGCACTTATGTATTAGATTGTTTGAAAACAATATTTGATGACTTGCCTACTGTTGGTATATTAACCATGGCCAATATGATACAGAGGTATACAGATATATATTACTGCAGTGTGTTTTATATGCTCTTCATTCTCTCTTCTTTTTTAGTATAAGACCAAACATATTTCTTGGAATTGCTGAGGGCTCAGCACAGTATAAGAAATGGTACTTTGAACTAATAATTGATCAAGTGGAACCATTTTTGACAGCAGAACCTACACATTTGCGGGTTGGATGGGCCTCAACATCAGGCTATGCTCCTTATCCTGGAGGTGGGGAAGGATGGGGAGGAAATGGTGTGGGTGATGACCTGTACTCCTATGGTTTTGATGGACTTCATCTCTGGTCTGGTAAGAACTTATTTAAAATGTGAACTGCAGCAAATAATATGAAAGTTTGCAAAGTAGAGTTGTTTTTCTTTTTAAGGGAACTTCTTTGCCTCCTTGACTTTTTTCGCTCTTAATGTTCATGGTTCAAAATTCAGTATCTATAAAGCTAAATAACACTTGACAGTAAATAAAGAGGGGGAAAATTAATACTTCGTGTATTTGTTTTGTGTCCCTTATTTGTTAGGCATGTCTATTTTGTTTTGGCTTTGTTTAGGAGCTATGATTATAATCCAACGAATAGCAATCCTGCACAAAACCAATTTAAATTCTTGGGGACTGTACAGCGAAAACTCTTGTTTTGTTAAATCAAACAGAAAACTGAGTGTATGAAAGTTCATTCTATTGACAACTGAATAACAGGAAAGGCAAAAATGAGTTTTCTTTGCACTGGATGCTGCCTGCCTATGGAATTCAAAAATGATTCCATCTATGGCTATGAAGAATGACATGCAAGGTTGCATTTAACTATAACAGAGGTTATCCTCCTGCAACCGTGGGATTTCTATGTTTCTCTCGAAAATTAATATTTTTATATTCATTTCTATGAGCCAAGAATGGCATTATAGAACTAGGGGAAGTATGCAGTTTAAAAGATAGCAGCATCCTGATCTGTGAAAAAGCAAAATATTTTGTGGTCCTTAAATTGTATTCTTAGGCATTTCTAAATACTTTCCCCTTTTTACTCTTGCAAAGAGTGATTTTACTTTTAATGTGGGGAAAAAAAATGATTTCACATGCCACAGAAATTTCACAATTCTTGCCCAGCATTTCTAAGATTGATTTTTTTCCCTTATGATTCTCTGCTTATTAGGTCGAATACCCAGGGCTGTTGCGTCTGTGAATCAGCATTTATTAGCATCTGAAGATGTAGTCAGCTGTTGCTTGGATTTAGGGGCACCCAGCATTTCTTTCCGTATTAATGGACAACCCGTGCAAGGAATGTTTGAGAACTTTAATACTGATGGACTTTTTTTCCCTGTGGTGAGCTTTTCAGCGGGTGTTAAGTAAGTAGATCCTGCTTTCATATTAACAGTCCCAAGCAGTTGTGCTGAATATGGTTCAGTATGGTTAAGGCACCCTACTTGGAGGTAGCTTGCAATTGTCAATCATTAAAAAAATCCATATTAAAAAATGAGAATCATAGAGGACGAAAGGTGACCCAGAGAATTTTGACACCTCCTTTCTTTGGTTTGGATTCTCCCAAATCTGATACTAAATGAAGTTACTATAAAATGCTGGGGTTTTTTCATGATCAACATGAAATCATTCACTCCCTGTTATATATCACCGGACAACTGCCTGAACATAACGGCACATTTCTTTTTCGCAGCAGTGACAAGAGGTCAAATTCTTTTTTGACATACAAAGACTGAACAAAAAATGATACATTGACACATTGGTATGGTATGTGATGTATTGATCTTACCTCTCCTATATCTTTCCTTTAAACAACAACAGCATCCCCTAAAGAGGTTATTCAGTAAGTAGGCATGCCATATCAGCCAGTTAAGTGATTTTTAACATATGCTTGGCTCTTCCAAAAACCAGTTCCAGCTTTGGTTGGATTCTGAAACTGAATACAATGCCGATTACTCACTGCTTTTATTTATTTATTTATTTATTTATTTATTTATTTATTTATTTATTTATTTATTTGATTTTATTTATATAGCCACCCATCTATACTACAATGTACTACAATAACAATAATTTAAAGACTCTCTCTCTCTCTCTTTATATATATAGTGGGATAATATAATATAATCCCACCTTTATTATTTTTATAAATAACTCAAGGTGACGAACATACTTAATATCCTTCCTCCTCCTACTTTCCCCTAAACAACAACCCTGTGAGGTGAGTTGGGCTGAGAGAGAATGACTGGCCCAAAGTCACCCAGCCGGCTTTCATGCCTAAGGCGGGACTAGCACTCACCGTCTCCTGCTTTCTAGCATTAATCACTAGATCAAACTGGCTCTCAATATAATATAAATATTATATAATGATCTTTATATATTAAATATATAAACAATATTGTTTCTCTCAATGTAAACAATATTCTCTCAATTATATTGTTATAATTTATATTATATATAATTTATATTCTCTCAATATAAACAAAATTGGATTGTTTGTTTCTATTTTATTTTCTGTTTCATGCTATACACAGTTTCTGTCATTTCTTTATGCCAGTACCGACTATAGGAAAACAATCTATAGTTTTCCAGATATTAATGAACTGTAGCTCCACTAATATATGCAACAGTGAGGGATGCTGAGAGTTGTAGTTTAGTAATAGCTGGAGACCAAAAGTTCCCCATCCCTTATTTACTGGCTGGAGTTTAGAGGGCCATGGTGAAATTCCATTTTAAAAATCCTTTTCATCCTTTACACTTCCTAATGTAGCTTCCTGTGACCTGTACACTAGCATATAATGGCCAATTTTACAGAGTGGAATTTCAAGCACTTTTGGTAGTTTTAAGGGACACAGTTTGCTCTAACAAAAGTAAACTTTGGTAACCTCCTCGGTCCAGAAAATGCCTCTTAGACTTCATTCTCCTTTGAACTATGTGGCTTCCTAATAGCCATTTAGACTGAGAGAGATTTTTTTCCCCATCTCATAGTTTTTCACCAAATGTGCTTTCTATACCATTGGGTAGGGATTGTAAATGGTAGACTTTTTGCTCCTTGGAAAAACTGGGCTCAGATGGAAACATCTATGAAGACAGTGCTTGGAAAAGGAGTCAGGCTATAGGCTGAACTAAATTCTAAGGGGAAAAGGTAATTTGGAGGATGCATGGGTGTGCATATCACACTTGTCGGCAACTTGTAGGATGCCGCTCTTTTCCTGGGCTTGGATGGCTGCAGTCGCATAATCCCATGAAAACACATCTTCAGTTTGGTAACAGGTGTAATGTGGGGATATGGGAAGATAGAGGCCAGAGTCGGGGAGTGAAAAATATTCTTTCGTCTCCTGAGCCGCGAGGGAGAGATAAGAGGATGAGGCTGGCACCTCCCTGAGGAATGCAAGCAGTATTTACTGATTGACCCTGGGAACTATTTCCAGTCTGGGAAGATTTCTGTATAGAGGTTGCAGCTAATAAACCTTGCTGGATTGAATCTGCATGGTCTCCTAGAGTTCCCTGGGCTAAACCTGACATCAATCTTCCCAGACTCATACTACCTTCCAGAAGAAGGAGTTACATCATGGCTACAGATCCGCAGGGAGCCAATTTGACACCAGAATTATTGGCAGCCACCCTGCTACAGTATCAGCAGCAAGTGGATGCACAGATTAATAACCTGCAGGCAGCTATGGGACAGCTAATACAGCAACTCGGACCGGTAGTCCAGCCACCACCTCCCCCACCACCAGTGTTACTACGTTCACCTGGTAGCATGCCTGAGAAGTACGGAGGAGAGGTGGAACAGATGAGAACCTTCCTGGCACAATGTGAATTGTTCATGGACGGTAGACCAGGAGAATTTTCTACAGATCGAACAAGAGTGGCTTTTGTGATGAGTTTACTGAAGGGCTCTGCGGCCAAGTGGGCTACCCCCCTCATAGAGACAGGAGATCCAATGCTCAACAACTACCAGAATTTTGTCCCAGCGGTCAGGGGGCACTTTGGAGACCCAGTGAGACAGTTAACTGCCTGTCGGGACATTCGTAAACTCAGACTAGGTGACAGATCGGTAAGATTGTTCATTGCAGATTTCAAGTTACTAGCGGGAGATGTTGAGTGGAATGAAGTGGCTCTTATAGACCAGTTTAGAGAAGGGTCGGACCCTGAAATCCTATCGGAAATGGTAAAACAAGGCATTCCAAATACTCTGGATGACCTATATCAGCTTTGTATAATAGTTGAAGCCAGGCTTATGGAGTTGAAACAGTATGATCCGTTAACTCCTGTCGTTGCTCCTCAGCCTCCCTTGGCCACAATTCCTTCCCCCCATACATTAACACCAGAATTGGCAGCGGGGGAGCCGATGCAGTTGGGAGCTGCTCGGAGAACCGTATCAGGGAAGGAAAGGCAGAGGAGAAGGGATCTTAACTTATGTTTCTATTGTGGAGCCCCGGGCATATGGTAAGAGTTTGCCCGGCGAGAGGTATATTAGCGGGAGCCAAGCGCACACAGCAGGCATCTCTCAAGAAAACAATTTCCATCCCAGCACAGCAGCAGGGAAATGGGCAAAGCCCCCCTCCTCAGAGCTCGCAGGGGGGGCTATCAAGCAATTAAGGAGAGCTCACAATGGAGATGGCAATCAGGCCTTCATGGTAGTGCCTCTCACAGTGACATTACCTTCCGGCTCCAAAATTAAGTTGGAGGCTCTCATAGATTCAGGCGCTACCACGAGTTTCATAGATGTTCAGACTGTACAAAAACGGCAGTTACCTACAGTGGATTTGAACAAACCCATGAACATAGAGACTATAGATTCTCAACCATTGAGGGCGGGTCCAGTGCGGCAATCCACAGTCCCTCTACAGCTGACCATTAATGATCACATGGAGTTGTTACCCCTGTAAGTGACAGCATCTTTACATGTGCCAGTGGTCTTGGGGACTTCGTGGCTTAGGTTGCACAACCCTGACATTGACTGGTCAGCAGGGACCCTCTCATTTTCAGCTCCAGATTGTCAACACCACAAAGTACAGGGAGCTATCCTCACCAATCCTCTAGCAGGCAGCCAGGATGTGGGAAGGGGTTTGCCTGCCAAGTATGCAGACTTTGCAGATGTTTTTGGGGAGGAGGAGGCTACGGCCTTACCGCCCCCCCCCCAATAGAGACTGTGATTGCACGATTGATTTGAAGCCAGGTGCTAAAATCCCAGCCAGACGGCAATATCCCATGTCTGCAAAAGAGTTAGCTATTCTCAAGGATTACATAGAAGTAAATTTTAAGAAAGGATTTATCAGGCCATCAAAATCTCCAGCATCAGCTCCTACATTTTTTGTACCAAAAAAGCCAGACCCACAGATGTTCAGAACCGCCACCAGCGGGACCATTCCAATGCGCACGGTGCATGATTACAAGGAGTTGAACAAAGTAACCATTAGAGATCATTATCCACTCCCATTGATTTCAGATCTTTTAGACTGGCTACAAAAAGCTCGCATTTTCACAAAGCTAGACCTGAGAAATGCCTACAACCTTATTCGTGTGAAAGAAGGGCATGAATTTCTAACAGCCTTTGATACGAGATATGGCAAATATGAGTACACCGTGATGCCGTTCGGGCTTTCCAATTGTGGAGCAGTATTTTCTAGATTTATGAATCAAATTTTCTCTGACATAATTAATTCCTATTATTTGGATGACATCCTTATATACTCTGATGATGTCCAATCACACACAATGCATGTCAGGAATGTGTTACAGAGACTGAGAGAAAATAAGCTGTTTGCCAAGCCTGAGAAGTGTGCGTTTGATTTGCCACAATTGGACTATTTGGGCTTTAGAATCTCAACAGAGGGACTACAGATGGATCCTGCTAAGGTGCAAGCAGTGTTATCTTGGCACCCACCCCGTAATGTAAAGGATGTACAATGTTTTCTGGGATTTGCTAATTTTTACAGAAAGTTTATTCCCAATTTTGCAGAGCGTGTGAAACCCCTCAAGCAACTATTGAAGAAAGGAAAAAAGTTTACTTGGGCGGAGGGAAAGCAGGCAGCCTTCCAACAATTAAAACAGCTTTTCGCCTCCCAACCCCTCCTTCTGCATCCCGACCCTTGTCGCCAATTTGTGCTCCATACAGATGCCTCTGATGTGGCAATAGGAGCAGTTTTGTTGCAAGCAGATGAGGCAGGCAAGGGGGGGTGGCTGCCGTGTCCCTTTTTCTCTCGCACACTGTCTCCAGCAGAGAGAAATTATGACATTTTTAACAAGGAGTTGCTTGCAGTTAAGGCAGCTTTCCAGGAATGGAGGCAATGGCTAGAGGGGGCGAAGTTTCCTGTGCAAGTGTGCATGGACCATAAAAACTTGGAAACAATGCAGAGCTCGCGCTCACTCGCTCTGCGGCAAGTGCAATGGAGTCAGTTCTTTTCACGTTTTGATTTTTACATCACGTATGTTCCGGGGGCATGTAATTTGATGCCTGATGCACTTTCTCGGAAACCGGAGTACGTTGCTGAGCAAGCACAGCCACAGTGCGCTATGATCCTGCAGCCTTGCAACTTTAAAAAATTGGACAGCGCGAGAGAGAAGTTGGGAGCCAGTCAACAGGCAGATTTATTGGTGAGAATTAGGGAGCAGCAGGCACAGGACGCTTTTCCAAGGACGCGGATGGAATACCTCCAGGGCACCCAGCAGAGTGAGGATTCCCCTTTTTCAATGGAAGGAGGATACCTCTATCACAAGGGGAAGTTATATGTTCCTCTGTCCTTGCGAGAAGAGGTTTTACAACTTTGCCATGATAATGTAACAGCAGGACATGGAGGGGTGTTTAAGACCTTGCACAGGACTTTAAGAGACTATAGGTGGCCTAAGATGGTGGCAAACATTAGAGATTACGTGGCATCTTGTCATGTGTGCAAACGAGCTAAGACTTTTCATGGAAAACCCGCTGGTCTGTTATAGTCCTTAGACACTCCCCCCAAGCCTTGGCATACAGTTTCGATGGACTTTATTACTGATTTGCCTCCAGTGAAGGGCTATTCTTCGGTGCTGGTGGTTGTGGACTTATTTACTAAGATGGCTCATTTCATACCATGCAAGGGTCTACCTTCTGCTCAAGCCACAGCACAACTATTTTTGGATCATGTCTTCCGACTTAGAGGAATGGTTAATACATTAATAACAGACAGAAGCAGTCAATTCTCTTCTAAGTTCTGGAAAGCTCTTTTTGGACTGTTGAAGGTACACAGCTACATGTCTTCAGCGCACCATCTGGCTACCAATGGGGAGGCAGAGAGGACCCATCAGATGTTGCAACAGTATTTAAGGTGCTATACTACCTACAGCCAGGATAATTGGGTTGAGTTAATTCCCTTGGCGGAATTCTCCTACAACAATTCAGTGCACTCTTCAGTTGGAATGTCCCTGTTTCAAGCACTCTATGGATGGGCCCCCCAGGTTTTGCCACAGACTGTCTCACAGGGAGGGGTTCCAGGGGCAGCACATTTTCTGAAAGAACAGCAAGCAGCTCAGCAACTGTTGCGGGAGCACTTAGCAAAGGCAAAAGAGGCATACAAGAGGAATGCCGATACCCGCAGACAGGCAGGTGTGTGGTTGTCTACTAAGTTTCTAGCTTCCAACAGGCCATCCAGAAAATTGAATGACCGGTTTGTCGGACCATACAAAGTATTGCAGAAGGTGAATAACTTAGCCTTTCGATTGCAACTGCCTTCATCTATGAAGGTTCATCCGGTTTTTCATCGCTCCTTATTAGTGAAGGAGGCCCCACCAAGTCCTCTGAGAACGGACTCATCCCCACCCCCTCCGGTTGTGGTCGAAGGAGAAGAGGAATATGAGGTGGAGGCAATTTTGGACTCTTGTAGGAGAGGAAAAGGAATTCAATATTTGATTCACTGGAAGGGTTACCCTGAAGCAGACCGTTCTTGGGAGAATGCAAAGAACGTTCATGCCCCAGAGCTGGTCGTTGCCTTCCATAGGCGTTTCCCTAGCAAGCCGAAGCCTCAAGCGCTGTCCAGAACACCAGCAGTTAATCAGCAAGAAGAAGGAGGGGGGCTGATTCTATTAATGTTGTAGCTGTTTTTCAGGAACCAGCAGAAGATGGTATGGAGGAGGCAGGAAGTGCTGAGAGACCTTCATCACCTGACATGTTGTCCCTCCCGCCTTTGCTAAGTTCTGCTGAGAACTCCGAGGGGGAGGATGAAGATGGAGGGAGGGGTGATGTGGGGTTATGGGAAGATAGAGGCCAGAGTCGGGGAGTGAAAAATACTCTTTCGTCTCCTGAGCCGCGAGGGAGAGATAAGAAGATGAGGCTGGCACCTCCCTGAGGAATGCAAGCGGTATTTACTGATTGACCCTGGGAACTATTTCCAGTCTGGGAGTATAGAGGTTGCAGCTAATAAACCTTGCTGGATTGAATCTGCATGGTCTCCTGGAGTTCCCTGGGCTAAACCTGACATGTAATGTGTGTATCCTGGAACCAAATCACCTTTTCCCCTTCAAATCTAGTTCATTGCCCAGCCCTAAAATCTAGCCATTTAAGGTCCATTCCTGCACATAATATATTTGGACAGCACATACACCATTTGCTTGAAGAGGGATTAAATGTTTATCCCTCTTATTTAATTTAAATGTGACTGCCAATGACTTTATGTGGTAGAAATATTCTTGGGAAAGATTTAAACATTTATTTCTGTGTTAGTGAAGTCAGTGAATAACTATCTCATTTCTCAACAAAATGTCATTTGTCTGAAATAACCTCCACGTGAAAATTTCCAGTGTTATTTTCCAAATTAGATTTACTCTGGTAAGGATATTCACTAGGGAGTTATTTTAAGCAATTGACTTCCAACATGAAGAATGCTTTGGTAAAACCTTTACTGGAAGATTATTATTATGATCTCCAGAGAAATAGTTCTTTTTTTGCCCAAGTTGCAGTAAAACAACACCTTAAAGATTAATACCTTTATTAAGTATAAGCTTCTGTAGTTTACATGTTCATGTGTCTGATATTATATTATATAAAACTCTATACCTTAATAAATGCTTTTTTCTCATAAAGGTGCCATAGAACCTTTTATTATTGTTTTTGTTAATGATAAACTGTGTAAAATAAATCCGTTTATAGCTTTAACTAGCAAGCAGTCCTTTTATGTATAGTTTCACAATTTTAGCAGAAATTACAAAAAGGTTTGCAATGATGTGGGTGAAATCAATGGAAGCTATATCTTAATTAAATTAGAACTTAAACCAGGCTAGTAAATATCTGCTTAACTGTGGCAGATAAAATGTGGGTAGGGATTGTAAATGGTAGACTTTTTGCTCTTTGGAAAAACTGGGCTCAGATAGAAACATTTATGAAGATAGTGCTTAGAAAAGGAGTAAGGCTATAGGGTAAACTGGATTCAAAGGGGAAAAGGTGATTTGGAGGGTGCAAATGTTGGAGATTGGCAGAAGCACCTCCACTAAAAGAAGTTTTGGAAGGTACCCCCAGGGAATTTTCAGGAATTTTTTGCTATTCAGCCAGCTTCCATTAGTTGTTTTTTCCACTGATGTTTTTTAATTTTACTTTGCTTTCTATTGATCTATATTTTTCATTTACCATACATAGAAATTGATTGTTGATAGGGTAAAACTTTAATAAACAAACTACATAATAGGAATTGTGCTGCTGGAAAAGTATTTAAATCTAAGTAGATAAATGCACTGTGTGCTGAAAAATAAAGTGAAAGAATATCACTAGCAGATACATCAACCTCACTTGCTGAAAGCATTTAGAAAATAGTACAGTCTAGATGTGTTGATGTGAAAAGTCAACATCTTAGAGAGAAATGCCTTCTGTCTTTTATAATTGAACAGGTGGTGTGTTAAATAGTGATGCTAGAGGGCTCCCTGTATCTAATACTCTAGTGTCACGGGGGAAAAAATTAAATATTTGACATATATGTAAAGTGTCTAGAAATGTCTTTACATCTGCTCAGGCAGTTAGCAAACAAGCCTAATAAGATGTGTTGAAGTGAGTGTTCTGATCATTTGTGTCACTTCTAGTAGTGTCTGGTGATTTGATATTTTTAGTTTTTTAGTTTTGTGTGCTGCCCAGAGTCCACTGGAAATGGGTGGCCAATAAATTTAGATGATGATGATGATGATGATGATGATGATGATGATGATGATGATGCAGAGATGCTACGTGAACAGAGTGGACTATCTTGGCTCTGTAATAAGCATCTCTCAGCTGGGGTGGAGTTGAGAGAAGGTGCCAACCATGACCCAGAAACCTTTAGGAAGTCAGGAGGAAGTGCCCCTAAAACTCTGAAGAGGTGCAGTGTATGGTCAGGAAAGCTGAGGAAATTATTTTTCTTTGAGATAAAGCAAATTTTTGAGATGACATTCCTTTGTTTTAAGGTATGTTAGGCTGCTGTCTAGTTTCTGATATTTTACAGGTGTCCACTAAAGGAATTTGCTTGATTTTTTTTTAATCTGTTGTCTTTGTGCAATGCTATTCTTATATATTTTGTTCCATCTAAAATATTTGAACTTCAGATCCCACCCATCTGTCACTGTGTCGTCTCCCCATAGAATTTTATAAAAGGCTGATGTTTGAAATGTTGTTTGATGTCTTATCAATGCTAGATACCTTATTCTGCCAAATTGTAATTGCTTGGATATCTGATTTATTTATTAAACAAATTTATATGGCTGCCCATCTACTGAAGAAACTCTGGGTGGAGAACAAGGATAAAAACACAATACAATTATCAAAATGAAAGTCAGGACCTTGATAAAAATCTCATAGATACCATAGATCACCCACAACCACACCAGAGCTCCATGTCTGAGGTGGGGGTGGGGGGACAGGTTTTTACCACCCTCCTAAAAGATCATTTGTCAGACTTCTGTGTTAATATATTCTTATGTAGAACATTCATAATTATCAATCAGCCTATAATAATTTGTGTTCTGTGTCAGCTGCTTTTATGTCCAGAGTTCCCTGATAAGTTCTAATTGCTAATAGTTCTAATATCAAATTAAATATAAGGGAAGATAACAGTTATCCTTTATGATACAGATAGTATCATTAGTAGTTGGTGCACTGGGTTGCTGTTAAAATGTTGGCATCCTCAAAAAAACCTGAGTGAAAACTTGCACAATTAGAACCTTTACCAGCCTTTAAGATCACAGTTGTATGATCCCCATTAAAAGAAGTTGGGAAAGCTTTATTCAAAAAAGCATTCCTTTAACTAGAAGGAAACAAATTTCAATTTAGCAGACAAATCTTTATATCTACTAATGCCTGTTGTCTTTCATACATATTCAAAAGTCCCTTATTGTCCAAATTGTTTAGATATTTTATTCTTTTTTTTTCCATGAAGCATATGGGATAATATGACTATGCTTTGAAAACACCCCCAAATCCATTAAGTTTGCAAAAGTTCATTTATTTCTAAAAAAATCTTCCTCTAGGGTTTTCTCGTGAAAGGGAGGCCCTACACCTGAGAGATCAGGTTTTTTATCTGAGTGTTCCCTGGACTCACATCTGTAGCTTGATGGGGAGGTGGAAGCTGTGGCCAGAAGGGCCTCTGCAAGCTCCAGCTGCAGCTGCAGTGGTGGCCTTACCTGGGGCATGAGGACCTTGCTGTAGTAACTTGGGCTCTCATCAGTACCCATCTAGACTACTGCAATGTGTTCTACACGGGACAGCTACTTTGTTTCAAATTATCCCTGACTATTATCTTTTCAGTACATTCTAAATTAAAGCATGTCAACTAGATATTCAATTGTGATAGAAATATAGGAAACGTAACATTTATTTATTATTATTTATTTTACAGTATTTACATACTGCCTTAGATCTGCTTTGTGCATTCAGCCAATTTACATGTATGTGTAGGCTCAGGGTTATCACAACATGCCATCCTCAATGGCTCTAAAGCCTAAATGATAACATTTCTTATCTCACGTTAAATTATTTCCATAGAAAACTGTATTTCAATTAATATAAATTAATTTCGCTAATAGTTATTAAAACAGTTGAACAGGATGTATATGGAAATTGATGGCTGGGTGATAAAGCTAAAGATGATGGATGATAAAAATAATTCATAATGTGTGACAAAAGACCATTTGATCCTTTGTCCTCCATTGATTTGATTGTATTTGTATATTCACCCACAGAGATGTTTGGTTTACTGTCCATATAATATTTTCCAGGAAATTAAAAGGAAATTTAAAATAATTAAGTGTATCTTTTCACAGATGTTCTATAATTAAATGTTTGCAAATGAGTTTTGGAGATAAAAGGGAATTTTTACATTAAATTACTTGAATGTGGTAGCCTATGATGACCTATTATTATTATTATTATTATTATTATTATTATTATTTTAAAAAACTTCCTTAAATATTGTTGCCTTTTTTTTTCTATTTCCATTTCTTTAGAGTACGTTTCTTAATGGGTGGCCGCCATGGAGAGTTCAAGTTTTTACCTCCTACTGGCTATGCACCTTGCTATGAAGCTTTGCTTCCAAAAGAAAAGATGAAATTGGAACCAGTAAAAGAATATAAGAGGGATTCTGATGGAATTAGAGATTTACTTGGTACTACACAGTTTCTTTCCCAAGCTAATTTTATTCCTTGTCCAATTGATACCAACCAGGTAAGTTTAATTTAAAAAATCATAACTTATATAATGACTGAACATTTAATTTATCAAGATTTACTTTATTTAGTAATGAATCATTTTATTATTAACATATTTTATTATGTTATATGATTGTTAATTAAAAAGTGCAGAGGATATTGCTGCAACATTTTATCTTGATAAAACTACATATTTTTTTCATAGATTGTTTTGCCTTTCCATCTTGAGAAGATTAGAGACAAGCTTGCTGAAAATATTCATGAACTCTGGGGAATGAATAAAATAGAACTTGGTTGGACCTATGGCAAGGTATACTCATGAAAAATTCTTTGTGGCTTTACTTAGTTAAAAGAAACAGATAGATTCTGAAAACAGTGATAGCGGAAGCTGCTTTCTAATTACAAAGTTGAAAACAGAAGAATTGTGACACTTGGGGAAAAAACCTTAGCATTCTTCTTTTCTCAAATATGGAACTACGATGTTGTATAAAAAGAAATTCAGCTTGGGAGAACATTTAAATAATTATAGATTTTCTCTGAAACAGGACAATTCCAATTTTTTTGTACTCACTCTAGAGCCTCCTTCAACAGATCTGGAGGATATGCAGTAGTAAATAATAATAATAATTAAGGGAAAAATTGTGATCATATAGGTATTTTAACCTCATTACAGAGTATTACCAACAAAGTCTTTCACTGAAGTATGAGACCATAATTTATAGTTAGGCCATAACTTCCAGTCAGGCCATAGGTGCACAGTTTTCAGGATCTGCACACAGTTTTTGAGAGGTGGGCCAGGAGCCACCTGAGTTATATTCAGTAGGACCAATAGTCCTATATGGGAGATCACATGAGAATTTCAGAATTGTTGACTAGATTGTGGAAAATTAAAGTGCCAGAAGAAGGCAATGGAATAAGACTGACATGAAAACTGAATGGCTGCATTCAGGAACTTCATACCATTTTTATTTTGCCTGCTTCATGCTTTTACTTAAGAACCTATAAACTCCGTGTGTTTCCAAGATGACATTTATTGATTTGCAATCTCACATTTACTTATTGGCAGTCCTGAGGAGTATTTTAGAAAAGGAAAAGTTGGAGCTTTAAAGGCTGGAACATTCATGGAGAGGGAAAATGCCCACAACAGCAGGTTAATAAATAAGCCCAGTTTATAGCTTTCCTTATGGATTCTTGCAGCCACGAGGAGAGGTTCTTGGCAACCAAGATTCCTGATAAGAACCTTCAAGTCCAAAACTCTTGCCAAGGTCACTTTTACAAGGCAGTCCTTGTTCTTCTCCTTCCATGAATTGCCCCAGATTTTGCTCTCTCTCTCTCTCTCTCTCTCTCTCTCTCTTTCATGGCCTTCTTTTCCTGATTGACTGATTGAATTATGTGCCATCAGGTAATTTTCAACTCCTAGTGACTACATCGATAGATTTTCTTCATGATCTTTTCCTGATGCATGCCTGTATTATTTTTCAACTTCCACTCTGGTTCCCCCTCATTTTCTTCCATTCCAAATATTCTACCCTTGGTCCATCCTCAACCTTCTCAGATGCAGCAGTCATATAGTCAAAATCCATCTGTAACAAATCACCATCTCTCACAGCCAGTTCTATCCTAGGTATTGCTGAGTCCATGCCATCTTCTCCCTTTGAGGGTGCCAATTTTATTGATGCTCTGTCCCCAGGATTTCAGAAGGATTGTACTCAGCAGACTGCCTTAAATTTGCTTTATATGACTAAGTATAAGTCAAAAGAAATGCAGAATACTCTGTTCACAGTTTATTGCGATATTATGAGGCATCAAAGTTTAGTTCTAGAAAATATCAGTTGTATTTTGGTTGTATAGTAACTCATGAAATTACTCTGAATGGTAAGAACAGTCTCAAGAGCTTGAGCTAGAAAAACAAGTGCCTATAATTCCTTGCTGCAGTTAGAATTGCTTCAGCTATGTACAACCACAGCACACTGGACAATGTAGGTTCCCAATCCCCAAATTTGCTCGAACATATGGGAAATTTATCCATAGCTTATAGAATAAATGTCTAAATGAGTTTTCCACTAGCCATGCTGATTTGCATGATGGGATCATAATCCCATCCTGGAGAACACCCGATTGAGGAAAGCTATTCTGCTTTAAAACTCTGGTGGATGACTGTGCTTTATTTGCAGAAGAAACAGGTCTATTTTGTTGAGCAGAAGTTGCTCTAAGGTTACTTACAGTCTCTTTCATACGTTGTAGATACGAGATGATAATAAAAGGCAACATCCTTGTCTGGTGGAATTTTCAAAATTGCCTGAAACAGAGAAGAACTATAATCTGCAAATGTCAACAGAAACTCTAAAGTGAGTCATAAAATAGAAGGAAAACTATTCTGTATTGTTTAATTCAATAAGGAAGCATTCTGTGTAGTTACTTTTTATGGGCTGTCTCCAGACTGAATCATGTTCAGGACTGAGCCATTTATATAAGTGGCACAAGTTAGTCCTGACTAATTCATCTTTTTGATTTCAAATGATCTGGACTTATGAGGAAGGATTCCAGCTATAGATCTGGAAATTGCATCTAAGCAATGGACATGAGGGGCACCTGCATACAAGAAAATAGTGAGGAAGATTTATTTCTCATGGTAGGCTTTCATCTCTTCATTTT
Organism: Liasis olivaceus; assembly: GCA_030867105.1. Classification (NCBI taxonomy): domain Eukaryota; kingdom Metazoa; phylum Chordata; class Lepidosauria; order Squamata; family Pythonidae; genus Liasis; species Liasis olivaceus. The sequence continues at coordinate 59,161,940 of CM061349.1, forward strand.
ATATACAAATGTAAAAGTAAGCATCTGAATGGGAGACTATCAGGAAATACCAGGGCTGTAGGCTAGGCAGAAAAGTTGAAAATCATCCTGGAAAAGGACTACAGCAAACTACTCCAATACTGTTGCCAGAAAACATCATGGACTTGTCCATGAATTCACTATGAAATGCCCATGAAATGCCCATGACCTCAACTTGAAGGAACGTTAACAAATAAGCAATACATTCACTCCCTATTGTCATTATTCAAGAGAATAATTAATTTCAAAGTTTTTTTTTTCTCTTTGAGATTGGTAAATTTCATTTTGTTTTTCATTTTTCTGATCTTAAGTTTTTTTCTATATCGGTTAACACATTCATATTTTCTGAAAAATATTTGCATTTCACTCATAACTACGCCTGTACCTTCACTTCCCTGCAAGTATTCATCAACTCTACTCCAAAAGATCATCTTCATTCAGATGTATTACATCCTTCTTCTTTCTGCTAGTTTGACAGAGAGACAGCATATCTATTTCTCTTTTTTTTGTTCCCATTATAATTTCATGATCTTGACCATGTACTCCTTTTACATTCCAAATTACAATCTTCCATATGCCATGGTCATCACCAAGACCCATTGATGTTGACCTCCATCATCCATCATGACTTGGTCAAAGAGACTTGGTCATAATGCTTTTTAATAAGATAAAGAAGGCATAAGGTAAGTGCAGCATTCTTTGCTAACAGCAGGAAAATGTTTTTGGCACATTTTAGCTCAGCTTTACCCCAAGCATGCCGATACTGACCTATGCAAGCTAAAATTTCTAATTCAAAGACTCCCTGCAACAGATGTTTGCCCTCATCAAGGAGATACATGCAAGATACTGATACATATTCAGGATGCATGTTCTACTGACATTTTACAGTTTATTCTGTTTTTTATAGAACACTTTTGGCCCTTGGATGCCATGTTGTTCATGTAAATCCAGGAGCAGAAGAAGATCTTAAGAAAATCAAGCTCCCCAAAAAGTAAGAACATTTATAATAATGATTGTCACTGACTTGTTTTATGTGAAGTTCATGCAAGTATTTCATGTAAACTCTTATAGATATAGGAGCCGGTAATGAACTATGGATGTTTCTGGGGACAAAGAAACATGTTGTGGTGCTGCCTCTTTTTGATAAGAATAGGCAGTAGGACATATTGTTAATGCTCAGTCATGTTGTTTAATAGTTCAAGTCTGCAGTTGATGCGTGACAGTTAAAATGGCCAAACTACAGGGTTTATTTAACCATAAAAGGTGCTCAAAGTTTAAAAATCAGTAATTGGAATCACTAACTACCACACCATACACATTGGAAATATTTGTTTATTTACCTGCAATAGGCATTCATAATTATCTCATTTACTGAAGAGTTGTTGGTCCTTGTTTGGAAGAATATGTGGGATGCACTATTATTGATCTATGGTAGCTACACACCAAAAGTCTTCCCCCCCCACACACACACACCCTCCAGGAATTATTTGCTTTGTATGAATTTGGTATGGAAGAAGATAAGGGACTGGAACAGATTGATTTGGATTTAACATTTCTGTTAATAATTAAAGTGGACTAAATGTTTACTAAATTATAGGTGTACACAGAATATTTTCAACAGCTCTTTGAGACTGATTAAAATGTAGGCCCATTTTTTTTTCTGGTTTACAGTTACATGATGTCAAATGGCTATAAGCCAGCTCCTCTTGATCTTTCTGAAGTTAAACTGATACCTTCACAAGACATATTAGTTGATAAACTTGCAGAGAATGCACATAATGTTTGGGCAAAAGAAAGAATAAAACAAGGCTGGACCTATGGTATTCAACAGGTAAAAATAATTTTAAGAAAGATTTCAAAGAATGTTTGGGTGATTATAAGGAAAGGACCGTGTCTAGCCGAAGTAATACTGTTCAGTAATATACTTATTTCTTAATTAATACTTAATTCTTGTTAGCTATTGTACTTATCTGAAAAACTGGAAGTTGTTTATTCAAATATGTGTAGTAGGATGGCTGTATAGAAAAACTGTACTTTCACATTTAGTGTCTGTGTGTTTTAGAGCATAGATTATATTTATTTATTTAATTCAGTTTCAAGACTCCCCAATTCTTTAATGACTCTGGATGGCTTACCACTGAAAGAAAAACAACAACAGATATACAGAAAAAAAAACCCACATTGGTTCCTGGAATGGACCCCAGTGGAATGGTACAATCTCTTCTGGAGACTGAGAGATTCTTTGGGGCTCATCTGGGCAATCGTTATGGGGAGAAAAGCAAAAGAAAGTCCTGTTCAAAAACTGAATGTCTCCTCCCTTAATAACTATACTCCCTAGAAAATAGAAATTTAAGTATTCTTTCAATGTTCTAAATGTCTCTATGTGACTTGAATGCTACATTTGTTACACCCATTTTTTTTAGGATCTCAAAAACAAACGGAATCCTCGGCTGGTGCCATATGTGTTATTGGATGAGCGTACTAAAAAATCCAACAGGGACAGTCTTCGTGAAGCTGTTCGCACCTTTGCTGGATATGGATATAATATCGAGCCTCCAGATCAGGAGCTAGGTATGTTAATAAATATTTTGTTACTAACCTTTTTGGTGGCACTAAAGTATTTGTAACTTGTTTTTTCTATTCCCTTGATGGTGGGTACATGAAGAAAATCATATATTTACCCAACATGACATCTTTTAACCTGCATATTAGCAATCATAATAAATATTTTGTTACTAACCTTTTTGGTGGCACTAAAGTATTTGTAACTTGTTTTTTCTATTCCCTTGATGGTGGGTACATGAAGAAAATCACTTATTTACCCAACATGACATCTTTTAACCTGCATATTAACATCCTCAAAGGGATTTCACATGGAATGATTGGAGCATCTTTTTCCTACTGAGGTTAATGAAAGTTTGTAATTTCTCAGCCTCTCTTGACAACTTCTCTCTGTGTTACTACATCTTTCTTTCCCAATATAGGTTGGGTTTTTTCTTTTTGCTTTACTTTGAGAAGAAGGAAAGACAATGGCAGGAAAGCAGAAAGTGCAGAGGCTGAGTATGTGTCATAATTCAAGAATGGATTGCTGAAGGGAAAAAGCTTCGTTTTTCATTGTTTTTCTGAACATGTTGCTCTTCTAAGAGCAGCAGGTGTATGTGAATATTAAAGCACCCTCACTCTGAATCTTTAATCTCTACAAGTGACATGTTCTTGCTTCTCTATAATAAATGTTTATATGATTACCATGCCAAAACAATATAAGTAAGCAATTATTCTCTGGCTGCTTCAACATTTTTGTTTTCTGTCTGAGTACAAAAGCCTGGCACGTAAGGGTATCTGTGCAGGGGGTCAAAAACATCAAGATGGGGGCTTAATAGCACAGTTGTGGCCCCATCTTGACTTTTTTGACATTGCCCTATGGGTGCCCTTGCTGGTATGTTCAATTATAATAACTTTATGTGTTGTATTCTTCACAGCTGATCAAACAGTGGAAAAAGTGAGCATTGATAAGATACGTTTCTTCCGAGTTGAACAATCTTATGCAGTTAAGACTGGAAAGTGGTATTTTGAATTTGAAGCTGTAACCGGAGGGGATATGCGTGTTGGATGGGCAAGGCCAGGCTGCCAACCTGACATAGAACTAGGAGCTGATGACCAAGCATTTGTGTTCGAAGGCTACAAAGTTAGTACATTTAATTACAGTTGACAGTGTTTATACAACAGAGCTCAGTTCATAGTTTTTCATTGGAAAAAGCATCTTATAAGGTGCTCCTCAGCAGGTTATATTATTAAAGGAACACAGAACACATAGGTCAAGGAGATTCCCCAAAGTGAAACATTTGTCCCCATAGTCATTGCCCCCCACCAGAACAGTCTTAAACTTATTTGAGAGAAAGTATGTTCAATACAGTAAGATTTAATTCTGAGCTACGTCTATAAGATTCCAGAAAAATTTCCAATATTTTCAGGTCCTGTAAACTAAATGTATACTTGTTAACCGTATTTGCTAAATAAAAATATTGTTAAAGTTGCAGTTAAAATAAATTGTGTCAATCCAATACTTTTACATAAATAGTTACAATATTTTTCCAGATACTGACTTATTTTCTAAAAAGTTCCATTATAGACCGATGTGAAGGAGGTTTAGGATCATTTTAATTGGGCTGATTTCCAGGAAAAATGGTTGATTACGATAAAGATGTAAATAATCTGCTGATTAATAGGGTTGCAGATTTATAGGGATCATATCAGTGCAGCAGAAAACAGATCCAGGGTTTCCTCCTGTAAAAAGCCAATTACCGGTTTGCTTGGTAAATAAATAATTAATTCTGCTAAAACCCTAGAAGACAACTTGATGCCTTGTTTATCTTTTACACATCTTTCCAGGGAACGTGCTCTGGCACACACATTTAAATCATAGATATACAGCCCCAGCTACTCAGTGACTTGCAAAGTTGATGCTATTAGCAACTTATGCACAAACTGGCATGCATTTGCTATGGAAAATTATAATGAAATATGGCTGCCATTCACTGAAACCTTCTACAGAGTTTGTTGTGTATATGTGTGTGTGTGTGTGAATATATGCCTCGTATATTTTTGTTTGTTTTTAGTTTATTTCTTTATAATGTTATATATTGTTTATTTTCTTTCTGTTTTTGTTTTCTGTAAATAAAAGCAAAAAATAAAAAACACAATAATTTATGTGGGGAAGTGTATTATTTTGTTGCAAAAAAACCAATGATGAATCTTATATGATACCTGAGAGATTAACTTATTTAATAAAGGACAAGTTTTTATGGAAGAGAGTCATTGTCTAAACCATTTTACTTTTCAGGGGCAACGTTGGCATCAGGGGAGTGGATTCTTTGGACGAAATTGGCAACCAGGGGATGTGGTGGGCTGTATGATCAATCTGGATGACAAGTCAATTATATTTACACTCAATGGAGAATTACTTATAACCACTAAAGGTTCAGAACTTGCTTTTGCTGACTTTGAAATAGAAAATGGTAAGCGGATTCCTAACCTTTAGGATATTTCACAACCTTATCTTTCGGTTGTCTAATAGGAGTTGGTAATCAATGTATAGTATAATAGAGCCCGATATAGTAAAGTATATATACAATTAGTAGTTAAGAATAATAAATACTCCAACAATGAAAGCATTTCACTTAGCTATCATAGAAATTTCTGCTTTCATAGTACTTACGATTTTTTAATATATTGGTTATTATTTGGCAAATCTTTAAATTTTGTGGCAAGTGTGTCATTTTCATTGGATTATTCTGACAATTATACATAATAATGGATATACTGCACTAATTAAAAAGTGAAAAATTGATTCTGATGAGAAGCCTGTTAATCCACTGGAGAGTCCCTCCGTTCAAGAAGAGGAACTACTGCATACAATTAATCTTGCAACCGGAGACAAAGTTTCTTGAATATAAAGCCTGTTGGCCTCAGTAGAATTCATGTTTGAACAGACATATTTAGTCAAGTATGCTAATGAATTGTAACAAATTGCATTTAAATTATGTCATCTAATTTACTGTTTGTGAAGATACTATCATGTCCTAAAGAGTTGTTGAGTAGGTTTGTAAAATTTGCTTGAGTCAGTTCTATTGTAAAAAAAAATCAGGCTTGCTGTCTGCAATTAATGATATGTATATTTGTATTAATTATAAAAGGATTAATCAGCATGTGTGTTATGTGTATTATTACACACATGCACAAGCACATGCAGATATAAGATCCTATTAGGGGAGAGACTGATAAATGATAGATCGATCGATCGATGGAGCAATCTCCTAATAGCTTGTTTCGCCTAGTGGCTTGTTTATCTCTCTTCTTAGTGTGCAGACATATGGCCCATTGAGAATATACTAGGGACTATTGCCTTTTTCATATTTTCTGTTCCAAGATTGAATAGAAAATTCCAATCTAATGAGGCAATTTTAACCTCAGAAACTGCCCCCCTCCCCAATCTCCAATCCTCAGAAATTTCTGAGCTTGGTTTGCTTTAAGGCATGTTGAGGGAGACGCCAATATAACTTTTGGACCATAAGCTGTGATAGCTGTCACATGCATATCAGTTATATATTTCTATATATAATGAGTGATATTGCATTTCTTTGTGAACACCTCTTTAATGTAAAAAAAAAAAAAATAGAATACCATATTGGCATATCCGAGCATTTGCATGCAATTTTCTCATCTTTAGGAAACATTCTATCAAGGTACATGAATTCGCTATAGTTTTTGCCATTTATTATAACTTGTAATTGTTCAATCTATTTTCCCGGTCAGTGCAACTACTTTCATCTTTGATATATTAATTTCCATATTCCTGATTGCATCATGCATTTTATTTGACATTTGCTGCAAATAATTTAGGCTCATAGTTAACAGCATAACATCATCCATGTACAATACATTCACGTGCCCAACAAACACTCCTCTATCATCCCCAAAAGCATTCCTTATACATTTTAAAATAACCAAGATGACATGACACATATTTATTATATTCCTGCTCAGTGTTGAACCATTCGCTAAGGATTCCATTTATCTTCATGCATTGTTTACTTCCATCATATGCCACTTTTACTGCATTTGGCAGTTAATAGTCAACTCAATATTCATATAAACATTAGTTAAGTCAAGCCTATCCATTTTATCATATGCTTTCTCTAAATCAACACACATGGAACAAAATGGCTTTCTAATCTGCATACATTTCCGAATGATTTGCAAAGGGCAAAGATCTGGTCTGGACATCCCTGTCCAGTATAAAGCTGTACTGCACCTCCACATTTTGCTCATTGTAATCTCCCATTCTCTTTCCATCAGAATTCTGCCAAACCTCTTCCCAAGCACACTTACCAAATTGATACTTCTGTATTATTGTATTCACCCTTGCTATCTTTCCTTTTCAATATAAGAGAAATAATAGCATTATTTCAATGGTGAAGCATAGATGAAGTCTTCACACAAAATTGCACAGTCACTCCATAAGTAAACAACAGATGTATTTTAATATTTCTCCAGTTAGACTATTTAGGTCTACAGCCTTAATATTTCCCAACATTCTTACAGCATGTATAACTTTACTTTCATTGTTGTTTCTCCCTTGGACATTAACAGTTTGTTCGTTACCTCGTTGGTTTCAGTTCTACTGTTCAGTGTATCACTACCTTTACAGTAGACCTCTGAATATTCCTTCCAGCATTCCCTCAGTTCAGTTTCACCCCAAATTTCACATCTCTTGTTTTTAATTCCATTCACTCAACGGAAGGCTCTTTGTTTAGCCCTCTTTGATATTTCTGTCAAAATAGTGCTGCATTCTGCCTTTTAAACCATATTTGACTACATTCTTTACAGCTTTTGTCTAAACATTATAGCTCTTTCTCTCAGCTTTTTTTTTTGCATTTTCTCTAATCTGCAACCTCTGTATTTCATCATTCTGCCAAGAATCCTTTTTCTCCACATACTCTTTCCACTTTCCATTCATTCTGTTGGGAGACTAATCCATTTTTAATACTTTTTCATACAGAGCTCATACTTTCTCATTCCTTCTATTTTCACTCCAGTTTGTTTTACTTCTTTCTGTTTTTTCCCCCATACATATTTTCTACAAGATCCATTGTTGAAACTTTCCACAAAAGTCTAGTCCACATGCAGAACCTCATTACCCTTGCATTCTTCACATTAACTCAGCATTTCATTATAAACAATCAAATCCACCTTTCTTTTATATTGATATTTATTTCATGCAAAGTTTATGTAGATTTGTTGTTGTTGGCTCTGTCTTTTTTACCTCAGCTGCTGATTAGGGTGTGTGTTGTTTTTTATAGTTATGTCTTTTACAATGTTTTTAACTGTTGTTAGCTGCCCAGAGTCATGAATTTGATGACCATATAAATTGAAATAATAAATAAATATATTTTATTAATTTATTATTCAAATTTATATAGCTGTGCATCTCATATATATGACTCTGGGCAGCTAACAGTTAAAAACATCATAAATATATATTTGAGCATATTTATGCTTAAACTCCCTATATGAAACAGACCTTCTATGCAGATACCAATCATTCACCATTTCCATTCATTCTGGGACCTCAAAAGGCCCAGATAATGCACTCACTTATTTTCACCCACCTGTTGAGGATAATTTTTTTCTTCAGATGCTTCACATTTTCAGAATGCTTCATATTTTCTCCCCAGATTCTTCCATTATCACCATTTATTGGGATGTAACATGCAATTAACACCATACCTATTTTCATTTGTATCCAAACCAAGCTAAATGACACTAATTCATATGTTCTGATATATTATTCAGCCATTTCACTTTCACTTCTCAGCATATAGTCATGAATTCCAGTCCACAAGGTCAGACCACCTTCATTCATGTTTATTGCATCCTTTTCTTTGCTCTTAGTTTCACAGACACATAGAATATTTATTTTCCTTTCTTTCATTTTATGTGTTAATTCATCCATTCATTTATTCCTCTCACATTCCAACTTGCAATTTTCCATACGATATGCCTTGGTAACCACCAGATATACCCACAGACATTGACCTATTCTATCCATATAGTTTTGATCAATTGAGAATTTCACATAAGACTTTTTAGAGATGGTATAGATTAGATTCTATGAAAGGTACACTTTCCTATCTTATTTGTTTGGACTCTGAAACCAGACAGCTATAGGTGTTTATTTGTCTGGGCCTAATATTAGAAGTTTCAAGGCCTCCTCCCTAAGAGGGGTTTATAACACTGCGTTACACTGTCATGTTTACTACTGACCGGTAGAAGGCACTGTATGACCTGTTTTACTTTCAGTGGAACTTATCAGTGGGTTAAAGGAGGTCCTCCAAATCTAAAGAATATCTTTCAAGCCAACATACTGTTGCCCACATCCCACCAACACAAGTAGTGATGCTTAGAATACTCCATATGGGCATTCATAGAAAAAGTGCATAAGTATTTCCACACAAGGATAGGCTTTACATAAGCCTTTCCTTTCTAATGGAAGATATGTTGATCGGTAGGGCTTTCAGAGTAGTCCTGTGATCCTGGGAAGTGGAACAGTTAATTTAGTGAGTTGTAGAGAGATTCATGTCCTTGCACAATCCAAAGTACCATTCATCTTTAAATCAATAGCACTGCCCAGTTGTATAAATCATGACATTTAATTGTCCCCCCCCCCCCCACTTCTTTGGCTCCTTCTTCTACAGCAGCTGCTTTTTTAGTAGTAGTCATTATATTTTAACAATTTCAAAAAATGAAACAATGACAAAAACCAAATACCATGATTCTTGAGCATTCTCTTCTATCACTATTTGCTTAAAATCCCCACTAGGAGTATTTAGATTCTTGTTATTTTATATCATTAATTGCTGCAGATCTAACAAGATCAGGTCTCCTTTAGCTGTTTGCTTTACAGTCCTCTAATTTAGGCCTGTCTAATATTCTTGTGAGTGATTTTAATATCATCCTCTTGCTTGTTATGGAAGCCTTCAGGCAGAGCTAAGTTATTAGACTTGAAAAATGTTTTATAAGACAACTTATGTGTAGTTCAGGACCAGCTACTTTATCTTTTAAATCTGGGATACTTGGCTGCTGATTGTAGAGGAGGAGAAGGAAGGGAGGGAGGGAGGAATCTTTGTGTTTATATGACACTTGATTATAATACTTCAATATAACGAAGTCTTTAGGTCAAAATGTTCTTAGTGGGTATACCTTAGCCATCATTTAATTATTCTTATAATAAGTAAAAAACCCTCGAAATATGAATAGCTTAATCAAATCTAAAGCTTTATGTATATAAATGTGCCTAACTCCACTATAATCTCTTGTTGATTTAGGTTTTGTCCCTATCTGCTCCCTGGGTCTGTCTCAGATTGGCCGAATGAATTTTGGAAGAGATGCCAGCACTTTCAAATACTATACAATGTGCGGGCTTCAAGAAGGCTTTGAACCTTTTGCTGTCAACATGAACAGAGAAGTCGCTATGTGGTTTAGCAAACGCTTACCAACATTTGTCAATGTGCCAAAATGCCATCCCCATATTGAGGTAATACTAAATAGTAAAAAGAGGCATGACAGCATTAATTATAATTTATGTCATGGGGATGTACTCTAATAGGACCGATACGTACATTTAAATGTTAAGAACATCTCATGCGAATGTTCACAAAATGATAGTCATGGAGGTTTGTAACCAGTCACAAAATGTAACAAGAAGGTAAGTTAGTGAAGCTGTTACTTGTGCAGTTTTGATCCCAGGAATGTTCCTTACTGCCCCCCTTTAACTTTGACTTTTTTCTTGGGGGAGAGGCTACAGCCACCACCATGTTTATTTTCTAAGAACGCTGATGTGATCAGAGGGGCCTAAAGCGTTCTTGGAAATGGAAATGATACTGAAGGCTTGTACTTTGTTTAGCAGAATGGAAGTTTTCCATTTCATTATGTGAATATTAAAACATATTTTAAAATATTAAACAAATTAAAAATTAAAATTAAATGGGACAGAGAGCCTGTGGGGCATAAAAAGACATTAGCAGGCATGTTGATGAGCTAAACACAAAGTTTCCTCTCTCTCCTTTATGTCGTTAAGAATTATACTGATGATATAATATTGGAGGCTATTTAGTAATTATTACTATGGTTTAGTAGTGCTTTTTTTTTTTTAATTGTTTTAAAAACCAATTTCTGATAATTTCAGGTTACAAGAATTGATGGAAACATTGACAATCCACCACGTTTAAAAGTTACTCATAAGACATTTGGAACACAGAATAGTAATGCTGACATGATGTATTGTCGCTTGAGCATGCCAATTGAATTTCATTCATCTTTTACCTACAACCCTGGTTTGGAACTTGATGGTTTCCACAAGAGGTTAGATATAATTTCAGTCTTTTAACTGAAATGTATGTTTTTAAACTCTCCCTCCCTTTTTACTCATGGAATTATTCATTATTTCCACTTAGTTTGTATCATTCTATGCCAATGATTTTATGGTGTTCAAATCTTTATTCCAAAACAGGAGATTTTTATATATATATATATATATATATATATATATATATATATATATATATATTGCAGCTATGTAGCTTTCAGTAGTCAGAAATATAGAGTCAGAAAACAAATGTACTGAAGACATGGTTGGTCACTGAAGGTCTTGTTTCAACTATTGTATTCATACTTGTTTATTTTATATGCTATAGGGGGTACTTCTCCTTAGCATATGCCGATTTTTAGTTAAAACAGTTACAGAAGGATATTCTGAGACTGCCTGAATTTATTCCTTTGTTTTTGAAGTGACAGAATTCATGCATTACTTTTCTGTCTTAATTCTGTGTAGAACAAGCTTTATTTGATGAATAAAAATTCAGCAGCTCATACAGGTTAAAAGGCCTTTTAATTTTATTTTAATGTTTTATACTGTCAATTAACTCTCTACTTTTTAAAATTATTGATAATCTTATTACAGAAAACAGAACCAGGAGTTACCTGTTCATACCACAATAGTAAGTATTTAGGTTTTTTTTAAAGCAGTGGACTAGTCCATTTAGTTTGGACAGTATTGTCTCAGATTGATCAGTACCATTGTGCCCCAAATTAGAACATGCTTCAACTTAATTGAACCCAATTCTGAGCAGTTAATCCAGTTATGATCAGACATGTTAGACTCTGATCCTTGCAAACCATTTCCTGCCTACCTATTAGCCTCAAAGCTTACCATGCCATTTTTCCTAGTGTGTTCCCAGCAAAGTGAAAAAGAACAAGTATAAAAAATCTTCCCCTCTTCTATCATCACACAACACTCCAAGTGCAAGTAGATCTAGGAAATTTATTCTGGCCTTGATAAAAATATTATCACATTTAGAAAAAAAGTCTTCATTTATATAGATAGTGATTAAGTCTATATAATGAGTGATTAGTAATTTCAGTAAAATTGAAAATCATGTTAGTAGAGTTCTACACTGCTCTGAGTAACTATCCATTGATAAGCAAGATACTTTTTTTTTCTACAAGCCATTCATGTTGATTCTATTAACTATGTCTTTGATTTTCTCTGTTTAGTATATGGAATAAATTTTCTCTGAGAAAGTTTCATGTTAATATTTCCATTTGCCATTCCAGTACTACTACTCAGTGAAGATCTTTGCTGGCCAAGACCCATCTTCAGTCTGGATTGGTTGGGTAACTCCTGACTACCACTTTTACAGTGAACATTTTGACCTAAATAAGAATTGCACAGTAACAGTTACTTTGGGAGATGAAAGAGGGAGAGTCCATGAAAGGTTTGGTCTTAGAAATTACCTAATGAATAAATATTTAATCTCCCTCCCTCCCTCCCTCCCTCCCTCCCTCCCTCCCTCCCTTCCTTCCTTCCTTCCTTCCTTCTAATGTTAAGAATCAAATACAAGAATAATGATCATTGAATCAATATATGAACCATAATGTATATTCTGTATCAGTAACGATACTTAGGATCTATTTTATCAAAGGCAACGATTTACTCTTTTTCTTGAATTACATTTCCTCAACACTTGTTATATTGTGGTATAAACTATATCCATGACTTAGATAATTTAAGCATCTACCACTCTGACTCTAAATACAGTTAAACTATAATTATAGAATAGCATTTTCATAAGTGATGAACAGTTAAGTGTCAGAAAAAATATTTTCTTTAAAAAATTGCTTTGTATTGGTTATCTGAAAATAAACATATGAATGCAGCTTTGGCTGATCCTTGAAATGCAAAGTAAACTGGATTTCAAACAAAGCTTAATTGTTATAGATGTCTAAAACCTTATGTTCATTTAACTTACTTTCTGAACACTGGTGATAATTACCTAACTGTTTATCAAAGCCATGGAATCTTCTTGTGGAATGTCTCAGCTTCAGATCCAGCAGATCCAAAGATAACTCATTTCTGCTTTTTCTCTTTCTGTGGAATAGAGTAGGCTATTCCACATAAAATATATATTTAAATACAGTAAGTCTTTGGACAATACTTAACATCCAATTGTTTTCTGGTTGTTTTGTTTCAGTGTAAAACGTAGTAATTGCTATCTGGTTTGGGGAGGAGAATCATCTGTTAATTCTCAAAGATCAAGTCGTGGTAATGTTGATCTAGAAATTGGATGCCTTGTTGAATTAGCTACTGGGATGTTGTCATTCACAGCCAATGGAAAAGAATTGGGAACTTTCTATCAGGTATCAATATTTTTTTCCTAGAAAATTCCACTTTATATAGTTTAATAATATGAATTAATGATATATGAAAACTGTAAGTTGTTTATGCTACTTTGATGCTGAGTAGGTTGTGCATGCTGAGTTATGCAATGAATTTTGACGACTGCACTACTGTTATTTTAATTCTCAGGAAAGGCTCATGATAACACTAGAAGATGATCCAGGGCTCCCTCAAATCTGCTGCTTACACTTATACATGTGAATTGTTTGAAATTATATTGGGGTTTGTACATATATTCTACACAGAACATTCTATTGCACATTCGTGCTCATGAATTGATATTGGTTGTGGAGAATGTAATTGTTTATAACCAAAGTTATAATGTAAGGGTATTATGTAAGATGCGCCTAGTTGGGGAGTGGAATTATATTACAGACTGGATGCTGGAAAATGCATTATCCCTGTATCACAGGACTTCTGAACTGTCAAACTGATTACTGTCTCAGTAATCAGTCTGACAGTTAATATTTTAAGATAGCAATAACAATGGATCACAAATCAGCCTTCATTTTTTTTTAAACTTAAACTAAATCTAAATAAAGGTCTACCTGAGAATTAAAATTCATCACCATGCTAGTCAAAACAGGCTGCTCTTTATATCAACCCTATACTTAAAATCTAACAAGTTTTTGTTGAAATTTCCTCAGAGACAAAGGCTGCCATTTCTAGTGAAAACATAATGATTCTGCCTATGACATTCTCTTCTACTTTAGTTAGATGGCAGATTAAAACTGAAGATGAAATTAATAATACTATATTTGGGGAAGCATGTGATGGATAGAAAATAAACATGATATGAACTACAAATTATGAAGCAAATATTGTATGATTTCTATGAAGACAATAGATTTGGATATCTTTGTGTAATGGAAGAGGTGGTGTTGGGAAAAATAAATAAAATATTGCATTCATTATATGATTGCAGTATAGAAGCCTAGAGCAAAATTGTAATCATTTTTAAAGGATTATTGTTAACATTTCTTAATTCTTAGTCAGAGCCTTTCTCCTGCATTGTTCCTAGGTCTATAGTAATTAATTTTTTTGTGGTCTCTGTCACCACACAAATGCCTTGTTTCTGCTTATAGTATTGTTACTTGTTTACTATATTTGTATACTACCAGACTTCTGGAATATCCCAAAGTTGAGCTTTTTGATGGGACTATGATCCTCATTCCGCTGCGCTGGCCTAGAAGCAAAACAACTATTGTTTCACTAGCACAGAAACAACATTTTGAGCATTTTTCACCTATATTTCCTCAGATAGTTTAGAAGTATACATCTCAAACTCATCTCTACCCTTAGACCTTAGACAGTGACTGCAGACATTTCCTTACTGAACCCTAACAAATCTTTCTGCTGTATCATCAGTGGAAGATTTGTCTACTGACAATTTCAGCTCCTTTATACTTTAGGTCAAGTACTCCAGTATTGCCAGTGAATTCTGAAATGTAGCCATCATTACCACTGGAGAAACAGTTGCTGTGTCCACATCTAGGAAGTCTAAGCACTCTGTCAATTGTGCTGGTAATGGGAATCATCTGTGCAGTTTCATCTGTGCAGTTCACACAATTCTTCCTTCAGTCTCATGCCAAGTTCATTCGTTCTTTCTCCTTCCTTCCTTCCTTCCTTCCTTCCTTCCTTCCTTCCTTCCTTCCTTCCTTCCTTCCTTCCTTCCTTCCTTCCTTCCTTCCTTCCTTCCTTCCTTCCTTCCCACTACATCACTATAAAATATATGTACATGCATACAGTATATACATACCCAAGTAGTGTTGCATGGAACTAAATGCAGAAATCTGAAGCAGCACGCAGAGTGTCATGCTTTATTCAGCAATAGAGAAATAATTTTTATAATTAAATGTTGTTATAATTCCAAATTTAAAATTAGTTTTTTTTTTAATAGAAAAAGTAAACTGAAGATATTTAGTTTTATAAGTATTCATTTTTATTCATTTGGGAATGACAGAAGATCTTTCAGCTTTGATTTCCCCCCCCCCAAAAAAAACCTGGCCCCACTTCTTAATTGTAATATATCTATTTTCATTTTGTAGTTAGCTAAAGTAGGTTGGAGAATAGTATTTATATTCAGGGTCTGCATTCAGGAATGTCTAAGAACCAAATTATGAAAGAAAGGATTTTCTCTATGTGTTTGTGTATGCACACACACCAGAGCCCATGTGCACACAGGTGCATGTTTTTCCCTAACTAGGGACATGGTTTTAATAGAAATATGTATAATGAATATGTCATATGCTTAAGCACACAGAACCAAAATAGAATCTGCCCAGGATTTATGAATATTAGCACATATTCATATTCTGGAGAAACAGAGCAACTTGGCCATCTTCCAAAAGTAGGAAATGAAAAGCAATTACTATAATATAGGGATTTATTTTATAATCATTAGCAGAACTGAGTGACATTTGTACTGATATATTTTCAATTCATCTTAAAATATGATTTTGTATATTTTTAGGGCGGTTTCTTTGTCTCTTCTACTCACCCCCTTCCCAAATACAGTGGTACCTCAAGATACGAATTTAATCCGTTCCGTGACTCTGATCGCAAGTCGAATTGGTCGCATCCTGAAGCACGTTTTCCCATAGGGTTCAATGTAAATATGGTTAATCCGTTCCACCATCTGAATTTGGTCGCATCCTGAAGCACATGTCCCCATAAGGTTCAATGTAAATACGGCTAATCCGCCCTCCGAATTTGGTCGCATCCTGAAGCACATGTCCCCATAAGGTTCAGTGTGTCAGCCGGCGTTGCACAGCTAGGAAATTCCCCAGGCGCGCTTTAGTCAGCCCTAGCACAGAAAAAGGAAGTGCTAATGAAATCTGAGAAAGGCTCCCGCGTGCACAGCCGGGAGCAGGAGCTTCCCCCCCACCCCCCGCACTGATTCCTCTTAATTCCGCGCTCTTTCCTTTGTGCATAGCCTTTGGCGCGTGCAACAAAAGCACAGTGAAAGCAATATCAGTGCACTGGGGGGAAAGGCTTTTGTCGCGCGCATGCACAGTCGGGAGCGGGAGCTTCCCCCCCCCCCACTGATTCCTCCACGCTCTTTCCTTTCTCCATAGCGACAAAAGCACAGTGAAAGCAATATCAGCGCGCTGGGGGGAAAGGCTTATGTCGTGCGCGCGCACAGCCGGGAGCAGGAGCTTCCCCCCCGCCCCCCCCGCGCACTCAGATTTCATTAGCACTTCCTCTTTCTGCATTGCTTTCCTTGGGCTTTTGTCCTCGTGCTCAGATTTCATTAGCACTTCCTCTTGGAAGCCGTGACCACGTGGCAGCAGGGCAAATGGCCGCGGATCTGGTTCGTAGCTTGAGGCGGAGTTCGCATGTTGAGGTAAATTTTTGCGGCTGGAGCTGGTCGCATCTCGAAATTTTCGTAAGGTGGGGCGTTCGTATCTTGAGGTACCACTGTAATTCACTGTTTTATTCCAGAGGGATTATATATAAAGAATGCAAAATAAAAAGCATCTATATGGATATATTTTTACAACAGATTTGTTTCTAATCCAGTCCTGCATTATACTGGTTTTCTGGACTCATTTAAATCTGTTTTCTAGGAAGAAAATAGCCCTGGTCTCTCTGGAGATAACCCTTACCAAAATAGCTACAAAGCTTTCCTGGATCTCTTATTGCCATTTAATTTCCTGACCACTGGAATCTGTGTTTTTTAAATATTCTGAATAGCTGGCACCATAGTTATTTTACTTATTTGCATGATGGTTGTCACCATCTCATGATTTCATTCTCAGTGCAGTATGCTGGAGACACTGCTGCTGTCAGTGTAATCCCAGGGCAAAATCTATCAAATTTTGTACTATTTCAGGACTGCATCCTTTTATGCAAATATTTATTTACTGAGTTAAGTATTCTGCTGTTGAAATGATTTTGTAAATGTATCATTACACAGTCTTTCACATATGCTGATAATAGGCTTATATTGCATTTTAACTCTATTTTTCAGGTTGAGCCAAACACGAAACTATTTCCAGCTGTTTTTTTACAGCCTACAAGCACAAACCTGGTACAGTTTGAATTGGGTAAATTAAAGGTATTTTTTAATCAAATTACAATCAATAGATGTTGTGACTTTTAAGTAAATTCAAACAGGCAAACTGTGTAAACTAGTCAACAGTAAGAGCAGAGTCTTACATCAGAATAACATTTAATCACTGTTAAGCAAAGTGGTTCATGAATAAATATATAGACGCAAATATTTAACCTCAAGGATAATCTTTGCTTGTATCATCTGCTTCCCCAAACAATACAGAGGTGCAGGGCAGCAGAAGTCAGAATCATTTGGAAGATAATATTTTGGCAAACTGTAGTACTCTTGAATTACCTATTTACAGTGCACTTGAGCTGTTATTACAAGAGCACAATAATTTAGGGAATGTGAACCAAATAGTTTTATGTCGAGGTTGGAAAAATAAACTTAGGACAGGATGGTGCTATTTGACAAGATATCCATCCATAGTTTTTTTATTTCATAAACTCCACCCACATTATGTGACATCACATATTAAATTAGCTACATTATGCCAAGTTGGCTTTGCTTGGCTGTGTGTCATTTTGTGCCTCTTAAGTGTGTGTGAACCATTATTTCATTCCTTTTGTATCTGCTTAAGAATATTGACAAATATGGATGGAGAAAAAGGAACCACACAGATAAATGTCTTCCACCTCCTGAGCATGAAGTCATTGGGACTAGTTCTCCACATTCATTTAACAAGCATGTCTACAATAGTCTCTCTCTCTCTATATAAAGTATACATTATACATACATGTACTATTATTAAGGTTCAATTTAGAAAATTTAAATTTCCATGTATGATTTTATAGAACACCATGCCTTTATCAGCTGCAATCTTTAAAAGTGAAGAGAGAAATCCCATTCCTCAGTGTCCTCCTCGGCTGGATGTTCAAACACTCACACCAGTTGTTTGGAGCAGAATGCCAAACAGTTTCCTGAAAGTAGAGACTGATCGTGTCAGTGATCGCCATGGATGGCTAGTACAATGCCTGGAACAATTGCAAATGATGGCCCTTCATATTCCAGAAGAAAATAGGTATATATATTTTTTTTTAAAAATTATAGAATGTATGAGTGGGAAGTGATCTTACAAGTCAACTAGTCCTACTGCTCAGCTCAGGTATTCTCTAAACTGTTTCCATAGATGGCCATCTATTCTTTGTTTTAAAACTTCCAATGAGGAGGAATTCTAGGCAGATAGTTCCACTGCTGAACAATTCTTATCATCAGGAATTTATCCCAATTTTCGGCCTGAATCTCCTTTTAATTTCAATCTGCTAGTCCTTGTCCTCCTCTCAGTTTCAGCAGAGAACAGGTCCATCTCATCATACATGTGACAACCTTTTAGGTATTTCTAATTATTTTATCTTTCCTTAGTCTTCTCTTTTGCATTCTAAATGCATCTATATCTTTAAGTATTACTCATGGACTTGGGTTCTAGAACCCTTTTCATTCTGATAGTCCTCCACTGAGCCTGTTCCACGTTCTTTTTAAAATGTGGTAGCATACTGGATATAATACTGAATACAACCATACCAAAATACAATGAATGATTATTTCCCATGACCTGGACACAGTCTTCTCCTAATGTAGTCCAAAATTGCATTAGCTGTTTTAGTTGTTGCGTAATAGTGTTTGCATGTGTTCAGCTGATGGTCTACTACTACTCCTAAGTCTTTCTCACAAATAAGTTTTAATAATCAACTCACAAAGTAATGTAGCTTGCTAGATTTATTCATGTATTTTGCCATTTTTTTATTATTTTTTTTTACTTATCTAGAAAGTTTAGATGGACACCCATCTTAAATTTATAACCCTGAATAACTCACAACAAATCACAAAAAGTACATTAAAAACCCATAAATCACAAGCATAATACATCAACCAAGGCATTATAACACACTGCCAAAACAGCTACACCTACATTGGGCTCAACAGACATACCGACTCAGCTCCTGGGGGGGAAACCAGGTTTTTATAGCTTTCCAGAAAACCAAGAGGGTTGGGAATCCAGATCTCATGGAGGAGGCTGCTCTATAGGGCAGGTACCACAACAGAGAAGGCACATCTTCTCAGTTTCACCAGATGACATTGCTTGATAGAAGAGACCTGGAAAATGCCCACCCTGTTGGACCTGGTGGGACTGGCAGAAACCCTTGGGGAGGTTCAGTACTGCAAGTAAATTGGTCCTGTGCCTGGCAGGGCTTTAAAACTGATAACCAATACCTTGAATTGCACCCAGAAGGATATTTGTTATTTTATATAATTATATCAAAGATTATTTCAATCATAATTCTTGCAGTGCTTTGTGACTTCCCATTTAGATTACAGCAATACTGCATCATAAATCTAAAGAAAATACTCTCTAGAAAATACATACACTTGCACAAAACTTTAATTGGACACTTGGCCCAGAAATTAGTTATTTTTTTTAAGAATACCATTGGCCAATTAAAGTTGGAAGGAAAGACATAGAATTTCTGTTACTAAAATTCATGCTTTTTATGTTGTCCAATAAAACTAAAAATATACAGCAACTGATGATCTAAGGGTTCATGCTGCTAGAATATTTTATAAAAACTTCTGATTCTTTAACGTTATAAGTAAGAAAAACTTATAATTTCAAAGAATACAATATAATTTGTGATTTCTAATCAAGCAGAGCTTCCTATCCTTCAATATTGTTAAAGAAGTTGGTAAATACTGCATATCTTAATAACATTTTAAGGCATTTTGTTTTCAATGTATCTATTTCATCTGAATTTAAGTATGTGTAATTAAAAACAATAGTGAGTTATCTTCTCAGGCGGTAGTGTATAAATCTACTTTATAGAGTTCACCCTTATATTTTTTTCACAAAGTATCTAACAAAGTGTACTTAATAAAAAGAAATCTGTTACAAAATTCATTTTTTGTTTGTTTTGTTTTTGTATCATTTCAGGTGTATCGATATTTTGGAATTATGTGAACAAGAAGATTTGATGAGGTTCCACTATCATACTTTAAAACTATATAGTTCTGTTTGTGCTCTGGGTAATAACAGAGTAGCTTATGCTCTTTGCAGCCATGTTGATGTGTCCCAATTATTTTACACAATAGATAATCAGTATTTGCCTGGACTTTTACGTTCTGGATTTTATGACTTGTTGATTAGCATGCATTTAGAATATTCCAAGGAAACAAAACTCATGATGAACAACGAATTTATCATTCCTATTACAGATGAAACCAGGAAAATCCGATTATTTCCAGATGAATCAAAGAAACATGGCTTGCCTGGAGTTGGACTTAGCACATGCTTGAAACCAAAGTTTAAGTTCTCTACCCCTTGTTTCATTTTGTCTAATGAGGATCATCAAAAACCTAGTCCAGAGATACCAGTTGAGATCCTTAAGACAAAGGCCATAAGCATGTTGACAGAAGCAGTCTACTGCAGTGGAACTCATATACGAGACCCTGTTGGAGGGAAAGTTGAATTCCAGTTTGTTCCTGTTCTGAAACTTATAGGAACTTTGCTTAGAATGGGAGTTTTTAATGATCATGATGTTAAACAGATTTTGCTTCTCATTGATCCACGTGTGTTTGGTGAGACCAAAGAAGAAGCAATGGAGCAAGCAGAGAAAGAGGATGTTACCCAGATAGAAGAAAAAGCAATAGAGGCTGGTGAAAAGGCCATTAAGGAAACCAAGAGCCCAACAAAAGGCTTGCTGCAAACAAGATTGCCAGAGTCGGTTAAACTCCAGGTGATAACCTTAAAGTAACTGCAATTATATTATGTTACTGAAACATAACATACAGTTTCCCACTGTGTTCTCAATTTTTCATTAGTTTTAATGTGTCACCTGGGATAAATCAATTTTATCTTCTTATGCCAGAATTCTTCTATAAACTCTTGATAAAAGAAATAAATGCATATAAAACATATTAGTGTGCAGAACTGGAAAACATGGTGATGTAGATATATTATACTGATTCTCCTCCCTCTTGTGTAATTCACACAGGTGCATTAATAAGCAAACAGGAGAAATTGGGCTGAATGGGAAGAAAATATCTATCACTATGGTTCTGCAAATATGTGTGCAAAGACACGCACAAACTTTCCCATGGTTACAATAGGTGGGCTGAAGCAGAGTCCAAGCAAGATGGAGTTGCTGTCTATAGGCTTGTCTCTCAGTGGGGAAGCAGTAGGGGCACAACCTGGGGGTTCTCTTGGACTCATGGCTACTGCTGAATAGGCAGGGGGAGACCATGGCAGGAGCTCCTGTGCCAACTTCCAGCAAATTACAAACTACATATCAATACTTGGTCAGATTACTGGAATGTGCTCTACATGGGGTGCCTTTGAATACCATGCAGAGACTATAAAAGACACAGAATACTGTAACCCATGTATTAGCTGGTGCTAGTCACTCTGAACCCATTACATGAGTGCTTGGACTCTGCACTGGTTCCAGTAACATTCCAGCTGCAATTCAAATGGGCGGCTTTGACTTTTAAAGCCGTAGGTGACTTGCCACCAAGGTGCCTGCAGGATTGTCTTCACCTACTGGAATTGACCGATCCAACATATTCATTCCATGTTGGTGATTCTCCAATTTTAGTGAGGCTAGAGTTGCTGAGGCTAGATGGCTTTGTCTCTCCATTATGGCTCTAATATTGTGGAAAAAACCTATCCTTGTAAAGTAGGCTTGCCCCATTATAAAACACTTTCTGGCAGCTGGTCAATGGAAACTCTTCTCAAAAGCTTTTGGTGCTTGATTGGACGATGTTGTCTATTGTTGTGGTAAGATGCTTTGGTATTTTAATTAATACATTTTAATTAATTTTGATTGCAGTGGAGATTTTATGTGCATTTTGTTATGTGGTCTGGAGTCATGAATTATACTGGATACTGGTATACTGGAATGACAAATAAATATATGTTTGTTCTAATTTCTTTTTCTTCTTTTTTCTGCAAGATTGACCAGATAATTTCAAAATCTAAAAACCTTGTAGATATAAGAAACTTTAGATGCTGGACAATGACCTTACACCATGCATATTTTTTTGAGTTATAAAAAAGCATATCTCTCCAGTCTCATCACCATTCCATATTTTACTAATAATACTATTGTACATATTTTAAAGTCAGTTAAATCATTATAAATATTACAGATATTTGGAGTCTAGAGTGTTATCCAGATGCTAAAAGCTTTGACTTGTGAATGTGCCATTTTATTGTAGAAAAATATATATTTAAAACTAAGAAGAAAGAAAGGATGTTAGGACAATTCAGATCAGACTAATGTTGGTCCAGATGCTGATATCAGTCTGTCTGTCACTTTCCCCATCACTTGTTTGTTCAGTGGGTTACATTTGGGAAGAGAGTGACACTCCTAGATTTTTAGCCTACTATATCCTATAAAATGTAGATTTATAGATTCAGTAACGCTGTTGTATGAAATGTAACAATGTTTATTTCAACTGGAAGACTCCTTACATTAGTGGAAGGACACTTTGGATTCAACTGATTCTCCTTTTTCATTGACCACAAAATTGAATTTTCACATGTAGTGATGTATAAAAACTTGCTATGGCTCTCACATTTAGAATTGTATGAGGCCAATGTATAATTCACCTGTATAATGCATTTATTCTTTCATATTAGATGTGCGAGCTACTAAATTATTTCTGCGACTGTGAGCTGAAACACAGAGTGGAAGCTATTGTGTCATTTGCAGATACCTATGTCTTAAAGTTGCAGTATAATCAGAAATACCGGTACAATGAACTGATGCAAGCCCTGAATATGTCTGCTGCTCTGACTGCCAGGAAGACAAAGGAATTTCGCTCCCCTCCTCAAGAGCAGGTAAATGAAGATCCTTCTTTCTTTTGTAGCAGGGAATAGAGAAAGAGAAAGGACCAAAACCTTCAATAACCTTAAAATGTAGTATCTACTAAAAAAGGCTTTCCCCCTAACAAATTGCATAGAAGGAGGTATCTTGCAATATTTCTATACTATTCAGTAATAGTGCAGAATTAGAATAAAGAAAACATTAATTAAAGAATTAAAGAATGAATTAAGAAAAAAATAATTAGAATAAAGAAAGCTGTTGTTTTTAAGTTCCAAACATTTTTGAGTCTTCTACAAATTCCTGAGAGTTATAAGAAGGGGAATTAATTAGGAATCTAGAAAACTGTATGGCTATAGCTTATTGGCAGCATTATAAATTCTTAGAGAACACTATATCCAGAATTACTGGAATGCTGTTTAAAAGTATCTAGCATTTCTAACGCAGAGCATCCTAATAGAAAGAAATAGAATAAAAACATGATCCTATATTTTCCAGGACAGAGTTTAAAAGGAGATGGAAGGAACAGGACAATTATTAGTGGCCTGTCTCTCAGATGTAGATGAGCTTTCAAAAAGATGTTCTGGTGATGAATTGAAACAAAAATTAAAGTGAAACTCTGAACACAAGTTCTAATTTTAATGTTATAATTTCAGATAAATATGCTGCTAAATTTTCAGCTGGGGGACGATTGTCCTTGTCCAGTGGAGATTCGGGAAGAGCTATATGAGTTTCATGATGAGCTCCTAATTCATTGTGGTAGGTAGTGGGCATTCATTTCTGGTGAGTGGGCAATTTTGTTTGTGAAAGAGTATTACTTACAGATCTTCCATTGTTAGTGTATTTTCATGGGAAATGTAATACTGACAAAATAAAAAACATTTCCCATGTAAAAAACTACTAATCTGAATGATCACACATTTTTTGCACCAGTGGATCTCACTCAGCTGGTTCCCAAAATTTCTTATTTTCTCCAGAAAAGGTAAAATATCTCTGGAATGGAGCTTAACTCCTGGTTATTATATGGATACGTCCATGCAGTTTTCTTGGTAGCAGAACAGAAATGGTTTGTTATTGCTATTCAATAGGAAGCTTTTTTTAGCCATTGGTATTCCCATTGGTGATCTCTCATCTAAGTACTGACCAGATCCAACCTGTTCAACTTTTTCAAGATTAATTAAGGTCAGCTGGGTGCCACCACTTGCTGTAACTCCTTAACTTCCCTTACGTAATTTAATGTTCATTGACCTGGTCTAGACTTAGAAACTAAGCATGGATGGTAGGCTTCCAGAATTCATGCAATAATGCTCAATTTCCAATTGCTTTTCCCATTCCTGTTGCTCCTTCTATCTACCATAACTCACTTCGCCAAACAATACTGACCCACATTTTGGGATACTTGGGTCATTGATCAATCACTATGAAGTCAAAGGAAAATTATTAAAATCCTCATGCAACCATTCACCTCACCTTCCCCACTCATTGACGCTTATGCTGTCCTGTGCAGTGAAGTTTCCTGATCCTTCTTTATTTTATTTTCACTGGCAGCCCTTCCTTGAACAGACTGTGCATGTCTAATTAGTGCATGAGATGCATAAGGATGGTTCTTTAGTTATTGGAATACTTATATTATTTTTATTGTTATTATTACTACCCACTAGGTATTCCATTAGATGAAGAAGAAGAAGAGGAAGAAAAGATTTCATGGGCTGGAAAACTATGTTCATTGATATATAAAATAAAAGGAACACAAAAAACTGAAAAGAGAGAGCCAACAGAAGAAGAAGAAAAATATCCTAGTAAAAATTTAAATTTGTATTAATTTTTGTACTTCTTACCTTAAGAGATAGCTTTAGATAAACTATTACTTTTCAATGTCCCATGCACATGAAGAGTTATTTATCTCACAGGGAAGAGTGATCTAGAGTCCAGTCCATCTGGAATCTTAATTAAAGAATGAATCAGCTCTCCAGTCTAGGACAATGCCATGAGTTAAGTATGTCATGCTTCCTTTTTAGTCACGGTACCTACAAATCCAAAGCACATGAGATTCTTAAATTGTGATTAGTATCAGAGTTCAGGTTGATCAAATCATCAGCTGAGATAGTACAGACAAGTTCTGTCAATTTAATTCTGAAAGAAAGGTTTTATTGGAGATGAGATATAGTTGGTTGGTATGGTTTTACTGCTGTTATTTATGATGTTTTTGTCTAATTGTAGATTTTACCATGGATGTTTTAAATTGTGTCACTGTGTGAGTTAGTTTGCAGAGGAGAAATAATAAACTTTCTTGATCCCCATTTCTGACAACAGGAAAGGAAAAGATAACCCTATGTATGACTTTTTCCATGACAAAAGAAGAGATAGTTTTTTTCTTG
The DNA here is from genome assembly GCA_030867105.1 of Liasis olivaceus. Classification (NCBI taxonomy): domain Eukaryota; kingdom Metazoa; phylum Chordata; class Lepidosauria; order Squamata; family Pythonidae; genus Liasis; species Liasis olivaceus. The sequence continues at coordinate 59,187,503 of CM061349.1, forward strand.
TCCTGGTAACAGTATTATAATCTCACATAGGTTTCCATTAAGAATATGAGAGCCAGTTTGGTCTAGTGGTTAAGGCTCCAGGCTAGAAAGCAGGAGACCGTGAGTTCCACTCCCGTTTTAAGCATGAAAGCCGGCTGGGTGACTTTCAGCCAGTCACTCTCTCTGAGCCCAACTCACCTCACAGGGTTGTTGTTGTGGGGAAAATAGGAGGAGGAAGGAGTATTAGATATGTTCACCGCCTTGAGTTATTTATAAAAATACTAAAGGCAGGATTAAAAAAAAATCTAAAAAGAATATAACCACTGCTTTTGTGAACAGACCGTTCAAGAGAGCAGCTGTGAGCACTTCTTATGTGAGAAGCACACTTCCTTCCCATTCCATGACATAGATAGCCTTCAACGGTAGGATCTTAATTAAAACGGTACAATTTTAGATAGAGAAGATCTTGATAAAGAAAAGGAACAGCATATTCAGAAAATATTTGTCTTGTCTTTTTGAGAATATCTATACCAGTGTTTCAACCTCAGCAACTTTAAGATGGGTAGAACTCCCAGAATTCCCCAGCCAGCATGGGGAAGTTAAATCTTAAAGTCGCTGAAGTTGAGAAACACTGTCCTAGCCATCTCTCTCAGGCTTAAAAGAATAAAATAGTCTAATCAAAATAGTTTACCCCCTGAAGATATCACCAATTAGTTCAAAGTGCCTGCCTTTCCACCTCACTGCCTACCTCCTTCTCTAATTGTCCATATCTGTCTGCAAAGGCTGGTGTTCTAACTGCAACTCGATCATTAAATTCAGGACAAGGATAACACAGATGATAGGCACTGCATTTTCCCTTTGAACTGCAACCCTAGCGCTGCTAGAGCTTTGTACAATAAGCTTTCAAAACTTCCTGCTGAAAAAGCAATTAAAGACAGGTCTACAAAGCTATTTTTTGCAGGAGTCTTTTTGTGGTTCCTTTTAAAGATATGATCTGCTTTGACATGCAATCTTTTTGCCTTAAATTTATTTCTCTTGTTTTGAGGCCAAGCTGAGCACTACTTGGTTGGAATGAAAAGATATATTTTAACTTTTCTTTAGCTCATTGTATAGCTCCAAGTGATCTTATTCCCTCAAGACTTTCATAATCCTTCCTCCAGGCAGCTCTAACAGTTAGAAAGGAAACTTCAAGAGAAGGTCCTCTATACTCATAGAAAACCCTCTTAAGCTTTGTAAAACTCCCATATCCACTGTCTCTTGCTTTTATTCTCCCCCCTCCCCCAGTCGCAGTAGATGGCCCACTGTTTTGCCAATTTTTGCAGGCATAAGCAAGGGTGTAAACTGTGTTTCAGCTTGAGCACAAAGCAATCCTTTCTATCAGATGGCTTGCACAGCATTCAACAAAGCATTTACTAGACCAATAGATTTAAATTTCTGCAGGTGTTGCTTATCATTTTCTCAGTTATAGGTTGAAGAATTCTCCTTTTCCGGTTCACATCAGAAAGGCCAAGGCTACTCCACATTTGAAGCATCTTTGCAAAATGTTGGCCTTGTCTAGTAAACCAAAAGAAAAGATTATCCTTTATCAATTTATCAGTTTATCAGTTTATAACTTACTTATGTATAAATGCTTTATGCTGTTTCAGTAAAGAATGAATTAAGTGGCTTACAGCAGCATAATTCGTTAAAGGAATTTTCTTTTCTATATGCAACAGTCTGCAAATGATCAACAAGCCACTTTAGGGCTTTCAAGAAACCTGTCATCTTTTGCTGTGTGTATGGAATTCCATCTTAAAATTCTTCCTAGCAATTCATGAGCTTGACCCTACAATTCCATCTTTCCTCATGCATAGAATGTAGAGGTGTTTTTTTAAAAAAAATTATTGAAAAATTTAATAACAATAGTAAAAGACAATGCAACCTAAACTCAGAAAGAAAAAGAAAAAGAAAGAGAGAAAAGAAAGAAGAAAGAGGAAGAAATAAGAAAAGGAGAAAAGAAAGATTTAAAGAATGGACTTCCAATCTTCATCACAACAAGTATAAACAAACTTAGTAATTCTTCACCCTGATTAGGTTACATGCAAGTACCTCTTCTTCCCTTAACCCATCCCTTATACATATGCAAATCCATAAAGCATTAACATTTCAGTCCTGGCGTCAGCAAAAAGTCCATAAAGGGTTCCCAGAGCTTTATAGAAACATGTCTTGTTTTAACCTTGGTCAAACAAACCAACCTGTATTCCTTCCTTTTGCTTCTAACAGTCTTGGTCTTTAATTCATTCAGATATTGCAGTAGGATTTGATCTCACTTCAAATTTTCTTTTTCCCATATCAAAGGCTTCTTCGAGGCTTTGGCAAACCTGTTTTGTAAATCCAGTAAGAAGTCATTATCCAGGTCATTCTCTGGCTTGCCATTTGTATTTCTACTTTAACTGTCATCTCTGTCTTATAATCCAAACTTTTTTATTTTCAAGTATTTCAACAATTTCTTTATATTCTATTTCTACATCAGGTGAGGTTTGTTTTGGGTCTTTATCCTGTAGAACTTCCAAGGTATTCTCTTTCACATCTGTAATTTTTTCTTTAACATCTTTTGGAAATAATCTATTCATAGAAGCAGACATCATTGCTGACATTGTAGATGCTAGTTTCTGATCCCATTCTTCAAAGATCTCCTGGGGTATTTCACATGTCATACAATTTTCTGTCATTTTGTCCCAATGCTGACCAAAAACAAGAAGAAAGCCTCTCTATTCCTTTTCTGTCTGGAATCTTTAGTGCCCTCTAGTGTCCAATTTCTGAAAGCATAAAGTCTCAAATTTCTGTTATGACTTAAGAAAGGCTAAACAATTTAGTTCCCACAAAGGTGCTATTTATTTATATAATTATTTCCAAAATCCTATAGCAAAAGTCCTAATATTCCAGATTTGTCTGGTCCCTTAATTTGCTTATAATTTTCTTAAATTAAAATCTTATTTAGCTTTTTGTCATTTATTTCAATTTTTTTAAGTTCTTAAGCTTATAGTTAATTTTTCTTTTATTCTGGAATGAAGGTAAACTCACCAGGTGGCTTTGTAAACTTCTTGTTTTGAAGATCTCTATTAGCCTTAATATAGTTAAATAGTTAATTTCTGAAAGTGATTAGAAAGTGAGGTCAATGAACCCAATGTCCTTAAAAAGGCTTCACTGTGGTAGAGAGCCTCTTTGTCTCCCAGCACTCAAACCCATGGGAAACCACTGCCCTGCAGTCTCCTCACAAAGAGCAGCTGTCCAAAGCACTAGTGGGTGATCTCCAGTCCTCTCCTTTTCCAGAGAGGTTCTGTGGGACTGGCCTACTCTCCTGTCTTGATCGTGGCCGTGACATCGTTTCCGCTTGTTCAGAGACATGTTAGCTTGCCATTCCTTACCCGGAAGTCCCAGAATGCAGAGATGTGTGTGTGTGTCTGTGTGTGTGTTTGTGTGTGTGTGTGTGTTTAAAGATATCTGGGACACTTTGTCTCATTTGGTGAAATGGCAAATAAAGTTTTTGGGCACTCCTTGAACTGGGAGTTGAGGGTTGAAATACTGTCTCTTTCAAGCTTTCTGTTTCATTGATAGCGGCATGGCAGAGGTAATCAAGATTACTATGTAACATTTTCTTCATCTTTAATCGATGATTCCCATGGGAAGTACAAAATAATATGGGTCATGTAGTCATATATACACTGAAAGTCAGCCATGTGTGCTTCCTCATAATTTAGATATTTGAATACTAGTGGTACTGTACTCCTGAAGCCCCATGTATCACAGAAAGCTAGCTCAATTAACAATAGTTTAAATCCATTCAACAGTTTATCTTGCTGTCATAAATCAGAGATAAAGGAGATTTTGTTCTTGCCTATATGCCTTTTTTTGGGAGGGGGGGGTGTTAGCTATCAGAATTACATGACCCACCTTTCTTCCAGTTCCTAGTACAACTGCAGAATTTTAATAAACCTTATGTCAAGAGCTAAGCTGTAAGAAGCTGTTAGAAGAAACAGCTGGGTGACTGGTGAACCAATTGGGTCATTAACACTTTAGTAATGTATTTTAATATACTGAGGTATTAAAACAGCAAGTTTCCTAGAGAGACTTCTTTAATCCAGTATACATTTGGGACTATATCTTTGGCCTAGAGTAGGAGAAAATGCCATTATTTATATGTTAGCTTTTCATTCTCCAATATAGTTCTATAAATCTTACATATATCATGGAAAGCAGAGCAAAATACTGTCTACATATAATCAGTTTTTCTGAAAACCTTTGTCTATAGTTCATTGATCTGTCTTCTTCTGCCTTTCCTACCTTGGATATACAGGATGTAGAAAAAAGCATCTTTAATTAAAAATGCATGGTATTTTTTCCTCTGGGGAAAATTTTGTAAATATGGTTCAATATTTTCAGCTTTTAATTTAATTTATATTAGACATATATTGCAGAATAAAAATACCAACATCTTCCTTTTCTAAGCTACCCATCCAATGAACATATGGAACATTAAAGTACATTCATCATTGCACACATGCAGTTTTGCTCACAATGGGAATTTAGTGCAGTTTTGCTCACAATGGGAATTTAGCTTTGCCTTTTCCTCCTGCTACTCATATCTCAAAATCTGACATATTCCTCCAAAGGACCACCAGCTGATAGTAGGTGCACATGTACATCCTATTTATATGGATGAGCATAGTATTGCTGATAATATATCATTCTATAGCAGATTAATAGCATTGGCATATTCCCTTAGGAACATGGTTTGAAAAATACGTAAGTAAAATTGCTTTCTAATCAGAAAGATTAATTTGAAAAGTATTACCCAGGGCTTGGTCCTGCCCTATTCAGGAATGGAAAGTTTATCCACTTTTCTCTCCTCGAGAGAATTTGGGTTCCTTTCCGCACAGTACCGTTAAAAAAAATTGGCAGACAAATCCACATATGTTTTTGTGTATATTCTATTTTTGTGTATCCTTTTCTAATGGATGTTTTTTCCTCTAATTGACACATTTCTGTGTGTATGTATTGAGATCTGAACTGCTCCACAATGTTTTAAAAAGTGAAAAAGTTTCAGTGAAACGTATTATAGTTTACACAGAGGTTTGGGAATGCAAAATGTATCAGACTGCATTAAAATGTAAAGAAAACATATTTTTCTGCCATCCATAGGCAATCTTCATCTATTATGTAGTATAACCCCAGTGTCAGGAGCTGGATATCAAATAACACCATGCCCCAGGGGACCCCACAGCCAATCTCCAGAGGCCTCAGTTTTATTCCTCCCTGCAACAATTGGTATCTTCTTCAGGAATGCTAACAGCAAAAACAAAAAACAAAACAGCCTCAGGTTGCCTTGAGCTGAACTGAAGAAGAGGGTAGATCAATATTTGGGTCCAGCTAGGAAGATAAAAAGTAAATATTTGCAGGTTTTGATTACAGTCAGTGGTTAACAACACATATCTTGAAAAAATTAGGACCTTTCCAGAAGTCTGTCATCAGTAACAACTGAGTTCATTTAGCAGTGAACTAGTAGGCCTCCTGTGGAAATGGTAAAATTCAAAAATTCTTGCCTGCCTTTGAAATATTCATTCTTACATATTAATGTGGTGGTCATATTTAAGCAAATGTATGGCTTTTCCCCACTCCAAATGGAGCAAATCCTTCAATAATCTGAGTAAGAGATCTTCTAAGTCAGGGTTCCTGACCCATGCTGGCTAGGGAATTCTGGGAGTTGAAGTCCACATATCTTCAAGTCGCCAAGGTTGAGGAACCCTGTTCTAAGTGCCCTGAAGAATTGTGCCAACTTCCTTTAATTGCACCAACCCTGCTGTCATTCATATTTCAAGCAATGCTTGCCAGTATATTTGTATTTCGGCTTTGGGCTAAGATGAATTAGCTATGACTTTCTGTGTACGGAGCCTCTTTGCTTTTCATGTCAGGGCATGCAACAATCTAACAAGGAACTCATAATAACAATCATTTTCATATTTTCATGCCTGGGAAAAAATGATTACTACTCTGGAAAAAGTCAAAATATTAAACTTTAGTTGCCTCAGTGCTATTCTCTGTGTTTGTATATGTATGTGTATGAATATCTTTTTTCTTGTTTCTGATAGAACAGGAAACTATAGTTAGAGAATTCTTGTTTTACTTGTGACTTTACCAAAACACGAATAAAAGGAGAAAGACTTGTGAATATTTCAACTTAATCTAAGATATATTCACCCAAACTAGGTAAATGGGGAACGTCCATGAAATTATAAGGCTATTTCTTGCAGGCATAATGTTATAACAGTTAGGTTTCTGTGTGCATTACCTTTTTATAAGTGGTTTATTTTTCAAACTACCCCTAGTAAAAATGGGAAAAAAGAGAGAAAAAAAGGGTTCCAAGCCCAGCCCATAAAGTAGCAATTTCATTAGTCTTGCTAATCTAGAGAAATGGGGATTCATGATGTCTGTGTGTGTCTCTATGTGTATGCATATAAAATCATCTGGAATCAAAGGCCTCTTCACTGAAAGTTATGGATGGCAATCCACCAGGCTGGTTCAGTGTGGGTTGGTAGATAAATGTTTTTTGATCTCCCACTCTAGGGCTGAGATAGAGTGACTGGCCCAAAGTCATCCAACCAACTTCCATGCCCAAAGGAGGACTAGAACCTGGATTTTCCCATTCCTAGTCCAGCACCTTAATTACTATACCACTTTAAGAAAGGCTGCTTCACCAAATACAAGAAGTTGCAAAAAGCTGTAAACAGAGCAATTAAAAATACATTTGTTATCAAGGGTGGTCAGGAAAAAGTAAATTTAATAAATTATTTTTATACAGAAGTTCTGGTGTCATATTGCTTAAATTTTCCAGTGCAGTTTGGTAGTACTGCTTGGCATTTTAATCACCTTGTTGAGTTTGGTTACACCACCATATTTGCATCTTAACACTCACCAAGTGTTTTACTAGCAGCTGCTCCCTCCCAAAATAAAATTCTAAATTCTAAACTGTTTAAGTAATCATTGCTAATTAAATTTCAGATTCTCTCATTCCAACAAGCTTTTGACAAGCTTCTTTTGTCAAGAATAGCTTACATTTCCTATTTTCTTCTACCTTTCTCCCTCCCATTGCAGCTACACTGAAATCACTGATATCTCAAACTATGGTTCGTTGGGCCCAGGAAGATCAGATCCAAGATCCGGAATTAGTTCGTATTATGTTTAACTTACTTCGAAGGCAGTATGATAGCATTGGTGAGCTGTTGCAAGCTCTGAGGAAATCTTATACTATAAGTGCTGCCTCTGTGCAAGACACAATCAACTTATTAGCAGCACTGGGACAAATTCGTTCACTTCTTAGTGTCAGAATGGGAAAAGAAGAAGAATTACTAATGATTAATGGCCTAGGGTAAGAAATAAATATTTTAATGCCTTAAAAACAAAATTACAGTTAGAACATTAAGCTTTATTGATTCTCCGTTAAAACATATCCTAAGCCCATTTTCAAACCTGATTATTTTATTTATGAGACTGTTTGTGTTCGGGTAGTCTTTGGTGTATCTAGTTCAGGACTCTCTGTGGCAAAGGTCCTGCAGGGCCTAACATACAAGATTTTTTCAAACCACCTCTGTTGATCCAATAACATATCCTATTAATGTTATAACAGGCAAGTGGCCTTCTTGCTTTCATATTAAAGTTAGTGTACACTGTCCCATGAAGACCTGAAGATCAGAATGGGGACAGATTGTTCTGGAGAAAAGCTATGTGGGTGGTTGCTAACAGTCAACACTGACTTGAGGCACGTAATTAGTACTACTCCACAATAGGTCAGAACAATTCACTTGTTTCATTTCTGATATTTGTCCCTCCTCTTTGTGTGTTTTCAGTCAATGCACTTTTTTCCTTTTAAAACTGTCATATGTATATGCAAATTTAAGGAATGAAGTTGTAAGAGAGTAGGGTAACCCTTCCCTTTCTGAGAGTCCTGATTCTGATCAGTAATGGGAACCTGAGCACTTTAGAGTAAACAAAACAAAACCCAAACCACAGCAAATCGAGAGTTTTAGCTCCTCCATATAATTAATGCAATTCAAGATTTAATCCCCAATTCTTTTTCTGTTTTATCAATCTGACCTGGATTGAATTTGAGGACTTCTCCATGCAAAGCTTGTCACCTGCTCTTGAGTATGGCCTCAGTAAAGTAGGCAAGAAAAAAGCTGTCTTGTTTATGACACTAAACTTGCAATCTCTGTTACCATCTTAGAATCAGAATGTAAATACTTTCATTCTTTTCCGATAGGTTTTGAATTGTGAAACTAAAAAATGGTGCTGTTGTAAAATAAATAAAATGACTTCCTTTAATTTTTCTCTCACTTAGAGATATAATGAACAACAAAGTATTTTATCAGCATCCCAATCTCATGAGAGTCCTGGGTATGCATGAGACAGTTATGGAAGTAATGGTAAATGTGCTTGGAGGAGACAAATCACAGGTAATTTCACTAGTATTTTTGGTGTTTGATCCTTACTATAGGTAACAGATATTTTACAAGTATGCTATGCACATTTTATTAATTAATTTATTTATTTGATTTCTGTAGCTGCCATCTCAACAAGTGACTCTGGGTGGCACACAGTCATAAAAACATAAAACAATTAAAACAATATAAAATAAATATACATGGTTGCCAAGTAAAACGATTGCCATAGATGTTAATAGCCAAGAAATGGGGCCCTTAACACACTCAGGGCCCCAGGCCCAGGCACATAACCAGATCTTCGGGGCCTTATAGTGAAAGCTATTGATTGAATTCAAAGTGGCATGAATTGAACGAATTGAATTGTGAATTGTCTATGCAGTTTCTTTCCTTAAAGAATGATTATACAGTATGTATATATAAAAGATTTTGGAAGTTTAGAATATCTTATTTTTATTATTATTGTTCTACTGAAGCTATTTAAGAAATATGTTTTTATATTAATCATGTTTTAATACCTATCTATATGTAGTTTTCATGTAATTTCAAAGGCTGCAATCTGGCACTCAGCTCTACCCTTGTCTTAAATTTAGATGATAATTCTTGGCTGACTTAAAAGTAAAGGGAACATCAGTCTGAATTGATTCTGCTTTCCTGTTGCACTATTACTTGTATCATTATTCTTGTTTTATTTTCTATGTCCTATCCCCAAATCTTCACTGACAGTAGAAAGAGGCTCTAAGATACTGAACAAGGTGATCCTAAAGACTGCCGAGGCAATTGGGTAGTATGCATTCAACCTTTTCTAATTAGTAGGATTTTAAAGTGGTGTGGCCCTTTCTCAAGAGGCCATCCTTGGACCCAGCTGTGTTAGACAACTTTCATCCAGTCTCCAACCTTCCTTTTTTGGGGAAGGCTGTTGAGAGGGTAGTTGGCACACACCTTTGGAGGGCCCTGAATAAAGTGGATTATCTGGACACTTTTCAGCCTGGGTTCAGGCTGGAGTGTAGCACTGAGACCACATTGGTTGCACTTGCTAATGATCTTTGGAGGGCTCAGGATGGTGGTGGTACAACTGTCCTGGCTCTCCTGGATCTTTCAGCAGCTTTCAGTACCATCAATCATGGTATCCTTCTGGACCAGCTCTGGGAGTTGGAGGGGGAGGCAACATTTTGCGGTGGTTCTCCTTTCTCCGTGGCTGGTTCCAGTCAGTGTTGGTGGATGAAGAGAGGTTGAGCCCTAGGCCCCCTGCAGTGTGGGGTTCCTCAGAGCTTGAGTCTCTCCCCTCTCCTCTTTAACATCTTCATGAAACAGCTGGGTGAGGTCATCCAACAGCATGGGGTACAGTATCATCAGTACGCTAATGAAACCCAACTACACAACTCTACCCCTGGGGCAGGTGATACTGTTGCAGTGCCATCCAAGAGTCTGGAGGCTGTAAGGGTCTGGATAGGGATGAACCAACTTCAACTGAACCCTGGCAAGATGGAGTGGCTCTGGATTTTTGGCCACCCTGGGGTCTGGTAACTTGTCATCTTTGATCTGGACAGGGTTGCACTCCCCTGGACCGAGATGGTACACAATTTGGGGGTTCTCCTGGCCTTCCAGCTCCTGCTTGATGAGGTGGCAGCTGGGGCTGGGGGGGGGAGCTTTGCACAGATCCGTCTTGTGCACCAATTGCACCCTTTCCTGGACCAGGAGGCCTTGCTCATGGTCACTCACACCTTCGTCACTTCCCGTATGGACTACTGCAATGTGTTTTACATGGGGCTGCTCTTGAAAATCACTCAGAAGTTACAACTGGTCCAGAATGTAATGGTGAGCACTGTATTGGGTGTTCCTAGGTTCACCCATGTTACACCTCTATTGCGCAAGCTGCACTGGCTCCCAGTTTCCTTCCAGGTGCAATTCGAGGTGCTGGTTATCACCTTTAAAGCTGTACATGGCACAGGACCTGGTTATTTGCAGGACCGCCTCTCCCTAAGAATATCTGCCCATCCCACCAGATCAGATAGGGTAGTCATGCTCCAGATCCCTTCCCTGAAATCCTGCCATCTAGTGGGACCTCGGAAGCATGCCTTTTCTGTGGCTGCCTCTACCTTATGGAACACCTTTCCCCTGGCGTTTTGGCAGGCCCCCACCCTCTTAGCCTTTCGGAAGGCCATTAAGACAGTGTTGTCCAAATCTGGCCACTTTAAGGTGAGTGGACTTCAACTCCCAGAATTCCCCAGCATGGATGGCTGGGGAATTCTGGGAGTTGAAGTCCACTCATCTTAAATATTATCTGGACACTTTTCAGCCTGGGTTCAGGCTGGAGTGTAGCACTGAGACCACATTGGTGGCCAAGTTTGGACAAAACTGCATTAAGACCTGGCTTTTTACCGAAGCACTGGGATAGGATAGAATAGAAAGAATGGAATGACGGTAATTGGAGCTTGCTGCAGAGCATCCTAAGGGGATGATGAAGGTCAGGGTTTTCGTTTTTTGATTGTTTGATTGTTTTAAGTTTTTATGATTATGTTTTATAGTTACTGCTTTTACTGTTGTTGTGAGCCACCCAGAGTTGTTTAAGATGGGGTCTGTATAAATCTTTTAAATAAATAAACAAATAGAATAAACAGGTACATGTTAAAGGATGTACAAAAGATGTGAAAAAATGTACATGTGCTTGAAGTGCTCCTGTTTTAGTAAGAATCCAGTGCAGATAAATTATAATGTGCTGAAGATATCATGAAAGTTGAAAATCAAAGCTCAGAGGAGAGGTGAGATAATAATAATCCAGAATGATTGGTTAAAATCATCTCCCTTTCTAGAAGTAGTTTCCTGCTAAAATACACTCACGTATTTGCATTTTGAAATAAATGTTAGTTCATTGGCATCAGTCCAATTTCAATTTGGATTGCATGAACTAAAACTTCTATTCATAACAAGTGTATAGTTGAAGTCAGTGGGTCTAGGCAGGTGGTTAACTTGTCTTAGACTGTATCTTTGTTTGGTGTTCATTGAGAATCTGTGTGACACTATATTTTTTAAGGCCCAGGTTTAAAACATTGTAATATTCGGGGGGACAGCACTACTTTACTGCTGGTTCGAATTCAGGATACCATGACTTGGTTATTGCTTTCCCCCCCCTAGGATGCATATTCCAACACTTGAACCCTCAATGAGTAGATGGGAAAGTCAATCTATATTGACCCATCTAAGCTTTACATTATGGACCTCATTTGTGTGATGTTGGAAAAAGTTCACAGCAGAAAGGAGGATGCTCCTAAAAAGCCCACAACCACAAAAGGGGCCACAGCACAATAGACCATTCTGGACTCATTTCTGACACAAATAGGAGAAAAACATTTACAGTAGGAAAATGATAAACACACACAATATCCAGTGGGTGGTAGAGTGGCCGTGCTCTTAAGATAAAGTAACCGTCTTTCAACTCACATGGAAGCTTCTGAAAGAAAGTTGATTTCACTGAAGAAAGAAAGTTTGCTCCATCTGGAGTGAGAGCTGCTGCTGTTATGACTCTGTGTTTTAGTTTGCACTTTTTATGTCACTTTCTCGTGAACGGCTATTTGCTCTCTTATCTGTATACGCTGTAATCTGTATTTTTTCCAGTTCTGTTCCTTATACAATTAATAGAAAATGTATTATCAAAAGAAGTTAATTTCATCATTAGATTGCATCTATAACCTCTGCCAGAAATTAGTTGACATAGTGCGCTTGCCCCTTTACACTTTTGTGATCAGTGGAAGAAGTTTGATAGCAATGGATTATGCATTTAGTTCTTCAAACAGATGGTTTGGAAATAATTTTACATGACATTTCCATCACCGAATCTGAAAGCAGAAATAAAATCACAAGATTTCTACTATATTCTTCTAACATGTGACATTATGTTCCACTGCAAAGCTAATTACTTAGCTTTAAGACTGTTGGCTGAATGTCACAAATCCTGCAATGTAATTATACAAGCATAGCCCATGCATCTATATATAATTATTGTTAAAAATTGAAGCAATTTTAATTTAATACAGATAATAAAAATGGTGAAAAACGATACTCTTTCACTGAGAAAAAAAAAACATGTCAGTACATGTTCACATTTTAATTCTTTTCTCAGACGCAATCAGATGATACAATGTTAAAATTAGTAGGAAAAAATCCTCATAAAATAATTGCCTGCTATCAGCAAGATTTGGTGTAATAGAGTACCATTTATCATTATTCAAATGGCTGAATTCCAAAGTAATTTTAATGCAGATACTTTAGGAGGTTTAATGATTATTGTGGTGTTCTGCTATTTGACACTTGAACGATTGTGGCATTTTACTCAGAAATATATATGACAAATGTTTTAAGATGTCAGAAGGAAATTGCTAATGGCTTTGAGTATTGACCCAGACATGTTCTCCATGATGGAAATGCTTTTAGTATTAGATAGAAATTGCTGATTTTCACTTCTATTACTACATACATGATAATATAGAAATATTGTGGATTTCTTATATATATTTGGATTGAGAGACAGTGATTTGTCCAAGCCAACTAATGGTTTTGTGGTTGAGTAGAAGCTTGAACCTGGGTTTTTACAGTCCAAATCCAGCACTTCAATCACTACATTATGCTATTTCTAGGGTAGAGAGTGAAGAGCAAGTTGTGTCTCCAGAGTATATACAGGTAGTCCCTGGGTTAAGAACGCCCAGTTTAAGGACAACCCATAGTTAAGAATGGAGCCTATTGTAGCAAAATTCAAGTTAAATACACAATGGTTTGAGTTCATTACACAATACTACTTATAAAGTATTATACAATAATACTGTTCTGGCTTACATACCAATTCCACTTAAGGACAGACCTTGGGAATGGAAATGGTTCTTAAACTGGGGACTACCTGTAATAAGGTCACATGATAGATACTTCCTTGAGAGTTCCAGCAATTATTTATACCAGTGATGTAAATATTGTAGCATATGAAGATATAGGCATCCGGGCCAGATTGAAGTATATGCTCCAGTATTTTGACTTTTGACAGTTACATTAAAAAAGAAAGATAAATCTAATGGATCTTTAGAAAAAAAACAAGTCAGAAATTAGCACAGGTTCCAAGGTTCTTCTATCATATTTTAATTGTGAGGACTTTAAAGCTAAGGATTTAATAATGTACTTTTACCATAGCTTTACATGCAAACATGCATACTGTACATAACCTTCACCTATTTTTGGGGGAGGTAAATAGTATGATGAGACCACAACAAAAGAAACAGTAATCCAAAGAAATTAAAAGCATGAGATAAGAAAAAGAAAACCAAGCATAGCTAAAACTAGTTTACAACAATTCATTATACTTCTCCATATCTTCATATAATTGCAAAGCATTCTTACTTCAATCATGTCCACTGATTCATATGTTGCCCTTTTCTTCTTTAAATTTCTTAACATCTCTCCCCATTTCTACTGCGCTTAATTTTTATGTTTCTCATGTTATACATATCTAGCTATATCTGTTATGTCCAGCTCTCACTGCCATATAAAAAGTAGGCATAAACATGCATTTATGCACGGGCATTTTCACTACTTTTGACAAATGTTAATTCCTCACAATAGATGACAGACTACCCAATATCATTCTACCAGCACGTGGACATCTTAAAAATTCTCCATCTGTACTCTTATCTTGAGTAAACATTCTTCTAAGATACATACTGTAAATTCACATACTTGCCCTAGTTTTCTCTCTTTTATGTATACATTGCAATTGCTCATTTGATTTTCCCTGTAAAACACAACTACCTTGTTCTTTAATTAATTTAATTAAATGTCCTTGTTCTTAATTAATCTAATTAATTTTCAGCTCAGTTCTATTAATTTTCAGATCATACTCCTCGTGCCATTGCACAATCTAATATTCCCAGCAAATCATTCAACCAACAAGGCAACACCTGCAACAAACATACTTACATTCATGTACCCAAATCACTGTAATGTTAGCAAAAGCATTCCACACACATTCTTAAAGTTTATGGCCTCTGGGGCTATCATGAGCTTGTCCTAAGTAATCTCCAACCCAATACACATAGGCAGCTATGTATTAGACTTTGTTTTCACTTTTGAGCAGTTATGTGATTTGGATATGGAGGGTATTACCATTACATCTTTGTCATGGTTAGATAATTTTCTAGTCAAGCTTGATTGAAGGCTTCCCATGACCTCTGCAAGGTTGGATCTGTTTGGATGATCCATCCCTGGCACCTTATGGATCTAGATCAGTGTTGTCCAAACTTGGCCACTTTAAGATGAGTGGACTTCAACTCCCAGAATTCCCCAGCCAGCATGATGAGTTGAAGTCCACTCATCTTAAAGTGGCCTAGTTTGGACAACACTGATCTAGAGGGTTTCCATAACGTGCTTGGGAACTTTCCTGACAATCTGATGGGCAATTCCATTGAATGCCTGGTTTGCCACTTGGAAGAAGAGGCAATTCTGGCCCTTGATAGAATCACTTCTGAGAATCCTCTCTCTGTTGGCCATCCTGGGTGGTCCCCTGAGTTTTGGAGGTTCTCCATGAGATACAATAGCAGAAGCAACTCCTAGAGCATAAGTAGAAGGCAACAAGGAATGAAACAGACAGAGCACAAGTACTAGCCCAGGTTTGGCCCCACTCTGTGGCAATTAACGAGGTAAAATACAATAATAAATTAAAACAATTAGAAACATAAACAAAATGAAACAAGACAGCCTGGACTAAAAACAATCATCAAAACAAAGCATGACAGCTCTCCCCCAATACACTATACAAGGGTAGATGTTTAATAGTCAGTCACTGTTCTCATTAATTCTTAGGTATCCAAACAGCCAATCACTTTTTTGTCTTCTCTTTGTGATGTTCCCACCCATCTGTTCAATAAAGTTCACCCTGGATCACATTCATTCTGAAGGTTACACAATGTTCCCTAAAACACTTCTGGTTCTTCAATTATCATTATTCACTGGAAAATAATGTGAGATTCTCACCAAACTATGGATTCTTACATTCCTGCACACATTCATAACAGTCTAGATGACTTTAATTCATATTTTCTTATATACAAATAGCACTTTAATTGATAATTAAACCTATCCCTTCACATCCTTGCATGTATTCATGAGCTCCAGTCCAGACCACCTTCATTCAGATGAATTGCATCCTCCCCGTTTCTCTTAATTTCACAAATGCATAACATATCTATATCTATATCATCTATATATCTATATATATTCCTTCCTTCCTTCAATTTGTTCACTTACAATATTTACTATTTACTCCTTTTGCATTCCAAGTTGTAATCTTAAATGAGTCCATAAATATTGGCCTCTACCACCCACCATGACTTTGGTCAGTTAAGGCTTTTATATAAATTTTGGGTATGCTTAAGAGTCAAGGCAAAAAAAGGGAAATAAGGGAATCAAAAATGAGCACCCAACAGGAATTATGCCTAGGAAGGGAAATTATTTAAACATTACAGCCTGGAGATGTCTAAATAAATCTATTTATGGTGTAAAACTCATGAAACTTTCAGAAAATGTAAACTACAATATTGTAATATTTAGAGAAATTTACTGAAGTTTTAACATGACTTAATATTTGACCAATCTACTTCAATGATATAGGCCCAATTAACTTATATAATTACCAATCAGTAGGAGAAATAAGCCCTCCTATTGTCTAAAATTAGAGCAAGTTACAATGGTTTTCAGTACACAGTTCCTGGATTTCTTTTCTCACATTTCCTATTAACGTAATTAATGCAAAACAACAGAAGAGAAAGCTTTATTTGAGTATTTGACTAGAAAATGTATACATTCTATTATTTGACAGTGTTTTTCTTCCACAGATTGCTTTTCCTAAAATGGTAGCAAGTTGTTGTCGGTTTCTTTGCTATTTTTGCCGGATCAGTCGCCAAAACCAAAAAGCCATGTTTGAGCATTTAAGCTACTTACTTGAAAATAGCAGTGTTGGACTTGGTATGCTATTTAATTTTAATAGTTGTCTGACTTAATTTGACATATCACCTGTTGAGTTTGCAACCTGCTACTTTAAATCCTAATTTGACTTATTTTGCATATTGATATTGTTCTTATTTATGTAACAGTTTCTTAAGTTTCACCAAGAACTGAACTATAAACTTGAAGAACTTTTTAAAAATCACATTGTGAAAGACAGAGAGCATAATCCTATTGTGTCCACAGTCAGTGAGATGGACCCAGGCATATCCATAGGGTGAGAAAAGTGGCTTTTCAAGTCTAAATCCTGATATATAAAAGATAAGGCATCTCAGGTGCATTGAGATCTGGTCAACATCTCGGATATTACACTGGTACTCTAATGTTACTGAGATATTATTCTAGTCAGATCAGTAATCATTTCCTAATGCATTTAGGCTGTAAGCATATATCTACTTATATGAAAGGAGGACTCATAGAATTTATTGCAGTTTAAGTTTGAACTGACCTGTTTGGACATTATTCCAGAACCGTAGCCATGATCTGTGAACCATAATAGCCCTGGTCTCTATTAATTACCCTATTTCTTGAAGTTCCGTATTTATTTTGTGTGTCCTAGGAAAAATACATGTGTGTTTCAGAAAGTAATGGTTGTTTCATAACATTGCATAAGCAAGTGTTTTCTGTTTGCTGTTAGTTTCCAGCAAACCTTTATCTGACAGGTATGGTGACACACATCTATTTTTATGATGCACACCAATTATTGTATGGGCCGGGATAGTATCAGGTGCTGCTTCTACTTGATCGCAGGAGTATCGTGCCCTTTTGATGAGCACACAACATTCACGGTATTTTGCCACGGACCTTTTGTATCTAAGTATGCAAAGTATATTATGGCTTTGCTTTGACTAATAAAAATATAATAAAATAATTGAGAACAAACCAGAAAAGTGAAGGTGGATGAATTCTTTCCATTAACTAAGCCACAAAATGCTGAACCGAAAGCACACCAATAAAAGCAGCAATAACAATCAATGGATTCTCTCCATACACTAAGCCATGAAAGAAATGGTGAATGTTGGAACTTTATCGAACTGCAAAGTAACTGCTGCCCTCTGCTGCGTAAGGCATGTAACTACGTACCTGATATTTTAATTCTATGCAATATCATGTCTTTTGCTCCAGCTTCTCCTTCTATGAGAGGGTCCACTCCACTAGATGTAGCAGCAGCTTCCGTAATGGACAATAATGAGCTTGCACTTGCACTGGAGGAGCCAGACCTAGAAAAAGTAATTATTCAACATCTTGTACCACTTTCCATTTTTATCATAACTTTATCATAAGTTCTTGGTGTTCTCTGATCTTGATTGTCTTCTTGCAGAAGAGGTAACTCATTGGTGTTTGGACATGAGGAAGTGAGTTTTGCTGGCTATTTATATATAGCAGCTTGTCCTCTTACCTAATGGGGCTTAGTTTTTTTCTAGGTATATTATTTATTTTTATTGTCACCCCCGTATGGTCTCTTCATTACAAAACTGTATATTTTCCTGATTTATCTTGAATTATGAAGAATTAACATAGGTACCAATAGAAGAGAATGTGTGTAGCTCAGGGTTGAACTGTGGAGTCCTTGGAGTTCTCTCAGCTTGTTGTTTTCTTGCAAACCTTTCATTACCCGACTTGGTAATGAAACGTTTGCAAGAAAATAACCAAGCTGAGAGAACCCGAAGGACTCCAAAATTAACGTAGGCCCTGAGAGGAAGTGGTAGGCAGCTCACAGGATTGATTGAGCCCAGGTAACAAAGGGAGCTAGGTTTGTCCTGGTGATGCTGTGAAGCATTTGTTCAGGGATTCCTGTGCCTATGAGTGTCCTTGAGTGAATCCTTGGTTCATCCATAGGTCTGTCAGTGCTGGTCACTTCTCTGGGGGAGAATAAAAGCTTCATTTGGATTCAGTCCTTCCCCTCTCCCTGTATTTCTCTCAATTCTTGTTATGAACTCTTTCTTCTTCATGGCCGTAACCATTTTTATGTCAGTTAGCAAATTTGTGAAAATCAGTTTCTTCTGAAAGCAACATCCTTTCTTCTAGGTTAAAATGATTATCTCCAATGAAATTAATTGCTTCTATTGTTTACATTTTTGGAAGCTTGAAATACATATGTGCTCATGCATTTCCCCCTGCTCACACATATCACACATGTTGTATCAACTTACTTTGATTTTGATTCCTTAGAACCAAGATTGAGATGACATTCCTGTTTGTATTGGACAGGTTGTAACCTACTTGGCAGGCTGTGGTCTTCAGAGCTGCCAAATGCTTTTAGCGGCAGGATACCCTGATATTGGTTGGAATCCGATAGAGGGAGAACGGTATCTCTCATTCTTAAGATTTGCTGTCTTTGTTAATGGTAATTCATTTATTTATTTGATTTATATTACAGCTTTCTGTTTACATTTAACTTAGGCACTTAAGCATAGATATTTAACTGACATGAGTTAGGATTACTCTGCTGAGACTTAATTTTCTGAGCTGCTGTCCCTGCACAGCAGAACAATAGTTGAAACTATTTTGACTGTGTATACCCATCCAGATTGTATAGAAAGGCTTGAAAAGGCACACTAAAAACTTTTGTTACCGTAGAGAATAATTTATTTAATATGACATATACTCTTACAAATCAGAACCTGGTTCATTAAATGCATGCATATAAATACACACATGAACAATATTTAGCAAATTAGGTCAGAGAAGATTTAAATGCAGACAGTAATTATATAAAGGCTAGATGGGTATAAAATTATTACAGTAGTCCATAGACTGTAATGGTGAAGCCTGTTTGCAAGCACACAGGTGCTTAAAGGTCTGGGAGACTGGGCCTCTGACTCCTATGAGAAGATTCCTAGATTGGTCACTCACAATCTTCCTGCACCCTCCACGCACCAGGATAAGCCTATGAGTATGCTGCCATCATCCATTCTATTCCAGCACAAGGCTCTTTCTGTGTTAATTTTAAACTGTGCAGACTAGAATTGACTTTGTTTTCTCAGTGGCCTACCTGATGCTGGATACGGCTTTTATTTCATTTGGACCTGATCTCCAGATTCTTAGAATCAAAACATTCTCATTCCCTGGTTTTTAGTGTCTTTCCCACTCAGTTCCTTCTCAGAAAATCCAAGTTCTTTCTCCTCCCCACCCCAGAATAAAATAACTGGAACAAATATGTGAAAAGATCTCAGAGCTGAATAATTCAGCTTTATGGGCAAAATTTTGATTGCACTGCAACGATTATTAAGATGTAATTTTCACATAAATGTGTGTGTGTGTGTGTGTTTGGGTTTATATTTTGTTAAGGTAACTGTGTTCTGTGTTTTTGGGATGGGGGGGTTCCAGGTGAAAGTGTTGAAGAAAATGCCTGTGTCCTTGTCAAGCTTCTTATACGACGGCCAGAATGTTTTGGCCCGGCTCTCAGAGGAGAAGGAGGGAATGGTCTACTAGCTGCTATGCAAGAAGCAATTAAAATTTCCGAGAACCTGGCTCTAGATCTTACTTCTCAGGGTTCTAAGAGAAAATTGTAAGTGAATGTAAACAGTTGGACAACATACTGTGATAAAGAATAATCTCGACTAGAAATGACAGAAGTTTCTTATTAGTGATAGTTACTCTATAGGATTTCAAACAGGAATGTTTCCTAGCTGTTGCAGGAATTGAACTTGGCACCTTTCATGCTCAACATGTCTTTCCACTAATCATTTTTTGTAATTCTGAGTCTAAAAACCTGGTGTAGCAGTAGTTCTGGCAATACTGAGATGAGTTCAGAAAACATTTCTTCAGTGTTTTTATCCACTTCTTATTTCCCTTATATAACTTAACAACTTTGTTGAGATAAATTTAGACCCAGTACAACTGCAATGATAATTCTGCAAGATTATTTTAGTTATAGTTTGTTAATATCTATAAGAGATATCACAAAATTTAAGGTTTCTTCAAAAGACAGAAAGTAATGCAAAGTGTTATACTGTACTGTATAGTATAGTATACAGTACAGTCATATACATTTTCAGTTATTATTCTATATGGTAGTCCTTCGGGTTTGAAGAAGACACGCTGTTGTGCAGTTCATCTGTGGACATGGAGGTGGCTCTGCAGTCCCAGTCTAGCACAATGGAGGCACTGGAAGTCCATTGTTGTAGTAACTGTGGGTGTTATTCTGTGACACCACTCATGGTTTTCTATCAGTTTTTGGCAGTGCCTGTCTTCAAAGCCAGTGGAAGTTTTGAAGCACAGGGCTCGCCAGCAGGTTCTGTCAGCAGCTGCAACTTCTAGTTCCCTTGGCTGGATGTCACACTGGTGTAGGGTTTCGTTCGCAGCATCTTTGTAGCGCTTGCACAGTCAACCTCAAGGTCTCTTCCCAGTCTCCAGTACACTATAGAGCAACTGGGGAGGCATACTGTGGTCAGCTATTCTGATCATGTGTCCCACCCACTGCATCTGGGCTCTGATAATCAGGGACTCAACAGATTGGATTCTGTGCAATCCAAGACGTCTGGGTTGGAGACACAGTCTTGCCAACAAATGCTGAAGATGAAGCAGAGAGCACACATGTGAAATGTCTCCAGTTGTTTGATGTGCCTTTGGTACAGAGTCCAGGACTTACATCCATATAAGAGAGAAGGGATAACCACAGCTCTGTAGACTTTCAGCTTTGTGGAGATTAGGATGTTGTGTTGATTGAGCACTCCAGTACGCAGCCACCCCAGTGCCTGGCTTATTATTTTTGTTGGTTGCAGAGTCAGCCAAATGCCAAATAGGTTGGTATTTTTATCCGCCTATCAAGTCCTTCATGATCATGATGGTGATTGCAGTGCTTTAGTTAGTTGCCTGGTACATGAGAATAGTTGAAAATAGTACAAATGTGACATTTGAATTCCTGCACTGATACTGATGTCAAACCACAGTTCGACAGTATTCCAGCCACTTTATGTAGAATGTTTATCTCCTGGATGAGACAAGTAGAGCAATGAGTGTCTATAAGACTTAACAGGACTTAAACTGTTTCTGCTATACTATGTCTCCCTCATTTTGGTTAACTGGAGAGGGAGAAAGTTGACATTTTCCACTTTCTATTGCTGAAAAAGATTTTCTTTGCAATCTAACTGAGTATGATTAAACTAGTTTAACAAAATTCTAAAAGCAGGCAGCTGTTTTTTTTAAGAAAAGTTGCCTAGAGAAAGGATATATTAAGATGAAAATCAATTAGAGCACATTTTCTTATTTCACACCTGCTACTTCCCCACACAAATCATCTTCACCAGATACTGTTATAACATCTGAAACATGTATTATAATCATGTAAACTAGTTGGAAGAAGCAGCTGGGAGTGCAAAGGTGGTTGGAGTAAATTTGTAATGGGAAGAGAAAAATTAAAGCATAACACCATGCTTGTGTTATGACTGTAAACCAGTCCTTTCCACAATATTTTCCCTCTTTCTCTCCCTCTTCTCTATTGAGAATTCAGCACATATATTTGCATGTAAGTTTAATTAGATTTAGAAGAATGTATCTATACCAGAATGGAATCAATTCTAGTTTAACATTTTGTATTTCTAACAATTTGCGGTAGAGTTATCGTTAGAAGACTTACGAAAAGTATACAATAGAGGGTAGCAAATTAGTTGAACTTGTTGCACTAAAGAAGCCAAATTGCTTTAAAAAAACATGACAGTACTTTTTGAATTTTCTAAATAACCTCAATATTTATTTATGTCTATGTGATTTCTTTTCACTAGTCTAGAAGAAGATGAGGAAGAAGAAGAGATAGTCCATATGGGCAATGCAATAATGTCTTTCTATTCAGCTCTTATTGATTTGCTTGGCCGTTGTGCACCAGAACTGCATGTAAGTAGCCTTGTATTTGTGCAGGAACAGGAAACTATCACATGAAATTTCTAAGTAATCAATGCATTAATTACTTCAGTTGGTGTTTACATTCAATGGTTGATCATTCATACTCGATAAATATGTTTAGTTTCCTAAAATTATAATTTCAGTAAAAGGAAAAAAAATCCTATCAAATTAAGATTCAGTAATGGAAGATTATAAAAATATTTGTATAAGGAAAGTATCTTTGATGCATTCTCAGAAAAAAAGATTCTCTTCCTACTGGTAAGGGAATGGGCATAATATATGGGAAAAGCTCTGGATTTCTTCATCAGAATAGAAATATATAAATCTTGTTGATGTGGCCACCAAGCTATCTCTCTCTGTTCACTGGTTAAAAAACAATGTGATTAGGTTTAGGAATGAGTGGAAGCTATTCTAGTTAGGATCCTTACAAAGAGGGCTTGATGCTCAAGCAGCTTTTATTTATTTACTTATTTATTAGATTTACAGACAGCTTTCCTCCAGGAGTTAATATTACTCCACACTCTTTCCTTCTTCATTTAGTATACCAACTCTGTCAAGAATAGGGAACCAGTAGCCCTTCCTCTGTTGATGAGCTAAATTCCTACTAACCCTGAGCAGCAAGGTTTGTTGTGTGAAACACTCTGAATTATAATAAAGTACTACTGGAGGGCCATGGCCCTGCTTTTTCCTCTCTCCTTTTACTCCAGTCCATCCCCCTCACGAAACATTAAGAAACTCCAGTTGCTCCTATTGCTCTGTTGCATATATCAGTAAATAGCAGTAATTTTAAGCCATAGAAGTATTCTTTGAATATCAATATTAAAATAAGTCCATCTATTAGAAAAGGGACCTTAATTCTGTGAAAATCAGAGTGAGAGAGAAGACATATTCTGCTTTATTTATTCAAAAGGAAGATGACCTTGAATTTAAGTGAATCTTCCTAAAAAGGATGTTGAGGAAAAAAATCTGCCTCCATTACCATATTCTCAGTAAATCTAAAACATTTTAATCGGGGGAATCCCTGGGGGAAAGAAACTAGGTTGCTTTTTAGGTAAATGAAATAAATGTTTTCATCTTCCAGCATTTTTGGATTTTTATAAAAAATAGGAAAATGTTTTTGTGCAAATAATTGTTTCATCTACAATATTTTTCTCTAACAATAAGAAAAATAATAATATAACATTATTTTACAGCTTATCCAAACTGGGAAAGGTGAAGCTATTAGAATACGGTCAATTTTGCGCTCCCTGGTGCCAACAGAAGATTTAGTTGGAATTATAAGTATCCCCTTAAAACTACCAGCAATAAACAAAGGTAACTACGAAAGTCATTCTATCTGGAGTTGGGATGGAGAATCCAAGTGGCAGATTAGTTTGTTTCATCTTGATCAGAAGTTTTCCTTTATAAGCTAATGAGTAGATTGTAAAGTATTTTATGTTTCTCTTGCAATTATATTAATTTTAGCATATTATAATTATATAAATAATTATTTGAAATGAGGAAGAATACAAAACATTACAACATGAATTTGAATTACGTTTAACCTGCTTGCTATATAAATTATATGATAATAAAACAAATATGTATTTTACATAATCTTCATGATTATGTAATTGTCCTATATCCCAAACCGTGGTCTATGTAGAACTATATTTGGAACATTATAGACTTTGGCACCTGATCGCTTCACTTTCAGCTATCAACTATATAGAGGTCTTGTTGGGGGAGGGGGGATATTTATTTTAAAAAGCCAGCTCAAAGTAAGTGGTGGTAGATGACACAGTATATTTTATAAGACTGTGGGAACCATTCATAGGAATATTTCACTTTAGCAGTAATCCCACAGAGTGTCTTCTGTACCCTGAGGTTCTTGAAGGGGCTATGCCAAGTCTTCAAAAAAACATGACATCTTGACACTTGGAACAGCAGGCTTGGAGAGGCACTTTGGTCACCTTAGGAAGCATCTATCTGAATAGTTTAAATGGTTCCCTATAAAATGCATTTCTCTCTGATTTTCTGGTAAAAATGATTGCGTCCACGTGTTTGCAGATCAGTAAATATCTGATTGGAATGCATTACAGAAGTTCTGTCTTCTTCCCATCATGATGCACAACCTAGCCACACTTCCTGAAATTTTAAAGATGTAACACAAACAAACCAACCCCATAGAACCAGAGATAACATGTGGGCCATAGTGCACTGAAGCAAAATTGTACTTTGGTGATTTCATTGGTGGTTCCCCCAGCCAAAGACTGCTTTAGATAAACCATAGTTTACTTTTATCTTGAATATCCATTTTGTGTGTTGGGATCTGGCATTCTGATTAACAGTACAGTAATCCATAGGAATTAACAAGTCATCATCTGAAAAATCCATGACTTGTCTTCCTGTTTTTCAAGCAAGATTTGATCATAAACAACAAAGAAGAAATTGCTGCTTTTTATTATTATTACAATATAATAATATGATAATAAAACAATAAGAGCTTTTCAAGGTAGTAGTTATATAGTTGAAAATAACATATTGTGCAGACAAAATATATCAGAAGGATAAAAGAAATTGCAAGACCTGTCAAAGATAAAAAATTAGGGCCTGTAAAGCAAAAACACTCCACAACAAAACCAAGATGATAGAGGAATAGCATACTCTGAAAAGGAGTGTCAGGTCTGAACCCTGAACTGGAGTACTCAACAGTGCAACGTTCTGTTACATTTATGTCCTAAAGCAAACACAAACTATGTTTAGTCATCTGTTCCTCTTCCTCACTCTTTGTATAGGACTGTACTTGTCTACTGAAGTGCAAAATCTGCTTTTTATTAACCATTTATCAACACTTTAAGAATTCGGAAGCCCCCACTTGTTTCTTTATATATCTGGATTATTTTAATATAATTTAAATTTTAAAGATTTTACAATATGACCATGAAGTTGATCTGTGTATTTGGATTTAGACTATTTTAGTCCCACTGGTTTCTCTAAATTCAAAGTAAGAGAATGTTGAAATAATGGTGGCCTTGAATAAGTGAATATCAGGCAAGCATTGCATTTTCACTTGTTTGTGGACAGGAACCATATAAAACTACACCGAATAATGTTAAGCAATAGTTGTACTGGGATAACGGCTTTTTTTTTTTTTTTCAGATGGAACAGTCACTGAGCCAAATATGTCTGCAACTTTCTGTCCTGACCATAAGGCACCCATGGTGCTTTTTCTAGATCGTGTCTATGGTATAAAGGACCAAACATTTCTTCTTCACCTTCTGGAAGTTGGATTTTTACCAGATTTAAGGGCATGTGCCTCACTGGATACAGCTGAGTATTGTTTGGTATTATTCTATAACTGTATTCAGGAAATTTGCTTCTTGGTAGTACTAGAATTTAGCTAAGTAATGTAATTTATTTTCTGCAAGAAGAATGTCGTAATATTAAGAGTTGGTGTGCAAATTTATCTGCAGTTTATAAATTTAAATGATCTGTGAACTGCCTTTTATTATAAACTACTCAAGGCATACCAAAAACATTAATGAAACGAAACTTTAATAAGCAATGAACAATTAACAGTTAAAACCAAACTGCACCCTCACACAGAGAACAGCCTCATTAAAGATCTTACTCAGACCAAGGTAAATATATAAGTCATGATAGGACAGCTGACAGGCTGCACACCTATCCATCTGCCTGTCTTTCTGTCATACCATTGGCTGTAATAAATTTCTAGTGGTTTAAGCATCAGAACATAAAATCAACAAAAACACCCATAACAGCTCTAAAATCTGTTTTATTTTCAGGTCTTTATTGCAGTCGTAAGTCAAGGACTATGTGTATTCTAATCAGGATTTCTTTAAGTACAATCACATCTGCATTATTAATCTTCAGTCTGGTAGTGTAATGCTGCTGCAAAACATGATCTCTGGTTTTCTTTCTGACAAAGTGCACAAGAATATCCCTTGCTACATTTCTTAGATTTGCAAATTGCATGTTGATTCTATAGACTTTGTCAGTTTCCGCCTCCATGTCATCTTGATCCCATTCCAAAAAATTTGTTAGAAATTGAACAATCTTTTCTCTAGTGTCTTTTCCAGGATCCTCTGGAACTGTTCTAAATCTCAGATGGAATTCTTTTTCTCTCAATTCCATTAATGCCAAATTGTCTAAGTCCTTGTCTCAGTTTATTCTTTCTATTTTACTTTCTAAAATTTCCATTTTGTCATTCATTTAACTTCTGTAATTCTTCTTATAGATTCTTCCATTTTTTTGGCAACTTCTTTCATCTCCTCTTTCATCTTTACAAAACTTTCTTCCATTCTCCCTTCAAAAGCAACCAACTCACTTTTGACAGATTTGCCAGAGTCAGATACCTGCTTTCCTATTTCTTCAAACATTTTTCATAATATTTCTAGGGTAATTGCTTTTTCTGTCAGTTGTTCTAAAAACTTCTCCTCCCTTCCCCTTGCTTTGCAGCCTTTCTGATGCTTGCCACGTCTTTTATTTATAATCCAAAAGTAAAAATATGTCTATTACAAAGATGAATGTAAAAAGCAGGCTTCTCTTTTTTTTCCTTCTTTCAGTTTCTCTGTACCCTTAAGGCTTTAGTTCAATCTATCTTTCCATAGTTTAGATGACACAATCCATCTCATATTACACTTATCTCCTTATTTTGTAACTTCTACCAATTATCTTTTCCATTTGCTGTCAAACAATCAACATTTCAAGGAAAGTCTAGTCTATTCTTTAATTAATTGCAAGTACCACCAAAAGCACTTTTGCCAAAATATTTTTCTTTCAGATTTATACCATCCCCTTTATCCATTTATAACTTTCTTAGTCAAAATCTTAATTAAGCTCTTTGCTGTTATTTTAAAATCTTTTAAAAATATTACTTTCCTCTTTGCTTTACTTTTTTGTAATCCGGAAGAAAGGCTGACTCCCTGAGAAGTTTTCTTTGCCCCACTGTTTACAAAGACCTCTTTTCAACTGTAAATTAATTATAACCTGAAGTGATTAAGAAAGTGACAGTTGGTCAAATTAGTGACTTGTTAAAGATTGTGCATTGCGAGTGTAAGTGAGCTGTTTCTCCCGTGACCCCCAACTGCTCTACTCACAAGAAGACTGCAAGATTTCCATCCCACAGTCTCCTCATGAAGAGCACCTGTCTGGGGCACAGGTGGGCAATCTCCCAGTCTCTCCTTTATCTGGAAAAACTTTTGCTGGCCAGAAATCACTGCCAGCTGCCATTCACTATCACTGTATCATCTCCGCTACTTCAAAGGCATCTAGTCTGCCATAGAACCTCACTCGGAAGCCATGAACAGGCAGATTCTAATGAAGAGGGTTGCTTTCAGATATTGAGACTCAACATGCAAATGTCAGGGAGGGAGGTTAGCCCCAGACATACTGTTGGGAAGGATGGGACTGCTGCAGAGTTGCTTGCATTTTTTAAAAAATGTATTAAAAGCAAGTTTAGTTACTAAAGCCAAAGCAGCCTAAATAGAAAGATAAGACCAAGCTAGGCAAAATACCAGGTGTTTGATGGTAGGTTTATAAAACACATTCAGAAAAAGGACTTTTGCAAGCAGCTTTGTGTGAAAGAAGTATATCTCCAATGTACTAATGCATCCTTATCTTCCAGAAGTCTCAGTAAAGTTGCTTCAAAGGCTTTCACTAACCTTCTGCACAAGTGGATGCACTCACAGCAACATTTGTCTTTGTCTTCATATTCGCACGTATATATGGATAGTTCTTTGAATACTTGCACAATTCTATTGCATGGTTGAATAGGCTTATTTGAAATTATGGAAGAGAGACATAAAAGTTTCAGGCTGTAAAGAACATCTTTTTCAGAAGGAAAGAAAAGATTGACAAAAAGTACACATTTTAGCTTTGATGATGTAGGGCTGTGTCCCATATGAGTCATCAAGCCAACAACTTTTCAGCCCTGTAGTTTGTTCTGAAAGTTCCTTGACATCTGTACTTTTTCCAAACAATGTAATAAGAAAGGCAAGAGCTTTCATCAGCATGCATTCATGTATCTGCCTGAAGGTCTTAAGTTATTGTGCAGCCCTCTGAGAAGAGCTATTCTCAGAGTATTTAACAATAAAGTAGAATGTACATTAATCAGGCAGTAATGCTGTCTAAGTATCATGTGTTAGAACTTTCATTGTTAAAATAATAATAATGCGTTTCTTTTATGCAGATTTCTCTAAGTACCACAGAAACAGCTCTTGCTCTAAATAGATATATTTGCACAGCTGTGTTCCCATTACTCACA
Organism: Liasis olivaceus; assembly: GCA_030867105.1. Lineage (NCBI taxonomy): Eukaryota > Metazoa > Chordata > Lepidosauria > Squamata > Pythonidae > Liasis > Liasis olivaceus. Next base: position 59,216,108 of record CM061349.1, read on the forward strand.
CGGTGTGCGTCTCTCTTTTTGGGATCTGAGCATTACATCTCTTTGATTGATTCCACCCTTCATACAATATATCGATTGTCCAAAGGGCGCTCTCTTACAAAAGCACAAAGAGACACAATTGAAGAATGTTTACTTGCTATCTGCCAGTAAGTATTTACATACAATCCTCTTCTGTTTCATGTGGAAACATTATCTCTAATATAAATTATGTTACATTCATTGGTTGGGGTGGGGTGGGGCAGGATCTAAACATAAACTTAGTACAGCATTTCTCCAAGCAAAGAGAGTAAAAGAGGAGGCCAAGCATACATAAGAAAACAAGGCAGACAATTCACATTGTCTAACTGCACTACAGAGTGTGAACCATGTTAGCTTTAAATAATTCTTGTTTGTCTCTAAATAAAGCAGCACATTTTATTACCTTAAAAAAGTCTATTGAGTGCAGAAGGTGTACATTGGGAGTGAAAAGAGCAATGGCATTTCCCCAATTTACATGTTCATTTTTCATGTGCAATGTTACTTAATTGAGCATCTTTTAATGAAACAATGACTTCGAAAAGTAAATGAGACTTCAGATCCTATATTCCTGATTTTTCACACCTTCCTATAATATCATTGTCCAACAATGTTCTATCCTATAAATACTAAATTATCCTAATCATCCTAGAATATAAAGAATGGCATTCTTTTCTTTCCAATCAGGAGCCACATTTTTCTTTCAAGGAAATTCTCAGCATTTATGGGCCACAGGAGGTGTGGCCAGGAATATGATGAAATCACTGGTATAAGACCAGTCAACACTTCTACCTTGTTTAATAATTAAGATCTAATAGAGGAATATTTGCATTTTATATAGTTTAATACAGTTCACTATGAATTCTGCCTTTTTGATGAGAAGTGGGTCTACTAAACATTAGTAGCAAGTAAAGTAAATCTCTTTTTGCAGTACTCCTATCCTGAAATATGATCAGGAATGAGAATCTTACTTACCATATTATTATTTGCATGGTTTAGAGACTTATTTTTGTATAATGTTTTTATTCCTCATGATTCCTAAACATTCTATTGCTTTGTTTTTAGACAGCCTTTTTTACAAAGCATTTGCACTAAATGTCCTGCATTTCAGTTGACCCTGTAAATGCCTTGCAGAGTCATTAAAAGGATGCAAATTACTAACTGTGAACTTCTTTTTTAATTATAGCCACTTAAGGCCTTCGATGCTACAACAACTTCTACGACGATTAGTTTTTGATGTACCTTTACTTAATGAATACTGTAAAATGCCATTAAAGGTAAGTATTTATATTTCTGCTATGGCATTAAATATTTGAGTACTGTGAAGGCCTTTTTTTCTTCCGCACTCCCCACCACTTGAAGTTAAGTTTTAAAGGCTATGCTAACCCACTGCAATCCAATTCATTTGCTGTCCAGGAATGGCTATAAATCTCTTTCTTCCACAGAGTCAGTCTCACATTCAGAAAGTAGATCACATCAGAATCATCACAAATTCAGCACTGCTAGAAAAGTTTTTTTATTATGGACAAGAAAGAAATCAAACATATGCAGAAGAAGCTCTGTCTATTGCAGAACAAAGGGATCAGCCTTCTCTCTCTTTCTCTTCCCCTCCCATACACAAACACTCCAGGGTTTAAATTCTAAGCATTTTCCTCCCACATCTCTGAGTCAGTGGGCTTTTGGTCATTCTTTTCTCAGCCTTGAGTACCAGGAATATAGTTATGTAATGATTTGGTCTGGAATCATTACTTGCCACCTCATCAGCTTCAGCCCTTATATTAGTTAGGAAAGTTTGTGTTGAAACGTAATTGTACGTAATGCATGCCAGAATCTTTACCATGGTCAATAACCAGTCCACAAAACACCTTACATACATAAAATTGATATTGAGTAACCAATTAGGTAAATAGATCAATCAAAGTTCTGTGCATCTTATATGACACAATTTGTCTACACTTAAGGAAATGGAATCATTTGAATCTGAAAGTAAAAGTTTTAAGTAAAACTGGTCAGACTGGCCAGGTATTTAACATGGACGGTATAATAAAACATATTTGATGATTTCAGTGACTCCTTTACTGCATGGGCAAAGTCTGCATTTAAATGGGATGCCTTTGTATCTCCCCTCTAAGACCATTGATGGAAGCATTTTGAACCATGCCAAGATTAAGGCCCTTCTTAATTTGGGAACAGTAATTTGGTTAAGATATCTGGCTGGTCTACAAGGGGTACAAAGGCTACTTAACAACATCTCTTTCAATACTGTTGATCATGGTATTCTTCTGGATGTTTGTGAAGATTGGTGGGATTGGTGATTAGAAGCATTGTTTCACAAGGATTCTGCTCCTTCCTTAGCTATTTTCAGTGGCTGATGATTAGAGAGGAAAAAAATCAGCCCAGTGGCTGCTCCTGTGTGTGGTACTAAAGGGTCAGTTCTCTCCCCACTGTTTTTTAACATCTACATGACTCTGCTGGGAAAAGTCATCCAGTGGTTTGGAGCCTGGTATCATCAATTTGCTGATTGTATAATATGACCCAGGCCATGCTGGAGATGCAGGTGAAGTCTTGTCTTGGCGACTGAAGGTTGTGATGGGAGACAACAGGCTTAAATTGAAGCCTAGCAAGATGCTGCTACTGTTTGTATACCAGGGCTCCTCTATGCCCCCTGTTTTGTCCATTGATCCACAACATGGAGGTCTCCCTAGATGTCAGGCCCAGCCCAATAACAATGATGAAACAGTCCAGTCAAATATAGTTCCTTTATTTGCTTATACCTTGTAGACAGAATCTTGCCAAACTAAATCTATACTTCAGCAACTAGTGGATATAACCTGGGAGATTCTAGGGAATGGCTACCACAAGCCTCTTACTCTTCCCATGCTGCCCTTGCGGACTATGTTGCCTTTTGTCTCCTTTCCCCTGCTGGAAAGCACCCCCTCCTTCCTGATAGCCTTGATCTCCCACATCACTTTCCTTCTCATAGATATGTTCCATCACACTAGATCTGTAGCTCCTGCTGAACCAGTAGATGGAAGCCATGGCCAGTGGAGGTCTTTGCCCAGCTTTGACTGGTGTGCCAGTTGTGTACTTACTTGAGACCTGAAGTTAGCCCTTCAAGGTAGTCCAGACAACAACCAGGCTCATTAGCACTATCTTTATTGTGAGGTTACATTAAACCAAATCTTGCAAGACTGAAAGTATTTCTCCCCTCCTCTCTGTTTAGTCTCCAGAAAACTAGGAAAAGTCCCTTCTGAAATACTTCCCATGCTTTTACCCCCACCTCTGGACTGAGCTGACTCTTATCAGACAGTTGCCTAGGCTGCGGATCTTCCTCCTATCTCCCAAGGTCATTCCCATGTATCATCACATGTTACTATAGTAACCCATGCTCTTATCTCTACCTCATTAGACTCCAACAATGCATTCTATGTGAGGCTTCCTTTAAAGATCACCTGGAAGCTTCAGTCAGTGCAGAATGCAGCAGTCTGGATAGTCACAGGTGCTTCCCAGTGGGAACATATTGCCCTTGTTTTGTGGGTCCTGCATTGTCTTCCTATTAGCTTCCAGGTACAATGTTAAATGCTGGTTTGATCTTATATAGGTCTTTATGGCCTAGCACAGGCTAATATCCAGGACTCCATCTCCCCACTAGAGTTGGTCCAATTGCTTCAATTATGCTGGAAGAAGCAGATGGTTGTCCTCCATTTGGGGGAGAGCATGGGGACATCAGCCCAGAAACTGGAAGACCTGAATTCTAGTCCTGTCTATGAAGCCAGCTCTTTGACCTTTGGCCAGTCACTCTCGCTCAGCCCTAGAAAGGAGGCAATGGCAAACCACATCTGAAAATTTGCCAAGAAAGCTGCAGGGGCTTGTCTAGGCAGTCGCTAGGAGTCAACACTGATGGGAAGGCACACACACCAAAAGGGTGGGGGGCAAAGCCTGGAAGAGATGTTTTTCCCTTCTGAAGCTTGCATGTCTTATTATCTGCCTTCCAGAACAAACTGAAAACAGAATTTTTCCAGAAGGCTTTGCAGTCTGATGCCATGTATTGTTTTGGGATGTTTCAATGTATTTCTAATATATTTTCTTTTGATTATTGTGTTCTGTTTATTATTGTAAGTGCTAAGAGAGTTTTATGATTATGGCAGGATATAAATCTGGCAGGATAGGAATTTGATAAATAAGTAAAAAAACAAAATAACTATAAGCTATAAACAATGCAGCTCACAGTAAAAGCCAAAGTAACTAAAAATGGCTGATATTACAACTTCACTAATAATCTTATTTCCTGAATTAAAGTGGAAGTTATACAATATGTTTCTTTATCCTGTATTCTGAACTGATTCAAAATGTAAATTAATTTAGAATGAGGGCATCTGGGATCAGTGAAGGAAGGAAACTATAGAAACGGTCAAGAAGTCATTACTGAATAAATAATTGACAATGGAGATTTCTGTGAGGCTTCTGGTAATGTCTTAACTAGTATTCAAAAATCTGCAATGCAACATGTTGGTTAGCCAAAAATTGACAAAGATAACTATATAAAATAAAATGTAAGGTTATTTATTAAACATTACAGAATACTCAGTAACCTTTTAAATAGTCTTTAATGTATCTCCAATTATTAAAGTATGCAGATAGATCTGATCACAATGATTTACAGAACTGGCTTTAAACATATTGCAGATTGTGGGACTTTAAGGAAAGAGGGATTAGAAATTAAAATTGAAGTGTTGGAGAGACCTGTATTCAAATGCCCTCAGTTATGTGATGTTGGATAAGTCACACATCAAGTTTAATATATTCCCTGGGTTGTTAATAAGATAAAATGGGGAGGGGGGAGAGATTATGTATTGCCTTTTTATATTCTCCAAGGAGGAACAGAATTAAGATGTATTCATTGTCATAACCATCTATCACTTGTGATCTACATCGTCTTTCCTGTAAGAAAGGAGACAGCAGACTTTTATCATCTATCCAAAGAAACAACAGAAATTCCTAGGAAGTATATTGGATTCTTTATGGCATGTGTCCCTCCACCTATGGGTGGACCCATGCCCTACATTATTCCTTCAGGCAGCCAGGGGTAAGGCTGTGTGGGCTGAAGGGTGGGCTTGTGGTGGATTCAAGATGTGGTTAATGCCTCTTTGAGAGAAAGGATGGTCCTACCTGCCTTCAGCGGCGACTGCAGAGGAGGCAAGGGGGCAAATGATACAAGAAGCGCTGGCCAAAATTCTGCAAACTCTGACTCTTTTGTACATGCATCATGAATTGGAGATATATACAAAAGTGGTGGATCTCAAAGTGCCACTCTGTTTTCATAGTTTTGAAAGTTGCCTCTTGGTGCCTTTACTTGTTTATTAGATTAATATCCCTTTTCTTTCAGGAATTCATACCAGCATATATAGCATTCCCTCATCCATTATTTCCCCAGACAACAACTCTGTGAGGTAGGTTGGGCTAACAGTGACTGGCCCAAAATCATCCAGGGAGATTCCATGACTGAGGGGGAACCTGAAGCTGGGTTTTGTTGGTTCCAGTCAAATGACTTAACTACTATACCACATTGACTTTTCTTGAAGGAGACAGACAGTACACATGCTCCCGAGCAGGCCATTTCTCAATCTGGCCATATTAGGCAATTTACATCAATCTACAATATTTCCTTTTTAGGGAAAGTTTTGTAGAAAGTGGTGGAGTGGGGTGGAATTGCAAAGGACTCTAGATAAACTGGATTACTGGCATCATTTCCAGCTGTGGTTCAGGTCTGGGCATGGGAAAGAAACCATATTGGTGCTGTGGTGGATGATCTTTGTCAGGACATGGAGTCCAGCCCTCCTGGTCCTACTTAACATCTCTGCAGCATTCAGTATCATTGTCCTGGTATATTTCTGGTCCATCTGCAAGGATTGAGGGTCTATGACTTTGTTTTGTAATGGTTCCTTTTGCAGTGTTTGCTTCCAATTGATAGTGCAGTGGGAGGAGTGTCGAGGCTGCTGTCCACACCTTTGTGTAGTACCATTAGGCTTGGCTCTTTTTCCTCTGCTTTTTTCTAAATGACACTTAGGAGAGATTAACTATTCAAGGTGACATATCATAAATATGTGGGTGATTCTCACTTGTATCTCTGCACTCCTGCTGGGTGAAGATGGAGTGGAGGTCCTCACTCATACCTGGGGGCTGTGCAGATGTGGATGGAATAAAAAAGCTAAAGCTGAATCCTAGCAAGGTGGATGTACTATCCACTAGAAACCATCTGACACAAGGTCTTCTCCTTCATCACACTGTCCCTGAAGGAGCAAGTCTGTGACTTGGGAATTCGGTTGGACTCACAACTATTGCTTGACCAGCAGGTGAAGACTCTGGCCAGGAGAACCTTTGCCCAACTTTGGCTGGTGCTCCAGTTGCAGCCATTTTTGAAGCAGGATGCCTTGACAACAGTAACACAAGCCTTTATCACTTCAAACTACTGTATTGTACTTTGTTTGGGGCTAAATTTGAAAACTACTGGGAAACTGCAATCAGTGCAAAAGGTGTTGTGTACAATCTAGCAGCTGAGAGTCACTTCAGGCATGTGACACTAGTTTTGTGGGCCCTGCACTGTCTTTCAGTAGAGTTCCAGATAGAGTTCAAAGTGCTGGTTTTAAACCTATACAACTCAGCACCCAGTTACCTTCAGAACCATCTCCTTCAGTTTGAATCTCCCCATCTCATGTATTTAATCCAGGGTAAGGTACCCTAGATTCCCTACCCCCACCCGAAAGTTATTTGGGATGGGACCCAGGGAAAGACCACCTCAGTGGTTACCCCATTGTTATGAAATAACCTGACCCTGGAGATCTGGGTCATCTGACATTATTATCCTTCAGGAGGCTGTTAACAGTTTACCAGCCTTTTGTGGGCTAAGTGTGTGTTTGTTTTTTGTTAATTGGTATTATGGGAACTCGTGGTTATGGAAGCTTTATTTTAATTTAATTTTAATGTAAATGTTATCACTTTGAATTTTATGGAATTATTATGTAGCTGGTTTTGTTGAATGTTATATCTGTAAATCATGTAAAGCCAATCTGAGCATGGTAGTATAGGACCCATATAAATAAATAAAAGGAGGTAGATTGATTTCTATAGAGGGAATAAAAAATTAAGAGTCCCAATAGAAGCAAATATGTGTAGCTCAGGGTTGAACTGTGGAGTCCCTGGGGTTCTCTGAGCTTGGTTCTTTTCTTGCAAACGTTTCATTACCTGGCTAGGTAACATCTTCAGTGCTAGAATAGAATGGGGTTTGCTCTCTGTTTTTATATTGGGGCATGCCCTGCCAGTGTTGGTGGGAGTGTGGGCTTTGTTTTGTTCTATTTCTTCCTCTGGTCATTCCTCGCTTAAGGTATTGTTTACTGGTTGAATGTCTGGTGGTAATCTTGGTGTTAATCTCTGCTTATCTGGGTGATGATTGCTGGTGAGATGTTCTGGTCTTTTGTTTTCTTTTCTATTGTCTCTTTTGAATAGTGTGTAGATGCTGTTTATCTCTATGTACTTGTTGATGGCTGCCTTGTCTGAATACCAAGCTTCCGAGAATTCCCTTGCATTTTTGGATTTAGCTTGGTCTAAGATGCTGACAGTTTCCCAGTTGAAACTATGGTTAAGTCTGTCCATGTGTTGTGAGATTAAGGAATTTTCATCATGTCTTCTGACTGCTAGTTGGTGTTCATGGATGTGCTCTGCAAGCCTTCTGCCTGTCTGTCCTACATAGTGGTTGTTGCAGTCCTTACACTGCATGTTGTAGATGACTCCTGTTTTTTCTTCTTGGGCTACTGGGTCTTTTGGTTTGCTTAAGATGTTTTGGAGGGCTTTAGGTGGTTTGTGTGCTACAAACCAACTAAAAGAGCAAACCACATTCCATTCTAACACTGAAGATGTTACCTATCCAGGTAATGAAACATTTGTAAGAAAACAACCAAGCTCAGAGAACCCTAAGGACTCCACAAATTAAGAGTCCTTCTGCCAGATGTAGGCACAGTTATGCATCTGACTTCCACTGCAATGCTATGTAATCTATTCCATTTTCCCTTTAAAAATTCACATATTTTGCCATCTCCAATGAGGTTTTGCAGTATTTGAAAGCTCTTCCACTCACTGAGGTTTCTGAATAGTTGCTCCTAAAGGATTAGGAGATCCTTCTGAACAGTATAGATCATGGGATAGTTAGCTGCAGTAAGGAGGATGTTGGTTAAAAATTGGATGTCTTGTCTGAGGTGAACATAGTATTATCTACAAGCAAAATATATATTTTGCAAGATATGACTCATTTTATTGAGACAAATTCTGAATATAGGAACTTCAACTGAAAAAGCTTAAGCTGATTTCTTCACAAAAAAAGTTCCATTGTTTCCTTCTCTCTGTGGATCAAATGTTAGATGATGATGATGATGATAATACATTGGATTTATTCTCTGCCCATCTCCCCTCATTGGGGAATTCTGGGCAGCTCACAAAGTACAACTTATAACAGCATACATATACAATTAATATTATCTCTATCTAACATCTAACATTAACCACTATACTATATAGCCAGCAGTGGTCGCTAGGGAGTCACGGCACATCCGGGCTTTTTCCTCCTCTGTAGGTCTTTCTCCTGCCAATCGTGTCGGTTGCATCCAGTGTCAGGTCCAGCACCGGTTTCTGCTCCCTGCACAGCGCTGCCGGTTCCTCCCACCGAAATGGGAGTACCTATTTATCTACTCACAGATGGAATGCTTTCAAACTGTTAGGTTGGCAGAAGCTGGGGACGAATGATGGGAGCTAACCCCATCACACCGGGCTGGACCCAAACTGCTGGAGTGCTGACCATTTCTGACCAGCAAACTCCAGCTTCATTAAGCCCTATGCCACCTAGATGCATGTAGGGAACAAGAAGATATCTGATTTACCAACAAAATCTCTTTTTCAGACAGATAGCTACAGTTGAGTTATATTATTTTCCTGATAGCGTTGATATCTGTAGTGTAAATATATCTGTAATATTACCCTCCTTTATGTTTTAGAAAATACATTCAAAAGCAATATTCCAAATGTTGTTTAATATATATTCAGTAATAAGTACATTATTTGTATAAATGTATATTAGATTTGTAACATAAGGAATAAAAGGTCATAATCTACATATTCCATTTAATCATACCAATAAATAGTAATATTTAGTCTGTCTTAATATATTCTTTTAAATATATTTTTCTGCCATTTACAGCTCCTAACAAATCACTATGAGCAGTGCTGGAAATATTATTGCTTGTCTTCAGGATGGGGCAATTATGGAATAGCAGCTGAAGAAGAATTACATTTAACTGAAAAACTTTTCTGGGGAATATTTGATTCCCTCTCTCATAAGGTAAGGATAAGACTTCAAATTAAAAGACATTGCTTGAGTGCACATACACCTATACAAGCTGAGCACAAATGCACCTAGAAAAAAAAATAAAATGTCCTGTTTTATCACATTCACAATCCATAAGAAAATACTGATTTAATAAGAAAATAGATAATAGTACTTTTTCTTTACTCTGTCTGATACATGCTGGGCACCGTTAGACTGGACAACATTTCTCCTATGCAAACATACAATTTTCTACTCTCCTTATTTTGGCATTTCATGAGAACTGGAAAACAATATTGTGTAACTACACATATGGCTAGAGTAGTACCCTGGATTGATAGGGAAGGCTGACACACCCATGTTTCATTCACCTGCAGTGGGTTGTATCAGGAGAAGAGATGTGCATGTTGTACAACCTATTGTAACACATGCTTATTGAGAGGAGTTACAGAAACTCTATTCTGATAATGCTGAAAATATTTGTGAAAAATACTTCTTGCAGGTCCACTCAAATATCAGCTCAATTCTGATTCTGAAGCTAGGCATATTGGGAAGAAAGTATTCACTCTGAAACTCCTGGGAACAGTATTTAGAGAAGTTATAAGTTCCACATAAACGATCAATCTAGGTGCTTCTCCATTTACTATCAGCATCTACTAATGCTGCTTCTATTTGGCTTTTTTGCCTTAACTAACACTTTGCATGTTTTTTTATTGGACTTTCCAACCAGTTCCTATCTCTCCTGCAGAAGTATGATCCAGAGCTCTTCCGAATGGCCTTGCCTTGTTTAAGTGCAATAGCAGGGGCTCTGCCACCAGATTATTTAGACACTCGAATTACCTCAATTTTAGAAAAGCAGACTTCAGTGGATGCTGAAGGAAATTTTGATCCCAAACCTATCAGCACAGTGAAGTGAGTCATAACATCCTTACTTTTTATAGGGATTCTTATTTCGTTCTTATTTAGCTTTGCTAAGAAACATACTGACTCATTAACAGAATGTAACATATAAGTTCAAAAATATGTTGTAAACTTGTTTCTGTTGTTCCACTGAGTTGTACATATTCTATTTTTCCACTGAGGTGTGTGTATTAACTAATCGGTGGGTGATGACTGTGGTATGAATATAAGTCTAGGGTAAGGTAAAACTATTGTTTGGATTCCAACTCCCATCAGCTAGCATGCCCCAGGGCAAGGGTTTGTGGAAATTGTAATTCAAAAGATTTTGAGGACTCTAGATTACCCACCACCTATTCAATCACTAGGTCAGATAACCCTTTAATCTGGAACGTACTAGTAATTACGAGATGGAGCTGTAATAACATATAATTTATCCTCCAGCCTCTTAATGTAAGTCATATTGTAATATGTGATTAAGTATTAATATGTGATTTGTAAACAGAATTATAATGGCAAAACATACTTTCATATATTTAGTGAGGGCAATGTGATTTAAACTTCCCAGCTTTCTCATCTATTCATTTGTACAGATTGTTCTGTTTCTTTTGTAAAAGAATAATATGAACTGTTACCTAACTGAAACAAGTTACATGTAGATATTGTTCTTTTTGATTTTTAGTTTTATACTTCCTGAAAAGTTGGAGTTTATTGTCAACAAGTACGCTGAACATACTCATGAAAAATGGGCCTGTGACAAGGTATGGATTATTATAGATCTAACAATTGTCAGAAAAGGGCAACCAACGTCCAAAGTGGATTTTAGAAATTTGTTCAGTTTGTCTCCATGACAAATTTGCTGTTCAGAATCCTAGACTAAAGCAGAGAATACATTCTAGCAATGTCTTTCCACTTTCTTTTTTCCTTCATCACACCTGTGGATTTCCTGACAGCTTTGAATCCTGATTAAAATTGTCATTACATCAGAATATGTACATTTTAATCATAGCAATTATTAATAACTTGGAAAGAGTTTTGTCTTACATGTAATTTTAAAAACAATTAGGTCAATTAAGAGCAGGAATGGGAAATGGAGGCCAAAGTAGCACCACATTTGGAAGGAGGACTAAGGACCGCAATGAGGGTGGGCCATCTTATCTACGTGAGTGGGGCTGGGGAATGTTGTGGGCGGGCTTGGTTTTTAAAAATGTGGTAGCCTATTTGAGAGCTTATACTATTGATCTATTTAACACCTCAACATGACAGAAAACTGGGTTTTAATTTTCAGCAATCACAGCCAGAGAGGGGTCCAACAGCCACAGAAAGGACATTCAGGGACCACATGCAGCCCCACAGTTTGTAGATTGGCCACTCTTGACTTACAGACTTGTTTTTTCTTTGGTGCATTGCTATCTCAAGTAAAAGACAAAAAACATTTTAACCGGTTGACTGTTTTAAACATGGCCAGACAGATACAGATCCTCCTAAATTCTGAAGGTTTTTTGTTATTGTTACCAAAACCTTTATTAGTGGTCAGTAGAGCATTGACATAACTCAGGATCTCATTAATCCAACCACATGAATGTGCATCTGCCCTGCCCGGGGAGGGGAGGGAATTGTATTGTGGTTGCTATTTCCTGACCATGTAAAGTTTCTGACCCCACACTGAGAGCTCTAATTGTCTATAGTTTGTAAAAGTAAGTCTCTATATGCATTCTAATGAATGTCTGTGGGTTGAGGAAGAAGTCAGCTCTCCATTACTGCTCTTACCACATCAATTTAGACATGATTCAAATAAAAAGTATGGCTTGTGGTTTTGTTCTGCTCAATTTTGTGTTGTCTTAATTGCCCTTTCAATATGGTTATATAGTGCTTTGAAATGCTCTTTTGGTCAAACAGCAACGTCTAAATTTTAATATACATAAAGGATTTATATTCTTCAAGTACAGCAGAGATGAATTGCCTTTAAATGGCTGACTAAACCTTGTTCTCTCTGCCTGCCCCACCTGTATTGCTACTGTCATAAGTACCATCTCTCTCCTGTGTGTCTTCACTGCCACCACTACCAGGACTTCAAATCCTATGTTGCAAAACTGTTTTTCAACCAACCTCTTTAGCTGTTATTCTTGCACGTCCCCTTTCCATCCTATCTGCTTGCTTTGATGAGTCATTTTTCATCATTTCGAGCCATGTAGAAAATACATGCTAAGAGAAAAACTAAAAACAAAAACAGAATAAGGCTCCAGAAAGTACAACTAAGCTAATAAAAATAATATTTGCTTATAACCAGATGTGTGCTTCTAATTCACACAGGAAACTCCCCACTCAGTAAGATATAAATCAAAGGATAATATGGATGGAATTTTCCATTCCATCTAAAGCAGGGTTCCTCAACCTTGGCAACTTTAAAATGGGTGGACTTCAACTTCCAGAGTTGCTGGCTGGGGAATTCTGGGAATTGAAGTCCACCCATCTTAAAGTTGCCAAGATTGAGGAACCCTGATCTAAAGGATAAGATGGAATTTTCTAACAATTCCATTTGTATGATGGTTCTGCTTCCCAATTTTATGTATAATGAGATTATCTATCTACATAGCTACGTGGTTCATATAATACTGATGAGACCTTCTTTTTTTATGAAGCCATTATCATCAGAAGTTCGTGCTTTTTTTCCAGTCATGTATAGGCCAGTGAATGTTGGTCTTTTCCTACTCATCAAAAAGGCATTGTATGTTAATGACCATCATGACTATTTCAGGCAATTAATTCCATAAGCTAATTATGCAGTGTGAATTATGCTTCTGATTCCAGAGTAATTGTGGATGGAAATATGCTCCTTTACTTGATGAAAATGCAAAGACACATCCTTTAATAAGACCTTTCAAAACCTTGACTGAAAAGGTAATGAAGATAAATTTAAATGTTTTTCCCAGGCAAATGCAGCATACAGTTTACATTAATAGATGTAATTGATCTTGTCACTGGAAGTAAAAATCCAAAATGTAAAATGACTAATTGGCTAAAATATAAATGAAGATGCAATTTTCGTGTTTATTTTTTAAACCTAGTCAGTATGCTTTCCAAACATAGACATACATACATACGCTTGTAAATCTTTAGTAGGTATGACCATTACCAGTGAAATTTATTTGGTTCACATTTTAATATGAAGTGACTTAATTCATATTCCTGGAATTGGAATACAATTAACTTCCAGTTTTCACATTTCCCTTGAATTTTGCAATGCTATTTTTCAAATCTATAATACATACAAAATTTATATATTAATAAATTAATTAATTAAAGTAAATAATATTTTAAAAATGTATGTATCGGATATGAAATATCTTGTGAAGATCCATATGCTAGAAGGAAATACATATAAAATGTGTTGGTATTGTGCTTATAAAAATATAGAGGCGAATATGTGTAGCTCAGGGTTGAACTGTGGAGTCCTTGGGGTTCTCTGAGCTTGGATAAACAGCATCTACACACTACTCAAAAGAGACAATAGAAAAGGAAACAAAAGACCAGAACATCTCCTCACCAGCAATCATCACCCAGATAAGCAGAGGTTACCACCAGGCACACAATCAGGCAGTGAACAATACCCTAATCAAGGAACTGCCAGAGGAACAAAACAAAACCTCCACCCCCACCAACACTGGCAGGACATGCCACAGTATATGAACAGAGAGCAAACCCCATCCCATTTTAGCACTGGAGATGTTACCTAGCCGGGTAATAAAAATTTTGCAAGAAAAGAACCAAGCTCAGAGAGCCCCAAGGACTCCACAGTTATAAAAATATGCATAAAATGTATACAAAGTTTTGTGCAGAGTTTTAAAGAAAAAGAAGCTAGGCTTGAAAGAATGTTATACAAAAGAAAGTAACTTTTTCATTTCCCAAGATGATCAGTAGGAGGTATGGGAATTGATATCTCTAAATCAGCATTGAGATTAAGTTGAACTGAGCAGCTGTCAAAATGTTGCAGTAAGTCTTCGCTGAACTTTGGTTCATGTAGCACAATATTTATATATATAAATATCAGTATATGAGCTCAAATCTGCGTGTGTACTACTGGGGGAAAATATTTTAGATTTTTTCCTATGTGAAACACAAGATTTATATAATTCTTCTCAAGGAAAAGGAAATCTATCGATGGCCTGCCAGAGAATCTATGAAAACCATGTTAGCAATGGGATGGAGTCTAGAAAGGACCAAAGAAGGAGAAACTATGACACAACAACGCGAAAATGAAAAGCTTCGCAGCATATCACAATCTAGCCAGGTAAGATAAAAACAAAGTGAAACTTAAGATCCCCTGTTTCTTCAGGACTAAGGGACTTCTGATTTCCTTTTTTTTTTTTCCTAAACTTTTTTGGGGGTGGGGGAAGTTTTATTATCTAGTCTTTGGATGGTCCAAAATATGTTAATTCATAGTCCTTCACGCCTAGAAAAAAAATTACAATTTCAGTTGACCTAAAGCAGGTAGTTGGGTGAACTTTTATCACATTTTGCAGCATTTAGAACAGCAAGAATCCATTTGTGGTAGTTGAATGAGTTCATGTGAATCTGAATTTGCTGGGATCATTGTTCACCTCAATGACAATTATTAAAAGAATGTTAATTACTTAGAATGATATTACTGTTCCCTCGGTGTGGTGATGCTTTCATTGTAAACTGACAAAGACCAAAGGTTTTGTTAAGGAAGAGCCACACTTCTTCAGAGAAACGTATTAGTAGAAGTTTCTTTACCTTCAGCATTTTCCTTCATGAGTTTGTCTTTATACAGTCAGGATAGTACAGAACAAGCAACTAGAGGAAGGAACCTCTGTTTATTAGAGATGGAGAATCTGTGGCCTACCAGATGTTCCTAAACAATTACTCTCACCATCTCTTTCTACTGATTATGCATCAGCTCAGCCAGGTGTATCCCTTTGATATATTTAGTGAATACTAGAGATGTGCAAAGTTGCAGAAGAAAGCAACACTGGTTACTGCAGCTGTGTTCTAAACCTCTCTTGGACCTTTATGATAAGTACTCTGGGCGTAGAATTCCATTTTAGGAGAGCACCTACAAACAGAGAGGTGACTTGTGGGAGCTGGCACATAATTCCCATGAAGCTGGAATCCCTGCAATTCACATTTCCAGTTCTTCATCTCACCAGCTTTCTTTTCTAAAATAACTTCTTAAATCTAATCAACACTCCTTTACCTATTGTTACAAAGTCAGACATGGAATTAGCAAAAATCAAATGATCAGGCCTTACCTAACCCCATCTTGCTTTACTATACATACATTTACCATGGGAGGATTCAGAGTAGCAAAATATAGCGCTGGGAACAATCTTTTTCTCTTAGTGACACAGAAGTCAAACTATTAGCAACTATGAAAAATTGAGCATATCAAACTCATGTCAGGTATAATATGTTAGCTGTTCTATGCAATCATTAAACCTCATTAAAGGAAACTGGGGCTCCCGAAAACTCTGTTCCTACACAATGTTCAAAGCTCTGACCTGATAAGGATAAGTAATCTTATATTTTTTCTATAAGTGTCTAACCCAAACATATTCACTGAGGTTACAGAATCAGTGTACAATAGCTCAGGACAGGACTTTGTCAAGACTTCATCTCTACAGCTTGTTTATTTATGCAGTGTATAATTTTGACCATTTCCATATGTCACTGAAGGATGGTCAGGAAACTGGTTTCTGCAAGAATGTGAGAACTTTACTATTTTATATTCCACTTGCAGCAATATCTTCATTCATACCTTGACATGAAATTGCAAATGTCTGCACATCCATATGCAAGGTTAGATCTTTTCACAGCTGAGTAGCACAGATGCAGTAAAGCAAACTATGCACTGTGTTTCAGCAAAAGGAAAATTGTTTCTTTAAATGGAAATAATTAATTCAGGAACATTTGTTCACAGTAAATATTACATGATTTATTTATCAAAAATATTGAACTGAAGAGAAAACAGCTAATTTAATATACCAACCCTTAGCATATGGACTGGGGTACCACTTCTTCTAAAAACCCTACCACATGTAGAGAAAGACTGAAAACATTAAGCTTTTTTTTGGTAATTTTGTAATAATTGCTATTAGATGTACAGAACCATTTTAATAAATTTAATTGTTTAATACTTGTTTTAGTATTGTATCCTGCTGGAGGTTAGTGACCATCAATGTTGTTTGTTCTTCTAATACTACTGCCGAAACAAGGACATTATATTTTTGCCAAACATTGTACATAGATTTTTCCAGTGAAGATATGCATCCCGGTACATTGCTGTTTCCCTTTAATCTTTTCTTGTATAATTAAAGAAATTGATATTTCTTTCTGCAAATTGTGTCCAAAATATTTCTTTCTTTTTTTAAATGGTATTCACAATTTTCATGTCTTTATCCATTCAGAGAAAACTATCTCATTTTATGCATGTTCAACTTACCTTCCATAAATCTACGGTTTAATGGCTTCTATTCTCCTGATTGTCATTTGAGTCATTGTCCATGCTTCTACACAATACAGAAGAACTGGCAAGGAATTCCCGGGGAGGCATGGTGAACAGAAGACGTCTCTGCGAAAGCGGAGCCGACGACCGTGGCAAAGACCAAAGAACCGGTGAGTAGACCGGTTCTTTGGAAACTCTCCACATAAGGAGAGGACAGGAGATCACCCACATGTGCTCTGGATGGCTGTTCCCCACAAGGAGACCACAGGACAGCAGTTTTCTGCAGGTCTGAGTGCCGGGAAACAAAGGGATTAGCATCTTGCTCGCAACTGCGGCACAGCCTTTTAAAGGACACTAAGTTTGCAAGCCTCACTTTCTAATCACTTTCAGAAATTGCCTGTTAACCATCTTAAAGCTATTAGAGACCTTTGGAATGACAAGTTTGAAAAATTGCTGGGTGAGTTTGGCTTCAACAACTTTAAGCTTAAGAACGTAAAGAATTTGAAATAAACAGCAAAAAGCTAAATAAGATTTTTATCTAAGAAAGTTACAAATGGATTACGGGGCCAGTTAAATTTGGAATATTGACTTTTACTATAAGATTTTGGAATTAACTATAAAAAATAAATAGCTTCTTGTGGGAACTATCATCTTTGGCTATCTTGGTTCATAACAAAGATAAGTGACTTTATGATTTTAGAAACTGGACACTAGAGGGGATTAAAGATTCTGAATAGAAGGGGGAAAAAAATACAAGCCTGTTTTTGGTGCTGGTTAACTGGGACTTACAAAATGACACAAAATGTCAAAACATTGGAAATATTAAAGGAGATTTTTGAAGAAAGGAGCAAGAAATTAGTAGCTATAATATCAACAGTGTCAATAATGATGTCTGCTTCTATGGATAGATTATGTTCAAAAGATGTTAATGAGGCATGACAGATGTGGATCAAATTTTGTCTGACAAGACAGAGAAAGTACCAAAAGTGGAACTACAATTGACAGGCCACGAGAATGAATTGGAAAAGGATGCTTTACTGGACATACAAAAGAAACTGGCTGAAGTTTTAAAAATTGAAAGGGAAATACAAACGATAAACCAAGAGGATGACCTGGAAAATGTTTTTTTAATTGGATCTACAAAAGAAGCTTGTTAAACCCTTGAAGAAGTCTGTGTGATGGAATAAAGAAGAATTGAAGAGAAATCAAATCCTACAACAATATTTGATTGAGGATTAAGACTGTTAGAAGTAAAAGGAAGGAATATAAATTTGGCTTATTTGATCAAGGTTAAAATGGGACATTTTTTGCAAACTTCTGGCAACGTTTTACAGACTTTTTGCTGACATCAGCATTCAAAAGTTGATGTTTATGGATTTACTTATAGATAAGGGATGGGATATGGGATGAAGAGACATCTGTTTGTAACCTTGTAGGGAGTGAAGAGTTACTAAATTTGTCTATACTTGTCGTAATGAAGGTTGGAAGTCACTTCTTTATATATTTTTCTTTTTCTTTACCATTTTATTTCTTTCTTTTTCTTTTTCTTTTTGTACTTTTTATTCTTTCTTACTATTCTTTTTTCTTTCTTTAAGTTTAGTTTGTATTAGTTGTTACTACTGTAATCAAAATCCTTAAAAAATTATATGCAGAAGAACTGGCAAGACATAACAGCATGCAATCTGCCAATGAAGTTCCAGTCTTAAGTCCTGCAGCTAACAAGTTTACTTATTTTTTAAAAGCTAATCTCCACTGCTCAAACCTGCTCCTTATTTCAATATGTATCTTGTCACTCAAATCATTATCATGTTTTGCCAAAGAACCTAGAAGGACATTGAACTATATAGCATGTAGTGTATGGAAACTGCTAAGGCGATGAAGTCCAAAACTCCTGTCATTGTCTGAAACATAATAAAGAGTAAGAACATTTGTTTATTACTTTCTTGTTTAAGATGAAATACAAAACTGTGCATTCTAAATGTCTTCCAGTTGCTATAATTCAACACAAAAGCCATCTCAAGAATGAACAGTAATGGCCGATTTGTATTCTTTTGACAACAGGGGAATAACTACAGCCCAGCACCACTTGACCTTTCAAATGTTGTACTCTCCAGAGAACTCCAGGTTTGTCTTAAATTGTTCAGAGAAATGGGATATGGTGAAAAACGGGGGAAAAAACCAAAGTTGTCCATGTTTAATTATAATTGATATAATTATAATTAATTACAATATAACTGTATTCTCATATAATAAAAGGGGCATGGGAACTATGTGTGATGCAATGGTTTGGTGAAGGCCGCGCTCAGGGAAATAAGCATTTCCTTAGCCCCCAGAAAGAGCATGGGAAGGTGAAGAGGATGAGACTGGCACCACCCTAAGGAATTTGCAGTGTTTGCTTGCTGGCTTGGGAAGTTTAGATTAGGTCTGGCAAGGTTCAGCCCAAAGAACTCCACGAGACAGTACAGATACAGTTCTATTGCATTTATTAGCTTTCACCTTCCAGACAGAATCTTGCCAGACTGAATCTAAACTTCCCAAGCCAGCAAGCAAACACTGCGAGTTCCTTAGGGTGGTGCCAGTCTCATCTTCTTCACCTTCCCACGCTCTTTCTGGGGGCTAAGGAAATGCTTATCTCCCTGAGCGTGGCCTTCACCAAACCATTCCATCACACTATGGAATGGTACTGCTCCTTCTTGTGGAACAATTTTGCAGTTCCTTCCTTTCATGAAGGAAAATATAGGCAAGACAATATAGATACTGAAGAAGCTTCACTGCTGTTAAAATCAAGTGGGGATGGACATTCTGAATGTAGATAGAGTGTTAAAATGGTTCAATAGGAAATGTGTCTAAAAATGCAGAAAAGGAACAATATCTTGAAAAGTATAAAGGAAGTATAAACTATAAAGAAACAGTGGGTGATACAGAGTATGTATAGATAATGTCCTGAGAAAATATGGGGCTAGGAAAAGGTCAGCCTGAGGCAAAATGCACATGGACATAAAGGAGAAATTATTTCAAATTTGCAAGATTGATGTTAGCTCTTCGAGGTAGTCCAGACAAGAAGCCCAACAATGAACACTTGCTCTATCTTTATTGTAAGGTTATGTTAACAGAATTTTGCAAGTCTGAAAGCATTTCTCCCCTCCTTTCCTTTTACTCTCTGGAGGCTTCCTTCTGAAACACTTCCCACGCCCCTCTCCTTCTGTGGACTGAGATATCTTTTACATGCTGGTTGTCCAGTCTGTGGCTCTTCTTCCTGCCTCTCAAGGTCATTCCCACATACCGTTACAGTGGCCTCCTCCCTTGCACATTCCTTTCTCAGCAGCTGCTACAGGCCAAAAGAAAGTATGATGTTTTTAAAAAGGAATATTGGGCCATCAAAGAAGCTCTTCAGTATTGGCGTCATTCCTCAAAGGTATTCAGTACCTTGTAGAAATTGAAATGGAGAGAAAAACTCTGAAACACTTACAGTCTACTTACAAGTTTATACTGTGTCAGGTCAGGGCATATGTTTTCCCTCTAGTTTTAACTTAAATACCTCTTATATTCAAAGCTTTAAGGACAAACAGAATGATGCTTTATTACATAAGCTACTGTATGTTTTTACCTTAAAATCTTCTCCTAAACCTCATTCTCTTCCTTGAAAAAATTGACCTACTCCTCTGAAGCTGAGCAAAAGCAGGATCCATATGTTCAGGTTCAAATAGATTATGGTTTGCATTATCCTCCCACTTTTTTCTAGGAGAAAATGAGAATTATGGTTATATGTCCATTCTTCCTTGAGGAAAGAAGTGATGCAGCTCTCACAACTACCAGCCAGTTGGGCATTTTGAAGTATTTAAAACTGTCCATCTCCTTTTACATAACTTTTGGTGTCCTCATGTTACAGCAGACATCAAGAATTGTTTCTTTACACCATGCTTGTTACTGTGCAAAGTCTTAGACTGGCAAACATTTTTGCATGTTATATTCTCTTCCCTCCACACAGAGACCTTGGGATAATTTACTTGAACTTTATAAATGACCTACCATGTATCAAAGGTGTGGACCTCATTCTGGTGGTAGCTGATCCGATCACTTATTCCTTCCTTCCCTCTACCCCAAGACATCTCCTCGTTCATCCAACAAGTTTTCTGGAAGTATAGCTTACCCAATCATCTGATTTCTGATGGAGGCACCAATTCATGGCACTTTTTTGAAAAAGACCCATTTCAATTACTGGTTGTGAAATTCTGCCTTTCCTCTGGTCATCATGCGGAGATGAATGTAGAAACTGAGAGAACAAATGACTCCTTAGAGCAATGCCTTCATTACTATGTGCCAGCAAAACAATTGGCCTGGTCTTTTACTTGTGGCCAAGTTATCTTATAATGACTCAGTTCATGTCTCCAGTCTGAACTGTCATCATTTCAGGCTCCCAAATGTGGTTGCTACTAGTGCTTGCCGCCAAATTCCTCCCGGCTGTCCCCTGTTCCAGAGATTTCCCATTTTCTCCAGAAACTCCAAGATGCTCAGAGCCTCCTTAAGGATCACCTAGATTACATTCAGATCTCCTACAAGCATTATGCTGACCAACATCATCAGGAATCCTATAATTCTACCAGATTTCTCCCCTCCATACAACCCTATGCTGCCCAACTCCCAGCAACTCAATATTACAAAATCAATCTTGTGGCATTTTGTCTGTAGCTTCCAGTTACACTGAGAAAGCACTCAATTTTCTACAATTATTCCTGATACTGGAATGCCCTTGTTCCTGGAATGCCCTTCTGCCCACCCACGCCCATCTCACTGGGGAAGTGGAGAAGGGATTTGAGTTAAAGTATATTTTGGACTCTTAGCTCAGGCAGGGCAGGTTTAAATATTGGACTCATTAGAAGGGCTACCTGTACCCAGAATGTTTGATGGAGATGACAGATAATACACATGTATCACCTCCTATATTCTCAATCCATTGCACCTGGCTGGTAATGCCATTCATTTTCTGCAGCTGCCAGTAATTCAGACACTGAGGGGAAGTGGGAGTACGCTGTATGTCTGCTGAGAAATATAAAGATAGGAAGACTTGAATCTGTAAGAAGAGTTTTGAAATTGGGGAAATTCCTGACAAAGTAGAAATAGAATTGTGGCCCTTTCTGCTGCCTTGAATGAAGAAGGGAGATTCCTGAACTGTTGAGTGAAGAAGGAGACATTTCTGAAATGTGAGGAGTTCCTAATGAAGTAGAAGAAGAGAGAACTATGCGCTTTCCTGCTGTTATGAGTGGAGAGAAGAGAGGGAGAGAGACTTGAAAGAGTGAAATCTTCCAGTTTTGGCTGGAGTGGAGCTAGTGATAGAAGGAGGGAGAGACCCCCTTTCAGCTGCTGGAGCCAGAAGGGGAAAAGGAACAAACCTCCAACACTTCCAGACTCTTGAGAGGTAGATGGAGCATAGAAAGGAGGGGTTAAGAGAGAAACCAGTGACTATCTGGTACTGGTAGTGGCTGTCAGGTAAATATACAAGATACAGAGATACAAGATACTTTTTTTTCTAGATCAGCTTAGAGACCTTTCCCAAGTCTAGCCTTGGGAAAGCAGTGTAGTGTCAGTGTAGTGTCAGAGGTTATTTGATTTACTGCCCAGAGCTGACTGGGGAGCCTGGCAGATAACTCATTGACACATATCCACTATGAACCCCAAAACGTTTGCTGGCTAGTTACAGACAGCTCAGATCCCTTTCAGTGTATATGTGAAATTGGGAGTATGCATCACTTACATTTATTTAAATTGAACTGCCACTTTAAAGAGTTCCTTTGGGAGCTATTCACAGTGACTTTTATATTCACCACCAGTGAATAGATTGGTATCATCTACAACTGAGCCAGTTGATTGCTTAGCTATAAACCAAGATAATTTAGGAACAAATTTCAAACATTGATTCCAGCACAGATCTTTGAAGGACTCCACTTCTCACTTCCCTCCATTGAGAAAATTGCCCATTTATTTCTATCATTTGCTTTCTGTTTTTAACCAAGTAATGATCCTCTAAGCCTGTGATTGCTAAGTTTTCTCAAGAGTTTGATATCTGACCTACATTCCATGTCCTGTGTGAAAAAAAAGGAAATCCTCATTGTTATAGCAGATGTGGGTTTCTTAGCTCTTTTCCAGCAGTATAGAATATGGAAAAGCAATATGGAAAAGAGTTCTCCCCAGGCAGATATTTTCACTGATGTGCCTCCTTTCTCTACATAATACTTATAATCAATTACTGTATTTTTCCATCTATAAGACCATACTTTTTTCTAAAATCATTACACTTGATTGAAGGGCGTCTTATGCAAGGAAGTAAGCCGAGGAGAGAACCGCGCAGTTGCGAAACTGCCCATACTTTGTCTCTGCAAACAGGCTTCCTCCAATCACGAGCCTTATGTAACTGACGTAAGCTGATGCTGAACAAACCAATTGGAACGCATCCCGTTGGAGGTGGAGAGCGTGTAGGCAGTGCGCAGATGCAGCAGGGACCGGTAACGTCAGAGCAGTCTGAGCCCATAAAGATGTCGGAAAATAAAAAAATCAATAAGCGAATGTCTTACTCTGCAAAATTCAAACTGAATGTAATCAGTTATGCAAAAGAGCATGGAAATAGAGCTGCAGAGAGACAGTTTGGACCTCCTCCCACTGAGTGTATCATGTAAATGTTACCTAATTACTAAATAAAAATGTGTTCTGCTTTATCTTTAAAATATTGATTTCTTAATTTTGGGTTGGAAAGTGGGGGTCGTCTTATACATGGGGGCGTCTTATTAATGGAAAAAATATGGTATGTTAATGACATACATCATTACAGCAAATGTTATAATATATATTTCTATGCAATTATATTATCCATGACTTAGTACATGTTTATTCTGATTTTAAATTATTCTTTCTTGATTTCTTGGTGATATAGGGAATGGTAGAAGTAGTTGCCGAAAACTATCATAACATTTGGGCTAAAAAGAAGAAAATTGAATTGGAAAATAAAGGTAAGAATGGAATGTTCTGACATTTGATATAGGAATATATGAAAATACCAAAGACATTATAGTAATTGTCTGTGAACATTTTGAAATTTTTGCTGTTGCAGTAAGTATTACTAATTCTCTGATTTTACTATAGGGGGAGGTAGTCATCCTTTGTTGGTACCTTATGACACTTTGACAGCTAAAGAGAAGGCTCGAGATAGGGAGAAAGCACAAGAACTATTCAAATTTCTTCTTGTAAATGGCATTGCCATATCTAGGTAAGTTATGCATCACATACAGATAAGCTTCTCTGGACAAGCATTTTGTTCTGTGTGGTTTTAGCAAAATCTCAAGCATCTTTAATGAAATGAGGGGCAGTTTTATATGCACAACATACAGGTGGTCCTCTCTTAATGACCACTCATTCAGTGACCATTCAAATTTATGACAGACCGAATGAGTGGTCATTATGACTAGTCCTCATACTTACATCAGTCGCAGGATCCCTGCATTCACGTGACAGCAATTCAGGCATTTGGTGCCCAGCTTGCAATTATGACATTGCAGTGTCTCATGGTCATGAGATTGCCATTCTGCAACTTTCTTTGCTGGCTTCCTACAAACAAAGTCAATGGGGAAGCTGGCAGGAGGTCACAAATGGCAACCACATGATGTCCTTACTGAACATCATGTGGTTGCCATTTGTGACCTCCTGCCACTTTAACAACCTGTGGTGATTCACTTAATGATGGCAACCAGAAGTGCCAACATTTCCATTGCTAAGTGGTACAGTCACATGATGTCATGTTTTATGACTTGTTGCTTAGCAATGGAAATTCCAGGCCCAATTACTGTAGTTAAGTGAGGGCAACCTGTATAGCAATGTTCATTGCAAATTATTTTGTCAAATATGTTTAATCCTATGGAAAGATTTGGCATTAACCACCTTGGAGGAATGGTTGGTAAAGATGATAGAACTTGTTGAGATGGCCAGATTGACTTCTTTGATCAGAGAAAAGACAGTTATCTACATTTATTGCTGACTGGAAACCCTTTATGGACTTTTTGTGTAAAACATAAAAAAAAATGAACTTATGATTTATGGTTTTGATTATTGGACAGTATAGATTATAGGAAGAAAAGAATCATGTTGTAACCTTAGAGTAAGAGATAAATTTATAATTGTACTTATAACTGCTGTAAAGAAGATCAGAAGCTACTTCTTTGTATCTTTTTTCTTTCCTTTCTACTTTCCTTTTACTTTTTTTCCTTTCTTGCACTTTTAGCTTTCTTTCTTATTTCTTTTTCTTTTCCTCTTCTTACTTTATATTAATTTGTATTGGTTTTTATCTTTTTAAAACTTTTAATAAAATTATATGTATAAAAATATGTTCAATCCTGTTAAAACAAATATTTTAAAAATTAGATATATTAAATTAAACTTCTCCATTACAAACATTGGCTTGCTGAAGTCAATTTATTTTTAATTAATTCCTTTTCTTAAAGAAAAATCTAGAGTGTCATAAATAATATAAACAGGTAGACAGGCTATGCAAGAGAGACAGGCTTTTTTCACTTATGGATGCATCGGTAGGTTTCCACCACTACTTAGGACCTCTTACCTTCAAAAGAAAATGTTATCCCACCCCATCCTAAGGGACTCCACAGAAAATTGATAGAAGAGATGATGATTACTGGTCACTTTTAAATAAAAATAAATGGAACAGCAAGATGCTAGCCACACAAATATTATACTGGTATTATCCTAAAAGCAAATATTATGGTTTTAGAGAAGATGTTCCTCCCTTCAGAATATGCTG
This sequence comes from Liasis olivaceus, assembly GCA_030867105.1. NCBI lineage: Eukaryota > Metazoa > Chordata > Lepidosauria > Squamata > Pythonidae > Liasis > Liasis olivaceus. The sequence continues at coordinate 59,241,656 of CM061349.1, forward strand.
ATAGCTTTGGAAACTCACTTCCCTAATACTACTATTAAATAATATTGGACAATAAAACAAATCGGTGAAAAAGTTGTAAATATCACTTGCAAAACTGGAAATGGATGTTAGTTGCCAACATTAAATTAACAAAATTAAAAGTAGAGACTATGAGTCTTTAAAAGAAATGTTTGGTAGAGTTTCTCTCATATTTCTCTTTATACAGTAGGCAGAGCTAGTCAAAGAAATTTTGTTTTTTGAAGCAGAGTAGCAAATGGCCTATCTCACCCAAGTCAGAATGCACAGTATCCAAGCAATCTATTTTGACATATGAGGCTGAATAAAAATATATTACTAAGAAATGAAGTAACAGTGCACTGTCCTGTCATTACTTCTAAAATCTGCTGCTTTGAGGCAAGCTCCTAATTAGGTCTAATGAAGGGTCAGCTCTGATAGAAATTCTACTTGAAATATTGTAGTAGGACTATCTTTGATTTTCCACCAAAACTCACAGTTCACAAGATACAGCGCAAAGTAAATAGTCCATTTTCACAAAATGTATGGCCTTCCAGTTGACATTAACTCTACCCTATGTATAGCTAGATACAGTTTTTCTTTATTTTTTCCCCATACTGCAAATCCAGGTTTTCCATAGAAACATGCCCCATTTGTGGCATCAGTCAAAGGTCCAAATGTTTCTAATTGCTTTTTACTCATGGAGGGTAGACATCTTTTGACATCAGGCACCAATAGAAGTCATTTTCAAAGGCTCTGAGAAAATTGTTTTCCCCTCTTTTCCAAGTTCCTCCATAGCTGAACATGGTCTTGCTGTTTCATGTCTGTTTTTCATGGAGTTAATTCAATGAGGTATTTCCTTTCTATTAGGAGGGGCCACAATCCCAGGACTGAAGAGTGCTCAAATGACAGATGGGAGGGGCATCAAAGACAATCATTGTTTGGTTGGGTTGGAGGGCATGAAGGGCAATCAGGTTGGTTGATTGGTGAAATTAGGAAACAGTCTTAATTCCTTCTCCTAGCATCTGATGGAACTGCATGGTATAGTCACTGGGTCAGTGCAGCATTTCAGAAATAAGTTGGAAAAAGTGGTTCAGAATGCAGGGGAGTGTGAACATAGCATCTATCTACAACTCATTTGAGCAAGTGCATAGCCTTTGTAACCATGCAAGATATGGACAGTCTTGATGAGTTTTTGACCATGATATAAAGAGAATAGAGGTATATTCTTAAAAAAAATACAAACTGGAATATTATTTTCACATTACCTCAGCCTGTTAATGAGATTGTATTGGAAATCTTAATCTGAAATTGTAAAATACATGCATTCTTCACACTGGCTACAAAAATAATAGTTCCACTATGGTTATTTTTGCTGTCTTTGACAATTGGAATCAAATTTTAATGAAAAAATACATTAATACCAATCTTACTCTGGTTGGCCAGTAAAATATATGCTCCAAAAAATCTTGTAACATCTGATTTAAGGAGGTGAAAAATAAATAAATGCTATATTAGATCATTTGAACTTTTAACATAGTTTTTAATAAACTAGTTTGGCTTAAAGTGATAAAAATTTCAGTTATAATAAGCATGACATTTCAAACCTTTTGGTATGGCTTGCTAGATTTTTTTAAAACTATAGGTTAAATTTTTGTTTCACTAGAGGCTTAAATGATATGGAATTGGATGCTTCATCAATGGAAAAGAGGTTTGCCTATAAATTTCTCAAAAAGATCCTTAAATATATTGACTCAGCTCAAGAATTCATTGCACATTTAGGTAAGTTTCCTTAATGATTTTAAAAGGTAGTAATGAAAAAGACAGCTATTGTTGCACTATTGTTTACATTAAGTATTTTTATTAGCATTACATTCATGACTGATGTTGTACTATTCAATATTCCTTATTCATTTCCTCATGAAGAAATGTGAGTTAAAGAGGGCTTAGATCCTCTTACAAACAGAAGGTGTAGAAGAGGTGGAGGTCTGGCCAGTTTGTACACTCAGAATTGAAACCAACTCTATGTCCTCTTCCCCTAGTTCTCGTTGCCTCAGGATACATTTCTGTTATCAAGAGACAAGATGACAAACTTGCTATGAACATGGTCTTTGAAAAATTATGTCCCAGTATTTCTTCTTCAGAGAGGAAATGGGACTATTATTCCTGGCCACATGAAGCTTTCACCTTAATAGGAATGGTACATTGTACCAAATAGGAGCATAAATCTCATGAAGAACCTAGCTCCATGTTATATTGTATAATATTTTCTTAATCTTGCTTGCTCCTTCAGCTGCAAACTGTATGCTGTACAGTTAAAAAGATAATTACATAATAGCAGTATAAGTATCATTTATTTGTTAGATTTATATGCTGCTTTTTCTCCAGGAGCTCAAGGCAGCTTCAATGGGGGATATTTCTTCATTTTATTCCCTCAACAACCACTTTGTGGAGATGAAAGAGAGAGAGAGAGAAAGAGAGTGACTGATCAAAATGAATTTCTATAATTGACCTTCCATAATTGAGTGTATTTGCTTTGCTTGTTTGTTACATTTATATCACAATTTTCTTCCAGGAACTCAAGGCAATGTCCTCTTTTCTCCTATTTTTTTCCCCACAATAAATCCCTGTAGCAAAACTTGAGCTGAGAGATAGTGACCAGCCCAAAGTCACCTAGTAAGTCACCTTAGCTTTGGATGGGTTTGAACTAGGTCTCTGTGGTCATTATCCAACACATTAGACTCAATGCAACACAGGATGTCTTAAATATTTTTGTTTACGAGATGAAATAAAGTTTTCATGGGGAAAAACAGCAATTAAAAAAAAACTTATTCCACATATAATTTTCTTAGTTTGATTTGCACTTATTTTCAACTCTTGAAAAATCCAGAGCAGCTCTACAATCTTCAGCTGGTTCTTCCCCCTTTTCTCACTGAACTGAAAATAAATTTAACAGAATACAGAAGAAAGGTATGTCAAAAAGATATAGTAATGTTCTCTATAATGGCAAATTTCTTTTCAGAACAATGAGCTTGAGAATATGAATAGAACTTTCTTACACTGATTCAAGTTTGCATAAGATTGCAAGTAGCCTTAGCATTTACTACACTCAAGATGGAGATGATAAATAGAACCATATGTTTATCCTTCCTGCAGGACAAGATGTTGCTGCTTCTGGAATTTTCAAGCTTTGAATACTGCGGTAATAATCCTGTCCAGTCTTATTTACCTTTACATTGTTTCTTCACAGAATCCATTGTTACCAGTGGAAAAACTGAGAAATCTCCACATGATCAAGAAATCAAATTCTTTGCCAAAGTGAGTAATATGTTATTTTAAAGAATCTTCTTTAATTCCAGCATTCTGATAACGTTGAGAGCTATGCATAGAATAGAACATCTGATTTCACTGTAGGTCATAGAGTATTAAATCAATAGGAAAGTTAATATAATGTTCCAAAATTATTGTATGGAGGTACAAGTTCTGAAAATTAGTCTTTTACACAAAAATTGTAGTGATGAAATTGAAAGTCAAAGTATTTCATTTAAGCTGCAAGAGCTGTAGTAGTAATCCACAGAACCGTACTTAATTTCACCAGTATTGATGACTAAATATTATTTGTTTTCAGTTTATTTTATTATCAGTATTTCTATACCTAGCTATATCTTACTATTGTCAGTATTTCTATGTAACTAATTCCCACAGTACCTAAGATGTAACAAACATAAATAAAAGTGATGTTGTGATGAAACTATGGACTGCTGTTGACCACAAATGATGTTGAGATCCATAATTCTAATGTACTTGATATGGATTGATTGTAGTGAGATGTCATACACTGAGTCCGGAATGCATAGGGTTCATTCTGCCATAGCAGATAGTTGGTTTAACTTAGCCCGCTAGCATACAGGGAGTGTAGGGTGCACTGTACCTAGGAGCTTTCCTTTTTCATCATTTTTGTGATTCATACATATGAATTCTACATCAGCACAGTTACTGCTCAGAATGTTCCAGAGCTCTAGTCTTTTGTTGGGTATCAGAAAATGGAGCCCCTTCCAACTCCCTCAGTTCTTTTCTGACCACTGTAGCAATAATGGATGGAGCTGCTCTTCATCCAGTGTGGCCATTTCTGCTCTGGTTTGTTGAAGCCCAGGAAATGCTGCTGCTGTGGGTGTAAGCTCCCATATTGTTGACTTCTCTGCTTCAGTGAGGGGCACATTGTGGATTCTTGTCTTTTCTGACAGGCCTATCTTTATCAGGCTTACTACAATTGCTCTGTTTTCCTTCAGGGATTAAATGCTGCTGTTATAGTGGCCTCAATAGCCAAGAAGGCCTTATTTCATATATTAGCCACTCCCACAGTCCCACTGTGTTTATCACAGGACATTCAACAGTGACAAAATGTAGGAAGTCCCACCACTAAGTCAGCCCCACTGACCTGAGCAGATCCATTAGTAGGGAATGTGATAGAAAGCTATGCTATAAATAAAAGATCTTCAGAACCCAAGTATTTACTTACTTACTTACTTACTTACTTACTTATTACTAAGGGTCTATGCTACTCCTATCAAAACAACTCTGATTACACCCCTTCATACGGTATTAGCATTAAAAACCTACTAAACGTAACAACCAAGTATAAGCCAAATCAACCCAAGTCATTCATCCAAACCCATCACGTGGCACTACTACCTTGGAAAGAAACAATCAACAGTCCATTTTATCTCCATGGGCTCTCTAGAATTCTCTAGGATTTCACAGGCTCCCAGAATGCTAGTAGGGGGCATATGGTCCTGATTTGTGGGAGTAGGCTGTTCCAAAAGAGGGGAACTATCACTGAGAAGTCTTGCCTTTTCTGACAATGACAGTCCCTTGGCATATGGACCCATGGCAAGCCTCTCTTAAATCTCACTGGATGGGTAGATTTCACACAGAGTAGACAGTGTGGAAGGCACTCAGGTCCCAGGCTATCAATAGTCACAGAAAATAAGTTGATGGAAGTTTCATTATAAGCATCTACAGGGGGACCATTGAGGAACAAATAGCATGTGTAATGACATAATCATGTCAGAATCTTCCAGCACAAATACATAATTATGGCATTGTAATAATTATATCATTGCATATGTGTTGTCATTTTGACATCATAGTTCACAGTGGACACCCTTGGGCTCCATCTTTGCATGTAGCATGCCGCAGGATAGCTGGAGCTCCTACAAAATGTCATTTTAAAAAGTCCATTCTGAGTTTTTGTGCAGGTAGAGAATCCATATGTGTGCATTCATAGATCATCACTTAAAGAGCCATAGTTACAAGTAAATAAACAGTTGTTCATTATTTTGCTAGTATCAACTCCTTGGTATCAATAATGCAAGTCTGACCTATCCTTGTGGCTTCTGGTAGCTTTTCCAGATCTAACAATGAATCTAGCAGTCACTCTGTATAGGTATCTTATAGTCATAGTCTACAGTTTATATACATCTTTTTTCTTAAAAAAAAAAATCTTTATTCTCTAGGTTCTGCTACCATTAGTTGACCAGTATTTCACCAATCATTGCTTGTACTTCCTCTCTTCCCCAACAAAGCCACTCAGTAGTAGTGGATATGCTTCAAATAAAGAAAAGGAAATGGTAGCAAGGTATGTAGAAAGCAAAGATGTATTATATAGCAATATGTTGATGAAGATTCTTAGTCATCCAGGTGGAATTATCTGGAGGTTGAGTCATGGCAACTGGACTTCTTTTCTTTTGGTTTGATACGTTCGCTGCTTGTCCAATTAACAATTAATTAACAATGTAAATTAAATGAATCAGTAATGAGACTAGCTGCATCTTTTTTAAAAAATGGTTCATATTCATATGATTCTAGTCAATGTATTTGTATCACAGAAATTTGTGCATATAAGAGAACTACATGCTAAATGAAAACATGCAAACTTTGTCTACCCAAAGTGGGTATTTCATGAAAACAGTTATGTTTCTACTTGCACAGGTAATTTATTAGAATAAGTCAGATCTAATTATTGATACATTTACAATGTTCAGCAGATAGATTATAATTCAGATTGAATTTTTATTATATATTTTTTTTGATTGATAATACATAGTCTGTTCTAAACAGTCATCTGAACTAGGGGTAGTCAATCTGATTGTTGTGGTCCTTCCATACATTATTGTTCCTGAAGTTACGATGCTTAATCTAAATAGGAGTGTCACAGTGTAAATAAACAAATTATAGCCTGTCCAGATGGTCTGTCAATAGACTAAACTATGCAGGATGTAAATGGGTTTATTGTAGCTACAGTATAATCAAGGGCACATAGTCATATTCTTTTAATTATTAAATATAGGTATGGCACCTAATATCACTTACTGTATCCCCTTTTATAAACTTGGGGTGGGGGCATTCTTTTGTTCCTCTAACCTTACTAGGGTTTGTAACTCAGTTATGGTGGCCATGCTTACAGGGCCCAAAGTACCATTAAATGCTATTTTGACTTCACCTCACTGTATAGTATTGAACGGTTTCAAAGGGTAGGATATGATAATGGATTAGTGTAATAACATTTTCTGTTGGTGCTGAAATATTTTGAGCTGGTAATCTGCAATAGAAGCCTAAATCCTTAACTTAAATATTTAAAATTCCTGGGAGCAAGATTTTCACAGGGGATGCAATCTGAAACTTCAAAAACATAATCAAGAATAAGCTTTCCTTTCCTGAATTTTCATTTTTTCCAAGTTCAAAACCTCTACCCAGACATTTATGTTTTAAATATTCTTTGAAAACTGTTGGCTTCCTTACTTTTCTATAGTGTATAGTATTTTTTCTCATAGAACATCTATCTAGTTCTTTTTCTAAAACTATTTTTCAGCCAATTTGAAAGACTTTATTCAAAAACCTGACATTAAAGATTACATTCCTAATAGCTGCCATATCTGACACTAATGGGTTTTAACTGTTTGGGAAAGGCAGATAGTGTGACATTTATTTAAAGATTATATATCCCTCCCTTGATTACTACTACCACTCTAAGAAAAGCTAACAGAAGAACTTAATCTATACCTAAAATTAATTCTACATTCTGCAGCATTTAGGAATTGATTCTCTTGTACAGGTGAAACTCGAAAAATTAGAATATCGTGCAAATGTTCATTTATGTCAGTATGGCAACTCAAAAGGTGAAACCAATATATGAGATAGACGCATTACATGCAAAGCGAGATATGCCAAGCCTTACTTTGGTATAATTGTGATGATTATGGCGTACAGCTTATGAAAACCCCAAATTCGCAATCTCAGAAAATTAGAATATTACATGACATCAATAACACAAGGATTGGAAATAGAACAATATCGGACCTCTGCAAAGTATAAGCATGCATATGTACTGAGTACTTGGTTTGGGCCCCTTTTGCAGCAATGACTGCCGCAATGCGGCGTGGCATGGATGCTATCGGCCTGTGGCACTGCTGAGGTGTTATGGAAGACCAGGATGCTTCAATAGCGGCCTTCAGCTCCGCTGCATTGTTCGGTCTCATGTCCCTCATCTTTCTCTTGGCAATGCCCCATAGATTCTCTATGGGGTTCAGGTCAGGCGAGTTTGCTGGCCAATCAAGCACAGTAATCCCATGGTCACTGAACCAGGTTTTGGTACTTTTGGCAGTGTGGGCAGGTGCCACGTCCTGCTGGAAAATGAAGTCAGCATCCCCATAAAGCTCGTCTGCGGAAGGAAGCATGAAGTGCTCCAAAATTTCCTGGTAGATGGCTGTGTTGACCCTGGTTTTGGCACAGTGGACCAACACCAGCAGATGACATGGCTCCCCAAATCAACACAGACTGTGGAAACTTCACACTGGACTTCAAGCATCGTGCATTGTGTGCCTCTCCATTCTTCCTCCAGACTCTGGGTCCTTGGTTCCCAAATGAGATGCAAAAGTTGCTCTCATCAGAAAAGAGGACTTTGGATCACTGGGCAACAGACCAGTTCTTTTTTTCTGTAGCCCAGGTAAGACGCTTCTGACGTTGTTTGTTGTTCAGGAGCGGCTTGACAAGAGGAATACGACATTTGAAGCCCATGTCCAGGATCCGTCTGTGTGTGGTGGCTTTTGATGCACTAACTCCAGCCTCAGTCCACTCCTTGTGAAAGTCCCCAACACTTTTGAATGGCCTTTTCCTGACAATCCTCTCCAGGCTGCGGTCATCCCTGCTGCTTGTGCACCTTTTTCTCCCACACTTTTCCCTTCCACATAACCTTCTATTGATGTGCTTTGATACAGCACTTTGGGAACATCCAACTTCTTTTGCAATTACCTTTTGGGGCTTTCCCTCCTTATGGAGGGTGTCAATGATGGTTTTCTGCACAACTGTCAGGTCAGCAGTCTTTCCCATGCTTGTGATTCCTACTGAACCAGCCTGAGAGACCATTTAAAGGCTCAGGAACCCTTTGCAGGTGTTATGGATTCATTAGCTGACTAGAGTGGGACACTTTGAGCCTAGAATATTGAACCTTTTCACACTCTTCTAATTTTCTGAGATTGTGAATTTGGGGTTTTCATAAGCTGTACTCCATAATCATCACAATTATACCAAAGTAAGGCTTGGCATATCTCGCTTTGCATGTAATGCGTCTATCTCATATATTGGTTTCACCTTTTGAGTTGCCATACTGACATAAATGAACATTTGCACGATATTCTAATTTTTCGAGTTTCACCTGTATTTTTGCCTTAAACCATTCTGTCTTTGGGCAATCTGGGGAAATGACTTTCTTCTAATACATAGAGAGTACTCAGTACATTTTTTAAAAAGATCAGTGGGTATTCATTTCATTAAGCTTCCAATCTCTTGTTTATTTGCTTTCCTCATTCCCTGAGGTTTTTAAAATCTTTATCAGTCCTGAGAACATAGTGAGTATCAATAAATTAAATTATTAGTGGAAATGTTGGCACACTAATGGGGAATAAAACACTTTAGATACTCAAATTACCAATATACCATAACCTTACTTGACACTACTTAACAAATACCTTTACCTTCTCTGAAGCGTCATTTGGGCAAAGGGTCTACTACTGGTGTTGTATGATTACTACTGGCAGCCAGTGCAATAACCTTAAAGTAATAATTATTCTACAATGCTTGGAGCTGCTCTTCAGTAGCAGGTACCACCTGCTCCAGCTAGGATCCTGGGTCTTCCTATCAAGTTGAAGTTATTAAGTTCTAAGAAAGTTTAGCTAGCTAGTGTATTTTGTTTCTCAGTTATAGAAGCTAAGGTGGTTCTTCCTCTCAGTAGAGGTTTCAGTGGCCTCCAATGGCCTATGGAAAGTTAGACTTTTAAAGCAGATGAAAAGTATCAGCTGTCAAAGTGTGTTTTCCTTTGCGTGTCCCCTCCCACCGCCAAAAAACCTTTAATGAATAATCACCATAGGATTCTGGTGAATGTATATAATCATTTTCATTATTATCATTGTTTGATTGCTGAAAATAGAAATAATAAAATAAGGTTGATTATTTCCCCCTAGTTGTAATTGTATTTAGCAAACAATTCTGATAAATATGTATTTTACATTAACTAAATACAATTAAGCAATTGTTCAGAAGAGTCTAGTTAATTATTGTTTGTCTTCATAAACAGTTTAAAAAGTGCATGTCATAGGAAATAGAGGGGTTTTTTAGAATAATATTTACTTTTTTTCTAGGTGTTAAAATGTGTATGCTTATCATATTTGGAAAAAAAAAAACAGTTACAACAATCCTTTCAAATTCAAAGTATATAAAGTTTTTGCTACTCTATTAGATTATTATCCAAGCAAATACTTCGTTTCTACATATGCTTCCTCCTCTTTTACATTATTTTCTGTTTTAGCCTTTTCTGCAAGCTTGCTGCTCTTGTTAGACATAGAATTTCACTGTTTGGTAAGTTTAAAAAGATTTTGATAAAGCTTTAAACTGTATGAAGTTTGGTTTGAGCTGCTTCTGAATTTGCGACAAAATGCACTGTCATTTTTTTCTAGGTTGAAGCACTATGTGATTCGTTGTTCCCATTGGGTGATGCTGTGCAGTCTTCTAATAATCCTATTTGCTGTTTCTTAAACAAGTTTCATTATTACCTGATTACTGTGTTTTCAGTAATATGTCTCTTGCTGAGTACAAGTTCAGTTCAGTACTACATTGTTGTACTGGAGGGAAACCATATGATTGAACTGTAAGATAGAAATTTGATTATTAACACATTATTTCACTTCTTACATAAATCAATTTACTACAAACATATTTTAGCTGTGTTCTGTGTGGATAAAGTATTTATGAAATGAATCCATATGCTGTTTATGGGTTATGTTAACAGCCCAAACTGAAGCTCTTATAGTCATGTCACACACCCCAATCTTTCTGGGCCTTCATGTTACTCTGGTGTTTAGGTCTAATTCAACAGGTCCTCTTTGTTCTACCACTTCACTTGGGCGGCCTTTCACTTACACTTCTCCACCCAGTTTGCTGAAACGTCTTAGCAGAAATTAATTAAACTATACAGTAGCTCCATTGCCATCATTAAATTATGGTCCTATTCAACATTTTAAATGTTGTAAGTTTACAACAAATGTTGTAAGATTATGATGTAAGTACTGCTTTAATGGTTCTTGTCTGCTATCTGACAACTGACTTAGAAAACAAGGAAACAGCTATTACCCTATAGAGGCTAATCACAGAATAGTTATAACAATGTCAAATACCATACTTTGTGATGTTATGGTAATTCAGCAGTTGGTATTCCAGATGTTAGGCACCCATAAGCAGGCATAGCAAATCTTATTATAAAGGCAGTCCCTTCATAAGGTCCTCACAAACCAAAAATACCAAAACAAAGTGTTAAAGTTGAGTAAAATACCATTTCTTTTATGGCCCTTATTTTTTTTTTTTTTTTATGATCTGATGAGAGGGTTATTCCATCTTCATGAAGTTTTAGGATGAAAGAACTCCATTTCAAGGAAATAAGAGGAAAGAGAGAAGTTGGATGGCCCAGTTGAATGGTTAGTAGTGAAGAAAGTAGCATCTTAACCACAAAATCAGTATGGCTGTAAATCCCAATCAGCTGACCTACAGAAGGAGTACATTGCTCTCAGAACTGGAAGCCAATATGTTTCTTTGGCAAGGATCTGAGATTATGAATATAAATATGAAGTAGACATATGAGAAAATGGGACAGCAACTGAAATAGATAGAAGGTGCGGAAGAAGTATCTTCAGGGTTCCTCTGAATTTCAGGTAGCTTGTAGCTGATTATGGAAGAAATAATTAGTGGAAGGGATATGGATTTATTGATTAGAATAATTATGAGGTTCTACTGCAAAAAACAATAAAAAACTGTTCAAAGCAGTAATGTCTCTATGAACATTTTAAATCACAGGTGAGTAGCCTGTAAATGACATGTAGCTTCCATGTATGAATACCTCCTGTAGACCCCAGATTGCACTGCATAAATGCTGACTTTCATCACTGTGAATTTTAAAAATTATTTTAATGTAATACATAGAAAGGTTGCTGAAAAGAAGCTGATTGGCCATACTTCAAATATAGAATTATTAATAGGAAGAAATTGACAAAAAGTAAGCTTGAGTAATGGTCTGAGTAGTGTTTGCATGCTATTATTAGCCTGACACTTAGATGAAATAGTAAGAAAAAGGAAGAAAAGCTTCAATTTTCATTATTAGAATAGAATAACAGATATCCCTAGTATCAACATATTTAGTACACATTTTGTTTTAAAAAAATACATTTTCTTGTTTTAGAGGATTTTAAAAGAGCAACAGCTTTTCTTTCCTTCAACTTTGAATAGGTAGTGATGCTGCAACAATGGTTAGCTGCCTACACATCTTAGCTCAGACTCTAGATACAAGGTAAGCGTGATTATTTACTCCTGTTTTCCATTCTTATCTGTCAGTAGTAACTAGTTGGGCTGCTGCAGCAAAATAAAGCAAAATACAGTCTTGGAGCATATAAAAGCTAACACAGTTATTATGGGTTAGGCTTTCATGGACAAGAGTTCATTTCCATGGATCAGTGAAATGCTCTGTTGTTAGATATTAAGATGCCATTAGATTCTTTGTGTTTTTATCAGTAATGTAACTGAAGTATTTTTTCAATATTTTCTTTCTACAATTTCTACACATTGAAATCACCTTTGAGGAGTAGACTAAATCTGGACCCTTTTTTCCTTCCACTATCAAGTTTTATGAGAAGTATAGTAGAGGTGCATGGATGTCAAAGTCTTCATGTGATTGTGTGTGTGTATGAGTGTGTGCTATGTGTCAGGGCCACATGGGGCTAGAACAAGGGAAAATGCTGATGTGGAAAAAGTAAACATTGAATATGTCCAAAATAAAAAGCAATTTTTCTTTTTTAAAAAGCATCCATTTTATAAATGGATTCCCTTTGATCCACCTCTCCCAATTTATATAGTATTGGACCTATAACTATACTTTTGTGATTACATTTATTTATTTGTATATATTTATATGGCTGCCCATCTCACAAATGTGACTCTGGGTTAAATCACTAGCTGTTGAGAATGCAGATTAGGACTGCACACAAGGCTTTGGAGGATTACAAATTTTGCACCCTGTTTTATAGAGAACATTGAGACATGTAAACCTCCTTCTGTAGTTTGAAATAATGTAGCTTAAATGTGGGGTTACCAAATAGTAAGAATTTTATTACAATTTGTAAAAAACCTTAGTCTGAGAAACTTCCATAACTGAATATTCTATTTAGGCTTTAATATTTGAAACCTAAATTTCAAATCACATGTTTCGACATTTTAATGACACAGTTTAAAGCCCCCATTTGAGATTAACACAGACTGTATGAATAAGCACAAACATTAACTATAAACATTAGCTAATAAAATAACGTTTAACTGTACAGATACTTGCTTTCTAAGTGACATTTTCAAAATTATCTTGTAGAACTGTCATGAAATCTGGTTCAGAGATGGTTAAAGAAGGATTGCATGCCTTCTTTGAAAATGCTGCAGAAGATCTAGAGAAGACGTCAGAAAACCTTAAACTTGGAAAATTTACCCACTCCCGAACTCAGATTAAAGGAGTCTCACAAAATATCAACTATACAACAGTGGCACTGCTGCCTATCTTAACATCAATTTTTGAACATGTTGCTCAGCATAATTTTGGTACTGATTTGCTTTGTAAGTCCTCTACTGTTTTAGTTTTTAACTTTAGTCTAGAAAATTGATCCATTGTAATAAAGGAGGCATGGCTATTGTGTTTCATTATCATATCTACCTTCATGCTATGGACCAGCAAGTTGCATTATGGTTCATGACCCTCAAGGAAAAGGCTTTAATCCTGCAATGGATTGATTTGGGGCGATAATAATTATTATTCACCCAATCGGAATGCCATCCAAAATCATTTTTATAAAGACACAAATCTGAGAAGTTCTGCCCTCAGGCTTATGGTCTAAAAAAGACATGACTCAGAAAGAACAAGAATTGGAAGGGGAAATGATTGAAACTTTTGTATTCAGATGAACACAATAACATTTCTTTCTTTTTTTTTTTCCTTTCAGTAAATGATGTCCAAATTTCATGTTACAGAATTCTTTGTAGTCTCTACTCTCTTGGGACTGGAAAGAACATTTATGTTGAAAGGTACTTAATAAAAAGAACTGGTTATGATGCACAATTTTTTTTCCTTTATTTTTAGTATATTATCAACAGTGAGAGTCCTCAATATATAATGGTCAACGACTCTCAAAATAAAAAATTCAGTATTTCATAAATAAAAATATTAGTATAAAAATATTATACTATTTACTAGGTTATCCCTTATAAACAGGGGCCTCCCTAGGTTATGTTGTTTCCAAAATATGGTATGCCTTTTGCTAATCCTATCCTAAAATCTACACATCTTATTACACATAGCTATTATTATATTATTTTAATTGTCATAATAGTTCATGTAAAACCTTGTTCCATTCTTTTTTATCAAGAACAAATTACATCCAATGGAAGTTGGAAAAAAAATTACATTTTATTTTGGTAGGTAGTTCCCAACTCTGTAAGTCCACCCATAGGTGGGTAGGCTATGGGCCTACTACTATGTGTGATCTTTGATTTGATCTAGCCTGTTATATGGAAAGTAGGATGATAGTGGGAGAGAGAAGGCATTGTTAGAAAGAGAAAGGTTGGAAAAGAGAACCTCCAGGAAGATAATAGGGGGGAAAAAAAGAAACTCTACACATTTTTATCTCTGGGCACTGTACTGCTTGCTTACGCTCAGTCATTAATATGCCTCTCTCTCAACAGAGAATATGAATCTATATATGATATAGAACTTAGTAAATTGTTAAAGATACTGCTTTTTACACTGTGACCAGAGCAATGTAGTAGAATTATCTGAAAAAATATATGTGCAATTACTAGAGGTCACGTCAGTTAAAGAGCAATGCCATTTTCCCTTCTTGAAGTAGAAAGATAGGACTTTCTTTCTAGCTAGAGACTGAATGCCCTGAACCCACTGAAGCTTTATACTCCGGTTACACTGCAGTAATGTATCATCCCTAATGCCAGGCATCAAGGCAGCCTTAATACCTGATCTGTTTTCCAGCTCCAAATCATGCTCAGGTGGATTTTTTTATCTCACAGAGTATAACATGCAAACTTACAAGACAAAATTTATATTATAAATCCTATATGTGGAATGAAAATTGAAAGTGGGTTTACAGACTATGGTAAAATGGAATAAAATAGAATCTTAGTCTGAATCATAGCAATACCAAGCTATTCTTAATACTAAGAACAGAAGGTGGGAGGAATGTTCCAGAGAGGGGAGGAAATGTCATTTGTGAAATATTAAAAAGAATCATGCAAGTTCATTTTAGAAAGTTTACTGAATGAGATGGGAAGAACAGCTTGATCAAACTGTATCAACAATCAATTTCAAGTGGAAATTCACACACATACAGAACGAAGGTCATTTTTTCTCCCTTTGAATCCCTGAAAAACAAAATAGGTGAATCACTGGAAAGATAATGGTAAATCAACCCTGACTGAACTCCCTCCCATTTTCTGCAGAAATATGTAACAATAATAATAAACAATCAGCAGCTTTTAAATAATTTAGAGTTTATTCACACTTTTTCATAAGACTGCTATTTTAATCAAAATAAATTGATTATACATCCCCCAATGGTACTTTAATATTTTAAAGTGCAAGAAGAAATATACCAAGGCCACTAGTAATGATGTTTGGCCCATTAGAAAGGGATTTCACCTATACCTTATTTAAAACAACAGCAACAATTTACAGCAGTTCTTGAGCTAGATGTTTTTCTTTTTAATTATCCTAGAAGGATATTTTAAAATACATACAGTTTTGAATTGCAGTATCAATTCTGAAACGTTTCATTCTGAAACATTTCCTATGCAAAAACTGAGGAAACATTCCAGACCAACTCCAGTGTGGTTTGGAGAAATTGATTCATTTCTTAGAAGATCGAACATATTGAGGATTTTTCCTCCATTAATAATATTTTCTCTCATTTGCAGGCAAAGACCAGCTCTTGGTGAGTGCTTAGCTTCTCTTGCAGCAGCAATTCCAGTAGCCTTCCTTGAACCTTCTCTCAATCTTTACAATCCCCTCTCTGTCTTCAACACAAAGTCAGCCAGAGAGAAAGCTAGTGAGTACATCAGAAACTATAAGGCTCTTTGAAATGAAGACACTGCATCGTTTTTTATTCAAAAATGCTTGCCTAAAATTCTTATAGAATTTTATTAATGTGCCCTTTAGTTTTACATCATAAAAATGTCCATAATAATATTATAAGACTCTGTTCTTATGGGAATGAATAATATGGATATATTTATAGCTACTAAACTGAATTCCCATGTTTATGATCTGTTTAAATCTCATGGACACAAATTAATGGTAGGCAATTTTCTTTGTTGTTTATAGGAACCTCATTTAAATGTTTTCTTTTCATGATATAGTTATATTAATTCCGTATTTATGTAATCAGACTTCATAAGTAATTTAAAAGTCAGAGTAGAAATCTGTGATCCTGATCTCCTTTGAGATTCAAAGGTGGGAGTGAATAAGGTTCACAACCATATCCCTGAGGTGAGGGGTGTAACATTTTCTACTTCTATCCCTTTCTTGATTAAAATCACTGCTCCCTGCAGTTGCTCTTTGCCTCTTGGGGATGAACATTCAGGTACCAGCACCTTTCCTTCTATAAGAAAAATATCAGCTTCTGGTGTAATTTCAAGAGAAGAAATGATATTTCTTCTCTTGAAGGATTAAATATCCCACTGAGATATAGACCTAGTCTACTACTGTTATTAGTTTTCTTTTAACAAGTGTCAGGGTTGAGTAAAGGCAGCAATCTGAGATAAATCCAAATCTGGGAATTTAAAGCTATGAAACAAATCAAAACCAGAATCCAACAGCAAACCAGGAACAAAGTTTAAATCAGGAGGCAGGACTGAGGAGTGAGCTAGATGTAAGGATTAAAAACAAAGAAAAGATATAGAACTCAGGAAGACCCTATTGCTTCATCAAAGAATGCTGGAATAGGAAGACATTGAGTCATCTTATGTTGGCAGGGTAGCATCAGTCCAAGGGCTCAATGTCCTTAAATGAGTCCTTGCTACCTAGAGTTCAGGATTTCAACACACAGGGAATGGCACACACATCCAGCCTTAATTCTAAATCTTCATAGATCCAAAAGTCCTTCTCCCTCAAAAAATAAAATAAAATAAAAGGCTATGTGAAGACACACACATGGAAATTGCAGTGCATATTAAGGATATTGACTCTATAAAATTCATCTGTAGAAAGTGCATGGATGGTTCAGATATCTTCATTTTCTTTCCTTTGGATTGCCTATGATACAGTCACAGCTCCACAATAAATGAGTCTTATGACTTCAGTGGCTGAGCATTTGCTTCAATCTTTTTTTTTTTTAACTGTCACGTTTGACTCTCAAAGCAGATTGCCCAGATTACCATTCCTTTTTCAATAATAAGCAGGATATATTGAACCAAAACATTTTGAAAATTTAAAGTAGTCTGGTATATTACTATTCTCTTTTTTTTAATGAAAAACAACTCCTGAAAAGAAAACAGGTAAAAGTTGGCTAGTCATAACACCACAGTTTACAGTTCATGTACTAAAAAGTCAACATTGAGGAGGGGAGTACCGAAACAGTAGAGGATACCTCTCTAGACTTTTAAAGAAATAATCCTCTGAATTAGTTTAATATACTTTTATTAGAAGTAGCACATTTAAATAACCTTTCTGAGAATGTTGGTCTGCCTGGTCTTATTTTGGTCTTAGCAACATACACATATTAGGTTGTTTTAGTTATCAGCATTGTACTGATTTTTCAGCTTATCTCTGGCAGCAACAAAAATACCATATATCATAATATGCCTCTGTGAGTGGGATTTTTTTTTTTTTTTTTTTTTTTTGTGGGTTAGGATACAGCATTCAGTTCTGTGGCCCTTTTTGTAGACTGAAGTGGTATTTTGTAAGCAGGAATTTTCTTCCTTAATTCCTTCTGAAATGAAGGCTGCTGAGATGAAATGAATGAAAAAACTCTATCTTTAGCATGCAAGCAAATTAGCTAATGCTGTTAGACAGAAGATGGATCTATTGAATCAGGTTTGCTGCTATGGACCGGCAGTCTAACATCTCTTTCCATCTAAGAAAGCAGGGGATAAAACAAGGCTTTTTGTTTCATGATATGGTAGAAATTATATTGATTAAAATGTGTTTTAGCTTTTTCAAGAGATGAGTATGTTAGCCTACTGAAAACTATTCTTATCATAATATGAAGTTTTAGGCATGCCTGAGACAGTAGAAGAAATGTGTCCAGAAATCCCTCATTTGGATGGCTTAATGAAAGAAATAAATAGTTTGGCTGAATCTGGAGCCAGGTATACAGAAATGCCGCATGTAATTGAAGTGATCTTGCCCATGCTGTGCAACTATCTGTCATACTGGTGGGAAAAAGGACCTGAGAATCATTCAGAAAGTGATGGATCCTGCTGCACAATGGTGACCTCTGAGCATCTTAGTATAATACTGGGGAACATTTTGAAAATCATCAACAATAACTTGGGAATAGATGAAGCAACTTGGATGAAGAGAATTGCAGGTACTTACAATAGAGCACTTTCTGTATTGATTGGTTATGCAATAATTCTCCTAAATCTTTATGAAGATGTTTCCACAGAGTCAGATTTACATTTAACGAGCAATTTAGTGTGATATGAGTTCGCTATATGATTAAATATCAATATAAAATGTAGGCTTTCTTTCCAATGGAAGCTTTTAAGTATGAGATAAAGTCAACAAAAACTTATGATGAGTTTCCTGTTTAACAAAAACAGAAATATAACCCCTCTTTTCTTTCCAGGAAGTGTAGCTAGATTTTAAAAAATTAATCAAGTTCATTAAAAATAATACTAGAAATAAATAGAATGATGTCCATCCATTATTATGTATTCTGTACAGCAAAGATACACAATATGTAAAGTGTAGGTAAATTCACCAGTCCTATATCACTGAGTAGATACTGAGCATCTTATTTATGTAGGACTGACTCTTAACATCTGTAGAAAAAAAAATTCATTAGCAATTTTAAAGTGTTTTTAAAAACCTTATGCATGCTTGGCTTCTATTTAAATACATTGTTATAGAATGGATGTAACATATGGCTTTCAGGTGTGGTACATTATATTCTAGAAGAATGTTCTTTTTTGTTGAAATTACAGCTTAGTGTAGATGTCACATCCAACCATTTTTTAAAAATTATCCATGGTAAATCTTGAGCTATCTTGTTCTCTATTTTATATTTAAGAAGAAACTGAATTTTTCTATCATTTTAATTGAATAGCAGATTCCCATTACATCCAAATATAGAAAATTCTTTTTTAGTTAACAAACCAAAATCTGCAATCACAGACTGACTGTTGATCTAACCATAAATAGCATAAAACACATTTTTCAGTTTGGGGATAATGGCAAATTGGTGTGAAATTACAGTTTATGCACAGAACAACTGTGTGCTATTGTTATATCTAAGCTGAGTCTTAGACTCACAGTTCAGTGCAGCCATAAATCAGTATGAGAACAAATTTGTATATATAATTTCTTCAATGTAATATTTTATATTCAAAATTAATTTTATATACATATATTTTGTATATAGTGTATGCTCAGCCAATCATAAGTAAAGCCAGACCAGATCTGTTGAAAAGTCATTTCATTCCGACTCTGGAAAAGCTAAAGAAGAAAGCCATTAAAATAGTGATTGAAGAAGAACAACTGAAAGCAGACAATAAAACTGATACCCAGGAAGCAGAACTTCTGATTCTAGATGAATTTGCAGTTCTTTGTCGAGATCTTTATGCCTTTTATCCTATGTTGATCCGCTAT
Organism: Liasis olivaceus; assembly: GCA_030867105.1. Lineage (NCBI taxonomy): Eukaryota > Metazoa > Chordata > Lepidosauria > Squamata > Pythonidae > Liasis > Liasis olivaceus. Next base: position 59,261,106 of record CM061349.1, read on the forward strand.
GTAGACAACAACAGGTAGGTGAATTAAAAATATCACACTTAATTGCAGAATTTATAATTTGTCCCTTCAGCATAACATATATGTTCCCAAAATGACTAACCAAAGGAATGAGCATCAGTACAAATACAATAAAAAATAAAAACATCTAAAATTACAACCTTTTGTTTGACTAAATAATAAATCTGTTCTATCGTTGAAACAAAATAAAAACTGTTTTTGCGTATCACCTATATAATCATAGCATTAGGCAATAGTGATCCGTCCTAGAACAGAAATCAGAACAGCCTTTTTTCCCAACCTCTAGATACTATTACGTACTTTCTCTGATGAAAACACAAAATTAAAATCTGATAATGGTTTCATTCTTACATGACACCATGCTAGATTGAAGTGATTTTTGAATTTTTAAAGATTTTTTTTTGAAGGGAGGGGGCTGAGTTAACTTCTTGAGGAGCCAGTGGATGTCAGGTTGCTGTAAGGAGAAGATTCCAAAGATAAATAATCGTTAATGAAAATGTTATCTCTCTTGGTTGCCAACCATGGCACTCTGGACTTTACAGAAATCTAAAAGTCTTTAGATAACAATAAATGGGGAGGGTGGAGAATGCCCATATTCCCATTTGGTCCAAGCAATGTTGGGCTTTAAAGCTGAAAACCAAAATTTTGAATCTGTCTCAGGAAATTATGAGGAGCCAATGAAGTTTTTCAGTGTAGGTTGACATATGATTTCAGTATCTTGTTCTTGTTAATGATCTAGGTATTAAGTTCTGAAGCAGCTTATGTTTCATGCTATCTTCAGTGAGAGCCCCACATAAAACACACAACAATATTACAAACTAGAACATTGTGAGCACTGTATCCTGTTCAATGAAGGATACAAAAAAATATACAAACCGAGGTCACAGCGGATGATAAACACTAAGGAAAGTTGAAGTCCATTCTGAAGGCAATACTGTACAGTCGGAGGAATAAGCATAGATTACTCAAGAAAGAAATTCTCACAGTGGCCAAACAGATGCCACTGGGGTACTGTCATGCAAGAGATGGAGACCTACTGCTGTCCTGCCATTGTTCCCCTGCAACTGGTGTTTAGAGGCATATTGTTCCCAACCTGCAATAAGTCTCAAATTACCCTTGATACCCCATCCTCCATGAATGTATGCATTTTTAACAGTATCCAAATTAATAGCTATCACGCATCTTGTAATAATGAATTCCACAGTCCAACTATTTGTTGGGCAAAGAAGTGCTTTCATTTTTCACTTCTGAATCTCTTTTCAGTCAGCTTCATTGGATAATACATATTCATAGTTTTTTGAAAGATGGAGGAAATTTTCTCTCTGTCCATTTTCTCCATGCCATTCTTTTCAGTGCTGATCATATCTTCCTTCAGTTGCCCTTTTCCTAAGCTAAAGAGTAGCAGACATTCTAGCTATTTATTATAAGAAAAGTGTTTGGGCTCTCTGATCATTTTAGTTGCTTTCTTCTGCATTTTTTCCAACTTCATTATATTCCTTTTCAAGGTGATAACATACCAGAGATTTGTATAAGGGCCTTGCCATACTGACAGTTTGATATTCAACCCCTTTCCTAATGATTCCTGGCACAGAATGTATCTTTCTTTGATATCTGCCACCATACATTAAATTATCCGCTATGACCCCACAATTGTTTTCTTTGCCAGTTGCAAATGGCTGAGACCCAAGATATGCCTATGTGAAATTAGAGCATCTTGTTCCAACATGAATCACTTCAATTACTTAGCTAGAATTGCATTTGTCATTAGTTTGACCCAGCCAGTTTAAAGAGATCCTTTTGGAGCTCTTCACAATCACCTTTGATTTTTATCATCCTGAATAATTTAGTATGATCCACAAATTTAGCCAAGTTAAAAAGCACTGGTCCTAGCAGAGATCCTTCAGGGACTCTACTTCTTCTTTCATCCCTCCTTGTCTACTATTTATTCCTACTCATTACTTTCTTTTTTTAATCAGTTATTGGTACATAAAAGAACAACCTATTTAATCCCTCTAATCTTTGCCTAAGAGCTTTCAATGAGGAACTTTGTCAAAGGCTTTTTTGAAAATCCAAGTATAGCATGTCAACTAGGGTTTCTTTCTGTGGTGAGCCACAGAGATAACCTTTGAGAAACTAAGGGGACATATGTTAAACCTGGGAAATGAAGAAAACATTAGAAAGAAATTCAAACTGACTCCGCTTTAACTCCCTGCAGTGTAAGAGGGAGGGAAAGGAAAACACAGACTTTCAAGATTTTGTTGTTGTAACCTATATTTATTAATATATATTTATTAATAGAGTCCAGCATTCTTGTGGATTTTATTTTCTGAGTTGGTCTACCTCAAAGGGCTGATATTTTCATCCCTGTGTGGGTTGACACTCTGAGAAAAAAAACAAAAAACCTTTATAAGTTTGTTGAGGCAGGATTTATTTTTGTGGAATCTCTACTGATTCTCCTTGTTCCTCTATGTGCTTAGCTATTTTTTCTTTTATTATTATTATTTTTCTTTATTTATTTTTACCAATTTGCCTAGAACAAAAGTTGGCTGGTCTATAGCCTGCCCTGAATCTAATTTTGAAAACTGGCTTCATGTTGGCTGTTTTTAGTCCCCTGGCATTGAAGAACCAGTTACATATTTTTGCTAGGTCAGGAACAATTTCACATTTGAGTTCATTAAGAATTCTTGGATAGAGACCCTCAGAACCTGATGATTAGTTACCCTGTGGTCTCAAGATGTTCTAGATTATTTTCTCTTATTGCTTCAGCTTGTAACCTATACCTGATCTGGCCAAGGCCCATCTTAGTCCAACATCATCTTTCCCACAGTGGTGAACTGTCTCTAGAATGCTCACAAGCAGGAAGCAGAGTTACACCCCTCCCCTGCCATTGTTCTCCTATAATTCATATTTGAAGGTATGCTGCCTCAAACCCAAACATAACATTGTGACTCCAATCCTGTCCACCATCATTTTTTCCAGCCTTCTTTTAAAGCATCCCAGTTAGTGGCCATCACAGATTCCATATATTAATTATGCTTTAGTTGTCCTGATTTATTCCATAAGAAAGTCAATAAAGGCTCAGGTCTATGTTCTATATCTTCTGTAGTAGACGTACAGAATTCATTCAGTTTCTCTCTAATATCCATATCCTCCATGAGCACTATTTTCACTCCTTTGTCATCTAATGGCTCAGCCACTTTCCTGGCTGTTTTTTTGCTTCAAATATATTTATGGAATTCTTCGGTTTCCCTTCGTGGTTTGTTGCAGCTGGCAATATATTTCTTGAGTTGTTTTTCTGTTCATTATTAACCTTTGAGGAATTAAGATATATTCAGGAAAACTTCCCTTTAAAATACAAACAGAAGTCTATCAAACATTTGCCTTACATACAAATTGTTTGTGTACTTGCTTGCCTCAATAATGCTGAAAATTCATATGATGTGTAAATAATAGATTCTCCTTATCTTGGATCAATCGGCAAAAAAAAAGTCAAGGTCACTCACAAGAAGTGAGTCAAGATCACTTCATGGATCAACAAGCAGTGTTAACTAATCCTGACAAGTGGAAAGTTTGATAGTGTTGACACCTGACACAACAAAGAATAGAGTGCTTTCTTGAGAAAAATCAATAATGAATAGGACAAAGGGAACATTATTATCCTCAAGCTTCACTAAATTTAGGATAGGCAGGAAAGAAACATGTGAATGATTGCCTTCATATCATCTCAAATGGATGTGAAGCCACTGAAAAATTCAGAATAGTAAGGATACTTGAGATTATACAGAAGATATATAAAAAGCTTTTAAAACTCATTCCTTCAGCCTCCTAAAACATTTTGTTGCAGCTTTTACAATTCAGAGATGTATCATTGTGAAACTGACTGAAGTTATTTAGTAATATTGATAATACTGTGCTTTATTAAAATATAAAATCATTTTTTCCTAATCCTGTAAACTTGCATCTATGTGGCCAAGGCAGTTTAGGTTATTTCTTTCTTAACATGAATGTTCTTGTATTTAATCATAATCCTTTTCTGATATCATGGCAGTGCTAGAAAGGATATATAGTTCTTGAAAAGAACAAAAGAGAAAAAGACTATGGATTCTAAAGTGTGGAAATGTATTAAGGCTTTAAGTTGCTAAAGAAGGAGTATTTATTGATTTTGTTGCCGTGATCGACAGATATCCTTGCTACACTTACTTAGAACTAAGTTCCATTGTTAAGCTCAACGGGATTTGCTTTTGTGGAGACATGGATTGAATTGCACTATTAATGCATCCTGCCAGTAAAAGGAATAATACAGTAAACAACTCTCCTATACACACTGATACTTTGAGACATGGTGCCAGAAACAAAGTGCCAAAGTGAAAATTAAAAAAGGGATGGAAATCACGTGAATTTCAGTCTAATAATCTTATGTTGCTTTTCTTTTAAGATCAAACTGGCTTAAAAAACCAGATGCTGATTCTGACGAACTTTTCCGAATGGTAGCAGAAGTTTTCATCCTGTGGTGTAAATCACATGTAAGATAATATTTCACATATTCTTTTTACAATGGATTTATTTATTTATATTTCAGATTGGGTCACTGCCCATCTCACTAGGAAGTGACTCTGGGAGGTTTACAAGAAAAACACAATACAATACTGTATGCACATTAATATATATGTAAAATAAATGCTCAAAAGCCATATTTCTCTCTCTTTTTTCAGAATTTTAAGAGAGAAGAACAAAATTTTGTGATTCACAATGAAATTAACAATTTGGCATTTCTGACAGGTGACAATAAGAGTAAGATATCAAAAGTAAGTGAATAGTATTTAAATCCATTCAAATGTATTTTGTTGTAACAGTTGTATTTAAGGTAACAAATCTGTTCTTTTCTGAAGTTGAGTAGTTCTTAAACTGGAAATCAGTTATACTCATTACATAGTATGATGTAAAAAAGCATGTTTATAATCAGATTTTAAATTTTAAAATATAGTTTCCTTAATATAAACATAATTCTATATAGAAACATACCAGTACAAATTTGTATTAAGGGTTTTTGGTTTAGTTCTTTCGGCAATGCTGAGACAAGATGAACTAGCACTTCTGTTTAGTCAGATTTCTAGCTGTGTGTGCGTGTGTGTGTGTGTGTGTACGAAAAAAGCTTGCATCTCAGTAGCTCTAGGAAATATCAGAATTATTAGAACAGATCCACTTTACCTAAAAAACTGAAATGTGACGCACATACTATAGACAACAATGAGTCTTAGATGTTTCTGAAACTAGTGTATTTTTATAAACAGAAGAGGAGATATTAAAAATCCTTTGTTAAATTTGAGATTACCACTTAGAAAAAGCAAAGCCCATTCTTATTGAAATAATCCATGGATTTTTGGCAAGAAGAGGATTAAATAAATAATTCATAAATCCTTAGTAGAGGGCTAACAGTCTAAAAGGAGGAGAAAGTATATGATATATATGAAAGGGAAGAGAAACATTTTGACATTTTGACATAATTTTTGACATAAATCTGACATAATTTGCCTAAGACCCTCTATTAGGGCATAACTGCAGTGCACACAGAAGGTTATAGAATCATACAGTTGGAAAATACTTTGGAGGCTATCTAGTCCAAACTATTGCTTGCTGCAGCATCTGCTAAAATGCCTCTGGGTGGTGGCCATCTAGCCTCTGTTTGAAGATCTCCAGCAAATGAGAACCCACCAGTTCATGTTCTATTGTTTGACAGCTCAAACAGCCAAGAGGTTCTTCTTGCTGTCTAGCTTGAACCTACTTCCTTGTACTTTTAGCTCATGGTACTGGTCCTTAGCTGTGGGCTAATAAATAATAAATACAATCCCTTCGACAAGGCAAAACTGGACTTGAGACAAAGGGTGGAAGACATGGAAAGGCAAGCTGATCTAGGAAAAGTCCCATCGTTTATGGCCCCAGAATCTACCATATATACTGTAGCCACCGCCAGATATCTCAGGCAGCTAGAGATAGTAAACTACCGGAGGGCCTTTTCACTTGCCCGATGTCGTGTACTCCCTTCAGCTGTGCTGGACGGTAAATATAAGGGAGTCCCACTGGCTAAAAGGCTGTGCCCATGTGGCTCTGGGGAAGTGGAAACCACCGGGCATGTCCTCTTACGGTGTCCATTTTACAGAGAAATACGAACAAAATTTATTTCTCCAACGATCAGCAGATATCCCGGCAGACTGGAAGCTGAACATCTTCAAATTGTCCTTAAAGATGAGTGGAGTAATGTTACAGAGCAGGTGGCAAGATTTTGTGCAGCAGCCCTTAAGAGCCGACGTATTATTGTGAACAATTAATATAAGCATTCTGTGTTTCTATATTTATGTATTTAAAAACCGACATTAACTCTTCAATTTTAATGGTTCATAATGTGTAATTTTAGGACGATTGAAGCCAGGTGTACAAATTATTGTAAATGATTTTAATTATAATTGACAAGTACCTTGACTAGTATACCTTGGATATATAATCCCTTATTTGGATTGGACATATTTTATGTCCTTCCCTTCTTTTAATATTGTACTGGTCTAATTGACTGTAATAAAGTAAAATAAATAAATCCCTGTTTTATGTGATGGCTCTTCAGATATTAGGAGATTGTTAGCACCTCCCTCCTCAGTTGGGTCTTCTGTAGATTATATATACCTATATTCTTGGGGTATTATCATGGTTCAGTTCCTAGGATCTCCCAGTAAGGCTAGGAAAGCTACATAGAACCCTTAAAAAATGATGCCAGTTTGACAATATTTGGTTAAATGGACCAAGTGTCTGACCCAGTATAATACAGGGTTCAATTTTCCAATACAAAAAAAATATATGAAATGTTTATTTTCCTCTATGGATATGGCCACTAAGCTTTTCATAAATGTCTGGAGTGACCAGGTATAAGAAACCATAGTTAATTGTTGTCAGTCACATAGGTTTTTTTTCTTGGGTGCAGAACATAGAATAATCAAAGCCTCTGTAATCTGATCTTCTATTTGACAGTTTTAATAGCCTCATAATTAATTGATTTGATATTTTGAGGTATATGACTAATTTGCTATCTTGAACTTGTGAAAAAGCAATGCTCACCAAAGCCATTAGCTACCTATTAGAGTCTTCTGCCAGAATTACTATGTGCCCTGTAGCACATAGACCTTCCTGGAAGTGGGGTGGCATTGCTGACAAATATTAAGTACAGACAATTAAAATATAGCAGTGGAAGAGAGCTGTTGGTTAGAAAAGGGAGTACTGGTTGTGAGAGGATAGTGATTTGGAGGTGCCTGGAGGAAAAAAGGAGAAGAAAAGAGATTTGATCTTTCTTGGTTAAGGTGTTGAGGGTCCTCTTGATCAGGTTGTCCACAAATCACAAAAGAAGAACAGTGATGGATGAAAAGCAGTGGACCCATCCTGCCATGCTTCTATGGATGCCCCAAAATACACAAGCCCAACATATTGTCCAATTTTATCGTTACCAGGGACCCCAACATACAACATAGCCAAAGAACTTAGAAAAAGGCTTGTACATCTCATGCGGGGAGCAAATGTTCTATCAATTTCCCACTACAGTGCCTTCAGAAAATCAAAAACTTAAAAATAGAAGAAGATGAAATTGTGGTTTCATTGGATGACATAGCACTCTTTACATCCATAGATCCAGAACTAGTGAAAGAATCCATGTCAGCAATACTACACAACACACCCGACCTAGCCAAATACACTAAGATTGAAATAACCAGAATCACGGAGCTCATCAATCTCTGCCTCACTACCTACTTTCAGTATGATGGACAAATATACCAACAAATCAGAGGAACACCCATAGGATCACCACTCTCAAGACTCATAGCAGAGACTGTAATGCAGTGTCTAGAAACTGTAGCACTCCTAGACATAAAACCAAAAGTATGGATCCAGTATGTAGATGACACCTTTACCATAATAAAAAAGGAACAACTAGAGAAGACTCATGAAACAATCAACATCTTCAAAGGAATAAAATTCACAAAACAACAACACACAACAACTTCCTAGGTATCCTCATCAGCAGAGGAAACAATGGCACATTAGAAACCCAAGTCTATTGAAAAAAAACCCCATACTTACCATTACCAAAGTAACAACCCAACCTCCCACAAGAGGAGCTGGGTAAGAACATTATTCAGATGAGTACAAACACACTGCAGCAACCCAGGACAGCAGAAAAAAGAAACAGACTGCCTATATAACATCTTCCAACAAAATGGATACCCATGCACTTTTATCAAAAAGTGCTTGACCACTCAATCCACTACAGCAGAACCACTACAGCAGAACCCACTACAGTAGAACCAACACAAACTATGAAAAGGATAATGCTATCATACATCAAAAACCTCTCAGAAACAACCAACAAACTATTACAACCACATGGCATTACTGTATACAAACCACCTAAAGCCTTTCAAAGTAAACCAAAAGACTCAGTAGCCCAAGAAGAAAAAACAAGAGTCATATACATCTACATCTACATACAGTGTAAGGACTGTAACAGACACTACGTAGGACAGACAGACAGAAGACTAGCAGAGTGCATTCATGAACACCAACTACCAGTCAGAAGACATGATGAAAACTCCTTAATCTCACAACACATGGACAGAAACAACCATAGTTTCAGCTGGGAAACTATGAGCATCCTAGACAAAGCTTAATTCAAAAATGCTAGGAAATTCCCAGAAGCTTGGTATTCGGACAAATAAGCCATCAACAGACACTCAGAAATAAGTAATATTTACACACCATTCAAAAGAGACAATAAAAAAGCTAAGAAGGAAACAAAAAGACCAGAAGCACATCCTCTCCAGCAGCCAACACCCAGATAAACAGGGATTAACACCAGGCAAACAATCAAGCAGAAAACAATACCCTGATCAAGGAACTACCAAGGAGAAAACCACACCCCCACCAACACTGGCAAGGCAAGCTACTGTATATAAGCAGGGAGCAAACCCCACACTCACTCGCACTGATGATGTTACCTAGTTGGGTAATGAAATGTCTGCAAGCAAACAACCAAGTTCACAGAGCACCAAGGACTCCACAGTTTAATCCTGAGCTACATACATATATTCTCTTTCATGTCTCTGTTTTATTTCCTATACTTCTATGTTAATTTTGGATCTGTGTCTTGTACTTCACTAATATTACTTCTGTATTGCTATTGTGATGCCTCTTTATCCTATTATCCTATTCCTATCTCAATGTTCTAAGGCCATTCTTTTAGTACTTAGTTTATCTTCACCTGCATCTCTCTAATGTTAGAGCTCTATATTTCTCCATTCCAGTAGTTGTATCCTCCTTTCCAACACAATCTGGTGTATCTTTTATCTTTTTGCCTTTCTTTTACTTTCATGCTCTGTTTGTCTGCTGAAGGCCAGTAGCAAGAGCTCTTCAGCCTTCTTTGTCCCATGGGTTGCTTCACTTTTCCTCTCAGGAGTGAATGCACCAGCTGGTGGGAAAAGGACAATGACCTCTCTCTTTCAGACTGGAAGAGTTTTTACTCCCATTCCAAGTCTGAGGCTGGGATGAAGGGAGAACATTTTTTTTCACACTCCAGTTTCCCAGCTGCTGCCCCCCCCCCCCACCAGCCCCATTGCCTTCAGCTCAGCAGGGCGGTGGCTTTGCTGCTGTACTTTGGGCTTCAACCTGTCCAGGAACCCCTACTGGACTCCATCATCCAGCATTTTCTACATCCAAGAAAAGGAAAACTGTCATCAGTTTTCCATTTTTTTTCTCCTGGGTTCTGTCTGTCTGCCTGTTAACAGAGTCATCTGTGGTTATATGGCTCCAACACACTCACTCTGTCTTCTCCCCCACCTCCCCCTCAGGGTTTGAATAGGCAACTACACTCTCCAACCATTGGGGGAGAGCTCAAAAGGGAAGAAAAGGAGAGAGAACAGGTGCTCACCATCCTTTCAGTAATTCCTCTTTCCACACCATGAGAAAGAGGATGAAATGATGAACGAAGGAAAGGAGATTGCCACTGGAGGTGTGCATGGAGATGAAATGGGAGTGGGGAAGCTGTAATCAGCCATGCGACAGGCTGAATGCTTCAGAAGAGTCAGGAAAAAAATGACCTGGGAAAGAAAATTGGAGAGGGGAGCAGTTTTGTTTTCCCCACCCCTTTCTTATGTAGAGTCAGTTAAGAAAGGTGACAGCTGCTGTGGCCAGAGAAAGGAGTGGAAAGCAGCTGGGTGGAATCCATGAGGGGCTGGGACAAAGAGAAGAAGAGAGATGGCAAAAGAGATTCTGCATTCACCTAAAGGTGAATTCCCACAGAGGGCAGAGAGACAAGAATGGTTGTCGCAGCAACAGAAACAGAGAAACAATTTGTATTGTATTATGAGCAACCAACCTGGCAGGGGTCTCTCTGCAGACTTAGAAACTGAAGAACCTACCCAGTTTCAGCCTGCACCACAAGGATTAACATCAGTGGAAAAGATACTTGGAAAGACACAGGTGCAAGGTAGGTCAGCTGGCTCACAGCCTGAATGAGGCAAGGCCCCAAGCCCTAAAATGTGTCATAAATTACAAGCAGTAGAACAACAAAAGAGAAGCTGTCTACTTGAAACAATGAAGCATGACTCAGCAAATTAATCAAGCTGGCAATCAGCTCTATAAAAAAGGGACATCTGCCTGACCAGCAATTTTTGGCAAGTAACATTCCACTCCCCTTCCTGAAACTCTGTGTTCTCTTTGGAATTACCAGGCTGAACCATTGATGAGACTCTGAGTATTCTTGGATCCTCCCTGAACCTGTGAAATGTCTCTTTGGACTCTTTTGGGAAAGTAAATTCTTGCCTCTACCTTCTTCTATATACTGAAAGCAAAAGTTTAATCTACAGTATGCATTTGTGTTATTCCCCTTGAAGACTTATGGCTGCAATAAATACCTTGAGTTCATGGCAGAAGCTGTCTGTGTGTGCAATTGGTACACTTGAAGGAAGAAAGTGGAAGGAAGAAACAAACAAATGAAAGTGGGGGGAAAGGAGAACAGAGAAAGGAAGAGGAGAAATAGTAAAAGTAATGAAAGTCCGAGAGTTTAGTTGTAAAGCAAGAAGAGGTAAGAACACATTAACAAAGATAAGGTAATCTGATGAAAGAGGTGTTAGAATGGCAGAGGTGAATTTTGGGCAGAAAAGGATGTCAAGTACAAAAGAAGTTTCAGGGTAAAGACTGAAGTTTAACTATAGGAAATAAAATATGATAGAAAAGGGACAAGCCTTTAGAAATGGAAAGGGACAGGATTTAAAAATTACCCAGATAAGAAATCACCCTTTTTAGTATCTTTAGCACCTAGTATACTGTATTTTGCATGTAATTGCATGATAAAGCACTTTTTGTAGTAAGAGCATGATCTGCCTGCTACTATCCCTTATGGAAAAGATGAACCAATGAGAAAGCTCTTCAAGGAAAGGCATACATACAACAAATAAGTTGCAATATTTTATTTATTTAACAGTATTGATAAACGTGAATAGCAAAGGAAGTAGCAGTCAAGAAATACGCTACAGACTAGCACTTTACTGAGTAGCAATGAAGGCCTTGGAAAAGGCATTCAGATGCCAGGACATGTCTAAACCTACAAAGATCAGAATTGTACAGAAAATGATTTTTCTTATGACCCTCTATGGAAGTGGAAGCTGGATTTTGTAGAAACAGGATAGAAAGAGTATTGATATGTTTGAACTTCACTGTTGGAGAAGACTCCCGAGAATACCATGGATAGCCAAGAAAATGGATGATCAAACAAATCAGCCCAGAGTTCTCACTTGAGGCATAAATGATGAGGCTCAAATTATCCTACTTCAGATATATTATGCAAAGACCTAACTCTTTGGGGAAGTCTATAATGCTGGGAAAGGTGGAAGGAAAGAAAGGAAGAGGATGACCAGCCACCAAGTGGGTGGACTCAGTTACAGGGTGATGGGTGCCATGTTGGGAACAGAACCTCCTGGCGAAAATCTGTGTGGTCACTAAGAGTCGACACTGACTTGATGGCGCATAATCAAAATCAATCAATTTGACAAACTGCCTCAATCTGATTGACCCCAGGAGGTGTACATGAGCAAACCAAGGCAAAATATTTCAATAAATAAAAACAATCCAACAACAACAAAATCATAATAATCGTGTAAATAACAAAAAATATTACATGGTGTACCTCTAATCATCTTAGGGCCCAAAGGGCTGCTAAAACAAGTCTACTATTTTATTTGCTATCTCACCATTTGCTTTCTTTTTTCCTCGTGTTTTTTGGGCTGATCAATGACTGTAATAAAGTACTACTTTTTGTGTAACAAACCTTAGATGCTTTATCTACCTATGAGTGTATATATGGAAAATACATTACAATACACTTTCTAATGCATGACTACAAATAATTAATGAACTATCCCCAGATGAAATATATACCTTCCACATACGAGAGACATTTTGAAATATGCTGGACTTCTTGATCACAAATATATAAATTTAAAACCTATGGTAGACCTAACAAGTAAATCAGGCTTCAGACCATAAAACATTAACTTGCTGAAATTTATTATTTACAGTTTTTAAAGCAATTACAGAGCTATAGAACATGTTAAAGATAACTGTATACATCTTTAAATGCGTGTTAATTAGTATTTTAAAATACTTCGTTTTAAATCCTCTTTTCAGTTTCCTATTGTTATAGTTTTCATGGTTTGTCTCTTATTTATTATGTCATGTTAATTCATAAAGTATTTTATGACCTTATGTTAAATAGAAAGTTTCAAGCTCCCTTTTAATACAGAATAATTTAAAACTACTCAAAGTGTGTATGCAAGTCAAGCTACCCACACATACACACAGGATGTACAACTAGAATTCTGGTGTATGAACATCTAGACCTTTTCTTTTCTTTCATTCCATAGTAATACAAATTCAAATATGTAACTAGGGTTATGGGGAGCTGTCCCAATGAGGTTGTTGCTTTCACCATCTCTGTTAATATTTTATCTATTAATTCATTCAATGTATTTACTCCATTTATATTCCACTGCAATAAATTTGGCTCTCAGCTGCTACATTTTCAGTACATTGTTGTGGTGGGGGAACTGTTCCACTATTTTTTTTCTTCATTTCCTCATTTAAAAACTCAGGACATTGAGCCCATTATATTGTTGAAATTGCAAGGTTCATTTCACTGTTGTTTCTTGAACATATGTCAGAAGCAAACGTTAAAAAGGAATATTGAAAGGCCATTTAGGAATTGTTGTCCATTACTGAAACCCAGTAATTCTCCTTTGTTTGAATTAGGCTATATGCTGTTTTTCTTAGTTTGTTTTCCCCATTAATTTTGGGTTATAAGGCAGAATGAGGGGGGCATCTCAGATAGCATGCAGAAGACATCTCAGGCAGAATGCTGGAGAGAATCTGTATACCCTAAGTTGAAATGGAGGCAACAGTTGTAGAATCCAATTTGATCTGCTAGTCTGTTCAGTTTCTGAACAGCCTCAGAAGCAAAAAAACAAAAACAAAAACCTGGTTACAATTCATAATCTTTCTAGCCTTAATTAACTTGGGGCCAAGACATCAGAATGTTTCCCTCTTTTATTCAGTTCATTCAAATCTTTAAGACTTCCACTTGTCTTTAGAGGTTAAGTGCATGGTCGCCAAACAAAGATTGGTCATGTCAATTACCCACTGTGGAGCACATTTTTATTTATATGCCTATTTAGTAGTCTCTCCTTCAGAAAGGCTTTTAATAATTTAGCTATGGTAGAAATGTTTATTATTATTTTAGCACAAGTTTCACCAACACAGCATCGGGGAGGATCGGGTCATCTATGAGCCCTGCAAAATTAAAATAATTTTAAGCTGAAAAGAGTGGCCAACATTTCAGGATACCAGGAATTCAAAGGATTTCAATTTTCTCACATGAAATTATGCAATGTTTTTGGGTGAGATCACTGAAATCTGAAAAAGTAACTGATCCCTATTTATTTGCTTTAAAAAAAAGCAAAAACGTTGCTAGTTATTTCAATATTCGATTGATTAATTGCTGCTTTTGTTCTCTGCACTGTCTTTGTTTTACTAAATTTTTAGGACTATTCATGTCATTATTTTATTTTTTGTGATCCACTTTGTAGACTGTAAACTTATAAAGTGGGAAAGTAGCATATCATTTTAAGTAAATTAATTAATATTAACTCTTCCTGTGTAGTGCATCTTATGTCTGTTACCTTCTCCTTTATATCCCTGTGGGTTTCATAAGCGGTGGTTGACTGGAGCAAAGAAATGTAGTTTTGTTGTAGAATAATTCTGGAAATAAGTCCAATTGTGTTCAGTGGAACTTACACCCTCATGTGTGATTAGGGTTTATGTGAGCTAACCTATTCATGGATGGAATGGAAATAAGAGCGCTATATGAGGAAAGCATAGGATGCTGGGGTTTCAGGCATAAGCTGAATATGGGAGGCAGAGCTAACCTAATGAACATCTGTGGCACTTTTTGCTTGCCACAGCAAAGGAATAAGTTTAAGCTATCTCATCTTTTGTTTATAAAGGTTGCATTTTCAGCTTTGGACATCAACTTTCAGAAACTCTGGAACAGAAAAGGTATTATTCAGGTCTAGAGTCAATGTGGTAACCTTTCTGTTTAGACCAGTTCTAACAATTCAGAATCTCTCTAGGTTTCCTTAAGAAGAGGCAGGCTGTAGCCCATATTTTCAAGTTATTATTCTGGAATGATCCTTTAAGTTGAATAAGAGAAGTGGAGGGGATGCAATCCTCAATCAACCATAAAAACTAAGCAGCTGCTTAATCTTTAATATTTTATGTTGAAGAAAAGATACCCAAAATATTTCCTATGTCACCAAAACTACCTGGTATTACAAGCTAAGGAGGATAACTGTGTAAAGCATTTGAAAAATCAGCTTCATAGAGTTTGTTAACCTGAGCAAAGCATCACATTTCAAAGCATTCAAGCTGTCATGATCTCTGCAAGGCTGCAGTGGCTGCTTGGAAAACAGAACCTGCAGAAGTATTGTTTGCGTGCACATGAAGACTATCAGGGGCTTTGAAGCAGCTTTGTTGAGTTGTCTGAAAAACGCTGCTACTTTCATGCTCCAAGCTGATGTGTTTTGCTTAGGCTAACATGCGTTACAAACCATGCCTAGGACATCCTACTTGTTTATTAAGTAGACAAATAAAAACACAATAAAAATTATATATAGGCCTGTTTGTGTGTATGTGTGTGTGTCTGCAGAGCAGATATGTGGCATAGCATAACATACTTGTTTTGTTACTATATGCAAAAAGTAAGACTAATAACCAGGAATCATCTTTCATGGTAGTAGAATCTATACTGATAGATCAGAATGCTTTTTTTTTTTAAAGTAACATAATTTATGATCTTCGTTAAGCTAAATTTATTTAAAGCTGAGCAAGATTTTTTTTTAACTTTTCTTTTCTGATAATATGGCAGCAGATTGCTCCGAGGGGAATGGTAAGTTAGAGAACATTCAGTTTGAGAAAGATGAGTTACTTGGGTGGTACTGAAATAACAGATTTTTATCAAATAGATTAATGAAACACAAAATATACTCTTTTAATCTGTTACTATTTTAAGTTGAAAAACCTGACCTGTATGCAATACATTTATAAACAGATGCTGCATTATATTTAGAAATGGATGTGATATGAACTGTAATTTTAAAAATAACTGCATGTGTCCTTTATGAAAACACCCACACAAACTTAAAAAAATAACAGATTTGCCTTATAGGTATTAAAAATGATTCATGTGCTCCTGACTTAATCAAAGGAACTCAGGGTGAAGTCTTACACTGGAAGAAGAAAATAGAAACGTATGCCTAGTTCAAAATCAAGTCTTATTTATATGGAAGTGATTGACACAGAGCATATCCTAAATGCTAGCATGCAAAAGCAGAGTGAATGTACATCACACTTGTATTATCATGCAGAAAAGATCAAACCTTGATTTTTTTTTTCTCACATAATTCAGTTTGTCAGATTTATTTTTAGGGGGGGAAAGCCCAAGGTCATAATCTAGCAAGTAGTTATATTAAAAATTGGAGGCTTAAGAACTAGACTTTTCTTGAAAAGATTGAATTTGCCAATGCTTCAGATGCCTGTGTAAACAGTACATATGGAAGACTGTTATGGCACACAATTGAATAGTTGTTTTGCCTGTGGAAATATGTTTCTTGGCAATGCTGGGTGAAACCTGACACAGAGGGTAGCTGGGGGAAAAAAAAACATTCTTGAGGAAAGTGTGCCATTGCTCTTGGCTCCTTTGCTAACAGAAGCATCTGTTCGGGAAGTAGGGGAGGGAGGCCCAGGTAGCAGTCACAATCACATGATCAAAGCCCTCCCCCTTTGTATGTGCTTAGATGTTGCACACACATACAAGGGGGCGGGGCTTCAGTTGCAAGTTCCACTCACCCCAAGCAGACATCCCTGAACAGAAGCAAAATTATATAAGCACAGTGTTTCCTTTCTTCATTTATATAGAATAATGGGAATTTGGAATTTTACTTATTTTACTTCCATTATGAAAGTAGGCACCTTCAGCTATTCTTGTAGCAGAATTTTGCTTTAATTCAGTCCCATGGATGATGGTTTGGTTCAA
This sequence comes from Liasis olivaceus, assembly GCA_030867105.1. Lineage (NCBI taxonomy): Eukaryota > Metazoa > Chordata > Lepidosauria > Squamata > Pythonidae > Liasis > Liasis olivaceus. Next base: position 59,277,799 of record CM061349.1, read on the forward strand.
CATAAAGCATTGTTCCTTCAGTGACAAAATCTAAATATAATTGCTTATTAAAATATTTATGAAATATATATTGTAGATTTCAGAATTTCTGTTTTGCTTTTTAAAGATATGGGTTGGCTATCTAAAATCTATTGGATTTATATACCATCTTTCCTCCAGGAACATAAGGCAGGGTCATAGGACTCCTTCCAATTTTCCCCACAACAATGTTGTGAGATAAATTGGACAGAGAGAGAGTCATTGGCCCAGAGTAATCTAGTGAACTTCCATGACTGAGGGTGGCACAATAAATATATTGACTGTTGGAAGAATTAATAATCTGCAATATATTCTTTATTTTTAGAATTGTCTTTTAGTAAGTTCAATAGAAGAAACTAACCTTATACACTAAATTATTGTTTAAGAAAATACATAACTATGTGTTTTGGCTTCATAAATGAATATTTATTGATTTACTTATTATTATGTACATTTATACTCCACTGCGATCCCATAGGACTCTTGTACCATATTTTACAGTGCATATATATGACTGCATTTGGGTATAGGTTCCATGAGTTAGGTTTACTTTTAACTGGTTTTACTCTCAGACAAAACTATTAAATTCTATGGGTTTATTCCTAAGAAGCTGAGTGTACTGTTAGTTGCTCTACTGAGATATTCTTTCTGAATAAATGGCAAAATGTTCATCTTTTCATCATCCTTATTTACTCATTTCTTTGTTGTTTTCTTTCTTTCATACAGGCCATGCAAGTAAAGGTACAGGTCTAAGTGTATAATATGTCTATATGTTCTAGTTTTAGACATGTCCAAGGTCTCAACATACTTTGCATTGATCATAGCAGTGGCGTCACAAAGGGAAGGTGCATGTCCTACACAATATAAACACCATTGGAAACTTAGGCAGATTTTATCTGTTTTTATCCTCTGGCATAAAAGCCAAAGTACTGACTTCACAGATGGGAAATAGTCCAATAATATTTCTCTTCTGCCTCTGTCACCTTCATCATGTTTTATAATTGATTTTACTTGAATATTTCCTCATCAGAGCAATGGATGAACAAGAAATTTTACCATCGGAAACAAAATAATACTAGAGAAATATGGTGATCACTAAAGATATTGTCCATTATTATAATGAAAGCTTTTTAAAAAAAAGACTTGTGACCTTCATACCTGCCCTAGCTTCCTTACCAAGACATACTGAAATATAACGTTTTTGAGTATATTAAACCATTTGTATAGCTGTGTACCAAGGCTGTTTAAAATCCCTTTCTTGAAATATAGGTTCAGCAGCGTCATACAAAAATATGGTTGTAAGACAATTAGGAGATGGTTCAATGGAGATAAAAATAGAGTTAAAGAATTAGAAGGTAATCTTTAATATGATAGCTTGCTTTATAAATCTGTGTCTCCATGGTTACAAAAATGCAGGACTTTTTATTTTAATATAAATGCATTTAAATACACATGAAGAAATGGCATCTGTGCAGAAGTAGACATTTGTTTTTGATACAGTCTCTATTTCATTATCTGCATAGTTTCAAGAGTAGTATTATTGCTGGATCATTCCATATTTTAGAACTATAGACTGCTTTTAATTGTCTAGCCACCAGCAGAGTGGACCTTACTGGCAGAAAAGACGCTCCCTCCTCCATTCAGCTCTTCTACAGAACCAAGGAACCATTGTAGAAGATTTGGGAACAGGGAAGTATGGATGAGGTAGAGGCAAAGATAAGTGGGGTTTCTTGTTGTACAAGCAAAAGTCCTCTTGTGCAATATTAGGCAATCCTCCATTTTTGATCTCTGGATGAGAATTAATTATGTGTTAGCGACTTAAAAATTGCTTCCATTAGAGCCCTAACCTATGGCTTCCATTCACACAGTAAATTACCACCCTTCCACAAATTCACTGAAGTTCAGGAATGTATGAAATTCAGCAGTCTTCAGGACAGGGAGAAAAAATATTGTTGTATCATCTTCTGTGACCTTAGCTGACAGAGGTACATGTATCTGTTTCAGTACGCAACTAAAATCTCCTTGTAGTCCCTATCAGTAGTTGTCTATTTCCTCTAACCTTTGCAAAGCTGTTGCAGTACACCTAGCATTTTAGGAATATGTAATTTCATGAAGCATAGTTTGAGGCATGTAATTGGAACCTTCCTTTGAACATACTGATTTCTGTGGGAACAAACATATTAGCAGGCAGTGTTGTCAATAGTTTTATATTTTATGACAGTGTTTCACTTCAAGATCTCTGGAGAAAATATTGAAAAACATAGCATAATATCTAAACCATCATTCAGTTTTCCTGGAAAAAGTTTGTTTTTACTTTGGGCTCAACCTCTCCCTCCTTTCTTGACCTCCCATGACATATTTATTCACAATTTATTATATCAGACCTAAACCAAACTTTGGTTAATTTAAACTGTGATCCATTACAGCAGCCACCAATATTTGGATCCTGGGGAGCATATTTGGAATTCTGGCGGTATGTAAAGCCATTATAAAATGGCTGCCCTATTCCTAGCTCTGCTTCCCTTTTCCTGGGCAAGGGAAACACTTCCAAACAAAACGTTGGGATGGAACCATACACACTATATGTCTAAGAATGCCCTTGAAGCTTTTCTGGGTAGACCAGATGGGGAAGTCTCTCACTAACACAAACACAAGGCTTTCTCCCTTCTCCTCACCTCCACCCCTCCCCCCCCAACTTCCAGGGTGTCTTGATATAGTTATTCACCCAGGTGAGGAGTTCATCCAAGGAGAGGTTATGCTGCCACAACCAAATCTTGAACTGGGTGGTACAGCTCCCACCAGAAATTCTGGGTAGGGCTAAATAGGAGATTCCCCTTCTCCAAAACTTAGCTTTTAAATAAATGTCTCCACTTTTCTCTTTTAATCAGAATTACCAGGCCGAAGTGATTTTGGAGCATGTGGTGCTATTTCAAAACCCAGCACTGGAGTCGCAAAGATTTTAATTCAATAAAAGGAACAAACTAAGGACCTGAAAAAAGGAGTTAGCTGCATCAATTTACATGAGGCTGAGATCTGTATACTAAGTATATTAATCATTAATTTGTAAACAAGCTGAGGAAACAAAGGGAAAGAAGGACATAGAATGGGAGCAAAAATAAAGCAATGCAACTGAGCAAAAGCAGCACTGAAAATAAATAAGGTATCCCTGATATATCTTCCTATGCTTTCCCTGAAAACTTTATTTTACTGTTTCCAATTTTCTAAGAGCTTTTAGGACAGAGGGCATGAGTTCAAGCCCAATCAGGGAAAAGTTGTCCTTGCTTCTAGGAGGATCTCCAGCCAATGCATGCCTGGGACACCGAAACTCCTAAATCTCTCACTCCTCCCTGCTTTTCAGTGGAAGAAGGTAGTAGCCTTGATCTGTATGTAGAGTTGTCAGCTAGCCTTGTGAAAATACAGATTATATTTAGAAGTCTTGCTTTGCATCATGTTATATTCCTATCTTTAAAAAAACAAAAACAAAATAAATTAGGTGGGCCAGGGAGTCTGGCAGGCATCAAGGAAGGTGCAGGTGGGCCCACTGATATCCATGAGCTGACCCAGCTTAATGAAATAAGCCATATCAATTCCTATAAGCACATTTGTGTCTTGGGGTCTCTTGCACATGCCACAAGGAACTAGTAACTGAGAGAGCTCAGCAATGACAATAGCAACACCAACCCACGTGAGAAAGCTTCACCCAGTCTGGGAAAAACAAAAACAAAATCCTGACAGCTCCAGCAGCCATCTACAAGCTGGTGTTTATTATTCTGAAACCTGTTACTGAAGTGGAGGCAATAGATAGGATTTGAATTTAAAAAGTGTCTTCCCAATATTCTTTATGTATTTTAAAGTACCTTGAATATATTATAACTTGCCTTCAGAACTTGATGAGTAGGTGTAGATAGATTCAGTACACCTACACCAACACCCACACATATATATATCCATCTCAATATTCCTATTCGTGGTAAGCAACATTATAGAAAGTGCAGGGAAAAAAAATGAGAAGTAGTAATAAAAAGAAATCAAAGGCAAGACATGAAAGAAAAGGAAATGTACCTAAATCCAGTTAGATTAACATCATTCACTATATTAGTTTCCTTCCAACTTTACAACCTTTTCTTCTTTAAACTACTCACCTTTCTCTTCTTAGGAATGTTATCATCTAACCATTCTCTAGGTTTCTGCCATTTATGTTTCATGTGTAATCCTTCACACCATTTTTCCTGACAGAATCTGCTTTTGTTTAAAATCTAGCTAACACTTGTTGCAAATAATTCAGGTACTTGGCAAACAGCATGACATCATCTCCTTATAGCACACACACACGTTCCAAATTAGCGCACCTCTAATGTCACCCCACACATTCCTCATACATTTATCCATAAATACCTTAGATAACCACAGGGACATCACACATTCTTGTCTTACTGTTTAGTACTGAACCATTTGCTAAGTATTCTATTTATATTCATGTATACTTTACTTCCATTGTATATCACTCATACTGAATTCAGATACCAGCTTCAACTCCAGATTTTCACAGAACATTTCATCATTCAAGCCTATTCCCTTTATTGGGCACTTTCTCTAAATCAGCCATCATACCAAACATTTTATGACTTAGTTTATGCTGCTATTTGTAGCTTTCCAGAATTTGAGTGCAAAATAATCAGTGCAATAGTCAATTTCCCAACATTTGGCAGTAGAATCAAACCTGATACTGTGAGTCCAGCTTGAAGCAGTGAGCTATTTGTACAGGATACAGTGACATGTTTCTGATATTTCATTTACTAATTCCCCCCTACTCCCAAATTTAAGATTTAAGCTCAGGAATGAAAGGAAGAAATTCAACTTTCATTTTGAGAGGAACCAATTATTCTTCATCTTCTTGTCAGAACCTGAAGGCCATAATCATTTCAGGTGAACAGAGTACTGCCTCAGTGATGGATGGAAAGACTTGGAATGTAGAAGATTCAGTCTTGATTCCCACTTTTTCTCCTGCACTTATAAAAAGCAAAGTATGTACATGCCTAATTCATTTATGGAGTAATGAATAGAAGAAAGTAAAAACTAAGCCCCTCGATAGCTGTCAATCAACATATAACAAAGATGAATAGATATTATTAAGGAAGCCTTCATTATTATGTATGGCTGTTTTCATAATTGTCAGTAAAGGTTTCCCAAAACTGCAGTTTAGGAGGACTGAAACTTGGTGGCAGAGACAGGATGGATGGATGGATGGATGGATGGATGGATGGATGGATGGATAGATAGATAGATAGATAGATAGATAGATAGATAGATAGATATTTTCATGCTCACACAAACTGAAAAAATCCTTTATTGGAGAAAAAAGAAATAAAAAATTAACCAGTTTTATCAGATACCTCCCCTGCCTAAGAGAATAGTGACGCCACTGGGTCCTGTGATATATTGTGGCATTTGTTTGTCTGCTATGAAAGTCAAGTAGCAATTAATGTCATTAAATATAGAGTCATTAATTCACTGCTAGTATAAAAGAAAACTTTTTTGAAGGCATTCCACAAACAAAGCTTTGAGGCAAAGTATCGCAATTGTGAGTCCTTGAGGAAAGCCATGACATCATAACTTGGTTCCCACTGAATATGTAGGGTTGGCTAGATGTTTTGACACTGTCCATTAAAAGGAAAGCTTATCAACCATTTACCAAATGTGTGACTGTTCTTAGATTTTGTTTCTGTTTTAATAGAAATTATGTGGTAATATTAACAAATTTAATCACTATTAATAACTTTTCCTGTATCAGTGTAGAGTACAATGTAAGGCTTTGAGCCTCTGAACTCCTTTGCAGAAGGAGAAGACATGGAGAATTAATAGAAAGGACTTGTTATTTGTGGTGGATATATTGTGTGAGTCCAGTCCTGAATTCATGCCTATCGCTCAATTCTCATTGGGGTCATTAATCATCTTTTTAATGCATGAAGTTCAGAAAATATGATACTTTCTTGTGGATGTTTAGTCTAAATCTGTCCCTAATATCATTTTGTTAGTGATAAGCTGCAATGCTGTTGCCCAGAGCTTTGATTTGCTGCCTTTATTTAAAAAGTTTTTCTTCTAATGAAACTGTACATTGCCTGCATTATGAAGAACAAGTTACATGTAATGCTGATGTACAGCCTATTTACTGTCTTTTTCCAAAGGCTCATTCTCTTTATGCTTCATGTGGTTAAAGTTGCTGACAATGTAGTCAGATAACTTGACAAAGGTTCTACAGCAAAGTAGTTTTCTAGCACACTTGCTCACAACTGTATGATTTTCTGGAACTCATACTTTGCATTTATTAGACTTTATACAGGGATATATCTCAAGCACTGGAACCCTCAGAATTATAAATGATATCATTCTTTATCCATTTTAAATGTTATTTGTGTGTGTGTGTGTGTGTGCATGTGTGTGTGTTTTATTGATATGTACATACTCAAAAATCACAGAGATATTTATTTCCTTGAAAATTACAATGATATTTGAATTCTTGAAAATGACTAATTCTAAATTATTTTGTTATAAAATGCCAGTAAAATTACTTACGTATTTTCATGATAGCCTTTTGGTTCACTTCAGTTTTACCATTCAAAAGGCTAAATGTTCAAAGGTTTTAAAGGTTTTAATATGATTGCATAATTAGGAAAAGTAATTATTTTAGTATGAAATAAATAACCACCCTGTGTATTTTATATGTCTCTTCCCTTGCAGTCTGGAGGTCATGATCAAGAACGAAAAAAAGCAAAACACAGAGGAGACTTATATTCAATACAGACTTCTCTGATTGTAGCTGCACTTAAAAAAATGCTCCCCATTGGGCTGAATATGTGTACCCCTGGAGATCAAGAGCTGATTTCTCTTGCTAAGTCCAGATATAGCTGTGTAAGTCAATATTTTACTCTTATTGATTCTAATCTGAAAGGTTTCAAAGGCATGCAGTACTTGAATCTGAAGTGGACAAAGGTAATTCAGATCTAAGTGTGCTTGTTGACAGCTCTTTAAAGGCACCACAACTTTTCCTGCTCAGGAGAATACTTGTTTCAAATCAGGTGTTGCCATCACGTTGCCAACTCCATAATAGTTCCTTAAAACTTAAAACTAAGTGTTTTCCTGAACCTGCATACCTTACATGTGAACTCAAGAAAATGCGTGGCCTCTTTAAGGAGCTGCCAGCATGTATAACAAAGGTACTCATGATGGGTTTGAAGCATTTTTGCATTCTTCAGATCTGAATACCACACACTTCTAGAAAAATACAAAGCCTGGAAATGATCAAACCAATTTAATAAAGAGTACATTTCAAATTGAAGGAAAGAAGGAAGAAAGGGAGGGAGGGAGGGTTTGATTTGATGCTGTAGTGTCCATTGAGTATATCCCAAAATCTGAGACTGTTTTCTATCTATCTATCTATCTATCTATCTATCTATCTATCTGTCTGTCTGTCTGTCTGTCTGTCTGTCTGTCTGTCTGTCTATCTATCTATCTATCTATCTATCTATCTATCTATCTATCTATCCTCCTTCTCTCACAAATATTTTAAAACATTTTAGAACAAAACAAGCACACAGTATCTGCATAAATAGTAAAGCACAGAAAGACTCATGTGGTGTTATGTGGCTCAGCAGATTTGTTGTGCATAAGGATTCTAGTCTTCTGCCTCCATTCCAGCTCTAGTCTGTTCTGTGTGCTGAAGAGCGAGCTCTATAAAAGAAAGCCCACTTTATTTATATGGCCTTAGAACTGCAATCACGCTGGAACCTAAACTACACAGGGGCCCACAGGTGAGCACAGGAGGCTTCCTACTACCGAACTTTGTTCTCTTTATTTTTATTTTGGATATGCACCTGTATCCCAACAGCTTTTGTTCTGTCTTATTAGTTGTGCTTGTTAATTGATCAAAATATATTTAAGGGAACACAGATCAATATGTCTTTATTTCTCTGCAGAAAGACACTGAAGAAGAAGTTAAAGAACATTTACACAATAACTTACATTTGCAGGAAAAGGTAATATTCAAAATGTCAGTCAGCTAAATATATTTCTGAAGTCAAAGAACATGTTGATGTATTCCATCGTTCAACAGAGTAATCCTATAACTAAGTTCTATTTATTATGAGGAAATAACATGAATGAGCAACATGTGGCTTTCCAGAAGTTGAGGTCCAACTTCCAGTAGCCCTGGCAGTCATGCCAATGAAATGAGAGCATAGCACTTATAGCTAGCAAAACTTGTAGCTAGCTAAAGAGTTTACCAGAAGCCCTGAAAGTTGGCATGACATAAAACAGTGTGGCCATTAAAGTATACCAGTACAGTGTCCCAGACATGCTGATGGCAAATTTCCCCAATTTTCCACTGGCAGGCAGATGCCAATGGTGGGGTCACAGATAAGACAAGTACAGCACAGGGAAGGAATATATTTATACTGTAACCTACGTTCCTCCAGAATTTACTAATGGTGTAACAACAGTTCTTAGACTAGCACAAAAAATCTTCTTTCCTTTGATTTCAGTGGAAGGGGAAAAACTAGAAATAAGCATTGTAAGTAGATAGAATTCCTCCCAAGTGCCACAGATGGGAATAGACCTTTACTAAGGGTCCCTAGGCAGTGATTGGAAAGAAAAGGTGGTCTTGATCCAGTCTACAGAATAATAACATGGCATAATCATAGCACAACACAATACAGTTCTGGAGTGTCTTCCTGCCTTTGCTTTTGTAATAGTGCCATTGCATTATCCTTGAGAAATATCTCTCTTTTTTTTTTTTCCTAGAGGCCCCACTAATTCCCTTTGGTAATAAGCACAGAGGTTTAGCCTTTTCCTCTTACTGCAGTACAGTGGTTCAAAAGATGGTGATAAATCAACTTTATTTAAATAAGTGTCCTATATACGGTACTTTTAAATATTAAATATTTATAAGAGTGGATTAAATTTGTTGATATGTAGTCAGATGACCCAGCTGTGAAATGGCAGTTGAATCTCTACAAAGATGTCTTGAAAACTGATGAACCTGCTGACCCTGAGAAAACTGTCGAACGTGTGCAAAGGATCTCAGCAGCTGTCTATCATCTGGAACAGGTAAAACTGTGTCTATTACTTTATGTTTAAAAATAAGACATATGGGTTGTGCATCCATGGTTAAATGCAGTAAATAAGAACTCAACAGGTTGATCTTGAACAATAAAAACAGCTGGGCTGAGCCAAGCATTTTATATTCAGACAAATTCTGCAGCCTTTAGGGATCTTTCTGGATGTTGAGATAGGGCAGGGAGAACAGATGTTTGCATACTGATACTAATGTTTGATGGTATGCAAGGCGTATTTGCAAAGTTGTTATAAGGTGATCTGAAGATTTATTTTTATACTACAGTTATGTAGTGTAATACGGGGATTAACAATCAGCTATAACCTTCCATATATCCTCAGATATGATCTGGGGAACCTCAAAATTATATTAAAATGATTTAAGATTTTGTTCATTTGTTTGTTTATCATATTTATATCACTGCCCATCTCACAAAATGTGACTTTGAGCAGTGCACAATCATCATCATTTTCTTTAAGAATGATTAAAATCTTGTGAAAACACCAAATCTAATGAGATTTCAGTTTTCTCATTATAAATCTCATAAGATTTAGAGCACAAATTATGAAGTCTTTTGAAATTTTCAAATGAAAATTCTATTTTTAATTGGGGAGGCAAGAAAAGTTGCTAACATATCATGTAATATAAATATTAACTAATCCTTTTCATTGTACCAGGTGAGAATCAGTTAAAATCAATATCTTTATGCACAATGGTGTTTTTCCATAGGTTGAGCAACCATTAAGATCAAAGAAAGCAGTTTGGCACAAACTGTTGTCCAAACAACGTAAAAGAGCTGTTGTGGCTTGTTTCAGGATGGCACCACTGTATAATCTGCCAAGGTACATATTTTTAAGACTTTCATATATACTGTTGAGTTTCTGGATGTAAGGAATTCTAAACTTCAGCTGCTTGCATTGTTGAAAATGCAGGCAGGTCCACATCTGAAGCTCTCAGTAAGAGATACTTTATATGCTTCATTGATTTAAAATGGATATAAATGGCAAACATAATCAATTTGGGAAGCACACTAGGCCTTCATTAATGATTTTCATCCATAGTTCTTATGTTTCTATTCAACTTCATCACCCTTTAATTGCTTAGCCTCTGCATATACTTTGATGAAAACCTCTCTCACAAGCAAAATGCCTGTCTGGTTCCACAGTGGGAAGGTGTGAATCAGAGACAGTGGCTTGAAGGCACAACACAGCTCTTTCAAGGCTCTCCTGAGGCCTTCTGGGCATGAGTGTACATCAGGATACATGTACACTCATGTATCCTGATGAATACATGAGTGTACATGTATTCATCAGGACAAGTGATGAAGGGAATGATCCTTCATGGTGTTGATCCAGAGGGATGTTTCACCCTCCCAGAAAAATCTAGCCAGTTTGGTGTAGTGGTTAAAGCACTAGGCTAGAGACCAAGAGACTGTGAGTTCTAGTCCTGCCTTGGGCTCAAAACCAGCTGAGTAACCTTGGGCCAGTCACTCTTCTCAGCCCTAGGAAGGAGGCAATGGCAAACCACTTCTGAAATCTTGCCAAGAAAATTGCAGGGACTTGTCCAGGCAGTCACCAGGAGTCAACACTGACTCGAAGGCACACACACTATTCATTACTTCTGCTATTATTAAATGATTTAGGGACCTTGCAAATTAGTTATATCATTTTTAACCAATATGTTTTAGAGAAGCCTCTGGTTACTTTAAAACAACTGACTTGGGCTTGATTGTGTGAATTACCCAATTATTCAGTGCCAGATATATAGTAAATCTAACCCACTCCAATCTGGATTGGGCACATGGAAAAAAGAACTGTATATTTAATGTTTAAATACATTATTTTTTCTATATGATTAACATCACTCATTTAAGGATTTGGCCAAAATAAAAAAAATAAAGATTATTTTCTTATATATATCAATTGTATGTTCAAGGTTCATAGCTAGAGATACAGAGTTCCACCAATATTTGGCAGTTCCACCCCCTCCCTTCTTTTATTCAGCATTCAGGCAAATGGAATAGCAGAGCTGTTGTTTGCAACGGAAACTATATCCGTGAATCCAACAAAATGACTTTCCAGATGCTACATGACATGCACAAAACGTATGTATGTTTTTGGCATCAGGAGAATAGGAAAGGCAAAGGAAGAAGAGTGGAAGAGGGCTTAATATTATCCTAGGGAGATTTTCTCTCTCCCATGTATGCAGTTCCGTAAAGATGGATTGTGCCTGAGGTTCTTTGAAGAGATTACTGGATATTTTATTTTGAATAACCTTGATTGTTTGCATATGCTATGCAATTAGTATTCTTTGAAACACAATTGCCAACATGGTTCTTATGTGTAAATCTAAGTTTCTGTCATTTTGCTTCTTTTAGCTTGTAATGTATTTGGAACAAATGGGAATTCAAAATGTGAGAATTAATTTTAAAAAACAGCTTTGTTTTATATTCTGGCAGTTCTTACTGTTCTTACAACCCTAGGTGTTTTTTCAGAAGAGGGGGCAGTCCTTTCTGATATAGTTGCATGATCTTCTTGATTAAAAACCTACAGTGTTCTTCACAGTTTGGAATTGTTGCTGCCATTTAGTTCTTAATGTTACAAAATATTTTAAAGGCATTAAAACATAATGAATAAATACTTTTCCTTTCTGAAATGAAATTTCCAACAGATAAATTTATAGTGAACTTAGCAAGACTATTTTTCAATACATACATATAGTAATCTTCTTAAGTTAGTAAGTATTGTAATTCTGCATAACGAATTGTACATAGTTGGTTTGGGCCTTAACAGAAGGTAAGCATGAAGACCCTTTGGATTTATTTTTTATTTCTATTTATTTATTTATCAAATTTATATGGCTGCCCGTCTCACACAAGGTGACTCTGGGCGGTGCACAAATAAAATAATGGATAATGTGGGATGAGATATGGGGGAGATTTAGTCACTTAGTTAACTTACTAGACATTCATAAAAGGGATGTCTTCCCCTACCCAGCTGTCCTTTGTTAATTGAAGACACCTCCACTGTAAGGGGAAGAGGACTTCTGTGAACTGACCTTAGAATCCAAGCAGCTTTTTGTCTGCTCTCCAAGTGACCCTTTCCATGAAAAGAGGGAAGCACACACTCCCAACAACCTTTCCTTCCTTCCTTCCTTCCCTCCCTCCCTCCCTCCCTCCCTCCCTTCTTCATAGCAGTAGAGAATGTCCTGTAGGAACAATGGTGATGTTGTCTTTATTTAAGAAAAAGCAGAAGTTCTCCATCTTTTATTTAAAGAGATCTTAGAAACTCAAACACTGACTACATATCTGGGGGAGGAGCTTTCCGTGCACTCAGCTCCAATGAAATACAATATTCAGGTTCACATATATTAAACTAATTGCACACATATGATTTATTTATTTATCGTATTTATTTGTATCATATTTATATTACATTATAACATTTTACTGTTTGCTACTAGTTATGTTTCAAGCTGCTATAATCTTCCATAATTTCCAGGGAGCTATTGAAAGCTTCTACTTCCTTTTTAATTAACCACAGTTTAGGGCTTCCTGGAACCCTAAACTGTGATTAACATTGATTATTTGAAGCTAGTACAATTCTAAGTAATTCCACAGCAAGAAATTGCTTTTAGTATAAAAGTAGGACAAAATATTTCAAATATACTGTGTCTGTATTGAAGAAGGTGGGGAGAATATTTTGTGGGCTTGAAATTCAGCATGAATAATCCTGCAATCTGCCCAGCTTCACACATAATATTAAAGTTTCACATGGTTTCCAGCCAGCATGGATTTGTTAAAAAGCAGTCATGCCAGGCAAATCTTATTGATTTCTTTGACTATGTGACTAGATTAATGGATCAAGGGAATGCTGTGGATGTAGTGTATTTAGACTTCAGTAGGGCTTTTGATAAAGTAGAACATAGCCTCCTTCTTGATAAATTGGAACAATGTGGGATGTATGGTTCCACTTCCAGATGGATTCACTGTTGGCTGAACAACCATAGCCAACATACTCATACTCATCCGCATTATTTATTAAACTTGTATGCTACCTGACTCTCAATGACTAGAAGGGGCGCTCAAAATAGTGTGGGTGACACAAAGCTAGGGGGATTACCAAAACAGGCTCAAAGTTTAAAAGGATTTTAATTGACATGAACATTGGGCCCTATTCAACAAAATAGTAGTAGTTCAGTAGTAAGAAATGTACTTTTCTGCACTTAGGCAGAAACACTAGATGCTCATGTATAAGATAGGTGATACTTGGCTTAGCAGCAGTACTTGCAAGAAGGACCTGGGTATCCTGGTAGACCACAGATGAAGCATGAACCAGCAGTGTGCTGCAGCTGCCAAAAGAGCCAGTGTAGTTTTAGGCTGCATCAACAGAGATAGAGTATCAGGATCCCAGGAAGTGATAATAGTGCTTTACACTGCACTGGTCAGATCACATCTGGAATACTGTGTCCAATTCTGGTCACCACAATACAGAAAGGATGTTGAGGAACTGGAAAGAGTACAGAGAAGAACAACTTGTGATTTGGAGGCTAAATCCTAAAAGGAGTGGTTAAAGGAACTTGGTTTAGCCTAAAGAAAAGAAGGCTAAGGTGGGGGGCAGCATGATAGTGGTCTTCTAAAATATTAAGGGATTTCACAGAGCAGAGAGTGTGAATTTATTCTCCATAGCACCTGAAGGTAAGAAACAAACCAGTGGGTGGAAGCTTTACAGAGGGAGATTCAAACTTGAAATAAGGAGGAATTTTATGACTGTGAGAGTTTCTAAACAGTAGAACAACCCATCTCTTAAAGTCATGGGTGCTCCATCACTGGAGGTTTTTGAGAAAATATTGGATAACCATTTTTCCAGGATGGCATGAAGATTCCTACACTTGGTGTTGCACTAGGGTCCTACATAGGGTTGGAAGGAATTCTATACTGTGCAAACTTATTCATTATGGAATACCATGAGGTACAAATCAGACAATTATAGTGTTTTAGAGAAACTACAAAAATCTTGGCTTAAAGTTATATGTGAAGTTGATGGTATATCATATTGATAAGGACATCATTTTTAGACAAAGTGCAAAGAAGTGGAATAATTAGGCTCATGTTTTACACTTGCTATATTAAAAAAGTAAACCCGAAGTAAAATAATCAATAAAGATCCAAAATTGATAGTTCATGTTTTAAGTTCATTTATATTCAGTGGGACTCATACTGGTAAAGAGTCAATTTAGAGTTGCACTAAAACGGAGTATGTTTTTTTCCACTTTGTCTTTGTGGAAAAGAATAGAAAATCAAGGACTTGCATCTACGGGAATTTGAATTCTAAAATGTACAGTAAAATATGAGCATACTGACAACCTTCTTTTCTTTTTGATATGTCTGGTACAGTTTATTAAAATAATACATTGTCATCTATGTTATTTAATCTTTGCTAAACATTCTTTAATGTTAATGCTTTTTGACCAGGTAGAATTGAATTCTACCAAATCCACAGGCTTTACTAATCAGTAACCATCTAAGCTTTTTTATTTTATTCTGTTTTCCTCTGGATCTCATTTTCACCCCCTACTCCTAGGCACCGTTCTATTAACCTGTTCCTTCATGGTTATCAGAAATATTGGATAGAATCAGAGGAATATTCCTTTGAGGAGAAACTAGTTCAGGATTTGGCTGTAAGTACAGATGTAACTGGGCTCAGTCCACAATGTCTTCATGCCAGAATTTATAAACACTGACACATGTACGATCTTGAGGGGCCCAACAATGTTTTATGCCATTATGTGAACAGTGTATCATACCTTAACTTTGTTATATATTTGGACTGAGAGTAATTCTGTAATGGATAAGACCAAATCCCTTGGTCTAATGTTTTTGAAAGTTTAATACAATGAATGCTTTTTTTGTCAGTTGGCATTTTGTTTATTGCATGACCCTTTGATTTATTTTAATATGCCAAGCTTTTTTAATACAAGCTAATGCTAGCTTTTCCTTGATATTATAATACAGTGGCATTCTAATGAATTATAAACAAGCATGGCAGTATTCAGCAGATTTGTCTTTTAGCCATTTTTTTTAATTGACAATGCATTTTTTAAATTCCAAACAATTTTAAGTATTTTCTTTTTAACTGATAGATTAAGCAATGATTTATGGAACTATTACTTTTTTTTTTTGCTGCATGTGAAATGATTAGTTCACCCTAGGTGCCAATTATAATGTTTTCCTTGCAGGAAGGCAACATCCAGCAGTGTAGAAGAGACTAATAGATTTATGAATTGATGTTTTTATATTCACTTAAAATGCATTTGCATAATTGATGCAGTATTTTAACTGTCCTGACATAGGCTAATTCCACTTTGGTATTAAATGTAGAATTACCATGTCTCTTTCAATTACATTTCACAGAAGGTGGTGGAGGTACATATAATGTCATCATCCATTCATACTTCTGCATTTCTGAATGTTCTCTCTGACTTTTTTTCCTGCAATTGAAAACTCACATTTTTAAGAAGACAATCTCTGCACAAGTAGCTGTCTTTGATAGTACTCTTTAATATTTTTAAAGGGTAAAGGCTTTTTTTTTTACTTAAATGTATTGAACAGATGGACAAATCATAGTCCAGTACACATTCACTTAAATGTAGCTATTACTTTTTTTATCAAATTGTGGAAATCTCTGTGAAAGACAAGGTAAGAATTTTCTAAACTGCTTCAGTGCTAGTCTATTGCAGCATAAAGGAACAGTGAATCATAGGGTAACTTAGCAACGAAAACATCTATTATGCCATCAACACAATAATCAGATTATTATTCTCATTCATCAGACAGCAACATTTAGTTGAGGATATTATTATAGGGAGTTGTATAACAGGTAAATAGCATATAGCTATAGGTAGCTCTCTTTAGAGAGATTTGCTTTGATATTGTTAATTTGTTGCAAAACATATTGAATTTCCTATGATGGAGATTATACAATTGTGTTCTGCTGTGATTAAACAGGTGTACACAAAACTATGATCCAGGGCATGCAGAAAAAGAAAGTGCACCTCCATTTCATTTATCTGATTCCGTAGCCATATGGTATGCTATGAGCATGGTCATTAAAACCGAAAGAACTCTCGTTCCCAGGATAAGGGAGAGAAGTGCCAATCACAGACGTGAATTGCTTCCTTCACTGCCGGTTCCAGATGATTCAATGGCGTTGATAGAGAAGTCTCAATCCTTGCTGCAGAGGCAGCCATGAAGATTCTAAAGTGCGGTGGGCATAGCGAATGGCCTTGAAGGACAGGAGAATGAGCTGCCACCAAGCAAGGATGAGACAAGCACAGCTCGAGCCCATTACAAGAAACTAATTTAAGGAAACACCTCAGACAAGCCCCTTCCTACTTCACACAAAGATAAAGTGAGGGAGCGGGGAAGCACATTCAGATGTGCAAGATTCTATTACTGCAGCTGTTACAATAAACGTAGCCCTGACCTATGAGGCATTGGTTTCTTAGTTTGATCTACCTTATGGGGCTGACATAAAGCCACAGAACAGACATGACATGCTGGCCTATAGCGGGCAGCTCTGGAGGAATGTAAATAACCCAGGCAAACCAAATCAGAGTGCAGGTAGTAAACTAGATCTGTTTCTGGAAAAAATAGTCTGACTTGTAATTAGAGTCAAGATTTGCCCATTACATGTTCTGATTATGCAATCCTATATATTTTTACTTAGAAGTAAACTTAATTGTGTCTGAAGGGAATTAGGTGTGTAAACATTTTACTATTAAAGACTGATTTTATATAAGAAAAGGCACTGTGTAATTGAATTTTCTAGTTAAAATATCAACATGAAAATATAAATATTAAAACTATGAAAATGAAAAACAGTGATTCCAGTTATTTTTTTCTTTGCTGTTTCAGCAAAGAAAATATTAAAATAAATATTAAATATTAAAATATTATATTAAATATATAAAATATTCCAATATGATTCTTGTATAGACTCCACCCAAACAAACTGAAGAGGAAGAAGAAGAGGCTGAAAAGCATCCAGATCCTTTACACCAGATTATTCTTCATTTCAGTCGGAGTGCTCTCACTGAAAGAAGGTAACTTCTTTCCTTCCTTCCTTCCTTTCTGCCTGCCTGCCTGCCACCCAACTCCATAAAGAACAACATAAAAACAACAAAATACAATAAATTTGACCAAACAAATCACAAAAAATAGCTAGAGAGTAATTGCAAGATGGCAATGCATACAATATATCAAAACTTAAGATATCACAAACGGGAGTTCCCCCTACCCTACCCCAAGATCTGGCAACATAGCCAAGTTTTTTTTAATATATATATATATTATTGGACATGACATGATGTTTTCAGAAGATTTTTTTAAGGCAAAGGTGATACTGTGCCATTTTAATGCAGCCTTAATCTTAAAATGAGTAAGAAGCAAAAAGAAAGATAATGTTAAAAGGTTAAAATATACATCTGTTTAGGATTGAGCTTACAAGTTTCCCAAAATCCTTTTAACACAACAGTAATAAAACATTTAGAATTAATGAAAGTTTTCTGTTATTGTAGAAACTGATTTTGTATTTGATATGATCAGAGATAATCATCAGCTGTATAGCAAAGCCATGACTGGAATCTTTGTAAGCATTTCCAAGGCATAATAGAAAAAAAAAATCCACATGTGAGGTAGATAGATATATTTTTCAGTTGTAAAAGCACTTGGTAAATACATGTTTTAATAAAGAATCTGACATGGAATCTACCCCATAAGCTTATAAGATGGTATTATGTATCATGGGCTTGTAAGACGATGAAAGTTTCTGTGCTTTAATAATCACTGGAACTTCAATTCAGTAACTTGTAGAGCTTCTTCAGAAATATATATATATATATATATATATATATATATATAAAAAGTTATTTCATACCTTTCTACAGCAAACTGGAAAATGATCCCTTGTACACTGCATATTCAGCAATGATGGCAAAGGTGAGTATCTGATTTAAATATCTACCTGAAAACAATTATATTTAGAATACTATCTCTTTATTTCAGGTATATCTGAAATCTGTTTTACAGTTCTGATAATTCAACTGCTTGATCTTAGAACTTTGCGAAGCTGAAACCCAGTATGGGATCTTGGATAGGCGGCTTCTAAGTGCTTACAGGACTAGTTCCTGCAGTTTTCTTGGCAACATTTTTAGAAATTTGCCACTGCTGCCTTCTTAGGGCTGAGAAAGAATGACTGGCCCAAAATCTCCCAGCTGGCTTAGCGCCTAAGGCAGGACTAGAACTTATGGTCTCCCAGTTTCTACTCTGCCACCTTGACCACTATACCAAACTGGCTCTCTTGTTGCATCATACAGGCTATCATTCACTGCAAAGCATTTGGATTTTCAGCAACAACACACCATCATCTACATACAAAAGTACATGGACATTCACATCTTCACCTAAGATACCTCTAAGATCACCACAATGATTGCTTATCTATTTATTCCTAAATAGATTAAACAATCAAAGGGACACCAAATATTCTTGTCTTATTCCCTGTTCAGTGATGAACCATTCTTATTACTCTTACCAATGCTTTACTTTGTTCATATACTACTCTTACCACATTTCACAACTAACCTTCTTATTTATGCAAAACATTCCATGATTCAAGGCTATTCTTTCTATCAGATGCTTTTTCTAAATTAATAAACTTTTCACCTACTTCTGAAAAATGTTTCATTTCTATCATGCTAATCAAAAAACTTTAGGTGTCTATGGTTGTACATTAATTTAGGAAATTCAAAATCCTTTATTTCTGTATAGAAAGTAAGCAACTATTATCATGGAGAACAAGCTTGAAAGAAAATAATCAAACTTGTGTCAAAGTAAAACTTAAAAAAGAGAGAATGTTCATAAAAGACTGCTTATTTTCTTAAAGGGAAGGTTTAGACCTAGACTGAGATCACTTATCCATTATATGTTTATTGACAACCTTATAGTGATATTACAATCAAATGAAGAACTACACAACAGAAATTTTGATCTTGGGCTTGAAATTAACCTTCTGTCCTAGAGGGTTTTTTAAAAAGTCTTTGGTTCAGAGAAAGCCTATTCAGAAGAAATTAGTTTGAAAACATCCCTGAGATCTACTTGCATTGTTGTATGAGAGACTGATGAATATGCCTGAATGGAATTAATTGTCCAAATGGTTATCGTCGCTGTAGTAATCAGAGAACACTGAAAGGAGAAGCTAATGGAGACAGGGACTTGTATTGTGATATGGTTGAAATTTGGCTTTTTAATCTGTCAAGACATTCACTTTGCTTAGGTGCGGCATCCCAAAATGGCACCAGCTTGCCTGCATCACCTTTTTGGGGGCCTACTTGGTTCACTCCTGGAGGTAGGGGGTGGGGGATTTGTTTTTATTTTAATTCTTAATAAAGTGCATTGAATGAGAACTAAGCATATTGCATTATGAAATACCAGCCTCTAGCATCTTGCAAGTCTCATTTTGTTGTACTTCCTTCTCCTTCTTATAGTTCAGTGAATTAGGAAGATGTCTGTCTGAGCTACTTTCAAATATTATCTGGACATTCTGGACTTAAAAAGGGTTTTAGCTCTTGGTGCCTTTGGCAATGAAATTTGCGTATCTCCATCAAGATCATTTTCCTTACTTTCTATAACCACTAGAAAGAAAGAGCAGAGATAGGCAGAAGAAAGGGTTGTCAGGATTTTCATGGGAAGCTGAAAGGACATGGTGGGGGGAGGATGGCGGGGAGGAGGATGGCGGGGAGCCACACCAGTTTCATTTCTAACAAAATGTTTTCCAACTGGCCAAAACTGTCACGACAGCCACTTTATAACAAAATAATTTTGTAGGTAAAAAAAAAATTAAATTAAAAACCATTTGATGAAATGATCAATTCTCTGCTTATAAACAGTGGTTTAAAATTTGACTTGCTTTCTGCTTATTCATTATCTGAGCCTGTTTCTTTCTAATGAGAAAAGAGCTGTCAGAGTGGACAAGATGGTGATGAACAGGAAGAGGAAGAAGAAAAGGAGAAGACATTTGAGGTTAGTGGTTTTATTTAAAATAAGATGTTTCATGATTTATATAGCTATTAGAAATGATGCAGTCATTTGAGATAAGTTACACATTTTATTCAAACTTTATCAGTTAACATAGTGATATACATAGTCATGATTACATTTTCAGTTATTGCCAATCATGCTTGCATTTCTTTCTACTTACATTTTTTTTCTTTCTTTCTTTCACATTAATTTGTCTCTGCCTTTTGTTCCATATAAAAAGAAAAGCTGCTTACTGTTCTTTTAAAATTTAAATTGTTCCCTTTGAAGCATTTATTCCATGCCTATTACTGTATCAATTGTGGGTGAAACTTTTTATACAAATCTGTTATGGAAATTATTTTAAAAATAAGTCCTTAACAAATGTTGCTGCATTAGAGTGATTATCATGGCTGATTTAGTCTTTTAAAATACGATTTAATAGATTTGTGATAGTTTCTGTTAAAAAGTTTATTGTTTTTAAAGGTCTTATGGTTTTTGATATGGATGGCAAGTACTACAATGCATTAACACGTATCTGTATTCTGACATTCAGGAAAAAGAAATGGAAAAGCAGAAAACCCTTTATCAGCAATCTCGACTCCATGAACGTGGAGCTGCTGAAATGGTATTACAGATGATCAGTGCCAGCAAAGGTAATACACTAAAAATGGACGAATTATTTGATATTTATTTATGTATTTCTTTGCATGTATATATTTCATTCTATCTTGACAGAAAAGAAAGTCAGTCATTAAACAGACTCTATCTCTGTCTGTCTGTCTGTCTGTCTGTCTGTCTGTCTGTCTATCTATCTATCTATCTATCTATCTATCTATCTATCTATCTATCTAAATGAAGCTCAGAAACATGTGTTTTGGTAGTTCCACATCTGGATTCTACTTCCATCTTCCAATTCTTTTAAGAAAACCTGTAATTCTTTCATTTTTATCTCCTCGGTCTACTTAATATTTTCATCCTTTGCAGTTTTTATTTGTTTTCTCCATTTCTTTTTAAATATTTAGTGGCTTTCCTTGAGCTGTTTTCATGAGGCTACAGTGAAGAAGGTAGATTTTTTTTCTAAAAAATGTCTGAAAACTAGTGACTCTATCATCTCATGGACTTCAGTAAACTCTGCTGCATTTTTATTCATTAGGTATGAAGTAGAATGAAACATCAGTGAGTTATTCATTGGGAGAAAGTACTAGAAGCATCCACTTCAGAGAACCTTATTGTGCTTAAACCTTTACATCTGTGCTTTGTCCTAACTCTGTCAATCACCTTGTTATGGTCATATGGTCCTCTGGTGCTGACATAAGACTGCCTTTAGGGAGACTTGGTTCTCTTACTGATGGCTTCCACCATATCAGAATGATTCACTTTTGTATCTCTCTTAGTACTGTTTATCCTTAACTAACTTACTTCCACCAAGCATTCAAAATTGCCCTTGTGTTCAGCTTCAGTTTTGCCATACCTATCAAAAAAAAACCCAAAACAAAGTGAAAGAAAAGAAAAAGATTCAATATTTATTTCCTGGTATCCCTTCTCTTGTAACAGCCCACCCAGCACCCCCCATCAGACCTTCCTGGTTTCCCTGCCCAACACAGTCCCTTTATAAATGTCAAGGGTTCCTACAAAATGCATAGCACAAAGTGCGTTTGTGATTACAATCCTATCCATTAGATATTTAACACATGAAACTGCTTTTGATCTTTCTCTCTTTATGTTATATTGTACCAGTCAGAAATGTAAACTGAGAAAACGGGAACCATATCCCTTGAAGTTATGCACAGAGGGTAGAGAGACAGCACTCCCTTCAACCTAGCCTAGCTTTAGAATATTCTAAAAGACTCTGCACATATGTAAAAACCCCTAAGTATGATTTCACAGCTGACTTCCCGAAGAACCACAGTTACAGGAAAGAATCTGTCTATGTCTTGACCATTAATAAAAAATATAAAATGTACTTTATTTTCAGAAATCATTCTGACATTGGTTTTAGCTTTAGTTTTACTTTTCCCTGAGGCCAAATTAAGCTATAAATATTTATAAATATATAGTCTAAAAGATGCTGTTAGGATAGCTTTTTAACAGTTTTGTTAAACAGTAGCTTCAATAGAAGAGAATATATGTAGCTCAGGGTTGAACTTGGTGCTTTTTAAACAGGCAGCAAACCCACATTCAGTAGCACTGATGATGTTACCTAGTTGGGTAATGAAACGTCTGCAAGCAAAGAACCAAGCACAGAGAGCACCAAGGACTCTACAGTAGCTTCATACACAGTATTGATTTTGAACCTGGAGAAATACTTAGAACTTTTTAAAAACATTGATTTTTGACTACAGTTTAATTACTGTATTCTTGATTGACAGGTGAAATGGGACCCATGGTAGTTGAAACCTTGAAACTTGGCATTGCTGTTCTAAATGGAGGTAACTCCGTTGTTCAACAGGTAACCATATTCATAGTTATGCAATCGTTTCTTTGGGCACATATGCTTTTAAGAATGTTAAGTGTGAAAGTACCAGTTTGTATGCAACTTTACATAATATACCTTTATTTATTTGTACATGCATATGTTTTGCATGCAAAACTTCTGATCAAATAATGGCTGTCTCAAACTATTATTACCCTCTGTATTGCACCTGAGCCCACTGAGTAATGTCCTTCACCTTCAGATAACATTGCAACCCCAAGATAAAACCTAGATTTAATCTGCGATCTCCAGCATGATTGGACCTTCAATAATTTGGAGGCCATCTCCTGAACATCCCCAGACTCAGTACTACTGGGAGGCAGGTTAAAATCCTCAAGAACCCATTAATCTTGGAATTCAACTTCTAATGCATCAGTGTAATCCAGCAGCTCAGGCAGGGATAATGCTGCACAGCAGGGAAGATGATGCAGCAGCAACAAACTCAGCTATTCCTTGATGCCCAACTTCACGCATAAGGTCTCACTACTAGTTATTAAGGACTCTCAGATGACAACTGCCACCCCACACACCTCCCTATTCTGGGCTCAGAGCTGGTGCAAACTCAAAACCTGGGTGGGCACATTTCCAAGATGGGGACTCCTACTCTGGGCCCAGACAGGTCTTGGCTATGCAAGCCAAGTTGGCTGACCCTGCATGATCAAATCATGGATGAGGATGGATTTATTGTACTCCAACCTGGCATTTAATAGCAGTCAGAGACACAGCCATCAAGGACCTGATCACTTATCCTACTTTTATTAAAGACTGAAAACCTGTTGTGGACTTTTTGCTGAAAGTGGGAAAAAATGAATTGGTGATTTATGGATTTGCTGATCAAAAAGGGTTGAATATGGAAAGAAGGGAATTATGATGTAATTTTAATGAAGGAGGAGAAATAATAAGTTTGTAACTGCTGTAAAGAAGATTGGAAGTCATTTCTTTGTATATCTTTTGTTTCCTATTTGTATTTCTTTTCAAACTTTTTCTTATCTTTTTTCTTCCTCTTTTTTCTAATCTTACTCTATATTATTTCATGTTTGTCTTTTAATTCTGTGAAAATCCTTAATAAAAATTATATACTTAAAAAAAAAATCTGATCACCTATCCTCAGGGGTGAACACTGAGGGCTGGCAGGTGGACTTTATCACAACTATCCAAGCCATCAGCCTGTAAGTTGCCTGCCCACAGGCATATCCCCATATCCCCTTTGCCTGTCATAATATTGATAGCCCTTACCTCACTATCTCAGCTTCCCACCCCACCCCCTCTTTTATCCCAGACCATAGGACCCATCTACCCCAATTCCATGCCCATTTCCACATGCCCCCTCTTAGCACTCAGCAGTGAGAGGTCCAGCCAAGAAGATCCTCAAACATGCAACATCTAAGTTTACATTATGCCAGTTCTGAAGCCAAGTCCAGAGGTGCCAATAATATGTTAAGATAATAGCTTATTATTGGCATCTTAGAAAAATATGTTCTTGTCAATTTTATCATTAAAAAACCCTCATGCTATTTTTAATACAACTTTTATTTTTCCATCTCTGTTTCAGAAAATGTTGGATTATTTGAAAGAGAAAAAGGATGCTGGTTTTTTTCAGTCTATCTCTGGCTTAATGCAATCTTGCAGGTAAAGACTTTCTGTGCTCAGTTGCATGTGTGAATGGGATATATTGATTAATTATGTACCATCAAGTCTAACATCACATAGATAGATTTTCTCCATGAAGATCTATCCCTAACC
Source organism: Liasis olivaceus (assembly GCA_030867105.1). Taxonomy (NCBI): domain Eukaryota; kingdom Metazoa; phylum Chordata; class Lepidosauria; order Squamata; family Pythonidae; genus Liasis; species Liasis olivaceus. Next base: position 59,302,219 of record CM061349.1, read on the forward strand.
TGGTCTTTCACATCTTCAGTGGGATATATACTTCATGTTTTTCCAAACTCTGGGGAAATGTGGCAATGTGAACTGAGATGCAATGGACGGATTTGGCACTGGGACATGCATTATTTTCCCCTCTAAGAACCTTTATAACGTTTTCATGCCAAAATTCCAGACAGGTGGTTGCTGTTGTTGTTAATAATAACAACCACTACATTTAAGGAATAAGTCAGTTATTGCTGCCCTTATCATTGATAAATAAGGAGAAAACATTTGATGGATTCATTTTCATTAGATTAGGATTGGATTAATTTTCATCCCAATTGATATTCTGCAGTTATATCAACAGAAGGAATATTGAAAAACTGGTTTGGGTTTAGGAGGGAATATTGACAGAGAGACAGTTAATACTGATTTCAATGAAACTAATTTTTCATCTTTCAAATGTACCATTTTTAAACCTTTGTAATTCACTTTCTACTGTTTGAATGATTTATTACATCTGTATGCGATCAGTTTGGGGTCTTACTATTGGATTCAGAATTCTTTTCTCCATTGTCTTTTTTATATATATATATATAAAAGTGTTCTTGATTTGAATGCCTTCGAGAGACAAAATAAAGCAGAAGGCCTTGGAATGGTTACTGAAGAAGGAACACGTATGTACAATTAATGAAATAGTATCATTCAGATAGATTTATATTTTTTTTCTTTTTCAGCCCAAATACAGTGGTACCTTGAGTTACGAACTTAATCCGTTCCGTGACTCTGATCGCAACTCGAGTTGGTCGCAACTCGAGGTAAATTTTCCCATAAGGTTCAATGTAAATATGGTTAATCCGTTCCGCCCTCTGAATTTGGTCACACCACGAGGCAAATTTCCCCATAAGGTTCAATGTAAATACGGCTAATCCGCCCTCCGAATTTGGTCACACCACGAGGCAAATTTCCCCATAAGGTTCAATGTAAATACAGCTAATCTGCCCTCTGAATTTTGTCGCACCGCGAGGCAAATTTCCCCATAAGGTTCAATGTAAATACATACGTACAAGCCTGCTCTGCATTTTCTTTGGAGCCATGCTGACAAGCACACCAAAAACCTTCCAAACGCCACAAAACACACCACAAGCCTCACCGAACGTCTCCTTGCTATCGCGATCTCGCCTATAGGAAGCCGCGACCACGTGGCAGCAGGGCAAATGGCCGCGGATCTGGTTCGTAGCTCGAGGCGGAGTTTGCATGTCGAGGTAAATTTTTGGGGCCGGAGCTGGTCGTATCTCGAAAAATTCGTAAGGAGGGGCGTTCGTAACCCGAGGTACCACTGTATTCAGCTTATTTAAGGTCTCTTTATTTAACCTCCTTAAAATGATGTGCTATTAAACTATTCTGTTTCATTTAGTTTCCAAGAAAACATTTAATAAAAGATATAATGTAATTATAACTTGCTTATTTTGTATTCTTACTATTTTTCTTTGATCCACAGTCATCATACGTGAGCGTGGTACGTTTGGGTTTACAGCTTTTGATGCTATTGTGTGTGGCAAATACAGAAAGAAATCTTCTTTAATTGCATCTTTATAGATATCTTTTAGGTTAACTTTCATGGTCTGCAGATGATTGCGTATTGGGCTTGAAGAAACAATTTGATGCTTAATTAAAGAAGCGTCTTTCATATCTAAGGCATGGTTTGATGACTAACCATTTCCTATTAGATTTTTTAGTCCTGTAGTTTTGATCATGAATGCTTTGGAGTGCTAAATATTTTAGCTTTGCTTTTTCTGTTTTATAGTTTGCTTTTATCATTTTTCCAATGTACTTTTTTTTAAGAACAAACTACTGTAAATTAGCTTACAGTATTTGCTTTTTATTAGAATCACTTAGTTCGAAGGATGCTGTTGAAAGACTATTTGTTCTGCATGTTTAAAAACAACTGATCATTGCATAATTCATTGTATTGTACTGTATATTTTCAAGGTGAGAAAGTACTACAGAATGATGAGTTTACTAAAGATCTATTTAGATTTTTACAACTGCTGTGTGAAGGTCATAACAATGGTAAGTGATGTACAATACATTTTCAGCAAATTAGTGTTTGATTTAAATCTTTGGGGGAATAAGTCATTTCAATATATTTCATACTCAAATTGATTTTCAATTCTTCAACAGTTAATCAGTTTCTCAGATGAGATGGACTCAGTTCTCAGAAATAATTTTTCACAAATATGAGTTCTTTCAAGATACAAATCAAATTGCCATTTTATTAAATTCAAATCTAGTAAGGGAGAAGTTTTGCTATGTAATATGATATGCAATTACTATTTCATATCTCTGTTGCTTTAAAAAGATTACAATTTTTTCATATTATTAGACACAACTGCTGTAGTATCCATCAGAGGTAATTATGAAAGAAATGTTCCTTTCAAAATAATGCACAATTTTTTTCATTTTCTACATGACCAAAAAAAAAAAAAAGTGAAAATAAGTAAGACTATATTAAATTTTCATTTATACAGCACACATTATTTTATCTTTCAGATTTTCAAAATTACCTGCGCACTCAAATGGGCAATACTACAACAGTGAATATTATTATTAGCACAGTAGATTATCTTTTGCGACTTCAGGTAAACAAAGAAAATACTCTATATTATATTATATCACCCTATTTTGAAAAATCCTTCTGCCATTACAGGTTTGGCTTTCATCACACTTGGAGTTTCTATTCTTCTTTCTTCTTACAGGCTCCATGATAATTGTGTCCTCTTTTTCAATTGTATTGTATTAATTGAAAGAGAAGCTCCTTGGCAACCAATTTGAATAGAAACTGTAAAGTCTAATCTTGCAAGAAACCCACAACTATATTGATGTTTCTTCTTAACCTTAAATCTTGGCAAAACCTATCAGGATTTAAATGTTTGATCAATAACCTGAATCACACTCAGGTTTTTCTTTTCCTAATTGTACCTATGAAGCTGGATTATTTGAATCTCATTGAGTTTTCCATCTCGAGGCTGAGGAAATACTGGTTTAAAAAATATTGCTTTTCTTTTATGCTTGCAGAGGCTGTGAGGGAATAAAAACAAGTGCTGTTTTCCTGAGAAAACACATAGGCTGCTGCCTGATTCACTAAACTTCCCCTGGTTTTATACACACTGATGTGTAGTCTTCTAGGCCAGCTTCATAGAGGCACTTGCAGACCAACCCAAAGAAGCTTGCAAAACTAAAAAGAAGGGATTTATTGGGACAAGTTGATTGGGACTGTTAAGGAACTTGTCAGCTGATTCCATTCAATTATCAGGAATGTGAAAATAAAACTATCCAGGAGTGTCAGATATAAGATAGTGACTCAAGAGACAGGATATTTAAGTAAGGCAGCCTTTTCTGATCCAGGCTCACAAAGACTTGAACTTCAGAATTTCCCAGCCAGCTTTGCCACTGCTACGAATTCTGGGAATTAAAGTCAGTTTATCTAGTGCACCCAGGCCGGGGAAAGTTGAAGCAGGGATTTAAGTAAGTTTCACACAGTCATACGTGAACCATTATTGTTGTAGGTTTTTCATACAACAATCACAGTATAAAGTTTACAACTTCTAAATAAATTTAGAAAGATAGTTTGTGGGTTAGTAGTTCTTCTAATTAGATGATAGGGTTATCCTTCAGAAATTAAGCCCTTTTTAGGTTGGTATGCTGATTTTGGAGCTTCCTTTCCAGCTGGTTTTGCTTGATGCTGACCTCATTATCTTTTCAGTGCCAGATGAAAATGGTTCTGTTCTACCAAGAATTTGTAACAAACAATATGGATCTGTTCATTATGTCTTACTGTTTGTAGTGGGGTTTATATATTTTGGGTTAGGAGTGTTTTGTTCCAAACTGTTTTCAATGCGTATTGTGGTGTAACACAAGTTGTTATGCTGTTTAACATCAATGAAAGCTAATCTTAATAGAAAGGCAGGATAGGAGGTGTTTTAAGGTAGTGTAAGATGAATGAAAGAATAATATATTGTACTTCATGCTTTTTTGGAGTCTTTTTAAAAGTGAGTAGTTATCTTTTGGCTAATGTTTGGATTCAGAATTTATTTAAATAGATTTTTTTAGTTTTAATATGATAAATGTTTTAATATGATAAATCATAAAATGGTAAATAGTTTTATCATAATAAATAGAAAAAAAATATATAAAAATACTGCCTACTCTCTACAATTTCCTTATGGGATACTGTTTGATTAGTACTTCATTAACATATAAAAGAAAAATATATTATTTATTCTTAGGAATCAATCAGTGACTTTTATTGGTACTACTCTGGAAAAGATATAATTGATGAATCTGGACAACATAACTTCTCTAAGGCTTTGGCTGTGACCAAACAGATTTTTAACTCACTAACTGAATATATACAAGTAGGTAACATTTTTCTCCTTGTTATATAATTTGTGAACATAAATATACATATGTGAGAGATGAATGGGTAGTAAAGGTAATAGACCCAGATTACTTCAGTGGCATTTCATGATTACCTCAGTGGAATTTCATGATTACCGCCATTTGTAAAACCATTTTTAAAAAATAAGGAATGAGGAGAATATCTGAAGAGTCTGTAATTCTTACATATGTTTTTATACAGTTGCTAGGAGAAAAAGGAGAAAAGAAAAGCGAGTTTTTGTATCTCTTGAACAATATATTTCCTTCTAACCTAAGGTATTGGTCAGAGATATAAAAGGAATTAATTCTTTGGTTCAGTTTTAATGAAAATTTCAGTTCAAGCAAATCCTTATTCATAGTATTTCACCTGTGGAAAGTTATCTCAGAATGCCTTCTCACCTTCTAATGCTTGTATCCAATTTCATTTTGTTCTATGTTCTGTTTTTCCATTTATCTTTGTTGTGTGTCTTTGCTCATGGCTTTTCTGCTATGGTCTAGTTTTATGAAACAGCATTCCTGAGAAACTAGCTTTGACCTGTCAATAGCAGATTTCCAAAAGCTCTTTCAGAATAGTTTTGATGGTTAATAAATAGATGCTCTCAAATTATTTTTTTTATTTTTTGATGGTTTTGTTACAGTTATCATTTATTATTACTATAACTCATGTTTTAGATTATACTGTATTATCATTACTGTGTGTGTCTTACGCTTTATATTCCTCATTGTTGCTAAATTCTCAAAGCCCTTGTGTAGATTTGCTGGTATACAATCAATCAATAATTAAATAATAGAGAATTGAATAGTATTTCCTTTTTATTTATAATAATGGACCTATATAAACTTCATCTCTTCTGACTGTACATGCACTTAATGTTTAGCACATTACTTATTGGGATAGATGCTTAAAAAGAGGGCTTAAAGCATTATTCCTAAATTTTAGGGACCTTGCATTGGAAACCAGCAGAGTTTGGCTCATAGTAGACTCTGGGATGCAGTTGTTGGCTTTCTGCACGTTTTTGCTAACATGCAAATGAAACTTTCGCAGGTAAATTTTATTCAACATCCTTGCTGAAAATGTAAATTGGTTGATCAAGTATAGACATTCATTTCATATTTCATAAAATGAGGTTTGTGAAGCTGAAAATAACCATCACAGCCCTAAGCCCACTTATTTTTCCCACTACTCTCAACCACCACCACCACACACACATACTGTATTTAGTGCTGCAATCCTGATTTGAATTAAACCAGAAATGCTGGTGGCATCTGAAATGGGGAAGCTCAAGCTTGATCTCAGTTAATTAGTCAGATTTCTGATTTAAGTGGACACAGGATTGAAGCACAACAAAAAGCACTTTAAAAACTTAAGAACATAAGAATCCTGCTAGATCAGATCAAAGGCTCTTCTAATCCAGCACTGTGTGTCACAAGCTGGCCAGCTAGATGCAACGAGAAAGCTCAGAAGTGTGGATAGAAGGCAAATCACTATCACAGTTGCTCCCTAACAACTGGTATTTAAGGTAAGCTGCCTGTGATTCAAGAGATGATATATAGTTAACAAGATGAGCAGCCATTGATAACCTGATTCTTCATCTATATCCATTTTTTAAAAACACTGATGGTAGTGAATCCCATAGCTTAACTGTACTTTGTGTATAAGAAGCAAAAACAAAAACTTCTGACAGAAGATAGCAGAGTTCTTTACAATATGTGTAATAGAAATTACCTGCCAGTGTCCATCACATTACTCTATGTATTTATTTGAACATCAAGAACATTTTCTATTTGTCTTACGGAATGCCCCTTTGATGTTTCTTGAGAAGTCATAAGGTTTAAAAAATGGTATGGATCCATTTCCTTCTGGAGATTCGCAGCAGAATTTCCTCTTACTAAAAGGCAGATTTTCCTATTCCTATTTCTCTTTCCACCCTTCAGTAACATATCCTATACTGTTCTGGGGGATTGCCTAATTCTCTGGGGAAGATTTCATGGACACGCAGACATTATGAGAAAGAACAAACCAGCAAAGATTATCTTCCCATATGCCTTGATCTTGGGAGTGGAATCTTGTTCATAACTCAGTCACTGTAATCTTTCTCTGTTATTGTCTAGTGTTATTCCAGATATCCATTTAGCTGGCATAATAGTTCAGTGATCTAATGTATTTATTTATAAAATTTCTACCTTCTGTTTTGGTTCCAAAGTGCCTTCTTTGCAGATTCAGCCCCTAGGTTCTTTAGTTAAAAGGCAAAGTTGCTATGAAAGACTGCTGCTTGACACTCTGAAGAGTTGGTAGATTACCATTTATCCTCAATGGAATAGATAAGGTAGCTTTCAATATTCTATGCCTTACCTTGAATAGCATCTTAAACTTATTTTCTGTATTTAAGCATTCTGCCAGACATATATAGCCCATTGCTTCCAATAATCTAAAACGTAATGACGGTGGATTGAGATTATGTTTAAATATTTTAAAAATAAATGTTGACTCCATTTGTATCCTAGGATTCCAGCCAAATTGAATTGCTAAAGGAATTACTGGATCTTCTAAAGGATATGGTGGTGATGCTGTTGTCACTACTTGAAGGTGGAATCTTTTTTAAAGCATTATTCCTTCCATTGCTAACAATAAAATTTATTTGAAAAAAATTCTCCTTAACTTAAGTTGTGTTATAGCTACCATAGTAATTCTGCTTTGTAATTTCAAAAAGAAATTGGAATAAATTTAAACACATAAAGTTGAACAATGGTTGCATAAAAGCTTATTTAAAGCAACATTATAAGACTGAAAACAATTATAATCATTTCTAAAGATGGTTACAGAATAAACTTTATATATGCATTCTAATTAAATAATGCTTACATTTATGATTTAGGTAACATTGTAAATGGCACAATTGGAAAACAGATGGTGGATACGCTTGTTGAATCATCTAGCAATGTAGAAATGATTTTGAAGTTCTTTGACATGTTTCTCAAGCTGAAAGATTTAACAAGCTCAGAAGCCTTCAAAGAGTATGATTCTGAAGGAAAAGGTATAATCTCAAAGAAGGAGTTTCAAAAAGCCATGGAAGGTCAGAAGCAATATACACAATCAGAAATTGACTTCCTGCTATCCTGTGCAGAAACTGATGAAAATGATATGTTTAACTATGTTGATTTTGTTGAAAGATTTCATGAACCAGCCAAAGATATTGGGTTTAATGTGGCAGTGCTCTTAACAAATCTCTCAGAACACATGCCAAATGATTCACGCCTTCAAACTTTATTACATCCAGCAGAAAGTGTCCTTAATTATTTTGAACCCTATCTGGGACGCATTGAGATAATGGGTAGTGCAAAGAAGATAGAACGAGTTTATTTTGAGATCAGTGAATCCAGTAGGACACAGTGGGAAAAGCCCCAAGTGAAAGAATCAAAAAGGCAATTTATTTTTGATGTTGTAAATGAAGGTGGAGAGCAAGAGAAAATGGAGCTTTTTGTAAATTTCTGTGAGGACACCATTTTTGAAATGCAGTTGGCATCCCAGATCTCTGAAACTGATACAATTGAGAGAATTGAGGAGGAGGAAGAGAGCGAGGCTTGCTACCTGAGAGAGGTTGGAGATGATGAGAAAGAAGAGCAATCCTTTGAATCAGCTTCAGCATTTGCTATGGCATGTGATGCAGTGAAGAAAAATGCTGCCGCAATTCTCAAGATAATTAGACTGAAAAATTTAAGGAAACAATACAGAAAAGTGAGAAAAATGACTTTTAAAGAACTGGTGAAAGTGTCCTTTTCTTTTCTTTGGATGCTATTTATAGGATTCTTCCACATGTTTCTTGCTATAGTATGGAGTATTTTTCAGATTCTTTGGAGTACTGTGTTTGGCGGCGGTCTAGTTGAAGGGGCCAAAAATATAAGAGTAACAAAAATTCTAGGAGATATGCCTGATCCAACACAGTTTGGAATTCATGATGATGTGCTCGAAGCAGAAAAAGTGGAAATTTTGGAACATGGCATTACGGCTGAAATTGTACAACTTGTAAAAAAAGAAAAAGGAGAAAGTGACATCTTATCAGATATTTTTGACATTTATACAAAGAAAGAAAGTGGATCAAAACATGGTCATGATGTTGGCCTTGGGGATATTGCTGATATTATTGGATCAGAAACACCTCCTTCTTTGGAAAGTGCAGTTCGTAAGAAGAAGAAATTTCAGGTAGGTAATACAATGCACGTGCTATGTAAGATTTATATACATTTATTTTTTAATCTAATTGATGGATTAAAAATGAGAATTCTAGGAACTTTATTAAAGTATTTGTCACATAACTGTTTTGATACATTATGATGCTTTAAAAGACCATAAAAGGTTGAGCTAAGCTGAGATGTATTTTAAAGACTTTTAAAATCCATTCAGTAAAATTTGTGTTTCTATATGATAATACAAATAATGGTGCTATTTTCCCACCTTGGATAGCTCCTTGGTGTATTACTATCATTGAACATTTCCCGCAATTTGCCACTCCAATTTGCCAAAATGTTCAATCCCTTCTCCATGGTGTTGCCATTACTGCTGCTTCCATATTCTACTCCTCTGGAAAGATGGGTTTATCTGATAATGTTGTAGTCACCTGATGGCTTCTGTTTTATGCACCTCTTGGTGGTGCATAAAACAGAACCCCGTACAGCACCCCAGGATTACATCACCTACATTCAGAAGCCAAATGGGCACCTTTTCAGCAGTACAATATTTTTGCTTAAGGGTGGGATTGAGAGCAGGATACCACTGATTCTCACACTGATGAGAAGACTAGTAGTTATTTCCAAAACAATCTACAGGTACAGATGAACCTGCCTTCAAAAAGAGACAAGTGTCCTCCACTGTACATCAGAAAAAGCTCAAGAAAACAAACCAGAATCTTACTGCTTTAATTTATCTGTATATAGTTTTCTTATCTGAACTTAAAGTACTCACTGGAAATCTTGTGTTGGAATTTTCAACTTATTTCTAATAAGCCTTAGTAATCAGAGCTCCAAGGCACATGCTCTTCAGATCAATCATTTCTGGTCCTGGGTGCTACAAAAGAAGCCAGAGAAGGAACCAAATTGCTCCCATTCCTGGTTCAGCATGCCCAAAGCTTGATATTGTCATTTGTGGCCATTGAGACAGGGCATTGGCAGGATCTCCTGTCTGACTTGGGGAGGCAATGTACAATTGAGAATAATCAGCCTTCGGATGATACTGCACCCCAGACTGACAGATGACCTCACCCTGTGGCTTCTTTTTGTTGTTGTTCAGTCGTTAAGTCATGTCCAACTCTTTGTGACCCCATGAACCATATCGCGCCAGGCCTTCCTGTCCTTCACTGCCTCCCTGAGTTTGCTTTATTAAATGTTAAAAAATAATGGGAGAATACCAAAGCCTACTGCATGCCACAAAGGAGTGATTACCTGGCTGACCTCTTCTCCCCCAGCCAAGTGCCTGGAACCACCCACTAAGAAAGCGGTGGAAAATTACACAATATTGTAAAAAAACAGGGGTTAGGGCATGACAGTGAAGGGGAATATATATCAATCAGACAGAGGTAAATCTATCAGCTAAAGCTGTAGGAAGTCCTTTCCCAATTTACTTTTTACTCACAAACATTTTCAGTCCAACATTCATCAATATGATGTTGATAGATTCTCTGTTAATGTAGCCTCATATTTTACACACTTTTAATTAATTGAAATATTCATAATCAGTTGGTAATTTTGAAATGAAATTTCATAAAGTTAAAATTTTATATATTTTCAAAAATTTTCAGATACCTGAAGTTGCAAGGGATGATGAATCAGAAACAAGAACAGAATCTGAGAAGGCTGAGTAAGCTATATTTAGTTTAATACTGTTGATGTGGTGCTTTTGATGTCAGAGTATGGGCTGAAAAAACTTTGAACATACTTTACAGACATTTTGAATGTGTGTATCTAACAACCTTAGAATAGTACAGCCTTCTTATTCCTCATGTTTTAAGTTCAGGAATGATAGTTAATAGTTAATTCTAATGCACTTGTGTCACGGGGCAGTGTCAGATTTCATAATATTTAATATTCCTATATTTCCCCTCCAAAACAGCTGTGGGGAGAGCATTAAATCGAGCTAAGGATAAAGCTTTCCTGAATTTGGGAACTGTGATCTGATATAAATATGAAGCTAGTATAGGAGCTAAAATTTGGTTATTTACAAATATGTTGTGAGAGAATTTGTAAATTTCTGTTTGGCCTTCTGTGTCTAAGATCCTTTGCCTTAATATTGATCTAACTTGGTCTGGCCCTAAAGTTAAGATGGCATCGCTGGAAAAGCCACAGGGGCTCAGTTACTTTCGGACAGCTGTTTCCCAAGAAGTTTTGAAGTTGTCTGCCAATATTAGATGGGTCAGGCCACCAGGAATGTTGTGTGGTTTTAGCCAGTAAGTAAAGGTATTTATCCAGAGATTGGATTCAAGTTTACTGACTCATGCTTCCTGTTGAAGTACTGTGTTTGGGATGCAGCAGGTAACCTGAAAGATGCTTTTCAAAAATTTTGTTTGAATTCTTTCTAAGGTAATCATGCTGTTAGATTAGCTCCATATAGCAGTTGTACTTGGGCTTTAGCTGCAAACAACTTAACTGAAGCAGGGATAAACTGTGCTCCTCTGGCAAAATAATAAGTTTGAATAGCTGAAGCAGATTATGAGATACATAATCCAGGTGAGCATTTCTGCTTCCTGAAGCTTGAAAAACTATCCCTAAACATTTAAAATCTTAACCTGCTCAATGGATTGCCCACCTAAGTTACAGCTTCTCTGTTTTAGGCATTTGGAGAAAGTGAGATCTTGGTCTTGGAATAATTTATTATTAATTCCTCCTCAATACAATGCGTAAGTGATCTCAAGGCTCTTTTAAGGCCAGTGGAAGTCAATGACAGAATTACTGCCTCATCGGCATACAGTAGTAAATTGATATGTTTGTGGGGTAATTTGGGAGGATGAAAAGTAGAGTTACTTAAGTGAAGAACCAATGAGTTTATGTAATAATTAAATAAAACTGGAGCCAATACACATCCGTGTCTAACTCCCCTCCTTACTGGTATTTCCTTAGTGACATGTCCTTGGTTACTGCACCTGACCTTCAATCTTGTGTTCTCATGAATTTTAATGAGCAGCAGACACAGACGTTTGTCTAATATGGTGTATTTAAATATATGCCACAGTTTAGATCTAGATACTGTGTCTAAAGCTGACCTAAGGTCAATAAATGCTGTATAAGGTTTGTGGGTATATTTTTCTACTAGGTGTTGCAGCACCACAGCATGGTCTAATGTTGACTGGCCTGCCCTAAACCCAGCCTGTTCATCCATCAGAATGTCTGCAGATTCAAGCCAGTCAATTAATTTATCCTGTAGATGTTTAGCATACATTTTGCTGATTTGACTTAACAAACAAATTGGGTGGAAGTTAGCTGGATCATCTCTTTTGCCCCTCTTACATATTGGTATTATAATAGCCAAGCCCCAGTCCTTTGGTATCATGGCCAAGTGATCTATTGCTGTGAAAAATGAAGCTAACACTGGGGTCCACCATTCCAAAGTATTTTTTATTATTTCATATGTAATAAGATCTGAGCCAGGGTCTTTCCCTAGTTTGAACTGTTTAATTATATTTCTGATTTCTGAACATGTGACTGGGGGAAGAGAGGTCACATCCAGCTCCAAATCTGCCAGGGATTCTCTGCTTGAGCATATAGGTAGCAAAATGGACTTCCCAAATACTGGCTGGTATATGCAATGAAAGGCTATAAATATTATTTTAGAAAGATGGGGCTACCAACCTCCAGAAGATGGCAGGGTTTTTCACACTGGCAGCTGCTATCAAACATTGCCAGGATACCCAGATAACATTCCTCCTTTTTTGACAGATCAACTGTTTACACTGTTTGTTTTTTTCAATTTCACTAACTCAGGGATTGATCAAAGACCAGGATTCTTTTTGGATTGTTTAAAATAGTGGAGCTGTATTATCCATATTTCCTGGGCCATATAAATGATCAAACACACAAAACATACAAAATAAATTTGTTTTCTAGCAAAATACTTGAAAACCAAAGTAAATCTTTTGATTAATAGTAGGGGACGTAAAGAGTATTGGCTGAAAATTTAACCCAATGGCAAAGAATCTTAAAGAATCATTTAATTATTGTTTTGTTCACATTTAGTCTCCTCTTTTAATTATATCGACACAACCATTTATCTTTTTGAATAGAAAAATGGACTATGTCTATTTAAAATTATTCCTCTCTCCTTAGATTACAAATATATTTATACTTATTCTCAAACTATATAATTTTTAAACTGTTATGTAATTACTATTTCTTCATGTCTATGTGTATACAATTCCCTTGAATGTCATTGGCAGGATTACAAGTATTAAGAGGCAAAATTTCAGAAGCAAGGAAATAATAAAATATGATCAGTTTCTATTTTAGTGTGAGAAGTGATTATACATTTGTTCATTACTGTTGCATATTTCAATGCTATCATCTGTTAAGCTATTGTTTATGAAGCATTAGCCCAGAGAAATTCACATGCCTTGCAATCTTTGCAACGGCAACATGTAGACCATGGGAACTTATTAGAAGGCACCTTCATGCACAACAAACATCTGATTGGAAATTTTAATGGGATAAGTGTCCTAATACAGAGAAAATTGGCAATTAAAAACTGATATTGGCCAATCTTATCCTACTAATTTGTATTTCCCACATAATATGCACTCAAAATGTAATTATTCTCCAGTTTTTGTAGTTCTCTAAATTTTGTTTGCCTTGCCAATTGAAAGGATTAAACAAAGAAAATGTTAAATACATGCATTCATTACCATTTGTATATAAAATGCATGCTTTGGGATTACAGAAATGCATGTATTTATATTGAAAGATGCACATCTTCAAATTCATGTCTTTAATGTTTACCTTTTAATTAACTCTGTGTAATGTCTGAATTCCCACGGTTTACATCTGGGCAATGTAAAAATCTAATTTATAACATGTCATTTCCTATAGTATGGAGGATGGTGAAAAGCATGATAAAATAAAGGATGATGTATATTCTGAATATTTTGATGTTGAAGAACCTAGGAAAAGAAAACGACATGGACAGAAGTTAGAGAAACCAGATGCAGTTATGGCTAACTTTTTTAAAGTATTGGAGATCTATCAGACAAAGGTCTTGGTATGTTGAATCTCTTTTATATAATAGCATTTTAAACTTAAAATAACAACTGGACACTCTATGTGGCCTTTTGTAATAGAGATTGAAAATGGAAAGCAAAATTTGATATGAAACATAATTTATGTTAATATCATTGGTTTAATTTAAGCAGTATAGTAATTATAGCAAATAAACAAAGTTATTATTTGCAGTTTGAAGGATTATATAGATTTCCTTATCATAACATTTTTGTTCTGATCCTTGCTTTACGAACTAATTACGTTCTTTTCTTTTTTTTCCCTCCAGCACTATTTGGCTAGAAATTTTTACAATTTAAGATTCCTCGCACTTTTTGTTGCCTTTGCTATCAATTTTATTCTACTCTTTTACAAGGTAATGTAAATATATCCATTCTATGCATAATATCTTAACTTTCAGAGTGATGTTTACAATATTAAAAATCTTAGATAAGTATTAGCATGACTAAATTAGCTAATGAAAATAAGCACTAGCATAATACACTGAATAGTGTTATATTTGAAACACATCCGTCCATAAATAGTTCCTTCTGCCTGCAATTTGGCTTCAGGAGAAGCTGAAGAGCAATTGTTAATATTTTTCTCAATTTCTCTCTTCTATCCAACACCAATTTATAAGCTGTTCTGAAGTGTCCTTCAAAAAGCATGGAAAGTAGAGTCTACTCCAACCAAATAAGTTACTAATTCAATTAAATCTCCAAAGGGTGAAAAATCTTGGTTACATATTGATTTCTCAGTTACTATTGTTTTCCATTCTGGTACTTTATGCTTCAATAACGACGTTTTGCAATTTAGAGTATTCAAAATGCTTCATACATACTATTTTTGTTACAGTACTTACAGTGTGGTAAAACAGGACAATTCCATTGTCACCTTGTTGTTTTCCTTAAGATAGTAGTAATATTTTAAATTTTCACCCACCAATCAATACAACAATATAGTATGTTTGCAATAAGAAGACTCATACTAAGCCAGTTGAACTGCTATCACCCTAATCTACTCATTTTAGATTCTCCCACATCTAATACCTCAGTTGTATCATATTTTTTGATCTAGCTAGGCTAAATCAATATAGTTTATGCAATGGCTTCTTTGTACATATCTGAATAATTTATGCTGTATTTAAAGCAGTACCTTACATATTTTGATGGCTCTGAGAAGCATTATGTAGGAGTTTGCTATTTTATATCTATAAGAAGTATGTGTGTATGTGTGTTGACATGAATAACAGGTGACAGAAGAACCATTTGAAGAAATGGAAGAAGACTCTGATCTATGGCAATCTTTAGATGAAGATGAGGATGAAGAAGGAATAGTATTCTTTGTCTTACAAGAGAGCACAGGCTATATGGCACCAACACTCAGGGCGCTAGCTGTTATTCATACTATCATTTCTTTCCTCTGTGTAATTGGATACTATTGTTTAAAGGTTAGTCATTTCCTTTATCTTTATTTAGCCAATAATACAAGTCACTTTCTAGTCATATTATTATTATATAAAGACACACTCCTCACTTCATATAGTGTCATTTGGATACTATTTATTGATGGGTCGGACAGTACTAGAAAGTTTGGCATAACTATGTTTCCTAGCCTTCCAGATAGTTGCAGGAGGCCATATGCTGATGTGGTACAATGAGAAGGGCTGATTTTTTTTATTTTTATTTTTTTGCTAAACCTTTTCTTTTCGGAACTGTGAGAATAAGAATGGGAATGGAAAACTTCTGAGAGGCAAACTTCTCCCATCCCATCCTTAAAAGCATCCCAGAGACCCCAAATTCAGAAGCTATGAAGTGAGATCCAGGATTGAAGAACAATGAGGATCAGAAAGAAAATTAGGGGACAGGACCAGAGATCAAATCAGCAAAATCACAAATGCAAGATATATTGAAGCGTAGGTAGATTCTGCTACTTAAATAATGGTGGCATATGGGACAGTCATGGGCAACAGCTGAAACTTCGGTAGCAAGAACTAAGTTCAAACAGCTATCAGGACCCAAACATACATTAAAAGATAGGATTGGAAAACAAACCAGGAGTCAAGACAAGGAACAGTGCCAGTCAAATTAAACTTAAGTTATACCCTGTTACTAAAGCAAGAGTCATCTGGAAAAGCAAGTTCTTTATATTTCTTCCTGCCCAGGTACAGCTAATACTTAAAAAAAAAAAAAAAGTATACTGAAGAAGAGAGATTGAAGAGAATGTGCAAATTGCTAAACAAAGCACTAATTTATCATACAAGCAACTTTGTATGATAATTTATCATACAAGAAACTTAATGCTTTGCTTGGAGAGAAAAATGCCAAATGAACATGTAGAAAGGGCAGTAGGGCATGAGATCAGATAACTAACGTAAGAAGGATAATGGAGAGAACAAGAGATGTATCAGAATAGTGAAAGTGATAAACTCTCCCTGGTAATATACAGCTATTTATTTATTATATTGATTTATTCCTGGACAAAATCTATGTGGTCACTAAGAGTTGACACCAGCTTGATGACACATAATCAATCAATACTGATTTATATAGCCAGTCATCTCACGAGTGGCAGCTCTGGGCAATGAACAAAAGAACAAAAGAAAACATCAAAAAATTACAAAATAATACAACATAATGGGATCTGAAGACAATCTAACCAAATCAATATAACAACAGTAATAATAATGATAATTATAATTATAATATCACATTGACAGGCTATGACAATGTGAACATTGAGAAAGATTGAGAGAAAAAAGAGGCCCTTAAACTGTGGATTTGGAGATGGTTACTAAAAGTACCATGGACTGCAAATAGCACTGATAAATCTAAAGGCTGGAGCAAATAAAAATGGATTGCTTCCTTTATTAGCAAACAAAAACTCATATATCTGAGTATGTGATTCAAACGAATGATGTATTTCTAAAAAGACTGTGCTTGGGAAGTGAAAGTAAACAAAGACAATAGAAGAGGTGGATGGATGGGACCAAGTAAATTACTGGAATGTTCTTAGAAGAGCTGCAGAGTTCTGAGAACAATGACAAGCATTTCTTTATATAATCAGAAGGCAGAGGCCTGACTTGATGACATCTTATTAACATACATAGATCTTTATATGTGTAGATTCCAGTTCACAAGACTCTATAGCACTGGAAAAAAGCATGCAAGTCTCAACTCACATTTCATCTTTTATATACCTTATGTACTTTTATTTAATTATACATTTTATGCTAAATAAAAGGTCCTTCTGCTGTTGTTTTATTATGTTACAAACAGGATTAGATCCAAATATACTCATTATAAATTTAAGGCCTATTAATGAATAGATACATTTCACTAATCCTGGATCCAATTCGATCTCCAAATCAAATAGCATATCATACTTATATAATATTGATTATCAGATGGTTCTATATATGGTCAGTTATAATTGTAACCCTGCTTTGTGAATAAATTATCCTATTTGTTATCCATTAACCTATAATACTCACTTTATCCATAATGTTTTTAAAATCAGGTTATTTTAAGTGAATCTCAGTAATTCTGTAAAAGTTCAGAGTTATCTCCAAGACATTTTAAAATATTTGCCTTCATTTCAAGAATTTAGAACATTAAAATACTTCAAAATATCTTTCCCAAAAGGTTCCCCTGGTTGTATTCAAACGTGAAAAAGACATTGCTAGGAAGCTAGAATTTGATGGTCTATACATCACTGAACAACCATCTGAAGATGATATTAAAGGACAGTGGGATCGTTTAGTCATAAACACGCCGTAAGTGACACATTGCATACTGAAGAATTCCAATAGGATTTAACTAAGGCTTGCTTTGACAGTGTACCCAAAGTAAAATTATGATATTTTATATATGATATGGTACAAATTACAATTGTTGTTTATATAGCCACTGGCCATCTTTCTATATATTTTGTATAAGCAAAATTTTTGTGTAGCAACATGGGGTGTGCCAAGTTGCTTGACAGAATTCTGCTTCCCAGAGAGCACAGGATACCACTTGTCTGATATATTACAAGATAACTTTATATGCTCATTAGATGCAACAGTGATATCTCTTCTATATTGTGTTTTGGTAGTAATTGTTATTATTGTTATCCATAATTGTCAGTCAGGAAGCAAGAATGTGAAATACATGCTTTTATTTTTGTCCACCTGGAAAATATGATGCTCCTCACTTGGCTGGCTGACTAGAGAAGGAACCCAGAGTCACTAGGATGAGATGGAGAAGCCAGGGAAATGTTCGTGAGATTCCAATCCAAACTCTTCTTAAGCAGGCAGCTCACCCCACTCTTTGTGAGGGCTGGGTCTGGCAAGATCTGAAGCAAACAGCTGAGACCACACTGGTCTGTTAGTTACAATGCATAGATGGAGGCCTGCCTCCTGCCCCAAAGTGTAAAATGGAAAGCCCTATTTATAATAGAAGCAAGATTCAATTCTTCTTCCTTTTTCTCCTGCCTGCATGGCTCAAGGGGCTGGGCCATTTTATACTTGAGCATTGCTGGATTTCTTTTTAATGGCCTCTTTAGTTCTTTAGTTTTTCTTTAGTTCAGACAGTTGTATCCTTTAATTGCTGCCTCCGAGCTTCTAGCATTTTCAGAGAGAAGTCTGACACTCTTCTTGGTTTTGTAGAGCTTTTTAAGAGATGAGTAGGAGTTTCTTGGTCTAATTTTCATTTAACTATTTGTTGTATATTGAATAGTAAAGCCTGTTGTATATTATTTATAGCTTATGAAGGAATGCAAACTTGACCTTGGGAATTAGGCTAGATTAGTATTTCTCCTCCAAGTTTAGAGAAGTCTCAGAGAAGATCCAACCTCAGGAGCTGTTACATACATTGCTCCCAGGTTCGGCTTATGGTCACTCACTCACACACTCACAGCCTGTTGAGGCACGCGGATATTGTCAGCCACCCTTGCTTTCTACCTGGGTTTTCCAGATAGGTGCAGCTAGAGCAGACAAGAGACACAACCCTGGTCAACAACCAGGAAATAATTAGGGATACACACAAATCACTTCCAACTGAACTCTGTGGCACAAGAGGTTCTTTGTAATACATGGAGACCCAGTGAATTTAAAGTAACAGCAAAGCATTACTGGTTGCAAGATACATTTGCTCTTTCTCACACACTCATGCGCTCATCCACACTTACCCACGTCCTTCCCAACTAGGCTGCCAGGCACTAGCTAGAGGGAGGGAAGCCGCCAAGTCTGGATCCAAAGATGACTCAGAAGACTCAGATGACTCAGAGTGCGTGGGCTTTGGGACCCCTTTTATCCCCAGAAGTCCTTGCTCTGTTTATTTACAAGTTGATGGGATTGGGGTGAGGGTTTCCATGTGCTCAGGCCCAACTTCTTTTGTCTGGTTCAGGTCCTTTGTTTCCTTAACGACTTGCTTCCTTCTTATCTACCTCCCTGAAGGGATCTCATAGACAAGTTTCCTGGCTTTTGTCCTCTCTGTTTACCTGCCTGCTTCATCTTTAGGATATGGCAGCTTCAGCCTAGTCTCACAGAGCCCCTGTTACAAAAGTTTGCAAGCATAAGAAAATAGAATTAGCATTACTAGTCAGCAGTCCTTTGTTTTCATCTCTTTTTCTGCTGCTTCCTTAATTGCGGATGAATTTCACTACTCCTATAAACAGTGCTGGAAGCAGCATTTGCCATTCACACAGTCACATACTGTATATTTATCTTAAATTTTAGGATCATTTAATATTTTCTTAGCATTGTGTTTTAGGAAAATCTTATTCAGAATGAAATGTAAACAAATAGTGGTTTATACTATATGCAGTCTTCACTGCAAAAACACCTTTTCTCTGTATGAACACAAACTTGTGAATGAAATTAAATTTCAATGAATGCAATGAAAGTAATATGTCAAAGGATTAAATATTATGTTTGAGACAAAAAGTACTCAATTTTTTATCAATGACTGTAGATATTACTAAATAAATATTTTACTTTTAATACTAAAAATGCTTATCATCTATAAGGATAATTTTTTAAAAATAAAGCCAGTATCACTGTCTCGATAAAAGTTGATGAATAATGAGAAAACCACTGAAGAAAAAAAAAAAAATCTAAATTTAATGTGAAATTAAATTTCTTCAGAGACAAAAAAAACATATACAATCAAGTATCAATTTAAAGAAAAACTATTTTTGGCCATATATACTTTTATAAACTAGCATCTACTTCTTTGGATACATTGAGAATTATTTTGAGAGAGAGAGAGAGAGAGAGAGGAAGTATTTGTGGCCACAGAGAGGGGAAATGGTAAAAAGAAATAGAGGAAATAGAGGAGGCACAGAAAGTAAATTGTTCCTATGATGCCATCATTCTCTTGGGCTTTTTTGCCCTGTCTGATACACTATGAAGGAAACTTTACTCTAAAAGTTTGGGTGAACATAATATCTACATAATATAAACTAAAATAATAAAACATCAAGGCAAATAAAGCACTTTTGGTGAGGGTTGGGTTATTGTTTTTTTTGTGGTTTTGTGTGTGTGTGTGAGGGGGGGTATATTTTGTTTGGTCTAATTGAATGTGAATACTTATTTTGTGTCTATACAGATCTTTTCCTAATAATTATTGGGACAAGTTTGTAAAACGAAAGGTAGGTTTCTTAAATATCTTTTAAGATATTTTTTTTCCAAAATAGAAATATTAAATAAAATATAGTAACCCATGTTTGTCTATGTGAAAATAATAAGCATAGATTGGATTAGTCCAAATTATTAAAAGATGTTACTGCAGAGCATAAGGAACATACAGTATAAGCTCAAAAGACTAGAAGACTTTCTCTGCATACTCCTCTCAAAGGTGATTTGTTTATAGGTAGGACTGTGTAAATGATGCTATGTTTGGTGCTCTCGCTGGGGAGAAGTTTTACCCACTTTCAGTCTTGTTTGCTTCAAAAGTATTTCAAAAAGAAGAGTTAACATTTCTTTAAGGTTACTGTCTGGCAAGAGGAACACCAACATCTCAGCATTGTCCTTGCAGCTGATAGCAGCAGCAACAATAACAATAATAATAATAATAATTGTTGATAAGAAAGACAAAAAAGTCTGGATAGTGGACACTGCAATACATGGAGACAGCAGAATAGAAGAGAAAGAACTGGAGAAAATCACAAAATAAAAGTAGAATGACTGTGGCAAAAGAAAGCAAAGATAGTACCAATAGTAATAGGCACTTTGGATGCAATCCCAAAACATCTGGAGCACCACTTGAAGACCATCGGCATTGACAAAATCATGACCAGTCAATTGCAAAAGGCAGCTTTACTTGGAACAGCTTATATCCTGCAATAGTGCCTTTAACCACATCAAACAACAACATCTGCCTATCCCAGGTCCTTGGGAAGGATTCAATAGGTGGATAAAAATGCCAAATCCACTCTAAACATCTGGCTGACTGTGCGACCAACCATAACAATTTATTAAATGTATATGCCGCTTTAAATGTAAAGACTCCCAGTGACTTTAAATTGTTTACAATTGTTAATAATATTTAAGAGCAGAAAAGAAAAGAAAAGAAAAGAAAATACAAAAGAGACAAAAACAGCACAAGACAAAAGAACAGTGATGGTAAAGAAAACAAACCTGGGGGGGAACAAAAGGAAGAAAGGGGCATTAGTCATCCTTGCCAAAGGCCTGAGAGAAGAGTCAGCTCTTTAAGGCTCTTCGAAATACCAGTAAGGTGGGAGCCGTTTCAATTTGGGGGGAACCTCATTCCAGAGGGCAGTTGCTACTACAGAGAAGGGCCACTTCCGGGGTCCAGATAGGTGGCATTGTTTAATCAATGGAACCCGGAGTGCACCACCCCTGCCAGATCGAATCAGCCAGGCAGATACTATGGGAGGCAGGCGGTCCCTCAAGTAACCAGGCCCTACACCATGCAGCAGGACTAGAAATTTGTCTTAGGATGCCAGTGCCCTACCTAGTATAGTGGGTGTTGTGGAGCACAGAAGAGTCATGAAATTGCTTCTGGAGACCAGGATTGGCAATAGGAAGTTCCTCCTTTGTTCTCTTTTTCAAACTGGATCTGGATTTCTTCTCAGCCCTCAGCAACAGATGGTCCCCCCACAAAAAGTTTATCAATTGAATGAAACATGGAATAACCAATAAACCATAAATGGAATTAATTAGTTCAGGAGAGATACATAATCTGCTTTCAGATCATGTTTTTTATGCTTCCTCATATCTTAAATGTTTCCACTCCTTTGTGTGAGGGAGCTATCATTGTTGTAGGAGTATAAACTTTTTAATGCAATGGTTTTTAAAAACTCAATGAGAACTGGTTGAATTAAAACAGATGATATTTCGTATTTTTTTCTTGAAGGTA
Organism: Liasis olivaceus; assembly: GCA_030867105.1. NCBI lineage: Eukaryota > Metazoa > Chordata > Lepidosauria > Squamata > Pythonidae > Liasis > Liasis olivaceus. The sequence goes on from CM061349.1 coordinate 59,324,220, forward strand.
ATCAACAAATATGGTGATTTATATGGAGCAGAGCGTATTGCAGAACTCTTAGGTCTGGACAAAAGTGCTCTGGATTTTAGTCCGGTGGAACATACTGAACCAGATGAAGCATCTTTTGTTTCATGGTATTGTTTACCTTTAAACTGAAATTTAATAAAACAATAGAACTAATAGAGAACTTTGATATGCATAGTTGTGCATGGACTGTCCTGTGATGGAAATCTGAAACTGAAGTCTTAGCAACCCAATCCTATATGTATATGTGTTTGTACATAATAAGAATGGTCCAGACAGTCTTGTGCTGACATAACAATTTATGTTTTCTTGTTGAGTTGATGTCAACACAAGATCTTGGCATCCTAATAAGAACAGAGTATAAACAGCAATACTGTTATGGCCATTATAGCTTTGTAGTTCATTAGATCTTTGGACTAAAGTATCTATTTTTAATATGGTCTGTTTTGAGGGAATGTTTTAACAATATGCTTTTATGGATTTCATAAATTGCTATGAGACCACTGTTGGCAATCTACAAATATAATTAATCAATCAATTAATTCCTTATCCCACCAGCAAATATGCTTAACTTTAATTATTAAAAGAAAATCTGCTAGATAATTGTGCATCTTTGTTTTGAGTTTATAGTGTAACACAATAAGTGATAATCGGTTATTCTTTCCTGTAGAGAAAGCACAGGTTGCCCAATATAGCTTAAACATTTTGCCTATGGATTGTCACTTGTAGCATATCACTATATATAATGACCAATTACCCCTATCCAATTCCTTTTAACCAAAGTTACCCTGAGAAAGATTAGGGAGATAGAGTCTAGATGGGAGTATAATATTACTGGAATGCAGAGAGCTGGCCTGATTCACTGCAACATTATTACAAAATCATCGTATGTGAACGGGAACACAGATGTTTTCTCCTTATATAAACACTGGAGCTAAGTACTTATACTTAACATTTATATTATTGTAAGTAAGTTAGAGAGATCAATCATCTTAGATAATAGCATATAACCGGCAAATAAGATACCTGATTTCTTCTTTCAGCTTCATTACTTTGACATATAGCATCAGTTTGGAGGAGGCATAAGGGAACACACCATTAGGCACAAATTGGACTGCAGGCAAAGTGCTTCTCCTCAGGGTTCCTGTCAAGCCCTCTTTCAGGAAAACACATGCCATTTCTCCTCCTCCTCAGTTTTCCATTTCCCAACATTCCATAAGCATCCGTCACAATCAGACTTCATTGGCTTGTTCTGGAAATTTCCCTTCTGAGGTTCTTTATTGAGGAATGGCTATATTCCTGCAAATTCTGATGATTCCCTTAAGTCTGCTGATACTTTCCTATTATACTGAATGACGTTTCCTTGACTACATAAAAGGCCACAACTTGGAGAATTGAAATTTCTCTTAGTATATATGTTACATTATTCAAATATATCATTAACATTCATCTAAATGTCATTTTCATTGCTGAAATATTTACTATGTCTGTTTCTTCAAAACATACCCAGTATACTGCCACAAAATTCTGAAATATTTCAGTGGATGCACTATCAAGAATGCCTAACAAAAGGAAGAAAGCTTGTACTATAATTAGGGAATGAATAAAGATCTTGATTAATTTCAAATTATTTTGTATATTACTAGGTTAAGTTCTATCGATGCAAAATATCAAATCTGGAAGCTTGGTGTTGTTTTCACTGATAATGTAAGTTAACAGTACTTTCATTTTTAAAAAAATCTTTTGCTTCATTATTCTCAAAGGAAACAAGCCTTGTACTCATGCATTCTCTCTTACAATATGCACAACTTTAATATGAACTTAAGCCTACAAGCATAAATACCCAAATGAAAGTGGTCATCCTTACAGATTCTATGCAATTCTTTTTTGAACAACTGTTTTAAAATGGATAATGGGAAAATGAGAGGGAAGTAAAGAAAATGCTTGAAATCAATTAGTAAGAGAAGAAGTGAAATTAAACCATTAATGTAATATCATTTAAGGAAATGTTTTTTGAGAAGAGGGGAGGAGCACTATTTTCAGTATGGTAGAAAGGTCAGAAGTAAAAGGTAGGATGATAGTGTGTTACTACTACTCATAATACTATTTGAACAATAGTCAGTCATAAATAATCTAAGACAAGTAAGTTATTGATTCATTACAATAGCCAACCTATTACAGCTTTGCAAAATTGTTTAATATTTTGTATGTGTTAAATTGATTGCGTTTCTTATTCTGTGATATTATGTAATGGTTTAGCTAAGAAATACTTCTGCATAATTGTTTTCTTTATGATGTGATATGTTTTCTTGCCTGTGACATCTTGTAGTCTTAATAAGCAGCCTTGTAAACTTTTTAAACAATTCAGCCAATCTTTTCATCAAGAATGCCAATTATATGTATTTTCACATTCTTATTTCCCTTTACCCTGATGTATAGATAAAGGCTGCAAAAACAAAATACATGAGTGGTGAAGAAATATGACAAGGATGTAGGCCAGTGTTTCTTAACCTTGGCAACTTTAAGAAGGGTGGACTCCAACTCCCTGAATTCCCCAGACAGCGGTTGAAATCCACCCATCTTAAAGTTGTCAAGATTGAGAAACACTGATATAGGTAGAGGGCATGTCCACAAGCAGCAAGACTCCTTCACATCTGGAAAGGCTTTTTGACTTATTGCTAGACCCTGTCATGAGAAAAAGGACTAGTTCATGTTTAGATTTCTATTTACACAAAGTACTTTATACCTATTAGCATATCTTAAGAAGAGTGTAATGCACAGTTGTCTCTTGCACAATAGTATTGTGTCTTCGGTTAGCTGTTTATGTAACAGTTGCAAAAACATACCTTGGTATTAATCTAATCTAGAAGGATTCAATTTTTTGGTCATTGAGGTTTTAGCCCCTTTGTAGGCATTTTAATATTGTAGCACAAAAGTATTTTGTAAATGAAATGTAATAATAAGAAAGAGTAATACGATGAGAAAAGTAGTAATGGCTCTCTGACCTTTAATGTTTTCTTTAGTCTTTCTTGTACTTAGCTTGGTATACAACCATGTCTATTCTTGGCCACTACAACAACTTCTTCTTTGCTGCTCATTTGCTCGATATAGCTATGGGTTTTAAGACTTTACGTACCATTCTGTCGTCTGTAACTCACAATGGCAAACAGGTTAGTTAATTGATAATATAATACATGTGTTATTTTGCTACTATAAGTAAAATTGAAATATCATTTAATTAGCTGTGAATTAAGACCAAATTTGTTAAAGTGTGATGAAAAATTGTAATGCTATAATTTAAAAGTACATAATGATCAAATGAGTGAGGATTATGAACAAATCACCAGCCACTTATGATTCTAGGTCCCCAGATTATATCATTTAAAAAAGCAAATGGGGAGAATCCAAATTCTGAATTGTACTTTCTTTTTTAATGGATTATAAAAAGATAGCATGCCAGAGAACATTTTGAAGATTAGCCTATTTATGCTGTGTTTCACTGTGCAGAATGTTACTTTTGCACAAAGAAACATTCAGACATTAGCAGTTTAAAGTAATAGTAACAGGTTTTTCGTAAAGCTTCATGTGCTATGTATCTTAACGCATTGTTTCTTTCATTAAATGAATAACATTGGTAACAACACACAAATACATATTATATATAAATATAAAACACACACAAATACATATTATATATAAATATAAAACACACACAAATCATGATTACATAATTAGCTGAATTAAGTTTTCTTAATTAAGTAATAGTAATAAGTTTTTCGTAAAGCTTCATGTGCTATGTATCTTAACGCATTGTTTCTTTCATTAAATGAATAACATTGGTAACAACACACAAATACATATTATATATAAATATAAAACAACACACAAATACATATTATATATAAATATAAAACACACACAAATCATGATTACATAATTAGCTGAATTAAGTTTTCTCTGCATTATATAAGACCTATTTTCAAAATTTCACATTTATATCGTTTAGAAATATCTGTATTGTTATTTGTCCAAAAGATATGTTTTCAGAGTTCCCTTCTAGATGAAGATTCATGTTCAATCAGAGCTTGCTAAAATCAACACAGAGCAGATGTAATCCATATATGATATAAAATGTATATCTATAAATCCCAGCCCGGCCTGCCTATTGTAAAAACTTTCTTAGCTAGACAATGATGATTATAGAAATATATCTCAACTGTATATTTTGGTACAAAACTTCTGAATGTTTGAAATTATTGCTCTATCACAGATCAGTCACCAGTCTGCCTGTCTAAAATTTTTAATTTGTGATTCATTTCAAAAATAATTTCCACAACTGAAACAGCATATTTTTTCTTTCTAGGTTATTTAGAAATCTTTTTATTCTCACTTCTACTCTTTTTGTTGCTTCAATCATGTTTCTGTGATTTTTATTAAAAAAGGAAATTTTCTTATCAAATAAAATGTGGTTTCACACATTGTATTTATAATTATTTAACCCAGCAATCATAATTTGCTAAGGAATGGTATTTTTCTCTCTCCTTGAAGGAGTGGGATATTATTAATTTTATATACTTTTCCTCCCTTCCCTTCCATATCCTTTGTCAAAGCAGCAGCATTTAAATCTATTCCTAGTGCAATTTATTAGCTCTCAGTAGTTTTTAAGCCACTAAAATAATCAGCTGATTGGTATGTGATCAACCAAATTTTGATTGTAGCAACTCTAGAGAGCCAGAAAAGGCCTCCATCTTTCATTTCTTTGTACCTTGACTAGGACTTGGATGTCCCAAGTTTGAGTGTGCTCATTTCTTCTTTTTTCCCAGTGGGCAGTTAGCAAAACGAAAACATGCAAGACATTTCCAGACTGTTTTTAAAGATCAGTTTCAGAAAGGTAAAAGCTTGAAGTTACTGCATTAAAAGGTTCAGGCAGGATAAAAAGGCAAAGAAGGCACAAGGCAGTAAGGGTAGCACAACACCATCAGGAAAAAGTGGACTTCATTGGAAAATAACCTACTATACAATGTGTGGACTATCCTTTTCTTTAATTATTGTATTCAATTCTCATTCCTTTAAAAAAAAAACCTGTATTAGTGGGTGTTCTTATTTTGCACTGTATTTTATTTTGTATTTTATTGTACCTGCCCCCCCCCCAAGTCCTAGTGTACTGTCTCATTGTAGGGGGGGGGGTGTTCCTGGGAGGGATGAGTAAACAACATTGGGAGTATATGCCAAGAGTACATACTCCCAGCAGGGTCACCCAAGGCATCTATGTTGGGCAGCAGTGATGTAGGAAGATGCTGGAGGTAGATGATTATTTTAATGACAATGGCAAAGGCATCAATTCATACTGCATGGGAGAAGGTAATGGTAAACCACTCCTGTATTTTTACCAAGGAAACCACATGGATAGAAAATACAAAATGATTGACAATATAGTGCCAGATGATGGGCCTCTCAAGTCGGATGATACTCAACATTCTACTGAGGAAGAACAGAGGATCTTTCAGAGATATCCAAAATACCTTAGAAGATATTCCTTGCTTACAAGAATCTCCAGTACTAGAAGATGAAGTTTGATCAGCACTCCAGTCAATACTAAGTTGGAAAGCTACAGGAACTGATGGAATACTCACTGAAATATGGCAAGCAACAGAAGAAAAATCAGTCAGGGTTCTAACCAAGCTATGCCAGCAAATCTGGAGAATGATACAGTGACCAACTGAATGGAAGAGGTCAATCTACATTCCAGTACCAAAAAAAGGAGATTTAACAGTGTGCAAACTATTGTACAATATCCTTAATTTCACATGCTAGCAAAATAATGCTTAGGATCAACCAACTAGATTAGAGCCCTACATGGAAAAAGAGATGCCAAATGTTCAAGCTGGCTTCAGAAAAGGCCAAGGAACACATTATTGCCGATACATGCTGGATAATTGAAAAAGCCAACAAATACCAAAAAGAAGTCAGTATCTGCTTCATGATTATAGAAAAGCCAGTTGAGGTGATTTGCACCAATCACCTCAGCTGTGGAAAGTGCTCAGAAAAATGGGAATCCCAGAATATCTCATTGTTTTCATGAGAAATTTATATACAGGTCAGGAAGCCACAGTTTAGACAGAACATGGTGAAACAGACTGGCTCTAGGCTGGCAAAGGAGTATGACAAGGCTGCATACTCTCCTCTTATTTATTCAACCTATATGCATAATATATATTAAGGGAAACTGGATTGGAAGAAGATCAGCGTGGTTTTAAAATTGGAGGAAGAAACTTCAATAACCTATGCTATGCTAATGACATAGCTAAAAATGGAAAGGATCTGCAAGCCCTAGTACTAAAAATCAAAGAGCACAGTGAAAAAAATGGGACTAAAATTAAATATAAAGAAGACCAAACTAAAGACAACAGGTAGAACAACCAGCCTTAGAATTGATAATGAAGATATCAAACTGGTGGATGGCTTCTGCCTTTTGGGATCAACCATTAACAGTAAAGTAAAAAGCAGTCAAGAAATACGCCACAGACTAGCACTCAGTAGAGCAGCCATGAAGGCCTTGGAAAAGATATTCAAATGCTGTGATGTGTCTATACCTACAAAAATCAGAATTGTGCAAAGCCATGGTATCCCCTGTGACACTGTATGGAAGCAAAACCTGGACTTTAAAGAAGCAAGATAGGAAGAGTATTGATGCTTTTGAATGTTGGTGTTGGAGAAGACTCCTGAGAATATTGTGGGCATCCAAGAAAACAAACTGATCAATCATTGAACAAATCAACCCAGAATTCTCACTCAAGGCACAAATGACCAGGCTCAAATGATCATACTTGAGATACATTATGTGAAGGCTCAACTCTCTAATGCTGAGAAAGGTAGAAGGAAAGAGAAGAAGAGGATGACCAGCAGCAAGGTGGATGGACTCAGTTACAGAAACAATGAGTGCACCGTTGGGTGACATGAAAGAACAGGTTAGGGTTAGATTCTCTTAGAGAAAATCTATCTATGTGGTCGTTAGAAGTCGAAAACAATTTGATGGCACATAATCAATCAATCAGTTGTACCTGGGCACTGTCCCTATAAGGTATTTTAACCTGCTGGTCTTTGGCTGTAATAAAGCATACCTATCTAATAGACTTGAAAACTGTATTTAAGATCTCTACCAAACAAGATTTGGTGTCTTCTTAAGGCAAATGCAACTTGAAAGGGTGATCCGGTGAGATGACTCCCAAAATTTGAATATAAATACAATTCATACCAAAGGAAAGAAGCAATAAAAAGGGAAATGAGTTGACAGTGAGTTTAAAAGAGCCATACCTGTTCAGATGGTATCTACTATCTCCCACTAAGCTAAGAAGATGTGAGGCAGATTTTTCAAAGAGGCATGGAGTAGTAGGGATAAGGAATATATATTCTTCTGACATCTGCTTGGTAATTAAGTCTGCTAAGCCTGATCCTCCAGGAAAGATTTACAAGAGCCTTGAAAATCATTTGTTAATTACCAAGAAGGTAGCATAGTTATCATGACAAAAGTCTTGATAACTAACCTTATCCTACTTTGTTGATAACTTGTTTAGTATATTGTGGGAATACTGTAGGTATAATGTGTCTTGATTTCAGCAAACCATTTGAAAAAGCACTTTATGACATTCTGATTAGCAAGATAGTTTTGTGCAGGCTGCATGGCATGACAATTAAGTGGGTAAATAGCTGGCTTGAAACTCATACTGAAAGTTCATCAGACTAATGCTCATTGGCCCAGAGCAAGTTTTGAGCGGAGGCTCTGGCAAACCACTTCCGAAAAACAATTGCCTTGAAAACTGCAAGGATTCGTCCAGGCAGTCACTGCAGGGTCAGTAATGACTGAGCGCAGACAAAAAAAAAATTATAAGATTCAGTTCTGGATCTTCAACATTTTAATGACTTGGATGGAATCATTTGAGTAAACAGGAAGAGCTGTTAACTCTGAGGAGTTCACAAGCAGGAAGAGAGAAGAGTGAACAAAGAAGCAGTGTCTCTGAAGGATTATGTGCTGAGCTGTGGGGGCTGAAAAGATCATGTCTTGAAGAACTGCTGATGGCCAGGAGTGTGTCCTGAGAGTTAATTGTGAGTGATTGGTTGACTAGTTCCTTCTGAATGTAATGTAAGGCCGCCTAGTTCCAGGAAGCAAGCCTCTGAGTAAGCCGATGTGGAAAGGTAATAAGTATTTGCCCTGGGAGTTAAACAGTTATACCATAGAAGATAGAAATAAATTTGAAAACATTCTGGATTGGCTGGAGAAATGCTCTGCAAGTAATAGATTGAAATTTAACAGAGATAACTGAAATACTTCACTTAGGAAGCAAAAATTAAATCATGGGTTACCTAACTTGGTAGAAGTATTTTCAAAGAAGATCTTGGAATAGTAGTTGATTGCGGACTGAATATGACAGCAGTGTGATGCTGCTGCAAAAAAGGCAAGTGCAGATTATAATTGAATGTTAGGAAAAAGAAAACCCTTCTAAACAAAAAAAGCAGTTTGACAGTGGAACTACATACCAAAGTGGGCATCTCTTCCCTGGACATGTTCAGTGGGGCCATTTGCTTGGGTTGATTTAATTTTAATTTCTGCACTAAGCAAAGGATTGGACTCCATGGTCTAAATAGCCCGTTTCAACTCTATGATTTTAGGAGGCAGAGAGAAAGTTGAATAAATCTGAGAGGGACAGAAAATTGGTGCAACAGTTGAAAGGATTGAAAATAGAAATGAAATTTAATAGAGATATATTAAAGTTACAGATCAAATCAAATTCCCTAGTATAGAATGAGGGACATCTGTCTTAACGATAGCATTTATTCTAAGTTCATTAACACATACACACACACACACACACCCGTTAAGTATTGTGCCCATAAAGGAAGATTCAGAGAAACTGGAACAGGGCAACAAGGATGATCAGGGATGTATATATTATGGAGAGAAGCTGAAAGAATTAGGAATGTTTGAGCTTCAGAAGAGAATACCTATTGTGCAGAAGATGGAACTAATAACTGTAAGTTACAGGAAGATAGGTTCAGATTGAAATAATTACCCAGAAAGATGACAGGCTCTCCTTTACTGTATGTGTTCAGACATCTGCTGGGGATGCTTTAATTTGGATTCTTGCACAGAGCAAGGAGTTGGATTGAATTGCCTAAATTGCCCCCTCCAATTCTATCATTCTGTATTAGAAAGAGGAGACAGCACCACCAAGATGCTTCCATTTGGCAGCTCTGGTTAAAAGTGCAGCAGTGCTAGGATCCTTTAATGAAACTACCGCATCATTCAATTTTGTTGTTTAAAAAGGCAAAGCCTGGAAATTAGAATAATGCTGTAGTGGAGGTCAGTGCCTAATTATCTGTTTTTCCACTATATTCCTGGAACATTCAAGATGTGGAAATTCCTATCTGCCAAGTCACTACTCAACTAGCTAACCCAGGAGAGTACATATAAATTGACCAAAACAATGACACAATCATCCTGAACCATAGGGGATTAACTGGACAGAATATCACTAGGGAAGCTGTCATAAACACATGTGTATTTGTAGTATCTAATTTCATCGTGTATCATTTTGCATTATTCTCTGAATCAGCTTTAACTCAGTTCAGAATTTACCTAGTCTTGTTTGTTCAGATAAATCTATTTGCCTTTTCTACCTAGAAGGCATTGCCTCTTCATAATGTGACCACTGAGGCAAAGGCCAGAGTAATTACCTTAAATGTGTGTGTTCCTTCTTTTCCTTCATAAAATCAGATCCATTTGACAAAGTTTATAAATGTGTTCAATCGAGCATGGCTACAGCTTCTCTTATGACTATACTGCTCAGCACATGAAGGTTGAGGAGAGAGACCAATTGTTCCATGCATCACCACATGGTTAGATTTTTAAATCTGATGAACCAAAGACACGTGAGAGCCATTCTTTTCCACAGGAGAGCTATACAGACCCTTCTTCTTTTCATAAACTAGGTTTCTGGGTTGGCACAGTAATAGGTATTCCTGACACTATACAATAAGCACAGCTGTCTATTTAGTATAAGCACTAAAATATCCTGTGTGTGCTAAAGGATTACAAATAAATTTCAGAATTAAATACTTACAAACTCATTCATTTAGATTATTTGTACAAAGCATTCAAAAGAGTTGCTGCATAATCATGGGGCAACAGCTTGGAGCAACTTCCGAAGCAGCCCTAGAACCTTTGCTAGATGCAGCTGCTTTAAAGATTCAAAGACAGGTGCTTTGTTCATGCTCCTGGGCATTATAAATGCTTTGCAAATGAATGCTTATTTAATGAAGAATATTTTGCAATGTTCTACATGTCCTTTGTATATTGTTACTAGGATTCTGGAAGCATCTGCTCCCTCAGCCCTGGGGCACATAAACAGTGTTTATGGAAAGCTTTTGGTCTTTTGAATCAATGGTTTAGCTCCAGCTGGTTAGCCCCTTTCAGGCAAGTGGTAGGATATTTATGAAAGCCTAAATATGGCTGTTGTGTGGAGAAACTCAATGGAATGGTGGTCTATTCTATATGAACATTTGAGAGACAATTATGAAGCAGTTGGAAAAACTTAAAAGTATGTAGATTGGTTTAAGCAGCCCAATGCAGTGTAAACTGAAATCTTGGTTGTCTTAATTTTTGAATGACATAATGTTCAAAATACTCCAGCCTCATAGTTAGAGGAAATCAATTTTTATATACTGCATGCGAGATTTTCAGTTCTTAATTGTTGTTTCTTCTCTACAAACCCATCCATCATTTATTTTGTATTGCAAATATATAGCTCGTGTTAACTGTTGGACTCTTGGCTGTGGTGGTATATCTTTACACGGTTGTGGCGTTCAATTTCTTCCGGAAATTTTATAACAAGAGTGAAGATGAGGATGAGCCAGACATGAAGTGTGATGATATGATGACTGTAAGTTCTAGAACAACGGAGTGAAGTTAAGATTAACACTATTTATTATCAAGAGAACAACAGGAAGGCCCTGTTACTTACAAGCTATCAAATGTACAAATTCAACAAGCCATGTCAGTGACAATATTACTATTAGAATGTAGTCTGGGTAGTAAAATTGTAATTATAACCCTTGGTGCTACAATATTTCAATTAATCAGAATCTAAAACATTTATTAACTGAAGACAGTTGTAAGGCTACATTATACAAATAACATTATTAATGATTTAAACATAATGCTTTCTTGAAGCCCATTCTCTGAAAACCTGTTTGTTCCTGATTTTTGCTGTGCCCCTTAGCGTGCACTATGACTCCTGGGGATATCCCTTTGGGATAGGACCTTTCCTTGGAACAGTCCAGTGGTAACCAAGCAAGGTTCATTCCAGACTTCCTTTGCTGTTGTTGTTGTTGGTTTTGACCTATCTATCTAAACTACTTAGGTAAGGCTTGGTCAAAACAGTTTGAAGAGTATTTCCATCCATGGCTTCAGCGACTTCTTTCTCTCTCTGGGTGAAAGAGCCAAATAATAATATACCCTGAAGTTAGAACAACTTAAATCTCATAGACTGCTTTGAGCGGTGCATAGTTCACCAGCTGTCTTAATTTTTAGGTTTCATTTCATCTTTCTTTCAATAAATGTTTTAGTTACCTTACAAAATATAGTTTTTTCAGATATTTATTTTTAGTTATTTATATATCAAATTTGTCACTGTCCATCTCGTTAAAACGACTCTGGGTGGTTTACAAAGTATTTAAATTAATTAAAATACAATATTTAATGATCCTGAATAAATAGAAAATAAATCAAATCCAAAAATAGATGTCAAATTGGCAGCAGCTTGGGGAGCGTCATCAAGGCGCCAGCCACCCCCAGGATTGGGTAAGATGCTTGTCACCCCACACAAGCTGGCAGAGCCAGGTCTTTTAATTCTTTCTGGAAAGACAGGAGGAGAATATTCCAAATGGGGTTGGGGGGCAACAGCAGGGAAAGTTCTCCTGCTGGATATATTTAAATATATATATAATTAACTAATTTTAAATTATTTATATATATATATATATATATATATATATATATATATATATATATAATATTTATATGTACATTAAATGCATATATAGGTATATCAGTGGGACAGTGTGAGAAGTTATCCACAGGGTGAGAAAAGCAGAGTATGTTAAGGGTGTAGAGGACAGGGATCTGTGTATATGTCTCTGTTGCACACATAAAAGTTTGTGTGGGCATGCATACACAGGAGTGTCCCCTAGTACTTGACTGGTAACTGATAATGTCCTCAGGACCAGAAATATATGGGAAAACCAAAATTGCCCTGCAATACATAAGAAAACTAACCTTTGACTTTTAAGTTCTACTTTAGTCATCTATTTTTCCAGAAAAAAATTAAGAATAAAATTAATTAAGAACCAATATAAATACAACATACTTTCTCAGTTAAAAGCAGGGTATTAAAACATCAGGTAGCATAAGGTAGCAAGGAAGCAATTCCGCTGAAAGATGCTAAAATTAGATTTGATTACAAATGTGTAGTTGGATTAACTGCAGTAGGCAGACAAAACAATATTCTCTGCTGCAGTAACCCTAATAGTATTTCAAAATTTAGCGTAACAACTGGAATTTTTCATGTGCAAGCTTGAAATAAATGCATGCAGTATAAGGCAAGGGTAGTGAATTTTAGTCTTAGCATTTCTGCAGCATATTTTAAATATTATGAGATTAATTCCATCTTCTAAAATATGATATAAAAGTAATGACCTTAAAAATGTTTCAAAGCAGTTTGATTTTTTTCATGAACTGTAGTAAATTCTTCCTTTTAGTGTTACCTGTTCCATATGTATGTCGGGGTACGAGCAGGTGGCGGCATAGGAGATGAAATTGAAGACCCTGCAGGAGACCCTTATGAAATATATCGAATTGTTTTTGATATCACATTTTTCTTCTTTGTCATCGTTATCCTACTGGCCATCATTCAAGGTTTGTTATTAAGGTTACTGGAGTTTACTAATGCTTTGTACTGCAAGCCTTTAAAAAAATTCATACGCATTTGTGTATCACAGCACCTCTTGACAGCAATTTCCAGAGTTTAACTATGCACTGTGTCAAGCACTTCCTTTTGTCAGACTTTAATCTCTCTGCATTCAGGCTTCATTGATAAACTTGAATTCTAATATAGGAAGAAGGAATGAATAGTTTTCCTTACACACGCTGCCATGCCAAAAATAAATTTATATGCCTCTATTGTCATCCTTTAATTTGCCTTCTAAGCTATCCTCCCTTTTTTGGAGCAGGGGGAGAGGGAGAGTTGCATAAGCTTCTGCTAATAATTTTACTCTTTTCTGTACCTGTTCTAGCAGTACAATATCCCTTTTGACATCACAACTGTATACAATATTCTTTCAAATAATAGGTCTTATTATTGATGCCTTTGGTGAACTGAGAGATCAGCAAGAGCAGGTCAAAGAAGATATGGAGGTAAGAACATGATTGTATTGAGTTGGTTTGTTTTCAGTAAATTAAGAGAAAAAACGTAACAAATTGTAAGACTAGATTAAATCATAATGTATGAATTATTTTGCTAATATTTTTATTTGATTTCTAGACCAAATGTTTTATTTGTGGAATTGGTAATGATTATTTTGATACGACTCCACATGGGTTTGAAATGCATACTTTACAAGAGCACAATTTGGCCAACTACTTGTAAGTAAATGCATGTTCTGCTTTATTAATGCACATTTCTTTAGAAATGATTCTTAGCAGTATTATTGGGTTAGTCCAGGCTCACAGCACAATGCTAGGAATATCTACCCAGAAGGGAGCTCCATGAGTCTTACTCCCAAATCAGTGTGTTGCACTCCTGTACCCCCAGACTCAGGGGTCTGTCAGTGTTGGTTATGGAGCTACTAGTGATCCCATATGACAGCTAAAGCTGTACCTTTCTCACAATTCCACTGCATGGCTCTGCTGGCGGGGGTACAAAACAGAGCTTATCAGTGGGGAAGTAGCACTAGACCCTGAAACTATAGCCAGAGTCAGTTTCAGGGTCACCGAAGGAAAACAAACAAATGAACAAAAATCCCAAACACTGTTCCCACCTCATGCCTGCTCAGAGCAAGCTGGCAAGCTTTGGAGAAGGAGGGACTCCAGAACAGGAGTGCTCTGCCAATCTCTAGACCAGTATTTCTCAAACTTGGTAACTTTAAGAGGTGTGGATTTCAACCATGCTGGCTGGGGAATTCTGGAAGTTGAAATCCACACCTCTTAAAGTTACCAAGTTTGAGAAACACTGCTCTACATGTACAGTAACACTCATCAACTTTATCAGAGAGGAGAGACATTATCTTCGGAAAGATAACAGTATGAGCCATCAGAGGTTTTGGCAGCAGGAAAATTAATACTTCTCCAAGGCAAATTTTGCTTCAGAACCATTTGGCATAGGGGCCTGTCATACTTCTTCCTTGAAATGCAAATGTAAAATATAAGGTACTTTTTTAAAAAAATTGTTCATGAAAGAAAAAACACAGAATCAGTCACAAACAAAATATTGTGAATAACTGAACAGATACTAGCATCAGCAGCCTCACATTAGTTTTTTTTACTAGTCTTTTTGTTGGTTTATTTTTCTTCTAAATGCTTTCTTGATGAGGATGTTTACTTTTTTTGGACTGGGAACTCACAAGCGCAGATTTTTACATACACCAAGCAATTTTACAAATGTAAAATATTTCACTACTCTAATATCAGCATTCAACTACTTCTAAGGCCCTATGAAATGAATTAAACATTTTTTAAAGCTATTGTTTCACATTTTTTTACACTGAAAGAATTTGTTTTCTTAAACAGAAACAGGATACCACAAAAACATCATGTGTAGTTTCATATTCTTTTTCCAGGTTCTTTTTGATGTATCTCATTAATAAGGATGAAACTGAGCACACTGGGCAGGTAAAGCATTAATTGATTCTTCATTTTATAAATGTGTAAGTGAAAGAAGGAAAAGAAAAAACATTTTACAAAACATACTTTATATTTTAATCAACGTTCTCTTATACATATACTAATGTCACATCATACAGTTAAATGTTTAACATTAAAGTCAGTTGACTTAGCAAGAAAAAAAAATACATAGACTAATATATGCAGTTTCAAAAGTACTCCATTTGGGACCACCAGTGATAAAGTAAATGTTCAAATATAGTAGGAAAGGTAACTTTAGAACTGATAAAGAATAGGCGTCTTTCCACCTTCTATTGGTTTGTTATCATAAAATAATGACATATCTATTTCTGTTATCCTATTAATTCCCAAACCATTGGAATATATTTGGAAAGAAGATGAGTACCTACAGAAACAAATGAATCTTACATAACAAAACTAGCATGCAAAGTAACTTATCTCCCCCCCTCAAAAAGGAACCCCCCCCAAAAAAAGGTACAAGAGTATATTGTTTAAATAAATGTAGCATTTTGAGCACAACTCCATAAATTAGGTGCATCCATCAATTTCTTCCTGAAAAGATAGCCAGGTGGGCAATATACATAAAATAACATCAAATGAATTACAATGTGTGTATATATATATAAAACTTTTATTAAGGATTTTAATTACAATAGTAAAATCTAATACAAACTAAAAAAGAAAGAAAAAAAGAAAGTGAAAGGTGCAAAAGGAGAAAAAACTTAGAAAATAGAAAGAAAAAAAGAAAAGTAATATAGTAAAGAAAGATAAAAGAAATATATAAAGAAGTGAGTTCCAACCTGCATGACAAGTATAAACAATTTTTGCAACTCTTCACCCTCTCTTAGTTTACAACCAATGATGTCTTCATCCCATATCCCATCTCTTATCTATAGACAAATCCATAAAGCATAATCTTTTCAGTCCTAGTTTCAGCAGAAAATCCATTAAGGGTTACCAGAAATAACAACATATCTTATGTTAACCTTAATCAAATAAACCAACTTTATATTCCTTCCTTTTACTTCTAACAGTCTTAATCTTTAGTCCATTCAAATAATGTCATAGAATTTGATTTTTCATTTCTTCTTTGTCCCTTCTCACAACATTCTTCAAAGATTTAACAAGCTTTTTTTGTAAATCCAATATAAAAAAAATTATCCAGGCCACTCTTAGTTTATTATCTGTATTTCCCTTTTGATTTTTAAAACATCAACTGGTTTCTTTTGTATGTCCAGTGAGATGATTTTTCCATCATTCTCTTAGCCTGTCATTTGTAGATCCACTTTTCATGCCATCTCTGTCTTGTCCAATAACTCTTGTTCCTCATCCGCCATTTCTTCCATAACATCTTTTGGATACAGTATATCCATAGAAGCAAACATTGCTATTGACACTGTTGATATTAACTTCTGATTCCATTTTCCAAAGTGTCCTTCAGTATTTTCAATGTTATGTTTTGCGTCATTTTATAAATCCCAGTTAATTAGCTGTTAATGAGGCTTGTGTATTTTTCTCCTTTAGCTAAAATCTTTAGTTCCCTCTAATGTCCAACTTTTAAAATTACTTATCTTTATTTTATCTTGCAGAAGTCCAAACAAATCTATTTCCCATGGGAAGGAATCTTTATAACTACTTCCAAAATCTTATTCCAAATTTATCTGGACCCTTAATTTGTTTATTACTTTCTAAGTTCAAAGTCTTATTTAGCTTTTTGCTGCTTATTTCAATTTTTTAAAATTCTTAAGATTAAAATTTTCTTTCATTAAGGATTGAAGACAAACTCACCTGGCATTTTCAGACTTGTGGATCCAAAAGTCTCTAATAGCTTAAAAGTAGTTAATTTCCCAACGTGATTAGAAAAGGAAGTTTGTGAACTTAGTATCCTTTAAAAGGCGCCAACTGCAGGTGCGAGCAAGATGGTTATTCCCACCATCTTGCAGCACTCAAAACCTGCTGGGGACCGCTGTCTTGTGGTCTCTTCTCAAGGAGCAACTGTTCGAAGCACATGTGGAAAATCTCCTGTCCTCTCTTTGTCCAGAGAGGTTCAAAGAGCCAGTCTACTCACCGGCTCTTCATTCTTTGCTGCAGTCATTGGCTCCATTTTTTGTGGAGCCATCTTCAGTCCGCCATTTCTTTATCCAGAAGCAAATTAATTATAACTTTTAATCTATAAACATATGGCACATAGATGTTTAAACAGTCTTCGATTGACATTTATGTACTGGATACTGCAGTTCTTTATCTTATGCCTTCTCCTGAACATTTAATTTAGCATATTCTAACAACTGTTTATGAATTGTTATTATAAGTTTATTATTTTGTAAAGAAAATGTTGTTCTGTCATCTCATATTAAAGCAGGTTGGCTGCCAGCCTATATCGAGATGTGAAATGCATTTATCTGAAGTTATCACTACTTTTTTAGCAAATGATAGTAATGTTGTAACATATAGCAAAAATATATCCTCTAAGATTAATAACTGAACTATTAATTGACCAGACAGGTTCACCAACAGAAAGATTGCCTTGCTATTTTCAGGTAGTATATAATTCCCACTTGATGTTTCTAATAGGGAAAATGTCCATTTGTTAATCTGAGCGAAAAATATGCCTTACTGTATAAAAATATTTCTTTTCTGTAATAAATCTTTTGAAAAATATGTGTCCTGTATTTTTAGGAGTCATATGTATGGAAAATGTACCAAGAAAGATGCTGGGATTTCTTCCCAGCTGGAGACTGCTTCCGTAAACAGTATGAAGATCAGCTCGGATAAAAATACCAACAAAGTTATTACATTCAATGTAACCAAAATTAAATTCTTACAGATTAGTGGCATAATATACGTATTGCTTATGTTTGACCTCTAAGTAAATAAACAAGTTTGTTCAGTTTTGAATTGATCTAGATTAGCTTTTTGTACCTGGCAGAAACAGGCTCTGCATTATTTGGATTTCAGTTTGTTTGTTTTTAAGTGGGGCAGAGCAAAAAGTAATGTTTAAACATTTCAGTTCAGTACGTTAATTCAGGAATCATTACTTGTTTTTAATCAGTCCTTTAGGATATAGGAAATAATGTAGTTGAAAGGGCTATATCATAGTTTTGCAATTGAAGACTTTGAATGTCAGGTGACAATGACTTAATCATGGACTCATATGGTGAACTTAATATTTCAATCAGCCTTGTTTTTCCCTGTGCCATTTCTTAGTGTAACAATACAGATAGAACGTTTTTAACTATCCAGTGCTTAAAATTTTCAAATACTTTATTCTAAAATCTAACTAAGTGCCTTAACTCTTTCCAAATTTAGCTATGCAAAGTACTTTTTTTAAAATGTTAGTCTTTTAGATTGACATTTTTGTTATTTGACTGTGTTGCTTTCCAGTCTTACCGTATGAGATACTTGAAATTTAGTCATGTACTTGTTACAAAACTGCTTACTACATGCAGCTGGTTAAAAAAAAACTGTCTCACAACTGTGCAGAATTAAACTAGTGATTAGTTGTAATGTTAATGCATTTTTCTTCAAATAAAAATACCTACTGCAATAAAGAATTTGCAAAACAAAACTGAATGTTATATTTCATTGTGTTATTGATGTCATACCAAAACATAACTCACAATTGTACCTGCAAGTTAAATTTATTTTATTTGTTTATCGCACAGAATCTAACGAGCCTTTTATACATTTGTAACTTAGGTCTCCTTTTATTATGCTCTATAAAAACTTCAAATTAATATTGTTAAATTTCTTTAGCTAATGAAATCCAGAGAACTGCAAATACACAAGTAGCATTATTAAGCTTCAAGACTAGGCAGTCAGCCTGATTAAATATTTGTAAACATATTTTACAATTAGGAATTGTCATCTTAAATTATTTTCACATACTTGTATAATAAACAAAACGTAGGTTTTAGGAGATCATGCTATCTAACCAGTCCTCCAGTTCTTCTTCAGTAATATTTTTGGTTGTAACTTCTGGTAGTTGAGAAGTTGAGCAAATTTCTTCAGTTCTATCTGGTTCTAAATGATCTGACAAAAGAAAAGACAGAAATTAAATAACAACTTTCTGGAAAGAAAAGGCAAGGGAAATGATAAATATCCTGAGAGCCAACTATGAAAAAGTGCCACCATCTAATCTCTGCAAAATTAAGATTTTTTCAGAAAGAAAATGGGTGGAAGTATGCCTCCATTAACAGTAACCAAAGAAAGCCTCACCCAATTAATAACAAGCTGCAAAAACTACTGGCTCTGTGAAGAGGTCACAGATGGTCTAACTTCTCATTCATACATTTTAAGGTAGAGAATCTACTACAAGAATTGTCTCTCAGATGATCAAGAATCCATAGCTTGATAGGCCATTGATAAAGCAGAAAGGCCAAGGTTTGGTATAATATAAAATTACATGGAAAGTAGGCCTGTTGTCTCCGCTAAAAAAATCTCCATCCTGCCCAAGGAACACATTTGGAGAAACATATAAAACAATTATTAAAGAATCTATATTTCACACTAATGGTGATGGGGCTTAGTTATAATCATGGTCAAACTGTATTGAGGCTTCCTTCACATCCAGAGAGAGGGAGGGAGGGAGGGAGGGAGGGAGGGAGGGAGGGAGGGAGGACATATAAAGTTTAAAAATGGGCTACCCTATTGCTTTAAAATGCCATTTCCAAATTTCAAATGAACAGCCATTGCAAGTTCAGCAGAAAGAAAGCGGAGAGAAGTAAACATATGTATCCCTTTAAGATAATGTGGCTTCTGCCAATTTTTAAAATCTACAAACACATTTCCGTTCTTTGGGTTTGGAAAATCTTGCCTCCAGACTATCCTTTGAAGCCCAGATCTCAATCCATAAAATAAAATAAAATATCATCTATACCACAACTAGGATTATAGGTCTTAGCTTGCTGTCCAAATTAATAGCTCCATCCTTGTTGCTGCTGGCTTGGGCTTTCCTTTTACCTGGCTTCCACCCAAATCTGAAGATGAGAACTACCAAAACCTAAAGCAAAATGATGTATCCTCTCCTTTCTTGTAAAAGTCCACTGTAGAGGCCAAACACACTCTCCTGATTGGCTCCTCAGTGTTTCATTTCCCTGGACTTTGTTCTTCTCCATTCATTTCCACAGATCAGCTGAGTCTCCTTTAATCCTTGCAACATTTGGACCTCTTGAAGTAGAATTTTCCCACTTCCTGGTCTAGATGAAATGGTGAATTAACTTTTGGAATAAAGTTAGGATCAGATCTCAAAGCTACTGAATCAATGTTAAAAATGCACACCTTTTTCTGGAAAGGGCCCTATTCTGAGACTCCTTAGGTGATGCCAGAAGACAAGCTATTTTCCAAGACAGCACATTGAATGAAAATATATCTAAGAAGTTCAAAGGGAGGCCAACTTTTGGCATAATCTATCTTTTCTGAGAGGAAAACCTGTGTTTGGAATGAAGAACGGGTAGCAGTTCTGTTTGCTGATCCCAGGGGGTTTCTTGGTTTTCTTGGCGCTCAAGAGCGGAAACAAAAGAAGAGATGCTCAGAGTGCCAGTAGAAGAAAACAAAGAATAAATTCAACTGAGCACATGTAAGGGCCCATATGTGGCAATAAGGGTGGCAAAATGTAGTTAATGTTCTGCTTTTATTGCATTTGCAGATAGCTGTCCAGTGGCCCTTTTTAAGGTGACTCATTTGCTGCTGGAGAGGGATGAGCCACAGGACCATCTACTGGGCTGCTCACATGGCACTCAGATGGAGAACAGTTTTGCTCCTACCTAAGATCACTAGAATGCTGTACTGAGATAGGCAATAGAGGGACATCTGAATGTCAAAATTACCCCATTTGAGCAAATGAAAAGATAATCCAGACAAAAGTATAAGTGATCATGCTGTTTCCATAGGAAACTACTACCACTTTAATGATTTCTGTGAATATTCATATGTTTATGATATAGCAAACTGTAACACCATATACTGGAAACATGCCTTCTAATATTTGAATTAGAGTAATTTCCTATGAGCTACAGAGATTGGAACAGTAGATAAGCCTTGCCTTGAAAGCATATCATGCCTACATTTTAGACACATTTAGAACCTGTAGTAGCTTACAAACTGATTCATTCTATTTAGATTGACTATTCTTTTCCATCTCCATTGCTTTTCCACATGATAAGAATGTTAAAGAAGAATTCCAGAATTTTTGTTCTATTATCACTAAGTTCTGAAGTTAAGCTTCAAAATCTATCATGGATCTTTCCATGGTCATGTTAAAGATCCACATATCAAATGTGAAGCATGGGCAAAGCAGTGCAGAAGGTGGTACAGGTAGTCCTCGTTTAACATCCACTTATTTGGTGACTGTTTGAAGTTATGACAGCACTGAACGAAGGGTACTTATGACTGGTCCTTCTAGTTGTGGCATTGCAGCATCCCCACAGTTACATAATAATGATTTGGATGCTTGGTGACTGGCTCACAATTAGGACATTCAGCATCCCATGGTCATGCAATCACCATTTGTGACTTTCACTGCTGGCTTCCAACAAGTAAAATCAATGGGGAAGCTAGCAGTAGGTTGCAACAGTGATCACATGACCATAGGACACTGTAACCACATGGGATTCGTCTAATGGTGACAACTGGGACTGCCAGAACTGCCATCGTAAGTCAGCGTGGTCGTGTAACATTGCGCCTGCTTAGTGACAGAGTTCCCAGTCCCAATTACTATCAGTAAGTGAGGACTACCTGTAACCCAAATTATCAATGGCTTCAACAATTTCTTTACAAGAAAAGGATACAACATTTGGGATTTTTTAGCTTTAAAAAAAAAGGTATACAATTTGTGCTATATAAGATTAATGGCATGAAGGAAGAGGTTAGGGAGAAAGTTTCCTCCCTTTCTCAGAATGAAGACTCATTCAGTGAAGCTGACTGCTTGGTGGAATATTACATCTGCAAGGCTGTGATGTTATTGCAACAGTTTCTGCAATCACACAGTTTTATAAAAAACACAAGCTTGATGGTATCATTCTCATCTAACTCTGTGCGATGTTGAGCAAACTCAATGGTATAGCAACACAACTAAATTCAGGAACATTATACTTGTACCATGAAGACTTAAGGATTTCTGATGCATGGAAAGAGGTAAAACTGATAGAAGTCACTGAAACTCTGAGAACTATCTGCACTGTTTTCTGTTGGTCTTGTACACACACACACACACACACACACACACACAAAAACAGATTTCAAGTAGTGAATGCTTCTGAATGTGAATCAATGATTTTCAGACCTCTCCATTGTGTGCTAGATGTGAACAACCATTTGAAATATTTAGACAACTACAATCTTACTTTGGAATACTTTGAGCAGGATAAAGATAACCATCCAGTTTCTAAAAACTGCTACAAACACCTAAAAAGTTATAAGTCTTGATGTTTTGTCAGAGCTGCTTCATGATTAATGCTGTTTCAGAAATGCAGCCTGATACTTCTTGAAACATTTCCTCTGGCACACAGTAAATTGAATCAGAGGACAATGTTTTGGTGATTCATTTTCATGGATGATAAAGTTAAGATACTTCTATATGTGAGCTTGCAAGAAAATAATCAACTGGATACTTATTCCATAATTACTTTCATAAATATCTGGTGTGCCTACCTGCCAGACAGGTTTCCAGAGAATGAAGTCAAAATTGGTCTGCTTTTGACTACACAGCAGCAGCACAGTGTGATTTCAGATTTGACATTAAGCAGATCAATTTCTTATGTTTCAAATACAAAGACTTTCTTGCAGAAAATACCATTACAGTCAATAAGTACTATGATTTAAAAGTTTGGAGTAGAAAAAAAAAATCAAAAGAAAATTAGTATCACGTTATCTGGATTTGGTGACATCTGCTTATCAGAATCAACCATCTCATAATCTGGCACAGTTGGTGAATACAGGTAGTCCCCGGGCTAAGAACACCTGGTTTAAGGACGACCCATAATTAAGAATGGAACCTATTATAGCAAAATTTGAGTTAAATACACAATGGTTCAAGTTAATTACACAATACTACTTATACAGCAATATACAATAATACTGTTCTGGCTTACATACAAATTCGACTTAAGGACAGATCTTGGGAACGGAACTTGTTCTTAAACTGGGGACTACCTGTATTCCTAGCATCCAGGGCAGACTGTAAGAGTGATTCCAACTTAATGAACACTCTAGAAAACAAATTATGGAATAGGTTACAACTAGATTACTTGGTTATGCTTAACTCTCTCTTACGAGTTATTAAACTGATGGGGGATTGTATGATCTGGAGAGGGTTTTTTGTGCCTGGGCAAATGCTAAAAATTGCAGGAAAAATTATGAAGTACGTTAAACATTTTTCTCTGAAGTCTTTGATCCACAAGACCAGTATTTCTCAACCTTGGTAACATTAACATGTGTTGACTTCGATTCCCAGAATTCCTTAGCCAGCCATGCTGGCTGTGGAATTCTGTGAATTGAAGTCCACACACCTTAACGTTGCTAAGATTGAGAAACACTGCACTGACTCAGGCCCACTAAACAGGTAGGCAAGAATGCATTTACTATACTTTATTTTAGCTTCATGGGCATTTATTAATACTGTAAAATTATTTTCACCTCAAATTAAGTGTTTTAGCAGTCTATGTATTATTTGCATTATGCTTGGATGCACTCACCCAACAGTGCACATCTCTGAACTCTGGTTCACAAAATGGCACAAAAGGAATGTGTTGCACCTACAGCCTATCCAATAGGAAAGGCAACACTGTTCTCAAAGCATCTATTTGGCTGCTGTCATTTGTTAAATGCTGGACTAAGGTTGCCTCTGGTCTGACCTTGTAGCTCTATAATGTTTCTAGGTTAAAATAGCAGCTTTATATCAAAGTGATCAGAAAAACATTCCATGAACTGCAACTCCCAGCCTTCTCTTTCATGAGGACTATTATATTATCATCAAGAAATTTTAAAGATCACCTGGTAAGCCAGAGTCAGCGTCATGACATATGTGGGATCCTAACATTAAGTAAAAAAAAAGTTTTTAAAAAAATTAAAAATGGTAAAAATGTCATGAGATTATACAATCTCACAAATCCTGATTTCAGGTGTTTTACATGGAACCATGAAAGATTTGGGGCAAAAATGCTAAAACCCCAAGATTTCTAGGATTAATGCCAAAATCTTGCAAGACACAAAAAAAATAGCAATAATAAAAAAATCATTAGGTGATAACTTTAATTCTCCACTTTTGTGCCTGATGGTGAGCTATAGTACACAAAAGCTTATGACACTGTAAAAAATGAAGAAAAAAAAATGCTGGATTTTGTGCCTTGACATCAGAATAATCCTTGTCATCGTGCCACCATTGGTTGCCCTAGTCATAGCTTCATGAGGAAAAAAGACATAACTTGAGAGACAGCTTTCATTTTACCAAATGCTCTGCTACATTACTGATTGTTAGATTAGGTGCCATCAAGTCGTTTTTGACTCCTAGCAACCACATAGATAGATCTTCTCCATGACGATCTATCCCTAACCTGTTCTTTCAAGTCTCCCAATGGCACACTCATTGCCACCATAACTGAGTCCATCCACCTTGCTGCTGGTTGTCCTCTCATTATTATCTAGTCTCTTGTTTCAAGCTGCCGTCTGATGATTTTGTGAGCTATTTAGCTATCTGGTCAAGTGACAGATTTATTTTATGCACGAGACCAGTGAATTAATTTCTTGTAGTGTCACTTGAACAAAAGGGATATTCAAGGGACTTATTTTACAAGTAATTCTTTTTTCACAACTCCCCTTCAACATACTTGTCTAAAATTCTGCAATGATATTTCACACTAAAACAGCTATTACTGCTGTAAATCTCATCATATTCTATCCTCAAACAACTCTGTGTGTGTGTGTGTGTGTAAATAAGATTGAGAAATGTTGCCAAATCCCTTCCCTGATTTTTATGAAATTTGGCATGCTTCACTGTCACAAAAATCTAGTTTTCCTGTAATTTTTATTGCACTGTACTAAAAAATAAGACTATCTGTACTTCTCCTACAAAAAGTTATGGGAGAATGGAACTTTCTTTCTCTTAACCTTATTCTGGATCTGGGCGTCAATTCAGATTTAAGTGACTCAGGCCAGATCAGACTCCTGCAAGCATTCCAGACTGAGCTCAGGATGTATGTATAGTCGTGTGAAAAAGAAAGTGCACCCTCTCTGAGTTCTGTGGTTTTATGGATAAGGACATAATAAAAATCATCTGATCCTTAGCAGTTCTCAAAAGTAGGTAAATACAACCTCAGATGAACAACAACACATGACATATTATACCAGGTCATCATTTATTTTACAAAAAGAAAGCCAAAATGGAGAAGCCCTGTGTGAAAGTACATCCTTACTGCTTCCATAGGTATGAAGAGGCTAAGTAGCAGCCAGGTGCTGCTAATCAAATGCCCTTGATCAACTGATCATCAGCAAGTGTGACTACCTCTATAAAAGCTGAAGTTTTAGGAGTTTGCTGGTCATGAGCATTGAGGTGTGTGTGTGTTAACACAATGCCAAAGAGTAAAGACATCAGCAATGATCTTAGAGAAGCAATTGTTGCTGCCCATCAATCTGGGAAGGGTTATAAGGCCATTTCCAAACAATTTAAAGTCCACCATTCTACAGTGAGGATGATTATTCACAAGTGGAAAACATTCAAGACAGCTGCCAATCTCTCCAGGAGTGGAGATCCCAGCAAATTCACCCCAAAGTCAAACCGTGCAATGCTCAGAGAAATTGCAAAAAAACCAAGAGTTACATCTTAGACTCTACAGGCCTCAGTTAGCATGTTAAATGTTAAAGTTCATGACAGTACAATTAGAAAAAGACTGAACAAGTATGGTTTGTTTGGAAGGGTTGCCAGGAGAAAGCCTCTTCTCTCTAAAAAGAGCATGGCAGCACAGCTTACGTTTGCAAAGTTGTATCTGAACAAATCACAAGACTTCTGGAACACTGTCCTTTGGACAGACGAGACCAAAGTGGAGGTGTTTGGCCATGATGAACAGCGCCACTTTTGGTGAAAACCAAACAAAGCATATCAGCACAAACATCTCATACCAACTGTCAAGCATGGTGGTGGAGGAGTGATAATTTAGGCTTGTTTTGCAGCCACAGGACCTGGGCACCTTGCAGTCATTGAGTCAACCATGAACTCCTCTGTATACCAAAGTATTCTAGAGTCAAATGTGAAGCCATCTGTCCGATAGCTAAAGCTTGGCCGACATTGGGTCATGCAACGGGAAAATGATCCCAAGCACACCAGCGAATCTACAACAGAATGGCTGAAAAAGAAAAGAATCAAGGTGTTGCAATGGCCCAGTCAAAGTCCAGACCACAACCCAATTGAAATGCTGTGGCGGGACCTCGAGACTGCTGTGCATAAACAAATGCCTGCAAACCTCAATTAACTGAAGCAATGTTGTAAAGAAGAGTGGGCCAAAATTCCTCCACAATGATGTGAGAGACGGATAAAGTTGTACAGAAAATGATTACTTCAAGTTATTGCTGCTAAAGGTGGTTCTACAAGCTATTGAATCATAAGGCGTACTTAGTTTTTCACACATGGCTTCTCCATTTTGGCTTTCTTTTTGTAAAATAAATGATGACCTGGTGTAATATGTCATGTGTTGTTGATCATCTGAGGTTGTATTTACCTACTTTTGAGAACTGCTAAGGACCAGATGATTTTTATTATGTCCTAATACATAAGTACATCCTCAAAGAGGATATACTTTCTTTTTCACACGACTGTATGTAAGTATGTATGTTTTTGCATGTCCATAGTGAAAGTAAAACATTTACAAGGAATTCTGGATGTGTGAATGAGTGAATATGTGTGAATATTTAGCTTAAACATACAATGTGAAATTGGAAAATAGCATAATTCACCCTTAGCTCACCTTTTAAGAAAAAGTACTAAATACTTTCTGAAAATTATAATATTTGTTTTTGTATGTGCTTTTTGTTTTACATGAAACATAAAAATACAAAATCAATCATTAAAAGATTAATGCATTCAATGAAATTTTTATACCTTTTATCAACTACCATAATCCTCAGGATTTATTCTGGATTGTTTTTGCCAGAATATGGTTAGATAAAAGGTATAAAATTAGTGAGTCACATAAGATCTTTACTCTCTCAACTGTAAAGTATGACCTGCTCATTTTTTACCATAGCCAGAATACTTGTTTTTCATTCATTCTCACATTGTATTCTCACAATTCCCACTCTACATCCTACAGTATGTTTTTCCAATAATACAATTCTGTAATCTTTGCAGTACTGATTTTAAAATATGGAAGGCTTCAAAAATGTGTGCCCAGTGAAGAGGTATGTTTAACTGTTCAATTTAAGCACACACAGGAGCCAGCTTGCAGTGGAACTTAAATCATGGTGGCATCAAAATCTTCTGCTTTAAGAGTACTCATTTCCATTCCTCTTATTTTCCTAATTGATGTAATCTAATTTATATAATAGTACCACAATTACAACAGCAATGAATACACTACTGTGAGACCTAAAAGGCCAGGTTGAAGACAGATCATCCTGGAGAAAATCTATCTATGTGGTTGCTAAGAGTTGACTCTGACTTGACAGCATCTAACATAGGTACACAGGGGAAACAACGGATTCTCATGTAACCAGAGAGAAGGGATAAATGATCTTTTCCAGAAGGAGAATTCAGAAAACATGCGCAAATAGAGAATGCCTAGACATAATTTCTGGGATAGTGATGGATTAGAGCAAAATGATTTGTAACAAGAATGCTGGGGGAAACAAAGCCTCAGCCATGGAATATAATACCTGGTGCTCACTCATCACTAGAAAAAGTAGGCTCATCCCCATGGTGCACTAATGTGCTTTTAGTTGATAAAGAATGGCTGAGCCATCTACAAGGCCCTAACCTGAATGTTTTATTGCTCCATTCTAAAGTAGTACCTACTGTTTAAGCCTAGCATGCATTCTGAAATGGACTATAAATTATGAACTGAGAACTTGTTTTAAAAAATAGCTTCAGAAAAAGCCAACCTTTGTGCCAGGTTATTATGGTCCATTTTCAGTAAAGGAAGATCTCCATCTTCTTTTCCAAACAGGAAAGAGCCAAGTTCACTCACTAGGCTTCTATATATCATCTTGCCAATCATAGTTCACTGTATGGAAAAGAAGAGGCATGTTTTTCGATAGATTAAGCAAGGTGATCCATATGAGAACATGACATATAGTATACATGACTAAGATAACAATGTATTATCCAGCTCAGTGTAATGTCATAAAATGTCTGTGGAAGCAAAGATAGCTCACTGATTACATTAAAAAATAATAACAACCAAATAATAACAACTAGGAGAAAGAGAAAGGAGGAAAAACGCCTAATACTTACCCTTTTCTTCAAGAGTCATTTTCAAATCATCCCCAGATGCTATGCCATCTGCTACAACTTCCAAAGCAACATTGTTTTCAGGATTAATAGGGGCATCTAATTTCAGGAGCAGATCAAGGTCTTCATCCAAATGATCTGCTACCTGACGCAAACTTGAAGGACTTCTTTGAAGAGCCTCTGAAGAAATTCCACATCCATCTTTATTTGGCAAAGTCAAGAGAGCAGCAGACTCTTCCATGGGATTACAGTGTGACACAACTCTCTTCTGCTGTTGTAACAGGTCACCACTTTTCTTAGGCACATCATGACTTTGCAGCTTAATCTGGGGAAGTGTGATTGGTGTTGCATCCTACAATCATAAAAAATAGCACTCTAAACAATGGTTGATGCAATACAACTACTTAGTAACCCAACTTGAAGTTTAGCTTCTAACAGAAAAAAAAAATCAGTGAATACTCATTTATACATACCTATAAACTATGGAAAATAAGCTCATACCTATAGAAGTAAAGATCATTTAAAAAAAGAGGAATATTGCTCCAGAAAGTAAGATCAATATTTAAATACTTTAAGAAGCTTCACTTTCAGCCTTTTATTTATCAAGATACACATGCTGTACTAATAATCTGCATAATTTTCTTTCTTATATTTTCAAGGATCTTCCTGCAAACTTTTTATCCTCGTGCTTTCTCCTGAAATACATCTCAGGTCAGACAAAAGGAACTGTTGGAACCGACAGCCTGCCTGGCCCTTTTCCAATGAAGAACTTAGAACAGTGTTTCTCAACCTTAGCAACTTTAAGATATGTGGACTTCAACTCCCAGTATCGCCCAGCCAGCATGGGGAGTTGAAGTCCACATATCTTAAAGTTGCCATGGTTGAGAAACACTGGCTTAGAACATCCAAATGTTAAAGATAGGCTCCTTCCTCCCACTTTGTTGCAATTTCATTTGATTCCTCAAGAAGCTAGAAAAATAGTGCCAACCAAATGGGAAGCATTCATTCTGCTAAACAATACAAACTTTTATTTTATCATTGCCAAGATCTGATCAGTTTACGATAACCAAGGACAGCAAATTGGTCCATTCAGTAACAAGAAACAAGGGAAGGAAATGTAATGTCCCACAGCCTGCAGTTCATTGACCTGCTGGCTCTAATCAGGCACTGTAGGAGAATCTGTTACTTCATTACAGCACAGAATGTGCCCTAACAGTGGATAAAGAAGCCAGCCACTGCTTTTTAAAGAATTAACAGCAGGAAAAGGAATGACATCCAGCCTTGCCATTGTGTGTGCAGGAAAGAATTTGACTTGCAAAACAAATGCAAATTTCTTTGCTACAGTCGCAGAAATGACTTTGAGCTGAAACAGGAAAAAAATGAGCAATGTCAATATCTGAGTTGCTTTAGGCAATCCCTCAGAACAAAATGGTTTTTCGTTCTCATATAGCTACCTTTTATCTAACCAGAATTATTTTTTTAGCATCTGACATACTGTAAGCTTACCCAACAGCTACACTTAACTCACATAACTTCTTTTCAGTCTACCTGAATATTTTGCTTTTTTTCTTCCCACATACAGAAGATATTTTATATTCATGTTGCTACCCGAAATTATAAACTCTGGGCAAAAGTAATTTTTTTTATATATGTAGCAGCTGCACTGCTGAACTAGATCCACTGCGTGATGGACAAGATCAAAGCAAGGATTACTGTACAGATCAGTCAGAACAAGAAAGAAATGTTCCCTGTGATGCTGCTAAACAAGAGTGGGGGAGGTCAAAATCTGGAGCAACAAAACTAGAACAAGCAAGTCTTCGGGGATGCTAGTCTTGACCGAAATGCACTTGGCATGTGGGAAACATTTTGTTTTAGAGAGCAATGAAGCTGAAGAAGTGCTGATAGGCAATTCTGCTGTTTAATAGCATTCCTCCCTTGCAGAGCTGAAGTAGTTACATTAAAATAATATGAGGCTGTATTATAGTACGGCTTAAGGTGTTTTTGAGGAATGTGTGTGTTACCTGGACCAGTTCAGCAGCCACACTGAGTTTGAGATGCAGAGGCAACTCTTCAAGCGCTTGAACCAAGGACTGGCAGTCAACATACAATCCAGACAACTGAAAACAAGTGCATGCACACTAAATTAAAACTACATTCACTTTGATCACATAGTTTAACAAAGTCTTCCCCACTAGGTTGGGAAGGCCTAACAGCCAAGGGGTACCTTATTCTTTCAGCGCGAACAAAGCCATGAGAGATCTTTATTAAAATGGACTGTGTAAGAACTCATGCACACACGATTTCATATACAGACTGAAGCATTAACAAGCAACCATCTATTACCTTGAAGTTAAGTAATTCTGACAACATTGTTTTGCTTCCTTTAATCAGTATTTAGTATTTTCTGAAAGAATATGGGAACAAGCCACTGCACAAAACAGGCAGAGGCCACAGAAGTTTAATCCTATTTATAAAGAGGATAAAAATCAATAAACTATGCCTCCATTTTAATTTTTTTGAATAGAGGATGATACCTTTTTAAAATAGTTTTTAAAAACTACTTTTATTGTACTTGTTATTTCAATGTTTTAGATTTCTGCTGTTGGTTTTTAATGTGCCATGATTTTGTTTGTGAATTGCCCTGGTTCTTCTTAGCACAAAACTATATTGTTGATGAAATGAACAAATAACTGAACAGATCCTGGACCAATTCAGGAGTGTTCACAGATCTTTATGTCTATCATTTAACAGTTGTTGCTGCTTTAGCACTGTTTTGAAATTCGCCATAACTTTTAAACCAAAGGTACTTGTAGCAAAAGTTTTAACACTTTATTAGTATTTGAAATAAACAAACAATTCTCACTCAAATAATGTGGAAAAGTCTGTGATAAAGGATACTTTACTGATATCCACTTATGTTAAACCTAATACAGTAATCATTTGACTCCAAACTCCTTTAACGTTCATGTTCCTTTTCTGAGACAATAAACAAAGCAGGAAAAAGATTTCATGGTATTAAATGTAAGAAATTCTTCATAAGATCCCTCAAAAAATACCATTGTTCTGTAAGATACCCTCCTCCATGGCATTGGATGTTATGTTCGGAGTGGAAGCAAGGTCACAGAACGATGCTATTTCATCACGTTTTCTGTGATGGGCATGACAAATGCAAAAAAGAAAGCCAAACTTGAGACCCAATTCTGAGCAGCAGCCTAGGATCTTCTACCATTTTGGCATAGACGTTAGCCTAATACAAGGCAAGGGGATAGAAATATTAGAATGTTCTCCTGAGCAGTCGCTGACTTTGTTCCCAACAGCTGATAAATGTGCAGATGGCACGATAAAAGAGGAAAAATAGTTTTCTTTTGTCCATCATCGGTGGATTCATTTCACTTCATTAGAAGCTCTCTAAGTAAAGCAATAATCTTACAACAGCAATTCCCAAACTTTAACAATATATCTAGAATAAAACCAGTAGATAAATCCTCTCTCTCCTCACATCTTTGTAGTAAAATAGTCATTGAGTTGGAAAGAGTTATTTATCCTACAAATCTGCCCACCTTTCAAAGTCCCTTCCTGTTCCTTTCTCTGAATTGGGTTTGACAAATCATTTACAATTCACCCTTCCCCCTTCAGCTCTGGTTTTCATTCACAGAATTTTAAAACACAGGTGAGAAATTGGGGAGGGAACACCACTTTCTTGTGATGACGTAAATTACCACCAAATTAATCTTGCCTCACTTTAAAAGCCAACTTAAACGTTGAGCAATGGTGGGAAAGCTTGCATTATGTGCATGCTTTTTACGCACAGATCTCAGAAAAAATACATTTCAGAATGCTAATCAACGACAGATGGTAGGCAATCTGACTCAGTGACCTGATCTGGTTTGGATACCAAGATCAACCATTGTTATTCAACTTCCAATGAACCTTCCAATGCATTTCAGCAGGATGTTGCAAAATCTACTACTGTGCCCAGATGTTCAAGATCTCTTTTTTACTACTTCAATGTAAAAGTCCTCTCCTATCAAAACTTAACAGCTAACAGCCATGTCTTTGAACACTGCAATCTATTTTCGGTAGCTGTTTCTACTCACTGTATCAAACTGGGACAGAATATCATAGCAGACAACTTTCTGCATACTAAAACAATACTGTACCTGTGGCTGATACAAAGTCATATGTATTATTTGTACTGTTCCACTCCAGATGCAGATTCAACTGTAGTCCATGTCCATTTTTTTAGATACATATCCGATTTGTTTGGGCTGGTACTAAGATTTAACATGCATGTGGGAGGACTGATTTTTAATAGTTTTTATGTAATAGCTGGTTATTTTACTCTCTTTAGATTTAATAACACTTACTTAGCATTTATAAAGAGCACTTTAAGTGTTCAAAGCAATTTGCATATATTACTTTAATAATCCTTACAAGGTAAGGTAGTAATATAATTCTTATATTGCACTGGTGTATGTGTGTGTGTGTTGCATAAAGACTGAGAGAACAGTGAGTGACAATTGCCTACTGTCTTAAGATGATGCCTGAAACAACATTATGCTTATATCAGTTTTACTGGGCAAATTTATTAACTGGCGTGGAAGAACTGAAGTTTAAAAATTGAAATATACAGAGCAATTTTTCAAAGAAAGATTTGTTCTCCATTACCTGCTTTGGGCAAAGGCTTTCTGTAATCCACTCCTTTTCTTCAGCGAATCTGAATTGGGTAAAGGAATCTCCTGGAAATAAAATGACATTAAGTTGAATAATTTCCCAAAGGTGCCCCATTTATCAGAACTGACTGAGGTTACTTTAATGAAAAACAAATCAATTATTTTCAGATTGTTTAGCATCTTTAGTTAGTACAAATAATACCTCATTGCCCACCATTTCACACTATTCTTTCAAAATGAGACAGCAACCAGAGTTATAAAAATGGTGAGAACATAAGGTGTTGCCAGGAGTAAGAACCAGTCAGCAGAATAAGAGTCATAGCTCTGCCTCTGGTTGTGCCTCAAGATTCCCCATTTATTGTCTCTTAGACTGTGAGGATGCACATGTAGGACAGCCCATATTACAAGCGCACAGGAAACTCCTTCACATTTGGTCTCCTAAGGTAAAACAGATTTTGCAAAATGTAGGGCAAATTCCACACTTTACACAGTACCCAGCAAGAACCCAAAGTGGTATAACCTAATTCAGAGAGATTTTTGTTACCCTATATAGTCAAGCAGAAAATTCCTTGGCAGATTTAGAGTTGGATGTGTCCTCTCTCCCCTATTGGCCCCCGGTCTCACACTCGGAGATCAGAAATATAATCAAACAATTTAAACCAGGGAAAGCCCCAGGAGCAGATTTCATTACAATTGAAGAAATAAAAAATAACCTGGATTGGTGGATTCCTGTGTTAGCTTCACTTTTCACAGCAATAGATCGTCTGGCTGTGATACCAGAGGACTGGGGTCTGGCCATTATAATACCAATATATAAGAAGGGTAAAAGGGATGATCCAGCCAACTATTGCCCAGTCAGTTTGTTAAGCCAGATTAGTAAAATGTATGCCAAACACTTACAGGAGAAATTACTAGATTGGCTTGAATCTGAAAATATTATAAAGGATGAACAGGCTGGGTTTAGAACTGGACGATCAACATTAGACCATGCCTTGGTCCTGCAACATTTAGTTGAGAAGTACACTCATAAATCACGACAATCTCTTTATGCAGCATTTATTGATTTTAGGTCAGCTTTTGATACTGTTTCTAGAACTAAACTGTGGCTTAAATTAAAAAATTCCACAATAGATAAATGCCTATTACTGCTGCTTATTAAAATCCATGAGAACACCAGATTGAAGGTTAGGTACAGCACTCAAGGCCATGGCACAAAAGAAATACCTGTAAAGAGGGGAGTTAGACAGGGATGTGTACTGGCCCCAGTTTTATTTAATTATTAAATAAACTCAGTGTCTTATTTAAGTAATTCTACGTTTCACCCCCCTAAATTAGCCCAAAGACATATTAACTTATTATTGTATGCTGATGATGCAGTAATTCTATCATTAACCTCTACTGGCCTTAAGAGAGCTTTGAACTCACTTATAGATTACTGTATCGAGGAAGAATTAATAATAAATTATACCAAGACTAAATCCTTACTTTTTCTAAACGCCCTAAACAAAGAAGTTGGAATTTAGGCGGACAGTCCATTGAGCACGTTAAAATCTTCAAATATCTAGGGATAGTTTTTCAAGTCTCTGGAAATAGAAATGCCCATCTGGACTACGTAACCCATAACACACAGAGGTCTGCCTTAGCCATCCAAACCTATTACTTTTCCAGAGGAGCGCAGTTTATTCCTGCTGCAATTAAGTTGTTTGCAGCCAAAGCTCGAGCACAACTGTTATATGGGGCCCAGTTAGGACCATACAACAACATGATTACCTTGGAAAGAGTTCAAACAAAATTTCTAAGAAACATCTTCCAGGTACCCAGCTGTGTTCCAAATGCAGTACTCTGACCGGAAGCAGGAGTCAGTACACTTGAAACCAATCTATGGATTAACATCTTTACCTACTGGCTAAAATTACACCATAACCCCAGTGGACTGACCCATCTAATACTGGCAGATAACTTTGAGATGACCTGGAAAACAGCTATCCAAAAGAAACTGAGTCTCTATGGGTTTTCTAACGATGCCATTTTGACTTTAGAGTTTGATCAAGCTAGGTCACTATTAAGGCAAAGGATCTTAGATATAGAAGGCCAAGTAGAAACTGCTGTTTTTACCCATAATATAATTGTAAATAACCAAATTCTAGTGAACAAACCAGTTTCATACTTGTACCATGTTACAGTTCCAAAATTCAGGAGAGCTTTATCCTTAGCTCGATTTAACGCTCTCCCTACAGCTGTTCTAGGAGGAAGATACAGGAAAATCCCTTATGATATTTGATACTGCCCCTGTGATACGGGTGCCATTGAAACCACAGTCCATGTTCTCTTGTATTGTCAGTATTATAGGGACATTTGCTTTCAGCTGATTACCCCTCTTTTAATTAAACTCCCCGGGCATTCTGATAATTTTACTTGCATTATTTGTTAAATAATCAAGATAAATTTATTTCTTTAAAAGTTGCAAAATGTTGCTATATAATGTGTAAGCTTTGCCCGCAAATGATTGCTAATAGTTATTGATGAAAGGGGTAATATTGTTATCCGTTTTATTGTATGTATTTTTATTGGTCAATGACTGAAATAAATATGATAGTTTGTGATGATAGTTTGTGCATATTATATTGTTGCATACACACCTTACCCACTCCAGAGACTCACTTGGATGAATAACAGTAAGTACATCATCAGAATATAGCTTTAATTGTGAAAATGTTACTATCCTACCTAATGTTTCTTGCTAATGATTCTAATGCCAGTAAAAACAGAGAGGGAGAAAGAGGGCTGCCTTGTCTTGTCTCTTGTAATAAAGCATATTTTTGTTTTAAAAACCTAATTCAGAGAAACAGTTTTTATTCTGTTTGAAGAAAACTTTATCAATTACTGGTGTACCCTGAAGATAAGTTTGTGTTCAAACATTGCTCCCCTACTTCTGAAACAGCAGCATTGTTTAATTTGACTGTTTCTGGGATGCCGTGCATTGGTTCAGGTCTGAAGCAAAACCTGCTGAATCGTTCTCCCTATTAACAGTCACAGGGAAATGAATGGATTGCTGTAACATTTTTAGCTTTTGACAGAACTGAATAATTGCATTCTTGAGGGATGAAACATTCTCAAATAAAGACAGATGCAGAATTTGTCTGCAAGAGGGAAAGGGATTTCCTGCCCCCTCTTCTGGGGGAAGGGGCAACTGATAAATATTATACTGCTTTACATGTTGTATTTTACAGTGTTTGTATTTTTGCTTTTGCATTTTTAAACCATGTACTGTCTACCATGTTTATATCCTTTCCAAGACAACTATGACTGAAAAGAAAAAGGAAAACTGATAAAGTTACTCTGTGAATGGAAGTTAATGCAATCAGTTATAAAACCACCCCCTTTACTCTTCCATCTTGTGTGTGTGTGTGGTGGATTGGAAAATTATCATGTTTTAATCTACTCTGAAGCTGTCTGAAGCTATTCTCTTCACATTTTCTAAAGATCTGAGGCAAAGGATTCACACAGTTGTCTTTGGTCTGAATCCCTATGTGGTAAAGAGTGTTTTCCATCAGACAAAGTCTAAAATATTTAAAATATTCCAAATTATCTTGTTTCCGTTGGGAATCTGCACACCCATATTCGCAAGATAATACAGTTGGTAAAACAAACAAATGATACAGTTGTTAGCAAAAAGCTTGATTCCTTCTTAACTCCTTCTTTGCCATTAGGCTCAGTGCACATGTGATTAACTAAACATCTACGAAACAGAGTTTAGATCATCCATCTTCTCTCCTATTTTCAATTATCTGCCTTTACTTTTGAACAAATAACCAATTTCAAATTGCAGCTACATTTTAATTGGCTGCATTGTTTTGTCTATATTGTTTTAACATGTCTTGATTTTTAAAGGGCTCAAACATGCATTGTATAATTTACTAGAACTAACATTTAATATATAAGCAAGTTTTCCATTAACATTATAAAGGATGAAAGTATTTTGTACAAATGCACTACAATATTATAATAGAGACTGAGTTTCTGTTCACAAAAGAATTTTATGCAGCTTGTAAAAAATAAGTAACAGCACCAACAGCACTAGTAAAGATTTTAATTCAAGCCTACATTTCTAAACATGTGCCAGACTGCAGAATGCCAGCAAACAGAGAAGTTCTAAAACCTCTAATTCTAAAATCAATTAGGATCTTAGTAAGTTATAGCGCTAGTTATTGTCTACAGATCATTAGCTTTTCATATGTATCATCCTACAGCAGGTGGGTTGTGACAATTATAAACATTTCCTGCCCACTTATAAGAAATACATGTTATCTATGTGATGGAAGAAATCTGATAATTAGATTTTCTGCCAACTGCAAAATACAGAATGCAGCAGAAGTCAATTATGACTAGCATCACAGTAGGTATTTTAGACAATATTTCAAAGTGAGATGTTACTACTAAATTTTATTATATCTGTGCCTTCTAGACCAATCTGCACCCATGTCTATGTAAAAAGGCTGCATTTGGCTACATCTTACAATCTAGAATCATTTTGCACCTACCATCTCAAATGAGTGCCTCTAGTTCTTATTCCTTCCAGAGCACTAAACTGATTTGTTTAGTGACATATGTGCCTCAAATGCTCTCACTTAATGACCATTTCAAGGTAGTTACTTCTTAATCTACATTGTTATAACTCAGGGAATTACTACAAAAATAAAAGAAAGAGATGGTTGGATAAGAAAGTTATGCTGAATCTCTGAGATACTGGGCAGAACTGGAAATAAGTCCCATCAAACACTCCGGGGTTTTTGAGTAGACAGGTACAAGACTACAGTGGCAATAAAACAGATTTATGACTATTTTATTGCCAATGTGGGCAGCAGGAGATAATTGCTTCTCTAGTCTCAACCAAGGCTCACTTGGTGCAGCAGTCTATCTTGAGTCCCTGATACATAAGTTTACAGGAGATGTGCTTTGATAATCATAGAAAAATTGCTCACAAGTAGTTAGATTCCCAGTAACTTACAGCTGACTTCTCAAGAATGCCTCCAAAAGGTCACTGCAGTACAAATGTAAGGTTATCCAATGCTTGTCTAAAAATAGGCTATTCAGATCTAATCACTGGATGAGCACATATACATGTAGCAACCCCAAGCAGCTTGTTCTTCTTGACTAAAAATGAAAAAAAGCCAACCTCCCTTGTAATTTTATGTTATATTCTTGATTTTCAAAGGAATGGTTAACAGTGAAATGTATTGGCTAGAATTACTTTAGAATATATATCTAAAAATACTTTCTTGTACAAATGACAGTTTCTCTACTTAGAAGAAACTACTAAGACTCTGTTCCTATCAAACTACCAAATCACAGTAGTTTGTTTCTTCAAACAGGCACATGGGTTGAGAAATCTGTGCTAATTTGTGAATTAAGTACAGAAGGGTAACTGTCCTCAGGCCCATCAACCCACAGTGATATCACGGTGGAAGTTTTCCTGAGCAAGCAGTTTGAGGATGGCACATAAAATCACAGAGGAAGTTTATCAAATAAAGAAGCAATAACAGCAATTCAACAGAAGCACATTCAGTGTAAATTAGTTTAATAGGAATGTGTTCTAACCAATTATCTTAAATAAAAACTCTTAGCACAGAAATAATTTCATGTTACTCCATGAATACTAATAAATTATTGGACAATAAGCTGTGAAAGCTCTGAAATTTAAAAATCATCCGTTTTTAATTCCAAGTAAAAATAATTGGAAATTAAAGCAACAGGAGATTTGTTCTGGGAAAAAGCAGGGCCATATGTTCAGCCTCCTTGTTTCAGCTTCTACACACTCGGAAGTGGGAAATCTGTAAGAGAAATGCATTTATATGCCACTGTAGCTCTTCAAATGAACCGGAACCCAAATAAAGTGGGTTCCTGGGTTCTGAAGTCAGCTATATTCACCTTTAACCCAAATACAGCTAGAGTTCTGGAGCTCATGGTTAGATATGCAAGAAATGAAATAATACTAACGTGCCTCCCAATTCCAGTAAGTAAAATATGTTGAAGTTGAAAGATCTAACCTCAACAGATGTTTCTACTATTATGGACTTGAAACTAAACAGATGTTTTATATGTTTTGTTCTGGTGGAAACAACTTGTTTCACGCATCATCTTTTGAAGTCTTTTGACTGTTTCAGATACTGTAATTTGGCTATGCTTTTTTTGCAGCTTGTGATAGTATTGTTAAACTTTTTCCATCCTAGCTAATATAGCAGTCGGGCCCAGTCATGTCCCTGCTGCTATTGACTGAACTTGATGGGAGAGTGGCATGTGTAAAAAAAAAAAAAAAAAGTTAATCACATGGTGGGGATGACTTTTCACAGCTGCACACCTACTAGCCTGCCTGGTAAGGTACTGTATGTGGGTGGATGAGTTGCATTTAGCATTTATCTAAGCAGTGTTTCTCAACCTTGGCAGCTTTCAGATGTGTGGACTTCAACTCCCAGAATTCCCCAGCCAGCCTTGCCGGGGATTCTGGGAGTTGAAGTCCACACATCTGAAAGCTGCCAAGGTTGAGAAAAACTGATCTAAAGTGTATGTGTATGCACTATTGTGTGCTTCACACCAATGTAGCCAACGCTATTAAGGTTCTGCAAATGCAAAGACTACTAACACAATATTCCCTTCTTGAGCTTTTGTGTGCATGCTGCCTTTGCTCTTGGGGACTAATGATGTCTGGCAAAAACTTCTTGTTGGCTCAGGATGGTTTGCAGAACAGTTATCTGTGTCTGCACTCTGTGCATGCTCTTAGCTTTTGTTCTTGTAACGCAGCGCTATTCATGAAGTTAAGAAGCACCATAGGCCATTTGTTTACTTTGTTATGCAGCCAACCTTATGTTCAAGCAAAAATCAGCAAAGATCACATAATTGTTTTTACTGACAAGGCAGGATGATTTTTTTTTAAAGCCAAATCTGCTAGGTCTGTTTCTTGATCTTGCTAAATAGCTGGGATGCAGTGCTTACAGAAATATTGAATGGGAGTTCAGTTTTTTTTTTTAAATGAAAATATGAATAAACCTCTGCACCCATCTGAATTACGATTTGGGGTAAAAGATGCTACTGAAGTTTCTTGCACATGGTGCCAGAAATTGCTTGCAAAGGACCTTATATTTGTTCTACATAAAAAACAAAATGCTTTTATTCTTTGGAAGGTGGGGGGTGGAGTTCTGCTACATCTATGACTTGTCTATGTTCTTTCTTAACTGAGAAAATGTTTTTAACTTTTTGAGATACACTTATAGAATGACTGTTTCTAGCTATATCTGAAACATGCTCTTTTAAATTTGGTAAACAATTCATTGTCTGAATATTATGTTCTCTACAAAATACTTATAATTCTATATTTCTTGAATATCTTTGATCGAAAGGGAAGAAAGGTGAAAAACAAAGAGAAAATGAGAGTGGCCCGATCCACTTAGATGTTCAAACTGAAAAATCAGATTAAAAAAGCTGACATTCAGCAGAGCTCCAGTAAGTTGCAGGAACAGCAAAGCAGGCATCTGCCTTCACCCTTTTTATGCTACTTAATAGTATCACTATAAAAGACAATATTTACATAATTTAATTTAATAGCTCTGCTGTACAGTTCTTATTTGTGTGATGAATTGTTTATAATCCATAGAGTATAGAATAAAAAATATCTTTTGAAAAAATTCTCCCAAAATCACCTGGCATGCACTATTCACAAGATGTAGCTGATCCTCCAGATGGTAAGACAGTTTTTCAATCCAACTTTGTCAGTATGATTTTTTTTATGAATAATTACCCAGAAATTTCAATATGCAGATATAGATTTCCCTAAAGAATACTTTCAAATATTTGCTCAATTAGTGCTAAGCTACAATCTCTTGAGCCCTTATTAAATAGACAAACTTTTGTTTTTTATTTCTCAAGCTTCATTTTTAGTATGTACATTTGAACCTTTTCTCTTTCTAATACACACACACACACACACGCACACACACACAGAGCACAGCACAGTAGT
This sequence comes from Liasis olivaceus, assembly GCA_030867105.1. Lineage (NCBI taxonomy): Eukaryota > Metazoa > Chordata > Lepidosauria > Squamata > Pythonidae > Liasis > Liasis olivaceus. The sequence goes on from CM061349.1 coordinate 59,365,307, forward strand.
GAATCAAGGAACATAGTGTACCAAGACTAGTGAGTTAGAGACATTGCACCTGTTCAGTCCTGTCCTGGGACATACCATGAGATCAGGAATGGGTCTCAGATTAGGAAGTGCACTTAGTCACCTTCCTCATCATTCATATAAGCGAAGGTCTTTGCTGAGAGATTTTACCATAGGCAGTTGAATGCATATTTCAGGTATCCCTGGTCAAAATGTATGTTTCAAAAATCCCCAGCTGAACAAAAGGTGATACAACCTCTACATGGTACAAATTTAAACACAACATTTTTCTGCAAATTTGAATCCATCCTATTTATGTGTAGGTGCTTCAAATTTAATTTAGTTTAAATTAATTAAACGAAAAGTAAGAAAACATGAACATAGCAGGTGCCGACTTGGGACACCCTTCCAGTCAATATTATGCAACATCACCTTTAGGAGGAACAAGAGCTTCCAAACATTTTATATAGTCAGAAAAGTCTTTCTATTCTTGCTTTTCATTTTTCTACTTTTCTATTTGAGAAATATTCTTAGATCTCCTTTCACACGCTATATGTTTGCAATCTCCCCACAGGTTTTCAATAATATTCAAGCCTGGAGAAGGCCATTCCAAAACCTTTATCATTTTTTTCCCTGTAAGCATTTCATGATTAATTTGCAAGTACATTTTGGATCACTGCCTTGCTAAAATATCCAGCCTCTTTTCAAGTTCAGCATCTTCACTGACGGTGAGACATTAGCTTCTAGAACATGTTGGTACTGAATTTAATTAATACTCCCTCCTACCCTCACAATATTTCCTATGCCACTGGCTGCTCCACAACCACAAAGCACTATAGAGACAGCCCTGGACTTAATGATTGGCAAGAAGTTCTTTTCTTCAAATGCCTTACCCTTTTACCTTCAAACATGTCCTGTGCAATTAAGGCCAAGCCACTCAATTTTTGTTTCATCAATCCAAAGCACTTTGTTTCAAAACACTTCAGGTTTATAACATTTTTTAAACATATATTTAACCTATATCTATATTTAAAACATATATTTAACCTATATCTAACCCTGTTATATAAGCACTACTATGCTTTGGACCTGTGGACCATACTTTAAGCATATTGTGATGATCCGTGTGTTCTGTTTTACAGGTCTGAAGAGTTATCAGACAGTTCTAGCAGAGATTTTTCTTGGTCTTCCAGATCTAGCTTTCAATATTTCCATGTAACTACTATTTCTTAACAATGGTTCTCAGAGTTGAAATTACAAGCCAGTAGCTTCTAGAGAGTTCTTATAGCCTCTCCCTTCTACAGTATGTAACAGTGTGTTATCTTTATTTTCAAACATTCAGACATCTGCTTAGAGAAGCCCATGGTTGCTGAAAGTAGACTGAACAATTCTGAGACATCAGAAGGGTCAGAACATTGGTTCTTTGAAATAGTCTTCCTCTGATTAATTGTAAGCACAATGAGTCAGTCACCTTTTTGGCATTATTAACAACTTTGCTGCTATGATCCATGAAATCATAGCCAACTCCTGGTGACTATTTGGATAAAAGCTCTCTAAGCTGTCCTGTCTCTCTCACTGCATCACACAATTCTTGAAGTTGCATTTCGGTGGCTTCAGTACTTCATCTATTCACCTCAAGTACTGCTGACCTCTTTTCCTTCCATAGAATAAAAGAAAACTGCAGCAACATTCAGTGGGAAGATTGTTAGGTGGCTTTCCAAGTTCTTCCAAAAAAAGTTTAGGACAAAAAGAACGAAGTTGGCACTGTCACCATAAGCAGATTGTATCAATCTGTTTATAACCCAACCTTATAACCATTTCTGTTAAGAAATGTTAGAATTCGTACAGTGATTTTAAAGTCCTTGGTACTCTCTGAGTTTGGTTGTTTGCTTGCAGATGTTTCATTACCCAGCTAGAAAACATCATCAGTGCAATGATGGGTTTGCTTCCTGTTTACATACAGTAGCTTATATAAACTAAGTATTGGTGGGGGTGTGGTTTTCTCCTTGGTAGATCCTTGATAAGGGTATTGTTTTCTGCTTGTTTGTCTGGTGTTAATCCCTGCTTATCTGGGTGTTGGCTGCTGGAGAGGATGTGTTCTGATCTTTTTGTTTGCTTGTTAGCTTTTTTATTGCCTCTTTTGAATGGTGTGTAAATATGGTTTATCTCTATGTGTTTATTGATGGCTAATTTGTCTGAATGCCAAGCTTCCAAGAATTCTCTAGCATTTTTGGTAATTTTAGCCAGGGTACTGCTGTGTAGTGTTTTCATGATCAGTTCTTGATCCTTAAAGTAAAAAATTTATATAATATTGACATGATTACATTCTTTTTAAATAAGGTTAAAGGTACACCATTCTTCAAATGTTGGCAATGTTTCAACTGATGAGATCTAGTAAAGTTACAAAGGAATCCTTGTATATCATTCACCTGAAAACAACTGGAGCTTATGATAAAATCTTTACTCAATATATTCCGCATAATAAGGTTTCCATTAATAATTAAGGCTCTAACTTTTTTTTTTTTTTAATCTGCACTCAGTCGTTACCGACTCTGCGGTGACTGCCTGGACAAGTCCTTGCAGTTTTCAAGGCAAGGTGTTTTGGAAGTGGTTTGCCAGTGCCTCCTTCCTAGAGCAGAGCCTAGTTGGCGAGCGCAGGAGGCGGGGTTTCCGTTGCTTCATGCCTTTTTCGGGCGGGCGTGGCTTCTGCGCTACCGGCAACTGCTCCCGACTCCTTTTGCAAGGCGCCGCCATTTTTCCTCTCACCAGAGTGAGAGTACCCATTTATCTACTCATGTAAGTTTTCGATCTGCTGGGTTCACATGAGCTGGGGGAGGAAGCAGGAGCTCACTCTGCTGCGCAAAAGCTGGGCTCGAACCGCTGAAGTGTCGACCATTTCTGGCCGGCAACTTTCAGTGTCATTAAGCTGCTGTGCCACCACATCCCCCTTCTAACTCTATAAAATCTTCTATTTTCTTATTTCTTGTATTGATCAAGTGTATCCTTCTATTTAAAATGATCAAAGAATGGGTCCTTGGCTAACCACTGGTGAAATCTGCTTAATTACGGCAAGGGGAATTGCCGGATTGTAGTCGCTAAGCGATGCAGTCATGTGAAATTTTGCTTTGCAACTGCATCACTTAGCAATGGAAATTCCGGCCCCAACTGTGGTCATAAGTCAAGGACTACTGTATTTTAAACTCCACTGCACCATTTATACTGCATATATTGAATTGATTCTAGCTTTTTCATACAGAGAAAATTCTTTGCTATATGCAGAATCAAACACTAGGCAATGAAATTTGAAGTTTTTGAAACAGCTGGATTTCCTAACAATTAACAGCTATTGCAGTCTCGCCTAAGGTTTTCTTTTTTAATTGATGGCACTGGCAGTGTCTGCAGACTTATATATAGATCTTTTATGCATAATTAATTGAGGTAGAGACCTAAAATATTTAAGTAGTTTGGTGTCATGTATCTGATGTTTCACATTTCTGTGTTGCCCAAACTTTACAAGGCATGTCACTGCACTAGACTCCCACACCACACAGTAAACCTAAAATTTATAGCTTTATTAAACAGAAAAAATAATATAAGGAACAACTCTTTAATTAGTGTAACTGAGAATTAAAATCAATTTGGAATATTCCTTCAGACAATTAGATAGTCGTTATTTTTTCTTTATTTTAAAAAAGGTTTTGTGAAAACCTTGGTTGACCAAAGCTATTGGGGGGCAGGGAGGTCAATATTTACCTCTGGTGATAATCATGACATGAATGTTTGGAAAAAATATCCTCCTATGTGATATGAATAAGTTGGTGGGGATGAAACAATAGTGTACAATTTGGAGACTTAAAATGTGCCATTTGGCGACTCCAAATGAATGAGAATGGTGACAGGTGAGTATCCACTTAGAAATAACTCTATTTCAAATAGTAATTTTAGTATAAACTGGTAGTTTATGATGACAAATTGAGAGAATTAGTGAAGGATGCACAAATGAAGAGAAATTCGGAGTGGTTGACAGACCATTCCTTTGTAGTGCCAAGAGTGGATCTTGGGAAAACCTGGTCATAGAAGAAAGAGAAGGAAATGAAAGAAACAAGACTGAAAGCAGGAAGAGAAAGTACTAGCCATGGATGAAAATATATTAAGACAGATTAATCTCCCAACAGAATAAATGGAGACTGCACCTAAAGAAAGTGGACATGGAAGCTACTTAGAATAAGACAAATGCCACCAAAGTTTGTGGAGTTGTCTTAATGAAAAGTATGGGAAAAGGATGTTTGGTGAAATGAAGTAGTGAAGGAGGCTGTCAATGAGGGGAAGAATGCATATAAGAACGACTGCTACAAAAAATGAGAAAGAGAGAAAGACATTATGACATGCTTATATAATAAATCTCATATAATGTGTTTATAGAAAAGTAATTGAAAAGAATATAATAAACATTCAGGAACAGTTAATACTAAAAGAGGAAGGAAAAAATAGAGTGATTTTATGGAAAAAATTAAAAGTATCTTGAAGTTGGTGAAGAGGGATAAACACTGACCCTTTAAGCAGAGCAAATGGAATTTTTTTAACAAGGTGATGAAATGATTTGGGATTAAATGGTAGCAAGGAATGCTGCAGGTAATATTTTAGAGACCTGTATAGAAATGTTAGTGATATGTTGAGGAATGGAAGTGAAACAAGTGCAATAAATATTAGTGTCTGAGAAAAAAGGATGAAAAGCACATGATAAATGCTGTGGAAATGTTGGAAAATGGTGACACTGCTGGTAGAGATAGTTTAATTGCAGAAAAATTAAAATGTTTGCTTATGAAGTGGTTATACAAGGTGCGTAATGTGTGTGTGCATTCATACCAGATGACAAGAAGAACATATTATTCTTCCTATGTACAAAGAGAATGGTAGCAAGAGTGAATGCAAAAACCACAGGGGAATTAGTTTATTCAGTGTGCCTGAGAAGGTTTTTGGTAGAATCTCTTCTGCAAATTCTCTGCCCAGAAGAAAGCACACTGAATTTCCAGAAGAGATCACTACTTTTTGGGAGATCACTGAGAAGGTATATTTTCTGATTTAGAGAAATATATTACAAAATAAATAGGCATAAATTATGAAATATATTGTATAAAGAGAGACATAGAGGTTGGTTGCTGAATGCAGTAAGAGTGGTATATGATGGAAGTAAACCATATATGAGAATAAAGGAATGTGTAGTAAAGGTGCAACACTGCGCAAGGAGTAAGATAAGGATGGGTCATGTCCCCTACATTGAATGTATTTATGGATAAATGTACAAGGAGTGCTTCTGGTGACATTAGAGATATATTAGTTGGGAAGACAAATCTGCATGTACTTTTGTGAGCAAATGATATGTTGTTCGCTGAGAACCCAGACTATATGCAGTTAATGTTAAATGTATCAAAACCAAGAACATTATATCTGACAGGGAAAATGGAGGGAACAATTACAAGTTTAACTTATTTTGTATGGATCTTGGGCAATACTAAAGAAAAATGAATGATTATGTATAAGTGGCAAAAAGCTACACAAGAAATGAATTTTTGTACCTCACTAAAATGTTTAGTAAAACTGGCGAGATGGATAAGGAATGAGTGTTTTTTTTAAAAAAGTGAAAATGGAGGTTTATGAAAGTGTGCTTCTGCCTACTTTGTTATATGAAAGTGACAACTGGGTATACTAGGAGAAACATAAAAATTAGTTGAACATAGTAGAAGTGAGGTACTTAGGAAGTATGCATGAACAGGATTGAAGCAAGGATGGTTTACAAGGATAAAAAGGTATGGAGAGGTATAATAAAAGGTGAAGGTGTAAATTAACTCTAACCATGTCTTTTTTTTAATCTCTGGCCTTTAATTTCTTTGACTTAGTGTTTCATACTCCTTTTCTGTACTCTGCATAATGTTGTTTAGCCAAAAGGGAATACTGTGTCCAGGATGCATATGTCTATAGAACAGAACAGAACAGAACAGAACAGAACAGAGCAACTGTATTGTCATTCCACTATACACTATACACCAAGTGCATAATAAAATGGAATTCCATTGCAGTTGGCTCACAATTACAATCAGACACTAAAAGTACCATCAAGATACCATAATTACTATAAAATATACATTCTATACACATTTGACATTTACTTATTAAACATTCAAGAATCTGATAGCCTGGGGGACAAAGCTATTTCCCAATCTGGCTGTTTTACATCGGATACAGCAGAACCTCTTCCCAGAAGGTAACAAAGAAAACAGGCCATGATGAGAATGGGAGGCGTCAGTGACGATCTTTCGAGCTCTAGACAAACAGCGCGCATATGCTAGATCTTGGATGAGAGGCAGAGGGATCCCAATTATCTTCTCTGCTGCCCTTACTATCCTTTGCACCAACTTTCTGTCTGAGGCACCACAGCCTCCAAACCAGATGGAAATACAGTTGGTAAGTACACTCTCTATAGTGCCTCTATAGAAAGTAAGGAGAATGGAAGATGGGAGATGTACTTTCCTCATCCGGAGCAAAAAATGTAAATGTTGCTGTGCTCATTTTACCAAAAATGCAGTGTTAAGGGACCAAGTCAGACTATTCATTAACTGCACCCCTAGGAATCTAATGCTACTGACTCCACAGCTATGTTATTAATAAAAAGTGGAGTGTGACTACACCGATTCTTCCTGAAATCTATAATAATCTCCTTTGTTTTTTCCACATTTAGGACCAAACTGTATTTCTTATACCACTCCACCAAGCCCTTCACCTCCTCCCTATAAGCCCACTCATTGTCATCCCTGATAAGACCCACCACCGTTGTATCATCCACATATTTCACAACGGAACTGGTGGTGAACCTGGCACAACAGTCATGGGTCATCAGGGTGAACAACAATGGGCTCAGAACACAGCCCTGGGGGGAGCTGATGCTCAGAGAGATAGAGCTAGAGGTATTATTTCCAACTTGCACCGATTGAGACTTCTCAGTAAGGAAGTCAAGTAGCCAATTACACAAGGGAGTACTGAAACCTTGAGAACCCAGTTTGTCCACCAAATGCTGGGGAACAATCGTATTGAATGCTGAGCTGAAATCTACAAACAGCAATTGCACATAACTGTTCTTCTCCTCAAGATGTATCAGACTCGAATGAAGAACAGAAGAGATTGCATCCGCTACAGAGTGATATGTCGATAAGCAAACTGAAGTGAATCGAACAAAGGAGAGAGTCTGGAAACAATGTAATCCTTTATCAGCCTCTCAAAACATTTCATCACAATGGAAGTGAGTGCTATCAGGCAGTAATCACTGAGACATGTGATCATAGATTTTTTAGGTACGGTATAATAGTCGCAATCTTAAAGCCTACCGGAACCATAGCCTGGTGCAAGGAAATATTAACTATGTCTGTGAGTACACTGGCCAGCTGTTCAGCACAGTCCTTCAGTACCTACCCTGGAATACTATCTGGGCCCGCTGCTTTCTGAATATTAATTTTTCTCAGGGTCCTCCGAACATCAACTATATCAAGGGTAGGTGCCTGCTTGTCAGGATGAGATACAACCCTCCTCTCAGGATCATTAAATGCTTCAAACATACCGAAAAATCTATTAAGTTCATTAAGAAAATCTATATTCTCCTCACATGATGTCGGAGTAATCTTATAATCTGTAATAGTCTGAATACCCTGCCACATACGCCTGGTATTTATAGAATCGTGAAAAAAAATCTGAACTTTCTGACCATAAGCCTGCTTTGCTATTCTTATAGCCCGGTTCAGATCAGCTCTAACTGTTCTAAAAGCCTCCATATCACCAGACTTAAAAGCAGCGTTCCTCGCTTTCAACTTCACATATACTTCATGAGTCATCCAAGCTTTCTGATTCGCCCGTAAGATGATGTTCTTAGTAACACTGACATCCTCCATACACTTCTGGATATATGCAGTTACAGATGAAACGTATTCCTCCATATTCGTATGTTGGTTATTTGTTGCAGCTTCCCTAAACATATTCCAGTCTGTACACTCAAAACAGCCTCGTAATACTTCCACTGCTCCCTCAGGCCAAACTCTCACCTGCTTCACAATTGGTTTTTCTCTAGTTAACAAAGGCCTATAGGCTGGAATTAGCATTACAGTAAGATGGTCTGAGGAACCGAGATTGGGGTGGGGAAAAGCCTTAAATGCACTCCTGATGTTAGAATAGCCTAAATCCAGTGTGTTCCTACTCCTGGTTGCAAAATCCATATATTGATGGAAATGAAGGAGGACTGTTTTCAAATTAACCTGATTAAAGTCCCCAAGTACAATAAACACACCCTTCAAGTGGATAGTTTGCAAGTGACTGGTAGCGTGATAAAGGACTTTCAAGATCTCCTTCGTATTTGTAGAAGGAGGTATATACACAGCTACAATAATAACGAATTCCCTAGGCAAATAAAAAGGTCGGCATCTAATAGTCAACAACTCCCCATCAGGCGAACAATAAGTTGAAATCACCTTTGAGTTGATGCACCATCACTGATATAAATGCATACTCCACCACCTTGAATTTTTCCACTCAGAGCAGGACTCCTATCCAGTCGGAACATCATTAACCCCTCCATGCCAACAGCCTTCTCAGGAACAGATGACTTTAACCACGTCTCTGTCAGCACTATAACACAACAGTCTCTCACCTCACACCTTGTTGTAAAATCCAACTTCAAATAATCCATTTTGTTCTCCAGAGAATGAACTTTAGTAAACAAAATGGATGGGAGCGGCGCTCTATGTGGGTTAACCTTCAGCCTTGCTGTTAGTCCTCCTTGGCTTTCTATCACACCGCCTCCTCCATCTCCTCTATCTCCTTGAAAAGCAGCCAATGCCGGCAAGAGACCCTGCAGTCCCGTAAGTCTCCAGACCTTGCCAATGCAGCAAACCAAGGCAATGTTGTCTCCCCAAAACAGCAGGACTCCCATTGTATGTCTGCAGTTCCAGTATGTGTTGCCGGTCATATATCAATCCAACTGCAAAACTTTGCTGCTCAACCACTAAACTATTGAGAGCCAACGCAGCCGTAGCCAAACGAGGCGCCTCCATCTTCAATCAATCTATCCAATTAAAGAAGGTACTTTTTTACAAGAGATATAAGTAACAGAAAGTAAGTTTCTTGCTATCAGACGTGGTGGCAGCTACCAATTTCAAAGTGGTTTTAAATAGGATTGGGCAAATCAGTGGAGGACTGGGCTATTATGAGCTATTAGTATTGTTGTATGCCTACCATATTTATTTCTCAAATTTATATGGAATATAAATCCATATTTATATTCTGAATCATAGGTAGCATACCCTCCTAAGAGCTGAGAAACAACGTGGAAGAGGGTTATGATCTTTCTGTCCATGTTTCTGAGCTTCCTGATTGCATTTGGTTGGTCACTGGATGGGCCACTGGCCTGATAAAGCAGGGTCAACTTATTTTCTGATGACTGGATTAATAAAGCAAATGCTATTTATTACAGGCAGCTTGGCTACACTTTGCTGAAGTGCTTTTTGTGATTGAGATGAAGTGATTCCCCTTGGTGAGGCATTTTGTGTCACCTTGAGGCCATGTCTGATGCTTTCTGGAGCTGCAAGTAGGTTTTGATAATTGGTTACTGGAACTACTGGATAAAGACTTGAAGCAAAACAACACAGCTGTTTCTCTTTACTTTTAAAAGGCTGTCACAAAATTTTTGTTTTTTGCAAAACAGATTTGAAGGAGTGATTTACATGAACCTTGACTGAAGGAAATGGCCCCTTCAAAGTTTTGCACTGTCCTATTTATAGAAATTAAGAAAGCAGTTCTAAAAAAAACCCAAAACAAAACTAATATACAGTGGTACCTCGCATTACGAATTTAATCCGTTCCATGACTCTGATCGCAACTCGATTTGGTCGCACAGCGAGGCAAATTTTCCCATAAGGTTCAATGTAAATACGGCTAATCCGCCCTCCGAATTTGGTCGCGCCGCGAGGCAAATTTCCCCATAAGGTTCAATGTAAATACATACGGCTCTGCATTTTCTTTGGAGCCATGCTGACAAGCACACCAAAAACCTTCCAAACGCCACAAAACACACCAGAAGCCTCACCGAACGTCTCCTTGCTACCGCGATCTCGCCCACAGGAAGCCGCGACCACGTGGAAGCAGGGCAAATGGCCGCGGATCCGGTTCGTAGCATGGGGCGGAGGTCACACGGCGAGGTAAATTTTTGGGGCCGGAGCTGATCGTATCACGAAAAATTCGTAAGGGGGGGCGTTCGTAACCTGAGGTACCACTTAATTTTGACTATCCAGCTCACCCAGTCTTTATTACAACACAGTTTTCTAAGCCAAACCTGTCAGCAGTATTTTCCATACCTATCTCAGCTTCCTTGTGACTCATAGAAAAAGCTAAATCTAGTGCAAATCTAGTGACTCAGAACTTTATCCAAAACATCTAAAGGGAGAAAGGGAAAACAATTGGTAAATACTGTTGATAATACAAGTCTCTGAACCATTTCTACAGCCTCTAAATTACAAAGGAAACTTGAAAACTAGTAATCATAAATTGAGCAAAACTGAAGATTGTTGTACTTTCCATTAAAGTTTTGGAGGACAGAATAATGAACATGTTTCCTAATGTTCATGGGTAACCAGTTCAAACTTTTCTACAAAGAGAAATTGTCCTTTGAGTTCCTATTTGCAGGTTATCCTTTTCTGGATTATGCTCCAACAACAGTTGAAATTATACCTCACTTCTCAGTGCAGAGCAGAATATATATCAAATAAATAACAGACCTAACTTCCTTTTCATGTTGGCAAAAGGCTAGGTGTCCTTTCCATGTTCTTCCTGACAGCTCATTTTTTATTTTTCTCAAGCCAATGGAATGTTGGAAATAAATTGTGCCAAAGAACACAGAATTCTGTCCATCTCTTTCCTCCAGCAGGTTAAGTCTCAAAAAAGAACAGGACAGGACCCAATTTGATATGGTGAGAAAAACCAGCGAAAGATCAGATTAAAAATGGGCCAGATCTGGCTGACGGCTGCAGAGAAAAAATTGCAGGAAAAAAAAATCCTCTCATGCATCCCTATGGAAAAAATAAGTTGGTCAGTGACTCGGAAAGCTGATGACTGCTCCATTCTAAACCCTGCTACCTTCTCCTTCCTGATCATATCACAATGAAGCATGAACAATCAGCCCTGTGCTTCTCAGTACACCCATACTCATACCTCTTAGAAGGGAAGCACCAAACATACACACACAGATACAATGCATATTCACACACTCCGATTAGTCCCTGAGATGAAAGCGTGCGCGCACACACAGACAATTCCATGAGCAGCTGCTAAAGGAAAGAGAAACAGGAAGGTTTTTCTGAGCACAAGCTATAGGATTATACAGTGGTACCTCAAGATACGAATTTAATCCGTTCCGTGACTCTGATCGCAAGTCGAATTGGTCGCATCCTGAAGTACGTTTTCCCATAGGGTTCAATGTAAATACAGTTAATCCGTTCCACCCTCTGAATTTGGTCGCATCCTGAAGCAAATTTCCCCATAAGGTTCAATGTAAATACGGCTAATCCGCCCTCCGAATTTGGTTGCATCCTGAAGCACATGTCCCCATAAGGTTCAGTGTGTCAGCCGGCGTTGCACGGCTACGAAATTCCCCAGGCGCGCTTTAGTCAGCCCTAGTGCAGAAAAAGGAAGTGCTAATGAAATCTGAGAAAGGCTCCCACACGCACAGCCGGGAGCGGGAGCTTCCCCCCCACTCCCCGTGCTGATTCTTAATTCCGTGCTCTTTCCTCTGTGCATAGCCCTTGGCACGCGCGAGAAAAGCACAGTGAAAGGAATGGGGGGGAAGGCTTATGTAGCGTGCACAGCGGAGTGGGAGCTTTCCCACCCCCGTGCTGCTTCTTAATTCCACGCTCTTTCCTCTGTGCATAGCCCTTGGCGCGCGCGACAAAAGCACAGTGAAAGGAATGGGGGGGAAGGCTTATGTCGCGCGCACAGCGGAGCGGGAACTTCCCCACCCCCGTGCTGCTTCTTAATTCCGCGGTCTTTCCTCTATGCATAGCCCTTGGCGCGCGCGACAAAAGCACAGTGAAAGGAATGGGGGGGGAAGGCTTATGTCGCGCGCACAGCAGAGCGGGAGCTTCCCCACCCCAGTGCTGCTGCTTCTTAATTCTGCGCTCTTTCCTCTATGCATAGCCCTTGGCGCGACAAAAGCACAGTGAAAGGAATGGGGGGGGCTGGCTTATGTAGCGCGCACAGCCCCCCCCCCGATTCCTCCGCACTCTTTCCTTTCTCCATAGCGACAAAAGCACAGTGAAAGCAATCACCAGGCCAAGGGCTATGGCCAAAGGAAAGAGCAAATTTCCCCATAAGGTTCAATGTAAATACAAACAGTTCTGAAACATAGGCATTTTATTTTTAAACCACAAAAACATGAAAAAAAGCACGGTATGAAGAGGGAGAATGGGGTGGGGAGGCAGTTATTGTTTGGAGGGAGAGTCCCCCTCCAAAGGGACTTCGGGGAGATCTCCTTCAGGGGTTTCCTCTCTTCTTTGCCTCTTAGCTGCAAAGCCTTATTCTTGCCACACCCGCTCTGCATTTTCTTTGGAGCCATGCTGACAAGCACACCAAAAACCTTCCAAATGCCACAAAACACACCACAAGCCTCATCGAACGCCTCCTTGCTACCGCGATCTCGCCCACAGGAAGTCGCGACCACATGGCAGCAGGGCAAATGGCTTTTCCTTTTCCTTTTTCCTTTCTCCATAGCGACAAAAGCACAGTGAAAGCAATATCAGCGCGCATGCACAGCTGGGAGCGGGAGCTTCCCCCCCCCCACGCGCTCAGAATTCATTAGCAGTTCCTCTTTCTGCATTGCTTTCCTTGGGCTTTTGTCCTCACGCTCAGATTTCATTAGCACTTCCTCTTGGAAGCCGAGACCACGTGGCAGCAGGGCAAATGGCCGCAGATCCGGTTCGTAGCTTGAGGCGGAGTTCGCCTGTTGAGGTAAATTTTTGCGGCCGGAGCTGGTCGTATCTTGAAATTTTCGTAAGATGGGGCGTTTGTATAGCTAAGGAATATTTACTCACTGCTCAGATGGTAACACATAACTTCAATAAACTCCTTGCAATCTCCAGCAAAATAAATGATCTCCCAAAAATTGTGTACTGTTTATCCAAAGCTATCAGGAAAAATTGGAAATGGTGCTGAGAGGTGCAACTAAAGAAAGAAATTTCTATTTTTGCATTTTCTATTAATTATAAAAAAGCAAGTGATAGTGCCCCAGGCTTCATCAAATCACATCCATGATCAACACCATGAAATGCCCTTCCCAGACAAAGTACCTTAACAGACAGACAGTCCTAAATGAGGTCAACAGAGAGAAACAGAATGTAAAAAATTCCATATTTACTGACCAAGCCAAATTCTCCAGTGTCAAGTGTATCAATTAGATTTAGAAGAAACAGCTGGCCCCTGTTACAAAGTACCCGTTACTAAATTTTATCATTTAGATGGTACATAATTCCTTGAATGTTAATTAAAATGAAAATATTTCTTTTAAATATTTCTTCCAAATGACGTGATCATGAGTTTTCAAAGACAATCAATACCTCTCTCTTTTTGTAAAATATAAAGAATGCAGCTTCTGGCAGACGAGGTAACAGACAGCATTTATAAAAAAGGCAGAGAATCAAACTTTTCCCCCAATGTCCCCAAAGCCTTACGCTGGCAAACAAACCCTTTATATGAGAATATTAGAAGAGAAGTGAAAGGAACAGAATCTGATAAAACTTTTTAAAGTCCTGCTCCACAAACCTCAAGGGGAAATTATCTCTAAACTGAAACAATGGCTCTACAACAATCTTGCTTAAACTGATGGCATCTTTAGCCAAATGGGTAATCCAGTTCCCACTTGAGGATGTCCTAGTCCTAACACATTGAAACATGTCAGTCCCCCAGGGTAACGAATACGAAGACTATAGTGGTCTGGCCCCAGTGATCATAAAGGAACAGATTCAAGTTCATAAAGACAAAGAAAACTTAACAAGTTTTTCCCAACAGCATTTTGTAACTCAAGGCTGGGGTTCTGGAGATAGAGGCAAAGACCTGGATCCCAATATATAACTACTGGCCAATATTGAACTTAATCTTCAACTTTTCTCTTCACCTTTGGGCTTGGCTTCCCTTATACTAACAAATTTCTATCAGTCCTCCTAGAATCACCTTTTTGAGGCTAAGTTCCAGTTGTATGGTTTCTCTTTCTGGAGAGTACCAGAGCAGATTGTCTATTCAAGCCTTAGCTAGGGTGCTTCTATTTGGGAAATACAGGAAGTACAGTGGTACCTCAAGTCACGAACGCTTCTGTTCATGACCAATTCGGGTCACGAACAGCACCGTTCGCAAAATTTTGCTTCCGTTCGCGAATGCCGGATCGGGTGACGAACAGGATCCGCGGCCATTTTCCCTGCCGTGACACGTGGCCGTGGCTTCCTGTAGGGAGGGGGACTCTCCCTCCAAGCAATAACCACCTCCCCACCCGCCTTCCTGTCCTCCATGCCAGAAGTCGCCTCGAGCAAGGTTAGTGTTCTCTCTCTTCGTACTGTACTTTGTGTCATATTTTTGTGGTTTAAAAAAAACAACATATGGTTCAGAACAGATTAACCGTATTTACATTGAACCTTATGGGAAAATTTGATTCGGGTCGCAACCAAAATCGGTTGGCAACCAAATTCATAGGGGTCAGAATGGATTAACCATATTTACATTGAACCTTATGGGAAAATTTGATTCGGGTCGCGACCAGAGTCGCGGAACAAATTAAGTTCGTGAACTGAGGTACCACTATATATTAGTTTTGCTTACCATTGCACAAGTATGACATACTGTATCTAAACACAGGATTAATTTACCAGGCTCTGAATTCCTGGATTCATTGCAAGGCTACTCTAGCAGATTTTTAAACCAAAATATTAACATAAAGAACCTACCTCCTCTTTTGGGACATGTTTCACATTCACATATCAGGAATATCAATTCCAACTATTTCTTCTGTTTTAAGACTAGTAAACTGCAAGAGATAGCTCTAAAGTCCTCATGCCTGGTTCATGTACTGCCTATTGATATCTGGTGGATCATTATGGGAAACAAGATTCTTCTGGTATTCTGACATTCTAATATTCTTTATATAATCAGGGAAATGAGATATGAATTTAGATAATTAAAAATAAGGTGTATTTTGTATCATTTATTACAATTTAAAACTCAATTCTCTCAGACATAGTGCACTTTCTGAACCTTAAATCATGTTATTCAGTAGGAGTATTTGGCAAAGAAGGTTATGACAGATAAAAACACTACTAATATCAGTGAGCTGTGGTCTAGATTGCATATTAAGGAATATATTTCAGGAATATATGAATATATAAGTTGAATATATGAAATATACCCAATGTACTTGAATATATGAATTATGTGAATAATTAAGAAATATATAAGGAATATATGAAAAGGCCACTTATTGCAAACAACAGATTGCCTTTAACTTTTAATACATTCATAAACAGATCAAATATATTCCTGAAAGTTTATTTATATAGATTTAAGATAATAATTAAATTCTGACCTTTCTGTACTTACTCATTTACTTCCTTATTACTGAGCTTTTGTTTTATTCTGTTTTATTTTTCAAAGGTTCAGGTCATTTTGGAGCAATAAAGACACAGTGGTACCTCCGGTCATGAACTTAATTCGTTCCGCGACTCTGGTCGCGACCCGAATTGGTTGCGACCCGAATCAAATTTTCCCATAAGGTTCAATGTAAATACGGTTAATCCATTCTGACCCCTACGAATTTGGTTGCCAACCGATTTTGGTTGCGACCCGAATCAAATTTTCCCATAAGGTTCAGTGTAAATACGGTTAATCTGTTCTGAACCATATGTATTTTTTTTTTGAAACCACAAAAATATGACACAAAGTACAGTACAGGACAGTATGAAGAGAGAGAACACTAACCTTGCTTGAGGCGTGGAGGACAGGAAGGCGGGTGGGAAGGCGGTTATTGTTTCGAGGGAGAGTCCCCCTCCCTACAGGAAGCCACGGCCACGTGTGTCAGCAGGGAAAATGGCCGCGGATCCTGTTCATCACCCGATGCGGAGTTCGCGAATGGAAGTAAAATTTTGCAAACGGTGCTGTTCGTGACCCGAATTGGTCATGAACAGAAGTGTTCGTGACCCGAGGTACCACTGTATTACTAAAGATTCTACATATAGGGATCAGCAAGGTTTTTCTTTCACTTTGTAATTACATTTCTTTCTATTACTAAAAATCTTGTTCATTTCATACTTCATGAGCTAGACTGAATTATTAACTTATTGAATTTATGTTTTTACTCTCCATTGTATCTCCACTGTATCAAGAACAATGAATTTAATAAAGAATTAAACAATTTCATCCAAATGAGGAAAACAGCAGTACAAGGGGTACTTGTGTGTGTATATGTGTATGACATCATACATGATCACGATCTCACACACACACCCCTTGGTAGAAAGGTTGAAAATTAAGAAAGGAACTGGTGCTACTTCTGAAACAATAAGAATGTTTTTACAAGCCAGTAAATTTTAATGCATTTATAGTTCAGAACTTATGCTAGTCTTTGCAAAACCGATTTTTCCCCATCTTTTTCAGGTTCAAGGATTTCTATCAATGAGCTCTTTTTTATCAGCTGTTACATACCCAGGCACAATGCACTATTTCATAATCATGCTTTGTGTTTCACATAAACAGGTTGACTGAAATCAGACTCTTGACCATTCATCTCCAGCAGCATCTCCAGCAACAGTTTTTAATGTAGAATGAATCCCAACTTCTCTTCCCATTAACTGAATACAAAACATTCAAAGAATATGATTTCCATCCTCCTCCCTGTTTAAATGGGATAAAACCTAGGCACAAAGACATTGAAGATTCTAACATTAAAACTATCTTGATAGGAATCATATTTTCCAGTAGAATTTTCTACACTAAATGGAATGTAGTATTTTATTTTATATCCTCTTTCACCACCACAATTTCTGTATTAGGCAGTATTAATGAAGACAGAGTTCAAGGTAGTTTATGAGTACAGTATGGTATCTGCTAAACAGGAGAGTTCAGGAATTATTCCTTTCCCTTGATTAATATGTGCATTTCACTTTATTCTGAAAGCAGTCTTGCCACTATATTTCAAACATTGTTCTTTTTTAAGTGGGCAGGTAGTTGATTCTTATCTGCCTTAGTTTTTGTTGCTGCGATAATGTTCACATTCTGTCACTGGGAGATATTACTGAAACATGTGCTTTAGTACACAGAATTACACACAGCACTTTAAACATTATTAGTATTTTCAGAAGAGAAAAACCAATAACATAAAACTAGAAATGAAAGGATTTATTCCATCATTTTCTTTTTCTATGGCTTTACTGTGGTCTTTGTTCCTCACAACATATCTTCAAGTTTAAAGAATTGACACATGTGAAGTTTACCAGTTTTTTATAGAATTCTTCTTGAATGGGAGAACTGTCAACATACCTCTAAAAACTGCATCTTTCCATCTATTATTAGGATAGGTCAGGTTTGTCCAATCTTCTGTGATCAGAGAGCATGTAAGGCATCAAACAAGGAACACAAGGGAAAAGCCAGGGCAGATTAATCATAGGAGGGCCTTCAGACAAGTGCTTTAAGTTACAGGAAGTCAGATTCTGACTGAATGTTAGAAAAAAGAGCCAGACAATGGAATCAATTACCAAGAGTAAAGTTGGGCTTTTTTTGTATGGAATGAGTTCAGCTGAAGAATATACCTGAGATGCTTTAATTTGGATTAATACAGTGAGCAGGGGTTAGATTTGATGGCCTAATTGATCCCTTGCAACTTTATGATTTTATGATTCTATAATTGTGTGTTATTTTCTATTATTCTAGAGTACTATGGTTTCAAGATCTATATGCAAAGCAGTAAAAACAACAACGATCAGTGGAACAAATGCATAAACTAATATTAAGGTTGAATTCTCGATGATTAGGATTTGAAGATAGCAGGCAGAAAAACAGTGGACAAATCACTAGTAGATGAGCATCCATTATTCTTTGTTAAGGATCTTCACACTATCAATCTGTAGTACTTAATTTAGTTTTGAAATTGTAGAGTACAAGAACTTATACTACACTATGTTGCAAGGAAGAAATATCTAATTTAAATCAATTTTAATTATTAAATAATTTAAATAAATTATGTAATTTAAATTTTTGCATGGTTTAAACTAGATAATTCTAGTTCAGGCCTTCTTGGTGGTACCCCCATTTTAAGTAAGTGAAAACAATCCTGTTCCACTTTGACTCTGGGATCAAGACATGATGTGAGCATCATCAATACAATTTAGGATGCATTGCTTTAATAAGGCATTGTATTAGCTGAACTGATCATTTTATTTAATTATTTTTCTGTGTTGTTCACCAGCCAGTGTTTGTTTGTACTGAGGTGGCTTGTAAGACTGTTAAATAAATAAATTCATGTGGAATATACTGAACAATTCAAACTCCTGTACAGATCTTTTATTTTATTGTCATCCTCTTATATTTTTAAAGCTTTCTGTAATATCCAGTAGTACATTATTGTGTCCTTCCAATATTTCATAATAAACCTATGTATCAACAATTAAATTTAGCAGCAACTTAATGGCATAATTGATTTAAAAAATGCCAGGATCGTTTGGTATGATGGATAAAATACTGAATAAGACAAACTTGTCATTGTCTGACAGTAGTAGCTGGCTAGTTCCTGGCCAAGTCAATCTAATGTATGGATATGTGAACAAAGAAATTAAAATATACATATGTTACCATAATCTTACTATAAAAATGAGATATAAGAAATTAATAACTCCTCCCACCAGCTTTGATAAACATTCAGTAAGAAGGCTGCTCTCTGTAGACCAAGTAGCATAGGATTCTCTAGAACAATCAGGATACATTATTAATATAATTCAAGTGCTTTTATGCTATTCAATCATTTTCCCTCTAAGTGACAAGCAGCAAAACATAATATAATAATACAAGGATCAGAAATATCAAAATATATTAATGTGACTATAATAAAATCATAAATCATAGTACTATATATCATCATAAAAACCTCAGCATACCCAAGTACTTCTAACAACTCACATCTTAGTCTCTGAATGCACATTAGAAAAGCTGTATTTTCAGACATTTCCTGAATATTAAAAGTGAAGGCACAGATCTTCAATCTGTGGAAAGGATTCCACAGGAGGGTAGCTTCTGCAGAAAATACTCACCTCTGAGTCTTCTCCTGACACTTTTTCTGCTTTTATTAACTGAATTAAACAAAAATAAAAAATAAAGACAAGTAGACTTCACTTAACAACTGCTCTGTTTAGTAACCATTCAAAATTACGACAGTGCTGAAAAAGTAGTCCTCGCATTTATGACCATTGTAGCATCCCTGCACTCATGTGATCAAGATTTGGGCGCTTCACAATCGGTGGGCATTTACAACTGTCGCAGCATCCCACGGTGATATGATTGCCATTTACATGCTTCAAAACTGGCTTCCGACAAGCAGAGTCAATGGAGAAGCCAGCAGTAAAATCACAAGTCATGGTCATGTGATGTCTCGCTTACCAATCAGTGGTGACTCACTTACTGACTGAATGTGAAGTGACATCTTAAGTCTGTTGCAGCCATGTGATGTTTCACTTAGCGACTGTGTCGCTTAGCAATGGAGTTGGGGGCCCAATTGTGGCTGCTAAGTGAGGACTATGTATACAAAGTTATTAAGGAAAAAACCCTACAAAACTATAAAAAAAGAAAATTTATAAGGTACATATTCACAGATATGGAGACATATTTAAAATTCTAGATAAGGATTTCAGTAAATAGTAGATGTATTTCATTATCATCTATAGCTAATCAATGTTGTTAGGGGATGGGGATTCTGTAAACACCCTCTAGAGACACAGCTTGTATGGGCAGATTCTATTTTGAGTAAGTGGTCTCGCAGATAAGCGGGCTCCTAAACTTGTAGGATTTTAAAGGTGATCCCCACCATCTGGAAACAAAGTGGCAACCTATGCAGTTTCTGTAGTATTGGTAATGGGGCTGTCCCAGTTAGCCTGCAGGCTACTGTATTTTCCATGAGTTACAGGTTCCAAATGGTCTTCACAGGCAGTCCCACATACCATTGCATTAGTCCACCCATGAGGTGACAAGGGAAGGAGTGACTGTTGCTAGTGTCTTCTGCTCCAAGTATGTTTTGACACTATCTCCCATTTTGATATCTTTCCCAATATATTTAGGAATGTAGGAACCTGCCTAATATGATAATATCATTTCTCCATCTAGTTGGGTATTGTGTATTCTAACTGGTTACAGCAGTCCAGAGCGCCAAGCAAAGTTATTTTCAATCAATTGCTGCCTAATTCTTTAAACTGAACCTAAAGTATTCTTCGTTCAAAACATGGGTCTTTTCACTAAGCTATGCTCCCTCCCGTAACAGCCTCACCACTGCATAGAAAAGCAGTTTTAAACAGCAGGACGGTTGTAATATGGCATAGGCATCTACAATTCAAGGAAAAGCAGTTAAGTTTCTCCAGGGACGTATTTGTCCCAGCCATCAGATCAGTTTGAATTAATATCCCAGTGAGAGACGATAAATCTGGACCTGTGCTATACTCTATTTTTTAAGTACTAGATTTCATAGTATCCAACTCAAAAAGGATTTTAAAAACTAATGCATATTCTTTTGTATTTCAGTATGGCTCCTTTCATTTAATTTATCAACACTGCTTTCAAAAGTTGATGGCAGGACATCCCCCCATTCAGAAGACTTCTGTTGGATAGCTACAAAATCTAATTCAAGCTCACATCAGTACTCAAAAGTATCTACCTAAATCATTATACAGCATAGTCATATAATAGCACAGCTATTAGCAAAGATAAGAAAAGCTCTTCCATTGACTAGCAAATAAAGGAAAGAAAGAATTGAAAACCATACTGTAATTAAAATGTCAGCTGCCACTTTCTAAATCTACACTGAATAAAATGTAGAAACCTGGATACGATCTCTTCTCAAGTGTCAACAACGAATTTAAACAGCATCACAGGAAAATAATCTTCATGCTCACATAATCCTCACTGCATTTAGGCTGCTTTTCTGTATGTTTACTGTGCACTGCCAAACTCAGCGGTCTCTATCAATCATAGGTGAAAATCATTGGAGGCAGCCTTTTGAGACTTCTTCAAGTAGAAAAGAGCAGCTTTGCAACCAAGGTTTAATTATTATTTCTAGCACACAACACACCATAATTCCGATTTTTATTCTCTCCTCAGTGTTTTCACCAAATCCCATTTAATTTAATTCACATGCCATCATTATACAGTTCTCTCCAGTACAGCCCACTCATAATAAGGAGAAAACACTTCAGATTGAAAAGTGGCAAGGTCGATGCTACACATTAAGGACAACTTTTTTACTTTTAGCCCATTTAGAGAAGAATATGGAGATATACTGTTCTAGTGCACATATCCAGTTACCCAATATCAAAACCTATGTGTATAAAAAAAAAATCAAGAAGATGGATGCAAATATAAGAGACATCACACTAACACACATTTCTTATTTTTATAATATTTTACTTGCTTAAGTAGCCTGCATTAAGCAATTTGACTAAGCGAGCTATATCACCCTGATCATTCCTTTTCTCCTAATGTTGTGTTATACAAGATTCATGCAATCTTCTTCCTGAACTTTATTGGCATCCATACAACTAAGAAGTTACATATTTCCAACTCGTGTGAGGTTATTAATACTATAAGCAGCATAATTTTTTTAAAGAACGAGCTTCTTTTTTCCTCTTCCTCCCATATCTTCACTTTTAATGCAGACACAGACCTATGCATGCAGTTCCTTCGAGGTCCCAGAGAAAGAGAAAATGGGTTGCAGTTCTGCTGATTCAGCATCTTCAGTGAAAATGTCCATTAAAATAAATCGTAAGTTTAAAAGAAATACATAACTATTAACTACAATGCAGTCTACCCAAACATGGGGAAATTTTTTACACAAAGTAATTTTTTGTGTAAAACTGCCTGATATAGATCCAAACTGATCCAACCTGCCTGATATAGAACTGCCTGATATAGATCCAAACTGATTCAAACTGCCTGATATAGAACTAGAGAACACATTCATCTAAGTACCATTCATTACATCCCATATGTGATGGTGTAGCTCTCACACACCATTTTCAACGACCTTCAAAGCAATATCTCAAATTGCTTGAATTGGGGAGAAGAATGAAGAAAACATGTACATCCCTTTGATCCTGAATAGTGCTTTTAACGACTTTCCAAATAGAAATTAACTTGCAATAATAGTCGGATTAGAAGCTCAAAGTCAAATTAGTAACATATAAATTGGTTCAGTATAATTCCATTATTGAACCTTGTTCTTATTTCATATAGAGGTACTGTATTCTTCTTTTCATGCAAATAATTTATGCATATTTATCTGTGAAGATATTTTAATCCAGCTGACTATTGATAAGCATATTCAGCCTTCAGATTTTCTATTAGTTTTCATGCTTAAAAACACAAAGCAGAAAGGAATATAAAAGTAGTTAATGTCTTGCATGTATGCAAGACATGGTTGCTAGGCAACCAATAGATAACAAGCCTCAGAGAGAAGAAAAGTATGTTTGCAGTTCTTGTTAACTTTTACTTACACATGGAAAATCTTAGCCAAAAGCTTAAATAGAGTTCAGAGGGATGCCTTTTGCTACTTATTTTATTGGAGTCACTCTAAGGTTATTCAAAGTACACTTGTTTCCTATTCCTATTGGTTTTTACTGAGTTTATACATTCCTTCAGTATAGGAAAATATTCTTAAATGTCTTGCTCTTGCTCTGTTTGTGATGTTAGGACCAAACTCATTTTGCCTAGACCACCTCCACCTTCTGAATGAAAAACGCTAATTGCATACAGTAGTTCCACTCTTGCCTCTTAAAAGCATTATGGAGCTCCAGTCTAAAGCTTTAATTGCCACCTACAGATTAGTTCCTTCTTCTTAGTTCCTATATTCTTCTGAATTAGATAGTTTAGCAGGGCTGGCTGGAGAATTCTGGGAGTTGAAGTCCACACATCTTGAGATGCTTGACTTCAAGTTTGAGAAACACTGGTTTAGAAGATTAGTTCCTACCTTCTTCTGAATTAGACAGTTAGAGGAACAAAGTTGGACAGTCTGGAGGAAACACCTCCCTCAGAACTCTCTTCCCTATTTTTTCTGTAGGTGTATGTCAAAGTAAGGAGACCATTTCCACCTAAGGAAGGACTGGAGATCATGGAAATCACTAGCAATTCTGAAGAAGGCAAGGAAACATTTATCATTAACCTGTTTGGTAGGGAGGCCTCACTTGGCCATTGCCAAAACTGATCAGGAAAAGATACAAGAATGGACAGCAGGTTGAGGCTTATGGGAGCTGGAGTCCAAACCACATTTGAGGAGCTATAAGTTCCCTTTTCTTGTATAAACAGAGGAGGTGATTTTGCACTGAAATAGTAGATGATGAAAATATTAATTGTCTCTCTGCCATGGCCTCAACTTCAACTGTATTAACTGCTAGGCTCTTCCCACCCCACCCCAAAATCACAGCATTTTCTTTTAAAAGAAAGCTGGCAATCAGTTGTTAGGCTAATGTTCAATAATGCCTCCCGCACTCATAATTATTGAACATCACAAGTATAAGAAACCAATATGAAAGCATTTTTACCCTAAAATACATCTCCCCAAACAAAAATAATGCATATTTCCCTTGCTTTCCACTGTACATACTTTATATGATCTTCTTTGCAGTTATTTAATATTGTAGTCTATGGGAGAGTTTATCATACTACTTAGGGGCAAATTTTAAATGCTTCATAAAGTCTGCACTCAATTACTGCAATGTCAAATGGAATCTTCCTACATAAAGGGATTACTGCAGACCAGATACCACTGGCAGGTCAACCATCTTTTTTTTTGGTGGGGGGTGTCTTCAAGTCAGTGTTGACTCCTGACAACTGCCTGGACAAGTCTCTGCAGTTTTCTTGGCAAGATTTCAGAAGTGGTTTGCCATTGCCTGCACTAACTGTATGCTAACCAAAATTAACTTTTCTGTAATAATAGCATAAATTAAAAAATAATATTACTATATATATTATACTGAGTTCTATTAACAGTTTGATATCTTCAAACAATATATACATCTGCCTTTGTTTATCATAATACTGGATTTTATTTTAAAAAAATTACAAGTTCTAGGAAAACATTGAATATATGGAAAAGGCAAATTAGTTACAAGACGGTGAAATTATAACTTGTTGAAAATATTAGGAAGTGTATCATCATTAATCTCTTTAAAAGATCCAGAATGAGTTGTCCTTATTTCCAATAGAAATCTTTACTGTTCTATAATTGAAATAGAAGGCGTGCTATAATTACGGTCATCTACAAGTCTGGTAACTAATTCAAATATATTTCATCACTATCCTATTTGAGCTCTTTATTGTAGTTCCTGATTATTATTTAAATTATGTTCACTACAATACAGTTTATTAACAGGAAGAAACATTTAATAAAAGGATGGCAACAGAAAAATTGCTGAAAAAATAAATATTAAAGAATGAATTTACAACAAGCAAAGTTTATCTTCTAACAAAACCACACAAGATTTTTAATTAAAATAAAAGAATTTAATATTTTTAAAAAATACATGCTCACATCCGTTATATAGCATTCTTAGCATGAATATGACTATGAGAACAGTTAAATACATTTGTCATAATAAATCATTTAATATATCCAAAACATTCGAGCTAATTCTGTTCATCTATTAGCTATGAAATAGATCCCTAAAGACTAAAAGGTTTCAAAAAAAATAATGGTAATTAAAATTTAAGACTGTCACTGTTTTTCGGATCCTAAGAAGGAACAGGATACTCACTAGGTCCAAAGTCAGCATCTTCCTCAAATCAAAACCAGGAACAGCTTTACAACTATTTGTTATCTTGGATGATAGACGCATATAAGACTTCACATGCTCATTTTAGATATTGCAGTTGTTTAACATGACAAGAGTAACTCAAAGCTTTGCCTCCCTACTTTTCTTTTTCTGCACAACTTTCATTTTAGTTAACCACTTATAAACTCATTCAGACCAAAAAACTGTATTTAAGCTTAACTACCTTTCCTCTTTACATTCCTTCTATTGTACTTACCATTTTTCAGCAATTTACCTTTTTAAAAGGACCATTTATGGTAGCTGTTGTGCATAATTATAAGTTATGAAACTGTATAAAGAAAAAAGAACTACCCTCTGTTGCTAAGAAGACAGATATATTATTCGAAAGCGCCTTAAAAAAAAAAAAAACAAATTAGTAAGTCTGTGATCGCATTCAAAACACTGTACTACTACTAAATGATATGCCAAATTCTTCCAAAAGATTTAGAAAAGCCCATTTCAGTGTCCTTCCCACTCTATATTTAGATATCATTCCTTTAATATTTAAAATGTCGACACAAGGCAAAGTTGTTTCTGTCATCTTGGCCTACTGAAATCAAGCAGGCAAGTCTACACTACCTGACAAATCCCTCCCAATGTGTTCAAGCCTACATCTAAGCCAACATAAGGAGTTTGTCCAGAAAAATGCATCTCTTAAAATTTTAGGAGATCAGTGACATTTCCCTAAAATGGAGAAGATTGATATAAACTATGTTTCATTCTTGTAGAGAGGTCAAGAAGAGCAAGGATGGATGCACTACTCCCATCCTGCTCCCACCAGAGGTCATCCAAGAGCACGATCAATGCCATTTCCCTTCCAAACCCCGGCCTGAACCCTGACTGAAAGGGGTCCAGATAATCTGCTTCATCCAGAGTCCTCTGCAACAGCCACGCTACCACCTTCCCTAAAAAGGCGAGGTTGGAAACTGGTTGAAAATTGTCCAGATCAGTTGGGTCAAGCAAAGGCCCCTTGAGGAGCAGGCATGCCACCGCCTCCTTAAGAGCTGGTGGAACCACACCTTCCTTTAATGATGACTTGACCACCACCCATATGCAACAATGCATCCCCTCCTGTGCAGCTTTAACAAGCCAGGAGGGACACAAATCTAGCATACAAGTGGGCAAGGTAGCAGGTGCAAGGGTCCTGTCCATTTCCTCAGGCTCAGTGAGCTCAAACTCCTCCAGATAACCCAGCCAGATGAAGCCCCTGTAACCTCCATCGGATCTGCCCCAAGGCCAGGTTCAAACAGAGTGAATCCAAGTGATTTTTATCCACCAGACGTCCAGCATATTCCTCACAGTGACTCCGTAGGTGAACTCAGTATTATTCCCTTCTAAGAAGGACCGAATCACCCGAAATAGGCCACTGTACGAATATCCACAGATGCAATAAAGGCAGAGAAATTATTACATTTCACTGCCCTTACCACCATGAGGTAGGCCCTAATAATGGCCCATGTTTGTTGTCTTTGCTTCTTGTCCTTCACCAGCAGAGCTCTAGGCATCTCTTAGCCCTTTTAAGCTCCCTCAATTCTTCCGTATACCATGGAGAACTGTGAGAGCCATGGGTGCAGAGAGGCCACTCAGGTGTCATCTGATGCAAAGCTGCAGCCGCTCTATCATTCCAAGCAGCCACCAACGCTTCAGTCAAACTGAGCAGTAGACTGTCTGGAACAACCCCAAGATGCCTCTGGAAGCCAACTGGGTCTCTCAGTCACCTGGGGCAGGCCATTCGAATAGGCCTAGCCTCCCTGCAGAGAGAGGTAGCACCAGAGAATTGGAGGCTCACCAAGGAGTGATCTGACCATGGCAGGGGAGAAACTAATATTTCCCCCAATTTCAGAGCACCATGCCATTGCTCCAATAAAAAAACCAGGCCAGGTGTATTACTGCTGTTACATGTCAGGCCTTGGATAAACTGGGACAGGCCCATAGCCACCATGGTAGCCATGAACTCCCAAGCCATCTCTTACCCTGCACCCAGAGAAGGCAGATTAAACTGCCCCAAGACCATAAGCCTGGGGAACCTCAGCACCAGCCTAGCCACAGAGTCAAGAAGCTCAGGCAGGGATAAAAATGCGTACATCCCACATTTTTATTATTAAAATATTTTGGTAATATGACAGTGAAACTATTGGTTGAGAAAATGAAAGATTACATGGGAAAATAATGAATTTATAAACTGCTAGACTTGTTGAAACCCTAGCTGAATTCAGAGATGATCTGGTTGGATGAAATGTGTGTCTTTCCTATAAGGTTTATTAATTAATCAGGTATATTTTTTAGTCATTTGATCTCTCATATTATTGCTTCCTGAAAACTCAAATCTGGAATTTTAACAGGTAAAGAATGTTTCATACAGATCATAATAAGATATAATAAGATACTGAAAATTAAGCACTGTACTTTTTAAAAATGTAAGTTATCAACAAATGTAACTTTTTGTTATTTGGAATCAATTTTATGAATAGCAATTGAGCACTAATGGAGAAATCCTGCATCATACATGTAGATATCTTTCACTTATAGTTTTCTCCTTTCAAGCTCCTTTCCATCCAGACACACCAAGATGTTCCCCTCAATTTTATAAGCAGATTTGGAAGGAAGGCAGTTTGATTAGTGGAAGCACTTAACTGAATTCCACCCTAATATACCACTTAAAAGTCAAATAGTAATATAAGGTAAAAAAATAATAATGAAAAGTTATGACAGCATAGTTTGTAGCACTCTCTAGAAACACAACTTTGTAATATACACAAACAACGAACACAGTCCACCTTGATGATAAATACCTTTAAAAATTGTTCTGCACCATTCTATTATAATCTATTCATTCTAAAGACAAGAATTATATTAATCATGAATGTGATTCTATTAATTAAAATTCTAATTCATTCTTAAAGAGCAACATAAAATTAATACTTTTCTCTTGTTCACAAGGAGATTTCAGATTATTACATCAATAGTTTTTAAACTCATTAAGATTATATATTTTTTAATTTTGTATCCTCACTTCTACTTAACCTATAATCAGTATTTAAAATGCACAAATTTTGTTTTAAAAACACTATAAAAGTATACTGCTTCTGTAAAGCCAATATAAATTAGATCTAGTAACTTGACAGGCATTGTATTTTTCCAATCTTTTTGATATATAAATCTTTCAATAAAAGCTTTTTTGCTTTCTGACGTTCATATTCTAAAATTTACAGATTTAATTGTTCAGTTTTATGAGTTGTATGTGAAATGCTGTTGGATTGAATTGCCACTTCTCTGTGCAGTCCCCTATCATGCTTCCAAAACTGCTTCAGAGGACTGGTGGAGCCTCTGATGTGGGGAGCAAGAGGAAGAGACGGGGAACACATGGGGGACTGGGCAAGGAAGAGAACTAAGACTTGTATAATATTCACCATAGGAGGAACCCTGATTGCATAAACTGAATGTAATTATATATTATTGTTTGACAGGTGAAATCTGTGAATTACAAAATAAATAAATAAAAGTATCAAGTAACCATATTAAAACTTGTAGACAGGTTGAGACTTTCAAGTGGTTTTGCATATCATCACTTAGGAAAGGGACCCTAAATTAGTAGCAAAGAATGTTCAACTTGTAGATCCCCAAATCCATTCCTGGCATGTCCAGTTTTAAAAAAGTTCAGGGAGTAGGTGATATGAAACACTTCTACATGATGCAATGGAAAGTCATGCTAATAATCAATATTATATTGAAAGTATATATTATCTGACCCTTGTAGTAGTTTCCTAAGAACCACCAAAAATGTTCAGCTTTAAACAATAAGACATTTTTATGCTCTAAATTAAAATGGTGTCTGTACTGTCTTTTTTTTTTTTTTTAAATGATTCAACAGAGGTGGACAGGAAAATAACACTTGTTACACTGAGCCATAAAAGCAAATGCTTCATTATAGGATGTTTGGTCCTCTGATCTCTTTAATGGATATTTTATTTTAAAAAGACAAAGAAAAGAAGAAAAATAAAGAGCCTAGTATGCTTAGACAGAGTGCTGAGGAAATAATAAGTCATTAATAAAGTGAATTAGTTTTTAATCACCACTCATCAATGCATCTCACTGCAGATTCTTGAGCCTGTTATTATTTTTCAATCTACTTTATCTAACCAAATTCTAGAGAGGATAAAATGCAATAGATATATTGTATGTTACTATGCACTCTTGAAGACAGGGCAAAATACACAATGACGACACATGGGGGGGGGGGGAATCCTCAGTGTATTTAACTTCCCCACATAACAGTACTGGGAAAGAAGGCAGCACTGCTTCTTAATGCATGTTCTGCTATAAGTTTAAAAAAAAAAACACTGGTAGAACAAGTGCACAACCTGATCAAGGAATACTTAGTATAAAAATCATAATTGTGAACTCCGCTCACATGAATCAAAATAATGTAATGAATTTGACACCTGCAAAGGAACAGTGTTCTGTAACCAGCAGAAGCCTTGCATTAGGATGACATCACTTGATACAATCTAAATAAAACAATCTGGGAGCTGTTGAGAGATATACAGTGGAGAACCCGTCCTTTTGCCAACTTTATAGTACAATACTAGAATAATACTTGGGTTCAAAACTGAAGCAGCTATTGGAGAAGACTCCAATATAATACACAGAAGACAATGGAGGACAAATAGAAGCAGGGTTTGTGTGCCAAATATTACAGATCCCCAGCCCATATCTCAACTGCTCCAGATTTTTTAGCCTATTGACCTGTTTGTTTTGCAGTTTAAACAGTCTTGGAGGAGGAATTAATTTGGACCTAAGTAGGAACCTTTATTTTAGCTAATAGGTTTATTTCAATTTTTGTAAGCCATTTTGGGGTATTCATTTTTTAACAAAAATCAGGAGAATCATCTGATGATATCTCTGCCAGCTTGCATGGGGTGATGGGAGCTCTGGTCGATTCTGGGGTTGGCTGGCGCCCTAATGACGCTCCCTGAGCTACTTGCCGATACCACGAATTCTTGGAATCCATTTATTATTTAAGACTTCTTTTATATTGTAATTTAATTGATTTTATCTTTTCTGTAAACTACCCAGAGTCACTTTTTTAACGAGATGGGCAGTGACAAATTTGATTAATAAATAAATAAATAAAAACATCAAAGATTCTTTAAGTATACGGGCAGAACTCCTTTATCACCACCACAAAGTTTAAAATATCCTGGTGGGAAATGGAATCAGAAATGTATGTATGCAGTTTTCCATTTGGTCTTAGGCTGAAAGAAAACAAGAAATGTCACATGTTTCCTTTTAACAAGCTGGTATACTGATAATTTCATATTTTCTTTGCTTTAAAAAGAGTAACTAATATTTTCTTTTTCTATATTCTGAAGTCACTATCATCACACAGAGTTGATCACATGCTCTCTGGGTGGTCCAATTTTTTTGTCATCCTAGTCAATACAAAGAACCTATTTCTTTATAAGAAAGAATGGTACACTTGGCATTGGGGCTATAGATATAAATGATAAATTCCTAAAAATATGTATTTCATAACAGCTGTGCTGAAAGAACTTTAACTATAAGTAGGAAATGCTATGGTACAATCAAGTTGTTATGGCAACTAGAAAAGTCACATAGAGAAAAAGACAAAGAACATGCACTGTTGTAATCCTGCCAACACCATAATCCCGTTATTAAAATTTATTAAAGAACTGACATTCCTACCACTGATCTTTAAAAAAAATGTTTAATGATGACACTATTACTAGAATTCAAGCTAGCAATAACTGCCTGCCCTGCGCTTAATTCAGAATGGGGTGATAATGCATTGTTTTCCACACATTAAAATAAATCTACATTTATTTTAAATGTAGACCACTGAAAGGCTGCAACTTGCCATTCTTCAGAAGATTTCACCAAGAATATGAAACCAATTGAACACTTCAGCCAACCTTCAAAGAACCCCTGAGTCTTGACATTATCATGTTTTCTAACTTACCAAGCAATTGCAACAGACAGATCTCTCAAGAGACCTTTTTGCAGACCTTGCAGGAAATCTTTTCTTAGAGTCCAGGAGATCCTGAAATAAGCAGCAGCTATATGTTTATAATATGCCACTTAAAACAGTTAAGCAAGCTCTGGTGGTTCTCTAATTCGAGGATTGAGGAAAAGATGTCACCTATATTTATTTTTCTGTGATATATCTGAATCAGGACAGATTTTACGTAGTCTATACCAGTGCTTCAAATGCAGTGGTGGACTGGACAACGGTCAATAAGTTGAAGCTGAATGCCAACAAGATTGAGGCATTATGAATGAGTAATTTCCAAGTCTGGCATTAGAAAAGGTATCTGTTTTAAATGGAATTTTATTCACTCTGTTGTTCACAATTTGCAAATACTCTGGCATTCATTATTATTGCTGGAGGCCTACACAATCTCTTAACTGTGAGCATCTATTACAGCTACGCCTTTCTCAGCTACCATGATTCAAACACTGATAATCTCAAAACTGGATGACTATAATGCATATAGAACTGTCCTTGGAACTGATTGTGAAACTACAACTACTGCAGAATGCTATTTCTTTATTTACTTATTTGCAGTATTTGTAAACTGATTCAGTTGTGAGACTCTTAATAACTATGTTACTGCTACTATGTTACTGCTTAGAGTTCTTAATCACATTTGCCAAAGATAAGCAGTGGCTGCTAGTCCTCTATTGAGCTAGATTCTAAATTCCAGTATTAATTCAGAAATCTTAGTATCTTAAGGCTAAACAAAAGGAAGGTTTTGCTGTTCATGACACAGACTGCAGATGGCCGCTTGGTGGCAATTTGGAAATGGACTTTCTCTCGTCCTATGGAATGTCAATATACCAGAGCACAACAGCAACATATTTTAAGCATCTAATGCATGTTTTATATTTAACTCCCTCTACTGTCTTTTTAATGGATTTTACTTATTAACACTTTTATGAAGTTTAGCATGAAAAGTGGTTATAAATATTTTAAATAGCTATATTTAAGAAGGCTACACAGTCTCTGTAACTATGAGTGCCTACTGTATGCCTCTCTCAGCTACTGTGGTTCAAACATTGATAATCTCAAAACTGGATGACTATAATGCATATAGAACTGCCCTTGGAACTGATCATGAAGCTACAACTATGCAGCAGGACTCAACTTGTACTTTATCAGTTAAAACCAGATCTCTCTAGGAAAAAGGATCAAGAACTCTGGCTTCAGAAATAAGAACTATGCATAAGTATAGAGACAATGCAAAGAAAAAAACTGGAGGCCAAATGAACCCTTGATTAATTTTAGAGCAGAAATGTGTTTGGTGCCCCAGGGAAAAAGAATACAGGTAGTCTCCAGGTTAAGAATGCCCAGGTTAAGGATGACCTATAGTTAAGAACAGAGCCTACTGTAACAAAATTCGAGTCAAATACACAATGGTTCAAATTAATTACACAATACTACTTATACAGTATTATAAGTTATACTACTTATACAGTATTATAAGTAATACTACTTATACAGTATTAAGGACAGACCTTGAGAACAAAACTCGTTCTTAAACTGGGGACTATCTGTACCCACCCAAAGAAAGAATAAATGTCCACACTAGTTACAGGTTTCAAAATCAGGAGAACGAGGACCTGATGGCTTTGAGGTATACTTATGCTGGAACAGAACAAAAGGATCAATAGTATAATCTTAAGGGAAGAAGGAAAATCTCAGGCAGAGTCCTGACCTCTTGGCTCTGTTGAACCTGACTGATAACCATCTAAATGGTATTCCAACTAGTGTATTTTCTTGAGGTGCCATTTTCCTGTTTCTGATCTGGAATGAACAACTTGCAGGTTGGACAATGACTTGGTAGTCAGGTAGGGATATGAACACACTAGCAATTCCTTAAAACAACACCTTTTAATCTAAGCACTGGAGGGAGCACACAATTCTGTTTAGCATAACTAACGGAGGTTAAAATATATAACACATATTAGCACATATAACTAGGTTCTGACCCCTCTGCAATCCTCTATATGCTGCTACATTGGAACAAAATGTATTTTTGTGTCAGAAGTAACTTCAGCCAAAAAATAGAAAGCACCATTACACATTAATGGAGAACCAGCATGTCTGAGACAGCAGATCCACAAACAAGGACAATGATGCCAAAGGGGTGACATGTGAGTGAAGATGGAATCACAGAAATATCACAATTATGTACTTATATCAAGATACTTCCAAAATCAAATAAGGAGAAAATGTGGAAAATGAAGATCTGACAGAGGAGCAGCAGGTTCTTCTATCTCCTAAAAAAAAAAAAAAGCACTATATAACTACCTATATAGTCAATAAAATCTAACTTATGCAAACCCAGAGTACCACTGCATCTACAGGGAAGGTAATATTAAATTCTGGTCCAGTACCTTGCAATATTGGGAAGCGTACTAAAGTCATCTATAGGTCCTGCTATGAAACAGCTTTCCCCAGAGGTAACAATGTGTCAGTCCCACTAGATAGACCAGACCAGGAAATCAACTCAACAGGAAGGCTAAAAACTACTTTTATTGAGATTGGCTATAATAACAGAAACTTGCACGTCTGATTGTGCTGTACCTCCTCCTCCTCCTTATAGTTCAATGAATTAGGAAGGCTTTTATCTGAGCTACTTCCAAATGTCATTTTCTTCTGGATTTAAAAAAATGTTTCAGCCTCTTTTGCCTAGGTAATGGTTCCTGCATATCTCTATTGAGGCCCTCTTCCTCACTCTCTTCAGAATGGGCATTTGCAAAAATGTATTTATTTACCTACAAGTGCTTTTATGTTCCTGTTATCCAACAAACTGAACAATGAAATTTTGTAATTATGGAAGGTCTTTTGAGACTGGAATTGTATAAATGAAACGTGGCACCATAATGCAGTTTTTACTGAAGTTACTGTGACTGGATGTATTGTTATTGTTGTTTTATCTATTTTGCTGACTGTTACACTGCTAAGAGGTGGTTATGACTAAAGTGATACAGAAGTCTCATAAATAAATATCTTTAACTCACAAAGAAACAGTTTCTCCAGTCTTACATTATATCATTATCACCATCATCACCATAATCTGGTTTCTCTATAGATCATACACATTTTTCTCATATTATCAAATGCCAACTCTTCATATAGGCCAGTAAGATTAAAAAGGGTAGGGCAGATTAATCAAGCAATGTAGCCATGTTGTGCTTCCAGACTCATTTGGCAAATCCCTGAAGAATGACTAGCTTTTCACATCACAAATAAGAATTCATTCAGATTTCCTTGCCTGAAATAAGGTTCAAAGTAGCTATATTTTGCAAGTTCCAATGACATAGGCATAGGTAGTAACAGGAAAGGCTGAGAAATGCCACTTCATATTTTTTATCTGTCTAGAGAAAGATGCCACAGCTTTATGTTAAGCTCTCCTACTCTAAAGATTTTATTGCTTTTTAGGAGTTAATATCTACAACTACATCAAGCTCTCTCAATTTTTCTTGTGGCTTTGTGAGTTTAGCCATTTTATTAAGCCATATTCTACTTACTTTTCATTGTGGATTATTTTTTTCAATTTAATTTATTTATTACAAATGCTTTTATGCTGTTACAATCACATGGGTCTAAGCAGCTTACAACAAAGAATACAATATGTAAAATTACAATAATTCACACATTATCAAACAATCAAATATACCAAGTAAAAATAAGTACCATTCAACATAAATCATTACACCATGAAAATGAAAACAAATTGCCTTGCAATATGAAAGCAGCCAGATTCATCCCAAACATCTCTCCATCTTGCCTAAATCCCAAAGGCACACTGAAAGAACCACATACTAAAAAGCTTCCTGAATATTATACAAGTTTGCAGTTCTTATATTTAGTGGGAGATCATTCCACGAAAGAGGAGTTGCTGCACTGAACACTCACCTCTGAGTCTTCTCTCATCAAACCTCACAAATGGTGGGGACTATTAGGAAACAATGTTTACTGGCATACAGGTAGATTTCGCTTACCGACTGCCTCATGCAGCAACTGTCTGAAATTGTGACACTGATGAAAAAATAACTTTGGGACCAAGGTGCGCATTTATGACCTTTGCAGCATCTTTCTCAGTCATGCATTTGCTATTACAGTCAGTTAGTACACATCCTGTGGCTGACCTTTTTTTTCCTCCCCTTGCAGGGTTGAGAGATTGCTTAAACAAGGTATCTCTTCCTGAGCTGCCACAGCACAGTGCTTCCCCAAAAGGTGCTAACCACAATTTAACAAGCTCAGCTTTGTGATTATAATTAGCTGGCTTGCAGCTGCTGCCTGTAATTGACAAGAGTTTAATCACTTCCACACCTTGGACTTTGGTTTGTCTCCTAAGCAGCTGGGGACTTGGAGTCACCAGCATACTAGGCAAACAGCCGGCACTAGCGCATTCCTTTCAATGTGTATTCCCCATTGTGTGCCTCCTTACTCTCTTGTAATCCCTTCCTCTCCAATTAATGTAAATACAAATATTAATTCCATTCTTGTTAATTATCCCAGTGCCGAGATGAGCATTCCAAAGAGCAGGGGAGTGAGGAAAAAGGAAAGCTGAAGTAAAATCGTAAGCACAGCCATGGTCACGGATTTTCCACTTAGCGACCATGTCACTTAGCAACCAAGTTGCTGGTCCAGTTGTGGTCGCTAAACAAGGACTACCTGTATTATGGGCAGGCAAGGTCTATTTGGAGCACAAGGTCTTGAAGACAGTGAGGCCCCAAAGCATGTAGATTAAGGGTGATCACCAGCACCATGAATCTCACCCAGAAACAAGCTGGCAGCCAACACAGCACCTGCAACTGATTGTCCTGGTTAGCATGCAGGCCAATGCACTTTGCAGTAGGTGCAGTTTCCATATACCTACTGCAAGTGCTCCTTTGAAATGTTCTTCAAAGGAAGTCCCATTTAGAGAGCACTGTAGTAGTCCACTTGTGAGGTGTACAGTTAACAATATATATAATGGATACAACCACAGCAATCACCTGTGAGATGAGAAAGCCATGAGTGACTGTGGCCAGCACCCTCCATTCCATTTTAATATTAGTATACTTAATTATATACTAAATTAATATAAACACTAGGAGCATTTAATTATATCACAAAATAATAAAATAATTTGCCTTAACTTTGTCTATAATATATTTATTTATAAATCAAATTTATATGCTGCCCATTTATGCAAAAATAAACAAATAATCCCACAAAGGAAAAAGGAAGATTAGAGAGGAGAAATTCATGTGATTCCAGCACTGTATTCTCAGATAAAATAAGGTAATTTTTCCATTTTAAATATAAGTCTAATTATAATAGATTGGGGAAATGCTTTGAACAATATACTCTGACCTCAGCAAAGCATTCAACAGTCCTTCAAGATATCCTCAGTAACAAAATAACAAAACACAGACTACCAGATACACCTGTTTTTGGAAGCAAAATTGTATGAATGACTGCAGCCAGAGAATACTCATAAACGGCTCCATAACAGAGAGTACTGCTGAGCGGAATGCCAGCAGGCTCTGTTCTGGGCCCTGTGCTGTTCAACACTTTTATTAATGATCTGGATAAAAATGCTGAGGGAATCATTATCAAATTTGCAGATAACAGAAAACTAGGAGAGGAGTTGACATTCAATCAGAGAAAGAAAATATTCAAAAATATCTAAATAGGGTTGAATAATGGATTACAACAAACAATGAATTTTAACACTAAGAAATGTAAAGTCGCATCTGGAGAGAGAAAAAATGAAAGACACAACTATAGGTTAGGGAACCTGGTTTAGTTCAACACCACTAGTACATCACCCAACAGCATGATGCAGCTGCTAAAAAGGCAAATGCTGTTTTGGGATATATTAATCCGAGTACAGAATTCAGATTATGGGAAGTAATTGTTCCACTTTACTCTGTCTTGGTCAAGACCCACTTAGAACACTGTTCCCAGTTCAGAGTGCCATGATCTAAAAAAATTTCAACAATCTAGAGAGTGTTTAGAGGACTACCAAATGGTGAGAGAACTGGAAACCAAGTCTTATGAGGAATGGTTAAGGAACGGGGTATGTATGAAGAAGAAATGATTGAGGTGAGATGTAATAATCATCAAATACCCAAAGGGTTATCATATTTACCCTCTTTTGCTGCAGATAGCAGGATTGGAATCAATGGGTTGAAACTGCAGGGAAACAGATTCTGGTTATATATTAAGAGCACTTTCCAGATGGTAAGGGTTGTTAACCAGTGGAAGAGGCTGCCTCTTGAAGTGGTACATTCCCTTCACTGCAGGCCTTCAGAGAGAGACCGAACAGCCACCTGTCCAAAATGCTTTAGCAGATCCTAGACCGAGCAAGAATTTGGACTACATCTGAGGTCCCTTTCAATGATTCTATAATTGTAATTTATTTAGAGGCAACCTTACATTCCTTCTTAGAGTAGTAATAGCAGCAGCAGCAGCAGGAATAATACACATGCGTACATGCATACAAAACCCTTGAACCTCTGATTGCTTATGAAATTTTATCCAGTTCCCTTAAACAAAGATAATGTAACATACAGAAGACTAAACTAACTGTTAAAATTACAGCTTTAGGGAAAGATTTAATTTAGTTGGATGATAATCACATATCCAGTTCACAAATTAGAATGATTTCAACTGAAATACTAAATAATTACTTTACATTAATACATACTCCCCCAAATCCACACAAAGCAAGAATTTAAAAAATGGAATACTTATATTTAATTGTTAAAAATATTTACAAAGTAAAAGAATTAAATATCTATTATTCAAAAAGCAGATCTCCTTCACCTTTTCTGCTTCCATTTGCATCACACATACACAAATAAATACATCTGGTACAAATCTAGTAATGTATAAAAATTTTACTCATTTATGTTTCTAGGGGTATAAACATTTGTATGTGTGAATGGAAATATTTATGTGGGTTTGAGGATCTGACTGAAACAGGTAGGGCTACACAGGCTCCTTGGGTTTCGCAGCCCCTTTTTAAAATACAGTTTACAAAGACAGGAAAAAACAATTTGGGTATCAGCCAAATCTTACTGGAGCAGACAAGCTCTTTCACTTTTCCAACTTCAATCGTAGAAAGTGAGTTTACATTCTTCTGTGGGGGCAGTTTGTGCCTCTTCGCTAACTAAGCATAGCATAGCAAAGCAGCTTGCATTTTACCCATTCTGATATGATCCTAACAATGTGCATTCCTGATACCTAAGCACATCCCTAGGTTACTAATTAGCAGACCTATGGTTTATCTGCTTAGGTTTAAGGAAAGAGCTTATGAAATGAATTAACAATTTACTGTCTCTTACAATTCAGAGACCTGACAGGTGACCTTGGATTGTCTGGTGATCCTCAGACAAATAAACCTTAGATCTTTTTTTCTTCCATCTATTTCTGACCAGTGGAACTTTTCCTCTTCAGAACTCATCTCTCCTCTGACTCCCACTCTTGAACACTTCAGTGAGCCCACTCCAAATCTTACCCAGAATCCCATAAATCCTTATACTCAGGGCACTGAAGGTTAAACGGCCCATGTTATTCTTGGATAGAAATCAAAAAGACCAACAGTCCACCCTCAACACCTACTGGAACTATCCATTCAATGTAAGCCACTGTGGCTCCATTACCTGCCAGCTAGATCCTCTATTACTCATCTTCTTCTCCTCAAAATTCTTTCTGATCTTATGGTATTAAGAGGTGTCTTATGACTTCCTCCTTAAAAAAAAAAAAATCCCTATCTACCTCATCTTCTCCTATGAGAACTATATCTTATGAGAAGCTAAACTAACATCTATTCCCAGCAGATTATCAGAAAAGCAAAGTGAAATTAGAACAGTGTTTATTTGGGCTTCTTTCCCTCTTCCAAGGGCCCCCACTGGAATTTGCATGGATGCAGATGTAAAATGGATATAAAATATTAAGGTGGGAGGTACTGCATATATGACCAGCCAGCACGAAAATCATAGCAACTGTAAGCTTGCCACATTATAGCGCTTCTATTTTGTTTCTTCTCTGAAAAGTAGTCTCTACTAACATAGCTCTCCCAAATCAATCCTTTAAGATTTATTGTAAGATCCAATCATTATAAAGGTTTCCCAGACTTGCCAGCACTTTGATGAAGTTAAATTGGCTAAACAGACACCTCTGGAAGGTAGGCATGAGAGAAACAGGCAGCCTTCTCCCAACTTAGACTATGTACCAAAGTATATGCTCTAGGAAGCTAAGACTATGGCGTATGGATAGCATGACGACCCATTACAATTAAATGAAAGATGGAAGAAAGTGCTTACATTATTTGTACTTCTGTCAGTAATTTTGCTCAGCCATATTTGACAATTGCAATGGATATACATTTGATAGCTTAAAATATTTATCAGAAATGGTATTGTTTCAGGTTGGACCAAACTCTGTTTCTAATAATTATATAGCATTACTTCTTTAATTTGCTCTTAATATGATAAAGAACATTACATTTTTATTCATTGAGAACTTTATTAGTTCTGAAGTGCTAG
The DNA here is from genome assembly GCA_030867105.1 of Liasis olivaceus. Taxonomy (NCBI): domain Eukaryota; kingdom Metazoa; phylum Chordata; class Lepidosauria; order Squamata; family Pythonidae; genus Liasis; species Liasis olivaceus. The sequence continues at coordinate 59,404,996 of CM061349.1, forward strand.
GTTTCCAGATCTTAACTAACATTTACACGATTTTCCCAACATTTTCATGTGTGTCTGCATACACGTATAAATGGCCTTTATACTGATCATACAAATTTTCTGCAAGCATGTGACCTGAACATTCTTTATTATTTCAGACCCACTCCCATCTTAAAATATTATAGCAGTGATCTTGGCTTTAATCTGCATTTGTAAGAAAGATTAAGATTATTCTGTACAACTGTCTTATACAAACCAGGCCAACTTCACAGAGGCAAAAGCATAATTTAGGTCCAAACTATCCAGTTTTGAGCTTGTGTTTCTTCATATCTGTAAAGTGAAAAGATGTATGGATGGTATAGTTAGAACGGACATAATTAACTAAATGGAGGAATCAGACAAGCAGTTGGATATGGGAGCAAAAATATATTATATTAATGCTGTGGTCACAAGCCTGTTATGATTTTTTCTTATTTCCCTTAGCAATTAGCTACCAGTGACTTTGATGTTCCACAAATGGAAGAGCTATTTCTAGCCTAGCCTTCTGCTGGAACTAAAAAGGGTATGGCTGAGACTTTCCAAAATCTCTGGAATAGACTTTCATGGGTACAAGAAACTGCATGTAAAAATAACTTCTCTTCTGTCAGAGGAACATCCCGTTATTAGAAGTCCTCTGTGAAGACTCTCAGATGGAGCATTAGTTAAGCTCCGCTAATTTTTCTGATTCCTGATATGAAAGAAAATCAAACCCGGCAAGTATTCAAAAGCCACATTTTAAATGGAAAATGTAGGAGACTAGAAATTTCATGTTTGTATTGCAATCCTAAATACACATTATTAAAAAGAAAAAAAGAGTGGAGCATTCTTCCCCAGAAACATGTTAAGAGCCTTTAAAAAGAAAAGGAAACAAGATTTGGATTTGAAATATATGGTGTGAAATAAGTCAATAACCTCAGTAAATTAAAAAAAAAAAAGAACTTTAAATACAGTAGTAATTTTTGGCTACTGCTATTTACAGATATTAGATACAAAAAGGGAGTTAGGAGAAAAAATAATACCTACTTATAAAAATAATTGTCTAGTTTCCTAATGATTGGGTTTCTGAGCTGAGAAGCTATTCAACAAGGAATAGACATACAGAAGCCTGTAAAGTTATTTGATTTCTCTGTCTACTAATATTGTTGACCATCAGAAGAAATAATTAGTAGATTATGTATGGAAAATATTATTCTATCAGTTCAGTGCCTGACTTGAAATAGCTCATATAAAGCAATTCATTGATGCCATGCGTACTCATTGTCTTGAGATATGACACAACACATACTACACCCTTGGGGAGTTTCTCCCGTTCGTAAGCAGCATTTCACATCTGTGTTTGACAGAAGCACAGAAGAGCATACTGTTCAACATTCCTACCAAACGCAAGCTGTCCAGGTAAAAAGTTAAAGCAGAACCTGAAGTCCATTTATGTTGACCCTACCTTTTGAGATAACATACCTCTTCGATGTACTGGATTTTTTGAAACAGAAACAAGTTTTCAGTATTGGAATTCATATGCAAAAGCAGATGGGATTTACTGGGTGTTGAAGCTTTCAATTAATATTTGATAAATGCTGAACATTTGAGTTAACTAGAATTGATGTATCTGCCTCTATTGTTTGAAAGATGAAAAGTCCAGTTTTTGTTCTGTTAGCAGCTTGAGAGAAGAGTAATCTAAGTATCACTTAGACAGTCAACCCAAAGGATGTGGAATAACTGGGAGTAAACTGGAAGCAAGCAGCCACAAGATGAAGCAGCACCAGCAAATGAGGCAGCCACACAGACAGTAGAGAAAAAGAAATTGGAAAGCTAGTGTGCAGAATGCATTCCTAATAGAAAAAGCTTCCTACCTGGGGAGTCAGTCTCAGTATTTGGAGAGACTGCATCCACAAATTATCAGTCATCTGCTAGGTAAGTTTGTCTTTTAAATAAAATAATTTAGCTTTTCTCATAAGAATAATATTGCTTTGGTTTATCATACCAGTGATTTAAAACCTGTAAGGTGATCTGTTTGTTTTTTCTCCATTTGTTCAAATAACTGATTTTATATGCTATTTTTAAAATTCATTACATTCCTTTAACTAGGTTTGTCTGGAATTGTTTGCCAAGATTCCAATTTTCCATTGCTGTTTATTTAAAGCTGGGAAATGAAGAAATAATACCCACATATGTAAAACTAAAGCATTGTTATGATTTACCAAGTGATACTTATTATACTTCAGTATTTAATGCAAACTATTAAAGCAGAGACTACAGTAACAGTATTACATTTTAAAGAGGTATTTTATTAAAATAAGACCCATGCTTAAAATATACCCAGAAAAGCTATCCAAAGCGTCAGTTATAGTTAGCTATGGTACTATAGTAACTGATGTGAAAGCATCGTGTTAAACAATGCCAGCTTAACATACAGTTAAAATGCAAGTTGAAGATAACAGTTCAGCAGCTTTAACAGCCTTACAAATGGGGCTCAAGAATCTACATTTATATCCAAATTAGTCAATTAAATAAACAGACTAGAAACAGATAAGAGAGCCAAAGATCTCTGTTAAAACATTTAAAATGGGGTATGTAAGATGAATATATCACTTCACAGATCAAATCCAGAACACTGAAAGGTCTACATTTAAAAAAAAAATCTATTAATCTAAAGACTGGCAGCCTACTGAGGTTCTTGTTCAAAGCACTCGGACTGACAAAACACTTAAGTATTTATCTTCCAAGTAACAGTTAAGAAAGCATCTTATCCATATTTAATGACACCAGAAACAATAAAAATATTTTCACTTTAAGAAACCATTATGTATTTTGCTGATTTTAATTATATGGTTTTGCTGTCTCCTATGCTTATTTATAATATTGTGATTTACCCTCTTTCCTCGTGCTTCTCAACTGCTTCGCCTTCTTCCTTATCAAGTACAAACACACATATGCTCAAAGCATTATGAAGTGCTTAATAATGATGAAGTGAACATGATAGCCAGAGGGGACAAAAAAATTGCCCACTGCATGACCAGATGCTCGGGATCCTACCAGACTGTCGAGCTAGTCATATTTAAAGGTTTATAGCTGTTTATAATCCAGTTAACTTGTGTGTGTGTGTGTGTGTGTGTGTGTGTATATATATATATATATACACACATATACATACACACACACACACACACACACACACATATATATATATGTAATCCTCCCACCCATCTCTTTTTCTACAATAAAAAGAAAAGTCTGAATTTCTGAGTTTGCTTGCCCAGCTGTTCACTGTAACAAGTGCAAGGAAGGTTATTGGTATGTATTTTGGATCTCTAAAATCCATAAGGGTTAGAAGTGTTTTTGTCTGTCTCTACTTTCATGAGAGGGTTCTCTTCAACTTACAGATAGCATTCTTTGTTGCTTAGAGCTCCCTCGAAGCAGGAAAAATGTAACTCATGTGAACATTAGACTACAATTTACCAGTCTTGAACTTAAAACATTACAGCAAAAGTGGCAAAGATTTTTGAAGCTTACTTAGTTATAAGCATTAATAAGCTGCAGAATTTTTTGGAGACTGAATCACTGCAACTAAGCAAGAGGTCAAAAATTAAATCTATAAGCCGATCTTCAAAAGGTTGCTCCTTGCCAGAAGGGGAAAGGACAATAAGTTTTAATAGATGATTACTGTTTAAAAGAGTTACCCAAAAATCTGGTTTACTTTTCCAAATCATTAAAACACAAATAATCTATACATAGAGCAAAATATCCTTTTAAAGTATGAAAAAAACCCTATTCATGTAGGAAATCCAATATAATTTATACTTACATATCATCAGACAACATTTAAGCAAAAGCAAGTTTAAAACATAACAAAACAACTTTAAGATTAATAATGTATCCACGTGTTTTAATAGATCCCTTTTAAATTTGAATTAGAATATTAAACTATCGAAGATTATGAATTGAGGAACTCAAAAATAAAAATTCTGGTTTTTCCTTAAAGGCTTGTTCACACAAAAATGCAGCATTAATCTGATACACTTACCACCTTTCCAACTTTCATGTCAGGTGGAATAAACAGGGAGAGGGAATGAACAGAATACAGGCCAAGTCACATCACCCAAAGGCAAGATCAACATTTTAAATAGATCTGACTATCTTCAGTTAACATAAACATTTTAGCAAGCACAATTTTAATCATGAATATTGGCTTCAAATGGTGCCTACACAACTTCCAGGTGCAACAGTGGCTTCTGCCAAAATCAAAGTATAACCAAACCCTTAATACAGTACACAAAAGACATAGAATATATCAGGTAATTCAACTGAAACAACCAATACTGAGACACGGACTAGTTCACTTATCACTAGCAGAGCATTAGATGTCCATCAGCTCAAGTTCATTATTTCAATAAGAAAATCAGAAATAGCTCTTGTTTTTCAGTCTAATAACACAACAGTTTGTAGTTATATATTACTCCTAATTATAAATCAACTATTAAAAGATTTTTCTTGACTCCTCCTACCCCATTTTTTAAAAAAACATTCTTTAACATACATTTTAAAGTTTTGCAACTTTACAATAATGTACGCCAATGTATTATTGTTTCATGATATTAATGGTTATCTTAAAATGAAGTTAAGTGATTTGCAACTATACATATATTCAAAATTACTGTTCAGTTTACTCACATCTATAACACTTCATCTAGGAACAGTTAACATACTTCAAAAATAAAAGAAACTGGCAAAGGTATGTGATGCAGAAGTCAAATAAGAGAATGGTACTAAAAAGGAGAAAGCGTATTCAGAATGCAGAAACCAAAGCATATTTAATGATGTGTAGAAATCCCAGAAAAAAACTAATATAGAATCTAGAAAGTATCTAGAATCTAGAAATAAATTGCACATGGACAATTAATCTTGCTATTTATAATTTCAGCTTTTCTTAGTTTCACCTTTATGGAAAAGTCTGTTTTTGCTCTTCACAAGGTCTAGGGAGGAGAAACATTAAAAGAATTTCTTCAAAATTAAATGAGAAAAGGACAGCTGTAACAGCCTATCACTATTACTACTATTCTCAGAACAGTTATTATGTATAAATGTAGTTTCATAGTACAGGCTAAATTTTAACATAAGATTTTTGGAATTTTTAGTTAATATTGCTGAACAGTTTTTTATTGTGGAAAAAATATCAGTGGGGTTGTAGTACAAAAAACTAAAAAACACAATTTGAATACATTCATTCCCTGGTTGAGTTCACATATAATGTTAAATCCTGATGCTAGTACTTTTAACTATGCTTGAAGATAATGTTAAGCTAAATGTAAGCAAACCATACTCGTATGTTTGAATCAGACTACGATGTTTTGATCATTGTAAATAATCTGCACCTAAAATTATACAAAAAAGAAAATAGTATGAAGCACAATATTACTAAGCTTGCATAAAAGTATGCTATATTTTTCATAAGAACTAATTTAGAAGGCCTAGGTCAAATATTTAAATTTTGCTTATTCAAATTCAACGAAGTAACAGAAATAGGGAAATAAATGTTCTCCTCTAGAGATACACATTTTCTCATTACAATAGGAAAGTATATTTTCAAGAAAGAGAAGTAAAATTTCTTTCTCCTAGAAAAAAAGCTTTCATTTATCTCATCAGTGTTTCAGTGCATAAAACAGACAACTGTTTTCCACATACAAAGCACAGAGTAGGATAAGGTGAAAGTAAGTGGATAATTTAGATAAGCATAATTATTTTATGAATAAAAAATAAACAGATTGTCATATCTTCTGTTACTATCTTATATCAGATTTTGACTAATGAAACAGAACCTTACAAGATTGTATGTAAACATAAGCCTGAATTCTTAATTTTACATAATTTGTTTTGAATTTGGAACAGTTTCTTTTTATTAAACAGGAAGATTCTTCAAAGCATAACTATTTAACTATGTAACTGCACACCATTTGGCTACTTTTTGGAAAGCAGAGTCAAATGTCTACTATGCTTTTTGATTCTCACCCCAAATATCCAAGTGAAGAACCATAAATCTATTTTCTCCCCTCATAGTATCAACCCTGAAAGAGTATCAGTTCTTCTCATTCTGAATTATTCTTCATCTATAATTTATATTAATTTTAAGTTATTCATTTTTTCCCCCTCTATTTGGTGCCTTCAAGTCAGTCTTAACTCCTGGTGATTGTCTGGACTAGTCCCTGCAGTTTCCTTGGCAAGATTTTCAGAAGTGGTTTGCCCTCGCCTCCTTCCTAGGGCTGAGAGAGAGTGACTGACCGAAGGTCACCCAGTTGGCTTCATGCCTAAGGTGGGACTAGAAGTCAGTCTTCTGGCTCATAGTCTGGTGCCTTAATCTCTACATAAAACTGCCCCCCACTCCAGTTCATCAACTAGAATTTAGAAAGATATTTCTAAAACGAATACCCTGAAAACTACCACTCTATTAATTCAATTCAAAAGAACTGAAATGATTTAGAATGAAAGCAGTCTAAAAATGGTGTTCTGTTTGCTAGTCCTTCTGCCTGCTTCTGTTGGTAAGTTTATCAATCCTCCTTCACTTTTCAAATTTAAATGAAGTGTGCCATTAAAAGATCAGTTTTATGTGAAAGTTGTCATGAAAATTTCACACAGAACTTATGTTTGCATTAAAATCAGGAAATGCATCTGATAATTAACACTAAATAGTATTACAAATTGTATTTGTATCAAAATATTTCAAGACCAAAAATTATCTCAAGACTGGAATAACAATCTGTCAACAATTGTAAGAGATCAATTCCTTAATTAAAAGAGAATATATTTTAACAAGACAATTGTATGAGGAATCATTGGGTTATGTTCACTAAAAGCAAAGTCTGCTTATCAAAGATGGAGCCAACTTTTCATCAGAAAGCAATGAGGATTATTTTCAGATCATACTAGATTTATATCCCATCTTTATTTGTACAATTGAAAGCAATGTAATGCTCCGGCCTCCTATTTTCCCCACAACAACAAACCTGTGATGTTAGCTGGGCTGAGATAGAGTGACCGGTTGAAAGTCACCCAGCCGGCTTTCAAGGGAGGACAAGAACTCAAAGTCTCTTGCTTTTGAGTCAAGTGCCTTAACCACTACACCAAACTGGCTCTCATAAGATTGAAACATTTTGGCTGTCTCCCTAGAGGTGGGGAGAGAGAGGAAGAGGGAGAGAGAATTTCATTCATTCCCAGAGAGTTTGTTTTTTCTACTGCTTAAAAAAGCATAGGCTACATATGCATAACTTTTCACATATCCTGACTTTTTCTTCCAAGCCAATGAAAATGTTGAACAAATTCAAAATTTGGTTTAGGCCACCAGAATAGTTACTGATGTGAAAGATATAACTTACCTCTATGCATGATCATCCAAACTGTTGTGGTGTATACTCTTCTCTTTGTGTACTGTAAGTGTGTTATTACCAGCAATCCAGGCCACCTTGGCATGTTCAACAAAACATGGTAAAAAAATTCTAGCATGAAGACTGAGCTTAGCCAGTGAATGAATGTGTTCACGTTATTCTGTATTTTAATACAATAGCACTGAGCGGATTTCCCCACACGCACACATACAAAAACTCTTATGTATTTCAAAAAGTATGAATTTTATTTCAGCATTGGAGCCTATACTGTAATTTATCAGCAGTAGATACATCATGTTGGTGGGATCAATATTCATGCTGCCACATACATTATCTGCCACATACATTGGAAATTGCAGCAACCTCTCACTGAATTTTTTTACAGATTTAAAGAGATAGTTTTCTGAGGTGAGAATACATAATGTGCACAGCTTGGGCATTACATACACATTTATGTTTACAACTGAATTTCAGTTAAAATGTTCATTATCATTCATTACCTTACCTTTATCCAAAGGGGCAAGCTGTGACAATGGAATGAATACTTTTTAAAGGAAAAAAAACCCTGACTTTTGCTGTGGAAAACTTTTAGAATCATTATAGCAAAAAGGAAATGCAGTGGTGTACTAAATGGCTTTAGATGCACATGTTTATGCACAAACAGCACTATATCTAGTCAATGGGCCCAGTAATATTACAAGCAGGAAAGGTAAATAATTTCATAGTGAGAAGTATGTATTCCCCTTCCTTGAATGGTATGAAGTTCTAGGGCAGTGCTATAATGGATTACTTATGGAGACTGAATAAAGTTCATTATCCTTGTGCAACCTTTACTTACAAATATAAAAGCAGAGCATATGTTAAGACAGACATTCTTGGGGCAGCTTTCAAGAAATTAACATGGGAAAATCCATTAAATCCTGCTGGAAGCCAATACTGATTACACTTTCCTTTCTTTCACTGAAATGGCACATTCTTGCATTTAAAGAGGCACACTGCTCTTCATGTCTCCCTACCTTCAACTGCTGGGGTCTCACCATCTCTTGGGTTTGGCTGAGTATCTCACATATAATGCTAAAGAGACATTCACAGCTATTCTATCGCTAGTTCCAAGAATGGACAAAAGGAATCTGATGCCTGAGGTGGGAATCCTGCTACTGGCACCTCTACTTCTCTCCCCTTCCATACACAAATATCACCCCAGCTACCCACCCATAAGACAGCCACTCAGTCTGCAAGACAGTCATTACAGGTGCACATGCAGGCCAGCCCTGCAGACATTTCAACCACACTACCTTGTTCTGAAGACTCCTTAAAGGGAGGTATATTGGCCTGGTGTACTCCAGAAAGCTGTGTTGTCTCCTTTCCTGCAGGAGTCCATGCCTTAATCTGAGTGATTCTCTGAATGAGGCATCAGGATAGACAGCCAAATTAGGCATCTGTTTTATGCAGAGAAGCTCCCAGAATAAGGCCAACTTCCAATAAGTTCCAGGGAGCCACGCTGGCTGCTTCCCATTAGGCTCAGTAAGTTGCCACAGCTGGAGATGAGATGGGAGGAAATTAGTGAGGCCTTGGTCCTAATCTACAACTCTGCAGCTGCTTCACTGCACCTAATAATGTTAGCCCTGATTAGCTCCAACCAACAAAACATCAAATAATCAACTTGGGCCATTAACCTATGAAATAATCAGCTAGGAGCAAATATCAACACACCATTACCTAGTGATCATGTTAAACTAAACAGCTGTGCCTAACATCTACAGTTTTTACCTGCTTTATGCTAAAAATATCTGATAGAATATCTTGCTACACTTCAGATGTGAAATCAAATGTTTATCAGTATTTTCTGTTGATGACAATTTCACTATGAAGCCTGGGCAGACTTTTCATTAATGTGGACTTGGTGACAACTGCAATAAGTACCTTGCTTTAGATGAGTAAAAATGAAAAGTCAAATAGCACAGGGTATCTAGCCATACTTTTATTGTCATCATAATACTGAGTTAAATTTGACAATCCAGAGAGACACAGCTCAATGATACATTAATGGTAGTCATTAAGGTTAGATGACAAAGGGCAGCAGATCCAACTGCTATTATATTTGCCGGTTTAAAAAACTCAGCACTGTCCTTCAGTAAGTGCACGTTCTCCCACGATTATTCTTCATTCTTTTCTCGGTTTCACACCATAAGTGTATCTGGGGGAGGAGGCAAAGAGTGCCAGTTGCCATAGCACAGCACTGAATTTTTCAGTTAGGAAAATCAGCTGTTCTAAAAAAGGCACAGAAAAAGCTAAGATGGGCTCCATGACCATATTATGAATACTTACTAGCAATACCATCCCATATCAAAATATAGAATTCATCCAGTAAAAGAAGCTTAAATTTTAGTTCCCTTGATACTGTTCTAGTGACCTAATGGTGCAACCAAAAAGGATCTAACTCCAAAATTAAGTCTGAAAAATGTACTAAATGACAAATAATTAAAGCATGCAGATTCAGCTATGGGATATATAAACTGGAAAAACAGATACATTTAATGATCAAGAAAAAACAACAGCAAATTAATATGACAGACAAAATAGTACAATTGATATCAAGACAGCAGCAATTATTCAAGAATTATAAATTACAAAAGGCTCAGATTTATATAAGAATTCTACTGACAAAACTGTATATTAGGAATAAAGTCTACTGAGCTCAAAAAGCACAGTAAAATGAAGAAAATATACATAATGTTGATGTAGTTTTACTTTTATTTTCCCAAACTGCCAAACCTGTTTTTTCTTCACTCTGCCTGTCACACCAAAATTCAGTTATTATTGCTGAAATGACAGTGCAATAGGGACAGAAACTTGTAAAAAAAACATTGGCGATTGGCACAATCGTAAGAATTTCCAGGGAATACTCCAGACTTGTAGAACTCTTAGTCAGAAATAATAACCAACCCTGTAACTTATTATCTAACATTAGGTGCTGAGGGACATGAATGAGAGGATAATGTGCTTGCACTCTGCTTGTGAATATTCCATTGGCATCAGGCTAGTTACTGTGGCAACAGAGTGCTAGTAGGAGTGTGCCAAATGTTTCAGGCTTGAAATAGTTAACCAGATACTCAAACCACAGGACAAAGCACCTATATTCTGAGAGTTGTATCTTCACCTCAGAACAAAACACATTTGTATTTTACTGATCTAAGGACAAAATAAAGCTGTATGAATGGCTTGTTTTCTATATTGCAACTGGATTGGTAGGATTTCATTCATTCATCAAATACTAGCCAATAAAAGAGCAGGCACCAGTTCCACACTTGCAGTGCACATATTACAAGTGTTCCTAGTGCTATTGATTAGCATTAGCAACACTTTAGATTGATAGTGCTAAATGTAAAAACTAAACAAATGTGCTTGCTTTTGGATGTTGAGCTTTGCTTGGTTGACATTTTGAAATGCAGAAGTGTGAATGCTACTGCCACTCGCACTTTATTTTGGAAGCACTTAATTCGGTGCCAAATATGGGCTGCTTTCTGGCAGCCGTTGCAGGGCAGGCTGATCATGCAGAAAGTATGCCATCCACTCAGGCATAGGAAGGCACTAGAAAAAAGCCTCTCCCAAACCTATAGCCATGATGAGTAATTTTGGATATTTTTGGTTTTTTACTCTTTTACATGGGTCAGAGTGATTGCTTATTGCTGTTGCTTCTTCCTGGGCTTAACATGGATATTGTACTGCAAAAAGGGTTCTTCTAAAATGAGCATTTTAAATACAGTAAATTTAATGGATTTAATGGACTTTGGTTTAGCAGACTTCAGATTTAACAGACAATTTGCTGGATTCAGAGGGTTACCACAGTTGGTGCCATCTGGTGTCTAGTCTGCTGCTTACTTCTGCTACTCTTTGGTGCCTCTGGAAACTATTATGGCTCCTGGGTTAGCCTGGTCTAGAAGGCTGGGCACGTTTTCTGTCTTCAGTCCTTTCAGGCTCTGATCCACAGCATCCACATGTTCCCTCCTCTGCTACTTGTCCATGACACATCCATCTGTAGTTGCCAGAATTGCTTTTGATGGCAGAGGTGGCACCTGCATCTCTATGGCTGTGGCAGCTTCTCAATCCTTAAGTGAGGTTTGCATTCCTTTTGGGGCTGGGGAGGGTTTCTCAGACCTTTTGTTATTTAGTGGACATTTGGCTTTGCAGAGCCCCTTCTCTATTTAGTCCATTAAACTTAGGATTATATGACTACAAAATGGTTTTTCTTATGATCTTAGGCAAGTCTACTGTTCAGTGGGTTCATCAAGCTTTGCCAGCATAACTAATCTTTACTGTATTGTATCTCAGAGTCTAAACAGTGGGAACTTTTTGCGTTCAAGAAAAGAGAAGCCTGATTTTAAAATATTCATTCATTTTCTATTCCATGTCACTTATTGACCTGGTTCCATACACATCTCCATTTCAATAAGTAACCTGTGACACACACCAGCATTCAGCAGTAAATCATGTACCTATAAAGCAAAACATTCATACAATATCTTAAGTGGGACTGCAGTCAACTGGAATAGTGATACATAACTGAAAATCATAACTACTGGATCTGTAATGAGTAGCTTTATATGGAGTGCTCATTTAAGATTTTACTGTAAACTTGAACGTAGACTACAATGGTCTCTGTCCTATTTAAAATAAGAACTTTTGAGGGAGGCATTACTCTTTTCTTGGTTTCAAAAGGCATCTCATTTCAGTTATATGTCTTATATACATTTAACAATTAAAAATATTCAGATTATATATTTATAGATGAATTTAATTAAGTTACATTTATCCTAGCTAATTTTTATCATATTGATGTCTAAATTTTCTGTATTAATTGCTAGATCTCTCATCTGAAGTATTTGGTCTTCATTTTATTACCTCATCTCTTTCAAAATTAAGTAATGAAAAAGCAGGGTGATGTTCAAAGGTTACAAAGATGAAGAGGAAGTTGGAAAAGTGAAATAGTGTTGAAGTAGTATAGATAATTAATGTGAACTAGTATGAACGAGAGAAGATGTGGGGAGGAAAAGAAACAAGCAATGTGAACTGGAGGAGCCCTATTGAAAACTTTGCTTAGTACTTGCTCAATCACATTTGCTTAGGTAGGCATAGGTCACAACTAAGTGTTCAGCACAACTTCAGAATTCATACTGAATAATTTATCATATTTATGCTTTCAACAGTAATAAGAACAAGTTATGCTATACATAATCTATTATATTCATTAAGCAAAAGTAAAATTCCCTTCCTTCAGACTAAAGCATTCGAATTCAATTTTAGCAGATGTGACAGCAAAGGGGATCTGCAACATTTGCATGAAGCAGTACAAATAGATAGAAAATGTGTCTTAAAGATGTATGATATAACACAGAACCATACTGTAGAACAATGTGAAAATGCTTGGTTAATAAAAGTAATTTACATATTAATTCATCATTTTAAATTTAATTAGGCTTACTGCTCATTTTATTCATTTTAAAAACAAAATGAAATGTATTGTAAACAGCCTCCCATATATATGAATTAAACATATTAAAATATCTAGTCCAGATTGTTTGTCATTATTATACTAACAGCACAACCCTATCATGTCTATTCAAAAGAAGCTCCCAGGAATTCATCTGGGCTTACTCCTAGTACAGAACTATGAGCATTTAAAAGGGAAAAACCTGTCCTAACAACTAGAACAGATTTATATTGGGAGAATACTATGGATGTTGTATATCTAGATTTCAACAGACATTCAGCAAAGGTATTTAAGATATTCTTGTTGTGTGTGTGTATGCCTTTGAATCAGTTTTTTGACTCCTGGCGACTGCCCAGACAAGTCCCTGCAGTTTTCTTGACATGATTTTGGAAGTGGTTTGCCATTGCCTCCTTCTTCCTAAGGCTGAGAGACAGTGATTGGCCCAAGGTTACCCAGCTGGCTTTGCGCCTAAGGTGGGACTAGAACTGTCTCCTGGTTTCTAACCTGATAACTTAACCACTATACCAAACTAGCTCTCTCTTCTTGTTGACCAACTGGTTAGATGTTGGTCAATGATGCTATAGGTGATTGGAAATGTGCTGAACATAAGTAAGTGTGCTTAATGTAGGCACACATGAAAAAGGGTGGGGCTTTGAACACATAGTTGTGATGCTATTTTGACTTTTCTGATACCCTCAAATGGATGCCCCTGAACATGATATATTTTGGTTTTTAGCTTCAAATTAGCAATAAGCCAAATGCACTACTACAAGAGACATAAATAAGAAAAATATAAGGAATATAGTAAATAAATATACTGCACAAACAACAATTTCCTTACTAAGAATTATTAGGTTCCTGAGTACTTTCCAGATACACACTGCAGAAGAATAAGTTTCTGATCTGAATGATGATTGATGCTGTTGTTTAAAACAAACAAGAATTTCTAAAGGCTCTCAGAAAGAAAGAGGACACATTTGACTGACTCATTTTCAACCTTTACATGGAGGTGAATCAGATGACCTTCCTTAGCAACATGCTTTCAACAGCTTAGTTCGTGAAAAAATGTGATTTTTTGTACTACTGTTGTAGATAATTCAGATAAGGGATTTGTTAAGTCCAATGCTATGCGAATGCAATTCTTCCATGAGAGGATCCCATGCAGTTGACAGCAACAACATGGGCAAAGCTGACTGTATGTCTTTTTCTTGAATTTAGAAGGCACTAAAGTTGTTGGGGGTTTTTTTGGTCTAAAAGTGTTACAATTAGGTTTTAAGGCTTCATGGAACTAAAAGCTTTTCCCCACTAGTAACTTCTAGTATCTTTACAACATCATTCAGCCAGTTGACATGATATAAAGTCTGTCCTCATTACTGTCACTTTGACTACTATTTTCACTGCTGGGGAAATGAACCAATGTAGGCATATGAACTAAAGAATGAACATTTGAAATAAAGGCATAATGGTAACAAAAATCACAAGTGATTTATCATAAATATTGCTGCAATTAAGTATTTTTATGCTTTATTCTGACATGCTGATAACAGTAAATTGGCAGAAAGCTAAGTACAACTGAGCATTAACAACACAGACTTAACAAAAAGAAAAAGAAAAAGAAAACACTGGGCTAGTTATAGTAATACATTAATTCTAAGGGGGAAAAGTCAGAGTGACACCTAAACAGATATCCTCTAGCTCCAGAAAAGGCTATGCTTATCTTTCAGACTACTAAACTGACCCTATTATAGTACATGCTTAAAATTATGAGACAGCTCTTCAACAAAACAATGAATTAGTTGGCACTTTTTGGTCTATTCTTATCACCTAAAATGCAGTAACTATGAATAATAGGCATTTTCTTCAAAACAATACTATTATTTACAGGATCACATCCATCTAGTATGTCATGACATTGATCATTCCTGCTATATATCTCCTCTGTACCGTGTTCAGAAAGTAAAACACATTCTGGAAGACAAATGATCAAATTAAGAAAGAACAGATTTCTACAATACAATTTAATTATATATATAGTCATAAAATTATAATGTTAATTATAAAAATTAATTCCTAGCATTTTCAGCCGATAATGTATGTCATTTAATGCAAGATAGCAGTCTAATCTGCTAAAATAAATAGTAAAGATATACATTCTTTGAAATCACAGGACTTCCAAACTCGCAGCTTTAAGTGCCAGAAGAAATAAAATTTGACATTTCCTGCTTTTAGCACAACAAAATATATAAAAAAGGAACAGCTTGCTTGATAAAGAAAGAAGTATGTAATGTTGGGAACTTTTAGAAAGCAAATGTTGAACAGATGGTAATCCAGCCTACAACTGCCAATTTCTGCTTTTTTATTATAAATTGCTAATATCTTAGTATATATTAAAGGGACCGGATTGATTTCTGGATTATAAGAAAATAATGTTTTCATTCACATAACTATGGAAATCATCTGAATCATTTCACAACTCACATTTTCTGCCTTCTAGCATTGCAGTAATTTTCTCTATCTCTATGTATTCCAATATTTTTCTCAGGTCAAATGAACTCTGGTTTGCCAGGGTTAATGGAGTTAAACCAAGACCATTTAAAGCCCAATGTTTTCCCATTTTAAATTAATATAATCCCCAAACAAAGAAATACAATAACGCATTGTTCTTAATAATTATAACATAGCAGTTTTACCCAAATAGCCTATTAAGCATAACTGAAAAGTTTTGCCACTGAGTCCAAATATCCAAAAGAAGCTTTCTGCTTCACTTCTTCTGTATGTATACATTTATGTCCATGTGCATACACATATACCTATGGGGGGATGCTAACTAAAATCCTTCATTTGGTATATTAGTGCTCCAATGCACATTTATTTGGAAACAAATCCTATTGACCCAAGTGAGGCATAAGCAGGAGATGAAGCATTCAAAGGGGCACATTGCGGAGTGCATTAATTAAAGTGAAGCACATTCCAGAATCTTAATCTTAAAAGCTTATCATTTTGATGCAATGGAATGCTGAATGCAATGCAATATAACTTTTTCCAAAGCCCAGTATGAAGTCTGAGTGTTTTTTATTTATCTGTTTTGTGTTTTAAACCACAGTGTTTGCCTTTCAAAGGAGAAGTTAACATGCTGGGTGGGCATGGTACAACTTTACAAAACTCTGGCCATCTGACCTGATGCTTGCTCTGCAGAGGAAATTACAGTTTCTTTTATAGTAAATTAAATTATTTTAAATTATTACCCATTTGGGAGTTTCTGAATCTTTACAGAATACCAAAATGAATTAATTTATATAGTTAGCATATTGTTTGAACTGTATAGAGCTGCTTATAAAATCAGATATATTTTATTCATACTGTCAACTGCTATTCATATTTTTTGAAGCCATAATACATAAAAATACAATTTGCATAGCATGCTGGTTATTCCCAAAATCCCAAATGTATTACAAAAAAGATAAAATAAGTTATCTTTACTATCATAACTTTAAAAAAAAAATCAGATACTGGAAGAAGGCATTTTTGTCCACAGAAAAAGATAAAGCAGTAGAAATAGAAATGTCAAACTATACCCTGAAATGAAAGAGGAAGCTTCTCATACTTCTAAAAATTATGGAAAATTTTTCTTTTATGTGCATATATCAGTTTTACAGCATTGCTCCAGACTGAGGTTTGCTACATTGCAATTTGAGAGCCATAGTAATATATTAGTACCATAACATAGTACTGGACTTGGGGAGAATGATCACTTAGGTCAATCACAGAGCTCACTGAGTGAATTTCGGTCAGTCATTTGGGGAAAATTGACATGTTACACTCTTAGTATTATGGTTTCTCTTCTGTTTGCTAGAATTTTCCTCAGAAGATGCCCATGATAAAATTGTAGAATTTTAAAAATAATATAATGTATTATTAATTCAGATTATTTTGTGACTTTACTCTTTGCAAAAACTTCAAATTAAGTCTATGCTAAAAATTCAAGCATCAAAACCTAGCTGCCCTGCTTTTGAATGCTAACACATAACTTCAAAAATAAATCAATACTGATATATTATTGTTGTTGTTGTCAAAAGGTGGTATGGTGGGTATAAATCTAAATAAATGGAACCTAGACCTGTATCTCTTCTGCATAAGGATTATATTGTGGCATACATACTTAGGATGTGAGAACTGAAGTACCTGTACTTTTGATATTAATACTGAAACACAAGGATATTTGTTGCCTCTCATACTGTCAAGACTCTCAAGATACCTCTTATGTCAAAGCTTGGAAAGTCTATTCAATTCTCAAGAGATTAGAGGCAAAGCTATGAAACTAAAATATATAATCTCACATTCTCAGCACAAAGTCCAAGTCCACTGAAGGTTTGGTAACAAGAAACAGCAAATAAGGTCTTTATGTCTTAATTGAAAAAATAAACAGCTTTCACAAAAAGTCAACAGGTTTTGTTCTGCTTCTGTGTGGAAAGATAAATAGAAGTTGGAGTTCTATGCAATAAAGAATCTTATTTGGATTACTTTTAAGGATTGGGGAGGAGGAGGGAATATTTTATAAGGCTATCATCCTGAATACGTGTATTAGGAAGCAGATCATAAATATATTTACTGGAGTATATATTTAAGGAAAATCTTAAGCAGAATTGATAAGATATTGACCAACAAGAGGGGAGAAATTGCTTCAAAGCACTAGTTGACACCCATCATTTACTTTTCTAAATGACCATGGTTTATTCAACTGTATAGTTGAAAAATATTTCATAATCTAAATGGTAATATTTGCATGCCTTTATTAATTAAATTAAATATTGAAAATATTTCCTATAATGTATAAACAAAAAAACTAACAGTCTGAAATATATAATTTAAACAACTAGATAACCACTTTTATCAAGAGAAGTCTCCATTCGTTCCTCACATTATACAAAGTATTTTCTTATAACAATCTGCTTTTCCACATTTTCTTATCCTTGTCTGCAAATCTCTTTTTTGTTTATATCTTCTCATGGAAAAAAAATCTATGTGGTTGCTAAGAGTCGACACCACCAACGTGACAGCACATAATCACTGTCATCATCAAACAATCTTCAAATGCCTTGTGATAAATGATTTTCTACTTCTGCATATGCTGAAAATAAAAATCTGGCAGTTCTTCCTTGGTGAAGTCAGCTGTATTATCCAAAGCTAAAAAGAAAAACATCTGGAACATATGTAGTTAGCTAGAACTGAAAACAAAATATAGAGGTTTAATTTGTAGTGGTTTGTTTAAATAATGTATACCAATTTTACCATTGCAAGACCATTATCATATACAATTAAAACTCTTGAATTAGTATATTATTTTTATTTACTTTATTTGTATGCTGCCCATGCCCAAAGATTCTAAGCATCTAACAATTTCACAGACTAAAAGCTCCCTCAAAAATAAATAAACCTATGTATAATATCAACAAGATTAACAACAACAAGAGAACTATCAAAAACATAAGCAGAATCATACACACACCAATTTTAAACCTTCATCACACCATGCCCTCCTTCTGTGCTAGGTGAAACATCTATGTCTTAACTGTTCACCTGAAATCCAGGAGGGAAGGAACAGACCATATTCCAAAGCATTAGTGTGGTGATCAAAAATGCCTATTTCCAGGGTTCTGTTAGATGGCAGGGACTAGGCACTTGACCTAGTCTGGTAACAAAATGTCTGCAAGAAGAAAACCAAGCTCAGAGAACACTAAGAACCCTGAGCTGTATATATTTTCCACTACTGCAGCATCCATTATGTTCTTAAGCCTGATCCTCTCCACCATCCTGTTTAACATTTATTTAAAGTCTCTGGGAGACATCATCCACTGGTCCAGATGAGGTACCATAAATATGCTGATAGGCAGCTTTATATCTTCACCTTGGTCAGAACAGGACATGGTAGAAGTTCCAATCTGTATCTGAAAGTTATCAGATCTGGATGAGAAAAAGCAGGCTCCAACTCAACCCAAGCAAAATAGAGTGGTTATTCATTCAGAAGTCTGCTGATTCTGGAGCTGTACCACCTTTAGATCTTAGTGAGATACTGCTCTACTGTGGAAAGCAGGCTTGCAATTAGTGGGACTCATGGCTCCTACCTGAGAAGCAGGTGAAGTCAATGGCCAGGAGGGCCTTCAGCTAGCTTTTGCCAATGCACCAACTGCAGTTATTGAGAACAGGAGACACCAAAGATTACTCAAGTCTGTATCATGATGTACTTTGCTGTACATGGGTCTACCCTTGAAGACCACCTGGAAATTTTCACTGGTGCAAAATGCAATGGACCATATGTGAACTGAGCAGTCTTATTTCTGCCACATAATGCTTTCACTATAGGAGCTGCATTGGTTATCAGTATGTTCCTGAGCATAATTCAGGCTGTTGTCTATTACCTATAAAGATATGGCTAAGGGCCTGGCTACCTACAAGTCCGCCTATCCCAGACTACTCTGCCTACCCAAGCCAAGCCAACAGAGAATGCCTGTTGAAAGTCCATACCTACCAAGATATGACGGGAGGGGATCTGTAAACAGGTATTCTCTGTGACAATCTACCCTTCTTTGATACAGCTTACCTGCTGAGGGAAGATTGTCCTGTACTCTCATGATCTTCCAGAAGCAACCCTACAAGGTAGGCCAGATCAGGAAACTAACCCTACGAGAAGACTAGAACTATACTTTATTGAGATAGGCTATAGTAACAGAATTTTGCAGGACTTATTGTGCTTTTCCTCCCCTCCCTCTTACAACCCAGTGAGTCAGGGAAGAGCCAGCCTGAATCTCTCCTTAATACTATCTTTCTTCCCAAGACTTAAGAAATTCTTCTGTCCTTTTTATTTACTTAATGGTTTCTGAATATTTGCTTCAAGGCCATTTCCATGGTTCTCTACAGTCCCTAAGCTTTTACAACCCTGACTTTTCTAAAAGGCCTTTAGGATTTCCTGTTTGTCCTGTACACCACCTAGAGTCCTTGAAGGGGGGAGGAGGATGTCCTATACATTTTATAAATAAAATCACAGTGGTTTGTAATCATCTTGTCTGTCTATCAATCATATTTATATGGCCCCCCCATCTCACAGAACATGACTCTGGGCAGCCATATAAATATTAACTTGCCCGAAGTCATCTTATCTTTTCTCAAACGATCCAGGTCATCTTGAATAGAGTTGCAGAACAGGAATCTACAGATGCAGAAAGTCTGGAGAATAAGTGTCTGAACCAAAGCTGCTCAACCAAATTATCAGGAAATTCCCCCAGTGTGTCAGAGAACCCTGATGATTTTTGGAGCAGACCTTCTTAACAGGGTCCTCATGGAGGTCTAGGTTTTATATTGTAACACTCTTGATAAAGGACTTGTTCAAAAATATTGGGCTTATAGAAATTGAAATTCCTATTGGCACTTGAGATACTCTTTCCCTTCCACCCCCTTTCTTTTGGTTTTCAGAGTCTGCCATCTTTTTCTTTCTAAAACAAGCAAAACCACAGCACGTTTGCTTCTATCTCTTGAATGGAAATAGTACTAATAAGAAATCATTTAATAAGCATTAATGTACTGTATCTATAAATCTGGAGAAAATTTTAATATCAGATCTTCATTGAAATAAACAGTAAATGTTGACATTTCATATTTCCATTAAATTAAATTACAACTACAGATGTAGATGGGGAAATCACAAGGGGAAACTGCAGTTGCATGAAAGCTGCAGCTTGTGATTTCTCAGCGTGTGTTGATCAGGCCTTATTGATATAGAATTGTTTACTCTTTCATCATTCTGACAAAACCAATGAGTTGGATTATATACATGGGGAAGATCCCATAAAGATGAGATGGGTGGGCTGTATAAACTGAATGAATAAATAAATCAAACAAACAATTAAACATTCTATGAACTACAGTTATATTTTGAGCATTGCATCTCCAACAATTAACTGAGCCCATCAATTTCTTACTGAATATATGTGTAGTTTTCCAAAAGGCACAAAATAATGTTCTATGCTGAATAAATAATAACAGAACCATAATGAAAGGGAGCAACACTCTGGTTAATCTATCCAGAAGACCAAGGACCACTAAGAAGCTGCATCCCCTGCCTCCCAGGAAAAAAAATGGTGTTATGATCTGTCGGCAGATAAAAAAACAAAAACAAAAAAAAATTATTCTAGTTTGGAAGGATCACCATTCTCCATCTGCTATACAGTGGTCTGAAGAACTCACCTCTCTTTCTACATTTCAGAACAAATCTGCATTTTTATTCTTGTTTCATCTGTTGTTGCCCTTTATTTTTTTGTTCCTTTTCATTTCAAAGTACAGTCTTCTTTTCTTTTTTTGCTATGTAAATGCCTTTTCCCCTTCCTTCTCCCTTTTCTTTTTATATGGTGTAAATTAAACTGTAGGATTTGTAGGCAGCGCCAATCTTTTTCCTACCTACATGGCACTTAGAAAATTTAAGGTGCTTTGCAATACGTGAATGTGATATATAATAGTGATCGAGCTAGGTTCAATTGTCTCCTTTCAATGACCTGAAAGATTTAAAGAAGACAGCTCTAAATTTAGGACACTCTCCTGCTCCAAAACTAGACTAGACAGAAAAGAAAAAGGATGTAAACACTCACAAAAGAGACTACAGAAATTTGGGCACAGCAAGCATCTTTATTCTGTAGTAAGTCCCTCTAAATTAAATGGTTTTTACTTCCTAAAGAAATACACATAGGTTTCTGCCTTGCTGGGGATGGATCAATTTAGCAATTTAGTAAGCTGCAGTGGAAACTGTGGAAGATGGGCATGAAGCAATTTTTTTTTCTCTTTGTAAAACAGAAACAAGTCAATAGAGGCATTTGTGATGGGCTGCAAGCACAAGGAAACTTATGCATGCTTACTCTGTTACACATCCCATTAAGTTCAGTGGCTCATGACCCCAGATAGTGTTTAGTCTTCTAGTTCAGTTCAGTTAGTATACTAGCCATGTTGTCTGCTTGTTTCCTTCCATTTGTAGTGAATGAATATCTGCAGTGGAGAGTTTCTCCATATATGGAAACTTTCCACAAAGTGAAGATCCTGATTTTCCTGTATTATTATTATTGGTCGCATAGTCAGCCAGATGTTTAGACTGGATTGGGTATTTTTATCCACCTATCGAATCCTTCCCAAGGACCTGGGATAGGCACATGTTGTTGTTTGATCATGTTAAAGGTATTGTTGCAGGATGTAAGCGATTCCAAGTAAAACTGCCTTTTGCAATTGACTGGTGGTGATTTTGTCAATGCCGATGTATTCAAGTGATGCTCCAGATGTTTTGGGATTGCACCCAAGGCACCTATTACTATTGGTACTATCTTTGCTTTTTTTTTTTTTTTTTTGGCCACAGTTGTTCTACTTCCATTTGCAGGTCTTCGTATTTTGTGATCTTCTCCAGTTCTGGCCCAAAGTCAACCAGCCAGGTTTCATGCCTAAGGCGGGACTAGAACTCACAGTCTCCTGGGTTCTATGCCAGCACTTTCACCACTACACCAAACTGGTTCTCTGCAAAGAGCCTCCATGGATAGAGAAGGCTCCCCACTGCACACATTCACCTACCACATATGGAAAAAATCAAGAAGAGGCCAGATCTAGCATGCTCATCCCTGTCCTTGAAATGATGGAGCAGATCTCCTCCTCTCCTGCCCTATTTGCTCCATTTCAACATCATTTTTCCTTTATTACCATATTTTGAACTAACATAGGATATCTGGACCCTATGCAGAGGGGGTATGGGTTACTAAAGCAAGGTATACAGATTTCCATCACCTCTTTAAATATTCTTTATATTTTACTATCATACCAGAAAATCATGAAAGAGAAAACAAGATTATAATCATCCTACTTATTTCACCTCTGATTTCTTACCTTCACCACCTCCTTACCTTCACCTATGAAACACAATAAATAGGCATTGATTTCTTTTCACTTAAATTATGGAAAATCAACTGTCCACATCTTCCCTGACTCCCCCGGCAACATTTCCATTAGATTTCCATATCACTAGTATTCTGGTACAGAGCGAAAGGCTATGTGACAAGAATTAATTTTGCAACTCAAAAACATATAGACCAAATCCATATTCATAACATGAAAAATTATTAGAGAAGGATTTGTAGAAATATAATGGAAAATAGAGAAGCAGAGTAAAGACGTCCAACAAAGAAAATAAATCAGGTAATTTATTTAACAGCTGTTTTCCTTAGTGGCAACAAACCCCAACTACAAAAATATGCCAAGCCAAACCAATGGAATCATCATCTTTTTAAAGTACTATACTACCACACCAGGGGAAAGACCAAAAATTATTTCCATCAAGGAGTCTCTTCACAAACCTTAGATCTTTAAAAAGAAGTAGGCACGTTCTCATAACCTAAAAACATTCTTTCTGACTACACAGAAAGCTGAAACTGCTTAACCTTGCAGCAAATATCTGATTAGAAACTACTATAAAAAGTCACTCTCTCTCACACCTAAGAGCGTATCCAGAGGTGTTAGAGAGCTGATTCGGTCCAGTTTGCACTGCATTGAAATGTTGCTCCGAGTTCCTTAGGCAGTCACAATCAATATAGCTAAAACGGAGGCAGAAGGACTCATATTTTCTTCCCTTGCTCCAACTCAGCTTCTGTGTCACTGATAGGAGCCTTTTCAGCCAGACCTCTATTGCTGCATGTGCGCATTTTTGCCAGGGCTACTCTATCTGCCTAGCACAGGAGAATACTCTCAGTGGAGTCAGTGGCAAGGATAAGGCCACACTACTGATAATAATAGGAATAAATAATAATCATGACAACAATGCGAATACTGGCAATGCAATAAAAATAGCATAGCAAATATCCCAAGTATATCTCCCTTCCAAAATCAAAAATAAAAAGGGGAGTTGCCTGCTTCCTCTATAAGCTGCTTCTCCTGAACAGTCAATGAAACTGGTTTATTGATTTAGACCATATTCTGCACACACGTCTTGAGTATTGAGTACTGAGTATTGAGTATGAGGCTATCATAAGAAAATAGTGACCTTGTCCCTAAGTGTTACAGGTAGTCCTCGCTTAGCAACAACTCAGACAGCAACCATTCACAGTTACGACGGTGAATAAAAAGTAACTTTGTGACCAATGCCTGCATTTAGAACCCTCACATCTCTCTCAGTTATATGTTCATCATTACAGTTAGTTAGTACGTGTTGTCCTGTGTAAAATTGTAAGCATAGTTGTGGTCCTGTGATTTTTCACTTAGCAATCACTTCACTTACCTACTATGTTGCCAGTCCCAATTGCAGTTGCTAAATGAGGACTACCTGTACTTACTGTTTTGTGTGGTTTTGCCTTAGCAATTAAGAAAAGAATAAGTAGTGCTTAATAAGAGATCAGAAGTAGCCGTTACAGGGCCTATATTTTCTCTTCAAAAAATCCTGGTGTAGATTAACCAATGTAAATGAGTTAACCGACAATCAGCCCTTTGAGGTAGTCCGGACAGGAAACCTAAACCATGAGTACTAACACTACCTTTATTGTTAGGTTATAGTAACAGAATCTTGCAAGTCTAAAAGCTCTTCTCCCCTCCCTAGCCTTTACTTTCCAGAGAACTAGGGAGGGTCCCTTCTGATATCCTTTCTCCATCCACATTCCTTCTGTGTCTTCCTATCTCTTGTCTGATCATTATCCTAGCTACAGCTCTTCCTCCTGTCTCCTAAGGTTATTCTCTAACTCATGGACTAACTTGATCTAAAGTCATTTCTTGGATTCCTAATCTTCTTCCTAGAAAGATCAACCAAAACCTCTAAATTTTTAATGGGCCTCTTACCGCCAAGACAGGAGTATTCCAAATGCCATTATTATAAGACAAATACTCATCTCATGAAATTGACTACTGCTTGTGATTCTCCTTTCTTACCTGCTGAGCTAAGCAGTACACTGAAGTCTGTCCCACGCTGAGATTCACCACTGCCATTTTGGGTTTCTTTCTCACTATCTTCATAACGGTGCCAGTTGGATACTACTTTTCTTCTTGAATAACTTCTCTGTTCTTCTTTGCCCAATTCTGGTAAGTCAGGTTCAGCAGTAGCCTATAGCATATATCAGCAAAATGATTAAATAACTGTGAGTAGCTTTTGCTTTTATTCCAGTTTCCAAGAAAAATTAAACAGCTATCTTGTCAATTTTCCAACAATATTTTATGTAGTAGACATATCCTGATTATCAGCTCTGCTGCATCAGACTCGGCATTTGAATCAATATTCTGGCTAGGACACAATACATGTTGGCAGCTCCATTTTAGTTTCTGTTTTTATTTTTACTTCAGATTTGGATGGCAACTATTATGGGTTACAGAAAAAGTATTCCGACAATAGAGTTTATCTTACTTCCCCATTATTTAATACTGTATTACCAGGTTTCTATTCTGCTACAAAGGACTACAATCAGGGCAAACAGGAATAGTTAGTCTGAATTAAAGGGGTTGAACCTACAAGGCCTTACTGCAAACAAAAGAGTTAAATCATTAAAAAGAAGCAAAGTTCCTAATCACGAGATATCTTTTTATCATATGACCTTGATAGGTTACAACTGTTTCCAACCATGGCACCTTGAAGATGTGTGGACTTCAACTCCCAGAATTCCCCAGCCAGCATGGGAGTTGAAGTCCACATGTTTAATATCTATTTAAGACCTTTAGTCATCACAATCAGAATAAAAGGAACTCAGTTATCTGACTGGTAAAAGGAAAATGTGGCATGCATTTGTTTAAAAATATCATTCTATGTGACAGACGTAACATCCTCCACAAGGCACTTGTGGCAAATCTCATTTAGGCTTCTTATATACATACTCATCATGCTGTTCCTCTTCTGGATAAGCATCATGATGCAAAGTGAAGAAAAGGAATAAGAAATTATGAGCAAAAGGAATTAAAGACTTGGGGTTCTGGGTGAGGACCTATGGCAGATTAGATGTCCCTGTAAGCAGCTCTGCAAGCGGAGCAGCACCATGGTGAAATCAGTGGCCAGGAGAGAGGTTTTGGCTAGAAAATCTCTCTGGAGGAAGGAGAGATCAGGGGATCACCCACTTGCACTCTGGAGAGCTGTTGCTCGCCAGGAGACCACAAGAATTGAATTTCTTGTGGTTGATTGTGAGTTGAGTGGCTTGGGAGCCAAGGGAACATCAACGCGCCCTAAATAGCTGTGTAGCCTTTATGGACATATGACTGGCAAAAACCTCACTTTTTTAAACACCTTTGGATATAATTAATTTATAACCTAAGAAAGATATTCCAAAAGGCAGGGAAGAACAAAGACTCTTGGTGAGTTGCCTTTTTTTTAGAATTAGAAGAGAAGAAAAAAAGCCATCTTAAAGGATTTTAATTTAAAAGCAAAAAGCTTAACAAGATTGTGATTCAAGAAAGCTTTAAATGGATAAAGGGGACAATAATTTTAGAAAACAGAAGATTTTTTTTCTGATGAAAATACCTTTGAAAATAGTAAAATTAATTAGACAAACAGACTGGACCTTAGTGGGAATGCTGACTGCTTATTATTATGGAAAGTAGATAATTGGTGGATTTTACAAAATAAGAAGATAAGGATAATAGGAGCCAGATTTTGTGACTGTAACTGCGGAGAGCTAATTGGGAGTAAAGTGTTTGTTTTTGTTTCAGACAATACATGTTTTGACAACTGATGTACCATTCAAACAATGGCAAAAAAGACATATATACATTATATGGCAAGGGAAAAAACACGAGTTAAATAAATAATGTCACAAGATTCAAAGGAAAGGGGAGGACTACATTTACTGGATTTGAAATTGTATTTTGCAGCTTGTTGTTTGATCTGGATGAAAGAATGGATGTTGCTGAGAAACAAGAGACTTTTAGAGTTAGAAGATCACAACCTGATGCTTGGATGGCATGGATATTTATGATATGATGAAGTTAATGTGGATTTTAAAAACCACTTTATTAGATGTGCCATATTGAGAATATGGAATAGATATAAACCCAGGTTGTGTCTGAAAGCACCTCTGTGGATCTCAGCACAAGAAGCATTCCACAGAAGAGAAATAGCAGGCAAAGGCAAATGGTTAATGTACCAGGAATTATTGGAAAATCATCAAGGGGAATATAAGATTAAATCAAGAGAGCAACTAATAGCAGACTATAGTTATCGATTGTTTTCCCACTTACAGTTACCAGAAACATTCAAAATCGATAAAAAGCCTTATAGTATGGAGCAAAGTAAGGCAGAGTTTGAAGTACAATTGTGGACCACTGATGAATATGTAATTGCTAAAATGTATAAACTTTTGTTGAAATTTGAAACAAAGGAACAACATGTTAAAGAATGTATGGTAAAGGGGGCTATGAATTTTGGTTATAATATACAGATGGATCAATGGGAAAATATGTGGTTAAAAAGGTTGAAATTTATGTTATGATCTTAAAGAAAATTTTTATAAAATGATGTATCCTTGGTATATGATGCCAGAGAAATTATCTAGAATGTATAAAGACATTTCAAATGTATGTTGGAAATGTGAACAACATGAAGGGACATTTTATCATGTTTGGTGGACATATAAAAAAACTAAAAAAAATGGATTCAAATACACACATTGATACAGAGGATTTTGAAGATTAATATTCAGTTGAAGCTAGAACTTTTCCTTTTAGGATTGATGGATAAACAGAAAAAAGCCATGGAAGATTATCTCAATATATGATTATTGTGGCAAGATTACTATATGCACAAAGATGGAAAAATTCAGCACTATCCACCATGAAGGAATGGTTAGTGAAATTGAGAACTTGCTGAGATGGACAAACCGACTTCTTTGGTTAGAAAAAGGACAACATCTACATTTCTTGGTGACTGGAAACCCCTTGTGGACTTTTTGCACAAAAATGAAAAAAATGAACTTCTGATTTATGGTTTTGATGATTAGATAGGATAGATTATAGAAAAAAGAGAGTCATGATGTAATTTTAGAGAAAGAGGTAAATTTTTACACTAATACCCCAATCTATACCCTATATTATTCTCCTATCCATCCTACCCTACCATTTCCTAAGAAAATCAATCTTCCAAGGGCTTCCAAGCCACATGAGCCCAAAATCTCCCTCCCCCATCTCACCACTTTTCTCTCATTCCAGGGAAAGCAGAGAAACAAGTTCCCATCAGCGCTCCCTGCCTCTCACTAGAGGACACTGTTACCCAGTAGTCACACATTTGTCCAATCTAAGCTTCTCTTATCTACTTGTACATCCTGCTCAGTTCTCCTGGTGCTTCTGACTTGACCTGCATGAGGTATCTGATCACACATTCTTTGATGGTGGCTCCTACTTCTTCCCTACTTAGCTGCCCATCCTTCATAGCTTATATTTCTCACCACACTCTGTGCAGTCTACTTCCTTGGCTTCCACCTGAGCTAGCCTGCTGGTCTTTAGGAACAGTTTCAGTCTCTTGGCCTAGCTTTTTCTGCTGCTCTTCCTGTCTTCACTCAGTGGAAATGGCAGTGATAGTTATTGTCTTCATCAACCCCCAATCATTCTTGTAGGTGAGACAGGCCAAGGAGCTCACCTCCAGCTCATCACTGTAGTTCTCTCCTCAGTAGCTCACAGGGGGACAGAGGAGTGAAAACCAGCCTCCCTTTCTTTGTTATAAGAGGAGGGCTTTTTAAGGTATATTAGACAACTAACTTCATAATTTTTTGAAATTAACTGTCTTATAAGGCTTGTATACAAATTATGTTTTTGCTTATGCCTCTAACAAAAAGTGAGAAAAAAACCTTAGGCATCAATAGCTAGAAACTTTGGTTAAAGAAAGACTGTTCCATAATGCAAAAGAGCCCACAGAGCAGGCTTATAAAGTATTTGTGATAGCAAAGCTACAGTTAAGGGACTTCTATGCTGAAAAGGTAGAATTTCATTGAGCAGATTAAAATTAAAGTATTGGGAGCCTGGTGAAAGACTTGGGAAGTTGCTGGCACATCATTTGGAGCAACAAAATCAGCAGAACTTATTTTCTGAAATAGTTACTGAGGACGGCCAGACTTTTTTTGATTCTGCTGCTATTAATAATGTTTTTACTTTTCTACAAGTCAATTTAAAGTTTGGGTGAGAAGAGAGACCATTAGGAGATTAATCAATTGCTGAGTCAGGCAGCTATTCAACTGTTATCGTTAGATAATACTGATATGCTGAAAGCGCCTGTCACTCCAGTAACTATTAGATTCTATTCAATTACTGCAAAATGGGAATGCCCCTGGTCCAGATGGCTTTTCAGTGGAATGGTATAAGGCATTTATAGATCTGTTGGCTCCTATACTTTTGGAGGTGTACAATAAATCGTTTAAGGATGGTAAATTGCCATCATTTTATGTGGCATATATAAGACTGATTTTAAAGCCAGATAAATACCCTACGTTTGTGGTAGTTATAGACCTACTTCATTAATTAATGTGGACACCAAGGTTTTAACCACCATACTGACTAGATGCTTGCAGAAAGTCTTACCAGATATAATTCATTCCTCCTAGTCTGAGTTTATCAAAAATTGTCAGGTGTCAGAGAATTTATGGTTACTAATTAATATAATGGATATAGCCAAGGGTAGAATGGACTCTGCAGTATTAGTCTCTTTAGATGCAGAAAAAGCCTTTGATTTGGTTCAGATTAAATTCTTAAGGCTTTCCACAGGATTTTGTCCAGTGGATTGAGATTTACTATTTGCAACCTTGTGCCAGAGTTACAACAAATCAAATGATCTCAGACTGTTTTCCATTACAATGTGCTTTGCTATTTAATTTGATTCTTGAACCTTTGGCCACCACAGTAAGGCAATCTCTGGGTATTAGGGGTATTACATTGGCAGAGTTTGAGTATGAATTATTTCTGTATGCTAATGATATTTTGGCAAATTTGGATCAATATTCTACTGCTCTGTCTAATTTTATAAAGGTTGTGCAGTATTTTGAAAAGTATTCTGGTTATAAGATAAATTGGGATAAATCTAATTTGCTTCCCCAGGTCCTAATATATCAATACAATTATGTAAAAAGATGAGATTTGTGATTTCTATTGATTATATTAAACATTTGGTTCTATATACCCATTTGGTTCTATATGTTGAAACTTTTAGAAAGGGTTGAAATGGATATTAATAGATAGCTTAAAATTCCATGTATTAACATCCATTTCAACCCTTTCTAAAAGGGGCAAAGTAGTGGGGCAAAGTTAATGTTATTAAAATGAACACTGTCCCTCATTTGATTTATGTTCTTAGAGGTATTCCTATGTTAATATTGAAAAAATATTTCCTTTCAACTGATAAACTATTTAGGAAATTTATTTAGGAAAGTAGACCGCCAAAATTTTCCTTAGCTAAATTGTGATTACAATTTAGGAAGGTGGTTTTAATTATCTGATCTGCAAAAATACTGTTGGGTTAATATTTTATCAGCCACCTACTGGTGGAATATAATGGAATATTATCTCTTAGGGGCTAAGTTGAACAGTTATTACCTACTTCTTTTGCGATCATGGCAAGTGCTTGGAACAACAACATATAGCCATGAAGTTGTTTTATCTCCAGGAGTACAAGCGGTAAGAAATCTTTGGGCCACTTTGGGACATAAACTGAGTTTTGATACTGAGACTCATGGATATCTAACACTTTGGAAAAATTCTACTTTGAAAATTGGTGGTAAATCACTTTATTGGAAAACCTGGCTGGATTATGACTTTAAATCACCCACCATGTAATGACTATTTTAAGGATTTTTCCCAACTTCAAATTGAATTTGGTCTTCCCAATTCACAACAGTGGAGGTATCTTCAGCTTAAGCATGTTCTAATGGATGCTTTGGCTGCTTCAAAGCTACCTGAGTTGCTTTCTTGCCTGATAGAATCTATTACAGAAATTAAACCTATAACATGTCTCTATCAAAAGCTCAAGAATATTTTTAAAGTGGACATTTCTGGGATATTTGAAACATGGACTAAAGAACTGGAATTTCCAATAAAGCCATAGCAATGGCTTCAGGTCCTTAAAAATGTTAAAATCATATCCATAGATTTGAGATTAAGGTTGATTCGTCAAAAAAACTGTATTTAGGGTGTACTGACTCCCAAAGAATATATTTGAAAGGATGGACATCAGATTTTTTATGCTGAAGATGTAAGAAATTTGAGGGCTCAGTTACCCACATGATATGGTCATGTGCTCATTTAGTATCTTTTTGGGATAGTGTATTATGGTATATTAGTAGATTTATGGGAAAATCTTTAAATGTTACAGATGTTAATGTTGAATTATATATCAAAGCTTAGGAATTTGACTGTTTATCAGGAATTGTGGTTGTATGGAGCACCGGGGTGGCAAAAAAGAATATTAACAAATTGGAAAAGTGATATTCCAGATGTCAAGGAATGTTGTCGGAAATGTGTGATCTATCTGTTTTGGAAAAGGGGTTATTTTCTACCAGTCAAAGGATGCAGCAATATGTGTTACTATAGCAGATATTCTGTGATATCTTACAATAATATCTTGTATTGTTCATATTATAGTAGTGAATTCGCTGGTAAACTAGTGACTATTGATAAATATAAAAGATAGATTTTTTTCTTTTCCTTCTTAGTTTGTATTTTAATTTTGTATTTCTAATTTTTTTAAGTTTCTTTTTTTAAAGATAAAATTGTTTTCTTATAAAAATAAAGATATTAAATTAAAAAATGAATTAGGAAAAAAATGTTTGTATATGTACACATGAATACATTTAGGTGTAAACTGGTTCCTAAAAAGAAACAGATCTTTTTCTAAGCAGATACTCATCTAATCACTATTCTTATCCATTCATTTCTGAATGGCCCTACCATTTTTCTATACTCTGCAGTGAGATGAGTGGTGACAAATTTGAAATATAAATTAAAAAAAATAATAAATACTCCCTCATCTTGCTCCCACCCACCTATTCATATTTCCTAAAATAACCCCCCCCCCCCCCCCGATTGCATTGATTCAGAATATTGCAGTTTTCCCCAAGACTTCTTTCTGGTTCTTCCATTCACTGGAGAATAATAAGCAACTATCCCCACCCTGCAGATTCCTACTGTCCTATTTTCATACATACCTGAAATAACCTTAATAGCCCAATTCATAAGCTCTTTTATCCATAATTAAACTAACACTTTTATCACTCCACATATAACCATAAATTCTACTCTACAAAGTCAGAAGTTCATTCAGGTCTATTATATCCTTACCCTGTCTCTTAGTATCATACATACAAAAACACTTATTTTTCTATTTCTTTCACATCATTAATTAATTCAGGGTCTTTACCATATACTCCTCTTCCACATGCCATGGTCATCATCAGACATTGTCCTCTGCCACCTATCATGGCTTTGGTGAATCAAGGCTTTCACATAACATTTTGTTAGAATGGCACAGGGTTCCTAGCCTCAGTTGTATCTGTGTCACGTGAAGCATTTCCTACTAATATTAAGGACGTTTTGCCTAGTATGATACAACCACAACTAAAGCCCAGTTTTATCCCAAGCACAGTCAAGTTATTCTATGCAAGCTGGGATTGCTAAACTAAAAATTATCATGCAAGCCAACATACCATCGCCCATATCTTTCCAAGTATGAGATACATGCATTGTACTGATATACAGTCAGGATGCTAGAGACCTTCTTGATGGGATATGCATGTTACAGAGTTTTTGAATGCATGAAAAAGTTTGCTAGCTGTATGACTGGACCAAGGAATGACAAAAAGTGCACCAACTTTATCATGTATTAAGTCATTTAATTACAAATATTTATTCATACTTTACTGAACAGAATTCTTTATTTTATATACAGTAAAACTATTTAAAAATTGATAGAGAAAAGAAAGCAGAATTAAACACGGGCAGAACTGAGCATTTTAATGAGAAGACAGGAAAATGAAATATGCTACATATGCAACTACCACAGACTTGTGAAACCTGCCACTTAGGTGATTACAATATGGAACAATAGTCATGTGCTCCAGGCAAACAGGGGGAAAGCAAATTACAAGGCTGGTTGGTTGAGGAGATACAAGTTGTATGTAATGATGTCTGGGGAATACTCGCTTTAGATTGAAAACCATTTATTTACAAATACATGAAGAGAAATGAGAGAATAAGGTCAAAGAAATGGTTGCAGATTAGTGGAGTGAGGAAACATCTTTTTTTATACAAATACTGCCATAGCAACTCAGATATTCACTCACGAGCCTCTGTATGTTCCATGAACAATCTTCTACATAGTTGCTGAGGGAAAAGCTTTGCCCCAAATGAATGGCATGCTGGATTCCAACTGAAATATTTTGCTTTGAAAATGTGTTTCTTTCTCCATCATAAACACAACAAAATAATTCAAAGGCATGTAAGTAGCTGGCCACTGAGTCCTGTCTCAAGCAGTACAGTATGTTTGCATGTAGAATTCAGTATGTAAAGAGCAGGTTTTGGCCCCAATTTTTACTTATGGGCCCTTCTGACTATATCGTCTCACCATTGCTGAATCATCCAACTGTGCTGTCTCTACCTCTCCCAGTAAAATGGTTGCCTGCTTCTAACAGTACATCCCTCACGAAGAGGCAACATTAGCCAACCTTGCTTGATTTCAAAAAGTTAAGCAGGGTCAGATCTGGTTAGAATTTGAATAGGAGACCATGAAGAACTGCCAAGGCTGTAGAAAAAAACAAGACTGAGAAAAAAAAATCCCAGAAGATAGCAAGGATGTAAAATGTAAAGATGTAAGGATGGTAAGCACCAGGCTAGAAAGCAGGAGATTGAGAGTTCTAGTCCTGCCTCAGGTATGAAAGCTGGCTGGGTGACTTTGGTCCAGTCACTCTCTCTCAGCCCAACTCACTTCACAGGGTTGTTGTTGTGGGGAAAATAGGAGGAGGAAGGAGTATTAGGTATATTCACCACCTTGAGTTAGTTATAAAAAAATAATTAAGGCAGGATAAAAAAATCTAAAAAAAAAAAAAGGATGTACTATGGCCAAGAAATGACATGGATGAGTCCATGAAGTCACCAGGAATGGAACATGACTTGAAGGATACTTTATGCCTGAGGGAAAGTGAGCCAAGTTAGCAAAGCAGACAGTATAAAATGAGGCATTTGAAGGCTGAACACCTATTCTTTGAAAGTATAGATACAAGTAGGGGTGTATGTGTGTGTGATCAACTCTCAGAATCTAAGAAGCTTGGCTAAGGAACAAGTTCATTTGGCTTTCAATGAAAACTGAACAGCTCATGTGAACTCTGAGTTTGTTTTTTCTTCACAGTACCTAGGGTCTCTCAACGTTATGCTACCAATTTTAAGCGTACCAAATTTATAAAGTATAAACCTCCCCTTCCCCCAAATGAGGAAAAATTAGCTAAAAATACTCTTCTTTCACCTGACATCATTATTCTTGAAAAATCAAGAAAAAAGTGCAATCCCAAGTAGATTGGGGATGCAGCGGATCCCGTCAGCCAAGGAATGTCAGCTGACGGGGACCAGAAGACTTGCCTTCTCAGCAGTAGCCCTGCCCTTTGGAACAGTCTTCCTTTGGAGCTCAGGATGGCCCCGACCCTGCTAGCTTTTCGTAAGGCTTTAAAAATCTGGCTATGTGCCCAAGCCTGGGGCCCTAAAAGTGTTTAGGGCCCTGTTACCTGGTTCCACTGTTGATTTTTATATAATTGTTATGATAATTATCAGCTGCCTATATGCATAATTTGTAATGGTTTTAATGATTTTAATTATTGAAATTGTTTGCTACCCAGAGTCACTTGGATTGAGATGGGTGGCTATAGAAATTGCGCAGGCAGGCAGGCAGGCAGATAGATATCCCACATTTCCCATGCCTGCATCAAATGACCCATATCCAGGCAATGTTGCCACTGCTCAGTGTCCCTCTGGAAACTTTTATACCCTAAATCAAATTAGCTCCTATTCTATAAAACAGTATTTCTCACTTTAGCAACTTTAAGATGTGCGGACTGCAACAGAATTCCCCGGCCAGCATGCTGGCCGAGGAATTCTGGGAGTTGTAGTCCATACATCTTAAAGTTGCCAAGGTTGAGAAACATTGCTATAAAAGATGACTTCAACAGCATGCCTGTTGTTTTTACCTTCAGTAATAAATAATGTTTAACTAATTTGTGGAATTTTCTATTTATTTTATAATCCTATACCATTTTCCAGAGAAGCAGTTCCACTGAACTATATAAACATGCATAGGATTGCAAGAATAACAATAAGAATTGGAAAAAAATCCAAAGAGTATGTTTACATCACTGTTTAAATTGTTTATTAGAATCTCAAAATCTATTGCAACAAACCATTCACCATTTGTAATAGTAATATGTCCTTAAAATCACATCAGAGGAGATTGCTACTACCAGCACCTTGTGTTTTGTGTCCAATGCTGCTATCTTTTGAAAGAGAGATTCCAGGGTTGTCCTAGCAACCAGATGGTTCTACCTACAACCCCATCTTCAAAAGAAGATTAAATCAAAACAAGGCTTTCTGAATTCAAGAATAGCAGAAATAATGTTTATTAATTAAAAAAACAGACATTCTCCTGTTCCATTTTCCCCATTTCCAAATAAAATAAACAATTATAGTCTCATATAATTGTTAATGTAAATGGTGAAAGTTAACTCCACAGATTCATTGTTAAACTCTCTGTGGCTGAGTATACCAAATAACAAGTGCTTACAAGCTTAATATTCATTACATATTCAGAAAAAGATTGGAAAATATAGAGTTCATACTATCATAAATTCAAAGTTCAATTTTATTTTAAATGTACCAATGCTCAGAAAACAATCTGTTTTCACTGGTGCAGCAGTCATCAAAGGACAAACAACTAAAGTATCGTATGTGTTCCAACTGTTCTTGCTTGCCTGCTGCTTTCATTGTTAGCTCTTTCCACTTTAAATAAACATGCTTTAAAAGTCATGACAACTGAAGCCACCTACTAATTACAGATTGGGTACTTTCTCATTTTCACAAAATATTTATATAAGGTCAACCATAAACATGTAACAAAACACTTTTCCTAGCAGCCCCAGAGTACATTCTGAATTAATTCCAAGTGTAGCTTTGCATAAACCACACAAAGATTTATGTAGTTTCGTTTGGATGAGAGAACACTGGAGATTTATGGTATCTGTGTAATGTCTGTATTATTTCTGGGTAAGCAGAATTTATCCAGAACTTATTCAGGTAAGAAAAGGGACCTGCAGCAGGCAACAAGTATATACACTCCATTTTTCCTAACTTCAGCTAAACCCTTAAATGCTCTCTGTCAAAATTCAAATTACTAAATCCCTTTTCTCATACACCTGTCACGCAGAGTACTAATTTCATGCTATTTTACAAAGATCATCTAATCCATTCCTGTAGATAAACGTAATGCATGTTCACTAAATATCATTATCAGTATTTGTCAGGTTCCCAACAACATGCCAAGTGACACTTTAGTAAAAATCAATGTGATAGATGCATTCCAAAAACAAGACAACCAAACTTATAGCCTAATCCCTTTTTTTTTAATTAGCTTAGGCTACCATACTGAGGACTGGTTTTAAAGATAATGTCTTAAATCATAGTTTGCAGATTAGGGTATAGTGGCCTGGCTTGCATGATATAATACATGATATAATGCAGAAATGTGCACATTATGCTAAACCAGAAACAAAGCATATTCCAAATCAACAGCTCAAGTCTCAGGCATGTATTTGCTTATAAGATGAGAGCTACTGGGAGGGGAGAAGAATCCCAAAATCTCCCATTTTTGGGGGGTCAATCTTGACTCCTGGTTCTCGTGGCGAGACTTTCAGAAGTGGATTGCCATTGCCTTCTTCCTAGGGCTGAGAGAGAGTGGCTGGCCCAAGATGGCTTTGTGCCTAAGGCAGAGATTGGAACTCATTGTCTCTCAGTTTCTAGCCTGGGGCCTTAAACCACTACACCAAACTGGCTTTCCAAAATTCCTTCTTTCTTGGAACTAATTCTCTAAGAAGGCCTTTCCCATGGAAACCCAGTTCTCACAAACTGCCCCTATTCCTTTCAATAGTTTCCAAGCCTTGGGATTAAGGCTGGTTGCAAAATCAAGTTTTCCTTCACTGCTCCAGCAATGAGGAGTGAGGGCAATTTACCATGGGAGACAAGTGCAGTCAATCTCATACATTCCCTTTTGGTTTGCCAGCAATCCCAAGTGTTTTCATGAAACATAAGGCTGCAGGAACAGGAGGTGCTGCTCTGCAAGTATATTGTTACATCAACAACTGCTCCCTGTGACAAGAACAAGATACCCTTTTACAGCTTTCACGTTAGCCTTCCCTGGAGTCTGGAAGCAAGCTAAGTGTTTTCACTATGAACGTGAATATTTCCACTGCAATCCTAAACACTGCTACAAATGTCATTCAGCATTTACTTCTCCCTCTGAATTATTAATTTAATTTTGCATCAGGATTCAGAAACCAATCTGACCAATTAATCAACTGTAGGTCAACTGCTTCAATATCAGTAGAAAGATTACTCTGGTTTTGCATATGGATCCTTCCGGCTTCTAGTTCTCAGTGTAATCTTACAGCCATAGATTTGCACTTCTTCGTCCTTTTCACACTCCCTGGACTGACAGACAGAAACTTCAAATCTCTCCACAGCCCCTGCAGATACTAAATTCTGGCATTACTTTTTTCCCTTTGAAAATGCAGTATCTTTTGCAAATATGAGAAACAATTGTTCCTTTCCTACAATAATAGGAAGAATTGAAACCCAAACTGTCATATTTGAATCACTAAAGACAGTATTTTAACATGCTACAATTAGGCTTAAATGAGGTTGTGGGGTTTCTGGTTCAGCATGAGGAAATCTAGGCACTGTCTTAGCATGTGTATGTGTACCAAGACATGTTAAACCATAGAATGGTTTATTCAAGCACAGCAAGTTATGTGAACACAGCAACTGTGTTTTGTTAAACCATAATTAGCAAGTTGTGTAAAACCAACCTCTGTGAGTCAAGGTTAGAAGTCTAAAGAATGTGGGAAGTCACAATAGCATTCTTTCTCCTTCCTTTTCCTATGATCTATAGGGAAATGGTATATGGATGGTTTTCAGATATTGGCTTTTGAGTTCATCTTTATAATTATGCCCAGTTGAATGAGTCTGCCCTGGAGGGCTGAATGATAACCAGGTGTGTCAATTAAGAAACAAGAGTCAAACCTGAAGACGCTAGTGTCAAAGCCATGTGGAGAGAAACATGGAGCAGAAACTATTAAATCCTTTCTCACAGCATACACAGAACTAGCAAGAACCTGATGTTCCATACCAGAACAAAAAAGGTGGTGGAGAAATTGTCACCAAAGGAACTACATATTCTTAAAGCAAAACACTATCTTACAGTGCTTTAATTACAAAGGTCTGGTGATAAGAATCAAATAAAAATGAGACAACATTTTCCCAAAATTTAAGTACCCACAGATTATAAATAAGAGAAGAAAGAAAAAAACAACTAAAGCCCCGCTGTTAAAAAAAAAAAAACCGACTCAAAACTTTTTTGACATGAGAGCTTGCTTCAGATGTGTACAAGTGTGGCTGCTAAAAGAAATAAATAGGAAGGTGCTCATCCTACCTACTGCTCCCTACATATATTTGAAGAGGAAGAACACTATGTCTTTAGATGAAGCTTTAGGATTTTAGAATTTCAAATTGGTTCTGAAATTTTCTCTTTTCTGAAAAGAGAAATAATTCAATTAGAATGTGTACCTAGTCTATGAAAAATGACTCTTTTCCAGCATCACCCCTATTGTTTAGGTTGGCAAAATCTCCATGAAGGCAGATGTTTTTGAGCAGTTGCTATTGACAGCAACTGACATCCATTTGATAAAACTCTTCATGAGATTATCAGATTATAACCATGACTCCTCACCCATCACCCATACCTGTGGACTTTAACTGGTGCCTTTTGGGTGAATCAGCTATACTTTCTCTTGTTTCAACCCTTACTCAGAAACATATTGAATTGTATGCTGATATACTTGATACTTAAAGCAGTTTATAGTAACAGAATCATTTATAAATTTATACAGAACTATACATTCAGAAGAAACACTATACTAGTATAACTAAGGAGAGAACACAACTTTCTGTTTTAAAAAAAGAGTGACTATTTTTTCCTTTAGAAAATTTGCATTTTTCCAAACTGAAGTCAAAATGCCAGTTGCACACTGAATACACAAAAACTGAGGAAAGGTGCATAACTTCTATGCTTCAAGGAACTTGGCACAATAAAGTACGTTCTCGCCCTTTTAGGAAGTGACCTCATGACTGAGAGAAGAAACTGTATGATGGGAAATTGGTTAGTTTCTTATCTCACATACATTAATTAAATCATCCTCCATTATGTTCCTGCTTTCCTTTACATTCTAGAGATAAACAATTCATCATTAAGTATTCATTGGAAAATAATCATTTGTTTAAAAAATAGTCACAAATTTATCAGCTATCACAGAATAGTTAAAGTAGATCTTAGTGCTCATCAATCTGTAATTGTTCTTTTCAGACTCCACATGACCTTTCCAAATTAGTGGATACCTGGCAGGTGCTTGGTGGCCTTGAAGCCAAGTACAGTGGTACCTCGGTTCACGAACGCTTCTGTTCATGAACAATTCAGTTCACGAACAGCTCCGGTCGCAAAATTTTGCCTCCATTCGCGAACTCCGCATCGGGTTACAAACAGGATCCGCGACCATTTTCCCTCCCGTGACACGTGGTCGCAGCTTCCTGTAGGTAGGGGGACTCTCCCTCCAAGCAGTAACCGCCTCCCCACCCGCCTTCCTGTCCTCCACGCCAGAAGTCGCATCGAGCAAGGTTAGCTTTCTCTCTCTTCGTACTGTACTTTGTGTCATATTTTTGCGGTTTAAAAAAAAACAACACATATGGTTCAGAATGGATTAACCATAATTACATTGAACCTTATAGGGAAATTTGATTCGGGACGTGATCAAAAATCGGTTGGCGACCAAATTCGTAGGGGTCAGAACGGATTAACCGTATTTACATTGAACCTTATGGGAAAATTTGATTCAGTTCACGACCAATTCGGTTTGCGACCAGAGTCGCGGAATGAATTAAGTTTGTGAACCGAGGTACCACTATAGTTGTTTACATAATGGCCACATGTGGCCTGGGAGATGCTGGTTTGTGTCTCAACTCTCACACAATTGGTATTCAGGGACTAGGTTAGTTGAAGAGTGGACACTGATGCCTGGGGTAAAACTACTAGCTATCTACAAATCAGCATGTACATCAAATATGCGTTGAAGAAAGCAGAACTCTGTCTTGTTGACTTCATTCAACATCCATCTCCCAAACATTTTGTTCAGTTTATTTAGGAATTCTGCACCAAGAGCAGTTATGTACACTAGTACCCCATTTCGAATGCTTCACTCAGTGTACATACATAAGGGTGAGGGCATTGGGCATGTTGTTGCTTCATTTCAGCATTCAGTTAGTAACACTCAGGACGAGAGTGAGGAATTTCCAGCACATGGGCTTAATTTGAGTCTTATTTATTGGATAAGTCCCCTGCTATTTTTTTACATATAAGTTCTCATGGCAGGTTACAAAATTTCAAGTGTAACATTAAGATCAAAAGGCAAGTCCACAATAGGAACAACTATCCCTCAGAAAGTCAGATCTTAAGCCAAGGGGACTAGCAGCCAGAGCAGATCCTTCAGTAGAGGGATAGGATTCTGAAATAATTTGTATATATGCGTGCGTACTTTGTTGTTTTTTAATTAACTGGATCAATATGTGGTACTATCTCTACTACGATGACTACAAATGGAATTACCTCTTCTTCCTTTAAAATATGTTGTTGAACTTGTTCAGATGTCATTTATCTATTTTTTAATTTGCTATTAGAACCACTAGCTTGTCTTATTAGACAGATAGAAGATACTTTGGGTATAACATTGGCTGAAGTTGTGTATAAACTGCTATTATATGCTGATGATGTATTATGTCTTATCAATAATTATGTCCTATTGCTAATTATATATTTTATATAGTAGAATTTATTGACATTAAACATTTGGTAATGTATCAAATTCCATTAACAGGAGTACATTTCATATACTTCCTATAGATTTTCTATGGATATTTGTAAAAACTGGGGTTTCACTTATTTGAATACTTTTAAATATACATAATAAAAAAAACCCTTTTATTTGTGGAAGTAAATGTGTTATTTTTTTTGTCTTAGATAAATAAATGATATAGATTCTTAAAAATTCCATTGAGTTTATCAGGAAAACTAAAAGTTGTAAAAAATAAATATTACTTCAAGATTGATATATTTACTTAACAATATTCCTATGCTAATACCTTTAAATTACTTTAAGCAGATTAATAAAATATTAAGACCTTTTCAACAAAAAGGACAAACTTCTAGAGTTTAATTATCTAAATTACACTTAGACGGATGATGGGGTAAATGGGGATGGGGATTTTTAACTTTCCTGGCTTTCAGCTTTATCACTGAGCATATCTTTTGATAAATCTTCTGTAGGGAGCACAAATGACCAAGTCATAAAACCAGTATAAGTACAATTAAAAAATTGTAATGTGATTCCTCTGATATCATGGTATGGGCTTGCCTCAACTTTTATCAACAATTCTATTTCCTACATTAGAGTTGCAAAACATAGTTGGAAGATCTTTGGATGGAAATATAATTTTCATTCTTTTCACATGATCAGTTTATATTTCGGGATAATCTGAGTCTGAATACTGAAACACCTTTTTTGGGGGGAAATCATGGGCTTTAATTAAGAGTACCTTATTGCCAATTAAGTTTTGAGTTATTGCACATTGAGAATTTCAATTGCCTAAAATCACAAAATGGCAGTATATTCAATGAAAATATACTGGGGACGGGGGAATTAGTGATGTGGCTCCCTTATTTTTAACTTCCTTTTATTCTCTATTTTATTTTGTTATACTGTGTGTGTGTGTGTGTGTGT
Source organism: Liasis olivaceus (assembly GCA_030867105.1). Taxonomy (NCBI): domain Eukaryota; kingdom Metazoa; phylum Chordata; class Lepidosauria; order Squamata; family Pythonidae; genus Liasis; species Liasis olivaceus. The sequence goes on from CM061349.1 coordinate 59,446,965, forward strand.
GTGTGTGTATGTATGTTTGTGTATGTGTATGTGTGTGTGTGTGTGTATATACACACACACACACACACACACACACACATATTTAATGTACTTCACTGTTTTCATTCTTTTCACATGATCAGTTTATATTTTGGGATAATCTCTGTCTGAATATTGAAACACCTTTTTTGGGGGGAAATCATGGGCTTTAATTAAGAGCAGCTTATTGCCAATGAAGTTTTGAGTTATTATTTTACTGTTTTTAGCTTTGAGGTACGCCGCCCAGAATTGCCTGTGGTGAGATGGACGGCTGTATAAATTGATTTAATAAATAAATAAAACATTTTTTGATTTCGCAATTTCAATTAGATGCCTTAGTAGCACCTAAGCTCCTGAAATATTGTCAGTATTGGAATGTCTATAGTATTCTTTTATAAACAATTAGACAGCATCATTAAAGTGAAAGTCACAGAGTTGTGAGGGAGTTGGTTGGCCTGTAAATTCAATAAAGAAATACACAAAATGAAAAAGGCTAGCATCACAATTCAATAAAAAAATATTCATGCCTAAAATTTTTTGCTTTTGAACCTTCCTCCATTTCTGAACAGAATAAAATTATTCAAGAACTGATTGCAATGATAGTATTACGGCAGCAGAACTGATGTTTATACAGTTCATGTATACCTGAACCCTGCAATAGAGAATTAGGAGGGGCTCTGGAGGGACAACAAAAAAGATTACTTTTCAATATTGGAAAGACAAAGTGATCTCAAATTTACTATTTTGGATTGCTTAATCTGTTCATGAAGTGGCTGGCTGTCAATGTAATGGAAAGAGGTGATCAATATTATTTTGTGCGGTTAAGGTTTAATTATGGGTTTAAAATTCAGCTGAATAATTTTCTATATGTAACATAATACCTTTCTGGTCCTTTTCCTCTCCCTTTTGTATATTAAAGCAGTAATATTATTTTTTTTTAAAAAAAAGACGGGCTTTGCAACAGATTCAGGACATGCTTAAATGATGCAAGGAGAGTGACAGGAAATCTTGTTGCATAAGCAGAAGCCAGCTAGCTTAAAAATGGATGAGGTTTTTATATGTCACGTACAGATTTATGTTTTAAATAGAATTTAGACAAATATGTTTAAAACAGCTAATTAGTATCTAGCAACTGTATTCTCTTACTAAATCCCAGATAATCTCAAATACAGTACAAAAGACTGCACATTTTCTGAGGTAGTTTGGCTACTCTAAAGTTTAAATGTATGGACCATTGCATGGTAAGGGTCTGCATGCATACCTGTAACTTTACATACAGGGTCCCAACATCATCTGATTCCATGTAGAAGCCTGATGGTACTAAATTAAAATAAGGATCTGGCCAAATATTTTCTTCCACTCATTATCTTGCTAATCAAAATGAACTTAGAATATTATGATTTCTTACATACAAAAACTCATTTCCAGACAAAATATGGGGTCAGGACAGCAGAAAACAGTTGGAAAAAAACTTGGGGACATATTTGTCTCTTTTCTATGGTATGTCTCCTGAATTCTCTGTCAAGAGGCAAAAGGTATAAATGGCATCAATGGTAGCCCAGGTGAAAAAGCCCTGCTCCATCCAGACTGTACCTGGAATACTGTGTCCAGTTCTGATCTCTACAATACAAAAAGGACACTGAGGGACTGGAAAGTGTGCAGAGGAGCAACAAGGAGGGTAAGAGGCTTGGGGGCTAAATCCTATGAAGTGCAGTTAAGGGAACTTGGTTTAGCCCACTTTTTCTCAACCTTGGCAACTTTAAAATACATGGACTTCAACTCTCAGAATTCCCCAGCCAGCATGGGAGTTGAAGTCCACACATCTTAAAGTTGCCAAGGTTGAGAAACACTGGTTTAGCCTAAAGAAAAGAAGGCTAAGGGGAAGTATGATAGCAGTCTCTCCAATACACAGGGCAAAGAGTAAGACAAGACCCAGTGGAAGCTTAACAGAGAGAGATCCAAATTTGAATTAAGGAGGAATTTTCTGACTGTGAAAGCCATTAAGCAGTGGAACAGCCTGCTTCCTGAAGTCATGGGTGCTCCATCACTGGAGGTTTTCAAGAAAAATTGGACAGCGATTTGTCCAGAATAGTCCGAGGATTCCTGTGCTGGGCAGAGGTTGGACTAGAAGACCTCTAAAACATCCCTTCCAACCCTATGATTCTATGGTATATTTTACTGCATTTTAAATATGCATAAATCTCTTTAAGAATTTCAGCTAGGAGGCAAGCCATAAGTACTGTATTTCAAATAGACCTATAACTATGACAGTTCAAAAAGTCCAGTCTAGGACTGATTATTTGAATAGTTGCCAGTTCATGTTTAAGGGCACTTAGTGACGAATAAGTGTAGGTTTGCAGTCTTAAAGAAGCAAAGCAAGATTTCTACTCATTTGTGGCTTGAAATCAATAATTGCTGTAGCATCATCATTTTGCTTTTAAAGAAACCAAAATAAATAAATAGAACAAAGATGGCTCTGAACAAGCTCTGACGCATGTTCAGATGTTGCTAAGCAACCTCAAACCTCTTTTACTCTTTCAATCCAGAGAATTCATAACACATTTATCCAATCTGACCATATGTTAGCTTTGTTTTACAGGATGCTATAGTGCAGAAAAAGTGTTATAAACTAGGGACTGGAGATCAGGGGGCTATAACTACCCCCGGTTAACTACATACAGCATACCTATACCACTTTAAAGCCCTATGATAAAAGAAAAATACTAAAATCAGTTCTGAACATGCATACTACTCTCTTATTTTTTACATCATCTATCTCTTGTGTCTATAACTTACAGAATGCATCCAAAAGCTGGGACCCATTATTCCCGTGCGATTAAAATTTGGGAAATTTGTGGCCGCTTCAGCACTCCTGTGCTGCTACACTGCTGCTGTCAGCCCAGGTCATGTGATCTTCATGGGCATATCCCCAACCTCTTTCCCATCTCCCTCTACCCCCTGTGCCTAATCAGCTGGTAGCAAGCCTGATGGGCAAGTGGCAACTGGCTGCTTTGGAAACAAGGCAGAAATCTGAAATCTCTTAATGGCGGTGGGCATTGAGGGAAAGATGAGGGAGCAACTCGGATGGCTGCTGGCAAGATAGGGCTGGCTGGGGGGCACCAGTGGTTGACAGATGAGCCCTCTTCCTCCCTCAAGGGATGGGGCCCTTGGGGACATGCCAGAATGGGGAGCAGGGGTGCAGTTTTCCTCATGGTCTGCAGCTCACTTTGTTCCACCTCCTCCCAGCAAAGTGGCAGGCAGTTCCACAGGTCAGCTGAGGTGGAGGAGGCGGCTTCACCCGGGCTCTCCTGAAGGTCATGAGGGAAGGGCAAATGGTGCAAGGCTATATTATATGTGGAAAAGAGGGAGGGAGGGAGGGATATTTCTGATGCTCCCTGCCAGCTTCCCATAGGCAAAGTCAATGGGGAAGCAGGCAGCAAGTTGTAAATCACTCACACTCACACTGCTTTTTTGCCCTTGGTCATTCTGAATCTGTTTAGGTAAGGAAATATTTCTGAAATGATGACCCAATGGGTCATGAGTTGTCTAGTTATCATTAATAATGAAGTGCATAAGTGACGTGCTAAGAAAAAAAGAAAAAGAAAATTCAGGCTGCATCAATATAATTATAGTTTTTAAATTATTCTGTGTTGGTCAAACCTCACCTCAAGTCCTGTGTCCACCACCACTTTAAGAAGGATTTAAACAAAGTAAAACAAGTTCAGAGAAGGACAATGAAGCCCTCTTCAAGTACCTGAAAGGAAGTTCTGTTCTTTATAATCCGAGAGGGCAGAACATGGAACAGTGTTTAAGGTAGTTGGCTCCCCTTCGACAGATCAGTTTAAACAGGCTCAGCAGCCATCTGTTGAGCATGTGTTAACTTGCATTAACCCAAATTAAGCAGGGGACTTAATGGATTCTTCCAACTCTGTGATTTTCTGATGGTGGATCAGAAGCCACTAATTAGCAGCAGCATAATTTTGTAACATATATGTGTTACAAAATTAAAAAACTAAAACTAAGGGTAAGGTCTAAAACAGTTAAGGTCTACAGAATCTAACACAAATTTCAGAACAAAAATTTGCTTTTCTTGTGTGAAACATGACATCACACTGTAGGTTATCATTGCTACAAAGTCACTAGAAGTTTTAAAGTAGATAGTGCAGAAGATCTCTTGGCCATATATTGAAGTATCATTACCATGATGGAAACAATTTATTACACTGACCAAGGCAGGCTATCTAGTATACATCAAATGATATGTTGGTGGACTACAACTATGATAAGTTGGCTATAAGTAATGGCTGTGGAAATCCAGGAGCTCATACTACATTGCCTACGAGAGACCTTGACCTCCAAGTCTAAAGAACACCCTTAATTTTTATCATTTTATCACTCTATCATTTTTACCATGAGAAAACACTGCCACTGGGGAATTCTGGGGGAAGTATGGCAAACTGAAGATGCCTCTGTGAAAGCAGAGCCAACAACCATGGCAAAGACCAAGAAACTGGTGAGTAGACCAGTTCACAGATAAGGAGAGGATGGGAGATTGCCCACATGTGCTCCAGATGGCTGCTCATCACAAGGAGACCTCAGGATAGTGGTTTTCCACAGGTTTGAGCACCAGGAGACAATGGGATCAGCCATCTTGCTTGCAACTGCAGTGGAGACTTTTAAAGGACACTAAGTTTGCAAACCTCACTTTCTAATTACTTTTGAAAATTGCCTATTAATTATTCTAAAGCTATTAGAGACCTTCAGAATGACAGGTTTGAAATGTCTTCATCCGGTAATTTTATCTTCAATTCTGAACAAAAGAAAAATTAATAACAAGCTTAAGAACTTAAAAGAATTTGAAATAAACAGCAAAAAGATAAATAAGATTTTGATCTAAGAAAGTTATAAATGGATTAAAGGTCCAGATAAATTTGGAATATTGACTTTTACTGTTAGATTTTGGAATTAACTATAAAAATAAACAACTACTCATGGAAAACAGACTTATTTTGGTTATCCTGGCAACTGCAAGTCATAACAAAAGATAAGTGATGGTTTTAGAAACTGGACACTGGAGGAGATTAAAGATTTTAAGCAGAAGAAAAAAAATACAAAGCCTGATGTCAGTTAATACTGGGACTTACAGAATGACACAAAACATTGTAACGTCAGCAATATTAAAGGAGATCTTTGAAGAATGGAATCAGAAGAACTACAATATCAACATTGTCAGTAATGACGTCTGCTTCTATGGATAGACTAGGTCTAAAAGATGTTAATGAAGGAATGACAGATGTGAAACAAATTTTATCTGACAAGATAGAGAAAGTACAGAATGTGGAACTATAAATGACAGGCCAAGAGAATGACTTGGAAAAGTATGCTTTACTGTTTGTGCAAAAGAAACTGGCTGAAGTTTTAAAAATTAAAAGGGAAATACAAATGATAAACCAAGAGAATGACCTGAAAAAAGTTTTCTTATTGGATTTACAAAAGAGGCTTGTTAAAGCCTTGAAGCAATCTGTGCGATGGGATAAAGAAGAATTGAAGAGAAATCAAATCCTACAACAATATTTGATTGAATTAAAGATTAAGACTGTTTGAAGTAAAGGGAAGGAATATAAAGTTGGTTTATTTTATCAAAGTTAAAACAAGATATTTTGTTGTAATGTTCTGGCAACCCTTTACAGATTTTTTTGCTGACACAGTTCAGTGTACGGTTTACTGGCCCTATTTCTATTTCAGTTTGACACGAGTGATATACAGGGAAAGATGGATATGATCATTATGAAAGGGAATGCTCAGACTCCTTATTCACTCTTGTTCATTACTAATAGTTTGCTTTTCAGCCATTACATTATAATGGTAAATCTGGGATAAACAATATCTAATAGAGCAGAAAACTGTAACCAAAACAGTAAAAGATCAAGAACAGTGCCACTATTAATCATAGTTTCACCTAGAAAAAAAGGCAGTTAGAAAGGGAGAAGTAGAAGGCACAAAGCTGGGAAAGACAGAAATACAAAAGTTTATAATATAATGTATAATATGGACAAAATGAATAAAAAGGTATTTCCCCTATTTGCTGCAATACTAAAATTCAGAATCAGAAATGAAATGGAATGGTGAAAGAATCAAAGGAAGCAGCTCTTGCTATAATTCAGAGTTAAATAATATGTTTGTATTTACATCAAATTAGACAACTTTACAGAAGTGCATGGAGTGGCTACTACACATGATAGCTATCTTTTATTCTACAAAATTAGACACAAAATATTATGGATCCTGAATGCTATAACCATTAATACATGAGAGTTATCATGCTTATGTTCTGCCCACAGATGTTTTCATAGGTACCATTTGCCCTTTGGGTACAAGAAGTGCTAGGTTATATGGGTCTTTGGTCTAAGCAAAAAAAATTTCTTATTTCCAACACTTTATTACACTGTAAAAATATATATACTAATTGTTTAATATTCACTTTTTTATATTCTAAGGAAAAATATAATAATAAATGTGTTCTAATAGTGTTTTTGCTGAAAAAGGTTATCCAACACTAATCAAATTATATCCATCCATCCATCCATTATTGTAGTGATAAGCGTTTCATATAGTTTTACTGTTGTTGTTTTTTTATGGTAATACAATGAGATGGCAGTACATATTCCAAAACATGGACCTAGCAATGAGCATTCATATCTTCCAAAGCCACTCTACTTCAATATACTATTTATATATGGAGTGGGAATGAGCATGAAATTGAGCAAACTCAAATTGAGGCAGTGAAAGATAGGAAGGCCTGGCGCAATATGGTTCATGGGGTCACGAAGAGTCGGGCACGACTTAACGACTGAACAACAAAAATGGAGTGGGAAAGAAATGGAGGAGAGTGTATATATACAGTAGCTACATCCAGACTTCAATTCTAGACTGTTCATTGTAGCATTTTGATTTGCTTTATTATTCAAATAACTAATCATGCTTGTTGGATGCTATGTATTTGATCTATTATACATAATTTCTATTTTTTGCTGCTATATCTAACTTACCCTCAATCACTCTGTGTATTGTTGGGATTTCCTTAGTTTTCTATTTTTGTGAAACTACATTGCTTAGCCTGTGGAGAATTATTCACCACATTTTGGGAGCACCCATAGAGCGAGAACATCACCTAAAATGAAATCCTTGAAAGAACAACTGGTGTCAGTTTACAGGCAGATTAATCCATTTTTCAACTCAATGCTAACTTTTTTTGATTTGAAAGCTAAAATCTGGATGGTGTATTATATTGTCTACACTAATTACTCTCAAACTTTCACATTTAAAGGAACTGATACCTATTAACCTTTTGCTGTATTAATCTTGGCTAAAGGGTTTTAATGAACGTCAGGACTTATAACCATTATTTTAAGTTGCAGTCCCATCACAGATTCTATATTCTATGTTTTTCTCCATCTTGTGCCTTAAGTTTTTTTGATGGAAATATAAATAGCCACTGAAATGCAGGGAAGTATTTTTTTTCTTTACTCATACTAGCAACAACTAACCACCATTTTTAGATGGTAGAAAATGGGCTCCCAATGGCATTTATTGTCATCCTTAATGAAAACTGCTAGCTTCGTAACAGTGTATTCCTTCTCAAACTTGAACTTTAGCAAATTATGTGACAGTCGTAAAGTTGAGACAAACTACTATCTATTCTTAACAAAGATTCCTTTAAGGAACTGAAATACTGAAAGCTAGACAAAAATATCCAGAGCGCCAAACCCACAGAAAATAATTCACAGTTGAATTTAGAGAGCTGGTCCTAAAATGAGCACTGCCAAGAGAGACATCAACAATATCAATTACAACAGTCTTGCCCATCATTCTTCTTTTCAATGGCTTATCCATCAGCAACATTAAAGGGCCATCAGCAGCACTACAAACCTATCATCCTTGTGCAGCTTGAAGGGCATGACAGCAGCAGACAATTGGCTTGCAGGCTAGAACCTTTTACCTTTAAGTCTGTAGCAGAATAAGGTAACATACAAGTTATGGCTTTTAGTATCCCTTTTTTCCCTTCAGTCTTTTTGTTTGTTCATACCCTGTTATAGTAAGCCAGAGTTCAAGTCTGCCATATACAAAGCAAATGAATTATTTTCTGTATGCCAGTTTGCCTCTTTCTCACTTCCTTCCAATATATGTACTTCCTATGGCCCATCTCGAATCTTGTTCTCTACAATATATTAGGGGTAGCTAAAAGGATCGGGGGTGAAAAACACATAGGAATTATAGTAGCTTACCTCCCAATGCTCTGAAAAAGATGCAAGCAGGCAATCATACCAAAAGTAATAACAAATTCTTACACAGAATTTCACTTTGTTGCAAACGTATCTCCATTTTTAGGAACTCTTATCACTTTGAACAATTTTTGCATTAGATCTTCTAGCTATGCAACCTCAGTTAACATTGCTCAGAGCAGGGCAAATCTGGACTAGTCAGGAAGAGTCAAATTCAGTTACTTAAACCATGATTTTTTTCATTATTCTGGAAGATTCTTGTTGCTGATATAACCTTTGAGAGATGTATAATTTATTTCTAGAAAGTATGTTTAACATATAAAGCAATACTCTTAATATTTTTCAGATTAATGTTCATTAAAATGATTATTTCAGTACTAAGTTATAGGAATGATCTGAACCAGGTGCTATTTTTGCCATGATATGCTAAGTCAACAACCAGATTTTTAGTATGTTCCTCTTTAAGAAAAATCAAGCACATGAATTTTAGGTTTTTGTTTTTTTTTATGGGTAATTCAATCAACTCAGTACAATTGAGTTATGGTGGCACATTCAGGATTCTTCATTTGTATTTTCCTCTCTACATAAAATTTGGAAAAGAATTACAAGTTTTCCTGCATTGAATTCCCAAACTGTTTTTCAATAAACATATTTGTTTTTTAAAATCATATACGTTTATCTTCCCTGACTCTAAAATTATTAAACTCATTTTTTTTGAAGTCCTAGTTATGTATTCTAACACTCAGTTTTAATTTCCCTTAAAACCAAGAATTCCAGAATTACATTATACTTATCTCTAATGTTCCTGCTACTTTCTCAACTAAATCTTCCCTGTTAGTCACTATCAAGTCAGATAACTAACTGATCCTCTGGTGTCTTCCTTAACCCTCTGAAGGAAAACATCAGTGACCTAAGTTAGGAATTTCCTGGAAGTATCATGCTTGGTAGAGTTTGCCTCGATAATTAAATCCCCTATCACGGCTATTTTATGCCTCTTTGAAAGATATGCAGTTTGCTTTTGGAAAGCATTATTTACATCTTCTCCTTGGTTGGGCAAGCAACAATAGACACTAACACAGTATTTATTATATAGATAATAACTTGTATTTACCTCCTTGTATTAAGAATTCAAACTTTTATTTTTCATACTTTAATAATTTGTATATAGAGAATGAGGGCTATGAAGTTTATGAGCCAAATAGATTTCTGATTTTTCACTGAATGGTTTAATGGTCTCTATCATAACAACACTGTGACTTATTTCCACAGTGTGTAGTCTTTATCTAAGCTTCCTCTTTCAGGATTTTCATCTCCAAAAGAACTGAAGCTATCTTGATCCAGCTCTCCATGCTTCAGCCAAACACAATTTTACCAGTCTTGTGAGGTAGAATCCATGTCATGCTATCAGTTCACCAGCCACTTAACATAGGATATAGTCCCAGAAACAAAATCTTTCCTGTCAACATCATTTGCATAGTCAGTCATTCACTTGGGAGTATTCCTGTTTCTGATTCTCTTCCATGGTCTAGAAGGACAGAGAAAACATCACCTAAATTCAGGTTCATGAGCTTCTTCCTAGTCCATGCTGGTATGATTACTACTGCTGTTGGAAGTATCATTTGTTTAAACTTGGATAAGCAGGAAATGAAAAACAAAAGTGGAAAATATTTTTGGCAAATCCCTGATCTTTACTCCTGGCAAACAACACTCTTTATGAACTGAGGAGTCTGATCAAGATATGTTCCCTTCACTTCCTTGCAGCAATAAATCTTTTACTTATTTTGCATTATTGTATGGTGCAGCTGTATTGCCTCTGCCCTTCAGGGATCCACCATCCTGACTTCTGCCATGTGATTTTTCCTCTCGTGGATGCTGTTTGTTTCTTCTGAAATGACCTCAATTCTAGCAGTGTAGAGTATGTTCTGCTTCTGATTGTCAGTCTAATTCATTGGACTTGCTCCTGTGTTTGTTTTCCTTATGTGGAATTACTTCTTCTTTTAGTTTATGTTGCATCACTTCCTTTCTTTGATCTAATAAAGCTTCATCTTCTTTCCTCAGCTAAAGTGTATCACCAGGTGCTGCAAACTGACCTTTTCTTCAAGGACTTCTACAAGCGTGTACTTGTTGCAAATACATGTCAGGTTATACTCATGAAGAACACAAACATGGCACAAGCACTGCAGGTCAAACCCTGTCCATTCATCTTCAGTTATTCAGTTTATTTTTGTTCCCTTCTTGAGCTCACAAGTTAGCCAAATATTCATTGCTAGCTAAGGACTTCCCCTTCAATTCCCTGAAAAATTCCTCTTAAGCTCTCTTAGTATATTCATTTTCTGGAAATTGGCTGCCTTTTATTGCTCTTCCAGTCTCCCTTTATCACCTACAATGGACAATTAGCATCTCTTAGAACATAACTTCTGCAATCAGCAGCTATTCTGGAGCTTTACCCAGAGTATTAATTTACTATTAACCCTCATCACCACTGAGAATATAGTCCCTTAGAAAATATGGGTTCTTGGTTCCTCTTCTCTTTTCTTTGTTTCTTTCCCCTGCTGAAATCCCTGACAAACTCCTGTTAGCTCTCCATCTTCACCTGCTCACTTCTCATACTTTGTTTTCATATTACAGCATATAGCAAAACATGTTTACCAATTAACATAATGTTTACAACAAAAAGTCTGTCAGTCAAAACCATAGCATCTTACTCTATTTGGCAGGAATAAACTAGCTGTCTGTTCTTGCTGTATTATTACTGAGCCACTAGCTCAAGAGGAGAGAGAGAGTAAAGGACAATGAAGTTTCAATTGGATCCAAGGAAGCTTCTCCTGATACAAACTACAGCTTTGCGTAAATGATTTTCAAAAGCCTTGCAGCAGGAGAGTTAAGAGATATTCTCCCTCTCCAATTCCACTGAAATTCTGAAATTGTCCAGGTCACTGGACTGCAATATATTTAAGTGTATAGTAATTGTATTCATGAAATAGCATCACATCTGTTGCAGTCCTTCACTTTTCAGGCTTAAACGATACTTAGAACAATGCCGACTGAATTCTTCCATGTGTCAGTCATACACAAAATGAAGGAGATGGCAAATTTTTAAGAACAAAAATTATCTGTAGTTGAGAGGGATAGAATCCTCCCATTGGACAGTACTTATCTCCTATGGCATCTCTCTAATCTCATTTCTTAAACAGACTTTAGTAAAAGAAAAAATATGCCTGGAGGGACAGAATATCCTCCCACTCCAATTCTTGGAAAAACATAATCTTATATTGTTCATCTACTGACCAGCTTTGCTGTAAAAAAATCAGGAGCTTCAAAGCTACACCCTCTTTATCTGTAATGATGTAAATCTGAGTAAATAGCTGTGTTGTACTTGTATGCAGTTTTGACTCTAGTCTATTTTTACCATGTGTTTGCGATTTGTTTCTAGGTCATATTTCTAAGAAGCTACAAATGACAGCAATGGGAAAAGGAGCATCATTTTGTGCACCATTTTGTTACCTGCTCTTAAGAATGCAAAACTCAATGATAACTACTAGACTCTATTTAAATAGAGGTTCAACGGGAAGAAATTCCCTAATTTGTGTTCTCAAAAAGATCCATTTTCTTTCATTATATACAGTATAAGAAATACCAAAATATACTTTTTAAAGGCAAAGAAACAAACAGCTATCTAGCTTTTGAGCCCTTGCTCCAGCCTAGTCCTATAACCGAGTCACTGAAACACAACTACAATATGAAACCTTGGCATTTCTTGCAACAGCAGGACCTGATCCAAAGCCTGCAGGATGCACTACACTACAAAAGTAATATTTTACTATAGGAGTCATTCCTAGGATTAGAACTTTAGAAGAAGGGCACCTTTGGCATTCCCCCATTCTCTACTGGCCAATTCTACTAATTTGTTTGAGTTATATAGGATTGAAAAAAACTGGGCCTACTGCAGCCAATCTTGTTAATGGTTATCCAACTTTTCTTCTATATTACCAAGTTAGGCTGAAATGCAAGGTAAATTGTTAGCCTTGCTGAAATCAATAAAAGCATCTCATTCCATGGTACTGTAACTACTGAAACAAATTATGCCATTCCACATCCAGTATTCTTGGATTTGTCATTTTTCTTTATAACCCAGAATTATCTAAGCTTTTTACTTTCAACAAGTTATACATTTTTTAAAAATCAGTTTAAAAACTGATCTCATACAGCTTCTAATGCCTACACTACTTCATATTTCACCTCAAATAAAACTTTAAGGCTCAGTTAATTTTCATAAATAACATTAAGCTAGATTTTTTGAGAAACATTTTATTAAAGCATAATAGAAATACGGTTTCCAGGTGCCCAAACAATCTGTAGATCTTTGGAAAAGAAAATTAGACATCTACTTATTCTTTGGCCCTAGCTCATTGAATAAGCATCAAGCTACTGAACTCACACCTTGGTGAACTGGGCAAACTTCCAGCACTGGGGCTGTACAAAATATTTAAAGGAATGCTTCACAAAGTGTGTTGGTTTAAGGAAAGTATTGCTTCTTGAAACAGTGAAGCAGCTATATCCTCTGGAAGGAACAGAAGAACTGTTTGAAGAGTTTTTTCAAATTATCTGCAGGTACTTGCAGAGAAAACACTTCTTCCCAGGCTGGAGTGAAGTAATGTACATTGTGCATGTACATGAATGTGGAGATGACATGGGCAACTGTATTAAGTCATCTGAAGGAATGCAACTGCCTCAATGTTTCAAGAATAGAGGTGTTCTGTTTATATCACTTTATGAACCCCCCCCCAAAAAAACTTTACCCTGCCCTATCCACCTTTCAGTCAAACAGCATGGGCTGACCTGCTAGAGCTGTATGCACAACCTCTTTACAAAAGCAAGCCCCCAGCAAGTTGTCTGGAGAAGAATTAGGAGGGGAGGGGATTAAGAGGTGAATCTCCTTACCATTTCTCCTTGCTGAATCAGCAGAACTTTGATTTAATGGGGGATATTTGGAAATACATGTACACATTTCTTATTTGCTCAATTTTTTTTTAAAAAAATCCATTCTTAAATCCTCAATCAGTTTCCTTCTAAATACTTTTAGCCTCCAACTGAATATCAAAGTTGAAGTTGTATTGGGATGAGATGGGAAAAAACGCAGTTCAAGTTCCAGTTGACCATGGAACTCACTGGAAGAGTTGGGGCCAGTCCCTTTCCTTCAGTTCAATCTACCTTGCTGTTATGAAGATAAAATCAACAGCGTCCATGAACATGAGTTCCTTAGAAGAAAGTTAGGATATAAACAGGATAAATAAATAAATAAATAATGTGAAAAGTCATTTATGATCTAGGAAGACTTGGTTATTCTAACTGCAGCTCAGCTTCTCCTTATAAGGATACCTTTTGGAGAAGCCCACTTATAGATAACCATTGGTCTCCAGAGCAATCCTAATTCCTACTTAAGGGCCCTTTAAATTTGATATTACCAGGATGCTGATTTTCAGTTGACCAATCATGAACCACTGCTAGGACACAGACTGCAGATGATACATATTAAGTACGTCGTTAAAAAATAATCAAGAAATAGGTTCCTAAATTCTTTTCTTAGTTAAAAAGTGGGTTCAGGATCTGAAAAGAATGAACAATCCTTCAGTAAGTAACAAGTTGCTTTATTTTTAGGAAAGCTTTATTTATAGATCGTTATCACAAAAATATAATCATTGCTTTTGATTTATTCTGTAGGTACTAATAAAATGTACCTTTATTATTCTACTTTGTAATGATAGCCTTTGTCTAAAATACAATGCTTATAGTGACCTATAAACCTAAATATAAATAATTGTCACTTAAAAAACAAAAAGGCTAAAGGCAGCTGGAGAAGATTTCTGAGAAATTATACAGATGATACTTCATATGGACAGGGAATTCTGTAATTGTGGGAGAAAAGAGGTAAGCAATGCTTCAACAATTTCTACCTAATTCTTTTTATGTTTCTTTTAAACAAATATTAATATTTATTTATACCACATTAATATAGACAACCTTAAACAATTAAAATCAATATAAAATAGCATAAAGTAATTATATCTTTTCACTTTGCCACACAGGTAAACTTTTCCATGTTTCTGGCCATTTGTCTTATTCATTCATTGGTTTATACTGATATGGGATGGGTATAGTTACAACTTCTTGCATTGTAACAGGATATACAGTATTATAAAGTTTTTCTCTATAATTATGGAAATACCAAAAACATCTAATTCTGTGTTTACCTATTCATATGTATTAATAAGCCAGCATAATTGCCTATTGCCAAAGCAAATTACTAATATCTCCACTTTAATCAGTTAAGAAAGCAAGCATATTTCTATCTGACAAGCAGATTTGTTTATAAAAGTGCCTGACAATGATAGGTTTGTTGAAATAATATCTTTGAGTATGAATATAATTTCTGACAATCTGCTGTCCATTAGATAATTATTTTATATTTAAACTTTTATTTGCATGACAATGTGGCCAACCACTAAAATGACAGAAATATGGTATTAATTTAATTTGACATAATATTTACAGATCTAACTAAGCTTCCTCATTATTATACACATATAATATGAGACATGCCAACATGCATAAGAGAATGAAATGTCAAGCATAATCATTCTCTCCAAGATAGCTGTCCAATTTCTGGAACACAAATTTGTTATTGCAGAATGTTACAAACTGGTTTTCCAAAAGTATCAAGGTTTTTAAAACACTGAACATGTGGAAGTTTACTCTAGGAAGCAGTACAACCTACAAGACATCCTTTGTTACTGTGACACTCTCCAGTTGTTCTTGCATTCCATATCCCATAAGCCTCAGCCATTATAACTAATTGAGAGAAATGACTGGAGTTAAAATCCAGTAATGGCTAGAGGGATGTGACTGCCCAACTTGTTGTTTATTCTAGGTGGTTCTCTGCCTTTCAACATTTCGTTGGATTAATCCAAATAAATGGATAATTCAACCATGTTTTATTAATTTATTTGATATATACTCTGCCTTTATAGTTCTCAAGGCATTTATTGTAAAAACATTTATTGTGAAGGTCAGCTGTTTTTAGAGTTTTCATTTATGGCCCTTAAAAGCTTTCGTTTGAATAAAATCACTAAAGCAGATTGAGGCAGGCAGAGAGATCAGTGTTAGAAAAACACATTATTCTATCTCTGGAGACTCAAGCAAAGGGCTGAAGAAAGGAACAGACTAGTCCAATCAATCAGATGGAGAGTAAACTTACTTTGGGTTGCTTGAAATATAGAGAAAACTGGTTTAAAGACAAAGGAGGTGATTTGAAAGGTGTGTTCATGGGATTCACCTTGCCTCAATTAAATCAAGACCATTTCTCCATTTCTCTCATAAAAGAATTAAAAATATATTGGCCTGATCATGGTGAGAGTTTCTGCAGAGAGAATGCAGGGAAGCCTTGGATTTCCCCACCTTCTCTTCATTTGTGTTTTACATCTCCCCATACACTGGAGATGGAGGTAACAAAAAATTCAACAAGGTGGATCCAGCCCATTTTTTGCAGGTGGCTGAGCAAGAGGGCTAACTTCACTTTTACCCTCTCTTCCAAATCTAGATGACACACAATGCCTAAGCAAAAGTAAAGATACCCATTCTTGGATATAAAAGGGTAAAATGGGCTCCCACCTAGTCTAAAAATGCCTGGGTTCCTGGGTACTAGTGTTGTAATGGATCTGATTAAACATCTTAGGAATTGATAACCAGATCATGGTTGAAAGCACTCTAGGCAAAACATCTTTTGTGGAATGGAGAGAAATTATTTTGACTGGACTTGCTCTCCCCTAGGAATGGCATGGAGATCTCTTTGTACAAACACTTCATAATGAAACAGAAATAGGGAGAGTGTGTTTGATTACAGACAAAATTGATGAAACCTGTTGTTTTTGAAATTCTATAGAAATACAGACAATCTATAGAAATACCTTAAGAATGCATGGTTTACTGAAATATCTAGAACTAGATGGATTCAAACACCACTTTTCTGTGAACTGCAATAGCTGAGTTCACAAGATGCACCTGTCCAAACCAAACAAATTATTATATACCATAACACAATGAGTGAATCAGGTCTAGGACTGTAAGGCACAATCTGAATTCAGTTGGGCTTGTTTCTGAATAGATACAAGCAGACTCCACTATAATGTTGTAATCCCATGCACAGTTATCTGAGTAATCATGCATAAAATGGAAAATAATTGGAAATGCAGCTTACTGAGAATTACACTTTATCATACAATTGAAGAATAGTGTTCTTTTATAAACAACACTGTCAATAGATTGAAGCTTTTTAATACTTGACTCAGTTATAAAGCATGTATTATCGCCCATCCCTAATTCTTTTTCTGGGGTGACTTTTCTATTTAAAGCCAATATTAAACAAAAACAAATTATTTATCTTATAAGTGCAAGTGCAAGGTGGGAGAAGAAGGTGGAAGGAATGAAGGCCACCCTTTCTTCTTTAAGGCTTAACAAGGAAAGCAAAGCATACACAGGTGCTATACAAAGTGTTCTGTATCAAGGTCAGCAAAAAGATATATCTGAGGAGAATAAGCACAGGAAATTGTCCAGTAACAGAGGAAGGAGAAGAAGGGTGCCAAGGAAGATTTCCAGTGAGAGTGGTGAATACTTGTAGGCATGTGGTAGAAACAAACAAGGATGTGGTGTGCCTTGATCTCAGTAAAGTTTTCAACGAAGTCCAGGCTACACTGTGTTTGCTCCATGCCACAGAAATTGACCAACCAACTTGAGGCTCTGAACATGGAAGGCATGCTCCACCTGCTTAAAATAATACTACCACTCCAATCTCACAGAACCATGGAAAGAACTATCAACTCTGCAGGGATGAAAAGTGAATACGCTGACAAGCTAAGAAGCAAAAAAGAGATGTATAGAAAATGGAAATATGGTTAATAACTAAGGAGGAATGCAAACTGATAGCTCAACCCTAGAGAGGAGGAGTAAGAAAAACTAAAGCTTAGAATGAGATGGTGAGGCATGCAAATCATAATACAGGGGGTTGGGGATATGTCTGAAATAATGTAAGAGTGAAAAAGGCAGTTGGTCTGTTATGTGGGGAAAGTGAGGACATCATGATGGGGAACAGGGAGGAGGTTGAGCTGCTTCACTCTTTATTTCCATCTGCTTCTCTCAGGAAAGAATCCTTCCTAACTGTGAGGGCATATAGACCTTGTCTGGGAACAGGGAAGAAATGAGTGAACTGTTAAGGGGGACATCCAGAAAACATTACTCAGTCCTGAGAAAGAGGAAAGCATGAGGCGGATACTCAACATAACCCAGCCTTGACTTTGTTTAGTATAAGGTGAGGCAGAGCAAAACTCTAACAGGTTTTCAAGGTTATTCTACCCTATAACAATAAAGAACATCCACAGAATCCCCACCAAGCCCATTTCTTGACCTTGCTTGCCTCCAAGGGCTGATACTAACCTAGTTCAGTATTGTTAAAAACATAGTAAGAACCCATCGTATTACATTAAATAAATTTAAGTCACAAGTGACAGAAGAATTATATCATAGGATGTTAAAGGTACTGGCAGAAAAGGTTTGGAAATTACTAACTGTAATCTTTGAAAACCACTGGAGAACAGACGAGATGCCAGAAGAGTCAAGAACAGCAAACACAGCCCTGATGTTTTTTTTCAAGAAAGGACTCAATAACCTACCAGTTTAATGTCTGTCCTGGGCAAAGTATTAGAATATATTGTGGAGCAACATATCTGCAAATAGTTAGGAAAAAGTGCTACCATTATCAGAAGTGAGCATGGGTTTACCAAAATGAACATCAGCCAAGACTAATATCAGGTCAGACTAACATTATCTTGATAAAGGACATGTTGTGGATGTGGTGTCCCTTGATTTCAGTAAAGTTTTCAACAAAGTCCAAGCTACATTCACAAAAGCACTATGTTCACTCCATACAAAGTAATAGCTCTACGCACTGCACTTCAAATAGGACATGGAGAAGCTAGAGCATGTTTAGAGGAAAGCTATTAGGTTGATAAGGGTCTGGAAAACCAAGTGCTAAAGGAGATAGGCATGTTTAGCTAGCCAAAAAAAAAAGTCATGAAGAAACAGGGCAGTGGTTTAAAAGGCTGTCACATGCAAGAGGAAGTGGGCCTGTTGTCTGTTGAAACAAAGCCTAATGGACTAAATTAAAAGAGTCAAGCTGAATATTAGGAAAAGGAATCTGATAAGCAGCAGAATAGTCTACCTAGAATGGGTTCCCTGGAAGTTTTCAAATGCAATCTGCATAGTCACCTACTGGGGAGGGATAATATCTTGAGCAGAGGGTTAGACCAGAATACTTGTAAGATCCCTTACAAGTCACACATTCTATGTTTCTATGAAATAATAATAATCAGAGGGAAGTGGTTTTGCTTTTCCATCTTCAGCTTGGTCCTTTCACTGTGATGTGAAGAAAGGTCATTTTGTCAATTTGGTTCTTGAAGTTCTATACCATACCTGGTGTAACAAGAGAGAACTTGATTTTATTATTTTAAATTAGTGCAGTTGGCAAATGCTCCAGAGCTTTACTAGAGACTAAACTTAAATATGAAATCTGTTCTCAAGAGCACAGAGCCCTCGAATGTCAAAAAAAGACCTATGAAAGGCACTGTATGTTCCCTCACTGCAGAGATATTTGAGCATATTCCTACACAGCAACAGTAAAGACTGGATTGTCAACACAGATGGCCAAGGAACTCTGAATCCCTATACTTTTCTTTAACATTTTTTCAGGGGAGGGGTGCCTTCAAGTCAACTTCAACTCCTGGCAACTGCCTGGACAGGTCCCTGCAGTTTTCTTGGCAAGATTTTGGAAGTGGTTTGTCATTGCTTTCTTCCTATGGCTGAGAGTGAGTGACTGGCCCAAGGTCACCCACCTGGCTTTGTGCCTAAGACAGGACTAGAACTTACAGTCTACCGGTTTCTAGCCTGGTGCTTTAACCACTACACCAAACTGGCTCTCTTATATATTGAAATTGGCTCTTTTGTATATACTGAATGTATATACAGGTAGTCTTTGAGTTATGATAGTAATTGGGACCAGAATTTCCATCACTGTGATGTGGTCATAAAGTGATGTCATATGACAGTATCACTTAGCGACAGCAGTCCCAGCACTCACACCGGTTGTTTGCCAGTTCAAATCTACTGAAACATTTTGTTGTTTAGATTTAGTTACTTCAATGGAAAAAAAAAAAACTATTAACTGTTATCCTTGATAGCTGCATGGAACCCAAATTTTCAGAGGCAATATGGTAATAAGTATTGGGGGGGGGAGGAACCAAGGATGGTATTTGCACAGTTTATCTCACAGAAGCATCCAGTTAGCCACTGCTTAAGATACTTACAATAGACGGGCTTTGATGTGCGCAGCAAGACAACTGTTTGTTACCTGCTTGATAGTTAACATTTACAAACCCCTAGGAATTTTAGGGATGAAATACAAAGCCAGAGCCATGAGAAGCATAATTTACTTAAAATGTTTAACCAGCTAATGAATCAGATGTAACTACAATATACGCTTCCATTTGTTACCCAACCTGAATTTTACTGGAATCTGAAATGACTGTACAAACATCCAGCCAACTGTTATTTTGCTATTACACTACCATACTGAATGTAAGCATGCTGCTGTACAGATGCATATTTAGCATTTGCACTGCTAAAACCACATAAGAGTTTTAGAAAATGCATCAATACTACCGTACCACATGTCTATTTATTAAGGTATCCTGCATACAGTTAAAACTGGTGTTATTATGCTGGGCACCTGATATAACACCATGTCATGTCAGCAAATATGTGTCTTCACTGTGATTTCACTTGTTATTTTACATGATATGCTTGGAAAGACTGTATATGTGTGTATGTTCATTTTTCAACCCCTGGGCAAACCTAAAGTAGCAGTCAAACATCCCCCCACTGATGCAACCACCACGTATCACCTCTGAGGCACTCAGAGGCAGCACAGCACTTGTGGGACCACCATCATTTTAGGCTGAAGTTCGTGATTACAGATAATATCCCATAATATTCAGATTCCATGCAAGAATCCTTTACCCCCTCCCACCAAAAAGATGATTTGATTTGAAATTCTTGTGAGACTTCTGTTTTCACTTTGATTTAAACATGCCACTAGAAGTGTAAACAAAACCTACCTACACAGAAAACGTACCTACACAGAGGTGGATGCAACAGGCATCATATTGTAATTGGGTAATTAAGTTACTTACTATATGAGTATCTGTACATCAGAAATTCATGTCAGTTGCATACCACACTAATAAGCCAATGTTGCACATACAGGAGCTGCCAACCTGATATAAATACAGACTGCGCAATTCAGTAGTAAGAAATGATTTGATACCCAGCCCCCTGCTCCCACCCCTGCCAGCATCTCATTCATTTGGGGGCAGATCTCAGGCTTTGTATTCCGTAAGGTGAAGCAAGCCTATTTATAGTTTTCCCAGTAGTTAAATATACTGTACTTCCAATTCGGTTCTGTTCACCTGAATGGTTACACATTAAGGGATCAAAATCTAGAGAATTTTAGGAAGCTGCAGCACAGTAACGCTGCTAATTGTACCCAAAGAAAAATATTTCTTTTGATACAAGCTGCAGACGTTCTCCTTCCAGAAGACTCGCATTAATGGCAACGTGGCTTTAGAGAAGCGATCACATCAGGATCCCCCCTCTCGAAAAAAGCAGCCCGCAGCCCACAGCCCCCCGGGAGCCGCAGCAACGTGAAGTGGGCCTTCTTGGGAGCGAGCCATTTGCCCCGCAGCCTCCCGCTCCGAGGGGCACCGGGGCAGCCGGCGACGTTCCCGGGCCTGGCATGAAAGGAAGAGGGCGGTGCGGATTCCTCTTACCGACTCACAGCCGCGAGGCGCGGAGGGAGAGGCAGCGGCCGCCCCGCCGCGAGCGCCTCGCCTGCCGCGTCCCCCGCCTCCTCGGCTGTGACCATCCTCGCCGCTGCTCTCCGCCGGCTTCTCCCTGCCGCTCGGCCGCCTCCGGTTGGGCCGGCCGCCTCCCCTTCGGGGCCGGCCGCCGCGTTCGGGCTGCATTGCAATCCCTCGGGCGGCCGCGCTCCGCACGCCCGGACTTCACTGGGTTCACGTGGATCTCCGCCTCCGCCGGAAAACAGGCCGCTCCAGGAACTGGAGGCCGCGTCAGCCCGGCCCGAGGGATGGGGTGGCCGAGCCCGCAACGGCAACTCCCCACGCGGCGCTCCTGGCCTTCAGAAGCGGGCCAGGCCGAGGAATCGGTCGCGAGGCTGTTGCGAGGAGCGCTTGGCTCTTGTTCGTGGAGTTTGGGGGTTCTTGGAGAAGAAACACAGAAATGGCGGCTGAAATGGGTCCAAGCCTAAATTTCTAATAGTTACGGCATTATCTGATTTATTGAACCGTAATAGGATGTAAATATTACGCCTGGTGGTGATAAGTGGGTGCAGCCATAAACATGCATATTAAGAAGTCATTCCCGTTTAAATAGCTCACACGATAGAAAGGTAACTAACTTTGTACCAAAGGATGTCGCAAGTCTATTAATTCAAACAACATACTTCATAAGAACAACGCAGAACTGCATCTGAATCACATCCTGGAGAAATATCCATAAAGCAAATTCCTAAGCAATAAAAAATTAAAAGGTACTGATTTCTCTCTCTGCGTCTCTGCAGCTGCACCTCACTCTTGTGCGGCGTGCATTGCCCGCGCTCAGCTCAGTAGCAATCCCACGGCTGTCTAGGAAGGGAGCCTACGTAATATTTTATAGAGAGGTGTGTGCAGAAAAGGTAAAAAACAAAACAAAACGAACTTGCCACTGCAAAATCAAAGCCCCGCCCCTTTTATACGTGCACTGTTGCTGCAAATATGAAAGAGTGAGGCTCTGATATTACAACTCCAACTGCCTTCTATATCCTCGTGGAGGCTTCTGGTTTTATACTCCTATAGGGACTTTTCTCACTTAAATTTAACCGCACCACAAACATGCCCTGGCAACCTTTTGTTTGTCTACCACGCCTTCAAGATGTTGACTTCATCTGATTCTCCAACCCATACCTGATGCAAAATAAGGTGCCTGCCTGATTGGTATTAAGTATTTTCTCTCTGGTTGCAACACATTTTGCTTCACCAATCAGTCTGTTGGGGTGACCTCAAAAAGATGAGATCAGTCCAGCTCTTTTTGGCCAGTATGGGCTGTTGGAGATCTGCTCCCTTTCGTCTGATTGTTGGGTCCTGTCCTTAGAGCCATTCTGGTCTCTTCTCTAACCCACCAGGGTCTTTGAGCTGAACCAACCTCAATATTTTAGACTTGGTTGTATGACAACAGTGTATTCTATTATCCGCTACACTTTAAATTGTCCTTTTTTGACAATAACATAATTCAATTTCTTCTGGCCCAGCACCCTTTTTGGCCTTATCTCTCTCCTTGCGGGATTTTCTCTGCTAAATGTCATCTTTAGTTTCTTCTATTAGCTTGTCAGATCCAATTTCTATTTTGGTTTTTTAAAGCCCCTTGAGGGCTTATTTCAGTTCCTAAAACATGTTTGCAGCATTATAGGACCATACTAACTCCAATATACAGTGCAGGGAAATTCGGAAAGAACGCTCTCTGAGTCACAGCATGTTGGATCTGGAGATTCACATCTGAATATATTCCAATGTGTTAACCTTCCCTGAGTTGGTGGCTTCCAGATGTGTGGAACATGCCTTTCACTGTTGGCTGGGGATAATGGGTATTTTAGCCCAAAGTGCTTGAAGAGTGCCAGTGTGGGAAGTGCATCAGTGCATCTCCCAGTATGTTGTTTTATTTTATACTATTTTGTTTATTACACTCTGTTAATAATCACAAATGCATGGCTGGCATTTGCAAGCATCATCTGTAATCAGATGTTACAATTCTAGCACTCCAGTAGGGCCAGCTGCTAGAACATCCTCACCCGTTCCATCTTCAAACATTTTTTTTTCAGATGGAAGATGTTACCAGTACAATGGAACTGAGTTTAGTTTCCATTTTAATTTTCCATAGTATGCTTAATCTAACTTTGAGCTGAAGAATTGTGGGAAATTATCACGGCAATTAGATTCAGCTGCTTTGCTTCTACTCAAGTTGCTTTATGCTACTGTTCAGGGAAGCTAGCACCAGTACCCCATACAGGGGAGCTCTGCCAGGCTGCTCTAACTCAAGGCCCTTGCAAAGAGGGAATCAGATCTGTATAAATACTCTTAAAATGTTTGTTCTTTGGGCAAACTCTGACATTGAACATGATCTCCACTTTGTAGCCTTTATATAAAATGGTTAAATAGCAAAACAGTGCAATACACTTATGTTGTAACACAGTTTTTGTTGAGAAACTGAAGAATGGGATATAATTGATTTACTTCTTTGCATAACACCAAGTTAGATATGAATGTGCCATCAGAAACCACGTTGGCTTTTCATTATTCGGTAGGCACAAAGAAGCAATTTTATTGGGAGCCAATGAATATGCATGGGAATTAAGTTAACGCTACCTTTTCCAGCTGTGACAATACAAACTGTGTGTATCACTTTTAACTGACAGATGCTTTATTTGTAAAGGTTTCAGATGTACACTAATGGGGCAGCTTTAATTGTTTTTTCATCAGGAAAGAAGGGATAAAACTTACTATCATTTTAACAATGGTTAAAATTTTAAGATCATCCCTCTAGCCTAACTTTTGTACAACACAGCAATCTGGGAACAGAGGAGATATTTTGTTCAGGCTCAGTTCAAGCCAAGTTTGTAGCATATGTCCCCGGTGCCTTTTTTTTTTTTTTAGTTTGAAGCAGATATTTGCATGGTTGAACTCAAGATGGATTTTTATTTTGAAATCTTAGTCTTGGTTTCATCACTTTAATGCTAATAGTTTTATCTCTTGCGTAATAAATTGCCTCTTTGATAGCTTGTAGCAAGAAAGGGTTATAAAAATGATTCTTTGAGCCTCTCTTGTCAAGTAAGTCATTATAAAACAATGTTGATTGGATATTAATAAAAACTAAAATATGGTTTTCATTATCAATTCCTGTTTAGCAGGCCTTTTTCTCATTGTTAGTGAACGTATTATATAAATTATAGAATTGTATTCTAATTTCTGTTACATAAAATGTTCTGTAAAAATCAGGAACCTGCATACTCCAGGGTAACGCAACTTGATTGGATGAGAGATATCACTGAGCATCTGTTGCATCTGTTGACTGAATAAATGCAAAGATACTTAAATTCAGATTCTGCAAACCATTCAGAGAAACACTTCATGAGGCAGCTAAACTGTTCCTCTGAACTCACTGCTCAAAACATTGAGGCTGTGTATTCTGTTGGAGGCTCAGCCCAGCCACTTCGAAGGCCTTCTCACATCATGTGAGCATGAAAATGAAACCCCCAATAATAATTTCACCTGTTAAAGAGAAGGTGGAAAGTAGAGGCCTTCAAAGTGGGTGTTTTAAGCCTTCAGCAAAATGTGATACGTCAACACTTTGAACAGCAAGTTTGGAGGGGTACTTCAGTTGCTTTGCTGAACTCTCCTCCAAAGGATTCATATATCCTTATTTTGAAATTTGGTGAAATTCATAATTGAAATTGGCAATGGTTTAATAGTTTTCTAATGCTAAACAAATTTGGCAAGTGCCCTTTATTTTATGAATTTTCTCTCTCTTTGTCATTTAAAGGATAACTTCAAATTACAGATGAAGAACCTAGAGCAAATTAAAAGACGCTGATGTTAATCCACCACAAAAAAGAATGGAAGACAAGTTACATAGCAACTCAACCATCACCAATGGTTCAACTTCTAGCCAAAAACCACTTGAAGGCCATAGCCTTTGGGAAGTAATTACCATTGCTACTGTAACAGCCATTTTAAGTTTGATAACCATTGTGGGAAATGTTCTTGTAATGATATCCTTCAAAGTCAACAGCCAGCTCAAAACAGTGAACAATTACTATTTACTCAGTCTCGCATGTGCAGACCTTATAATTGGAATATTTTCAATGAATCTTTATACATCATACATATTAATAGGGCACTGGTCTCTTGGAATTTTGGCATGTGATTTATGGCTAGCACTCGATTATGTAGCTAGTAATGCTTCAGTAATGAATCTGTTAGTTATCAGCTTTGACCGGTATTTTTCTATTACACGTCCCTTAACCTATAGGGCTAAACGCACACCCAAAAGAGCTGGGATTATGATTGGTTTAGCTTGGCTAATTTCTTTCATTCTGTGGGCACCTGTAATCTTATGCTGGCAGTACCTTGTAGGGGAGCGAACTGTCCCACCTGGAGAATGTCAGATACAATTTTTGTACGAGCCTATTGTCACCTTTGGTACCGCAATTGCTGCTTTCTATATCCCAGTGTCAGTGATGACTATTTTATATTGCCGCATTTACAAAGAGACTGAAAAACGAACCAAGGACTTAGCTGAACTTCAGGGCTCCAGTTCTGTGACTGAGTTTGAAATGATAAAGCCTCAGAAAACACTGCTGAAATCCTGCTTTAGCTGCAGGCAACAGAATTTGACCAAAAGGGAACAATCTCAGGCTTCGTGGTCTTCATCCAGTCGAAGTACTTCTGCAACAGCAAAAGCATCTCAGATTCAGAACACCTGCCAAGACTGGTCTAGGGCAGAGCAGCTAACCACTTGCAGCAGCTACGCATCATCCGAGGAAGAGGAGAAATGTCCCTCTGATCCAGTCTTTCAAGTCACTTATAAGACTCCTGTAAAAGGGAAGGTTGATGAGCAAAAAGAGGAGAAAAAGGAAGCTTTTATCAAAGACCAACATAAGGAGAATGACTATGAGACCCAGAAATACTTTCTAACACCAACCAAAAGTCATATTCAAAAAAGTAATAAATGTGTAGCTTATAAGTTCAGGTTGGTGGTTAAAGCTGATGGTGCACCAGAAACTAACAATGGCTGCCGAAAAGTAAAAATCACTCCTTGTTCTGCCAGTTTATCCAAAGACACTTCCATCAAAAATATGGATCCTAATCTAAGTAATCAAATTACTAAAAGGAAAAGAATGGTTCTTATAAAGGAACGTAAAGCAGCCCAGACTTTAAGTGCTATTCTTCTAGCTTTTATAATTACCTGGACACCCTACAATATAATGGTATTGGTCTCCACGTTCTGCTCAGATTGCATTCCTCCAACATTGTGGCATCTTGGCTACTGGTTGTGCTATGTGAATAGTACTGTTAACCCAATTTGTTATGCCTTGTGTAACAAAACATTCAGGAAAACCTTTAAGTTGTTGCTCTTCTGTCAATGGAAGAAGAAAAAAATGGAAGAAAAATTATATTGGCAGGGTAATACAAAGCTGCCTTAAGTTAAAATGAAGTAGCTGAAACATAATGATCTTGGCCACAGAGTGTATATTAGCTGCAGGTCTTTATTTGTAAAGTTGTTGTTTTGTGTGTTTGGAAGCAAAAGAAGCAACATTTCTGTGATTTATGACTATGAAGAAAGCAGTCACAAGGTTGAACATTTCTGTAATTGTGACTATTCAAAGGGGCATTATGAGCGTTGCTATCCTAGGACATTTGGTTCTGCGCATCTGCTCAATAATGGCAGGACATGAGACCTTAACGATTGGTGACTGAACAGATCCATACATGTATTAAGTTCACATTCTTGCAGAGTAGCATTATGCCTTCTTATATATTATTCTAGAATGGTTTCAAGTCAAATTATAGATCTGCAATATAATGAGGTTAGCATTGCTTCCCCTGAAAAATTATCTGCTAATTGAATGGATATAAAGGGAATGCATATGTCTGTAGCCCATGATAAATGATTGAGATCTTTTCTCAAAGGGGAAAAAATGTTCCTGGTGTCAGCTTGAGTTATAAACAATGACTGAATTTGAATTCATTTTTTTTTTTTAATTGGGGCTAGATGTGGCTTGTAAGGGGGAAAAGCCTGTTTATAAAAAGCATATTGAAAAGAATACTTAAGTATGTGATTACTTAAAGATTTAAAGTTGCTGTAGTGAGAGCTACATATAAAGTATCAAAAAGTTAACACCTAGCATTTCATATTTTATATCCAGAGTTTTACAAACATTTACATGAAATAGTTTTGAATCATCTCCCTCTCTGAATGTTATAAACTGTGCAGTCAGATATGAATAGTATTATAGCATTTTAAAGAGAGAGAGGAATATGTAAAATCATCTACCTCTCTGTGTTTAGATTTTTAGTGGCAATACTCAAATCCCTAAGCCCCACAGCAAAAGTAACTAAATCCATTGGGCAACAGCTAGAAGTTGCTGAAGATATATATCCCTTCAGCCTGAATAGGAAGGAATTATAATTCATATAAGAATGTACATTTAATACATAACTGTTTCAGCAAAGAATCTAATAAAGACAGTGAACTAGAATAGTTACTGAATAGCAGATTCTGAATTAAAATCAGCTACCAAAATCAACTGATGTTGCCAAAAGCAAACAGTAACAATAAGCAAGTGAAAATGTAAAACCCTGTGTATGTTGGATCCAGATTTCTGCAGTTATCTATCTGGATCCAGATCTAATTCTATGAAAATAAAATAATCTAATTATTTCTTGAATCTGATAAATACATGCATGGTTTCTCATTTGAAAAGGTTTCTCTCTCCAGTTCAGTAGTCAATAGTCAAGCTCTGTGCATAAAGTGATGTAGATGTGGAAATGCACTCTACTCATGAACGAGAGTATGACTCATTCAGGAACTTCATATATGTACGTAAAAGCACAGGAATTCTGGCTTGGAAAGTAATGCTAAAGTGAATAAGGAAAATTGAGCTATAGGGTTAGAAAAATCCAAAGTTTCATGGACATGTGGATTTTGTAATTCTAACGTTGACTGTCAAGCTCTGCGCATTCATTATTTGCTGAGCTGCAGTTTAAATGCAGACTCAGTTCACATCCACATCTATAGCTTGGTATGGTTAGCCGTGTAGTAATAGTATGGTTGTAAAGTGTAATCTTGCATAATTCTGAGATAACACAGCAAAGTTTATAAGAGTCGCAATACAATTATTAATGTTCCCAGTGAGGTTAAAACCTCTTTCTTATAGAGCTGGTTCAGTGATTTTTAAAAAGCTTCTCCATAAGTACTGATTTAAACAATATTTTCAATAACTTGACTACAAGGTGAGTTATTTACAGAAGAGTCCCCCAATTATTTTTATAGTGGGACTAATCATAATTTAAACAAGCTGTATAATAATGTGAACATGTGACTGATTCTAAGTGTTTCTGTATTGTGCCAATTGTTTCTGGAGCTTTGCTATACTTGTTAAAGGAAAATGTGGATTCCATAGAGACCTCTTGATTATTATCTTCAGTCAACATTGGAGCAGATCCATTGTGCTTTGGGGTTTTCTGGCTTTAAAAAATTACATACCTATATGTATGATACGTGTGTCTGATTCAAATGATAACGCATTTCTATGACTCAAGCTATGTAATATTGGCAAAATGTGTTAAGTTTGTAAAAGTTATCTGCTTGCTGCAATTTTATTGCTAAAGAAAAAAAAACCTGCCTTCTACTATTGAGGTTAATTGGGAAGTTATTGTCACCTTTATAGGAATGTTTTATATATGTTTATGGTATGTGTTGAGTAGATATATAAGACTAAACAGTGATGGATGCCAAAGTATCAGTTAACTGTTAAATATACGCTCAACCGATGCTGCTAAAAACTGAAACGTTACACTGCCAAACTCTGGGATACATGGTAAATATCTGGTACTATATTAAAATGGTGTGTGCTTATTCTTTCCCATACAGTATGTTTGCATAATTTAGAAGGGGAAAATTGAGAGATATCTAACAACAATGTCAAAACTGTATCTTTTCATTTTGAAGAAATAGAAAGACAGAAATAAGTAGGATTTCATGGCAGGAAAAACTGAGTGGGGAAAGAGATTCAAGATAGGTGGTAGCATCTAAAAAAGAAGATGCTAACAACTCAGTCACAAACAATTACAATATTAAAAAGACAACTCAAGAAGCCAGGGTGAAGTTACACAAGCATTTTCATGGCGATATAAAAGTCAAAATAAATATTTAGGATATGGAAAGACAAGTCACCCAGGAAGAATATAGACAAATAATCTGGAATTGTAGGGATGATGTCAGGAACATCAAAACAGACAATAAGTGGAATTTGGTGAAGGATGCTAAGAAGAGCATGAAAGTTAAAATGTTATGTGGATGATGTAGAGCTAACCATTATGCCCCCACAGAGTGTAAGAAGACAGCTGATGAAAACCATTAGAGGTTTTGGTGAATTCTCAGGATAGAAAATCAACATATAAAAAAACCAAATATAATAACAAGATATTTATCTCAAGAAGAAAAAAGCATGGTGCAGAAAGGGTTGGGTTGCCAGACAACAAAAGGTCCAGTGAAATATTTGGGACTGTACCTGACAGGTAGTAACAAAGATGTATTTCAAAACTACATCAAATTATGGAGAGAAATTTAAAAAGATCTTCAAAGATGGGAAAAATTAAAACTCTCCCAGTTAGGATTAATTGTGACTGTCAATATGAATATATTACCTAAAGATTTATTTGTTTATTTATTTCAAATGGTGCCAATCTCAATTCCCGAAAAAATCTTGCCAGATTGGCAAAGAACAGACAATAGATTTATTTGGAGTGGGAAAAAATGTAGAATAAAATTAAACATTTTACAAGATTCAAAAGATAGAGGTGGACTTGGTCTTTTGAAATTTATATTATATTACCATGCAAGTTGTTTGCCATTGATAACAATGGATAAAATCTCCAAATATCAAAATGTCAGTATTAGAAGGAGCTGGCCCAGCTAATGGACTTTCCAGAAATTTCTGGTATAAGGTTGCAAAAGAATACAAAATTTATTAGACAAAACTTGATAAAAACATGGAATTTTACAAAAATTAAGTCCAGCAACCTCACCTCTAGCCTCACCTTCAAATGCTTTTTATTCTGGAGAAAATTATTGCAAGAAAAGTGTAATTACATATGAAGATATGGGGCATACAGGCTCCAGAATCAGATTAAAGGTACAGCAAGAATTATCTGGTGAAAGCCAAAATTTACTGTGGTTGGTATATTTTCAAATTGCTGGAAGAACAAAAAGTGGCCTTAAGAAAGAAGGAGGGTCTGTAAGACAAAATGTGTCATGGAGACAGAACAAGTCAAAAATTTGCATGAGAAAGTGGATGCTCAGTGGTAACGAAGAAAGGTAGAACAACTACTATGTTGGTTCAGACTTCCCCAACAAGAGAATGTGTGTTCTACAATGCAATGCAAAGAGCTCCTTGAAGGGTCAGGATTGAGCTTTAAGGTTAATAAACCAATTGTCAAGGAAGATCTTATTTACTTTGAATGAGTTCAAATCGTCAGAACCAGATGAGTTACATCTTAGAATATTGAATAAATGCATTGACTATCTGCATCTGTATTACTTTTGAGCTATCCTAAAGTTCTGGATTTATATGTATTACATTTTAAAATCAGGTATTTATTTAATACATGTTGGGAGTGCAGTGAACTTAATATAGCTTGATATCAGTAAAATATTTGACAAAGTTCTCCAAGATATTCTGATTAATAATTAAATATATATGGGTTCCAAACCATGGCTATTAGATAGATGACTTAAGAATTATACTCAGTTGCCAGTGGATCCATTTCAAACTGAGGGAGATATTATATGAGGAGTTGGTTTTGTACCAATGTTGTTATCCAGAAGAGGGTCATGATCTCTTCTCTATTAACGAACATGCAGGACAACAAATAATATCTTATGCTATAGAAAGGTAGTTTCCAGCTGAATGTTATGAAATCTTAATAGAGCAATTCAAAAGTGGAAACAAATACCAATGGTACACTTCCATTCATTAGAAGTGTGCAACCACAAGCTGACCACCATCTGTCAGAGTTGCTTTAATTCCTGCAATGATGGGATTTTAAAGACCCAATTCTTGTATTATTAGAGCTATAAGGGACCTGCTTCTTAGACACAGGGTTGCACATAAAAATCAAAGTTTTAGGGGAAAATGTATTTTACCATTGTCACATTCTCTACGTTCAAGCAAGGGGATTTTTTATTCATTGTCAGCAATCAAAGGGACAAAATCTCCGCAAAAGAGGACCTGTTGAAAACGTTGCTAGTCCAGGAACAAACCCATAGAAATGCTTACATCAGCAGCTGAAGCAGAAGTGTACTAGTGAGGCCACAATACTATAGTTCTTCCTCCTAAATAGAACTCCGATAGTCAATACTTGTGTTCCCAAACAAGGACTGTGCCTCAATGTGGACTTCTTGTAACATTTATTCTTGAAAACCTGGTGGTGGCTAGGTAGGAAGACTGGAAAAGCAGGAGTGCATCCATCTACAATATATTAGACTACCTAATTCTACTGATTCTTTTACTGGGTATTGTCCTAAACTAATATGTGTTTAGAATGTCTTTGGATTCCATCTCTAAGACCTTACTGATAACTCCTGACACCATTTTTTTAAATCAATTTTTACTGAAGAGATTTTATTACAGAGCAAAAACAATACAAATTGAAAGAAAAAAGTAAAGAAAAGTGATAAATAAGTAAGAAAGAAAAGAGAAGAGAAAGAAAAGAAAGAAAAAGGAAAGGAGATATAAAGAAGCAGCTTCCAATCTTCTTTATAGCAGTTATACATGCATTTATATGTTATCCTCTCTCTCTATAGTTATATCGTGGCTTCCTTCTTTCCATATTCTACCCTTTCTAATTGTCAAACCTATAAATCACAAGTTCATTTTTTCCCCATTTTCAGCAAAAAGTCCATAAAGGGTTTCCAGTCACTGACCAATGTAGTTGTTGTCTTTTCCCTAATCAAGCAAGTCCATTTTGCCATCTCTGCAAATTCTGTCATCTTCACCAACCATTCCTTCCTTGTGGGCATTTCACAGTCTTCCCATCTTCTGATAACTCCTGACATCATGAGGGTAGCAGGAAAAGGGCTAAGTGGGCTTGAATCCTTGATAACATGATAATTTGTCAGGTGAGAAGCATGTTTCTTACCAGGCCTTCATAATAAATAGATTAAATCCAAGGGATAATGAACAAACAAAAGAACCAGTAGACCAATTACAACATCATGTCCAAAGCAGAAAAGATAATGTCAAATCAGCTGTCAGATCCAATGTCCATATTTAAAAGAAGTCCTGAGAAGATTAAAAGAGTATTTGAGTTCTACAAGTGAGAACTGCACAACCCTTGAATAACATATTTTATCTTGTGCACTCATCAGGAAAGATTCTGATTCATATTCAACCAGCATCAGAGACACAGCTTGTGGAAACATAGAGGACAAGCTTTTTGCATCATAGTGCCCAAGCTGTGGATTTTCATGCCTTGGGAAATGGTTTGTACTACTCCCTCATAATGTTTAAAATGTGTATTAAAATGTATATGTTTCAGAATTATTTGGCATTTCTGGCTGTGAATTATTATTGAAATAGCTTTTAAATAATGCCTTGCTTTTTGTTTTGCTGCATAAATATTAAATTAAATTGCTATTTGTATGAGTGCATTAGCTTCCTTCAGCATCATAAAGATACATGGGAAGGCAGGAGATACAAATTTTAGGCAAATAAATAACAAATCAATACATGCAGAAGAGTGACTTTTCTGATACAGAGCCTTGAGAGACCTATTTCCCACACTTGTCTGAAAATCATTCCACTATGTGAATCTCTTGAATACAGATAATTTAAAAATATCAATCCAGCTACAGTTTTGAACAGAGAGCAATGATTCTTGAGTTAAATGAGATGAAATTCCAGATCTGAACATTTATGTTTTATTAGGGGAAGAAAGCACTACATTTCCATCCATTATCAATTTATATTATAACAGTTAACCCAATTCTATTCCATGGTACTGCAATTGTTTTTACTTGAAAATAATAATAATTTCCAGCAATTTTTGAAATTTCAGTTAATCTTCCATTTAAAAATGAACAAAGTCACAACAGAAAAGTATTTTTGGAATAAAAAGCACAATGATACAGAAGGCATTCCATTAATTAAATACACAATTACTGGGTCTACCTCCACATATCCATCAGCACATGAGTCTCTGACATGAAAGAAGCTTGTCTCTTCATGTTCAATTATGATGAACTCCACTATAATTAGTCACATTTTTATGTATAAAACTGTTACTCTATTTTGAGTCAATGAGCAACTGATTAAATGCTACCAATATTGAAAGGCGATAGAATTTTGTTGTTGACAAGTGTGAATAAAACAAATGAAACCATTCCATTTTATACTCCAGCTCCGGTCTACTGAAGACGTCAAGACCTCACTAGATTTGTTATGAGGGAGTTTTTCTTTTCACACTATGCACTTCTGCAAACCTCACAATACCCTAAATTTATTAATTTTATTTATTTAGGAAATGTGAACACAGTTCACTCCCAGTGGCTCTAATCAATTTATAAACATATAATAATAATATGGAATGTGCAAAGCATTCTATAAATGAAATATTCTGTGCATGGAACAGCTAGTTTCAAGTGGTCTATGTCCAGACCAAAACACATATGTTTGGTCCAGACACAAGATTGAAATATGTAGAGTGAGTCCAAACAGGTGATGAACATGCGTATTTGGTCTAGGCACAGACTTAAACATGCATGTTCCAGGAAAAAGTGTTTGGGGGAAGAAGAATGGGAAAACACCAAGCACATTGGCAGAGGTGTACAGCAACAGCAGCAGTTAAGAGGCAGGTAAGAAGGAAGGAACTGGGAAAATTGAAGGCAGGCAGGCTGGTTGGCCATGTCACCCTCAAGACAAGAATGTCAGTAGCTATCAAACTGCCCCCCCCCCACAATCCCTGAACTTCTCAGCACTTTTCTATCCCTGCCTCCCCTTATGCCAAACTTGAAGCCAAGGAGATCAGCATCAATGGGAAAGGACTGACCAGGAAAGGGAGGTGCTTGTAAGATTAAGGAGTGAGTGGGCCAGCTGGTTAGCTGCTACTTCTGGTGATGTCCTTGGCTTGAAGCATGCATATACAACTGGCCCATCTGCCTCACCCTAATTTTCTCAGGTCCTTCCTTTTGCTCCTTCCCCTTAGCCACTACCACCAACGTCCTTGGCTTCAAGCACAGCATAAGGAGAGGTCAAAGGAAGGAAGGTCCTGGGAAGACTGGTAAAGGAACAGCTGCACAGATCATGTGGAGGAGACAGGGAGATAAGGGTTAAGCACATCAGTCTCACCCCATAGTACTTGCCTCATAAGATCCCTCTATATTTTGTTTCAGCCAGGACCTGAACAACTAAAATGTTTCAATTCTGCCAGCTGCAGAATGGTTGGGCAGAAATTCCCAATGTGTTTGTGGGGGTTTGAAACAATGTTTTTCATTTCATGCATTGTTGGAAACTAGTAAGTTGTTTTGGTATTCATTAAGAAACAATGAAAAAATGTTCCTCTAGAGATTTATATAAGATCCCTCATGATATTGCTGTCACCACCAAATTCTTTCTTGGTTTGGAACATTTCTATTTATTTTAGTGATATGAATTAGTGGGATGTCAAAAATCTGGAATCTGGAACACTTTTTCAGACTAATACGTTTTATTAAAAGACATACGATTTTGTGAGCTCACAAAAGCATATGCCTTTTAATAAAATGTGTTAGTCTGAAAAGGTGCTACCAGATTCTTTCTTATTTTTGGCTACCATAAACTAACACAATTCTCCTCCTACAATGTCTTAGTGAGATGTGGGGGGAACATAGATGGGCTCTATCTGTGGTGTAATGCTTAGAAACAAGAATAAAATAATGTTTAGTATTCAACTTGAAAAGGTCAACTGAATCTAGTGTTGGTCTATATTTAGACTGAATAAAGGAACAAGCTTTCTGTTGATAAAACAATGTTTCAAATAGGATATTTACTCTTCATAAATACCTTTAGAGATAATCTTGCAGAAGATACTCAGGCTTGGCTTTGTGAGTATTTGTTAAGATAAAATGTCTTTCGAATTAAAATGTAAGTTATTTTTAAAAGAAACTTGACTTCTAGTAACTTAATCACTCCAGGTTATTCGTATGTTGTAGCTCTAGCCTTCTTTAAAGGAGGTTACTGTACTGTTATTTAAACCAGTCAGTTTGACTGCTAGAAGATAAACAGTGCTTGGGTAAAGAAATAGCTTCTCTTGGACGCTCCTTTTCACCAAACTTCCC
This sequence comes from Liasis olivaceus, assembly GCA_030867105.1. Classification (NCBI taxonomy): domain Eukaryota; kingdom Metazoa; phylum Chordata; class Lepidosauria; order Squamata; family Pythonidae; genus Liasis; species Liasis olivaceus. The sequence goes on from CM061349.1 coordinate 59,482,574, forward strand.
AGTTCCTTCTCTTCTGGTTGATAGTGGGAGATGGTTGAAACCACAGTTTTCTTCATTCTGTATCCCATCCCTTAAGGATCCAGATGAAAGGGGATGCCCTGATTTAAAAACCTTTGAGTCTCAGGTTCCATCCACCTAGTCATCGCAGGGATGCCCTAAATGAAATACCATCTATCAATAAAACCATAAGACCTACAGTATCAGCATGGAAATTTTGGAAGATCAGAGGAATTCTCTTAATATCTAAGGGCTTCTCTTATTATTGTTTTGATTACATAGCACAAGCACTTCCAGTTGAAAACTGCTACTAATCCATATTGTTTTATGTTAGGTACTGCTTTTATCCTAAATGCCTTTTATCATGATGACAATCTGGAAAGAAGGTTGATAGGAAAGATATCTGACATAATTAAAATTTGAAATAAGGGAAGGAAATGCCAGAGAAGGCACAAATGTAAGGAAATGCATTTTAAAAGTATAATGAGTATACTTAACTTTCAGATAAAAGGAGATCATGCAAGGTGTGAATTGTGGGAAGCAATATCTGTGTTAACCTGCATATGCCTCACTGTCCTCTGTTGGATGAAGCAATGCAGATATGCACAGTAGCCCATCCATCTTGCTTCACACTCAGGATTTGGAACCGGTCTTGAAAAACTTCCCTATCAATGGTTACCATGATTCTTCATGTTGTGCATTATGCGATTTGATTATGAATCACTAACTCAATTACACCGTGCTGCAATCTTCCTGACAAGAAGTATTTGTTTTGTTCAGAGGAGTAGTCATGCTCCTTTATAAAGAAAAAAAAAATAGTTGTGGCTTATACAATTCAGAACTGGCTGGGTTGTGAAAGCTCCACCTCATGTTGTGTATCACAGGAAACTTATGCTAAACAAAATGGTTTTAAGGGACCATACAGCTGTATAGCTTTCAATTCACTGAGTTTCATTTCTTTTTCTTAGAAGTCCATAGTTGCCCAGAACTTACTATTGAGGTGATCTGCTGAGGCAGAAAGAAAACTGGGAAAAGATTATATAATTTCATAATGTGAAAGGCTCTAGTGGTTCCCTCCACTGTAAGCTTATGTAGTATCCATCTATTATTTCTCACTGATAAATAGGTATTTCTTTAAAGGAAAATAAGACTTTTCTCTCAATATGTCTCTCTCATTACTCATTATTTTCTTATTTCTCTATGTTCACATCCTCCTGGGTAATATTTTGAGCATTATATATGTGTCATTTAATATTCTCTTGCACTTAATCTAGTTTTATTCGTATATTTAAATGTATACAACCAATCAAGTAACACCCTCCTCCCCCAACCCCCAGCATGTTTCTGCATGAAAGTTAATGAAACACTAATTCTTTTACTTGGAACAGTCCTGGCTAGAAGCAGCAGGCTTGACCATCACCTAGGTATATTTCCATATATTTCCTCCATATATGCTTTGCTATTAAATATCATTGCCAATAGACAACATTCTGCAATTTAAATTTGCTTCTGCACAAACATCATACCACCAGCCTCCACTAGAGATGACATTATACTCTAATTTGCAAGAGTTAGGGGAAGAAAAGTTATCAGTATCTCTGCCTTTTGTAGTAAACCTCTGCTTTAAAAGATCTGGTTTCTACATCATGACACAGTGTTACCTGTATATAAACCAAGCCTTATTCTGTATTGAAATACTTAATCTTCAATTTTGATCTCTCTGTGGTGTCTTCAAGTCAGTGTTGACTCCTGGTGATTGCCTGGATTAGTCCCTGCAGTTTTCTTGGCAAGATTTCAGAAGTGGCCTGCCATTGCCTGCTTCCTAGGGTTGAAAGACAGTGACTGACCCAAGGTCACCCAGATGGCTTCATGGCAAAGGTGGGACTAGAAGTCATAGTGTCTTGGTCAGTGTAGAATGTCTCATATCCTCCACATATTTAATGTCTGCTTTGAAATACTTCATCTTCAATGTAGAATGTCTTATATTCTCCATTTAGATCTACAAGTTTAATCCTAAATACATTTTTGTATCATAGGGAGCTATTTAACCAGTATATTATAATATTTACTTCCTAATTCAAGTCCTTCATGCTCCTTTCTTGTGCTGCCCCCTATGCAGAGAAGTCTTAGCTTCCTCTTCTCATGTCTTCAAGTCTCAACTATTGAAGTCAGTTGCATGTTTACATCCTCTGCATTTTCGCTTTCCTCACCATACAATGCCCTCCTGCTAAAGTAGCTCCCACGGGTTATAGCTGATTAGTTATAGTAACAATTAGTTATAGTTGGTTATAGTTGGCTACTGTGGCCTAGACAGAGGGCTCACTAACCCCAAAGTATTCCTCCTTCTCTGCATCCAGAATGGAGGCTGGAAGTATTGTTGCCCTTAAATGGGTGTGACAGTTGCTGCTACTGTTGGTTGAGGTGGCAACAGCATGCATGAAGAGCTCTGATGGCAGGTTGTGGTCAAGCTGGGATTTTTTTCCTGATAGCAGCCCCACAAACAGCACCTGACAACAAGGAAGAGGACTATGAGGAGACGGGCCTGTTGGGCCTGGCCTGCCTGCAGAGCCTCATCTCGCAATATGTAAGGGATGGGTGAAATCATTTGTTTACAACTGGAATGGGAAAGGGAGAAAATGGATTTGGGCAGCAGCCCCAGGAGCCCAGGGGAGCTTAAGTCATTTTGTATACAGCCGAATTGTAGGAGCTGGAACAGGCAGTGCAAGGAGAGCTTCTGGTATTCAATTAAGGTCCAGGACAGCTGTTCCCTTAAATTTGTTTTTGTTTGTGCACAGATGGAAGTATTGACCTCATGACCAGACATGATCATAAAGGCACAGAGCCCCATTGCCAGATGGGAGAGGAGGTCCTGCAGCAGGACCATCAGAGCCCAGCAGCTCCCAAAGATGACTTCTCCAGGCAATATACAATAGATGTCTATAGATACCTGCATAGGAAATGTTCTTCCATTTTCTGGTGGAAAACACTGTCCTCTGTAAACATTGACCCAGCACAGCCTCATCTCGCAATACATAAGGGGGGGGGGGATTGGGTGGTCAGCAACTGGCTGGCTTCAAGATGGAGGCTCCATTTTGCGGACATGTCTTCAAAAAATGTAAGTAGACTAAGTTAGAGCTGTGCAATGAGACTGTGTGGATGAGCCCAGAGTAATATTTGCCTAAAGTGTTTGAATGTCAGTCTACTTAAAGAAAGGAAGATGTTACACTGTTGATCTGGGGAGAGTGTTTTGCTAGCCCTTTACTTTTTTACAGATGTTCTCTGCCTGTTATCAGTTTTCTGAGGGCAGCAACAGTGAAAAAGTGTTCAGCAACTAGAAGCCCCTTGTTTTAGTCAAACTACCAATGGAACATCAAAGAATCCTGTTCTGTTCATCTGATTAAGAGAGGAATTCTGTTATTGTCAGAAAATTGAGATTTCCAGACTGGTTGGAAATTGTGAAATCTCTGTTCTTATGCCTGATGCATGTAAAGGTTATGTTCTCTATTGCAAATATCTAGAGAAGAGACCAAGCAAATGTTAATGATTACAAGGTCTCTTTTGTAGATTCATTTGTTACAGACCTTAGAACAGGGTTCCTCAACCTTGGCGACTTGAAGATGTGTGGACTTCAACTCCCAGAATTCCCCAGTTGAAGTCCACACATCTTCAAGTCGCCAAGGTTGAGGAACCCTGCCTTAGAACCCATATTGTTACCCTTGCACTAGGATAAGATTTTCTTGCAGAGGTCTGACAATATATCTAATTGCATAGCAAACTAGCCACAGTGGTCTGGTAGACAAGTTGCTCTTTTTCACAGTTAAGGATTGGTTGGTTGGTTTTTTTAATTCAATCAAGTAATGTTTAATAGCACGTTGTGATATCCTTTATTTTCTTTATTTTTAATTCTAGTTTTGTATCAGGGTATCAAGAGATTCAGTGTTCAGTTTCAGGCAATTGAACTAGTCATCATCTGGCCATGGTAATTATTTGAGTTTGAGACTCTTGCACTAGATGGAAACAAAGAGGTACAGAAAAGCCATCTAGTGGTCAATCGTTTTGTAGTCCAGCTTTGGTAGCTCTACATAGGAACAACTGTTTACAACTCTTTGGCAAACTGAAAATATATGTATAAGATCAATTGGGACCAAGTTGTTGTGGTGATAGATTTTTCTTTTTTCTTTTTGTTTTGGAAGAAACCTAGATGATCTAGGTCAACACCCAATCTTTTTTGCAATCTGGAGAAAGGCTAAGGAAGGGATGCAGGTAACTGATTAAGTCAGCTAGGAGAAGCTGGGAGGCTGAGGTTAATCCTATCCAACCCAAATTGTACCTGCAAGGAGAGTGGGAGGAAGAGACCAGGGACCAGTACAAGGTTGTCAGGAGGTGGGGTGTCAAATAGGTTAAGCTGGTGGCTGCAACTGTGCAATCAAAGCCCTGCCCCTTTTTTATTTATTTATTTATTTAGTGGACTTGTCCCCGCCCATCTCCCCACAATGGGGACTCTGGGCAGATTACATCACATTTTTCATGTGTTACAGGTCTGATACAGCCCGAATCTGTTTAAAAAGCCGTCTCCTAAGAAAAGTTGGAAAACCAGCCACAGAGCCTATTTGGGTCTGTCTCCAGTTTTTCCCCAAACAGCCCCACAAGGAACAAATGTAAACACAAGCTGCACATCCTTGCCACAGTGTTTCTCTGCCAAGTCAGACAACAGCTGGGCATTACAGAAGATGTTATTTCAGTTGTAGAACTTGCTATTTCCTGATTTTACAGCAGCTTAGGAACACACAGGAAAATAGATTTTTTAAAATAATTCTGCTTTGTTCTCATAGAAATAAAAGAGCAAACAGGCTATGAATTGTATGTATGAGAGCTGCAGCAAAAGCAAGAGAAATTATTTCCATCTTCAGCACAGGTTCTTCTACTTTAATATTGTAAGTAAAATCCAAATAATTGCAAAAATATATCCATTATAAATGGTTTAGACAATTTTTTGTTTGGAGTTTGATAAAGAAATAAATAAAAATGTAGCTATAAGCTGAAGGAAAATTATTAATTACAAAATAGGCTCTAAGCAGAACGAACACATTGAAAGAAATCCTGCAACTGTCTAGAAACCAATTTGTCCTATCAAGGGAGGCACAAGAAAGATTTTTAAAAAATAGTTGAAATAGCAACAAATCCTGCAAACTGTCTCATGAACTATTTATTGCATAAACAGTAACGTGGCCATCAAAATGTATGGGATCATCCTATCATAAAAAAAGAAAAGAAACAAATAGTTTTCTGAATCTGCTAGGAGATTTGCAAACTACCTATGAAATGCTCCTTTTAGCAGCAGGTACCTAAATCTAGAGCTCTTTGCTCCTTTTTCATTTTTGCTGAGGCCAGTGGGATGAGGAAGAAGTACTTTTGCTCAGAAAAACATCAATTGCCTTGATTCTAGTAAGCCAGCAGTTTCTCCCTACTATGCTTTTAACAAATTGCAAGCCATTCTATAATCATCAGTGGAGTGCCAAAATCATGAAACTGCACTCAGTTCCTCCAACATGCAGGGAAAAGGAAGCATGAGTAACCAATACCACACTAACACTAAGCCTTCAATTCGCCATTTCAGACAGCAGTCAAGGGTGAATGTTGGATTCACACAAACGTGAAGCCATGAATAACTCCATAGATAAGGCAGCTTAAATGAATTTAGGTGGGTTAGTTCAACTGAAGTACATATAAAATGTTCATTAGAATCCTTAAAGCAGACCTTTGGCTGGCCTGGCTACTAATGGGTCTCTGCTGATGCTATACTATTGGTAGACTATAGAGTAGGGGCATTCATGATACATAATACTTATACATGTACTGTATGTAATAAAAAGTCAACAAGTTTCCCTGCCTCCTTCTGTCCATGGTGAAGTTCCAGGTAGGTCATTGCTCAGGTGAACATGTTATATGAGGCCATAAGGATGTTTTCTCCTCCTGTAACTTAAAGGAGACAGCCAGGTAATGTACCTGTTTTGTTTGTGCATCTTTTCAGCCAGGGCTCAGTAATGATACTTAGAAAACAGGATCAGAAAATGCCTCAGGATCAGTGAAGTACATTGTAGCTGCATTAACCAAATTGTTTATTTGTACTATACTGTACAGACACATTTCTTACAGTTTTTAAAGAACATTGGATCACCTTTGATGAAGCTTTATTCTATAAATGGCATGGGTTAAATTGTAGAAAAAAGTGACCCTTTAACTGGTGTCAAACTGCATTGGTAAATCCTTCCTTCCTTCCTTCCCTCCCTCCCTAGGGAGGGATGATGCCACGGATAAATAGAATTCTTACATGCTGCCTTGGAATCTATATGATGTGCTATATATGGGAAAGGTTGCCTGCATTTTTTTCATCTCAGCTAAATTTGCATCAACTGGTGCTTCCCCATTGCTGAGATATATGGGACTACCCTAATTTCATACCAGTTCAAAACACATTGCCTTTATACTGGGAAAGATTTACAACCATGTAAGAGCATCTGCTCCATGTGAATGGCACTTCTATGCCATCTAACTCAGCAGCTAGCAAAGCAACAGCCTCATTTACACTCGGGATCACTAAATGGTGCCATCTCCTTTGTCAAGTGAGCATCAGTAATGGAAATTAGAAGTTCCTTTCATAATTTATCCTGCAAAGAGGACTGTTTTGCACTAAGTAGATCCTCGGGGCTATTCATTTGGCATGAAATCTGGAAGATATTTCCCTCAGCACCTCTGGAGTTATAGCTACTTTGTACCATCCCTCCAAACTGCAAAGAAAGCAAGATTTGTGTGTCACCACTAGCTTTGTAAGTATATATTTGCCTGGAATTCCTGTAAGAAGCTGGAGGACAAATTAATTGCTGCAAATATGCAGTTCCAATGGCAGCTGTTTCACAGATTGCATGGGAAGGCGGGGTTCTTGATCCAAGAGTGTTAAAATTTTGATAAATTGGCCTCCTACTGAATGGAAAGAGAAGCAATCCTGTGCATTAAGAATACTGCCAAGAAAGATTAGGGAGATTGGAGTTTTGTCATCAATGCATAAGGAATTCTGAATCTCAATCTCTTTCCAATTAAATTTTCTTGCCCAAAGCTTCCATTTTCACCAGCTAGATTAAATAGCAACAAATGCACCTCTGAGAAACCTAAAAGGCCAAGTTGAACACAGATCATTCTGGAGAGGATCAATCCATGTGGTCCCTTGGAACTGATGCCACTGAGCATTCCCAACCCTCTTAAGATGATTTTGGATTGTTCTTTGGGGAAGGGGGTGGAGGGAGAGTCCCTTTTCTTCCCGTGCATTTTGGCAGTTACTTCTGCTAACTTGCAGGTTTTGCTGACCCAACCGATTCCCTATTGATCATGGTTAGTCATGAGCTCTGCAAAAAAGGGGCATGACAACAGTGAAGTATCTGCTAAACTAACCATGCAATCCTATATCCTCCTGTTCAGTATTCCGCAAACTTTGGGGAGCTGAGGGTCTTTTCTTTCTGAATTAAAACTGAAAACCCAGTGTATTCTTATCTCAAAGCAGTTTACTTTTGCAATGTGTTATGAGTCAGAATGATCAGTTCTTAGTGAAGTCCTCCCCCACACTGCATATTTTGTGTGAGTCACCATGCAGGGCATGTCTCTCAGTTGGAAATAGGCAAGAACAAAGAGCAATTCATGTTCTGAAATGGGACAGAGCCTCCTCTGGGAATGGGCAATTCTGCTACTTCTTTACTTTGGGAGCAAGTGAATGCAAACATGTAGATACATAGCAACATTACCCTTGGTGGAGATTAGCTTGAATGAGGCAATTGAGCAGTGCATGCTACAGAAATTCAATGTGCAGCCACCTTCATGTTAGGGACACATAAACCTTGCATGATTTATTTCTTATGGTTTCATAGCAGTTCTCTCAGGGGATACTATTTGGAAAGCACTACTCCAATGCTGCCAGTTTTTACTCTGGGCACTGATGGAGTTTCTAGTATTCAGATACCTTGGATAACCCCAGAAATGAATCTATTGATCACTTCTTGTAACCCTATTTTGCACAAAGACTGAGGTGGTATCAACTGTGTCCTAAGCATAGTAAACAAAGGGCTACCACATTTGAGCTGCAAAAATATGGATGACCATAAAGAGCAGCAGAGTTACGAGTTTACTGTGCTTTTTGCTACAATCCAGTCGTTACTTTTCTTTCAAGCAAAAGACCCTTTAGAAAGCCGAGTTACTGCTGCGTCTTGATATCCTGTCGTCTTAGTTTGATAGAAAATCAAGTGTATACTAGAAATTGCGTAAACGGAACATCTTTGCCCACCTTCTGCTGCTCTTCATCCAGTACTCTCAGTACTTATACTTACCTGGAAGGACCATTTGGACAACTCTCTGCCACGTCTGCACTGGCTGCCCTTCCTCTCTCTTCCGTCTTTTGCAAACTAGCTTCCCTTTGCATCTCATTGCTTTATGAGTGTAAAGGATGCCCAACATGGAATGGAAGTAAATCAGGTAAAATCTCTTTCACGCTGAACTTGGTTCTTAGTTACTTCATGGATTTGTCCAGAGTTTTCTTGGCAACAGTGGAGTGATTTCCATTCTTCTGGGAAGTTTCTCCACTTCCCAATCTAGACTACAGTCCTGGGATTTCAGGATAGTTCCTCCAGATGAGAAACCAGGCTTAGTTTCTAAACCCTGACAAAGTCAGCCAAAAATTATGTATAGATTCTACAGTCTAGAGTTATCAGGCAGCAACTGATCAATATGATTTCACTTCAGATGAAAATACAGTGGTACCTCGGTTCACGAACTTAATTCATTCCGCAACTCTGGTCGTGAACCGAATCAAATTTTCCCATAAGGTTCAATGTAAATACGGTTAATCCATTCTGACCCCTACGAATTTGGTCGCCAACCGATTTTTGATCGCGTCCCGAATCAAATTTCCCTATAAGGTTCAATGTAATTACGGTTAATCCGTTCTGAACCATGTTTTTTTTTTAAAAACCGCAAAAATATGACACAAAGTACAGTACGGAGAGAGAGAAAGCTAACCTTGCTCGATGCGACTTCTGGCATGGAGGACAGGAAGGCGGGTGGGGAGGCGGTTACTGCTTGGAGGGAGAGTCCCCCTCCCTACAAGAAGCCGCGACCACGTGTCATGGGAGGGAAAATGGCCACGGATCCTGTTCGTACCCGATGCGGAGTTCGTGAACGGAGGCAAAATTTTGCGACCGGAGCTGTTCGTGAACCGAATTGTTTGTGAACAGAAGCGTTCGTGAACCGAGGTACCACTGTATGTATTGAAGTATTTCTTACTAAAGGAAAAAAGCAGCAGGCCTGAAAGGCTTAATAATATTTAAGTTGTAAAAGTATGTGTTTAAAAGCTAGGGGAGACTTCTGTGGGATGTGGAGGATGAAACAACCAGAGTTTATGTGACCGTTTGAGTCTTAAGTTTTATTATAGTTACCCCTTTTGGAGCATAATCTCTAAAGCAAATTATTTATGAAAAGTAAGGTTGAGGCACATTTCATATATTAACAGGGAAAAAAAAAAGTTTCAGAATTTATCTGTTATGATGCCAACAAATGTTAAATTCACTAAAAGTTATACAAAGTAGTGCTGGTTATTCTTAGCCAGTATTAGCATAATAAAAATTAGCTTTAAAATTGTATGCACTCGAGTGAAAAACATGCAGTGAAAACATTTTATGCTGTGAAATTTATCATCAAAAGTCATAACTAGCAAATATTCAATCTGTATTTTTTCAAATAACATTAAAATCAATGATTCTACCCATGCAATAAACTCATGGATGATAAATGCCGACAACAGCTGGAGTTTCTTTTTTCACGGGCATTGTTCAGAAAAGTTTCCATAGGCTTTATTAAAAACATGTCAAATTCAGCAGTTTCTGTGACAATTCTTTCTACTGAGGTTTCTCTGCTGAGATCTATTAAGTTGGATGCAGGAAAAACAAAACAATCCTGCAGGACCTTACAGACTGATACGTTTGCTGTGACACAATCCTGTATGGATCAGCATTCATTTCAGCAAATGCATTAACTCTTTTCTTCACTGGGACCATATCTGCTGAGTGGACGGCTGTATCAACTTGTCAGCAGTCAAATGCAGGTACAGGAAAACTTTGTTTCCCCCTAGGACACCAATCATCTGAATGCATCACCATTTTAGCCTTAGTTCAGCCTGCAATGTGGCGCTTGATAAGCAGAGCACAGAGAAATCCAAGGATGCAAATGAAGAGTTTCTCTGAGTCAGTAGAAGAAAAATGATTTATTTTCTTTCTGATAGACCACAAGGAAGTCCTATATCTTTGCTTCTTAGTGTATTTTAATATTTGTATTCTGAAAGCAACTACTGAACTGGTAATTTAAGAGAATGAGCCAAATGCCTAGCTGGCTTGTTTTCTATTGGCATGAGACCCCATGAGTAACTTGGTAACAGTTGCTATGGAAGGAAGGCTTCTAGCAGATCATTTGAAATGACTAAGAGACAGTAAAATATGATCTGAATTGTCAATAGGTCAACAAATTTGAATTGGTAGTTAAAAGCTCCATAGGAATAGGATTACTCAGGAGGTTTGACCAGGATTTTAAAAGAAGTTGAACCGCCAATATAGAAATGACAGTTAAGAGGAGAGTATAGTCTCATTACCTATGCTCGCTTCACATTAACAGCCTACCGCCAGATACCTGGACCACTTCTTCCCTATGATCTTTGGGATGCAAAAGGATAGCATTGGGTCTGAATACAATCACACTGCCTCCAAATAAGTTTTATTGTTAATTTTAGTCCTGTTTGTCAGTGTGCTGTAAGGTGTTCTGTCTCTTCAGAATTGGAGTGGCATATAAACTAAACAAAATGAAATAAAATATATAAGCAAGATATGAAATTCATGGGAAAATTGAATATAGAACAACAACTGGAATAAGGAGTCAGATTACTGAGAAGAACTAAAGCATCAGAAGATTTAGAAGAAGCACAAGCAAGACCACCACAAAAAGGCTTGAAATTATTTATTATCAGACCAGTTAGAAGCAGCACGCTTTGAATGCAGGCACGGTTCCACAACAAATTGGAAGGGTCCTGAGATGACCTTCTGGTATAGTCCTGGTGACAAGGAAAGCAACCCATTTTTGCCCATAATGGTTTATGTGAATTAATCTCCTTTATTAGAATATAGCTAGGGAGAACACTTACATCGAAACCATTTAGATTTGGGGAGGAACTTGATGGAAATTCCAGAGAGAACAAAGGAGAAAAATTGAACCTTTACTTTAAGCACCTTTTTGTTTCATTGACATAATACAATAAGCCACAATCACCTGTTTGGTTTGGGCTTAATGTGTTGCATAAACTGAGCCAACTGAAATTTATTAAGTCACTCATGGTAAAACAATCCGTGGCTTAGCACAATTTGTGACACAGGTCTTTCTCAGTTGTGCACTGGTAAGGTTCAAGCACACTAAGTCAAGGTTTGTTTTAATTATAATTTGAATAAACCATGGTAGGCCTAGTTCACACATTATATTAGAAGGTTGATACAATATTATAAGCTATGAGAATTTTCCTTTCCCACTAGGGCAGCTAAGAAAGAAAAGGATTCTTGGGAATAGATGCTTCCAATTGTCTCCAAAACAACATCTTCAATTGCTTTCATCACTTCTTTTGTTTTTGCCCAACTCACAATTGTGTGCAATGGTACATCAACACTGTGTCAACATTCATGCTAAAAAGCAATGAGACACTTCCACTTTTTTGTATCAACCGACTTTTTATACTTTGTATTTCATGGATTAAATATATTTTTTTCAGTGTCTCACTTATACCACCACTCCAGTTCCAAGGTGTGAATAGAACAGGAAGAACATTTTGGTTTGAACCTGGAACAAACCATTCTGTTTTGAAACTCTGCCAGACTGTCTTGGATTTGCTGGAGTTCATCAGAAATCAAACTGAGAGGGATCCTATAATGTTTTTATATGGTGAGTAGGGCAACTTCTTTCTCCCCCCACCATTCCACAGCACAGCACAGCACATCACAGCCTGTTGCCCCTGATTTTAATAGACCCTTCCCTTCCCTCCATCACCACAAATGTATTGGCCTGTTTACCTGTCTCCTACCACAATGGATTTAGCAGCAAAGAACAGATTCCCAGAGTGACATACCCCACCAGTTTGCCCACCTTATATCTTCCCTCTCATTCTTCCTCTCCTCAGTCCCTTGGCTTTTTTTGACCTGCAGGCCAAACTACTTCTGCTCAGAACTGTGTTTCAGTCCACATTTAGAACAAACCAATTTTGTTCCATATTTGGACTAAAACATCTGAAACATCTATGTTTCAGTTTGAGGCTGGATCATCCAAAACCAATTGTCCCATGCATGGAATGGTTCACGAACAGAATATCTAACACATCTCTATTCGAACTGAAACTGTTTGGCTAACCCACAAACTGTCTCTTGAAATGGACAACTGATGACAAGATGGGTAAATGTGGGCTAGATAGAACTGTAGTTCAGTGGATTTATAACACATTGAACAACTGCACCTAAGAGATACTCGTAAATAACTGTGCATCATCTTGAAGAAAAATTTTGCATTGGGTCTCCCCACAGAGCTTTGACATTGAAGATAGAATGAAGTAAAGCTTACCAAATTTGCAGGTCACACCAAATTAGCAATATTAGCTAGTATTTTAAAGAACAAAACTGTAATGCCAAATGAACTCAACAAGCTTGAACATCAGGACAAATCCAGCAAGTTAAGGTCCTGCATCTCAGAAGGAAAAATCATACATGTAGATACAGCATTGAGATGAGCTAGCCTGGCAACAGTGCATGTGAGAAAGGTTTAAGAGTACTAATAAACTACCAGCTGAAGATGTGCAAATGCATGATGCAACAGTTAAAAAGACCAATGCATTCTTGGGCTGCATTAACAAAAGCACTGTGTTTGGATCACAGGAGGTAATAGTTTCAGTGCACTGTGTGCTGGTTATAATGTGCTTGAGTACTGTGTTCAGTTATGGGCCCTACACTTTTAAAAAAGGAACCCGGAGAAGCTGGATCAGATTCAGTGGAGAAATATTAGGATGACTGGAAGTCTAGAACCAAGCCCTTGTAAGAGAAAACTAAAGGGAAATAGGATGGTGGTCTATATCTAAAAGGCTGCCACATACAAAAAGGAACAGACCCATTTTTGTCATTAGGTAACAGAACAGCCTGCCAGGAACAATGAAGGACTTTCCCCCACACCTCTAAGGTTTTCAAATAATACCTGGATAGCCACTCATTGGGGATGTTTTAGTGGATTCCTATGCTAAACATGGGCTTGGACTAGATTACCAATAAAGTCCCTTTCCACTCAGACCTTTTATCATTCTACACAAACATACGTAACTTCTTATGCAGCATTAGAGTGCTCAATTAGAACAGTTTTCTAGCTACATGCATTTGAACAGTGATAGCTTTCCCCCAGTGTCCAATACGAGATAGAGAAACCTTCCTTGATCTAGTTGCTTCATGTAAAGCAGTCCACCAGAGGTAGAGGAATGATCCATTACTGAAAACTGAAAAAACAGCTAAATATTTTGAAGTGGATAAGCAAATCTAACCCATGTTGATCAACAAATTAATTTCCCTTCATCCTATTTTGTTAGGCTGCTTATTTAGTGTGACTTACTACAACTGTACTTGTCTCTGTCCCAGAATTCAGAAGGAGTGGCTCCTGTGACTCTTATCCTTCAATCTATAATCATGGGCAGTAGAATCAAATCCTCACAACAATGTTGTTTTTGTTATCATATAATGTTTGGACAAGTTTTCAGCCCTGAGAGAAGTAAAAGTGTTTAATTACACGAAATCTCAATTTAACAAATTACAGGCTTTGGGTGCAAGAGACCAAATTTCCATCCAGTCATTCCCCTCTGAAATAATAGACAAGTCCACCATATATAAAATATTTTGGAGGAGGCAGTTATATATTAATTTTGCAACACCATGACCATATGATGTAAACTGCCATGATGTACTTTTGCATTTAACACACACACATTTGGGATTAAAAAAAACCCTCCCCTCCACGTGACTTTATTCCAAATTTCTCTCTGAAATGAGGAAACTGGATTCAAGACTAAGCTGAGCTCCCATCTGCCTTTGTTTCTGCACTGTCCCCTTGACTAAGTAAGTCTAAGTAAGTTCTATTCTTAACAAAATAATACCTCCCATTTGTTCTTTCCTGTGGCTGAAAACACTAAAGCTTAGAGATACTGGAACTGGAATCAAGATAAAAGGAGCATGTCCTACTATTTTGACAATGTCTACTCAGCTCTATGCTCAAGGGTGTTTCTGTGGCAAACCAGTGGCTTTTGGCTCTGAATGGGTATGTCCAATTGTCAAGCATTACAGCTACCAGTAAAACTTAAAAGCAGAATAAATTCTTTCTCTCAGATACAAGCTAGACATCACTGTTCTTCCTGAAACTTTCTCTAGTCCTCACTATTAAATCATACAATAGATATAGGCTTCTAGGTCAGCTATCTTGGTTATTTGGTAGAGAACAGGGAGGGAGTTAAAATCTAATCATTAAACAAATCAGCTCTGTATTAATAGTGCACTCTATTAATCAATGCATAATTACTATTCAAGTGTATCTGTTCTCCAGATGTTAGTAACATGAAAACCTATCCCAATTAGTCTTGTATTACAAGTTTGTGGTGACAACTATGTCCCAAGCAATTGGCTCTCTTTAGTTATTCCAGCACAGAACTGTATTACCGTTTATAATCTTACGACACAAGGAAACCCAGGAAATCCTTCTTTTTAAAACTAAGATTAATAGAGGAACATGGGTTTACTTTACCACTGAAGGCTTTTCCTAAAAAAGGCTTAAATAATGAGAAATTTCAAAGCATTCCATGGAAAAAAATTGCCACAGTAATTTGGGGATGGATCAAATAGGAAATTAAACTAAGATGCTGCAACAAAACATCTGCAACTGATGGAAAAAAAGGAAAACTTTCCCAGAAAAAGCATAGTAATTCATTGTGCTGAATATTAGCAAATGTATAATTATACACCATACACTAAAGAATGCCATTATTAAAGAATGCTTTCTATTTCTTAAAATCAAATTATTTACAGTGATGTATTGTTTAAGAATCATTAATATATTGCACATAATTTAAATTCTTTAATGTCATTCTCTACAAAGGAGTTAACTTATCATCAGTACTGACCTTACAGAGTTTTAGAACTGAAGTGATGCTCCCAAGTATTTCAAGAACAAGATACTTAAATAGATTAAAAAGCTACAGTTGTATCCTTTCCAAATTCATACTGAATTAAGGTTACAGTAGTGGCTTTCTGTTCTTTCATAGAACTTCCAAATGACACCACATCACAGAGCTGTGCAAATTGTGGTTCCAGGAAAAGAAACAACTACCTCCTTTTTCCCGCACCACTTTTCCCTGTTTTACTGCTACTGCCAGTTGACTTGCTAGAAGATTTTGAAGAGAAAAGTCTTGTCATGAACTCTGACACATCAGGCAGCTCATGGTTAGAATTCAGCATATTCATGGATTGCTCCATTTCCTAAATATATACAAACAAAAGAAAGTATAAGGGAAAACTATTTCTAAATCATATATTAAAAAAGATACACACAGTGGATTTTTATAGTTTGCAGTTGCTCTCTACCATACACCCCCACTACAGACTCCTTTATACAGCCAGTCTAAACAACTTAAAAGAAAATTGCTACATATTTAGGAAAGAAACTACTAAAAGCAAAAAAGCATTAAAAAACCATGTCTAAAGTAGCCTTACAGGACAAGATTGGTTCTGATACATTCTGAAAAAGTGAAAACTCTCAATTCTAAGTGTTATTTTTTTCTTACAGCTTTTCTTCAAGCAAGTGAGCAGAGGAATATCACCCAAGCATAATCATTGACTATTAGGACATCTCAGGATCTAGACTGGAGTGTAATAGGCGTAACTTGAAAATAACCTGACACCTGTAAAGAACTACTGAAGACAGAGGTCATTCAGAGGAAATAAAAATTAATACCAATTGAACCCCAGAAGCAGCAGCCAAAGGCACACAGTAAACACCACTAAATGTAGAAGATTTAGTAAACACCTTGAGTCTCCATTTTGTTCTAGCCCTCCGCTATTCGGCATCATGCATGGTGAAAGGACAATGAATTAAAATAATGTAATAAATATCATACTTCAACTTCCTATTACTGTGAATTTATCAAAAGGATGTGAATTCTTGCTTTAATCATAATAATGAAGAGAAGGAGAGGACAGCATAATGTGGCAAAAAGTTTGAGAGACTTACACTCAGTACAGAAACTGAATTCTTTCTAACCAAGGTTAGTTAAAATGTTTTCATTACAAATCAGTGCTGCATAAATTGCTACAGTGAATATAGCAGGGCTCTTGATCTAACATCAGAGCAGTCCAAGAAATCAAATCATAGTAGTGAAGTGCACACACGCTCAGCATTCCATACAATGACATACAAGTTCTGTCCAGGACTTTGCTTTAATAAACAATGTTTACTAGAGCTCCCATATCCAAAAAAGGGTATGCTAATTCCTAATAGGAGCAACAAGAAATTTTAGGCAGCAAGTGCCTCTATTGATGACAAATGAGTAAAAGCTAATATCCTCCAAATAAGCTTTGATGAAATATGGGATTACCCCACTTGGAAAATAAATCTGCTTTCCAAGCTCATTTCCCATTGAATCATAACATGAGAGGGCATTCATTAATTCTTTCATATGAATGTTTTCTTGATTTGATTTTGAGATTCAGAGCACACCATAGTATTTTGTGTAGATGGGAACACAGTGCTGTTGAAACTGTGATGGAATGGAATTATGAAGGCCAAACTCAAGGAGGAAAACATGCTCTTTCGTCTCCTGAGGGGCGAGGAAGAGATAAGAGGATGAGGCTGGCACCTCCCTGAGGAATTCACTCTGTTATGACTGGCTGACTTTGGGAACTGAGGTTTCAGTCTGAGAAGATTCTTGCTGGAGGTTGTAGCTAATAAACATTGCCGGACTGAATCTACATGGTCTCCTGGAGTTCCTTGGGCTAGGCCTGACAGAAACTAAGATTATCCAACACATACATTCTCAAACACAACGGCTTTATTCACACTTGGTTTTCCCCAGCATTGGGCTAGGATGGAAGGCTGTTTAGTCTCGTGCCTGGGGGAAGGGTATTTTTGTTTTCAGCTATGTTTTAATGGATGTTGTGAGCCACCTAGAATCATTTTATAAGATAGGCGGCCATATAAGTCCTGTAAATAAATAAATACCTAATTTTACTACATTATATTCTCTCCATTCTCTTCAAGCTCATCCTATATTTCACAAGCTGTTTTGGGACTGCACATAAAATATGGAACAAATTATTCTATATTTCTTAAAATCCTATTTTCCAGTAATAATTTCTGAATTACTTGTATTATTGAAGTTTCAAGCTCACAACTATATTTCAATTATAGCAATAAACCAAAAACTCACTACTATACCTAAGACACTTTCCTGATTCTGTATATTATGTGTATCTATGTATTTGGTTTATCCAGATTCAGTATTTGCAATTTTCACTTTGGCAAAGCTTACTCACCCGCCTCATATCAGGATCACTTGTATTGACAACTTTAGGTAATAATACAAAGATTAGCAATGGAAGGATCATCATCATAACCTTAAACAGAAGAAATTCAAAACGTATTGTTAATTTCTTAAAAATAATTTGATGCTTCAAATGAATGACTCCTCTTTTAGAATACTTACATAACTTCAAAACTACCATAGTTGTTTTGTGAACAATCAAAAAGGAAGTCATGAACATAAATTGAATATATTATGATTAATCTGAATTCACCTGGAAGTTGACCATGATTACATTGTTTGATGTCAGCTAAAACCATAAACCCTTTCACAACAAATTATGGTGATCAGAAATATTCAAGATACAGCTTCGTATGATCCCTTAGGACTGAGAAAAGGAAACTACCAATCTAAATTACATTTGTCAACATGTGTCCTAAGTAGCCATTGAGATTACAAATCTCATGGGATTATAGGTCATGGGAGATGAGCAAAAGCACACTTATTCTTTGTGGCATTGGAAGGAAGGGCTACCATCAAACAGTAGACATCGTAACAGCACATTTTCTCTAAAAAATAATAAAAAAGATTAATTTGACTGAAGCAGCAGTATAAAATATTAAAAGCTGTTTGATGGTGAAACTATTTTTTTCAGAACTTTGGGGGCTCTCGTTGAAGGAATTTAAGAAGAGTTTGGATGGCCATTTGTCAAATATCCTGTTACTGAATTCTACATTGGTGTTCCTGTCTTGAATAATAGCACTGGATTATATGACTTCCAAGATTCTTCCAATTCTAGCAGATTGATTTCATTATGAGCTCATTATCTGTAATCAGTTTCCCTGCTGAATTCTGTAGTCACTTTTAATATGTAAAGAACAAGTAGAGCTACTCACTGAAAAAGATACTGGGATGTGTGTATACCTACAAAGACCAGAATAGTGCAAGCAATGGTATTCCCTGTCATGCTCTATGGAAGCATAACTTGGACTTTGAAGAAGCAGGATAGAAAGAGTATTGGTGCTTTTGAACTTTGGTGTTGGAGAAGACTCCTCAGAATACTGTGGACAGCCAGGAAACAAAATGGAACAAATCAACCCAGAGTTCTCACTCAAGACATAAATGACCAGGCTCAAACTATCCTAATTCAGACACATTATGGAAGATCTAGCTCTCTGAAGAAGGCTCTAATGCTGGGAAAGGTAGAAGGAAGGAGAAGAAGACGACGACCAGCAGCAACATGGATGGGATCAGTTACAATGGTGATAGGTGCACTGTTGAAAGACCAGATTAGGGACAGATCATCATGAAGAAAATCTATCTATGTGGTCACCAAGAGTTGACATCAAATTGATAGCACATAACCAACCAATCAAGAGCTACTCAAGTTATCTTGTGGAAACCAACCTAGTCCAAACACCTAATTATAATCAGGTTTTCTAAGACATGATTAAATTTATATAGTATAGAGTTTTGTTTTATTTTTGTACTTCACAAACACCTGAAGTACATCTGAGTTCAAGCATGGGAAGGATTAATGTAGCCAGTGTGTGCCTAAAAGTGAACAACAGTTTTTTGTTAATTACTCTGAGAAATCCCATTACATACTGATTACTCTTGCTAGCAAAAAATAAACTCCTACCAGATTTTATAAGCTAAAAGAATATGGTTCTAAACAACAGTTTGTATATAAAATAAGTACTAGTTCCACAACCCAATGGAGTTTGTTTATATATATATAAATACACACACACACACACACAGTAAAAATGAAACATCTGTTTCCAAGTTAGCTTGGGTTATCAATTTAACATGTCCTATTGTATGTATGAAAGCAAGAATAATTTACATACTGATTACTGTTCTGCCAAACAAGAACCACTAAGCCTGCCTGAAACATTAATCACATTTTCTGCTTTAGGTTGACATAGTACTTGCATGCACCTCACCTTCATGTTCTCCTTCTCATAATCACTTTTGTCCAATATTAACTAAAATGCCAAGTTAAAATTTTTATACATTTAAGTTACTATACTCAATATTTATGCTCCGGCAGCTTTACTTCAATATTTACTTATATGCCATACAGTGTAAGATACATTATTTTTGCACAAACTATCTATCTGACAGATAGAATGATAGAGTTGCAACCTTAGACATACTCAGTGAAATCTATTTTTGAATAAAAGTGTCTAGAATTTGCATATGTCTACATTGCCTCAGGACTACTTCAGACTCTTCCAGTTGACTTAGTCAATGAAATCCCTGTTTCGTTGATGTAACCATCTATCTCTCAAAATATATTTTCTGTCAAACTTAAAGCTACTTATCTGAAAGTGAATGTATCTATTGCATGCATTACCTTCTAGAAAACATATGTTTGTTTATTATTTACATAGACATGGCACCCTTCAAGATCAGGTTTCTCAGGGCAGCTTACAACACACTAAAATCACCAAATAAAATTCTGAATAATTAAAATACACAATAATTAAGACATGCAATAGAACAATAAAAAAAGGTAAAACTTGTTTAATATCTAATTTCTACAAGTTTATGGCAAATTTGTTTATGTTTACATGATTCCATACATACCATGGGGTTCATTAAAAAGTCTGTCCATCCCCAGGACTCTCTCTTTATAAAATATGAAGGAGGCCCAGAAGATTTCATTTGAAGAGGATATGGCAATCGGACGACTTCTGATGTTTTAATGTAATTCACATATCTTGCTCTGAATGAAGAGATTTAAAAGTGTGTTCTATAGATTTTTCAATTAAATGCAACAAATTATGCTGGTTTGCTATTTTTCTCTATCAATACCTCTACACTTGTAACAGCAATCCTGTGAAAATGTAAGCTATGCACATCAATGCATTTCTACTGAAGAGCTTGCAATTATATTAAATGCTGCTTATTTGCAGGTAAGTGTTCTTAGAACAGCATTCTAAATTATTTTACTTCAGTGGAACTCTGCACCATATGTAGAGCTGCTACTAACTCATCCAGCAATTCAGTATACAGGTAGTCCTCAAGTTACAACAGCAATTGGGACCGGAATTTCCATCACTAAGTGATGCAATCATAAAAAAGCAATGTCACATGACATCATTGCTTAGCAATGGCAATCCCGGAAGACCCAGTTGCTGTCGTTAAACAAATCCCACTAGTCGTTAGCAGAGGACCCACCCTGATTCAAGCCACTCTCAGTTTGGTCCCTCCCAGCCCTGAGCCTTGGTAAGGTGAGGAACTTCCTCCTCTTCAACTTCCCCCGCCTTCCTATCTCCCCGCCTCTCTGCCCCTTTGGCTGCCTTGCACTCCACCACCTCTTCCAGCCTTGCCATTCTGCACTCGCTGGCCCTGCCAACCCTGCCACCCACAGCTGATCTTCGCTGTCTTCTTCCTGTGGTTGCTGATGAGGCACACCTGGTCTGGCCTTTCGAGAGGCAGCTGCTGGCTGTGCCAGGCCTTCTTCCTGAGGCTGTACCCACCCCTTGTACAAATTGTGTGTGGCCTTCTCATGAGGCTTTGGAAGGCAGGCGCATGGAAGAAGGCCCTAGCTGCACCAGAACAAAAGAAGGACCTTTCTAGCCAGGTCCTTCTTTCATGAAAGATGGCCCTGGCTAGGGCACAAACAGAAACCCTGGCCAGGGCACACACAAAATGCCCCAGCAACACCGGCAGAAAAGAAAGTGGTGCAAAGGAGGCCCCGGCCGGTACAGTAGTGGCACACAGTGTGGCAGGTGCAGCAGGTAAGGCTGGGTGGTGGCAGCTGGCAGCAGTCGGTAGGCAAGTGGCCAAAGGGTGGGCCCGAGTTTTGTTCATGTGACCGCAGGGGTGCTGCAGTGGCTGGAACTTCAAGGGCTGGTCATAAGTCCCTGCATTCAGCAACATCGTAATTTTGAATGGTTGCTGAACAAATGGACATTAAGCGAGGACTACTTGTATGCATTTATATTCTCCAAACTCTGTTTTTTTTTTGCTACAATGTTATTTATTCAAGAGAAGCTTGAGAATGGTTTAACTGTGACACTGCATTTCACCTTTAGAGATACTGTACCAGGGATCACTACAATTCAACTGTTATCATAAAACTTTCAGATAAAATATTAAAGCTGAGATTTTGAGAAATCCAAGTACCAGACAAGCTAGATTTTATTCCTTTCTAAATATCTAACATTGATATATCCAAGATAAGTTCAAATTGCCTATGTAAGATACCTCATGCAAATCAATACATTCTTAACAGTAAAAGTATGGCTGGGTTAACACACTGCAGGCAGTCATTAGTTGTTTTAATCATTATTTGTTTTAATCATTATTTATTAAACAAGTCAATGACCTGGTTTACACAATGTTTAATCATAAACCAAGTTTTATAAGCCACAATGACTTGATTTATACATTGTGATAAGCCAAAACAAATACATTACTTTACTGCTTATTTAATAAGTGAACTGAGCCTATGTTACATATTACAATGTTCATGAACACAAAATGGCCCCAGGGTTTTTGGCTCACTAGATCTTAACTTCTGGAAAACCTTCCCAAATGTAATATGATGTAGTATGCATATATTAAAAATTAAGCTTTTCATCTCGTAACTTACAAAATATATTGATTTGTTGAAATATGAAATTTTAAACAGTTCACCTCATTTTCCCTCTTGAAGTAATGTCTACCCGTACTGGTTCAAATTTATAAGCTGGAGATATAACTTCAACTACGTACGATCCAGAAGGAATATCATGAACCACAAAGCTTCCATCTGTCCTGATAAAATAAAAAAGAACCAAACATATAACTCTATCACATAATGTTTTCAAAGATAACACAATCATTTTAGATTACATACCATAAGAAAGTCTTGCTTGATCAGACAAACTAACCACAGTCTAGAGCTTTCAGAGCATTAGAATCACTGTGTTAATAAGATTATGACATGGCATGGGTCCAGGCTACCTGAGGGACCGTCTCACCCCCATCACATCAACCCGCCCCAACCGGTCAGGCAGAGAAGGCATGTTACTGATCCCATCAATGAGAGAATGTCAATTAGCGGGGTCCAGGAGGAGAGTCTTCTCTGCCATTGCCTCAGCCCTTTGGAATAGTCTCCCACAAGAGGTGTGGTGAGCCCCTATCATCCCAGCTTTCCAGAAAGGACTAAAGACCAGGTCAGCCAGCTTGTGTGGGCAATAAGAGTTTTAATCAAAGCTGGGTGTGGGTGGTGCCCTGATGATGCTCCCTGAGCCTAATACTTGCCGATTACTATCAATTCTTGGAATATATTATTTATTTAAGACTACTTTTATACTGTATTGTAGAGTCGCTTTTTAACGAGATGGGCGGTGACAAATTTGATATATAAATAAATATAAATAACTCCTGCCAACATATATGTAATACATTACCTGAGAAACATACCCAGGTTACCTGAGGAACCATCTCATTCCCATTACATCAACCCGTCCCACCCAGTCCAGCAGGAAGGGTATCTTACAGACCCCATTGGCCAGAGAGTTCCAACTGGCGGGGTCCAGGAGGAGAGCCTTTTCTGCTGTGGCTCCTGCCCTCTGGAACATCTTGCCCCCTGAGGTGACACTGACCCTTTCTGAAAGGGCATCAACACCTGGCTCTGTCAACTTGCATGGGGACCCAACGGGGGTTTGCAGCACTGGGGGTGGTTGGTAGCTTGAGGATGCTCTCTGCCTATTTAGTCTGTACTGTAGTTTTAACTTTTAGTTTTAATTTTAACCTTTTGTAGTTTTTAACTTGTATATTTTTTCTAAGATGTTATAGTTTTTTTACTTGTAATGCCACCCAGAGTCACTTGTACAGTGAGATGGGCAGCATATATACATTTGAAAAATAAATAAATAAATAAATAAAATAAGTAATACAATGTTCTTCATTACTAACCTAATTGACAATAAGCTGGTATAGCATGGCAGTTATGAATACAAGATAAAACATTCCACTTACTATCTCAGCAGAACCAATTATTACCAACTGGCCTTAGACAAGCTACAAAAATCTCTAATGTGTTACATAAAAAGAATACGTATCTTAAAGGCCTGTTGTATTTAGAAATGAAAACAAATGAAGTATATTGGATTAATTGCATAAATATCTAACAGTCAAGTATCTGAATTAAAATGTTAGATTATAGCAAGTGCAGAAGCCTGTGATAGTCCAGACCAGTGTTTCTCAACCTTGGCAACTATAAGATGAGTGGAATTCTCCATGGCTGGCTGGGGAATTCTGGGAGTTGAAGTCCATTCATCATAAAGTTGCTAAGGTTGAGGAACACTGATCCAGACATTGCTGAATTAAAATTCCCTGTGCCCATCACTACAGCATCCCCACTCTAGATGGAGTAGGAGAAATCAACAGCACAGATAGCGAAGCAAAAGAGAAAAGCATTCTAGTTGACTTAATGGTCTGCAGACCATCAGCTAAGAGGATAAACTGTCCACAAAGGTCCTTCTTGGAGAGTGGTAAAACTTTCCATTATTGTGGTTTATCTCGTGTTAATCCTCTTCTGATAAAGGAGACACACAAGAAGCAAACTGGGGGAGCCTCACTTCTACTGTCTCTAAATCCCACTTGTTCCCCAGGTATATCTCCAAAACAGGAAATGGGAAACTATACCATCATTGGAGTGGAATCTTTTCCTTCTTTAAAGCTAGAAATAAACACAAGGAAAATTCTATGTCAACAAAAAACTTATGGGAGCACCTTCCCTGCTGGCCTCCCCATTGATTTTGCTTGTGGGAAGTAGGCAGGGAAGCTCACAAATGGTGATCACATGACTACGGCCTGCTGCAATGTTGTAATCGTGAGCCAGGCACCTAAGTGCCTGGATCATGATCACGTGACCGCAGGGATGCTGCAACAGCTGCAACTTTGCATACCAGTCATAAATCCCTCTCGTTCAGCACCATCATAATTTTGAATGGTTGCTGAACAAGTGGTCATAACTCGAAGACTACCTGTATATTAGAACTATTGCTTTTTCACAAATTCGTAAGTGATTAGGAGTTACAGATAAGCAATGAAATGGCCAAACTTTCAATAACATCAATATGCAAGTTCACGTATACTTTGATACGATTTGTTGGCAGTGATTGTCCATGTAAAAGATCTAGGACTTTGGGTAGATGGTGCAATAAAAAAAGTCAAACCAAAGTGTGATGTTTTTTAAAAAGGCAAATTTTATATCAGTAAAGGAATAGTGTAAAACTGCCAATATCATTATACAAATGTATGGTGTTACTGTGCCTCAAAAAGGCTACTGCACAAAGAGGCTCCCAGATGTGACCTTTCATAATGATTTAGAGCAGGATCATCTCCCCAATGAGGACTGTTTCCAATATGGAAGTATTTTTTGCTTAGAAAAAAAGGCAAGTCAAGCATTACATATGGCATGGAGAAAGTTGATAAGGGGAATGTTTTGGCGTGCTCATCCTAGAAACTGGAGTCATCCAATGAATCTGATTGGCAGATTGTACATAAATAGAAATCCTTCTATGAAATTCAGAAAATGTATTTATTACTGATATTTCTAAGCCACTCTACTTTTTAAAAAAATAAAGTGTATAGCCACTTTTAATATCAAAAGTGAACAGACACTTTTTTTAAAAATAAAAAGTATATAGACAAATTTACTAGTCTTAGTGGCTGTAAAAGAACATAAAAACAACTCTGCAGGATAAGGCAAATCTCACAACACCCCCTCAAAATTGGGTTTGGATTATCTGCAGACCAGAGCTCAGATTTTTTTAAAGCCTGTCATGGCCTTAAAATCACATGGTTTTATAAATGATGACATAACAGTTTGCAGTTTCCTGACTGTCACTATGGTTAGATTGGCTTCTCTGTGGGTGACACATTTTTCATGATATTTTGGCTGAAATTTTGAGGGTTGGCTTATTTGCAATTATATACAGTATTTTAAATTCCTTCCAATTAGCTGAACTGGATGACCCCTGGTCCCACTGTTTTAAGAAAAGGAGAAAAATATTTATGAAGCTTTAATAAATAAAATAGCCAAAACGTTTTGGGCAGTTTACAATAAACCTGTCTGTCCACTTTCTCTATACCATGCATGATTTCATTATTACAATCATGTATCCCCCACCACCTGTCCAGTCATTCTTTTTCCAAGCTAAAATTGCAAATGTTCTTTTTCTTGTAGGGAAGTTGTTTGAGCCTCCAAATCACGTTAGTTGCCATCTTCTGCATTTTTTCCTACTCTATTATATTATTTTTCCAATGTGGTGACCAGAGCTATATAGTATTCTAGATGTGGAGGTATCACAGATTTGTACAAGGGCATTACAACGTTGGCAGATGCTACACACTGAGCAAACATCTTCATTGAATTACCCACTACAATTCTAACCATTTTTTCCTGGATAGACATCTGACTTTACGAGTACATGTGAAGTTAGGAGTTTTTGCTCCAATGTGCATCACTTTATGCTTATTTAAATTCAACCACATTTCCTACTTGGTTGACCACTCATTTTAAAGAAATCCCTTTGGAATGTGTTCATTTCCCATTATCAGAGGCAACATGTATTCTGTGTGCATGCACTTCTACTCTGCAGGAATTTATTGGTATAAGAAAAGTTGTGTTAGAATGTAAAAAAGAAAGTTGGAGTCTCTTATGAGCTCTGATAAAAGACACTGAGCATGTAAAATGCACCCCTTAAACACAACTGCCCTTCTGGAGGGTGGGTATAAGGGAGAAAGCAGGAAGGACAACTTCCCCATCAATATACTGTTTAAGGATACCACAATGATCTAACAAATTCAATTTCTGACATTGATGCTACACTAATTTTTGGTCCAATTCTGATTTACCATCAAGAAAAAAAAATAAAAATGGTTGGATGCAGGAATATATATGTCAAGGTTTAATAAAGATGTATATCTAAAAAATGATGGAATTAACATTTGCATATAGCTGAGTATGTGTGTGCCCCTTATATCTGCAGATCAGAAACACAAGGATATCTGATACTGAGCAGTTTATTCTTAGAGCAGAAAACAAACTGGAAAGACTGAGAGGCATGTTTTATGAGGCACAAATAACTTTAGAGAAAGCTGTGATCTTCCCAAGAAACAACCCAAACCATAAACTGTGACAGTAAACATGCTTTAAGAACTGTATTGGCCAAACCACCTTGACCTTGCCCAGACTAGCTTTCCCCCAGCCTGCTCTCTGGTATAAGATTTTAAGATGGAAAAAAATAGCAAAAGTGGGTAATCACCTCCAGTACTTTTGTTTGTCAGGAAGCTTTGTTTGTTACAATTTATATCATGCCTTTCCTTTCGGAGCTCCCTACTCCAACTTTTCTCCACAACAATCCTGTAGGTTAGGATGGGCTGAAAGAGTGACTGGCCAAAAGTCACTCCTTGAGCTTCCACGGCTAAGGATGGATTGGAATCAGAGTCTCCCTAGTGCCAGTTCAGCATCCAGACTCCCATCTACATCCTGCTGCCTCTCAAGGTGAAACCTCCCTCGACTCAAGCTAGACACCATGGACACAACCATATTGTTTTCTTGGCAACAACAGAGAAGTGGCTTGCTAGTGCCTCTTTCAATTCCCCGCCTACCACCGTGGGATTTTCTGGTAGTCTTCCACTCAGGTACTAATTAAGTGCAAACTTGCTTAGTATTTTTTTGCAAGACGGCAAAGGCGTCAGTGATGCTAACCCTGGGGAAAACCATTGGACTAGGAGCCCTGTCTTCGCCTAGGCCGTTCCGTTTCCGAAATTACTTTGCTCCTTGGAGCTCGCCCAACTTAGCATCACGGGACGCCTCTAACTACAAATCGCGGCCAGCCTCCCGGGGCTTCCGAAAGAGAGGCGAGGATCCAGAGCAAATTAGACACCAGCCCTCGACGTGCTCCTCGCACTCGGGCCGCGGCTGGCAGGGTGATCAGGACCGCAGCGGGAACGGGCCCTCCCGCACCAGCTCCCCAGGCGGGCTCCGCAGAGGCAGAGCGGGGCTGGGCGAGAAGCGACGGGTTACCGCCGCCGCGGCTGCTACTCACTTGAGAAAGCCGACGTGCTCCTCCCCGTCCACCAGAACTCGGGCCCCCGCAATCCAGTCTTGGGGCTTCACCCCGGGCACCACCGCGCGACCCTCGATCTTAAACCGCTCACCGGCGCCCAGAGCATCCCCGCCACCGCCGCCGGTCGTTTCCGAAGCCCACGAACGCGAGGGGAACTGAAACGCTGCCACTAGCACTAAGACTATCCCGAGCGGACCGAGGGGGCCGGCCGCCATGATAGCTCTTGCGCGAGATACCGGGATAACGAACAGGCGGAAGGAGACTTTTTTTTTCTTTTGCTTCTATCAGCGCATGCGCCAAGCGGCCAGAATGCGCCTTTAGACGTGCCGGCGCTGCGTGTGGTCACGTGATAAGCAGGGGCCAGCCCGATTCCGAGCCTCAAATCTCGAACTCCGGACTTCCGGTTCTTTCTAGCAATCCTCCCGAAGCGGAAGTGAGCCATTCCCTGGTAGAAAAGTGTTGGTACATGGGGCTGTAATGTTGATATGATTCGACAAAAGAGTACCCCACCCTGCTCGAAAATAAGCACAAAAATCATCGTGAGCGCTCCGAGGAGAAATGCCATTAGTTTTTCCAGCAATCTGACGCTAACATGGAACTTTTAAAATTTGAAAACAGATCCAGTCCCTTCTTAAAATGTTGATACTGGATTGCGGTAAATGGGCGACATTGCGACGTATTTGCACTTTTAAAAGGTTGCATACTATCAAAAAGAAAACATTTTCACGTGAAACTGAATTCTCAAAATGTATGTGGACTTTTCTGTTGAGGAAGCAACTGTGCTTCCTTTATATAAATAACGTACAGTATACAGATAGATTTGAAGGCAGTTGCAGAGTTAATAGATATTTAACATGGTTTCATATGTAGATTTACAGTACTTAGATTATTAACCAGTTACTCTATTTTTATTGTATGTTGCTGATTCGTTATCTGATATATTTAAACATAATTTTGTACTTTAACATTTTATCCTACTTTCAACAGAGGAACTAGGATGCAGAAGCTGGCCTTGACTCCTGGTGACTACTTTGGGCATGGCCAAGTTGTGATATAGGTAACTACTGAAGTGGTTTGCCACTGCTGACACTTCCAGCTTTTAACTGAATTTTTAAAGTCATGATGTGCTTAAAGATTTATTTCCACTTGCTCAAGTCTCAGTATTTACTGTTTTAACATACAACTTAGGCCCTTATCCAATGATGCACCTACCAATTTGCACGCATATCTGTAATATACAACAGGCATCCAGCATTTTCACACCCTTTACATCCATGATGCATTCTTGCATATGTGCTTTTAAGAGTCACTAGCTCTGGGATCATCAGTTGATCATATTATGTTTTAATGTTTTTCAAGATTTTCACTGTGATGTTGTTTTATTAAAACCCTACAGAATTTGAAAGTACTGTACAGTAATAATAAAACTCCTCATTTGGCAAAACAATCCATGAGGCAAAAGAAAACTGGAGGAAAAATTCTCTGTTCCTGTGACTGCTGAGTTTCTGCTGGCAGGGAAGATAGAAATGGGACTTTGCTTCTTTGTCATGGGTCTTTTTAAAGAAATGGGGTCTGGAACCTGCGGATAAAGAGCTTCTTGTACTTGCCTTTTGAACACTGTAGGTCTAAAGACTGCAAGGCTGTACCATTAGAATTATTGCATGTTGTTAATGATCAGAATCCTGACTTTTTAAAACTGAATGTGAGAGATTAAAACTATTTCCCTTGGAAATATGAAGTACAAATAAAAATTATAACACAAAGGGGAACATAAGCCTAAACTTTCCAAAAAAGTTTAATTAAGATTTTTTAAAGTTTAAGGTTTAAAAAAAAAACGATAGAGTTATGTATCTGGCAGCATTATAATATAAACTAGAATCAGGTTAAAATGGCAGTATGAGAAGCTGAGCCTCCCAATAGCTCCTTCTGGCCAACTAGGGTCAATTTAAATCTAAGCCTTGTTTCTCATCTCAATCATTGCTAGAAGAATCTGAAATATCAGAAGATGAAAATAGCTTTCCCTCTTTTGTATCCCCCCCTTTTGTGTGTGTGTGTATGTGAGCGAGCAAGATGGTGTTTTCTTTGATTTACTCTTTTTCATCTTCTGGGATTTTTTTTTGTTTTTATTTTTAATTTAGGTTCATTGTATTATGTGGTGCTTCAAAAATAAGATCCTGTTTTTGCTTTCTTTAATATTGATTTTTGCTTGCTCTTATTTAGAGCCTTTTTTCTTATTCATCAGAAATACATTTTTAAAAATGTATTTATTCTGGTTGAATGACATGTTTTCCCAACTCTTCCTCACTGTCTTCACTGCTTGTGTTACATATAAAACAATGTTCCTTTTTGGATCCAGCTGGAGAAAGTTTCAGCATTCAAATGTCAGATGACCTGGCTAGTCACATTCTGTGCAAGTGCCCTGGTGTTATCTTTATTTCCACCTGGCAACACCATGAACCTGGTACAACCTGCCAGCTCTATCTTCTTGTTGCCTTCTTCCAGAATCTTTTGACTTGTTAGTCTAATCTGTGATTTTCCAGTAATGCTCACACAATTTTTAACCAAGTCTAACCCTACTTAGAAACTGGACAAACTTTGCATATAATTTTGTCAAGTTCAGAACTGAATTAGAAATTCTGTATGCAAGATACATGGAAAATGATTGCATATACATTGACTATTGTTTATATAAATCCAGGATAGCGCACAACTGATTTACTGTATGTTTTAATAGCAACAGTTTAAGTTATTGTCATAATCATAGAATAATAAATAAGATGCCAGGTTCAAGGAAATTATCTATTAGAAAAAATTAGTTTTATTGATTTGGAGAGAGACTCAAAGAAGTTTCAAGTAGACTGGCAAATTAGGGATGAGTGGGTAGAGTCTGTAGCCTTAAGAAGGATCAGGTTAGCTTACTACGTTTCTCTGCTACTATACAATAAAGGAAAGATAACAGACTTCCTTTTTAAAAATAAATTAGTTTGAAATAAGCCCCCCAAACAGATCTTTATTGTACAGAGCTTTTCCTAAAGGTTCAAGTATGATACTTGAGAACAAAACACTCATATTATCAATGAAGCAAAAAATCTATATTGCAGCAGTACATTTATTATGTCAGCTCAAGTTTCACAAAATAGATTGCTTTTTAGTTTCCAAAAGCCTTCAACAATGATGCTTAACTATTCCATAAAATAAAAATGTGGGAGGGAAGAAAATATTGCAGGGGGCATCCAGATGATCAGAGGTTTTTATCAGAATGAGAAAAGGAGCATTGTGCCATCATAATGCAAGCTCTGGCCCTTTCATATGTTCACACATCGTCATGAAGCACATTCAAAAGGGCCAGAGCTTGTATTATGATGGCACAATGCTTTTTGTCATTTGAACCCACTGTGGGTTCCTTTGAATATTTTTATTTTCACCGCAATTATGAAAACTGGCCTTATCAGTTAAATAGGTGGTTAGGTTGCCTTATCTGCTCCACAGCTTACTGAGCAAATCATAGACCTCAATTAACCCTGAAATTATCAAGTTGCATACAGAATAGCCAAGGGCAAAAAGTTCCATACAAATGGATAAAATTGCCTTTTCCTAGCTGCTGTGATTGAAATTAATAGGGCAGGCTTATAAATATGGGAAATAGATACATAAATAAAATGGTGGGGGAGCCTAGGGCCATGTTTTCAAGTAGACTTTTGTTTCCAGTCACATGGCAGATATAGAGGATCTTAACTCAGCCCTGGTTCACATACTTCATATTTATAGTTGTAGAAACTTCTCAACTTCAATGCTGGGCCTAAATCTTTCAAAGCAAAAGCTTGTATATGTATCACAAAGTGATACATCACTTTCACAAGTCAAAGTGATTCATCACTTTCACAAGTGAAAGTGATGGTGCTTTCACAGTCAGCACCAGAAGAATTTCAGCATATTAAGGATTCTCTGTGACAATCTGACATACAGGTGAAACTCGAAAAATTAGAATATCGTGCAAATGTTCATTTATGTCAGTATGGCAACTCAAAAGGTGAAACCAATATATGAGATAGACGCATTACATGCAAAGCGAGATATGTCAAGCCTTACTTTGGTATAATTGTGATGTTTATGGCATACAGCTTATGAAAACCCCAAATTCACAATCTCAGAAAATTAGAAGAGTGTGAAAAGGTTCAATATTCTAGGCTCAAAGTGTCCCACTCTAAGCAGCTAATGAATCCATAACACCTGCAAAGGGTTCCTGAGCCTTTCAGTGGTCTCTCAGGCTGGTTCAGTAGGAATCACAAGCATGGGAAAGACTGCTGACCTGACAGTTGTGCAGAAAACCATCACTGACACCCTCCATAAGGAGGGAAAGCCCCAAAAGGTAATTGCAAAAGAAGTTGGATGTTCCCAAAGTGCTGTATCAAAGCACATCAATAGAAGGTTATGTGGAAGGGAAAAGTGTGGTAGAAAAAGGTGCACAAGCAGCAGGGATGACCGCAGCCTGGAGAGGATTGTCAGGAAAAGGCCATTCCAAAGTGTTGGGGACTTTCACAAGGAGTGGACTGAGGCTGGAGTTAGTGCATCAAGAGCCACCACACACAGACGGATCCTGGACATGGGCTTCAAATGTCGTATTCCTCTTGTCAAGCCGCTCCTGAACAACAAACAACGTCAGAAGCGTCTTACCTGGGCCACAGAAAAAAAGAACTGGTCTGTTGCCCAGTGGTCCAAAGTCCTCTTCTGATGAGAGCAACTTTTGCATCTCATTTGGGAACCAAGGACCTAGAGTCTGGAGGAAGAATGGAGAGGCACAATGCATGATGCTTGAAGTCCAGTGTGAAGTTTCCACAGTCTGTGTTGATTTGGGGAGCCATGTCATCTGCTGATGTTGGTCCACTGTGCTTCATTAAGTCCAGGGTCAACGCAGCCGTCTACCAGGAGATTTTGGAGCACTTCATGCTTCCTTCCGCAGACGAGCTTTATGGGGATGCTGACTTCATTTTCCAGCAGGACGTGGCACCTGCCCACACTGCCAAAAGTACCAAAACCTGGTTCAATGACCATGGGATTACTGTGCTTGATTGGCCAGCAAACTCACCTGCCCTGAACCCCATAGAGAATCTATGGGGCATTGCCAAGAGAAAAATGAGGGACATGAGAGCGAACAATGCAGCGGAGCTGAAGGCCGCTATTGAAGCATCCTGGTCTTCCATAACACCTCAGCAGTGCCGCAGGCTGATAGCATCCATGCCACGCCGCATTGCGGCAGTCGTTGCTGCAAAAGGGGCCCAAACCAAGTACTGAGTACATATGCATGCTTATACTTTGCAGAGGTCCGATATTGTTCTATTTCCAATCCTTGTGTTATTGATGTCATGTAATATTCTAATTTTCTGAGATTGTGAATTTGGGGTTTTCATAAGCTGTATGCCATAATCATCACAATTATACCAAAGTAAGGCTTGACATATCTCACTTTGCATGCAATGCGTCTATCTCATATATTGGTTTTACCTTTTGAGTTGCCATACTGACATAAATGAACATTTGCACGATATTTAATTTTTCGAGTTTCACCTGTATAGCACGATCCACCTGTATGTATCTCCACAAAATTTGACTTTTTGTATACAGGTCTTCATCTTTACTTGTCCCTGAAATTGGCTTAGAGAAATTACATTTACAGTTTTAATCTGTCATTTTATCTTCAACAAATCTAGCCTGTGTTATTAAATGAACATCCTTAACTTTATCATTTGCTTCATCTATCAGAACAAAAAATGGTTTGTTTCTTGGTTTTTTAAATTAAGCAAGGATGTTTGTGAGTTTTTGAAGAGACTGGTGCTGAACACATTCCTTCACTGCTTACTGTGAATCAAGATCGCTATTTCAGAGAAAGGTTTTGACACAAGTTTTCAGATGGAGAAATTAACCTTATTAGTATTTAACTAAGAAAAGGCATAGTGCACATATTTTTACTGATTACAACATGTAGTTAGTATATTTAAATGGCATTTTGGTAAACTGAATATTCTATCTCACTGTATGTAGAGATTATGGCCTATAAATAATGGTTTGTGACATACCATGTCATACAAACCCAAATATTTTTCTTAAACCATGGCTTAGTATAATTTGTGAGTGCATTTTTTTCATTTTGAATTCTCCATCACAAGAAAGCATGTATAAATATTGCTCATAATTTTATATAATATCCTGTTATGGGATTCTGTCTTTAAAAATAGCATAGTGTTAGTGTTAAACAGATGTAATTTTGACTGAGTATATTGTAAGAGAATATCCTGGGGTAAGCAGACAGAAAGATTGCCAATGTAGGGTTTCAAAATAGGAAAATAATCTCACACAAAAATATCTATGGAATTTATTGCCAAAGTCTGTTTTACAAAGTTCAGATGATACCTGGTAGACATTATAGATCCTCCCAATAAAAATAACAATTCTATTTATTCAAGTACTTGATGTTGAGAACTATGTGAACTATTTGTTGGGTTGTTGTGTTCTCTGAGCTTTTCTTCTTGCAACTATTTCATTACCAGCCTAGGTAACATAAATGCATCTGATTACGTTACTTAGACTGGGAAAAAAAAAGTCTGCAAGAAGAAAAGCAAGCTCAAAGAAAAACAAGAACAATTCAACGCTGAGGTATATTTATTCTCCACTACTGGAACTCTATTTTGCCTAGCTCATGAGTTTTCCTAAGTATCTTTGTCAAATATACTATGCTAAATAGATACACCTATGTACTGTTAACTGCAGCAACAGGGCTGTGCAAAACATTTGAAAGAAGTAAAAGATTGTATGCATGCACATACATTTTCATTTAGACACCACTGAAGCTAAGTTGTTGCATACAGACACATTTATGCAGACTGCAGGAGACAGCATTTGAAGCAGCTGTGCAATTCTCCAAAGGACATGGCTTTTTTAATCTTTTGTGCTTCACTTGCACTAGAATGGGGTTGTGCAGCACTTTGCATTTGATCTCCAAAAAGTGCTTCAGAGTATATGTCTGCAACATCTTAAAACAGTTTTTTTCCCCCCAGGACTGATCTTTTTGGAGACTGAATATGTACAGGTAGACCTTGCTACCAATTGCTGCTCGTGCAGCAACTGTTCAAAGTTACAACAGTGCTGAAAAAATGAGTTTGCAACCAAGGCACAAATTTATGACCTTTGCAGTATCCCTCAGTCATGTGTTCACCATTACAATCAGTTAGTACACATCCTGTACCTGACCTGTTTTTTTCTTTTTTTCCCCTCTCAGAGCAGAGAGATTAGAGAGGAAGAGATTACAAGAGAGTAAGCAGGTACACAATGGGGAATGTGTGTTTCCCATTGTGTGCCTGCTTATTCTCTTGTAATCACTTCCTCTCCAATCAATGTAAATAGAAACATTAATTCCCTTCTTGCTAATTATCCCAGCGCTGGGGTGAGCATTCCAAAGGGCAGGGAAGTGGGTAAAAAGGAAAGCTGAAGTAAAATCATAAGCACAGTCACAGTCACATGATTTTCCACTTAGCAACTGTGTCACTTAGTGACCGAGGTGCCAGTTCCAATTGCGGTCACTAAATGAGCACCACCTGTACTGCTGCACAGTCCTAGTGCTTTGCAAAGCATGCCCTTCAGATGCTTTGCCTTGCCCATTCTTTGTTTACTACACATTGGTGCAGCATATACTGAAGCTAGGTACATCTTATGTATAAGTCACTATAACCGATTGGTGGTCTACACCCTGTTGCATTCTCTACAGACCGAAGTTGCACAAAGTGTGGATGTATGATTTGCTACCAATTTTAGTGGAAAACAAAAAACTGTAAACTACATCTAATATGCCTTAACATTTCTAAAAACAAATTCGAACCTCCAAAAAACACAAAGTATCCCAAAATCTCCATCTAATCCATTCCTAACTATTTGAAGTCTTTATTTTATGAAATGCCACTTTATATTACTTAGCCTTCTGTAGAACAGAATGAAACAAAAAGCAACTGTCAAGGCAAAATGGCCTGTGAAATAGGAGGTCAGTGTGGAACAGCATAAAATTGCTACCTGGCTTAAGTTAGTTGGATCAGATGAGTACAGTAGTAGTATAGAATTATATAATATAGTCAGTTATTGGTGCTACTGATTTCATATAGTCAGCCCTTAAAACATTATAAAAATAATTAGTTGGTCCTAAAACAATTTCATATACTTGGTCCTCAAGTTATTTTTAGGAGCTCTGTTGGCTCAAGAGCAGGACAGATTTTCTCTTAAATAAACACATAAGACCCAGGGATAATTTACATCATTCTGCACAGCTAGAAGAGTCTGTAAACTGATTCAACAGAACTAGACTTTAGTTCTGATTTTAACAATTCAAAATTGTTTTTATAGGGAAATGAACATAAGGTCTATTTCTTACAGCCTGCAGTTGCATACATACATAGATCTAATGTTTAAATTTAGTTTGGGATTAACATTAAACATAATGGCCAACTTTGCTAGTATGCTACAAACATATTTCAGTTTAAGCTTCAGTGCACTGCTGGCAGTTTCTAAAATTTTAGTTGGACATATTTATTTTCCAGTTATATAAAACACAGGTGCCATCACACAAACCCATCAAGTTGTTTTTCAAT
The DNA here is from genome assembly GCA_030867105.1 of Liasis olivaceus. NCBI lineage: Eukaryota > Metazoa > Chordata > Lepidosauria > Squamata > Pythonidae > Liasis > Liasis olivaceus. Next base: position 59,518,945 of record CM061349.1, read on the forward strand.
TCAAATAACCAGTAAACCACAGCAGATTGTCTAAAATGTCACAAATGAGTAAAACAAAGTACACCTGTAAAATTATACATGGGATGTACTGCATTTATTTTTTTAAAAAAAATTAATGTTAAGTTAGGAATTTGACCGTGTGGCAGCTACATCTGAAAGATCTGCAGCAACATTTGTTAGAAGAGGTAGCAGCTGCGCTGTTAAATCTGAAAAGCACAAGTCTATTCAGGCTGTAAACATTTCTAGGAGCAGGAGTTTTAAATAACTGAAGGACAGCAGAAAAGGTTCTGAAGTGGGAAAGTTAGTTATCTGAACTTAAAACAGCAACATTTAGTACATTTACTAAACAGCATGTAATTCAAACTATAAAGAATAGAATATATTAGAAAAAGTATTAAAATGCAAGGTATACAGAATCACTCTTCTGTTGATATCTACAATGAGCTTTCTCCATGTTCTACATTTTAATACTCTTTTACAATTAAGTCATAAAGGTATTTAAGTAGTCAATTTAGTGGAAAAACCCACTTCAACATATTTCAGTGTGCAAAACATTTCAAAATGATTTATACACAATTTGTGTAAATACTCTGATTTTTTTCAAAGGAATTTCCATCCCTCTATATAGTAAATTAATATATTGGCTATATGATATCCTAATATATTGGCTATTTGCAGTTCTAGTAGTTAAGGCCTTTTGCTAGATACAGTTTCTCAGTAGTGCAACAAAAATAGTCTTTAATATTTTGATTAATATAGCAGACACATTTCAGAAATTCAATACATCAAAATTGCCAAAATCTAACATCTGAAAATACATTTTTACAGTTCATAAGAAAAACATAGTTTAAAAAATATTTATGGCAAATGGTCTTTTGTGGTTCCTAGTAATAGTTTTCAATTCTGTCTTCACAATTAGGTGTTGTTGTATTATACAATTATGTAGAAGAAACACTTCCACAATTTCACCAGGTAACTGAAAATATCCCCCAAATGCACCAAAGGCATACATACAGTTTTCATAGTGCACTTTCACCTCACTGAAGTAAAAGTTGCTCCTGTTAGAATATTTTCCACTTCAATGTGAAGCAGATGGATATTTAGTGTTTGCATTGAATAGTCCAATGGTCTAGCCTTCTTCTGGCAAAGACAGTCCTCAGAAGATGAATTATTTTGGAAAGAGTACCTTTCTTAGTATTACTTGAAAGTTTCTGTTTAAGCACATTAGTGCACACACAGTTTTGTCCTCCAGGAATATCAGTGCAACTGTAACAAATAAGATTCCACATCCTAAAAAAAAAAAATGAAAGCAGTAAAGCACATCAATTCAAAGAGCAATTCATGACACCAAACCTCTCTTCAAATGGAATTTTAAGATGTGTGGACTTCAAGTCCCAGAATGCTGGCTGAGGAATTCTGAAAGTTGAAGTCCATGCTCTTCAAGCTGCCAAGGTTGAGAAACGCTGCTTTAGTGAACACTTGCATGTGTATCTCTGTTCTTATTCAAAGATATTTCTTTGTAGAAACACCTAAAAACACCCACACTCAATCACAGGCTTAAGAGTATTATCAGAGCATTTGAAATGTTATATAGGAATTGTAGTACAACATGGCTTGTTTCTGCTCAGCATCTTGTGCAAAATTCATTCAGTGAATTATAGTCAAACAAACTTGTGGCTTAGCATAATGTATAAACATCATTGCTAAGATATTTTGGTAACTCACATATGCTTTAGTCTTGTTCAGGTTTTAACTTAACATCTATGCAATAAGCTTTGACACGCAAAGACTATCACCCTCTATCTCCCACTTTGCTGCACTAAGCAACAAGGTATAAACTGGAGTTCTGCTCTTACTTTAATTTGCTCTGATAATTAATTCCCCAATTATGCTAAAAGTTCTGTTTTGTATTCATGCAAATGCACGTAGAACCTCATTCCTAACTTTTCTGTTCCAAGTGACAAGGTCAGAGTGAGGGATAACTCATGCAAGATATTAGGAGGCAAAGCCAGTGTGTGCATTCTTGTCTCTCTGATGTATAACAACATACACTGTTCAGAGCCTTCTGTCTGCAATATAGGAAATAATATTCTCTATTATGGAGTTACTGCAAGATAATGTAATGTCCTCTGAATGGTTATTCTATGAATGCTAAGAATGATTATGCCTACTGTTCTATGAAATCATAAAAGTTCTTATCTGCTAATCAAGAGGGTAACATTTGGTGCTGCTTTTTTATGAAAAGCAAAGATCAGGATAATAACCAGGTAAAATAACCAAGGGGTAAGAGAGAGAGACTGAAGAGCAGACATATAAGAAACAATAAGCCAGATTCAATTTTCTGCCTTAATAGTGACAAGAGGGGAGAGATGTGAGAGGTTTGCTAAGCTAACCCAATATCTACAGGAACATGGGCTGAATTGATATACAAAGAAAAATACTATTGTTAGAAACTCATTTCAAATTCCAAATAATTAACCTCAAATGGAGAAATAAAGTAACTCAATAGGCTATCTTCAAAGTTACATGATGGGGTTTCTGCTCATGTCAAGGGACTCCCCAACACTTACATAGCTCTGGAGAATCAAACCCTTCAAATTAGACTTTGAGTATCACAGGAAGGGAAGGGCAGAAGAATGTCATTTGGTACATTCCACTATAATTTAAGTTGAATTATATAAATTAAGACCATAAATTAATTTTAAAAATATATTTTCATCAAATGGATATCTATTACCTTTGCTATATTACCCGTATATCCTGGAACCAAAGTAAGTTGATTTTCTTGTTTCCACAATACACTTAATTGTTCTTTTAAAATCTGAATATTTCTAAGAAAAAAAGCCAAAAGTATGGAATATCAATGCAATAAATAAATAAAGAGCAATCAGTGTCTCATGGTAACTATCTTACCTAGATTTCAAATGTATGACCAACTGTACCTTTAGAAAGTTACTAGCTAATGCAGAAGAAATGTGTTTTTTAAAAATAATTTTAATTGAAATTTGTGAGCGCTATTACATACATTTCATCAGCCTTGGAGCAAGTTTCAACTTATCAGTACTATCTTATGTTCTCAAATTTTTTTTCCTGTATTATAACACTGGAAACCTCAATAGATGCCATACTTCTAAGATCAGAAATATATTATTTCTGTAAAAAAAAAAAAAAAGCATGCTTTGGGTACTGTCAGCTAAGGAGCATTGGCTGGCCTTTTCTGACATGGCACATGCCCTGTGGAACATCATTCCACCTGAGATTAGGTTGGCCCCAATCCTGGTGACTTTTCAAAGGCCCTACGAACTTGGTCTGATGCCCAGGCCTGGGGCCCTGGAAGTGAGATAGAGCCCATCTTTTGGCTTTGTTGATGGTTATTTTATGATGCTTGGCTGCTATATGTTTTATTTTACATTATGTATTTTATCTGTTTTTATCTATTTTATTGTAAGCCGCCCAGAGTCATGTGAGATGGGTGGCTATATAAATCAAACAATAAATAATTCTGTGTGCATCTCACATTGTCAAAATTACTTCGCAATGTAATTATTTTTTATAGATAACAAAGGGTTCTGAAGATTAGGCAAGAAAATCTACCATGAATCAGGATTCAGTCCAACCTTTCTAGCTCTAATGGAAAAAAGTTTTCTCCACTTTTTATGGCAGAGTTTTCAATATACAGTAACTGAGAAAGGGAAACATCTGCATGATCAAACTTCTTGAACACTGTTTAATCTGATCACTTTTAGAGCTGCTCCTAACAGTTTGCTCACAAAATCTAGTTCTTTTACCAGAAGAGAGATATGAGTTATTAGAAAATAAACAAGTTTTAGACTAAAGCTTAGCAATCACACTAAAAGCCACACTGCATATTTAAAAAGAGTAACTTACCCATCATCTATCTTTTCTGTATGAACAGAAAGTTCTGACCACCATCTCTTAATCACAGCCTGAAGCCAATTTAAACCAACAATTACATATCTGGGGGAAAAAAAAGAAATCAGTATTGTAAAACTTCAAACTGGAAACTGCTTAAACAATTCATTGGCAAAATATTCCTTAAAAGAAGCAAGAGAAACAGCTGCCAACTGCCAACTGTGTGCAATAAAAAAAAAATCCATGGAAAAAACAAGCAGAATAAATCTTCCCAATAATGTATTAAGGGTTTCTTTTTTCTTAGAAGGCAAAATGAAAGAGTTTTATGGGTATAACTCATCCAATTTATTATTGGGAAATGCATTTTTCCAAGTCATTCTGCTCAGCAAGATTGCTTTTGGGCTTTCCAAAATCTTTTTATATGAACAGGTTTAAGCAACTGAACTGACATAAATAGCCTGATTTTAAGTATACAAATGGCAGGAGACACACTTACCTTTAGCATTAATAAATCAGGCTGAGAAAGACTAAGTGCAAATATGAAAATGCTGTGCAACAGATGGCTTTCCAGCATCCCTTACTTTAACCCATCCTGGCTGGGGATCTTGGAATTTATAGCTCGGCAACATTTGGAAGACCACACCGTGTTAGGACAATGAGACCAATAAAATCACCTTTGGTCCCATCCTTGCCATGCAATTTTATGAATTTATCAGAGATAACAAACTGTAGCAGCTGATAGGTAAAGATTAACTTTTGTTTTTATTCTCTAAATAATCACATAAGAACTATTTTAAAAAAACTCACTCTTCAAATTTGCTTTTAAGGATTAATTTTACTAATGGTAGAAGGTCTACACAGCAACCAACAGAAATATAAGGTTTTTCTTCCTGTAAACTGAAACAAGACAGTATTAGTATCCATAAACATACACTTTCAGACTCCATCAACCCCTTCCTCTAGATTTTTCTTTTACCTGCTGGTAAGGACAGGGAGACAATCTACAACTACTCCCAGATCTTGTATCCTAGAAACATCAGTGAAAATACACCATTAGACACAGCTGTATGTAATTTTTCAATAGATTTCAGAAAGTAGCATAGATATTTTAAGTGCAGTAGATCAGAAATTGCTGGATTTTATTACATTAATTTACACAGATATACGAAATCTGTGCATAGCAGGCCTGTGAAGAATTCCCACACGTTTTAAAATTATGGTCTGCATTCCATTATTAATTATCCATTATTATTGTATTATTATTATCATCATTATCAACAATAATAATAATAATTAACTGTCCCATTATGGATACTTTCTGGAGGGAACATCCAATCAGTAAGGCTAATGCATAGTCTCCATCCAACTTTACTCTGTGAAAGATAATCCTACACAAACATGTGCATACACACGCACACACAGTGAATTCAGTTGTGCTAGCAGCAATCTTTCTGCAACTTTACCTCACTAAGTAGGCTACAAGTTCACTTATACTTCTCCTCTTCCAGAAGGTTAAAGCTACATTCAGCCGGAGATTTCTACTGAAGAGAACTTGGGCCATTGTTTCATGATCTTCAGAAACCTAGAAACACAAGAAGAATATAAGCATTATGAGCCAAGAACTATCTTTTTTTTTTAATAGTATTTTATTAAAGTTTTAAAATTACAAAGTTAAAAGTTAGAAATGAAAAAGAAAATGAAAAATACAAATTATAAGAAAAAGAAAAAACATGAGATAAAGTAAAGAAAAGGAAGACACAGAAAATAGATAGCTTCCAATCTATCTCTGGTCTTAAGAATAATAAGAATGTCATAGGTGCTAGTTTTTAATGCATTTAGTAGGAATAATTCTTTGTCAAAACATATCCCATTACATTTATAATCTCAAGAACTATCTTTCTATGAATTTCCTATCAGCTGGATCTATTAAAGCTATCTATATGCAGCTACATACAAGTTATTTCATGATAAATAAACATTGTCCCAGAACTGTATTTCCATGAATGGAAGCTATTTCTGCTCATGGAATAGGAGGGACAATTCCTGTGCCTGACAGAACCCTCAGAATGCTCATGAATTGATTTTTTATTTTACTACTTTACGTAGATTTAAAAATGCCTGATTCTAGACAACTCTGTGCTCTGATGTCAGCTTGTTCTTGCATTTTACCCACAGAAGCTCAAATTTATATAATAATTGTCATTTACAAATAGTATTTTGTGAAACCTGTCCTAAGTGCATGTTTGATGCATTATTATACAAATAATACAGGGAGTTGTTGCCAGATATTGCCCTATTTGCATGCCTTCTATAGTATGGGGAAACCAAAAAATGTTGTTACATTAGCCCACTGGAGTAACAGCAATTTGTATAGCCAGCACATTCTGTCCTTCTGATATAAAGACAGAATAAAGCTGCAGCATGGTGGCCTTCTTTCCAGCGGTGGCAAACAAAACAGAGTTATAGAAAAAGAATGTATAGAATGGAAAAAGCATTTAAATGAGATTCTCTATTACATATAGGTTCTATTCACACTATCATAGCTGACCAATTTTCTGCATGTTATGGAAAACACTATTTCCATTAGTTACATACTTATTTACAATTGTTGTATGCTGCTCTAATCTTAGTGTATTCTGAGCAGTAAACAGAAGAAATCAAGCATATTATTACAGTCAAAAAATAAATCAGTGGTTGGCCACAATCATATTAAAAACAAAGGCTAGTTGGAATAAAGTTGTTTTCAGGGCCTTTTGGAATGAGAATAATATCAGAGCCAAAAGCTCTAGGGAAGAGTGTTCCAAACAATTGAGGTTACCACTGAGAAAGCTTGGTGCCTAGCCAAACCTCTGTACTTTGTGAGGGGCTGGGATTTTCAAAGGTCCCTTTCTAGATGTCCAGACTAGATAGGCAGAATCCTATTTGATATGTTAATTCTGATATATCCCAGTGCCACACTATATAGGGCTTTATAAATAATGAACAACATGCTGAACTGGGCCTGAAAACATACTGACAACCAACGTGGCCAAGGTAGGAGTAATTCTGCTGTGGTGGTTTCTCAGAGCTAACAGCCTGGTTGCTGTATTCTGAACCAGCTGAAGCTTCCAAGTTGACTTCAAAGGCATCTTCACATAGAAAGAAATCCAATTATGCAGTGAGCAGGGCATAAGTTACTATCATAAGGGCTTCTTGGTCCAGTTAGGGCCATGACTAGTGCACCAGGCAACCCCCCTCTAGCCAGGGCTTCCACCTGTTGTTCCAGCAGGAGCTGAGAGTCCAAGAGAAGTCCCAAGATACAGCCCATCTCCTTCAGAAAAACATGATTCTGTCCAGAGAACTATTGGGGTTAATGTCAATGTTCCCAGATATCCTAGATGTTTATGTACAAACAGCAATACAGTCTCAGTAGGGTTTAGATCTTGCAATGCTATCTGTTAAGCTACTATATTAAATATTTTTGGTATTAATAAAATGGATTATATCCAGTTGTACAATTATGTTGGTGGGATTACATTCACTCAGTGATACTTTTTTCCCTCTACAGTTCTCATAATCCCTAATCTGGAGCAGATTTGGGTGGTAGGTGGATTACAGTAGAGGGTAAGCAAACCCCACCAGAAACACAGTAAAACAGAGGAAGGTAAACAGGGTTCCAATGGCTTATATTCTGATTCATCAGCTTTTAAAAAGATAAAATGTTTAATTTACCTCTGAAAAAAACCCACTGTATTTTGAGGAAGGACTCTCTGTTTGAGAACGGCCAGCATCACTGGAGTTCAGTAAGAAAGTACGACCATCAGGAGGCAATTTGGCTGGCAGATTACCCGCACAGGCTAGTTCATTTTCCTTATTTGCCATGTCACAGCCTCTAACTTTAGGGAGCTGTTTCTTTCTGAAACAAGGCTTTGGAGAATAATGGTGAGCTTTTCTTCTACAATATACTACTCTGAACAGAGGATGGGGGCTGGTTACAGTTTGTCCAACTGTTGTTCTGCAATAACAAGAAAGTTCATTTAAAATCTGAATATAAAACATCCAAGTAAAGTACAAGTCAGATGCAGGTTTTACAAATCTTAAAATCTTTTGTGCCAGAATATCATCTTGCATTCACTATGACAACACTATTACACATGGAAGTTTGCATTAAATCTGGCACTGGAAACACTATTTGAAGCGCTACTCTCTGAAAATGTTTATGCTTACATCTCTCTCCCAGGACATAAAAAGTTGAGGAAAGGTGAGAATAGACAAAGCAACAAAAGTTATCATCATATTGCACCATCACTTCCCAATAAACACGTGCAGGGTACATTGCTCCAAAAAAGATTTGCATTATTTGTGACCAACTGCTGTATATAGCTCAGCAGCCACATACAGAGGCCCCTGGGATTGGAGCAAGTATGAGCAGTTTCAGTTATTTGTTTCTTTTTCCTTATAGTCAATCACCAAAAGGGTATAGGTGTTAAACTCCTTATAGACCAATTTATATGACCAGGAGCCTTCCTTCAGTGTGACAAGTCACAGTTTTATCAGATATCTCTGACATGTTAGGACAATGCTATTTTTATGCCAAGTACAGATGAGCACCAAGAGATGGCATGGGGCCAAAAAACTGCTTAAACTCATGATGGCATGCCAAAGATGCTAACAGCATTTAGTTCTAAGGAACTTGGACAAAAGATGCCCTCTTTCAATAGTTTCAACTGATTATTTAAATCAGAAGGATCTCTGCTTCTAGACAGAAAACTGTAAACACACTAGACTTCTTTTCTCACAATCAACCAAGGCAGCTCTTACCTGCTTGTGCAAGAAGCCAAATGTTTTGCAGATTTCTTACCCTAGAAATAAACATAATAAATGTTACCAAGAACAACACACACTAATAGTAACACCTTATTTCACCCACATTTTTAAATGCATTTTCGCTTTCTTTCAGTGGATATAAAAAACTGGTACTTGGAGAAAATCAAGTTAGTTTTGCTTTAGAGGAGCAAAATTACTAATGGCAACTCTGATATTTAACTGAAACACAAGATATTGTGACATCCATGAGAAGAGAAGAGATTATGACATCAGAGGTATGAGAAAACTTTGCATTGCAATCAGGATTATGTCATTTTTGACATTAGGAAAAATGTCTCACTAAACTTGTTACATAACAATTAAGAATTTATTGCATTCGATACCAATGGCTTAAAAAATACAGCAGTCAGTCATGTGGCTGACTTCAGCATATCAATTTAGCTAGCATTTATTGTGATACTAGATGATTGAGTAGATGGATGCTTTAACATTTGATATTCTGATTTGTAATTTAGCATTCTCGTGCAATAGCTTAGGGCACAAGTGGCATTTTTAGCTCAAAAGGCCTTCTATCAATATTAGCAATATTTCTTTTGCCACCTTTGTGATTACAAGTTACAAAGGTTCCAGTTTAATTTACAATCTGTGAGGTGTGGACAGTATTGGATTAGCAAAATATTATTATTCTAACTTCTTCATTTTACAACAGCACTACTGCTGCTGAACATTCAGAATCTATAATGTGGGGTTGCAGTTGTACAACCCCACTGTAAAACTCTTTTTTATAAAACAAAAACTCACACCCCCACCAACACTGGCAGGGCACGCCACTGTATATAAACAGAGAGCAAACCCCATTCCATTCTAGCGCTGAAGATGTTACCTAGCCGGGTAATGAAACGTTTGCAAGAAAGCCAAGCTCAGAGAACCCCAAGGACTCCACAGTTCAACCCTGAGCCACACATATTCTCTTCTATTGGAACTCCTTTTCCATTTCTGGTTCTATGCAGTTCATATATTTGGTTTCATTAACTTTTTAGAATACAGACCATAAATTGAAGAAATCGCTAGAGGTATTACTTATAGTGCAATAAATAATTGTGGAGGCAGGGGTTGTGCAAAGGAAGCATTTTGGGAAGCTTAGTTAAAAACAAGCACTGATACATTAATGATCAATATTTGTAGCTTGGGAGAATTAAGAACCCCAGGCACTCTTTAACAGGAAGTGATAGCATCCAAGCCTATTTGTCCAAGAATATTTCCAAATAAAATTCTACTACCATTTTCTGCTTCTTTCTCTATATTTCCATTTTTTCCCTAGGTTACTGTATAGTCCTGTAATTTAAATCAGTTAAAAAAAAACTTAAGTTGGAGAATCACAACTGTCATATCACTTTTTATAACCTATCATTACTAGAAAGCAGGATTCTGCTGACAATCTACTACTGATAGAAGGCAATTCTTTTTCCTATGTGTTCCTCCCCTTCTACCCTCTGAACAATCTTAAGTGGGAAAACTCTCCAGAGCAGCAAGGAAATAGGTTTTGGGGAAAACTGTTTTCCCTTTTTAATGGAAAACTGCACTAAATTAGAACCTCTTCTGCTCAAGGTCCAAACCAGAAAAAATATATCTACTTTTCAGGTATCTCTGAAAAACCCAGTTTTCATCCATTTGCTACTGAACAATTTTCCTATCATGGAACTTGCTTAGAGTCCTTGGAATGTGGTGGGATATATATCTGATAAATAAACAAATGAATTATACAAAATCAGTAAATACTAGAAATTAACCTTTAAGTAAATAGAACAAATCACAAGTAATCAATAAAATCCTTTGTGAACTTATGGCAGGGCCTATTCGATTTGGTATTACCATATATACTCATGGATAAGCTGAGAATGTTAGGTCCCAAAATACTCCCCAAAATTGGGTTCAGCTGAGCCACAGATGGGCTTATCCATGAGTATATATGGTATCACTTTTTTAAAGTACCTGCATATACTCATGGATAAGCTGACCCTCAAATTTTTAACCAAAATACCATGAAAAGTGCACCACCCATGGATAAGCTGACCCTCAAAATGTTTGCATGATTAATTTTTACAATTGGCTTACCTGCGGGTGGCACAATTGTAAAAATTGTAAAAAAACCCCGCAGGTAAGCCAATTGTAAAAATTAATCATGCAAACATTTTGAGGGTCAGCTTATCCATGGGTGGTGCACTTTTCATGGTATTTTGGTTAAAAATTCAAGGTTCGGCTTATCTGTGGATGGGCTTAACCATGAGTATATATAGTAGTTGCAGCCACAGAAAATGCCAAATCATAAAGAGTAAGTTGATGTATTATTCTAAGGCAAAGTAAACCTAACCATATTATAGTTTAATGTATAGGTAAATCTGTCCATCGTGTTACCCAGTAAGGCTACATCTCAAATTTCCACTAATCCCAAATTAGACTCTATTCCAAATCTCAAAGTGAACAGAAATATTAAGCTCTGATGCCTTTTAGAAAAGGCATCAGAGCATCACATGCTTCACTTCTCAGAGATACTGAAATATTTCATGAAATATGCAATACAGAGATATTAAAAAATAGTCTCTTTCAAGCTGAGTTCAACTCCTAGTGACTTAATGTACATAACAATCTACTCTTCTTCATGTGGTTTGTCAATGCTTTCTTTCAGGATTTTTTTCTTCCCCATCTAATCTAAATCCCTGGAATTCTCCAGAGATCTCCCAATCAGGACCAAATCTTAATTTCTACATCCAAGTCAACTCAACCACCTGCTGCTATCTGATGAGATAAAAAGATTAACGGCCACTTAAAACTCATGTTGATTTTACTACTGGAGATAGGAAATGCACTACAGCTTTATAAATGGCAGCCCTCTTACAATATACATTTACTAGAATGTATTATAGTACAATGAAATGTGTTAATTTTAAAATTAAGTTAGACAAATAATTTATGAAAAGCTTACCTCCTTCATATTCTCATTAAGGGAATGAGAGCTCCTTTTCCTAGAGAGATCAACAGGCTGGCCCTCAATACATAACAGGTTCCGTTTTCTAACATTTTGAGCTTCAGATGCCATAATCTCCACAATTCCTAATTTTGGAGACAAAATCAATTTACAATCATAATATTATTTATCAAGTTCAGTTCATTTTAAATCATGTTATTAAGCCCATATCAGCATACTACACACAATTTGGCAGAATGCACACACATATCAAAGTCTATAAAACTGTACAGCAAAAGCAGAAGACAAGCCTACAACTTCTAATCTGCTCACATTTAAAAAAAAATATTTTCCCATCAGTTATTACATCTACTCCATTTATCTGGAAGAACACAGATTTATTATGTGACGACAACAATTCAATTTTAAAATATCTCCCATGGTTTCTAAAAAAACCCTGCACTTAAGAAACATTGTTTGATCTGGAATCTTAATTACAGAATAACTTATAGGAGAGAATAAGAATGTCTCAGTTTGCCTGAGATACATATAATATAATCCACCATTAGCTGGCAGAAATAAAGCAGGTGCTCTGCAGCTGAATCGGTACTACATGCTCAACAACCGTCCCCCAGAAGGGAAGGTTGGAACCTGGATAATAATTACAACTGTTAATGTAGAAAAGTGTTCAGTAACATTCATTCAGTACTACATTACGAATAAGATTAAGTTTGGATTCATATTGCTTATAATAATGAATATATCTGTCCAAAAGGCAGTAAATTTATAGTGAATCTTCTGTAAAAGTTGAAGAGATAATGAAAGCCATGGTGTTCTCAGATAGCTGCAATATTTTAAACACATTCTCAGAGGACTTCTCAGCTTTGAATTCAAGTTCTACTAGATTTTACCTTGAAGGAAAAACAAATAAACCAAGTTAATTTCACATTTTAGATAACATAGGAATGGTATGGTAGAATCCATATTACAGCACACTGTAAACTTGAATATTAAAATAGAATTCGGTATCATAATATAGTATTAAAATTATGGTTAAATATCTACTTTTACCAATTGTGCATAATATCGTAACCAGATTACACTGTAGATGGTACTGTGCACTGTAATTATTCTCTCTAGGAAAACAAATGCTTTAAGATATAAAATCTTAAACTCCAAATGCTATTTAAGTTCTATTGTAAACTCCAGTCCCGTTTACCATAATGTTGATAATAGGTACTTGTTGGTTCTCTCCCAACCAGCAAAGTAACAAAACAGGGCCACTTACAGACAAAGTAGAAGCTTCCGAGTATATAAAGAGCTAGGCACACTGTACCTCATAACATCATTAGGAATATTTCACATAAAAAATCTCCCATTCTTTGGATATTTTTAGGCAGGAGGTAGATATGTATTATGAGTCCTGTACATAGCAGAGCCATGATGGCTTAAATGATTCCTTCTAGCTCCGATTCTATGATGGGAAACAATATGAAGAGCTTGGGGGACCACTGACCTTGAAACCCCTACAATGTCCTACAGCACTAACATGTGGGGTTGACAGCAGACTTGGCTGCAAAATACGGCCCCATATAGCAGTGACTTTTGAAACACTGTTCCCTCTACAGTTGAGGTCTGAAGCTTCTGACATGCTGCACTATTTAAACTGTAGTCTACTCTCACTGTTCATCTTTGCTAGAAAAACAAAGTCACCATCTGCACTCCTGACAGGCATTAACATCCGGCAACCAGCCCACCAGAAAGTAATAAAGAGACAGATAAGGCTACTCCACTGGGCTAGCTGCGAGACCAAAATCTCTTTTATGTGTTTCCATTACTGATAGGCATTAGATCACAATGTTTATTTTATTTATTTATTAAATTTATATGCCGCCCATCTCCCCCAGAGGGTGATGTTGGGTGTATTAGAGTGTTATATTACCATTATGGCTAAAATAAAAGCCATAAAGTTAAAAACTGACTTCCAAATAGTCTTATCTTCCTTTTCTCATCCCCCTTTTTCTTTTGCAATGCAATTTTTTAAACTACAAGTCTGAAGAACAGGGTAGACGCATTTTACATAAAAATCAAACATGTTACAACACTACAGGCCATCTGCTTTATTTAGGCTAAAGAGATCAAGTAATCAACTTAGTTAAATCCATTATTTAACTTTTATAACACTATTTGAAATGCCTGAAGTGATTTGATTTTTTATCCCATCATTTTAACGTTTTAAAATGTGGCTGAAGTATCACACTTAAAAGACAGATGATTAAAAAAATGTTTCCTAATATTACATTAACAAAGAAAACACAGAGTCATCTATGGTATGTTCCCCAACCAGGTACAAACCAGTTGTGTTAAGCTTCAATTTTCATAATCTCCCAACCAAGATAACTGGACAATACCAGGTAAGGGAAGACTGGCTTACCTGTAGTTGTATACAGTATATGGAATGGCTGATACCTTTAAAGGACAGAATAGCCTATACAATAAGTCCTTTAAAAAATACATTACCAAGTAATACTACACACATATACCTCCCCCACCCCCATATTTAGTATCACTGAACTAAAGGCTTATTCCCCCCAAACCACGAACAGGTAAATAGCTTGTTCTGCCATACTAATTTGCTGGTCTCCTCCATAGTGTTGCGTTGCTCCCACCCGTAACATGCATCCACGTGCAACCCTTCATAGTCATTAACTAGCAAATTAGAACTTGTCTAGTCAATCTACATAACTGTGTTAAAATTATCAGTTATTACATGAGTAATCTATCAGATTTACAGTGTAACATTTGCAACCTACATCCATGTTAAATTACTTATCTGGGATGGATTTTTGAAACCACTTATTTGTGTGAGTAGTTGTACTTGTGTAAACTACTAAGTAATTTCAGGATGACACTTCTTAGAACAGCAACTCACTTTCTCATACAAGTCTTTCAGAATAGGTGGGTAAAGACATTACTTTACAATTGCTTAACAGTTATTAAATAGTTGGAAATTATCTGCAAATTCAGAAGCTTGCCCTTCTTTGGATATACCCATTTTCAGAGTCAACATGGGTAGCTTTTTAAGTATAGTTATCAATATCACAAAGAACAGATTGTGTTATGATAAAGACCAGAAGTGTTTTTTGGAAACGCTAGGAGGTAGAGGCATGCCACTCCCCTCTGGTCACTAGCCAGTCTCTGCCACAGCTATTTTTCTTCCACTATTTGACGTTCCTGAGTTCCATTCATAACTGTTGCTTTCTCTCCCTTCCACCCCACCCCCCATCAATTTGGTAACCAATTTCTCTCTAGGCTTCCAATGAGGTAGAGGAAAGCAAAGCACAAGTTAATTTGGGAAAGAAGAGGGATATATTTAAGTTATCCCACACTACAGGAATTCGCTTCTTGTAGTTTGGTATAGTGGTTAAGATACCAGGCTAGAAACCAGGAGAACATGAGTTCTAGTCTTGGCTTATGTACAAAGACTGCTAGTTGACTCTGGGCCAATCACTCTCTCTCAGCCCTAGGAATAAGGCAATGGCAAATCACTTCTGAAATTCTTACCAAGAAAACTGCAGCAAATAGTCCAGGCAGTCACCAGGAGTAACATATTATATATTCATAATTTATTAAATGTATATGCCACCCAACTCCCAGCAGATAATTCATAGCAGGTCTCCCTCCCTCCCCTCTGGGGCTATTTCTGCTTTGTTGTCTTTCCATATATTTCTTTATTTCACATTATTTTAACTTGGGAGATGCCCAAATGGAGAATCACTCACCAAATTCATGATGCAGGCCCCCATTGGCAAGTGACATGCTGGGGAAAGGAATAATGCTGGGGTGCGGGGGGGGGGGGATTAATCACCTTCCCAGTAGTAAGTAGCACACTCACAATCTGAATAAAATCATTCAGCAATAACTCATAACAAATGCAATAGCAGGATAGGGACTGCCAATGGGGACAGCAGATTTTATGCCAGCATTGTTTTGTGCTAACTCAAGGATGGGTAGAGACAACTTTAACTTAATCTGAGGGAAAAGCCCAGATATTTTCCCAGAACCACTTGTCGGGTTACTACTGTACTAGTTACTCTGTGACAGTTACAATGCGGTATGGATTAATTTTTCTACATGAAACATGTAAAGTTAAGACCATTAAAGAAATCAATCTGAAAATTATTTTCTAAATAATGTTAAAAGTAATTTCAAATACTCCTGAAAGAGAAAGACAACAAGAAAAAAGTGATATCAAAACTAAATTATGCTCTGTTGTACGCCACCCAGAGTCACTTGTTTTGTGAGATGGGTGACTATATAAATTTGACAAATAAAAATAAAATAAATAAAATTATTTTTCTACAGTAATGGGAAAAAACCGACTTTAATCTGTGTTAAACCACAAGAAAAAGAACATTTCACATCCTTTTACAGGAACTTATTATCTGAGGATAAATTCCCTCCCAACACTAGCTAATCCTACCCAATTTATCTTTGTTTCTAGTACAGCAAGCTTAAATTATCTCTAACTTCATTAACATTAAAACAATTAGTTGATTTCTACTCTGCCTTCCACAAGCCAAGTGACCTGTGCGTGTTGTATAGGATGCAAACAATTCTGACTTTAGAATCTGGAATTTGTTCCTTCTTCCCAGCAAATTGTGGGACAGGACATAGTACAACTATCCCTTGTACTGGATAATACCCAATTTGCATGTCTGGAGAGTCTGACTCCATCTAGGAACACTAGTATACTTAGCTCAAAGATCAGGCAACTCTTTTTTTCCCCTATTTTTAATCATTTGGACTGCAGAAGAGTTCTAGAAAAGCTTATAAAACTTTAGTTGGCCAAATAAAGATACTGTTTCAGTGAAATTTGGATTATTTTCTCATGGCCAACACAGTTTTTTTAAACTTAACTATTAGAATGAAAATCCTCAACAAACGTACCAGGAGAATTATGGTTACACATTGCAGTATGCTGTAACACAGTGAAGATATTTTCTAGAAACTTTTACCAATATAACACAAACCTTCCTTAATGCCATTTTTCTTAATATTGTATGAGTCTCAAACTCAGTAAAAATGGAGCACATCTATTCATCTCTTATAATGAAACAGAATTTTCAATCAGCAGAATATGCTATCCATGTTTATACAGAAATCCACTGTATTCAGTATAGCTTACTTTTAGGAAAGAGTGCATAGGACTGTGACTTGATCATGTATATCTATACACAAGGAAGTGCCACTGAGTTCAAAGGACCTCATTCTCAGGTAAGTGCAAACAGGACTGCAACACTGATTTTCTTACTAATTTGAGTAACTAAGTTACTATTCTCAATGGCTGTGCTCACACATAATATTTCACTGGGTCTTTTCACAACCAGGTTTGTTGGCAGCACCTGGCTGATCTCAAAAAGCAAAGTACGATCTGAATTGGTTAGTACTTAGATGGGATATCATAGAATACTGGGCTATAAGCTATACTGGAAATTTTTTTTTAAAAAGAAATGCTGCAAGAACTCTTCCATATTGTTGTCAGGAATGCTATATGGACATATTCATGAAGTAACCAGTAATTGAACATTACAGGTGAAACTCAAAAATTAGAATATTGTGCAAATGTTCATTTATGTCAGTATGGCAACTCAAAAGGTGAAACCAATATATGAGATAGACACATTACATGCAAAGTGAGATATGTCAAGCCTTACTTTGGTATAATTGTGATGATTATGGTGTACACTTATGAAAACCCCAAATTCACAATCTCAGAAAATTAGAATAGTGTGAAAAGGTTCAATATTTCAGCTAATGAATCCATAACACCTGCAAAGGGCTCCTGAGCCTTTAAATGGTCTCTCAGGCTGGTTCAGTAGGAATCACAAGCATGGGAAAGACTGCTGACCTGACAGTTGTGCAGAAAACCATCACTGACACCCTCCATAAGGAGGGAAAGCCCCAAAAGGTAATTGCAAAAGAAGTTGGATGTTCCCAAAGTGCTGTATCAAAGCACATCAATAGAAGGTTATGTGGAAGGGAAAAGTGTGGGAGAAAAAGGTGCACAAGCAGCAGGGATGACCGCAGCCTGGAGGGGATTGTCAGGAAAAGGCCATTCAAAAGTGTTGGGGACTTTCACAAGGAGTGGACTGAGGCTGGAGTTAGTGCATCAAGAGCCACCACACACAGACGGATCCTGGACATGGGCTTCAAATGTCGTATTCCTCTTGTCAAGCCGCTCCTGAACAACAAACAACGTCAGAAGCGTCTTACCTGGGTTACAGAAAAAAAGAACTGGTCTGTTGCCCAGTGGTCCAAAGTCCTCTTTTCTGATGAGAGCAACTTTTGCATCTCATTTGGGAATCAAGGACCCAGAGTCTGGAGGAAGAATGGAGAGGCACACAATGCATGATGCTTGAAGTCCAGTGTGAAGTTTCCACAGTCTGTGTTGATTTGGGGAGCCATGTCATCTGCCGGTGTTGGTCCACTGTGCTTCATTAAGTCCAGGGTCAACGCAGCCGTCTACCAGGAGATTTTGGAGCACTTCATGCTTCCTTCCGCAGATGAGCTTTATGGGGATGCTGACTTCATTTTCCAGCAGGACTTGGCACCTGCCCACACTGCCAAAAGTACCAAAACCTGGTTCAATGACCATGGGATTACTGTGCTTGATTGGCCAGCAAACTCGCCTACCCTGAACCCCATAGAGAATCTATGGGGCATTGCCAAGAGAAAGATGAGGGACATGAGACCGAACAATACAGAACAATCTGTACAATGTTGTACAGATCTAGCCTTAAGAAATTTTCTGAGATTGTGAATTTGGGGTTTTCATAAGCTGTACGCCATAATCATCACAATTATACCAAAGTAAGGCTTGACATATCTCGCTTTGCATGTAATGCGTCTATCTCATATATTGGTTTCACCTTTTGAGTTGCCATACTGACATAAATGAACATTTGCACGATATTCTAATTTTTCGAGTTTCACCTGTACTTTCTTGTTGAACAAGCAACAATGGCCTGACTCACACAAAATGGTAAACTACAATGGCTCAAGTCTTTGGGATGATATTTAATGGAAAGCAAACTAAAAATGATGTAAATGAAGCAAATAATCAGATGAAACTAAAACTGAGAAATCCACATTGTATGAATCAGTCAATATCTCTGTATATATAAAATGTTGTGTGGGGAGTGGGGAAGCACAGCTAAGGAAAAAAAGCTACATGCTATCTTGAGCTTTTAAAATTAAGGAAAAAATATAAAATGGCAAATATCCTGGAATAGACAAGAGGTATGTAGATGATGCACATAAATATTAAATGTCATGATCTGGACCTACATGTAGAATTAGCTAATATCAAAACACTCTGCTCTTAGTTGGTACTAAAGAGTCAGTAAGGTCAAGTCAACATAATTAAAGTGATGTGATAGAAGTTTAAGCCTTGCTGTAAAGTGGCTTAAAGGATTACATTTCTATATATCTATTGACATCTAAGATGTGGAGCAGAATAATTATACATCTTACACAATTTATTTAGGAAATAAATGTTAACGGAAAGTATTTCTTTTGCAGAAAATCTATACATCTTTTGGCCCCTTAAGAATCCCAAGACTATTCACAATAAGCCAGTCTTCTTAAAAAGCAGTTAACAGCCCAGGTGAAAACTATCTGCCTAAAAGCCAACTAATCAGGTGACCCTTTCTTAGGAGAAGACTCCACTTCCAGATGTACTTCCTTGGCATCAGGGCTTCCAGTAACAGTTCCAATTGATCTGTAGGTTCATGTGCAAGGAGGTAATTCTTTAAATATTCTGGTTCAATGAAAATCACCTAATTACTAACCTCCATTTCCTGAAATGCACATTCCACTTGCATTTCTCTTTTTTATTTCTATCCCATAGTCCTCTTTGTCTTTATGCCACCCCGTATCCTTCTGAGAGACCAGAGAGGAAGTCTGGACACAGGAATAATTAATATTCTGCACTATGCAATACCAACACTATTGGTACAGATATTGATTACTTATATATCCCAGCATCTCTCCTTATTGGCCATGCTGATTTGGGTTTGGGCTGCGGGGAGTAGTAATTTAGCAACATTTAAGAGCCCCAGATACCATACACTTATAACTTGCCTTCTGTAGCACTTCCACTTTGATTTCATGCTATTGAGCAGACACATCCCATGTGCACGTATGTCTTCAAATAATCCTAAGTTAGTTAAGATCTTTTATCCTCTACCAAAATTACTCAATAACAATATTGTCACATTTAAAGTATTCACATCAGGCATCCACAGCTGCTTACATATTTGCTTTTTGCTTTGGAAAAAAGATTTTGGGCAGAATATAATTTTGCAATATAGAGAGGTAGCAAAACCAATTTCATAAATCACAGGATGTGAAAAGTCACAGCAATGCAATCCTAAGCATGCTTACTCAGAAGCTAATTCCATTCAGACAAATAGGACTTCTCCCTTGTTAAGTGGCAGAAAGTCGTAGCTTGAAGAGATTCTCTGCATCCAAAGTCTAGAGAATTTTTTGAAAACAAGGCCAAGGAGTCTGAAAGAAAACTAAGAATTATAGTTGTTTTTTCATCCTTCAGACTTGGCAGCACGAGAATGGAAAGACCAACGCTGATGATATTAAGTGAGGCGTTTCTCTGTTTCAAAGCCAAACTTGAGAGAGAATTCCTACTTGGGGAATCCCTCCTCGGGCAACACGGGGCAGGTGCAGCCTTCTCAACAAGCACCACTTAAGGGGGTGGTTCAGAGGCAGGTAGAGACTAGCTAACTTCATCCCCGCCCAGGAACGCTCCTGCCAACGGAGGCAGCAAAGATGGGCCTTCTTGCTCAGAGGCGCCCCAAAGAAGAACCCCACAGCAGGAAGAGCTGAGGACGGAGGGCGCGGACAGAAAGGCGCCTTCGCCCCGCTCCCCGCTTTCGAATCTGACCCCGGCCTGCGTAGCTAAAGCGCGCGGACGCAGCAGCCCGGGCGCCGCTCGTCCGAGAAGCGCCGAGGACTGGCGTTCGCTCACCTGCTGCTGCTCATGGTCCAGCGCGCCAGGGGCTCCACCGCTGCCTGGGCCTCGGCTGCAAGCCGTCGAACTGGCGGCGGCGTCTCAGCACCGCGGCCCACTCGCCGTAGCCAGCAGCGCCATTCAAACTATGACGCGTTGCATGCTGGGACTGGAGAGTCCAGACAGGCGGGTCTGTCAGCGAGACACCGCCGAGTCTCTCCCCACCTCTTTCTCCGACGCGCTCTCTGGCTGTGGTTGTATGCGCCGCAGCCAGGTCCCGGGGCGCCCGAGCTGATTCTGGCTTCTGTGGTTGGCGGCGTGCTTGGCGATAATATCCGATATAGCTCCCCCCCTTACTCCGCGTCTCGCCCCCTCTTTTCAGGTCCTTAGAATGCCCCGGAGAAGGCGCTTGCCTCGTTTGATTTCCGTTCTGTAGCTCTCTAGTCAACAGGTAGTATCGCTCTATCGGATTAGAGGAACTGGAAGTGAACACCTTGGCTGGAAGAAGGAGCCTCCTCGGCCACTTGGGCAATCCCGTGGTCAGACTGGTTCGCAACGGAAGCCTCTGTGGGTCGCTGCCAATAGATGTTGCTTCTCTTCACCCTTCCCTTCCCTTCCCTTCCGACTTCGCAGGTTCCCAGTATTCTCTTACTGTGCTAGTTTGCATTTGGTCTAATAGTATCACGTTGCAGTACTTGCTCAGCCTGGTGAATGAGTAATCCCCATTCACTGAGGCAAAGCATGGCAAACCCTTCCCTCTCCCCACATTCGTCCAGACAGCCAATGCAGAATCCCAAATTTAGGGAGGCAGGTGAGCTCGTACAGACTCAAAATCCGGGGGGGTGGAGGTGGGGAGAGGGAAGACACCTGCCGAGGCTGGCCCAACAGGTTTTCCTCCCTTTGTCCCGAGACAAGAGGAGAGAGAGAGTTGGGAGGTGTGAGAGGAAGCACCTGGGAAGAGGAAAGAGGAAGAACAC
Source organism: Liasis olivaceus (assembly GCA_030867105.1). Lineage (NCBI taxonomy): Eukaryota > Metazoa > Chordata > Lepidosauria > Squamata > Pythonidae > Liasis > Liasis olivaceus. Next base: position 59,540,594 of record CM061349.1, read on the forward strand.
CTGGAGCAGAGGGAAAGAGGTGCCTGAAAGATGTAAGCAAGATGGAGACTGGAAACAGCCACATAGTTTTAGTTTCCAGGAAGAAGAGAGAGCTAAGCAAGTTGGGGAGAAAGGAACCGTGATAGGAACCATGCTGAACTTTTAAGGGGCAAGAGGAGCAGGAGGCTACAACTCAGAGCCAAGAAAATCTCTAGGGATTGAAGAATAAGACCTGCTTGAAGGGGAGGAGGCAGAGAATCTAGATGGAGAGAGTCAGTTTGCTTGGGGCAGTGGTAAGAACAGAGATCTCTGGCTGAAGGTGAGAGAAAGCACCAGTCCATGACCCAAAAATCTCTCCTTCTGGAGTTATGGTAAAAATTTCCACCAAGACCTTTGTTGAGATTACTTTAAGATACGATACTCTGCTGCATGATCTGATACTTTGAATGTGTCTGCTAATTATTTCAGTAAATTTGCCTCTGAATCTTGTATCAAACTTTGTTCTCTTTGTCCAATTTCCAGACTCTTTTTAAAAAACCTCCAGAGAAGGGGAACCCACAAGTTCCACAGGTGGCCTGTTCCACTGTTGTACAGATCTAGCCTTAAGAAACTTTTTCCTTGTAGTTAAATGAAATCTAGACAACCCCATTATTTCTGCTCCTAAAACGTCCGTGGCAGTGGAAAATTATTATGGTCAATTTCATATATCAGCAGATATACTGATATCATGTATCCCTCACTCTTCTTTCCTTGGCCCTAACTTCCAGATTTCCTTCAGCCTGTCCCTGTAGGGCATATCTTCAAATCCCTGTACTGTATTACCTTTGCTGCCTTTCTCTGAACCTGTTTTGACCTGTCAATATCCTTCTGGAAATGCGGTGCCCTGAGTTGCAAACAGTACTCATGGCATGGCCTCACCAACGCGGAATAGAAAGAAATAAGGTGCTACCCCTTCCATCCTTTCAAGAATTGACACAACAGAGCAACTGTCCCTGTTCCAATGGATTTGAACGGCAAAGGATATACAGACTACAATAAGTTGAATGTACAAACTGGCTGAAGGGCCTTCATTGATGTAGAACAGGTGAAAAAATGAAGCGAAAAGCAAGGCAGGAGCATGTCTGCTACTGTGAGGAATAAACACTCTAATAGAAGAGAATATTTGTAGCTCAGGGTTGAACTGTGGAGTCCTTGATGCTCTCTGAGCTTGATTGTTTGCTTGCAACAGTATGGGCTGAACAGTACTTGGCGTTTTATGGTGCACTGCAATCTGTTTCCTCTTGGCATCCTAATAGGAACAGTCAGCTTGCATCAGGAGTACTCAAAAGCGCAAGCAACTTTATGTTGCATGGCTTCCAAAGGCAGCAGCAATTAGTTTTGTTACTAGAGCTTGCAGATCCTTTGCATTTTCAGCTGTATGAGTAGTATTGTCAGCATAGTGCTGGTTATTGATGTTTCTTCCTCCAATTTTAAGCCTCACTTATTCCAATCCACCTTCCCTCAGTACACATATTTGTATTGGTTAATTGTTCTAAAGAACTGAAAAAAATTAAAAGAAGCTTAGTGTTTTTAGGTATTACCATACCTCAAAATTTGTCTATAAAATGAAAATATTTAAATTGGAAGTGTGGATGCTTTTATTTTAGCAGACAAATCCACATAACCTGATATTTTTTCTCAGGGTATAAAGTAGAACTGGTCTGTTTAGTCAGGACTGTTTGTATAGTTTTTTTTTTTTTCCCCAACAGGCTCTGATAATGACTTGTTAAAAATGTTGTAAAAACTTAACAATGGTCCATGCCTTTGCTTCACAAATACTTCCCTAAAAAAAGACCCAATTATTTCCTTTGTTCTGTTTGATGAAGTATTACATTTTTGCCATTATCAGATTCTAATACCCGTTTTACAGGTTGGTTTCTGCATCTGTTTTAATAAAGTTAAGTTCTGATGAATTGTCATTTATTTCCTAATTTTGTTTGTCTGCTTCTGTTTCACTGTGGACAAGTCCACTGATTATAAAGAGCAAAGTCTGAAAATTGCTTTCAGGTCTTGCATTTTATCTGTCACCTCAGTGAATTCCAATCATTCTGTTAGTTTGTTGATCTCTTTACTGATTATTCATCACATTTCCTGAATTTGATTTGGATTTTTCTAACAGTAGTTTATAATGTGGATGTAAACGCTGCTATACAAATAACTCTTTCCGTGTTACAGCTTATCAGACATAAGGAGTTTTTGCATATCTGTGTGTGAGAGAGAGAGTGTGTCCCTCATTAGAGAAATCATAAAAGGGGAACTTAAACATTTAGCAAGAAAATATCTTTTTATAATAACATGAAACACTAACACTGTTGTGATCTCCCTATTGGAATAAGATACCAAATGTAAGATTGCATTATTGAGTTAATGTCTTAATACTTTCAAAATAAGTTATGTTTTCCTCATCTCTCGGATTCCACTTGCTTTGCTTTTTCTCACAAAAAGCAAGCCTATTTTCATTTTCCACTTCCACTTTATTTTGCCCTTTGCTAATTTTCTTCCATTAATGATGCCCAAAGTACTACTAGACCAACTGGTTTTCCTAGTTTTCCAGCATGACTTCCTTGCTTACTGCTTTAGAGATAAAGATCCATTAAATGAAATGTCATGCCCGTTGTACAACTGAGCTTCTGCTAAGATCAGGCTGTACTCTGAAATGTGACAAATTAGTTATCTAAGGAGATGGTAACAGCCATGCTTACTGCTTGCGAGATGGGTGGCCATATAAATTTGACGAATAAATAAATAAATAATATGTAGCTTGCCAATAGGGGACAAGGAAGTTCCAGAGACTATAATAGGATCAAGTCATTCAATTGCCGACTGAATTTGAGCCAAGAATATGAACCATCTGCATTGTGTATCTTCATGAAACAAATCAGTGTCTTGCTCCACTTCCATATAGACAGTGTTCTGCTACAGTTTAAACAAGCATTAATGGTTTTTACTGATGGATATTGCTCCATATAATCTCTGATTACATTTTGCTCTTCACATTAGGACATTTTACCTAACATTCAAATGATAAGAGTCCCTCAGTGGGTCTGTTGCTTTCAAAAGCCTATTGCTGGTATAAAGGAACTTCATATCTGAATAAGGAGGGACTTGGAGAAGCAATTATGTGGTCCAGAGGTTGAAGCAAGTGTGAGAAAGAAACTCAGAATAACCTTTTGTGTTAGTAATAGGGTACAGAGAGACACTTAGACAGGATTTCAAGATTCTGTAAGTATAATCTACTATAGTAAAGCTGGTGGAAAGAGAAGAAGAGGATGATCAGCAGCAAGATGGATGGACTCAGTTACAGTGGTGATGGGTCCACTTTGGAAGATATGAAGGACCAGGTTGGGGACAGATCATCCTGGAGAAAATCTGTGTGGTTGCTAAGAGTCAACTCTGAGTTGAAGGTGCATAATTAAATGGTAGTCAAGCAGTATTCCTGGAATCCCTGTAGTGTTTATCTTTTGTTCTGGCCTACCTTGAAGGGCTGACAGCTTGTGAAAATAGTCCTCTCTCCCTCTAAACACTGACCATAGGGAATAACTAATGGTGGGAGTAAAAAGGTTGGATTTTATATATTAGATAAGGCATTCAAGTAAATTTGCATACTAATAAAACAATTAAAAATCCATAAAAATCCATTTGCTACTGCTTCCTCTTATTTTGAGATATTCCTTTTCTCAGTGGCATTTGAGAAAATATTCACTTCCTCCTTCCAGCAAGAAATAAAAATTACTACTAGATGTGATTGTTTTATCTTGGATAATATTAACTCTTGAACAGGTAATCTGACTTCCATCCTGCAGGGAAAATTTCAATTTCAAATTGTTAAACCCCCTTTTTTCCCCCTTAGTCGAGTATTCAATTTTTCACACTTTTTATAGTAAGAAAAAATATTCAAGAGCATGGCAGGAAAATATAGGAGAGTCATAAACAGAAGACAGCAAGTAAAATTATCATATGGAAGCCCCTCCTTTATGAAATACTATCTTGGGTTCCACCCAACTCCTGCTTGCAGCTGTTTGTTCAGCATAAACTACCAATGAATGGAACCGCTCTAATTTTGCTAGGTGTGGTTTGGATAATATTTCCTTGTCTTCATTCACCCGGATCTATACATGTAGCTATGAAATGCGTCATAGAAATAATAGGAACAATATGACTCAGCACGTGATTTGAGTATGCAAGAAAAGGGAATAAATAATTTGAAGATGCAAGGAAAGAGAATCAAATAAATAGCTGGTGATTTGCTTACTTAGATGAATAAGAAACAGCACGATAAAAGGACTGGGGTTTTGGAAGTTATTGCAGAAGAAAGGCAACTAATATTTGACTATCTACAAACTTTGGTCATATGAAATTTTTCCCATGAGAGGTTTAGTTCATTTGGTCAGGGTAGTGATGGACCTGGAGGTTAGCAGCTTGTGATGGGATCCTACAAGATCCTAAAACAGTGTTTCTCATCCTTGGCCACTTGAAGATGTATGGACTTCAACTCCCCTTGCTGACTGGGGAATCTGGGAGCTGAAGTCCACATATCTTCAAGTGGCCAAGGTTGAGAAACTGCCTTAAAAATACATTTGAGTGCAGAAACAGATACATATATTCAAGGAATATTGCTTTATGTTCAACGATGCAAACAATTTTTTGTGAAAGAAAAAAACATGCTTTTCTGATAGTCCATGGTAAAAAAAAAAACCCTGATAGGATCATGCTGTCATTTGTCACTTTATCTTTTGCTACTAATGGCAGACTATAATACATAAATGTATTTATGTGTTAGTTTTATATGCTGCCTTTCCTTCAGGAGCTCAAAGTAGCACAGCTTCCTTCAATTCCCACCAACAACACTGTGAAATAGGTTGAGCTGAGTGAGTGACTGACAATTCCCCAGTGAGTTTCTATGGCTGAAGGTAGACTTTTTAAAAGATATTTTTATTGTTAGAAGAGTGAAATACATGGGGAAAGAAGTCTATATTAGATAGTGACAATAGAATAAAACAAAGAGAAACAATTACTAAACATAAATCAAAACATTATGGGAAAAGTTTATAGTGACACATTCTTCCATTCTGTTCATTTCCTCAACTACTGACCACAACCTAGATATTTATACTTTACGCTGAATATTGAAGATTATTGGTCATATATATTTAAGGACTTTTCATCTATAATTTTTATTAGTCTCATAACATTTCTTTCTAGAAACCATATTCCACGTGTCTAAATTTGCCCTGCTGTTTAATGTGTACTAGAGACTTCTATTATGGATATATACTGTCAATTTTGTCATTGCTGCATATTTTCCAATTTTGGTCTCCCAATCTGATATCATCAGTAAGGTTTGTCTTTTCCAGTGTTGTGCCAAATTTGCTCTTGCAGCTGTCAACATATATCTTAATAAATTCTGATATTTCTCATTTATGTTTTCTAGGATTATACCTAGTAAAAATATTTATGTTCAAATTTCTTTTTAAGATTTTCTAAATATTTTGGTGTATTCCTTTCCAGTATTTTTGGGATTACATAACCACCACATATGATAAAATATTCCTTCTTTAGCATTTATTGTTCTATTATTTCTCTATCTTGGTAAATTGAAGGTAGATTTGGACCTGGGTTTTCCCTAGTCCAGCATCTTTACCATTATACAAACATATACTCTATAGAAGAAAACTCAGAATGACTCATCGACTATTACATTGAGGCAACCAGCACTGTAAAAAAGGCTAGATCTTCAGACTATAGTTTATTGCATAAATTACAGTCTGCTGCATTTACACAATCACTAAAGCTTAATCTTCTGTTTACAATGTTGTGCAGAGTGCAGCAAAGGTCCCAAAAATCCTGCTCTCAGGAAAATTACACATCAGCATGAGAGCTTGCAAAATGCAATATCCATATTTTGCTTTCCAAAGAAAATCCAGTCAGAAAATATAAACTAACTGGTCTTTATTGATAAAAATGCAAAACTTCATAAAATACAAGTTGCATACAAAATATAGGATATAACAAAGACTTCTTCTCATCTTAGCTTCCAAGACTTATCTACAACAAAGTCTCTAGCTAATAAAAACACTCTCAGAGAAGAGGTACACTACTTGGTTACTAGGTACAACTATATAACCCATAAAACCTACAAGACAACACTGACAGGCTGGGCATCTAGCCCTCCCGTTATATTGCCAGCATGTACCCCCCCACTGAATAACTAACATACACATTACAGTAGGTGGCAGTAAAAAGCATAACAAAGTCACAAGATGCTTTGTTTACATTAACTCATAGAATAATCTCAACACCTGTTTTTGTATAGGGAACGGGATGACCTTCTTCCCATGAGAAAATCCTGATATACAAACCACACTGACTGGGTTCCCACATAATGACAGAAATAATTATAATAAGCACAAACAAAAATAGCATGTTATGGCTTAGTGCACACTGAGGAATAGGGTCTGATACAACTAGAGTTTAATTAAAAAATTTTCCTACCTGCTTTACTTAAAATTAATCTCACCATTCCTCCACACCCCACTGTATAAGAGTTACTTCTAATCACAGTACCCCAACAACAAAAACCTGGTTTAAAAAACTTGCATCCAGTCCTTCAAAGCTAATCTCCCTCTCAAGAATTGGGTAGCCAGCTGATTCAATCCGATTTGTCTTTGAACTACAAAGTCTTTAGAAATATCATTACTGGTGATAGAATGAATACCCTGCACAGATGCCAGCAGTATAACTGGCTGAGTAACAGGGCTTTCAGAGTTTTTGGGCAGAATTAAGTTTTAAGTCAGGTCTCCAGCAAGATTTCTCCTAGCCCAAAGACACACTGAAGCTACAAAGACTGCATGCCTATTCTCCTGGCTGAGTGTATCTTGGAGCTTATAAAAACGAAACAAGATAAGTTGGAAGGTGCTAGTTTGGATTTGAAAGAGGATTTCCATTCAGCCCATTTTCTATCAAGTTAAGCAGATGCCACCCCTATAGAAGATCTATCGCTGTGACATATAGCATAGCTGCAAATAGCTGAGTGCCTGGAATCGTTTTATAAATGCACTTCAGGTGCAGGGTTCAGTCCAAAGATAATGATTCATAAATATCCATTCTTCCTGTTGAGAGATACAGCTTCTGAAATACAGGTAGTCCCCAGGTTAAGAATGCCCAGTTTATGGACAACCCATAGTTAAGAACGGAGCCTATTGTAAAAAAATTTGAATTAAGTAGACAATGGTTTGAGTTAATTACACAATACTACTTATACAGTATTATACGATAATCCTGTTCTGGCTTACATACAAATTCAATTTAAGGACAGACCTTGGGAACAGAACTCATTCTTAAACTGGGGACTTCCTGTACAAATTCTCTGTACCTTTCAACCTATATATTCCTTAGAGGCTGACATCTTCATACCATAAAAACAATCCAACATCATTTTACCCAGAAGAAAAGGGACACCATATTTCTTTACAATACTCCACTGTTTAAATATTCTTGATAGAAGCTACAAGTATAAGTACAGTAAAGCTAGTCTTTTAAGTAATATGGTGACATGATGCTGTACCGCCAGAACATGCAAAGCTTTCTGTTGTTTTCAAATGTGCACTGAATAAGATCTGATACCCAATCCATGGATGGATGGATATTTGCTCAGGTTAGCATTTGTAACAGGGCAGGCATCCCTTTATCTTCTACTCTGTTACAAGCACGGTTTTGAAATGTTTTTAAAGGCTCTTGAGAAATGGTGAACATGCATTCATTTTCACTAGAATTCATGAAGTACTTTTAAAAAGTAGGATTGGCTCTATCACTCTCTCAGCCATTCCCAACTGAATCCTCCAACAGTTTCTACCTTCACAAGTTGATATCCTGTTTACATCAGTGCTGATTGGGCTGAGCTGTCTGTTCTCCCAATTCATCACAGGTGACACCATAATAAGAGGCTCCTGATCATGCAATTAGGAGATGAGACAGATGTCCAGATCATGCACTCTAGGAGGCATTACACATGTGCAGGTCTCGATCTGATGGTGTGGCACATTTCTGGTGACTGTGCTACATTTTTTAAAAAATGGGCAGTGAGCTTCTGCCATAGCAGAATAGTGAGCAAGTAGCAATAGGATGTCAGAGAAGAGAGCTCTCCATTTCTACAGCCTACTCTGTGCTGTGGAGGAGACTGTCAGTGTGGTATTGAAGAGGAATTTAGCTGTGACCTTGAGAAGAGAGCGGGAGAGTCAGTTACTCAGCCCTGGAAAAGTAGGAAGTGTAAGAAAAAGACTCAGCCCCATTTGTATCTTCTTGTCTTTAAGAAGCAGCAATGACCTTCAGGATTCTGTTAATATACTCTACAGCAGTGTTTTTCAAACTTGGAAACTTTAAGATGCATGGACTTCAACTCCCAGAATTCCCCAGCCCATGGGGAAGTCCATGCAATTTAAAGTTGCCAAGTTTGAAAAACACTGCCCTACAGCAATAAAGCAACATTCCTGGAGTCCCTGTGGTGTCTGTTTCCTGACCTAGCCTACCTCAAAGGACTGGCAAGTATTAAGCTTCAAATGCTAAAATAAATGGCTATTTTACATGGCATGGGGCCACATGATCTCTCATTCACCTCAAGTACCAACATGCCTTGTGACAATCACACTCTGCCAATTGTCATGTGACAATCATATCCTCTCACGCTTTGTCTTGGAAGTCAAGTAGGGGTGAGTCTGGTTTCTATTTGGATTGGACACCTCCAGGGAATACCAGGGTTGTAAAGCTAGACTGGAAAGTTCAGAAAAATCCCACAAGAAGAGGAGTGGCAAACTGTACTGCAACACTACTACAGCTTGGATTAGTATCTTGGTAGCACTGAGGAAGTAATCTCTTTCATTAAAATAGACCTGTTTATATTTTGATTAATGGTGATCCTTCACTGCCATTTATCATTATTAATATTGGGGCAACTTTATAACTAACCATGGTTAAGGAAAAAGGAGGACTCTCACAGAGGGAGATGTGGAAAGCAGGCGACTAGGTGTGATGTGATGCAAAAATATGGACACAGAATTTAGGAGGATTTTGTTCCTCTAACCCACTCCCTGGCTTTGCATTAAAAAGCATTCTTCCTTGTGGCTCCCAGCGGTAAAACCACCTGCCACTATCATATCTTCTTTGAGGTGGGGAGACTCAGATCAGGTTAACAGACAGTTACTACTATGAGAGAAACCTATAAGATGATGATGGATTCGTAACTCATTTTCTATAAGGTTTTTGCATTACAATGAAAGAAAACTTCAAAGAAAAAAATATGCTTTAAAAAAAGAAAAATGCAACATAGAAAAAAAGATTATGTATCTCTGTCATAATTATCTTTGTGTTTTGTTCCTTTTTTTGTCATTTTAAAAGCAATAAAAATAATTTTAAAAAATGAAAGACAACTTTACAACAAAATCAAAACAAAGCAACTCTTGTAACACTTAAACTGAAGTAGCAAATAAAATCATACCAAAACAATAGCAATTATTTTTGGCTATCATAACAGAGATCTTTAAAAACTGATTGAAAGCAAGCTGCCTTGATTGTCTATTGAAAAGCAAGTAGTTTTTTTTTTTTAAATTTCTTTAAGTGGCCAAACCTACCTTCATAAATAATTTAGATTTTTGATGTATTGGTCTAGATGACAGTATAGTAGCTAAATATAGTTTATTTACATATAATATTTCTAACTGTGGAGAGGTCTTAATGTTAAACATGGCTAGCTTTTTTGAAGTCCTGCATGCGTTTTAGAGTTGAGTCTGAAAACCAGTGTAAAAACAGCAATCACTGGTCAACAAATATGCACAACCTATCTGCAAATAACCAGATGTTTCAGTAAGTATATTTGAGGAACTTAATTAAGAGTGGGTAGTTGGAGGACTTTTAAATACAGGTTGTCCCCCAGTTAAGAACACCCGGTTTAAGGACAACCCATTGTTAAGAATGATGCCTATTGTAGCAAAATTCAAGTTAAATACACAATGGTGCGAGTTCATTACACAATACTACTTATACAGTATTGTAGAATAATACTGTTCTGGCTTACATACAAATTTGACTTAAGGACAGACCTTGGGAATGGAACTCCTTCTTAAACTGGGGACTACCTGTATTCTCAAAAGAGTTGCTATCCTCCCCAATGAGAGTGAGAAGTTAGAATTCAGAGGAGGAAGTTAGGAGTTTCTTTCTCTCTCCAGCTGAACATGTTAAAAGGAAAAAACAGAAACAGAATGAACAAAAAGGAAAAGTACAAATAGACAAGCATCATAACATTTAGTAAAAATTTAAAATTTGAGTTCACTTTTTCAGAGTAAGGGTAGTTTAGTTCTATCTATTTGAATACTTCATATCAGTTTAAAACTACAGAGCATTGTTAAAGTCAAATTAATGTGCAGATCCTAGTGACACTAATGAGCACAATATTAATTTTAAAGTAGAAAATTACTGTCTTATCCGGTCAGTAAAAAAATATGTTCTTGTTTAAAAAGTCATCCAATGTTAAATGTTAAAACATTATGTTAAAAGAAAGCCGAATTTCGGATGTGATACAAAACCCTGAGTAAAATGTTCTCAGTGGGTATTGATGGGGGGCTGTGCAGGAAACAGGTACCTAATGAAAAGACATTTCAGCCTGAAATGTCTGTTGCCAGAATGGGAGGTAAGTTGGCAGCAGCTGTGTAAAGAGGGTTTAAAAAGAAAAAACTGTTCAGTGCTACCTGGTCCATTATGCTGGTTTTACATCTACTCCAATCTCCTGTTTCTCTATCTCAGTGTTTCTCAGCCTCAGCAACTTTAAGATGTGTGGACTTCAACTCCCAGAATTCCCCAGCCCATGCATGGGAGTAATCAAGAAAAGAAGGGGGGTTTATTTCAAGGAAAGCAACAAAGTAGGGACTTGGGGGCTGGGGAATTCTGGGAGTTGAAGTCCACACATCTTAAAGTTGCTGAGGCTGAGAAACACTGCTCTATCTCTTTGGTTGCTTAGACTGTTTACAAATTACTGAGTGCTGGCTCTGGAATGTAGATCTCGGTCTTATCTTGTTTGCTGCAGTTAAATTATTCTCTGAAGTCCCTACTCTGTTGCTTTCCTTGAAATAAAACCCCCTTCTTTTCTTGATTACTCCCATGCTGGGTTGGTGATCTAGAACTATGCTTGAGGCTAGTCACCTTGGGTGAGGATGATTTTCTCCCATCCAGGTTCTAGGGGAGAGAAGATCTCCCTCTTCAAGAACAGGTGATGGCAGGATAATTACCTACCTGGCTACACTCTTTTTCCTGGAAGAATAGCCACACCCAATCACCCCAGAACTCAGGTAAAGGGAACATGAGAATGGAAATCCCAGGGAGGGGTCTGTCAGACTGGTGTGGATGTTGATGACAGACAATCCCCACCTTCTTCCTTCTCTTGCTACAGCCTAATTTTGATTTGTTTGCTTTGTAGTTCTGTAATTATTTCAAGGCCCCAACCTCTTTAGCTCTTAAGCCCACCTGTGGTTAGCACTGGTAATGTGTTAGCATTCCAACAGTTTTAATTAAGTTTCATAAGTATGGGGTGCCCAATTTTTTTCTTTTGCAAAACATGGAGGGTAAAGCAGTTTGAAGCTGATTCTTTCTTGGGTTTAAAACTGCTGTATGTTTAAATACACATGTAATCTAATGTACTTGCTTACTTTGCTGTTCTGCTGTTTTCCACAAGATGGCTTCATTTACTATAAAATCTTTACAAATAGCAACCATCTGTTGTTGATTTCTTTCTTTCTTGTCTTATTTATTTTTACTCTGCTCGTGAATTCATATGTTGCCTGTTCAAGGCAGAAACTCAGTTTCTCAGAGATTAAAGTTGAATTGACCTTAAAATGTATCTAAAAACACTAAAAGGATGACATTGAATTAATATTTCTTTAAAATGCTTATTAGAAGTCATCACAGACTTCTGTTTTATTACTAAGTATATTTACTTTCAAAGCAGATATTTATATTTATTAGGAATGGTATTCATTTGGTAATGGTATCCAAATGGTATGCATTTATATTATTTTTGTGCTAGCCAAATGAAGGTATCCTATACCAGCTGTATTTCTATATCACCCATAAATTGAAGCTGTTTCTATGCTTCACTAAACATAAAATTATTTATTTAGAAATAAAACAAATTTGAACAGCCATAGAAGAAAACTGAAGTCAAAAGCAGAGGCCAACTTTTTTCTTAGGCAATTTAACCTAACTGATTGGTTTCAGAAACAACAATGAATATAAAAAACTCAGAAAAATCAACTTTCAAAACATATGGCTTTGTTTAGATAAGTTGGTGAGTGCAAGCCAAAGTTTCAAATCAAACTTGTTCTCATATAATAAGTTAAAAAAACAATTCTCCAATTTTTCAAGCCAGAGAAATCTGTGGTTAGTTTAAAGAGAAAGCTAATGTTCCTCTTTTATCTGACCTATGGCACAGTTAAGATATAATTCCCATTGTGCTAAAGCACAATATTCTAACTGTGGTTTGTTGAGCAAGTGAAAATAGATGGATTTGTGTTTTACAAAAGAGCAACATCAAATAAACTACTGTGTGAAAGTAGCCATAGTTCCCAGAATGAATAAAAATGCAGGCATTATGATCAAGTTTGGCTTGGCCAGTTAGAATCCAACTAATTGTTTAACATAATACAAAATGTTTAGTTAATAGGGCTGATTCCCGCTAAGTTATCCACTGAAATTTCCACTCTTCAGAATCTAGGACTCAGTCCTCTCTGAACTTAATCATTTTTCTTACCTTCAGATAAAAGCATCTCCTAAAAGCATTTGAGCTCAAACTAGTATTGGTCTTATTTACATGACATGGTCCAGTATAGAAAGGAACAGTGGAAAGTAACACTGATGCCATAATAAAACCAAAGGCTTCCTTTGGCTTTACCCCAGTAACCATGCATTAAGCAGCAGTATATGCAGAGAGAAAGTATGTGGGCATAGAATTTTAGGTGCAAAGACATTTCCAAGAGCTGAAATTCTCTTCAGTTAGATTCCAGGACCCAAGAAACACAGAGGTATATATGTATAGGTTTTCGATTTCAGACATCCACACATCATACAGTGATTAATGATTAAAGCTATTGAGGCTGAGAAGCTGGGGGTGAAACCAGTGAATTGGTCTTCCTGGATCTCTTTTTGCATGAGTAACACGTGAAGACGACTTTGGCCACACAGATACATAAGACCTGTAACATAGTTATTTTTATTTTTAAAAGAAAATTTATGGAGAATGCTGTCTGAAACAGTTTTATAGGCACTCTTCTAACCTCATCATTTTTTGACTATATACTTAAGGTAACAGTAAATGTACTATGTTTCTAATGCAATCCAATATAAACCCTAATGAGGTACTGTATATAACCCAGTTGGTTACTATAGAGTAGGGAACCAAGAAAATTTGGGTGCAAACTGGCAGGAAAAGTAAGGGAGTTAACTTGGTGCTAGGGATCTGATTGCATAGATCTGTAACTGAAAAAAGTCAGAAGGAGAGGAAACAGGATCCTCAGAGGTAGTAAGATAAATAGATGTATACATTAAGGGGAGCAATAAGAAACTTACTGTATTGTTAGACAGCTTGGAGTCAGTATCGGGGACCTCTAGAACAGAGGGAGTCTGTCTACTCTGAGAGGCAAAAAAATCTCAGAAGAGCCGGGAAAGATATTAAAAGCTATGGAGCAAGACGCACATATGCTCAGGGAAGAAAGAAGAACATCAGAAGTTTAGCTTAGAAATCAAGGACCAGGAAAAAGAGGAAGAGGGAAAAGGAAGAGGAAAGATTTGAAAGAGGCAGCCTAAGAACATAAAGGAAATAAAAGTAAAACTACTTATGAATAAGAAAGAAGAGAGAACATATAAGGCTTTCCTTCCTATACCACTTTGCCCAGTTGGAAATCCACTCTCTGCAGCTAATAAGGGGAAGGAGGTAGCTTGGGAAGCACAAAGAATTCAGAGCTATTGGGTTAGCAGCTTAGCCAGTGGAGAAAGAGAGACGGAGGCTGAAAGTGTGGAATTCAACCTCTGGTTCTGGTGGGAGAGGAGAGGGGATTGAGGGGCCAAGACAAGGAGAAGTGGACTGGATTCACAAAGGCCAGACAGGAGGAATTGAGAAATCAACCAGAAGGAGCGATTATGCAACCAGGAAGAAGATACAGGTAGTCCCCAGTTTAAGAACGAGGTCTGTCCGCAAGGTCTGTCCTTAAGTCAAATTTGTATGTAAGCCAGAACTGTATTATTGTATAATACTGTATAAGTAGTATTGTGTAATTAACTCAAACCATTGTGTATTTAATTTGAATTTTGCTACAATAGGCTCCATTCTTAACTAAGGGTTGTCCATAAACTGGGTGTTCTTAACCTGGGGACTACCTGTACCAGCATGAAGAAACCTGCTATATGAGGTTTTTGCAGAGACAACTGTTGCACTGTGCATTTTGCCAAGGATGGTGGAGAGAGTTGGTTTGTTTAAATATGGATTGTGCTTTTTAAATGCCCAACACCTTTAAGGAAACTACTTAGTCTGTTGTGAATGAACTGCTTGTTCTCAGCAAACCTCTCTTGAAGACACAACAAGATTCACCCCATTTTGTTCAGAAAATTGCTATTGCTTATACTTGTACCTGTGTGATGCTGTCTGTATATCTGAATGGTTGTTGGTATACTACCCCTAGTAATAAAAAATCCAACTAGGAGTTGGATATTTTTCTTATTGGATGGCCCAAGAAGGAGAAGGAAATTCCTTTAGTCACCCCCCCTGGCTGGAGACTTGGCAGCAGGCTTGATCCTGCTTGGGAGATCCTTAAACAGTTTTGATGTGAAAACAAGCTCTACCAATATAATGAAGTATGAATGGTGTCATGATTAAAAAGAACCTATTAAGGTTGAGCTATCAAATACGGAGGGTTTGCTTTGTTTGGTTTTGTTTCTGTCTTATGTTCTCTTGATGCAAATGACACACTGAAAAAAGGACACTGTGAAAAACAAAAGTTCTGGTTTCCAGTTTATAACATGCCTACATGGTTGGCCCAAATGTCATATATATGCTAATTACAAGGATTTATATTGAATATCCCTTTCTCCTTCTCCTCTGGAGGAGACTTCTGAGGCTTCAAAAGTCCCATATACTTTTATAAGTCAGGTAACAAGATCTTCAAGTGCTAATGCCATGAGTCAGCACTAAAAATTTCCCAAAAACTCAAGAATTATTCTGGGTTGAGGCACTGTGTGAAATTAAAATGATTTCCTGCTTCTGGTATTTCCATTGAAGCTGTAATCTGAGGACTTAGTGACAGAGACAGACATTTTGTCAAGGGTTCTTTTCAAACCTGAAACCAACTGTAGGGCCTAAACAATGGTTTGTTTTGATAAGCTTAGCCTTAGCCCATAAGGTACCTAGTTCAAACTCCATTCCCATCACACAGAAGGCAGTTGGTATATTATATTTAGACAATTAAAATGATTAATCTGAGGTGAAAGTCACCACTATGTTGTGACTGGCAGACTATGTGGCACCCGCAGAATAATGTGAATTATTTACCTGCTTCCCCCCCTCCCAATGTTAAACATCTGTTTTTCTCTGATGTTAAACATCTCTGCCTGCCCAGAGTCATGAACTTAAGATGGACAGCCATATACATTGAAATAATAAATTTCCATAAGGCTATACCTCTGATCACAGCTGTGTGATTCTATTGTTTCTCCTAAATAATGGTTTGCCTGTGGCTGTTCAATGTGTTGTCTGTCACAATTTCCTCATTGGGTTCTCCATATGCAACCTGCTGTTCTGCAGTTTACATTTCAATCCCTATAATATATACTGCTGTTTCTTAAGCCAGGAAAGATATATCATGAAACTAACTCTGAAAAATACTGTTGATTTCCTCTAACTCTTGAATAAATCCGCGATAAGGGGAAATTGGAATTTCTGGTGGTGAGTAGCCAAGCCAAGAAAAGCAGAAATCTGATATTTATCACTAGGTACATGTTGGAATGAAGACTTTAAAAGGTATGTTTTATATTTTTCTCTATATTTTACAATTTTTGGGAGGGGGAGCGATGTTGTTCTTTTTACATATAAAAGAAATGTCAGGGTTATTA
Source organism: Liasis olivaceus (assembly GCA_030867105.1). Taxonomy (NCBI): domain Eukaryota; kingdom Metazoa; phylum Chordata; class Lepidosauria; order Squamata; family Pythonidae; genus Liasis; species Liasis olivaceus. Next base: position 59,556,752 of record CM061349.1, read on the forward strand.
AAGTGATGGAATATTTTATGAAATTCAATATGAAGCCACCATGAAATTTCAGCTTTGTCTTCTCACACCACCTCCAATTTCTTAACTTGAAGGGAATTTTTATTTTTTTATCCCTAGTAGACTATTGAAATATTTTTTACCAGACTATTGAAACAAAACAATCCCACTGAAGGCCAGGTTGGTTAGGTTGGTAGAATTTTCTTAAAGTTTCATTTTATGTTGTTTTTTCCAGCTATTGATATCTTATGAATGACCATGAACATTGGCAGGAAGGCTGTTGCTAGATGTCATCTGGATGTTTCTTACTGATACCCATTTAAAATGCAGAAAAATTGTTCCTTTGAATGAAATTGAATGACATCTATCTACAGGCAGAAGAGATACTTCTGATGGGATTTGTCCCTTTTAACTACTTTCTACTTGCTCTAGATAGGAAATTTTCCAGACTTGATTTGGGGGCTGCTTAACAGCTAAAGCAGGAGGAGAGGGAATGGATGCTTTTTCAGGCGAGCATTGGTTCACTTGCATTAATTTGTATATCAACCATGCTTTACAATTCATAGATTTTTTTTTTAACCTTAGTGTATTTCAATTAAGTTTTGTGTAAACTATAGCAGCCAGGTGGCAGCACTTAGATGGCCTTGGCTGATCTAGAAAGCTAAGCAAAATTGGCCCTTATTAGTACTTTGATGTCAGGGTCTATCTGGGAAGTATAGAGCTGAAGGCTAGATTGGGAATTGAAAGCAAAATAATCTGAAAGAAGACACTTCAAGTCACCATCAAGCTTAACTTGAAGGGAATTATTTTTTTTTATCCCTAGTAGACTACTGAAATATTTTTTTACCAGACTATTGAAACAAAACAATCCCACTGAAGGCCAGCTCATATAATTGGAAAACCATTAATGCAAACTGGCTTTGTAAACTACATTCTTAATTTGTGTTTTATTTTTAGCTGGTGTAGATACACTAAAATTAAACTACCACCAACAGACTAGCTGATTTGGATAGCAGGCTAAAAATCAAGCCATTCATAGACTAATTTATTACAACCAACTGTATTAGAAGTTTTTCTGTGTTCCAAGAAATAACATTTCTGCTAACTGGTGCAATGATAGAACTCTTTAGCTTATATTTAATAAGCCCAAATAGAATATTATGACATACTTATTTCAATTTAATGCTGAAAAAATCAATGTGAGATTCAGACACAAAGAATGTATCTCTTGTATTTAGATAGAAATCTGTACTATAAACATATAAAGTATAAAAATCACCCAGAAATTACTTAAAGTGCACATAACAATGAGCAGATGATGCGTGGAGGGTCACACTGAGCCATAAGTCACACTGAGCCTTTAAGAGAAGATGGTGCTTTGAGCAGTCGGTTTGAAAGGGTGTTTTAGTTATTTTGCAAAACACCCGTCCAAGTTGTTTTCACAACCCTAGTACTGTATTTAGCGTCAATAGATATTCTACAGAGTACCTGCAATAGTAAAGACTCTGGAGATTGTGTGCTAGTGAGAGATAATACATTTTGAATGTCTCTTTTTAAAAAATTCTCCTTGAGCTATGGAATTGCAGAAAAACATTTAACAACTAAGTAAGCAGAGGTCCTGGAATAAAAATCTTACACAGGAGAGAAGATAGTACTGAATGCTGTTAGTAGGAGAAAAAGGTGGCACTCAGTCAAGAACACTCTGCAGGGTTTAGGAGGCAAGAATGCTTAAGATGTTATACCAAGTCTTACAAGGGCTCTTTAGTTCAGATTTACAAACTAGGGAACCTTCTATAAACTACAGGTAGTCCTCATTTAATGCCTCATTTAACAACCATTCACAGTTACGCCAGTGATGAAAAAAGAACGTTGCGACCAATCCTCACATTTACAACCATTGCAGGGCTGTAAAGCAAAGGAAAGCTGCAATAAGATAATAAGCACAGTCACGGTTTGACTTAGCGACCACTTTGCTTAATGACCAAGTTGCCAGTCCCAATTGTGGTTGCTAAACAAGGACTACCTGTATTCCTTTTTCCATATCAACATACCAACTGGATCAACCTGAGGAGTTAACAAGTAGATCTCTGTAAATAATCTGAGCCATGAGACTGCTGCAGCCGCTTGAAAGCTCCATTTGGCTCTTTGAGGCTTTCTTGAGGTCTTATGGCCAGGTTTGTGCATGCATGCTTAGAAACACTCCCACCAGGTTAATAAGTGAAGCACCAAAAGATCTGCATGGGGGTCCAGATGCAATTTCATGAATAAAGATTCTAGAGGCGATTATTCTGCTTTGCAGCATGCTGGCTTCCTATTAATTAGTATCTTTAATTCCAGTACCTTTCAAAAGCAGTTAGGCAGTTTAGGAATCCTGATGTAATGTATATGTATGTTCAAAGGCTTCCTGCTGCATACCTCTGACAGTTAAGCAGAGAACTGGAAAGTGGCCTGGTTGTTATTTTTTACAATTTTGTGCAGTCATTTCATTTATCGATGAGATGACAAAGAATATAGCATTATGTATTATATAATTCAGTGATGTAATATGAACTACAGTCTTCCATTTTTTTTTAAAGAATCATACATTTTCTGACCCTGCTTTCCACAGACATTTCTTTTTCTCTTCGAACATTAAAAACAAATTATTAACTTTTTCAGACAAGTAATTCTGTCTTGGCAAAAAATTCTGGACAATCTCCACGCTAGCATATTTCTGCTTATTGTGGGCAGAACATTCAGAATCGGATTAGACCATTAAAATGATGAATGAAGATAGTGTTGTATTAAATCCATCCTTTTGCTTAGTGTCAGGCTGTGGTTGATGGGAAGTGGTTTGTCAGGATCCGATTGAACCAGAAGGCTTGGCAGAACGAGGCCTGAAATGTTTGTCTTAAAAATAAGAGAGGGAGGAAAACTAGAAGTCCAGATTTCACTAGAAAGGAATGCACATAGCGAACTACAGATCATTGATGAAAAAAAGAGACAAAAGACTCAATTTATTTGTACAGTTCTACCTTTCCAAGGTTCACGATCCACGAGTTCCTTCAAAGCATAACAAAGCATACACAAGAGCCTTTTTTGATGGTTGATTCTTTAGTTATTTGTCCTGAAATTCTGCATGTGTGTGCTTGAGATTCCTTAACAGTGGGGACTGAGTATATAGGAATAATTGTTGCACTGTGGATATTTTCATATTTATTTGGGCAACCCTTTAAAAAAATAGTTTTTTTTAAGACTGAGAAGAAAACAGACTTAAAAGGAAATACAATATTAGGTTAGCACTTCCATGCTTCCAGTATGGGGAAACCTAACTCCCTATTTTTTACTTGCCACAAATAACACCATCTTTCTGCTTCATCTGAAAGTATTAGTCATAATATTCTCGTTAAAAAAACTATAATGAAGTCATAGCTTGAGGAGCCTTAGATTTTGGGGTAGTGGTTCATGGTTAGAATATGGTTGGGGAGATTCAGGTTGAATCTTAGACCAACCCACCTCAAAAGGTAGTTGCTGTGAGAAAAAAAATAGACACCTTGAACTCCTGAAAAACAGATGGGGAACAAATCTAGCAAGCAAACAAATTATAATTAATGTATTGGTTATTAAACTATTCTGCCATTCTTTTTCTCCTGGTAATACCACATACCTGAATTTTATTTTTCAGATTAATGCCTGGCTGTAACTCTGTTGAAGCAAATTATAATCACAGTTGGTAACTTAGTAAATTGAAAAGCAGCCCAGTTGTATAACTTCCTTCCTTCCTATTTTACCAAGCAGTTTGTGCCACATTTCATTTGCAAAATTAGAAGAAACTAAAAAGCCCAATTCTTGATATCACTAGAAATAATGCTTGAATAAATAAACAGCAACTCTTGAGCAATTTTTTAATTGCTTTTATTAGGTCAACAAAACTTAATAGACCAGTTTCACTTTGAAAACAAAATATTCCACACATGATATGTATTCTGCATGTTAAGCTATAAGTGATTATTATTTACAGTTGTAATCCAAGTTTAAAGGCTCAGTCCAGAGAAATCTCTTTGTAAATGGGCAATTTTATGAAGGTACCATTATCTATGATAACTCAGTATTGATATGCATTCCTAGATTCAGTTCCATTTCCAGATGAAAGGCACAAATTAGATTCATCATTCAAATAGCACTATTTTACAGTCAAAGGTGGTCATTAATCTTCTCTATCTGGGATAGCCAACTTGGTGTCTTCCAGACATTTTGGATATCATCTTTACAGTAGATACAGTTTGTGTTGCTGTAGCAAAAATGATGCAACAGCTGATGCAAGTCTGAATACTGTTGTTTTTTCCTTTAATTATGTTTTAATGTAACTTTCTGCCAATTGATTGAAATAAAGTTGGCATTTTGAATCAAATACCATTAACTTTAGTAGTCATGGGTAATGGCAAATGATTATAGAATCCAAAAATCAGACAGACATCTGACTGCCTGATTGTGCTCCAAATTATCCCTAAAACCTGTGTCAATATATCTCATAATTGATTCTATTCATTGGTTTGAAAATTGGAAACGTTAAAATTATCCCAAGTCACTGAATCTATAGTGGAAGATTTCCTTGGTGACTTTATTCTATTAGATACAACAGAATTGGGCAATTGTATGAATGAAAGACTTATCATGGAGTTTAAGGCCAACCTTTAAAATTTCCCTTTTTAAAAATAACTGCTTATCCTTAATGATCACTAGTTGAGAAAAAAATGCCATTTTAAAACTTTTTATTTTCTTTTACGTAGAGAGATTGGAACCTGACAGGTTTTAATGTGAGATTTTAGGTGTCTTGGCACACTCTTTTATTACTCAAGGACTCAGTATTCTTAGCTAGTAAAGAATAAAGTTTCTCCCAGATGATTTTTGCTGGCCAACATAGATGGAGGTCCAACTTGCAGTTGGTTACTTGCATACCCTCAAGGAGCCCATTCATAATATAAATGACAGGAATTGAAACTGATCCAAATACAGAGCGTGAACAAGATTCTTATATGTCAAACTCTGACCACCCCAGTCGAGCCAAATAACAGCTCTTTCTTTCTATAAAACAGCAAATTTACCATAGTAAGCAGAAAGTGATTCAGGTTTAGCTAGCAAAATCTTGGGCTTACTAAGTCATTTTCCCCACCAGGATAGCTCCATGGAACAGAATTTAATGGACATATATTACCTCATTTTGGATTAGTAAATATTGTCCTAATATGGGCTAGAACTCTTCAGTTTGGCAAATAAACTATTATGTTTTGGATTTATATGTAGGTTGTCTGATATGTCAGTGAGAACTTTCCTATGAATCAATATGGAGATTAAGCTTGCCATAAGAGCTGAAGTTATAGTGCATGTTTGGAATGTAAAATATGAAACTAGACTTCTTTGATGTTAAAATGTACAGGTGAAACTTGAAAAATTAGAATATCATGCAAATGTTCATTTATGTCAGTATGGCAACTCAAAAGGTGAAACCGATATATGAGTTAGGCGCATTACATGCAAAGCGAGATATGTCAAGCCTTACTTTGGTATAATTGTGATGATTATGGTGTACAGCTTATGAAAACCCCAAATTCACAATCTCAGAAAATTAGAATATTACATGACATCAATAACACAAGGATTGGAAATAGAACAATATCGGACCTCTGCAAAGTATAAGCATGCATATGTACTCAGTACTTGGTTTGGGCCCCTTTTGCAGCAATGACTGCCGCAATGCGGCGTGGCATGGATGCTATCAGCCTGTGGCACTGCTGAGGTGTTATGGAAGACCAGGATGCTTCAATAGCGGCCTTCAGCTCTGCTGCATTGTTCGGTCTCATGTCCCTCATCTTTCTCTTGGCAATGCCCCATAGGTTCTCTATGGGGTTCAGGGCAGGCGAGTTTGCTGGCCAATCAAGCACAGTAATCCCATGGTCATTGAACCAGGTTTTGGTACTTTTGGCAGTGTGGGCAGGTGCCACGTCCTGCTGGAAAATGAAGTCAGCATCCCCATAAAGCTCGTCTGCGGAAGGAAGCATGAAGTGCTCCAAAATCTCCAGGTAGACGGCTGCGTTGACCCTGGACTTAATGAAGCACAGTGGACCAACACCGGCAGATGACATGGCTCCCCAAATCAACACAGACTGTGGAAACTTCACACTGGACTTCAAGCATCGTGCATTGTGTGCCTCTCCATTCTTCCTCCAGACTCTGGGTCCTTGGTTCCCAAATGAGATGCAAAAGTTGCTCTCATCAGGAAAGAGGACTTTGGACCACTGGGCAACAGACCAGTTCTTTTTTTCTGTAGCCCAGGTAAGACACTTCTGACGTTGTTTGTTGTTCAGGAGCGGCTTGACAAGAGGAATACGACATTTGAAGCCCATGTCCAGGATCCGTCTGTGTGTGGTGGCTCTTGATGCACTAACTCCAGCCTCAGTCCACTCCTTGTGAAAGTCCCCAACACTTTTGAATGGCCTTTTCCTGACAATCCCCTCCAGGCTGCGGTCATCCCTGCTGCTTGTGCACCTTTTTCTACCACACTTTTCCCTTCCACATAACCTTCTATTGACGTGCTTTGATACAGCACTTTGGGAACATCCAACTTCTTTTGCAATTACCTTTTGGGGCTTTCCCTCCTTATGGAGGGTGTCAGTGATGGTTTTCTGCACAACTGTCAGGTCAGCAGTCTTTCCCATGCTTGTGATTCCTACTGAACCAGCCTGAGAGACCATTGAAAGGCTCAGGAACCCTTTGCAGGTGTTATGGATTCATTAGCTGATTAGAGTGGGACACTTTGAGCCTAGAATATTGAACCTTTTCACACTCTTCTAATTTTCTGAGATTGTGGATTTGGGGTTTTCATAAGCTGTACGCCATAAACATCACAATTATACCAAAGTAAGGCTTGACATATCTCGCTTTGCATGTAATCTATCTCATATATTGGTTTCACCTTTGGAGTTGCCATACTGACATAAATGAACATTTGCACGATATTCTAATTTTTTGAGTTTCACCTGTATTTACTTTTAATAAATTTATTAAATCACTTTTAAAAAATCTAAAACATGGGCCAACAAGACCAGGCTAGAAAAGTATCAACTCATCTAATGGACTTGGTAGTGGTCACTTAAAAGGCTTGGCACTTAACCATAACTAAATAGGCGGAAAAACCCTAAACCAGGGTACTTAGGTCATCACAGACCAATCTTTGTGACACAAGACCAGAAGAAGGATCTCCACAAGATATTAGCTGATAGAGAGGTAAGATGGGAGAAGGTCCCAGACATTAGAGGCCTCTGTATGTCCTTATAAGTCCTTTTTAGAAACCTGGCAGTGAGACCAGTGTCTTCAGAAGATGAAGGACCTTTGCAGTCAGGTGCCCATTTACCAGTTTGGCTCCAGCTGCAGCTTGCCATGCATTATGATAGTCCATTATAATAATTGCTGTCATTAGAATGGTCATGGGTGTGGTGAGGGCGGGGTGATCTAGTTTTCAGTTGTTCTTATTTGTTGTTTTCAATTATTTTTGGTGAAAACTGCTGAAAGGAGTTGCACTAGAAGGCTGTGGTATATGAAAAAAGGTTAAAACATAATAATAAATAAATAGCCATGGCAGGAATTGCTATGACTAGGATATTCCAAGAACAGTCATAGCTGGAAGATCAGTTGGAACTGATAAAAGGCAGTCTATCCCATAGAAGCAATTTCATTTTTCTAAATTTAATGTCTGATTAAAGCCACACTCCTCAAATCCTGTGTTTCTGCTACTGTTGCCTTTGTTTTTCTCTTTCTACAGAGCTGTTGCTTAAGAATTCTAATAAATATCATAGGACATTTATTTAGTCTTATTAAAATCATATTTTTACAAAATAAACATTCTAAGCATTTAACTACCACATACATACTGTTAACCATGTGATATAAATAAATCTTCCAAAAGAATGAACAGCATGGTATCATTTATTATGGAAGTAACAGACTATTAAAAGATATTCCAAGCAACATTTGCACCAAGAATAACTCTTAATAATATTAATTCTTAAATATTAAATCTTAAATAAAAATTCAGTACTAATTATTAATTGAGATACTCACTACCAGTAAGTTAAATTAAATATATATTAAATGCAGTATGCTTACAGTGATTAGACAGCATCATATTAATTCTTTTGGGGCTCAACTGAAACTTATCCGGTCCTTGTTAAAAAAAAAAAAAAAAAAGACTTGTTCTCTGCAAATTCAGCTCCATTTGTCAGTTCTGTATTAGAGCAGAATATCTTCTGGAATTTGTTAGTAAAAGTTGAAATTTATGCAAAGAAATGAATAGCTTCTGCAGAAATATTAGCTCAGGAAGGTACTATTCAAAGATTAATTGCAAGAAAGATCTCTACAAACTGCAGCTGATTCATGCAGTTTCTCTTGTAATTAGGCCAGGCATTTTGTTATGCAAAAGTTTTTTGGTTTTGTTTGGAATCAATGATTTCAAAGGGTTTAACTTACAAAAAATATGAATATGAATACATTAATATGATAAAAATACCATACCTACCAGAATGGGCCAGGAACAATACTGCTATGAGCAAACCAAAGCCACACAGGGTATCCAAACTGGTAACATAAATTTCATTTTTCTATCTTTCCTCATGATTTTATGGAAACCCTGTTATGGTAGAAGTAGCAGAACAGATTGGCACTTGAGATCTTTTAAAATAAATTCAGAAGAAAACAACTCCACCAGTTGATTTCCCAGCATTTTGAAAATAAGATACTAAGAAATATTCTTAATGTTAACAGTAACACTTTTTGGGCTTTCTGGTTTTCACTGAAGTAGAACTTCAAGATACTGTCAGCTAACTTTAGAGGGTAATAAAAATATCGGCATTCATAAGAGGCTATACCAGGATGAAGAACTGCCAGTTTTATTTCAAACTTGACAAATAGCTTCCTGAATGAAAATAGGTTACATTTGGCACACAAGTATATTCTGGAATGTAGAATGTACAAATATCTACAGTTATACCTGTTTCTTTTTATTACTATGATTCCAGCATATATTAGGCTCCAAAATACAAGCAGCTGTCTTGATATTTATTTCTGCTGTTGTCTGCTTTATTTTCTCCTATAAATATGTTTTATAAATGTTTGAATATTCTAACATATCCTATCTTTTTAATTTCTCAGCCTTGAATTTGAGTGGAAGGGAGATTACCATATGGGATGGAGTATGTATGTATGTATGTATGTATGTATGTATGTATGTATGTATGTATTTATTTAGTGGACTGGTCCCCGCCCATCTCCCCACAATGGGGGACTCTGGGTGGTTTACATCAAATTAAAACCATAAATACATAATTAAAAGTTATAAGAAGAGAACCACACTTACACAGATAGAAAAAAGATTAAAAAATCCAAAAGGCCAATGGAGGCCACACCAGGCCACTAAGGGGCTAGCCAACCCCATTTCTGACAACCTCCCTCCCTGCCCCAGGCCAGATGGCAGAGCCAGGTCTTCAAATCCCTCCGAAAGGCCAGGAGTGAGGAGGCCTGTCTCACCTCCGGGGGCAAGATGTTCCAAAGGGCGGGGGCTACAGCAGAGAAGGCCCGCCTTCTGGACCCTGCTAATCGGAGTTCTTTTGCTGAGGGGGTCCGGAGCATGCCCTCTCTGTGAGATTGGGTGGGAAGGGTTGAAATCGTGGGGGCGAGGCGGTCCCTCAGGTAGCCTGGCCCCATGCCATGTAGGGCTTTAAAGGTGATAACCAATACCTTGAATTGGACCCGGAAGCAAACCGGTACCCAATGCAGCTCATGGAGCAAAGGTGTTATATGGGTCCTTCTTCAGACCCCAAAAATTGCTCGCGCGGCTGCATTCTGGACCAGCTGAAGCTTCCGGATACTCTTCAAGGGTAGCCCCATGTAGAGCACATTGCAGTAGTCTATCTGGGAGATAACAAGGGCATGAGTGACCGTTCAAAGGGCATCCTGATCCAGGAAAGGGCATAACTGGTGCACAACCTGAAGCTGTGCAAAAGCCCTCCTGGCTGCGTCTGCCACCTGCTCTTCGAGCAGGAGCTGTGAGTCCAGGAGGACCCCCAAATCACGCACTGGGTCTGTCTGGGGCAGTGCCACCCCATCCAGCACCAACGATGACAACGTCCCGGATACAGAGGAGCCATTAATTCACAGCCACTCCGTCTTGCCAGGGTTCAGCTGGAGCCTGTTGTTCCCCATCCAGACCCTCACAGCCTCCAGGCACCGCGAGAGGGCAGTCCCAGCATCACTTACCTCACCAGGGATGGAGATATATAGTTGAGTATCATCAGCATACTGATGATACCTCATCCCATGATGACGGATGATCTCACACAGCGGTTTCATGTAGATGTTGAAAAGGAGCAGAGAGACAGCCGAACCCTGTGGCACCCCACAAGGGAGGGGCCGAGGATGGGACCTCTCGCTCCCTATCACCACCGATTGGGATCAGCCCTGGAGAAAGGAGGTGAACCAGCACAAAACTGTGCCGCCCACCCTCATATCCCTGAACCGTCCCAATAGGATACCATGGTCGACGGTATCGAAAGCCACTGAGAGATCAAAGAGAGCAAAGATGGTCACACTTCTACCATCCCGCTCCCGCCAGAGATCATCCATAAGTGTGACCAATGCCAAGGTTACCCTTCAGTATGCCAAGGTTACCCTTCACCTCAGATTCAAAGATGGGTTTCCACTAGATCTCAGAGTCTTACCTCTACCACCACAATACCATCAACCATCTAGTCAGGCTATATCTTCATGGCAAGGATACTTTCTAAAGTACCGTGCTGACTCATACTGTCAGGTGACCTCCCAAACCAATGAAAAGGCATTAGGCCTTGTACTGCCAAAGATGGTACAGGTAGTCCTCACTTAACAACCACAATAGGGATCAGAAAATTGGTTGTTAAGCAAGGCTGTTGTTAGCGAGTCACCACATGAATGGACTGATTTTACAACCATTTTTATGATGGCCATTAAGTGAATCACTGTGGTTGTTAAGCGAATCCCTTGGTCATTAAGGGAATCCAGATTCCCCAATGGACTTTTTTTTGCCAGAATTCACTTAATGACCATGGTGATTCACTTAACAACTGTCATTAAAAAGGTCACAAATCATGATCACATGACTGCAAGGAGGTGCAATGGTTTGCGATGGTCGTAAATGCTAGTACAGATCATAAAGCACTTTTTCTGGGGCCATCGCAACTTTGAACCATTGTTAAATGAATAGTAATTAAGCAAGGACTACCTGTATATCTCTCAGGCTGATTAACTTGTGGCTTCAAGTACTAATGCAGTCACTGCCTGACCTAATTATTACTTAACCTTCAGCATGTCCATATATTCATTCAGTCATTCATTCATTCAGTTTCAACAAGTGACTCTGGATGGTGAACAATCTTAAAATAAATTAAAAACAATTTCCATCAGAAATATAAAAATTAAAATATACAGCAGCCAAGGAAGGTAACACAATCTTGCATCTTTCTTGTACCTAACCCCCAGCCTATTCATGGCCAAACTTTCTGGTTTTGACCTGTCAGTGGTGGCCCATGCACGCTGGGTCCCAGTCCTGATGTTACAATGGTAGTATGTTTTAGATCTGTATAGTGATGTGAACAAAGTACAAGAAGACGTAGTTTTGCTCTGTGGGGTTTCTTCTTCTTTTCTCTACTCTGATACAGATTCTCTGTATCCCCCAACCTCCTCTTGAGGGTCTCCAGTGATCTAGAGAAGTTTTTGAAGAGATGAGGGGAGTGGGAGTGGGGTGAAGTATTGAGGAGATACTTTAATATGCTGAAAAAAAGCAGAAAAATGGCATTTGATTCCACTGTTTGAATCAGCAGGGAGAACATTTCAAAATCTACGTGAGTTTCTATCAAGCAACTGTCATAACTTCTACAAGTTTCTTTCTGTACATGAAAATGTTGAATTAACAGTTCAGGAACTAAAAAGGAATCTGGCTGAGTATAGCACCACAAAGCCTTACAGCACTGAAAAGGAATCAAGGAGAGAAGACAGAGAAATATATCAAAAACTTGTATTCTATCAGTAACCATTTTATTTAAAATACTATTTTCAAATAACTATGTTCATTTTTTGCCCAACGTGAGGCAGAGTTTCTAGTTTACCCTCAGTGGTCGCTGTGGTTTCTCCTTGGCCCTGCTGCTGGAACACGCTGCTGTTCATTAACAAAACACAGTATACAAGGCTCTGATTTCTACGGGTGCTAGAAACCCCCAAATATTTGGAAAAACAGCTTTTAAAAGGACATCACCAGCAGTATGACTGTACTTAATGCAATTGAGTTGTTTATGAACATTCTTCTATAATAGATAAAACTTCCTTCACTTCACTTTCCATTATGTGAACAGGCATAAGGCCCAAACCTGACGTGGAATAGAGTGATTGTGAAATCACTTGAGGTGGGATGGAGGTATTCAGTTGTGGAAGTAGCTTTAAGCAGCAGTATATGCCTACAGAAAAAAATTAAAATAATGAAGCAATGAGCAGAAGGATTTCTGAAGACTGGCATTTATCTTTAAACAGAAAGAAATATGTACTAAGGAATTACGCTTAAATAGAAATGTACATGTAATCTTACCTGTGTTCAGTCAGACTTCCTCCAATGGTGCTCCAGCCTTTTCTTCTGGTGCTTCATCTCCTGGAGCTCCTCAGTAAACAAAGGTGCTCCCTGGGAAGAGGCTGCATAGAGGCAATACAGTCCATTGCAGATGGTGACCAAGGCCTCATTCAAACCACCCATCAGATCCTCAGGGAAAACCCCAAGTTTAATCTAGAATCTAATAGCATCCATCATTTGCCTGGGGCTAGGCCCTACCTCCCCGCAGGGAAGGTTGGCACCAGTGAGCCATAAGCAATCAGAGAGTGATCTGTCCAATTGTCCAAGATGTGGGGCTGGGTACCTTTTCTATGCAGCTAATGCCTAGGTCTACTTCTTTCCTTCTCAGTAATGCCAAACTTCCTTGCTTGGAATATGGAATGGATAAGGTGTAATATGGAATGGTATGTTGAAAATGAATCCAGACAAGTCAGAGAGACTGGTGGTTGAGGGGAATCTCAGTCAATAAAATGGACTCTTGTGCACCTGACAGTACTTTTTTTTTTCTCTTGAAGAAGCAGGAAAGTGCCCTCATCAGTGTGGTAGTAAGGAACAGCTTCTTTCAGCTGCAAGTGATCTGTTTTTGGATATCTCTGAACTGGCTATCATTATCTATGCTGTATTGGTTACCTCCCATTTAAATTATTGCAGGGTGCTCTGTGTGGGAATGCCCTTAAAGGAAACCTAGAACCTGCAATAGGTCCAGAACATGGTGTCCCAGCATCTGTAAGGTGCTTTCTGTATGACTCCTTTTCTGGCTAAACTGCATTGACTTTCAGTAGACTTCTGAGTTAAGTGCAAGATGCTTAATATTATATATAAATTCTAAATGGTTTGGGCCCACCAACTTGAAGGAATGGCTTCTCCTGGCTGTTGCATTCTGGGAGCTACAGTCTTTGGCTAAAGATTGTAGCTCCCTATTGTGTGTGTAACATCCCAGAGAGAGCTTCACCTGGAATTTACTAGGGCCAGAGTGTCCTCAATGGCTGCTTCAGCACTATGGAATTCTTCCCCCTCTTTTTTAACTTGTTTCAAGAAGAATTTAAGGGATCCACATATCACAAGAAGAATACAATGAGGCAGAGCACAGTGAATATACACACATACATACACTCACAAACACACAGTCACTTGTGAGGAGACACAGGGGGCAAATGAGAAAATATGCACTGTGACATTAGAATGCAAGTATTCAAACTCAGGATTTGTATCATGACATTGCCACATGCATGACATCATTTTGACATAATTTTGGCTTGCCATAGATGCCTGTATGCACATATACATGACCTATCATGCCATTCCCTTTGGGGTTAATCACTGTTATGCAACACACAGAAAAGGAATAAGGAATAGTAAGCAAAAGAAATTTAAGGCTTGAGATAAAAGAAAAGGAAATGTCGATAAATCAAGTTTACCCAACTCTACCACTATTCTTTCTATCATTGTCTATACTTAAAAACCATTCATCATTCCACCATGTCCATACTCTAATTCATACATTTCCTTTTCTTCTTTATCTCATCTCTCTCTTTTCAAGGATCTCATCAATTCCTTCCAATCACAAATTTCTTAGTCCTGCCCTTCCTCTCAACCTATTCACGCCTCCTTCATATATTTGTTTTGCAATTCAGTCCTCTCTATATGACCAAACCACTTCACTGTACGTCTGTTCGCTTGCATTTGTATGCAATCTTCATGATTTCAACACTCACTCATTCTTGCTATCTCTTGTTTTTCACACATACTTCTTATGCAACCCATCCAACTGCATTCAACTTACTCTTATGTCTTCACTGCCAGATCTAATTCTCATTTTGTTTGTCAGAAGTAGATTTTTGCTCCTTCTGACAAACTCTCTTTCTTCACAATTTGAAATGGTTGATTATACTAATAAATTACCATATAGTGTATAGAATTCCATACATATTAGTAAAGGAACTGAAGAATGAAAACAGAATTTGATTCAAAACTGAACCTAACCTAATAATTAAGGCCAAAATGGGAGAATATTCTGTAACAGTGCAGCCAAGTTCTAATATGATACAAAGCCAACCAACATCTCCAACAAGACATAACTTAAATATGAATAAATGAAATGACTAAATAGAAAATGAATGGTTTTAGGAAAAAGTCTGGCATGAAACTGGAATAAGGAGTGGATGGAAGGGTAAGAAATCAAGAAGATTACACAAACCACAAATTGGTAGTTTCTCACTGATTTAAAAAAAAAAAAAAATTCTGCTCTGATCAGATAGAACTAACAAAAAGCATGGAAAGCAAACCTACTAAAAATTTTTAAGCCTTGAAGAATGCTGAGGGCTTTTTAAAATTGTTGTTGTTGTTGTTATTGTTCTGTTCAAACTTGAATCTCTAATATTTTGATATAGAGAACCTTGTGTATGAAATTTATAAGTTTGGGGCCTGTTCATTCTCCCTTTCATTTTGAAATTATAAAAAACTGTCAGGCAAATAAGTAATTACACTTCTGTTAATTAGTAAAGCATCTCATTGACAAAATTTAAAAAATTAAGTTCCAGTGATAGGGTTTTTCTCTTAAGAAAGAAGTTTCTTTCATCCATTGTTAATAAAACACAAGACAAATTACCCGTAACAAACTATATTCTTTATCTGATTAAACTGGTAATTAAAATATATCTGAATTGCATTAGAATTTCGCCTCAAAGCATACTTGAATAAGCTGATGATTCTAGCATCTGATTTGCTATAGGTGGTCTGAAAGTACAGTTTAATTCAGCAGAGCTGGCAAGGAGGATAGAATTACAGTCTTAATCCCCTGGCTTCCATAAACTGATGTCAGTATTGTATTATTAATCCTCCAAATGGTTCTTTATCCCTACCCTATGGAAGTTGAGGAAGAACCTTTGCGTTAGCTGCTCACAGTTATGCTTTGTGACATGCTTGTGAGTTTTCATTTCTTATGTAATATACTTTGAAACAAGAAGCTTCAGTCCAAAAGAAATAGAGTATAATGTAGGATGAAATGTATATCCACCTGCTTAGGAGGAAACCTTGTTGAATTCAGTGAAATTTACTTTTGCATAGATACACGTGTGACTCAGTTGTTAGATTCACTCCTTTTTTTTGTGTATGTCTTCAAGTCAGTGTTGACTCCTGGCGACTGCCTGGACAAGTCCCCGCAGTTTTCTTGGCAAGATTTTGGAAGTGGTTTGCCATTGCCTACTTCCTAGGGCTGAGAGAGAGCAACTGGCCCAGGTCACCCAGCCAGCTTTCATGCCTAAGGTAGGAGTAGAACTCACAGTCTCCTGGTTTCTGGCCTGGTGCCTTAATCACTACACCGGACTTGTTCTTAGATATGCTCCTATATCTATTTATATGAGAATAAGTTTCATTGAAGTTAATGGAATTATCTTGATGGGATAGAGCTGGATTGCATTAACTTCAGGAAAATCTGAAAAACCTAAAAAATGGATATTAGGTTTGGTTCCTATAGTTGTCAGTGTTATACCAACATGTTCTCTTCAGAAATGGCTTCACATTTAGTCATTGGCAATATAACAAAATTACAGGCCAGAGCTGGTTGCAGAAACTGAGGACAGGGCAGGCAGAACCCCAGATGCCAAAACCAGAACTTCATCATATGCTGTTTGAGAACCCCAGAGTTAGGTTGTATTGTCTGCAACTGAGAACAAGAGACAGAAAATAAGAGAGGGTGTTAAAATTCAAAGAGATGGATTGACAGAAAGAATGCAGAGAAATGGATGGATTTAGAGCTGCTCTAGAAAACAAATAAGCACTTCAATGATGTGGCTTGGAGGAGGTACTGAATCACAGGGTCACCCTCACTTTCTCTCCCAGCAACTAGCTGTGGTGGATGAAAATGTTGTGGGGTGTAAGAGTAGAAAGACTGCCAGGACCACAAATAATGACAGTGCCTCCAGCCCACTACCTGAGCTTTTCCTGAAAAAAGGTAGAGAAACTAACAGTGGCAATGTGGTGGTCTCCTCCTCCTCTGAGCTATTTATGAGGAAAGGGAAGACAGGGAAAGATGCAAATAATTGAATAAGGATTCAGTTTTAATGCCATCTCTGAGCAGCACAACGAAAAGGGATTTGACATGATAGCTGACTGTGCAGTATCTTTCAGATTTGTGTCTGCCAATTAGTCTTAGGATATAGATGTAGGTTTCATTAAGTTTTAAACACCTTCTCCTTGGCAGGAACGGGGTGGGGGACAGGGAGGAGAAAGTTTCCAAGGAAATGCCACTGGGTCAGTTGGTGGAAAGTAAAAGGAGAGTTATGAGCATGGTAGGTTCTGGGCCATAGGGAGAGATTTAACTATAAGCTCTCAGCAAGGATAATGACATCAGAAGTATTTTCTCAGCACAGTGTCTATATTTAGGCAAACACATAAGTTTTGTTAAGTATGACAGGTTTGTTCTCCAGTTCATATTTTTCTGGGGAAAAAACCCCCAAAACATAAACCCACTAGCTATTTGTGGGTAAAATTCAAATGGTATTTCCATTTGCTGACCAGTCTGCTCACTGAGAGCTATTTCCTGAAGGATCATGTCACCAGCCAGACCTGGATATAATCTCCTACCAGAAGAAGAGGGGAGAGGGAACTTCTGTTCTGCCAAACCCTGGGAAAACAACTAAACAGGTAATGATAATCTATTCATGAAGGAAGAAAATGTAATACCATTGAAGCATTTCTGGGTAGTCTTAGTTGACTGTCCCCTTGGCTCATGAGCAACCCTAGCCCTTTCCCCATGGTCTACCAAGAGTCCTTTCATTAATGAATGTTTCATACTAAAATATTGTTATGTTCATACTTATTTGTGGACCTCCACTTACACTCTAGTTATGTTCCAATCTGTGTCATCATTCCCACTTTTCTAGTAAGTCAGGGAACTTCCTAGGTGCTGCAGCATGGCAGAGGACACTGGGAACATTTGTGTCAACCATCTCTTTTCCTGATTTCAGATTCTTAAAAGTTGTCTCCCAAGCTCCAGAAGAATAAGTGGTGGCATTTTTTAAATCAGAAATTCAGGACCAGACACACAATCTTAATCTGACAGTACAAGATTATCTTTCCAAGGAAAAGAGTAATATATTATACCCGCACCTATAGAGAGCTATGCTACCCCTTCAGGCATTTCTTCAAGGTCTTTTTCTAGAGAATGTGAAGAGTTTGGTTTCCTCTTCATGAAAAGGACTCAGGGATTCTAATCTTCACCCTGTGAAGAACCTCCAAATAGATGCTTTGCACTTGACTCAAAGCCTGTCTCAAGTATCTAACACCTGTAATGCTAGGAATGGTTTTATCTTGATTGGGAAAGCTCAGGCAAGATTGCACTGTTAATCTTTCTGAATGTAGAGTCTATATTCATAGTGTAATTAGAGGTAGCAAGTATAAATACTAGACCCAGACTATATATTGTTGCTGGCATACTAGCCTCAAATGCTGGAAGATACTACTGTCCGTGTCATGGAGTCCTTTGGGATTCCAGTCATGGTTTTGACTTGAGCAATGCTCCTAGACTATGAACCTGACCTTGGAACAGCATGAATAAATAAACCCATTCCAGCTTGAACAGACTGTTCTGCTACTGTGAACTTGAGTGCGCACCAAGTATGGGCCATGTTAGGTAAAATGTGGGATGTGCAAAACCTGATCAGAAACCTCACTACAGGTGCAAAATGACATTCTAGCCTTTTAAAGTTTCCTTTCCTTTTATTGATTTCTATGATTTATAAAAAATGTAGCCAGATTTTTTCCCCAAAAAACCTGGAATGTCCTGTGGTTTCTTGTTGAGTTACCATCCACACAACATTCCCTCACTAGTGCAACTGTTCCTGGGATGACACATTTCCCCAGTATTCAAACCACAATACTGAATTGCCAAGAGCATTATGATTTCTATAGCATATGAATTTAAGGAGTCCATCACAAACAAATTGGATAAAGAAATAAGAATGCTGTTATTGTTTTATGGGAATAAAGATTTCCATGAGAGATTCCACAAGATTTTTAACATTATAAAGTGCTTTGAGGATGATGCAATGTGCATATTCAATCTGTACTTGCAATCTGGAAAATCAGGCTTCATTAACTCATTGTTTGGATGCAGATCCATTTTGTAAACCTATGGGATATATACAGATACCCTACTAAGAAGAGAAACAAAGAATTCTGGAGATCTGCATTGCCACAAATTACTGCAGATTGATTTTCCCTACAGTTAGGCTTGGCACAGCTTAAGGTACAGAGATCTTCCATCATACTGGAAGATGCAACTAAATTAGCCAAATAAAGGTCCCATTTTAACCTATTTTTTAAAAGTCTTTATTAACAACCCTAATACTAAAAGTCATATTAAACCCCATTAAGGTAAGAATCCAATGCAGAGCTTGACTTTTATGCTTAGTGTAAAAGACAACCCAAGCTGTAGGCAAGTAAAGTAATTGCCTGCACATGAGCAATACTGGTATTGGTTGGAGAACCATACATGTCTTGCTCCAGGCTACCATGTTACTCAACTTTTGTAGGGTTCTTATCAGTCCAGATTAAATTAAATCACCCTGTGGTCATATATATTTTTCTGAGAATAATAGGACAATCAGATGCATTTTAAAGACAACGAAGCCCTGCACTGTTGTGCCAGACTATTTGGAAGATAATATCTGGATGTGGTAAACCTAACCTTACAAGGTTTGCATAAGAGCACTGGAGAGAAGAAATAAAGAAATGGAAAGGGCAGTGTTAGGCATGTGCTGGTCCAGTAAACCACATGGTAAGCTTCACACTTGTGTACGAAGTGGATCAAAAGACATTTTTATCTAACAGATTATAATGTGGTTTCATTTGAATGTAAGAAATCTGAAACTTTTTATTTTACATTTCTTTTGATATGTTTACTTTTTTTTGATATGACTGGTGCATTCTGGGAAAACAGCAAAAGCACTGTGAGCAACAGAGGAGTTGGATTTCATCTCCTCTGGATTCACAGCCAAAGCCGACAGCCTGTGTTCTCACTTAACAAATCTATCTGCATTCTTTTTCCCTTCCTCTACAGCATATAGGAAATATTATGGTCTGAAATAGGGTTCTGGCAATCACCTGCAACAGACATGCCATATTTGCTCTATTCGCTGAAGACAAGGTGGACTTATCTACGTAAAGTGTCAGCTGGTGAAGGTTCTAGAAGCAAAGAACCAGAGACCAGAGCATCATCCCGAGACTTTATTCCTTAAGGTGAAGACTCCTTGAAGAGAGCTGAGGGGCTGCCTTGCATCCATCTCACTAAGGAGGGAAAAATACATTTCTGGATGATGATTGGCTAACTTGGTTGGGAAGGCTTTAAACTGAAATATAAGGGGAATGGGAGTGATAAGACCATTGGCGACTAATGAATTGGCAAGTAAATGATTAATTTCAGTGGCAAAGCAAAGTGTATTGGAAAGGGCAAGTTTAACCATGAAAGAAAGAAAATACAGTACAGGAGTCAAGAAAGGGAGACAAGATAGGGATTCTAACCTTTAACTATATTAAATGTCTTTACATTTATGCACAAAGTATGGCTAACAAGCAAGGTGAGCTGCGTGTCATGAGGCAGAAAAGAAAGTATGATATAACAGGGTTTATAGAAACAGAATCCCACCAATGGAGCATTGGGCTTGATGGATACACCTTGTTTCAAAGGAACAGGCAACACAGGAGGGGTGCTATAGCACTTTATATCAGGAATGAATTTACTTGTACAGACGTCCACTGGTCCAACAGTAAACATGAGTGTTGAAAGAGCAAGCCAACTTGCTAGGAAGATGCAAACCAATCAGAAGAAGTAATTGAAATTTATTAAAGCAGATAACTGAAACTTCAAAAAACTATGAAGTGTTTGTGATGAGAGATTTCAACCACTCAGACATTTTTCTGGAAGACAAGAAAGGAAAATGAAAAGAGGATCCCAACAATTATCATCCAGAAAGCCTAACATCAATATTGGGAAAGATGTTAAAGCAGCTAATAAAACAGGCCATTTGTAAAGATCTTGAAGACAAAAGCTAAAAGCCAGAAACAGGACCCCGTGAGACAAATCTCACATCCTTTGACAAGATAACTACTTTAGTGGACAAGGGACATTTATTTATTTATTTATTCTTTTTTTTAAAACCACTGAAATCAGGTGATTCTCAGTGGTTTATAGGAAAAAAAAACATAATTCAATAACAGAGTAATAACAAAAACAGTCATAATTATCTTATGATAATTTAAGATAATTAAATTATCTTAAACAAGAAACACAAAAACAATTCCACAGCACTATCTTCACTAATTAAAAAACCCCCCAGAATAGCTCCATTTTAATTTGCTTTGGTTATAATCTACCTTGATTTCAGCAAAGTTCATGGCAAGGTTCCACATGACATTCTCACTGACAAGCTGTTAGAATACGATCTGGATGACACTGCAGTAAGGTGGGTCCACAACAAGCTGGCAAACTGCACTCAGAGAATCAGCATTAACAAACATGTATTAAGCTGGAAGCTATAGCAAGTATATAGCAACAGGGATCTGTCCTGGAGCTATTTTATTCAACATTTGTATTAATGACCTGGATAATAGGATTGATGGGAAGCCTATTATGAGGAGGATTGGCAAGATGAAAAAGTCAGACATTGAAGAGGCTGTCTAAAAAGGTGAAGACAATAGGGCCAGTGTTTGAGATCTCCTGCTGTAGATCTTCTACTTGCTGTTGCCTGCTTACTTGTACTTCCTGCTCACAAGGACAGAAGAAATGAGTGAAAGGTAATAAGTCTAGTAGCAGCTAGTTATTACACTAGGGTGAGGGCCCCATAATATTCTGTTGCCATCCTTTGAAGGACAAAAAGATGGCAGCAGAGGAAGACCTATACTAAAACCACCTCTCAGCAATTTACACTGATGCTGAGCCAAAATTAATGAAGAACTTATATGGATGCACAACGCACCATCTGGCTCTTCATTTTCTAGGACGCAAGTAATGTAAATAGTACAGCGGAGTGTGTACTGAGCCTTTTGTCCACTAGTCTTCAGGATCAAATAGTAGAATATTAGAATTAAAAGAGTAGGAAGAGGCATTTAGGCTACAGGTCCAATGCAATGATCCATCTGGGAATCCAAATGAAGGCATCTGTGGTAAATAGCTGCTCAGCTTCTAATTACACAAATCCCATAAAAGGGAACTAACTTAGTCTCTGGGCAATTAGTTCCACTGTTCCACTGCTCTTACTGTTAGGACTTTTACCCCCTAACATTTAACTGGAATCTGCTTTCCTATAATTTAAATTTCTTATTCCATGTCCTACCTTTGGAATGATACAGAATAGGCCTTGGCCTTATTTTAAATAGGATATCCTTCAGTGCTTGAAAAGTGCTATCATAGCCTCTCTATTTTTTTCTCTTCAAGGCTAAATATTCCCAGATCCTTCAACTTTTTTCATAGAACGTTAAGATGCCTTTCTCCAAATCTGTTCTAGTTCCTCTCAATGCTTCTTTAAGGGTAGTGCCCAGAATTTGACACAAATCTTCAAAGGGATCTAACACAGAATGAAGTGGAGTGATTATTTCCCAAATAAAACACTATGCTCTTATTATTGCATTTGCCTTTTTTTGCAGCTATATCATACTTGCTGTCTCATATTCAGTTTGTAATCAATTCAGGTGCTAAAATTAATTTTCACAAGTATAATCACCAAGCTAAATATTCCATAATCTATACCTATGCATTTGATTTGTCTTCTAAGTGTATAACCTTGCGTTTGTCTTCACTATATTATTTTTGTGCTTTTTCTGCTCTATTCCTTTCTGAATTATATTGAACAATACTCTGAGCATGGTTCTCAACCCATCCTCAAAGAGTTATGTGTTCATTTAGTTGTCATGCCATCCAGTCCATAATTAACTAGCCTGTTAATCAGACTGTCATAGAAATTGTGCTGTATGCTTTTTAGATATGTATTTATAAATCCAGAATATGGGATACAAAGCCTTTTCATGGTAGTTATTGGGAGAGGCAAGAAGTAACAGTCCTTTTGCAAGCATGTGCCCTTTTACTTAAAGAAAGTTCAAAGTAATGAAAATGTTCCTTCAAAGTATTCACCAGCCAATTTGCCATCTCTTGTCTGATGCAGCACTTATTTTTAAAACTTGTCTTGCCCTTATTTGGGATTCCATTTTTAACCTTGAAAACAACCCTTTTGAAAGAATGTCTGCAGTCTGATTATTCTAGCAGAAG
This sequence comes from Liasis olivaceus, assembly GCA_030867105.1. Taxonomy (NCBI): domain Eukaryota; kingdom Metazoa; phylum Chordata; class Lepidosauria; order Squamata; family Pythonidae; genus Liasis; species Liasis olivaceus. Next base: position 59,579,671 of record CM061349.1, read on the forward strand.
TTGTCTTGTGAAGCTGGCAACATCTGATGCCTTCTTCTGGTTTTTGGTCAGTAGCAATTTAACAGCTTGCAAAAAATGTGAAGCAGCCTTTTATGGAGTACATTCAGTTGCTTCTTGTCTCAGTTGGTTGAGGCATGCTCAATTAATCTTGTTGTCTGTCTGCAGCTAATGATTTAATCTATAGTGCCTCAAGGTTCACTCATGGCAGGCAGGCATTTCTTCCTTTTGCATCCATATAGTACAAAGAGTATCCTCACTTGTCTGCAATATCTATTGGCCAGTCATGTTGGGAAGGTCCTTCTTGTTAGAATCATTGAGCTACAACCAACAGAAGAACAACATGGGTCTAGAGAATGCAAAATCCCTTCCACTGGTGGATGCTATTCTGTCAGTAGCAGACAGAGCCGACTACAGTCCATTCCCATTTCCTAAGTTTTTTTAATTGACGTTACTCAACTGTTTCCAATCTTTTTTTTTCCCCTGCCTCCCTTTTGGATTCTGGTTTCACATCCTGAACTATCATGGATTCCAGCCAAGTTGACCTATACAGTCAAAAAATCAATATTTCCATTTCCATTCCAAAAGGTAAATTTTGCATGTGGTTGGGAGCTGATGTTGGTAGCAGTCAGTATGAGCAAAGTTTTTCCCAAGTTCTCCATGTATTGAAATTGGCTTGAGTTTCTGTAGTTGAGAAGTCTTTAAAAGGTAGCCTCAAACAGTAACAAATTCCATCAAGAAAGTTGATCATGCTAACATACAAACCAAGGACTGGACTTCCTTTTTCATTTGTTTGGTCCATGAGGCAGAAAACCCAAGTGACTCTGAGAGTTCATACTTTGAAAATGCATTTCAAGAGTTGTGTTCATAGTTCATACCTTACTCTAAGTTAGTGCTGGCTCCAGGTGCTATGGTGAAGATACCTAAATGAATTGGAGTGCAATGAGTGAACATTCTTTATCCTTAATTATATTACAGCTTATTATCGATGTATGTTTGCTGAAAATATTAGATAAATGAATTGATTATTACTACTGTATGGTTATATAAAGGGAAGGCTGAAAAAGACAATTATACTCTAGCTTCCTTCACAATATGCTTCTGTCTTCATGACACCATTGATCTTTGGATAGTCTTCAGCAGGTAAGCCAATGAACTTCCAGTTCAAATGCTGCTCTAGAGGAAACACAACAAAGATGGAACTGCAATGTTCTGGAGCTTCCAGAGGTCCCTTAAGATGTGATTATGCCAGTAGGCCTGGGAACCCCAGGGGACGGGGGAATTAGTGAGGTGACTCCCTTATTTTTAACATCCTTTTATTCTCTGTTTTATTTTGCTTTTTATATTTTTAATGTATTTACTGATTGTTTTTAGCTTTATTGTACACTGCCCAGAGTCACCTGTGGTGAGATGGGTGGCTATACAAATTGTTTAATAAATAAGTAAATCAAGTTTCCTGTTTGTGGAAAATCTAACCTCATCCTGGCTTCTTGGATCTGCCCACTGCCTTCTCTCTTCTGAAAGCATAGCACGTGAATCTTGCTACCATTCCCCATCCTACCCATTAGTTTAGAAACATGTATAATGCCTTAAGCTCAGAAACGGGAAGAAATTAGGTGCAGACTTCATTGTTCAGGCAGATAGGGCAACTGTCCTTTTGTTTGGTTATCTGTGGACTAATTCAGCTCCTTAACTTCTTCAATCTTCTTTATCTTGAGTTGTCTCTGATGCCTCCATTACTGTTCCAACATTATTTGGAAATTGAAAAATTTGAAATAAAGCTATGCAAAAAGCCATGCAAATTTGTTTTATTTGCACCATATAGTTTGAACATGGAAGCTATTTACTTGATATAGAAAACTATGTTCTTAAGCTTTCCCTAAATTCCCATAAATGTATTTAACATTCTGATAATCTTATAGATAGAGAAATAAATGAATAAACAACACATAAATGTGCCATAGTTGTGCTACTATAAAAATTATGCCAACTGGAATTTTCCTTCTTAAAATCCCTCATAAATTCCCTGTGTTACAAATAAAAATTGTTTCTTGGTTAGCTCTTCATGATACCTCTGGCTGGTAACTTCATAGCTAGTTAAAACCACCCATGGTGGGAAAAAATATATCTTCAGACCCTTCTCTCCTGGTGCAGCCAACATTGTTATGAGAATAATTGAAAAGCACTGATAAAAGCACTTAATTCAAGTGAGGAATTGCAGGATAGAAAATATATATGAAACACAGCTTCTGTTCATTCAGTTTTCAGGAAAAGAAATCTTCAGTGCTGACACTGCATTTTGGAAGGAAGCCTTGTTTAACTGATGTTCATAAGCCAAAAACCTATTGTACTGAAATTCTTTTTATATAGCCAATGAGTTCAGTTGCTCTCCCCACAAAAAATGGAGGAACCAAGCGACAGTCTAGGAGGGATGTTACCTTCTAAAAAAGCATTGAACAATATAAAAACTGTTTTGATTCCCTCCTTCCCTTTTTGTTAATCAGACACAAGAGGATTTGATGTTTAGCACTTTGAAATTGAGATCTTTTTAAAGAAGTGCTGAAAACTTTTTAAAATTGGTTATATTACATTTGTAGTTATAGTTACTCATTTTGAGTAGCTGAAGCCTGCCAAATTTCTGATGGAGGAAGTTTTGTGCAAGAAGAGTTTAAAATGTTTTGGAGGGCAAACTGTATGAAAAGGGTATACATCATAATGAATTTAAAGAAGAAACACAATATCAGAATATTAGTTTTAGTGGGGCTTGTGATAGATACCTTTACAGTTGATCTCAGGGGAATTAAAATTTGCTTTTCTCTCCTGATAGTTTTCATGTATGATATTATTCATAAAGGTTACATTATAGCATATAGCCACAGATAAATGAAACCTCAGATTATGAAACATTATGTCTAGGGCAGGGGTCCCCAAACTCTTCAGCTCATCAACCCCTTCATGAAGTTTCAGATTGTTAATCAATCCCAAACATTTATTATATGAAAATAATTTAATAAATACTATTTTAACTAACAGTATGAAGGAGAAGGAGAAGGAGAAGGAGAAGGAGAAGGAGAAGGAGAAGGAGAAGGAGAAGAACCTCTTGGATACTTCCATTGACCCTTGGGGTCAATATTGATCAATTTGCACAACCCTGGCCTAGGGGAACCAAAGGGTTAGGTTATATAGCTTGAGAAAATAACCATAAAATGACCAAAATACAGTAAAAAGCAGAAATACATTTTATAAAGAATAGAGAATCAGATGAAGAAAGCAGTTAGGTGCTTATTCTCTTCCTCCTCCTCAAAGCCATGCAAAGCATTGGTGTCACTTTCTGATGATTACAGTTTGAGTGACAATGCATTTGCAGCATAGCTGGTCATGCTTCGCACCATATCTAGGTGTCCCTATAGGATTGCAAAGCAGTTTCCAGCTGCATTTTGAATTTAATGCTGTGCTCCATTAGGAGGGTCAAGTTCAAATAATTTGTCCACCAAGACCCTCCCCAGTTTCAGGATCTTAGAAAGGTCCTCCTTCTCACTCAAGGATAATATTGTGTATGAACATTCACTACTTGCATCACCAGAGCTCTCCATTATGCCTTTGTTCATTCTCAGTAACATGCAGGAAGAGCTCAACCATATAAGATCAGGATGCTGCAAATTGCTGGGAAATTGTGGAGGCAGATGGATTGGAACTATGTGACCTAAATTGTAGATAATGAAACTAACTACAGATTACAAGTGTTGGGTTTCCTTCCTTCCTTCCTTCCTTCCTTCCTTCCTTCCTTCCTTCCTTCCTTCCTTCCTTCCTTCCTTCCTTCCTTCCTCCCTCCCTCCCTCCCTCCCTCCCTCCCTCCCTCCCTTCCTTCCTTCCTCTCCCTCTCTCTCTCTTGTTCATTCATTCGTTCATTCATTCCAGTGCTACCTGACTCCAAACTGACTCTGGGCAGCTCAAATATAAAGGGATAAGATAAAACACAATAACGTAAAGAAAAATACAGGTGGAAATCTGGATAACCAGATTTATCAGCTATGGTTACATGAAACTATAGGTAATGAGATCCACCTGTATATATTTGGAGAGGTTCCTCTGATGATCTGTATCATGTTAGTGTGACACAGTGTTGTCCAAACTTGGCCACTTTAAGATGAGTGGACTTCAACTTTCAGAATTCCCCAGCCAGCTCCAGTTTGGACAACACTGGTGTAACAGAACTGAAGGCTTTGCGCAAGAGGAATCTTTACAGTTTAGCAGAGGAGCTGCATAACGGGAGATTCATGTGCCACTTCCCCAATGTTTTGGGCTGTCACTATGTATGAAAATAAATTATAGCATATGTGGGCCATGGGGAGGGAAAAACAACGCTATGGGCTTGAGAGTTAGGATGAATAAAATATAGTTTGCAGATTTTTTTAAAAAAAAAATCCTGCTCAATTGGCACTAAGGTCGTAAAAGGTACATTTTTGCAATGCTAATAGGACAGACAGATGTGGGTATGTAGCAGAAGCAAGAACGTCCAGAATTTAATATCTGAAGACCAAAACAGAGAACCCTGAATTTCAATCAAACAATTAAGCCCTCCAAAATGAAGAATATACAAGGAAATAATACTGTATAACTGACAAACAAAACTTATTAGATTCAAGAAAACAGCAGCAAGAATACACATTTAAAAATCAAATGAATAAGGATTCTACTACAGGGGAAACATTTAAAAAATGGAACAGGAAAAGATTGAGGAAAGTTTAGGTAATGGATTAATATGGAAGTAAAACATTAGGAAAAACACATAAACCAAAAAGGATCTCTGCAAATTCCACCAATTTTCTCTTAATGTTCCTGCTTCTGATGAAGGAACAGTAGTTCACTAAACGCAAAAAGAGGCCTGTGATATATTAGCTCAAAATTTCTTCCTCAAAGCCCTGTAGTTGGAGGGCCCTAATGAGACCATTCACCTAAAAATTATAGCTAAAATTTCAGACCCCCAACTCACACGTTCTCATCTGATCTCAAAAGCTAAGCAGGGTTAGGCTGGTTAATACTTGGATGGGATTCTGCCTGAGAATACCTAGGTACTTTGTTTTGTTGTTTTTTCTCCCAGACATGGCTCTAGGACTGAATTTAGCTCTTGGAAGTGCTGGTTGGCCAAGGAGCTAATAGTTTTCTTACTGTAAGGGCTTCTTTTCTTTATTGAGGTGCTGTTAAATCTAAATAAGCAGTCTCAATCAAGCTGCTCTTGAGAAACAGGAAGAAAAGACCATGAAATTGTTCTAGACATCAAAGCTGTGATTTAATCACAGATGAGAGATGCCCTATTACAACACGATCTGGTGTTTAGCAGCATCAACTGAAAGCAGGGCCTCTGAAGTTCTGCTGACCAGGAAATGGGGCTGAATCCTGGAGGCTGGAACACAGAACTGGTACAAGACACTGGGCCTGCCTTCCCTGCAAGTGGCCCACCTCAGTCTCTCACCGTATCTTCCCGTACCTGTAACCACCATGATGTTCCCACCCATTCCCAGTCCCCTCAAGGCCCCTACAACCCTCACCTTATGCCCTCTGGCTCCTAAAACAGGGGATCCTAACATATCAACACACCCCAGGGGGGCTATGAAACTGAGTCCCCTGGGCACTTAGCCTAAGCTTTCAGCACCTCGGGGCAATTCTGAGACCCACCCCTCCTCTACAATCCACAATCAGTGCTCCTCCCACGCCAGCCTCTCTCACCAGGCTGGCTAGGGGTAGCCTCTGATCACAATCACCACACCAACTACCCCAATTTCCCCTCCCCCCTGGCTCTCACCAGGAGGGCTGTCAATTCCTCCCAGGGGAAAACCTCCCACCATTCAAAACCTTACTTCACCAGCCATTAACAATGGTAGCATCTGCACAGTGGATTTAATTGGCCCCAAAATGATTGCCACGCTGTCCTTTCCAGACTCTAACCATGGGTAAGGAGACAAGATGGCTTCCATAAGAAGAGAGTCCATGGCAGTTTGCAGGCACCAGCCCCCCTCTGCCACTACTCTCCCCCAGTTCAGCCAGTTGCCCCCTCCAACACTCCCAAAGGGGCAATCCAGGAGTTTTTCAAGTCCCAGGCTGAATTTGGAGATCACAAACCACACACCATGCTGTCCATCTCTGGCATAAGCCATGCAGGCATCAAGCCACCACCATTTCCAGTGCCCTCACTGCCGCCAGCACCAGCATGTCTCAGCAGGATGCACACTGGCCAGACAGTCCCAACAGGCAAAATGTCCCTCGCATCACCACCCAGACCTCTGCCAATGGCCTCCAGCACCCACTTCAGTGCTCAAATGGCACCTGCGCGGCCAATCACCCAAACTGCGCTGGTCTGACAAGCCTCCTTCTCCTTGCGAATGGTCCCAGCAATTTTGCAGATATCCCACTGCTGATGTAAATCTGCAGGAGCAATGAACATGTGCAACTCTGCTCCTTCAGAGTAAACAGTCCAAGAAGCAGTATGAAGCATGCAGCCCAGCTGACCTGGCTTGGGGTCCAGTCTACTTTCATTAATAACAAAATGAGTTGAAAAAGGCCAGGTAAGTGCAGAAACTCATCAACCAACCACATAGTCCAATGTATAAACAATCAATCCCTCTACACCTCTGTACAACATACACATACCCTCTAAAACATACTAATCCATCTAATTCAAACAGAGCCCACAACACACATCTACCACTCTCACTGCCATCTTGCATTTCCATTTCCATGGAGAGGAAAAACACTATCAGTTATTCCAAGCAAAAGTTTTTTTTCCCCCCAAAAGGCTACCCATTGCTGTAAATAATTGATACCCATGTAGAATTAACTGAGATCTTCTGACACGTGGGAGTCATCTTCCAATTTCTACCGTCTGGACAGAATGAAGAAAAGCTGTCACTGACCAAGCTCACAAGGCCAGTAATGCAATTTCTGTTGGGAGATGTGGCAACCATGTGCCTGCTGCCAGAAACATCTATCTATGAATCACAGAGTTGTACCTACCAAGATTTAAGACCTCTTTGAGCTATCCACTCCAAATTCTTCACATTTATATGCTGAGTTCCTTGGAGTGCAGCGAACTCTTTATTACATTTAGAATCTGATCCAGCTTCTCTTGTGGCTTGTATGAGGCTCTGTTGACTTAGATTCTGGTCCAAACTGATCTTTAGCAAAGAGTCTCTTGCCTCCTTAGACTTATTGGATAGGAATTGAATCTTTGAGAGGAATTGAATTGAACCTTAGACATTATGATTGGTCAACCCAGCATTTGGTCCCATTTGAGTCTGAGAATGCAAACCTAAATTGAATTAATGGTTTCTAGACTTGGATCTTCAGAATGATCAGAACATCATTTCCGGTCATTATGAAAAGGGGCTGGACTGAGCGTCTTTCATTCCAGCTAACCAGTTAAAATTTTGCACCTGCCACACTGCAGAGCCTTCTCCCAAGCAAGCTTTAAGGCTTTTATGTTACTGGTGGGGAGATATAAAAACACCCCAGTTCATAATCAAGTATGCCTCTGCTAGTTGGAGATGCTGATTCTGTCAGACATGTTCTGTTTCTTTGTCACTTTTATATGAGTTGTAGCTCAAAGTTAATAACTCCTTTCTTGTTAATTTGTTCTAACAGGTTAGATGAGGAGAAAGTGCTATTCTGTTTAGTGGACATGCATGCAGAGTTAGAAAGTAGCTGGTTCTATCCTCTTGTTATCACTGTGAGAGGACTTATAGTCCAGGTGTTCTGACATGTCCCAGTGACACATGTACTCTTCCCACATTTTGGAAGAGACAAATTAGCTAATGCAGGCTTATGGATTTTATTCCATTATAGTTTTAAACCTTTTCTACACTTTGTGCATGCATGTGTATTTCTGAATAGGTTTTCATGATAGACTAATTATGCTTATTTTAAAAAATCATCACATTACATCTACCCCTCTTATTTCCTCTCTGTCTTCTGAAGTTTTCCTTATATAGAGAGCTTGAAAAGAAATATAGCAGAATTTACAGGCATACTGTCTCTCTATGTGGTTTATATGAACAACTTACCACATGAAAGCTTGCTTTTCAAGCACCTTCCATAATATTCTTTTCCTGCATAAATCATGTCTCAAATTCTGTGAAGAAAGCTACAAAGAAGAACCTTAATTCAGGTTTCAACAGTTCTGGGTTCACGTGTGACAAGCCCCTGGTGGAAAACCTTCATTAGTAGACCCTGCATTAAAAGCATAGATCAAAAGTGATTGGGTCTTGCTTTTATCAATATTTCAAAAAATGTTCTGGAAAATTGTAAGGAAAGTCCAATGTAGGTATGAGAGATAAATCGATATGCTTGGGCCCTGTCAATTTCAAGAGAATTGGCTGATTCTGATCTTGTGTGAAGGAAACAAAAGGGCTTGACTTTTATTAAGTTTGAAGCATTTGGCTTAAGCAAATCTTGCCATTCTGCTGACTAGGTCCTGGGAATGTTAATCTAAACTAGATAACTCTTTGAAATACATATTGAAAAAATGGACAGATTTGTGTGATCCTGAGAATCAGATCTGCTGTTTACCAGTGTGCTTTAAAAACAATCCTTGGAGTTATAGAGTGAAGAATTCCACTCTTGATGCACGGATGGTATGGAGTAAGAGAATGGGAGAGGAAAGGAATTCTGAATTCACAGGAATACCAGAACAACAAAATAAAAGCTTTTATGAAATCTCTATTTTATGATCTGAATGAAATGCTTTGCTAATGAAAATATTTCATGACATTGTATCCAAGAGCATATTGTCTCTGTTGCCATAAGCCTTATTCAGTTACCAAATTATTTTTAAACACACATTCTGACCAATGTTTCTGGTATGCATATTTTTTATCAGTAAAAATTGAATATTGCCATCTAGGACATATAATGGGAGTGTCACATATCAATATATCCTCACTTTAACATTAATCCTAACTCAGTGTTTCCCAACTATTATTGGAGTTGCCATAGTTTCTGAACTTTACATTTTTTCCCCTTGTTTACTGCTGATTTACAATTACCTGGACTACATTATTTTATAATGCATGCAAGGATGACATGTTAAGTATGCCCACATGTAGACTAATCAGAAAATCATTTATTATCTATTTATTGTTGATATTCTACCTGCCCACCATAAATTGCGTTCAAGGTGAAAAAAAAGCCAACCCAAAACCATAAAAGCAAATAAATGAAAAACACGTCAGTAAGAAAGAAACAGATCAGTCCTGACATCTCTTTTAGCCAACAGAAAGCCAAGAGCTTGAATAAAGGGATCTTGTCTGTCAATGGAATTATGACAAACAATGGAGTCAGCCTGACTTCTCTTGGCATAGCGTTCCAGAGACTGGGAATAATCACTAGGAAAGTCTTTTTTTTTTTTTTTTTTACTTCTGCCAAATGTGCTTCTGATGTGGCAGGAGAGAAAGAAAGACTTTTCTGTTTCTGAATCTTCTGAAGGACAACTCTAGCACAAGGAATTATAGAAGTAATGCAATGAAATATAGCTAGTTTACTAAATTCTGGTAATGCCAGTTGCTCTTCATACCCCAGGGTAGGAAAATTCACAGAGGGGTAAATTGCAAGTTTGATCATCTAGGCTCATTCATCTTGGTGACAGCTTTTGATGAAGGAGAAATGCAGGAGCTTCCACATTCCCCAGGAACCAAAGAATGATCACTGGTACTTTTGCAATATCCTATATGTGTGGCTGCTCTACTGGCACAATCTCTCTCCACACTCCCCTCCACATGAAGCCAGATGCCCTAAAATAATCATATGCATTCCATCTTATTACAGATAAAATGTAATGCATCAAATAAATAATAAGTACTATTTCATAATGTTTGGACAGGCTCGTCCTTTTTGGAGAAAAATGAAGAAATGGTTTTAATTCATTGCAGCCCAGTACTTAATTGGTTTACTTGGAAGAAGCCCCATGGAGTTTAGTTGAGATTTTCCCCAGGTAGCAAAGAGGAAGCAGGCTTGCTTCTTCTTGGCTGTCAAAATTTTAGTATAATATTATTAGGGCTTTGAAAGGAATTCTTTTTATTGATAAAGAACTGATTATAAATTCTAGTTCCTGTACATGAGGATTTATTTATTGATTTTATTTGATTTAAGGATTTCTAGAATACCATTCCCCTTCATGGATCACTGCCTTGTCATGGCGAAGGGGCTTGTGTAACTCAGTGAAGCCATGAGCTATACCGTGCAGGGCCACCCAAGATGGACAGGTCATGACAGAGAGTTCTGACAAAATGGGGTCCACTGGAGAAGGAAATGGCAACCCACTCCAGTATCCTTGCCAAGAAAACCCCATGGACAATGTTAAAAGGCTAAAAGATATGACGCCGGAAGATGAGCCCCTCAGGTCGGAAGGTGTCCAATATGCTACTGGGGAAGAGCGGAGGGCAATTCCAAGTAGCTCCAGAAAGAGTGAAGCGGCTGGGCCAAAGCCGAAAGGACGTTCAGCTGTGGATGTATCTGGAAGCAAAAAGAAGGTCCGATGCTGTAAAGAACAATATTGTATAGGTACGTGGAATGTAAGATCCATGAACCAAGGCAAGCTGGATGTGGTCAAACATGAGATGACAAGATTGAACGTCGACATCTTGGGAATCAGTGAATTGAAATGGATGGGAATGGGTGAATTTAATTCAGGTGACCACTATATCTACTACTGTGGGCAAGAAACCCTTAGAAGAAATGGAGTTGCACTCATAGTCAATAAGAGAGTGGGAAAGGCAGTAATGGGGTACAACCTCAAAAACGACAGAATGATCTCAGTGCGTATCCAAGGAAAACCATTCAACATCACGGTAATCCAAGTCTGTGCCCCAACCACTGATGCCGAAGAAGCTGAAGTTGACCGGTTCTATGAAGACCTACAACACCTTCTAGAACTAGCACCAAAAAAAGATGTCCTTTTCATCACAGGGGATTGGAATGCTAAAGTAGGAAGTCAAGGAGTAATTGGAATAACAGGCAAGTTTGGCCTTGGAGTACAAAATGAAGCAGGGCAAAGGCTAATAGAGTTCTGTCAAGAGAACAAGCTAGTCATAGCAAACACCCTTTTCCAACAACACAAGAGACGACTCTACACATGGACATCACCAGATGGTCAATACCGAAACCAGATTCATTACATACTTTGCAGCCAAAGATGGAGAAGCTCTATACAGATGGCAAAAACAAGACCAGGAGCTGACTGTGGCTCAGATCATGAGCTTCTTACTGCAAAATTTAGGCTTAAATTGAAGAATGTAGGGAAAACCACTAGTCCACTCAGGTATGACTTAGATCATATTCCATGTGAGTACACAGTGAAGGTGATGAATAGATTTAGAGGATTAGATTTGGTAGACAGAGTGCCTGAAGAACTATGGACGGAGGTCTGTAACATTGTACAAGAGGCAGCAACTAAAACCATCCCAAAGAAAAAGAAATGCAAGAAAGCAAAATGGCTGTCTGATGAGGCTTTACAAATAGCTGTGGAAAGAAGGAATGCGAAAAGCAAGGGTGAAAGGGAAAGATATAAGCAACTGAATGCAGAGAATTTCCAGAGAATAGCAAGGAGAGATAAGAAGGCCTTCTTAAATGAACAATGCAAAGAAATTGAAGAAAACAATAGAATGGGGAAGACTAGAGATCTCTTCAAGAAAATTGGAGATATCAAAGGAATGTTTAGGGCAAAGATGGGCATGATAAAGGACAAAAAAGGCAGGGACCTAACAGAAGCAGAAGAGATTAAGAAGAGGTGGCAAGAATACACAGAAGAACTATACAAGAAAGATCTTAATGTCCCTGATGTCCATGCTGGTGTGGTCACTGACCCTGAGCCAGACATCCTAGAGAGTGAAGTCAAGTGGGCCTTAGGAAGCATTGCTAACAACAAAGCTAGTGGAGATGACAGTATTCCAGCTGAGTTATTTAAAATACTAAAAGACGATGCTCTTAAAGTGCTGCACTCAATATGCCAGCAAGTTTGGAAAACGCAACAGTGGCCACGGGATTGGAAAAGGTCAGTTTACGTTCCAATTCCAAAGAAGGGCAATGCCAAAGAATGCTCAAACTATCGCACAATTGCACTCATTTCACATGCTAGCAAGGTTATGCTCAAAATCCTACAAGCTAGGCTTCAGCAGTACGTGAACCGAGAACTACTGGATGTACAAGCTGGGTTTCGAAGAGGCAGAGGAACTAGAGATCAAATTGCCAACATTCGCTGGATCATGGAGAAAGCACGAGAGTTCCAGAAAAGCATCTACTTCTGCTTCATTGACTATGCAAAAGCCTTTGATTGTGTGGATCACAACAAACTGTGGCAAATTCTTAAAGAGATGGGGATACCAGACCACCTTACCTGTCTCCTGAGAAATCTGTATGCGGGCCAAGAAGCAACAGTTAGAACCGGTCATGGAACAACCGATTGGTTCAAAATAGGGAAAGGAGTACGACAAGGCTGTATACTGTCACCCTGCTTATTTAACCTATATGCAGAGTACATCATGAGAAATGCCAGGCTGGAAGAATCACAAGCCGGAATTAAGATTGCAGGGAGAAACATCAATAACCTCAGATATGCAGACGATACCACCCTAATGGCAGAAAGTGAAGAAGAACTAAAGAGCCTCTTGATGAGGGTGAAAGAGGAGAGTGCGAAAGCTGGCTTGAAACTCAACATTAAAAAAACTAAGATGATGGCATCTGGACCCATCAATCCCTGGCAAATAGAAGGGGTAGAAATGGAAGCAGTAACAGACTTAATTTATTTGGGCTCCAAGATCACCGCAGATGGAGACTGCAGCCATGAAATTAAAAGACGCTTGCTCCTTGGGAGGAAAGCTATGGCAAACCTAGATAGCATATTAAAAAGCAGAGACGTCACCTTGCCGACAAAGATCCGCATAGTCAAAGCTATGGTTTTTCCAGTAGTAATGTATGGCTGTGAGAGCTGGACCATAAAGAAGGCTGAACGCCGAAGAATTGATGCCTTTGAACTGTGGTGCTGGAGAAAACTCTTAAGAGTCCCCTGGACTGCTAGGAGGTCAAACCAGTCAATCTTAAAGGAAATCAACTCTGATTGCTCATTGGAAGGATTGATAATGAAGCTCAAGCTCAGATACTTTGGTCACCTAATGTGAAGAGAGGACTCTTTGGAAAAGACCCTGATGCTGGGAAAGATGGAAGGCAAAAGGAGAAGAGGACGGCAGAGGATGAGATGGCTAGATAGCATCACTGAAGCAATGAGCATGAAATTGAGCAAACTCAGGGAGGCAGTGAAAGATAGGAAGGCCTGGCGCAATATGGTTCATGGGGTCACGAAGAGTCGGACACGACTTAACAACTAAAAACAACAACAACAGAATACCATTAGGGTAGGAGTCATGCAGATTTCTGAGAGAATGCTATTCCAGAAGACAGGCCCTAGAACAGCCTAAATTGAAGTTCAGACTGAAGTAGGACTTAAACTGAATCTTGAATGTTAAATACACAGTATTCTTTCTATAAAACTATTTGGTATAGTGGTTAAGTTACAATTAAAATCTAAGTTAAATCCTCTCTGAGCCAGGAAAAGTTATTGATATAATAAATGAAGCTCAGTGTTTAGAGCACTTAATACCTTTCCCCCAAGGCTGTATATAAGATTATTTTGTGCATAAATAACAATTGTTTTATCTGGTCAAATCCAGATTGCTCTGTTTATATTATTGAGATAGTGTGTTTTTGTATATGTGTGTGTAAGTATGCAAGCAAAATACAAAAGAAGGCCTGAATTTCTTTGAAGCTAATCTGCATACTGACATGAAAGTAGTTAATCACTGAATCATGCTTGGAATTTTTTTAAAATATAAGCAACTGGCTACTATTTGAAGCAATGCTTTCCCGGCTATAATTTGTGGCATATTTAAAACAGATGGAGGCATCTCCAGGTCTAGTTTGTCCAAAGCCAAGAACATTTTTTTCATTCAGAACTATAAACTTATTGCTACATAAACAAAATGAATGATTTAAGCTTAGCATCTGTATATTCTGGACAGATTAAAAGTACTCAGATCTAAAGAGAAAGGAAGTTTGAAAAGATAAAAAGAAAGAAACAGATGGATATTGGAATCAGCTTGCTGCAAGTGCTTGTTCTGTAGAATTATGAGCGAACACTGGTATATCTGGAAAAACCTTTTCTCCTGAACATGCTCTAGAAGCACACAGATACATTTGCGCACACCAGATAAAACGTTGGATTATTTCAATGGTTTCCTTGAGAAATTACATAAAATATTATGTCTCATGGAGCGTAATATGTACTCTCTATTCAGCACTGTCTGATTCTCTGAACAGCCGGCCAAATGTCAGGCATGAGTAAATGTGCCCTTGTTGCAATTTGTTTGAATTTGTATTTAATGATGACAAGCTTTATTTCCTTCTAAGGCTTTCATTTCTATTTTGAATTTCTTTTAAAAACATCAGCTTTTCTGCTTCATGTGTTTTTGGGGATCTTTAGATTCATTATCAATGTTGAAGCAGGGGAAAAGAAGGTAATATGTTAAGAAAATAGTGAGAGGAGATATAATAAATATTGCTATAGTACTGAACTGTGGTGCAGTTTGGATTGGATTTGCTTCCCCAATATCTTGCATGCTATTAAATATTCAGTCACTGCAGATACTGTGATTTCTGGAATCCGACATTTTGCAACTGTTATGAACCATTTGCAAGAGAACCTTTTACAAAAATGTAGAGTTAACAATGATACATCTTCTGAATAATTTAAATTGTTTTTAAGATCCTTCCTATGATATCACTGCTGTTCCCATTAGTAGGTATGTTACTTTCTTTCTAGACTAACACCAGCACTAGAATACATGTAACAGTTTTAGGTTTATATCTTAGCTCAAACTGGTGTACACGTTGTATGCCTTTGTCCATTTTTTCCAACAACAACAATCCTGTGAGATAGGTTGGACTGAAAGAGAGCAGCTGGCCCAAAGCCACACAGTGAACTTCTGTGACTAATGTCAGACTTGAATCTAGGTCTCCTTGATCCTAGGTGAACACCTTAACTGCTATGGTAAACCAGCTTTCAGTTTTAAATACTTGTGACTTCCAGTTTTCCAGATCTTCAATTTTGTGAGTTCTAGGATGCTTCTATTATGTTCATTCATTTATGGAATTTTACAGGAATTTTTACACCATCAACTAAAACTATGTTTTATTCCCACTTCTATTTTATATAATATCTGAAGCACTCTGAGTGTTGGTAAGTAAATTGGTAAGATATTAATATCATAAATAAATCAATTCAGAATTCTTTCTCAAGGAAGAAGCTCCCTTGAGAAGTCCATAATGCTTGGAAAAGTGGAAGGAAGGAGAAGAGGATGACCAGCTGTCAGCCTTGCAAGATAGTCCAGACAAGAAGCACACCCAGAAGTACTAGCTCTACTTTACTGTAAGGTTACATTAACAGAATCTTGCAAGTTTGAAAGTACATTTCTCCCCTGTTGCCTTTACAGCCCAAGAAACATAGGAGGGTCACTTCTGAGACATTTGCCATGTCCACATTCCTTCTGTGGGCTAAGCTGTCGCTTGTCTGACCATTGTCCTGGCTGCAGTTTTTCCTCCTGTCTCCCAGTGTCATTCCCACATACCATTACATCAGCAGCAGCTGTGGATGGTGGATGGTCTAGATTAGAGTAGCAGTGGGTACACCATTGAGAGAGTTGAAAGACCTTGCTGAGGACAGATAATCTTGGAGAATATTTATGTGGTCACTTCAAGTTGACACTGATCTGATGGCACATAATAAATCAATCACTGATTGTCTTATAGAGATAAAATAATTTAAAATTAGTCTATATTCTATATCATTATGTTTTTTGGCAGATTTGGAAAAAGAGAATTTATCAGTTGGTAACCAGAAGAACGTGAAATTGAAATTGCTGAAAGAAATATTAACAACCCAGATATGATAATGACACCACTGGAAGTGGCATGGCTGGAAATGAGAAAGACTTACGAAATCTCTGGTTGGAGGTGAAAAATCAGACTGCCAAAGCTAGCCTTATGTTTAATATTTTAAAAAACTATTATCTCAAGTCAGTACAAATAGGCAAAGAAATAGTGAAAAGAATAATAGATTTTATCACCCTTGGCTCCACAGGAATGGTGACTATAGTCATGAAATAAAGAGATGTCTCACTCATGGGAAAAAGAATACAAAAATCTAGACAAGATATTAAAGTGCATACCCAATAAAGATACAAATTGTCAAGGCCATAGTTTTCCCAATATATAGCTATAAAGTTGGTCCATCAGAAGAAAAAATAATGCTTTTGAACTGTAGAAAACTATTGAGAATACCTTGGATCTCAAGAGGAACAAATCATTCGATAATAAATGAAGTAAAACCAGATAGCTCACTGGAAGCATTAAAAATGAAGCTGAAACCTATAATGAGAAAGGAAGAGTCTTTGAAGAAGACCCTGAAGATTAGAAAAACTGAAGGCAATTGAAAAAGAGTCTGGCAGAAGATCAGATGGCTAGGTGCCCTCAGAAATAGCACAAGCATGAGTTTATAAGAGCTCAGAGAAGCAGCTACTGGCAGACTGTTGTCCATTGGGTTATCAAGAGTTGAAAGCAACTGAATGACTGAACAATATCTGAAGTGTCTGCACTTAGGAGAGAAAACTGTCTTTCAACCAGAGATTTCCTTTTTGCTGAAAACTAAGGAATACATGATAAATTAATAGGAATAAATGAAAAAGACAAAGTCTTGCTCAATTTTACAGAAGAGATTATTTAAGAAAAAAACAAAACACAGACGTCTAGGTTGTAACTCTCAGAAAGTGTAACTGCTTATTTCTAACAAGGAGCAGGGCTTGGTTTGTTTGCATAAAGTGGTTTTGAATTCTTTTGTACATGAGATATTTGTGTATTTCTTTTGCTCCATAACATCACTTGTTGTTGTAGTTAAGCAGATAAATATTTCCAAATATGTATATTTTATGCTTTTAACAGAAGCTGCTAGCAGAAATGCAGAAGCTCTAAGATTCTATAATAGGAAATGTTGAAATTCACACCTGCCATTACGTACATCTGCCCGTGAAAATAATGTAATTCAGTACTGTTTCAGTTGTGAACAAACTATATATGTATCAAACTCTCAGCAGCAAAACAATGACCTTCTTGTAGAGTCCTTGAGGTTTCCTGAGCTTGGTTGTTTTCTTGCAAACGTTTCATTCCCTTTCATTATCTTCACTGAAGATGTTACCTAGCCGGGTAATGAAACGTTTGCAAGAAAACGACCAAGCTCAGAGAACCGCAGGGACTCCACAGTTCAACCCTGAGCTACACATATTCTCTTCTATTGGATCTTCTTGTAGGGCTGCATGTATATGTAACTACCGAAGTATCAGAACAAAGCTGGTTTAGCATATTGGGTAAAGTAAAGCATGAGACAATCAATGTTCAGGGCAAAGATATTCCTGCGTAAGGAACCAAAGACTGAATTCATTGTGAGTAATGAACTATTACTATACTCTCCACTTGAGTTTAATTTTCTGAGGAGAATTGCAACTAGCCAAGTCTTGACAACACTCTGAAAACTCCAATTGACAAACCTTCACTTTCTAGGAGTTAGTTGTCAGAACAATGTTGTGTATCTAATTTTCTGATTATTTTCTACCCTCTTCTGTTGCTCTTCCAGATATTGTGTTGATTCTTGGATTGCTCGTATATTACTTCTGGTAAAGGCTGCCCTCTGGTTTGAGATTGTTCTGTCTTGTTCCCTAGTCAGATCCTGTTAGCAGTCCCCAAACAAACAACTGAGAGTATAAACAGAATGTTCCCGCTCAAAGAACTAATATTTTATAACTGCATTTCATTATGGGTTTTTTGGACTATTTAGGATTGAATGGTAATACTGAACTACTCTACCAATCCTTCATGACAGCCTTTCAATCTTCTGCCTTCCAAATATGTTGAAATGTGACTCCAGTCATTCTCATCCAGCATTACCAAATTTCTTACTATTGGTGTGCTCTCAGAAAATAAACGAAACACAGTTCTTACCACATGCACGGTCAAAATTCAATAAGCACAGATACTTTTCTCAATATGGAGAACGTGATGCAGTACAGCTGTTAAAGATGAAATGCTGTTTCCCCTCAACACATGACAAACTCTTCTGAATCCAAATCTTGGATTCAGGGATCCAAAGATCAAGGCCTTGAATCTTAAGAGCTAAGAAGTTCAAAGCCCTCTCCCTGGCTGGAGAGAACAGAAAGTTAAACCAGTTTTATTTTCTTTAATAGTATTTCAAAGCTCAACTTCTTTCCATCTTGTTAATGAATACTTAAAGCTCCTATTTAAAAAGAAAGATAAAAGAAAGAGAATTAAAATTTCCCTTTCCCATTAGAACCTAAAACTTAGGTCAGATTCAAGCTTTTTATTATCCAAGCAATGTTGAATAAATTGAACGGGAAGAAATCAGAATTGCTATCTTTACTGTAACATAATTGGATTTTAGATATTCTGTTTTGATTTATGGTCTATATCTCAGATGTTTTTCTGTTTTGTACTAAAAGCTGATATAATTCCTGCTTTTGTACAATGTAGCTGATTTTAATTGCAATTTCTATTTCACAGAATTCATTAAAGTATGTTACCTTTGATGATTATAGGGAAATATGTCATTCTACTAGTGTTTTTATATCTTCATTTTTGCAAGTAATATTTTACAATGGGTAGCCTTCTTCCACAAACACTTCTCTGTACCAGACAAAAATGTGAGTTAAATGTCCAGAGAGTTCTGTATATATAGCTGGTAGAGATCTAAGGAAATTATCCTGAACTAATCCCTTCCAACTCCCATAAAACCCTCCTTTTCCTACTGGCTTTTGGCACAGATGGTGGGTCATCCTTTTCCAATAGATTTTTGGCACAGAAAATAGGGTTTGGCTGCTTGTTTGGGTGATTTTTATTTATAGTGAAGTTTAGTTTTTGTAAACCACCCCAAGTTGTGTGAGGAGTTGGACTGGTATAGAAATAATGAAATATAACTAACTATATCTTCTTGATTTGTATATTGCTTTAATAGATTTTGTCATTTATGATTTAATCAAGGGGTATTTATATTTTTATTGGTTTTATTGGTTTTTAATTGTAAGCTTCCCAGAGTCACCCTCTGGGGGAGATGGGCAGCTTATAAATTTAATGATAAGCAAACAAGCAAATACATAAATAAATAAAATATAACTATCTAACTAACTAAATCTTAGCTAGCCTGGAGAGTATCTGCTTGGGAAGTCTAACATGAAATATTAAGTGATATTTCATCTGAAGTTCTCCAATAGGAAATTCCTCTTAGGAGGCAAATCTATATTAAATAGTACCTCTGGAGGCTGAAATTTTCAATTGTGATCATTATTATATAGTATCTTTGGAAGCTGAAAATTTCAATTCTGATCATTAGTAAAATGAGTGTATTTTGGTTCATAATACAGAGTAAAAAGTTTTATACAATTGTCCTTGGACAGTGACTTTTAAATAAATTACTGTTTTCAAATATTTCCATGTTTTGATTGATTGATTATGTGCCAACATGTCATTGTTGACTCTTAGTGATCACATGGATAGATTTCCTCCATGACAATCTGTCCCTAACCTGGTCTTTCAGGTCTTCTAACTGTGCACCCATTGCCATTGTAACTGAGCCCATCCACCTTGCTGCAGGTCGTCCTCATCTTCTCTTTCCTTCTGTCTTTCCCAGCATTACAGCCTTCTTCTGAAAGCTAAGTCTTCACACATTGTGCTTCCATGAATCCAATTTTATTTTGGCTGTACAGTTTTTGTAAAAAAAGAAAAAGAAAGAAACCCACAAAACCCTCTTTTAAATGACTAATAGTTTTTAAATGTTATTTTGTGAAATATTTTCTCTGTTAAATTAAAATATGTTGTTTTCAAGGAAACATATGTGCTTCCTTGTTTCTGGTATGCGAACCAAGGTATGTATTATGTAAGCTATAATAATTTGGACCCAAATATAATTCAATTCCTCAAGCTATTAAGACTGTCAAAGAAAAGAATTTGAATATACTCTAACATTGCCGCTGAAAAAAAGTCCCCAAATGTGCCCAATCTCCATATTTTACCACATTTTATTTTCAGTACAGAACATTCTGTTATTCAGGTCATTCTTCTGCTTTGCCGTAGGCAATACCTGTGGCAGACGTGAAGACACTTCTGGAGTATTAATCTTCATGATGTTTTTTCCTTTCTCTTAGTCAAGAAATTTACAAGCTTTTTTATTCATTATATGAAACTTGACTGAAAAGGGAATAGAGACCCATATGCCTGACATCCACATGTTCACAAATTCACTGTTCTTTTTGTAAATGTAAAAGGTTTGGTCCATTTGGAATCTGAAAGTACGAAGGTCCTGATCGTGCACTTGGGTGATGACCCCCATATTCATATAACACTCAGACTGAGTTCCTTGTATCTGGTTCATAATATATAAAATGATGAAGACCAATGTTTAATAACAATCACGCTGATATCTGTATCCATTTATCTATTTGCATGTGCTTTATAACATTCTTTCTTTTAATGGCTTTGTGTCCTTTTATACTAGCCAGAATGACTATAGGAAAAAGGTACAACTGAAGCTCAGATTACTGTGGTGCTTCCAAAAGCCTTGGGTACAAATCCTCAGGGCCCCCAAAATTTGTCAGTGAAAAATAATAAACAGGCAAGGAAAATTACTACATCTTTGGAGTAAACACATGAATCTATTGAATTTTCACTACATTTACATAAAATCAATTTCAAAACATTATTTTCTGGCTTACTGCTTTGTCCTAGCCTAATGTACTGGTAAATGTATGGGTGGGTATAGCTCCTGGCACGCCACTCAAGCAAGTATAGTTTTGGGCTTGTAAAACGACACACATTCCTGGTCTTCACTGACGACATTAACAAAGACCTTCAGGGACATTCATGTATGTACATAACTCCGTATCATCAGATAGACATTTAGTATGTGTGAACTCATTCCATTAAAAATTGTCATATAGGAGATGGTATTAAGTCTTCTTTTACAGAGTTTGATCTGTAAGGATGATTTATTCATGGAAATAATCAATGTTGCAATCAGTGGGAAAAAAAAAACTTTCTAGAAACATAAATCACGGAGAACCAGAAAAACAAAGGGGCAAATTCAATACAAAATCAGTACATAATCCAGATCATGTGAGATATTCGGCTATAGTTCAATATGATATAATTTTTTAAAAAATATTGATTACGCACTGACAATTATAGTAACAGCATAATAGGTTAATTTTTTTCTACTTTCCCTAACTGATGCTAAAAATGGCTTTTTAACCTGCTCTAAATCCATTTTGCATGATAGTAAAAAGGTAGAAAGAAGAAGAAAGTGTTTGGTTTTTTAAATCAAATATGCACTACAGTTAATACAGGTTTTATTTAGATTCTCCACCTGAAGACTTGCTTTTGCCAGGCTTCGCTTTGAGTGTTCCAGTTTTTGGAACAATAACAGAGTTAATCACCTCCTAGGCTATTCTATCTGCAGCTGTACATAGATTATACAGTCTTTGGAGGTTGCCCACGGGCTTGCAAGATAATTCTACCCAGACTAATAATGTCATAGGGTCATGTTTAAACTAATTATCTCCATAAGCCAATTATGGTAAGCTGAGTAATTTCAATTTTAATTATTCCTTGTAACAGCTTACCCTGCAACAATTGGAGAGGCATTACATCTCCTAATGATACAGCAGGAAATGAGGAGAAGATTCACTGTGCAGAAATAATTTGTATGTAGCCTGGCTCAGTGTGATTTTCCTAAATACCTGCTGCTTCAGATAAATATGTTATCCATCTGGTGGAAACCCAGAGTTATTAAAAAGGATACCAGACCTCTCATGGGACAAAACAACAGAGGTGATTGCATTCTTCAAGAATTGCTAATAGACTAATTCCATTCATTTCATCTGAGGCGGCTGACATCCTCCTCTGCCCTCCAAAGCAATGCAATTGAGTATTCTGTGTATCTGAACCTTTTTTTTTCAGATCCAGAAGCCTCCTTTCTTCCACTGAATAACCAGAAGCCACTAAAAATTACATTTCACCCATCATCTGGTATTGACACGTGTCCCAGCCAGTAATGTTTTCCTGATTGTCACAGGCACATGTCTCTGTGGTGGCTTAGTGAGAAGCCAGCTGAGTAAATACTTTTCGCAAACTTATAACATGTTATTTGAGGTATGAAATACATTCGCTATGTAACCTTTACGAAATGATATTTTTTTCTTCCATAGCAAAATTTACCCTAAACTATTTTTACTTGCCGATTTAAGCAAGAGACAAATAAAACAAGAAATTTAGAGAAAAGCATAAGTCTCTCTGGTTCAGTTTTGGCATATTGTAGAAGGATGTGACTGACATCAGTGGATATCATCTTCTGAATCTATTTCACTAATGTGTTCCCTTTGGCTAGAGGTTCTTCTTATCAGCATTTTAATCTTCATTCAATATTTATATATGAAATTCAACATAAGCAAAAATGGGGATCTCTGGTACTGGTGGTTTTTGACATTTTGTCTTTCAAAAATTGTTTAGCGTTACAGTGAAAAAAATATAATAATCATAGTAGAGCTTATGGAAACAATCTGAAAGCCTTCTTTAGCCCTCACAGCTAAAGGCTATTGCCACTGTACTCACATTTTCTTTGAAATAGCTTTTAAACCCTATCTAGTACTAAAAATGGACATAAATGCCTAAGCAGAAATTTTAAACAAAATGATGGATTCAGTTTGCTTATATGAATTCTGAAGTAAATATAACATTATGGCAAATCAACACACTTAAAAATGATAATCTGCTTCCTCTTAGTCAATAGTGTGTACGTGGCTAACTCAAGAGTTGACAAATAGAAAGGAAGGAAGAAATCAAAACTTTTCCACTGATGATGCCTTAAGAAAAGGAAAAGCAGATAATCTAATATTAAATGTGTAGTCATAACTTGCAATGATTGTGGCATGCTTGTTTTCTTGTCTGAAAAAAATATCTAGCACATCTTTGTAGCACATAGAGTCTTGCAGTAATGCTTCTGGAAAAAAGTGTTCATATTAGAAGAGCTAAGGACTGCACTTCAGCTGGTGAGAGAGGCTGAAGATTTATTAGATGAAACAAAGGAGATACTACAGCAGGACCTGACAGAGACTGCAACTTTCCATAAGGAAGAAAAACAAATGGTAACTCAGTAGTAAGAGGAACTGAAACAAATGTGTGCCAGCTGGATCCATTCTCTCATGAAGGGTGCTGCCTGCCAGCAATACAGATCAGAGATGTGACAGGACAACTTCCAAGACTTATCAAGTTCATTGGAAATGATCCTATTCTGTTAATAGATGTGAGGGCAAATGATATTCCAAGGAACAGCTACAGCTGTGAACTGTGACAGCTACAACTGTGAGCAGCTACAGTTGTGGACTGTGAAGACCTAAGAAGGAAGCTCAGGTGTCTGGGATTTCAGATGATGTTCACATTCACACTTCCAGTTGATGGAAGAGGACTGGACAAGGAAAGAAGAATATTGCATATAAATGGCTGAGTACGTGTACTTCTGCAATACTATTCTGGTGGTCACAACTGGAAACAGATGTAAGAGAGCTAGAAAAAAAATCAGAGAAGGGGAATGATCAGGGAGCTCAAACACATTCCCTATAAGAGAAGGATAGAAAGCTTGGAATCTTTTTTGTTAGAAAAAGGGTAACTGGGCAGGATTGATTGAAATGTAAAAAATCATGCATGGCATGGAGGAAATATATAGGAAAATGTTTTTCTCCCTCTCTTAAAATAGGACCATTGAGTCATCCAATGAATCTGATAGGAAAATCAGACAAAAGAAAGCACTTGTCCCTGCATCATATGGGTTTCAAGAAAAAGAAAAGGGCGTAGCACCTTACTTGCATTTGTTTTAGTATGGCTCTTAGAACATTATTTTTATTTTTTTCACTTGATCATTATTCTTTTTCCCAGAAAAAAGGCTACTTAAAAGACAAATACAATAGGAATAGACACAAATATGTGTACCAATGTAATCCAGGAGATGGCATCAGCACACAGTCTAAATAAAAGGTATCTAAAATTATCTGCGTATAGAAGGGGACATGTTTTTAACCCACATTTTCTACACAGAATTGTTTAGTAATGTGGTAAGAACCCAGTAACTGCCAGTTGTACAGGGTAAAAAACAGCACACAGCTACTGCAGCAGAAAATTGGTAAAGAGATGGAGGAGTTCAGTGACTTTCCGGAGAAAGCCAAGACAGGGAATGGGTTGCATAGTACTATGGCTGATGAATGGGTAGTTGTATTCCACATTGCCATGGAACTCAAATGTTACTGAACATCAGTTTTGGGGATATTTCCATAACCATAAAGATCTCTCTCTCTCTCTCTCTCTCTCTCTCATACATATACTGTACATGGAGAGCCAGTTTGCTGTAGTAGCTAAGGTATCAGGCCAGAAACCAGGAAACCATGAGTTTTGGTCCTGCCTTATATATATAGCCATTTGACTCCTGCCGACATCCTGGAGAGGGAGAGGGAGAGGGGGAGGGGGAGATAGAGAGAGAGAGAGAGTGAATTATGGAAATATCCCCATATCTGATGTAGTTAGTTGGTAGTAGGTGGGGGCTATCCAGATCTTAGGGGGAACCTCATTCCAGAGGGCTGCTGCTGCTACAGAGAAGGTGCATTTCTCAGGTCCTGATAGATGGCATTGTTTAATTGAAGGAACCTGGAGCACGCCAACCTTGCCAGATTGCATTGACCAGGCAGATACTATGGGAGATAGGAAATCCATTATATTTGCGCTGATCAGACACTACCTCAGTAGTATATCCAGTTTGCACCACCATACTTTAAAAAGATTCAGAGGAACTGGAACAGGAGTCCTTGGTGCTCTCTGAGCTTGGTTGTTTGCTTGCAGATGTTTCATTACCCAACTAGGTAACTTCATCAGTACACTGATCATCAGGTACTGATTATGTTACCTAACTGTGTAATGAAACGTCTGCAAGCAAACAACCAAGCTCAGAGAGCACCAAAGACTCCACAGTTCAACCCTGAGCTACCGATATTCTCTTCTTTTGAAACTAGAACAAATGCAGAAAAGAGCGAGAATTATTTGAGGATTAGAAACTAACCTTACCAAGGAGAGACTGAGAGAATTGGATATGTTTAGCCTTGAGAAAAGATTACTAAGGGTGACATGATAGCACCTTTCCAATACACAAAACGGCATCATAGAAAAGAAGGTTTTCTATTATTGCAGAGTGTTAAAGCAAAGAAAAAGAATACAAAAAATTATAAAATTAGAAACAAAAGCTAAAAAAAGAAACAAAAACATACAGAATATATATTTACGCATATATCTGCATCAATAAATAGAAGACATAATTCATTACAATCATCCAGGTAATCTATATTCATCAGTTTTGCAGACAGCTGAATAGTTGGAGTTCTGCGTTTGTCTTTCCAAGGAAGTCTTTTGGCTATAAAAAAGGTACAGAAAATCCATTTTCTTTGTCCGGATGTCAGTTCCCACGTGATAGGGATAAACTTCAAAAGAATATAAACATCTGAAAATATTAAATCTCAAAGTTGAGTTAATGCATGAAATAACCTATTTTACTAGTGGAACAATCTATTTGAATGAAGCATTAATTTTGCTGCATCTCCAACAATAGACATGAAACAAGGTCCTTTCTAAAATATCATTTCTTGTTGAAAAAGTTATAATCTAAAAATCTATTGAAATTTTTGGGTTTTTAACATCTCTTTTTTATCCGTTAAGAAAAACATGCAAACAAACAAAAAAAAAAACAAAGAGAAAGGAAAAATACATATACGTACATAAAGATTTGGGGAGAATTTAAAAAATCAAAACACTTAAAAAAAATTATAAAAAGAGAATTCTGGTAGCCCCCCCTTTCTTTCTCCTCCCCCCCCCCCCCTTCTTTCCCCCAGCCGCTAATTGCTACTTGAATATTTTTACACTTTACTTTGGACATTATTACTCATTTCTGTTATGGGAAGATGTCCAGGTCCTGGTGCTCAGTAGTTTGCAGGAAGGTATCTATAGAGACTGTCAGAATGGTATATACTTTCCCTTAAGCTGTCAGAGCAGATAGAGGCATATGTTTCATTCTATCATGCCCCTATGTATGGGATTTTTGGAAACCATTAGCTCCTAAAGCTAATGCACTGTATATAGTCATTTAAGTGTGAAGGTCCATGAGTTGAATTCCTGATAGATGGTTTGAACCCCATAGAATAACATCTGGCTACCCTTATCTTACGATTCCTAATAAGGATAAGGATGAAGCCAGTAATGTGGTGCCTCCTGGTGGTGAATGTAATTTCCAGTAAGAACAGAACTCACTTTTTCCAAATCACATTGGAACTGGGAATGAACTAGAATGGCCTACCACCCTGCCCAACCTGATCTAGACTAAGTTATTTCTGGAGCCTTGATTTATCCTTTGAAACAAGCTGC
Source organism: Liasis olivaceus (assembly GCA_030867105.1). NCBI lineage: Eukaryota > Metazoa > Chordata > Lepidosauria > Squamata > Pythonidae > Liasis > Liasis olivaceus. Next base: position 59,606,272 of record CM061349.1, read on the forward strand.
CTAGTTTTGAGACAGCCCTAATTCTTATACCTCTCATGGTTCATTTTGTGTATTGTCTAAAAGCCTTAGTGCAAAGAACTAAGTATCTAGATAAGCATGTTGACATTCTTTAAGAGTGTTGATCAGATGATAGATATTGAGTAGCTAAAGGGAAGCTATTTAAGTTGCAGTAAAATATCCCTATGGTGGAAGGTGGATTTGATCGCAACAATGGAAAAAGATTGAAATAGCCATAGTATCATAGCAAGTTTGGTAAAATGGTGGTGGTGGTAGGAGGTGTTCAGATGAAATATATTGCTTTGGTCTGCACTGGCTTAGATCTTCTTTTGCGAGCTCTTTAAATGACATGCTCCCAAAAGTATTTTCTTTGGTATATACTTTTTTCTTAAATACAGAGAAGATTAGCAGTATCAGCTGCGTTAAATGCCACAATAGAAGCTATACTACTATACTATTGCTTGGTTACACTGTGTACGTGCCTGATTTTTTAAAACTAGATGTCACTTTACAAAATAAATGATAGGTCTCAAACTACAGGATAAGGATAGTTTGAGGATAGGGACAGTTTATATATATATGCATGCACATATACTGAAAGTTTCTAATGACATCATAGGAAGCCACACGAGTAAAAAAGTGAGATATTTCTATGTTCATAAGACCTTCATGTAATTATAGCCTTTCACAAGTTTTCCTGCCCCAGCTTTATAATGCAGGGATGTAGTTAGTAATTTTAGTGAGGAAATGTTTTTAGGAGACCAATGCCTGTGGGAACTTCATCAACTGTTATTCCCCCTGCGGGACACATTCCCAGGCTGAACCAAAGCTACTAACTTCATTCATTTCTTGTGAGAGTTGAAAAGTGTCTCCCAGTGTTTGCACCCACAACCAAAAAAAAATCCCATTACTGTGATGCTGCCATCAAAACAGCAAGCAGCACATCTACCTCATGTATTGTACTTTAATGAACAGTAGGAATAACCTTTAGGCACGGGAAGAAGAACAGCAACCAAGGCAATGGTCAGATAAAGGAAATTTGAGTCAGAGATAGAAATGTAATTTGAGAAAGCATCTAAGATGTGACCCTCCCATGTTCTCTTGTAGATAAAGGCAGGGAGGGTGGAAACATATTCAGATTTGCAAGATTTTGTTACTGTAATCTTATAATAAGAGTAGTATTAGCACTGATAATGTTGGTTTCCTAGATGGATCTGCCTTGAAGGACTGACATGTATTATGTATTAAGCTTCATTTGTCACATACCATTGTGTCATAATCTTTGGCAATTGACATGAGTTTGACATTGACAGCCAGGGGTGTCCACAGGGAAAGGTAGAAAAAGTGAAGATGGTGTCTACAAGGCACCTAAAAAGGGGTCGGGGCTTCAATAACACAGTCATGGCCACCATCATTTTTGAGCTCCCCTGCCCAGGCTCTTGTCAACAGCAGTGGTGGCTGCTGTTGAAAATGCTTCCAAATATTGATGTCATTAGGCATTTCTGACATATGTTAGAGGGTCAACATATAACGTTCTACCACCACATAAAAATACTAAAAATGTTTCATTAGATCTTATCTTCATAAGCATATTGTTTATGCATAAGCATAAGCATGATTGTTTTAAAGTAGACTGTGGTTTCTAAATAAATAAATGGAATTTTGAATGAATTGGGTGATCCCCATAGCCAATTATGTATGCTTGAAGACAGAACAGTACCTACCAGGGACTGAGAAATGCTTTGGAGACATTTTGAGATATGCAGAAGGATCTGCTGAAGAGAATAAACAACAAAAATTCCTATTGTATAAGCATAAATTTGCTTGTGTAATATAGTATATACCACAATATATTAAAAAATAGAATTGCCAGGCATTTGTGGTAAAAATAATATACTGAGAGGTAAGTCTGATACTTGATAATAGATCTAGATCTTAGCCTTTTGTTTCCACTGATGATGCAATTAGGAAACACAGATCCTAGGAAATAAGAGTCTCTATCTGTTGTCTTTCTTGTACATTTTCCTGTCCTGGCAGGTTTCTCCACTGGAGCTCTCAATGTACTGTATACCTGGAAGAAAAGGAGCTAGAAGAGGGGAATGTAGAGAAAAGGGTAGATAAGATAATGGTAAAACATTTCTGTCCCTGGAGCACTGTTTATTAAAGCAGTGTCTTCTCTCCACCCTTTTTTGTTTTCCTTTTCTAATTTTTGGCTAAAAGCGGATTCCCAATCTGCCAAATGTCTAATATGGTCTGGAGAATGCACCACAGATAACAAATTGTCTTCTCATGGAGTGGATTTGTTTTTACTTCTAGCACAAGAATCTACTTATAGCAGAATGAATATTTGATATGGCACTATGATTCTGAAGCAGATTACTGGAAAGACTTTCCATGATACACAATTTATATATGCTGTATGCAGAAAGTCTGAGGAAGAGTTAGGATACTTGTTCTACCCTTCTGCTGCTGTTCTGATTTCCCAGGATTCTCCATTGCATTGTGAGCCATCATAGATCAAAAGAGTTAGCTGCTGCAGGATCCACATTTAGCATATGAAGATATTTTGTTTTCATGAGATATGCACTTGAATGCTATTTAACATGCAGTTAACGTATACAATTCAAATGTTTCTTACAGTCCAAAATAGGTTTGATTCATAACAAGGACAAACTAAAGGGGTGGCTGATTTGTGCCTGGTGATCACAACTTCTAATGCAGCATCCCCCAGCTGGTTGGACCTTTCAGAAAACTCTCAGATCTTTTTGGATTATGTTGTATCCAGCCTTGGCAAAGTGCTAGAAAATTTTAAATTTAAGTTGCTGTGAAATGGATGGTTAGACCATTAACATGAATAAATGGGATTAAATTATATGCAGAAGAACACAAAGCACAAGGGCATAAAGAGGGAATGGAGAATAGCAATGGTGAGGAACTAGCCCAAGTAGGCCTGGAATGTCATATGGTGCTTCTGGTGGTTTTGCTTCCATAGGAACCTGAATAAGTCTCCTCTGTTTATTTTTCTGCATGAAGAAATTTCAGGTGGTCACTCTAATTCTTCCCTATGTCTTTGTAAAGAATACATGTTTCCTTTGTAAAATAACACTGCCAATTTTACATTTCACAGATCTAGTCCAATATTCAATCAGTGAGACCAAATCATGGTTAGTTGGTTAACCAACCCCCAAATCTAAGTTCCAAGATTTTGTAGGTTCAATATAATTATTGTTTCCAGTTTTCATTCTTGACTTTGAAAATCTAAAAATGCACTGTTTGACATACTTTTCTTGTTGAACCATTGGAAAAAAAATCACTTCCAGAAGTATGAATAATTAAAAAGTTATCCTGTATGTATCATTCATTATTCTTATCTAAAGTGTTGGCAAGGGTCAAAATAGCTGCAACATCTTTACTCATTCTTACCACAGTGTTGTAATTGTAGATTATCATGATTTATTATAAACTTTCAAGATATACAGGCCATGTGGTAATATAGTAACAAGTCTTTGTTTTGCAAACAAGAAACCTATCTTTACACTTTTTGCACTGTAACATAGATCTTTTGCTGCATAAAAGAAATATTTAGAACAACATCTCTAAAACACCTGCAACACAAATATTATTTTCAGAATGAAAGGCATCAGCAGAAAGGGCAAGTGGGGGAGCAAGGGACAAAATAAATAAACAAACAAACAAACAAACAAACAAACTTATTTATTTATTTATTTATTTGGCTTGTTAGTTAATTTATATAGCTGACCACTCAAAATGATTCAGGGAGCTATAGAGGCAAAAGCAAAAAGAACAAAAATAAAATATAATGCAATTATATTTATACCACAATTCACATTGGATCAGATCACAAATCGTCCTCACCCAATGCCTGGGGGAAATCCAGGTTGTTAAGGCTTTACAATAAGGAGGCAGGGTCAGGGCTATCCGTATCTCAGGGCGAACACTAATCCATAAGGCAAGCACAGTAACAGAGAAAGCACATATCATGGGTCTCATAAGATAGATTTATTTAACTGATTAGAGAACTGATTAGAGACAGTACCACAAATAACCCAGCCTTGTGCCATGAAGGGCTTTAAAGTTGATAACCAGTACCTTGAATTGCACCCAGGAGCCTACTGGCAACCAGTGCAGCTCATGAAGTAGAGGTGTTATATACCAAGGTGCTCCACTGCATTCTGGACCAGCTACAACTTCTGGATGGTCCTCAAGGACAGCCCCATATGAAGCACAATGCAATAATTCAGATGAGAGATGACCAAGGCATGAGTAGCCATAAGACATCCCAATCCAAGAAAAGGTACAGCTGGTGCACAAGATGGATTTATGCAAAGGTCCTCTAAATCACAGCTGTCACCTGCTCTTTGAGCAGAATTTGTGAATCAAGGAGAACCCCCAGATTGTTCTCCAGATCTGTCTAGGTGTGATGGAATGGAATTATGAAGGCCACACTCAGGGAGGCAAACATCCTCTTTCATCTCCAGAAGGGCGAGGAAGAGATAAGAGGATGAGGCTGGCACCTCCCTGAAGAATTCACTCTGTTTTCACAACTACTGTGGGAACAGAGTTTCAGTCTGGGAAGATTCTTGATAGAGGTTGTAGCTAACAAACATTGCTGAACAGAATTTGCATGGTCTCCTGGAGTTCCTCGAGCTAGGCCTGACACTAGGGAAGCACAGGCTCTTTCAAAACTAGAGATGGAAAATCTCCAGATGCACAGCCACTTGGTTTTACTAGGGTTGAACCTGAGTTTATTTCTCCCCAGCTAGATCCCCACAGCCTCCAGACACTTCAAATGTGCATTGGAATGTCATCATGCAAATGATATACCTGTCTGTGACATTGTGCACACATATGTAAGAGGTGGAACTTGTGCTATGACATCACAATGCACATTTTGTCATTTTAGTATCACTGTGATTAGGAATGGATGACTTTTGTGCTAATAGATAGTTTAATACATAGACTCAGACCAGTAATAAAACAGCCTTTGTTTTCTTAAAACAAATAATGTATAATGCCTAGCATAGCCTAGAAACTTTATGCAGGGATTGGATACACCAAATTAGTCAAAAATATTGGCTATAAATATATAGCAACTTATTTGTCAAGTACATAGCATAAATAGACCATGCAACAAGCAAGTAAATAATTTAGGACATGATCTGGAGGCATCTGATGCATAAACACTGTTGAAATCAAGCAGATATCCTTCTAAGTCTGAATATGGATCTGTATAGTACCTGGCTAAGAGATAGCCTTAGAACCCTAAGTATCCTCCTGTGAATGAAGAAAGGCAAGAAGTAGATATTATGCACATGTATTAATCAATTACATTTGAGAAGGGCTCTGAGCACATCCAAAGAATCAACATTATCCCACTGAAGACTCACCAGCATGTGTGTGTAAATGAAGCTTCCCAAAATGTAAAAATAACAGAATTTGCAAATGAATGTAAAATTGGAACAAGGCTACCTAAAGTGCTTCATACTTTATTACATTTTATCTGAATTTGAAACTAGGTGTCTGGCAAAGATGGAAAGATTTGTGGAAAAGAGTACTAGGATATATGATTCCCAGGCTGTTTAGGAATTAAAAAATACCTTATGAGCACTCTGAATGATGCTTGGAAACTAACAAGCAAATGGTCTGGCACGTTTATGCCTGTGATGCTCCCTTCTTGTTTAAAGCTAACCTAGAGTGTTCTATATTAGCTATAGTTTGTGAGCTCAACATGAGCACTGCTTCTAAGATTCTCAAGGTATGAATGAGGTTTGCCACATGCTTGACTTTGAGAAAAGACTGAAATGGATGGGCTCAGAAAAACTCATACAAAGCACTGTAGGCTTTAGCTGCATTTGAGCAGATGAGTGCCAGATCCCACTAGAGATACAGATTCTTCATCCAAGCCACCATATAAGATAAAATACTATCAATAACTATCAAAGCTGTCCCATCCAGGAAGATCTACTGCTATGCTGTACCCAAGGAACGAGCCATTTTTCTCTAAAAGAAAGATTGGACTATGGTCTGCAGTTAAATAAGGTTGTTTTGGATATCTAAGGGCTCATTCAAAATAAACTTATCAGTTTTTGTGGGACAGACACACTCTCCTCATATTCCCCAGGCAATTGATAATGCGTGGAGTGCTAAAGGTGATACCGTAAGTATATACAACCATCATGGGTAACACTAATAGCCTTATCCTCCATGAAGTTATCTTGCATACTTGAAATGTAAAAATAAATAAATAATTAATTAATAAATAAAAAGTGTTTCAAAATAAATATGTCTTGGTATTTAGAAATGAAGTTTGCATTATTACATATCCTGGAATACCAATTCTGATACGTGCAACATACAATACTCTATTAGTATTGCAACTGTAAGTCACAGGCTTTTTAACTGGCTTTTAATTGTATTCCAATTTATATTATTATAGATTTTGAATGACTGCCTTGTATAGTGTTTTCACTTTGCATTTTGTTTTATTCCTGTTTTATATGTTTTTATTCAGATTGTATCTTTTAATGTGTTTTATTGTAAACTGCTCAGAGAACTTCTGCTATTGGGTGGTTTAAAATTTATTATAAATAAAATACAAAAATAAGTAATAGTTACTTAGGATGCATCAATTCCCACAATTTACATTTTCGATGGCAACAACCAAAAATTCATACAGAAGAGAGAAAGGATACATCTTAGGTTTCACTATTCCGAAGATGCAAGATCTTTAAAAATACTATTCAAAAGCAGGAATTCATTAAAAATTGCTCCTTCACAATATGTTCAGGACCCAGCCAGAGGATAGACATCATGACCAGGGAAGAATAACTTATTTTTTAGCATCCAACATTTTTATTGCAATAAAATGACAATATAACAAATATCTATGGTTTTCCTTTACTTGCAGATTACACTCTGTGGGACAGTTGAAACATATTTTTCCACCTTCAGATATTTTTTCAGCAGTTTCCTTTTGTTGAAATCCATGTGATACTGAGCTTCTAAAAGGAATCATGCTGACAGTCAATGGATCAATTAACAATGATTGGATCAACCTGGATCTTTCTGCAAACAGCCTTTTGAAACAAGGTGTGAGTAAACAGACCTCTGAAGGTAGAAAGACTTATTTTTTATGAAAACTTATTGTTCAGTAAGAGGCTTATTGTTTTCACTACCTTATTTCTAAATAATGTGAAGTCTCTTCTTTTCGTTGTTGTTGACTATCCATTCTGTCTTCTTTACACATGCTTATATTTAGTGCACCTTCTACACTTTTCATGTTGATCCAAACTTGGGTAAAATTTTCTAACCCTAGAGGTTTCTTCCTCATGTTTACTTTACATATCTTCCAAAATGTGGTACTATCCCATAAATGTAGAAATATACCACCAGGAAAGGCCATGTAGCTAGAAATCTTTGTATATTCAGCAAGAGTCAGATATATTGTAAAGATAGCGTCAACCAAGACAGTAGTAAATGTAAATTAAACCTTACAATTTCTCTTTACAGTTTATTATGTAATTAAATTGTTTCTTGACTGTGTCATTTCAGAATTCAGGAAGGTAAACTATAAAGCTAAATACTTGCCAACAAAGAAAAAAGAAATGGCTGGATAAAAAAAAAATACGAAGGAGAAAAATTCCCCTAATATCTGGCTTTTCTGTCAGGAAGCAAGCACATTTAATAATATTATTTTCAGGAATACTTTTAGCATGTGATGTAACTATTTCTCTAGCCAGTCTATTAAAAATATTCTTGTTATCCAGACAAAACATCTTCAGTTTGTGAACTGGCTACTCAGAATAAACGTATTGTGAAAGATTTGAATGGTATGACATAATAACCTTCAGTGACCACCAAACAGACTAAGAATTTGGCAGCATCCATATGCCACTTGACATACATTTACACACTGGAAAACAACAGATATGATCAATTGCCTGGGCGGTTCCTCATTTGACAGTTATCCTTACATGAGCCAATTTTGCAGAGAAATGCATAAAGGTTTCCCTATATTAATGTCTCCATCTTTATAGCCTTCAAGGGTATTAGAAAGCTTTCCTTACTCTGTTTCATTATTGTGAGATTAGTTTCAGGTTGACAAAAGTGCTGATGTATTGCATTCACTGTGGTTACCTACCCCAAAAATTTTTATTGAAAACACAGGAAGAGGAGAAGATGGGATAAACAATCTTTTCATAGCACTAAGTTTATTAAATCTGCAAGTGTGTGTATGACGGGCCTCTTGAATCAGTATTTCTGTTTTAAATTAATTAAGTGTAAATTCATTAGAAATGGTTTGATTTACCCTATGGTAGCTTTGTTCATTAATAAGTATGTCAATGAACACTCATAGTTCAAGCAATGGGGTAAAGATGGAAGGTAACATCAGAGAAGCATATTCAGCTCTTCTCTTCTTCCGAGACAAGGCCATTATTCACAGCTGCCCTGTGGGAAGGCTCCTGGAAGAGAAGGGGAGGCAGATATGTGAAATCCACCATAGAACCCAGTTCCAGTGAATCTTTCCCTTTTAAAGGTACCCTGTGCAAATAGTCCTAGAAATGTTTTGTTTATTTTGATATAATGCATTCACTATTATTACTTACAATTATTTATATTGCTTATAAAATGTTCTAAGGATTTTTATCCCAAAAGCTGAAAAAAACAGGTAGTCCTCACTTAAACAACCGCCCTGTTTAGTGACCGTTTGAAGTTACAACAATGTTGAAAAAGTAGCTTTATGACCAGTTCTCAAACAACTGTTGCAGTGTCCCAGTGGTCATGTGATTGAGATTCAGGCACTTTGCAACCAGCGGGCATTTACAACTGTTGTAGCATCTCATACCATTTGCTTGTTTCACAGCCAGCTTCCAACAAGCAGAATCACCGGAGAAGCCAGCAGTAAAATTGCAAGTCACGGTCACGTGATGTCTCACTTAACGACTGCATCACTTAGCAATGGAGTTGCTGGTCCCAATTATGGTCATTAAGCGATGATTACCTGTAAAGAATTGTAATAAAGAGTCAATCAAAATTTACTGGGACCAACAAAAGAGGGCCATAATAATAATGAAGGACACCTCACTGATCCAAAAGGGTCTTCTGTGGCACTTTCAACTGTGGAATCTCCACCTTGGTTGGTTTACTTGGTTCCCGGTCTGTTGGCTTTTAGGAAAGGCCAAGATTCTTTAAAGTAGTTTTTAAACTACTTGGCCAGAGCAATCTTACAGAACAACTCAGAACAGAAATAAAGAAAAGACATTCGTGCCATTGTTTTCCATGCTGATAATATAAAAGTTCCCTTTCGGTGCATTCAGTGGAGGAAATATATTGAGCTGTTCTAAATACATCTTCAAGATGAGAGTATGGAAGATGCCTAGAACATAGAAAAAGGCAACTTCAATACTTGTTTAGCCATCTCACTTTTTTGGGGGGGGGAGGGGGGATGTTCCATTTTTTACTATGGAGGACACCCAGTTGCAAATCCTGGTGGAGAGATGAGAATGTGGATGTTGGATTTCTCCCTCCATGCTAAGACCCTGTTTCCAAAGTCAGAGAAGACTAGTCTTATGGTCTGTGGGACAGCACTTAGCTCCCAATATCACCATTAATAATAATAATAATAATAATAATAATAATAATAATTCTCTGGGTCCTCATTTTAAAGCAGAGCATGAATGTAAACATAATCATTTTAACGCTCTAAGTGGTATAGAACCTGCTCCTGTGCTTCCTGAGGAAGAATCCTTATACACAAACACAGATACAGACACATATACCTGCCCCAGTAAATGATGGGGATCTAATCATTTACTGATAATTTTTTTATTATTACAAAAGGACCTTGGCATTTTAAATTCATCAGTGGCCATTGGATGGCTTAACAAAATCCATGGCTCTGTTAAAACATGGGAAAACATTATTTTATATCAGGAAGTAAGATCATCATCATCTGTGTGATAATATAGCCAATAAAAGAGGGAGGTAGAATTCTCCAGATTTTCAAGCTACAGATAATGCCAAATCTTAGGAGGTTGTACTCTATCCCTGAAATCAGAGAATCTAGTAAGTTCATGATTTCTGGATTCTGGCAGTACTACTAAAAATGAGCTAGGTGTCTTGAAATAGCCTGGTGAGACTTTCCTCTTCTAAAGTTTTTTTTTTTTTAAACAAGGAAGTTCAAGCATGCAGAGTATAACATCTGGAATTCTTTCCACCTTTTTACTACTGGTGGCCATAGGAGCCATCTTCATTTTCCCCTGTGGAATGAAGAAAATACTGTGTCTGTTTTTGTCTGCAACTTCTGTCTCTCCTTTAACCCTGTGTGCATCTTTGTGTTGCATATCTGTACTGGAAAGCACAGGGAGGGTTGTGTAGGCTCTTCTCTAGGTCACGTAGATAGGAGATGGAAGGCAGAAGGCTTAGAATGAAGCAGATGCCAACATTCTGAGTCATAACCCAACTCCATCTCCCATAGGGTTGTAAGGGATTTTTCCTCCCACTCCTGATTCACCTTATTTTTAAAATCTATATTTCTTTTGGTGCTTTCCCCCACATACCACATTGGCTTCAATTTTATTCTGGTTTCAGATAGTAATCCCGCTTACAAATGAACAGATGTTCTTGAATCCTTTTACCTAATTTCTTCCCAACATTCTATTGGATTGGAAAGAATAAAAAAAGTTATAAATCTAATTCCCTTTAAACAAGCATTTAATTCTGCCGTTACTTTTATTTATCAATGGACAACTGGGGGAGGTACAGATTGTGGGTTCCCTTTCTGCTGCTTTTAGCTTGTTAATCCCCATTTAATATATTTTTTTCCTATACAATTTTCTAAGCAGCTTGCAGTAAATCCTTTTTGGGAGCAGAAAACCACAATAAAATGTGTTCAAAAGCTGTTATAATAATAGCAAATGCTGGGTGTTGGGTCTTTTCTAATGATCAGAGAAAAGACACAAGTTGAGAGTAGATTCTTCACTGAAATTTCTAGAGTGAATCTGCAAGAACGACAATATACACAAGCATCCAAGATAATTTAGAAGCAATACAAGCTCACAGGGATCTGTAATCAATCAATAACAGCAAGAACCCAGTACATTACACTGGCAAGAGGCTAAGCATATGGAATGCATGCTTTCTGAATGCATAGCCTCTTAAAGAGATTTGCAGGATCCTTGTCAATAAGTGACATTACTTGGAGATATTTGTCATGACATACAGTTCTTTCAGGGTTGATGGAGAGCTACTTCAACTACTAGCATCCTTTAACTATAATTAATCAGGTACAAATTCACTTGCACGCAGCCTGTCCATGTTATTTTGGAATCCTGAAGAGGTAAAATTCATAACTGCTGAGACAAATCCTTACGTGTGTATGGTGTGAATGTGTGTAGGGTCCCTAGCTTTCCTCCCAAACATTCACTGGAGAGCAGAGCTCCTGAATAAGCATATGTATTCAAAAGAACATTTGAACAATGCAAGTTCAACTGGTTTTGAAGCATAACTTGGTTGTCCAGAAATTGAATTTGAATAAAATAAATTAGTGTACAAACATGACAATCTCTATTTCACCACTGAAAAAAAGAAAGATCTGTGGCTGAATCCCTTTAACAGAATAACTAAGGAAACAACTGAATGCAAAAGCAGATAGAGCTAGGCAAGGGTTTGACAAAAGCCATAGTTATTCCTGATTTCATCTCCATTTGTACACTAAGAAATTAAAGATAGAAATACAACCCACGCACTTAATATGTGGATTTCTAGAACCTGAGGAATAGCTAGTAAATGTTGCAGAGGGCAGCCTTGCACCAGCCAGCCAGCAAGGAACAGGGCTACATTGTCAGGCACATTAGTGCCAATTACATTATTAGCTAAGGAATTCCAGGCATGTGTTTGGATTACCTACTATTTCATTCCTTTTCCTGTTGCTGCTCCTTTCAAGCAGTAGTAATTTTTCCAATTACGGGAATCACAGGGCCATGTCTGTGGACATTGAGTCTTCAGTTCTGGTAGGAGAAGATTCTTTAAGATTATTTACCTTGCCATTTCCTCCAAGAGAACCTGCAACACAGTATATCAGTGTTTTTCAAACTTGGCAACTTTAAGATGTGTGGACTTCAACTCCCAGAATTCCTCAGCCACCCATGCTGGCTGGGGAATTCTGGGAGTTGAAGTCTACACATCTTAAAGTTGCCAAGTTTGAAAAACACTGCAGTATATACATCAAGGCATAGCAGAGCACATACCACAGATATGGGATGTAATGCATCTAAGAGACTCTGTGGTGGTTCAATTCACAAAATAAACTGCTTCCTGGGGTGAGACTAGTGCACACACATAAACACACACATCATAGATATAACCTCAATCTCATGTTTTTTTTTTTGCCAAAGCTGTGTAGACAGACTGATTCAGATAAATCTGATCAACTATGTACAAAACAAGGCTATTTGGGCAGCACAACACGGCTGAAGGGAAGAATCTGGAGTCCTCCTGATCCTAATCATTTATACTCAGCTACACACCTGCATGGGTGATCAGCTGCTATGGTCAGGATTGTCTAACTGTGTAGAGCAGGAATGTCTCTTCTTTGATCTGTGGTTTGTGCAGCAGGACTAGAGATGCTAGAAAGTCAACAGGAACCTGTCTTTACTTTCTGAAAATGGAGACAAGGTTGTTCTTAATCACACCCTTGCTTAGCAAACACCAGGCAGGAGTTTATGCAGATTAGAGCTCACCATAAACCAGTTTTTTGTTCTAATATCCTAACCCTAAAAATATAATTTTCCATTATTGTACTCGAGGTAAACATGCAGCCATTATACTGTTTATGTCTAGGAAAATACCATTCACAGGAACCTCAGATTCTTTATAGGTATTGATAGAAGAGAGGTAACTTTACCTCCAGGACAGATAAATAGAAAAACAGATATAATATTGTTGTTATTACTTGGATTATTAACATCTTAAAATAAAAAGAAGTATTTCAAGACAGATTTCACATCAGTACCTTGGAGAGCCAGTATGGTATAGTGGTTAAGCCTCCAGGCTAGAAACCAGGAGACTGAGTTCTAGTCCCACCTTAGGCATGAAAGCTGGCTGGGTGACTTTGGGCCAGTCACTCTGTCTCAGCCCACTACGTCAGATTCGAGCAACAAGCTGGTCAGTCACAACTGATAGATCAACTTTTGGTTGATCTGAAAAAAGCGGATCCTGCACCTGTGGGAAGAACACTAGAAAAAAAAAATTCACATCAGTACCATGATGTAAATTGTTTACTTCTGGAAGGATCTTCAGCAACTAAGTAATGCTACATGCTGACTGGAGCTCTGGTCCTGCGATGGACATAACAATAAAAATCCCTTGGATCTGGCCAAGGGTCAGATATGAGCTTTTTCTTTATTCTTTCAACTAATTCAAAGGTAAAATACAGTTAGTTCATACCATAAAAAAAAAAGGATCCTGAGGAAAGTGGGCTTCCTATAGTAAGAATTCTTATCCAGATCTATAACATTTATAATTGTTTATTATGTTGTGGCTCACATTTTGTGTTTCCCCATTCTTCCTAATTATCTATAGACTGAAGTCATGGAATTTTACATACAGCATTCACTGATGATGTTACCTAGCTGAGTAATGAAACGTCTGCAAGCAAACAACCAAGCTCAGAGAGCACCAAGGACTCCACAGTTCAATCCTGAGCCACAGATACTCTCTTCTGGTGAAAGGAGGTAGCATTAGGCTTGTTCCTCCTTGACTCACAAGGGTATAAGAGGAAGGGGAGGAAAAACAGAATCCAATTTGCAAGGTTCTGTTAATGTAGCCTATCTCAATAAAGTTTAGCTCTAGTCTTCTTAGCTCACTGAAGCTTTGTTATATCTCCTTTGTGCTGTCTAAAAATGCCTTGTTATTCTGAAACCCTCAGGTCACCCTTCTGCACTTGCTTATTTAGCAGTACCACACCCAGACAGTGGACCTTCCTGGCTACCACATTTTCTCTGCCACAGCTAGCCAGCTGCTTAGAGCTTGGTCTCCCTGCCTATTATGAACACTTTCTGTGCTTAGTCGTCAGCTGGAAATACAGTAACTGTGCCAGCTATTTCAAAAGAATAGCATGGCACAATTGCCTTCTTTCAAAATTTTATAAGGAAGTTCAGATTGTGATCTCCATAAAATGCAGTGTTTAAGAGGTGATTGATGATTCACTTGATAATTTGAAGCCACTGTTTGCCAGCCTTTTTTTTTCTTTTTTTCTTGAAAAATCTAATATATTTTGTTATATACTATTTTATAATTCAAAGTTGGCATCTTTGACTCAGAAAACAAAACATATCCGTCTGTTATGTTATTACAAAAAGGCCATAATGCTCAAATACAATATCATTCCTGGACAGAGCGCTATCACACTAAATAAGAGAAAGAAAAGAACAGAGCGTTGTAACCTTCTCAGACCATATAATATTTATTTAGCAGATTTATATCCTTCCTTTCCAGCAGGAGCACACCTGTCTAATCTCATTCCCATAGCCACAACTCTGTGAGATAGGTTGGGCTGAGAAAGAATGACTGGTCATCCTGTGAGCTTCCATGGTGGAAGACCTGAACCTTCATTTCCCTGTCCTAGCCTAATAACCTAACCACTGTGCTATACTGGCTCTCTTAAAGCTTGTTAAGGAGACACACATGCTGATTGTTCCTACTCTCCCCATTTTTCAATCCCCAGGGACAGTTAAAAAAACAGAAGAAACTATGGTGAGGTAAATCAGAATGGATGGCTCCCAGCATTACAATCTAAAGAGGTGCTGGACCTTAAATTGCTAAAAACATGTTTGTGTGTGTATGTGTGTTTGTGTGAAAGAGAGATGGGAGAAGCAGTGGGAACACATGGGAAAGATAATAATGATGTCTGAACTCTCCATAATATTCCTATGAATGAGGAGAACAATTACATAATGAAACAGTTGTCTGGAACCATATGGATGTGGTCAAAATCGTAATGATGTCACACACATGATATTGTTGTGTAAATCATATCATTGGTGCAATGATGTCATGACACATTGCCACTCTTGCCTATTTTGCAGATGCCTATGTCTGGAATTATATATTAAATCTTTGGAAAGAGGGAACTGAATGCTGCAATAGAGCTATCTCTTCACTAATACTAACCAGATTCTAAATCTTGTTATAAGTAAGAAAAGATAGTGCTGGACTGCCTCTAACAGAGATGATAGAGTGGATAGACTGAGAAAGCTGGCCTGTGGTTTTGCTCCTTTAAGCATTTGCCTATAATCACTTCCTAAGAGATATTGAACATTAAGATTGTCTAAATATCCTTGGCTATAAGCCAGGACAAACAATGACGTTTAAAATGCTGGTGAATTTTAACTCTGAGCACCCTTCAGAAATAGCTGGGTTGGCTGGGACTACTGAAAGTTGAAATTCAGGAAGATATGGAGGGCCTCAAGTTGTTCACCCCTGCTTCTAAACTCTTGAACATTGAGCAACATGCTGGGGATTTCCTTTCCAAAAGTAAAAGGAGCCAGGACAAAAAAATAATTCATTTTCACTCAAATAATTTAGAATATGATTACTTCTCATGTATTTATTCCCTTTTATCACATGAAGTTACAATTTGGTGTCAATTTTTGAAGAGGCCTCCTGGGGACCGTATAGCTACACACCCCTTGTGTAATACAGCATTAACCTAATATTAATATTAGGCACATATATATTTCATATTTATATTTTCAATATGATTGCCCATCAGCCATTTAGATGATGGAAAGCAATGAATAGATAAATTGGGTGGGGAATTAGCAGATGCCATTTGACTCTGGAATGGTACGTCCCAACTTTAAAAATTGTTTTAACTTTATTACATCCTTATTATGTGTTTAATTGAGTCTTCCAACTGCTGTATCAAGTAGGACCAAATGATAGGGATATTAATAAGCATTAGCTGCTTGGTGTTTCTTTAATGTTTGAATGACAAAGTTGATTCATTGTGTTATTTGATTAATCTTGGCAACTTTTCTCAAAGGCTTGAGGCACATATTATAGTAATACCAAATCAGAGATTATGACTTTAACTCATGGAAGCAGAAAGTATTGTAGAGTCTCACAGGAGAAACACAGCTTTGACTCCCCTGCTTTTCCCTTCTTTATTAAGATTAATGACTAGGATGTATATCAGTCTGTAGCTTGGATTGAGTATTTTAAGCCTCCCATGGATGCATGACTAAAAACAGATGCCTTAGTGAGGAGCAAGTCATAAATGCAAAAATACCCACATCACAAAGAACTTTACTTAAAATATCAAACAGTACAACTCTCCAGATAGCTGGACAAAATACACACCCAAAAGAAAACAAAATTAACAGAGATAGTGTAAGTTTCCCTTGGCCAGGCAGAATTACATCATAACGATTAATCTGGTCACTGACAGAAATAAATTCTATCTATCTATCTATCTATCTATCTATCTATCTATCTATCTATCTACCTACCTACCTACCTACCTACCTACCTACCTACCTCACAACAATTTAAAAATGAGAGTTTTATTACAATAAAGAGAAGACAGAAATATAAAAGAATAATGTAGTTAAAGTCATCAAACACCACATAGAATCCGTATTAATTTCCTAAAACTCTGGTTAAAACAAAACTTGGAGTATATTTAATTTGGTCCTCACAGTCAATGTGTGCTGTGAGCTGCCTTCTCCATACACAAGAGAATGAGACACTTTCTTTTCTGCTAGGTTCACTTTTATGCCACATACACACAAAGCAACATTCTTCACCTTTAATTATTGAAAGCATTAATTTTTTTGCAGGTTAAAATGTCCACCCAGCTCAGTTGTTATCTTCTTAGCAACGAGAAGTCTCTGATGCACATATGTGGTCTCCATGCAAACATTAAAAAAACATTCCATTAGAAAATCACATGCATACTTTAAAATTTCTCCAGTGACACCATCTACACCTGCAGTCTTGTCATTTTCAAGATTTTCACAGCATTTATGACTTCCTTTTCATCATTTTTTTTCTCTTTGGCACAACATTTAGAGTATTTCTTCAAATTCTACTCTTCAATATATTGTATCATTGTCATATAATACAATTATATCAATATATCTACATCTATTTATCTGTATCTATAATACTTCTTTCAGCATTCTGTTACTACATTTTCATCCCAAATCATTTCATCACTCTTACTTTTAGTTCTTATTTTTAATTTTACTCAGACTAGTGGAAGGTCCTTGTTTAGCTTTCTTCACTTAGTTCTAAAACAATTGCAGATATTATAATTTTTTGTCTTTTTAAAAATCTGAACTGTATCTTGCTCATTGGCAAATTATATATTATCTTCTCCTCAGTTGCCCTCAGTCGTTGTTATCTTATGTGTATGCAGTGTTTCTCATCCACAGCCTCTTTCACATCATCTTTCCACTAAGCATCCTTTTTCATATTTTCTGCTAGAGAAGCTCCCCAAACTTCTGTAGCATAATTTTTGTCACTTAATTCCAAACAACTTCCATATCCTCCTTCCTTATGTCTACTTTCCTTTCATTCTGTTGGAAGACTAATCTATTTTCTATTACTTTTTCAGTCATTTGTCTTCCTGCAATCATTCTACTTTCAGACGAGTTTCTTTCTCTTCTTTCCTTTTCCTCCTGGTCCATTTTTTCCTAATATCCATTCTTCAGACTACCAAATAATGGTTTGTCCCATGTCCACTGTATGTCACAAATACAACCAAAACCCATTTTTCTCCCAAAGCCCAGTTTGTCCCCAAGCATACTCATGCTATTCTGTACAAAGGAAGATTTCTGATCTAGAACCTGTTACAAACTAGCTTATTGTTGGCTTCATTCCATCAGCTTGGATGTACATGCAATATACTGGCACATAAATTCAATATTAAGGATATTCTTTCTTTTAATGTTGAATTTGACTGGGCTATTATGTAGTAGTGATAATTTTCAATTAATTCTGCTGCAAGTAAGGATTTATTAAACCTCCCCCAGAGTTGTTTCTATCCCATAACCTGTACTACTGAATATACTTTCAAATACTTTTAATGAGAAAAAAGTAGTTAACAAAGATGATTTCTATGGTTAATGGCTAATTTTCTCCCACTCCAAAAAACCCATTCAATTTTCTCTGTTTGCCACTAAATCTTGTGTGGAGAAGCATTTGGGATGGGTGGGAAGCCATATGGATTCCTCCGCTAGTTTATTTTACTTTGATCGTTTGTTTGTTTGCAGGATGAGGTCACTGCTGACCCTTTCAAATATTTTTTTTTAAAAAATCCATGGATGCAAGAAGACTGATAACTCACAGGGAGGAAAAGAGTCATCTTGGAATTGGGCAGCCTTAACAAATCCAATAAAATAAACATACATACATAAATCAAGAATTTGAGTGATTCACTAATATTTTAATAAAGGGAGTTTCCACTGCTGTATATTGGTTCCTCTATAACAGAATATCAGAAATGATGAGAAAAAAAAAGGCATTACAACGGTATGGACAAATGTACTTCCCATTGTTTTCTGCTTTTATATTCAATTTCCCTCCCTGCTACTGACTGAGATGCAAAGGAACTGATGATGCTGCCTCCATGTTAAGAGAAAGTATAGTTTTTGGAGAGACAAACAACCAGGAGAGACTATTGGTGATATTTCTGGTACTGTCAGGCCAGCCTTTGTGGGAAACAGTGTGATGCATCAGAGGGATTCCTGTCCTGATTCAGCCCAGTGTTTCCTATGTCCTTATTCTCTGTAAAGCAGGTGCTTGTTGTGCCTTTGCTGAGCTGGCAAGCTGGCAGACAACTATGTGTTGCAGGAAAAACAAAACAGCTCTGGTAATAACAGATTTGGTAGCAGAATGATCCTTTTTTAAGGTTAAAGGAGGAACCAAATTTTAGTGTATATCAACCATATATGTAATTATCATTCCAGTTGTAAATAAATATATCCTCATGGTGGTTAGAAAAGGGTGTCTCTTTGCTAGGATCTCATTTCTTCATATGAGAATATAGACAGTAATAATGCTGGCTTTTCTGCCATCAGCTGTCAACACACAGCCATTTTTAAAAGCCACACACTCTTGTTGCTGCCATGTGCATTTCTCAATAACCTCTGGATTCTTTGCTTTCTGAATTGATGCTTTTAATGGAAGCTCTTCCTCTGTCTGCCCATCCATTTGTGGATTTTAGTACCATTTTCAGTTTATTAACACCACAATGATAGATCCCGACTATACATGATAGCCTACTAGGACATAATGTCCCTTCTATCATCTGCACGTACATGTCAAGCTGAGAACCAGAACCAAAACCATGAACTTGTGAGCAAGGAATATTGCAGCTCCAGCTAATACATTGCATATGTGAATGAACCATTCAAGGTCAGGTGAAATATTCAAATAACTTTTCCCCCATCATTCCAAATGTAATGTCATTAGAGGTGGCAAGTCCGAGCTGAGCTACCTTTATCTAGGAATTTCATGGAGTAATTTTTTATCCTGGTACTATAATATATACACACAAATAATTAAAATGGCTTCACCACATTATATGATCTCTCCTTCCACCTAAAAGCTGTTAGTAGAAGAAGGAAAACTCATCATGCACAGGATAGTTCACAAGTCAAATGTTTGTAGATTTAGGTTGTTAGAATAGAAAATTACTATGTAAAAGGCACCTGAGGAACCACTACTATAAAATAATATTTAGCCCAAATAATCACATTACCAGAAATCAAGGAATTTATGTGCAGTTGCTTATAGAAGAAATAAGGCAACAGTTTTCATCATAGTTGATAAAAGCCTACACCAGCACTTCTGGCCTAGAGCTCACCAGATGTGCTGGATCAGAAGTCAAATAACTCAGAATGTTGAGATCCATTTGCTATGATGGATAAGTTTATAAAAGTTATAAATATATCTGGATAGGACCAAAAGGAGAAGATTGGCTTGAATAAACTAAACATGTTTTATTTTGCCATCTAAAAAAGAAAAAAAGAGAGTGACAAACAAATGTTTCTGTAATGAGGATCCATGGTCATTGCTCCACCAACGGGAACTCTCTTAGCTTCCAATACATGTGAAGATGAAAAAATGCATGCAAACAACAACTTGTGCTGTGTGAGCATGTGTGTATGTGTATATGGTTTGCTTGCTCTGGTTTTATGTGATTTTAATATGAAATTGTCTCATCTGCTTGTCACACTACTCTGGAGAGCACTGCAACCAAATAGGAATAAATGCTCAGCACACAACTGGTAAAGGGCTTGAGTTAGATGTTCTGGGTCAGGACTCTATGATTGCTTTTCCTCCAAAAGAAAATGATTAGGTTAAGCATGCTTCTTTAGACCCATGTATTGTCTGGGTCTTATTTGGACCACAATAGTGTGTGATATCATTCATTCTACCTTCTAATTTTCACTGTTTTCTGTTCATGAGTAAGTCTAAGCAGTTGAAAAGATTTTGATTTTCTTAAGGATCCTTAGCCATTGCTTCCCCTGTGGAATCATAAGTCAAGGAAGTGACAAGCTAAGGAAAGAATGACAGAGGCCTACTTCCAAAGGGTCAGTCCTGGTTTCTGTCATTAATGGTCCTACAATTCTAGGCATAATTTGATCTGAACTCTTAAAAAAAAAAGAGTTTTTTGTGTGTTTGATCCTTTTAGGCAGGTATTACGGTTCCCGTAATCTTTTGAGATCGTTGACTTGAGGTGGCTTTTTTCTTCTTTCTTCCACATAAAAGTTGGAATGCAATTTCCGCCTTATGGTGCTCCTAATACTCTGGACCACTGTGTATTCCTACTGCTTTCTCTTTTCTCTTGGCTGCAGTCCTCTTGGAAAAGTGTAACATTAGTAAAAACCCAGAACAAAAATTTTACCATGTGTTTTTTACATTGTTGGGTCACATGTTGTGGCTCTAAAACCTAATAACCAAAATTGCGCAACAGAAATTATAAATTATTCTGGTGGCACAAAATATTGAGACTGAATAGTATAGTTATTTTTAAATGTGGTGGTTTACGTTATCCTATATCTGCTGCAGACTTGTCAGTAATGTCTTTTTCTATTTCATGTTGAGCAACAATGTTCTTTTTGTGCATCCAAGAAATAACAGCCATTGGAAGTTCATATAACTTCACTCAGTAACCAGACTGAGCTGGCCTAACAGAAGGCATATAATCTTTTCATTATATAGAGGCATTTTGTTGACATTACTGTTGACTATATTTGTATAATTCTAACAAATCTGGTAGACTTTGAATTACATCATTTATGTCTCCTCAGTTCTTTTCAAGTATAACAGTAATATTATCTGTTCCTGTTTGTGTTTTACTGACATATTATATTACATCAGGCCTAATCTGGATTTGAAGATTATGTGACATTTCTATTTCATGAAAGTCTTCACTGAACTGTAGTTTCAGTGTGTGCTTTCATTGGGGTGAGAGACTAGTCCATTTTACCTGCTTATTTTCATAAGTGATGTTATTTATATAGAATGTGCCTAGGAGATTGAACTGATTATATATCATAATCTACTAAGATTAAATAGAGTACATATTTTAGGGGTGATTGGGAAGATAAGTCCTTGTCAACATCCTATAAAAATAGTATGATACGATAGGAGAGGAAAGGAGACAAGACTTGGCAATAAACAATGCTATGAATAAATTCTCTGACAATCTTAAAGTGCTGGAGCTTCAGTGGGAAAATATAATCCAAGAACTGGGATTCTGAGAAATTGTGGAAACAGAGCATGCAAGAAGAGATGCAAACTTGGTGAATGGAGAAAATCAGGAACTAGAATATTGTTTTGATAAACAAAGCCATCAGTAGTACAAACTCAAGTATTTGTAGAATGCTTGCAAATTCTAATCCAACTACAATTTCATTGGAGCTCCAGATTCTGGTAAAAAAAACCCAAATTTGGGACTAAAATTGAAATGATATTTTGTGTTCGGACAGAAAAATAGCATGTGGTACAGGAAATGAGATTCATTTTACTGTCAAAAAATGCCTTCCAAAAATTTGTACATGCTTCAAGAAGCCTAGTGCAGGTGGAAATATTGAGCTGGGCCTTTCTGAACATATATAGGCATTTCCAGTAGGATTAATGTTGATAATGATATCTCAAATTCTGTAGATCAATGGCATCATTCCAATTCCAGCTCATATTTTTCCCCCAAGATGGGGGAATATGAAACTAAAAGAAAAATGCAAAGTATATTAGGATGTTCCACCCATCCTTTGATCTTTAGATATCTGCTCCTAATTTTTTTGGCCCTGGTCTTCCCAGTAAAATAAAATGTGTTGCTCTTTATTGTTAAGCAAACATTTGCTGTACATGCAGGACAGTCTCCCATTATAGCTGGTGGAAGAAGTCTTTTTCCATAACTGGTGCATGTCATTGTGTTAAGAAAAAATAATTTTATTTATTTATTATTAAACTTGTATGCCGCCCATCTCCCCCAATCATATATGTGGAAAATCCCTTTAAGAATTTAAGTTGCAAGAGAGAGATGGATTGTTAGGGTCTTATCAAGTTCTATTAAACTCTTTGTTGGAATAATCTCTTCAATATTCAGAGAATGCAGCCCTGTAAGAAAAACAACTTCTATGTTATTTTTTACTTTTTCAAGTCAAGAAAGTCCTTACTGAAGTGGATATTTTCAAGTTAATTCTGGCCACAGCTCAAATTAATATCTCAGTGCAAATGCAATGACTGAGCATGACTTTTTTTGAGCCAAGATCCCAGATTCCATAAAGGGTGGAGATGCTCTGATTCTCCATATGTTATTGAACTGAAATACTTCCTGATCATTGGCCGTAATAGGTGGAACTGAAGGGAGATGTAATTCAACATCTGGAGGGCTGATGTTTCATAATAATGTGAAGCAGACTTTTTTGCTGGGTCATATCAAAGGTCTTATTTCTCAAGTCACTGGTTTGAGTCTTGACATCACTGATGAGATAAGCCTGTCATGCCTTGGAGCAAATATCTGGACTTTGCTTCTATTGGCATGAATATGGAGACAGAAGGAAAAAAGCTAATAAATTTTCTAATATTTTTCAAAGCTCAGAGCAGTGTTTTGGCTGCTTTTTTTAAACAGTTCATTTAAAAGCTTCTACAGCATGTAAGTGTAAATAAGAAGCAAAAATAACATGAAATATACAGTGAAATAACATAATCTGTCATTTTTTCAACAATATGTATTCATAAATGAAACGCTTGAAAGCATGAAAAACAGTGAGTAGAACATGTATTGTTTTCTTTTTGGATGAAGCTTTTTTTCTTTTTCCTTTTCCAAAATTTCCCTTCTGAAACTAACAGTAGCAAAGCTGATCAATGACTGTTATTCCCCTCAATCTTACAATGATGTATCTTTTAGTCATATCGATCTTCCAGATGAGATTTTCAAAGATTCATTTTCAGAACTTGCCACACTAAGTTGCAAAATCTAAAGTAAATTCAGTTTGCATTCATTTGAACATGTGTGAAATATCCACTGCAATGTTGGATTCTAATCAAATTAGGTTCACGATAGCCAGGGAAATTCCATCCCTGTTCAAATACGCATGAGCAGAAGAGCCTCCTAGTATAGATTCTGCTACTCAACATGACAAGCTCTGAGAAGACAAGGTTCACATGCCAGAAGGATGTAGGAACAGGAGTCCCCAGCTCCACTGGTTTCAACCCCACAAAAATCCAGATGACCTCTCGAACAGGAGCTCCACAAGTTCTAGGAGTTTTGATAAGGAGAAACGTAGGCAGTTCAGTAGCAGGGCAAATTCTTCGCAAATAAGATCTCAGGTTGCTTCTTTGACATCTGCAGTTAGCATTTGAAGAAAATTTTGAAACCATAGAGAGTAGCCGCCAGTCAGTTTCAAATTTGTCCCCAGCCCCAATTCACAGCTCTTTTTGTCTCACTTTATAGTCTCAACCCAGTCAAGCCTTCCTACTTTTTCTCCTTTTCCTCACTGCTTTTTTATCAGTAGTCTCCAGCTGGCCACTCTCCATTTACCATGTATGGAAGCACACCTCCCCTCCCCCTGCCGAGTCTGAGATGATTGATCCTCACTTATGCTATGCACTATCTATTCACTGCTGCTCTAGCCAGCCACCAGGTCCTGCTAGTGTCAGCATCAGAGACTCTCAGGTACCCTGGCATGTCTCCATAGCTCCCAAGTGCCCATAGAGAAAACACTAGGAAGGTATTGTCTAGAGAATTCTGAGTTACACGGTCAGACTCTGTATAAGGCAGCAACCTCATTAGATTACAGCACTGTCTTTTATTAACTGCATTCTTTCTTTTCCCTTGTAATCTGGTAAGAACAGATGAAAGCTGAAAACCCTTTCTGAGGGATATTGATATGATATTGATATGAATCTTATATAGTAATAACTGTGTCTGTTATATTTCTTAAAACTCAAACAGAAGGGGCTTGGTCAGATTATAAAGCCATCAATTTTTATTTCGTTTCATATGGTTCAAGCATGCAATTTCATATTTATGGGGGAGAGAAAGTATTTGAATAGCAGCAGGGCATTATTGTAGCTGCGACTTAGATGGGTGGGTGGGGGGCGGCAGGGGGTCAGATCAGCAAGTTGATGTTGTATGCCTATCAGCTTACAGTTTGCAATGCAATGCACCAATTTCCTTGAGGCCACCAGGCATATTCTGTAACATACAGTATGTCTACAAGAAGACAGCATAAGGAAGAAGCCGGCATTTCTGAACTTGGTTTTACAGGTAGTCCTCAGTTAACAACCATTCGTTCAGCAACTGCTTGAAGTTAAGGTGGCGCTGAATGAATGGTACTTACCCCTGGTCCCTGAAATTACAGCTGTTGCAGCACCCCTGAGGTCACATGATCAAAATTCAGGTGCTTGGCTGCCCACCCGCACTTACGACTGCAGGGGTGTTTCAGTTCCCCCCACCCACCTATCTCCCCCCACATCTTTCCCATTTGGCTGCCTTGCACAATGGTACTCCTCAGCAGCATGGTGGTGATAGGGCTGAAGTAGAGGCCTTCCAAAGTGGTGTGAGAAGTCCATCTGCAATTGGAAAAGCTGGGAAGAAGGGCTGGTGAGGCTGGTGCGGGAAGGGCTGGTGTGGTCAAAAGCTGCCTCATGTAGGGCCAGGCCAGGTGTACCTCATCAACAGCAGGAGGAAAAAGATGGTGAAGGTCAGCTGGGGACAGCAGGGCTGGCAGAGCAGAGAGTGGCAGGGCAGCTGGGGCTTTGCACTGTGGCTTTGGGGTGGCTAGCCACAGCATGGGGATTAAGGTGGCACTCCTCGGCAGCAGTGACAGCACCAGTGGAGCTGGGGCTGAAGTAGAGGCCCAGGGGCAGCGGCAGTCAGCTGAGACTGCTGAAGGCCCTGGAGCTCTACTTGAATCCCAGCTCTGGTGGCACTGCCATCGCCACTGAGGAGTGCTGCTGTACAGGGCAACCAAACGGGCAGAGATGGGGGGGAGTTAAGCAGGTGGGGGGAGTTCAAGAGGATGCAGTCACTTATCTTACCGAGGCTTGGGGCTGGGAGGGATCAAGTTGGGAATGGCTTGGATTGGGGTGGGTCCTCGCCTAACAGTGGTGGGATTTGGTTAATGATGGCAACGGGAACTGCTGGGATTGCCATTGCTAAGCAATGCAATCCTGTGATGTCATGCTTTATGACTGCATCGCTTAGCAATGGAAATTCTGGTCCCAGTTATTGGTAACTGAGGACTACCTGTATATGTTCCTCAGTATTGGATATGCGTGTATTTTTTTTAAGGCATAATTGCTTAGCACAATTTGCTAATGGACAATTTGTGTTATATCATTAACTATGATATAACAAGTAAAAAAGTTCAGGATACTATGCATTACTGTATGATTAGAAAGTACTTGGTATCTTTGAAGAACCAAGCTTGCCTGAAGACAGGAATGCACACACAGATTGGAATCTGAATGCAGTTACATTTAAATACAAGTATTAAATTTGTTCAGCTTATTGAAATGTGGACATAGCCTGCACATTGCAGTCAGTGTCTTCACGTATTCCATAACCTCTAAATTTGAAATATTTCAGTATTTGGCTAGAAAGGAAGCAGTCTGTGGGAAAAGTTGTTTAGGCAAGGACAGATTTAGTCAACATCATATTTAAGTTGATGTCAGAAAAATATTTGTCCCACTGACTGCTACTGCTTGAAAAAGTGCAATGACCACAAAGAGAGCTAATAAATGTTGGCAGCATTAGAAAATTACTTCATCCTGTTATAGGTGGAAAATTTGATCACATGAATCTTACCTGTGAAGTTAGTGCCATAATTTTTACTTTGGACAGCAGTAACTGTACTGAGGCTAGATGGTTCATCTGCAAAAAAGAAAAAGGTTATACAAACCATGTTAAATTCAACTGCCCCACCCACCATCCACCATAACTCTTCCAGGGATTTTTTCCATCTTTGATGAGAATGCAATAAAATCTCAGATTTTTGAAGGGAGATCTTTAGCTGCTTGAGAAGGTCTCTGATAAGATTTACATGCTTAAAAAATAAAGTGAGAAATCATTATTTTATTGGGATTGGCAGGATTTTATCTGTTTTATAAATGTTGGTGACAGGTATAAATGACTATCCCTCAGGATGTATGGAAAATGTAAATGACCTGATATAAAAATGTAGAAGTATGTTACATAATATAAAGGAACTTTATGATTAAAAATACATTTCAAACCCTCCCTGGACAAAGAAGCTTTTTTGAACTGATAATTCCAGTTTTGATTTTTGTCAACCTTTACTGAAAATATATCGCTCAAATTATTGCTCAAATCAGGCATGTGATTTAAACCATTTATATTTCTCTCTCATTTCATTCTGGAGAAAACTTAAACTAAATCTCCTCCATTTTTTTCAAATATATAAATAATACATTTGCAATGTGGCACTTCTTGGTACACATTTAATAAAAATAGAAAACTCTTATGCCTGCAGCTGGCTGACTATTTCTGCCTGAGAAATAAGTAGTTATCATTTCCCAGTACCTTGTACCAATGAACAATTCACCTTGCATAATTTCTTCCTCCTAAACACTTTAATGCATTTTTAAACTGAAAACTTCACTGCAAAATTTGGAGATCTGCACAAACCAAAGAATAACTGCACTTTGATCTGTGGTTCATTTAGGTTGCTTCATTTAAAAATCAATTAAAATTCTCCAATGGGCAGCCCGGAAGAAGTAGCTGAAGAATGGTAATGTTGTGTTTGCGTGTTATACTCTGGTCTTTCTTTTTTAATACTCTGGTGTTTGTTTGTTTTGTTTTTGATGACTGAGGAATCTTTTCCTTCTTCCATCTGGAGAAAATTAATCTTGGAGGTCAAGACAGAGGGAGAAAAGCCAATTGGAGCCAATTTTACCATCTGAACTGGTGTTTCTCAATTTTGACAACTTTAAGATGTATGGACTTCAACTCCCATAATTCCCCAGCCAGCCATGTTGAAGCTGTCCAGGTTGAGAAATGCTGATCTGAACTGAGAAACTGAAACAGAACTGTGAACTGCTTGAAGTTACAATGACTTAGGATTCATGGTCTCCCTACTGGAGTCTGAGCTACAAACAGTAGCTTTGGTGCCTACCGACAGAGTTTGCCATCTTTTTATATTCTGTGCATTTATATTTGTTCAGAAAAGAAATATTACGAAAAAGTTGCTAAGTCTGTCATCCAAGGAAGGCCTCTTTGGATTCCCTTGGAATTTCTCAACCCTTGTTGAATTGACACATCAAAACTGACTTGATTTGACCTCCATCAACTAGCATCCCAAAGAGTTTCCCAACTGCACACATGTGCTCTACATGTTTTCTGAAGTGAGAGAGACAGACAAGGTCAGGATGGGTGAAAGATTGTTCTTCTATTTTTGTACAGGTAAAAAAAATGAGTTTCTTCTCATGCTGACTAAAACACCCTACCAGATTGAACCAGTTTTGTCCTAGCTGTCAGTCTGTGTATTGGTCTTCTTTACTCAACTGACTGCACAAAGCTCCTCTGTATCCAAGCTAGCAGCTATATGATATTCCCAGACATGCTTTTTTTACCCACATTAGCCATTTCAAGCTCTGAAAAGCTGTATGTTTCTCTTTCCTGTTATTTCAAATTCCATGCAAACTCCAAACTTTTAGAAGTGCAGAGAGATGTTTGCCGAAGATTGGTATATGACAGGGTAAGCCTTTATAAGCAACTCTGCAAGCAACCTGGGCCTTATGGCTGGATTTGCTGAGGAGACGCTATCAGAAGATAGACAGAAGATCTTGCACTCAGACAGGACAAAGGGCAAGCTACTTTGTAACAGGCATGGCCCTCAGACAGCCTCTGTAAACTGGTGTGTAGCAAACAGAAACAAACCTATCTGAGAAAGCTAGACTGCATTTCTAAGTATCTTCCAGAGAGGAGATACCATCAACATCATTGTCATCAATGATAATTTATAATCATGCTGCAATTTTACTTGAATATGGAGCATGAGATGGGTAGACAAACCAGTAGGGATAGTGGTTGCTAACACTAAAATTACAGTTTTGGAGGGTGAGATAAATCTGAATTATAACCCCTTAAAATATTATCTCAGTGTAAAACTGGTAGACTTAGTTGCCATTGTATTATTTGTATAGAGTTCATTTTTAATAGTGTTCATGTGATCAATTTTAATTCTGATTTATTGTTGGTTTTTATGCTGTACACTGCCCAGAGTCACACTGTTTAAATTGGTCAGACTTATAAATATTAAGAACAAACAAACAAACAAACAAACAAATAAATAAATCCCTTTGTACGGTGCTTCCTGGAATACTCATGTGGCCACAAAAAACATATTCTGACACCTGATCATTCCAGGATGTATTGCAGGTTTAACGGTATGTGGGAATGGCCTTGGGAGACAAGGGGAAGAGCCACAGCCAGAGGAACAGTCGGATAAGAGGCAGCTGAGCCTGCAGAAGGAATGTGGGCGTGGCAAACATCTCAGAAGGGACCCTTCCTAGTTTCTTGGGCTGCATAGGTGACAGGGGAGAAATGTACTTTCAGACTTGCAAGATTCTGTTAATGTAACCTTATAATAAAGAAGAATTAGTTCATCTGGTGTGTGGACTACCTCACAAGGCTGACAACAGGTAAGGCAGTTTCACTGGACCGAGCCCCTATTTAAAATTACAAAAACAGGCATTCCAGAATGCACTGCACAAGGAGAAACATTTTAAAATTAAATTTAAATAAAATTTAGTGCAAAAATCCTTTTTGAAATATATTAAGTTTAATATTAAGAATCAGGTTATATATACAATGGGAAGAACTCCCAGACTTGAAAATATGATATCTGAAAATGCTGTTTATGGAAAATTGCAGGAATGTAGGTATGGAAAACCATGTATCATTGATAACTGGCACTAAGTTCTTAAATATTTGTGCTGGCATATCTATTCTCCTTGTAATATTGTGGTGGTGTATGCCATCAACTGGTTTTGCAATTTGTCATGTCCATTCCAGAGATGTAAAAATATTTCATCTAGCAGGAAGGAATGGCAGAGATCCTTTGAGAAATGAGTGAGCCTGATTTTTTTTTTAAATATTTCTTTTCAAAAATAACCACACAGAATTTTCCTTGCATGAAAACCACTTTATTCCTCAACATCATGCCTTTCCATTGAAGTTACTCTGGAACAAGTCAGCTTCTTAATTGCAACTTCTCGTTCTTCATTTATTTATTTAACAAAATTATCCACCAGCTTTCCTACTAGTTCAGCTTGAGTGACAATAATAATAAAAATATCCCCCCCCCAAAACCAGTACAACTTCCAACCATTAAAAGTTAATAAAAACAAACAAGCCACATAAAATGGCCTCCTCGACCTTAAACTGGATAATGCATGGAAAGATTTAGGAAATGTTTTTAAGGATTAATTCTGTATAACATCAAGCAGATTGGTTAAGAGTGGGATAATTGTAGGACAGCACTAGCATTAGAAAGAATGAAACCATTGCCTCAGGTGACCACTTACGCTCATAAATATCATACTTAATTTTTCTCCTCTCTTGAAGGATAGAATATCTTAGGACAAAGCTGCGTTTGGCTGAAAAATTAGAGTTTTAGGCTTTTTGGAGGAGTGTTATGGGGAAGAACAAAGTGGTTTGTTTGTCACAAGGGCCCCATCTCCATTTCCAGCCTTAATCTTGGGAAAAAAGGAAAAGTGAATTTCAGTGGCACTGGGGTCTTCATGTTGCCCACCCTTTTCAAGGATGTGCACACAGATATGAGTAGGTCACATGTACACATTTTTTGGAGATTTTTCCCCCCCCAGAATTGGTTTCAATTGGAGTTGACTGTCTTAGATTGACAAGTAGGTAAGCTGTAAAGTTAATACTTTCATATTTATGGAAGTACAGTAGAAAGGAGATCACTGGTAGCGAATCAAGCCTCTTCTTCCAATCTCTGTTCATCACGTCTATATGACTAGTAGTAATAAGAACAGTCAAACAGAACCCAGTTCAAAGATCAACACACTTTGCTATCCTTTGTTTTAAGTGCATATTCACTGGGATGCAAGTTTTCCTTGTATCTCTGCAGAACTGGTCTTCTGCTGACTAAGCACCGAGAGTGGAAAGTATTTTCTGTCCTAACTTTGTCGTTCTGCATGCCTCTTGCCACAGCAGGTGGCAGCAACTGATCTTCATTAAATTCAAACTAAACAAGGTTGAACCTGGTTAATTTTCTGACGAGAGACCACAAAAAAATCCCATGGCTGTGATTAGACTGGGAGGATGAAAAAAAAACAAAAAACAAAAACCAGAAGGCAATGAGAGTTGTTGCTGAGAAAACAATGTTGAAGAGTTGATACATTGATATGAGCTTGATTCAAGCGAGTCATTACCTTTTTGACATGACTTCTGGTTATGCCTTTTCTTTTTTTTGCAAAAGCTGCAGTCTTTGCAAATTTTTTGAATCTTCAGTTGGCATGGAGCCCATTACCCACCCAATATTACATAATTTGATTCTTGAAAAGGACCCACCATATTGAAATTTGTATGGGTATATAATCGTATGTCATAAAATGCATGCCTCTGATGAGTTAGTATAAGAAACCTCTAGACAACTGTGTCTTGTCTCTTTAGATTTTTCCTCCTCCTCCTTCATAATGTAGACTATCACTGTATGAAGTTCTTCATATCAATATCTTCATAAACGTATTTTCATATACTGAATAAAGAGATATTTAGGACTTACTATTTTTCAGATACTGGCACATATACAGTATATAGCAATGAAAGTCAGGTCACAAGATTATTGAGTTGTGAACTTGGCCAGAAAAATAATGAAAGGCAATAGATGCATGTTATATTATTTTTCAGTAATGAAGTAAAATTAGATTTAGCCAGAATCCAGCCTGCCTACTGAGTAAAATATTAAAGGGATATCAATTGAAAAGCAGCCAGTGCTTTCATATAATTTAATATTTTGTTTACTTACTCAGCTTGCAGCCAGTCTAGCATGCTTTGGTTACATTTCTCTAATTTTTCATATCCGAAATATCTACCCCATATTCAGATACACCAGGTTGCTTTCTCCTAATCATCATTGGATTTTATGAATTTTTATCACTGCTTTCTTTGTATACTAGTCTTGACGAATGGTGAAAGAAAGTTGATGAACCATGTATATAAGAAGAAAAGGCCTATAGCGTTATACATCGGGTTTTCTTCCTTAGGCTGGACTAAGAAATGAGTAGGCTACTTCTGTGGCAAGTAAGTAAACTTAGAACAGCTGATGTTTTCATCAGGTGGCTATACCTTTGAAATGCTTTTGATGTTGAGTGTATAAACAGCCTGTCAGAGAAAATGTGGTTTTGTTTTCCAGGCAGACTTTCAGCTGCCAAGAGGACATGTGCCACTGTGCCAGTGACCAGAAGTCAAATTACCCTGGATGGGAAATGTATGCATATGTCTGCACACTATACAATTAATACATTTAAGGAGTCAGCAAGAGTTACCTGAATCACATCAAGGCCATTTCACTAATTGGTTGGGAGATTAATCTTAAATGGTGTTAGAGATTTCACTTACAGAGAGGAAAAGGTCACTCTGATAAAGCCAGTCAGTGACTGTGTCTGTTCAAAAGATCTTTGCACTGTAAATATCTCAAGGGAATATTGTCATTGGCCTCAGCCCAGCTGGGTGTACATAGTCCCATCAGAGAAGTGTCCTGCCAGCTATTTTGAAAGAAGAAGAGCCAAGCAACTAGTCCCAGGTGTTCTGTTCCAAATTTCAACCTGCAGCATTGCTGATTTTCCAAGAGGACAGTGTGAACACAGCCTCAGCTTGTGGGTACTGCCCAAAGTCATGCATACAGTTCTCCATCATACTAGGCACATGGAAGCCTGCTTCTGTGAATGCACAGCCACAAGTGAGAGCAATCATAATTCTTAACATTTGTACATTGCTTTCAAGTGTTCTTCATGTATTTTATAGTTATGAATCCTTACAACTGGGGCATCTGCAGGGTAAGGTGGTGGCTATGACAGTGTGACTTTTGACCACCTTGACTTTTTTGACCCCACACCAAGGACACTCCTGCTTATAACAATCCTGTACAGTCCATCAGCATGACTTTTCCCAGATAGCAGATAGGGAGCCATCTAGTGAGTTCCTGAAAAGAAGTTAGAGCAGGTGGGTTCAGCAGGAATTACTTCCCAATATGAGTGTATAAAAGTGCTGTATTTTTAAAGGAACTCCAGCAACGCCAGTTAGAATGAATAGCAAACTGCCAGTTTTATTATGTTTAGAAAATAGCAGTAGCATCATTTGATAAAATAATATTTGATAGAATCTTTCCCTCAATAAAACTATACTGAATAATTAAAACTATACTCATTTCTGAAATTATTTAGGTATCATCTATTTTATAGATCTTGTCTGGAGGAAAAATGGACAGAGCAGAGATTGAGGGGGAGCAAGAATGACAGAGGAAGAAAATGATGCAAGCATTTCCCATTCTTTCTCTTGATTTTCTGGCAGAAGTTCCTTAGGATCACATAGACTGATCAGGCAATCACAAGTGTAGACTCTGTCCAGACTTCCTTAAAGCAGACTGCTGCAACTGGATATACATTTGGTTCCAGTATTATACTTGCTTGAATTGATTTATATTAGGTAACAAAAGAGTCCATAAAATATATTAACACTTGTACCACTGTTGATTCGGCTCTCTTGCTTAAGCAGTTTGTTGCATTTCTTCTGAAAAAATATTGTTTGTATGTAAATAAATAATGGTAATAATAATTACTTTTGAAATTATATTGCACGTATAGTTGACTTCTTTGAGAAAGTAGTAGGTAACAGCTTCTTCTAACTCTCAGAACTTCTGGTAATGGCAATTGCTGGAAGCACTAGGGGAATAACCCTATAAAAAGGAATAATTTAATATTGGAATAATTTCATGACAGACATTCCTAGTTTTATACCATATTATGTGCACATATTTCAATATTCATAATATTTTTGTTGCCTCTAGCCAAGACGAATGAAAAGGCATCTGTCCACCAAACATTTGAAGGGATGTGAGAAACAGGATAGAGAACAGGATATACAGGCTCTTAGTCTATGGAAGAGGATATATAAGCTCTTTGTAGCCTTAACCACTATAATTTAAGCAGCTCCGTGTGTCTGGCTAAGTGACAGAATACAATGAAATGTTAAATTAGCCTATATGGTGTTAGTAAGGATGGAAGATAAATTTTATTGAAAGAAAGTAACATTGTACTTCATGCCAAACTGAGGTAATTTCCTTCCCTTTTTCTATATTTCCTTGCTTCCCAGATTTACAATGTTAATGGTGCTTGTCAGAGCTCACCTGAAGAAAGCATTATTCAGATAAAATGTAAAGGAAATATTTTTGTACAGGACCTAGACTCATAAAGAAATACTACTAAATGGTAGCCCCCTTCCAGTAAAATTACAGCATTAAATTAAAGTCATAAATAGACCAGTGTTACTGTAGCATAGGGTGAAGATTTGGGGACTGTTACACACTCAGTACTCAGTTTTCTATGCAAAAATAGTTGGAGCTTTGCTACTTATAGTTCCTCAAAATGGAATCGTGATTTACAGCCATTTTATGTAGGAAAGACTAGGTTGGGAGAGTTAAAGGCCATCATTCTGTGAGCGAATGAGATGGGTGGCTATACAAATATGATAAATAAATAAAAATAAATAAAATAAATCTGTTTCTCATACTCATAAGATGTCATTATTGGAACTCTTTGATTCTTCTTTTGGCTTCCTTGAATATAATTTATGTTGTGCTACAATTATATCTATAGGATTGATTTACATTATTTTCAGCTGAGGTGATTCACTTCTGTCTGAAAGAGAAAAAAAGGAGGTATAATCTATAAGGATTCAATGAAGATGCATTTAAGTGACTAGGCACGTACTTTGGGATATCTTTGCATCCAGCACCATCACTGGAGGCTGATTTCACCTCCATTGTTCTAAATGCTTTTTATTAGTGATGATCCTATTCAAAAAGAAATAGTCTGGCAATTTCTGATTATTGCAATGGACTGTATACGATCTGTCTTTGAAAATAATCCAACAACTTCAATAACTTCAAAACAGGATACTTAACTGGTAACCAGAACTAGTTGATATAGTTGTTTTAGACCAGGGCTTTGTCATTTGCAGGAGCTGCCAGCCCATTTCTAGATCTAATTCAAAATGCTGGGGCTATAAAGTCCTAAATATTGTGGATTCAGGCTAACTGAAGGATGGTCTATTCCCATATTTACCTACCAGGACCCTAACATCTTTATCTGAGGCCCTTCTTCAGGTCTTTCAATGAGACAAAATGGGTGGCTATCAGAAAGGAATTTTTTGTAATGAAGAGAGGAGAGGAGAGGAGAGGAGACGAGACGAGACGAGAGGAGACGAGAGGAGGAGAGGAATTTTTCAAATTATTCTGTGGAATACATTCTTTAGAAAGACTTGCCAACCCCTCATATTGTTTTCCTAAGCATTTTAAAAATCAATTTAGATGTTTTATTACTATGGTAACTTTTCTTTATTATTATTATTATTGCTGCTCCTGCTTTTTATTTTATTTGCTATACTATTCTGATTTATATTGTTGTCAAGCTGTTTTTTACTGATGTGATTACAGTTTTATGTAGGTTTACCTTTAACTGATTGTATAGCACCCAGAGAATTGTTAAGGTGGCATAAATTCATAACAAGCAAACAGTATGAATAGTTTGACCTCCATCAAAGATATAATAAACACAACAATCAGATTCATATACATTGGGAAAAATCATTTCAGACAGAAAAGAATGATGGAGAGAAAACAAACACAAGATATCTGTTTACTCAATTGGTTGTAGAAGAAAAACACCCCTTTGCCTGCGCCTAAAGTGCAAAACAGAGAGGTAATGCACTTTCTAAAGCATACTGAAGAGATTAGCTATAAGTAGCCATATGGTTGCATACACATTAAAAAAAAACCAAAAAAAAACTGGGAAACCCACAAAACCTCTTTTATATTCTAGCATTCCACTAAGGACCTGGGAAATGTCAAATGCAGAAAGAAAAAGCAATGGGAAACTAAATACAAGGTTGATAGTTTGCCTATCTTAATGTTTCCTGAAACTGACCCGTTTCCATAATGCACCTTGATTTTTTTAAATGATGAATTCTGCCCTGTTTCTTGCAATATGGATTTGCAATAAAAATCCAGTCTCAAAAGATATTCTTATTCTGCTCACCACCAAGCATTCTTTCGTAGGATGTTTGTTTTAACACATCTTGCTCCTTTATTTTGCAGTATCATGTCCAATGTGCTGTGAGATCCCAATGAAGCCCTGGGCCTTGGTTAGAATATGGCTGAGGCAAAATAAAAGAGAAAGAGTTGAATTGGAAGACTGACCTGAGAGACTGCATGTTTGAAAGTACCCCTGTGCTACACGCTCTTTGCACATAGAAAGCCAACATGTTAAATCAAAGCTCTTTCTTTCTTATCAAAGATTTCCATACAGTAAGCCCCAGAATATTAATACGGGATTATTTCATATAACCCCTACTCAACCTCTACTGCAATAATGCCAACCTATTGTTGGACTGTACTGCCTCACAGGCATTTATTTCACTAAGTATCAGAGGAAAGACTGTGGGTGTGCTATGGTGGGCTATAAATAACCCAGTGAATCTGTATTTATATTTTCTGTTTTTTTTTTTTTTTAATGCAAGAAACAACCTTGCAGGCTGTACAGCATTGTTTTGGTTTATAAAGAGTAAAAAATATGAAGGATTTCCTTTAAAAAATCCTTTTGAATTTGTTTGTTTGTTTACTAACTAATTAACTAGATTTATAAGGCTGCCCAACTCAAACTACACAACTCTGGGTGGCATACAGAACAAACAATAAACAAAAACAAAACCCCAAACCATATAGTATTGAAATATGTACAATAAATAAATATAAAATCCAAAATCTGCTGTAGCCCCCGCCCTTTGGAACATCTTGCCCCCGGGGGTGAGCCAGGCCCCCTCACTCCTGGCTTTTTGGAGGGATTTGAAGACCTGGCTCTGCCATCTGACCTGGGGCGGGGAGGGAGGATATCAGAAATGGGGTTGGCTGGCCCCTTAGCGGCCTGGTGTGGCCTCTATCGGCCTCTTGGATTTTTTAGCCTTTTTATCTTTGTAAGTCTGGTTTTTATAACTTTTAATTATGTATTTCTGATTTTAGTTTGTTGTAAGCCGCCCAGAGTCCCCCGTTGTGGGGAGATGGGCGGGGACAAGTCTATTAAATAAATAAATAAAATATAAAATGGCAACCAAGTAATATAACATAACAACCAAAAGGATAATACACTCGACAGGCCCCTAATGCCTAATGAAGAAGCCAGGTCTTAATGGCTTTCTTAATGGACAGCAGAGTTGGGGGCCTGTCATATATTGGGGGTGAGATGGGGAGATCATTCCAGAGAGAGCAGAAATATGTGGTGGAATGCTCAAACTTAATAAGCAGCAGAGAGAACTTTCACAGATATGCCTTTTGGGGTCTAGTGCTATGTAGCCTAGCTATTACGGACATTGGAAAGCGGGCTATTTTTGGAGCCCCAAGAAGGGCCCATGTAACACTGTTGCTCCGCGAGCTGCATTGGGTACCAGTCTGCTTTCGGGTCCAATTCAAGGTGTTGTTTATCACCTTTAAAGCCCTACATGGCATGGGAACAGGTTATCTAATGGACCGCCTCTTCCCCATGACTTCAACCCATCCCACCCGATCACACAGAGAGGGCATGCTTTGGACCCCTTCGGTAAAAGAGTTCTGATTAGTGGGGTCCAGAAGATGGGCCTTCTTGGCTGTGGCTCCCACCCTTTGGAACATCTTGCCTCCAGAGCTGAGATTGGCCCCCTCACTTCTGGCCTTCTGGAGGGACTTGAAGACCTGGCTCTGCCACTTGGCTTGGGGGGAGGAGGGAAACATCAAGTGTGGGGATGGCTAGTCCCTTAGAAGCCTTTCATCCCTGCCCAGGAAACCAGGAAAAAACTCTTGGACTTTTTCTTGGTAATGTCTTGTACAGTTTTTTTGTACAGTTTTTAAGTTTTTTCCAATTTTATATATATTTATTATTTTAATGGACTGTGTGAGCCGCCCAGAGTCCCCCATTAGGGGGAGATGGGTGGGGATAAATTAATTA
Source organism: Liasis olivaceus (assembly GCA_030867105.1). NCBI lineage: Eukaryota > Metazoa > Chordata > Lepidosauria > Squamata > Pythonidae > Liasis > Liasis olivaceus. Next base: position 59,644,054 of record CM061349.1, read on the forward strand.
AATAAATAAATAAATATGATGACCCTCCACAATCTTTAATTACACTGAGTAAATTACCGTAGTAAACCTGATGTTATATATTATAAATGCAGTTTCCAAGCCACAAAAATTTCTTTAATTGTATACTCAGATAAATATTTGTTCACACAATATTTCTATATTATTAAGCTTGATGCTATTACAAAACTTCATGTTTCCATTCTAGTGACATGCTAGATTACAGATTGCTTTTATGGGTTGTGGAAAACACACCTTGGCTAATGTAAATGGTTAGGGAAACACTGACAAAACCTAAAATACAGGATTTCATAACAATGTAACAATATCAAAGGCACAGACTAGAAAAAATTAACTTGAAGTCATCCATGAGGAAATTCAGTGTATATTTTCATGACCCCATCTTAATTTGCCTTGCTCATTTCTTGAAATATTCTTCTAAATAGCATGTTGGGTTTTTGCTCCCAAAAAGCTCTATGTTGTCTTGTTCAGGTAGTGCTGCCCTGTTTCCAAGGAATTTAACTAAAGAGTGAAAGCACTTAACTGCCCATAACAGGTGCTTGGCTCAGTTCTGATTCCTCCATTTCAGAAGATGAAAGCCAGATTAATCCACACATTGACTAAGCTGAACAAACACCAAAGACAGAAATCTTCATGGACCTCTTTGGTGCTCCAGGAAGTGATGAAATTTATTCCACGAGCACCACTTTCCCTAGCACAGAGATCCAACTTTTAAGGGCCTCTTGCCAATTGTTTAAATAGACTTTGGCCATGTACAATCTGTCTTGATTAAATTGGTTTATTAGCTGTCAGCATGAATACTAGGGGAGTTGGAATTCTCTAGTTCAAAAGAGAGACTAAAAAGGAGAGTGCAAGTATTAGCATTGCATTACATTTTTTTTTCTTCTTTGTCTAAGGAACTCATAATAGTCTTTTGATAAGTATTACAAAACCCTTATGAGACAGGCAATCATTGGAAAAGGGGATAGGATAAATTTCCCAAAGCTTCTGCTGTGTTCCTAAATTGCATATTCTGGATACTTATTTTATTGTTTATATTTTATATTTGTATGGGAAAATCAATGGGACTCAAGGGTTGCAAATTTAAAAGGCACTACTTCCTGCTTTTCAATTCTCCCTTTTTAAACAAAAATTTCAAATAAACATATATAATAGCCTTCATGTCATGGTCATAAAATCTCAGCCTGCAAGCCCTTTACACAGAAGCTCTGCCCTCTTATGCCTGTCAATGTTGCATACATGTCCAAAAAGTAGGACTTGGACTGCAATGCTGGTACCTCTATCTTACCTTTTTGATTCCACCTCCCATATAGACCCCACTCTCTTTGCAATGTAATAAACTTAAGATAAAGGGGAAATAATAAGTACAAGTAGGAGCACACAAGTTGTCAATAACAATTCTATTAATATATTCACTAAAGCATTTTTAGGTTCCTACTAAATGTTTTCAGGAATGTGTGAGTGCGTGACTATGAGCATCTGGAAAGCAACTTGACAGTTTAACTAGTTTACGTTCTGAAGTGTTGACTACTTAGGTTTCTAAAGTTCATTTGCTCTTGGCAAGCAAAATAGAATCACACAATAGGTTAGAAGCTGCTCATATGAAATTATCTTTCAGGGCAAGTTTCTTGGATCTTGAAGTCTACACATCTGTGAGAGCAGATTTTTTAGCACTTTTGGAACCCCTCCAAATCAGCTGTCTCCTCCCCTCCTATGAATGTAATGGTGTTTCTGAGAACCTTGCAAAGGTTTAGGAGCAGTCGTTTTTGCTTAGACCAAAGGTCTATGTGGTATAGTATTCTGTTTCTCACAATGGCTAACCAGTTGCATCTGCCTCATCTTTGTGTTGGTTGAGAAGGCAATAGTCCTTTCCTGCTGTTTCTCCCTAGCAACTGGTATTCTGATCCTGTATGTTATCTCTAATCCTGAAGGACTAGAGACAGTATCACTCATTTTTAAATCCATTAAATTTATTGGCATAAAAGGGGAGAAGTTGAATAAGAAATTTAGCTTTACTCTGGACTTATTCAAATGTTGTTGTCAGAACAAAATTTAAAGTTGTGACAAAGGTGAGCAAAGGGACAAAAGAACAGCCAGAGGCAGTTTCTTGCTGTGTCTGCATTCTAAAGTGTTGGACACAATCTAGATTATATGGCAGCCTAAATATAGTAAATATCTAAAAATATCAGAGCAAGAATATTTATCTTTTTTAAATGAAGATATTATTTTAATAAACATAATTTATGCCAAATGTACCTTAACATAGTCAAAGAACCAGAGCCTAGTAGACAACGAGATTATTAAAAAGGATGCTAAATCCACCTGTGGAGTTCAAATTAAGAATAATTTATTGCAGACTTGCAGATATGAAAAATAGTCTAAATAAGGCATTGTGCAATCAGTCAGAACATATCTCATGCAAGAATTAAATTCTTCAATGATAAAAAGAGAAAATAGCTCCAGAATAATTTATATTTACATTTAGCTATTCATAATTCTACCTTTCATGTCATTGATCTAAAGAAGGGCAAGCATTGTCCTTGATCCTGAGAGTTGGGAAGAAGACATTTGCTGTCATGCTTGTGATTTTTGAAGATCAAATTCGATTTGCCACCAAACTGTTCTCTGAATGAGCTCTTTGGAACATAAACATAACAAACACTTTGAGCTGGTAAGCAGATTTTCATAGTTTCAACAGCAACAGAAAGAAATCTCTCAAAACAAGACTGATCACTTGGGAGCAAGTTTACTGATATTTTGCATGATAGCTTAAAAAGGTTTGGACCAGAATAGAGGGTTCTTTCTCCAATCTATCCTAACTGCCACAGTCCAGAAAACTGATTAAAGAATTGTCATTAATCTTTCCAAAAATGACAGTACCCAATGATGTTGGAAACAGAAAGGGGAGAATATAATTGTCAAATTGCGAATAGTCAGTCAAGAGCTTATATAGGGCTAGTAGACTGGGACTTGGCGCAATATGGTTCATGGGGTCACGAAGAGTCGGACACGACTTAATGACTGAACAGCAACAAAGACTGGGACTGCAAAACCCCAGATGCACTAGAAGGCAGATTCAGATCTTTACAAGCAACATCTGGGAATCCTAGTTTAAGCTATATCTACTTGGGATGGGAGAAGTGGGGCATACAAGTAGTAGTGAGACATTAGATGGCCTCTGAAAACAAAAAGAGGGAGAGGAAGGTGGTAAAAGTAATAACAGAGAGCTACCCAGAGAAGCATGAATAGATGTTGCAAAAAAACAAACAAACACCTCTGCCATGGCCTGAAATCCCCATCTCCAGTTTGATTTCTCTTCTAGCTCTCTGCATTTATGGTCTGGAAAGAAAGAGCCCAAACTGTAATGGTTATATTTATCTTTGAATGTTGTTGTTGTTGTTTAGTCGTTAAGTCGTGTCCGACTCTTCGTGACCCCATGAACCATATTGCGCCAGGCCTTCCTATCTTTCACTGCCTCCCTGAGTTTGCTCAATTTCATGCTCATTGCTTCAGTGATGCTATCTAGCCATCTCATCCTCTGCCGTCCTCTTCTCCTTTTGCCTTCCATCTTTCCCAGCATCAGGGTCTTTTCCAAAGAGTCCTCTCTTCGCATTAGGTGACCAAAGTATCTGAGCTTGAGCTTCATTATCAATCCTTCCAATGAGCAATCAGAGTTGATTTCCTTTAAGATTGACTGGTTTGACCTCCTAGCAGTCCAGGGGACTCTTAAGAGTCTTCTCCAGCACCACAGTTCAAAGGCATCAATTCTTCGGCGTTCAGCCTTCTTTATGGTCCAGCTCTCACAGCCATACATTACTACTGGAAAAACCATAGCTTTGACTATGCGGATCTTTGTCGGCAAGGTGACGTCTCTGCTTTTTAATATGCTATCTAGGTTTGCCATAGCTTTCCTCCCAAGGAGCAAGCGTCTTTTAATTTCATGGCTGCAGTCTCCGTCTGCGGTGATCTTGGAGCCCAAATAAATGAAGTCTGTTACTGCTTCCATTTCTACCCCTTCTATTTGCCAGGGATTGATGGGTCCAGATGCCATGATCTTAGTTTTTTTAATGTTGAGTTTCAAGCCAGCTTTCGCACTCTCCTCTTTCACCCTCATCAAGAGGCTCTTTAGTTCTTCTTCACTTTCTGCCATTAGGGTGGTATCGTCTGCATATCTGAGGTTATTGATGTTTCTCCCTGCAATCTTAATTCCGGCTTGTGATTCTTCCAGCCTGGCATTTCTCATGATGTACTCTGCATATAGGTTAAATAAGCAGGGTGACAGTATACAGCCTTGTCGTACTCCTTTCCCTATTTTGAACCAATCGGTTGTTCCATGACCGGTTCTAACTGTTGCTTCTTGGCCCGCATACAGATTTCTCAGGAGACAGGTAAGGTGGTCTGGTATCCCCATCTCTTTAAGAATTTGCCACAGTTTGTTGTGATCCACACAATCAAAGGCTTTTGCATAGTCAATGAAGCAGAAGTAGATGCTTTTCTGGAACTCTCGTGCTTTCTCCATGATCCAGCGAATGTTGGCAATTTGATCTCTAGTTCCTCTGCCTCTTCGAAACCCAGCTTGTACATCCGGTAGTTCTCGGTTCACGTACTGCTGAAGCCTAGCTTGTAGGATTTTGAGCATAACCTTGCTAGCATGTGAAATGAGTGCAATTGTGCGATAGTTTGAGCATTCTTTGGCATTGCCCTTCTTTGGAATTGGAACGTAAACTGACCTTTTCCAATCCCGTGGCCACTGTTGCGTTTTCCAAACTTGCTGGCATATTGAGTGCAGCACTTTAACAGCATCGTCTTTTAGTATTTTAAATAACTCAACTGGAATACTGTCATCTCCACTAGCTTTGTTGTTAGCAATGCTTCCTAAGGCCCACTTGACTTCACTCTCTAGGATGTCTGGCTCAGGGTCAGTGACCACACCAGCATGGACATCAGAGACATTAAGATCTTTCTTGTATAGTTCTTCTGTGTATTCTTGCCACCTCTTCTTTATCTCTTCTGCTTCTGTTAGGTCCCTGCCTTTTTTGTCCTTTATCATGCCCATCTTTGCCCTAAACGTTCCTTTGATATCTCCAATTTTCTTGAAGAGATCTCTAGTCTTCCCCATTCTATTGTTTTCTTCAATTTCTTTGCATTGTTCATTTAAGAAGGCCTTCTTATCTCTCCTTGCTATTCTCTGGAAATCTGCATTCAGTTGCTTATATCTTTCCCTTTCACCCTTGCTTTTCGCATTCCTTCTTTCCACAGCTATTTGTAAAGCCTCATCAGACAGCCATTTTGCTTTCTTGCATTTCTTTTTCTTTGGGATGGTTTTAGTTGCTGCCTCTTGTACAATGTTACAGACCTCCGTCCATAGTTCTTCAGGCACTCTGTCTACCAAATCTAATCCTCTAAATCTATTCATCACCTTCACTGTGTACTCACATGGAATATGATCTAAGTCATACCTGAGTGGTCTAGTGGTTTTCCCTACATTCTTCAATTTAAGCCTAAATTTTGCAGTAAGAAGCTCATGATCTGAGCCACAGTCAGCTCCTGGTCTTGTTTTTGCCGTCTGTATAGAGCTTCTCCATCTTTGGCTGCAAAGTATGTAATCAATCTGGTTTCGGTATTGACCATCTGGTGATGTCCATGTGTAGAGTCGTCTCTTGTGTTGTTGGAAAAGGGTGTTTGCTATGACTAGCTTGTTCTCTTGACAGAACTCTATTAGCCTTTGCCCTGCTTCATTTTGTACTCCAAGGCCAAACTTGCCTGTTATTCCGATTACTCCTTGACTTCCTACTTTAGCATTCCAATCCCCTATGATGAAAAGGACATCTTTTTTTGGTGCTAGTTCTAGAAGGTCTTGTAGGTCTTCATAGAACCGGTCAACTTCAGCTTCTTCGGCATCAGTGGTTGGGGCATAGACTTGGATTACAGTGATGTTGAATGGTTTTCCTTGGATACGCACTGAGATCATTCTGTCGTTTTTGAGGTTGTACCCCATTACTGCCTTTCCCACTCTCTTATTGACTATGAGTGCAACTCCATTTCTTCTAAGGGTTTCTTGCCCACAGTAGTAGATATAATGGTCACCTGAATTAAATTCACCCATTCCCGTCCATTTCAATTCGCTGATTCCCAAGATGTCGACGTTCAATCTTGTCATCTCATGTTTGACCACATCCAGCTTGCCTTGGTTCATGGATCTTACATTCCACGTACCTATACAATATTGTTCTTTACAGCATCGGACCTTCTTTTCGCTTCCAGATACATCCACAGCTGAACGTCCTTTCGGCTTTGGCCCAGCCGCTTCACTCTTTCTGGAGCTACTTGGAATTGCCCTCCGCTCTTCCCCAGTAGCATATTGGACACCTTCCGACCTGAGGGGCTCATCTTCCGGCGTCATATCTTTTAGCCTTTTAACATTGTCCATGGGGTTTTCTTGGCAAGGATACTGGAGTGGGTTGCCATTTCCTTCTCCAGTGGACCACATTTTGTCAGAACTCTCTGTCATGACCTGTCCGTCTTGGGTGGCCCTGCACGGTATAGCTCATGGCTTCACTGAGTTACACAAGCCCCTTCTCCACGACAAGGCAGTGATCCATGAAGGGGTATCTTTGAATACTATCTCTTATATATTGAATCAAAGGGGGTTGGTTACAGAACTCATGACAATTGGATACTTTAGCGCTCCATTTATCTTTAAGTTTGTTAGATTATTTTATTCTTTCTAACCACCTATTGATGCAATGGGGAGGTGGCTACCCATATCCTTGATAAAGGAGATGCAAATCTTTCAAATCTGCAATATTTTGCAAACTGCCATCTTCTTTCCAGGTTCTGAGTAGTCTATTATGGATTTTTTTTTTTTTTTTTTGGTTCCATCTTCCTAAATTCTGGGAGAATCAGAGCAAAATACACCTCTTAGAGAATGCTTTCCATAGTCTGGGAGCCATACTAGAGAAGGCCCCCTTCCCATGTAAGTGTCTGACAGCTGGGGTATCTTCAGAAAAGACCACCCCTCCTCCCATGGATCTGAGTAACCAGAGAGCTTCAGAGCAAGAGAGCTAGTCCTGCAGATAATCAGGCTGGAAGCTATTTAGGTCAACAATAGTCTCTTGTGTCTGGTAGGCAGCTGGTAGCCAGCACAGTTCTTTTAATACAAGCCCTGTACTTTATAACTAGTCAGCAGCTTAGTGCAACATAGCATGTTAATATTACATTTCATCTGGCTATCATCAATATAAATTGTAGATATTGCTAGGCTTATATAACTATGGAATTCAAAACTATAATATAAATTAATCTGTAGTTTTTGTTAAAGTGATCAGATCATATAATAATCCTGTTAACTCATATATGTTGAAAAATTGCTTCCAATTATGTAATGTGTCCTATTAAATTCAGTAATGATGTTGGTTACCTACTTTGTGTGTGTGTGTGTGTGTGTGTGTGTGTGAATTGGGTGTGCGTGTGTATGTGTTATACCCACACCCAGCTTATATAACTGATCATTTTATTCTCATTGTCGGAAGGATGTAATTCTCATTGGTGAACTTCTTAGAACCACAGCTGCAGTAGCTACAACCACAGAAATCCTATCTAGGAAAAGCAAATGTAAGTTGAGTATTGCAGAAAAGTAATTTCATCTAAATGACTACTTGTCATTTGTGGCTTGCTTGGGATGGCCTTTGAAAATGACACAGGACCTTCTGCTGCTTATGGGTACTATATTTTGAAAATGTGTTTTTTGTGCTCATTATTTTTGTAGCCTGGCTCTTTTATATTTTAAAATGTTGCTGCTTATTTTTGAATTGCTATCCTTTAAGAAGTTTCAGTAATTGTGTATTATTTCATGCTTTGGTTTATATTATGGTGCACTGCACTGAGATTTTTTTTTAAAGGCAAAATTGCTTTAAAAATCAAAATACAGAAAAAAACAGCTTCAGTCAGCATGCAGTTGGTAAATTGTTTTCTGTGGATTAACTCTTATGCTGATGCTTGCTTACTTACATGAATATGAATCAATTGTTAATTAGTTATTTCCAAGGAAGTGGATTAAATTCAGACCAGAGGAGAATTAACTAATGTCAATGGGATATGCATTAGTTATAACAAAATTAAATCTCATACCAAATTTGTATACCTACCAATGTATTTAGGTTCAGGAAGGTAGAAATACCTGTGAGATGCTTGTGGAATTTGCTTCAGAATATATATTTTTTAAATCTAATTCTGTATTATATGAACTATTCTTTAAAAAGCCAATGAAACGGTACCTAGTGAAATATTTAACATTTTTTCTATATTTGTATTACTTTCACAGTGAGATTACTGTATATACCATAGCTCTCTATTCTGTAGTTAGACTTTTTAATATGATTCTTCAAAGGATTGCCATCAATGTGGCTTGGAGTTCTCCATGAGTTTTCAGCTGACATGACATTCCTTGGCAAAGGTGCAAATTCCTCTAATTGTGACCAATAAAGAGTATGAAGAAGGTAAGATGGTAGAGCTTCTGTGAAGGAAAAAAATAAGGATGTTTCCAAGGAGTTCATCCTCTAGAACAGATAGCTACTAATATTGGGTCTTTATGATTAAGGGTGTCCATGGGGGGGAAGAAGGGTCAGTCATGATGGCAGCTGCCACAGCACAATCAAAGCCTTGCATGCACGGCACATGTAAAAAAAGGAGCAGGGTTTCAGTCGCATGATTGTAGCTGCCCCCTTGACTTTTTTAAACCCCCCTTTCCCCCTCGCAAATGCCCCCGTATGGGACAAGTGGCAGTCCTCTAAGTTTTTTTCTTCCAGGTTGCATACAAGCATATATGATATACTGAAAGAGATGGGTGAAAAATCAGTTCAGTCTCCTTTGAGTGTGCTACACATTTATATCAATGCTAATTTATGCTTTATTGTGATACTATTTGGATTGTGTTTCTACAATTTCCAGAGAATGTTAAGTGTGGGAGTGATGGGACATTTAAATGTGCACAAGACATCAGTGATGTTTAGCCTTGCTTTTTTATATAATATTGGCCCAGAATTATAAAAAGTGGGGTAGATTATTAAAAAAAAAAAAAAAACATTTCCCACTTGTTTTATGAGAAAATGTGTCCAGATTTGGAATTAGAAAATGTTGGTTCTCAGTGGGAGGCTCCCATGTCTTGTATCAGCCATTAGACTTACTACAAATCATGCAAAACACTGATACATTAACACGGGGATATAGTGGCACATGAGCTCCCTGAAAGATTGCTTTGTCTGATGGATGGGAAATTAGTGTTAGCAAATAGATTCGGTATATTATTTCAATTACCAATACCAATTCTGTATTCCAGCATAAACAGCACATTCCCATACATCCAAATGTATATTTTTCAAATCTCAGCCACTAGATGAATGGAACTGTTCACCATATTGAGTCTGTCTATTGGAAAGTTGATTTCTGATACTAGATACTAGCATTTTTCTGGTTACAGGGAAACAAACAAGAAAAAAGATTCTTATTCATATTTTTGTAACATACAAGAGCCATATGAATCTTCCCCCCATTTTCTCTAAGATGATTTTCAAAATTTGACTAGGTTATGAGATCACTTTTCCACCACAAATATTTTATTTATCTTATTTTATTTAGCTTACATGGCTTATAAGCTGCTCCAGTCACAACACTCAGAGTGGCATGCAATTCCCCTCAGTAACTCATAATAAAATAAGCAAACAAACAAAAAATCCTGAATAAGTTAAAACCATACAAATATAATATAAGACCTGGGAAGAGTTGCCGTCCACTCTCCCACCACCCACATTAAAACCATTCTCATTGGTAGGGGGAGAGATATCTCATTCATACTTCCAGGACTTTGAATGGCTCCCAGAAGCTAATTGGTAACCAGTGCAGCTCCCAAAGTAGGAAAGTTCCATAGGAGCAACAAGAGAGCTCATGAAGATTTGGGACACTGTATTTTGTAGCTTCAGGATGTTTTTCAAGGACAGTCCCATGTAGAGCACATTGGAATAGTCCAACAGAGAGAGATGCAATAGGGCTCAAGGGAGCTGACAATAACATGCAGAGAAAATGCATGTAAACATATAATTAAAACAACAACCAAGCAAAGAGATAAGCAAACTCCTCAAAATCAAAATGCCTATGCTGATAAAAATATAACAAGATGGAACTAGTTCTGGTGTTCCTGCTCTTGTTCTCCCTCTTGCCAAGAATGCTTGACAATAATAAGAGAAGGAGAGGGACAGAAGGAATTGCTCAAACAATATGAATTATCACCCCCATGCAGCTGTTCCTACTGCAAATCACAGTGATGCCAAACTGATGACATCACTGTCTACAATGACATCATCATGGAAAAGCCACCATTACATGCTTGCATCCTGATGTCTGAAACAAGTACAAAAGTCATGGAATATGCAGGATGACATTTGTACAGATTTTTCATCATTTGGTTCCCCATGCCTCCCACTGCAGATGACCACAGCCTCATGGTTCTGTTTTGCTTGAAGCAACTCTGGCCACAAATGTAAATGCATGAATTGGCCTTTACCTTTTATTCAAAGCAAAATCTGACATGTTGCCCGTTTTCAGTTTTTCCATTTTGGAAATATTTTCAGACAAGTGACTCAATGCAGTGAAAGTGAGTGAGTTTATTCTTAATCAGACTGTAAACATCAGAATGAGTTGTTTGCTCCTCCTTATGTAATTGCTAAGCCCACAGCTATTTGTATACTTTATATCATTTCTAAGAAAGATGCTCCATCACCAAAAAAAGAGATCAGTTTAGCGACTGTTGCTAGTTTTAAAAAATATTTGTTGCAAAGAAAAGCCTACAACAGGACTGCTTCCTAGTCTATGTCCATTTTAGCTTTTCCCAGCTTCTCAGACAATCCCGATTTTAGTTAAAATTAGCTATTTCAGAGGTTAGCTTAAATTTTAGGCACGGTATTTGCTCAATTCCCATGCATCTAGTTTTCGGTTCAGTGAATCATACATTTAATGAGCCACTATTTATCAGAAGTAATATTTTGCATATATCATCAAAAGACTTTTAATTTTTAAAAGGTGTAAATCAGATGATTATTTCAGAATAGTGGAGAAATTCATTCAGTTCATAACAGGGATGTATGTAACATAGTTGTATGTATACATACAACTATGTATGTAGTGTTCATATGAAAGATTGGCAAGGAGGCATGGTGATGTGATTGACTTTTTGCCTAGTGTCATATATAAACTCCATATTATCTTATATCACTCCATTTATTATTTACTTCTGCATTCTATATTTCTTCTCCTTAGCCTCTAATAACCGTGCCTTGTACTGACCTTAATACACATGCACCTGCTGTCCTAGACTTACATTATTTATCTCAACCTTATCACTGTAACGAACAGGTATATAGCTCTTCAAAGGGGAGGATGGGCTGATAGCTGCCAAGAAAAGACATCTCCCCTGGAATGTTCTGGGCAGGCCTCTCCCAGTGCCAAATTAGATCACCCTCCCTCACTTCTGAAAAAGTATTTAAGCCAAGAGACCTCAGGGTAGGATGGGAATTTCAGCCTAGGCCTAACTGCAAAGGTGTTATGTTTCAGCTGGCATGCGAAAGGGGTCCATCCACAATCTTTTCAGTGTTCTTGTGTGCAGAAAGGACATTTAGATATATCTTATCTTGCAATTTATATCACTTCAATAAATGTTTGGGTTTTTTGCTCTATGAGTGTGTCTATTCTCTTGACTCCTGAAAGAACCTACTGGCACACAACTGACCATTGAGTGGCAGAATGGAGTGTCCTCAGGATATGGTCAAAAAGTCTAGGCAGGATGGTGTAATTGAAGCTCCTTTTGTTTTTTATATGTGTCATGCGTGTGATGCAATAAAAATGGGTGGAGCTTTGATTGCACAATCTCAGCTACCTCTTGATCTTTTTGACTATATCCTGTGGAGACCCCTGAATTACTTTATATATGGGGAAGTGTTAATCAAAATATATATACTACAGATTATAGTAGTGTTAATCAAGTAGTGTTAGTCAAAAGTGTTAATCAAAATCTGTGTAATAGAATAAATGTGTATAAAAATTGTGTATGGATGTTTTTAAAAAACAAATCCTCAAAATCCTGTGGTAACAGGCTGAGATGAAATTAAAGTCAGAAAAAAATGGCACAGTATTGAACACCCCTAGATTGAATCCAGACAGAGTTACTTGCCACTACCACTACCTTCAATAAAAGCTACGTTTTCAAGGGCATAACATTTCCCAACAGTCATTCTACATCTTATTGCTCAGATACATATCACAAGTCTTGGTGAAACCTCTTTAACAAGTGACCTATCGCTGGCCACAGTGACTGCAGGTTGGAAACCAGACAGGGATGACTGTCAGAAGACACTAGGATGATTAAAATGAATAAAGCTTGATTAATGAAGTCCAGGTACTTATGTTAGAGAGATTGTCAATCAGCTGCAGTGAACAAAAATAGCAGTGAGAAAGGTTTGCTATGACCGGCAGATGGCTCATGAAGGGATTGCCTTTCCTGAGCCAGTTTTATAGCCCTTCAACCTCTTTCCCCCACCCCACCCCCGGAGTTGCTTAGCGTAGGCATCAGCAAAGGAAGGTTGCCTACTAGGAAGGCTTCAATACATTGTTCAGTGTATTGAACATGCTGGCTGGAGAACATGCTGGCTGGGGAATTCTGGGAGTTGAAGTCTACCCATCTTAAAGTTCCCAAGGTTGAGAAACATTGGTCTAGCAGGTACTGGGCACCTAGTTAAGGCAAAAGCAGGAAATAATTAGTGAATTGAGGGAAAGAAATAGGAAGAGACCAGCTTGTCCAAGCAAATATTTGGGTGCTAATTAAAAGTTCAGTCCAGCCACAGGACAAGGCATTAGAAGGAATACTGTGAAAAAAAGTAACCTCCACTCTCCCCTCCAAGCTACTTTTCTTCTTAACTTTCCCCAAAGTGGTTGTCCCTTTATGAGGTTCCAGATCTTATTTAGGAGAAAACATAGAGCCAGAACCATGGTGGAAATGAATGGTATGGATGGAAATTTTAGTTTCAGGAGGAAACTAAAAACTTTGCAGATTCTCCTTTTCTTAGCATCCTGTCCCTAAAAAGAAGTATTCTGATAAAAGCATATGAATACAAGAGTCATGAATATTGTAGCTTGGCGCTTATTCTTCAAAAACCTAAGTGACACGTTATTAGCTAATAAAAGCTTGAATTAAATCTTTAGTTTCTGTGATGAATTGTATTCCACACTTCATATCAGTGTATTTATTCTCTCTACACTGCTTGCAGTAATTCAAATCAGTGGTTCTTTTACAGTCTGCTTCTACGTGAAGTTAGGTGTGCGTATATCCATTTAAACCAACAGGCTTTAAATCTGACTCTACATAGAACTGGGCTTTTTTTATTATTATTTTCATTTTGGAGCCAGATTTTGAGCAATATCCATGAGTGCCACCCCTCAGGAAATAACCTTAAGCATGGAACAGGGTCAAAAATGCTTTTCTAAATCAAACAGTCTAATGCTGGAAAGACTGTCCCATTAATTTACTGCACAGTCAAAGACCTTGCTTGAATCATTTGCCAAGATCAAGGAAAAACTTGAAGCTGAGCAAACCTAAGGCTGTATACAAACAGTTTAAACAGGAATCTAAATCCTCCTTTAGGCAGGCAAAAATAAAGCTTGTTTTATTTGTAACATAATGTTGGCATGAGTTAGAATGCAAGCTCATTCGGCGGGGGGGAAGCTTTTGTTTTAGAATCTGAAAGGCAAAGATAAGCATGTGTAATAAAGTCTGGGTTCAATAATGCTTATTTCTATTTCAATATTTTAGAAATTGGAATAACAGTAAATGTTAAAACATTGCCATGCATTGATCTAAAACACAGCTATCACAGAGATGCATGTTAGTGAGATAACTTTGATGAATATCTGGAAATGGTCAGACTCACTGAGGGGCAGGGGTAGGCAGAAGGGAACAAAGGCAGCATCTCAGATCCTGAAGGAACACCAAAAACCCTAGGTCTTAATAGCTTTCTGAAAACTCAGAGGTTAGGAGCTGATCTGATTTCTAGGGGCAGTGGTGAACTTAGTGTAGAGATCAGGGGCTGAGCAGCAGCCGCAGAATCTGGGCTGACCCAATGTCAGCCCAGCTAGACCGACCAGACCAGGAAATCAACTTCACAGGAAACCTGAAACTACTTTTATTGAGATTTGCTATTATCACAGTCTGATTGTGCTGTACCTCCTTGTCCTTCTTATAGTTCAGTAAATTAGGGAGGCATCTGTCTGAGCTGCTCCCAGATGTTACCTGGACATTCTGGACTTTAAAAAATGTTTAAACCCCTTTTGCCTAGGCAGCAGCTTCTGCATATCTCCATCAAGATAATCTACCTTATTCTCTACACCCAATTACCCCACAGCCAGCCAGCCCTGCTCCATTTCCATTTCCATCATCTCCATCTCCATTGCTACGCCATGCTGCCCATGGCCAAACAGCTTATTGGCATGCTAGCAGCACTGACCTAAGTCCACACTGACCGTCAACCCTCTGGATCTTTGGCAAGTAACAGGTTCTTGCCACGTGCCCTTTGTCCCTCACTTGCCAAAAGGCCCCAGAAGGGACACTTTTAGTTGGTTTGGTTTTTAACTTCTCTACAAACATTGCACCCCCTTATTGTCTGCACCTGGCATAGACCACTGTCTGGAGAAATGCTGCTCTGGAGAAGGGAGGCAGCAACACAGAAAGGCCTACTTTATGGTCCCTGCAGATGATTGTACCTTAAGGAAAAGATCCAAAGAGAATCTTCTCTCTCAATTCTTAATAGTTAGGCAGAAACAACTGGGAGTAGGCAGTCCCAAAGATAACCTAGTCCAGAGGCATGAAGGGCTTTAAAGATGTCATCCAGCATGAAATAGAACTTCAAGTCACTATTGTATGTCAAACTGTCACAGAAGCTTATCAGTGTCTTTCTAAAGAGGACACATATTCCTAATGTTGTTCTACAATGGACTTTTCAATCCAGAACGACTTGTGCTAGCATTTCAGTATTTGATTATTATATAGAATCTGAAAGATAACTGTACTACTTTTGAAACTGCAATATGATATTGTTGTTGTTATTTTATTCTGCATTTCTTATATATAATTCAAGGTGGTGAACATACCTAATACTCCTGCCTCCTCCTATTTTCCCCACAACAATAACCCTGTGAGGTGAAAGGGAGAGTGACTGGCCTAAGGTCACCCAGCCAGTTTTCATGCCTAAGAGAGGCCTAAAACTCACAGTCTCCTAGTTTTTAGGCAGGAGAAACTATACCAAACTGGCTCTCATAAGTATATTGCAAGAATAATATGCATACTGTTCAGAATGTGATTTATTTTTTAAAAAATGAAAAACAAACTTGCAGCAAGAGTTTCTCTCTAGATAATAAAGCAACCCTCCAAATATATATTAATTGAAAATTAGGATTTGCTGAGTTATAAAATGAGAAGTTGTAATAGGATGGCTCATGGTTCACTACCAGCATTGGAAAAATAAAGGATAGGTTAAAAGTGCAGTCCTACATATGTCCATTCTGAAATACATTGCATTAAATTCAAGGGGGGTTCATTTCAAGGGTGTATAGAATTGCACAAGGGTACATTTCCCTGTACATAGCAAAATGCTTTCTTTAAAAGCTCAGGAGGAAGTTGCCATAGCTTCTGCAAAAGTCAAGATCTGCCTGCAAAGAGCATATGAAATGGTTCTGCTATGCATTCAATCAGCAATGCCAGATGAATAGGCCTTTGTGATGGTGTGCTGGTGTGTTTCCAGGAGTGGATTGGGTACATACATCTTGGTAGGTCTGCTTCAACATTTCTTCTTTGAAAGTACAGCCAATGTCATTTGACTTGAGTCCTAACCTGGGAAGAACTTCATTTGATTTCTTCAGGAGTTTATCTTAAAAATAGTTGGTCATTTTTTGCCCTTAACGTGTTAAGATTTGGAATAGCAACAGCTCCACGGCAGACAGTGTTGGAGTGAAAACTATGGAAGGTGCATCTACCATGACAGGTGTTTTTACTGGAGCAACAAATGACAAAGAATAGCATTCATTGCCTGTTGAATTATTTCATACCTTCTCTGGTGTTTGCTCTCAAGCAACATTAATTTGTGGATTAAGGGTGGGGTGGGGAGTTTTCTTGGTATAGGGGAAGCTGAGGTGGAAAACCTAGTGTGATAGCTTACCTTACAGTCATTTAGTTTCAGCAGACAGTAGTATCCAGCTTAACTTTGTGCTCAGAATTTAAGTAGGGTAAGGTCCAGTAAGGACTTTGATGGGAGATCTGCAAGTAAGACAAGGATGGATTAGGAATTTTTAAAAACAATCCATAAAGAAGGCAATGGCAAACCACTTCCGTATTATTGCTAAGAAAAATACATGAATGTGTCCATGAAGTAAACAGGGGTCAAACTTGATTTGAAAGGGTGTGATTCTGTTTGGGAAGGCACATCCAACAGTTTGCCTTACTTACACAGTCTTTTGTCCACTTTACAAAGCTTATTGATTCACACATCATATTAAGCGAATCTATGTTTTGTTTTGCTTTTGTTTAGTATGATGTCCACACTCAGCCACTGTGGTTTGTAGACTGTGAAATGTGTAAACCCACATAACTGTGGTTTGGCTTGGAGCCTAACAATCTGAGAATTGCTTTTCCCATTATGTGCCAGTCCAGATGTTAAGATCTTCAGGAGAGGCCATTCTGAAGATGCCTTCTTCTCAGGGACTTACTGGTCCAGCACATAGGACAGGGTCTTCTCCTACCTCATTTCCAAGTGGTGGAATATCTTTCCTGAGGAACTATATTGGCCCTCACTCACTCTGGCTCCTAAAGAAAAGTCAAGGCACACACCATTCCCCAGATATTTAACTGTTAATTGATTTTAGTAATTTTAGTGTGTGTGTTTGTATGTGGAGATAAAGATGAGATAGAAATAGAGAAATGTTATGTGACTGTTTGTGTGTACCTGCATATAGATAGATAGTAGAGAGAAAGATACATAGTATTCTGTATTTATATACTCTTAGCCACTTTAGAAATTTGAGTAGAAAACGAAGATATAAACTGAATAAAGAAAAGAAGGAAATAAAGAAGGAATAAACAGCTTACATATTTAAAATTCTGGCTGTATGCAATGTGTGAACCCAGACATTGTCTTTATCTAGCTCTTGCACAACAATTCGTAGAACAGCTCCACTGCCCAAAATTCTTTTGCTATCGTATCTCTGGATTTAATTCATATTAATTAAGATTCTGCATGTATCCTTTGAAAAGAGGGAGTGTTTTTCTGCTGCTTCCCAAGAAGTAGAAGCAAGACAACAGCTTTTAATCAAAATGGATTTAGGCCAAGTTAGCAGAAGTGTTTTCTCCCTGTGAGTCAATTCATTTGTGAAGAGGGTGATCATTTTGCAGCTGATATTCTCAGCTGTGGCTGTTTCACAAACTGAACAATTCATATATTACTTTGGTCTGAGAATGCTGTTGCCACTGAGGAAGGTTTAGGGTCCTCATGTGCAAAGGAAAGAAAAAAGCATTTGTTTCTCAGGTTGGCAGGAAGAGCTAGTGTGCAGACATACCTGCAAAAGTCATTAAGTCTCCCACCATTTCTAGGAATGAGGCTGAGCAGATACAAACAAATATAAAAATGATTTTTTAAAGGAGGTCTTTGGCTTTTCATGCCCAAGCTAAGATAAACGTTTACCAAGTAAAGGAGGGCCCTGTCTCCCTGATTGCTCAAACAATAATGATTTTTAAATATTTTGCATCTGAGGTCATGTTAGTTTGCTTCAGGAAATATTGATTCCTTGTTAAGGGAATCCAGTAGAATCCAAAGTGATTTATATTTCTGTGGGCTTATTAGTTTTATTACGTTCGTTGTGTGGCAATACACAGTGATTCAAGCGTGCTTCAAAATAAACTACTTGACAAATATTTTAACATAGATCATCTTTCCCCCTCTTTTTTTAGGGTATGCAAAGTAAGCTACTTTTTGCCTGCTATTGTTTAGATCACATTGCATAGGCCAGGCCGGGAAGAGAAGCTAGCACACCACATCCTCCTGCTGTTTTGTAAACAATATCTCACCTAAGTTGGATCCCGGGGTGTTTGAGATGACTTGCTTTTGACTGAATGTCCTTATTTCCCCTTCCTATCCTGCCAAAGATGTATGAGGTAGCTGGAGCAGGCTTAGTTTGGCCGTGTGATAATACACGGCACTTGCACAGAAATAATGTACACATGAAAGAATGTCGTTTCAAAAAGTTTTTAGAGAACGACTGCTTTAAAGGTCACCTGAGGCTTCTGAACTAAGTTCCCCGATTTTGATGATCGCTTCCATTAAAAAACAGCATGTCCTTGGCTTAGATTGCACACTAGCAATGGACAAATCTGTCAGTTTCAATTTCTCCTAGGTTTTTATTTATTTATTTACTGTATTTGACATTTTTAACATACACAATTAACAAAACAATCTTGACACTTAAAGAAAAAAATTAATAAAAACCAACAGGGGAAAAAAAAAGTTCTCAAACCAACTGAAAAAGAGAAACAAAGGGAAACATTACCTTATATATTATTCTTATAAATAGTCACTGGTTGACTAATAAATAAACTAATATAATTAGTACAAAATATGATTGTAAAATATCATAAAATATCTGCTTAGTAACACATATTGCTGCATCCTTTGATCAGGAGAAAATATTGCTTTTTCCAAAACAGATAAATTACACATTTCTGACAACCATTCCTTAACATCTGGTAGAGTAATATTTTTCCAATTTCTCAAAATGATTCTTTTAGCCACACCGCATGCTTGATACAACCAAAATTCCTGATAAACAGATTTCAAAACTTTGGTATATAGATCAGCATCACATTAACATCCTTAGCATTTAGAGGTTTTCCCATAAATCCACTTATATACATTAACACGCAATTAAAAAAAATAAATCAAATGATCCTATGACCATATGAAATGGGTCAGGGAGTCCTCAATTTTTTTCCCCCTCCAACATAGAGAATCTGATGTCCATTCTTTCAAATATAGTCTTTGGGGTACCTAATATGCCCTAATACATTTTTTATTAATTAACTTTTATCTTGGATCTGTAGAAACCATTTTAACATTTTTAAGGACATGAATCCATTAGTGAGACATTATAGGAGATTCCGGTTCTTTAGTCCATGTTTGAAATATCTCAGAAATGTCCATTAAAAAAGTATTCTTGAGCTTTTGATAGAGACATAAGGTTTAATTCTCAAAAAACTTAAAATCTTTGTGTCCTGTTGATAAGGACACGTGTACATTTTTGTCATCTTTTTAGTGAAAAAAACTAATAGAATTGAAATTCTATCAATGGTCAAAATGAAAGCAAACAGCCACTCTATATTTGTGTACTGAAGAGAAGTTTGTTGTATCTACCTGCATATAGTTTTTAATCCAGTTTGGCATGGCTGAATGCCAAAGGTTCAAACCCAGGCGCGCGCGCACACACACACACACACACACACAAACCCATTATAACCACACAGTTACAGAGTCATAGCATTGGAAAGGTCTTTTACATAATCTACTCCAAACATTGTTCCAAGCTGGAATTCCAGTTTACGGAACCAAGTGTCTGCTTGAACATATCTAGTAAAAGGAGCCCATCATTGCTAAGTATTTGCTTACATTGTCAAGCTGCTCTAATTGTACAGGGTTTTCCCCTCATATTCAATTAGAACCTCTCTTTCTATAACTTAGGACCATTATTTCAAGTCTTACACTAAGACATGTAAAAAAAAAAATAGTGTGACCTACTGTGTGACATCCCTTTGCTTACCTGAAGATGTAACCTTCCCCAATGCTACTTCCATTCTTTTCTTTTCAAGGCTAAACATATGCAATATCTTCAATGTCTGATCAGAAGAGTTTATAGTTCACTGGTTATTTTTCTTTCTCTTCACGCTACAGTTTGTCTGAACCCTTATTAAAGGGTCCATACTTGAGTGAAGATTTAACTAAGGAAAACTTGAATGTGAGTGTTCTGGATACCTCCTGCCTCATGTTGTTCTAGTGACTTCAGCATCCCTACAGGCTTTGGTGCCTAAGTGTGAATGTCTGCAGGAGAAAAGCTGTGTACAGTGCAGACAGGAAACCCTCTCTCCTCAACATATTTGTGCTCAACTGACAATTGATTGTAAGTAGCATCATTTGAGAGACATTGATGGAAGGTCAGGCTTGAGTGTTGACACAAGCTCAAGAAAAGCTTTCAGAAGGAACTCCCTTCATTTTACCCTCACAAGAATAACCCTGTGAAATAGTTGGGTTGGGAGAGAGGGTGTCTGACAGTGCAGTTGAACATGGGTCTCCCCAGTCCTCTCCACCTTAATCAAAACATCGCACTTGCTTCCCACATTGTTTTCTGCCAGTTTTGATTTTAAAAAAAATTCAAGATTTTTTTTATCTCCTTAACTTAAGAACCTAATACTTTTTTTCATTCCCACTAGCATACACAGAGAAGGGAGCAGGATTTTTTTTCTTTATAACACTTATGAAAAACTGCAGACAAACCATACCAGAAGGCTATTTCTGCGAGGGGCTGGAAAAGCAATCAGATTTGTTGACTCAACAGGATTCTTATAATTTTTTAAAGTTTCATCTCACGACAATCCAGGCAATTTAATTCTGGAATTCTTTTGAGTTCTAAAGGGGCCGAGCCATCTAAGGGTAACAGAAAAGAGGGATGAACAAAAAACCACTCTTCAAAGGTGTCTTAGAAATGATGTTGCTGTTGTTGAATGCATAAGGCAAAGCAACAGCTTCCCAGGTGATAAAAGCAATGATAATTATCACCAATGATAATTATCTTAATGCAAAAACATGTCCAGAAGTGATGTACCAGAAATTAAGAGCCAGGAGTCTTTTCTTAAGTAGCTGGAAACATTGTTAATCTGGTTTTTCTGTGACAGTTTTGTGCTCAAAGAATGTCCTGTGCCAAGAGAATATAAAATTCACTTTCAAATATTTCTGTAATGAAAGTATACCAATTGCTTGAATATGACATCTCATCTCAGTGATGCCAAAGGCAGCTGAACATGAACCCTGGTTCTTTGTAGAAAAGGAACTTTTGTCTGCTTCTGGTATTAAGGTAGCAGGAGCTGTTAATGTGGCAACGAAACTATAGCGTAAGAGACTGGATCTGGTGCTATTTATTTCACAGTGAGGAGGGTGTGGAGTGGTGAGTAGGGCCACCAGAAATCCCTTATGGCCACCACGAAAGCCCAGAAACTACTACTCTCAGTTGGCTTTTACCGATAGCTCTCTGTCCAACCTATTGAACAGAGATCAATGTATATGGAGAGATGTACATAAAGGCTTCATACATTCCAAATCATATTTACCTGAGACAGTCCTTATTTTTCTGTTTTTCTTCATTAAACATTGCCCTGATTTAAGCTTTTGGAGAGCTTTTTTAAAATGTGTAGATTTGCATGCATTTCTACAAATGTACATTTTTTACCTTTTCTGTATAATATGAACATTTTTTTCAGGCACATACTATCTCATAATATAATGTGTTTTATGGAAAACATGTGGCTTCTTTAATGATTCAGAAAGAGGTGCAATGCCTGTGCTGCTGCATGTTCCAAAACACCTCTTTTCTTTCAAAGTATTTGCACAATCCTGGTGCATGTTGTATATTATTTTCATCCATGATGAAAATATATATTCTGGTGCACACTTCTATATCTATCTATCTATCTATCTATCTATCTATCTATCTATCTATCTAACTATCATCATCTATCTATCAATCAATGCATAAGACCACACAGCAGCTCTGTGGACGATCCTGTCACTTGTCCCTGCCCAGCAGGAAATAGGTCACTTTAAAAAGGGCTACTAAATGGCAATTGGCAGATGTGATAAGAGTGGGAAAATAACTACAGTATCTTTTGATGCTCATCACCACAATGTAATCCTTAATATAGATTCTTACTTGTGTTCAGTCAGATTCACTCTTTCTCTTCCTCCAGTGAATTCTAGGCATCTCTTCTGGCATGTCATCTCCTGGAGTTCCTTAGAAAACCAATGAATAACCTGGGATCAATGCACAGTGAAAGGCTGCAAAGGAGCAATCCAGTCCAAGGCCCTCATCACCTGCCCATTCTAGACTGCAACCAGCTGAACCGCCCATTAGATCCTTGGGAAACCCCACCCCCAGGCCCCTTCTGGAACCTCGCAAGGTCCATTCATTGACAGGGCAGACCATTCTAACAGATGCTACCTCCTCAAGACATACAGCATCTGGAGGCCAGATAAGAAGAAACCACCACTTCCAGAACGGAACATCTAAAGCTGCCTCAGGCTACCTCAGCTGTTGGTGTGTGTGTGTATGTGTGTGTGTGTGTGAGATGAGATGAGATGAGATACAGGCAGTGCCTTGAGGACATGTATTTGGAAATGCTAATGGTCCATCTTCATACTGGGGCAAAGAGGCTGTGTGAATTGTCCCTAAGTTCTCCTTCTATTTTGGTGTCTATTTCATTCTGTTGCTTTCTGTCTCTTTCTCAGGTTGATTTCTTTCTCACGTGCAAAGAAAGACCTCTTATTGGTCTCCACTCTTAGCCAGGACTGGGGGAAGAAGAATGAATTGTCTAACTAAAGCTGATGGCATCCAGTTGCAAGAGATGTGAGGATCACATTTCAGACATAGACTCTCAAAGTCTCTTACCATTATCCCCTAGTGGGAAAGTATTACCTTCCTAAAAGCCAGCAATTTCTATAGCAAAAGGAAAGAATGCCTGGAACGGTGAGCTATTCACAGCAATATTAAAAGCTTAAAATAAAAATCACATAGATATGTGGAACAGAGCCATGGCCCTCTGATATTTTTCTCTCAATTATTGCTTGTTTTGGAAGTATGTTTTGTTGAAGTTACACACAGAAAGGCTCAGTAATGTGGTTTCAATTCTGAAGGATACAAAATCTACAAGAAAGCTTTTTGTCCTGAAGGATCTTTAGGCATGTGGCATTCCTGGGTAATCATACTGACTCTTCTGTTAGCAGTCAGTATTTTCACCTCTTAATCATCTCTGGAAAGTGAAGGAATCAGACTGCCAACATATTCTCTTTCAAAGGCCAAATATTAAATCTGCATTTTCTTCATTATTTTTCGACTTTGATTCACAGCCAATGCCTTGGCTTCATTGCTATGGTATATCTTATCAGCCTTCAAATTCCTCAAGATCATGAAATCCAGTGTAACTTGATTCCTCATTCTTCCCTGTTCTCCTTTCTTACTTTTATTACTGAATTCCTAAAACTTATAATAATAAAAAATGATTTCTTCTGATATTCCTGGCACTAGATCCTGATGCTTTCCCTCATAGCACCAAACATGCATTTTCTGTGTATACAGTATGTGCAGTTAAATGACCATCTGCCTTGGAAAGTGCTACTGGGTAGGAAACTGAAACTCATCCCCCAGTTGCTGCCAGTGAAACTAAGTCGGTGGGGAAAAAATCTGGAAGATACAGATGACACAGATCTCTCAAGGACACATAAAACCAAAACACTGGGCATTTCTTTCAAAAGAAATCCAAAGGTATGCTAGAAAAACAGGATCTCAACTATCTGTTATCATCGTAGAACTTGAAGTTATTCTGAAATAAGTCAGTTTTCCAATTCCAATTTCCCTTTCTTCATTTACTTCTTTAACAAATGTATTCATCACCTTTCCTAGTAGTTCACCAACACTAATACTAAAATACAATTTTTTAAAAAATAATTCTGTTATATTTCTTAAATGCATTATGTTTTCCTGAAATTTAAGCTGTGTGTTCTTGAATATTTAAAGCTGAGGGCAATTTAAATTCTAAATGTGGTCACTGTTGTGTGTATGATTACACCCCCTTTGGTGACCAACTTTGGTTTTACTTACATAATGCTTTGATTATGAATAACCAAGAGAGGGAATGTTCTTACAAAACATGTATCTTTTCTAAGCTTTGGGCAATCATATTATTCAGTATGTTGTTTAAGAAACACAGAGAGAGAGAAAGGAAAAAGTTTAGCAAGCAAATGAATAATAAATTACAAACAAAGCTACTGAGAACTATTAAGCAGTGGAACAGCTGCCACCTGGAGTCACAGGTCATCCATCAATGGAGGTTTTCAAA
The DNA here is from genome assembly GCA_030867105.1 of Liasis olivaceus. NCBI lineage: Eukaryota > Metazoa > Chordata > Lepidosauria > Squamata > Pythonidae > Liasis > Liasis olivaceus. Next base: position 59,668,310 of record CM061349.1, read on the forward strand.
CAAAATTTGGACAGTCATTGATCTGGGCTGGAATCAACATTCCTACTCTGGGCATGGGGTTAGAGTAGAAGAGCTCCAAGTTGCATTTTAACCCTATGATTCTCTGACTCTAAGCCAGTGTTTCTCAACCTTGGCAACTCTAAGACATGCGGACATGCTAGCTGGGGAATTCTGGGAATTGAAGTCCACATGTCTTAAAGTTGCCAAGGTTGAGAAACACTATCCTTAGCAGATACTATCATAAAAGGTGTTTCCTTCCTTCCTTCCTTCCTTCCTTCCTTCCTTCCTTCCTTCCTTCCTTCCTTCCTTCCTTCCTTCCTTCCTTCCTTCCTTCCTTTTTTCTTGTTCTTTTACATCAGCTGAAACAAAAATAATGTTTAAGGCATTCTGGAACTATTTCTCTATTACCGTAGGTCACTGTCTTTCTTGTCAAACATATTCCAAGTGTTTATACAGGGACTTAATGGGAATTGTGTAATGTCTTTTGAAAAGCAAACACTGTCAGCTCAAAAGGGAGGTTCCCATTGTATAATATTGGATTTTTCATACATTTTTCATACATTCAGACACAAGTTGCATTTAGCTATCATGCTGCTTATTGGGCCTTTTGGGATTCTCCATCTGGATTTCTTCTGTTTGTTTAAAAAAAAAAACATGAAAAAACCCTAAGTGGTCAGGAAATCAAATGCTGAAGATGGAAAGATCATTTAAAAGGCAACTCCCAGACAGAAACAATCTCATTTCAGCATGCAGGGCTGTAAGGATATGTTGAAGAATCAATACTTTACATAGTTCTGGAGATTTGGATGAAAGCTGAACTATACTGGGAAGTGCATTTGCTAAGTTCTAAAGCAGCTGTTTTAAACGATCAAAATCAGAGTCTGCTTCTGTAGCAGTAAAATGTGCTATATTTCAGGTACAGGGAGTTCCCAGGTAAGAACACCCAGGTTACAGACGACCCATAGTTAACAAGAGAGCCCATTGTAGCAAAATTTGAGTTAAATGCACAATGATTTGAGTTAAATAAACAATGGTTCAAATACATTACACAATACTACTTATACAGTATTATACAATAATCCTGTTCTGGCTTACATACAAATTCGACTTAAGGACAGACCTTGGAAACAGAACTCGCTCTTAAACTGGGGACTACCTATACTCACTTTTATGTTTCTTAAAGTTTCATGGATCATGAGAGAAATGCATTTATTCCACACATGTGTTATTGCTGCTATAGCTCAGCTAAAAGAGGAGTTTGCTGAATGCTGCATGTGAAGGATCTGGCCAAAGACAGAATCCAACTTGAACTTACTCCATGGTTATTGGCAACCGAAATGCAGTTTTGAAAGGCCTCAGGAACCCCCTGACTGCATTTTAATCACAGTTTGCCTCAAAAATTGCTCTGAGCAAGTCTGAGACAAGACAATATGAGACAAGGCAATACTTTTTCATTCCTGGTTCAATAAACTGGTTTTAAATTGTGATGATAGAACATCCTTACAACATGCCACTTGTAAAAATAAGGCATTCTTGAAGATGATAATAGCAAAATATTTTCTTCTGTATAGCTCCGTACTTCTTTGTTAGCCACAATGTTATAAAAATTAAAACACATCAGGAAATAAGTAAATTGTAGCACCCACTTGATCAAAGGTTAAACAAGCAATACATTAGCATTAAGAAGATAACTTGAATAAAAATATCTTTGCTTGCTGAAAAATTCCTGAGACACTCAGGAATTCGCTAACATCTAAACATCTTACTGAGAAATGAAACTTCTGTGCTTTCAAATGTGGCTACCTTCACAAATAAGTGTATGCTAATGTCAGATTCTAAAAATCAGAAGGGTATGGAACTGCTTTCCCTATAAAAACTCTAGAGCATGTTAAGAATGTTATATGGAAAAGAGTTCCATATAACATTCTTAAGACACTCTAGAGTTTTTATGAAGCTGGAAAAGATTCAGTAGTTCAGAATGCATCTATAACTAAATAAAAGCATAGTAATCATAAGGTTCCCAAATTAACAAGTGTCCCTTAAGGATATTATCTTAGACTTGAAATATTTTCTGATAGCTTGTTGTTAGGTATGATGGCTGGAGTCCCAGGGAATCCTATGTAAGGCCAGAAGGAACATATGAACATGGACAAGAAAACTACTCCCTTTTGTTAGAAGGTGAAATAATAGCTTACTTGAAAATTAACCTTCCTTGTGCTCAGTACAGCTATTGTATTTCAGAGAGAATAGTATGACAAAAAAGGATCCCTAAGTGATATGATCTTAGAATGTCATTTTTTATGTTTGGCATAACTCTTGTTTTATGCTTTTGTTGTAAGCCACCAAAAAGCTTTTTTTAAAATATTTTTTTTATCCCAGCTTTATTATTTTTATAAATAACTCAAGGTAGCAAACATGCCTAATATTCCCTCCTCCTCCTATTTTCCCCACAATAACAACCCTGTGAGGTGAGCTGGGCTGAGAGCGAGTGACTGGCCCAAAGTCACCCAGCCAATTTTTCATGCCTGGGGTGGGACTAGAACTCACAGCCTCCTGCTTTCTAGCCTGGAACCTAAACCACTAGACCAAACTGGCTCTCAGTTTTGTACAAAACATTGTGTTTTTCTTTTGGTTTTTGTACAAAAGCTTTGGTACAGGTTCGCTAAAAAATAAATTAATAATTTATAATTAATATAACTAGAAAATAAACAACAAACTTTCTCAAACAAACTTTCCTGTTTGTAAATCTGGTATAGGAGAGAATCAGTAATTGAATTTGCCGATGACACAAAATTGGGCAGGATAGTTAATATCCTAAAGACAAAGATAAAAATAAAAACAAAATTATTTTGCTAGATTAGAGAAACGGGCAGAAAATAATCAAATGAAACTTAACACAGACAAATGCAAAATTATTCACTGCCCAGATATAGAATGTAGGTACCTAGCTGGACAAAGGTACTCATAAAAAAGATCTTGGAAGAGTAGATAATTACAAATAAAGTAGGCAGGAGTGTGATGTGACATTATACTGTGCACTGATACCATTTTGAGTATTGCTCTAGACACCACTGTTTTAGGATGATTCAGAGAAACTGGAACAAATTCAAAGATGGGCAATGAGGATGATCAGGAGTCAGAAGCTAAATTCTCTTAAGTATTGTTGAAGTAATTTGGAATATTAAGTTTTAAGAAAAAAGTCTGAGTGGAATGGTTCTGATAGTATCTGCAAGGATGTTACACAGAAGAAAGCGGGAACCTGTTCTCCATCATTCCAGACTGCAGGATTGGAAGAATGGACGCAAATTATAGGAATTTGTGATTAGATTAAAAAAAAACCCTGTCATTAAGAGCAGCTTGAAGCAAAACCATCTATAGAGTTGGTAAGAGGTCTCCCGTTATTGGATGGAGTCCAGGTCGCTTTCATCTGGATTCTTGTATGGAGCAGGTTATTGGATTCAGTGGTTTAAATGGCCCTTCCCAGTTCTATGATTCTATGCTTCATTGTTGACTCAGATCAAATAAAAGCTTTCTAGTAAACCAAACAATGTTGAAGATCATAGCGTTAAAAAGGACAGAGAAAAATAAGGAAAGCTGAGCATTTCAGCAGACCGAAGGGTTTGTCCTGCCAGAGCAATCGTAAGAAAGAAGTAGTATGGCAGTATTTTGCCCTGGTTTTCCTTTTTACTTTGCATAACAACATATGGTGTTAACCCACAACGCAATCTTAGCTGACAATGAAGTTTGAAGCACAGACATATTTGCAATGCGCTAACTAGCACATGTTTCCCTTCATTAATGTCAACAGATTGCAAGGCTTCCCAGAAAACATTTAGAGATTACTGTTGTAATTTTCCCCACTCAGATATTTCTTAAAGATGGACAAATGATCTTTTATATGCCATTTAATTGGTACTTCTCTGCTAAATGAACAGTGAAAACGAAATCGTTTTCAGGAGCATCACATATATTCTTTATGAAAATAATGAGAACTAAAATGTCATGCCATGTCAGGATCCTTTTTTGTGCAGGACTGGCTAGCAAACCACATGCAGAAACCCATTTTAGCACGGGCTTAGCTGGATTATCCTATTAAAACTCTCAAGAACCTTGCAAAGTACTAGGGGTGGAGAGTTCATATTTAGTTCCAGACCTACCTTATTCATTCTTTTCAAAGTCTTGTATGAACGAAAATATAGTTAGGCTTGGATATTTGCTTATTTGCTTATTTATTGATTTATTGATTTATTGGATTTCTCCCCTGTCCATCTCCCCCACAATAGGGGACTTTGGGCGTCTTACAGAAAACATTAAAACTATAAATATATCTAAAACACATAATACATCCAAAATTTAAAACAAAACTAAAAAAAGGAAGATCCAAGAAGATGGAAAATCAGGCTGCGGAGAGCTGGCCACTATGGGGCTAGCCATCCCCCTGCTTGAAGTATTCCCTCTCCACCCCAGGCCAAGTGGCAGAACCAGGTCTTCAAGGCCCTTTGGAAGGCCAGGAGTGAGGGGGCCAATCACACCTCTGGGGGCAGAATATTCCAAAGAGCAGGGGCTACTGCAGAGAAGGCCCGCCTTCTGGACCCCGCTAGATGGAGTTCTTTTACTGAGGGGGTCCGAAGCATGCCCTCTCTGTGCGATCGGGTGGGACATTTATGAACATCTCTGATGCAGTTCTTTGGTCAAAAACCATACATTGTTTTTTCACTTATTTTTCATATCAGCAAAAACAGCATACCAAAACATATTAAATTTGGATAAACTACTTGCAAAAACACCAGTATTAGACAAAAACATCTATTTGAAGAGAAATGTATGTAAACGTTCATATATGGAATGTTTGAGCAGACTGGTAATAAATACATTTGCAAATATGTGGCAATAAGGGAAAATTAATCTAAAATGGACAATAAGAACATGCACGTGGAAGATCCATCTGTCATTAAACTATCCATTAATCGTTGTATTTAAAGAAAGACAACATTATGAGATTTCAATTGAATTTAGGTCATCCTGCTAAAAGACCAACATTCTGGACATGTTGACAGTTCCTCTTATGATGGAGAAGGGCATCTAATGCAGACATAAGGTATTATGTGACCTAGCACTCTGCGCAAAAACTTATTTCTAGCTAATTCTAAAACTGCACAAATGAACCTGTGTAGATATTTATTTATTTATTTATTTATTTATTTATTTATTTATTTATTTATTCGGCTTGTATGCCACCCATCTCCCCCAACGGGTGACTCTGGGCGGCTCACAATAAAAACACAATTCTCTCCCAGATGGCTAAAAACTATAAATAATTAAAAACATATTAAAATGCCCTAAAAAACCTCCTCTAATTTATGGCCCTAAAAAACCTGTAAGATGCTGGGGGGGGGGGAGACAACCCATCATCCCACCAGCCATCTCCACAGGTGTGGGCCCCCCTCTGGCCACCAGGCCTTCTGGCAGAGCCAGGATTTAATACCTTTCCTGAAGGCCATGAGGTAGGGGGCACACCGGACCTCAGGAGGCAGGATGTTCCATAGGGCGGGCGCTACAGCAGAAAAGGCTCTCTGCCTAGACCCCACCAATCGAAATTCCCTGACTGGTGGGGTCTGCAACCTGCCCCTTCTGCTGGACCGAGTGGGACGGGCTGAAGTGACCAGGGCGAGGCGGTTCCTCAGATAACCTGGTCCCGTACCATAAAGGGCTTTAAAGGTAATAACCAACACCTTGAATTGGACCCGGAAACAAACCGGTAACCAATGCAGCTCGCACAACAGCGGTGTTATATGTGCCCTCCTAGGATATGTTATATGGAACACCTGCCAGTTTTGGAGGGAGCTTGGCAAATGAACCAAGCTACATCCATAAAAAACATGGATGTCCCATTAAAATTGTCCCATTGTTACTCTTTGAATTTACTGTAAATTTAAATTTACTGTAAAGTTTAAATTCACTGTAAAAATCTTAAATTTACTATTTAGTCATATGACACCAGTGCTTTGTATTTGCCTGTTAGTATCTAAGCACACATTTAATCATATGTTTATCTTGTTTTTAAGATGTTTGTAGCTGGTTGGGGCAATATATCCAGCAGGCCACATGGGTGGCCATTTGATCTGTGTTGGCTTCAGTGATATTACAGGGGAAGGAAGGGAAGGATGCAAACTGAGTGTTTATTTTGTTTAAGTAAATAAACTGCATTGTGAACATTTCACTTAATACTGCTTTATTTGGCACTTTCTGAACAGGATTCTTCAGCATCTGTTACCTGCTGTTGTTTCTTAGCTAGCACTACATAAATCACTCAAAAGGAAGACATTTGGGATCTCTCCAGTTTTTATTTCAAAGCCATACAATGGACAGTTGTGGTCATAAATTATTGCAAGCTTTTATTCTGGCTCCAATTACAATACAATGCCAACAATTTTGGTAATAATGAAAATGGATAGACTACAAAAGTATGAATCACCAATGTATAGCATTAATCAGATTTCTAATTATTATATTACTTTGTAGAAATCAACTAGTTCAGATATTTAAAAAATAAATACTTTACTATTTAACTAAGATATATGAAAAGCTCAGGAAAACAATGTAAGATATATTTGTATTTATTAATTAGGACATTAAAGTAATCTGAGTCAGTTTTCTTGTTTCATGGAATACCCTGATCTATGGAGTCCTTAGGGTTCTCTGAGCTTGGTTCTTTTCTTGCAAACATTTCTAGGTAACATCTTCAGTGCTAGAATGGAATGGGGTTTGCTCTCTGTTTATATACATGGGTATATACACATGGGTGTTTGTGGGGGAAATAATGAGATCAGCATAGTGACACAAACTCCACTTCTTTTGTAGTTGTATCATGACATTGCACACAAGAACTTAAGGGGCAGAGCTTGTGCCATGGCATCACGGCATATATTTCATAATTTAACAAAACCTCCAGTTGTTGCAAATACCCATGTTCCATTATAACAGGGACTGAATTAACTGAATGCAAGGGAGAGTGGCTAATACTAAAGAAATGTGTTGGAGAGGCTTAGCTGTACAGAGAACGGCTAAATAAGTGAGAACTGAATCACAGAACATAAACATGAAGGTACAGTGAATGTGTGGAGAGAATGGGGAAGAATGAGAAAAGTCATAGCTGAGATGGCATTGATCAGATCATCCAAAAGACAAAGGAGAGAAGTATAAAGAATACAAGATAGTGTTGGAATCATAGTGGGGTTGTGGTGGAAACATGGATGCTTTGCAATGGTAGGGAGAAATGAGTATGTATGTATGTGTATATATGTATGTATGTATGTGTGTCACATATGTATGAAGAAAGTCAAGACCTGTTCTTGTCTCATTCTTTCTCATGGATTTAGGTTACAGGTAGACAGATTGTGATTAAATGCTAGAAAAGAATTCCTAATAGTTATAACAATCCAACAGTGGAACCAATTACACAGTAAAGTGTCGGACTCTCCTTCATAAGATGTGTTCAACCTGCCTTAGATGATTTAATGTTGATTTCTGCATGGATTTGATGGCCTAAATAGTCCCCACCAACTATGAATTCCATAGTTTATTTGCTTATAAAAAGTATTTCCTTCTGTTGGTCCTGAATCTCCCTGCATGTAGTTTCAACAGATAATTTCAAATTTTTGAAATTGATTGATTGATTGATTGATATATCACCCATCTCAATGCAGTTATTGGGGAGCATAAAAGGATCAACACCAACAAGAAAAAATAACAATCCAAATAAGGTTGCAGAAATCACCCAAATTACAGAAAAGAACAATAAAAACTAATCAGCAACAGAGTTCACTCAATCTCCTGGGCCCAAATGCCTGGGGGGACATTTTGAATTATAGGATCTATGTAATGCATGATTTTATATCTCGTATTGTTCTCCCTTCCTTCCAAGCTTTTCTTACAGGTGAGATGTTCAAGCTCATAATTATTTTGGTTCCCTTTGAACCTTTTAAAAATTATGTACTATTATTCTTAAAGTGATCAAAACTATACACTTAGGTGATCATAACTGTACACAACACTCCAAGTTTGGTCTCACCATAGATATATGCCAAAGCATTATTATATTAGCCATTCTGTTTCAGTTCCTTTCCTAATGATTTCAAACATGGATTTTACCATTTTTCTAGTAGCCATACACTAGGTTGATATTTCCATTTAGCTGTCCATTGTGACTCAAAAAACTTTGTCCTGATTAATCACTGCCAGCTCAGATAGGTGACTTTTAGCACAACAAGTATCACTATATACTTATTTACTCTGAACTGCATTTAACATTTTGCAATCCACTCACCTAGCTTGGAAGGAACTTTTCGGAACTATTCACAATCCCTTTCTGATTTTTCCATACTGAAACGTTTGGTATCAAGAAACACAGCTGCCCCACTGCTCAGCCTAAGTCCAGATCATTTACACACACTCACAGTATTTGAACTTCCAATCTTAGTAGATATGTTAAAACACCCTGATTCAGGAATGTTCTGTTTCCTATCTGGACCATGGCAAATCTTGGATCATACAGGTCAGCATTTTTGGAAATTAATCCTCAGTATAAGAAATGGTTCAAGGTATCCCAGACATAGCATTCTAGACAAAACAAGCCTGTGTGGGGACCAGACCACCACAGAAGACCTGAGCCGTCAGATGTTCAGAGAATTTACTTCTGGAATCTGCTAAGCCACATTCCAGAATCTCATGGTTCAGAAAAGGTTAGCATGAACCAAAGAACTGAAATGTTCTGTTCCTGAATTGGTGAGTTTTGGACCTTCCTCTCTGTTACAGCTCTTAATCCACCAACACTTTGGGAGTGATCTCCTAACTCCTTTTTCCCAAAAGATGCATCAGTTAATAGTTCTGTACAAAACTGAATTAGCCTTCAATTCTTCTTTTATCTTTCTAACTATTATAATTTCCACAATTAAGCAGTCTTTTGTGGTTTTGCATTACTCTCATATTTACTGAGAAGAAAAATATTGTATTTTTTATTTGTGAGGCAGAAAGTATAATCTTTTTCAATTTCACACCAGACACAATCTATTCTTCATACAAAATACTGAGGGGAAAAAGGTTTAGAAGACTGCACACTTTCTAAACTGCCTCTGAGGGGAGCCGTCAACCAACAGTTATTCATGGAAAGAAAGTTATGCCTGATTACTATTTCCAGAACATTTTAATGGATTTCAAAGTCTCTTCCTAGAACTGAGTCAAGACAACAAAAATGCTATAAAATTGTAGAAAAATTTGGGGCATATTTTTATGACTTTATGTGAAATGCAGTGGTCTGTTTCAAAATTCAAAATAGAAAATTATTGGGCAAACAATGACCCATTAACTGTATTAATACACACCCCCCTTTTGAATAAACAGATGAATCACTTTGTCAGCCTGAACTGCTGTCCTTGTGTAAGACCTTATTTTGTTCATAATTTTAACTCAAAATTTTCCTCACACCATACCTATTGCAAGACATCTTACATCTTCTGGGCACCCTTGCCTTCAAACAGAAGCCAGATCCGTCCAGCAAAAAGTGTAATATTTTAAAATAATAATAATCCCAAATCAAAACACTGCAAAATTAAGATCTCTTCACTGAAGATTATGAATTGTAACCTACTACACCTGTCCAGTGCAGGTTGGGGTGATAGACGGATGCTGAGAGAATGTAACTGGCCCAAAGTCATCCAGCCAGCTTCCCTGCCTAAAGGAAGACTAGAACTTGGGTCTCCCTGCTTCTTCTCCAACATCTTAACCACAACACTACACTGGATGTCGAATCCCATTTATCTTTATAAAATCAATTACTATTGCAGGACAGCCTAAAGAGTATCATTAAGTGCTGAAATAAGACAGAGAATTTTGTACTCTGATATACCATAAGTCTTTGCAAAAGCACAGAAATGGTTCAAGCAGTAGCAGTGGTGAATCTAAGCCCATTGAGATGTCTGGATCTGAAGTCTCATTCTTAACTCAAGTAGCTAGAATATATAATTCATCCGGTAGCTTCTGGAAACTGTTTAGGACAATTGTACAAATAGACAGTAGCATGAAGTTGACACACTAAGATGTGTTGTATGTTGCCTTTCCTTGACTAACCATATCCTCCTTTTTCGGAGGGTGGGGATACTTGATTGTCTTGCCTGATGAATACACGAATATTTGAAAACATACATATTATTTTGTAAAGTTTACATTGGCCTAATAAAGTCAATGACAAAATGGATTTTGCCAAAACTTAAGTGAGTCCCTGGTATTATACATCATGACGATAGAGCATGTAGTTTAACAATTGCAAATTGAATTGGATAACCAGATCAAGATTCCATAATCAACTTCATTTTACAGTAGCTGCAAAAATATATCACAGTCCAGCATAAATTAAAAGCTTTTGAGAGGCCAAAAACAGCAGCAAGAAAGAAGCCTTCTATTAATATTTAGACACGCATATTTCAATAAAGCAACAAACTTAATTTCAATTACATATCTTGATTCATAGCTATAGTGGTAATAGTGAGCTTTATAGGAAACTAGTTTGAACTGTAAACTAGCTTAAATATTTTTAAGAATTTGCATTCTTTCTCTCTCAGTGATTAAGATCAGCTAACAGCTGTTCAGTTTATACTCTGAGGGATACCATTTATTTCTTTTTGTAGCCAACTGGAATAAATGAACTACAATGCAAAGTTTAATCATTCAGAATTGAATGACCATGAGAGACATTACAAATTATGGGCAGTCCAGAGCATTCTCCCTGCAAAATACATTCACGTAAACATGATTCTTAAGGACTGAGAAAATAATCTTTGACATTCATCAAGTTTTTCTTCTAATGTCTCCCACATACCAGTACAATGAATGAGCAGAGCGAAGCTTATTGTAATGCTGTACTCACGTACTTACATACTCACTTGCCAATACAAAATGTATGACATTCTGTATCTGCACAGGAAACAATCTCACCATAGTATATATTTTCATGGGTGTATTAATGGCTAGGCAATGTCAGGAGTCATATTTTCAGTATGAGGTTAGGCCCTGACTCCAATCCAGCCAAAGAGAATAAGCTGCACCAGTTGGAACTATGGCACTGGTAGCAGAAATGCCTAGGCCTGAATGTGTTAAAAAGGGACTTTTAATTTGGGACTTCCATAGGTTACATCTGAAATAACTTCTGTCCCCTAAGGGACCATCATCACAGTCAATCAACCTGGGAAGGAATTAACAGATATGAGAGAATACCTTTTGAAGGCAATTTCAGGTGAAACCCCTGAATGGGATAAAGGGTTTCAGTCATTGTGGACTGAATTGTGTGTTTTGAACATTTTGCATCCTAGGCCACGGCCCCTGAACTTCCATCTGGGAAAAGCCATCCACAAATGTGGGGGGAATGGGGAGAAACGATCAGTTTTATAACAACACAATATAAATTACACCACTTTGATATGTGTGTGTCATGACATTACATGCATATATGAAAGTGGAAAAGATTGTGTCATGACAGTGTGATGCTGTTTTGGTCCTTCTGGCAAAAAAGCTGGATCCTGTGACATTTTATCAGTATGAAAGTAATTATTTACCGTGGTGCTCTATAGATGCTTCATATTGTGCACCTATTATCCCCAGTAGATCTTTATTATTTAAAGAAAGCCCAAAGGCAAGAAATGAAAGCAGTTATTTTTGTAGTTTCAGTCGGAACTTACTGTACTTGTCTTCTGCAATAGATTAGCTACCAATGGGGATTCACAGGAGGCTATAATTAGTTTAATACACTCATCAGGGAGAAACTAGTCTCCCCTGCATAGTGTTTATACACCAAATACTGCAGAGTTGGTAACAGTGGGAAAGAGGTGGGAAGGGAAATCAGTATAGGTGATATGCCTTGAGTGATGAAGTACCTTTACTGGAGGTCAGGCTGTTCAGGATGTGCTATAAATGCAAGATGACTGCACTGATCAGGAAGGCTGGATTCCATGACCTATAACATTTTTTCAGGCTCTATAATACCATGTTTCTATGATTCTATGAGGTTTGCCTTTCCTGGTGTGTGCACAATGTTCATTTGTATAATTTAATTAAATCAAATATCTGTGTAAAATATAATTCTTCATCATGGTCCCTGAACATCATGCATATGAGTCTTGAGTTGCACAAATATTTCTTGAAATAGTCTAGAATTGAGAAATTTTGACAAGCATCCCTACCATGGTGTACTATGTATACTTAGGCAGAGATTTTTGTTATTATGTTCTTTACTTTTTTTTTTCATAATTCTGCAGTGGTGGCATCTGGGGGAACATCTACTTCTTTCCAGGGATGCATTGTTGCCTTCAGACATTTCCCCTTTTGCAGTTTATGCTGGATTAACAAAAAAAAAAACACCACACCCTCTTCCTTTGGACAAAGTCCTGGGGGCATGCTTCATTTTGCCTGTAGCCTTGACAGCTTAATTTTGTAACTGTAAAGAATAGGGCAGTAAGTGTCCCCTTTATGATGGAGGTTCATTGTGCCTCATTTTCCTAAGAGAAATTCATTTGATGATCTCTTGTCCTCACTGGCAATGCTTTACTAAGCAACCGCAGGATGATTATTCTTCTCATCTTGGGGCATTGCTTTGGGAAGAGGGTCCTCCACCGCTGATGGTTCCTATGGGCACAATTGCTACGACTTGGTGCTAAGTCCTGTAATGTCTTTTTTGGCTTAAAGAACATTGTTTCCAGTAACTTCAATTGCATTAATTGTAATAAATCTCTTAATTGGTCTTGTTCTGTTTCACTAGTGTGAATGCCCCTAAGAAAACCAAAGCCAGACATAAACATGAATCTTTGAAAAAGAACAATTTACCTTCCAACCATGATTACTTGTTGAAGGAGGAGAAGGAAGAAGAGGCAGTGGCTGCAGCTCAAACTCTTTTTTCACTGTTATTTGTTATTTGGCTTCTTTTGGACTACTGGATCATCCAATGTTTTACCCTTTTGTTTCATCCTTGTGTTAAATTCACTTTCCAGAACCAGTTTTTGACTACTTCCAATGGAACATTTAACTTCACAACCAACAATTATATGTACAGATGAGTTCCATGGCAAGTCCCAGCTTTGACCTTCTTTTGATCCTGATATTAGGCTGTAGGTCTCTGAAGTCTTCTTTACTTTTGCTCAGGTAATGGAACTATGGACTGCTCTTATCTCCATCCATTCACAAATCAATATTACTGCTACAGCTCAGATCCTCCAGTCTTTTATGCCTGAATTGCCTCAGCATGTTAATTTTCATGAGGTTTCAAACATTACCCTTATCCATCCAGATTTCCCTTTGCTTTGTACCACTGGGATTAAATTCTCAGGATTTGTGGACTAGAGTTCCTCCAAACTGGCACAATTAACTGTACAGTTGTCTAGAACTACAATTTATCTACGTGACCTTCCCATCTGCAATTCTGTCACATAGTTTCTCATATTACTACTACTATTCCCACTTCATGCTTGCCTCTATTGCTCTCACGTCTCTAAAAATGACAACAAGGTGACTTTACATATGATTCCTATGCCTTCTCTTATTCCCTTCCTTTGGGATCATCTGCTTTGTCACTGATGACTCCAGACATCATTTTGACCTCATCTTTGTTACCTTTATACTTTTTTTGGGGGGGGGCAATGCTTTCTATCACTCTACCCCAATGTGTTCTCTTCTACGAATTTTGGAGTAAAACTCCAATCAGCCTGAGCTAACTTGGCTAATGAACAGGGATATAGGGAGTTGCAGTCAAAAACATCTGGAGGGCACCACGCCAGGGAGGGTTGCCTTTTCACATTATATTTCCTTTCCCAGTCTGTTTTGGCTGTAATGAGATGGATACGTGCATATAGATTGGACTGTAACATTAGATTAAATGTGAAACATAGCCTTGGAAATATACAAGTTGGAAAGAAAACACATGGAATTTGGGATGGCTTAAAAAAAGATTAAAAAGAAAATCTCTTCAGAAATTCAGATCAAATCTCAGTAACAAATTAGCATATTTGAAAAACAATCAACAATGTACTTCTGTCAATCCTATCAAGATCCAAAGATGAAGAGTTAACAATTCTGGATGTTTACTCTGAAAAGACCAAAACTAATATGGGACAAGTGGCACAAATCCATCCTTTCTCAGCTTGTAGAAACAAGTTCTCAGTCTGTAGCATCTGTTGAAATGGAAAGAGGCCAACCAGGGCTTGAGTTATAGAAATAGCATTAACCCAGAAATATAGTTACTGAATGCATTTATCCTGTTCTCACACATTCAAGAGATTCTGTCTTTTAACAGATAGCAATTATTACAAATATAGATAGATAGCAATTCATTACAAATATGTTACATACTGTACAGATAGCAATTCATTACAAATATGTTACATACTGTATATAAAATTTGATGGACATGGTCTAGTCAAAGCTGGGCATTTAGAAGTTCTTAATTATGTTTGAAATATTCCTCAGCTGTCTGCTCTATTAAGACTGTCCAAAAAGGAATATAAGAAAGAAGTATGCATTTATATGTATTATATGTACAGCTTAGTATCTGTTCTCATATTAATGATAATATTAAAAAAAAAAACAGCAGGACTGTTTAAAAGGTTGCTTTGAAAAACAGATTCACATTGGCAAAGGACTCCTCCATGAAGCAATGAGGGAAATATATCCTCTGAAAGGTTTGAAGCAAATGGGGTGATAACAATCTTACTTAATCCTGGGGGTGGCTAGCACCTTGATGATGCTCCCTGAGGGACTGCCAATTATTCTTGGATCTATTTATTTTCTATTCATTAATAGTAGATTGTAATTTTGTAATTTTAATTAATTTTAACTGTTTTGTAAACCACCCAGAGTCATTTCAACAAGACGGGTGGTGACAAATTTTATAAATAAATAAATAAATAAAATGTTTTGAGGATCTTCTCAGGTCTTTCTAGGGAAGATTTAGAGGATCCTAGAGGAAGTGGATTATATGGAGCCTTTTCAGTTGGGTTTCAGGCCTAGATGCAGCAACCAAGATGCCACTGATCATGCTTGTGGATAACCTCTGATAGGACAAGAACAGAGTGGTGTCACTATCTTGCTTCTTGATCACTCAGTGATTTTCAATATCACTGATCATGGTATCTCTCTGGACCATCTTTGGAGGTTGAGAGTTGTGAGGGGTACTATATTGCAGTGGTTCACCTCCTTTCTCCATGGTTAGTTTCAGTGTTGGTAGAGGACAGAAAGATTGAGCTCAAAGCTCTTACTTTGCAGGATTCCTCAAGCCATGATCCTCTTCCAGTTCCTATCCAGCATCTACATGAGGCTGCTGGGTGAATTAATTCAATGGCATGGTCACATAGCATCAATATGCTGAAGATAACCAGTCAGACATGTAAACCCTCACCAACCAGATGATACCTTTAAGGTCCTGTTGCAGTACCTGGAGGCTGTTAGAGTCTGGATGGGGAGGAGCAAGCCTGGGGTCAAGAGATACAACTGAATATCATCAGCATATTGGTGAATGCTGTGTTGTCAAATTCTCCAGATTTAGTTCTGGATGGGGTTGTACTTCTCCAGATGGAACTGATACACTTTCTAGATATAAATCAGTGTAACATTGTGATGGAAAAAGGAAACTCATCTATATACATGGTGAACTCATGCTGATATAAATAAAACAATATTCACAACAGCTGCTCAAAGAAATAAAAACAACTGATCAAGGAAATTTTTTAAAAAATGAATAAACAAAACTAGCAAAATCACAGAATATAAATAAGCCACAGTCCTTAAAAAATTCTAATAATAAGTGATTATTAGAATCTACTAGATTAGAATATTGTAATGACAATTAGAATACTAAAATGATAGCAATTATGCTTATAGCAACCTGTTGAAAAATTCAATGTCTCCTGAAAAGGATTGGTGAGGGAACCTCTCATTGCACCAAGACTGCTCTTTTTTCCTTCTAAAGTCTGGATTCCTATATTTAATGACCTGGGAGTATTTAACAAACCCCATGCATCTTTCTTCAGTTATTTACTTTGATAAAGGCCTGAAGAATAAATTTATTAAATATGCCATGATTCAGCATGAAAAACTTTAGTATGACAAACAACTGAAATTTAACTGAAACAGTGGACTGTTAAGTAGCAAATTGGTTACAGAAAAAAAATCTCAATATTAATTTATTTATTATATGCCATCAAGTTGTTTTCAACTCCTAGTGACCACATAGATAGATTTTCTCCATGATGATCTATCCCTAACCTGATCCTTCAGGTCTTCCAATGAACCCATCACCACTATAACTGAGTCCATCCACCCTGCTGCTGGTCTTCCTCTTCTTCTCTTTCTTCCCTCTTTCCCAGCATTAGAGACTTTTCCAGAGAGCTAGATCTTCACATCCTAAAAGGAAATTCCTTTACAATACAAAAGGGGAATGCTGGCTAAACTTTGGAACTTCTGGGAGGGACTGAAGAGTTTATGTTGGATCACGATCAACTATTAGTAAAGACGTGATGCAGCTGACCTAAAAAATGCATTACTAAAAGCATGGTATATGAGACAGTAGCACTGCTTAGCTTCAGGACTCAGACCCATTCCCATATGCCATGCAAAGGTATGTGGGCGAGTGGGAGTGTTTTTACAAACATCTACTTGTCACAAACATGCTGTCACAGAGGGATACAGAGTCCATATTACATTCCATATTATTTACTTAATACTAGTGCAAACTGTGTTCTCTGTGTCCCCTGGTTACCCATGCAAGAATACATGGTACTCCTTGAGAGCAATTCTCAGTACTCTTGCCATGTGAAATGGACCTTAGCATTATGTTCCAATCTGATCGAGGCTTCTTGAATTGTTATGTAAAACCAGAGGACTAATTGAACTAATTGCCAGTAAAGGCAACTAGAGATCTTGTATCGCCTAAAAGAACGATAATAACACAAAAGCATTGTTTGGTTTGCTAAGCTAAATTCACTCAGATAAGTAAATGAAATTAACTGGAAGAAATAAATGGAAAGCAAGTTGCACACAAATCCTCCTCTTTTAGGCTTCAGCCACTGTGTCACAATGCTGTGAGCCACTCTGAATCGTGTAGAATAGGGCTTAGAACTGTCTAAAATTATGCTTGGATTCTAAGCTAAGTTAAATTGAGGACATTCATCAGAGCTGATAACAGTCTTCACACTCTACCAATATTGTTCGAGAGGAATTGCTAACAGTCCAGACATAATTTTTGCTTGGGGAGAGTTTTGGTGGCTGTAGGAAGAGAGAGAACAGGAAATAGCTCTTCTGTGAATCTGACTTTAAAGTTCAAGCCTTAATCTTCTTGTTTGCTGCAACATGCTAGCATGGCTAGACCTTTGCTAAACAAAAATAGCAAGTGGGTATGTCTAATAAGGGGATTAAGTAAGATATGGATTACTAATGAAAGTGCTACTTTTCTGCAAGAATTTTGTATTTAATAATGTGTTAAGGCTGCATTTCAGAAGCTGTGCACATCATGGGATGTTCTCCAAAAATGTAACCTTGAGTTCCATCATGACTGACAGGGGGAAGTTGCAGCAGTGTTTGTTTCATGAATTTGGTGGCTCACAATGATGGTCTGAAAAACATAAATGATAACAACATCAAATCCAGAACAAAAATTCTGGAATTAAAGGACACCCATATTTCTTTTGCCCAAGTTACAACACTGAGCAAAGAAATGCAGACTATAATACTGAGAAGCCCTGGAAAAAGGTCCATTTTATCTGGGAAAGGGTTTGGAATAAGGGTTTGGAAAAAAGATTTGTGTGGGTTATTCCTATAAGCAGACTAGCTAGACATCTCAAGAGGTTGTCAGTTGTGATGGTATGCGTGAACGACCTTGGGAGATGGGGGAAGAACCACAGCCAGGGGAACAGTCAGATAAGAGGCAGCTTAACCAGCAGCAGGAATGTGGGTGTGGCAAACATCTCAGAAGGGACCCTCCCTAGTTTCTTGGGTTGTGAAGGCAACAGGGGAGAAGAAGTACTTTCAGACTTGCAAGATGTTAGCCTTAGACAGGAAGCAGATGAACTAATTTTACTTTATTGGAAGGTTAAAAGGATCTTGCAAAAGTGGAATAGACGTCACAGGTCATCTGGTTCAAGAAAAAGGGAGGGGAGAAACAAACCTAATGAATAATAAAGAAAGAAATTGGTGAAATGACTTCAGGATAATTCTGCTATACAAGACCTAAAATGTGTATTGACATTTTACTAGCTAAGCTGCTAATTTATTCAGACAGAATTAAAACTGGATGTAGCAACAAATAGCATGTCTTTATGTAATGCCTGCATTTATTGATGTGGAGTTAAGAACCAAGGGAGTGTATTAAAAAAATTGCCAGGTAGATTGTTCCATAGACTGCAGAATGTGAAAGGAATATAGATGTAAAAACATAAGAGAGTCAGCATTAGCTCAAGGGCAGTCACAAGGGCCAAGTGACAAAAAGACCTGGAGAACATCAGCATCCTGGTGCTATGTAGTAGATATTTCTCCCAAAAAAGTATCAGAGAGCAGTAGACATTTATTAAGATTCAGATAATTTAGGGAGATACAGTAGGTCATCAATTGTCATCTATATGGATAGTGATTGGCTGAGGACAGTATATAAGGGCTTTGTCAGGTCTTGCCACCTCTGATTTCAGAATAGCTCAGAAGAAGCCAGCAGCACACTTAGAAAAATGTCAGCGACTCGTTCATTGTTTCACATGGCATTACTTGGTAGTCATTTCATCAGTGAGCAGCATCTGTGAAAGCCTACTCAAAAATCAATAAATTGCTCTTAAATAAAAATATAAATTTGAATAATAGTATCGAACATGGCTTGTTTTACAGAGAAATTCCACATCTGATTGTAATGCAGGCTCCACTTTCAAGAGCAGACCATGATAGGAAAAATAGGGACACACTTTGTGATATTTACCGTTAATGCTAAGACCTATAGGAGAGATTCCAGGAAAGTTGCTATATTTCTTTTCAAGGTTATTAGCTGTAAATTTGTAACATTTGCAACAAACACAGCCAGTTTGGTCTAGCGGTTAAGGCTCCAGGCTAGGAAGCAGGAGGCTGTGAGTTCTAGTCCTGCCTTAGGCATGAAAGCTGGCTGGGTGACTTTGGGCCAGTCATTCTCTCTCAGCCCAACTCACCTTACAGGGTTGTTGTTGTGGGGAAAATAAGAGGAGGAAGGAGTATTGGGTATGTTCACCACCTTGAGTGATTTATAAAAATAATAAAGGCGGGATAAAAAAATCTTAAAAAAAAATCAAGGAACAAATTAACAACAACTGAATCACACTGAATTTGCAGATTCTTCTCCTTGTTTCCTGATATGTATTTGTGATATAGTCTAAAGGGAAAAAAATTAAACCAAATCTGCATAAATCACTTTCTTGTTATTGAATGTTCACCCTCTCCTTTAAAAAATCCTTTCTTCCTTTTAATGCATGTGAGATATGACGCATGTAGCAAAACATCTACCATGATGTATTGTTGTTTTATTATTGTTCAGTTATGTGTTTGGCATTCTGCACAGCCTTATAAAACATTATTGGAGTTTATAGATAATATGCATTACTTGACAGTTGTTAACAGAGAGGTTTGACATCTGGAATTAGACTGTAAAGTACGTTTGCCTAATTTGTGATAAAACTGCAAAATATTTTTAAGGACATTTGTACATCTCTGAATGTGGTTTCAGGATGGACTATGGTCCGAGGCCTAAAGGAAAAGAAGCCAAGAGAGCCAACCGCTGTAATCGATCCATTTCAGAAACTCTCCTATTTGTAGCTTGTTCAGTGAAAATAACTCAAGCCCAAGCTAATGGATGGACTGTCCTCCAGCGTGTCTTCACTTTTGCTAACCTAAGATAGAGGCCGACAGTGCAGGCCGAAGCACTCTCTTTGATTTTATTCAAAACTACCACTGCCAAACACCCCAAACACTCAATCAGTTGATGACAGTATAGAGCAAAATAATTGCCTGCTCTGAAAACATACTGTGGGCGTTGCAGGAGGAGAGCTGTGATAGTCAAAAATCAGGAGTCTGGCAGCACCTTCTCAGACTAATATGGGAGCTGCAGCTCAGAAAGCTTATGCCTTTTAATAGAATGTGCTACTGGAGAAGGTGCTACCCAATTTCTTCTGACTCATAGCATGTGAATGAGCAAGGTTTATCATCAAGGTTTAGCTCTGCCACAACTATAACTGTGACAGCTGCAAGAAGGCCAGTGGTGATAAGATCAGCAGGAACCCTGAGCAGCGGATTGTCCCCTTCCTGAGGCCAAACCTGATTGGGATGGGTGCAGGGCTAAAACTCAGTACTTTTAGGTACAATAAATTGTACTGTTTTAGGAATTCAGTGTTTATTGCAAGAGTGTAGTTTTAATTAAATGTTATTTTTTTTAAGTTAAGTCTTGCAGATCATTTCATACATACAAAAGAAGGTGGGGATGCACTTTTTTCCAGATACCAAAAGGAAAAACTGCATTGAAAGAACCCAGTAATATATAATCCATTTTCTGCCTGCATCATTTTTTAGGTTTTGTTGTGATGCTTGAATGGTATTTGCATTTTTTTTTCTTTTTACGGCTAGTTTAAGTAATATGCATACCACACATAGAACTCTGTTTTAGGCTGATAAAAAAATAAGAATCAATTCACTATGAATGGAAAACTTCAGGACTGGGTAATAGTAGCTTACTGAGAAGATGATAGGGAGCCTCTGCATCATGTCAGAAACATTCAAGAGCGCATTTAAACAGTGAATGTTGATAATAGTGAAGAAGACACATTGTGAATGAATATACCAAAGGGACATCCAATCGATGTATCAGTCTGACTCATGTCCACTTCAAGTCCAAGACTTGACAGCCAGCTTACCAGTAGCAGCTGTTTCAGATGCTGTTAACACCCAAAATGAACCATTTGTGTGGGCTGGAAGAAGGTGGTCATGCTCACTCCTTTTGTGTAATGCAAAGGACAGGGAGATCACCAAGTGCTGGCTAAATGTTTCCCCCATTTCACCTGGCAAAATTGTCTACTGTGTGATGGGGACACCTATTTTTTCTCATGTGCATTAAGTTGTTCCTCAGAATTGGATCTCAGCCTCAGCTCTCATCTCTTGTAATAGAATCTCTATTTGGGGTGGGGGTGGGGGATGGTTGCTCATTCAACAGTAACATGGATAACTTGATCTTGTCTGGGTCTTTCTGGAGGCAGTTCATTTCACTGGTGTATGGATTGTGGTTGCTGCTCTTCATAGTCTCATAGCCTGGCCAACTCATGCATAGCTCTCTTTTGCTTGGACAGGTTCCATACCATCTCCACACCCTGAATCAACTGGTCCTGCAGGAAGCCAACTGTCTGCTTTTCCCATAGCAGCTGGCTATGCTGGAAATATTCTTGCCCTGACTGTCCTTCACAGTGCTGCCAATGTTCTCATAGCCATAGAGAGCCTTCTCCCCATCACAGCACTAAGGACCATGAGTGAACTGTGGTCTAATCAGGCATCCACCTACCATCTAGTTAATGTCTGTGCTGACTTTCCTTGCCATGTGCACCTGAACCATGGGCTCTGTATGAAGTAGGGAACTAGATTCCACTCTTACCCCCAAGGCCTGTGAACAATGCACTGTGAGGGACAGGTAGGCATGCACTCCATCCTGGCTGCCTCAAATATTGTAGGTACAGGTCGCCTTCAGTGGTTTGGCTCTCTACAATGAAGCCCGCAAATTCCCTAGCTGCCTGCTGTGACAAGGATGCCACTCATCAGCTGAAGTTAATGCATGATGATGCTGTGCAGTATGGGGCCTCAGCTCAATCAGGCTTCTAAATTTGGCTGACTTATCATGCTAAATCATCCAGTATCAATACTTGAACCAAGTCAGTGATGTGTGCTGATGCCAGAAAGCATCAGTTGGAGGACTCAGGCTAAGTCCCATCCTATGACTTTATGGTTGCCTATGTAAGTCTCTGCCTATAGCGGGCAAAGGATAAAAGTGTACTGCAAGGAGAAGGAACTGTTGTCTCCTGGGCCTGGGCCTCAGCATCTCACTCCTTTGGCTGTACCAGGTGGTACAGACTGCTGTGGCCTTTTCAAATACGTGACCGAAGTGCAACCTGCCTGCTTCCCCCATTCTCATGTTTTCAGCCATGACTACAGATCACATTACTGGGAAATGCTGCTCCTTTGAAATGATCTATGCTACAGTGCTCACCTTTGCAATGGATCAGGAATTCTGTCTGAGTGAGTTCAGAGTGTTTTCCTTCAGTGACCCTATCAGGAACATATAGCCGCAGTATGTGCCTGCCTTCTCCTGTTTACTCAGAATGAAGGCCCTGCCAGTGGGGAAAGTCGCATGGCTTCAGAAACATCCCACCCCCCATCAGTGACTGTATCACATTAGTTTTAGACTGAACTCCAGGAAAAATATAGAAGGATGGTTAATTAGTTAAGGATTTTTTTTAATGGAAATGTATGGTAACTTGACAACTTATTTTCCAAAGAAATGTCCAGTAATTGCAATAGTTACCAGTAAATTCCAAAACACCTAATTACCATTATGAGATTAACCTATTTTTCTCACTCAGGCTCAGAACAAATTGTTCTAGAACAAGAGAAAAGAGCTTCCACCAAAATTGCAAAACTGATCTTTTACACCAGGCTGGCAGACATATTTCACAGGTGTTCTTGCCAAAAGATTCTAACCCCAAGTGGAAGGAAAACAAGAAACCATTCCCAGAATGAATCACAGGTGGGCAAAAGAGCAATGATCACAGTTTAATTGCTAAATTAAATATAAAGGAACTATTTTAGTGCTAATAAACACAGATTCTATCTGTAATTATTTCTCTAATCCAATGGTTTTGTTGCTAACTGCTCTTCATTGTGTTATTAATTATTGGTTTTTAATGTGTTCAATATACTTTTGTACTTACTGACATTTTATTATTGTTAGCCATAAGTATCACTTATTTTAGGGAAAATGTATGACCTAAATATAACAAAGAAACCCACTTTTGTGCTAAACGCCTTCCTGATTCTGCAGCTGGAAAACAAATTAGTAACAATTTGTTTTCTTCTGCTATCTACAATATAAACAGAGGCATCTTCAGGATTTTAAAAAAGTCAAAATGGCAGCCATAAACACACAATTGAAGCCCCACCTCTTTCTTACTTGTATGAAAAAGGGTGAGGCTTCAATCGCATGGCCACCATCTTGACTTTTCTGACATACACAATCATATACCTCTGAATTCAAGGAAGAGAGAGTTGGCCTTGCTGCAAGACTTGAAATTGGTTAAAACCTGACTTTTCAGAGGTTCTTTCATGGTGGGTAAGTCTGAGTAGCTTGGGGTAGGAGTAGTGCCAGGTGATTGTAGATTATTGACACAATGTAGTTAGTCTGTTTATTGTAACCTTATTATTGGAACCAGAAGTATAAGCACCTCAGAACTGCTGGTTTGAGTGGCACATAAGCATTAGTCAATAAATAAATAAATAAATCTTGTTCAACTCTCATAATGTTAAAAGGTTTCCTCTTTTCCTCATTTATTTCACTTGGAATTGAATTCTGACTTTGAGTATAACGATCAGTCATGGTCGCCTCACTTACTTTAAATTAGCACTTTCTTGCCCGTAGGAGCTTCCAGGTTCCTTCTTTGAAGAAACCAGCTCTGCAGGAGATGTGAAAAGTATAAAAATAGGGCGGTGCAAGTTGATGGAACTTTTTTGATGAACCTCTTTTAGTGCTGCACGTATTCAACATACTATTCTACTCTACTGAATGTCTTGGCCAATGAAAAAAAAAAGTCCTGAAAATCATTTTTCCACTGCAATCTTTGTGACGAAAAGCAATTGTTATACAATTACTTCTATATGGGGTGGGCATTTTGTTTTGTTTTTGTTTGGTTTTTTTTACACCCAGAAGGGGAAAAAAAGGATCTCTGAGGACTACAGGGGATGTGGTTGGTAACATCATGAATAGGGCCAAATGCCTCAGCCTATTTGGGGAGGATTTTAAGGGTAAAACGGAACAGCTAAAGGTACCTATTTTGCCCCTTAAACTGCTCAACCCTTTCCCCAATGTGCTGAAATGTTGACCTCCCCTGTTCCAGTGACATCATTCTGTCATTTGCCACATCCCCAAGTCCCATAGGTCAAAAATGTGAAAGGTTCTGCAAGGTTTAAAGGACTTGTCTTGCCTTTAATCCCTCCAAAGTCAGGCCAAAATGATTGGCCCTGCCCCTTCTGGAAGTGCTGTAGGTGCTTTGGGGGTACCTGTGGAACTATAAGATGGTCCTCAAAGCCACATAATCTATAGTCTATGGGTGGACAAGGTCTGCTGTAATAAATACTTCTTGATTTTCTTTATTATATTACAGATTTAAATATCACGGAGCCTCAACAGACACTGATGGTGAATTCTATTATGAAGCAGTTTAGTCTATCTCCATGGCATTAGGATGATCAGCATCCTTCTGCTACTCCATGTTATTAAATGATTCCAAATTCTAATCATATGGACAAGGGAACAAGTTCTATCTTCTCTACTTCATGCGTAATTATAGAGCCCTATCCTGCTCTAGCCCTATTGATGTAGAAACGAAAAGCTGCAAAAACTGGAGTACCTACGGCTTACAGTCTGACCCTTTCTATCCTAAGTCCTTGAAATAGCTTTATGTTCAGAGAATATCTTTGTACAATTGCATATTTTTTACTCAACTCTAAGTAAACACATGACTTAGGTGGGGAAGTTCTGGCTCTATTAATACTTTGTTATTTTTCTTCCTGTCATACACATTTACTCTCATTCTTTGGTCTGATTAAGAGAAAAAGTCTGAGAAATATCTGAGGATATCCCTAGAGTGAAGTAAGAATATTTAGTCTTTGAGTCATGAAGTATTTGGGTACTTTCCGTCCTAGAGTATATGACTAGTAGCTTTTGAAGAAGATATCTAATGCTGTGTTGTTTACAAACTGGAAGCTACTCCAGTTCTTTCATATGCTTCCATTACCAAGATTTCTCAAAGTTCAATCATTTGAGGCAATGTAACTTTACTGCAGATAACTTTGTAGGACTAATTTGTGGAATTATTCCTCTGAAAATGTAATCCAGCTGTGCCGTTTCACACAGTCTCCACTAACGTATGCATTTTCCCTCATGTTAGGGAAGAGGTGATTGTTGAAACAAATCCAAATAAGAGTTGAAGCCATCCATGAACATAACAGTCCAGACAGTACTGTCTTACCTCAACTGTAAAAGAATTCTGATAAGAAGAGTCTCAGTTAGTAACAATTTACTTCTCATAAAACATGAATGTATGAATCAGATCATGTTTCCAAATCTCCATAATAAGGAATAAGTAATATCTCTCTGTTTTGATTAATCAGAAAAACAGAATCAGTGTTCTGCAACCCCAGAACAGAATTTGGGAAATATGTTTTGTTCTATTTCAAATTCTATTATTTAAAAGAGAGAGAGAGGGGGAGGGAGGGAGGGGGAGAGAGAGAGAGAGGGAGAGAGAGAATGAGCACGAGCACGTCCTGGGAACTGCAAGTTATTCAGTATAATGTATATACACCATAAACTATAATTCAAATATTCTTAGCAATGTCCTTTGGAAAAAAAATAGTATTTTATTACTGCCTGATAGAAAGAAATCTTTTTTATCTGCAACCTGTTGTAGCCCTCCTTCCACGTAGACGGCACTAATGAGAAAGGAAATACCCTACTGCTTAGGATGGACTACCAAGATTAGACCAGGTCCAGGTTCATGAAGCTTAAAGGGCTTTCAGACTCAGCATCATTCCTGTGTTGTTGTTGTTTTCATTTTCATTCAGTATTGTCCTTCCTTTTGTGTTGTGTTGTGCCATTCAGGTGTGATCCCATCCTATTTAAGCATTGTTTCCACTACTCTGGCAGATGGTAGAACTGGATCTTTCTAGACTTGAATGTGGGACTGAATGATGGTTGTTCTTCAATGTTTCATCCCTATACAGAGCTGGAGGGTGGGGTGGGGTGGGGAGATGAATGTTTCTCTTTATTTTAAGGTAACCGGGAAGAGTCTACAACTTTTATTATACCATCTCCTTTTTTTTTTTAAAGGTCATTTATGTTTTCTAGCTCCTAGATTTTGTTGGCACACTTTTATGGCTTCTGTAATGTCCTTATCAGGGTTTTCCAGTGCTGCTCAGGGCAGTTTCTAGAAATTATCTGCAGGATGACTTCACCCGGAACTCACTGGGGTTATTTCAAATCATATATTAAGAATTACAGCAGTGGAAAATTGCACTGTTCCAATCAATTTCCTACAACTGTAGGCATGTGGTAAATGCCACCACATAGTACAAGCTGATTGTGAGGCTCTGTCATGTATCAAACACTTTAAAATTATCACCAGCCGACAAATATTCATGAAAGCATGCAACTGCTAGATTACAACTGTGTGCCAGAAATAGAGCAATTAAACAAAGTTTCAGACTGTTCAGTGTTGAACATCTCGAAAACAATAGAAAGAAGAGCTCCAGCTTTATTTTCGTCTTTGCTGTGCGCCAAACTATGTTTATGAGGTTAACACTATAGTGGTAAACGCTTGTGCTTCTGTGATAATTTGCCAAACCTTGCAAACACAGCTTCAGGAGTATTGGCAGTCCTGCTGGTTGGTTTCTGCATTTATGGATGTTGCTGAATTCTCAGTTCATAATCATAAGTGTTTTATTCATTTACTCATTTACAGTGCTTACATTCTGCCCTAGTTCTGGAGAATTCTGGACAGTGTACAGCAATACACCAAATAAAATTATATAATCACAAAACTATTACATTAAATATAGGGTTTGATTGCCACAACTCAGGACTACTCTGAGCCAAAAGCTTACTGAAATAATGGGAGAAGAAAGCTTGGTTTGCTTATATAATATTAACAAGGTAGGGGCTGCACATACCTCTGAGAAAAGAAAGTTCCATAAAGTGTAGCTGCCACAGAGAAGACAAATGTCACATAATAAGGTTTCCTCTTCAAGTCCAATATTTGTGAAGTTATACAGAGTTTCACTGAGAATCCCTTTTTGTGCTTCTAGAATTTTTTAACCTTTCTGAAGCACTATTGATATACAGTATACAGGGTGTGTGTGTGTGTAAATATCTTGGTCTTGATTTGATGCAGGACTCAGAAGAAGGCCTGGCACATTCAGAAATTTAGAGAGATCAATGTGTATATCCGTCTCACCTCAGAAAGCATCCTGTGAGACATTTGATGCCTGAGTTAGTTGACTTATGCCTCCAAGGAGGCAGATTCCAAAGTAGGAGGGACTGCAGATTTTAATTAGATCACTTTGTTTTATTACTTAATTCATCTAAATGTGTATGTGTGCTAAAATCCCTTGTTCCTGCTGCAACCAAACAATCCCTACCATCTCAGGATGTGGTAGTAGGAGCTTCAATTCCAAGGTGCATGCTCACCTAGTGGCAAACCATCCTAATTCTATATCAAGATAGTTTTACTCTTATTAATTATCTTCCACTCTTCTCAGAAAAGAAAATGTGGATATTGGCACTGGAGAAGGACACATGTTGGCAGCCCTATAACCTTGAATGCTGCTGTTTTCTGTTGGAGAAAGGGAAGTGAAGAGAGGAGTAAACCATCCGGCCTATTGTTCTGATGTAATGGATCAGAAAGGGACAGATTCTTAGCAACAGAACCGAACGCATGAGATTTTCATTTAGTTGCAAACATTCTGCAGTGCTGTGACTCCCAGAACTAGGCAACTCCATCTCCTTGCTGCTATTCCATGGTCATCTGGATGTCCAGTGCCTAGGTATGGTAGCCCTAATTTCATAGACCCTGCATCAAAACACTTTAGAAACTGGAAGGGACTGGAGCATGTCAGAGAGCGCTGGGAATGAAGTTCTTTCTCTTGTCGTTGCTGCTCTGCTGTTGCTAAAACTCCATTTTCCTTTATGGAGTCTGCATCTTTCTCTGCCAAAAAGTGTCTGTTGATATAGTCCTTTTTCTCCAAAACCGACAGATTGTAATGAAACACTTTGGCATGGCAGAATGCAGTAAAATTATGATTACTGTAGGACTGATAAACATTCCATAAATGAGATTCATGTTCATTTTGTGAT
Source organism: Liasis olivaceus (assembly GCA_030867105.1). NCBI lineage: Eukaryota > Metazoa > Chordata > Lepidosauria > Squamata > Pythonidae > Liasis > Liasis olivaceus. The sequence continues at coordinate 59,696,505 of CM061349.1, forward strand.
TTAAAATGCCATAAGACTCTAGGAGAAAATGCAGCAACATTTGCATCTTATTAATGCTGTGTTTCAGTACATATTTTAGAAAAAGATGATCTAGGACAACTCAAAAGTTAAGTTGACTACACCCCAGGAATGAAACAACATCATCATCATCATCATTGTCATCAGTTGCACAGTCAGCCAGATGTTTAGACTGGATTTGGCTTTTTTTCCCACCTATTGAGTCCTTCCCAAGGACCTGGGATAGGCAGATGTTGTTGTTTGATGGTGTTAAAGGTATCATTGCAGGATATAAGCTGTTCCAAGTAAAGCTGCCTTTTGCAATTGACTGATGGTGATTTTGCCAATGCCGATGGTCTTCAAGTGGTGCTCCAGATGTTTTGGGATTGTACCTAAAGCATCTATAATTATTGGCACTATCTTTGCTCTCTTTTGCCACAGTTGTTCTATTTCTATTTACAGGTCTTTATATTTTGTGATTTTCTCTAGTTCTTTCTCTTCTCTTCTGCTGTCTCCAGGTATTGCAGTGTCCACTATCCAGACTTTTTTGTCTTTCTTATCAACGAATGTTAAGTTTGGGGTGTTGTGTGGCAGGTGCTTGTCTGTTTGAATTCTAAAGTCCCAGAGCACTTGAGCTTCTTCATTTTCGATTACTGTTTTGTGGTCCCACCAGTTCTTGCTTGCAGGCAAATGGTATTTCTTGCAGATATTCCAATGCACCATTGTTGCTACTTTGCTATGCTATTGTTTGTAGTCAGTCTGTGGGATCTTTTCGCAGCAGCTAACTAGGTATTCCACTGTTTCTTCAGCTTCTTTGCAGAGGAAGCATTTGCTGTCTGTTGCTGTCTTCTCAATTCTGGCTTTATATGCATTTGTTCTTAAGGCAGCCAGAATTAGCCCATATGTCTCTTTCTTCAACTTTCCTGCTCTTCGCCATTATTATTATTATTATTATTATTATTATTATTATTATTATTATTTCAGAAGTTTGGCATAACACACACACACACACACTTCTAAATCTTGAATCTTGATCACCAACACAAAGGCAGTTTTGCTGTGATTTTTGATAAGGCAAAGTATTGAAAGGGCTTATTGTAACATACTTGGGATTTCCTAGGAATGTTTCTACATTAAATTTGCAATTCAGAGATCAGCAATTTGGTTGCAAGGCTACTGAAAGTGAAAAGTGATCACTGAACAGAGGTTAAACAATCCAAGTAGGGTCTCCAAAGTGTGACTGAAATTGCATTATGTGTAGCAGTGAGACTAAATCAGATACACAGTTTAAAAATCTCAAATACCTGGTGTTTAAAAAATGGGGTAGAAACAACTTTGGTCATTTGATGGATGGCCATTGCTAGAATTGGACAGAACAATCCACTTAGAGTGTTGCAGAAGACAGTGGATTAGGGCTACTTAGAGGGGGTGCTGCATAGTGTTGGTCATGACCACTGGAAAAGAGATGCAGAAAATTCCATTAGGGTAAAAGGATAACTTTATCCTTACAGAAATGATGTCCTAATAATGATGTTGAGGTAACAAAATTTGGATTTTAGATTTCCTGTGGATATATGCAATTTTCATTCTCCATCAGTCTTTTCTTTTCTGGTTTGCTGATGGCTATGCATCAATTCCCCCCCCCCCCCCCCATTCCTTTGGTTCTGTTAAATCAAGTAAAGTTTGTTAATTTTTTTTTTATCACTGGATTCATCTCCTTATTCAGATATTCCACTAACAATCTATATACTACTAAAACTCTCCTGTCTGATTATAACCTTCAATTAGCCAAAATGATGAATCATAGCACAACAATTTTTGAATGAAGGTACCTCAAATAGGCTAACTTAAAGAATATGTACAAAATCTGGGACCCATTACTCCAGTGTAATTGAAATGTCAAGGATCTTCACACCAGTTGTATTGGCAAAGTTGTGGCTACTGCAATGCCACCACGCCGCCATAGTCAGCCACGGTCACATGATCATGATTTCCGATGCTCCCTGACAGCTTCCCACAAACAAGGTCAGTGAAAAGCCAGCAGGAAATTAGAAATCACTCCCACTGTTTTTTTGCCCACCTGTGGTCATTCTGTCGATCTCTTTAGATAAGTAAATTTTGACTTATTATTGAAGTTTGTTTGCAACTCACTTATTCTTCTATTTATGATGTATACTCTTCTTAGATGACCCAATGGTTCATAGGTTGTCTAGTACCATATAACACTGGAGTTATATACGCCTGCTGACATATGAATCCACCCTAGTGGTAAGATAGTTTGGCCAACATATAATACACATTGGGCTGTAACTTTGTAAAGTGGCTGTACTTTTCTTCTTCCTACCAAATTATTGGATTCTTATAAGGTTGGTTTCATATTCTTCTTCTTAATTGGAATTTTTATTGTTGTTAGCTGCCTTACACATAGATGATGACATGGCAAGGGGGAAATATAGTTAAATAATTGAGTTACATAACCAATTAAATAATAAATACAAATAAATCCATTGCTGTCTACAGATACTTTCCTGGCTGGGAAGTTGGGGGAAGTTGGAAGTGTTCAAACTGCAATGTAATTATGATTTTGGCATGTACGCAAAAACACACTGACTAGTGAATCAGATTGTAATGAAGGTAAAATCATGTATTAACAATGGATGAGGAACTATACCCTACTTGAAAAGATTTAAATGAAACAGAGTCTAAATCAAACCTAAAAGGTTAGCTATTAATCCCCAGGTTTAGGAAATCGCTTTCTGTAGCTACATCAAAAGGAATTCCCATGCTGAATTTCCGTGAATCATGTCATATTTTTATCCCACCTAGCTGCTAAAAAGGAACAGCGTCTATGTGGAAATGATAGTGCTGCCCATATATGGCATGAATATTTGCTGTTCGGTGATGTCATGGCCAGAACTATGTTCTCTGAGGAACCTTTGCAAAAAGAAAGAGACATTCACTGGGTAATCATTACAGGGGAAAGTTAATAATAGATGGTTCTCCTCAGTAGTCCTTCTTCTGGAATGCAAGGAATCTTCTCAGGATTGTCTCAGAATATCTGTGTGTGTGTGTGTATGTGAAACTATATGCATACCCACAGCACCAAAAGTTACACTGAAGCTTCTTTACAGCAAATAGATGGTTTCTTGGTTTTATTTATGTAGAAAGAAACTCTTTTAAATTAGACCAGGCACACGTTGACAGCTATAGATATTTACTTGCAGCTACTGTGTATTATTGAGATGGAGGCCACAGGAGAATTCAGTATTGTGCTGGATTTATATCATTAATCCCCAATAGGAAAGGTTATGCAAGGCACACACATTCATACGTACATAAGTGACACATACATGCATATATACCCATGGGCACACACACTAATATTCTTAAAACTCAGCAATACAGATTAAGAAATGTTAGCTGTATTAGTTCTGAGTTATGGAACAGAACTCTGAGTCAAGTCGCATTTTTGTAGTGACTAATTTTAACCCAGTTTATCATTTTGTGGGTGATAGTCTGCTCCTTCAAACTACAAATTTTTTATATTATATCTTCCTTGTTTAAAGGTAATCTAGCTATTTTAAATGCAGCTTCAGTATTGCCATATATCTTATATCAGCTATCCAGGAGTGTCGAAGCATTGCCCAAGGAAATTTGGGAGTTGAAATCCAAGCTATCTGCAGTAAGTTACATTGGGGAAGGCTGTTAAATGCTACGACAGCTTGATTTTAAAATGTGCCCTTTTGCCTATTTTTGTGTCTTTTAATCTTGTATTGGGAAGAGGGAGTTAGCCTCTTGGGAACAAGAAATGTTAAATACAATGTTGCTTTATTATTCCTACCCTCATGGGAACGTTTTTTAAAGGTAAGAACAACAACACTGGGCATTGTTTTATACCATCAAATGATTCAGAGTTTTATTTTCAGCAGTTTCTTCTACAGGGTTTTGAGGATATTTTTTAACTGTCACAAATAAAACAAGCATCTGAATAGAAACTCTCAAGAGCTGTTGAAAGGAAACTTTAGAATTTCTGAGCTAAAAATATGCTTGGAGCATCTACTGCTGAATTAGGTGAGGAATCCCTGGAGTGCAGTTGTTCAGGAGTTAGGTGAAAAGCTTTCTGCATATATTTTGAGATACTTTTCTTCTCGCATTCTAAGACAAAGAAACCTAGGTGCTGAAGAATCACAGGCTGAGTTGAGGTTACACCTTGGTGGAAATGCTGTGTATAAAAGACTTTTTGAAAGAGCTTGACTATAAAAGGAAGGGGGCACCGTGACAAAAGATCTTTTTTTGTGAAAGACTGTTAAGAGGGAAATTAGGAGAGGAAATGAGGAGTGGGTTCTTATGTGGAAGAGCAGAATTTATGTGTTCTTCGCTTGTAGATAGCTGGAGTTTAATCTTTCAAAAAAAGAGGGAAGTTCAAATGCTTCAAACTGTCTGGGAAACATGCCATTAGTTTGAAAGCTCTGCTTCTTAATTCTAAGTTTGTAGGAAGAGTTGAAAATTGCAACTGCTCAGTGAGAAGAAGAAAAAGTTCTGCAAATACTCACATACATTATTTAATATGACAAAGCCTATTAATACTGTTCCAATATAATATGTTAACAGTATCATAGTACTTATTACTTCTTAAAATGAGCACTCTTGGTTAAGGCCTATCTGTCACACATCCACTTATCTCACAATTAGTTCTATTTTTCTTTTCCAACTAATAGCCAATATTCATTTAAGGTTCTTCTTCCCTCTTAAGTTTCTAAATAGAAGATTCTTCCACGTGCACCATTTTCTTTTCCAACATCCCAGTAGGTTAAAGTAGACTTGTATATTTTCTTCCCTTCTACTGACCTTGGGTTGCTAAAATCACAATGAGCCAACCTGTGGTCTCCATCTGACTAAGAGGAGCCTGCAAAAAAAAAAGAAAAAGAAAATGTAATTCAGTCAATGCCCCATCCAAATCCTGAAGCAAAAAAATAATCCCTTCACTTCCATTCCTATAAAAAAAATAAAATGAAGTGCGTGCCTTCAGTCCTTCCATATTTTCAGTGCATATTTGTGGATTTGCAAAAATAGTTATTATTTTTGATCATTTCCAAAAAACAGTTACTATTAGTAAAATTAGATGTTGTCTATGGTAGACAATATCCATTGTATTTATTTCGGTGTGCGTTCATTCATTCATTCATTTGGTTAACAAATCACCATATAGCAAAAGTCTCACAAGAGTGTGGATAAAAAGTTCAGCCACTGATTTACAATAAATTATTAGTATTTATTAAACTATAAATACAGCAGAGGCACGTGACTCTTTTTCCTTTTCTCTTGTGAACTAGAGGGTCATAAAGTTGTTTGGTATATATAAAACATGAATCACGGATGTCTTAAGTAGAGAAAGTCTTTATGAGAATACAGCTAAAGGATAAGATCTTTTTCAGTGGAACTATGTGGGAGATGAGTGGGATATTTTTCCAAGCACATTTTTCCTATATTCCATGTCTCCTTGAAAAGAAGCAAATATTTATTCCCTAGAGTGCGATTACACACAATGCAAGCTATGAAAACATCCATCCTCCAACTTATAGCTGTTGCAATTCACTCAATCAAACCAACATCTTAATTTACTTAACTAGTAATAAATGCACTTTTCCAGTAATGTCAGGTCTTTTTTAAATAGAAATTTAGAATTATGTGACAGAAGCCCAATCCAAAACAAAATGAGAGAATATGAATTGAGGAGGTTTGACTCATCCCTCCCAAACTGACATCCTGAGAAATAAAACCCAACAGCTACCTCTTTTAATAGTAATATTAGTTGCATGTACGGACTTCCTGTTTTGTCCCATTGTGGCATGATCCATACACTGAAGAATACCGTTGGTATAAACTTAGCTTTCATTGTTGGGATTGCTAGAGACAGAAAGGACCCCCCTTAATGGTGTCCAGAAGCATCTGCAGTGGTAGGTCAAGGAGGGGCAAACGACAAAAGCAACACTGCACCAATGTGACAAAGCTCACCCCCTTTTGTACATGTGCCACAACACTGCACACATATACAAAAAGGGGTGGAGCTTGCATCACAAGAGGGCAGCACTTCTTTCTTCATTCTGATGAAAGTGCTGGATCCTGCAAACAGCTCTGATGGTGCCCTTGTTGGAGGAAATGGTTTGTGTGTTTTTGGAGAGGAGGACCCTCACCTGAGCAATGACTAGTGAAAAGACCATTGTAACTTTAACAGAAAGAGCGTTTATTATAGGATATACATGGAAGAAGGGTGAAAGCTTAGCTCCAAGCTAACTAACTCTTTTAGGTGAGAGTCAAGAGAACAAGTGTGCTTGCAAAAACAAAGGCAGCAAGGAAGCACTTTGAGATTAGCAATCTCACAGACAAAGAGCAGGCAGAGTAAAAGATAAGGAGGGTGCACATACTCCTTCCTTCTCTGGTCAGTCGGATGTGAAGTCTGAGAGTCAGTGAAACTGAAACTACTGAAAGTGTTAAAATCAGGGTTGTTAGAAGAATAACTCTTCTAACACCCCTGATTTTAACACTTTCGGTAGTTTTCATCCTTCCCACTTCTGTAAATAACTATCATTCTTGGTTATGGGGAAAGAGAAAGCTCCCTGGGACATAGCTGGGGTGTGGTAAAACTTCCCAATCCAGAATTTAATGTTCTTGTTTTTATTGATGGAGATCTTGCATCCGGATACAGTAGTTAGCTCTCGTGAAGGGGTAAAATTGGCTCCTAAAGTATCCTGCTTCAGACTCATTATTGTATCATTCTTAGTGAAATTCCTACATATTAAAAAGCAGTTGCAGGAAGACTTCCGATGAGGACATGGCAAGCTGAACATCCTCAAAGGAGCAGGGATGGTGTTGCGGCAGAAATCAGCCACCAGAAGGTGAATTCTGGCCTCTTTCAATCTCTCCAGAAAAAGGAGAGATTGTGAGATTGCCCACATGCACTCCAGACAGCTGCTCCTCATGAGTAGACTTCAGGAAGTGAGGTTTTTGCAGTCAGCTTGTGAGTGGAGCAGCTGGGAGTTGAGGGAGTTCCGTCAAGTTCAAAGCTATTAACGGAGCCCGTATGTTGTTTTCTGGTAACCCTTGATGGACTTTTGCTGACTAGGACTGAATGACGAGTTTCAAGAATTTGTTTATAGAAAAGAGATGAGAAGAGGTGATCTTTTGTTGTATTCTCAGAGAAGGCAATAAGTTACTGAAATTGTTTGTACTTGTCGTGATGAAAGGAGAAGTCATTTCTTTATATATTTCTTTTCTTTTTCTTTACTATAGTCTTAATTTTTCCTTCTTTTCTATTTTTCTTTATATTTTCTTTTCTGCACTTTCTATCCCCCGTTTCATTCTTTTTTACTTTTTTAGTTTGCATTAGTCTTTCATCTTTGTAACTGAAAACTTTAATAAATTTATTATTTAAAAAAAACAGTTGCAGAAAGAGGACAAGATTTGTCAGAGAAAGTTATCTTGTGAAGCTGCATGCAAATGTTATAAATATATAGCATTCATTTTCTCCACATCTATGCTTTAGGTTGACTGTAGGAAGCAGGATCACTCAATCATCTGAAAAAATCAGGCTTAACATCTCCAGTGCTATGTGAGAAGTGAAGCTGGTGAGCAGGAATCACCATTCCTATGCTGGAGACAACATTCATGTTCACTCCACCCAGCTACCTCTCACAGCACTGAGGAGCACAGCAAAATATCCACTGACTCAGAAAGGTTGGAAGAAAAAGCCTAGAATTTAATCCCTCTCCTTTTTCTTCTCCCTCTTCGTCCCTCACTTGATTGTGGTGAACTGCAGTAGGGAAATCTTTTCTCCAATGTGGTTTCATTCTAATCTGCATTAAAGTGACTAGTCTAAACAAGTCTTGTCCTTAAGCTTTCAGTCAAAAGGCCAGTTCTTGAATAAGGGGTCAGTGTCTGAAGAAAAAAGAACTCCATCCCTAAATGGGAGGAAGCCCAATGTGCTTCCTGGGGGAACAGCTTGTATCCTCAAGGGCTTCTCAGAATATGAGACCTTTCTCTTCCTTGGCTCCCTACCCATTTTGATGGTAATCATCTTGCATTTCATTGGTTAAAAGTCAACATCTGTTTGAGGAAAGCAAGGAACTGCCTATGAAAGTAGCCTATAATTCTAGAATCTGCACTTAATTCCATGGTGGAATCTTGAAATGTTCTTTATCCAACACACATGGGTGAATGAATCTCAGGGATGAAAGAAGCTCAGCTTCTATTGCTGTATATGTATTCATTTTAGAGGAAAGGTATTCTCTATCTGTAGAGAAAGTGGACCAAAGCAATCAGATGTACAATGATTAAGCACAGGACATCTGGCACATACAAATACATTTGGCCTATTTTACTCTGAAGACTGGGCTTGACCCCTAGGCAAGCTGACATGGAGCTGGGGCTCTCCCTCTTATAGATATTTCTCTATGGTAAATTCTGATGAATATTTCATGCAGTATGCTAGTCTCAAAACAGAATTTTCTCCAGCAAAGTGTCATAGGTGCATGAGTTCTGATGAAAGAATTTAAACACAAACCAGAGCTGCTGACTACTCATCAGGGAAACATGCTTTTATGTTGACGCAAATTACCTTCAATGTTTAGAGCTCCCTTTCCAAATATTGTGCAAGATGGAGTGCCTATCTAACCCAAGTTTGCTCAAAGCAGATGAAAGAAAGTTTATTAAATCCTAAATCTGGATTAATACATTCAGAATGATATATCTTATCAGTACAGGATAGCTTTGGCCAACCTGATGCCCTTCAATTGCATTGGACTAGAATTCCCACCATCTCCAGTCTGCATGGCCATTAGCAGTGCTGGCAGGAAGTGATAAGATTTCTAGTCAAATGCATCAGGAGGCACCAGATTTAGGAAGACTGATGTCAAAACTCTCTACAATATGTGTTCAAAAATGACTACACAGACAGTCTTGGATTAAGGTTACACTTGGATTCAGGTTACACTGAGAAATTGGGAGCGGGGGGTGAAGAGGAGGAACAAAAGAGATGGAAGAAATAAATTACAGGATAAATTTTAAAAAACTAGGTTGGGTCTTGAGCCTGTGCTACTTCTGCTTGAGGAAAATTGCAATACACATTCAGTTCAGAGAAGAATTCAACCCAGCCCCTAATCACAGAGGAATTTAAAGCTTGGAAGTATCCTATTCTCTTTCCCTTTCTTTTTAAAATCAGAGTTTAAGCAGAATTTCAGAAATAGTGGTAAATGAACAAAATGAATAATAATGGCATACTTTACAAAGTAAAGAATCTGTTCACTGTTAGCCTTAGTATTGTTAATGAGGAGAAGAACAAAATATTTAGTTGGAGTGAACAGCGATGACATTCCATCTATTATTATAGTAGGAGACTGGTGCATTGTGATGACAGCAAATGAAAATCATAGCCAACTATCCCTCAGGACAAACTGGACTGTTTCCAGACTCACAATACAATTCCAAATTCCATTTTGGAACATATGCCTGGATTTATGCCATTTCTACAATGAATTAAATGAAGTGTGAGATAATACAGCACCAGAAAAGGTGCAAATAAAATTACCCTGCAAATATCCCTATGGATGTTTCCATAACTGCTTTAATTTCTTGTCCTTTTACCTAGATTTCACACAAAATAACAAAAATTCTAAAACCAGCCACAGTTGTCTGATACACGTCTTTAGCGCATATATTTGCGTGAAAGTTTAGCGCGAGTTGGATCCTGCATTGCTATAGTGTTGCTTTTCCCCTGTTGCTAGATCATGTGTCCAGTTATAAAACTCTGTATAAATAAACTAATAAACATAATGAAGTAACATATGTAAATGTATGATAGTCACAGTACAGTTACAGGTATTACCAATGACTTTGGCTCTTCCTTCAGCTTATTTGCAACTACAGCACTAGTATTTTGAAATGCAAAATCGAGAAATTCACGACTGTTCACCTTATGCTTTCTTTACTTTTTAAATACTCATCCTGTAAGCCAAGCCAAAAGCTCTGTGTAATATTGAGAAATTAAAAATATATCCCAAAATTTAAAAAATTCCAAGTATTTTCACAAACAAAAAATTAGGACCACAAATCAGAAAAAAATCCTTAACAATTTCATACTCCCATACAGTAGTGGTAGAGCAGGCGCAATAACAAGAGGGCTACTCGTTTTGAGCTGCAAAGCTCCAGTCAACCACTAGATGCCAGCAAAGGGCTAGAGAGGGTTTCTGCAGCCCTTAAAAGCTGGAACTTTATTTTGTGCTATAATTAATGATGTTGCGAAATATGTAATATAAACTACTATATATGAAGTACACCATACGGTGAAAATGAAATTGTTCCTCAACCCAATGTAACAATAAACCTAGAACCATAACCTAAAGTCTAACTAGCACAATAAATCCAGTGAGATATAATAAATATGCACATAAAATTAACAACTAACATAATGTAGGTAATCTGTTTCAAAGATTTTAATCCCTGTGAATATCCACAAGGTAATAAACACAGCCCAATGATCGCCGTAAAGTAGCAACAGTCTTTCCGCTAGAGCAGGCCATCAAATAACATTGTTTTTAGTTCCTCTTTTAAATTATATTAACTGAGACCCTAACTGAGGTCCAAAAGAAGATAGTTCCATAAAGCTGGCATTAGATAAAGAAAAGTCCAAAGATAACATACTGCAGTCCAGATGAATGGAACTGGCAATAATGAACTGACTAGTTTATTCACCAAGGCCCATCCGGAAATAATAAACCATGAAAGAATGTCTGAACTCAGAGCCCTGGATGCCAAGACAAGGGGTCTAAATTTATAATGGGACCAGATTAATAGCCAATGGAGAAATCTCAATAAAAAAAAGAACACATAAGACAGCTTTCAGAACATACAATAATCCACGTATCCTGAAAATAAAAGAGGGGAGTAGAAAAGGGAGGGGTAGGACAATTAGGGTAAAAGGCAATATGCTAAAATAGATTGGCTTGCTGGGTCCTTTGTTTCATGCTAGCATAAAGCCCTTGTGGCAAATTTGGAGTGGGAGTGTTATGCTCTGGAGATTAACTGATCCACAGGATATGCCTTGCGTTATGATATGCTTCATCCTACTGTTCTTCAAATGACCTGAGCACCTTGAGAACAGTGACTCCTTTGATGCCTCTCGAGTCAAGATAACTTGGTGGTCTGCTTTATAGCCTGAATTTCTCCTTCCCATTTTTTCAGTTCTTTGCTGGAGGATGGTTTACATCACCGTTGGAATCAGAGTCTAAATATAGTATTTTACTCCTTTAGAGAAAGATTTAAATCCCATGTTGTGTGAGCATACTTCTGCTTGTGTCATTAAACTTTCTCATCCTCTCCTCCCCTTGTAGTCCAGTTCAGCTCCAAAGGCTTCTATAATGCTGTAAAGAAGGTTTTGAGAGCAAGTGGGGAGTTGCAGAGGGAAGGATGTAATCACCACCTCCTTCTGCTCTGTTGACAGAAATTGTTCCATTGGTGTCAAAGGGAGGGAAGTTGAATTTCTGGGAAGTGTGTGAATTTTCTAGATCATAGGTTTGTTCTTTGGGACATGCTTTGCAGATTAATTCAGCTTTGAGTTGTGCAGAAACAACTGTACTGCAGATATCATTCTTTTTTCCCCAGATATCAATCCAGAATGGTGAAAAAATGTGAGGAATCAAGACAGCATCTTGATGTTCATGAATAGTTGGACCTCCAATACCATTAACTTTTTAAATAGTTGGATTACCCACCAGTTAGATTATTTCAGAAGGTTATACTAAAAGATAGTTCATGAAATTTTAGTACAAAAAAGGACTGCTAAATTACCAACTGGGAATAGGCCAAATAAACTTCAGTAGCCACACTGACTTCCAGACTGCTTCAAGATGCAGTTGCCCCTATCTCCCCTCCTCCTCATGGCCCACACACCAGCCTGGCCACCAGTCTTCCAAATGCTCTCCTTTCTTTTCCCTCCATTTAATTACCATGTACTACCACTGGCCTTGCCTTTTTTCCTATTCTCCCTACCACGAAACGCTTCTGCCTGGAACACATTGGTGCAGACACCAACTACCCCGAAGTAGGTGTTCTCTGCAAAGAGTGCTCTGTACAGAAAACAATTTGCATATCTTTACTCCCCAAATTTGGTGAAGAGGTTAAAATGGCAAAGGTCAATGTATGCAAGTGACCAGGAAATGGATTTTGGGATTCATGATGGATAATTAATTTAATTTAATTTAATAATTTAATTTATTGGATGTTGAGGCTGCCCGATTCCCAAAAGACTCTGAGAAGCTTACAGTATGATGTGCAGCTACTTAAAAAGAGAAGATGAATTCCAAGCTAGAAATCATTATGAAAAGTTACTGAAGAAAAATTGCCAATCTAGAAAAACTGTTATAAAATCACTAGTGTTATCGCACTTGGAATCTTGCTTACAATTCTATCCTTTGCATCTCATAAGGGCCAACAAAGGTGCAGAAAGAGCAATGAAAATCATGGGAGGGGATTATAGAATCTTCTCTGTCTATGGGGCTTCTTACTCAGTAAGACAATAGATAAGAGAGATAGGCTGGAGATATAAAAAACCATGGTGTAGCATAAACAGAGTTTTTCTCAGTATCTCAAATAACTGAACTTAGAATAATTTATTGAAACTAAATGAGGATTGATTTGAAATTTTTTTTTTTTACTCAGCTATTGAAATTTGCTGCTGCCTGTTGTGATGATGACTACAAGTTTAAAGACGATTCATTAATGCTATCAGTGGCTACTAATATATGTATTACTTCCTTAATCACAGGCAGTGTATCTGCAATACCAGCTGCTGAGACACAACATGGAAGAACAGTTACACTCTCATATCCTGTTCATTAACATCTGGTTGTCTACTGTGTGACACAGAATACTGTCCTGAATAGTACATCATTATATTTTGGCTCCTGGTGAAGATGCTCCTCTTCCTTGGAACCTTTTAGATTTTACTGTTTTAAATCTAAATCTGTTGGTGACTGACATTCATCCAGGAAACTTCTTGACTGGGCAAAATTAGAACATATATGCATATACATATATGCAGGAAATGGAAAAACATACTTTTAACATGCAAATGCTGAACTTATGTTTCTTCACATAATAGCTTCCTGAAAAATTGGGAGTTGTTTGTGGTTACAATATGGCTATACTGTATAAAAATGTATTAACAGTAAGCTTTAGTAAACATCTGCTGTGCCTTGGTTTGGACATGAAGTGGTGCAGCTGTGCAACATGTCTTAACCAGCAGATCCTTCCACACAGATGCTCTTCTGAGTCAGATAATGAACAGTTGAAACTTGTAGGCTTAATCATGGTCTTACAGTAGGCTTTGGCAAACAGTAGGTTCCATAGGGGGGAAATCATATTGCCAGGGGAAGAAAAGGAGTAGGAGTGAGTTTTGGAAGCAGGAAAAGAATAGAGGAAGATATTATGGTTAAACTGAGTTCATTCCAGGATCTTCCAAAATCCCAAATGAAAAAGTAACCAAATGTGTAAGGAGTAAAATCTATTTGTTATTAACTAAGTTTCTAAGTTTCTTGCAATATGAGGAACAGAAATTTGTTTCTGGGTTTTACAACAGGGAAGGATTCCTTTTCATTGTAAGAAGACATATGGTTTTGATATGCCACAGAAGGACAACTGTGAATGAGATTAAACTTTGTCCTGTATGGTCCATCACAATGGATCACTGTTCAATAATGTAGCTGACTAAAGTAATATGACCATCCTCCACATCTCAGATGTCTTAATAGCATAAAGCACCTTCATCTCAATCTTTTGGTCATTGTTTTTTTAAAACTTCTTGATTTGGGGAGTTTAGTGCATTCCAAGTTTCAGGAATGTTCAAGAACAAAATTGCAATTAGATTCTGCTGTTTGTTAGATGAACATACAAGAAAGCAGCTGGCAATAATTGTACTTGTTTTGTTCCGGCCATATTCTTTCCCAAGATGGCGTGCTTTTGTTTAGAGATAAAAGTGTTAGTAGTGAGTTTTGTGAAGAAATAGCAATACTGAGAAATGAAAGCTGACAGCAGAAACTGTGGTCTAAGAATCCTACTGAGTTCTAATAACAGGTAATACATAGGACATGCTAACGAACACATCTCCTTATGTTTAACCGGATAATTCTCCCACAGCACAGTGTTTAGGAGGATATGCATAAACTCTGGCTTAGGCACACTCTTCCATTTTGCTACCTTGTGGCCAGTAAAAGGACTTTACCAATTCCCCAATTCATTTCCCCCTAATTTCTGTCTATTGCTTCATATGAAGAGAACATTATAGAGGACCACCAGCAGTCATTCAGGGAGTTGGTCACTAAAAGCCCAAGCAATAGAACTGAAGCAACAACAGCCCCTTGGACCCAGACCCTATATGTTTATCAATTGATATTAATCACCTCAATCCCTTGCTTTTACTTTTACAACAAACTAAAAACAAAAATAAAAATCTTACAAAGAAAACCAGTGCAACAGACAAAAATGTGCAAACAAATGTACAGATGGCCACCCACAATCAAATGGAACTAAAAGGCTGACAGAGCAGGAAAGTCTTAATGTCCTTTAAGAGGGTAGGGCACCCCTTGAAAACCTGCTGCTTTGTCCCCAAGGAAGAGAAATTTTCAGCAGACCACCTGAGATGACCTGACTGGATGGGCAGGGTTGCCTTTGGCAGTTGACACAGATCTTCAAGTGAAGACCTATCCATTTGGAGAGCAAGGAGGCAGAGGAGTGCAGAGCTACGTAGCCAACACCTGTCATGGGCAAATTTATTTTGAGGTAGCCTGACATTGAGAATCAGGACTGATCAGTGCCAGTTGTGCTCAAGTAGAGGCTGGGAGCTTCCTGTGGCTCAAGATACACTTAAATACTCAGTGCTGGAACAATCTCCATGAAAGGTTAACCTTGCATAATTTATCTCCAGCTCCTTGATATGCAGCTTTCTCAGAAACCTTAACACTTGCCTGAAGCTGACAAAGCCAGGTCCTTTGCCTTTGGCTACCAGCAAGAACTCTGACTCCTTTTAAATTTGGACTACATTTATGACTACAACCTTTCTGATGGATTTGTGACTTACAATCCAACTAAACTCACTCCCTATTTGAGAGGCTGGGGCAGTCTCATCAATTTCTAAATAAGTCATCTGAATCTCAGTTGTTGCACAAATCAAAGTTTGGTACAATTTCTGATTTGTATGAACTTATTAGTACATCCCCCCCCCCCCCAGATCCCATAAATATTCTATTTATTTTACTTTAGTTATTGACAGTAGAAACCATTTAGACTATAGATTTAGGAAAAATATAACAATTTGTTTAGCCAAGAATCTAGAGTATCACAATTTGATTAGAACCCAAATACCAATATATACCATATGGCCAAGGTTCCCAAACTGCGCCACAATGAACTCACAGGGTCTCCACAGGATATTTTAAATTTTTGAGGGAAACACAGCAATACTTGATACCTCCTAGACACTGCACAATCTACTAGCCTAGTATCACTGTGTTTCCCTTGAAAATTTAAAAATATCCATGGCTTCCTGTAAATTCACTGTTTCTGTTAAGCCCACAGTCCTGGAACTGTGTGCCGTGGCTCCCTGAGGTATCATATTAATTATCTGAGAATATTATTCTGTTTTGCTTGACCACTACATTTATCACGTCTCATCCAGATAGCTGAAGTTGCTTTCAGTTTATATTTTTGAACATTTTAAAAAAGATCCACACCTAGAACTCAGCTCAAGGAAGGCCTTTAGTTCACAACTGCTGCAGTTCTCAACCTGTGTTGAGCAACTAAACTGAGATTTTCAGTTCAGAAGTACATCTGAATGTGAGAAGGATGACATTGTGAAGTGAACCATCATTTGTGATGGGTGTACAACTTATTTCAGAAGGAACACTTCTGAGGTTGAAAATATTTGTATGCTACCTTTTCTCTCTTATTTACTACATTCTCAGTCAAGGCTTTAGCAATGAGGAAGGTTATAGCATTTCTGCTAGCTTGCTACAGAAAAGCAGTTGGCTTCACTAAGAAACCACAGTAGGATTTTAAGTTATAAAAAGGGCTGAAAAAATGTGTAAGAAGTGAATGATCTAAGAGGACAGTTCCTGTATCATGTCAGCAGTTGTAATAGTGTAGTAGAGCTGAAGTAAGTTTAACTATGAAGTAAATTTGCTAAGAGAAAGGATGTTAATACCTTTGGAGCATAGAGATTCCAACTGGACAGCAGTGATTCATCACATAAAAACATTCTGACAATGGGTTTAAGAGAAGGGAAGGAAAACTTCTTTTTAAAACAACTTCATTGTTGACAAGGGAGGGAAAATAATCCCAGAATGTGAGCAATAACATATTCTAAAAGGGAATATTGAGAAATGTTTATACAATGAAATACTTTTTATGATTAACTTCTGTTTAAAGTTAAACAAACCCATCTTGATGAGAGAGCAGACACTTTTTGTCAATTTTTATCTATTAACAAAACAAGAAGAGTGGCACGTGGTATAGAACACACATTTTCCAAATCCTAGTCATTTGAAAATAGTCTGGAAAAAAAAAATACAGGTCCTTAGGATTTTGTAGTGTGAATACCATGTAAGGCAATTACTTGTCATTTCCCACTGTATTAGACTGTCTACCATAGAGTTTCTTAAACAACAGATGACACTACCCCCTCGGGTCAATTTAGATGGGGTGGTGTAACACCATTTTTTTTAACCTGATCGGGCTTGCATAGATAAATCTTGAGCACTGTCAAAACTCACTCTGAGCTTTGCTTCCCCACTTTGGCTATGCAAGTCTGAGAACCCTGTGATTTCGAAATTAAAATTTAATTATCAAAATAAGTGGTTCTTTATTTATTAACCAATTGTAATCCCCATGAAATCATTAACTTTATGGGGGGAGGGGAGTTGCACAAATTAATTTCTCATTTTAGGGGGTCAGAGTGGCCCAAACGTTGAGAACTTCTCCTATACTGGATAGTACTTTTTCAGCACTGAAGGCAGTCAGACACATTTGGGCCTTATTGGGCAGAAAATTAATGATTTTTTTATTTTTGTTCTAATGAGATATTTGATACTTTGGAATAATTCCTAAAATAGGAATTACTTTAACATTTATTACTATCATACATTTTTTAAAAATACATTTAGACATATACAAGACATTTGGAATAAGGAAGTGGAATATCCCATATTGTCCAATGAACTGCTTCAGATTTTAAGGAATGTTAGATAAACTTCATATAATTTACAAATTCAACTTAAATTCACTTCAGCAAAAAATCCTTTGGGATTTTATAGGGCCCTTGTCTTGTTTTGTTTTTTTTTTAAACTGTTATTCTTTCTATGTAACAAACTTGAAGGAACCTTAGTGCAAATGCTACGCACATATCCACTGGTAATTCCTTATTCATTGATTGACTGATCGTGTGCCATCAAGTCAGGGTTTCCTCTTAGTGACTACATAGATAGACTTTTTCCAGAAAGATCTATCCCCAACCTGATCCTTTAGGTCTTCCAATGGTGCACACCTTTCTGCTGGACTTCCTCTTCTCTTCCTTCCACCTTTCCCAGCATTATAGATTTCTCCAGAGAGAAAAACATTGCCTGCACAATTCTTTGTAGATATCTTTGTAGATATAGGAACATCCAAATATCTGAATATCTTTTCCAAGGCCTTCATTGCTACTCTACCAAGTGTTGGTCTGCAGTGTATTTCTTGACTACTGATTCCTTTACTGTTGATATTTGATCCTTAAAGGTTATTTTTACAGTTATTAATATGTAATATTTCTAAAGAAAATGTAACCGTAATGTTTTAAAATAAATATAAAAATGTCATATTATGTAAACTTAGTCTATATGTGCCTACTCAGTAAACTCAGCCAGGTACAATAGAACCTACTTCACATAGGAATACAGCATAAGTTCCATATGCACTGCACTTAACCAAAGACAAATCTGATAAAAATGTTTAAAATAAACCCAGTTCTTATTATCAGAATG
Source organism: Liasis olivaceus (assembly GCA_030867105.1). Classification (NCBI taxonomy): domain Eukaryota; kingdom Metazoa; phylum Chordata; class Lepidosauria; order Squamata; family Pythonidae; genus Liasis; species Liasis olivaceus. The sequence goes on from CM061349.1 coordinate 59,714,564, forward strand.
TAAGGTATGGGCAAGATTCTCAAATATTTCAGAAGTAACATGACTTTGGGGAATCAAAGAAACAAACAGTCTCTTGGCTTTGTTGATGATCATTTTATGAAGCTCAGCTGCTATATATTTATATTTATATATATATAAATAATTGTAAGCCACCCAGTTACATATGTGAGATGGGGGCTATATAAATCAAACAAACAAACAAATAAACCAAACCTAGGCTGTGAAACTCTACATGAGATTCCTTTTTTTAAAAAAGATTTTTTGGAGTTTCACATATTTGATCCTATTGTTAAATTGGCTTGAACTTTTCTGTTGCTGTTTGCTGCTGTTACCTATTTTATCTACATCTGCTATATGATTTTTAAAATGACTTTGTTTTAAGCTGTTTTATATAGTCTGTTCATATATCTACACTGAAAAATTGGGAAACCTGACTGAAATACATTAATATGTTATCAATTAAATATGTAATATTAAAAATAATCCCCTAGGGAGAGTGGATCATATTAAGCAACTTGAAGAAGGTAGAATATATATAACAATATACATTCATGTATGTTGCAATGTATCTAGCGCCAGCAGATTTTTCATTATGATGACTGGAATTCACAAAGGCAAGGCTGCTCTCAAATCATATCATCTTTGGCTCTGAAAACTGGCATTCTTTGTCCAGCGTGAAGCAGGTCAACCATCATGTAGAATTATTTATACATGAAATGAGAAATGTGGTAGTATTTTCTTTGTGGATTCTCCCAGCTGCATTGGCTTTTCTTTTTACCTTAATAGCGCAAATAAATTTAAAACACCCTTTGCAATGTTTTTAATCAATTTTTTTGAACACAATGCAAAATCTTTGGGAAAAAAAGTCAGTCTTATCCAATTTAAATCTCACTCTTCATCTGCTATCTTACATCGGTTGTGGTATGTTTCTCATTATGGTTTTATGGAATTTCCGTTAACAGTAAGTTACAGACTAAATTGGGATGAGGTCATTTTGTTTATTTTGAATGGCTTCTTTATGAAAGAAACCTAATCCAAAAATGCCCTTAGAGAGTGTTTGACACTACAGGATATTAACATTAATCTCATTACATTTGCAAACTTACAAAAAGAAACCTTTAGGTGTTGTTAAAAAGTACAGCTGTATCCAAAAGGTTTATATTCATAAAGACACAATACTATTATTTTATCATCTTCCATTTAACAGAGTGCCACAGACTTCTGCTCATAGCTCTTGATTTACAATGGAACATAAAAAAGCAGAAAGAAGTACAGTTTTTAAAGCATGCTCAACCTTCTTAAACCAAGAGGTAAGTTTCGAATGAAATGCACAGAGATGGTCCTAGTTAACAAATGTTGTTTACAAAGATCACAGACCAGGATGCTTTGGGAAAACCCCTGAAGTGACCTGTCCCTTTATTTACACGTTACCAACAGTTTATAGCTTTTTATAGGGTCAGATCTTTTTATAAATTTCATCCCCTGAGGCCCTGGAAATAAAGTACAGTATACTTTAAAAAAAAGTGTGCCACCAATATGTCTAAAATTTAGCATCTTTTTCTCTTTCCTTGGTAATAGCTACTGCTGCAGGATGTATCCCGTCCTGTCATTTGTCAATTTCCAAAGAGAGTCAATGAGAGACATACAACTTTTGCTTTCCAAAGAGAAATTTGATTCAGGCCTCATGTTGAACTGATGGCCTCCAAATTGGTCCAAGGTCCTTTTCAGGGGTGGGGGAATATCAAATTGGCTCAGTTTGAACTGAATCTTATGGTTGCTGCACATTTCTACTTTTGAGTTTCTCACTGGCTGCATTTCAATTGCCAAAATGTTTCTATTCCAAACAGATGGATACAGGTGGGGATGTATACAGTTGTCAGTTCAAATCCAGTCCATGTCATCATCCAAGAAACCAGAGGTTTGTTCTTATTAGGATTCCCCCAGAGGTTCACTTTCAAGAGTGTGTGCATTTCTTTCCTCTAATCCTTAATCAGGAAAGTGATCTGGAAGGCGAGTCTTGGGCTGAGGCAAATAGAAAGCCTTCTTTCACTCAGGCAGATTGCTTCCTCAGCCAGCAAATAACATTCCTGTCCTCCTGATGATAATGAGTTCAACCCAGGAGGGACTGATTGCTCATTATTGGCTGGGAAGAATTTTTCCATCCTGTCTGAACTGACATAGGAAAGTCATGTCTCTTTGTGATTGCATTTCTGTGACTCTGGTTAATTTTCTAAAGTCTCCATACAGTTACTTACCACTATCACAACTGAACAGGTCAAAAAGGGCAGGGGGTAGGGTAGGAGGGAATAGGCTTGTAATTATTGAGATTATGGCCTTAATGCTTTTAAGAGAGGCTCCAGAAAAGATTCAGAGCAATGCAAAGGCCAGCCAGTTGATCTGGGCAATGTTGGAGGAAGGATGGAATCACCTCCATTCTCTATGCAACTTTAAGATGAGTGGACTTCCAGAGTTGAAGTCCACTGTCTTAAAGTTCCTGAGGATGAGAAGCACTGCTCTATGCAATGCAGTTGCCTGACTGTATGGTTAAACACAAAGCTTCATTACAGATAGGGAGACTTGAGCAGAAGCCTAGTGCCTTAGGGACCATTACAACATTAAGAGCCAAGACAGTGCTTGAGTATAACCAGAAGAGGGAGGGAAGGAGAAAAAGAAGATCTCCCACCACCTTTGGTACAAGTAATTCTAAAACATAAATATTGTGATAGTCTTCCTCACAATATCAGTCTTTATCACTTTGTTGCTGACTAAAAGGAAGGTCCCTCCCTCTGGCTCATATGGGATCAGGAGGAGGAAGAAAATGGAGCAAATAAGCAAATAAGCAAAATAAGAAAACTTGCTCCAAATTGCTAAGAAAATATTGTGACAGGATTTAATTTGTGTCATGACTCCTTTAGGTTCATCTCCAGCACCTGTTTTCAGTGGAGGAACATAGATAGTAAAAATGGATAGCCCTGGAAGAATATAGTAGGATTGATCCAGTTACTGACCTACCCAACCCACTATTTAAAGAATGGTCCTTCAAAATAGATTGAAGACTAAGAGTTTCTTTTCTTTTCTTTTTTAGAAATTAGGCACTGATGTGAGAAAAAGGTAATATTTGGATACTCAGGGTAATCCTTCAAAGGATGCAATTTATCTTAAGGATCACCAGTTCAGTACAGCACAATTCTTTTTGTGTCAAAAAGAAATGTGTCAGGATGTGTGAATGTTGTGTGTTTTAATTGTTAGACAGAGATATTCACTAGAAATGTTTCTTATGTGCAGTGCTTATGAAAACAATAAACTTTAATGTGAAAGATATTTAATCTTTTAGCAATCTATAGGTAGAGTGCTTTATGCTTTCTTCAGTGAGAAATATGGATCCATCTTATTCTGAACAGTTGGTCTCCATCATTTGTCAATCAAGCGATGGCATAAATGATAAAGCGTACATGGATACTAATTTGGATAGGACATGTAGAGAGGTCATAAATGGAAACAATGCAAAATTTAAAAACTTAGCAGTGAAGTATGATAGGAGTCAGTGTTAAATTCCAGGACTGAAATATTTACAGAAATATAATCTATGCTGTGGGATGGAATGAAAAGGTTTCCAAATTCACAGATAACAATTCAGTTAGCTTAGCAAGTAATGGCATGTTGGATGGCCCAGAGGAAGAGTTTCAGCAGAAAAGAAAGGTTAAACTGACAGTTGTCAGTCCAATGTTTTAGTACTTTAATCTAAAAAGTAACAATCATTGCCAATGTTTAATTTTCTAAGAATCACAATATATTCAGCCTCTAAGAAATAACTTCATTCCAAAATTGTAAGCACATAACTACACAGGAAATCCATTTATCTCCTGCTTGTTTTTGCTCATTTTTTTGCTTCAGGCATATGGAACTACTAATTTGATTAGGGAAACAGCACTGGGAGAAAAGGGTGTTTAATCTTCTTTCCATGCATTTTTTCCATTTGAAATTCATTCCATTAAAGTGGCTATCAGCTCTACATGAGCACACATCTCCTGCAGGGGAAAAGTCCTAAATTCAGTCAGTTTCTCTTAGTCTAGCTGGGAAAGGCTCCTTCCTGAAATTCTAAGAAGCCACTTAAAGTTGCCAAGGTTGAGAAACACTGGACTAGATGGAGCAGTGTTCTGACCCAATATATAGTAGCTTCCTATGTTCTCATTTCAGTCCTACCTATCCATTACCTTCTGTTTAATAGCACTACCTGTTTTTGTAATAAACTAAAAATAAAAGGCACGTAAGATCACAATCTCACTTCTTATACCAGAGAGGGCATTTATTTGTCCAAACCATTTAATTAATTTATTCCATTTCTAAGGCCTCCCTCTCACCAAGCGACTCTGGGCGCCTTGCAATAGTATGTATGTATGTATTTATTTTTGAAAAAAAGGAACAAAAATCACAGCAATATAAACAACCAAGCTGGGAGAAGGCAGACTCAGAAGAGACAACATTTAGTGGGTTCACACATCATCCAAGCCCAGTGCCTATGGGAAGATCCAGGTCCTTAGCTATTATTTTGATCTCAGTTATGATATTCCTATAAAAATACAGTACCTATTAGATTATGTGTATGTGTGCAGAATCATCACTAAGCTATAGAGACGTATTCTGTAAAAGAATTTGCATTCTGGGAATCATTAGCATGAGGGAGACAAGCCTTGTGTCTGTTCAATGGATTTCATTGGCACATTCCTTTCTGTCATCAAAAAAGACCAAATTTCTTGCAGTGGTTCAGTATCCTAGAAAAACTGGGCTGGAACTTGTCTCAACCACAAGTCCATTGCCTCTCTCAGTATCTGCACCTCCCTGCTGTGTTACTAGAGCAAACATTTAACCCTAAGAGTCAGAGATCAACCAAATCCTGCCCCAGTTTGACAATAGCCCCATATTTTCAAAAGCTTTCCCCTTAACTACACATTTACAATTATAATTAACTGGCTGTTTTAAAGTTTCACTGAAATCCACAGCTGCTCTCAGGAATCCTAGACTTTGATTAGTATTACACACCATTGCATTCCTCTTTGTCCACAGCCTTCTTCTCTTGACACCAAATTCAAATGAATTGATTGACCTAGGAAAAAAACATCCCTTGCATGAACAGAGAAAAGTTTCTCTAAGAAATGCAGCCTTAAAATGAATTGAAAAAGAGGTTCTATTTTGATGGAAAAATCACATTGCTTTGACTTGGTTATTAATACAAAAAAGATCTGAGATGATCATTAACAGGCTATGGTCTCTGGAGTTTTCTGTTCAACAAAACTAAGTTTGGCCATTGCTACAATTCTGAGGTGATTCCATGAAAAGTTCCATGAGAGTTGTTTAACTGATATCTTCCATATTCTAAATATGGCTAAGTGGGATGAATAAAAGTGACTGTGTGTCACAAAGAACCATGAAGTCTTGAGTAGTGCACACCCAAAGATATTTTAGTCAGACTGGAATGGCAGGACTTTAGATGATCTAAGCCAATTTGTTGTAAAAATCAGCTTTGACCCTGGCTGAGCCAGACCTCTCTTACCATTCTTACCTTTTCCTGAAGCTGACCATCACTTTGTCCCTCAGGGCTCTTCCTCATGGCACCCTTCATGGCCAGAAATGAAGGTGGTTGAAGAAATTGGTGTCTGGATTATAATCTGTTCTTAGCTTTGGTACTAAAAATGCTGGCCAGATGATCTATCCAGATTACAATTACTCCAGCCCCTGACTGGTAAATTTCCCTCCTGCTTCTTCACTGCTCCCGTCTGTACTAGGGAGTACCAATTGCTTTCCTTTCCATGGGCACCTTTTTGAGGACAGGTGGCTTTCTTTGACATACTTTTTGGATGAGGCCCATTCTTGTCAATTTCATACTTTTTTTAAAAAAAAAAAAGGAAGATCCACCAGTAATTTGCTTTAAAAGTGCTAAAACTGCTAAACTCTTTTTAAAAAAACCTCCAGTGTTTTACTAGTCCACCAGCGGCTGGGAGGGGAAGGGGGATCAAATTGTTTGCTGGCATTCTTGATGTATTGAGTGGGTGCAATTCACAATAGCTTGCCACAGACCTCTTGTGCTGGGTGTTCCTGTCCCCACTGTTGACAGAACTTCCAACAACAGGGAAGGGGGGTTAGGATCCACAGAATTCCAAGAATCCAGATCAAATAAGCACTATCCAAACAGTCACCTTATGGTCCAGTCCAGCCTTCTCCAACTTAGATTCCCAGTGGCTATGCTTCTGGAGAACTCAGGGAATAGCAGTCCCAATGTATCCAGAGGTCACTCTGTTGCTTTGCCTGCCCTAACCTTTGGTACACTAACTACACATACAGAGAAGAAAGAGTGAGCTGGTGCTTTACAGCACCCCTTATCAAAGATAGAAGGAACCAATGATCAAAGCATGATGGGGTTCAGGCTTTATGTGAGCATATTCCTCTCTCAGATGCAGACATTCATGGTTATAAAAGGCAACAACCAATGACCAGAGGAGTGGGGTCATTCCTGTAATTCTGTACCAATAGAAGCACAGGCATTGCCTAAACTGAATTAAAGAGCAGCAGAAAAACCACATGGCTGAGTTCATGCTGTCACATTTAACACTACTTTTGAATGGATCCAGTGGGGTAGGAAAGCACAGTTGCAGGCTGCTAACACACTGCATTAGTAGGGAACTGAGGGTGGTGATCAAGCTCTTTCAATGTGACTTGTGAAGCACTGCCCACCCACAGTTAGCAGTTGTACAAAACAGCCCTTAGTTACTTGCATCATATGTGTTGCTCAGGGCAGGGAGAGAGACGGATCTTGTTCAACAGCTATACTCTCTCTCTCTCTGTTAGGAAACTCTAACTCAAAGGGGTCTAACTCACAGGTTCTGATTCAATATTAGGACTTGGATTCGTTATTGCTCTTCTCTGAGACAGCGGGTTCCTCTTCACCTCTATCAGTGTCCTGGCTGCTGTTCAGTTCTGGAGTTCTGACATTCAGTTAGCTGAGTTGGTGTGATAACATGCTTTATTTATAAGCCATCTAGAGCAGGAGTGAGCAACTTGAGGGCTGCAGGCTAAATGCACTTCCTGCTTCCCTAGTTAAAGCCCTGGAAATATTCTAAGATCACACCATCAACATTTAGCAGCAAAATGGCAGGAGTGATTTTATTTATTCATCATGATTTTAATACTTGCAAACCTGCCTCCCCCAGCTTTTTTGCTTCCTCGCCTCCAAATGAGGATACACATTGGTGTGCTAAGACTTTGTATGCAAAATGCTCCTATTCCCATCCTTAAAATCCCTCTACTCCCAAAGCATCCATATGAATGTCTGCCCTTCTTTCTCTGATAAATTCCTGTGGCTGACTGGGAAGCTGAATTGCGACACTTGACATGGAAAACACTGCCCACTTATTACTAGCTCAAAAAACTAGTCTGTCTAAATATAAAATCTAGTTTCTGTGAGAGAAAAGAAAAGTGCTAGTTTGGTTGGGGTTATTATTTCACATAGACTTTTGTGAGTCAGGCAGTGGTCTGGGGAGATGTCAAAAGAAGGGAACCTGTGATCTCTTGGTAGAAGCAGTTCATAATACACAGTGAGAGAAACTACACTATATACAATTCCCTCTTTTTCACATCTATTGGAATCAACATTTTTTCTTATTGGTTTCAGATGTAACAAACACAAATAGAGAGCACAAAACATACTTACTAAGAACAGTTTCATTTTACCAATAAGTTCTAACTCCTTGTTCCCAGTTCATGCCTTTGCATAGAGGGTACTGAGCAAAATTAACATTATCAGCTTCAGAACAAAAAAATATCTACAGGTAGTTGTAAGTTATGGTAGGACACCCAACTTTAAACTGCCAATGACAATGTTCAATTCCTCCCCAGCAGAGAGCACTGTATACACTTAAATAGAGAGAAGATGTACTTGAAAGTTGAAAATTATCTAAGGTCAATTGAATACAGAGCTATTCCAGAGGTTCTAGAGGAGGAAGATATGAATGCAGAAATTGATAAGATTTATATAATAAATAACAGATTTGCCAGAAAGAGGAAGGTTCCTAGGGACATTTTGGTGCATTTTGTTAGAAAGAAGACAAGGGATCAAGTCCTGTAGCAACATTTTAATACAAGATTGAAAATAGATAATACATATATAATTGTTTTGATAGAGTTCCTTTTCAGAATTTTACGCAAGAGAAAATAATACACCTTCTTGGCTGAAAAATTAAAACAGAAAACGATCCCATTTCAATAGGATAAATTGGAAGGTGTGATTTTTACTTTTAAACATCAAAGATTTAGACCGAATTCTGTTCAGAAGGTGAGAGATTTTTTAGAAAGACATAAAGGAGAATTGGAGGAGATGGAAATGGAGTTTTCAGAGAGAATTACATAAAAACCACAACAAATGAAACAAGAACTGGAACTGGAAAAAGATGATACTGAATTAGGCACTACAGGTATAGGTAGTCCTCGACTTACAACCATTTGTTCAGTGACCATGCTGAACAAAGGGACTTCTGACTGGCATTCAAAATTATGGCTGTTGCAGCACCCCCGCAATCCCACACCAAAATTTGGGTGCTTGGCAGCCCACCCACACTTACGACTGCAGGGGCACTTCAACTCCCCCCACCTACCTCTCTTCCCCTCCATCTCTGCCCTTTTGGGTGCCCTGCACAGTGGTATTCCTCAGTGGCAGTGGCGGCACTGGGGCTGAATTAGAGGCCTGGGGCCTTCAGCAGTCTCAGCCAGCCTCCACCACCCTCAGGCCTCTACTTCAATCCCAGTGCAGCTGGCACTTCTGCTGAGGAGTGCTGCCTGAAGTCCTGCACCACAGCCAGCCACCCCAGCACCCCAGTGCAAAGCCTCAGCTGCCCCACTGCTCTGCGCTCCACAGGCCATTCTGCACCCAGGTGACCTTCACCTTTTTCCTCCCGTTGCTGACGAGCTGCACCCAGCCTGTCTTATGCAAGGCAGCCACTGGCCACGCCAGCCCTTCGTCCCAGGGCTGCTCATGTTCTCCAAATTGCACACCCCATTCCTGCACTGCTCAGAAAACCTTTGGAAAGATTCTGAGGTCTTCCAAGGCATCGCAAGAATGGGGTGTGCCTGCAGGATTAAAAGGATTAAAATGTACATTATATTCTAGCCATAATGATAATTTTTATAAAGTTATGTATGGTTGCTATTTGTCACCAGATAAATTGTCTAGAATGTATAAAGATTCATAAAGGTACTTCAAATCTTTGCTGGAAATGTGAACAGCATGAAGGGACATTTAACCATGTATGATGGATATGTAAAAAAGTCAAAGCTTTTGGATACAAATAAATACCTTAATTCAGAAGATTTTAAAGACTAATGTAGAGTTGTAATTAGAGACTTTACTTCTGGGATTAATGGGCAGACAGCTAGAAAAAAACCACGGAACTTTGTTCTTATATATGAGAACTGCAGCGAAATTACTATATGCTCAAAAGTGGAAAAGTTTGACACTAAACACAATAGAGGACTGGTGCTGGTGAAGATGATGGAAGTTGCAGAGATGGCTAAATTGACTTTTGATTAGAGAAAAAACAATATCTACATTTATGGCTGACAGGAAACCCCTTATAGACTTTTTTTATGAAACAGAAAAAGATGCACTTATGATTTGTGGTTTTGCTGATTAGAAAAAAAAATGGATAATAGAAAAAAGTGAGCTTTTTTTTGTAACCATAGAGTAAGAGATAATTTTTGTAATCGTACTTATATTTGCTTCAAAGGAAATCAGATGCTTACTTCTAATTATTTTTATTCTTTTTGTACTTTTTCTTTTTCTTTTTTTGTCATCTTTATCTCTGTATTAGTTTGTGTTAGTTTTTATATTTTCTTTTAAAATCTGTGTATGTATATATATATATATATATATATATATATATATATATATATAGGAATTGAATGGTGAATTACACTGGTGTATGTATACAGTATGTGTATGTATATTATTTAACATTTCAGTTAAATTATACTTCTGTTCCATATCACACCAATAGTGGAACAATAGTGAAACCAAACAATCATTCACAAGGAAATGCAGAAACACTCAAGAATCGCTATGCTATCAAACTTAGAAAACTGATGTGAATATACCAAGCAAAGAAGAACTTAATCTTACACAGTTCAAATAGAATCATTTTGCAATACTCAAAGTGCAAAAATAAAAATATTGCATAGCATGGGTTTAAATTAGCTTGTTTATAAAACAGAACCCACATTAAGAAGTGCAAGTTTATGTGGTAAATAACTATACATTCAGATATGTAAATCTACCCATCTCTTGTTTTAGAGTAAAATATATGTTAGTCTAATAGTATGCCCCTATGTATGGTCCTATGCTTGTTTATTCAGAAATAATTCTCAGTGGGGCTTATTCACTAGTAAATTTTTTCATGTTTCATAATCTTTTCTTAGTATATTGAGTGAATATATTTGCTGGTGGAATCATGTGAGCAATTCTATAGTGTTTTATGCGTGTTTTCTAATGGTAATCCTTAAAAAATCCTTTGGCTAGAGCTGATGGATGTGATGGATATCTAGGGGGAGCAACTATTGCACATTTTAGATCTACACCATGGTTTAATATTCACCATCACCACTTTTCCTTCACCTTAGTACAGAAATTGAGAAAGTGACCAGGAAACAGAGGTAATAGGAGAGTGTACCAGACAATCCAGAGAGATTATTATCTTGTATAATGGTTGAATGCACTACCTGTGTAACAAAATGATCTTCATTTATGCCTCGAGACCCTGGCATTTGCTGGGCTCTGTTACACAGAGATATGCTCATGTTTCAGATTCAAATCCATGTCCACTTCATATAGAATGTTGTTACGAAGGCACTGCCTTTTAGTGCTACTGTAGCTGTTTGAAGAAGGGCATCATTTGCTAGCACCCTTGAAAATAAACAGTAAAAGAGAGAATGGGATCTTTCTGCAGGATCTGTGTTCTGATGTACTATAAGCCAAAGGGGCTGGAGAGCAGAGATGCCCAGCACAGCCGGTCCAAGATTGTGGGATGGAGGAGGAGGAGGAGGAGGAGGAGAAAAAGGAGAGGAGGAGGAGGAGGAGGAGGAGGAGGAGGAGGAGGAACCACCACCGGTTTGGGCTCAAAAATACCAAGCCTCAGCTTCTAGTGCTGAGTCTGCATCTCCCATACAATCAACAATAGCCTTGGAAATGTTGATGGTGTAACAACTAGAGCTGAGCCAAGCCCTTAGGGTGAAATTGTGCCAAGCTCTTTGTCTTTTTGTTTCTAGGTCTTCTCCTTTCTCACCCTAGAAGTGGAAAAGCAATAAAACACCATGATACAGTAACCTCATCCTTTTACTACAGAAACCTACAAACCTACATTAAATAGTACAATTCTAGGAGAGTGATTTCTTTCAACAAATCACCCAAATCTCCTAGAGAGATTTTACTTGTCTAATCCCATTGAGCATTCTAACATTGCACAGAAAACAGTGGGGTCTTATAGGTGCTTTACATCTTCCATAGGTATGGACGCTGTGGAGCAGTGGCAGGAGCAGGCAGATCATGTAGTTGGGCCATATTCCTGGTCTCCACCTGTTCAGCTTAAGTGCATTTATTGCGGGTAAATTTTTGCATGATTAAGGGATTTGGAGAGATCCAGATTTCATGGAAAGAACATTACCTGTATATATCTGTGTACACACAGGACAGTGTCTCTGTGCACACCTAATATAGGAGAGCTGTTACTGGAACCAGTGTACCTATCCTTCCACCATGCATTCAGTGTAATGTGTGAAAAGTACTACTGTTTGCTGATGAGTACTTATTGGGGCACTGCTATCCTGGCCAAGGTATATGGCCATCTAGACCACTAATACAAACTGCCATAGTCTGAGTGAGAGGATTAGTTATTCTTGCTGATTGCTGATTACTCAGACTTCATAGTGGCTTTTAATTTCAAACCTAGGTATTTTCCCTTACAGTTCTATTATCAGCCATACTATATGATATATTGAATATATTAGCTGATAAGGAAATAAAGACAATAAACTACATGGCACTGGGCTTTAATTCCCAAGCTACTATCTGAACAAGTTTTCTTCATTAGTTTAATTTGTAGATTTGTTTAAGACTTTTGGTGGGAGAACAAGATTGTTGACCTACTGTCTAAGAGACAGATGATAAATTGTGCAACTTTGCAGAAATATTTTGGCAACTCCCAATGGTATTTCACCTCTGCCTCATCCCTTCTACCTGCAAACAAGTCATGATATTGTCAGCTGAAGCCTGAGAGCAATGTTGCTGATCAGACTAAATAGTCTTATTGTATATTTTTCTCCATTTAGCCTTGATTTCTTCCACATATTGTATCTATTTGATGCTGCAGAACCATACTGGAAGATGTAGGGGCAGCTTTTCCATTTGGTAGTGTGAAGTAGCAGATGTAGCATAGATACGGAAGTGTGTCACATGACTTGTGTTGCATTCCCTAAGCTACATGGTTGTTCTGTGTGCCAAGGAGGACCCTGTCTTGCTACTGGTGTTAAAAGAAGATTCGATTTCTAGTCAGCAAACTACTTAAAGCAGCAGTAAATCTCAATATACACTCTTGAAAATAGGAGAAAACTCCTCATCCTTAGTAAAGAAACTTGTTAAAGAGGAAGGTAGAATAGACTGACATAAAAAGAAATAGTTGCAACTCAGGAACAAATGCTTCTTTCTTTGGCCGACTCTTAGAAGAACTATGAGACTATCAATCTATGAGCTCATAAAGCTGAAACTTTAAAACCAGGAATCAACAGAGTCCCAGTCTTTCCTGTTTCCTGCCTAGCAGCTTTCCAACAGGGACTAACTGTTGTCCCTAACAGATTTCCTCCTGGCTCAATGTAACCTAATTCCCCCCTGCCCCCCACCCCTCAGCTAGCTGTCATTGTAAGCTAATGGAGCAGGCTAGGCGTCCCTCAAGAGACATCTCAAGTTTGATTCTGCTCTCCCCTGCCAAACTAAACTTTGTAAAAGAAGTTGTTCCCAGTGCTTTTTATATTCTATTCAGTGAATGCTTGGCTGAGCAACAAATTTGATTGCAATTACATTAGCATGTTTCCTTGACAAATGAATGGTCCATGGGTTTCTTACCATCCTTTTATTTTATTTATTTATTGATCTATCTATCTTGAAGGACTGCCAGCTCAGCAGCTTTTCAGAGACCAAGTTGAATAGATGCCAATGAACCAGGAGACAGGCTCTGGTGGCATTTCGTGAATTTGTTCTGTAAGGTAATGCAAGTCAAACAGAACTGTTGGAGCATTCAAAATCAAATGTATTTTCTGTGGATTTTGATCAAGTAGCTTAAGATCAATCGGCTGTTCAGCTTGTTCTATTTATGTATGGATAAAATCAGGCTATGCTACTATATTTAGTATAGTATACTTAATATAGCATATAATGTAATGAATACTAGACTGTGCAGGAAAAAAATTGTCCTGGTTTTCATTTAATGTGATGAAATTTAGTGAAAATTAGCTATGGACACCTATGGTTGAGGATGCTGTTTTTGCACATATTTGGCTCCAAAATGGCCAACAGATGAATGGGAATGTCATGTCCTTTTACAATCAGTTGTCTAGTTATTTGCAGGCTTTGTAGATTGTCACAACTCCATTAAATTCCAAGGGAAGATATTGTGAAGGAACTCCATTCATGAGTTTTTTCCAATTACAATGTGTGGGCATGGAGGTATCACAAGAAGGGGGTCTCTGGAAGTCAAAATGATGAAAACAATGTTGCACTACTGCGATGCTAGCCCCACCCCATTTTTTGTCCATCATATTTCATCTTTGAATGGATGGATGGAAGAGGTGGAGCTTGTGACATGATATGACACTGCTTTTCTCATTTTGACAAAAGTAGAAAGCTTCTGCAAACACCACGATACTACCTACAATACATTACATGATTCAAAATATTGGCTATCTACCAGCTGAAAAACAACATGCAGTTGTGGAGGTTCAACCACTAACAAGGCATCCATTTAAAATCTTAATTTACATATACCAAATATCCAAGGAATCTTCATTTCTTGGATGAGATAAGAAGAATAATTAAATTATCTTATTTTCAAAAGAAAAATACCAAAATAAATTTCTTTTTCAAATTTATATATCTCGCCCATCTCACTATACAAGTAACTCTAGGTGGTATTTATAAAGTGTTTGCAGTCATGTTGCTCTTTTAGAATATTAATACTAATTAAATGAATACTACTAAATAATAACTCATCCAACCATTAGTAAGGTAATTATTTTCTTAGGAACAAAGAATCACAAAATTGACAGCAGGCTTCCTGGCATGTTCCTTTGGGTTGGATTGTATTATATATTCTCCACTTTGAGATTACTTTTATGAAAATTTAAAAAAATAAAATAAATGTCATATTAAACTAAAAATAATCAAGACATTTGTTGGGGATACAATCAAAAGACCCCAGTATGGTCTGATTTCAGCAATGAAATTTCTTGAATTAAAACTCTTTCTCTTGCTATAGTGAATTATGCCAGATACATTTATCTGAACTTTGAACATTTAAGAGAATTGTACAAATACAGAGTGTTACTAGCAGTCTGGGGATTAGGGTTTTGAGATTCATTCTTGGAGTTTCACCAAAGTTCTGCTTTTTAAAAAGGACTGCACAAATGCAGCCCTGGAAACTTCAAGTATGTATAGCTGGACTGAAGTTTGTATTTATTTGTACAGAAGCCTTTAGCCTAGTAGAGACAGCTAAGAAAAATATTGTATCCTCTGTGTGTGTGTTTGTGTGTGTGTGTGTGTGTGTGTGTGAGAGAGAGAGAGAGAGAGAGAGAGAGAGAGAGAGAGAGAGAGAGAGAGAGAGAGAGAGAGAGAGAGAGAGAGAGAGAATGTATGCTTTTATTTCTGAAATAGACCTAAAAGGTTTGTAGTAATTGTCTTCTGAAATTTAAAACAGATTCTTCAGAAAACAGGACAATAGTGAAGAATTAATGAAGGGAAATATTTGAGATTTTTTTTCCTAATGTGCCCAGCACCTATTTAAAAACTAATAGAAGTCATTATATGATATTATAATATCTGCTCCATTATTAAAGGAATTGGCCTTCTGCAACATTACTCAAACTACCTGCAATGAAGCTTGTAACTTGGTTTAGCCAATGGCTTTCCCATTTCATTTGTTTTGCTGGTTTTCCCTGTTTTGTAACTCTGACCTTTCGAATGGAATGTTCGTAGGCTGAAGCCACATGAGTTGGAAAGGAATCAGTATCGGTATATCAGCTGTTTTGAAATATTTAAAGAAAATACATCAGTGGAGTTTTTAAAAATGCAGATATTCACTGAAGTGGCTATGTTAACGATAGAAGTGTGGTTCAGCATGAAATGTGGCTCATCATCATATAGGATAATGATGAAGTCTATATAAGTCCTTGATAAATAGATAATAGTTGTACATGAGCAAGGTGTGTTCATTAATTAGAGTTCTAAAAGTTATAGGAAAAATATTTATTCAGATTTTGTAAGCTATAATGGAGTTTAGCAAGTGCTCCCTGTTTTATTTGTTTATGAAAGTGCCCTTCAACTCTTTCCGTAATTCTCCATACATGCTGAAAAGTAGGGGCCTTTATGACTTTTATATTATGCCATATAATATTGCTTCATTGGTGTGTTGTCGGTAACAGAGTAACCCAGTTTGAAATCATCATACTGGCAATCAACATCCATGACCAATGGTACTACTGGCTCTGTGGAGTATATTGTAACCAAAGTTTATATTCTCTGCATTTTCCAATGACCTAATGAATGTTTGCAATTTGAGTGATCTGTAAGGAAAAGATTTTGGAAAAACAACCCAAAGACATAGATTCTGGAATTAATTATAGATAAAACCCATATAAAGGTCCACATTCCTTGAGTAGGCTGCAATAGTTATATAGTAGAAGATTATTGTATCCTGTTTCCCCAGGAAAGGCGAAGCAATAGCATCTAAATAAAGTCATACATATATAGTAAGTTTATAGTAAGGCAACAGTATTACATTCCAGAGAAAAAATATTCAGAATTCTTATACTTCATGCAATGCTGAAATTCTTAGTTTTCATTATGGCAGATCTGTTATTTCTAGAAAATGTATATATCCTAAAGGCTAGGATTAGTATGCAGATTGATGTTTTTCAGTTTCAGAAACTGGCATTCTTCCTTCCAACTAACTGAATAAATCAATGTAATTTGGACCTGTTGGCATATCAAATTTTAAAAATGGCATGCTTGTGGATGCTAATATCACAAATAAATCTTTGGGATAGAATAAAGACATTTCTTAGAAGTGTTGTTGACCAGAAAACAACCACCACTATTGCACTTTTTTCCCCAAATCATATGGCTTTATGATTATGTGAGTGCTAAATGCATGAATCAACAATAACAGGCCATACGTTAGGTTACAGTCCAGTGATGCATCTTTGCTTTCCCACCTGTTCTTGTATCAGCAACACACACTGCAGTCTGCCAACCAACTGACAAGTGATACAGAAGAATTAACATTAAGAGTTCTTCATAAGACCAAGCACAGAAAGTCATGTTTGTTGGGTATTAAGTGAAACTGAGATACACATTAGATACAAGTTTGAAGACACCAGCTTTAGCAAGTGAGACAGAAGAGACCCAGCCCAGGATAGTTTGTAGTAAAATTAGCTACGCAGCCTTCCCATCTGACAGCCTCCCTCTGCGTATTACAGTAATAGCTTGTAAAAAATACACAGTAATGTTGGCAAGAAAATCAAATGGTGGACGTACTTTGTGTTTTCTCATATGTAGCCAAACAGTTTAACAGGTGGGAAATAGCTTGTGGTGATTCTTATCTATTCATAGGAAACAAATATTTAAAAAATGGCCTGCATTGCACACCTTGGAAAAGATACATAAATCAGATTGGATCCTATTACAGTTCAAATATTGTTAAAGAAATGTAGTATCCAGATGTGAGGCTAGAGGGGAAAAATACGCTTTTGCACTTGCTATTTAATGTCATTTATCAGGAACAAAGTGGATGGCATTGATTGTCCTGTGTACCCATGCGTTTTTAAAAATTCAAAGCTGGACAAACTCCGATCCAGGTTGGCCTTGCAGGAATGTTATGTTTAGTCCTTCAGTTGTGCTCTTGTCCCTAACCAAATGTATGTCCCAAACCCTTACTACTATTGGGTGATATGCAAGGATTTTTGTAGTGATATTATATTTATTTCACAAGAAAAGTGCCAACTTTGTGATCAGGGTTTATATATTTAAAATGAAACAAAAAAGATTAAAAACTCTTTCCTAATGTATCCTCCTGATTCAGTTCACTTGATAGTTAAATGCACCCAATTCTTAACAACTCTGGGCCATTCACAAGTAAAAACATTAGAATCAAGGAAAAAAATATAATAGACAAAAATAAAAGAATAGCAGATGACAAGGATGACAAAAGCCAAATAGGATTGAAAGGAAAAGCAGACCCATCCAATCCAGAGGGGGCTTCACTCACCTCGCCAAAGGTCTTAGCGAAGACCCAGGTTTTCAAGGCCCTATAAAACACCAGGAGGGTGGGAGCCATCTGGATCTCAGAGGAAACCTGATGCTACAGAGAAGGCGCACTTCCAGGTCCCAATAGATGGAATTGCTTAATAGATGCTATGGAAGATAGACTCAGGTAACCAGGCCGTATGCCATAAAGGGCTTTATAGTTAAGAACCAGCACCCTGAAAGCGAACAGGCAACCAGTGCAGTTTGTGAAGAAGACATGTTACATGGGCATACTGAGGCATGCTCATCACTGCCTGCGCTGTGGCAGTCTGGAAGTTGAAGCTTCTGGGTGGTCTTCAAGGGCAGCCTCATATAGAACACATTGCAGTAGTCAAGATGTGAGGTGACCAGGGTGTGAGTGACTACCTGAAGGGCCTCCTAATTGAGGAAAGGGTGCCACTGATACACCAGATGAAATTCTACAAAGGCCTTCCTGGCCACAGCCACTACTACCTGCTTATTGAGCAGGAGATGTGAGTCCAGGAAGGCTTCAGATTGTGCACCTTATAAGGGTAAGTGAAATCCCATCTAAGTTAGAAATGTAGTATCCCCAAACCTGGGTGGCCCAAACACTCCCAGCCATTCAGTCTTGGTAGGACTGAGCTGAAAATCGTTCCTCCCCATCCAAACCTACACAGCCTCCAGGCACTGGGACAGAACCTTGACAGCCTCACCTGGCTGGCCTGGGGTCAAGAGATAGAATTGGGTATCATCAAGGTACTGGTGGTACCAAAACCCAAATCAGCAGATGAATGCACTCAGCAGTTGCATGTACGTGTTGAAAAGGAGGCGAGATGCTGTACATATTTTGATGAGTTTTGCTTTTTTAAAAGGAATATTTCTAGACAATGCAGAAACTTCTTATGATGAATTCCAGAAAAAAATTGA
Source organism: Liasis olivaceus (assembly GCA_030867105.1). NCBI lineage: Eukaryota > Metazoa > Chordata > Lepidosauria > Squamata > Pythonidae > Liasis > Liasis olivaceus. Next base: position 59,733,060 of record CM061349.1, read on the forward strand.
TCAGGTAGTCAATTCCATAAAAGGAAAAGCTGTGAAGTATTTTTAGCCTTATTAATGTTGGAGGAAGTGATTTGAATATGTTCTCAGAAAGCAGGAATCTAATGAGCAAGGACTATAGTAGCGGCTCTTTATAACTTTAACAGAAATAAGATTTTTTTGTTGGAAATACATGGGATGGGGGGGGGAACCCCTGTGCAGAATAAGTTGTGAGGTGCTGAAGTCACACTTCAAGCCATTAAATAAAAATTTGTTTGGGGGCAGAGAAATATTGTTTGCTGAGCCCCCTGTTATGTCATAGCAATCCAAAATCCCTACAAATCGTTGGGGTGGAAAACAAGGGCAGAGAGAACTGAGTCTATTCCATTTTTTCTTGGAAGCCTTTAACTAAATTGAGCTGTGTTTCAAGTTTTCTTAAACTTGCCCATTGGTTAGTACTACCACTTATAGCAAGGTATCTGTTACTGATTCTTTTGCACCGGACAACATATATACACATTTCTGTTTTATGTTTTAACAACAAGCATAATTCCAGTGGCATTCCAATAAAAACTTCTTTCCTGTTGGTGGCACTGAGGAACAAGTCAGGAAAAAAAACTGAGAAAACCCAGTGGTTGAAAGTCAAAGATGAGTAGGAAGACCCAACCCCTCTTTGAACTTGGCTATCGTTACTTACATTATAGTTTCATTTTTCTCCAATTAGAAACATTCACATGAAATATTATTTTGGCTTCCTTGATCATTGTTAAAAACAAGTACAAGTCATACTTGGACTGCACCCAATGTGAAGTACTCATACATTTCAAGATACGGAGAAAAGGCAGAATAGAAATCTAAGTGAAGTATGTATCAGTAGCGCAGAACTAATTTCTTTATAACCCACATTTGTAATTTGTAAAATGCATTTCATCAGATCTTGCTTAGTTGTGGATTAGTGTAAGCATGCAGGCCTGCTTCCTGTTCCTCTTTTGTCCCATCTCTGCTTCTGACATCTTGGTATGCATGTTATTAAGAACACTGCTGTACACTGTTTCCTGTGCAAAATCATGTACAGGAGGCAGCTTACAAAATAAAATATTCAGTGGAAAACTAGATTAAAAATAATATAAATGCAATATGTACAATAAAAAGAGGGTGAAGAAAATCAAAGAAACAAAACCCATTAATCCAACAGTCATACAAAGAAGGGCTGGATGACAAGATGGGTCTTCTCTAGGTACTTAAAATATGTAACCATAGGCAGCTTACAAAGTCAAGTAGGGAACATTACAGAGGGTAGGTACCACCATGGGGAATGTCCACCCATGAGTGACCACCGGTTGGCATCTTGCCACCACAATTTATGTAAATGTTAAAAAGCACTGTGGGCAAAACAATGCCTTTGGACACCCCAACACATAGGTGCTAGGGTCCAAAGGCACAGTCACTTTAGTATTTTTTGAAGCCATTCCTTGCAAATAGGAGTAGAACCACCTTAACACATTGCCTCAGACTCACAAAGATGGTTCTGGAGGATGCAATAATCAATGATATCAAAAGACTCCAAGAGTTTAAGCAGGATCCACAGAGTCATGCTCCTCTAGCTTTCTCCTGCAATGGATCATCTGTCACGGCAATAATGACTAACCTGGTTCAAACTCATTCTAAAAGGAGTTGAAATAATTGGTTTCTTCCAAGATTGTCTGCCAGTGCACAGATATCACTCTCTCAAGAACCTTGCCCCAAAGATGGCATTTATCTTTCAGTTATAGTTGGTGAAAGTCTCTAGATTTCTAGTAGAAGTGTCTTCTGAGTGTAAACAGGCGTGCCAAATCTCAGAGATTAATGAACCATAACTAATACTTGTGAAATACTCTGCCAAAATTGGTCCTTCTAGACATTTCTGACATGTCAAGCTAACAACTTTGAGCTTCAGAGGATAAAGGAAATTTCACAAGTATTAGTTATGGTTGCCTCCCATCAGATATTAGAGTATTCAAAGTTCCCTTTGATTACTTCATGCCTCTTGGAAAGATATGCAGCTTGTTTTTGGAAAGTATCATCCGTGGGGGTGTTTTTCCCTTGGTTGGGTAGGCAATAGTAAATACCAATAACACCACTTAGTTTAATCCAGATGCTGTGTATAGTATTGCCAAGTTCATTCGCTTAACTTTCTGATCAAATGTGTATACTTTTAACATATTCAGCACAGTGCCTCTTCTATTTTATTGCTTCGGTTTCTTTTGAACAAACTATATCCTTCAACTCCTATATTCCAATTATGGGAGTCATCTCACCAGACTTCCATTTTATATATATTAACTTTGTCCTTCCCTTCTGTATTCAGAGTTAAACTTATTTCCCCTGGTCTGAATAGTAGTGTATGGACAACGAAAGTCATTAACTTGAAGCCAATGTTCTTTCTGATTTTTCATTAAGTAATGTAATAGACCCCATTAAACAACAATCCCACTTACTTTTATATTGCACAAGTCTTTATGTGAAGTGTTTACAGGATTCAGTTTAAAGACCACCTAATCAAGCTTGCCACACTTCACCCAAACACATTTCTACTGGTCCTGCCAAGATGTAACCCAGTCCACACTAGCATCATCAGATAATTCAGACCATGGTTCCAAAAATCAAATCTCTCCCAATGACACTATTTGAGTACCTATTTATACAGCTATTTTTGTTTTGTCTCTCCATTCCTTTTCCATGGATTGTAGCAATGGATGAGAATTCAATCTGGACCCCAAGGTGCTTAAGCTTTCTTCCAAGATGTTCAAAGTCCATCTTTGATATGGTTGTACTTATTCTTTGCAATACTATTTGTCCCTGCATTGATTAGCAAGAAAGGATAATTGTCAATAGATTTGGTAAGTCTTGGAACCTGTTCCACATCCCTGATCCATGTTCCTGGCAGATATATTTGTTTTGATTCTTGTAATTTTGAGTCAGCAACCCTTATTTTTTTTTTCTGTTTCTTTTTTCTTTCAGGGCACAGCTGCATGCCCTCTGTCCTATCCTATCCTTTGTCCTGCAGTGTTTTGTTGCAGCCCCTGAAACCTCAGAGTCTGTTTGCTCTGTAAGGGCCGCCAAGCTATTTTTGAGTTCCAGTGAGGTAAAATATGTTCTACATGTTCTACATTTCTGATTTCTGAGACTTTCCTCCACTGGGCTTGCTTAATTCAATTGTTTTCTTTATAGACAGTTGCTTTCTCCATCAGTTCTTGTCATAGTGCCTCCATTTTTTGATCTGATCAATCATCCTTTCTTATGAGCTTTGATTAATTGATTATGTGCCCTCAAGGTAGTGTTGACTCTTAGCAGCCACATAGATAGATTTTCTCCAGGATGAACTGGCCCCAACCTGGCCCTTCAGGTCTTCCAACAGCGCACCCATTGCCACTGTAACTGAGTCCATCCACCTTATTCTCTTCTTCCCTTTCCTTCCATCTTTCATAGCATTAGAGATTTCTCCAGAGAGTTAGGTCTGAAGAAGTCTGCAATGTGTCCAAGGTTTCATAATTTTCTCATGAGCTAAGCATAGTCATTTGGTGCCCCAATTCTCTGACCTTTTTTTAAGCACTGCTATAAGCTTGCACTAGCTAAAAATGTACCACGTTGTTTTCAGATTCACAAATTGCCACGTCACAAGCACTGCAGGTCATGTGTGCAGAATCATCCATTCATTTTCACGTCTGTTTCTTAATGTATCAACAGTAGAACAGTTTTTAATTATTTACTCTTCACAATCAGCAACTATTTGTGATATGACATTTTTGTCCCTCATAGCTGAATAAATAATCTCTCAAAACACAGTTTTCTGGTTGCTTTTCATGTTTCCTATGTTCTGTTGGCCTCCATTGCCAAACTCTCATTAGCTTTTTCTGTTTGCTCACTCGTATATGGCTGATATGACTGGCATGGCAGTTTTTGCCTTAGGCTGCAACAAGTGGTAGTGCTATAAGAAATTTTTTTTAAAAAGTTTGTCAACATTTAAATAGGGATGCGGTGGCGCAGTGGCTTAATGACGCTGAACGCTGCCAGCCAGAAATGGTCGACACTTCAGCGGTTTGAGCCCAGCTCCGCGCAGCAGAGTGAGCTCCTGCTTCCTCCCCAGCTCCTGCCAACCCAGCAGCTCGAAAACTTATGTGAGTAGATAAATGGGTACTCTCACCCTGGTGGGAGGAAAAATGCTGGCGGCGCTTGCACGGGAGATGGGAGCAGTTGCCAGTAACGCGGAAGCCGCGCACGCCCATAAAAGGCGCGAAGCAATGGAAAGCCCGCCTCCTGCGCTCGCCAGCTGGGCTCTGCTCTCGGAAGGACGCAATGGCAAACCACTTCCGAAACACCTTGCCTTGAAAACCGCAGGGACTCGTCCAGGCAGTCACCGCAGAATCAGTCACGATTGAGTGTGGATAAAACAACAACAACAAAAAAAACATTTAAATTAGGAGGAGATCAACAAAGAAGCAAGGAAGACTATTAAGCCATTTGGTAATTTTGTGGGGGAGGGAGGGTATAGTTCTGCTTATGATTATTTCCCATGCCTTTTCATCTTTTTATTCTTTCCCCTATTTAAAATTATTGAGGTTGTATCAGTTATATAAATATATACAGTAGATAGATATAGATGTAGATATAGATATAAAGATATAGATATGTTAATTTTGAAAAAAATGAAAAGTAAAACAGATAAAAATAGCTTCAAAAGTAATAGGACCCAGCAGATTCTGGCATCAAAAATAGCAGTGTTAATTTTCAACAAAAAATCATCCATTTTGTTACAGAAAAAGTATTCTGAGTTTCATTGCAATCATCTATATTTTTCATATCTTTGTGCCATAATGCTGAATTTAAGCATTTTTCTTAAACTTTCTTTCATAGGTAGAGTTCCTGTCATACAAAAGATCTGTTAAGTACCTATGAAACCAAATCCCCACCCATTAACTCAAGGTGATTATTAAATAGCATATTAAAAAATTGAAATGAAAGGCAATTAAATAAATACAGCCCTGTAGGGGAAAATGTATCACACTTTTCTGCATTTTCCAACCTGGTAAATGATGATTAAGATATTTCAGAGCAAGCAAGCCTATAGCTTTTCTACCATGAGAGTTCTGAAAAGCAAGGAGCTAAAAATATTCTAAGAGAACTACTCTTTGCATTTGTTTAAAATGTTCACTTTAATATACAAATGGACAGGTGGAAAAAAGCAGAAAGAAATAGAACTAAAGAACAAAAGCAACAAAACATCCTATGATTGATTGATTGATTGATTGATTGATTGATTGATTGATTAAATTTATATAGCCACCCTTCTTGCCTATGTGATTCTGGGAGATTCACACAATTAACATTACAAAAACCAAACAATCAAAACACTTCATATACATGAGTTAATTCAGCCTAGCTTGTAACCAAATCTTTAAAACTTATAATGTAATATGATCACTCTTTGCATTATATTGATAAAGTGCAAGCTCATAAACTGATAGGAAACAGATGTAAACAGATGTAATGTTTCCAACATTAAAAGTTATTCTCTTTTGGGGAGGTGCTGATTGATAAATCCATAATTCTTCATATAATGCTCCATGTTTTGGGCATGTAATGTGCATCTTTAAACTATATTGATATTTGCAACACCAGCTAAAAACAGAATAATAAGACAACCCCATATCATATGAGTAAGTGTCCCTGCACTCATTTTCCACTTCCAACAGAATAAAATTTATAGCCTGCCATTTTCAAAATATTCTCTGGGGTGTACAATAAATCTGAAAGGAATCTTTTGCTGATCAGATCTCATCTTAAAATCATAAGAAACTTACTTAATGTACTTTAAGACTCTGGTTTGTTAATATGAGATATTATAATTGTTTATTTTGAGTTCTTGCAAATAAGTAATTTCCAGTTCAGTAATACTTTTAACTGTTGTTTAGAAATACTGTAGACTTTAAATCATCTAGAGCACATCATAGTACTGATAGAAATGTGGGGATTTTAGACACAAATGCATCTGGGCCAGATTATAAAATCAAGGTATGTTTTAATTGCATACACTGCTATTTTTCAATGCTAGGCAATCCAAATTTTTCTTCCAATAACTCAGATTTCTTGAAAATATGATGGCAATAAACTGCTCTCAAACATTAATACTGCTGATTGCTTATGACTTCTAAAATCAAGGTTTACTTACTATTTTCAGATTGTCCCAAAGGGTATGTTTGTCACTGGAATAATGTTTAATATTAGACTTGTGTCCCAACATTTTTCAAATGTGCTTTGCTAACTTTAATGAAGAAAAAAGAATACAGCTATGGATAAAAGTAGAACCAACCTCCTGCCATAAAGTCAGTGGGGTAAGATAGTATCTTTCTAATTGAGTTAACAATGGTTTTGTGAAATGATCACTTACATTCCACAAAGAAAGTGAAGTCAAAATGTATGCCCAGTTATAAAGCTGAAAATCATGATAGTTAAAACCCATCATTACATAACTGTAATCTTGATAAAATCTAGGGATTTGCCCTTCCCATAAAAGTATGTTAGGGCTCATCTTCACATCCTGCTTGCCACAGCATGAAGATGCTTCACTGTTTTGAGGATTGTGTCTTCATGATGTTGCCTCCATCTCATATCCAGCTCTCTACAAAAGGTAACCTAGAGCCATCTTCAGTTGTTCCAGTTTGGAAGTGGTATTTTCCTTCTTCTCCTAAAACAAAACTTCCCACAAGGACAATTTAGGGGGATGACATAGTCAGGGATAACGATCTACTCAGCTCCACAAGGTCTGCTGCACAAATGCCCCCTCCCTATCTAATTGCTGGGCATTATACCTACATCGCCATTTTCACTTTGGGTGCGAGGCAGATGGAATGCCTGCTCTTTTTCTCATTATGCTGCTCAGGAGATCAATAGAGGTGGCAGACAAGATCCTACTATTGGTGGGGAGATTTTACAGTAGCAAAAGCACATGAGACACACACTCACACACAAATATAGAGGCTCTCTGTGTAACCAAAAATTACAGTGTTTGTAGAAAAAATCGTCTTCAGGAGGGGAGAGGAGAGAATGATCCAGAAACACAATAGTACTGTGAGTTGCCTGGTTTCAGTTTCTCTGCTTTGTGTTCCAAATTAATTTTCCTGATCATTTTGACAAACTTTTAGGGATGAGAATGATAGATATATCAATCTTCTGTGTCTCTGCCAGGACTATTGATTTCCCAGGAGATAGTCCTATCAGAAGAAAGATGCAGTAAATAATAAGAATTAGGCCAAGTAAATCAAGAATAAAAATAATAAAAATTGAAGTTTGAATCCTTAACCTCATTCACCACATGTTCAGGAAAACAACTGGTGGATGGCTTTTCTACTGGTAGATATTGATCAGAAGGGAAAGGATGTCAGGGAACAGTTGATGCCTTAAAATTCCCCCACATTAAATTGCAAGACAGTGGTCTCTGGCAGGTTTAGAACTCTGAGAGATGAGGGAATAGCTATCTTGCTCAAATCATGGTCAGTGCCTTTGAAAGGACACTAAGTTTGCATACTTCCTTTTCTAATCAGTTTCCGAAATTGCTTGTTAACTGCTTTTTTGCTATTAGGAATGTTTGGATTGACAAATTTTACAGCACTGGATGAGTTTCCTTCAATCCTTAGCAAAAGAAGTTTTAACTACAAGTTTAAGAACCTAAACATTTTTTGAATAAACTGTAAAAGGGTGATTAAAACTTTGATTTTAAAAAATTACAAACTAGACTAAGGGTCCAGATAAATTTGAAATAAGATTTTGGAATTAATTATAAAGAATCCTTCGCATGGGAAAATGCTTTAGTTTTGATTTTAAAATAAATAAATAATGTGAGACTTTAAAAATTGGACACTAGAGGGAACTAGAGGGGATTAAAGATTATAACTAAAGGAGAACACCCAAATTTGACTTAGAATTACAGAATGAATCAAAATATTTTAACATTAGACATATTGAAGGATATTTTTGAACAATGGACCCAGAAGTTAATTTTAATAGTGTCTGCCTCTATAGATAGACTGTTTAAGAGTTGTTATGACAGAGGAACTAATTTTACTTGATAAAAATTGAGACTGATTTGAAAGTGGATTTTAAAATGACAAGGTACAAGAATGACATGGAAAAAGATGTTACACTGGACATACAAAAGAAACTGGCTGATGTCTTAATATACAAATAACAAACCAAGAGAGTGACCTGGATAATTTTCCTATATTGGATTTACAAAAGAGGCTTGTTAAAGTTTTGAAGAATTTTATGAGAAAGGACAAAGAAAAAATGAAAAGAAATCAAGTTCTAGGATATTATTTGAAGGGACTAAAGATCAAGATAGTTAGAAATAAAAGGAAGGAATATAAAGTTGGTTTATTTGATCAAGGTTAATATTGATATATTATCTCTGGTAACTTAATGGATTTTCGCCGACATTAGGATTGAAATGACGATGCTTTAGGGATTTGTTTATAGATAAGAGATGGGATATGGGAAGAAGAGATTATTAGTTGTATTTTGAGAGGATGTGATAAGTTACTAAATTGTGATGAAGGTGGGAAGTCACTTCTTTATATTTTTTCTTTTTCTTTACTATATTTTTATTTTTTTCCTCTCTTTTCTCTTTCTCTTTTTCTGTTTTCTTTCTTTTCTGCACCTTCTAATTTTCTTTATTCTTTTATTTATTTTAATTTGTTTAGTTTTGATTGTTGTCATTGCAATCTTTAATACAATTAGTATAAATAAATAAATAAATAAATAAATAAATAAATAAATAGCTAGCTAGCTAGCTAGCTAGCTAGCTAGCTAGCATTTGGGTGGCTGTACCGCCCAGCCTCATTGCTGAGGCACAGTAAAGATAAGGCGTGGGGACAATGCAGTTTATAGCAACATACTTTCCTCCTTACTTAAGGATGGGAGGAAGGTCCTTTAGTATCTTATCAATCTAGCAACTAAAGAAATAAATAAAATAAATGTGTGGTTTAAAGAAGTGTTTCCTTTTGCCTCTTTTAAATATCCTTCTCATCAGTTTCATTGATGGCCCTGGACCTAATGTTTGAGAGACAGAGAGAAAGAAGACTTTTTTTACCTTCTCCACACCGTACATGATTTTAACACCTCAGGCCTGTTCCTACCTCAGTCCCCTTTCTCCAGGCTAAAAGGTCCCAAACATTCTAGCCTTTTCCCATAGAGGAAGCGTTTGAATCCTGTGATAATTTTGGTTGCATATTTCCAGCTCTATTATATCTTTTTTCACATTTGGCTGCCCAAACCATTCAGGGTGCTCTAGATGCAGCTGTCCCACAGATTTGTATAATGGCATTACAACGTTGGCATCTTAATTTTAAGTCTCTTTCCTAATGCTCCCAAGCATCAAATTTGCCCTTTTTCACAGCCACCATAGCTGCCCTACATTTAGCCATGCTATCGGAGGCTGATGGATTTCGGAGTCCAATGCACTTACGGAGCACCAGGTTGCCTGTCCGAAGTCAGCCACATCAATCTCACAATGTAACCTTTGTGCAGAGTAGAAGAAATGGAAAACAACAGGAGGAAAAGAAAACAATGACCAAGGAGCTGGCAATGAATAAGAGGCTGGGCTGAATGTAGCAGAAGGAGCAGAATCTCTGGTGATCAACCCTATAAAATTGTTATATGCTGGCCTCTTGGACTTAGAAACATTAGTTACTCATAGACATAAAAATAAAAAGAGCTCCCTTTCTTTACTAATAATGGAACAAGTCATATAGCCCTCCTGACCCTAGAAATAGCAACAATGCTAAGAAAACAAAACAAGTCACCCCCAGCCCGATAGGAAAACTTTTGCTGCTTTCCATATGGTATTAGTTATAAAAATAGTTCTGGCCCAGCTGTTTCTTCCTTCAGTTTCCAGCCTTACAGACTGTTCTGTGCAAAAAGAATTAGTCACAGAGGCCAATGGTGAGTCATCTATTGAAGTGACAGAATACAGATTGTTGCTCATTCTCCCTCCTCATGGGCTCTGTTTCTTTTCATCAAGGTAGACATCTCTGGAATGTCAGGACAAAAAAATGTAGGAGGTCATCTCCTTTCCAGCCATTGCTGCTCAATGAATCTGTGTACTTCATCTTCATATGAATGTCTTTTCCTTAATTCAGCTGAAAGGCATCTTAGATAAGTAGCATATTTTGTCAGATCTGGTGAAATACTTAGCCATATCCTTTTGCACATTTTAAGCAGTTGTATTACAATAGATACACACATGCCCCACTGCAACAGATATACACATACACATTTTCCATGTTTGTTTTGCATGTTTAAAAGCACAATTCAGTGACCTTTTGAATAAGCGGGTAAACATTTAGGATAAACCGTAAATTACTGCAGATTATATGAAGATATTCTACAATCTTTTTTGGCTAGATATGCTGGTTGGGAATCACACAGATATTCTTCTGGGCTCCTCAGAGGCTATGAATGAAGCGCACATAGGAAATCCTGTTGTATCAGCAACTTAATGATGGCCTATCTGACCACACATGAGTTTGCAATGCTGAGCATCAAGTTATATAGTATTTATTTGTGGTGACCCATGTGACATCCTCCATATTCTATTGAAGTGAAACTCCCATCATCCCTAACCATTACTAACCATAAGGTCATTTGTGTGACCTTAACAATCTAACTCATACTACATGCTTTACTTTCTACTGCTTTACTTTCTTTCTGTCTACTGTTGATCTCCAGTCAAGGCTACCTGGGCCCACAATAATTATGGAAACTACTGGACATGTCTATTGTTATGAAATCACTCCTGTGCATGTTTCACAACTGCCCCTACCCCACAAACAATAGCATCTTCCATTGGTGACCAATAGTGTTTTCTCTCTACTAATTCTGTATATTTGCTTACCTGGTAAAATTGATTCAACAGAGAATGGTGGAATAACATTTTGATTGTGTTAGCATTAGGATTTTTATCTGGAAACATGTAGACTGTATTACCAATTCTTTTTCTTTAAGCAAATTAGCTAAAATGTGAACTATGCATTGGAAGATCCTGAGTTTTAATGGTTTAGAATTTACTACTAATAAACTATACCAAATGTATGTCTTTACTTCAGAGGGCAAAGCTCCATTCCTACTGGGAAAAAAAATGGTAGCATTTGCTTGTATTGTATAGCAAGCCAACAAATCTTATAAAGGCATTATGCCAGAATGCATGGTGAGGGGAGATATTACCATCAAAATGTTTACTATTTATGTTAGTCCATAATATATAAAATTTTTGTGGATGGACATACTTTTGTTTCCTCCCCTCTCTTCCCCATCTTTTTTCTTTTTCTTTCTTTCTTTCTTTCTTTCTTTCTTTCTTTCTTTCTTTCTTTCTTTCTTTCTTTCTTTCTATTTTTCAACAAAATTATCTTTAATCTTAAAGAAAAAAGAAAAACTAAAAAAGTTAAAAGTACAAACTAAAAACACAAACTAACAAAAGAAAAAGAAAGGAAAAAATCTATCTCATCTTTTATACTTATCAATAGTCACTGGTTTACTAATGAATTCACTACTATAATATGAACTACAAGATATTATTGTAAGATATCACAGAATCTCTGCCATAGTAACATATTGCTGCATCCTTTGATTAGTAGAGAATATTGTCTTTTCCAAAACAGATAAATCACACACTTCTGACAACATTCCTTGACATATGGAATAATATCACTTTTCCAATTTCTCAATATAATTCTTTTTGCTACCTCCCATGCTCAGTACAACCACAATTCCTGATAAACAGTCAAATTCCAAAGCTTTGTCCCCTCTCCCTTTGTCTCACACCCTTTTTCAGCATCTGACGGATGCTGGGATGGGATGATGACTTGAGAGGCACTGGGGTCAGGACCTAGAACAGTGATACAAGGTAGGACCAAATTATCAGCCTGATTTTTCCAATTTGAGATCTTTTCAAGGGAAGGAGAATTAATGAAACTTTATAGATATTATAAACTGTTCAACTGAAAGTCATATATACACATACTTGATGTAAGTAGTAGACAATCTTCCGAACAAACTAGCTGGTGTGGAGTATCCTTTTTAACAATACCAGATGTTGTTAATTATTGAAGATAAAATGCAAATGAGATTTATCATGAAATGTTGCATTGTGGAATGTTCCTATTCATTGTTGCAATAGTTTGGGCATGACTTCCAATTAAATACTTCATTCTATTCCCCTTCCCATCTCCTCCCACAATCAGTATCCATTCCATTATCTATTCCCAAAACAATTCTATAAACTTTTGAGTTTTCCAGATCTGTTGATACCTCCACATTGTGTGTGTCTGTGTGTTTTGGGAGGTGTGTTGCTTATCTGGAAACAAGGAAACTCACCTTGAACTTGAAAAATAGCAGAAATAATCACTATTATCATGCAGAGTAATCAAAACATTATTTCCAACTTTGTATATACCAATTGATCAAGTAGCTGTAGAATGAAGCAAACCATAATAAAATAATCGTTTGAATTATTAGGAATCAACACCTTTTGGTGCCTTAAGATAAAACAGCATGTTTTTATTTCATTATCAATGACATTCATATGATTTCAAAAGAAGTATGCAATCCCTTGAAATTCTTATGAAAGTTCAAAACTGGAGCATTTTGTTAATATATTTTACAACGTTTTGGATAAATGTTCCAGCTACAGAGTCCTTTGCATCAAAATACAGTGGTACCTCGGGTTACGAGCGCCCCTCCTTACGAAAATTTCGCGATACGACCAGCTCCGGTCGCAAAAATTTGCCTCGCTGTGCGACCTCCGCCTCACGCTACGAACCAGATCCGCGGCCATTTGCCCTGCTGCCACGCGGTCGCGGCTTCCTGTGGGTGAGATCGCGGTAGCAAGGAGACATTCGGTGAGGCTTGTGGTGTGTTTTGTGGCATTTGGAAGGTGTTTGGTGTGCTTGTCAGCATGGCTCCAAATAAAATGCAGAGCAGGCTTGGCAAGAATAAGGGTTTGAAGAAGAAAGTGACGATCAAACTGAAGAAGGAGATTATAGAAAAGCACGATCGTGGTGTTCGTGTGACTGATCTGGCCGCGGAGTACAAGATGGCGAAGTCGACCATCTCGACTATTTTGAAGAATAAAGATGCCATCAGAGAAGCTGATGTGGCAAAAGGAGTAACGATGTTAACGAGGAGGAGGACACAAGTGCTGGAAGAGGTGGAAAAGCTGTTGTTAGTGTGGCTGAATGAGAAACAGCTAGCAGGTGATAGCGTGAGTGAAGCTATCATCTGTGAAAAAGCCAGGAAACTGCACAGTGATTTACTGCAGAAAAACCCCTCTACCAGTGCAGCAAGTGAGGAATTTAAAGCCAGCAGAGGCTGGTTTGAGAAATTCCGCAGGAGAAGTGGCATCCACAATGTGGCAAGACATGGAGAGGCTTCCAGTTCTGACAAGGCTGCTGCAGAAGCCTACAAGGAAGAATTTGAGGGCTTCGTGAAGGCGGAAGGATACGTCCCTCAGCAAGTGTTCAACTGCAACGAGACAAGGCTCTTCTGGAAGAAGATGCCAAACAGAACCTACATCACGCAGGAGGAAAAGGCACTGCCAGGGCACAAGCCCATGAAGGACAGACTGACCCTTTTGCTGTGTGCGAACGCAAGCGGCGACCTGAAGATTAAGCCACTACTGGTGTACCATTCCCAGACCCCTCGTGTGTTCAGGGAACACAATATGAACAAGGCCAGACTGCCTGTCATGTGGAGGGCCAATGCGAGAGCGTGGGTCACAAGGCAGTTGTTCATGGAATGGCTGCACGAGGTGTTCGCACCCAGCGTTAAAAAATATCTTTCTGACAACCAGCTGCCTGAAAGGTGCCTTCTTCTGATGGACAATGCCCCGGCACACCCTCCATCCTGGTGGATGATATGGATGCTGAGTATGACTTTATAAAGGTCAAGTTCCTCCCCCCCCCCAACACACCTTTTCTGCAGCCCATGGACCAGCAAGTGATCTGCAATTTTAAGAAGCTCTACATAAAGGTGCTCTTCACCAGGTGTTTCAATGTCACTGAGGAAACATCCTTGACTCTGGCAGAGTTTTGGAAGAAACATTTCAATGTCCTCCACTGCATCAGCCTCATTGACAAAGCCTGGGAAGATGTCACCTGCCGGACCTTAAACTCAGCCTGGAGGAAACTGTGGCCAGAATGTGTCGCTGAACATGACCGTGAAGGGTCTGATGCAGAGGTAGTGGAGGAGATTGTGTCCATGGGCAAGAGCATGGGTCTGGTTGTCAATGGTGCAGACATAGAGGAGCTTGTTGAGGACCATGAGGAGGAGCTGACCACGGAAGAACTTGCTGAGCTCCAGAGTGAGCAACAGAAAGCGCTTGGTGAGGAGCATTCCACTGAGGAAGAGGAAGACAGGGAGGAGGTGAGCAGTGCCGAGATTAAATCCATTATGAAACAATGGAATGCGTGCCAGGACTTCTTTGAGAAGCACCACCCCAATAACTGTAACGAACAGAGTGTTGAACATGATGAACGATAACGTGGTCTCTCATTTCCAGAGGGTTATGCAGCGCAGGAAAAAACAACTGACTTTAGACAGGTTTTTCCCCAGAACTGAGCCTGCAGCTAAGAGGCAAAGAAGAGAGGAAACCCCTGAAGGAGATGTCCCTTTGGAGGGGGACTCTCCCTCCAAACAATAACTGCCTCCCCACCCCATTCTCCCTCTTCATACTGTGCTGTACGTACTTTTTTTCATGTTTTTGTGGTTTAAAAATAAAATGCATATGTTTCAGAACTGTTTGTATTTACATTGAACCTTATGGGGAAATTTGCCTCGCGGAGCGACCAAATTCAGAGGGCGGATTAGCCGTATTTACATTGAACCTTATGGGGAAATTTGCCTCGCGGCGCAACCAAATTCGGAGGGCGGAATGGATTAACCGAATTTACATTGAACCTTATGGGAAAATTTGCCTCGCGTTGCGACCAAATCAAGTTGCGATCAGAGTCACGGAACGGATTAAATTCGTAACCCGAGGTACCACTGTAAAAAATACCTATACAGTATGCAAATATGAGGAGGCAGGCTGGCTCGGGGCAGCAGTATTGTTTCTTGACAAGGGCTCTCAGATCGGCCTGCAACAATGTGGACAACCACTAGATGACAGCGAAGTTATCCACATTTTTCCAGGCCTTCCCATCAGCATCCTGTGCATGAAAAATGCTTTAGGTGTTGGTTCTTGTGTAAAGCAACTCAGCATTAAGCCATATTGTATTTGGGACAATTGGGGGGTATTACAGATAGAAATCAAAAACATAGAATATGTTTTATGTGGTGAAAGTTTTATATAATCCAGGTCCCTGTTTTTCAGTGCCCAAGAAGCAGGACATGAATGCAACAGTATCATCCTACTCACGTTCTCCAGCAATTGATACTAAGAGGGAACACAATGGCTACTGTTCACGCTAGCTATGTAATAACAAGCTGTGTACAAATAGCCTTTCAAAGTTATTCACCAAATCTGTGAGCAGAGTAATTGGGAGGACAGTTTCTTTTAATTTCTCAAGGGAAGTACAATTTAAGGGTAAGCTTCTTCCTTAATAAGAATACCACTGCTACTAGAGAAGACTAATGAGAGACATTTCCTCATGATACCATCCCTTGGTTTTAACTGAGGCCTGGGAAGCCAGGGAGGCTGCAAGCTGCTGGAGAGATGATTGAACAATGAAAGACACTGCTTGACCATCACAAAACTAAAGTCCACGTGTCCTACATTCCACCCATGGGAATTTCTCCAAACTTCTCCTTTGAAAGAGGTCTATTTGTCCCCCATTAGACTGAATGAAAACTGGTAGGAAAAATTTGCAGGAGAATTTGCCTGCTTAACATTAATACAGTTCCACTAATGCTGGAGGTATCATATGGCAGTGTTGCATGAACCATTTAAAGCACATTCCCTCACCGCACTGAAGGAGCCACATTCTCCACAAGGCTTCTTGTGGGGTGGTCCTCAAGTTGCAGGTTTCTGCATGCACTGCCACTCTACTTCACCAGCACTCTGAGGAAAAATGTTGTCCATAGTGCAGATGTATATACAGACAACTTGGAAAACCTTTGAAATAATTGTGCCAAGCCTTCTAGAAGAGGTGACTTTCTCCACACTTTACTTGCACTTTAGTGCTTCACTTTAGTGCTTTCCACAGCTTTATTATATAGCCATCATGTTTCGTACCCAATGATGGCCTGTCCTCCACTGATTTCTCTAAACTCCATTTAAAGCTGTCCAGGTTGTTGGTCAGCCTTACCTTTTTAAAATTTATTTTTAAAAAAGAGCTCACGCAAACGTGCTAAAAAAGCAAGAGCACAGTAATGCTATAAAATAACACAGCTATTATCAACACACTAAAACTGTCTAAAAACTAAGGGTTGCTACCAATATGCTCCTTGTTCATGACTCCTTTAACAAATCAGCCCATAAATCAACCTTGTGGTATGGAGATTAAATGTTCTCAACTTCACTTTTAAACCCAAAACTTTAAACATATTAAAGAAAAAAAAATCCGTATAATTAATATTTCTGCTTAGTCTTCCCTGACTGGTTAAACATTCAGCTCAGGCTAAATTCCGTAGCCTCTTATACCCCTGGTTGATTGAATATTCTGCTATGTTTGTGATGGGAAATTTCAGTTTGTGTATCTGTTGTTCCTGAACTATTCATAGGATAACTCTGATTCTAGTATTCTGAGAGAGAAAAACTGTTGCCTAGTTTCATACACAACTATCATGCCCCTGTATTGTTCTTCTAAAAACAACAACATTGTTAACTTTTCCTCATGAAGGAGATATTCAGCAAATTTCTTTCTGCGATGTGATGTTCAAAACTGGGCATAGTGCTCCAGGTGTGGCTATATCATAGATTTGATATACTGTAGGTATTATGACACCAGCATTTTATTTTTGATTCCTTAATATATGGAATTTGCTCTTTTCCCAAAATTTGTCCCCCTGTTCCTCAAGCTTACTTGGTCATTGACCACCATGCCAGATTACAACAGCATGTAAATAAGATTCAGATCTTGTGCTCCAGTGTGACTCACCTAGACTTGCATATCCTACTTTGCATTTATAATTGTAATTCCATTTTTCCCATTTGGAGTTCTTTGCCATCTCTTTTTTTTTTTAAATATTTGCCAGAGAAGCTTCTCCTTTTCTGCTCTCACCAGCTGGAGGAAGCTGTAATTTATGAAAGTCATCCTGATAGAAGAGAATCAATAGAATTAATAAAAGCAATACTGAAATAATTGGAGCAACAACTAGTTCAATAAAAGTTTTGCATCTGTTCTAAAAACATTATTTGGCTGAAAAATATTGTGAGTATACATAAAAAGGAGGCTCCTTTAGTGGCTACTAAGAATTTGTTCAAATTAAACAGACATTTTCAAGGGATTATTCATCTGATTTTAGATTCATCTGACTCCAAACAAAAATTACATTGATATAATTAAATAAATTAAATAATCAGCACAGAAAGTTATACAGATAAACATATAATGTTCTCACACATATACATACATAGCAGAACACTGTACTAAACCCTGAAATTGCTAGTGTGAAGCAATTAGACGAGTTTGAATCTCTGCAGATCTAATGCTTAACTTGGAACTTTTTTATTCCTGGCAAAGTCATGCATTTTTTCTCTAGTCAAACATGTCAATATTAGCAAAGTGCAATGAACACTGAATCTCGTCATTTTCCATGGAAAGCAGTTCCAGTGGTATGTGGTGTTTATATTACTCTTCTCACAACAACAAAAATCTAAAGGTTATTCATCTTTGGAGTGAAACAAGACTTTGTGCTCAATTCAATTGCGTTTTAAAAAGGAATCTCAGTTTAACTATCTATACTAGTGTGATAACTCTAGAGCAAATTTTCTGAAAGTACAGGTATTGTTTTAGATATACATAGAAACATTTTACTGTACAAATAATTTTTAAAAAAAAACCGTATATGGAAAATCTTTAAAAGCCAAAGTAATTGCTTTTTTATCATCAATGATTGATCATCTGCCTGTATACTAACCACATTGTCTCTCTAATGATCCACTATGGCACAGAAAAATACTGTAGAACAGATGGGACAAAATGGAGCCCAGCAATTCTATTGGGTCTGAGAAGGTCAGTGAACTCAATGAGAGTTGCATAGGATTGCATAGTCAGAGAAATAATTGTGTCCTGGATTTGTACTTAATTAACCCTTGATTTGAGATAACCTTATGCTCAGTATCTAGTTGCTTGCTGCTGTATTTGAGGTAGAAAATATCAAATACACAAATACAGAAAAAGACAAGTGATTATGGCTTTGTATGTTTTGTGAAACAGACTCTCTTTATCTTGTGATTTCCTTAAGTACAATTCAAAAGATTGCTTAGAGCACCAGAATGTCAGCTGATAATCTGTTAAGTGTCTTCCCTTGAACAAGCTGACAACCATAAGCCTTCACTATGTCTGCCTTGACTCCTGGGATAGAAAGATGGGGTGAGACCCCAATCTCTTCCAACCAAATCAGGTTGGCTCTTCTGTCTTTAAGCATTCTTTCTCACTCCCAGTGCCCTAGAGATTTATTCACACAAGCTGTCACTGAGCACAACCATTGACAAGTTGTCTCTTGGTAGTGATGATAGTGGTGATTTACAAATATTGCAAATGAATAAAAAAATTAACTGATATTCTCCCCCACAAACACTACAAAATGCTTTACAAGTCTAGTTGGATAGGTGTTTCAGAGTGGTTTTGATTTATTTTTGTGTGTACCTGCCTGTCTGCATATTATACAATCAGAGGCTTGCTTCTTCTGTTAAAGTCATCCAGAATTAAAGTTCAATTAGTAATTTCTAAGGGATTTGGTTTGCAGAAATGATTAATTTTTCAGAAAATGTTTCTTGGGAGACCATTTTTTTCCCATTATCAAGAGACTTTGTTTTTTGTAAGAATACTTGATCTTTAGCTGCAATATGTAGCTGGAAAGGCCTCCAGATTTGACTAAAGAAAAATATGCAGCCTGAGGCTCAGAGAACCCTGGGTCCCCTCCAGGTTTTGGGTTTGCTGACCCAAGAGTTCCTCCAAAAGTTATAAACAAATTATGATTGAATAGGTGAGAACCATATTAACTCTATTTCATGAATTTACACTTTGCTTTTGTTCTGGCTTACTCACTTCTTTGTTACCCACTCTGTCCTAAATCAAAAAACAAAAATGTGTGCATCTCCGCACAGGAGGAACATTATCTCCTTTTCAATATTAGATACCACAGCTAGAATAAGAATGCTATATGCACATTGACTGAATTCTCTCTAAATAATACTCACCACCTTGTCATGAATTTCTCATTCCAGTATAGACCCGATTGCCACTTCCTTCTTGGAAGGTTTTATACATTTCAGCCCAATTTCTATATCTTTCTTTCTAAGTCACAATACATATGAGAAAGATGACTTAGTCTAAATTATATATGAAATTTTACTATAGGCAAGTCATGCTTGTAATTGTGTACCCCCCCCCCCTTGCCACCCCAGTAAAATGTTGAAGGAACTGGAAACAGAGGTACCACAATGAATTCTTAATAAAATCTTGGTGTAATCTTTGGCTCTTACAGAGATCAAAATAAAGGTCAGATCTAATCTAACTGATGACCTTTACAGCACATGCAGTTTCTTTGATAGCTTAATAAAGAAGGAAGTGTAGAATGCATTCCAAAATCTCCATAGTCAAAGAAATCTATCACTGAATGGAGCTGAAGTCTGTAACTTTATTGGCCTGCCTGTAGCTACTCAGTAATATCAGGCTAAATGCTGTTGACTACTTGGTATGATTATTAAAGTTGTTCTTATATTCTCAGGGGAGCAGGCCAAACATGATTGAAGAAAGAAACTATCATACTTTCTGGATGTCTGATAGTATCACATTCCAAACCAGCCTGGCAGCTCCCAGCCTTTAATTTAGAGGAAACTATTTTAATTTTGCTCAGACAACCAAAGTTGTATTTGCACCTAATGAAACAATAAGGATACTGAAGAAAGATTGGCCTAGGTTCAGTAGCTGGAATAGAGTATGGTAAAAATACTCTGAAGCAAGATTTTTGTTTTTTGTTCTGATTCTGTTTGGTATCTGTAAAATAAATGAAATACTATTGATTTGTTGGCTGAAGTGCTGGATATCACATGATGTGATGCTCATGAAGTAAAGAAAAAAAAGTTCAGTTTGTTACCACTGCATTTCATAAGAAACTAATGTGCCCAAAAATCTGGAGATGAAGCAGAGATAAGACACAGCTTCTTACAGGCAGATGAAGTATATGGTTGTAAATACCAGTAACAGAAATAATTAAAAGCTCAAAAACTGTTTAATAAGAAACTGCAAGCTTACAGAATGCTGAATCTATGGATACAGAAAAGTTTGTGTTTTGTTTTTCTTAGAGAGGATTTGAAGAATTCAGACATTAGAAAGTTTCCACCATTCCCCAGTAGTGGTTTTGGGTATGAGTAGATGGCCACCATAACATGGAGCCCACCATTTGCTGGCATTAAAGTCTGATGCCTTAACATTTGCTGCCCCATCGATCTCTCAACTGTCTCAACAACTAGGCTGATAAATGGTGCTGCACGTAAAGTTTTAATGCAGGCAAGTTAAGCAAAACAACCAGTGGATTCTCCTGGCTCCATTTCCCCAAACGCTAAGCATCACCTTCTGGTGGAAAAAACAATCACTCTCCTTAATGCAGCGTCGGGCAGGGCTGGATGAATTTAGGCAGATGCTTCAAACAGTGGGTTTAACCACCTGTCAAGTTACTTAACAGGTCACAGACAGAGAGGTGCTCTGCATCTGTGAACTGACACAGAGTTAGGGCAACTTCTGAACACAGGCCTAGTGTCTTTTGAGACAGCACTAAACCTGAGTCTAAATACAGCCCTGCTATCAGGTTGTAGGTGCAGAGGAGGGGTGCAAGGTGAAAGGGGAGGAAACTCCCTCTGACATCATTCCATCTTCAGTGATGGCTGAGTGATGCTAGGAGGCATCATAATTAATTTAATTAAGGAAATAACCTTAATTGAAAAAATCAATGACTAAGAGCAGCTGAAACACAGAATGTTATTGAGGGAGTTGAAAACAAAATAAAACAAAATTGAGAAACTGACAGAAGGAGAAAGGCAACTGCTATGCTCATCCCTTGAAGACCTTTTAGGAACTGATTGCAGAAGAGATGACATATGGTGAATCATATTTAAATCCCCCTTGCCAGGGCACTTGTAGAAGAAAGGAAAGGAAAAGAAGTACTGTTCCCACTATCCAGAATGGTATTCTCTATCCACCTGCTCTGTTGCTCAGGTTTAGACAGGAGAGCAAAGCTTGCAAGCTAGAAAGTGGGGGGAGGGGTCCTGCTGGGACAGGTGGAAGGAAAGAGAGGAGGACAACCAGCAGTGAGGTGGATGGAGTCAATTACAGCAGTGATGGGTACATCATTGGAAGACCTGAAAGGCCAGAGTTGGGGACAGATCAATTTATCTAAAACTCAACACGAAGTTGATGGCACATCATCAATCAATTAATCAATCTCCAGAAGCGGGGTCCAGAATGCGGGTGTTCTCTGCCATAGCCCCTGCCCTTTGGAATATTTTGCCCCCGGAGGTGAGATTGGCCCCCTCACTCCTGGCCTTTTGGAGGGACCTGAAGACTTGGCTCTGCCATCTGGCCTGGGGTGAGGAGGGAAGTCATCAAGTGTGGGATTGGCTAGCCCCTTAGAGGCCTGGCATTGCTGCCTTGAACCATCAGCCTCCTGGACTTTTTCCTTTATTTTTTGTAATTGTGATTATAGGCTTTTAATTGTATATTTATTTATTGTTTTTAATGAGTTGTGAGCCACCCAGAGTCCCCCATTGGGGGGAGATGGGCGGGGACAAATTTAATAAATAAATAAACAAACAAACAAACATCACGGTCAGAAGTGTAAATATGATCCAAGCAAAAGGAATAGCAGTACTGGTAGAGCTAGACCCCTGGGATTTCATCCAAGACCTTGCAGCTTGGATATCTCCCAGTTTACATTGCACAAAACCTGCTTTAAAAAACCACATGGGAGGGATTTTCCTCAATTGTCCCTCAATATGAGAGGGAACTTCCTCCTTGTCCCTCCCATATGAGACCCCAGATAGCTAATCACAATTTAGCTCTGCAGCATATTTTTGTTGAAAGAGTTAAAAGAAAGAAAAATTAAGGATGGGGGAGAGAAAGAACAGAATAAGAGAGAGAGAGGAGGGGAAAGGGGGTGGGAAGAGAAATTTGAGGGTGAATATCTATAGGTGGGATCCCCCCTGATGTGGGATCCCCCCTCAAGTATCATCATGCCTCCTGCAGGCTTCCTCACACTTAGCTACAGCACTGAATGGGACAAATGAATAATTCAGCAGCAGAATTTTGGGGAAAGGACAATGAGGCATGAAAGATGAAAGCCAGAGAAAGAGAAACCCTAACTGTAACCCTAATCCTAACCTCTACATAACCGTTCACTCAATAGCACTGAGCATGCCATTGTCAAGCTACAGAGTATATTCTTGTAATGGAGTAGAAAATATTTCCTACATTAGTTGTTTGGTTAATTTATTTTGCATGGAAGATCCCTTCAAGTAAGCTAGCAGTGTGATTTTTATGCTCACTGAATTCAGAAGGGAAAGGTTTATTCACTTAGAATCAAGAATGAACTGAGCCAAGCTGGCAGACTCATTTGACCCAGCAGAGGGGAATAATACTGGAAGCAGAGATCTCCACCATGCCCAGAACCTCCGTGAGATAAAAACACCCTCCTTTGCTGACATTTGTCCTCTTTTAAGAGAGAGAGGACTCAGAAATAGAATCCAGCATGAAGTCTGCACTATCGGGATGCACTGAGGTGAAAAGCTTGGTTATGGGAATTGCCATCTTATCCCACTGCACATTAGCCAGTTCTTTGTGGTTTATAATATTGTTCAACCCTCAAAACAGCTACTTGGAGTTTCTGGAAAATTACATTTGTAACCTAACTTGAACCTTTATTCTTCTGGAAACCCCAAACAGCCTTTGTTCTAGGATTGGGCCACACATTAAACCCAAAGCTTGTTTGTTTAACCTGTTGCTGGGGAGACTTTTTATTACTGTCATCATCATCATCATCATCATCATCATCATCATCCCGAAAACTGCATCAGTTAATACGCCATGTATAAGCACTTGATAAGGTAGCAATGAATGCCTTGGAAAAGATATTTAGATGTGATGTCATGTATCTATACCTACAAAGATCAGAATCATGCAAGGAAGGATTTTCCCTGTGACATCCAATGGATGTGAACATTGGACTTTGAAGAAGCAGGACAGAAAGATTAGTGACTTTTTGAACTTTCATGTTGGAGAAGACTCCCGATAATAACATGGACAGCCAAGAAAGCAAACAAATGGATCATAGAACAAATCAATCCAGAGTTTTCACTTGAGATACAAATGACCAGACTCAAATTAACATACTTTGAACACATTATGTGACAATCTAGCTCTCTTGAGAAGTCCATAATTGGACTAATAATAGCTTTCTTGAGAAGTCCTTAAGAGAGCCAGTTTGGTGTAGTGGTTAAAGGTCCTGGCCTAGAAACCAAAAGGCTGTGAGTTCTAGTCCCGCCTTAGACATGAAAGCTGGCTGGGTGACTTTGGGCCAGTCACTCTCTCTCAGCCCAACCTACCTCACAGGGTTGTTGTCGTGGGGAAAATAGGAGGAGGAAGGAGTATTAGGTATGTTTGCTGCCTTGAGTTATATATATTAAAAAGGTGGCATAAAAATCTAATGACAATGATGGGAAAACAGAAGGAAAGAGAAGAAGAGGATGAACAGCAGCAAGGTGGATAGGCTTAAATAGAGCAGTGATGTATGACTATTGGAAGACCTAAAGGGCCAGGTTAGGGACAGATCTTCCCAGAAGAAGTCTATCTATATGGTTTCTAAAAGTCAACATTGATTTGATGGCACATAGTCAAGAAGCAAAAATACCTCCCAGTGATTTGCTCCAAAATCAACTTTAATAATAATGTGGCTCAAACCTGCTTTGACTTACAATTTCCTCTTATGGGTGTTATACATTTCTGGGTAGAGTGGGGGAATCAAGGATGAGTGTGGCAGCTTTATACATTTTTCTACTAAAACAAAACAAAGAGGAATATAAAGACCCCAAAGTCACTTTAATTACAATGGGATGGCAATCCTGAACATCCAGTGAGTTCCCTTCTTGCTTTTATTTGCCATTCATTTTTAGAGTAGTCAGGGAAGAACATGAGCTGCTAAGTGGTCTCTACAGACACTTTCTGAAACCTCTTGCCCTTGAGCCATGTTAAGACTTCAGTACTCAGGATTGCAGAACAGCGTGGTCATTGTATTACCAGTACATCTGGAGGGAATCAGATCAGGGGTGGTTGTTCTAAAGCAACACAAGAATTATGGTCCAGGCACACCTGAGGTTGCCCAGGCCATTGATCCATCTTGTTCAGTATTGTTTACTCTGACCATCTGTTGGACTCTACTTGGGTTCCTTTCTAGTTCTGCTACCTGAGAACTCTTTTGCTGGAGATGCCAGCAGACTGAATCTGGCACTCTTGGCATAACAAACCTGTCATCTGTCCTTGAGTTACAGTCCTTCCTCTCCCATTCCTCATTCCTCTCAGTTAAAGGAATTGTTGGGTACTATGAAAACTTAATGGTTATCCTTTTTAAAATTATTGCCTCCTTCCTTCCTGTTTGCCAGAAATGAAACCTGCAATTTTCCAGGCTTTTGCTTAGCATGATTGGCTAGTCACTTTGATTTGTGAATACTAAATGGGTTAATTCCAGGAGATCACCCTGTAGAATTGACATACTGGTTTGGGTCTCCTATGTCAATAGTAGATTATTGATTGATCTTATGTAACTTAATTATTAGAGTAAACTTCATGACTGTTGAGCACCCAACCTCACAGTAAGCACCTCTTTATCTTTAAGGATTGATCTGTCACTCAAATCAGTGCAATCTGCAGTTAGATACTCCCCAACTATTTTAAGTAAAATGAAAACTGGAGTATAGGTAGTCTCCAGTTTAAGAGCAAGTTCTGTTCACAAGATGTGTCCTTAAGTCAAATTTGCATGTAAGCCAGAACAGTATTAATGTGTAATACTGTATAAATAGTATTGTGTAATGAACTCAAACCATTATGTACTTAACTCAAACCATTGTGTATTTAACTCAAATTTTGCTTAACTATGGGTCGTTTGTAAGCTGGGCATTTTTAACCCAGGGACTACCTGTACTTTCTTTTCTAAAGTGTTAAACTTACCTTAGATGATGGAGCAACCAGTGAGATAGTTCTCAGGTACTTGGATATCATGCATCCCTCCTTCAAGTCTTCAGGAATATTTTGTTACTGAGACAAAGAGAAATTGAGCGTTAAACCAAAAGGATTTACTGACCATGACTATACAACTGTTAAGAGAGACCTAATTAATCACTATGAGCTGTATCATAAAGATGCCATGCAAACATCTACTTCTACATTATTAGAATTGAAAAACTAGTAGAAATCCTTTCTGAAAGTTTTTTTAAGCCTTAATGAAGCAGTGGCAACACCTGTCTTCAGCAGCCAAAACTTAGAACTCCTCATTTTGGCATATTGCATTTAGCAGGTAAATGATAATTAATTTCATCTACTAAATCAGATGCCAAGGGAGAGATGGGAAGTCTATTTTAGAACTTTTTATGAGTCCCAGATGGAAGAACTTGTGGTTGCACCACTTGATGAATTTTTTCCCTGGTTTTTTCTCAAAATGAGGAGGCACATTAATACTCTGAAGTTAGGCAAGGCCCTTGGCAGTAGTTATATTCTGCCTGAAATATTGAAATCTAATATTGTCTCTAATCTCTCTCCTGGCCTCCCTTTTCTCATATATAGACCAAACTGGAAACATACCTCAAAACTGGGGTGTGGCTATAATTGTTCTAATTTAAAAAAAAAAATGAGGGGAAGGGATTATTCTGTTAATTATCAACCACTGCCTTACTGAGAATAGTAAGCAAGTTTTATGTTCATTATTTAGAATGGAACTGCAAAAATGAATGGGAAAGGAACCATTCTGGGCCTTGAACAAGCAGACTTTAGATTTATTCCACCATTTATCATATTTTAGTTCTATATCCACCTGATAGAGAAACATAGTGATACACCTAAAACTTTGCCCTCTATAGACTTTGCTGTTTGTAAGCTTGCATATGACTTAATTTTGAGGCCTGTTTTGTGAGAAAAATTTAGAGACATAGGTATTGATTGATGCCTTTTTCCTGCTCAAAAACTTTAAAGATTCCAGAATTAGAATAAAATGTAATCACAAATTTCTTTATCAGATCAAATATCTGTATACAAGGGACTTAGACATGTTTGCATTTTACTCCTTCCCTGTTCAATTTGTATATGAACTCACTTGTAAGGAAACTCTCAGATTTGAACTTCCATTTCTCCAAAATAGCAAATGCAAATATCCCCCTTTTGCCATGAGCACACAATGTAGCTATTATTTCAAAGACTCCAGTAAGCCTCAGTTACACCGATGATGAAAAAGTAACTTTTTGACTAATCCTCACATTTATGACCTTCGCAGGTCTGTAAAGCAAAGGGAAGCTGATAATAAATTGAGTCATAGTTTCACTTAAAACCGCTTTGCTTAATGACAGAATTGGCAGTCCCCATTGTGGTCACTAAATGAGGACTACCTGTTCTGTAGGGGAAACTAGCTGGTAATCAATTTTCAAAAAATCAAAGTAAAGGCCTTTGCAAAAAAAAGTAGGAAGCCGAGCTGGGTTATAGCAGTGTTTTTCAAACTTGGCAACTTTAAGATGTGTGGACTTCAATTCCCAGAATTCCTCAGCCAGCATGCTGGGAGCTGAAGTTGACACATCTTAAAGTTGCCAAGTTTGAAAAATACTGGGTTATAGAATGGTAGAAGATGAGCCACTGAGGAATTTAAAAACCCTGGTGTAGTGTTCCAGGATTTGGGGTCATGGAAAACACGCATTTTGACAAAAGCAGAAAGATCCTGCAGATGTCCATGTCTATAGACTCAAAGAATTTCTTCCACTTGAAAGTTGGAGAATGTATTCCTGCAATTTTGAAAGTATTTGTTGCTTGACTTTTAGCTCAGTTGCTCTATGGTTCACAGGTGGGTCCTTATCCTAGTCAGTGAAAATTGTACAAACGAAGTTTATAAGAGTGGTGTATCAAACCCCTAATCTGTATCCAATGGAGCTTGGAGATTAGAGACTGGCCTGTTGAAGGTTAAAGTAAGAGCATAGCTGTTAATAATTAACTATTGGCTTAAATGGTGTTCTTTTCCAAAAGGGCTGGTAACATCCAAGCAATTTCAGTTATCAGGGTCCCAAGCAGTTTTGGGACAACTCTTACCATGTGGCTCTCTAAAGATTCTCTACATCTCTTAGAGTTTATTCAGGCTAAGAAAATAGTCATAGAAAGGCTTTTAGACATCAAGTATCAAAATGAGATTAACTTGATCTCAGAGCCCATCAGAGAGCAAGACAGAAACTAGATAATGAGCTAGTTATATTCGAACACTCACTTCCCAATTCCAATAAAGATTTAGAGCCAGGTTTAACATCTTACCTTCAACTCTTCTGTAGAGAAAATTTAATATAGTCCCTATAACTTGCCAGACTTGCTCTGGTGCTATTGAATCCATCCTTTATGGGCTGCTACATTGTTTCTTTTCTAATAGTTGAAGAAGCCTCCTCTTTCCTTTGTTATCACATGTCCCAGATTGGTCTGACAAATTCTATGACTTCCTATTATCACTCAAGAACATGTTTATCATATTCAGTGCTGCAAAGCTTTGCATGGAAGGACTTATCACTTATGAACACTTGAGTTAGGTATATATGAGTATGGAAACTTTTAGGCAATTCCTATACTGTTGATATCTAAATGTCATTTTATTTTGTTTGTTTTTTCTGATTTCTGATTGTAATAAAATTGTATCATCTAGGTAGGTAGGCTCCTTCCTTCCTTCCTTCCTAGCTTAAGCTCCCATGGCTGCAGAAAGAAGCTTAGAAATCCCCACCACCCTGAAATAAGGGGATGATAGATAACCTTTTTCTTATGTCCTGGCAAATTTCCAGAGCTTCAGTATCTTTATTTTATATTTATTTGATTATAAATCAAATTTATACGCCACCTATCTCACTATCAGTGACTCTAGGAGGCTCACAAATACAAAACATAAAAACAGTTAGAAACTACAAAACACAATTAAAAGACTGCAGACAAAGTTAAAAGACAGAGAGAGCATTCTCAGGATGCCAGCCACCCCCGGGGTTAGGATCTTTAACTGTGTGTTTTCAAGTCAATGGTGACTTTGTATCTCCATGTACCTGAACAAAAAGAATTAATGACACCGTAGTCCTAAACTGCTGATGGACAGCAATAAGTAACTCGGTATAATGACCCTTCTACCAATCCCATCTTCAGTGTGATGAGTTAATTTTATTGGGATGGAAATCAAATTCTCTTCCTGCTGCTTATAATGGGATAACATAGAACTCTTGGAACTGGAATCTTATTAGCTACATATAAGTGCAACTATTACATGTACATTTTCTGCCATCACAAATATATTGGCACTTATAAATAGAAATCTTTCCCAGAAACCTAACAAAATTTGCAGCAAAGAGAAATAAAAATATGAGCTCCCCAATTTTCAGCAGACTGAAACTTTGAGTCAGAGGCAGGCAGCTTTTAATTTAAAACAACAGACAAAAATATTGTTTTTGTTCTGGGAGAATAGCCAGGTCTTTAATAGCCTCCTGAACATCATCAGGATAGGACTCATCCAGATCTCCAGATATTATTTCAACAAAGAAGGTACGCTTTCTGAGTCCCACAAGATGATACTGCTCAGTCAATCAGACCCAGAGCATGCCCACTCTGCCCAGTCACACTGGACAAAGACCAGTGATCCCTCAAATAACCAAGCCCTTATGCCATGAAAGGTTTTGTAACCAGCATCTTGAACTGCACTGGCAAACTAAATGGTAACCAGTGTAATGCACACAGCAGTGAGGTAATATGCGCATAATAAGGCATGCCCATCACGGCTGCTTTCTGTAGTAGCTGTAGCTTCTGAGTGGTCTTCAAGGACAGCCCCATGTAGACTGCATTACTGTAATCCATTCATGAGGCATGAGTGACTATCTGATGAGCCTCTGGATCCAGGAAAGTGCACAACTGGCACACTAGATGTACCTGTGCAAAGGCCCTCTTGGCCACAGTTGCCACCTGCTCTTTGAACAGGAGCTGGGAGTCCAAGACAACCTCAGAGTGATGCACCAGTCTTGAATGGGGAAGTGCAACCCCACCCAAGTCCAAAGATGGAAAATCCACAGAATCAGGAGGCCCAGTTAGCCACTCAAGATTGAGCCTGAGTTTGTTCCTCCCCAATTCACAATAATGAATAAAATCTTCACAGGTTTGTTGTTATGGGGAAAATAGGAGGCAAAGGTATTAGGTATGTTTGCCACTTTGAGTTATATACAAAAAAGGTAGGATAATAATAATAATAATAATAATAATAATAATAATAATAATAGTAGTAGTAGTAGTAGTAGTAGTAGTAGTAGTAATAGGAGGAGGAGGAGGCAGAGCCACACAACTACTTGTTCTTATTCTCAGGGGATTCTTCTCAAACAATCAAGATGGTGGCAGCAGTTGTACATTAAAAAAAGGCAGGGTTTGAATTTTTCAACACCTCCCCCACCCCCAGGATAGCACTACACATTTTAACTCTGAATAAAAAGAGGTATAACATGTACCATTTTTTAAAAAATGGATTAATCACTTATGTTTGCAGGTTTTAAGCATGAACCCATTACAGCTGAGAACATTTAATCCCTTTGATAGTACAGCCCACATGTAACAATCCTAGATAGCACTTACTCCTTGAGTTCAGTGGAGCTTATTCCCAAATAAGTCAAAGCAGATGCTTCTCAATTCATGCAAAGTACCTCTCTTTGAATCTTTAACGCAGCCAAATCTTTTCCCAGTCTTGCATTGCTGCTTTATAAACTGTTCCTATTTTGCTTCTTGGAGGAGGGGGGAGCAAAGAGTGTGCTCAGCTCTAATATTTATGTGGTCAAATCCTAATTCTTTCCTTTTGAAATCAATGGCATTTAATCTCTGCTGGGATTGGAACTCTACCAAAAGTATATGAACATCATATAGATTAATAACTGTGAAAAACCCCTTGCAATTGAATAATAAAAATTGTAGCTCCTTCTTAAATATACAGACCTGAATAAGTGTGTTTTCAGATTCCACACATTTTATCGGCATATGGTAGAAATTTCTGTCATTGTGGCCAGGAAGACTAGCACTGGTAAATTATAACCTAGAATTAAACCAACCATTTTAAAACATCAACAGACAAAAAGCAAACAGTGAAAGAGAGATCTTTAAAGAGGAACAGAAGACTGAGAAAAGACTAATAGTTAAACACAGAGTTTCTCTTAATGAAATGACAAAAACATATTCTTTGTATATTTTGTGGGATTGGGTTTTGATTTTGCATATAGAGTTTTCCTTCATTTTATGAATTCATAAGCTGTTCCATTTCCTGCATGATTAGTAAACATGATAAAATTGATGCTGTAGCAAGTTCTGAAAATTGTCACATCCAAGGCATAGGTTCATGTGCTGGACCCTAAATCAGCTTCTTCATTTCAGAAGATTTGGCTCAGAGCCCTTCTATATTAGACTCTACCACAGATGATGAACAGATGAATAGAGACGTGCAGTCATATTTTTGGGAGACTTGGGCCTTGATCCACCTAAAAGCAAAAAGGTAATGACTTTAGCAGTTTTAAATACTGCTGGAAAGATACACACAAAATATTTCCTATTAGAAATATTTTCTTGTTGGTTAAATGTCTCTAGCCTTTACTGAAGTATGAAGGAAATGGATACTTATTTTTATTTTTAAAAGGCTGTCGTATAACATGAGTGGATGGAACATGAGTTACATTATTTCTTTATAAAATATGGTGTGTCCAATTTATGTGCTATGTCCTCTCAGCAGCTTCCAATACCATCAATCATGGTATCCTTCTGGACCAGCTCTGGGAATTGGGGGTGGGTGGCACCGTGCTGTATTGATTCCTTTCTCTGGGGATGGTTCCAGTTGGTACTGATAGGATGAGAGAGGTCCAGTCCACAGCCCCTACTTTGTGGGGTGCCTCGGGGCTGAGTTCTTTCTCCCCTCCCTTCTACATGAGGCTGCTGGGTGAGGTCATCCAATGGTTTGAGGTGAGGTATCACCAGTATGCTGATGAAACCCAGCTTTGTATCTCCACCACAGGCTGCCTGAGTGAGGCCATGGGCATCCTGTTCCAGTGTCTGGAGGCTGTGGGAACCTGAATGGAGTGCAAAAGGCTTCAACTCAACCTAAGCAAGATTGTGTGGCTTTGGGTGTTTGGACCTTCTGATACCAGGGACCTTTCATCATTGATCTTGGATGAGATGGCATTGCCTCAGACAGATCCTGTGTGCAATCTGGGGGTCGTCCTGGACTCATGGCTCACCATGGCTAGGAGGGCCTTTGCACACCTTCAGGTTGTGTGCCAGTTGTGCCCATTCTTGGACTGGGAGGCCCTGCTCACTGTCACTCATGCCCTTGTGACCTCTCATCTGGACACTGCAATGCGCTGTAAATGGGGCTGCCCTTGAAGAGCATTCGGAAGCTTCAACTTGTGCAGAATGCAGCAGCACAGGCAGTACATGGCACCAGTTATTTGGCACATGTAACGCCACTACTCCATGAGTTGCATTGGTTGCCAGTGGGCTTCCAGGTGCAGTTCAAGGTGCTGGTTATCACCTTTAAAGGCCTTCATGGCTTGGGACAGGGTTACTTCAGAGACCGTCTCTCCCCAGTTATTTCTACCTTTCCAAGCTGGTCAGGCAGGATGGGCATGCTCCGGGTCCCATTGGCTAAGGAATGCCGGTTGGCAGGGTCTAGATGACATGGCTTTTCTGCTGTAGCGCCCGCCTTATGGAACATTCTGCCTCTGGAGATCAGGATGGCCCTGACCCAGCTGGCCTTTTGTGAGTCCTTAAAGACCTGGCTCTGGGCCTGGGCCTGGGGCCCCAAGTGTGTGCAGGGACCAGTTTCTTGGTTATATGAGTGATTATGGTATATGATATATTCTTGCTGCTATGTACTTTAATTTTTGTATTATTGTAATAGTTTTTACTTTATTTTGATTTTGTTCGCCGCCCAGAGTCACTTGTTGGGATGGGCAGCCATACAAATTGAATAAATAAATAAAGTACACCATTTGAAGAAATTATAGCCTATAAAGGTATTTTCTAAATTACTCCAATAGGTAAAATAAGATAAGTGCACATCCCATGTAGCCCATCCCTCTACTGTATGTGTAGGAAGGGGTTTATTTATTTGTTATGTATTTAGTGGATTTCTGTGGCTGCTCATTTACATATGTGACTGGGCAGCTCATAATATTAAACATAATAAAAACATATACAAAAAAATATAAAACCTATAGCAGCCAAAAAAAATTACAAAGCCACAATCCAACATTCAACATAACTAAGCAAAAGGCTCCATTCCACATCCAGGAGCCAGGCCTCAGGACTACATATACAGCTGTAGGAAAGGGCAGGAGAAGGCCTCTTAGGATGGATGGATGGATGGATGGATGGATGGATGGATGGATGGGTAGGTAGGTAGGCAGGCAGGCAGGCAGGCAGGCAGATTCCCACCACCACCACCACCCTTTTTGGTGCCTTTGAGTCAGTGTTGACTTCTGGCAACTGCCTGGACTAGTCCCTGCAGTTTTCTTGGCAATGTTTTCAGAAGTGGTTTGCCATTGCCTTCTTCCTAGGACTGAGAGAGACTGAAGGTCACCCAGCTGACTTTGTGCCTAAGGTGGGACTAGAACTCACAGTCTCCTGGTTTCTTAACTACTACACCAAACTATCTGAGAGAGAGGGAGGGAGAGGGAGGGGGGGGGAGAGAGAGAGAGAGAGAGATCTTTATGATGCTCAGTCTCTTAGTCTGTAATTGGAACAGTGCTGAAGATGCTATACAATATTGAAAAGTTTAATTTGGATATTATCATGACATATGCCAAGGTTATATGAGTATTTAGGAGGAAATATCAGAAGGCAAATCTCTAATCAAAAGTTAAGACCAAATGATGACCAAAGAATAAAGGCAATGCTTCAAGTCTCACTCTCGGGCCGATCCGGCCCACAGAAATAATCGAAATACAGCGGATGACAATTGAGGCTATAGAGATGGACAGAAACAAATGCAGCTAGGCGTAGAGGCAGGAGTTAATGGGCCATGAGTGAAGGTATGTGTTGCAAAACAGTAGCTAAAAGTTCTCTGTCAGGAAACCCTTTAAACCCTGGGTCTGACATTAATTAACCATAGGCACCCACTCTCTCTAAGCTTCAGTCATAATAATACTAATGTGCCTTACAGAGTTTTACAGTTGCAACTCAATAATGCACATGAAGCACTTTGGATGCCTGAAAAGTTACATAGTTATTAAGTACTGAAAGGGGAGATGTATTGAATCTTAGGGAAACAAGACTGGGAGAGGAGATGAAGTTGTAAGAAACAGAATGAAAAAAGCATGTGCAGTTATCTGTATGTATTATTTACCACTGGCGCCTTATTTTGATTTGGTAAATCATATATCTTCACATGATGACTGTGTTCCATAAACTGAACTGGCTTCTGCCATTGAAGGCTATTATCATTTTGTCATTCATTTTCAGAATCATGTATTGTACACACTCCTAGTCTTAGATTTCCAAAGCTTTGTTTTTTATAATGTTCTCCACATTTCACATGAGAGTTGAACCAAATAATACAGTGAATTCTGGAGCTGTAGCAATTGTCAACCACACTTCTGCAGCACGTCTGACCAAAATAATACGAAGAAAAACTGCAGCCAAACATCCAACTCTCTTTTCCTTGACCATTATTAAGCTCCAATCCTACATGCTCATTCAAGAGCAGACCACCTTGAATCCATGATATGGGAATTAATTCTGAGGAAGCGTATATAGATTTGGTTATCTGACTATTAGGGTTAGCCACCCAGAGCCTTTCTGGAGTTGGGCAGCCTTTACAAATCAAATCAAAACAAATCAAGTGAATCAATCAATCAATATTACATCACTTTCCACAGCCTCATTCTTTGGAGAAAGAATAGAGAAAGAAGTAATCATTTCTAAATGGATAACTGGGTTGTTTGATTGCAACCAAAGACTCTTGCACAAGACCAAAGACTCTTTCACAACTTAAACATCTAAGATTTATTAAAGCATAAGCTAAAGTATCACAGCTTGTATTTTTGTGGACCACAGTCCACTTCATTTTGCTGAATGAATCTTCTCAGCGATGGTAGCAATAGCACTCTACCTTGGCTATTGTACTGATAGTGGTGGTAGAAATCTTATCCTTTGATTTGCAGAAGTCATGATGTACACTTTGCAGATGCATCTTAATTTAATTGCAGTTTTGAAACCAGTTTCTCCCCAGAGTCAGTTTTGCTGTGAACCACATGACATGGCCTTTGAGGTGGAAGCCTAGTAAGTTACACAACTCATGTTGCACATTCCTGACCATTTCTGTTTTTTAATGCCTTAGACCATTTCAAACCAAGTGGCATTCTTTAACATTCCTGTGGCTTTTAGTCTGTTGCAGTATTCCATTCAAAGTGTTAACTTGTGTCTTTCTTCATGCACTATTAAAGATCACAGTGGGAGGGCAAGATGCAGTATATACTTAGGAGTTTTTAATGATCTGCCCTGTTTTGCTTTGGGTCTTTCTGCATTACAGAATTTGGTGAGCGACTTTCCTGCTTCCAGTTTAAAATCCATTTTCAGTGATACTGCCATAATCTTTAACAGGCCAAATGACTGCTGTTCAAAAAGTTCAGATTCTTTTTCAGAGCAATGTGATATACTGGATCTCTCCTGCCCCCTCCCCACCACCCATATGTTATTAATGTCTCAGATATTTTGCCAAATTTCTGCTAAAACTTTTAAAGAAAGGAAGAGATACAGAATGCAAGTAGGCAGGAGGACATCTGATACAGATTGAATTGGATACCTGTGAGAAGCAGAGCAGGGCAGTTTTACCTGCAGGTGACTTTTGGTATATCAGCAGAGGTCTAATATTTGTGTGAATTGTTTTGTTTGTTTTATGGGAGGGGGTATTTAAAAAATGAAATATATTAGCAAAGTCTGTATTGGACAAAAAAGAAAAGGGAACAAAAGATCAGCTGAGATAGTCTTCTCTTCTGTCCTTCTTATATCCAGATGGTAATTAATAGCTTCTGCACTACTAAAGTCCTTTGGCTACTTTTCCCCCTTGTTACAAGAACCATTATTCATTTAATTATAAATTTATGTTAAAGATTTTATTGTGAATTCACTTTGAAGCCTCAACTGGAAAGAAGCATTAAAGAAACAGATAATCTTACCACCTGGCTTGCTGCTCAGCTGGATTTTGTTACACGAAGAACCTTAACTGTACAGGGATATTCCCAGTGCTGTGAAGCTACAATAGAGACTTCTTTTTCATTCTGGTGCCTTCTAGATGTGCTTGGTCTGTTTCTCCTAGCATATGTTATATTCCATTCCCTAAACAGAAAAGCCCCATAGATGTGGGGAACATTATGAATATCTACACTACTGTCTACCCTTTCATAAGACACAGAATTGCCAAAAATTCATGGGGACCAGAGATAACCTTTATGAGTTTGTAAGCTTGTAAGCAAAATGTTTATACCACATTCTGTGTGTGTGCCTTCAAGACAGTGTTGGCTCCTGGTGACTGCCTGGACAAGTCCCTGCAGTTTTCTCGGCAAGATTTTCAGAAGTGGCTTGCCATTGCCTCATTCCTAGGGCTGAGAGAGAGTGACTGGCCCAAGGGCACCCAGCTGGCCTTGTCTCTAAACGGGGACTAGAGCTCACAATCTCCCAGTTTCTAGCCTGGTGCCTTAACCACTACTACAAACTGGCTCTCAAAAATGACTTCATGTATTTTCAATAATACATTATGAAAATGTTGATGCAATTCAGTTAGTGTTGGTAGAAGGGAAGAGAAGCAAAATGAAGAAAAGAAATGGGGGAAACAACTAAGGAAGAGAATAGAGAATTTCCTCTCCTGAGAAAATGTATGCTTGGGTGCAGTCTGGACTAACCGAAATAATTTGTATTATTCCAAAGCCATACTAATTTCTATTAATGATTGTATATCCTGCTACATTATTTATTTTCCATCTTCCTGTAGAAGAGGCACAGAGAGCCAAATTCTCTACTTGCCAGACACAATTCTCTACATATCCTGACAGCATCACATTTTTAAGATTCCATCAGCTTTGCTAGACCCAAGTTTACTCCTGATGCATTTAAATTGATATTTAGAATATTCAGGCTTGGCAAGCCAATGCTCCAATACATCTGCTTTATGTTGGAGATGAGGATGCAAGGGATCATTCGACTGAACATAATCTGGCTGTTAAGACTAATGGCTGGGAGGCGACCCAGCCATTCAGCAAGCTTTGTTAAAGCAAAATGAAGGCCTTTACATGTACTACTAACAAATTATAGACTGGGAAACCATACTGGACTCTTGGTTTTATAGAAAGGCCAGCTTTGATCTTAGCAGTTCCTCAGCATATCTGGACCTGCTAGGCTGATACGCACCAGTATCTGCTCCATCCATCCTGAAGTTGATAGTCCAAAAATCTGAGATTAGTAGTTCAGTTTATAATCTACTTTTTTTTCTTTGAACATATACCCAAATGTGTCTGTGTGTGTGTGTTTTAATCCATTCATATCCAATTTTTAATCCATTTGTGTCCGATTCTCAGAGACTGCCTGGACAAGTCCCTGCAATTGTCTTGGCAAGGTTTTTCAGAAGTGGTTTGCCCTTGCCTCCTTCCTAGGGCTGAGAGAGAGTGATTGGACCAAGGTCATCCAACTGGCTTTGTGCCTGGGTGGGACTAGAACTCACGGTCTCCCAGTTTCTAGCCTGATGCCTTAACCACTACACCAAACTGGCCCTCACCCAAAAGTAGACACACACATATATAACATATCTACCAGTGGACCGTTTGACCAATGGACCTATTGTCCCATTGTAGTGCTCTCCCTTCCCTCCCTCTCTTCCTCCATCCAGCTGTTCCTCACTTTACCTTGGATGATAAAGCACTTCCAAAGGAGCCAGATAATGTGTGACCATTATGAATATGGTTCTTCAAGGAAAATTAGAAGAAACTTTTGGGAAAGAAGGAAAATTTCAGTATATTTTTCTTTTTTTCTGTAGCAGGAATCTTCTGTAGTGAAAATAAAATAGTATGCTTCTCCAAGAATATGACGCATTTATGATAGGAACATCTATAAAGGAACCTGACCTTGACTAATCAAAGACAGAAAGAACTGTGCTCATAAAGAATCTTTGGTGAGACTCAGAGAAAAATGTCCTTTTTTTTTTTCTAGGAATCATCTTCTAAATTCCAGTGTTTTTACTTTAACCTCACAGTATGATTTTGGATTTTTCAGAAATTCATTTCATTTTTCCCCTGTACTAAATGGAAAACAGCGCAGTTACTTGACTAGACAACTGATTACATCTAATTAGTTGACCAGACAAAATTTTATGTGGTACGAGATGACTTCAAAGCCATATTTGCTAACACAACAAATAGATGGGGTTATCTCTAAAAGAACTAAATAACAATACATCCTTATGAGATACTATATAAATTGTTTAATTAACATTCTAATCTTATATACCCAGAATTCATTGGGATGTGCTTCCAAAGAAGCACGTGTAAGGCTGTAGTTGAAATGCAGTCAATCTAGAAATGAATTGGAAATAGTCTTCACTGGTAAAATATGCCAAAAAGGGAAAGCACTCGGTTTATTTTTAATTTTTTTGTTAGAATTGATTTACTCTTTTAAAGTTGAAGTGGCCTTTTTGGATTACCAGTATAACCTGGTTGTTAAAATGGTTTCTGTCTGATTTCCAATATCTTTGCTGGAAAAATAAAGATGCCCTCAATATGTGGACAAGTCCATGCAGTTATCTCAGCACCCGTAGTTTGCTGTTGCCTTCTTCCAGAATGTTTTTTTTCCCCATTTCCCAAGTGTCAAATCATTCAGACATCAGTGATTTCACGGAGCCAAGGAACAAGTTAAAGTTCTAAGAATAAAAGCTTTTGAACTTGGAATAATTGTCCAGCAGTAATTAATATATTGCTTCTTTTGAAAGCAAAAACCACATAATCAGGCATGTGTTTGCATTGTTTTCCATTTAGTACCAGGAAAAAAATGAAATGAATTTCTGAAGATTCAAAAATCATATTGTGAGGTTAAAGTAAAAACACTTTAGAATTTAGAAGATGACTCCTGGAAAGAAAAAAAAAAAAGGACATTTGTCTCTGAGTCTCACCAAAGATTCTTTTTAAGCAGTTATACGGCTCTTGGACAACAACTCAGGAACCATAGAATTCCTTAGATTCCATTCTCCAAGAGAACAACTGGGCTCTGATCACAGAGGAGGGAATGTGCCACTGGAACCATTTTCCTGCCTGCCTGCCAGCTTCCGCTGCTGGTGCCTTTCCTGCCTGAAGCTGGCCCTTTTCAAGATGGAAGGGCCTGATTTGAAGCACTTCAGGCTTTTTCCACCCCTTTAGAGTAACATTAAAGATAACTGTCTTCAGTTTCTGGCAAGCCACAGGTAAAAGAGAAGATAACCTAACTTCTTAGTGTAGGAAATTATTCCCCATCAGAGGGAATAGAAGGAAAGCCTTCTGACTTTTTACTGCCATATCAGTCTGTAAAGGCGGTGGCATATTTAAGAGATGCACAATGGCTGGTCTGAAAAAACAGCTAGATTCACTTGGGAAGAGAAGGCCACTGAAATAGCTTTCTTCTTCTCAACCAGAACTTACCCACAACAGTTTAGCGGAACAAGAGTTTGTTTCAGAAGCAAAATAAAAGACAATTTGTGTTTCATGCACATCCCTAATAGTGATACATTTTGAAGTGCAGAAGTTAATTAGAACTGCCCCAGTAGCTAAATTTTTACAGAAAGAAGTTAGTCACCTGTCTGGGGTATAAATATTCATGCCTCTTCTATTAACTCTATTAAAAGTTGCTAATAGTTGAGAAATACCATCTTAAAATACATACAAAGTAAACAAGTGAAACCACTAGTAAATTGCATAATTATAGTATATAATTATAACTAAAATCCTGTACATCAGTTACCTAGGAATATGTTTTATTGAACTGTGTTACTTAGTTTTCACTACCTACGTTTAACTTTTAAAAACCTGAAATTCTAACAAAAGCTCTCAAGCCAGCTGCATGGCAAGTTTAATCTGGTATTCACTCACTTTTGTGATGAACTATTATTTTATTACTATGACTTAACCATTTTATTTATATACCTCTTGAAAGAGCCCAAGGCATCCCATATTTAAAAATACCCCAATAGAGTATTATTATATAACAATTAAAATGTTTTATAACAACATTTAGAAGTCATAAACTTACGTCTGAGACACAATGGCCATCCAGAGAAATGGCACATAGTCCTAGGGCCATATTCTGTCTTACATAGCAAATGTCTAGAACAAGCCTAGGACTTCTCCTCACGTCCTTCTTGCCAGGGCACAACAATGCTTTACAAACTGTTTCTAAGGTCATCAGCTCCATTTTATCCTCAGACCTCTTTAGTTATTCCAGGTTGGAAGGGATGTTTTCCTTCTTTTCTTGAAACAAAATTTCTCAGGGGAAAACAGGGTCAGTGGTAATGTTCTGCTCAGGTTCAACTGGTGCAGGGCGTCTGCTGCCAAAACACCCCTTGCTGCTTTGCTTGGCCCTGCACCTCCATGATGTCTTGGGCTTCCAGGCTTTTGCCTGGAATATTGAACTTTTTTGCCTATGCAATAACAATTCACAAGGAAAATTAGCTTCAGGATAGACAAAGAAAAGGGAGATCCAGAGATCTCACTGTAGCACTGAGAGCTTTCTGGCTCAGGCTTCTCTGTTTTTATAATTTTATAATCCTATAAAATGTTCTCCTAGAAGCTGTCATCTAGAGGTCATCCAGGTTACAGTGGGTTGGACATTTGAAAGCACAAACAAGTAAATATTGTTTTAGAAGGCTACATAAATAAATTAGAAATGCTAAGGTCTGAATCCCCAGTGCTGCCCTGCCACACATTCAGGAGAGGAAGTGGCTTTTGATTGGTGACACTGGTGGCAGGGAAAAGACAGTAGCAAATCAGTTGCTTCCCTGAAACGACATTAAACTGTAGAGGATGGCAATACTGCCTGGGTTCATTGCTGAAGCTCTGTAAAGATTGGGATGTGAGGATAGTGATATTTATGTCATTATACTTTATTTATACTTAATGGGAGGAAAGCCATTAAGATAACCATGAGAAGGAGCATGTAGTCTTAGTTTTTATCTAAAAATTGCAAACATGAGGGCTAGCTGCTTTTCCTTGGAAGAGAGTTCTACAATAGTGGAAATATAGATATCAAGTTGGCTATATCCCAAATCACCATTCCATGAGCCATTCATACTTTCCCACACAATTTTTTTTTTTTTGGTTAATCTGTGATCATGACCAAAGAGGAATTTCTTGATGTATTTTGGATTATTTTGCAAATGTTGACTAGTACAGTGTTATAATATTGTGAATCACTGGATAACTATGTGGTCTGCTAAGGTGTGCCTGTATACCCCAAGGTAAATCCAGAACAACCTGCTCTGACCTGAATATGTTCAGGAGTACAATTATTCTATTTTCTCTGCAGCATTGAAACTTGATATATTTCCGAGCATGAATTCAAAGTGTAACATTTATTCTAATTCTTTTAAGGAACAACCTTTCCAGCTTTCAAGTTGGCAGATAACTTTTTGTCTTAACTTGTATTTTTGCTTTATCATCTATACTACAGTAAATTACAGAATGCAGAGGAAAGGTAAACTATTGTTAGCCATAAAATCATTACATGACACATGTCACCGATTATAGCTTCTTATTTAAAATAGTATGGCATTCTTCTTTACCCACAACTAAAAGTGAAATGATAAATGAAAACAGAACACATAAATACCAAAGTCCACAATCCATTGCATGCTTATTTGAGATAACTATTTGCTTGACAAAATACACCAGAAGTTTAAGCATGAAATGTGTGACTGATTATCTATATACTACTAAAACTTTCATGTCTGTAACCTTCAACTGGGTGAAACGGTGCATCATAGAGCAACAATTTTTGAAACAAGGTACCTCAAATGGGCTAACTTAACAGAATGCGTCCAAAATCCAGGACCCATTACTCCCATGGGATTGAAATTTGGGAAATTTGTGGCTGCCTCTATACCACCATAGTCAGCCCAGGTCACATGATTGTCACAGGCATATCCCTGACCTCTTTCCCCCTTCCCTCTGTCCCCTGAGCCCAATTGGCTGGAGGCAAGGCCTGATGGGCAAGTGGCGATTGGCTGCTTTGGAAACAAGGCAGAAATTTGAAATGTCTTAACAGCTGTGGGTATTGAGGGAAGGATGAGGGAGTGACTTGGATGCCTGCTGGTGAAGCAGGGTTGGATGGAGGATGCTGGTGGTCAACAGGTGAACCCTCTTCCTCCCTTGAGGGAGGGGGCCCTTGGGGACATGCTGGAATGGGGAGTGGAGGTGCAGTTTTCATCATGGTCTGTGTCTCCCTTTGTTCCACCTCCTTCCAGCAAAGTGGCAGGCAGTTCCGCAGGTGGGCTGAGGAGGAGGAGGAGACTTCACTGGGGCTCTCCTGAGGGTCATGGGGGGGGCGCAAATGGCATAGCCCTATATTATATATGGGAAGGAAGGAAGGAAGGAAGGAAGGAAGGAAGGAAGGAAGGAAGGAAGGAAGGAAGGAAGGAAGGAAGGAAGATTTCTGATGCTCCCTGCCAACTTCCCACAAGCAAAGTCAATGGGGAAGCCATCAGCAAGTAGCAAGTTGCTCACACTCCCACTGATTTTTTACCCTTGGTCATTCTGTTTCTCTGTTTAGGTAAGGAAATATCTCTGAAATGATGACCCAATGAGTCACGGGTTGTCTAGTGATAATATGAACTTAGCGTTTGGATCCCTTTATGAAGAACAGCTCTTTCTCAGTAGAAACATAGACTCCTATTCAGGCAATTTAGACCTCCTCATGATCATGGCATACATTTTATAACAATTCGGATCCTCTAGAACAGTGTTTCTCTGGCTGGGAAATTCTGGGAGTTAAGTCCACACATCTTAAAGTTGCTAAGGTTGAGAAATACTGCTCTAGAAAAATGAAAAAGAGCAATTTCTCTACAAGCCTTATTGTGACATCCCATAACTCTGCTGAATGGTTCTTTTTAGCATTCAAATGATTTGAGAGAAAATAAAAGTTTTTAAACTTAGTGGCATTATCTTCACAGCTTTCCTTGGAGAATGTAAGGACATGTATATTAAAAAACATGTCTATTAAAACTGAGCTATGGCTTTTTTTACTAATTTATTTAATCAGTAGGATATGTGAAGATTGGTTAATAATTGTCCTTCAGTTCTGAATAGCTAATTTAATTAAAACAAGGTAATTTGTTAATGACAGGTCAGAAAACAAACTGAAAAAGATCTGGTTAATCAGAGTTATCCAATGATCCCCAAGCTGTATGGGAATACTACCACATACTCCAAAGATTCAATAAGAATGAAAAGTTGAAAATAGGCTGGTTGTCATTGAAGTCTTCGACATCAAGGAAAGTACTACTGCTAAATAATACATAATTTCCTAATTCGTCTTTATTCCTAAAAAATGATAAGGAGAGAAGCCATGACTAAATGGTAGATCATGTGCGTGGCATCCTCAGATCAAAGTTTTCCCAAATGTAATGACAACCATCTTTTAATTTATGATTTCTTTCTTTCTTACTGAGATACTGTAGTCTCACAGTGGATGCAGTCTAAGGAATCCACAGAGATATTGTATTATATAATTTGAACAAACAAACAATAACATCAGTAATCACCCACCAGTACCAAACAGCACCAATCAACCTTCACAGAAGGTTCTTTATGGGTCTGTTTTCTGGAAACAAGTCCAACCAAATCCTAAACACTTTCTCCAGTATGTGTAATTTACCAGCCAATTGTACACTGACTTATTTGAATAAGTACTAAGTTGTTTGTTTAAGGGTGTTTCCCCCCCAAAAGCATTAACATTACAGCTAAGTAGCAACAAAGTGCAAACATTTTCTTCCAATGTTGCATCATGCTTCAAGTTAACACCTTTGTGTAGTACATAAATGATTTTTTAAAATGTTTGCTTTTCTGGTAAGTAAGGTTAGCAGCATCCAATACCAAAATGTTATTTTCAACGAAAAAAATGAGCCTAGTTAAATGAATTGCAACTAACGTTGAAATCCTATATATGTCACCTAAGAACGCATTGATTTAAGAGACACAGAAAACTGTGTATATCTTTTGAATCTCGAGATACTCATACCAGCTAGATGGCAAAATATTTTTAGGGAAAAGTGTTTTCTCCTTTTATTTTGTGGGGGAGGATTACAAAGTCCTGCACTGTATTGTGACATTATTTGTATTCCAGAAGAACATCTTATAGTAGCATAGAGGGGAAAGATAGTTGAAGATAGACTTCTGCATGTGAAGAGCAGCTGAATGGACCCCAGGTGTTAGATATCTGCATTGTGGTTCTTAATCCAAAGTCCACATGTCAATATTATTTACCAACTACATGGTGGGCAGTGTCACCATTGAAAGAGCTGATCACCAGTTGGAAAAGACAGCTCTGATCACAGTTGTGTCCCATCCTGCAAGTAGGGACAGTAGACTCAGTAGACTCAGGGATGCAGTATTGTCCCAAGATGTGCACAGTGGTGCAATGTTGTAATGAGGAAAGACATACAATAGAGTTTAAAGTATATATAGCTAAGATTTAAAATAAAGGAGTAATTATCTTCAGAATATTCACTATGATTATTTTTTCTACCTAATAATGAATGTATAGAGATTCTCTCTCTCTCTCTCTCTCTCTCTCACACACACACACACACACACATACAAAGGATAATTGCATGTGGCCTGAAATAGCGGAGGAAGGCAGAGGTTCTTCCATATCCTCCCTAAATGGGACCCACTCCTAGCATTTATGCTGGACTTTCCTATGGGAAAAAACATTTAAAGCCTATGAATGCAATTACAACCACTGCCTACAAATCTCTTCTCAAAAGTGGATTTCTCTGAATCAGTGTGATAACTGCCATCTATTTAATAAAAGACATCTCACCTCAAGAACTAAGTGGCTGTTCAATATCCTAGGTGTTAAATAAAGTTGATGGTTCTTACAACTTGACATGTTGAAAGGGAAGCTTCTCTGTATTGTAAAGATGCTCCCTGAATTGCAGTAATGGTGCTTCATTCTGCCAGTTGGGAAAATTGACTTTTAAATGTACTTTAGTGCTTGACTGCAGTTTATTAAAAATGAATTATTAATTGTTTAATCAAGTTCCAAATATTACACATTAAAAGAAATAGTGTATCGGCCATCGTTCCCTACCAATGATTGTCTAGTTAAGCACTGTTGTCTTATCCATTTTCTTCGTGAAGTATTTGAAGAAAAAATTGAACTCTGACCTTTCGCCATTTGTTTTCTATCTTTCAGTCTCTCAGCTAACAATCACCATGTGATCAATCCTGTGTCATAAATGTTGG
Organism: Liasis olivaceus; assembly: GCA_030867105.1. Taxonomy (NCBI): domain Eukaryota; kingdom Metazoa; phylum Chordata; class Lepidosauria; order Squamata; family Pythonidae; genus Liasis; species Liasis olivaceus. The sequence continues at coordinate 59,777,977 of CM061349.1, forward strand.
CATAAGCCAGTGTTGTCCAAACTTGGCCACTTTAAGATGAGTGGACTTCAGCTCCCAGAATGGCTGGCTGGAGAATTCTGGGAGTTGAAGTCCACTCATCTTAAAGTGGCCAAGTTTGGACAACACTGGCATAAGCTGATGCTGCAAAAGGCAGCTGGCTTACTCTGAGAAAACATCTAGCCAGAAAGTGGAGGCTTCTTGTTTCTTTCTTATTGAAAAGTAGACCCGAGAGCTTATCTGAAGATTATTGTATTATGGTAGACTGCATGTTAGTTTTGGACTTGGACCAGAGAATCCTGAGTTCAAATTCCTCCTCAGGCTTGAACCTTGGTGGGTGGCCTTGAAATATTTTCCAAGAGAAAAATCAAGGCTTAAAAAAGTAAAACAACAGGCATTCCAAATGATGAGCTATTTCCAACGTTCTCAAGTAAATATGTCATTATTAGAAGCCCTTTCTTTCTTCCTTGACTTAAGTTCATATTGAGCCTAAACAGCCTCATTGGCTCTTTTCTGGCATTCCAGATGAGTCCCTACTCCATCAACACCAAGTAATTAGCAGGAAGGTTATAGTTCAGTGGTAATTCACAAGCTTTGCATGGAAAAGATTTCCAGTTCAATTGCAAACATCACTGGGGAAGCACTGGGGAAGCCTCCAAATAAACTCTGGAGAGTCATTGTCAGTTGGTGTAGCAAATATTGAACCAGAAGGACCGATGGTTAAACTTGATATAAGACAGCTTGATTTGTTCTTTATGTCAACTGTGAAAAAATTATTCCAATTATGCTTTGAAAAAGAAAAAGCCTATGGCAAGATTTTCTTCCTTGACCTAGTCTGGATCCTAAATATCAAAGTATACCAAGAATGAACAGTGCTTATGGAACCATGCATGGACCACGAAGAGTCATTGAGAATTTTTTTTTTTTTTTTTTTGGCCTAAGATTTGCAGTGGATTGATTATAGATAGCAAATACTATTCAGAAAGACAGCTCGTGCTTCTTGTGTTCAGACAGGAAACTGAACAGAGTTCTCAGCCGAATTTGCAGATAGTTGTAACCATAAGATCAATTTAATCTATGTTTGCTTATGAGAGAAACCAGTGTGAATACTGGTCATCTCTCTATAAACCAAGGTTGAGAATGAATGGGATGGCTTCAAAAAAAATTTTTTTTTAATCTATATTTCATCTGTAAAATGATCATTTTAGAGAGCTAACTTACATACCTAACTGTCCTTCTGCTTTCTCAATTTCTCTTCTCAATTTCCTTTCTGTTTCTGTGCTAAACCTAAAACTGCCACCTTTTCAGAAATTAAGATTTTACAAAAAGCAGTATCACCAAGCTGTGATCTATTTGGGAAATCTGAGGTGCTGTAAAGTTGAAATCTGCCACATTGAGGCCCTTAACATCATTGTGGACAACAAGTGAAGTTCTCTACCACTAGGGCTGGCAATAAGGGAATAAGTACTCTAGATGGAACAAAAAGAGCCATAAGTATGAGTGAAATGTTGGTTGCAGCTCATAGGTAAGTTATTAGATCAGCAGGATCAGAGAAAAGGAATAAAACAGCCAGGGCTCTGCCCGTGGGCAGCTCTAAAACAGTGGAACATGCAAGAGGAAATCTGTATTGAGGATGAAAAAGAACAAGAGTGAGAAGAGCTAAGTATACCACCAAAAATAGTATGCTAAGGGGCAGGCTAGCCTGGCTTGTGGAGGAAGCAGCAAAATCTCACTGTCTTGAAAAATGCTATCAGCAAAAGGAATTCAGCGCGAAAGAAGGTGAATGGAACTAAGAGATTAAGCCTCAGTTTGACCAGGAGCTGCAAGAGTGCTTCATTTAGACCAGTGATTACCCCCTTGCACTACAACTCTTGTCACTGTCACACATTATTGTGTAATACCTACCATGAAGTCCTATAATATGAAATGACTACCTACTAGGGAGTAAAAGAATTAAGACTAAAATAAAAAGAACACAGCTGAAGATATGATACCATTCTGAATGGAGCTTGGGTTACATTAGCAGGGTTTTTACAGAAGGACCAATATCCTTTGTGAAGCTTCCTTGGAAAGACACGTTTCTATTCTGCAAACACCGGGTGGAGGTGGGGATCCTGTCTTCCAATTATTCTGTTCCCTTACTTCTCCTTTTAAAAACTGTCTCCCATTCTTGATATTCTTCAGGAATTATCAAAGGAACACAAAGACTTGGTGGTATTTTTGAAAGTCTACTTGGAAGGGAACAGAAGTTGTTGCTAGAGAACCAAAGTACATAAACATGGACATGGTCAATGTCACATGGAAGCAACAACAGCTCTAAACAAGTGGCTGTGGGAGGTGTCTGCTCATGGGCGTGGCTGTGATTCATCTCTAGGAAAGGCAGATTTGTCTGCATTTGGGTAACAATCAAAACGGCATTGCCAAACAAACTCTAAATTAAGAACAGTCATTGGGGCTCTGAAGAAATTAGACATATTGCTTCTCAAGCATCCCTGATTAAAAATCAAGGAAAAAAGTTACCCATTACTCAAAGGCCAGCTAATTTGAGCAATCTCTTCTGACATAAACTGATTTTGGACAACTGAACCACCCAGATAGTTGGGAAAATGATTAAGAAAATGAAGAGTGCACATTAGGTTTAGGAATTTTGAAAGATGGATGTGCAGGAAGAAGCCAGCAATACTCTCTGTCTAATATACCCTGATACTGCATGTGAGAATTCACATGTTGCTGCCTTCATAGAGAGTTTAACTGATTGCAGTGGGACATAAATGAAACAAACAAATTGCAGGAGTGTTTATTTTAAAATTATTCCACCTGTTTTACCTTTATTTTCATTAAGGTATATTACCAGTAATGCATAAAACGAACTATTAAAATCTTTATTTGGTAAGAATGTTTAGTCATACCATATGGTTTTATAAACACTTGATTGATTAAAAATCAGGGTTAAAGCACTGTTATCAGAAAAACAAACTATAAGCACCAAGCAGGAATATTTGTACTTCTTTTGCAATGAAAATATTCACCAAATCCTTTTAAAAATACTCTGTAGTGATTATAGAATAGTCCAGTGTTGTCCAAACTTGGCCACTTTAAGATGAGTGGACTTCAACTCCCAGAATTCCCCAGCCAGCCATGGGGAATTCTGGGAGTTGAAGTCCACTCATCTTAAAGTGGCCAAGTTTGGACAACACTGGAATAGTCTCTGTAAGGAATGTGTGCCATAACTGAAACTGTGTGCTCTCTGAACTATAGATAAACATGGAGTTGAGCATAAATAGACTCTTGAAATGCTCTTAGTTGCAGATGGGGAAAAAATGGAAAAAGAACATTTCACTTGGGAAAGGAGCAATTCTCCAACTGTTTCCAAACAGTGGGGGGACTCACCACTCACAGTGGCAGCAGCATAGCTTCTCTTCTTGTCCCCAAGTTCATTACAGGTAGTCCTCAATTTATGACCATTTGTTCAGCAACTGTTCAAAGTTATGGTGGTGCTGAATGAAAAGACTTACAACTGGTCCCTGAAGTTACGGCCGTTGCAGCACCTCTGCGGTCACGTGATCAAAATTCAGGTGCTTGGCAGCCCGCCCACATCTACAACTGCAGGGGCACTTCAACTCCCCGCACCCACCTATCTCCCCCCTGTCTATACCCTTTTGGCCCCTTGCTCTCCCCAACCCCTGCTGCCCTAGCTGACCTTCGCCGTCTTCTTGTTCCCGTTGCTGACTAAGCATGCACAGCCTGGCCCTTTGCAAGGCAGCTGCTGGCCACACAAGGCTTTCTTCCCAAGGCCATGCATGGTGGTTTCCTCACAAGATGGGGAAGCTGGCCTCACATGGCCACCAGCTGTCTCACAAAGGGCCAATGCGGACATGCCTCATCAGCAAAAGGAGCAAGAAGACAGCGAAGGTCAGCTGGGGCAGTGGAGCACAGGGTAGCAGGGGTTTCGGAGTGCAGGGTGCTGAGGGAAACTGTGGCTAGGACTGGACTGGGACAGCCGGAGCTTCCTAGGGTGCTGCAGCTTTGCGCTACACTGCTGGGGTTTCCTGGGATGCCGCAGCTTTGTGCCGTGCTGTTGGGGCTTCCTGGGGTGCTGTGGCTTTGCACCACACTGCTGGGTCAGGCTGGCACAGCTGAGGCTTCCAGGGGCAGATGCAGCTTCACACTGTGCTATGGCTCAGGGGCTTCTTGCAGCTCCAGAGCCGTGGCACGCCAAGAAGCCCCTGAGCTACAGCATGGCAAGCAGCCCCAGAACCACATGGTTCTGGGGTTGCTTGCTGCCCCACAAGGCAGGATGCAGGGTAGCCAAAAGGGCAGAGATGGGGGGAATAGGCAGTTGGGGGAAATTGAAGGGGAGGCAACCTTGGAAGAACCGAGGCTCAGGGCTGGGAGGGACCAAACCCAGAATGGCTTGGCTTGGGGTGGGTCCTTGGCTAATGACCAGTGGAATTCATTTAACAATGGCAGTGGGAAGTGCCATGATTGCCATCACTAAGTGATGCAGTCATGTGACGTCACACTTTATGACTGCATCACTTAGTGATGGAAATTCCAGTCCCAATTGTGGTCATAAATCGAGGACTACCTGTATTGCTTGTTTCTATGTTATTCCACGGTAGCATGTAGGGAAGAAGTTTGGCCACCAAAGAACAGTGGTGGTCCTTGAAGAATATTTGGAGAAATCTCTGTGAAATTGCCTCTTTTTCTAGAGGCACAAGAAAAAGCACAATTCCTAACAATCTCTCAGACAAATACCTTGTGAAAAAAACAATCACATTTGTAAGATGCAACAGTAAGGGAAAGAGATGTGACAAAGGGCTCATCTGCATGACCAACTTGACTATGAGCCACTGATCATCTCTTGAGGACAGGAATGCACAATGTTGTCCTTTACCTGCACTTAGCCCATTGCAAAGGCAACCTCCACCTGTCTTGTTCTGCTCCATATGAAAAGTAGTGTTATCTGAGGCTCCCATGGGAAGACAGCTCTGCAAAAGTGGAGCCAATGACCAGTTGTGAGTAGACCGGTCCCTTGGAAACTTTCTGATAAGGAGACAACAGGAAATTGCCCACATGTGCTCTGGACAGCTTTTCCCTGTGAGGAGACCACAGGACAATGGTTTTCCATGGGTTTGGGTGCCAGGAGACAGCAGGATTAGCCATCTTGCTCACAACCACAGCAGAGACTTTTAAAGGATGCTAAGTTCGCAAACCTCACTTTTTAATAGCTTTTGGAAATTTCTCATTAACTACTTCTAAGCTATTAGAGACCTTTGGAATGACAAGGTTGAAAATGCCGAGTGAGTCTGCCTACAATTCTGAATGAAAGAAAATTTTAATCATAAGATTAAGCATTTAAAGAATCTGAAATAAACAGCAAAAAGCTAAATAGCATTTCGATCTTAGAAAGTTATAAATGGACTAAGGGTCCAGATAAAATTGGAATATTGAAACTTTTACAATAAGATTTTGGAATTAGTTATAAAGAACAAATAGCTTCTTGTGGGAAGTAGGTTCTGTTTTGGTTTTTACAAGACAAAACGAAGAAAAATAATTTCATGATTTCAAAAACTGGACACTAGAGGGGACTAAAAATTTTAGGTGCAGGAAAGATATACAGATGTAAGATGATGCAAAACGTAATGACAATAAAAAATACTGAAGGAGACTTTTGAAGAATAGAATTAGAAAATACTAGCCACAATATCAACAGTGTCAGTAATGATGTCTGCTTCTATGGATGGACTATGTGCAAAAGATGTTAATGAAGGAGTGGCAGATGTAGAACAGGTTTTATCTGACAAGATAGAGATGGCATCAAAAGTAGATTTACAATTGACAGGCCAAAAGAATGATTTAGAAAAGGATGTTTCACTGGATCTACAAAAGAAAATGGCTGAGGTTTTAAAATTTAAAAGGGAAATACAAATGACAAACCAAGAGAGTGACCTAAATAATTTTTTCTTATTGGATTTACAAAAGAGGCTTGTTAAAGCCTTAAAGAACTCTGTGTGAAGGGTCAAAGAAGAAATGAAGAGAAATCAAATCCTGCAGCAATATTTGGATGAACTAAAGATTAAGACTGTTAGAAGTAAAAGGATGGAATGTAAAGTTGGTTTATTTGATCAAGGTTAAAATAAGATATGTGGCTACCCTTTATGGACTTTCTGTTGATACCAGGACTGAATAGATGATGGTTTATGGATTTGTTTATAGATAAGAGATGGGATATGGGATGAAGAGATAAATGTTTGTAACTTTAGAGTGGGTGAAGCATTATTAAATTTCTTTATACTTGTGATGAAGGTTGGAAGTCACTTCTTTATATATTTCTTTTCTTTTTATTATATTCTTACTTTTCTCTTCTCCTTTTCTTTTCTTTTCCCTTGCACTTTTTACTCCTCTCTATTCCTTTTTCTTTGTTTAAGTTTACAGGTAGTCCTTGGCTTACGACCATTCATTCAGCGACCGTTTGAAATTATGACTGCACTGAATGAATAGTAGTTATGACCAGTCCTTGAAGTTCCAGCTGTCCCAGCACCCGCCCTCCCTAGGACAGCTGGAAGCAGGAGAATCCACCAATCAAGGTTGTGATAAAGACAGAACATCAGGTGTCACTGTGCCAAACTGGAAGAATAGGTTGAAATCTAGAAAGGGTTTTTTTTTCAGCCAGCTTCATTTCTGGATAGTTGATGTAGAGAAGAGAAGCAGCTTAAGGCTGCAGGATGGAAAAGCCTAAAGACTCATCTATTTATCTGACTATAAGATGTCATTCTCTGATAATGTGAGCATGATATTTCATGAAAAAATATTCCAAATATAAGCTGCAGATCCCAAGATTTGTTGTAAATACCAGGGCTACTTGCCATGTGTCTAAAGCATCATTGCAGATGGTCAGGGACAGTCTGCCTATCAAGCAATTATTTGTGCTCTGATTTTTTGTTTGGTGGTGCTTTTCAAGTCATCTTTCGTTACCTTCAGGCTAAAGCCAATGCAAAGGAATTGCCATCAGGGTTGCAGAACTTGAGTGTTCTTTATGGGACATTCTGTTCCCTTGATTTTAAGTTGTTTTGACACTCCAATAAGATCATCCCTCAGAATAAGCAAAATGATCAATGCCAGAGAATGCTAAAGTAATTTGTGTGTGCAAGGGGCCGAGGGCTGGGAATAATGATAAATATTCATTAAACAGTCTTCCTTTTCAAGTGATAGCTTTACCATCTTAGCCCACAATTGAACAAAGGACCTTGCTCACTTTCTTAACTTTTCAGCTATAAATATTTGTTCAAAGTTTCTAGTGGATTTCATTTACATATCCATGTAATACAAAGCTCATGAATTCTGATGGTTTACAGAGTTCCATCTGACATTCCTCCCATGTTTTGAGGCAAAAAGCAGATTGCCAGCATTTAGCTGTGGTCATTTTTGCTCCATTTGGTATTTACCAGGAAATCCAATGGATATGTTTTCTGTCAAAGGAGAATCATGGGTTGTTATAATGGTTAATCATTAGGAATTTGGCTCCAACCTACTTTGGAGTTTTCTCTTTAATTAATTCTGGCAATTCAAGTAGCTGATTTGAATATATGCTCCATTTTTCAAACTCTGACTCACTGTAAACAAAATACCATTCAAGTTCAAACTGGACAGAAAGCTGACAATGAAACACAAAGCCAACTTCAGATTTGGCCTTATGTATGTGGCAGAATATAAATAAATATAAATCATTATCCCCTCTGATAACTATCTCAGGTGACTGAGCAACTATTTGGCAGTGGACTAAGGCAACTCTAAAATGAATTTGTGTTTTTGCATACTTAGAGCATTCCCTAATGAGACTGAAATATACAAGGTTAAACATTAAGTCAACATGACCTGACAAAAACCAGTGAGTTTTTAATGGGTATGAGGCAATGATGACAGTTGACCTTAGAGGGGTGAAAAAAGAGCTCAAGCAGACTGAGTCTTCAGGTTGGTCCATCTGAAACACTGAAAATTTGGGTATCTCGTGAGAACACTATGAAAAAGTGGAGAAGAAGAAAGGATAAAGGAAGTGACTTACTTAAACTCTGGTCCTGAAGTCAATGCACACTATGAAGTTACAGGTGCACATGCAATCCTGAAAAGGGAATTTTTCAGAAGGATTAGAAAAGGACCCTCTTTCATCTTTCTCATTTTCCAGAAGTTATGTTCTTCTGATACTATATAGCTCTATAATATTTAGCCAGGAGACTAGTAAGCTAGTCTTCATTATATGGTGCAAGTCCTTGAGGGTGAGAACAACAACAAAGTTTTAACTTTTCTCAGTTCCTGAAACTCCCTGACAAATATTGGACAAGATCTGAACAGCGGTACAAAGCTCCTCTGGTCAGGAGGTTTCTTTGAGGATAGGAAACGGTGCTACGTATATCTATGTAGCACTTGTGCAGAATGTGCCTGTCCATCTTCTGAGGACAAGAGGACCAGATTCTCTTTCTGGAAATCTCCTACATTCTTTAGTGCAAGTCGCAAGACCATTTTTGTAGCCCAATCACTGAGTTACTGTGGCACAATCAAACTGCACAAATCACAAATTTAATGGTTTAATTTTAGATCGATGTACATCTGAAAGCCTCACAATTTAGATATAACTAAGGTAGACTTCACATAATTAGCAAAGCCCATACATAATGAGGAAAACCCTCATAATTTCACTAGGCTGACCTTCAGATGGAAGGTGTCTTCAAATGAACACTAACCTCTGACAAAGGTTAAAGACAAAAAAAGATTTATAGCTTCCATAAGTACATGGAAAAATTTTTTGAAGCATTTGCTATCAGATCATAAATCACAGCTTCTCATGCAATAGTGGAGTTTCTTCTAAATTCATCTTTCACTGAAAATGCAGCTGAGGGATTGGCATCAGGCTTTTGCATCAGCTGACTTTTATTAGCTGTCTTTGATCAATAAGGTTATTCAGCTGAATAATGGAAGCCTGATTAAAGATTTAATATTATGATCTGATGAGTTTTTTTCTCCAGTAATTATTATAAAATAGCTCATTATATAATCCTCCTCTAACAACATGGAAGTGAGTCAAGTCTACATTCTGCTTTATGTTAACATGCATATTAAATAATGCTCAGATCATTGTTTTGTCCAGCACTTACAAAAAAATCCTTTACTCAAACTCTGGTAACTCCAGAGCTGTCTGCTTCCCTTTTCATATAGTATCTTCCCTCATTCACGTGCTTGAATATTCTCCAGTTGATCTGCTCTGCAAACACTTTCCTGAAAGACCACCCACTCTCAGTGACCTGCTTTGGCCTGCAATAATCAATCTGTTTTATGGTAATTTTTACCCTAACTCTCAAAGCATCAAATATTCTGTTAAAAGCAATAAAAACAAAATAGCAATCAGTTCAATAATCTTGTAGGGAATGGATTCTTTTGATAAGAATAGGGTTATTAAGTAGTTTTCTGCTCTTCTTTCTTTCTATATTATCAGGTTCTGAGTTTTTGTTTTTGTTTCTGTTTGCTGGAGGGGGGGGGGCTGATTTGTATATTTTGTCTTACTTGAGCAATACAGCAATTCCTTCACAGCAGCAGCACTTGAAATGACTTCTGCAAAGTTTTGTTCAGTATGTAATCATCTTCTACTATATCTTCTTAGACTTTTGCACCTAGTTACGAAAAATGCAGCCACTTCCCGAGGACTCTGTGGTTTTGAATGGCAATATTATTTTCTGTTTCTAGACTTTCCTTATCCAGGACAACAGTCATTCTCTCTTTCTCTCCTGTTGTTGTGTTGCATTTACCATACTGTCCAGGAAGGGACAGTCCAAGAGGACCGGCTGCCACTGATTGCCTCCTACTCACCCCTCTTCTGCCACCATCCCTGGCATGCTACTTACACACAGCCATGCTGCTGCATGGCACAGCATGAAACAACTATTCCTGTGATGGGAATTTCCTAATGGTTTAAATGAGGATAATGTATAGTTTGCTTTCCCCATTAGGAAATACATTATTATTTTTTTAAGAAAGCATGTCTTGTTTCTTCTTTTATTCTGACTCAGTTGGATGGAATGGATTAGGCATTTCTCCTATGCTTAATCAGGGGTGGCAACAAGATGTTAAGGCCAAGTTACCAAGAAACATTCCATTCATTCCATGCGGCCAGGGTTGTGTAGGAATTCTAATTGTCGGATTGAGCTGGCACCTTTTCTCATCCTCTGCTGCCAAGCAATAAGCATTTAAAAGTGACGAAGCCATAAAAGAGATGTGTGTGGTGGGTACTCAAGAATAACTAAGTCCATAATCCCACTAGAAGGTCACCAGACCATTTGGTCTCAATAAAAGCTTGTCTTTGATTCCAGCCACTGTTGCATTATACATCCAAAGATTCAGAAAAACCTTAGGAGATATCCAAATGAGGCAAACCCTCTCTGGAGGAAACCAAATTAATACCTGAACATTTCCCAAAGTTTGTTACTTTCTACTAACAAACCTTTGCCAAACACAAACTGTGCTCTGCTGAGAATGGATGCATTTCTCCTTAAACTGTCCAACTAAGAAAAAAAATATTTGGAAGAAGAGGAGTAGAACTTTTACTTTTGAGCTTGCAGTCATTGTGAATATGTTTGTCTGCAAATTTCTTTTAGTCTAAACCCAATCAAAATATTTTCACTCATCTTAATTTATTTTCAGAGGAATACTAATAGCACTCGTTTTTACAAAGTAACCAGTTCCACTTTCTTATTTCTTATCTTAGTCATTTTGACATTCAGATTAGATCTCATCTTGTTTGTAACTGACTTGCCCACCGAATTTTTTTGAGAAAAGTTTAACAGGGCTGAATAAGGTCTCTATCTAAAATGTAGTCCAAAATATCTGCAAGAGACCTTGTTAAATAAGTTGTTTTAAAAAATGCAAATATAAAAGAGGATAAGTTTGATAAAGCTTAAATAAAAGAAATGTTTGGATAATTATAAGCCTTTAAATTTTTTGAGAGTTAACCCAGATTGCTAATGCCTGCAAGGAGAAGCATTTTCTGGTCCTTCTAGATGTACTGAACTTCAATATGCATAAATCAGTGTAGGATAGCCAATGGCCAGGGATTATGAGAATGAAATTCCAAAACATCTGGAGAATACCAAGTTGCATATCTCTGTAATGGCTAAAACTGAGAGATACATATACCCAGGAAATTCTAAGTCTAGGAAAGGAAGTTATTTGAAGCTTCCTTTGAACTTCTGCCACTGTGGTCTACTACAGCATCGTAATTCTTTAGTAAGGTTACTAACATTTACAACAGTTGCTAAAAAACAGTAATAAATCAATCTAGAGTCTCAAATATCTAGAATATAAGAGACTGAGATTTTTATGCTTTGTGTATCCATGAAAATATGGTAAAAATATTTACAAAATGTAGCATTACCAGTTGTTTATAATAATAGATGTTCAGATGGTTCCCATACACATACTGTGGTTTACATGCCAAAGAAAGTTTGTTGATATTATTTTATATAATGTTGAACCAGTTGAATTACTCATTTCTGGACAGAAATGGCAAAACTGTAAGCTTACTTTTCTTAGAAATAAACCAAGGCTTCCCATGGGAATTTATTATATGTAATTATAAACTTAGTATATCATTCATTTATTCTGTATAAATAATTGCCTTATGCTGTCCATTCTAATTTTTCAAGAATTAACCTATCCTTATATAACTTTATTGCTTACAAAAAGTAGTCAGAGAAACTGATTTAAAAACAAGAATTCTCACACTCAAGAAACTTTCAAAATCTGTTTACCATTGAAGTAGGATATTTCTACATTAGAGCATTTCAACATACCCAAATGCCTTAGTGACTGTAGCCTGACAGGGTAGAAATGAATTTGGGAAAAACTTTGTGCCTTTCTATTCTTTTCTGATATGTATGCACATATTTAAAGTTTTCATACAACTTCCCACTCATGGCACACCCCTTCCTAGACTTTCTGAAGTTGGAAGACTAAAATACTATAGAAGATGTAGGGTGGTAGGAGGAAGAATCTCTCATGTTCAGAGAAGAGGACCAAAGAATCCTTTAGATCTTGTGATGTTATCCCAGGAACGAATTCTTAATAATAAAAACGCTTCTTATTATCAACCGAAATGATCCATATGTCCCTTTTTGTTCCTTTTTTCTACATGTACCTCTGGAAAACAAAATATTATTTTCTTGGTCTATCCGAAAAAAAATTGCTGTAACACTAATTTTATTGAGATAGTTTTCAAGGAAGCAGACGGATACACACACACACACACACACACACACACACACACACAAAGAGTAAGCATTAGATCATATATAATAGTGGGATTTCCTTTTTATTTATTTTTTCCACTGTTCCTTCAATATGGATTATACCGCATGGAGAAATTAGTATTTAGTCTGAGCTGGAGAAAAATTTAAGAACTTGTAAAGTGTGCCTTGCTTTTGGAGAAAGCTTTAATGAGTTTACTATCATCTCAATTGAAATAGTGTCTGGTAAGAAATCTTGAATATATTCAGCTAGAAGTCTCTTAACTAGACCTCGTGTAGCATTAGGGAACCAAGCATGCTGTGCTTCCAAGATCATCTTAGTTTATTTTCCCTAAATTTATTAGCATATTGCACTGTTTTACTTGGCTTTATGTTTCTCCAAATCACATCCAAACTTTGGCAGCTAATTAAAGAATTCTTGGCTAAATTAGAGTCCTTTATTTCCAAATATTGTAGTGTTTTCTTTTCCCTAAATCTAAATCTTCTACTGTGGATTTAATTGCCAATGTCTTTATCAGGTTGAATTATGATTGTTGATGTAATGTAATTTTTCAATGTAATTTTTATAAGAGGTTCCAAATTCGCTAGCTGTGTAGGAATATACAAATCAGGAATTGTTTGTATACTTTTTATATAAACAGCACTTATATAGTTGAGGACCTATAGACAATGAATGGACTGGCACCAGTCTTTTTCATAGTTGTATGAAACATGGATGAGAGTATTTGATCTGTGATAGGTCATCTGCTGACAGTCCCTAGTTTATGTCTACTTAATGTTTCCACTGATCCAGATGGACCAATGAAAACATGCAATGAACTGGTTTTCAGTTGATGAGTTGAGAGCCAAGGAATTTTCCTTCAATTCATGTACCCACACAGGAAAGAACTTCAGGTAAGTGATAGACCATTTTAGGTAGTCCTATAACTACTGAGGCCGCTGCACGCTGAATGAGCTGAAGCTTTCAAGTGGCCATCAAGCATAGACCCATGTAGGGTGAATCACAATAGTCCAGCTGTCAAGTGACAATGGCATGAGTAATCAAAAGCAAAGTTTCTTGTTCCAGAAATAGCTGCAAGTTGTAACTATGTAAAAGTCCTCCTCAGCTCAGCGTCTATGTGCAGTCCAGGTAGGAGGTGTAAGTCCAGGAGAACCCCAGGTTTTGCAGTACCCTCACACACAGGAAGTTAGTACCAATACAAATAATTGATTAAATAAAAATAACAGTGGATGAACAATGAACTAAAGTAGGCTTACCTGCCCTCCATGTTACTGCCCACATCAAGATCAGGTCTCTTTAAAAAGATGGAGTAAAAGCATCAAGGGCATTATTTTTATGGAAATGGTTCTATATTTGGATTAGGTCCAGTTGTGTTTGTCTACCAATGAAATATCATCCCCCCAAGGTGTGCATTCCCTATTTTGTGCATCCCCGTTCCTCAAAATCTGTTCTTTATAGATGAAAAGCACTAATCTCGTGTAAAGTTGTATGTACTCTTTTCTTAAGGAAAAAAAGGGGTGGAAAAAGCAAGTGACCAGTGTCATGGGAAGTATGCTCCAAATGAGCCTTCAATTTCTTCTAAAAATTCAACAGCAGTAAACAAATCATAGTGCCTGATGGAAAGCAACCCTCCTAAGTTGGATTGCTCTTGATCCACAGGACTATCAGTCAGTACATTGCTTATTTCTTGAGATTGGAACCAAAGGTATAACAAAAATAATATAAACGTTGTTTTACTGCAGTAACTAATACAGGAATGTTTCCACTGTATGTTGTTGAATTCTGCAACTTAACATTACAAAAGCCTTCCATAAACTGGAGCAGAAGTATTTTAGTATCAGTCCACAAAATATTTAATAACATTGTCGTTTAGAAGCTTAACAGCATAGATAAATATTTGGAAAATAACCAGCTAAAGAAGTTTACTGAATTGAACAGAAGGGAGGATATGCATGAATTTTAAAGTGCACTCATTTACTTAAAACAATTATAGGTTATCTGTTCTTTATCCACATTTACATACCCAGATTTGCATGCACAAATCTGCCTGTATGATTTCTATTCACATGCTATTCATACTCTTCACTACTTCTACATTATGAATATCAATACATTACACAGACCAATTCTTAATTTTGTTGTTTGGCAACTACATCCTATGAATTGCTAGAGGTACTCGTGCTCTGTATATAACTTTTTTATGGTACATCTTACATTTCTAAATCTAAAAGATGATGTGCCTCATCTTTGCAGCCCATCTTCAGATCAGAATTTCAAAATGCTGTGGTAAAAATGGTCATTCCTCATCAGCAGAAGGACAGATGTAGGTTTGAGCTTCTGCACAAAGAACATTCCAGAATAAGATTCCTGGGCTGAAGCAGGTAACTGGTTTTGAACCATCATTTGATAAAGCTCCTTTGTGGACCTGTACCAAAAAACAAGGCAAGTCTCCCCCCCCCCCCTCAGTTCAGGTAAACTGAGACTTGTAAATGATTAATTTAATTTAATTTATATGTCTTAAAGAGTTCTCAACCTTTGGAGTACAGCAATTGCCCGCTATAGGCTCATGCAGGCAAAATGAGAAACAAAATCCAGAATGAGTTTTGACAGTGGCTCCACTTTGCCTGCACAAACCTGATTAAGTTAATGTGTGTGTGTGTGTGTGTGTGTGTGTAGTACCCCAGTTGCTTTTGATAACACCTCCCATGGAGGATCCTGATCCAGTTGTAGAACCTCAGTATTAAGGACAATTGTTTGCAAAGAATTGTCTGTTAGGAAAGGGGCATATATAAAAATACATTAGAATATATGCATAAACATCTCTAACAGAGACCATGTTTGGCCCTGCATGTAGTGTTTTATATCATACAAGGCGATTATATGAGTAGAAAACATTTTCACTATAGAAACTGATCTTCCAAAAGTGGAAGCTCATGAAATTGGCAAACAGGATAAGACAAAGACAGCAGGTTAACTGATTCATTTTTATTCTCCTGTTCCATGTGTTGTTAACTTCCAGGGAGGAGGGGGATGAAAGGTGGCGAGAGAGAAACAGAGAAGTAAAACACTTTCCTCTCTAACAGGCCAGAGTGTTTTTATACTTTATTTTTAAAATGCGTGTGAGACCATCAGATAATTTGAGGTGGAATACAGTTAGTGAAGCATGGCAATTTCTATCTTTTCAGTCATCTTAAAATCACATTAAAATTCATTCAGCTTATCCTTTAAAACCTCCAGCTTAAACAAAACATCCCCAGCTATTTGTTCTATCATCTAAAACCTTACTGGGAAAAGTTTTTCTGACCTCTTAATTGGAAACTCTTTCCTGAATTTAATCCCATTGATCTTCTGTTTTACCATCGGTGAAAGAGAAAGGAGGAGGGAGAGAGAGAATGAGTGATATGAAAAGGATAAATGACATGTAGAATTAAACAGCAGTAAGGTAGGTTGTAGACAGGTATGGGATTATGTATAAGGGAAGTACTTATGACTAAATTTTGCCTTTGCCAATATCTTTCAACAGCTATTCTTCCTGCATTAGAGCAACTGTGTGAGCAAATCCAACCTAAGAAACGAAGAGTATATTACAACAAAGATTTCTAGGCAAACTTAGTTTGGAATTTTGGCCATAAATAAATGAGGACTTTGATGCAGAAACAGAAAAGCATATTAAAACTCTCAGAGGGATTAAAAATACATTCTAATAAGCTTTTCTGCTTCTGCTTCTTAAGACTCATTGCTACTGCGTAGTCCAAGAAATGTGTCAACAAACTGGCTGCATTTTATAGCTATTATGGCAGGCTGACCTAATCTTAAGGCCTTTTCTATGTTAGTCGAGGAGATGATGGAACCAGATGAGCATGGAACCTACAAACTATTTATTGAGAAATATTGGAATATTAAAGAGAGAGAGAGAGAGATCAGAATGTCTACTTATAACAAGAAAAAAAGTAAGGAAAAGGCTTAAAGTATCTTAATGTATTTTATATCAGAAGTTTCATTTAGGCCATCTAAATTAGCTGTGATATCTGGCAATAAATCTATTGCCAGAAAATCTGGTAGAATACAGTGCTTCTTTCTATGATAACCTGACTTAAATAGGGGTATTTTGGAATACCTTCTTTCATAAAGGTATAAAAATATAAATGTTTGCTTTTTCTTTTTTTACAAATGAATTCAGATTCATGGGGATATGAATAAAGTCACATGAAGCTGGCCCAGACTCAAAGCAGACAGACTGGCCCAACCCTGCCCTGCATGTCAACCACGGTGAGATCTATGAAGCCCAAAGGACAACTTAGTTATAAGTATACATTCTCTCCAAGGAGGATGAAAGCAAACTTCAATTTGATTTATTCCAAATTGTCAAACCTTTTAAGGCAGTTAGGACCAATTTTTGAATGAAGAGTAAGAAAAGCAAATTAATTTCACACAATGTATTCTCAAGGCAGGAAAATACTAGAAAGAGAAACATTGTCTTATCTCATCATTTCTAACACAATTGTCTGGTCTTGCTTTGTGGGAATAAAAGCTCTTTGTTCCTCTTTGTAATACATGTGAAATGAATCAGTGGCTCTGTTCTATCAGCTTTGGGTAATAAATTATACTGAAAATACTTTAAAAGTTTAATTTATAGCAGTTAAGGCTTCATTGAAATGGATGATGATGATGATGATGATGATGATGATGATGTTGATGATGATGATGATGATGACTAAAGTAATATAATAGTTTTTAAAGGTGAAGTCATAGAAAATAAGGAATGCCAGTGTAATGCTCAAATCCTTTATTTCAGTTATTCACAATACACCTCAATGTATGTCCCAGGTAAACAAAACCAAAGAATCCTACAACAGCCATGGGAACGCTTAGGACTAACCCAAATTTCTCCTTGGCTCACTGCCAGTACAGGCCACCCATCACTTCCTCCGTGCAGGAATGGATGATGTCCTTCTCCTGCAGCCTATTGCAAACCCACCCCTCCCCAGGGTTTTCCAGCGTCTGTTCAAAACTTCTGTTTCCAACCCAAGCTGTCTTAAGCCCTCCAGAGCAGATGGTCTCCAGTGCTTCCTTTGATCTAATGACAGTCCCAGCTCAGAAATGGCTGCAGAGCCTGGCAACCATCTTCCCTCTAGCAGCTAATTCCTGCCCTGGATAACAATTTCATCCTGGGTTGCTGGGCTGCTATGATCTCTGCTGGTTAGTCGTTACTGTTTGTTTTGTTGTTGTTGTTGTTCAATAATCTTGCAAGTGATTCAAGAATGGCCCATTAAGTCAATAAACTATCCTCGACCCTAGAATCTCATGCTCCTTTCAAGATTTACATCTCCCAGGAGGCACCCTTTACATTTCTGCCCAGGCTGGATGAAAGATGTTCCCCTTGCTTTCCTATTCCCTGCCCACAGTACAAGGCTTCCCTTTTCTTTTATTTTTTAAACATCTTTACGTTAAAAGTTACCATTTTTTTCTTATGAAGTAGAACTGCATTAATATCAAAAGAGATAATGTGGGAAGGGAAGGCATCCATGTGGCCAAAGCAAAGGAAAGGCTCAGGGACTAGTAATGAGGGGCAGTCCCTAAAAAGAAAAGGAGGAAACAAGGGAATGACCCATCAGGTTCTGTGGTGGCCATAGTCAGAACTGGTCACCAACCCAGTTCCATTGACAAGTCACTGCAATTCCTAATGGAATTTCTGAAATTGTTTTTAGAAACAGCAGGGAACAGCATGGGAAGCAGGCAGGTTGGGCTGCAATGCAGAAATGCCTTGAGTTCTGCTCAATCCCTTTCAAAGTGAACCAAAACTTCATTGCTCCCATTTCTTTCATTGGGACTTATGAGAAGACACCTCTTGGTATAACACATTCCATTTTTAAGCCAAACTGAGTTAAGATTAATACCACATTTAGGTCCCTCTGCCCCGTGATATTGCTTTAAATTACGAATCAAGTTACCACTAGAATGAATTAAAGATGCATCACATTTACAAATATAATGAGGGTTTTATGCTATGCAACATATTCCACATTGGGCAAAAGAACTATAGATCAAACTATGGGATCAAAGGAAGCTGCTATATACAGGTCAGCCCATTAATTCATGCAGCCCAGTATTGTTAACAATGGGTGTTCCGCCTTAGGCATGAAAGCTGGCTGGGTGACTTTGGGCCAGTCACCTCTCTCAGCCCAACTTATCTCACACGGTTGTTGTGGGGAAAATAGGAGGAAGAAGGAGTATTGGGTATGTTCATTGCCCTGAGTTATTTATAAAAATAATAAAGGTGGGATAAAAAAATACATTTAAAAAAATAAGTGGCAGTGGCTCTCCAGGGTTTCAGGTAGGATTTTGGCTTGCCAAACATTTGCTACACTGCTAAGCCAGGGGAGAACATACAATAGACCCTGGACCACATGCAACCCTCCAACACCTTGAGATGGTACTGCCAAATTTCAGTGGCAAAATGGCAAAATTTTGGCAATCTTAAAAAAATATTATTTTCTTCAAAATTAAGGGTGAGATAGAGAGAGGCAGTCAATGACTAAGCTATGATCCATAATTCATGCACGTGTTTCTTCAAATGCAGAAAGAAACTGCTATGAAAACTGATTGGAAAAGCATGAAGTAAGTCCTACAATGCATGGGTGAGTTGATGTGATTTTGGGGGGGGGGGGGGGGAGGGAGCTTTTCCATTCTGTATTGAATTGATTTATATAATGTAATTATTATACTGAGATCTCTTTGAAGATCTTCTTGTTGCTCATGATAAAGTAGATGCATCTTTATTTTACTTTGCTAACATGTTTATTTTTCATTAACTGATAGCAACCAGCAGGACCATCTCTCCCCAGTGGTGTCTACCAGTCCTGTGAGATCCAGGAGAGGCATGCTCCAGGTCCTGTCCACAATCATGTCACCTGGTGTCACCTGGTGGGGCCCAGGAAGAGACCCTCTGGAACATCATTCCCACAGAGATTAGACTTGCCCTGACCCTGGTGACCTTTTGCATAGCATGGAAAACCTAGCTTTGCCATCAAGCCTGGGGCCCTCATAGAATGGGTGAGCCCATTTCTTGATCTTCATTATGTTAATTAAGTGTTCTTGGCTGCTATGTTATTTTAGGTTATCGCTGTTGCTTTAAACTTGATTGTTTTTCATTATGTTTTTATTCTGTTTTCAATTGTTAGCCACCCAGAGTCATGCATATGAGACGGGAGGCCCTATAAATTAGATAAAAAAACATGATAAATATGGTTCTCCCTTATGTATTCCAATGCTTTGTCACACTACAGTCCTTTCTTTTCTTTTACTGTTTGTGCAAATGGTAGCCCAACTGAATATGTTCATCTGAGGAAGGAAGGTGTAGGGCTATGCTACCTTTACCCTGCATGTTTTTTTTCTGAACAAATAACCTTTCCTCTATCCAGAGTGAATGCCTCTTAGATTCCATGTTGTCTGGACAATTCTGGCAATTTGGCAAAATCCTGATGTGGTAAAAAGGTCAATCCCACTTTGATCTGAAGCAAGACTGGACACAGTTAATACTTGGATGGAACACCCCATAAACCCCTTTAGGTGAGGTTGAGTATTCAATAAACTTCTCAGAAGAAAACAGTGACAAACCACTTCTATATTGTTTGTATTGCTGCCAAGAAAAATCTGTTGATGTGTCTATGAAGTCATTTGGACTTGAGCTCAGGTCAAAGGAAACTTTATCATTTTTTGGGTTCTTACTTTCTAAATATAGCAGAAATTAATAGAAAGGTTTGGACCAGGATCTAGTGAAAAATATGTCACTATTCTGAACTTTAGACTTTCCAGTAGTAATAGGTTAGTAGGAAAAAAATTAAACAATGTTTGCTTTTAATATCTCCTTCTTAAAATAAACATATTTTTAAAAAGTGGACTGAACTTCACTAAGCTTTCCAGACAATGTTTTTTCGCTCAAAGTGTGCTAAGTTTAGATTCATGTACAAATGAAAAGCCATATTATTATTTCTTACTTTCTTATTATTTGTTGAACACTGCAGAAGGCTGCATCTAATTATCTCATTATATGAATACGTATGACGAAGAACTTCTTTTTCAGGCACATGCACATGTGTACTTTGCACAATCTGTATGTACAATAATGTAGTCAATTGAAAATGTCCTAGTTCTTTGCTTCAAGGATGAGCAAAAAGAGGCACTAACAGAAGAACAAGAGGATTGTTCATTTATCTTAATTTATAAAGGCAATATATGATCATCCAAATGTGGCCCATGGCTCATTCAATGGATTTCCAGAAAAGAAAACGTGTGCATACCTCTCAAAGACAAGACATTTGGGTGTCACAAACCATAACTTATTAATTACATCAGTTCCATAAATTGTCACTTTCCAATGGCAGCTTCTACCTGTTGCCATTAGGGATACACTTACTTCATCTAATTTAAAGGAAGGCAATGGTTTTGTGGACTGGAATGTTCACCATGAAATTTACTTTTTAAGAGATTAAAGAATGCAAAATTGAAAAGTGGGCTAAAAATACAGGAAATAATTTCCTAACAAATAAATCATAACAAGATATTAAGCAATTACTTTGAAAAGCCTGAGAATGAAAAATGTTCAGGTAAAAGAAAAGGGCAGGTTTACCCATCAACCATACACCAAGGACATTTCAGTCACAAGGACATAGGCCAGGCTTCTTTTTATCTAGAAAAACATGACCGGTCTTCATCAGGACTTTGAGCACAGTATGTCTACTATTCAGGAAATTCCAACTCAGTGAGTTGTTACATCTGTTACTACAACATTTGAATTAAGTTATTTTCATGTAAAGAGAAGACCCTGTTTGTATGATGCTGGTCATATTTGTCTAACTTTTTTTTCTGAGTACAATTGCCATAAAAAGGCAGAAAACTAAATTTATCTTCTGCTTGAGGTTAGTGTCAAGTCAGGATAAGAACTTGATGCAGACTGAACATTTGGGGTTATGCATAAATCAATGTGAAGGACATTAAACAATCTTGATTTGGATCTGTCAGAGCCCTGCCATTCATGGATGAACTTTGAAACAACAAATAGAAAGGGGCTGGAATACATATTGCACCAACATTTTGCCTCAACCCATTTCTATTTGCGGAAGCCTCAACAGGATTGAAACCTTTTCCTTGAATGGAAGACCTCAACTGAATTCTGCTCCATTCTGTACATCATGGTTTCTCAACCTTGGCAACTTTAAGATGTGTGGACTTCAAGTCCCAGAATTCCCCTGCTGGCTAGGGAATTCTGGGACTTGAAGTCCACACATCTTAAAGTTGCCAAGGTTGAGAAACACTGCGGTACATTCTGTCTATCTGTCTGAAATATTTTAGGCCACCTTCAAGAATAAAAAATTCTCTGATGTAGTGATGTCCTCTTCCACCATATTTGAGAATTGAATTACATTTAATAATGTATCAGCTGTCTTTATGGCTCAAGTATCACCTAAGGAAGTAAACATAATAAAAGCATAAAAATAAAATACAACCCTTGCTATCAGTTGACAAAGGATCAGAGTCCTTTCTAATATATCTTAACTTTCAGGCATATTCATACGAGGGCAATTTATTCTTAAAAGAACTTGGTCACACACCGTGTAGGACTTCAGTGATCAAAAGAAAGCACTTTGATTGAGTCTGGGAATTAATGGACATGGACATGACATAAATTTAAAGTCTGTTAAGTGAGTGTTCCTCAAACTTCGCAACTTTAAGATATGTGGACTTCAACTCCCAGAATTGCCCAGCCAACATGGCTGGCTGGGGAATTCTGGGAGTTGAAGTCCACATATCTTAAAATTGCGAAACTTGAGGAACACTGTGTTAAGTGACTTGTGTTCCCTGCCTATTTTTCCCCACCAGCACCCAGACCATTATATGGGCCACTAGGTGAAATTTCTGAATCCATTAAGCAGCAATCCAATGTACTTTTCTGCCATGGCTAAATGAACTTGCAACATGGCCATGTCCTTCTTTTAACCCATGCTTCTTATTCCCTCAGAAATGGTAGGGTCCTTCTCTGCCATTGGCCTTCAAAACTATTTCATAAATATTGTTCCATGGACAAATTGTTACAACAGACAACTCCAAATATCCAGTTTGTTGGAGAGCCAAGCTATGAACAGAATACATATTCATTATTTTCAAATCCACTGGTGGCTTTAAAGCTGAGTTGGGAACATGTGGTCCTCCAGATATTGCTGAATTCCAACTCCTGGCAGCACTAGGGAGAATGGCCAAAGGTAAGGTGTGCTGGAGGTTGTCATTCAACATCTAGAGAGTCACCCTTTCTTTAAGGGACTTCACTCACATGTGACATTTCTCTTATAATATAAGCAATTAATGTTTTTCCACAGCAGCATCAGTACTGTGCCTACTGAGAAATTGGCAGAAAATGGTGCTGAGTCATCCGATAGATTTCTAGGTTATTTGCAAAAAATCATCAAGGATTTCTTATTCCAAATCGCTTAATAATAATAACAGCAATACGTCCATACATGGCTTTATCTCATCCTGCTGAAAAGCTTGGTATAATTAAAAGTGTTTTGGAGGGAAGAAAGTTTCATACATGCAGAGAGAAAAATCTGTATGGTTTAACATTCAGTGATGTGCATTGCCAACAGCAGCTCCTGGTGGGACAGCCCAAGTGTACAGCTACCTTCCTGAGCACTGAGCTGAGTTCCCCCTTCTTCATCCTAGGATGCCCAAGTACTTATAAACAGGAATAAAATACACCAAAGGTTTTAGAGAACATTTCATTCTTCCTCAAGCAGCCATTTTCCCTTCAGTGAGTCAGTAATTTAAGACCATCAGTCACAACGATTGTAAAATAAATTTAGTTAAATAAATTGCAGCATTATATTTTTATTAACAGCTTCCAAAATAGTAGCCATTTTAATCTTTTGCATCAAGAACAACAAGCACTGTGATAACTTAAAACATGTAATCTATTTATTATCTTCAGTCTGGCAGACTCCAAACTGAAGAAATCATAGCAAAAATGTTTAACATTAGCATTTTTAAAGGAAAATATGTAGCTTTACATAGAAATCATGTGTGTCCAATCTTTTTTCAAAGACAACCTGACTATTGATACAATACAAATAAGGTCAACAATAAAATTGGGGGGGGGGACCCCAACTCTTATTTCCTGCCTTTAGCCGAATTGGGAAGACAAATGAAGTGCTATTCGTGATTGTCACAGACATCCTGAAGTGATTATATGGACTTTTGCAATCAAAATATTTCACCCCGTGCCATTTGTTTCTAATATGAAGCTGATCTAACTTAATAGAAATGTGAGTAAGCATCCATTGATATCAAGTGGTATGAATAAGAGCACTTGGTAAAGGATTTGGTTACGCCCGGAGGGTTATGGCCACATATACAAACTGAGACTGCTAGAAATGTATATTATATAACTGATTTGGAGATCAGAGTTTTTAAAATTGAAACACAAAGATTTGTTTGTTTGTTTTGTTTTGTGTGTTAATTTCTGCTTTGCTTTAAGAACAAAGCATAGTCTATCAGCACTGAAAATACTGGCTATTACATGGTTTCAGAATAGAGTCCCTAGTAGTGCAAGAAGGAGACAAAACCTTCACAGAACACGTTTGACAAGAGACATCAATTTGATATATAGCATTCCTTCTGTGTTTCAATGAGGATGTGAGTATTCACTTGAACACAGATTCTCCTCCCCACCAGTCAAGACATTTCAGACCATCTTGCTTTCTGGCTCTGCCTACTGACAGTCACGTCTTCACTGTTAGATGTGTAGAACCTTCTCTATGTGAATAGACTCCTAGACCAAACAGCATTCCTGACTGTTAGAAGAGTCTACATGAATAGAATTATTTCCAACAAGTGGCAAATTTCAACGAGTCAGTTTATTTTTACCCGAAGCTATTCAAAATGTTAACTTCAAATACAGTTGGAAATAGATTAAAACAATTAAAAATACAGAATAATACAGAATTAATTAATTAATTAATTAATTAAAATCAGTGATTAAAGGAATATTAAAAACAGATAATTCAGTATGGACAGACAGTGCTGCGAGCTGGACACCCACAGTCATCATTTTAAACAAATCACACTTTTGCTTAAAAGGCAACCCTTGTGAGGTCTGCCAATACAACCCTCATGAGGTCTGGCCAGCAGGGACATCAAGGTCAAGTGGCATGGCCAACAGCAGCCCCTAAAACTTTTAATAAATTTTGGGGAAGCCTGCTTGTATATGGTAGTGCAAGACTTCAGAAGAAGAAGCATCAACATGCAGTACATGCCACTTGCCCTATTTCAGGGAAGCGCATGACTCAAAATGAGACTATCATATCCTGTCGTTACCCAGCTCATCCTGTAAATCCAAACCAAAAAATGTTAAAGGAAATTTTCCTCCCTTGAAACTCCTTTCCTGTAGGGTATAATTTTGCCGCCTCCATTTAAAACAATTAGTCTGAAAAGATATGAAATAACATGTAATGCGGGCAATGTGGCACCTATCTTGGAACAGATAATTAAATATTAAGGATTGTTCACAAGCAATGTGATCTTCAAAAAGGGCTGCTTTGAGGTCTGATAGAGCCAGGCATACAGTATGTAGAACAGAAATCTTCACTCCATGTGTCCTTTGCCTGTTACCTGATGCTAAGGCTCATGGAAACAGATACCAAAAGAAAGGCAAGTCCATTTCTATCAAACAAAACAAAAACCTACATTTCATCTGCATATCTTTTATTGTTCTCTTTCACTTGAATGAAATAAAACATAAAATAAATGTCCAAATGGACATGACTCAATCTACCATCCTTTTGGTACTTTCATTATGTTAGTCAGCCCAGACTTTCTGTCGTCTATTTATAATGAAATCTCACTGGTTTTCAGAGCTCCTCCTTTTGCAATTTAGCCAGATCTAGTAATGCGCTGAAAGGTACAATCCTATGATAATTTTCTAGAGAATAAGTTCCATTATACTTGCTGCTGATTAAACATAAGTTAAACATAAATTGTGCATCTGAAATTATTTCCTTAGTGGGATTTACTTTTGAATATATACAAAAAAGATTATGCTGTTAACTAAGCTTGGCTGTTTTCTTGCAGATGTTTCATTACCCAGCTAGGTAACATCTTCAGTGCTAGCTGAATGATATGATTAATGATAATGGATGCTCCCCTCAGACTCAACAAATGCCAGTACACTATAGACAACCTCAAGGAGCAACTGGAACAAACCATGACCCCAGAACACACAAAAAGGCTGACAATCACCATCAAGACTACATCCCTAGCACTGAAGATGTAACCTAGCTGGGTAATGAAACATCTGCAAGAAAACAACCAAGCTCAGAGAACCCCAAGGACTCCACAGTTCAACTCTGAGCTACATATATTCTCTTCTATTGATTATGCTGTTAAATTAATACCACGACACTGCACTAATCTGATGGATTATTTTAAAAAAGAATCACATTTTTTTGATGTCATATGTTTCTTATACAGCATGTGAGCCAACTCTTTGAGCTAAAACAAGTCACCAAGAATTCTAGAAGCAAATCCAATTCAGAATAGTAACATCTTCTGAATAAGATGATATTGCAAAAGGTTAGCACTTGATTCATGAAAAACAAAGTTACAGCAACCTTCCTCAGTCTAGTATGTGCTGGATTTTAACTTCCTGTCTGGGAATTATGAAAGTTGAAGTTCAGCACAGCTGGAGGTTACCAGTTTGTGGAAGACTGATTTAGATTGATTTGCAAAATCCTTCCAATTACTCCCTTCCTGTTGGCCATCTATAATCATCATGGTACATGAATGAGCAAACTTGAAAGTCAGATTTAAGTATGGAAATAATCTCTATACTTTCTTAGTGACACAATTGATTTCATTACATTCTATTCTCCTAATCAGTTTTAAATCATTAACATATAATTCATATTCTATCTTAATGGCTATTTTCCAGTAATAACATTAAAAGTATGTCATGTTCTTCCCATATGTGACTTGTTGCAATATCCTCTGGCATGAACCATAAAAAGCAAAAAAAAATCTATATTTGGTAAATGAATTTTGCCTGTTGCTATTGTTAACAAAATATGGAGTAGGAGCTTAGGAAACCATGTACTTTGAAGTCCTTCCCTGGATGACAGGGTGGAATCCTTTCTAGAGAGCAGTGGGCAAACAAGTTTGAAGGCCAGACCTACATGTCTTCCAGGGGCTCCTATTCCTGGAATCCTGCCTATAATGCATCTCAAATATACTCACACACCCATGTATTTATTTGCAGGAGATATTTTGCCTTGTTAAAATACTGTATACTTCATGTCCAATACTAAGTTGGCTTTTTCTGAGGTTCAGCTCCCAGATGCACATATATGTGTGAAGTCATGACTGAAGTGTTTGACATGGTCTGGAAAGACCCAGGTAGAGATCCATATTCAACTATGATGCTCTCTGACTGCCTTATGGCCAGTTATTATCTCTCAACTCAATCTAGCTGACAGGGTTGATGCAGTGAAGACAAAAATAAGTGGAGACCCCTTCACATACATACTAAATCAACTTGAGCACTTACTGGAAAGACAGGATATAATTACAATACAGTTTTTGAAAGGAATAATAGAATTGCCATGCTATTCTATTCTATTCTATTCTATTCTATTCTATTCTATTCTATTCTATTCTATTCTATTCTATAAAAAGCCTGTCCTTTCACAGACCAGGGAACTCTGCACTCTTTGAAATATGTTGATTCAAGTAAAAATATCTTTTATAGTAGTCCCTCCTCCTTACAGGGCTCACCAGATCTCCCTGAGTTGACTATTTAGACACCAACCATTCTATTTCTTGAAATTTACTTACAATCTTAGTATGTTTTTTGAAAACGGGGGGAAAAGAACAACTTTGTTTGTATTCTTAATTTTAGCTTTCCCTAATCTGGGGCTGTTCTGATGTATTGGACCCCACTCTCAGTCAGTACTGCCATAACGAATCCAGAGAATTTCAGGAAATTTAGCTTATTGGAATGCATTAGCATTGTTTTAGGGGTTTGTTTCAGGAGTATGCATTTGGATGAATCCCAAATCCATTGATGAAATAGGTAATTTGGGCAGAACTTCCAGCATCGAGAAAGAATGGGGACCAAACCAATTTGGCTTTGGAATAAGTGTACATATCTCAAGCCATATCTCTAGAACTTTCTCAGTAATTCTCTTCAGGGAAGGAAAGGTTTGGGTTTCAATAATGGACAGGAATCCCTTCCAATCAAAATCTGCCTAGTGATTGGTCAAGTAGAGCCAACCCAATTCCAACAAAATGGGAGTGGGTTCTTATTTATTCATTTGATGATTTATATATTTTGTTATGATTTGCTACATATGGCTTTGTTCATTCCTGCTCATTAAACACTCTCCCCTTCTTTCCATTTCTCTCTGATATATTATTCTTAGCCATCCATTTATTTAGTGTGATTTATGATAGGTTCATAAAGTTATCACACCACTAAGGTTTATTCGTCTTTCTTTTGCTGCTATCTGCAAGCAATTGTAAAAGAGTGGGAGGTTTTGAATGTGCACCAAAGTTCCATTGTTGGATCACACATTTTGCAGACGTGATGTAGGAGCTTGGAGGGGCTTCCTGGACATCTGTTTTCTTGGTTCATTTTGTCTGGCTCTTTAATTTGACATCCTAACCTATCTCTCCCTTGAACTGACTTTGCTGGCACAGAGATTGTTTGTGTGTCTTTTGGGAATTGGGAGGACACTTTGTAGATATAATTGCTTTTTTAAAATGTGAATGTTCAGATTTCCAAGCATGATCTCTTCTTGCCAATTCCAAGTTTGGCTTGCCATTTTGTAAACAATTCTTTACTCAGATCTTTCATTTGTAGAATATTACACAGAATTACAGTGTGGGAAGATAGGAAGAAGCACAAGTGGAGCCATGTTTGGGCCAAGGTCATCAATTCTGGGTGTGTATATATAGCTTGGCTACTATTATTGTTGTTGTTGTTGTTGTTGATTGCACAGTCAGCCAGATGTTTAGATTGGATTTGGCATTTTTATCTACCTATTGAGTCCTTCCCAAGGACCTATTATTATTATTATTAATCATCTCTGTATGAGTTTTGATCCCTCAATTTCAGTTTTACTAATTATCTATGTCTCTATTTTCCCCAGTGGTGAATAGTTCATTAGTGCTTCATTATTTGACCATTTGTGACATATTTGTATTTTGATCTATATATGACTCCAGTCTTGTATTTTCTGCTGTGACCTGAGTATTTTGGAAAGCTTTTAGGGACTGATGGTATAGTGGGTCCCTTCCTGGCCATAGGAGATGGTTGCCATTAAGACTGTTTTCCTTGATGTGTCAGTGGTTAAGAAATTGATTGTCATCAGCTTGGGGTGGTAGTGGTTGTTCTTTTCTTCTTTTAATTCTTTCTGTTTTACTCAATAGAAGCCACTCACAATTGTTTTGGAATTCAGCAGCATATCAACTGCTGAAATAAATAAAAAGGGAATTGAATCCTGTTGCCAGTTTCTGGAATAAATCTGATAAAATTCAGTATACATAACAAACAAGCAAAATCTGATCAAATATAGAGAAGGCTCAACTGATAAATATGTCTCTGTTTTTACTGGCTTACTGACTTTGTGTTATCTGGTTTAGCATTTATACATACACTGACAACTTAAAATTACACAAAATTTATAAACATCATAACTAAAGTGTGATAAGAGAATATCACAAAATAAACAACTGAAATAATCTTTCTGGGACTTTTCAAAATCAATGATTGGCATGGGAAGCATTCAGAATGAAAGGCTCTCTGGATGATTGAAAACGCCCTTACATACATGCATGTACACACAGAAAAAATACTGTCCATTAATTCCAGGCCAGCAAGGCAGTACAATAATGTACTAATGCTGCAGTTTATTCTTATTAATTGAATAGTTTGATCTTACTAAACTACGCCCTAGAAATTGAATGAAAAATAAAAACTTTGGCTAGCCCCTGCAGAATGGTAGTTCCGAAGACATGCATTCTGTCATCTACCAGAATTTTCTGCCTGAATATTGCAACAAATTATATCAAATTCACCTCTGCACCACAAAATGAAAAACAAAGGGCAAGTGCAATTAATTTTAAAAATCACTCTCCTGGAAACATATTTCTTTTAGCTAAATAGCATTTTCCTTGAACAGGGTGGTCACAGGAAGTGTCTTGCTTCCAGTTTGGTCCATATGTGTTGAAAGATCACAGTCAAAATGTGGGTTCATTTTTTCTTTTCTTGAGAACAATGATGGGTGAGCTTGCCCCCATCCTCCTCTTACTGACTTGGAAATTATCCAAATTAATTCTAAAGAAGGAATATATTTCAGATCATTTGACGAAACAATCTGAAGCATCAGACAGACAACTTATGTTGAGGTGGAATTGGGAAGAAAGATTGGTATAATTGCAGGAAGATTGTATGAAAAATAAGGGTTGAGTATCCTGTTTATCTTAGTTTCAGTGATGAAGAATTTGGAGTGGTGGAGCCTCACAAGGCCCATCTCTTCATTGAAGCAAGCTTTTGCCTGTCCTTATAAAACAGAAAACTTTGCTGGCATCCCCAGTTTATATTCTGGGAAGGTATGCTTGACACTATGATTACTTTCCAAGCAATAGTATTGCAAAGTTAACTTAACCACTGACACTTTGTTCCTAGTGTGAATTTGCTGCACACAGTCATTAATTGATTACTTTAATGTTACAGTTTGGCAGATAATTCTATGGGTTTCCCAATTATGTTGGCACCAAGTCACCAAGTCAGCATGTTGTGATGTGTCATTGAAAGTAACACAAACACCTTTCAGCAAGACAAAAAAACCCACTGACTTCTGGACAGGAAAACCTCCAGTAATGTGTGCACCCTGAAGATCATATTGGAATTGGAATATCTGAATCACTGGTGTACTAGGGAGCAGAGGAAGGTGGGGGAAAAGCATTAAATCTGTCATCGCACCGACTAGGTCATTCCAAAGTTATAACTGGAAGAAGAAAATACATAACAGATTTTATTTGTTTACATAAAGGTTTGGGCAGCCAAATTTTGTGATAGAAACATTTCAATGGACAAATATAGCCAGGTCTAGTTTCATTCAAATATTGCTCAGTTCTGAATCCCCAATATTTCTGGTTTATCATTATGGCCAGCTATCCTACTTCAAGTTCATTTGGTGATGGATGTCTCCTCAGAGCACGTAAATTGCACACAATTTGTGATTCACCATCCTGAATGCATCATACATTCCCATCTTCTAACTAAGTACATTGCGTTAATATGAGCTTAAGAAATCTCCTATTAAACTCTTAATCGGGGCTTGGCAAACAATAGCAACTGGGCAGGAATGCAAAGTTGCTAAGATGATGAGTGAATTGCAAGAAAATATGCAGAAGAAAAAGAAGGAAAAAGGAGTTGTAGCTTAGCTGGTAAGCAGCTGTTGCTCCTGATGGAAGGATCTTGGGTAGCTACTATCTGCAGAGTCCTTTGGAATTGCCTAAAATCAAGTTGATCCATGGTTTAGCTAATTGCCAGAAGATGTAAGATTTAAATGGCTGTGAAATGACTGATCACAGCCATTACTGCACATAGAGAAATCTATGGTGGGCGGGATAGGTCAGAATGACATGCAGGCAAAAAGGCAATGAGAACAGGACAGTGGGACAGAAGCAATGTCAGAAAGACATAAGAAGCATAAGAAGCAAAGACAGCATAAGAAATGCTTGAAAATCTTATAACCTTTTACAGGTTGAAAACTCTCTTCCATTCCATGAGCGTTTCCATTTAATAGAAATTCAGAAATGTCTATTAAATACAATCTGGATATCTGGCTGTAGCCCTGTTACCTTCTGATCCTCTATTATGACTCCTTTAGGAAGAAAAATATACTCCTTTAGTGTGTAATCAACATCAATGAAATAATGCAAAAGTTTCCAAACGTAAATTATCATCTACTTAATTCACCCATGTGAATATTACATTAGTTCCCTGCCTGAACATTTTAAAGAACAAATCAGTTGGGCAGCACAGAAGGGATTTTGCATGGCTGAGTTTAACTGATGGCTTCCTTGCAGGTTAACCTTCACTGCACAGCTTGCCTACAATGCCTCATTGTTTGACTCTTTGTTGGTGATAATGTAGCTGGCATTCCCTTTCCACCCTTGCATGATTTCAGCAAGTTTTTTAAAAGGCCCATCTGATAATCCTGGTATTAAATGACATTCTTCATTTCTGTGCACACAACCTGTGCACATTTCGGTGTCCTTATCAAATACCTTATCTCTGGGTTAGCATTAATAACTAAACATGAAGCATGCACTACCAACCATTCCACAACAATCTCTTTGCCAACACTATGTCAGCATATTAACTTTATTATCACGTGGGTGGCTCTTCATTGACTTTTGAGGTGGCTCCACTGGGTTGGTGTCTGCAGCCAGTCCAACTTTATGCTGGAAATAGCAGAGATGATCACCGATTGTACTGAAGAGTGGAAAACATCTCAGTCCAGGAACACTTGCAAATGTAAATGTCTGAACTATTAGAGTTCACACACAATTGAATGAGTATCAGCATGACACCAAACCCTCTGGCTACAACCCAACAGGTGATATAAGGATGTGGTTATTGCAAATGACTTTGCACATTTAAGCAGAGCTCAAAGGGGGTAGTCAGGAATTTAAAGATAAGTACATGTTTAAGAAGAATCCATCCTCAAGATCACAATAAGTAGAAACCCAATGCATGCTAAATCATAATGCTGTTCAGAATCAGATACTGTATCGCTACCCCAAGTTATTTGCTGATTAGGGGTCAAAATAAATACCATGGCTGGTATTTTAATATGTACCAAATGTTGTAATATATTACCGAATGACTTTTACTATGTGCTTGGGCAATCATACCAAGAAGACCCATTTGAATGAGCCAGCCATATATTTTCATGCCCAGTAACATGGTATAGACCATTAAAATATGGAAGTATCCTTGGGCAAGATCGTATGTTTTGTTTTGTTTTATATGCTAGACAATATGGCAGGACTACTGACTTTTTCGCTTCAAATCCTTTTGAGATGCAAATTGTACTATACAGCTTAGAAATGTCTACACTGACTAAAAAGGCAAAGTCTCCATCAAGTGGAGTTTGATTCCTAGTGGTTTCATGGATTTCATGTCATTTTCTTGGCAGCAAAATGGAAGTGGATTGTCATTGCCTTCTGGGGATTTTTTAAATCTCCCAGTCTAGCCTATAACCCTGAAATTCCTTAGAGGTTTCCCATCCACATACTAATCAGACCATACCATGATTAACATCCAAGACCGACAAGGTCAGCCAGATACCGCCATCTGCTGAGTTTAATTCTGACTAATATCAGCTTTTTAGACTTTAAGGATCTGGTTATTAAAAGTCCATATAATCAAAAACAGTCAGTTAAAAAGGACAGAAAAGGAGGTAGCGTTTTGTATTTAAGAAAACAAAAAGTGGGGCAGAGACTACTATTTCAGATGATCAAATTTAGCAAACATTATCTACCATTTTTAATTGCAAACTTTTAAATGATAGGCTTCCAAAGTAATAATATTAATAGGGTCATATCCAAGAATAATGCAGTAAGCATCATCAAATGAAAGACTTTTATGACTTGAATAAAAAATTGCACAGGCTGACTAAAATTGGCTGAATGGATGGGGTTTTGATGAGGGGAACCAATATATTCTGCTAGTTAAAATCTATTACTGCCATATAAAAACATGTTGTATGCTCGCAGCAGACTCTAGCTGACAATAGAGAGATCTACCAGGATAATAGAGAGATCTGCCAGCAGAGGAAACAAAAAAGGAAGAGGAGAGAAAGTGCCCCAAAAAGAAGAAGCTGAGTAGCACTGCATTCAGTCCCCATTCAGACTATGGACATGCACAAAATGTTGACATAAAATTAGACCAGGCCTAGTCTTAGTAGTCCTAAATAATTTCCAACCCTCTGAATGCAACGTCGGTTCCAAGAAATCCTTCTGGGTAGGAAGGATTTGAATTCAGCACAAATTTGGCCAACGTAATGTCAGCTCAACAAGTCCTTGGTCATGTTAACTTTTTAGAATTGGGTTGCCCCGTGGAACTGGATGTACTGGGAGTAATTAATTTTCTCTTGCTCTTTTTAAGCATGTCCACAGCTAGTTACAAAGGTGAATGTAGACAAAATTGAGGACTGTGTTGAGTCAACATCATAAAATGGTATGAGAAAACATGCAACTTTGCTCCCACTGTCCATGTCAGCTGTCTCTGGGGGGGCGGGGAGGTGGCTGTTTTACAACTGCAGCACCGAAGCTTTAGTACTAATTCCCTACAAAGTCAGATTTTGTTCTGTGCTCAAACATAGCTCTTTTAAAAGTATATTAAAAATTCTTGGTGTACGAGCATGAACATTTTGTGATACAGAATTAAATAAATAAAGACATCAGCATAAGCAAAGCTATGGTCTTTCCTTGAACTTTCCTTCAGTTTCTAGACTGAGATGCTTTACATTTTTTTGGTGCTGTAAGGAATTCGAAGATTCTTTAACTTACATGATCTGGTCTTGTCCAACTATAGCCTTGTTTTACTTTCAAATCACTAAACACGTCAATATGATTTTGGGAAAAAATATTATAGTTAAGGATCCTAAGGAGATGTTAAACTATACACTTAAAACATGGGATTTTTCATCTCATGAAGAGCTATGGCTATATCAAGTCTTGGGCATGGCAAGAAGGATAATTTTACATAACTGGAAAGAATCTTCCTGTCCTGATTTTAAGGAATGGGTCCAGAATATGAATCTATTATCTATTTATGAAAAGTCATCATGTTCTAAAAATGAGAAGATGAAGTAATATATAGACTATATTTTATGAAAAGTTTAAGGATTGAATTAATTTTATATCACTATCAGTAGTTATATGGAACTTTTCTAATTTTGTTTTTCTGTTAAACCTTTTGTTGGTCATAACACCTAACATATCTAAGGGGCCTTTTTTCCCCCCTTTCACTGTTATACTAACTTTTTTTTTCCATCGTTGCTGCTGTTTTTTGTATTTTACCATTTAAAATGGAAGGGAAAATAGTTCATTGTTTCCAGACTAAAATAAACACCTTTTAGGACTTGTCTAAAAAATATACTTTTTCTTCCAGTGTTGATGAGAATGTTCTCAGAAGGAAAAATAAAGTGGTTTTTCTATTGGTGTCTGATTAACCATCTTTCAGACACACTGATTTTTTTGTATTTGAGGAGATCACAGGAAATATACTAATCACTATGGATTTTTAAGGAGACTGTGATGCATTTGAAAGAATATGAAAAATATGTCACTGGAATTTTCTGTCCAATATTTTTAATTCTGGAGGCACTGCTTTTCTGTTGCAACACCAACACTGTGGAACAGCCTCCTTGTGAAGATCAAACTGGCTCCCTTTTTGCTAGATTTCTGAAAGCTCTTAAGACCCAGGCTGTTTCAGACAGTCTTCCCCCAATTGGATTTGATGTTACCATCTTTTATGCTCTTTGTATCCTTGCAGTACTGTTGTGTTTTTATTTTTGCATGGGACTTGTTTTATATTGTATTTTTTTTTCCTATGTCAGCTGCTGAGAGTTGCTTTGATTGTGGCAGCATACAAATATGTTTAACTCATAAACAAAAAATTCATTCTTTTCATTTGCTATCACAGGTAGTTGAGAGGGCATTAGGACAGGTGAGAAGGCGAGTTATTTATTTCCACATATGGATCTGTGTGATTGCTTTTAGGAAAAGTACTTTTCATAGACAAATTATAATTGAAATATAAATAATAAAGTAGAGCTACATAGAATCTTAGTTTAATGTAAGGCCTATCTAGTCTAGCATCCGGATTCTCACGATGGTCACAGATTCATTTAAGAACCTTTATTTATTTATGTATGTATTTATGTATTTATGTATTTATTTATTTAATGTAAATGGCCACCCATCTCATATACAGTATATGACTCTGTGCAGCCAACAATGAAAACAGAATAACAACAAACAAAATTTAAAACAATATAAAGACCATTAAATTGTAGCTGAGAACATTCATAACACTCAAAACAACCACAAAAAGGCTCACCCTTACTAACAGGGCCCTAGGCTTAATGATAAAACCAGGTTTATAGTGCCTTACAAAAGGCAGAAGGGTCAGAGCAAGTCTGATCTCTGGGGGGATGATGTTCCAGGCAGAAAAGGCACCATGGCAGAAAAGGCTCTCTTCCTGGGTCACGGCAGATGGCATACTCTTCTGCCCAATGTAACAGGACAGGAAGACTCCACTGGGGAGAGATGGTCCGATAAGACCCAAGTCTCAGCTGCTGAAACTCACTGGGGGATTTGAACTAATCTTTAGCTAATAAAGTAACCCTTTGGTCATGACTGACAAATGAAGGAAGTGAGGTGGTGAGTATAAAGGAAAGGGTGTTTTAGATAATGGGACCTTGTATATGAAATTCCTCCCTAGAGAGTGATATCTGGTGTTCTTGCTGATATCTTTTTAGCACTAGGTGAAGATTTTTCTCTTCTTGCATATATTTCTATAGTTTATATTCAATTTTACTTTTAAGACCTTGCTCTACTGGGATAGTGATTTTTATGTTTCCTGTACTGTAACAGGAAGAACTTACTGTTGAAGAACAATCCGGGAGAAGGCTCTCTCAGGCAACTCGCAGGGATGAAGGGCAAAGCAGTGGAGAAACTGGATGTCAGGTCTATCTGAGTAAAGTTATAAGATGGTATAATAAAATGGCAGTAAATTATTGCTTAGTTTATTTCTGTATTTTTACTACTGGTCAGGAGATGCTTCTGGGATTTTACAGGAAAGAGGGTTCATTTCCAGTTCTGCTCCAAACAACAAAATGCCTTAGGCTGGCCCTGACAGCATTACAAGCATCGGTTGAACTTACTTGCTGATACATAGTAAACCAAAAAACTAGCTAATGGCATGCTAGCCATATCTGTGAGTCTAACCCACAGATAGTGGGTGGTTAGTTTATGGTTCAGTCATGAGACTCAGAAAACTGGGTTAATTCAGTAATGCTTGGTTTAGTTAACCATAGGTAAGCAAGTTGTACAGACATAGAGATTATATTTGCTCTAAATATTTGGAACATAAACATCTTATTTCCGTTACGAATTGTGCCAACTGACTTGTGGAGTTTTCACTGATGGTTGCTTGTCAAATACTAAGGGAGACTTTTTTTTTTTTAAAGAGCTTTTAAAAATGCATGTTATGTTTGCTGAATAACAAGTTCTGATTTTCTGTGAATACTGGGCTTCTTTGATAATACTTCAGTGTTGACTATCTGCTGCACTTTCCCTAGGCTTACCACTTCTGCCCATAGCAGTGTCAGGGGAAGGGGTGTCAAATCGGTCAATCTAATAAAAGTAGCATTGTGGCATTACGACACAAGCTCCTCCCCTTTTGTATGCGTGTCTTGATATCAGATGCATGTCCAAAAGGGGCAGAGCTTGTGGTGCAAGAATACAACACTGCTCTTATCATTGTGGTTAAACAGCCAGGAGTGCAGACGTGCCTGGCTGCTCACCAACCTTACCGATTCTGCACACTGTGCTAAACAACTCATGCAATAACTAATTAAATGCCCTTATATGCTAGGGTAGAATATGCTCATCCTTCACAACCTCCCGGAACTGTCCTGCACTTGTGGTGATACAAATGGGAGATTCTGGTTTTCACCTCCTAGTGTATATTTTCTAAAGCTGCAGGGAATGGGCTGAGTTTGTTTTAGGCCAAAAGGAAAAATGTATTTACTGAAAGGGATAAGGGGGAAGTGGCTGTCTTGCCTTGATAATTTCGTCTAGCATTGCAATAGTTTATTGTGAGGTATAACATAGAGATTAATCAGGAAAGTTATCTTGATTTCAATCTTTTGTTTGTGGATTGTTTGCTCTGCAGCTCCTCTAGCTAATGCCTCTGAACCACCTATTACAATCCAAGCATGAAATCTCAGGATAAAAGATCTTAAGTAAACTTCACCATGAATGTCAGTTTCGTTCACAAAATTGGTGGGGAGGGAGGACGGACGATTGGGGAGAAAATGGGAACAATATTTTTAGTCCATGTTACATTGAAATCCAATGGCCAATTCTGTTTGTTCCTTTGAAGTACAGTACATAAGTAAAAAGAGAGGAAACATTCATAAACTGAGGTGATGAAGAGATAAACCATTTTCTGAAAATGACACCTCAGACCTTCAGAGCTGCCTTGTTTAAAATGAACTGTGACTAAGGGAACATAATTGGGGCTTATAAATCTTTAATCATACTGAGAAGTGTTCTTTTTCTTTATTAGAAATCATGAGCCAGCAGTATACTGCATTTGCCAAAAGAGCTAATGCAATCTTGGGATTCATCAATGGAAAGATGGTGTTGAGGGCACAGGAAGTTGATAGTCTACTTTATGATTACTGTTCTGACCTGACCTGGAGTAGTGAGTCTGGTTTTAGTTGCCACAATTCAAGAAGGGTGCTGAGGATCTGGAAAGAGTACAGAGAAGAACAGTGAAGGTGGTGAGGGGCTTGCAACACTAAACCCTGTTAAAAACACTTTAAATGATTATGTTTAGTCTGAAGATGAGAAGGCTAAGGGGAGACATGATATAAACCTTCAAACACTTGAAAGTTTGTCCCAGGGAAGAAGGTGTGATTTATTCTCAGGAGCTCAGGAGCTCAGGAGCTCCTGAAAGCAGAACAAGAATCAACAATGGAAGCTTTACCAAAAAAGATCCAAACTCAGAACAAGGAAACATTTCCTAGCCATGAGGCTTATTAAGCAGCGTAACAGTCTACCTCTTCGAGTTGTGGGTGCTCCACCACAAGGTTTTCAAGCAAAGGTTGGACAATCATTTGTTTGGGATGGTCTAAAGATTTCTGCCCCTTCCACCCTAGGACTCTACAGTTCTGTGATCATTGTTTAAAAACCAGCAGTGTACAAAGGCTTGGGGTACAGTATCCCAAGGCCTTCTACAAGTTGCTAACAAACTGTAATTTTAAAATGAAAGAAGGGGAAAGCTATTAAATATATGGGGATTACCCATATTAACTGTTTTTCATTAATTCAATGTAATTTAAATTCAACTTAAAATGCATCAGATTATCTCTTGGTCCTACCTACTTTGTCCTGGGCTCCCTTTTGCAGGGTAAGTGCCAGGATACCACCCAAAAACCAAGTGCCAACCTCATCCTGAAGAAAGTCATAAACACTTGATTTGAATAAACTACAGTTCCTGAAATTTGAACATAACAATTGAAAGTGGAAATGGATACCTTCAGTCACCTCACTAACATGGAAAGCCCATGTTTCTATCTGGACTGAGCCAGAGAAAGGACAAATAAAAATTCTCCATATTCAAAATCATAGAATGCTGCCCGTGACTATTCTAAAAATTACAAAAGTCATTGTAATTTTCCTTTAGTGATCACAGTTTGAAAATGATAGAAAAACTCAGGAGTTAGATTTTAATCCCTTTGTATTAATCAGTGAAGCTTAACTGAAAGTCAAAGGTATATATTCTACGAAGAGCACTTCTGTGAAATACAGTCAGTAAGAGCTATCCATGGATTAGGCCAGTGTTTCTCAACCTTGACAACTTTAAGATATGTGGACTTCAACTCCCAGAATTCCCCAGCCAGCACGGTTGAGAAACACTGAGCAATGGAAGAATTGTTACATTTAAA
The DNA here is from genome assembly GCA_030867105.1 of Liasis olivaceus. NCBI lineage: Eukaryota > Metazoa > Chordata > Lepidosauria > Squamata > Pythonidae > Liasis > Liasis olivaceus. The sequence continues at coordinate 59,817,072 of CM061349.1, forward strand.
CAAAGTAGGATTTTCTTGAATAGATGCTACATTTTTGAGTGAGTCGCTTCTTTCCAGACAGAAAATGCTGTAATTCCACTTCTCCCAGCTGCATACCATAAAGCTTATGATATTTTGTGGTGGCCAGACAGTTCTTTGGGGCTAGCAGAATGTCTAAACATAGTAAATTGCCTCTGACCATTCAATCATTTGAACTCACAGTAGTTATCCAGACCTTCCCTTGGGTACCATATATTGCTTTTATTGCTGCACAGCTAATTAAAGATTCCAAAAGTGAATTCTTTTGATTGCAAAAAAACAATTCCCTGCTTTTAACTTCACTCTGTTACAGTGCAAACTAACATTTTTCTTTGAGAAAAAGATCCTTTTGCTCAAAAACATTTTTCCCAATGTACTAGGGTTCATTATAACATCCTGAAACCATCTGCAGGGAACTATTACTGCTTGTAGCTAATGATTATTTTTCTTTGTGTGGGGTTCCTAGCTGGTATTAATATAATAAGTACAATTCTCATTCACATTACATTCAGGCCTTTTCTCTACTATTTATAGAGCTCTCTCCTAAAAGTAGACCTACTTAATCCCCCCACCATTTCCCTGTTTCCCCCACTATCACTGACAAAGGTTGTATCTACATAGCACATGTAAAAACCTAAATTGTACAAATGAGTCTCCCACTCTACTGCATTATGGTAGATAACTTGTTCGAACTACAACTTCCAGTACTCTTCACTACTAACTATGCTGGCGGGTGTGGTGGGATTTGTGAGAAAGAGCCCTTATATGTATACATACAAGTTCTCCCACATGAGGGAGACTTGGCCACATGGAGAAGACACTGGTTCCTTCAGAGATTCAACATGTAGTGAATTGGCAAGTATTCCTTCAAGGGCTGTAAAAACCCTTTGCACTGGCTGTTCATGAACTTGCAGGCAAAAATAGCCAGGAGCAGCTTCCAAAAGAGGTGTGCAAATCTAGAAAAAGACACGGCTGATTAAATGATTCAAAAATAGGTGCTCCTGTACATTTGAAGCACCTATTTCAAAGAAATGCAAGCCTTTATTTGCACTGCAATGTATGATACGGACTTGGCTGCTGTATGCAACAATGAGGGTGTGTAATTCTGCAGGTTCTTTCATGCAAAGAAGAATTCCCTTAGCCTACACCCTCCCTGCTCCATTTGATCAAATATTTTTGTTTTCTAATTAGTTTCACCATTGCCTGTTTGCAAAATATGGTGGGTGCACCACTGCAGTTTGGCTTAAGTGTGGATGCTTAAGGCAATTCCTGAAAACAATTATTCTGCAACTGTAACCCAATGCACACTTAACTGAAAGTAATTCACTGAATGTCATACACCTTCAGATCAGACTTATTTAGAACTGCACTATTCATGTGTGACTTTACAATATCTTCTTTTCCAGAGATGAAAAGCCAATTAAAGCCATTTAAAATTACTTATTTGCTTTCAGTCAAAGCTTAACTGTCAGAATATAATGGAATTTTTATTATTAGATGAACTCTTTACCAACATCTACCAAGAACGTGGTATGTCTATTTATACAAATACTTCCTTAAATTAGACCCTCCAAATGCTAATATTTGACACCTGCTATCTTGCTGAAGGTCTCGTGACCCTGTAATAAAACTGATTAATGACATGTCACATGAATCAATGCAACCGCTCTTGACCCTGATTTGCAAATAGATTTTCTGTGATCTCTTTGACCTCTGCCTGACATCTTTTTACTGTTCTGTGTCCTCTTAAATTAAATGTGCTGTCAATTTACCATTTCTGGGATCAAAGTACCAGTAGCACATTTTCCTAAGGTTAATTATATAACATAATGTATAGTTTTTCACATTGTTCATTTCCTACAGCAATCATTGCTATGAACCTTAATTCTTCTTTAGATGAATATTATCTTCCATTTGATATGGCATGCTTAGTGACCTTGATCTAAATATGGTCTGAGATGGATCTGTATTTATAATAAACATTAAATAAAAATATACGTTGTAGCCTCCATTTCCTTTTGTTCCATTTTAGCCTATGGATCAGGAAGGGGAACGTAGTTTTTGTTCACTTTCCTGTGCTTCTTATCTTTCTTTTCTAACATCCCATTTCACTCACAGGAATTTTCCTTTGATACTGGTTATGAAACTGATATGAAAAAAATAATTATTGTTGCACAAGGGCTATAGGAGCCATATAATAACTGATCGTAATTATTTTTTACAAAGCAGTCAGTGATACAGCTATATTCTGCAAACATTTGGAGGATATTTGGGATTTGCTCAGATAAGTGTTTACATTTTTCTGGCCAATTCCTCCAGGGAATCAATCTTTATTTTGGAGGGGAGGGGGAGGTTTAGAGTAAATTCATATGCACTAAAAATATTCTCCTGCGTTCAGTCCCTTTCTTCTCTCTGCCTTTTGAAGGTGAGAACAAGATCATAATGATCCACATAGAAGTTTAACACAATTTAATGCCGATTTTGGCTTTGAACAGCTCTGTAGAGTAATGCATGTTCACTATTCGCACAAGGAGGAAGTTACATTATATGACTAGCTAGATTCTTTTCTTGGGAACCAGGCATTTAATATTTATGAGACGGGATCTGCATGTATATGTTTGGCCAAGAGATGCCAGCCCAGCCAATAGATATATCAACATTTGGGTAACGGTCATTAAACACCACTAGAGAGTTGAGGATAAGTTGTCTTCTTGTTATGAATAGATCTATCACCATTCCCTATATCATTATAGGTTTGCCTTAAAGTGATGACTAGAAGAAACTGGGATTTGTCAAAATAATTTTCATTTTGTTGAATACTAAGTGGATGTTTTTCTGTAGCAGATTTTCTCAGCCTTGCCCCCTCTAGATATGATACAATTCCCAGAATTCCCAGTTGACAGGATTTCTTGCTCTGAGATCTGCAGAATGATCATAATGGGAAAGCTGATTGATCTGGGGAAGGCAGCAGGAAGAACTTCCTTTTCTTAAAATGAGAGAGAAACACACACTTTCTGAAGCACATTCTATATATGTAGGGTTAGGGTTAAGCTGGAGTTCACACATTTCTTGGTTAAAATACAAACTGATAGTGCAACAATTTGACTTTAAGGCCTGCAACCACCGTCCTGGATAATAGATGTTTATTTATTTTTTATTTAATTTATTAATTCTAGAAATTTATCCGGCTGCCCATCTTAAATAAATAACTGCAGTTGTTGTTAGCCAGCCAAATAACTCTGGGTGGTTAACAACCAATAGATAAAGTTGACTGCATCTAAATTGTTATTTATATATCATGTTTTTTTTGTTTGTTTGTATAAAACAGATCCCTTATGAGAATAAAATTGTATCTCACATCCTTGCCTTTTTTTTTTTAAATGTGGTACTTAATTCTAGAGAAAGTGGTTGCAAAGAGACAAAAAATGTCATCCACAAAGTATAGTAGTAGAAGAAGGAGAATTGACTCAAAAATCTTTACAAGTACACAAGTGTCTCTATCTGTGATGTTCTGTATATTGTGCTCTTAAGGGAAATATAGGAACATGCTCTTCACCATATAAGACCACAGAATGTTTAAGAAGGTCCATAACTAAGAGGGAGAACCAGTTTCTACATTCAGTCTCCCACATCTACAGGTAACACTGAAAAGGCTCAACCTGAAACCTTAAAGAATGGCTACTGCTTGTCTATACTGAATTTTGGGCTAGTTATTGTACATACAATGACTCAGAGTCCTCCACGCCCACAGGACCTCATACCATTGATGGAGCTCAGAGACAGAGCCAGTCAACTGACATCTCCTCAGTGGCCCAGAAGAATCACTATGGAGGCAGTTCCTCAGCAGTTCCACGCTGGCAGGAACTCCCACTCATCTTGCCTCCCAACTTCTGAATGAAATGAGGGAAGAAAGTGAGGAACTTAGGAAAAGGCAGAGGAAAAGTGCTGGCTTGGTGCCAGTTTTTGCAGTCCCCAATTGGTCAGCTGGATGAGCACTTCTTAGGGTTGTAACTATGCATCTCTTTGATCAAATAGTGGAGATAGTCTGTGGCTGTTTTGTTTCTACTGGGGTGGGGGGTGGGGGGTTAGGAAGTGAAACCACTGGCTTGTGGAAGTGTCCTCAATATTCCTAACTCAGTATTGACTGAGTAACTGGCAGAGCTAACCAGACTTTCCGGCAGAGTTTTATTCACCTAACACTACCCTCACTAATACTGTGATTCAAACTGAGGGTCTTGGTAATTCAGAGAATATCATCTCCCACCGTGTTATAGCTCCTGTTCCCTCTTTTTCATATCTGCCAAAAAATATGTAGTTTCAATTAGAGTTAAAGTTAATGAACAATCTCTCTTAATTTAAAAAATGGAGACATGTTTTTCTTTTACATTACCAATGTTCAAATATATTATTTTCCCCAGTCTGTCTCATGAAAAAGGAAGGAAGGATGGAAGGAAGGAATGATAAGGCATGCTCACTTAGCGGGTTAGGATATAAAACTGATTTATAGGAAGGTGTACTTTTAAATTTTCCACATCAGGTTGACATGCATCTGCTACAATTAGAAAATTGTTTTCTGGAATTGCATCAGACTGGAAAATATTTCATGAATAGTTGTTTTCTTCAATGTACTTGGAAGCTAGCTAGAATGGTGGCATAGTTGAAAGGCCAGAACAGTGCTCTTTCCTCTAAGACCTATGCAATATCTTTAATTTTGGCTACAATTATATAAAAAGATGTGTTTCTGTGAGGAACTCATGTGGGAATAAGAAATATGAAAGACCAATATGGCAAAATGTAAATAGTAGAGATGCTTGTAGCTATAGATATGCATAAAACAATTTACCTATTATTTTCTCCATGATAAGTTTTATCATTAAAGCTAAAAAGACCTGGTACTGCATGTGGGACAGGAAGTAACTAGGAACTATGAAATAACAACTTTATATTGATTAAAGAACACAATATGATCAGAGTTGGATAAAATGGGATAGGTAACATTGTAGCAATAGTGCCAAGTCTCCAACAGCTAACCTGAGCGTTATGCTGAAATTCAACCTTAAATGTATAACTAAATCCTATCAAACAAAAGTTTTGGTACCTTCAAAGTTGGCAAGTGGTTAATAGAACAATCTTTCTGAAATTTAGAAAAACCCAATTGATTTGCAGTCATCAGCCTGAACTGGCTTTTTCAAGTGAATTTCTTGCTGTTGAATCCATCTAATAAAATATTACATGTGTGCTTATACACAATGCAGTTTTCAACTTGAATTTGGACCTCTTCTTCTATGAACAGCAGTCTCCATGCCATTTTTCTACACAACTGATCTTTAAACTCCGCACCATTTCAATGTGGAATTCTTATGCATGGAGCAGCTTCTATTCAAGAAGCAAGGTTCAGAGCGTACAGAAATACTTGCACACTAATAGTGGTTAGGTTCTTGCACTTGATCTCCAAAGCAAGGGTGTTTGAAATTGTCACTCCTTTGCTAACCTCTAAAGCAGCCTTTCTCAACTGTTACCATAATGATGCATCATGATATCACAACACAATGCTGTCCATTCAGAGGTGTATATGGCATCACACACAAGCATGTAAGAAGAGATGTTTGCATCACAATCTATGTTTTTCCCTCTTGCTCCTCTTTATGGATGCTCATCAGTGTCCACAGATCCAGGTACAGTTGCTTTCATCAAAATGATGAAAGCAGAATCATACCATTATAAGCTTCATTCATGCATGCAACATCACAACACATACAAAAGGAGCAGGGCTTGTGTTGCAACAACATAATATTATTCTTGTCAAACTGACTAGTCTATGTGTGCAAGTGTCTGGGTACCACATTCTAGGAAGGGCATTCTGTCCAGAGGAGAACCATAAAGATGGTAAAGGAGCTGGGGAAGAAAAAAACCTAAAGAGGAATGGTTGAAAGTGCTAGATATGTTTACACTGGAGAACAGAAGGCTGCAGAGAGACATGGTAGCCATCTCCAAGTATCTGAAGAGCTTACATGTAGAAGACAGGTCATAATTGTTCAGAGTTGTTCTAGAAGACAGGAGAAGGAATAATGTCTTTAAATTACAAAAAAAAAAAATGGATTTTCACTGGACATCAGGAAAAAAATCCTAATGGAAAGGACTGTTCAACTATGGAACAGACTACTTAGGGAGGGGTGGTCTCTTCTTAGCTGTAGGTGAGCTAAAGAGAGGCTGGGGGACCATCTGTCTAGGTTGTTTCAGTACCTGATTCCTGCACTGGGCAGGAGGTTGGACTAGATCAGGATTTCTCAACCTTAACAACTTTAAGATGTCTGGACTTCAACTCCCAGAATTCCCCATGCTGGCTGAGGAATTCTGGGAGTTGAAGTCCACACATCTTAAAGTTGCCAAGGTTGAGAAACACTGGACTAGATGATCTCCAAGGTATCTTCCAATCCTTTATGTTCTATGATTCTGAGTAGTGAGCAAAAGAAATTAAAGGCAAGACATAAGAAAAAAGAAAAAGAATATAATGACACAAATGTTTGCCTTGTGGTTAGATAGTCAACAAGGTGTTTGGAAGAAGGCAGAGAAGGCAGCACCACATTTCTTAGCAAACCAAATACTGTACCTTTGTGTAGCAAGCTTAGTTATTAACAAAAGATAATGTAGATTTTCCTCTTGCGTATCTTTCCAGGTGCATTGCCTAGCCTTCGGGGGGGGGGGGGTGCTTTCATTTGTATATGCCTCACTTTTCCAAACACCGTCCAAGGTGGGTTACAAGGAAGGAGGAAATTAAAAAATAAACATGCCAGTCCTTGACACAGATGAATTAATTTTTTTTTTCATTCAGTTTGAAGGCTATCTGACTCCAGATGACTCTGGGCACTTACATTTTTAAAAAGTAGTAACAATTAAAAGAAGAGATGGATCATAAGTGCCCAGAATACAGACTCTGAATTACAACAAAACATTCTACAGAGGTTCAACCACTGCTGTGCCCCAAGGCCTGGGAGACTAGCCATGTTTTCAAAGACTTTCTGCACATCATCAGAGTGGAAGCTGTATGAATCTCTGGGATGATGCTCTTCCAGAGGGCAGAAGGCATCCTTCCTAGGTTCCAATAGATGATTCTGCTTTATTGAAGGGACCTGTGCCCAATCTCATTAGCCAGGCAGAAACAGTGGAAGATAGATAGTTTCAGGATGTACTGATACTGCCATCCATATAAAATGAAGGTGAAGATAAAATTGTCCTTGAGATTTATTTTCCCATCTCAATTAAAGCTCTGAAGAACCTATACTTTAAAATGGTTACTCAGCTACTTGGACATACCTACATTTCCCCTGTAAACACTCCACTTCTGATGTGGCTGGACAGGTGACTTTTTTCACTGCAAGTTGTATGAAAGGTCCTTTTTTGAGACGGTCATGTAAAATGTAGTGGAACATTCTTGAAGTCTAGCCCTTCAGCCCTGCAGTCTGTCTAAGCAAACTTGAAGTTCAGATCAGGGAGTATGAACCAAGGATAACCCTTTTTACAAACAGAAAGGAAATATGAAACTTTACTCAGCAAATACTGTCATCTTTTCCCCACCTTTCCTCTTAGACTTGCATTTAACATTCACCAAAAGAGTCTTAGATGTATATGAACTATTATGTTCTCAATGATAGGAATAAGATGGAAAGTTCTCCTGTAGAAGTTCTAAAAGGTTATGATTATAGTCCAAGCTGAGACATGTTCTACAAAGTTTTGCTATGGCCAGATATGCTCACTTATTGTCAATAAAGTACCGAATGTGCTGATGACATTTCATTGTGCTTCTGAACAAGCTGTGGTAAAATATTTCTGACACTTCTGTTCTTCTGATTCACAAAGGAGGATTTCCAAAAGTCTGGGACCGATCTTTTAAAAATGGAAAAATGCAAACTATTTTCCCATTTTTAAGTCAAGTGGAACATTTCACAATAGAAGAAGTCTTTGTACAATTAATGTTTCCACAGAAAGTCAAAAGTGAAATGATTGTTTAAGAGACTTATATAGTAGTCCACTGAAGTCAATGTGAGTCTGTTTACACAACTTTAATAAGAATGGACTGGCATCCATGACAAAGCTTTATTCTTGGCTTCTGTGATTAGATTTCTAGAAATCTTCATCAGGATGCTCAATTTATTTTTCAATCTTCCGAATACTTCAGCTTTAATGGGAGATTCACTGACGTTGGTTGGAGCCAGTTTCCTTTGTTCATCAGTTACAGCAGGGATGAGGAATCTCAAATGTCACGATGCTCCAAAAGGTTGTCTTCAATTTCATCAGTTAAATTCAGCAGGAGCAAACCATCAAGAAGCAGTGGCACCATTTTCTGCCATTTTAAAGCTTATTCTAACATGTAAGTCTTAGAACAGGCTTGCAATTTTAAAATAACTTTCAATACCTCCCCTGCTTCCCCCCACAGACAACACTTAAGTGCCACAGTGGCACTTAAGCAAGAGTTAAACAATCATCATGACATCAAAGATATCGCAAGAATAGAACTTGCTGATCGATGCCACATTGAATATAACGTGTTAGATGAATGAGTAATAGATGCAACAAGCAAACCATGGCTTTCAATATGTGCCACTCCCAACCAGGCCTGATGACCTGTGGTGACGAGAAGCTTGAATCTAGAATTTGGTGATCCAACCCCTATTTAAAAGTCAGTGCCAATGAGAAGTAAGTTTCTCTGAATCCGGAGGCAAAGAATGTGCCATTATTAGAGTTGCAACAATTTGTCTTTTATAAATACGAATATAGTCAATAGGGCTATGCAGCTCTTCAGATTCAGTTTCAGAAAAGTGGTTTGGAACTTGTGGGAATGCAGATGTAGCTCCTGGCTGCAACTTCATAGAGCAGCTGCATCTTTTTCTAGAATAGTACGGCTGTCCTCTGCTCTTGCTATTCAATCCCAGGAAATGATGCAGTGCTTTAAATATTGCAGACAGGTCCTATCTGCATGTCCCACTGCTCTCCAAAGCACTTGTTAAAAATGAAATCTAAAGTACTGCACAGCTCTGAGAGTGCTAAAGGATGCAACGGATTCTTATACAAGGAAAGGTGTTCTGGGTGTTCTGATTCGCTCCAAAAGCAATGCTAACAAAAATAATAGGTACTTTGGTATTTCTGATATTTATAAAGAAAAAATAAGATCCCCATTTTGAAGCATAATCCACCCCAAGTGGAGCATTTTTTTGCCCGTAGAGAAAAAGGGTTCTTCAGCAATACAAGAGTATCAAAGGATATTTTAATTACATATTGAATATTTCTGGATAAATATTTTCTCTCTTAAAAATGCAAACAACCCAAATGTTTACTGGGTATTCACGAAAAAAATATCAGACTCTGTCTCTATGAACTGAATGAACTATAACCTTAGAACAAAATGAATGTTACTTTGTACCGTGCAGAATACTGCTACCTAGATCATTGGACAAAAAACAGAAACCGTTTTGAAATGTTAATGACTCTCCTAACTATTATTCTAACCTTTATTTTTTCCTTTCCATAGCATACAATGTTTTCCTGCATCAGTTATTTCATTTCATCAGGAAGGTGGAGATACTATTTGCTTCCACAGATTTTGATTGAGTTTGCTGCTTTCTCTTTCCAGAACTCTTCCATTTTCCATATTAGGCTCTGTTTTAACACTATTTCCAGACATCTATTCTAATAACGATAGCAACAAATCCATCTACAAATATTGAAAGCACGCAAAGTTCAGTGACATAGACAAGCCAATGACAGGATTCTCTTTCCTTTTCTCATAATTCCCAGGCTGATTTGCACTACTTCAGTGACCACACTGCCTCTGTGGTTTAGTCATATAAACAATACTTTAAAAATGGATTTGTCACTAGGAATCCCTTTTAAAATTTTAAAGTCCCCTTTTTGTGACCAAGGCTTCCTTTTCTCAGGGACAGATTAACATTCACATATTTCTCCAATGAGTAAACAGCCCCATGAAATGATTCATCTGCTAGTGTGCTTCTACCAATATGTAGCCTTGTTGAGTAACGACAGTCCCAAAATAGCAGTAGGCTAGGAGATCCATCTGATCTTCTGCAGTATCTTCAAAAGAAGGAACATTTTTCTTTGGCATATGAGGTTCTTTCCATGAAAAAAAAACCCATGTTAAATTCTGGATATCTCCAATGGAAAAGGGTCAACATTGCATAGTGCAAAAGAGACCTAAGGAGCCATCTTTGGTCAAAATAGGCACTACCAGGCAACCTGGAGCAAGGGATTTTCCCATATCCTCTACTCCCTTATAAACAGTGAAAATTATGGATTATGTCAACAAAACTAGATTTAAAATTGCCATCCCAGTGTTATTTTATCTTTCATATCTTCTCTGCCTGGTTCTGGCCTGCTCTATGCAACATGTTTGATACAAGCTGACATCGTTACAGTGGAACATAACTATAAAAGCTGATGCTATAATTAATTAATTAATCTTTAAGATGTCACAAGACACCTTTGGTGTTTTTGCTACACTGGAAAGTATATTTTAGGCTTTAAACTTCTATATTACTTATTTATGCATGCCTGAAGTTTTTGGGTGATATGGTCATGCAATTGAGAGTTAAAGAAAAATAGGGCTGATGAACAGGAAAAGATATTACATTCTCTTTGAGGATATCTGGTTATGTTATTTGTATATTTTGTGAATGGCACTATGAGACCATTCAGATATTTGCATGTAACGCCACTACTCAGCAAGCTACTCTGGTTCCCAATAGGCTTCTGGGTGCGGTTCAAGGTACTGGTTATCACCTTTAAAGCAATACATGGCATAGGACTGGGTTACTTGTGGGACCATGTTCTCCCAAGAAAATCTGCCCACCCCACATGCTCCAAGGCATGCTCCAGGTTCCCTCTTTTCAGCTTTGCTCCCTTATGGGACCTAGGAAGCATGTCTTTTTGGTGGATGCCTCTGTGCTGCAGAATTCTCTCCCCCCCCCCCCGCCACCCCCAACACGCACACCCAATATACAACAGGCCCCAACTCTGCTCACCTGTAGGAAAGCTGTTAAGACCTGGCTTCTTCCCCAGGCCTTTGGAGAAGTCCCCTTTGGGTTGGTTTTATTGTTGTATTTTATGGCTCCTTTTTATATTTTGTATTTTACATTTATATAAGTATATATTTTATGTTATTTGGTTCTTTTGGTTTATTGTTTGTTTTTCTGTTGTACACCACCCCAAGTCACATTGTTGTGAGTTGAGCAGCCATATAAATCTAATAAGTAAGTAAGTAAGGAGAGAGAGAGAGAGAGAGAGAATCTATAGGAACATAAAAGGCATTAATACCTAACAACTTTGTGATTGGTAGGGTTCTATGATTTGCTCCATCTATTTGATAGTTTGGATGTTGATGTTACAATAGTATGCAGCATTGCCTCTGTTATGGACTGAATATAAGATTATGGTTTATATTATGCCTGTATTGGATCTGCCAAGCATAATGACTGCCCAAGTTTACCCATACTATTAGAGTTCCTGTAATTGTGTATCTGGGTATCCAAAATCAAAAATCTTTTCATATTATTCATAGTTCATTGTGAAATACTGCTGTGCGTTTTCTTTAATATGTAACATCTGAAAATAGACTCATGAGGAACATTCCTAAATAAGTAACCTATGAAATAACCCAAATCTGAAAAAGTATATAGTGATTTTTCACTCAAAGTACAGAACGTACCACTCTCGTGCACATCATTTTCCATTCTAATTTCTAACTTACAAGAGGATGTGGGGAGACTTTATATGACATCACTGGAGAATTGAGAATACTGGAAAGACTAAGCCCAGATTTCTGACCAAATAATACACTTTGGGTCAGAATCATCAGACTTGCCAAGGACATGTACCAATAATCCCTAAAAAATTCCCAATATGGATACCCTCTCAAATTTATTTCTCAAGTGTACTTCTATTTTGAAATAAATGTGTTTTCATTTGCACATCTTTCATGTATTAAGGAATATTCTCTACAAAGAACACAGAATCTGGCAAGCGTAAGTCACAATGCATTAGATACAAAATGTTAGGTTTTTTGTATAATGAGGAGGAGGAAGAGAAGGCAGAGATTATAAGGAGGGTATATATTCTCTTTTAATAAATATACTGTACATAAAAGAACTTCACTAGGAAATAGTGAAGAATCATTATATTCCAAAATAAATTTCACACATTTCTTTGTATGCAAATTGCTGTCATAGAGGACATATATTAATATCAGAAATAAATACCTTGATGGTCATCTACCTATTTATCAATAATTGTGAAGTGGAAACTTCTATATTTATTCTATTTCACATGTAAGATCACTCCTGTTATTCATTTTTTTCCCCTTAAAATAGTTTCCTCCATGGGTGCAAAGAAGTTTCTTTTTTATTGGTACTGTGCCTATCGTATAAATTCCTGCTTGCCTTCTTACAATTACAATTATGGCTTGGGTAACCAGAGGGGTGGCTAGGGAGGGGACGGTATGGGGTTTGATAGTGTGAGTGACAGGTTTGGAGGCACTGCTCAGGATCAGCCCCAAGTGGGTTATAGAAATTCAGGTGATGTGAGCAGAGGCTTATCCACCCCTTGTTGTTTGTGTTTGGTTGGATGGCTCTCTTCAGATTTGGGGTGGGAGAGGCATGGTGTGAAGAACGGGTATCTGACCATTCTACCAGGCTAGATAGGGTAGGTGCACTCCAGCTCCCTTCCCTTTAATGTCGTAATCCAGCAGGACCTAGGAAGAGTGCTTCCACCGTTGCTGCCTCTGCCCTGTGGAACACCCTCCCCCTGAGATCTGACAGGCCCCCACCCTCCTGGCTTTCTGGAAAAGACTCTTCCCACAAGCATTGGGGTAGGATGGAGCTGGAGCCCAGCAAAGTGGGATGCTGCTGTGGGGGAGAGTGTTGCTGTCAGGCCCACTATGTAGACCAGACCAAGAAATCACCTCCACAAGAAGGCTAAAGCTACTTTTATTAATTTTGGCTATAGTAACAGAATCCTACAAGTCTTACCCCCCTACTCCTACCCCATACTTATATGAATTAGGGAGGAGTCTGTCTGAGTCATTTGCACAAGCCTTCTTTTGTTTTGGGCTTAAGCCATGTTTTTCCCTTTGATGTTTTGGCAATGGATCAGGCCTATTTCTGTCAAGGTCAGCCTTCTTTTATTATTTTTATTGTGGTTGTCTGGAGTTTTTTTTTTTTAATGTTTTGATTGTTTTGTGAGCCACCCAGGGTTGTGATGGATAATATGGGTGGCTGTATCAGTCTTTTAAATGAATAAACTCAAATAAAATTTATTATTATTGTTGTTGTTAATTAAACTTAATTAATGTCTCTCAATGACTTTGGGTGGCTCACAACAATCAACAAAGAAATTACAATGAAATCAATAAAGCATAAAAAATAAAGATAAAAGATGGCAAGCGCAATGAAGTGAGGGGTCTCACTCTCCTTCACTGAAGGCCTGGGTGAAGAGCTTTTCCAAACAACAGCAGAGTGGGGGCCATCCAGATCTTGGGGGAAACCTCATTCCAGAGTGCAGGCGCTGCTACAGAGAAGGCACACTTCTGGGGTCTTGAGAGATGACATTGTTTTTTAATTACAGATTACAGTATATTAGTTCTGAGTACTTTTTCTGAATTGACCAAGAACTGCCCACTGCAGCTACTAGTGAGACCCACTTTTCTACACTCAAGCCTAGTTTGTAGTACTTCTTAATTTTAGATCACTCTGAAATACCTTTCCACATATATTATTGATTATGTGAATCGCACTCTGGTTGAGTACAGAAACATTCATGGAGGGGGTCGAAAGAATCAGTGTGATGGTTGTAATTGCACAGTTGAAGTAACATTCGTTTTTTATGTGTATCAACATCATCCATGCATACAGAGATGCAGGGCTTTGACTATATAGTTACAACTGCCATTTTAACCTTTTTTTTTACTCCTCCCCTCACTGCAAATACTCTTGGTTGAGAACATCTGGACAGCTGGAATATTCTCCTGAGCTTATGGCCTTCCCAAAAATGAATTCTGTTTTGCCTCAAGAACCTCCGGTAATCTACTGGTCCTAATATACAAGTGCTACGTGTACTGTGTATACTATGCTTGCAAATAGCACCATTGATTCTCAAGGAGGTTATGAGGTAGGGTGGGAAGTACTACTGTCAAAAAATGCTGCTATGACATCTGCAAATGTGTTATGAGTGTTCCAAGCTGAAATTTTGACTTTTCCAGCAAAGAACATCTTATCATAGAGACTGATATACTTGACCCCGCCCTGTGCACAAATAAAGAGTTAGATCAGACGTGATGGTATTTTGCTTGTAGAGGCCCCACTTTTGGCAACCTGATCCACTGCCTGGCATAACACACATTAAAGTGAAGGCTGCTGCAATTTCCACTCATGCATTCCAGGTCATTCTTCCTGAGCAGCAGAGAAAAGTCTCCTTCGTCTTCCATTTGAGAGGCTTTCAGATATTTTGAAAACTGCAATTCCGTCTCCCCTTAATCTTATCTTCTGCAGACTAAACATCCCCAGTTTTTTCAGCTGTTCCTCATAGGATGTGGTTCCTAGCTCTTTCATCCCTCCAGTTGCTCTTCTCTGAAAGTGAGCATTTGTCAATGCCCGGTGTCATGAGTAAAGCCGGACCAAGTAGAACATTACATTCTGTGACCTGAAGATTATATTTCAGTTAATACTGCAGTTAATACATTCTCAGGTAGCATTCGTCTGTTCTTTGTTTGGTTTTTAGCAGCTGCATGGACTTGCTGTGCAGCTCTCCCATACAGCAATCTACTAAATTACATGCCGTAGCATTATCTCTGACAGGGGTAGGGATTTCAACATAAAGGCAGTCCACCTACACTCTGCAGAGGCTAAAAAGATAAAAAGCAGCCCTCTCTGAAAACTCTTTTTTTCCAACCTTACAAACCGTCAGTGCTCAAGTTAACACTAACTGAACTGAGAAAAAAGTAACCTTGGGTTCCAGATGGGGCGGATTATAATACTAAATTTATCTAGATATCACTCCCTTCCAGACTAGGTGAGGCTGGTTTAGGATTTCAGATATATTCAAGTTTTTCAACCATACCACATAAAATTGGAGGCAATAGCAGATTAATCTGTTCCTTGAAATTTGTGAAGCAGATAAGAAGAAGGATTCTTCTTACTATTACTGTTGATTCTTCTAGGCCTCAAGGCTGTTTTGTTTAATAAGATTTGATATACAATACTGTGATCAATTAGTCTTGAAGATTTTTCCCTTGCCCCATTTTTTCTTGTTTTTCTTACAATAATTGTTGCTGTTGTGAAATTTCTGCAGAGCACTGATTGAGCTTCTAGTAAAAGAACACGTTCTCCTAAGGATACATGATTCTAGAAATTTTAAATAATCTTGACAAAAGCCATTAAAATGTGCCAACTTGAAAAAAATCACACAAAATACATTTGTTTACAGGAAATACACCCACTGAAAAGCCTACAAAAACTGTGCTTCCTTCTGCTATAATGTCTCTCAAGAAATCGAATTAATTCTGGTTACTTACTGAGTTTTCAGTCCTGTGCATCAAAGTGGAAAGTACAGGGTGTTTTCTGAAAGAAAAGGGGGGGGGGGGGGAACAGCTTGTATTTCATACCCTGAGGCAGTAGATCATGTCCAACTAGAATGATTGCTTAAATACTGTTCCCAAGGCTACTATATTTAAGTACCTTTAAATCAGATTGCAAGGTTGTTGCCACCATGTGGTAAAGATCAGATTTTTACAAGTGATATAAAAAGGCATACAAATGATCACAAATATAGTATTGCAGTTTATTTTTTGAAAAGTTCAGCTACCTTGCAGCTATCTAAAAATGACATTAGACCACCCTAGTAACCTCAAGCTAGCTATCTGCTGCTGCTTTCCACTCACCAAAGATTGAAGTCTCCTATTTCTCAGATCTGGACACCAATCCCACACAAATTACTGACTCAAACCTGCCTCCTGTATCATCCCATGCATAACTGAATAGCCTTAACAACCAGGTTCACAATGATGGACCTTCACAAGTTCAGATAGCCCCTAATGATGACCTTCATGTGTAAAAGGCCAGTTCTGAGGTACTGGCTCCTTCAGCATTTGCAGAGGAACCGTCCCTCTTGACACAAAGCTCAAGGAACTTGCTGACACTTCTGTCATTGAATATTTTAGGGGGGTGAACAAGTTCAAAGGACCCTGGGTTTATCAACTGAGGCTGAGAAACATTGAACTACATCACAAATTCAATATTTTATTTCAGGAGATTTGGGAGGTCAATGACTATTATATAAATGGTTATAACTCCTTATTTCTCCCTGCTGGGCACACAGCTGGTCAGGCCAGATTACTGGGAAGACTAAGTATTCACTATTCTGTTCCTCTAAGGGTCCAAGTTATCTTATTAGATCCATTGGTCCAATACTCTCAGGTTGTTCTACTTCAGTTTGCCAAGAATACCCTGCTTTTAGTTGATGTATACATTCCTCCAATTTACTCTTGCTCCAGGCACATACAATATGGACTGATTTGGACTATTTATTCATTCAATATTTATTCATTCATTCATTCATTCATTCATTCATTCATTCATTCATTCTGAACTCTTCACCCTTTGCTTATGTAATAATTGCAGGTGATTTCAGTGCTAGAATGGGGGCTAATGAAAAACTCCATCAGATTAGCCCAGACCCTGAGATAATTCCCTCCTCCCCATTGTTACGGCAATCCAAAGATAATACCAAAGATTTTGAAGGCCTATGCATGGCTCACACCCTCAGTAACAGGGACCTGTGAATAATCATTCCATTAGCATTTTAAGATTGCAAGCCTTGAAATGAACTAGAATCAGGACTGATCCGTGTAAAGTGAACCCTCTAATTGAAAGAGAAAGTGGCACAAATATTAGCCTCTGAGGAAGCACTTCAGCTTAGATCCCTGATCCCTGATGGGAAAATTAAAGCTGATATCCTCACTACATACAATTGTCTGATCTAGCTTCTACAACCAGTTCTTACTACAAAAGGCAAAATTAAATCCATAATTAGCAGTAATTCCTTCCCTTCAAATCAAGTTTGCCAAAATATCAGAAAAGAGCTGGGGGCTAGTTTCAAAAGATGTAGAGGAGATCCTACTTTATATAACACCCAAGACCTCCTCAATATTAAAGATTGACATAAGAGGCTAATTCAATACAATAAAAAAAACCGGCACTTAGAGAAACTTGGCAGCAATTGATAAGCACAGCATGTGCCAAGAATACAGTCCTGTTTTGGCACCATATTGCCCTTCATCTCTTTACTAGTCCATCTTGAGCTTCCTATCTAATATCAACTGCTGAACGGAGGTACCATTTCTGGGCCTTATACATTCATTTCCAATATAGAATTCAATATAACTAACAGGGCAATATAACTAACAGGGCATTCCCCTGTGACATGTACTGAAATTGGAGATCTGGTTAAACAGTTCAGCCCAGGCAAGGTGATTTTGTCACAGCGGAGGTCCTGCATAGCAATTTGGATTGGTGGACCCAATACTAGCCTCCCTATTCACATATATTGATCAGAAAGTGATGATTCCCAAAGACTGGGGCCTTTCCCTAGTAGTTCCTATCAACAAAAAAGGTAACCAGAATCTTCCCACTAACTACCACCCTATCAGTCTCCTCAGCATTATTGGAAAAATATATGCCAGGCACCTATCTAAAAAGTTCTAGGATTGTTTAGACCCAGAGAAGATGTTAGCTGAGGAACAAGCTAGATTCAGAAGTGGCCTCTCTCTTTTTGACCACACTCTCATTCTGCAACATCTGGCAGAAAAACACTAAACCACACGCAAACCTATATGCAGCTTTTATAGATTTCAGAGCAGCCTCTGGTTTAATTTCTCAAACTAACAGAAGGCTTCTTCTGCTTATTTATAAAGTATATGGCAACTCAACTATAAAATCAGATGCAATTCCCAGGTCTTTGGGGTTTTGGTTTTGGAGTGTTGGTTTTATTGTTGTTGTGGGCTACCCAGAGTTGCTTAAGATGGGCAGCCATGTAAATATTTTAAATAAATAAATAAAAATAATTATACCAAGGAGATTCCTGTTAACAGAGACGTCCAACAGGGATGCATTCTGGCATCATCATTATTTACATACTATATCAATCCCTTAGTTGCCCGGATGAATAATCTCTCTCACCATCCCCCCAGTTGGCAGAAAAACATCACAATTCTCTTATATGCAGATGATGCAGTTCTGTTCTCCCAAAGCCCGAGTGTTCTAAAAAAAAAAGCATTGTGAGCCCTGGCTGAATATTACAGAGCAGAAGCTCTAGGAATTAATTATAATAAAAACAAGGTGCTGGTATTTGCTAAGCACCCAGAACACATGTCTGGCAATTAAGCAATTATCCAAATCAAGCAGATGTAGTTATTTAAGTATCTTGATATTGGATTTCATGCCACAACCACATGTAGGATACATATGGAATATGTAGCCCAAAGAGCCCAGAGCTCCCTCATGGTCCTGAAAACCTTTTTTGTATTCTAAAGGGACATTGTATATTCCCACTGCTCCTCAAGTGCATTCAGACCAAGTTTGGGCACAATTACTATTTGGTGCCCATTTTGGACCATACACTTCTTTTGCCTCTCTAAAAAGAGTTCAGACTAACTTCCCTAGGACCAAATTCCAAATCCCATACTGTGCTCCAAATGCAATCCTACTGTATGTTGTAAGGCTGGTTTCAGTAAGATCATATCCAGTGCCTGGATATACATTTGCACATATTGGCCCAAATCATACTTCTCCCTGGCAGGTCTAACCACCTGGGTCTTTTCTTGTGATTTTGTTTCTCTTTGGGCCAAGGCAATGCATTGAAAACTGGAACTCTTGGGTTTTTATTTAATTCAGGTGTGCATGCTAAGACCCAAGCATACAGTAGAGACAATTAAGCAATGTCTTAAGACACTGATATTCAGCCGGATCTGATATCCCTCCCTAAAGACGTTTGTCTAAGTAGCCCTCATACTTCCTTCAGATCTGCCAAATATTTAAATCAAATTACTGTCTCCAAACTAAGGAGGGCCTTAAGCTTGGCACAATTTTATATATTTCCATCAGCAGTTTTAGGGGGAAAATACAAGGACATGCCATTCCAAACCAGGATATGCCCATGCAGAGAAGGAGCAACTGAAATTGCCAGACATGTCCTATTATATGTTTGTTTTATGCTAACACCCATTGCAAGCTGTTAATCCCACATTTAAAGAGATTCCCTGGTCATTCTGATCAGTTTTATTTACAATTCTTACTTCTGGATTCTATATCTTTAAGTGTGGTCAAATTTGGTCATATAATATCTAAGATACCCAGCAGTTTGACTGGTATGTTCTCCTCATTAATTAATTAAAAATCAATATCAGTTTTATGGATGAAAGAGTATATCACTTTCACTCCACAGGGAACTGCCACTCATACCATTGTATTTTCCCAACTTCTGCATATTGGAGATTGTTTCATGGATGTGTCCATGAAATTATCAGGTGTCAAATTTGACTTGGAAACTTTATATTACAATGAAAGTGGCAAGGAAAATCACTGTTATTCTTCATTTCTTAAAGAACATGTGTGTGTTAACCCAGGCCTCTGAAGAACTGATAGGACAAACCTTGTCTTGGAGAAAACTTTTATTGAGTCAAAAGCACAATTTATTAACATCATAAACTTTAAAAATTTCAGAATTAAGTGTGGGTAATATACACAAAATGTGGGGGGGGGGGGAAGAATTGGGCTATCCCAATATGTCAGGTTTGTTATAGCCCATCAAAGAATGTTTAGAAAGGATTGCCTGTCATTCTTTTATGTTGACACTTTAATAAATTCAAAGGAACTTTAGTGCACATGTTATAGACATATCCATTGGTAATTCCTTATTGGTTAAGTATTATTGCAATTGTGAACCAGATTCTCAGAAGGAAGTTAAGAGTCAAGATGTTAAGGTTTTGTTAAACTATTTTCCCAGATTCTGGAATCTATGAGGAACACTGAAATATTGAGCCTGGGCTACTGTAAAAAAAGTGATGATGAACTCCTGGAGGAATGACTGTATGCCAGGCATGCAGAATTGGTTTAATGAAATTTATCAAATCTCAGCCTTTAAATTAACTGCAGTATGTATCAAAGGAGAATCGAGATCAGGCAATATGATTCTGTATTGTCTGGACTCAATTAATTGTTTAAGAATTGAATGATTATGATGATAATGAAAAAAGCAATAACATTTTGACATAGACTAACATTTTGATTAGTGGTATTTTTTTAAAATGTTGCTTGCTTATTGTCTGGAAAAGTTTTTTTTCATCCTTTTCCCTCTTTTCTTCTGTCTCATTTTTTAAGTCTAAGGTTTTCCTTTTTCTTTTTGACCCTATTGTTTATTACAGTGGCATCTTTGGAGGGGACAAGGGGAGGCAGAACAACAAAAACTGCATCACATCATTGCAGTGCAAGGCCTGCCCCTTTTGAAAGTGTGCCAAGACACACACATGTATGAAAGGGGCAGAACTTGCAATAAGACAGCACAATACTGCAGGTGTCATTTTGATAGAAGCAACAAGATCACCTATGGCCTAATATGCAATAGTTTATGAGGGAGAAGAACATGTGTGTGTTAACCCAGGCCCCTGAAGAACTGATAGGACAATATTTTCTCATACAGTATATTGTTTTCTATATAACAGTTACATGGCCTATATAACAATAATAATAGCAATAACAATACCTAGCCTTAAGAACAAATGCACACAGAGCCAGAATTAAGAAGACAGCAACAGACAGGAAAGGCCACCTCTGCAAAGAAGCTGAAGAAACAGTGGACCACCTAGTTAGCTGCTGCAAGAAGATCTCACAGACTGACTACAAACAACGGCATGACAAAGTAGCAACAAGGGTGCATTGGAATATCTGCCAGAAATACCATCTGCCTGCAAGCAAGAACTGGTGGGACCACAAAAGAGACAAAGTAATAGAAAATGAAGAAGCTCAAGGGCTCTGGGACTTTAGAATTCAAACAGACAAGCACCTGCCACACAACACCCCAGACTTAACCATTGTTGATAAGAAAAGCAAAAAAGTCTGGATAGTGGACATTGCCATACCTGGAGACAGCAGAATAGAACAGAAAGAACTGGAGAAAATCACAGAATACAAAGACCTGCAAATAGAAATACAATGACTGTGGCAAAAGAAAGCAAAAATAGTATCAATCTATCTTTGGGTGCAATCCCAAAACATCTAGAATACCATTTGAAGACCATCAGCATTGACAAGATCACCACCAGTCAATTGCAAAAGGCAGCTTTACTTGGAACAGCTTATATCCTGCAATGATACCTTTAACACCATCAAACAACAATATCTGCCTATCCCAGGTTCTTGGGAAGGACTCGATAGGTGGATAAAAATGTCAAATCCAGTCTAAACATCTGGCTGACTGTGCAACCAGCAATAATAATTTAATAAGTGTATATGCCGCCCAACTCCCAGCAATTCTGGGTAATTTACAATTGTTAAAAACATTTAAGAACTTAAATCAGTACCAAAAAAATAAATAAATAAATAAAACAGCACAATACAGAACAATGATGACAAAGAAAACAAACCCAGAGGGAAGAAGAAAGAGACATCCATCATCCTCAGCAAATATACAAATATAGATATTTGTTATTAACTGTTATTATATGTCTCTTGCTGGGGTGCATGGGGTGTCCAGAGAGGGGTAGCACCTCTGGCGGTGGGGCCTGCCATGTTAAGCACTTTACCAGCCCCTGCCAAATACCAACCCTGTAGAACCGAAAATCACTCTTGATGACACCCAGATGACAAATGTAAAATACTTGGGAAGCATCAACTCAAGCGAGGGGTCTTCGACAAAGAAATTGACTCCAAGATCAGCAGGGCCAACCAGGCACTGGGGCGGCTGCGTACTAGAGTGCTCAGTCAACAGAACGGCCATATCGCCACAAAGCTGAAAGTCTGCAGAGCTGTGGTTATCCTTTCTCTCCTATATGGAAGTTAGTCCTGGACCCTGTACCAGTGAGGCATCAAACAATTGGAGAAATTTCACGTGCGTGCTCTCTGCTCCATCCTCGGCGTTTGTTGGCAAGTCCATGTCTCTAACCTGGAGGTCTTGGATCACACAGAGTCCACCGACACTGAGGCCCTGACTATCAGAGCCCAAAAGCAGACCTTTTCCCTGTTCCAAGTAGTTTCCGTGTTCCTTGGGAGGCTGCAGATCTCATGAGCAAAGGATAGGGAGGAGGAGAATCAAAACAAGAATGGCAAGAGCAGAAACATGATGGAATTAACCATTGTCCTCTCTCCCCTAGATTTCTGAATATCCAGACTCATCCAAATACAAGAGCCTTTTCAGAAATCAGATACATATATTTATTTATACATGTCTAATCTTGTATATATCATTTTATATTTAAGTATTGTCTAATCATCCCTGACATCAGGCAATTGTGCTACTAGAACAGGAAGAGGAATGCAGTGTCTTCTATATGTGCATGTATTTCTGTGCCACCTTTTCTCTATTTTTATAAAACAAGTGAGGGTTTACTCAGAGCAATTGCTTTGAATAATTAAATCCTAGAGGCCACTGGTGATGTAACTACAGAATACAGAATACTTTAATGGCCAAGTATAAAATATATACAAGGAATTTGTCTTCGGTGACAAACAGCAAGAGCAACAGTGCATTTGGATAGCAGCAAAAAAAGGAATGATAGTAAACAGTAACACTACAGAATAAAACAACTTTTTCAAAGGGAGAAGCCACTGTCCAGAACATATCATATCATGTAGTGTTCAACAGAGCAATGGCACAAGGGAAAAAACTGTTCCAGTATCTAGATGTTTTAACATATGGTGCTCTGTAGCACTGTCCTGAAGGAAGAAGTTGGAACAGTTTATATCCAGGATGGGAAGAGTCTGCAGATATCCTCTCTGCCCTCCTTTTGACCCTCACAGTATACAGTTCTTCTATAGAAGGCAGGAGGGTTGCAATTATCCTTTCTGCAGACTTAACTATCTGTTGGAGTCTGAGTCTGTCCTGTTTGGTTGCAGAATCAAACCAGACAGTTATAGATAACAGACTCAATGATTCCCCTGTAAAACTGTACCAAGAGCTCCTGGGATAATTTAAATTTCCTAAGTTGACACAGGAAGAACATCCTTTGTTGTGCCTTTTTAATGATGGCTGTAATGTTAAGCGTCCATTTCAGGACTTGGGAAATTATAGAACCCAGGAACTTGAAGGACTCTACCCTGCTTCCTCCCCAGCTCCTGCCAACCCAGCAGCTCGAAAACTTACATGAGTAGATAAATGGGGACTCTCACCCCGGTGGGAGGAAAATGCTGGCGGCGCTTGCACAGGAGACGGGACCAAGTTGCCGGTAACACGGAAGCCGCGCACGCCCGAAAAAGGTGCGAAGCAACGGAAAGCCCGCCTCCTGCGCTCGCCAGCTGGGCTTTGCTCTAGGAAGGAGGCAATGGCAAACCACTTCCAAAACACCTTGCCTTGAAAACTGCAGGGACTTGTCCAGGCAGTCGCCACAGAATCGGTCACGATTGAGTGTGGATAAAAAAAAAACTAGTTTGTCACCTCCTGATTGCCCCCAAGCTTCTGTATCCTATTTTTTCAAAACAAATCAAGGAGAGACAAGTAGCTGTTCCTTACCATGATTCAAGTATAGGCAAGAGACCATCCTGAGCTACTGTTCCTGCCTTTGAAGTCTATTATGGAAACTCCTTCCATAGTTAAGTTCTTGTTTATTATTTGACTTTCTCTTCCTTATACCTGATTTTGGGAAAGAACAACTGCTGTTCAACCAATATTTAATTGTAAGAACTAAATCTGTTGAATCTTAATGGCTGGATTCTGGTTCTGTAAAGTTATGGATAACCAGCTAATTCACAAAGCTATACATGGTCCTAGAGAAATTTTCATTCAGATCTGCAGCAGAACTTTCACCAGCCTAAGATCAGCAAATTTCACAGGCCATTAGAATTAGGCAATGACTGGCAACAGCACAGAGTGTTGTTACTGTGGGAGGATACTGAAATCTGAGGAGGATATAGAGAGTAGCACTTATGCCCTGACTAAGGGAATATAAGAAGTTGCTTGAGGATATTAGACCTCTTCAGGGAATAATATTGTATCAGAATAGGAATAATAAACATGGTTCTGTCCAGACACTTTCAGCAACAGTAGTAGGCCATATTGGTTAGCATTATTGAATCTAACAACTTCTTCTAATCTTTACTTGCTACTCTCGTTTTCTTGAGTCATTTGTTCTTTGGCTAATTTCTCTCTTCTGTGCTTCAAAATATCTTAGAATCCACAAAACTGGTGGGCAGCTTTTCAGGCCAGTGAGCCCAATCTGCTACTCACGGCAGGAATCCAAACTAAAACATCTCTGACAGATGTTGCTAAGCATGTGGCAGAAAATGAGACCACAAAAATGTAGTCCGTGGAATGTGTTCCATTACCACATTAAAGGAACCTTTTTAATATTTGAGCAAGAGAAAAAGGGGGAAAGTTCTATAAATAAAACCAGGGATAGGGGATTGTTTCCTCTGACTGATTTTTTAAAGGGGCAGTGGTGGCTCTTCCCTTTTTAAAAAAAACCGCATGAGCTCAGAAAAATATTTAAGATACTAATTGGCAGTGGGCTAAAATATTTTCTTCACTTGTATTGCTGTGATTCCACTCTGAGCTTTTACTTACTATCCCACACACCTCAGTGGTTCCTACTGTCAATTACCATATGTAACCATTATCTAAACCATTTTATTTATATTTTATTATAGTGGGCTATTATCATTGTTAATTTCCTCATTTCAATTCCAGGGAAATCTAACTCCCAAGAATATACAGTAATTATTTTTTTCATTTCAATTCCAGAGAAATCTAAGTCCCAAGAATATACAGTAATTATTTTTCTACTGGAAGTGGTTAGGATCTAGTTGCTGCTCTGCTAGTTTTCTCACACAGAATTATATTTACTCATGGCAGCAGACATTACTGCCTCTACTAGCAATTTGCATGCTAAAATGGGCCAATAAGTGGATTTTCCCAACAAGTGCTCCTATTAGAATAAATCTAAATGGCTAATTCTCCCTAAGAATTGGAAAATGTTACAGGCTGTCATACTTCCTTCTACCATCACCCTTCTAAGTTGTACTTCCAGTTTTCCACTTAGCATACATTGTGATTTGCCATGACTTGCACATCAGCAAATGATGGTTAAGGATCCCTTCCAAAACCCTTGAAATGAATTTCTAATTCTAGTTAGGAGGGCATTTTTGGACCACAGTTTGGGAACATTATGAGAAACTATGACTTGTGTTACATGGAAACAGAAATGCAATCTCATATAAGACAGCAAAAATGTTATCCTGTGGTATGGCTTGTGATTGAGTTATTGGTGGATGGACAGTCATATAAATATGATAAATAAATAAAATCCCATATAAAATCCTGCATCATTTCTGAGCCTTCGAAAATCTGCAATGATTTACGAAGCACTGGCAATACAATGTGAGAAGGCTATTAAACATTCCTCCATGAGTCGCTTGGTATGCATTGATTGATATTAATTCTTAGATATTCATTTATACTAAATTTTTAATAACCGCAGGGATGATCTTTATTTCTGCTGCTGCCTTATTCCTTCTGCTCTACAGGCATCACATCTAATGCCACTATGGCAGGATAGCTGAAGCTGGGAGACATGATAAACAACCTCTGCACAAGGAGAAATGGGAGGTGAGAGCTCTGTGGAGACTTCTTGGCATGTAATGCTGAAGCTTTATTTTGGTGGCCCATGTTCATCGTATGACCTTTTGCTAAACATTATAGTTAAGTTTATCCTAGCGCTTTACTGAATGTTTACACAATGCTTTGTTTCTTTTAATTTCTTTTTACTCCAACATGGCTATTTTGGAAAGCTTATAGTTACTCCTCTTGTAGGGTTGCTTTCTACTGATCACTGGGCAAAATCAAGTCTCTGATAGCTGGGACATGAGCTGTACTGTGAAAATACAACATGTATTACCTGATGGTGCCAACAGGACTAAGGACACTGGGGGATAAGAGAGAGCTTTTTTAAAAAAACCACCACATACTTGGAGTATCAGCATGCGCTGCTTTTTACCAAATCCATGAATTTTACCAAGTGACTAAGTTGTTCTAATGCCTGAGCTCCTTTTAAAGTAACATGGCCATTTAAAGGCAATAATTGACAGCAGTCTGCCCTGCTGACAAACCCTTGCATTTGAGAAATCATATGCCAAGCAGAGGAGGAAGAGGAGGAGAAGGAGAAGGAAGCAGATCACATTGCACATTGTCTCATTTAAAGTAGCACCTGCAGCTGACAGACCACAAGTGGGGCTTGTCATGCCAGATCACATTCTTGTCTTTTGCATTCTCCTTCGCTGAATTTAACCTTCTGCTTAACTTAGGATTCCTAGTTCTTTCATTCCTTAGAATTACTATATATACTGTAGCATTAAGGTATTCCATTAATTCCTTCCTTTGTGGGAAGCAAATGAAATTGAAATAGCCGAATGATGATATAGAACAGAATGCTTCAATCTGGTACCTCCAGATGGAAATTTGGGGACTTATCCAATACACCTAGAGGCACCGGTTTAGCATGTTTGATTATTCAGGAAAAACCAAAATGAGGAGGCGTTTATGAGATATTTCCAGAAGAGAGAAAAGCCAATTTTATATAAGCCAAGTCCTTTGAAGTTTCATGATTGTTTTGCTTAATTTCGCAAGCCCCACACGTGTTCTAAAAAGAGCTTTTTTCTAAAGAAATGATGCTAATCTTCCTGGTGCTACATATAGGCCTGATATATTCATCATGCTAAGTTATTGTTTAGATATGGTTGATTAAATAAACCACAATTGACTAGGAAAGCCACAACATGCTAAGCCAAAACCAAACAAAAAACATAATCATATAATGCCAGATCACACACAGGGGAAGGAATAGTGCCTTTCAGGGCCAGACTGACAAGGACCCCATAGAAAACTTGATCCTCAGTGCTTTTTGTAATGGCTGCTTTAGCTCCTTTCTAAAAAGAAGGCAACAGAGGCAGCATGGTTGGAGGAACTGCAAATCTCCTTTAGCCCTGAATTTACATTTTCCTACCATAATTTGAACACTTCTGCTTCCAGCTACTATAGTAGACACTATCTGCTAATTATCTGCAACCGATGCACCTAAGCAAAGCAATTCATGCAGGTTACGAAGGAACTAATAAGGTTACTAGAGAAAAAAAGTGTGTCTTCAGTGACAAACACTGGTTTCACAAGGGCACATGCAACTGAGCAAGCAAAATCCTACCCTTTTGTACATGTATGCACCGTGTGTAATACTTGTTTAAAAGGGTCAACGCTTTGATAAATTGGTTGCGCCTGCCATTTTGAAGCCAATGATCATCACTGGCCCTGTTGGGACTTTTTTCTTCTAATTTAATCCAGCAGACAAGAAAAGGGTAGACATTCTAGCACAGCCAAATATTTTGGAACCTCGGTTCCTAGAATCCCTGACCATTGGCTGTGCTGGTTATGTCTTCTTGGAGATGAAGTTCATAATATCTAGAAGGCACTGATTGTCTTTCAAAAGGCATTCGGTACAAAATTTATGAAATATGCTTTAGGACTGCTAAATGCTTGAAGTGCTTTCCAGAAGTCATCCTGATCATTCCTATACTGTAATCACTGAGTACCTTTTCAGAAATGGGCTGAGGGACAGTGGCTGATATAAAAAGAGCTAAATAAAATTAGAATCAGTTTTTAAGCATACAACTTTTGCTCTTAGTTACCACATTATATCAAAAGAAGGAGCCTTGATGCATGTTGATTAGCAAAAAAAAAAAAAAAAGTTTATGGATGACCAGTTTTGGGAGGAATAATTCTTAGTCTTTCAGAGTTTTGTTTCCAACCCCTCTTCTTTATCAGAAGAAGGAGAGGTCCATTAACTGGGAACAGAGGGAAAAATTACTGAGCATTATGGACCCAAATACAGACATATAATGGAAAAAGCAACTGTATTGGAATTACATAGAAACACCTTCTAGGAAATAGCATCACAATGATGACTATCTACTTTTACTTATAAAATCTTGGAGTAATTGGCTGAACTAAATAATTAGCTTATTACCTACTCATGGTTTTATTATTATTCTAAGTTAGTTGATCTGGATAAAATTCATATCTCATCCATTTCCTAAAAAAAAAAAAAAAAAACCAAGAAGAAAAATATTAGAGACATACATTTGTTAAAAACTTGACTTTATTCAGAGTTGTATTACACTGAAGTACCTGGTGTAAAAAATGGAAGGATGAAGTTCATTAGGATGTTTTTTAGGTAGTAAAGAGAACAGGAAATCCAGGCAAGAATTTCAGTATCTGGGCCTATAATATATTTGAGATTTGGCAATAATTCAAAAAATTCCTGGAATTCTTTACAGACTACAAGAAATTGGTTTGTGCTCAATCTATGTGAAACATGTAAGCCAAAAACACTCTGGGTGATCTTTCCTCTCTCTAACAAAGCCTCATAACAGTAGTTCAATATTTTCTAAATGGTGTTATTAAAGAAGTTACACAGACTCCAAAAATGTAATAGGAAAAAATAAGGACATGTTCATCACCTTTCAGTCCTCATTTCAAGGGGGCGATGCCCACTGCCAAATCTGTCAGCACATTGATTATGCATTTTAATTCTTAACACACATACCTGAGCACACTGAGGACACTCAGTACACTCTTAGTCTTCATATGTGCTGGCTTCACACTTTGTGCTATGCCATTATTTATTTTGTTGGATAAACCACAATAGCTGGATTGAGACTACACATGAAGCCACAAAGAAACAAATCTTATTATGGCCTACTGTAATTTGTGAATCTAGCCTCTTAGAGGGCTGGGAAAGAAGACTGGAGGATTTAGCACTTGCTACATGAAGAACGGGAAGCAATACTGGGGAATTGGCATTGTAGGAGTTTGAGAAGCCATATACTAGGGAAGTTCAACCACTGGTGAAAATGGCATGTAGGGAAGAAATGGTGAATTTAGTGGGAGGAAGAAATGAATAAAAGCAGCTGTATGACTTTACATATAGCTTTACATAAGCATGCAAGATCTCACTTTCAGTTGGTCAAATACTTGAAAAACACAATGAGTACTAGCTATCATCTAGTGTCTTGGTCTTCAGCTACAACAAAATGGTTTGAAAACTTTGAGCCACTTACATATGCTTAAGAAATGTTTAAAAGGAAGCAGCTAAATGGCATAGGTAGACTGAATTCTTGGACTTCAGGTATTAATGGTAGAATAGGCAGATCTAATGGAGGTGGAGCTAATTTTAGGCCTCCCTTAAGTAAAGGCTTTGCAATGGGGATTTCCCTGAGACAGGTTTCCCCATCTTAATGCAATTCACGGTAGAGTAGAGTATCAACATGGATCAAGGGGAGTGGACATTTGAAGTTATAGACTCAGCATAGCTGGTGGATATCAGGAAAATTGCCTTAGACTGTGAATATTCTAGTAAAACCAGCAAACATAGGGAAAGACAAGGGAACAGAGAAGAAAGAAGGCAAAAGAGATGAATTAAATAAAAAGATTGCCCCAAACTTTAAAAAAAATGATATAATTGATTCAGGGCATCTGCTTGATAGTTTGTTTATTTGTCTCCCAAACAAATATAGCTTACAATTACAATATATATAGGCATAGGCATAGGCATAGGCATAGGCATCAACTGATCAGAACAGTAAAATATTCAAAACAAAGCCAACACAAATCAAAACAAACCAAAGTAAAACAAAAGGACAAAAAGGGGCTCCACAATCACTGGGAGAACAACCAGGTTTTCAGTAGTTTTCTGAATGACCTGAGGGTGGGAGCCACATGAATCTCTGGGAGGAAATCATTTCAGAGGGTAGGAATTGCAACAAAGTAGGCACACTTCCTGGTTCCCACAAGTTGATATTCTTTTATTGATGAGGCCCACAGCATGCCTGCCCTGCTGGACTATACTGGACAGGCAGAGATGACTAAAGACAAGTGGTCCTTCAGCCGAGCCCTATGCCTTGAAGGGCTTTAAAGGTAATAATCAGTACCTTAAATTGCACCCAGAAGCAAACATATAACATAGCACCCTCATCCCTGCCATGCCACTGCAACATGAACTAGCTGTAGCTTCCAGATCTGTAGCTTCAAGGGCAGCCTCAAATAGAGGGAATTATAGTAATCCAAATGTGAGGTGACTCTCTGAAGGGCCTTCTGATCCAGGAAAAG
Source organism: Liasis olivaceus (assembly GCA_030867105.1). NCBI lineage: Eukaryota > Metazoa > Chordata > Lepidosauria > Squamata > Pythonidae > Liasis > Liasis olivaceus. Next base: position 59,847,507 of record CM061349.1, read on the forward strand.
GTGCAACTGGTGCACTAGGTGTACCTGTGCAAAAGCCCTCTTGGCCACAGCTTCCATCTGCTCTTTAAACAGGAGTTGAGAGTTCAAGAGGGCCCCCAGATTGTGCCCAAGCCTCAAGTGGGGAAGTGCAACTCCATTGAGAGTCAATAATGGAATACCTCCAGATCTGGGGAGCCCAAATAGACATAGCCACTTGGTCTTGTCAGGATTGAGCCTGATTCTGTTCTTCCCCACCTAATCCCACCCTACCTTCAGGCACTGGGTCAAGGTTTTGACTACATCACTTGGCCAGCCAGAGGTTGAAATCTACAACTGAGTATCATCCATATACTGATGATACTTGACCCCAAACTGGTAGATGACCTCACTCAGTGGTTTCATATAGATGTTAAATAGAAGGGGAGAGAGCTTTGAGCTCTGTGGTACCCCACAAATGAAGGGTCATGGCCATGATCTCTCCCCACCCATTTAACACCAATTAAGGCCAGCCACAGAGAAAAGAGGAAAACATTGCCTCCTACCCCAACTCCTTAATTCAATCCAAAAGAATTCCATGGTTAATGATATCAAAAGCCACTGAGAGATCAAAAGGCACAAAGATGGATGCACCACTCCCATCCCAGCTCCACCACAGTTCATCAACAATCATGACCAATGCTGCCTTCCTACTAAACTCTGGCCTGAAACCTGACTGAAATGGGTCCAAATAGTTAGTTTACTCCAGGGTCCTCTGGAGTTGAAGCCTCACCATCCACTCTACTACTTTCCCTAAAAAGGGAAGGTTGGAGACTGCACAGTGGTTGTCTAGGATCAGTGAGGGCTTCTTGAGGAGAAGGTGCACCACAGCCCCTCCTTCAAGGCTAATGGAACCACCTCCCCCACTCAAAGAAACTGACACCAGAGGTCATCTCCTTGGCAGCTTTAACCATCTGGATCTAACAAGCAGGTGGCTGAGCTAAGAGACTGGAGAACCCTGTCCACTTCCTCAGGAGCCACAGACTCAGACCTGCTCCAAATAATCACACAAGGCCTTGTTCCAGGCACCTCAACTGGAACTGATCAGTTGGAGTCCACCTCTGAGCAGATCCAAGTAATGTTATCTGCCAAATAGAAAGAATATTCCTCACAGTAGCCTTTTCATAAAAGAATGAAGCAAAGAAAAAAAAAAAAAAGAGGGGTAGTAGCTGATGGATTATACTGCATTATGTATAGAACCAGGCTTTAGACTAAATGGGAGCTGTATGGATAAGGCAACACATTGTTTCTGGACAAAGAAGCCAATGAGATTATTTTAGAAAAGGAATGAATGGCTTTGGACCTGGAAATGTGGATGAGGGACTAATGGAGCACAGCTAGTATTAGGAAAGAATAAAAGTAGACTTAGAAACCAATGCCAGATTAATCTTAAAGTTTTACTAATCCCTTCAAATGTGCTTTCTTCCAGGAAGAAAAGCACTGATACCTAAATAAAGATGGTGTCCAGTAGAAGCATCTGCAGGAGGGTTAAATAAGTCAAGATGGTGGCCTTGGTTGTGTGACTGTGGCCACCAACTTGACATCACTCTGCAGTTGTCTCTGATTTGCAGGCTTCAGAACATGAAGTTTGAAGTGGTCAATAGTTTTATTCTGAGAAGAAAAGGAATCTAAGTGAAAATGCAAATTCATGCACCAAATTCATGCTATGGAAGAAAATGAGCTACTAATATGTTTTAAAAAAAGTGGTATCACAAAGGATGCTTATATGGCATTCTAATTTTCTTAGAATTTTTCCCACCAAGACTCTGGGTTGGCCAATGGTGGTGACTTGGCAATCAGATGGACATTTGCATATATCAGCAACTTAAATGAAATTTGACTTAACCTCAGTCCTTGGATTCTGACTGAATCCCTATCTGCTCATAGCCAGGGCAATCTTATTGGTCTTTATGACCTTCCAGCCTCTGGCTTGACTCCTTTTTCTGAAATAAAATGAATGATTGAATCACAGCGTTAGGGTGATGTCAAATAAAAATGCAAGACAAAAACTGCTTCGGTACAGAAAGAGGTAGGGGACTCAAAATCCAAGAATGACTGCACTGTCACCTCTAATGAGAAATGTTGACAAGACAAAAATAGGGAAAGGGATACAACTAAAACCAGCTAATACTGTTGGTAAGGTTATGTAGCTGTTCCTGGTAAACTCGAATAATTGGAGCATGTATGTCCCATCCAACATTGCTGCACAAGGAGACTTTCCCTTTCAATATTTGCCTGCACTTCCTTTATCCTGATAAGTCTGATCCAGATTTATTTATTTGTTTGTTTGTTCGTTTATTAAATTTATTTGCTGCCGATGTCCCCCAGAGGGTGACTCTGAGCAGCTCACAATTAAAATCAAACGTTAAAAACAATAAAAATATAAATATCCATATTAAATTAGCTAAAAAATACTACTATATAAAAGACAGATAGTCCCCTTATCTCTTGCAGCAGACTTGGAGAGGTGACAGAAATCGATTCTTTCAGTGATGTTCAGTGTACTGATGGGTGGGTACAGTCAGTGAATGGATTTAGAAAGTGACCTAATAGTCTTGGAGGTAAGGAATTCTGTTTCTAACTAGGTCAACAATTACATATGAATGGAATCACCACTGAAGATGAAATAAGAATAATGGGGATATGTTTGTTCTTTTGCCAGCACTATGGCAGTGCTTATTGTATACTTCATGGCTGTTCATTTTGAATAGCTAATTGCTTCAGGAAGTTTGTGTCACCTTTCCTTAAATAATTTCCATAAGATGCAAGAAGAGGGATGTTCACCCTCTGTTTTACTGATTTGTTATAGACAGCAGATGACATTCCACTAAGGCCTAATGGAAAACAGGTTTACATGTATGTAGAGGTTCCAAGACAAAAGTTTCCACTCCAAAAACTTCCCAAAAGTTTCCTTTCTCAACCAGTGTCTTCCAGATGGGTTGTGACTACAATTCCCAGGATCCCACCAGGCTATAAGGCTTCAATAGGCCAGGCAGTTCTGGAGAAATGCCAAGTAACACCGATGCTTTTCAAAGTGTTTCAGATTACTTTAATGTACATCAGGGGGAAAACCTGCAAGATTTTGCAATGTTTTTATTTTGAGCTTCCTAGAATGCTTTAATATCTGAATTCATTTCTGTTCACTGCTGAATACATAATTGTTGTTACTTATAAAACTGATTTGTATGAAATTCATTGACTTCAGGAACATGTGCACCTGGATAATTCCTCTGAATTTAACAGTGTCAGCCCATTTGACCTTAAAATAATTATTGACCAAGTACATTAATGCAGAAAGTGATACAGAAATGCTCTGCTCTAGTAAGCTTAACATTATTATAAAAAAAGATTGGATTTTAATTTGTGCAATAACATCTCCAATCCCTTAGGAATGTAAGTTTTAGATTCTTAAACTTAAAAAAAAAAGACTAGCTACAGGTTCTAAATCATTCAATTACAGTGGAAATAAAATTAGGAACATTGCTGAAAGTGATAGTTTGCTTGTATTTAAGGTTGGTTGTTGCAAGTGCTTGGCTCACAGATTTGAAAACCTTTTGTACTGTCTTTAATAATAGCAAGCAGACAAAGAAACATTATACAAACTTCATGTGTGCACAGTAATCTTTCCAAAACTTTCCCTGCTATAAAATGGCAATTAGCAACATTTTAGTTGGTATTTTGTTTTTTTGCTTGGTTGTATTTTTGACTTTAAGTTGATAGTTTTGTGTTATTCTTTTTATTGCTGGTGACCAGATGGTCTTTGTTGTTTCCTTAGCATGAATGCAGAAGTGGTTTGCCATTGCCTTTTTCTGCCCTCTATGACTTATTTAATTATTCATATTTGTTAGATTTATATCCTGCCTTTCCTCCTGGAGCTCAGGGTCCCATGCCTCTATTTTTTCCCCAAAAAATCCTGTTGGTTGAGTTGGGCTGAGAGATAGTGTGGCTGGCCCAAAGCCCTCCAACAAGCTTATATGACTGATGGCAGATTTGAATTTGGGTCTCCCTGGTCCTAATGCAATACAATAACCACTACTCTACACTGACTGTCCACACATTTATCTAGACAGTGTGGTCAAATCTATTTGCTGCTGGATCTGACTGTAGATTATCCCAGAAAGGCCCCTTGGAGAATACAGAATCTTCATTCCTATTAACTCATGAAGCCTTGTGCCAGACGAATACTGGTAAGGCTTCGTAACATCACCAGCCCCTTCACCGTTGGTCAGGCAGGCAGCAGTGGGTGTGGAAAGGAATGGGAGAAAAAATGGGTGAAGAATAAAACTTGGCAGTGTTGCAAGAATTAATCCAAATAATTAAGAACTCCTAGTCATTATGGCTGCCTGTTGTTGCTATTGCCTTTCCTTCCCACAATCCTGTTCTCCTCAACTCTCTCTCCAGACATCTGTTTGACTAATCACAGACCAGCATCACCCCTGCCTCTCCCCAAACACAACCACAGAAGACAAAAGACAAGCTTCCAGAGAAGTGTTGAAAAGCCTTCCATCCCCACCATCCCAGCTCTAAGGCCAATCCCCAACATGGTGTCTCAGAAGAAATGTATGTGCCTTGCAAGGAAAACAAAACTTTTCAGGAGGGAAAAAAAGCAACAACATAGAAGAAAGACTTCCCCAATCACAACAATACCCACAGGAAACATAATTCAATTCAAGAGTGGGAGGAATAGGGGTGAGAGGAACATATGCAAGGAACTCAAGGCACTTACTTGGCATCCAAGACACATTCTAGAAAAGAGGAGACAGTAACTGATTTTTCTTCCATTATCTATACCGGACACACAAAGTGTTTCCAGATAAGCTCTGCCAGGATAGCAATTGACTCCCAGCTGGACTCAGGGGTTACCAGACAAGGCATCCACCCCTCAAACCCCACTTCCATTGGGATGTCATCCACTACAGAATGCTGACTTTACTACTGTGCATCCCCAGCTGACAGAGCAATTGAAGAACTGCTACTGCAGAATGCAAGAAGAGTAGCTTTTGTCTGCTAGGATGGTAGGGTCAGCTGGCACCCAGTTCACCAACACAGGAGGCTTGCCAAAAAAAAGCCTTCTTTTTCTGCTGCACCGAGAGAGGAGAATTACAAAACATTGTATGTGAAATGCCCCTTGGCATCCACCATACCTGAAGCATCATGTTTTTGTTATAGAAATTCCCTGACACAAAGATGGGGATGGGAATGGGAAGGCACAGCTTTTTAAAGCCTTAGATGACTGCTTCTCTTCCCCTGTTCCTGTGACATCTAACAAGTAAAATGCAGCACAAACACCCTCTTATGAAAGGTCTTACAGGCTGTGGATTTACCCACCCCAAACACAGTGCCCAAAGGGGAGACCAGTGTTAAAAACCAGTTTCTAAATTGTCTGTGCCATCTGTCTCTCCACAGAAATAGCTCAATCTATGTTATCATGTTGTATTGCAGTGCAAGAACTAAGATTATCATTACATAGGACATCTGGAAACAAGCACAGAAGCATGCATCTTCCTACTCATCTGTATCCCAGACAGAGTTCCACATGACCTCCACCAGCAGAAAGCACTAACAAAGGTATCATACGTGAATTCCTGGTCCTGTTATACAGTTGTATCATGCCATCCCTAAAGGGAAAGAGATTCTGGAGTGGGGCTACATGGCAGTGGATATAGGCACCATGAAAACTGTAGTCCCTAAGAGATCCTACAGTCTGGAGTAGAGATCAGGAGCATATAATAGACAGGAGAAGGAAGGATGCAAGCCTCTAACAATCTGGGAACAAAATGAATGTGGCCTCAGCAGACCCCAGCAAGGAATGCTAAACTATCGCTGTGGCACAGGCACCATAATATAAGATGGGTTATTATTAGACACACAACTATAGGGAGGGAAAAGCAGGGAGTATCAGTGGCTTAGGGATTTATGGAGGGAGATATTGCTGGACAGTGTATCTTGATTGAGTGGAATATCTTATGCCACCCTAAAGATGCTATGCCCTCTACCTCATCATTTCTACCACACCTTGGTCTGAGCTCAGCTAGATCCAGCAGACACCTGGGGTGGGGGGGGGCATGGCAAGTGGCAATAGGAATATATATAGGGCAGAATCCAATAGGCCCAGCTTGTAGCAGGACAATGGATGTCTGCACAAAGAGATGAGAGAGATTAAAGGAAAAGATGAATGAGTGACCATGACATCCAATATTCCAGGTGTCTCAAAATGAGGAAACACCTGGATTCCCTCCATTGAAGAAAGCTACAGACCTTGAAAAAACTTTAAGCAATTTGCAGGAGGTTAATTAGAATGGTGCATGGTTAGCCTGTGTGTATCTATAATTTCCTAATGCTGGCATTTGGCAATCAGGCAGAATGCCCTAATGGAGGTCATGTTTACCCACCAAAGGTATGCCCCTCTTGAAAGACCACAAATGGTCTTTACAAGCATGGGTTCTCATGACTGTCTGGTATGGAAATAAGTGGAACCAGTTATCTTTAGAAACAGGAACTGCATCCTTATTATTAACATTCAGAAAGCTGTTGAAAACTTGGCTATTTAACAGAACATTCAGGGACTAAGGATGTGATAACTAAGTAGTTAAGATGTGTCTGGCACTGTTCATTATGGTTTTAGGAAGATTATAGTTTGTAAATTATTGAATTATGTTTAATTTATATAGTGGCATTATGTATAATTGTAAGATGTTAAATGTTTTATTTTGCCTGTAAGCTGCTTAAACTCACATTGTTTAAGTAGTATAAAAGTACTTATAATAAAATAATAATCATCCATCAGATTATAACTATAAAGTGGACTAAAAACTGTTTCCTAGCTGTGAATCAAAGTAGTACCAATGGAGGTATGTATGTGTATATAAGCACAGTTGTGAATTAGTGACTGCTACTTGCTTCTTTACAGTTGACATGGCATGGAATAGAAGAATTTGCTTATATACGTATTTCAATTTGGAATGGTCAATTCTCTCTCCTTAAAATGAAGGTTTTTAATTGTAGAGTATAATTTAGTATGGGGTAACTTTGTTGATGCGATTATTAAATAATTGGGAATCAAACTCTAGTGCAATTCATTCAAAAATCTACCAGTTAATCCAAATCTCTCTTCTGTCCATTGAACTAGAGCAGTAGTCTTAAAATTTGAGATACCCAAGGAACCCTTTTCAATGTGAAAAATCAGTGCAGAACCCATTTACAAATACATTTCATGTAATACGTTTTATTTGAACAAAATGCTGCAGTTAATGTTGCAATAATACATTTCATACAATATCAACAGAAACTGTCACGGGGAACCCCTGGATGATTCTCACAGAACCCTGGTGTTCCGGGGAACATGGTTTCAATACTGCAGGACTACAGCAATCCACAATAGAATTCCAACCACATTTTCCAGTAAGTACAATGTAGGGAAACAAAATTATAGCACAAGGGAAGGATCTTCCTTTTGATCACTTTGTGGACATGATGCTCAGAGTTTCTTAAACAGATAAAAGTATTTTCATGTTGAGCTTGGCTTTTGGTGATTGAATCTATTCAGTTCTCCTAACAGCATTAGTGAAATCGCTTTCCATTATTTGGGGGAGCAGGACTTTCTTTCTTCCTTTCTTTCTTTCTTTCTTTCTTTCTTTCTTTCTTTCTTTCTTTCTTTCTTTCTTTCTTTCTTTCTTTCTTTCTTTCTTTCTCTCTCTCTCTCTCTTTCTTTCTTTCTTTCTTTCTTTCTTTCTTTTTTCTTTTCTTTTTTTTACTATTCAATCTAGCTTAACTTCTGCCTAAATCATTCCACAAATTGATGCCCTCCAGATAGTTTGGGACTTTGACTGTCACCATGGCCAATGGGACCTAGGATCAGAACAGCTGCCACAAACAAGTTATAAACTGAATTTCAGGAAATGATAAAGAGCAAATGATTGAATAATGATTATGAGCTGCTCATTCAATAACAGTCTTTTCAGTTATCAGTAGTTTACTTCAGATCAGGAAGGAAAGACTGACTCAATATGATAAATGAACATATTGGCTTTTCTTCCTAATGAAAGAAAGTTTCTCTCTCTCTCTCTCTCTCTCTCTCTCTCTCTCTCTCTCTCTCTCTCTCTCTCTTTCTCTTTCTCTTTCTCCCACACACACGTGATCAGATATACGTGCCAAAATGGAAGAAAATGATATGATCCTTTTTTTGGAAGGAGTATTCTAATTGCAGCTATGGTGATGTATGGCTTATGGGTGATCTATTATGATAAGCACTTTACCTCGCAGAAGTCCAGGTAAGGACATTCTGCCTCAACCAGCAGATCTGCCCCACTAACAGCAGCTTCTGCAATTGGCCAATCTGGCTCTTCTGTCAGAACCCAAAGACCCTCATTGCAACCAATTGCACTCTATTCTCAGAACCAGGCTGCAGTGATGTCTCCCCCATGAGTAGGGGAGGTGCTCCTTTGTGTTCAGTTGCCACATAACCATGACATTAACGATGTTAACTTGTTAGTTCCATATATATGCATATATTAAATATGAAGGTACTGTATGTGCTTATTGCTTATTGTGGCTATTTTATTGCAAAATTCTTTCTTAAATAATTTCTTGTAAATAATTAGTTTCTTGTAATTGTCTGATCATGTACCAAAGTGTGCGCTAGCCTCCTCCAATTTGGTGCCTTCCAGATTGCACTACAGCTTCCATTATCTTCAGTCATAATAGTCTGGCTGGGAATTCTGAAAATTGTAGTCTCTGCCCATTTGAAGGATGGCAAGTGGGACAAAGCTACCTTAGATCAAGAATGAAATTCCTGCTACCTGAAGTCTAAATGCTTGTGATAGTCCTTGAGAAATCATGTGTCTGGCATCCTGGTTCCACTTATGTTTGTCTGAATGATTCATGTTTTCAAAACTTCTTCATCAGATATAGATAGCTCTGGCAAGACATATTAGTGATGGCTGAAGCATCCACCAACCAATCTATCCATGGAATTCCCCCCCCCCCCCCAGTGGTTAAAAAAAGAATAAAGTGAGGTTTTAAAAAGTAAAATGAAAGTGAGAGATAAATCTCTGACAAATTCAGTGGAGTTTCCTCAGTTCACTCTATGTCACCATCATGCTTTTAGAAAAGAAGGCATTCCAAAATATTTGAGAAGAGGTTACAGACAGAAACTCATTAACTCACAGGATATGAGTTCAGCATATGGTCCCTACAGAAGGGATAATACCATTACATATAATTTGAAACACGGGATTAACAATTTACCTCACATTTGCTACACGTTTTTCTCAAGCAACCGTTGAAGAGATCGGTAAATTAATAAAGATAAATCTAAACAATATAATTAATCAAGCCCAAGTTGAAGACTTTGTCTACTGTTTTATATAAATGAAATGTACTACTTATATTTCTACTTTTTAAAAGCAATTTAGAAATTCAGAACAAGTGCAAAGTGAACTAATCATGACACATGTTTTAGATATGACAAATGGAAGCAATTACTTTCAGCAACATGCAGGAAATTCAATTTCACAGAATGTTGACGGATCTAGTTTTGATACACCGTTGTCAAAATTCAAAAACAGAAGTTTCATGCTTTTTTAAAACAAGCTTTTTTGAATAAAGTATAAATCATATCCGGTTTAAGATCTGAAGATAATGCATTCTCAGCAGGACTGGTGGTCAGCTATATAGTGTGGGCAATGTTTTAACTGTGAGGAATTCATTTTCTTCAAGGTCCAGTTTTTCAATTTTGCTGAAGCAAGGTGGGGAATATGCAACCTTTTCTACCCTTTAATATCAAAGCCATATGCAGGTCTCATTTATGCATAGTTATTAGACTTCTGTGTGGATGTTCTTAATCTGGAAACAATCTACATGTAGAAAGGGTATTTGGATCATGGGCTAGCCCTCACCCTTGACTTCTTCAACTTGGTTGATCATTCTGTAAAGCCTCACTGTGGAACAGAACTCATTTTTGTTTATTTATTTATGTAATTGATTGATTGTTATTTGCTCTTTTTTCTCTGTCAAGCACCCAAGGCAGCTAAGGAAATTTAGAAACATCTTAAAATTTAAAATGTATGATAATCCTCTAATAATTAAATTATTATTATTATTATTATTATTATTATTATTATAATTAAATAAAAAGGATCTTTATACATTTGCTAAACCCTGAGAGAGGTGTTGCAAGGGAGTGGGAGAACAACCCAAGAGAAGACCCCTTTCTCATGTGCCAGAAAGACATGCTTCTGATAGCAGAAGATCTTTGGAAGAGCCTTTCCTTTAGATTTTAACAACTGGGCAGGTTCATATCAGGAGAGGCAGTTATTTACATAGCCAGGCCCTCCATCCGTTGGAGCTTTAAAACTTCATTGAACAGGTTCAATCTTTTCCTTAATAAATCTTATTAGTCCGAGGTCACAGAAAACTATAGTCTGAAGCTACAGAAAATTGCTATACTGCTATTCTTCTCCTGTCCTGATAGAGAGATATGACAGTAACCAATGCAGCAACCTTAGCACATGTTTAACACTGCTGAGCCTACTTCATCCTGTCATCCTGAGCCTATCTACCCTTTGGACCAAATACAGTTTCTCAATCATCTTCAAGGGCAGCCCTGTATAAAGTTATACTGTACAAACAGTGCATAGTAGTAGTCAAAATGGGAATCTGAATTTATTATTGACTGTTTAGTATACATTTATCTAACTGAATTCATCTAATACACAGAATTAAATTTAGTTGTCATTCAAAATTCACATTTCTAAATTTTGTAAAGTAGTTCACCAGTTTTTAACAGTTGCACATTAAGAGAAAGCCCATACAAAAATACATCAAAATGTACAGAAATGCATTACATTTTGGGGAATTCTTTGCAAAAGTAGGCAGCATAACAGAGAAAGGTGCATTGGGAAAATGTGCACTAAAATCCATAATTTTAATGCAAATCTTTAAAAAATTTCAAGCTTGATGAATTAATTTTGATAGATTTGCAAAAACCCCACACTTGACAGACTCAGAAAAATGTGATACTGAAAAAAAAACTGAAATTGATATATTTGGCTATTCTTATAGTCTATGTGCAAATAAACTATGTAAATATTGTAAATGCTGTACATAAGGAATCATCATTTCATGGAGGTCAGATATGAGGCCAGAAGGAACTTTCCCATTCATATATAATCATTGATTAATCAATACATATTGCTTAGCCCTAGCTGTAGACTGTCTGCATACAGGCACTGCCCCATTGCAATGACCTGTGAGACCATTCCTCAGTTCTGGACATCTATTCCGAAGTCTAACCAAGTCTATGCCTGAAAATGGAAAGAGTTGTCCAGGACTCATAATAATTTCTGAGGGACACTTCTCAGCAACTGTAGCTTCACAGAAAATCAGCCATTTGTAGTTCTTAACCATGTAGGAAGTCAATGTTCACACAGACACAGATTCAGCACTTGGAACTGCATTTTTTTAGAGTGCTAGAGAAACACTGTGTTCCCAGGATAGTGCTACACATTATTGGGGAGAATATCCCTGTGATATCATGCAAAGTATCTGGAATGCATCTCCTTGGATTGTGCACATTACTTGTGACAAAATGCTTTGGACAAGTTCCGGCCTTCTCCCTGTGCTGTCTGATCATCTCTTTCCATTCTGCCATTAGTGATGCAAGATCTTTTCCAGGGAAGTGCTTTGTGGATATGGAACAAACAGATGGTTCTTTTACCATCCAACTAACAGCGTTCCTGTGGTTTTCACACATCTTCCATCAGATAGTCTGATCCCATCATCTTGGCTCTGTAACAAAGGGAATATGTTTAAAATAAATAACTGCTGGGACTGACATCAACATAGAAGTTTTTGTCCCCTGACCCTGGAATGGTCTTTAGTGATTCAGTAGTTACTGAAGAGCTCTCTATCTTAGCTCAAGACCAGACTAGACATGATGCGAGTAACTATGTTTGTGAGTAACTATTCTTGTGTAGTTCTGAGTCTATTCTGTTTACATATAAAGTGGGGAAATAGTGGTCTAATTTCTCTTAGTCCTGTTATGTTCACTTATAGATTACTGCCCAAAAAGGAAGGTGTCATCAAAAAGAGGACATGGATCACATATAACCAACATATATGTATAGATGTATATTTGGAGCTGTGTGCTCTATTTTAAATAGAAACCAACAATGGAGCAGGCTGCGAACAGGTTACCTGTGCCCATGCTCAATCTAATGAATAGTAATTCAAGGCCTCCCTGATCTCCCTTCATTATTGTTAAGCAGTCTTGGCCTAGACCAGTGTTTGTCAACCTTGGCAACTTTAAGACGTGTTGACTTCAACTCCCAGAACTCCCCACCAGCCATGTTGGCTGGGGAATTCTGTGAGTTGAAGTCCACACATCTTAAAGTTGCTAAGATTGAGAAACACTGCCCTAGACCATCAAAGGCAGGTGCAAAACAATGTCTTAAGAGTGAAAGGAGCCCAATATCCAGTACAAAAAACTGTTTTCAGAATCAGAAGTTTGCCCACAGTTCAGTTATGCCCTGGTTTTCCTCCCCAATTTCTTTCATATGAAATTTCTTCCATATATGAAAGAGAAAGACAGGGAGAGGGAGAGGGAGAGGGAGAGGGAGAGTGAGTCTTATAGTGGCCTGTGCAAAGTAATCCTTAGTCAGAGTTCCTTAGGGATCTATAGCACAGCATCCATAATTCTATATTGTTATTTTTATTCTTGACCTTGTGGTTAAATAAAATGTATATATCATATTTCATACAAAATTATATTGAATAAAATGCAAGATAAAAAAAATTAAAACCACAAAACCATAAAACCACAAAACCATTAACCACAACCATTAAAACCACAAAAGCAAAACACCATCAGCACAAACCAAATGCCTGGGTGAAAAAGTACATCTTAAGCATTTGATGAAATGCATCCATAGATGCCAGTTCATGGGTCTGAAATAGAGGCTAATAGACCCTCGCAGAGAAAACAATACACTGTGAAACGGGACACATGGCCATCCAACTTACCTTGACACAGACTGAGAGAAAAATGCCTCAGGCCACAGAGCACTGAGCAAGGCGAGCACTGAACAATGCCTTTTGGATGTAAAAGATAGACCTCCCTTTTTAATTGTGAATGAAATTGTCAATCCAGATTACATTTACTTTGGTCTCAGAGACTTTGTCTTCTCCTGCCTGTCTAGAGAATCCCCAGTGAGCAGCTATTCAAGTAAATGCATGAGGGAAGCGGTTCAGCCTGAAATGCTTGACAGGGATTTGGAGCGATTCTGGATCACTGACCCCTGCCCGAAGTCGATCACTAGCTGCAGTGAAGTCCAGAGATGTTGCCTTAGCAACTAATGCCAATTAGTGCTGCCAATACAGTGAAGCTATCAGTAAACCAGGACCATCAGGTCTTGTTCTTCTGAGAGTCAATGCACTTGGAAATAATGGGATTTAACTAGCAGATATGGAAAAACAACACATTGTAGAAGCCCAAATAAAAGGGGCTGTGAGCCAGAGGAGGCAGACAGCCATTGCATCATTAATAGTCACTCTCTGTGTTTGCCAGGTTTTCTTCAACTGATAGACTGCAATCCAGCCCAACAGCTGTAGCAGATCTGTTTTATGATCAATGGAGATGAATGTTTAGGCATGGATTATCAATAAGGAGATCTAACAAGAATAAACACATCTGATGTCAACAATTTTAGTAAACATGCTTCTTTTCTTTTTGAAATCTCAAGTCTTAATGCTTTACAGATCTCCTGTCAGCCAAGCATGATTACACAGATAAAACATTTCCATCTTTCAGGAAAATGTGTAGGCCAATTGTTTGCTGGAAAAGCAAAAATTACAGATGTAATGGGAATGCTAAAATAAAAAAAAAAAAGCTGTTCTATCAAATACTCTTTTATGCCAGAGACATATCCTTACATGTAAGGACAAGAGCAAAACTACCTTGAAAATAGACCTGGAGGTCTTTAAATTTACTTTTACAAGCTACTGCTTGCTTTTGAATGGAAGAAATGCCACTGTAAACAATCCTCTGCTGCACTGAACAAAATGACAAATTAGTCAAGCAACAGATAACACTCTATGATAAGTGCACCTGGCAAATTCTTACATCAAGTTTATTTATTTCTTCCATGTAAAGTCTCAGGAAAATTGATGCTATTTTTCATTAAAGCTTGAGTGAAGGCTAAGGTTTGTTATATGGAAGAAAGTTCTTTGGAAAGGAAACAACTACAGTATAGTGAAAACTATTTTGTCTCTTCTTTCTAATGTGTTTTGTACAATATCTCAAACAATGCCCCTTTAATCCTTCCTTCCTTAATTATCTACACTGACTGAGAAAATGGTCAGAGATAGCTGGATTTCCTCTACAGTGCAATCTATATGCAAGCCTTCATCCCCATCACGCAAATCTCTTTTGTACGTTCCTTTCTCGTTCCTTCTTTTCCCCCCACTTTAATCCCAATGCCTAAGTCTAAACTGTAAATTCTCTAGGGCAGCAACTTGTAGTTTGTGTTTCTGTGTAAGGCACCCACTCAAACATTGAAAAAAGCATCATCACCATCATCATCCACCCTGGTTCATAATCCTTGATGGATAAAACTAGCACACATCTTTCTAGAATGCTACCCCAACCTGGCCCTGGGGAATTAAAATGGTAGCAAGAGGACTTTCAAAATTCACACCCACATCAACCATCTGTTCCGAATTCAGCTGGCCATTAGAAGCCTGGGAAAAGACCACTTTCTTCAGTCTGGAGGATAAAGGGAGCATTGGGATAACATAGCAGCGGAATGGGCCATTCCCCGAGTCATTTATTCTGTGATCAATTTCTAAACAGATGCACAGTTAAGCTGTGGAACAAGCTCTGCTTATATTGCTGAAAGCATTTTATGTATGGTGAGTAGTAGTGACATATGGTACAATAATCTCTCCCCCCCCCCATTAAATCTCTTCCATTTATAACAATCTGAAGAACAAACCTTTATCTTTTCTTGCCCAGCTTTGTCCCTCTGCTTGCTTATCTCTTTCAGTGAGAATACCCTTTCTCTTTCCAGACTATCGTGCGGCATCCCATTGCCAACATAAAGCAGTCTACAAAACTATAAGCAGAAGTGCTTTCAGCAAGCCAAAATGATCGTGCTGGGCCTAGTAGAGCAGAGACAGATAATAGATGCAGCCAAGCTAGTCAGAAGCTCATCCATCTGTTATTGTTTAAAGCCAGTGCCTCCACTTCATTCCATTCAAGGCTGATAAACCAAGTAGTCCCTCTGTTACATCTCCTGCAGTACAATACAGTCCTTACAAAGGTCGGATCACGTACCTGCATAGATACATCAACTTATTTACTTTATGTAATTATTACTTATTTCTCTGTTTTTTGTGTTATAATTCGGGGCCAGATCTGAAGCTCTTGTTTGTTGAAGCTGTTAGCTAGCTTTGCCTATCCCTATCATGCATTCTCTTAAATAAATCTCTTTTCACTTTTAGGTATAAAACATGTTAAATTAATCATTGCTCAGGTTAGGTTCTTGATCCCAGGAAAGCTCCTCTGCAGGCACGAATGCTTTCCCACCAACAGGAATAACGTAGTCTGACATCAGTGTTGGATAAACACTTTTCCTGGTGCAATTAGAACGGCTCATCTCCTCCCAGGCAGGCCCACCTGCTTCCTGCAATTTGTTCAGACAAAGGCTGAATCACAGCTAGTTGGGATGCAGCAGAGGGCCTTCTGTAGGGCCATGCAATGCTTGGAAAATCCCCTAATTCCGCAGAATTTTGCCTTTTCTCACCAATTTTATGATCATCTGGTCACAATGGTGTAATCCAGGATCTGACCTACTAAATGAATTATTGTCTTGACCTACTAAATTAATTATCTGCTAATTAATTATTAGGGGATCCTTTCCGTGTGTGTGTTTGCTTTGTTTCCTGCACCTACCTTTGTTTTTACTGCTCTATGTGCTAGTTTACTTGATGGACTAATGGACTAATTTCTGCTTTGAGGTTTTTTTTAATCTGTTGTAAATCCTGAATACTGCAACTTAAATGTTTTAAATAAAGTAAATTAGAAGTAGCTAAGAAATTTGGGGAGAAATGCTGGAACCAATACTCTTTGAGACTATGCTAGAGGTTCCATTGATATTTCTGTGACACGTACATTACCTAAGGTGTGCATACTGGTATGTTTTCTTAATACATATGTAATCTCTTTAAATACAGAGATTATTTAAAAGGTACCATTCTGTCTTTAAAGAAAGGATGGGGTATCTTAGAGCTCTCACCTCTCCTATTTAACATCTACATGAAGCATCTGGGTGAGATCATTCAGTCACATGGGGTGTAGTACATCAGTACACTAATGATATTCAGTTATACATCTCCCCCCCCCCCCCCCCCAAGCTGGACAAATGATGCCATTCAGAGGCTTACTCATTGCCTGGAGGCTGTGAGGGTCTGGATGGGGAGGAACTGGCTATGACTTGACCCTAGCAAGTTGTAGTGGCTCTGGGTTTGGGGGTCCCCAGATCTAGAGAGCAGCTTCAGCCCTACCAGGTAGACCAGAGTAAAAAACAGACATCATGCAAATGTAAGTGACCTTTACTAGAACAGCTACAGTAACCAAAGAAAGTGCTTCCTTTCCTCTCTCTTTCATCTTCATGAGAATTGGGGTAGGGAAGCTTCTGAAGCATTTTCACAAATTACTTTCTTGGCCTGGGCTCAAGTTTTGTTTATCTGATCATTGCCTTGGAAGCAGATCTTCCCTCTATCCAGCAGGTAGCACTTCCCCGGACAGAGTTGGTGTGCAATTTGGGGTCCTCCTGGACTCACTTTTCCTGCTTAAGGAGTGCAATTCAAGGTGCTGATTGTCACCTTCAAGGCCTATATATGGCACAGGGCCAGCTTATCTGTAGGATCGCCTCTCCCTGAGGACATCTACCCATCCCACTAGATTGGATGGAGCAGGCTCACTCCAGGTCCCCTCTCTTAAATGCTGTCATTCGGTGGGACCTGGGAAGCAAACCTTTTCAAAGAGCTGTCCCTACCTTGTGGAACAGCCTCCCCCCTGTGGTACAGAGGGGCCCTACCCTCCTTGCTTTCTGGAAGGCCCCCAAGGCCTGGCTTTTCCCTCCAGTGCTGGGTCAAGAGGGAGGTGAGCCAGGCACTGGTGGTGCTGTGATGGGGTTGCTATGGCATTCTGTGGCTTTAATTTTTTGTATTTTTTAATCTGTTTATTTGTTGTTAACTGCCCGGAGTTATTTTATACAATATGGGTGGCCATACAAATATTTAAAATAAAATAAAATTTAAAAAATGTGAGAAGGGAAATCATTCTGTGATGTCCCAAAGAAAAAGATTTTTTACTTCTCCACTTAAAAAAATTCTCAAAACCTTCCCTTTCTGGAACAATCTCTTCCTCCCTCTTTTCTAGAAATCTCTGCCTCCTTTTCCCAAACTAAGGAAAGCAATGAAAATTACATTCCAAATTATGAATTAAGAATACAAGTGAAAAAAGCATAGTATCAGCATGAACTAATCTAAATAAATTATTTCTAAATATGGTGACCAATATAGTAATAAGAATTTCACTTATTGCTATATTGGTCACCAAGCATCCAGCTATTTTTAAAAAAAAAAAAAACATGATTTGGGATTTGGAAATATCCATGAAGAAACTATTGCGGAGTTTTCTAGATAAACCAACAAGAGCACCTACCTAATAATTCCTACTGGAAGAAGATTCAACTGATATGGAACCAATGCATTCAGTTGCTCAAGAACTTCTTGCGTCTTCTCCTAAAGTGTTTTAAAGACTCTTGGCAGAAGAACTGCTTTAAAGCCTCGTGTACTTGCATATTTGGAGAAGTGTGGAAGGAGCAGATCCAGCAAAGACATGTTGGGGCTGTAGTTTGATTAAGCAGACAAGAATCAGTAGCATTCTAATTAGGTACTTCCAACAAAGTACTCCAAAGTGGTATTTGGCTGAGAAATCTTAACCACTAGAAGCATTTCGTTTCCAGTTCTTTCCCAAGAATTAGTTTCTTCTGCATAAATCATTTTACAACTGTGCAAAGCAGAAGAGATACTTTTTTTGTGGTGGACCAATAAAGATTTAAAAATGAAAAATGGTGTAGTACATAGCTACCTAGACTAGGCAATGGCTCCTATCTAATGGGGTACACTACAGTTTAGTGGTAGCAAGTGCAACTTTAAGCATGCTTTCCTAATTGACAGCTATGGGAACTAGCAAATAAAATAATCAGTCAGTGCAAATGCTATGATCCGAGTTCAGATAAAGCCAATCTAAAAGTGCTATTAAAATAATGTGATTGGTATATTATTTATTTACATCCAGGAACAAACTGTTCTTGGGGAAGTTCATGAATAAAAGTTAAAACCATGGTATCATGCATGACCATGAAATCTGAAATATTTAGAGCAATCCAAGAATGAAAGCAGGAGCTGAAAATGACGGTATTTCATTGAATCATGCAAATACTACTGGAAAAAAAGAAGAATACAAAGAAAGACCATAGTGGGACAAATAAGCCCCTCATGGAAAAGCATTGCATAAGTTAGCACCAAACATCTTACTTAGCAGGTATATACTGTATTATTATTGTACTGGATTACTGTAATGCACTCTACATGGGGCTGCCCTTGAAGAGCATCCGGAAGCTTCAGCTGCTGCAAAATGCAGTGTCATGGGCAGCTACATGCACGCCTAGATCAGCACATGTTACACCTCTGCTCCACAAGGTACATTGGCTACCAATTGGCTTCTGGGTTCAATTCAAGGTGCTGGTAATGACCTATAAAGCCACACATGGCATGGGGCTCGGGTATTTGAGGGACTGCCTCTCTCTGATCACATCTACCCATCCCATCAGGTCCAGCAGAAAGTGTGTGTTGCAGGTCCCATTCATGAAGGCATGTCATCTAACAGGACCCAGGAGGACAGACTTTTCTGCCTCAGCACCCGCCTTTTGGATCATCATCCCTCCAGAGGTGAGATTGGCCCTTTATTCATCTTCTGAATAAAGATACTTATCTTAACATGTAGCAAAAGGAGATTGTCCCAGCCTTTTCCCTTCTGCAGAGGAAAAGCATGTTTGTTTGTTTGTTTGTTTGTTTGTTTAATCCAAGGGAGAAGCAACATACCAGGGCTAAGAAAAGGAGCTATGGATCATTGCTCCTGCACCACTGGTGAAACGATGGAATCTATTACAAACTGGAAAATCCAGGGAAACAAGCAGATCAGTTTATCTCTAAAGAATATGGAACGAATTTGAGCTAGAAGATTAAATTTATTTTTAATTTTATTTTGCAATCTATAAGCTTTATGATCTCTGATATATATTGCTTCTGATGTGTTTTTCTCTATGCAAGTTCAATGACTGTAGGTCTTAGGCAATAGACCAATGCCATCTTATGGTTTGCTCAGAGTCTTTGCTTTAGTTCGGCATTTTTCTCATTAGAAATTTTATTGAGGTGCTGTCTGTGTTTTTGAACTCTTTGTTTTACCTCCTCCACCACTGCTCGTTTTATTGTGCTGAGGGGAGCATATGTCAATAGCTGGTTAAACTTAAGCAAGAAGTGGACAGAGCCAAAGCTCAAAAGGGACATAATTTCAGATTTCTCTTTCTGAAAACCCTAATTTTTCACTGCCTTTTAAACGTCCTTTTCTCTTCCTAATGCCCTTCCACCTTTCCCCAGCAACCTGAATGGCTGTCTTCCCAAGGGCACTTGAAAGTAAGCTTAGAATCATACGCAGACATAGAGTTGTAGGTCTGCCCATTCCTCTCTTAGAGTAACCACCAGTGCCTCAGTGTTAGTGTCTACACAGGATAATGATGTGGCTGTACGCCTTGAAAACTTTCTTGTTCTGATCAGAATCATTTTTGTGCCATGAAAGACCTAAGAAGCAGGGCCATGGTGATCAGGTTGGGCTGGAGTCATAGAGAAGAGACCTACCTCTCTTTCTTCCATATCATATCTGGATCCAAAGGAACATTCCAAGCTGCTTTGAGCAATGAAGGTGGAAATTTTAGAAATCAGATGTTTTCCTCTCCATATCTAAGAGCTGGTGGGGAGATTGAGGGGGAAAGTATACAGGCCCTAAAAACTTCCACTTTGTTCTTAATCACAGTCTCAAGTTAGTGATTTAAGCTGGAGGATTTTCATCAAGATTTTTTCATCAAGGGCAAAATGTTCATTCCATCTCCCACACACCATAGCCCTAATTTCCACTCCCAAGCAACTTTTCTTCTTTTTTAAAAAAGAACCAAATTACTTTGGTAGTTCCAGTTACAGAATTCCAACATATATTTTGCTTTGATGTATGTCAGAATAAACTGTTTATTCTGTCTGCTTCTAGGCAGCTGTGAAAACAGAGGAGTTGGTACTGATATTTCACTTGATCTGCCCAAATTTTGCCTAGGATAAAATATTGTGGACTATTACTACTGTTTCCATAAAAAAAAAAAAAAATCCTACCTCTGATGTGGTAACCGTTTCTATCACACACACACGCCATTCATTCATACATATCACAAGCCACTATGTTACTGGGCTTGCATGTTTAAAATTTATTTTACTGTTATTTTGAGGTTACATAATCACACAGCTGGAAATGACTATTTAGGCTTTTGAGTCCAACCCCCATCCAATGCAAAAAGCTAAATTAAAGCATCCCTGAAAAATCTCTATTCAGCTTCTGCTTGTAGACACTGAGTGAAGGGAAGGTCATGTCCTTCTCTAGATCACGGGTTCTACCGTCAATCTGTCCTTTTTGTTAGGGAGTGTTTCCTGGCATTTGGTTGGAATCCGCTTCTCTTTGACTTATTCTGAATCCTGCATTCTGGGATGGGAAATAACAGGTTTTAACTTTCTTTTCCATGAAATCCTTTCAGATAGTTGAAGAGTGCTATCATATTCCCCCTCCTCCATGACTCACACTGTCCTCTTTTCTCAGACTAAACATACCCAGTTCCCTCACTCCCTCCTCATAGGAATTGGATTTTAGACCCTGAGTCCTCCGTGTTGCCTTCATTTGCACCTGTTCTAGTTCATCTGAATCCTTCTGAGGAAATACAATGGCCAGTGGTAGTCAGAGGTTCAAGGCAGGAGACTGGCCATCACGGAGTAGTGTGGAACCATTACTTCCGTAGATTTGGTATCTAGCTTACATTGATGCTACTAAAATTGTGCTTGTCATACTGCTGCATTCAGTTTGGGATCAACTATAATTCTGAAATTCTTTTTACAGGTATCTGCCTTCCTGCATCTTTGCATTTAGTTTCTTTTCCTAAGTGAGTAACTTTGTGTTGGTCTCTGTTAAATTCAATTCTGGTATTTTCAGCCACTCTAAAATCTATGGAGTTCACTTGGATTTTAATTTCTGTCTTAGAGCACTAATCACTCATTTCAAACTTTACCTTGAAATACTATAAAGATTCCCTCCATCTTCTTATCCATATCATTATAGAAATAATGAGGAGATATTGGACTCAAATTCTAACAGTGCAGCATCTCACTTAATACCTTATTCTAGTTTGAGGAGGAATTATTCATATGCACTCTTCAAATAAAGTTTTCAAGCCAGCTGTGAATCCTTTTAATAGGGATATAATCCAGCTGCATATAGCCAGGGCTGAATGCAAGATGAAAGTACATTTTTAAAGGAATGTGGACAAAATTAATAAGATACATATGAAACTGGATTTCAAAAAAGGTGGTACTGGAGGATCTTGATGTAATGTCAAGACACTTAAATTACTAAATGTTTAAAAGTTTTGTATTTAAGATCGTTTATGTACACATATATACAAATACATTCTGGATTTTCTTTTCTTTGCTTCACATCTGTTATTTATTATACTTTTTAATTTGGTAGTTTTTAGTTTTTGTCTTGTTTTGTTTCAATTTTAACAAGCACAATAAAATGAAGAAAGAGGATTCAACATTTTCTGAAATCCTTTTGTCATAAGATAAAAACTGATTATGAAATGGACGGTATGAAAGTCTATTTTTCATCCAGTTTTGGGACAGTCCAGGAAGAAGTGTTTGAATAAAATGTGAGAGGTATCAAGTATGTGGTTCTTCCCTAAATAAATGCCATATGGCAGTTATAGAAAAATATAGGTCACAAAAGCACCAGAACACCAAAGATACTAACCTTCATTTTGAGGCTTTGTCTACTCCCATTTTATTTTCCTTTTTTATATTTCATATTTTCCTTTTTTATATTTTATATTTTCCTTTTTTATATTTTAATATTAATCTTACTATGTACTGTATCTCTTCATTTTATTTTATCTTATACTATTTTATCTTACTCCTTTACCTTTACTTTATCTTACCTCACTATATTTTATTTTACTCTATCTTACTGTAGTCTATTTTATCTCATTTTACTGTATCTCACCTTATCTCATTTTATTGTATCTTACTATGGCTGATGCCCATGCTTTGATACAGTCAACTGACTAATCAATAACATATATCCATCTTATATTCCTTTTTGGCAACCATTCAGAACTTAAGAAGACACAAGCAATTGCCTCCAAGTGTCCAAGCATGACTGATCTCCTATAAGCAGGAGTCTCCCATCATCCTACTAGTATCTAATTTCGTGTGTTGATGTCCCAGCTATTGTTGATATAAGACTGAATCTCCATCTCCTTTAGGAGTAGCTGCTGTCACTAACCACAATTTATAGGGCTCTGTCCAATTCCTCCCTGCATTCATTTTCATTTTATCTCTTCTGTTCTTCCTAGAGCTAAAAGAATCAACAACTGTGCTTTATTGGAGACCTCAACCTCCAGTGCAGTTGTATTTGCTTTTGGCCAGACACTTGGAGGAGAGAGATTTCATATCATCCGAATAGCACTTCATGATCAACAATACAGAAGGGGAAGAAGGAAGTCATGGATATTCAGATGTGAACTGTGAGAGAATAGATACAATTATTTAGTGATGGAAGTAGAAAATGCCTTATACAATGCATGTATCTGTGTCCAACGCATATGAAAGAAACTCAGAGTTCTGAATAGACAAAGTTCAGAACCACTTCAGTGATTACAGCACACAAACACATTATAAGGGGTTTTGGGTGGAAGAACACTGTGCATCTAAAGTAGGAAGACAGAAAATTTGAAAGCACTCCTGAGAGCTGAGATTTGACACTAGTTATACTTTTTTTTTTTAGTTTAGAGGAGTTCTTTTTTCCCTGGAACTACCAGGAGGCAATCATATATTGGGGGGGGGGGGGGGGGGGGGGCGGGAGGTGAATAAATGATTCTCAAGACTTAATGGAATAAAAGAATATATGCCCTCCTCATAGCAGCCTCTCTCCCTTGGCAACCGGCTCCCCAAGGAGTTTGGAAGACAAGACATGCCTCCTAGCAGCTGCTCTTGGCTCAGTCACAACTTTACAGCTCTGCACTGGTCAGAAGACAGTGATACTAATCATCACAGGTTGAGTTCCTTTCCTAAAACCTCAACTGGTATTCTTGCTATTCAAAACATAGTGCATGAGAATATTATCTTTTGATAGTGACCCTGTGATGAAAGAAAATCAACATGCTATGCTCAGGGGACAACTTTTTTTTCCACTTCTTATTCTGTACACTTGTATGTGCTGAGATCATTAGAAAAAAGTATCTTTTCAACTGCCTCCTGTATTCTCCAGTTGTGTCTCAGGAATATTAAATCTGATAAGTTTCTGTTGTTGTTGTTGTTTGTTACCATTTGCTGATATCAAAATTAGCAAAGTAAGTTCTGATAACTGCCTGGCAAAACTGTAGCTTTATTTGTTATTTCCCAGTTATTCATCTAATAAGGTAGACTGTTATCTATGAATATTCAGTCTACTGTGCATATTGGTACTTCTTCAAATATTACAGTGCAATTAGTGTCCCTTAATACATAAAATAGAGATATACAGAGACGACCTAATTCAATTCTTAGTCCAATCCAGAGTTTCAGAACTATCCTGATCTGGCCTGCATCAACTGGAGATAATCCAGTCCAGATTGATGCCAAGATCTAGCAAAAATGTTATTTGTTTAATAATAACCCATCCAATTCCACAGAAAACCAGAATTTTGTTCTCCTCTAGCATGCAAAGAACATAAAGGACCATGTTGTTGCTTTGTTTTCAGCATATTGAAGTGAAATTTACAAAAAACTATATTAGAGAACAGTGAAAGAGATTCAAATTATGTTCCTTTAAAATCTTATTAAAAAAAAAAAGAATCAGTAACTTCATTGTTTGGGAGCATAATTTGTTCAATTTTTTAGCAGTCTTAAATCTGCTATGGGAAAGGACCTGGCCAAATTTCAGGCAGGTATGTTGAAGAGATTTTGTGCAAAAAGAAAGATGATGATCCCCTTTTCTTGAATGCAGTGGAACTGAGCAGAACTATCAAGTTTTGAAGCTGAAATATAAGAGATTAACTTTTTTTTCCATAAAATCAATCAGCTGCCTGAGACAGTTCATAAGCACTCAGAAAAAATCCTGGGTGACAATGAGGTGGAGTGAATGATAAAACTAAGGATCTTTCTGGGAAGACCAATGATTCAGTCATTCCAAGGACAGACACGTCTCCCTTCTCCATCATGATGTTTTATCTAAACAATAAAAGTATTTTGTGTTCTGCTTCTCCAGCTGCTGCAGCATCATAAAATTCAAGTAAAATACAAATGACAAGGTTCATTGAGGTTCAGAACTGGTATGGAGCTAGTTTAGATTTATCAGCTCTGTCCCAGATAAGTAAAAATCAGTTCCAGTTTATCCCATTCTCTCTCATGACAATGGAATTGGGTAGTAGTGGAGGGAGACCACTGAACTATCACTCAAAGATTTGAAAGCATCATTCAGTACAAAAATGAAAAATTCAAGAACACGTACAACAATTCTGTAGTCTCTTATATAGAGAAGATCGGGATACAGAGAGAGGAGCCATAAAGTGTTACCAGCTTGCTAGTGTATTTTGGGAGGATGAAAAATAAGGAAGTAAGAAAGGGATAGGGAAAAGATAGACAGGGTTTACTGAGTAGAAGGTTGGGTTCAGTATGTAAATTGTTTGGCCTGTGGCCATGGTATTTTTTAATGTATAAGCAATTTTTGCTTAAAGATCGTATAAGTACAGTGGAAATTCTTTTGTTTCTTAATTGCATTATCAAGCCTGCATATAAGAATTTATGCTGTACTGTGAACTTTGTTATTTTAGCTTAAGGAAGCCATAAGAAGCCACTGAAGAAGTAAATGAAATACATCTGGCTTGGCTGGAATTCCCAGATGATTTTTGCAGCAGTTTTGGCAATCTCTTCTATTGGAACTCGCTTACTATGGACCAGATGATCAGAGGGCTGAGTTCATATCCATGTATATGGCCTCTGAGAACAGCAGAAGACAAAGGCCCACAAGGATTTTCACTGCATCTGTATACTCTTCCTATAAGTTCCGTCTTTCCCTTCTTTACACACTGTAGTCATTTACAGAAGTGTCTGTGCAAGGGGAGTGGGATCAGAAAGGCAAAATCTGCACCGTCGAAGCCCTTCCCATTTTTATCTGCCTCTTAAAAAGGGGCAGGGCTTCAATTATGCAATCATGGCCACTATCTTAACTTTTTTGATTGCCCCTATAGATGGTCCTAGTAGTTTTGTACTTGCTAGTCCTATTAAATACTTAACATTTTCTTAAAAACTGCACCGTTTGGTCTAGTATTTCTATTTGATCCTTTTTCATTAATACTAGTAGGGCATTGAGCTTCCCAGAACACTGTTTTATCAGAGTGTTCCAATGAAGGTCTTGCTTGCCTGGGTGATAAGCATTTTTTATGTTTTTGGAGCTCTTTCCCCATGATTCCATCCAATGCTAATCAAATAATGCTGTCTCAGGATCCACTAAAGTAACAACAGGCTAAAAATAACTTGTTTTCTTAAATTTGTATATGGGATCATTTCCAGTTTTTGGGTTTTTTTTTTGTTAGCATATGGGTAACTTCACTCCACATGTGAATACATCAAAATATGCTTCTGAGGTTTCATTGGTAAACCACTGGAAACCTTGAAATTTATTAACCTCGTTAAACTGCATAAAAGTTATATAAGATGCCTGAGTAACTGTTCCAAAATTTGGCTCTATAATTATGTCCATGTTTATGCATAATTATGCTACTAGCCCTTTTAGCACCGCTCATTCAAAAGAAAACAAGATGTTCTAATTGATATTTTTTAAAATCCTAGTCAGTGTATAATGAAATTAACTTAGAATTGAATCCCTAAAGGCAGGAGAATGTAATCTTAATTTTAAATAAACTTACAACAGAAATATATAATAAATAAACTGTGACTGTTATGTTAATGACAATAATAGCTAGTAGAGAGGTTGATTCTTTTGCAAAATAAGAATGCTGATGCATTTGAGGTTAGGTTGGTGGGTTTTTGGTTTTTTTCCTGGCTAGGTTACAATAACGTGTCAAAACAAAGGAAAAGGAACTTTAGGAATTTATTTTCACTATTTTCCCTTGGTCCCATTTATCCATCTTTCCACCAAAATCAAGTGATCTATAACTCTATGGGTATCCCCCCCACACACACACACGTAAGTACAAGGGTTATGTATTTTTTATTAGAAACAGAACAAGATTATGCCATTTATTTGGGGTGTGTCATTAGCAGGGTATTTTATGCCCTCTCAACAAAGAGCATATACAATGAGAAAGAAAATGCTGGCTGGGGAATTCTGGGAGTTGAAGTCCACGCATCTTAAAGTTGCCAAGGTTGAGAAACGCTGCTCTAGATAGATGGTTGCGGCATGGAGGTGGAGCAGTGCAGTTAAGGTGCAACTGATCAGCAAAACTATTGCTGTGACTGAAAAATGGTGATTCAGAGCAGGGAGCCTGGATGGGGTGAAAGGCATAGAGCCAAGTAGCGAAAAAGGATCAGTGGTGGGCAGAGAGGAGAGTGCAAGCACGCCGGCACAATACAGCTAGGAAAGCTAATGGGAACCAGGGCAAAGAAGAAGCAAAGCAGAGGAGTCAAGGGGTGGTGGTGGAAAAAGGCTTCAGAAGAGCTGAGGAATAGAGGGGGAAGCAGAGAGTCTTCTCTCTTACAGCGATGGGAGCAAGGTGTGTCCACACATCAGGGATTCCTCTTTCCACAGGAATAGAGAGAAGGAACCCCCTCAGTGTCCAGGGAAACAGGTGCTGGGATTGGCAGAGAATGGCCAAAGGAAGAAAGGAGCTGGCAGGGATCGTGGCCAGAGGAGCCATGACAAGCAGCAGGAATGCCCATTCACCACATGGATTCCTTATAGCAGTGTTGTCCAAACTTGGTCACTTTAAGATGAGTGGACTTCAATTCCCAGAATTCCCCAGCCAGCATGGCTGGCTGGGGAATTCTGGGAGTTGAAGTCCACTCATCTTAAAGTGGCCAAGTTTGGACAACACTGCCTTATAGGGTTGTTTAATGTTACACCTACCCCAATGGTAAAGGACTTGGTGGGACGTACGCCAGGGTCTGTTTTTTTGCTTTGACTCTTTCATTTCTGTCTCATTTTAGCTACTTCATTTCATTAAGCAGTTAGTGTTCCTATTGTTATTGTGACTGTTGTTATGTTTTGGTTCATAACCAAGAGATGGCAATTCTAGTGTTACTCTTGGATTTCTCAGGGAGGGCTTGGAAATCTCCTTAGAGCCCCCAAGCACCAAACCTTGTTTAAAGAATAAGTATGTGGGAGCTGGGGAGAGCACAATGGGATTTGGGGGGAAACCAGCTCCCAAACTTTGAAAAGTCCCTGGAAAGCTATCCCCATATGAGGAAGCTAAAGGCTGCCCAAATACTAGAATCTCTTTTTGTCTGAGGAAGTCTTCTGTTTTTAAGAATTGCTCTTTGAGAATATTTTTCTGTTACATCTCCCCTAAAAATAAAATATTATATCAGCGCAAGAAACATTTCCATTTCCATTCCTGTATATTCCCTTGACCTTGATTCATTACATGTGCAGTTAAGTGTTTCTGGAAAATGCTGAAGGTGTTCTCAGGACACATAGACAATTCAAAACATGGAATCATGGATGGTATAGAAGGTTGGATACTACTTCTCTCCTATAACCCCCATCCCACCAGGCATCTGGTACCAGTTAAGGCTGCTGTATTGCCATAACAAGGGGAAAATTGGGTTGTTGTCATTGTTTCTCCTTTAGGTTGCAATGGGAGATTTTATTAAAAAAAATCATGTTCTTGGTCCTTAAGAAACTAGAAGGTCTTCCATAAGTAGCTTAGAGAGAAGTGTCTATCTCTTTCTTGGAGTTCATCACTTCTTCATTATTGTATATATATAGTCTTTATGACTTTTTGAATATGTGCATGTTCATTTGGACCAGGGATGAATCATAAAGTAAGCAACTTACTAATTCTGGAAACTACCTTGGGTCCTCTGATAGATCTTGGTCTGATCACTTGTTATGCTCTTGTTATATTCATAAGCATGAGTTCATTCACAGGAACTTTTAGTTCACTTTAAGGCTAAACAGCAAGTAGCATTCTGGTAAGCTGATGCTTTACAACAGTTCTCCAAAAGTTTCATCAGTAGCAACCATGGCAATACAACTCTCTCGGTAAAGATACATTTAATCTTACAACTGTGCTATAGTAACTTGGGATGTCATGAAAACTCCTAAAGCTGAGAATACTGAAAAACTCTCATCTTTATTTCCTTGCTCTTTAAAAGTCAAAGTTTTGAGCTAAATCTACTTTCTCCAGCTCTTCAGCTGACCTCCACATCTGCATTTAAAAGTTAAGCAAAAATTACAAAGCCGGCAAGACTTTCTCAAACATACATACATATCCAAATTCCTTAACAATTCCTACATTCATTACTTCAAATGTGTCAATGGATTTCAGGCATTGGAAGATTGGCAAATTGAGAAAAGGATAGATCCCTTTATTGAGAACACAAAGAATCTCTATAAATGTGGGAAATCAGAGGTTATTTATCATTCTTTTTTTAAAAGAAAGAAAAGAAAGGAGTCTTGGTGACACAAATAGGATGGAATTTAACCCAGCTGTTTGTCTTACATGACTGCCTCAGATAAGCAATAATGAAGAAATAAATTTGGGGCTCCAGATGGCAATAAATAAATCTTCCATAAAAACTAAATCTTGACAAATTCTTACCTAGTGTTGTTTCTGTCATAGTTCTTAAATAAATGTTTCACAATATTTCTTCATGTTACATCTGCAGTCTGTAGAGTACTCCAGAGCAAATGTGTCTCCTTTGATTATTCAGTAAAATATACAAGTCTGCTTATGTTTTGTTCTTCCCTACTTCTTTTCATCATGATCTAGCTGAAAAATACTGATAGTGCCTCATTTAATTAAGTAGCATGTGGCTCTATGTTATCTCCTGAAGCTACGGTAGTTCTTGAAAGTACAGTTTTGTAGTCCTCAGAAGCTATATTCAGAGGAAGTAATAAACTAGATTCCCCTGCAATCTCCCAATAAATTATATGGGTGTAGTGAGGACTGGAAAAGAGACTGGTTAGGAGAAGGTTTTCATATAAAGGCTGCCATGCCTTCCAAGCCCACCTCTGATTTAGTTTAAACATATTCTGGAGGGGAAAAAATGTTGTGGGGGGGGGGCATAGTCTTCCATGATATGTGTAAACATCAATGTAACAGTACCATACTATATTGATGCATCTTTAGAAATCCTTGCTAGAATTTAAATAGAAATGCGTAGTGACTGTAAGAGTTGCTTATATGCTTAGTTTCCACTGCTGATGGGCAAGTACAAGACTCCTGTTTTCGTGGACGATGTAAAGAGTAAATAGGATGACCTTGACAGAGAGAGGAAGATCCATCACCAAGTCAATGAATAGATAAACTTTACTTAAGCCAGATGAGGGGGGAGGGTTACAAAAACACCTCAGACAGGTACCCCCCTAATTCATGTGATATATAAAAGAGGGGGGAAGGGAAGCACATTCAGACTTGCAAGATTCTACTACTATAGCCAATCTTAATATAAGTAGTTTTAAGACTATGCGGCGTATGTTTCTTGGTCTGGTCTACCTTGTAAGGCTGACCGGCATCTATAGAGGGGTGGTAAAATGATAATATGTGCATGGCCACATTATCATGCAAATGTTGTGACTTATTTGTGTCAGACATTGGTAAGCAATTATATAAGGGTGGTATTTGCATGATGAAATCCCTATGCTATATCATTATTTTAGCATCACCATCATCATTTGCTACAGCCTGCCTGTTCTTTATCCTGTTTAGGATTCAATAGGGCATCAGATAGAAGATACCCACAAAGGTCCACCCTCCCAAAGGTAGATCACATAGCCACCCTGTTATTGACTCCGTTTATTGATGGACATGTTTTCCCTCCAATGGGGAAATTCAATCTCTTTTGTAAACCATGTTTCATATTTAACAAAGTCAGTTAATAACTGCATTGATCCAGCATGCTAAGCTTGATTAGCCTTTTCCAGGACTTTTAATTCTCTCAATTATGCATACCAAAGTTATGTTATATTGTTCATACTGTTGTAGGTATTAATACTTTTGCGGGGGGTAAATTAATTTAACATAATCAGATTAATAAAAATTCAGTTAATTTAACTTGGTCAGGAATGTGTTTGGTGGCTTAGCATGTTGCTTCATTCCAGTCCATTTGATTAGTTTATTACTGAATACATTGGGCACCCTGCCCTCCATGGATTAATTTAGTAACTAGGGGAAATGCGTTGTGTAAATGCAGCCAAAGTAACTCAGAGGAAGATAGTTGTTTTTCCCTTTTTTCTATCACTATATTATTTAAACACAACACAGTAAGATCTTTGTTTCAATATGCTTATAGAAGTTTCTGTTTATCCTAAGAAAATTGGCATCCTCTGGCTAACTGCACAACTATGCAACTAAATAACTGTGAATTTAAAAAGAAGAAGAAGAATTATATGCAGATGTATTATTAGCATAGCAGAATCAACTTATCCCTTTTCTGTAACTTCTTTGAAAAGATGATATAAAGCAATGCAAATCACTAGCTTCCAGCATCATTACTATTGACATGAATGCTTCAGGGACTTATGGAGCTCCATAGGTATTCTTAGAAAATTAAAATGATGGATAGCTATTCACCAGGCTTTGCTTAGCTCCCCCATTGGGGAAAGCCCTGTGGCCACCTACCAGAGCAAAAAGACAGTGAACTGTGGTGTTAGAGGGGGGCCCTGGGGAGGTGATCGGAAGTGACCTCACTCCTTTGCCTTCTGTTACATGGGTAATTTATTAGTGGTCATACCTAGAATAGCAGCCATGATATGGGAGCGTAACACTCACAAAATTCCACCAACCTCAAAATGCCTAAAGGCTCTCAAAGGCTTTCCTAAAAATAAGGTCTTTGCTTAAAGGGATATGTTTTAGGGCATTCCCTATGGAAGGATATGATATACTAGCCCTGCATATTATTGAAATGTATCTGCCATTTGCTATATAATAAATGACAGATCTGGGTCAACCTGCTAAAGGATGAATGCTCAACGCAAATTTGGAAGCAGAACTAACAAAATATGACCTTTTCATTTTTTTAAAAAAAGGGAAAGTTATGCGGCAAATGGGGACGCGGTGGCGCAGCGGCTTAATGACGCTGAAAGTTGCCGGCCAGAAATGGCTGACGCTTCGGCGGTTCAAGTCCAGCCTTCGTGTTAACAGGGTGAGCTCCTGTTTCCTCCCCAGCTCCTGTCAACCCAACAGGTCGAAAACTCACGTGAGTAGATAAATGGGTACTCTCACTCCGGTGAGAGGAAAAATGCTGGCAGCGCCTTGCACAGAGAGACAGGACCAGCTGCCGGTAAGCGCGAAACCGTGCTCGCCCGAAAAAAGGGCGCGAAGCAATGGAAATCCTGCCTCCTGCGCTCGCCAGCTGGGCTATGCTCTAGGAAGGAGGCTCTGGCAAACCACTTCCGAAAAACAATTGCCTTGAAAACTGCAAGGATTTGTCCAGGCAGTCACTGCAGGGTCAGTAATGACTGAGCGCAGACAAAAAAAAAAAAAAATGCGGCAAATATTTAAAGAAGGTGGTGGTGGTAACCAAGACTCTGATGAACATCTCAAATGATACGTAAAGTTTAAAAAGTTTGATGCCCAGCCATAAACAAGGAGGGAATTTCACACTAACCCTAATCCCAACCCTTGTACCAAGATCAGCTCCTCTCTGTCACATATACTGAATCCCCAACAGATGTGGAACCCTTAAATGGATCAGTGTTAGGTGGGTATATATAAGAAAATGCATTCTGATAGCTACCTGTGTCTGAAGCCATAAAAGGTTTTGTTCACCGATACAAATACCTTCCTTAATAGCAAACTGGCAACCGTGCAGTGGTTTCTGAATATTTGTATATGGCAGGCTATCCTGTTCAACAGTGTAGAGGCAGCATTGCACTCTAGCTAAAGTTTCCAGGCCTAATTCAAGAATAGCCCCATGAGTAGCACATTGAAACAGCTGGCGATTCCCAGTAGCACCACTGGGTTACCTTGGCTCCATTATCCTCATCCAGGAAAAGAAAGAGCTGGCAAAAGACACTTCTTGCTCTGAAACATGCCCAAGTGAAATACCTACTTCTTTAACAGGAATGCAGTTCCATTCAAAGCTGGTAATATTGCTGTAATGTTTTCAGTTTTATATATGGTTTTTGTGGTTTTACTATTGAAAGCTGCTGGGGGTTCATGTAGATTATGACAGTACATAAGTAAATAAATCTCCTCAATTCCCAGGTAAAGGAACAGCCTATCCTATAATTTGTCAGGATTCTACTTCAGCTTATTGACTTAATAATTGATATGTTATGGGCATATTCTTCCTTACACCCCTTTTGGAGTAATGGTATACAATTGTTTGTTTGTTTGTTTGTTTGTTTGTTTTTGTCCCTTCACATCAGTTTTTGACTCCTGGCAACTTCCTGGACAAGTCCCTGCAGTTTTCTTGACAAGATTTCACAAGTGGTTTGCCATTGCCTCCTTCCTAAGGCTGAGAGAGAGTGACTGGCTCAAGGTCACCCAGCTGGTTTTGTGCCTAAGGTGGGACTAAAACTCTCAGTCTCCCAGTTTCTAGCCTGGTGCCTTAACCACTACACCAAACTGGTTCTCAATATTATATAATACATTGACAGAATTATTGGGAAAACTCTGTTTTTTAAAGATATGCATATTGTACTGAATTGCATACCAACTACTTGGAATTTGACATGTTCAGAACAAAGATAGGTTTTTCGTGCTCTAACAATGGCCAAAAGAATAATCCTTAAGAGATGAAAAATACTATAATTCCAGGTATAAAGGATTGGATTTCAGAGATGTATAATTTAGCATTTTTTTGAGAAAATTATATATTGTCTTATATCAGAAAAGATAACATTATCTCTCTCTTTGGAAAAATTCTTGGACAGGCTTGGTCAACATTGAAAGCTTAGTTTTTCCTTATAAAGGCTTAAAAATCAGGTGAAATGGGATATAGTTGCAAGGGGGGGTTGTTTGTTTGTTTTATGTATTTATTTGTTATGTCATTTACTTTCTTTTGGTTTTGTATATGGTGAATATTTCATTTTTATTTTATGTATGTCTGTTTGAAAATGGATTAATAAAAACTATTTGGGGACTTTAAAAAAAGTCCATGGTGCATTCATCATTTTATCCACCCACCTTGCTGCTGGGTGTCCTCTTCTTCTCTTTTCTTTCACCTTTCCTAGAATTATAGACTTCCTCAGAGAGCTAGGTTTTTACATCATATGTCCAAAGTATGGTAATTTGAGCTTGGTCATTTGTGCCTTGAATGAGAATTCTGGGTTGGTTGGTTTTATTATCATGTATTCATTTTCTTGGCTATCCAAGTATTCTCAAGAGTCTTCTCCAACACCAAAATTCAAAAGCGTCAATACTTTTTCTATCTTGCTTCTTCAAAGTCTAACTTCACTTTGGACTAACTATTGCCTGTATAATTCTGATCTTTGTAAGTATAGAGACAACCCAGCATCTGAATACCATTTCCAAGGCCTTCATTACTTCTAAGTGCTAGTTTGCAGTGTCTTTGTTATTGTTGATGGTTGATCCTAAAAGGCAGAAGCTATCCACCATTTCAGTATCTTAATTGTCAATTTTAAGGCTGGTTGCTATGCCTATTATGAATGTGGTCCATCCATGTGGTTTTCTTGGTAAAATACAGGAGTAGTTTACCATTACCCTCTCTTGTGCAGTATGAAATGATGTCTTACTATTGTCACTAAAGTGATCTTCTACCTCCAGCATCTTCCTACATCAGTGCTGCTCAATGTAGGTGCCTGCTTGCTTTAGCTAGGCAGCCGCAATGACCTTCACGCCTCAGGTATACTCATGATATGCAATTCTGGTGCTCTTCATCATTCGCAGAATATCTCTCTCTCTCTCTCTCTCTCTCACACACACACACACACACACTGCCACAATGAGAGAGCACAGCAGGACTTTGAGGGGCATTGACCAATAGACTTTCTTATTGATAGATTTTCTCTGACAAGTAGTCTTACTTCACAGAAAGACCATACAAACAATTCCATATGTGCAGGTGGAAAGTATGAATTGTGTCATAAATCTGCAAAAAAAAAAGCAAGTAGGAGGGGGGAGTATCTTCATGGAGATTTGTCCGAATTTCTCAGTTAATCATTTTAAAGGAATCACTGTTAGCAGCCTAAAGGTTAGAAAGTTAGACTGAAACACAGCTCATGTTAGATAACTATTTGGCCTCTTTGACAGCAAAGAATAATTAGTACCAGGTCTATACAGCATGTGTTTCGCTCCTCAATGCAAATTTTCCTATTTTATAATTTTGTCATATTATAAAAACTCATAAATTATTTGCTATAAAGTATTTCTGTTTATAATACATGCCAGATATATGTTCACTGTGGGATTATTTTTTTCTTTTTATTTGCTTAATTTGAAATATTGGCATAAAGATCTGGATCATTGTTTCACAAGATCTCATCTGTTGTTTCTTATTTAGCACAGAAATTTTCAGCGTTGAATTTAGATTGTGTGTTGAAGTCAATACTCAGTTAACGGGGGAGGGAGGGAGGGAGGGAGGAAGGAAGGAAGGAAGGAGGGAGGGAGGGAGGGAGGAAGGAAGGAAGGAAGGAAGGGAGGAAGGAAGGGAGGAAGGAAGGAAGGAAGTCTTCTCAGCATTTACACTGCAGTTTACTCACAGATACATGAATGACATGTGCACTCAATCTATCTACCTTCTATCACTGGCAGGGTGATTCTATCATTGGCAGGGGGTTGATCATTTATATGCCCTCCATATGTTGCATTCTTAAGTTGAAAGGAAACAGACAACATCTCCAACTCTCCATCAGTAAACACAGCAAGCAATAATACATGTAACAGTGGGGCAAATCCAACACGTGAAAGCATGAAATGAATAGGTGCTGCTCCGTGTGAGCAATAATTAGCCAGGATTCCTCCTTGCAGAGGAAATTCTCCATATGCATGCCATTAGTCCACATAAAAGAGGGGTGGGTAGCTTTGGGGGAGTTGACTTTCTTGGGAGGGCCAAGGACAGAAAGTGAATGAAGGTCATCATGCTCTGGATGAGGCTGCATTTAGAGAGGGAATTGGGGTAGGTGTTTTTTAAACTGTGAAATTCCTGTTTTAGAGCTTTCAGTTTTCATCCTTCCCAGCTCAAACTGGCAGGAAACTATGTTGTCAGTTTTCAACAATTACGGTTGAAGGAGACTCTTAAGAGCTGCCAAAAGGAGATTCAAGGACTGCTGATTACCCATCCCTTACATGGGTTAGCATAAAGGTATGTTTTTATTGGCCACAATCCCTCAAACTCTGATGCATGCAGTGAATACATACAGGAGTTACCAAGGCATTTGGGAAGTGTGTGTATGTATGTGTATCATAAAAGCCAAGTTGGTGGCTATGACCCCCAGTCGAAGACTTGCCCCTTTTTTTATGTACAAAAGCCCTCTTAACTTTTCTGACACAACACCCCTCCCCCCAAGATACTCCCGAGAAATTGTGTAAAATATTTTTTTTTTATTAATGTAATATTATTTCAGTTTTGAGGCTGCCTGACTCCATAGCAGCTCTGAGTGGCTTACAGATAAAATAAAATTAAAAAAAAACTATATCAAGGGGAAAAAAAGAAGGCCAAATCCCCAAAAGTCAAACAGCCAATACTCAGCCAAAGGGGCTTGACCCCCATCCTGGTCTGGAGCCTGGGAGAACTACCAGGTCTTAAGCAATTTGCAGAGAATCAGAACGGTGGGTGCAGTATGAACCTCTGGTGGGATTTCATTCCACAGGGCAGGAGCCATCGCTGAATAGACATGCTTCCTTGGTCCTACAAGACGATGCTGCTTAATTGATGTGACCTGGACTGCCTATGCCAGCAGACCTGACTGGATGGGCAGAAGCATATGGAGACATATTCTTCAACTAACTAGGCCTTATGCCATGCAACCAGTGCAGCTCACAAAGGAGGTGGGACACATTCCACAACACACCCATCCCTGCCCCTACCGCTGCATTCTGGACCAGCTGTAGCTTCCAAATGATCTTCAAGGGCAGTTCCAAGTAGAGCGCATTACAGTAATCCAATACTGTTTGATGATTTATAACTGAATGCATGGAGTGAGATGCTGTAGTTTATTAGATGCTTAGCTTTATGCCAAGCTTTATTCTCAGTATGTTTTATCTCTGCCTTCTGTATTTGTTCATTATGCAGAGTTCTCAAGCCCTTCTTTTCTTTTGGCTTTGGAATAATATGATCTATTGCTAGCAACAGTAACATGACTAGTGGCTGTAAAATACTTCTCTATGGCATCCTTGGTGCTCTCTGAGCTTGGCTGTTTGCTTGCATATGATGTTTGCTTGCCACTGATGACGTTACCTAGCTGGGTAATGAAATGTCTGCAAGCAAACAATCAAGCTCAGAGGGCATCAAGGACTCCACAGTTCAACCCTGAGCTACAGATACAGTGGTACCTCAAGTTACGAACTTAATCCGTTCCGTGACTCTGATCGCAACTTGAG
This sequence comes from Liasis olivaceus, assembly GCA_030867105.1. NCBI lineage: Eukaryota > Metazoa > Chordata > Lepidosauria > Squamata > Pythonidae > Liasis > Liasis olivaceus. Next base: position 59,884,625 of record CM061349.1, read on the forward strand.
TTGGTCGCAACTCGAGGTAAATTTCCCCATAAGGTTCAATGTAAATACATACAGTTAAACAGTTCTGAAACATTTTCTTTGGAGCCATGCTGACAAGCACACCAAAAACCTTCCAAACGCCACAAAACACACCACAAGCCTCACTGAATGTCTCCTTGCTACCGCGATCTCGCCCACAGGAAGCCGCAACCACGTGGCAGCAGGGCAAATGGCCGCAGATCCGGTTGTAGCTCGAGGCGGAGGTCGCATGACGAGGTAAATTTTTGGGGCCGGAGCTGGTCGTATCTCGAAAAATTCGTAAGGAGGGGCGTTTGTAACCCAAGGTACCACTGTACTCCCTTCCTTTGGAGACTTCTCTGTATTTCCAGGTTGACATGACACTAACATTCAAAGTTTTAATTTTCACAAACAACAGAAAGCTATCCCATCAATGTGACTTTGGTTGGTGAGGGGTGTGAGTGTGTGCACACATGTGCATGCTTTTCAACCTCTCTAAACAGTACTTGGCAGTAAATCACAGAACTCCAGGCACTTCATGTCTTAGGTCATCTCCTAGGTTACACTTGGCAGAAGTCTCACAGACACAGCTCAGTTACAGAAGAAACTTTATTGCAGACAAGAAGGTAGCAACACAAAATAATTGATTGCCCACTGTCAGTGAGAAGGTGCAAATTACTCTTGGACTTCCAATTTCCTTCTTTCATTCCTCCCATTCTTGGCACAGCACGTGGTGGCCTTCCAGACAAGTTGTTGTTTTATGTTTCTGTAACTGGCAGTTCTGGCTTGAGAATTGCTAGCTTCTACATCAACTGTCACAGGACTAATTTGGACCTACTGTATTTTCAATCATGGAATGTAAAGATTGGAAGGGATCTTCTGAAATCCCTTGCCAATGTACAAGCCATTACTACTGCAACCCTCATAGATGGCCATCCAGCCTTTGTTTTAATGCATTCATCAAAGGAAACTCAATCATCTGCTGAGGTAATCTGTTCCATTGTTGAACAGTACTTAGGAAACCATTGTTTCTTGTCTTGTATTTTCAAATAATACTGAAAAAGTCTACCCTATTTTCTCTGTGATAGCCTTCAGATAGTTGAAGAGAGCGATCATATTTCTTTGCAGTCTTCTTTCCAGGCTAAAATACTCAGTTTCTCCAACTATTCCTTATAAGTTTTTTTCTTCAAGGGTCCTTAATATCTTAATTGCCCTTCTCTGAATTTCATTATTCTGGTTTCAGCCCACCATTTCAGTCTATCAAGATTCTCCTGAATCTTGATACTGTCATTTGAGATGTTTGTTATCCTCTTAGCTTTGTGTTGTCCACATATTTCAGAATGATATATTCTAATCCCTTATCCAAATTTATAAGTATCCTGAACAGTACAGAGCCTACCACAAAGTCCTGTATGATATTCAACACTTCCTTACAGTTTGATTCAACCAACTCTGTATCCATATAATGGTCCAGTCTATATTTTGTTATCTTCTGTACTAAACACTCATGGGAGACTGTTAAATTTTTTGCATAACTGAGGTGCGCTATGTCACTGCATTCCACTGCACTCCATCATGTGTTACCATCCTATCATCTTCTCCAGGCAATGGATCTACCCCTTCTTTTTCCTCCCCCCCAACTTTTTTTCTTTTTTACAGTCTCCCTTCCATTCCTAAGTTCCTTTTGCACTTTAGTGTTTCTGATTTTCTTTCTGCAAATATTACCTACTTGCTTGCATGCTTCCTTGCTTCCTTGATGCCTATTTTTTTTATTTTCTGTACAAGTCTTATTTAATTCTTAGTTTACTCAGAAGGTGCCTATGCATCCACAACAGTTTCTTAAGCCACTCTAGTCTCCACCCCACTGGAATGAGAATTGGAAGAAGAATGTGCAATTGTATATCCAGTATCTTATTTTGAGGTTCTCAACCCAACTGTGATCCCTGTGACATATTTCTGTCCATGAGATCCCAACTAATACTTTACTAAGCTTGTTTAAATGGAGTCTCTTGAAATCTAGTGGGCATGTATGACTATGCTCAAAATCAAACACAATGAGAGTCTTCAGACTTAAATCCATGAAACATGTTAAAATAGTTATGCCTTCCTTGAGCCACATACCATTTAGGCATGACTATGTCTGGTTCCAACCAATGTTATAGAAATATGAAGAAAAATAAACCAGACCAGTATCCATCACAGTTCCTATGCTGACATTCGTTTTGTTTTTTGTTTGTTTGTTTGTTTTGCTTGTTTATGCTTAGAACCTAGGGTGGCAAAAGTTTTAAAACTGTCACTGCAAAGGATACAACAGCTGACAACCTCCCAGGCCATGGATAAAGAAAAACCTTTCAACATTTCTTCTCTTCATAGCTTTGTTATAGAACTTTGATGGATTATCCATTGCTGGTGTTGCTAAGTGACCGATGGAATTCATTCTTCTCAGGCTGTCGTGGTGTCACAGAGGGGGTTATGATGTCATGGATTTTTCCCTATGCAGTGCTCTCATATATGGAGCAGAGTCCATCCAGCTTTTCATTTGACTGGAAATTCTGAGCTGTTTCGTTATCTGGGAAACTTTGTTTATCAAGATATTATAACATTCCTTTAAAAAAAAAATCTTTCATTGGACAGCTGTTTCTAAAGCAAAAAGACTTAGTAACTATTAGGACAAGCAGGGGAAAGGGAAGGGAAGGGAAGGGAAGGGAAGGGAAGGGAAGGGAAGGGAAGGGAAGGGAAGGGAAAAACTGGACTTTGGGAGAGTTATTTATTTATTTGTTCATTCATTCATTCATTCACACCACCCAATTCCCAGCAACTCTGGGCAGTTTGCAGATAAAACCATACAGAACAATAAAATGATACAAGGATAAAAACAAAGAACAGAAGATGGCAGAAAATGGCAAGAGATAGCAAAAACCAGGCAACAGCAAGAAGCAAACACACACTGCCCTGAAGTTGGGGTGCAAGTCATTTTAGCTTGTGCTGTACATTATTTATACCCTTCCGTTTCTTTAAAAAATGACCAAGATGGTTAAGAAAAATGAAATCTACTGTAGAAAATATTCAGTCCATATAATAATAACACAATGAAAACATATAACATCAGATAAGAGCAATGAGAAAAGAAAAAGCAGCTACTGACACACAGTGAGTGGCCTTCAACACAAACCTTTCCTGGGCTGGTTTTAATTCAGCCAAGTTTTTCAATTATCTAAATCAGGGAAAAGAAATATTTATTTGATCTACTCTTACCCAGCATCTCCTTGAGTGTCCCCCAGATCTATGTCAGTTGGTTGGAGGATATTCTAGAATACGGCAGGTATGTGAACTGTTTTCCACTAGCAGGGCCCCTGGCAGAATAAAAATGTAGGCAAAAAATATAGGCTGACACACAGACAGGAATAAAGCCATAGCTAATATCTTTCAAAAATTAACCTCGGGCATTTCCATTTTTTTTCCTATTCAGATTATTTCTATTATAATTTCAGTGGCACCTCCCACATCTCCCTTCTTTTCTCTCATGGTACTTCTAACCTTCTGCCTGTCTTTTCTGATTTAGATCAGTAACAATTGAGCAAACAACTTGTTGAGTCATGAGGGTCACTGACCTCTATTTTTCATTGCCGGATTATGTTGCTTTGTTGTTTTGCAAACCTGGAAGAGAAAAACAAAGGAATGTCTCCAGGCCAACAAAACAAGCTACACAGAGTGGACCTTGTAGATTATACACATATATTAGAAATAAATCTAAAAAACGTAAAGTTGCATCATCTCCCAGCAGGCTAAGTTGTAAATAGAGCATGCAGAACAAATTTTGACTCAGCAAGAAATTACTCTGGTTGAACTTTGGGTATAGTATGATCTACCTTTCACAGTATTGTCGCAAATTTCATTTTTGCAACAACGTTCTTCCCTCTTTTTCTGTTTTTTAGTTCCTGCCCTCTCTTTTTCTTTGGTTTCCATTATAAAGCACACCAGGGGTCTTGAAGCAGGAACTCCACAGTAGATCTAGCTTCCCTATCATCATACCAAATCATTTAAACTCTGCACTGCACTGCATGTGTTTTCTAAGATGTTCCATGTATGAGATCAACAAAGATATTGCTGGATAAAAAAAAATTTTGCTGGTGACAGAATAACAGTATTCTAGACTTTTGATTAATAGCTATGACTTATACTATTCTAAGAAAAGAGTATCAGATGAACCCTTTTACATGAGACTAACAACCTCTTGCATCAAGTATTATGTTTCTGATAGTGGCCAACCAGATACTTACAAAATGTTCTTCTATTTCGTTACTCTGAATTTGCTATATTCTAAGGGATGGGATACAGGAAACTGTCTTATGCCATATCATCTGGTCGATCCATCTAGTCCAACTCCATCCACTCAAAATGATAGTAGTTTTCCAAGGTTTAAGGTAGAGATCTTTCATCACTCCTTCTACCAGCTCTTTCTTTTGAAAGATAAGATGCTGTGAGGGATTAAAGTTTGTAAACTGTATGGGATGTCCTCTGCCACTGAATCGCAGTCATGAGTGTCCTAGGAAATTTGAACTAGAAGAGTCCTAATTGATTGGGATGGTTTTTAAGTGTGTAAATGAATAAGACAGAAAAGCTGAAACTATGGCCTGAAATGTTGAGTCATAAAATTGTGGCAAGGCAGGTATTGTCAGACTAAAATAGTATAGTTTTGGTTTAGAAGCCTTTTTCCCCCCTTTTCAGGAAAGTTATATTGTACCATTTAGCATCCTTCAAAATGAGTAATGCTTCCTTCTGATTGAATAAGCATGTTTAGAAGCAGGCTGTAAGATTTCTACTATATAACTATGACGGTTTCAGTTCTTATTATTACAGTTATGTATTACTGCTCTCCCTTTGTCTGGGAGAGCGTTGACCAAACTTTTAAATATATAAACATACAAACCAAGAACAAAAACTTAAACTTGAAGAGGGACTGCCAAAAAGTATGCAGTGCTGTGCTATGTAGACAGACCTAATTTTGTATAAGGCAGTTTCCCATATACCTATAAAACAACACCTGTTTCACACACTATAGTAATGCTAAGCCCCATTTCCACCATGCCTTGATGTCCTCTTCTTCTCCTATATGTCATAAGATAGTCTTATAGCAGTATAAGATGGCAACACATAACTCTACGCCCTGCAATTCAGGAGCAGGAAAAGCACACATTTGTCCCGCAGAATTTTGCTGAATGAGGATTGCTCATTTTAAAATATGTTTTGCTGGTATTATATAAAAATTACACAATGTGTGAATGGATTTAAACTGATAACATTATATAAGTTGTCTGTCTGCTTTGCAGTACCGTTGATAAAAAAAAATTCCAAAACATGTTGGACTTTTACATAGTTTTTAAAAATCACTGGCACTTGGAACGTTCTTCCCTCTTTTTCTGTTTTTTAGTGGCTGCCCCTTCTTTTTCTTTGTTTTTCATTATAAAGTGCACTACAGGTCTCGAGCAGGAATTCCACAGTATATCTAGCTTCCCTATCACCATACTTTCAAAGTACAGGTAGTCTCCAATTTAAGAATGAGTTCCGTTCCCAAGGTTTGTCCTTAAGTCAAATTTGCATGTAAGCCGGGACAGTATTGTTGTATAATACCATATAAGTAATGTTGTGTAATGAACTCGAACCATTGTGTATTTAACTCAAATAATTATTTAACTTGAATTTTGCTACAAAAGGCTCCATTCTTAACTATGGGTCATCTGTAAACTGGGCGTTCTTAACCCAGGGGCTACCTGTAGAGTCTGTTATGGTTTGGCTGAGCAATAAAGTTTATGAAGACCGAACTGTTGTCAGACAGTTCTTACTGACTTATCTTATCTTATCTTATCTTTCTCAACTTATGAGAACACAAGTTTGTCCAGGCCTGCTTGCTTTGTTTCAACACGCTGAAATACGTACACATTTATTCCTCTGCCTGACAAAGAATTATAGTGTTGAATGCAAACAGTAGATAAAACTCTCAAACTTGGCATTGAAGGTCATCAGACTATTAGAACCAAATTGTTATGAAACAAAAAATATTGTCACTACCCCGGAAGGTATCTTAAGCTATGAGCATAGTTTGACGAACATATGGATCCAGTGCATGACTGCTATTAAACTTGACTTTGAGGATTGCTAGGAGAAAATTGCCAATATCATATTATCTGATACAAATCTATGATGTGTACAGTTGTGGTCACCATATTTCAAATATGATATAAAGTCAGAAAATGTGGAGAAAAAGGCAGCCAAAAATATCAAAAATCTGGAGCAGTTACCTTGTCAGGAGAGGTTATATAACATTAGTACATTTTTTGGTTTCCCAAAAATGATTATGGGTGACAGAGGCCTATAGGTTTATGCATGGTATTAGGCAAAGAACTATATAAAAGTTTCTTTTCTTTCCTAATACATTAGAACCAGAATCATCCAGTGGAAAGGAATGTAAGGAGATCTGGGACAGATAACCACAGTATATAGTTAAACTATGGAATTTGGCAGAGGAATAGGGAATATGACCATCAATGGTTATTATTCATGTTGACTGTATGTTTCCTCCAGGATCAGCCACACAGTATGCCTTGGAATGGCCACTGTCTGAGAACATGAAGAAGAAGGCACGGTTACAACTGCTAGGAACACATTGCTGAATTAAACAGGTCTTTGGCTTGATCCAGAAAGTTTCTTTTATGTTCTAACACTGAGCTTATTGGAAAGGAGAATAATGCTACCATCTATATTACAGCAGATTTTTAAGGCAAACTAGTGAATGGCAGGGGGGGGAAACCCTTTTTAGACAAAGGTGCTCAAGTGAGTGGTGTCTTTTCAGATCATGGGTTTCTAGATCAATTTTATTTAAGAGTTTGATCTTATTCCATTTATTATGGAATTATATTTGATGGAAGAGAATGAGGGGAAAAAACCCTATTAATTTTCCTGGACCTCTCAAGAGCTTCTAACTCCATCAACAATGGTTCTGATCTGGAAAACGTATCTGAGCTGATAAAGTTTGGCAGCTGTGTGGTGGTTCTGTTCATACCTAGGTAGCCATTTCCAGAAGGTGGCGCTAGGAGTGTTGCTCAACCCCATGCCATTTACACTATGGGGTTCCACTAGGCTCGACTTTATATTCCATGCTACACAATTATCCTATGGTCATTATCACTAGATGGCACCAGTTTGGAACCTTGTGTTTTCTGCTATTGTCTGTAGTGTCCAAATCAATAAAGCAATTCTCACCAAGAACAATACATTTGTAACACTGAATTCATTTTAGCTGTTTCCAGAGGTCTAGTCTATGTTTTAACCTTTCTGAATTTAGATTAAACACATCCAAGATGGATCTAGGATCATTTGACAATTTTCAGACCTATTAAGATACCAGGGTACTAAGACCAAGGGCACATTTGTACGTTTGCACATTTATATATTGGCAGAAATTTGCTAAACAGTCAGCATGGCTGATTAGTGAGATCTGCCAGCCAGACAGTGTTTCCCTGCCGCCCATAACTGAATGCTTCATCCCAACACCTCAGGGCCATGCTTAAACACGCATGCTGTCTTGCTGAAACACACGCCCTTTCTTGCATGACAGCAAACATCTGTTGCCTTCAGATCTCCGAATGCTGGTATGCTGGCACTTCTGCATATTGGCTACCTTTTCTCATCATGCCAGCAAGATGCTACAGTAAAACCCCAGGAGGAGGAGGAGGCAAGAATCCTCCACCCCCCAATGTCCACACAGAGGACTCCTTCAAGCACAAAGCAGTGATATGTTCCATTTCGGAAGTGAAGTTTATTGTTTTGAAACGGCATTTTCCAGTTCATAGTTACAGTGCTGCTCACACAGAGATATATGCTAATTGCTTACAGTTGGAATCCTCCGGTTATAACATCATGTGGCCATCAGGGAGCAAATTTCCCACAAGTATTAGAGCTGCGCCTTTGCCTGGAAGACCCCAATGACTCCAGAGGAGATTTTTGAAATAGTGAATGTTTTTATATGATGACTTTGCCTCTACTTCAAGTAATCATAATAACTGTGAATAGTTATAATAATAAAAGATATTTGAAACAATGCATCTTTCAAATGTTTCATTACAAACCTATAGAGTACCGTTCTAACAGATCTCTTATCAGGGGCCATAAATAAGTACTGAACTATTTAATGGCCCAGGATTTAGCCAAAATGGTAAAGAGCTCACAAGGCAAATGAATATGTCATATTTTTATTTATTTAAAATATTTATATTTAATATAAATATATTTATATTATGCAGGCAAGCCTATGGTGAGTACAGTCCATAAAAATAAGATGAAATAATAAGGAAAAATAAAATAAATAATTAAATAACTTACAATACATGATAATAAACAAACCATACTAACAGAGAGAAATTGAAAGCACAAAAGGTATGGTCAGGCTGTAGAGGCTAAATCCCAAACCCAAAAGTAAAAAGCCAGGTCTTTACCTGGTGTACAAAGGCAGATAATATCACCATTAGTGTGGCTTCCAGAGAAATAGCATTGCAATGCAAGGGGAGCACAACAGAGAGGACATCCTACATCACCACCAAATATGCCTCTCCCAACAGTGGTCAATCTTAATTTATGGAAAGGTCCATACCAGGAGAGGTGTTCTCTACAGTATCAGGATGTTAAACTATTAAGGGCCTCAAACAACATTACTAATATTTTGAAGTTCAACTGGTAATGTATAGGGATCTACAGTATGCAGTTCTTTTAGGACTAGAGTTCAGTGATCTCTGAAAGGTATTTCAGATAACAGCCTTGCTACCAGGTTCTGCCTCTGAATTCCAAGTCACCTTAAGGGGCAGACTCACATAGAGCATTTTACAGTAATCCAAATGGAAGTTACCAGAGAGTGAACTACTGGAGCCAAGACATTGTTGTTCAGGAAAGGTTGCAGACACCAGGACAGACCCAGTTGGCCAAATGTATTCTGGGCTTCCGATGCCCCTCAGGCTTCAAAGGTCAGTGATAAGTCTATTACTATATTGAGGCTGCAAACTGCTTCTCTAGATTGCAATCCTAAGCAGAATTAGAGCGTAATCTAATTTGTGGACCCATGACCTACCAAGTCAAATTGTCTCTGTCTTGTCAGGGTTCAGCTTTAATTTATTTGCCTTCATCTAACCCATTACAATACCCAGATACTGATCCAGCACCATCTCATCTGACTATGATGATTTAAGAAAAAGAGCTGAATGTTATCAACATATCGGGGGCATCCAGTCACAAATTCTTGCATGACCACTAGATGATATGAACCCAGCAGCTTCATATAGATGTTAAATCACAAGTTTAAACTACAGCTTAGCAGCTATGGGGTCCTGAAGTTATCCCCTAGGCTACATTCTAAAACTGACCATAAAGGCAGGAACAGAAACGCTGAAGAACAATATTTCCAGCTCCCTCAGAAAATCAGTTCAGCGGGAATTTGATATATTTGATTATATAAAAAGCTGCTGAGAAATCCAGTAGGATCAACAGAACTGGAATGTCTTTATTTTGGGTAATAGAGTTATCACATTGCTATAACCAGCCCTAAGACTCAATTAGAATGGCTGTAGATAATCGGTATCTATCAAGGAGATCTGAAGCTGATTAGCTACTGTCTTCTTGAGCACCTTGCCTTAAAAAGAGATATTTGCAAGAGGACAGCAGTTTTCAAGTACCACTAGGCCCATAAATGTCCTCTTTAGGAACAAACATATTACTTTCAAAATAATGGGGAATCAGCCTTAATGTAATAAGGCATTTATCATTTTCTGGATCAATCTACCCCTCAGTTAGATCTTAGGAGCCAAGGCAGGCAAAGACTGAGACTACATGAGGCAAATCAAACAGATATAAACATCTTATCCAAATCTCTGGTCTCAGAAACTGGAGTTTATCTCAGAATATAAGACTAGTCAGTGTTGTGGACATTTCCCCAGCTGCCACTACAACTGAGGAATATTATCCTAGTCTCAACTAGAACTGCTAATATTAATAAAGTAGCATATATTTTTGAAGATCAAAGAGAGTGTAGAGTATCTTTTAGTAGACAAACACTTTTTATTTCAATTTCATTTGCCTCATTTCTCAGATTAAGTACAAACTACATAATTTACACAGCTTCCACAGTTTCAAGATCCATTCCCAATGACTAAAGCCCCTTACATCCTTTCATTTAACCCAGTTTGGTCCAAATAAGGATAATACAAATTCCCTTGTCTATCTTTTAATGTAAAATGGCATTATGCAGCTTGTGGTGGCATCTTTGGAGTCAGTTCAGACAGAAAAAGGAGATTATTTTCTTAAAGCAATTGTACACTGCAATGGCTGCAGCTTTTCCAGGAGCAGCCCAACCACACCAGCAAACTATGTTCCTTGGAGGCTTGTTGTAATGCCTGGAGGCTAACATTAAGAGGGCTGTTAATTGACAGGAACAATACTAAAAGTTTCTCACAAGTAGATCTTAAAGCAGCAGTCTGCAACAAGGTATATGACAATACTATATTAACAGTTTCTACCATGATTTCTTTGTTTCTACCATAATTCCTTTGAGAAATCCCAGGGCTTTAAACATAATAGGTAACAGAACAGGCATCTGGGAAAAACTTCTAACGTTGCTATTTTTAAAAATTAGGTTTAAGAGCCTTTTTACACAATAGTTCTATTTCTTTCATGTTGTTTCTTTTATTGGCTTCGCTCTAGTGTTGTTTTCCTCATTTGTTCACATAGTTTGGGTTTCAAATTATCCTGAAAATGTGATTGCCTCACAACCCTCTGTGATTATTAAATTATAATGCAGTTAAAAACAATCTACATGTGTCTGAATAAAATTCATAGTAGAAGCAATACTTTGGGCATCTTGAAAAACAGATCAGTACCAGGAAAATCTATCACGTATGTACTGAATTGAACTTATTTCTAAAGTCGTAAGACATGTGAGAGATGAACTGGACTGTTAAAATGTGAGCTTACTGGAAAACTATATATATATATATATATATATATATATATATATATATATAGTTTTCTATATATATATATAGAAAATATAACTGGACTGAGAAGATCAGAGCCAACCTTTTAATTAGACAGTGTGGCAACCATTTTAGGCAGATGCTGCTGGGAGAAGCAGCCGAAGGGAACCCTGTCTGTCTCCACCATTTTTCCAGAGCAACCTGATTGATTCTCTGGGGGGAGGGATGTCATGTACTCTGTATCCCCTGGCAACCATTAGGAAGGATGGAGAAAAATGTCCTACCACCAATATTGAAGTAATATTCTATTGCCAGATGTTTGTTTCTGAGCAAAAGTATTAGGGTAAAAATGATTCTTAAAAGAAGATAAGCTGCTAAAAAATAGTGGAGGAGGAGGAGGAGGAGGACGATGGTTGGTCACACAGTCAGCGAGATGTTTAGATTGGATTTAGCATTTCTATCCACCTATCGAGTCCTTCCCAAGGACCTGGGATAGGCAGATGTTGTTGTTTGATGGTGTTAAAGGTATTGTCACAGGATATAAGCTGTTCCAAGTAAAGTTGCCTTTACTTTTTTTTTTTATTATTATTATTATTATTATTATTATTATTATTATTATTTAGGGTAAAAATAGTTTTAAAAAGCCTTCCTATGCTAGAAGAATTTTTATCTTACTGTATTTTATCTATTTAAAATATGGGAATTCGTTACATTAACCATTATATAACTTAGGAGACAATGCATCTAAAAACTTCATATGTAAAGATGGGGGGGGGGTTTACTATTTTTAAACCACAGAATCCACCTGAGTGGCAAGAAGCCAACTTTGTGCTTGGAAACTAAGCAGGGTTGGGCTTCTTAGTTCTTGGATGGGAGACCACTAATAGATCTCTGAGGGATTTGCAATGGTTCCGCAAGGATTTTGGACTTTCAATTTCATCAGCATAATCCCCATTCCCTAAATGTATGTATGTATGTATGTATGTATGTATGTATGTATGTATGTATGTATGAAATTTGTCACCACCCATCTCGTTGAAATGACTTTGGGTGGTTGACAACAAAGATAAGATTCATTAAAATACAATATAAAACAGTCCTAATAATAAATAGCTTCCAAGAAAGATGGAAAGTTCACAAATAATTCAAGGGAGTGTCATCAGGGCGCTAACCACCCCCAGGGATGGTTAGAGCCCATCTCACCACATGCACACTGGCAGAGCCAGGTCTTTAATCCTTTCTGGAAACCCGGGAGGGTAGGGGCCTGCCACACCTCTCGGGGGAGAATATTCCAAAGAGCAGGGGCAACAGCAGAGAAGGCTCTCCTCCTGGGCCCCACCAGCCAGCATTCTGTTGCTGATGGGGTCCACAACATGCCCTCTCTGCCTGACCAGGTGGGATGGGTTGATGTAATGGGGATGAGACAGTCCCTCAAGTAACCTGGACTGATGCCATGTAGGGCTTTAAAGGTGATAACCAACCCCTTGAATTGGACCCAGAAGCAAACTGGCCCCCAGCGCACCTCCTGCAGCAAAGGTGTTACATGTGCCATCCTAGGGGCACCTAATACCATCCGCAAGGCTGCATTTTGAACCAGCTGTAGCTTCTGGATACTCTTCAAGGATAGCCCCATGTAGAGTGCATTGCAATAGTCTAGCCGAGAGATGACCAGGGCATGAGTGACTCACCGGAGAGCCTCCTGATCCAAGAAGGGGCGTAACTGGCATACCATCCAGGTGGGCAAAGGCCCTCCTGGCCATGACTGCCATCTGCTCCTTGAGCAGGAGTCATGAGTCCAGGAGGACCCCCAGATTATGCACTGGGTCTGTTTGGGGCAGTGCAACCCCATCCAGAAACAAAGATGATAAGTTCTCGGATACAGAGGGGCCTCCAATCCACAGCCACTCCATCTTACCAGGGTTCGGCTGAAGCTGTGGTTACCCATCCAAACCCCCACAGCCTCCAGGCACTGCGAAAGGGTGGGTAGATATCATTCAAGTCACCCAGGATGGAGATATATAACTGCGTATCATCTGCATATTGATGATACCTCATCCCATGGTGGCAGATGATCTCTCCCAGTGGTTTCAAAATTATGGATTTCATATCAAAATCCTAATCATTGCTGGTTCTCAGTACAAATTCCTGGGCTCAAACATATTTAATTCTGAGTGTATGTTATTTAATGCCATTGTTCTGTTTTTTTGTCACAGGCTTTTGCCTATGAAAGACTCCAGACACTGAACATGTAAGAGGAAATGGAAATATAAGCTTGTGTTTCAAATTCTTGAAGTTTTGCAGAACAAACTGGCAAATGCGTATGTCATAAATCTTTCCAAACCAAATGTTTGTTCTCCTCATCCTAAAAAGTCATACATCCCTATATGATGAGGACATATTTGGAACATTACAGAGAAATACATGAGTAGGAAGTGTTCATATAAAAAAAATTCAATTAACATACTTCATGAACCCTCATTCTTTCCCCATATTCTGTTATGCAATCAATGGATGGACAAATTATTACAAGGTTTGTATGTGGTTAGAAGGAGAAAATAAAACAAAGCAGAAAGACAAGTTGGAGCCTTCCAAAATGAAAAGGTCAAGTGGAATTCATTTTATAGAGTAAAACATTGTAACACAGCTGATTAGAATATATGTGAGTTTAGAACAGATAATAATAAAACAACTGAAGTATAATATCCATATAGAGACAGTATAGTGGTACGACGTTTCCTACCTATTTTTTTCCTGTCATGTGAGTAATTATTAGCTGCAACAGGACTAACAACTAACCCATAAGACTGAATGTTGAGTGTCAACAATATTCTCCCTTCGCCTACTATTTTCCTTTTCTGTTTTAGTTTGTTTTTATAGTTTTTAATGTTTTTAATAATTACTATATTTATTGTTTTATTGGATTGTTGTACATCACCCAGAGTCACTTTTTGTGAGATGGGTGGTCATATAAATTTGATAAATAAATAAATAAATAAATAAATAAATAAATAAATATCCAGAATTTGTTTTCATGATTAAAAAAAAAACAGGTGCAGTGTTACCATGATAGACCACTGCCAGTTGCTAAATAAGTGCAAGATGAATAAAATATCCATACAGATTTTGGTGGATGACCACATGAATGCACTTTGAATTTATCTACAAAGGGCTTACCACAAATTTTTGGCTTTGCAATCTGGAAACCCCCTATCCATCTGTGACATTTTCTGTGAACAATTCATTTAATCAAATGAGTGAATGAAAGAGTTTGATCACTGCCCCTTTTCTGCTTAAATGGCAACTACAGAGATGAAACACAATTCCCTCTTTGTCTAATTACACTTACCTTTAACAGAAACAGGCTGCGCTCCTTGACCTAGCAGGAGAAACACATTATTTTCAATGGGATTTAAACCACTGAAGTTCTTGGAAAATCAGACTGTCAGGAAAAAGGGAGAATTTTGACAACTTATTGTGAACAACTGGCAGAGTATCTCTGAGTACTTTTCAGACATGAATGCAATTGCCGTTTGAATTTTTTAAAAAAATTAGGTGACAAAACTCACTAAGCAAGAAATTAAAATATGTTTCTCTTTGGCACTGAGGAGCTGTACAAAGAAATCTTTGTTGTTGGTGAATAAATTTTGGTTGAGCCTTCCATTTCTATAGGTATGATTCAATCCAAGGAAGAAATGGTTCATTGTGTCTAATGATCTTCATGTTATGCCTATTAATAAGGTGATATAAAATAAAGGGATGGTTTTACTGAAAGCACCCATTCATATCACTGAAAATCAGAATACAAGCAAGCCTTGCATTTTTCAGAATGTACATGGAGAGTGTTGGTTAGGTAGGCCAATATTAAATGAATTCTCTGGGTCCATTCTCCGGCTGGGTAACGTGAATTCTCAAGGTCTCCCTCCAATAATCTCAGTAGGACCATAAACTTTCATTACTGACACCCATCTCAAGGTTTCTCTTTGACAACAAAGAGCATTACTTGTGGTACAAACCAGAAATAGCCAGCCTTTCGGTAAACACATGTTCTACAGGAGAAAATTATAATTAGAAACCTAGGAGAACTTGGGTCATTTCTTATCCAAAAGTTAACCACTAAATTCAAAGAAGAGGTTGTTACTTTAGAGACTTCCCTGTCATAGGAAAGCAAAGGGGGAGGAAAGAACATAATGGGGACACTGAAAGAGTTGACATCTCTAGTGAACAGTAATTTTTGGTAGGGATGTGCAAAATAATCTGCATATATTTTTCAGACATAAGTTCAATTGATTTTTGTATTTTAAAAAAATCAGGCGCCAAAACCCACTATATGCAAGAAATTAAAGTTAGTCGTACAAAAATGTGTTATCTTGATCTTGCAGTTAGTCTCATAATTATTGCATCCAAGATCAAGTTTTAGAGTCCTATGCTCACAGTGGAAATGGTTCCCAAAAATGAGCCTATGATAAGCCTGTTGTCAGCCATAGTTTCTTGCTGGCTCTTCAGATATCCATGAAGACATCCAGATAGAACAATTTGGACTTGCTTTGCTGAAAAGGAGCTGAGAATAGATATTAGTTTAGATTCTGATTAGGAATTCTCATAGAAGAAGGAAGGGGGCAGATATGGAGTGGCAAAGGCAAAACCTTAAAAACCCCCAGAAGAACTTTGGAAATAAAACCCTAGAAATGAGGATGTCTGAAGCCTATGAAGCATTTGAGGGCACAATGCAGGGGGAATGCAGAAGAGGACTGATGTGGGACCTTATCTACTCATTGCAGAGGAACCTTGGTAGAATGGAAGATGGCAGGAAAGATTTACTTGTCAAAGGAACACCAGCCAAATCAAGGCCCACTGATAGTGCATCTCATTGAACCAGAGAAAAAGAAAATCTTGCCACTAATACCAGTAGGCCCTTTCTTGACTCTAGAATTAGGAAAAGTAGGAGGGGTAGAATTAGAATAGTGCATAAATATGTTAGCTTAGTTCATAATTTATGCACATATTCATGTTCAGATTTGACTAGAGCTGAAAGTTGGAATTCGGGGGGAAAATGCCATCACTTGTACTTCTGAAGCACCGTCTTATCAACAGAAGAGGAAAAATTGTGCTGGTATGCAGAGTAATTAGAAGTTGTAAATACTATTTACAAAGCATGGCTGGAAATGAAACACATATTTCTGTTATACATTTTATCAGTAGTTTGACCACAGATTTTGGGGTGGGGGTGAACATAATGCTGTTCTGTACTCTCTCTCAATAAAATCCTTCAAATTCTTAAAGTACTCTATGAAAGATCCCGAGTGATTGAATTTTCATGTCATGCTAAGACATAATATGATTGTTTTTGGCTTATCATGTGGTTTATTTAATAAAGTATGACTTATCAGATTATGGTTTAGTATGTATCAATCAGTTAATTCTACATGAAGAAAGGACATCTTTTGTTACACTTCTGAAAGCTTTTTCAAACTTTCCCCCTCTACTTACCATCATCTCCATCCTAAGCAACCCTACATTTGTTGTACATCTGTCTGCCATGAACCTATTAAACACACCAAATGTTAGTCAAGAAAACCCACTAATGATTTCCCATTGGAGCAGATCCCCAGTGTAACACACCAACTGGCTTGGCTTTGACATCAGTGGAACTCATGTTGCATATGCGTAGATCACACAGCGTTATACAAAACTTTGCGCTCTTACATGGCTTGAGCTATCTTCCATTTTAAAGCTAAAGTCCCAATTTTACCTGCTGTTTATTGAATAATGTTATTATAGGAGTAAATTGTTATCCTGAAGTCAATTAAAGGAAATGGAAAAAATAGGAAAAGACAATGCCTTGATTAGCATTTACAAGCAATGCAAAATAAAGTTTTGGTATACAGTATACAGTTCAGCCTGCCAAAATGAAGCAGTATAAATGTTATTAGGACACATTTGAAGTATTTTCACTCCAGATCGTAAATAAAATAGCCCTTATATACAACGCTTGTTCATAAAGAAAAGTGTTATTGACAATTGCGTTATAAAGGTTTGTATTCACAATTTGATTATAAATTAATACAGTTCAATAAATGTTACACATATTATGGAATGCAATATTAAAATCACTTTGGTATATGATCATATTTAGCAGATCTTGTTCCTTTTTTGCCCACCAAAATATTTTTGCCGCCCAGTGAGTTCACACACCAATCAATTACATCTGCTATTTTGATAGTCTCACAATTGATTTTTATGGTGTGTTCCCTTTTATTCAAAGGGAGTAAAGTTTTTTCAGTGCCTGAGAAAATATATACTGTATTCTGCAATGTGTTCTGACTTTTATGGCTAAAAAGACAAGTGGAGATGGGCATCTTCACCTCAGCTGAATTTGTATCTACTTAGGATGGGAAACTATTATTATCTTCATGTTATATATGCTGGGGGGACAACAGCAGATGAAGCTGAGGACATACAACATTCTTTGTTCTGGGCCCTCTTTCTTTGGGGAGTACAAACCCTGTCATGCCATCTCCAAGACTGTGTAGCCCTCAGTTCAAGAAAGAGTATGTCATTTGTGCTCCAAAGCTTTCTAAAATTTTGTGATGTGACTGTTCAATCAAGAACCATGATTCTGATATAATACTGATTATCAAAGAAGCTAGCAAAGTTCTCCAAGACCAGGTTCAGAATACAGTTTAGGGGTATAAAACTCTTTATTGGATGTTCAGTAATACTCACAAAGGAATGTATAGTTCCTATTACCCTCACTGACGCATTAAGACTATTATGTGCATTTGGAAGTTCATGGCTTGCACTGAACTGTTATAGATTTAATTTACAAAAAGGAGAAGGGAAAGGATATGGAGGTTAGACTAAGGCCTGTTGTACTATGAAAATGGTATTCATAATAGAAAAAAAGATCCATATTCATAAGAACTCTTGCAAAAATGAATAAAGGCTGGCTAGTTCTTTATTCAACATGTAAATCATTATAACACTTTAGTAGTAGCAAAGTTACAGGTATAAAACTCTCTCATCAAGGCTTTGGACTGGCCAGTTCAGAGGGTCCTTGAGCATCTTGTTTAGTTAATACATATATGTAAAGATATTTGGAAACACACGTAGACCACCTTTTTGGCTCAGATTCTCTTTCACTACTACTTTTCTGTGGATCACTTTAGCAGTTCAAATGCAGTTCTAGTTATATGCTGCTTCAGAGAAAATTATTTTCTACAGAACACTTTCAACAGATTTTTATTTAAAATGTCAGAATTCAGGATATATAACAACAACAGAAAAAGGGAAGAACTTCATACTAATTCAACAATAAAATTATATAGGGAAAGCCAGAAGTTGAACTGGACAAAATGTCAAGTTTTGAATTATAACTGGATAAAAGATTACAGTTCTCCAGCTATTAAATCAGTAATTGGGATTTCCCCATGAAATTTAAAAAATTTGGCACAGCATAAAGATAGCACAAACAGAATAAATATTATTCCTTCCCGCATTTGTCCGGTTAGATATTTCATGATCAGCATGAAACCTCTTTCTCCTTTTGCTTGCTTGCAATGATTTCAAGCACAAATGTCAGCAGTAAAGAACAAAACAGAAATAATCCCAGCCTCTGTTTTTTTTTTTTCCTTCCTTCCAAAACATGAAATGAATGTTTGCTTTCTCCCCAGACTTGTCTGCAGCTGCAGCATCTGTTTAGATTGTGCCTTTTCTTCTGGGCTGAATTGTTCCTGACATAAATATGACTGAAACCTACCTGCACCCAATCAGTTTCCATCTGGATTGTATACTCCTTTCTGCTGCTTGGAAAAATAGGATGCAATGCTCCTCACCACCACTGAAATGCTCTTCTTTGTCTTTCATTCCGGAGCCCTTAGAAAGAACCTTAGATGACACGCTGAAGAGGGCAGAATATTCAGAAAGAGACTGATTGCTTGCCATTTTCCCAGTGAAATACTCAAGGAAATACAATGGCTATTTACAATTTAAAGGACACAATACAAGAAGAAAAGGGAATGTTAAGGGAAGAGAAAAAATGCAGGCACCAAAACATTTGTTGTGTGATGTAATATAGATATATAATGACCAACAGAGTGGCCAATGATAGTTCAGGAAAAGCAATTGGTCCCAGTTTGCTCTTTTCTCCCTTCTCTCCCTAAGTTGCTGTTGGGACGAATGGCAGCTCATGAAGTCTATTCTATAAAGGAAGAGCCAAGTATCAGTCATTGGCCTAAGATGGGTTCTCACCTCTCTACCTGAGCGAGCCAAGGGCCTTTAGCTTGAGAAACTGATCAGTAAATGTGCAAGCGATGTATTTATTTATGTAGTGCTCTTAGTGTTGCTAGAGACACACTGGTAAATTTGTATTCTAATAGGACATTCCAACTTTAAAAGTATCAGAGCAAACTGACTTCTTGGATCTTATACAAAAACATTATAAAGCATTTTACAAATGTCCATGGAACACTAAAAAGACTCCTGGCCCTGACTGTTGCTATTGTTGTGCTACCTCTGAACACAACTCATTGATAAAACTGGTTTTTATATAATTCATGCCAAAGAGAAAAAGTGAACATTTTCACTAATTAACCAAATTCCTTTCAAAATGTTGCAAACAAATAATGTTGCTTGTGTTCTGTCTGTTACTAGATTATATTAAGATTTCTTCTGCATTTTCTGGAATTTGCAGGGTTATATGTCATACAGGAACTGGAGATTTTGATGTGAAGAACCATTATTCTAGCACTTTTATTATTTAATTTACACATTATAATTTATATAAATATAATAATAGATGATGGGTTAGGCAATATGTAAGAGGCTGGGAGTCATATTTAACTCGGGGGTGGGAAGAACCAAAGGACACAGCAGAAAGGACACAGTGATGAAAAATGTGCAGAGCTATGAAATGCATATAGAAGAGGCTGAGATTTCCCCTTTGTGGTGGTGGGGAGATGATTGAGTAGTTCTTTGAATATTTAACTAGGGGCACAGCCAGATGGCTGCATGAAAGGGCTATCCATAAGATTTGGGCCAGTAAAAATATATATACTGTATAGTAGCATTACATCTGAGTCCCCAATTGCCAATTCATATCCTGCCACAATAACAAGGACACCAGCTGTTGCTATCCTTTAAAGTGGGACAACCATAGATTTCATAGATTCCTCTGGCTTTGTTTCCTCTTCTTCCACCAAGCATCATCTGCTAGCAAGAAAATTACCAGTCGTTCTCCGTAACTTGGGTGGAGCAAAATTTGGTAAATGTAAGCGGGGGCTTGGAATGATCTGTTTAGCCGCATGTCAAGTTGCCCATTTACTGTAACATTCTCTTAAACACTAGTCCTGTTTATTAAACATGGGTCTAGAGTGCTCAACTCGAGCTTTAAAAACTAGGCCTTCTGCTTTTAAGGTGACTACTTAATACCTGACAAGTGCTTCAGAAAATGTTGGTCAGGCGTTATGCCTCTGATGAAGCCAAGTGTCTTGTTTCTCCTGCAGCTCAGCCAAAATGGCCATGAATGGCAGAGAGGAGGGGACATGCTCACAGAAGCCTTAAAGGGTCAATAGCATCATAGGAAATCCCAATCCTGACTGTGTCAGCAGCCATATCTTCAGTAAAGCAGACTAGATCATATCCATAGTAAAACTGTTGGAAAAGAGAGAAAACATCATTTGGAAACTGGAACAATTATAAGCAAATTTAAACTGCTGAGCTCTGGGCAGAGATCTCCTCAGGTGGGTTGTTGGGGCAAATGACTAAACAAGTGTCATGCTGGTGTAACATAAGCTCCACCTCTTTAGTACAGTGGTACCTCGGGTCACGAGCAGTTCTGTTCACAACCAATTCGGGTCACGAACAGCACCGTTTGCAAAATTTTGCTTCCGTTCGCGAACTCCGCATCAGGTGACAAACAGGATCCGCGGCCATTTTCCCTGCTGTGACACGTGGTTGTGGCTTCCTGTAGGGAGGGGGACTCTCCCTCCAAGCAATAACCGCCTCCCCACCCGCCTTCCTGTCCTCCACGCCAGAAGTCGCCTCGAGCAAGGTTAGCATTCTCTCTCTTCGTACTGTACTGTACTGTACTTTGTGTCATATTTTTGTGGTTTTAAAAAAAAATACATATGGTTCAGAACAGATTAACCGTATTTACATTGAACCTTATGGGAAAATTTGATTTGGGTCGCAACCGATTCGGGTCGCGACCAGAGTCACGGAACGAATTAAGTTCGTGACCCGAGGTACCACTGTATATATGTTGTGACATTGCATCACTGTAAAAAAGGTTGCAAGGCTCATTTTGTCATTTTGATGAAAGCAGTGGTGCCTACCGATACCTCCAGCTATGGGATGAGACAATGCCATGAGGACATACCATAGGAAAACAGTTACTAGGGCATGTTCATGCCACAGTTAGGGGGCAGAGCCCTATATTTACTCTATTCTGTTACCCTCAAAAGAGCAAGAAATTATGCCACTGATTTTCAGCAGTTATGCCACAGAAACTCCACAGTGCAATCAGTGGCTCTGGAAATGGCAGTGAAGGGTTGGGGGAAATTGCCATCCCTGATTTGTATCATTGTGCCAATTAATTTACCATAATGTATCACCTGTTTACAAACAGTCAATCCAAGAAAATCCAATGAATGGATGTTGTAGGTACAATTTAGATTCCAATGTTAACTTTCCACATATAGAGCTTGAAATGTTAGTTTGTCCATTACTTCTTAAGGATTTATATTTAATATATATTTCAAGTAATTTAATCCTTGATTGTAGAAATAGCAAAAATTATTTTGAAGTTACGGCATAATCATTCTTTCTAGTCTTCAGAACCATCCCTGCCATTGGGCAGAGGTGACTGAATCAGACAACAGATGTGAGGAACTGCAGCTGTCACAGTCCCCACCCACAGCTGCACCTCTGTAGCTTCTGAACTGTCTACTCCTGTTTATGGCAGGATGGAATTACACATGCGTAGTCCTGAATTCTGAATGTGACCTCTCAGCCTCAGGCAGTAAAATGTCTTGATCTGGTTGAGCAAATATTGCACACCATGAGGAAGTTAGAAAATTAACTTTCTCTCTTTCTAGACACAGATTTCCTATCTGGTTACTCTGAACTATTTGGATGACATATATTTCTAAAGATATTTCAGAAGTTATCCTAGAATCTCTTAGAAATAAGTCCTGTAATCCAGGCAAGTTTTCCTTTATACCACCTTTTGTGCTCATTACTCATCACTCCTATCTGTAGAGTCCTGTTACCTTTTCAACCACTCACTTGTGAAAAAGCTAGAGGCGTGCCAATATATTTATTGTAAATCCTTTCCTTTACCCAATCACTAATTTATGTCCATTACTCATTGCCCCTGAACTGTTAAGCATACAAACTACTCCCATATATTCATATATAATTTTTAAAGGAGAGAGAATACAAACCTATCACACAGATTTTATTGCAAAAGGTTGGATGTATGTATGGCCTTTCCCTGAATTAAAAATATTCTAAATGAAAATTAAATTCCCCCTTATTTTGCAGTAATATAGTTGAGGTAAAAGGCCTAAAAAGCATTTAGGGTATTTTTGATTAATACTATATGCATAATTCTGCTATTATCTCCATTCTCATATGAAGAATTCCTCAAATAACCTTTTGGGATACAATCCCTAAAGAATGAATATTTCTTACATTGATCAATCAGACTGATATACTTTACAAAGTTCAGTTGTCATTAACATCCATATGCTTTGCCACTGTAATATATCAGATAAAACTATCTAAACACATATACATCATATTAATGATATTTTCATATACAACATTATATCTTTATTACCAAAAATAAGAGTTTTATTTAAATTTTGAAAGACCATACATACTTGAGGAATGTATTTTAAAATTAAAATTTTAGAGTACTTATAGTGATTCATATTATTTGAAGTTCTGGACACATTTTATATTTCTCTAATAATCACATGTCCATTTCAGAACAAGGTATACCTAAAGTGATATGTAAAAGAGAATTTAACACAGAGAGAAATGTATTCAGTAACAAAAATCAACTGGCCACATGACTAACCAGATTAAATGATATGTTTGTTTCCAAGTGTTGCCTTGTGCCCAAATTACAATACTGAAGACACATCAAGAAGAAAATGATATTAAATTACACATTCCTACATTTTTTCAATTATTCTTACATAAAACTTACATTTTGCAACTATTTGCATTACTTCTCCTAGGGGAATAGCAGGTAATTCAAAATTTAGAATGCAACCCCATAAATGTCTGCTTAGAAGAAAATTTCGCTATAGTCAATTGGGTTCTGCCCCAAAAAGTATATATGGCAACAATAGGAAGCCTGGTGCCCTCCACGTGTTTTAGACTTGGCATTGATTGTACTAACTACAGGTGATGACAATGGAAACCCCAAACACTGGAAGGGCACCAAATTTTCAATCCTCAGTGTTTAGGTTTGCAGCCTGAGTTACTGAAATATTTAGTAGTCAATTATACTTGTGAATCTGTTCCCTTAAATTGCCTGTTATCACTTGGATAGCTTATCAGTGCCGTGGTTCAATGTATTATAATGAATGTAGTGAATGAGGAGAAACCTCATTCCCAAAGCATCAAATATAAAAGATTTAAAGGAAGCCAAAATCTAACCTTAATCAGGGAGTGTCCATAGACAATCAGACCAAGGAAAACCAAATCAAACCACAGAACTGAAGCCATATAGGAAGCCTTAATAAATAAATAGCAATCAGAAGCTAGGATAAGCTTTTAAAAATAGGAAGGGCAGGCTCATTTTGTCTTTCTTCTGTGATGTCTCTCACTGAAGCATGGAATATCTCTCATGGCTGGCTCAAAGCCATGTAAGGACCCCAATTTCCCCCCAGAGTCTGGGACTGGAGGCACAGAAGTTAGATAGCACTGGAGGAACCAGTGGGAGCTAGATCGGAATTAGAATCTTTTGTCTTATGGGAAATGATTGGAGTTGTGGTGCTTTTGTTTTACTTTGTTCTGCCCAGGGTCACTCTGCGTATGTTTCTGGCTAGAAGAGCAGCCACTGAGATTAACTCTGCAAACGTCAGCTATGATTGCATTTACTTTTTGTTCTTCTTTTGGCTTCATCTTTTGTTTAGTTCCAGTAACTGTCATATCTACGTATAATAAAGACTTCCATTTCATATTGAATCAGCCCCCTCATTCAGAAAAGATGTTCACTCTCTCTCTCTCTCTCTCTCTCTCTCTCTCTCACACACACACACACACACCACCCTTAGCAAAGGAAAGACACAGAGGCAAGTGGTTTGCCAATTTGCTCTTCCTGAGCAAACCAGTGCAGAGAGTGACTTTCTCTGGAATAAAGTAGATGGTGGCAGCATTTGCTGATAGACTCTGCAAGAAGAATTGTGGGAGGGCTCAGAAGGATTATGGGTGTAGGGTCCAGAAACTCCCTCAGGGAGTCCACAGCCCTGTGTTTGTTTGTGCACAAGCACAATAATTAGCTACACTACTTTATCTGTGATCTGGAATTTGTTTGTAAACATGTGAAATGGATATTTTTAACGATTTGTGAGCCTTTTGTGGGTAACAAGTCTAAAGAATTAAATATAAAATGACATAAACCCATAATATTGAATACAGCAGAACAAAACAACCAGCAGCAGAACTTACAGCAGTGCTAAAAATCATTTATGTTAAAAATCAAGAAATGTCCAATACGTTTGGAAATTTCCAGTAAATTACTGATAGGGCAAACTACTGTCTACAGATCTACTTCAAAGTAATCCCATTGAATTCACTGTAATTTGCTCCCAGTGAAGTGTGTTTATGTCTTAAGGCTTTAAAACTGAAGGTGTAAATGCCAAGCTACAACACTGATGCCTGGTTGGCCTCCTGGGGAATCGCAGTGGCATCGCATTATTGTTGAGGTCCAGTCCCAGATATACATTGCAGCCTCATATATACTGCATTGCAGTAATGGGGCAATTAGTGTAAGTCAGTGTTGTCCAAAGTTGGCCACTTTAAGATGAGTGGACTTCAATTCCCAGAATTCCCCAGCCAGCATGGCTGGCTGGGGAATTCTGGGAGTTGAAGTCCACTCATCTTAAAGTGGCCAACTTTGGACAACACTGGTGTAAGTGATCTGTAGTACAGCAAGTATATATTGCAGCTGGCGTATCAGTATAATCTAATAAGAAGTGCTCTGAGCCACCAAGATCACTTACATCTCCAATGACAGTGCCGGGATAAAAGAGCATCCTCAAACTGCAGAGTTGATTCTTCAGCGCTCTGCCTCCAAAACAAGTCAAACACCACTTGATTGTATTGTCTGAATTTAAGATATCAGGCCTACTTATTTCCTTGATCATGGGTCTGATTAAACATGTTTCTCCATGTAGGCCTCTTCACTTGGATGATACTTGGGGAGCACTCGGTATTGTTAACAGGCCACAGATCTCTACTGAGTTAGGTTCCATTACTCCCATTCTTTGGTATAAGGCTTGAAATCTGTGAAGAACCGATAACATGATGAAAATCTTGCTTATTTGGCTTCAGTCCAAATATGACTGTTTCTGAGAATTTTTTTTTTTTTTTAGATTCCTGGTATTGGATGAGTACCTTTCCCTTAAAAAAAATCCCACTAGTTTGTATTCATTACTTCTGAAAGCTTCCCTATGTATGCATCGGTTTACACTGCAATTAGGATAGTAGACTGCTCAATAATTGCTTTGTTGTACTTATGAATCACACAATTAATCCATGAAAGCTAAGAAGAAAAGGAACACAGAACCTGCAGCACAGCTGAGGGGGCTCGCGTCTGCATACCTACAGAAACCATGGTTTATCCTGTGAGAAAGCTTTTTCATTTCCCCCAGAATGGGAAAGAGGCTCACAACTGATCGATCTAATATAATTTGTCTTGGACTCTAAAGTTGTTTCCCAGGAGAAAGCTCCGGTCCCTGATTAAAACTCCTGGTATGAGCGGCTTGTTTCGATGCCGCGCCATTAATCAATTAATCGTTCTAATGAACCAGCGGGGCTTTTGGGCATAACAATCGCCTTTTCAGGAGCTGGATGTCCCGCTTGAATCTCACGAAGGAAGGCTCCGTTTTTCAGCCGGGGCAGCCAAGAACGGAAGCCAGGGGGGTGGAAGATATTCTCCGTATCATTCTGGCTTGGAGGAGAACGAGGATTGCCTGGCATTTGCTAACCTAACAATAACAAGGCAACAAAGCGCAAAGAGCAGCTTCGCTCAGACAGCTGAAGCCAGCTCGCCAGCCCCCCACCCCCCGTCCCTCGGGCTGCCTCCGGTTCCACGTTAGAGGCGGAAGGCATGAATGGGATTCCAGACCAGCAGAGTCACGCCGGCAACGAGGTGAGAACTGATTCTGCCAACCTGCGCTACGCAAACATGCAAAGGCTTTACCGCGCCCCGCACCTCTGAGAAATCTCGGTTCAGGAGACCTTGCAGTAAGGCGCGGGGGGGGGGGGGCGGGGGGCGGGGGAGGAAGAACGGGGCCGGCCAAGCCTCATTCCTTTCGCTCGAGCCACTAGACGCGGGCAGCCAACTTCCCCTGGGTGGTGTTTTCCCGCTCGCGCCCAAACAGGAGCAAACGCTACGAAAATGCGCACGGGAGGAAAGACGTTCTCTTCGGGAAGCGGGGAGACGTTTGACGTCCGTCTTCCCGATTTTCTATAAAAGGAAAAAGGCAGCCGCCCGCCCCAGCCGAGGAATGCCGATCTTGAACCGAAACCCTTTTCCTCGCTTGACCTGCGAGATAAGAATTCATCCGGCGCCCCCAAGCGGACATGCCCGCGCCAATTCCGACAAAAGGGGAAGCGCGCCGGTCAAAAAGAAACGTGACCACCGGTCTCCGTCGCTGTCCGTGAGGGCCGCATCTCACGCATTCCGAAGAGAAATATTGAGATCCTAGTAGCCCGAGCCCGCAGTGAATTATCCTTTGTTGTGTCCACAAGTAGTATGAAGAGAACAAGCTATCTTTGTTTACTTATAGGCTGGCTTTAATAAAAAGCTAGTCGGTCTCCAGAGCCTCTCTCGTTAAACCTGTTTCACACACGCACACGGGAACACCTGGTCAGCTTCAGGTTAGAGCCTCCTAACGGGTAGGACGGGAGAGACGTCAGAACCCGTCACTCCCCGTGTCCTCCCTCGGGGCACTATGCAGATAACGGGGCGAGCGGCTGGTTCCGAGGTGGAAGATAGGAACAGGAGGAGGATGAAATCGTCTTGGGGAGGTTGTAGCTGCTCCTAAAAGGCTAGCATGGCCAGAAACTTGGAAGAAGCCATGGCTGCTTCATTCCCAAGCTCTACTGCCAGGTCTTGCCCAAAGAGAAAGCACGTGTACAGACAGGCTTCTAACAGGAAAAGGAGCGGGAGGCTGTCAACACACTTTTCTCTGACCACTGAAGTTCCTACGACAAGCAGTAGCGAGTTGAACTTTGAGGCTGGATACAGGCCTGAGCATAGATGAAGGAGAGGAGAGGCAGGCAGGATGACGGAGGGCAAGGCTGGAAGGAGCAAGGATATACTTGCTCTCTCTTCAGGTGCGCCTTGATGGTGGGAATTGAGTCGTCTGTGGGCCAAATCCCGCGCAAATTCTGCGCTCACTTGGAGAGATAGGGAGTCAATAGATGCTCTCGTCTGGGCAGCCCCAGGGCTGGGGGACCCCTCCCTGAGGCACCAACAGCACTGCACCCACACTGCGTATTTGCCTCCCGTGGGAATCGGGGTTGAGGGAATTGGACTGACTGGAATCTGGAAGGTGGGAACCTCTTCCCTACAGGAATGCTGCTGCTTCCTTGGAATTTTTTTCCTGCACATTTGATACACGTGAATTCACAACTGCCCGGAATGCAGACGAGATCCCTGTCTTTGCCAAGTGGGAAAGCTCTAGGAACAGCATGATGGGGCAATGGCAAAAGAAGTCCCGCTGATCGGAACGAATCTGTCGCCATCCACCCCCGCGCATCACTGTCCTCTCCCGGATTGCCTTTTGGAATGGGGGGGCCTGCGTGCGCGCGCGCCTGTGTTCTGCCTCGTTGCGAGTTAATTGGATGCGTTCCAGCCCGCTTCCTGCCCGCCCGCTGCTGATTGGCTCGCGGAGTTTCGGGGGTGCGAGCAACCGACCTCCTTAAAGGCAAGGGAACTCCTGCAGTCGCTTCAGTGCAAACAGCAAGGGGGATCACCAAGGGAGACCTGAGGGAGGGACAAGCTCCTGTTAATCCGTTCCAATCCCCCGGCCGCAAAGAGCCCTCGCGCTCTCGGACTGCTCCACGACCGCAAAGGACACTATTCGCTCGGACGTGTACAGAGCCAAGGGTATTAAGCCCAAGCAGGGCTAACATCGCAGGGTCCAAGAGCTTGAGGAAGGATATTGTACTGAGTTCTACAAACCACATTTGCTCTCAGAGCGTCTGATTCGGTGGGATTCTTCGCCGCCTTCTATAAAAAGTAAGTGCTGGAGAAATTTTCCTCCTACAACTTCGCTTTAATACCCGGAGCTGGAAAAGACAATCAAGATAAATAGACAAAAGCTACAGCGCTCTTCCTCCCCTCCAACTCTTTCCCTTCCATTACCTCGCGCACTCTGGCCTTTGGTCTGTAATTATGTTTTCTCCCTCTCTTCCTCCGTCTCACCGTCCCTGCCCATCTTACGCGATTCTCCTTCGAGGCGGCTGCTTGTGGTTGGATGGTGTGAGGGCAATAGCCCGAGAGCGTCGACTGACCCGGTGGCGGTTTTTATTTCTTGTTTAAAGGTTGTCCCTCGGGACGAGATTCCTGCTATGGAGCTATCCGGTGGTCTCTTTCTCCTTCTGATGCTTGGAGTTTGCGCAACAAGCCGGATTCCAGGTAAAGATAGTGGGATCAGGGAGGGGGAGAAAACGTCGCGGGTAAATAGTAAAGGCCGGGCTGGGAGGCTTTCCGGTCAAACTCGGGATTAGATTTTGGGGGAGAGAAGGCGGAACGCGTCTCGGGAGAATCCTCCAGCGCGCCGCCAGCCAGCTCACGTCCAGGTGGGGCTGGCAGAAAGTGCTGAAAACGGAGCAACGCCGTCGCCGCTCAGCATAGCTCTCTCTAACCTGGAGCCCTCCAGCTGGGCTGTACCTCTAGCAGTCTTCAGAGGGCAGCGCCGGGGGATCGCGGGAGTGGGAGACCAACAGAGCCCAGAGCACCGGGTTGGGAAAGAGTCCCAGCGAGTTCGCTGCGTTCCTAGTTCTGTTCTGAAGGGCTGTAACTGTCCAGGCGAAGGTGCCTGCGCGGCGGCGGCGGCGGCGGCGGCGGCGGCGAGCTGGGGGTGGACAGCTGCCTGTGCTTGGGATCGTGCTCCCAGTGCGGCAATTGGTTTCCCCGCTTTTCTTGTTGGGCGGCACCTCTGCTCGGGGCTTCCCCGGCTTGGCGGGCTCGACCGGCTTGTGGCTGGACATTTGAGAAGGGCTGGTGGGATCGAGGCGCGAGGCGTTTTCCTCCTGGGCTCTTTCTCCGAGCGGGCTGTTGGCTTGGCTTCTGCCTCACTTGGGGCCAGGCCAGGCACACGCCAAAGGGGGCGGGACGGGCGGCGTCGCTCTGCATAGAAGTGTATTAATAAAATAAAAGAGGTAGCGGGAGGGAAAGCCCGGCCGTCGGATTCCGTCGGGAGCGAGTCAGTGCCCTCAGCCAGGTCCTTGATACGTCAGGTGGTCCAAGCCTTGCTCCAGCGCTGCGGCCGGCTTCTGGGCTGAGCCGGACGCCTAGCAACGCCATTTGTCTCTCCCACGCAGCTGCCCCGAGGCTTCCCTGAGCCCCTGCTGTTTGGCTCGGCTTCTTTTACAGCAGCGCTGGCTTTCCATCCTGCTCTGTTGCCTTGGGCTCCCTCCTTTGGGTTTGTCCCTCACACAGCCTGGCTCATAACACCGGAGTCTCTGCTTTGTTTCTCGTCATTGCCCTCCGCTCCAGTTTGCAGCCCCGGAGTCCCTGGAGGAGGCAGAGGGAAAGGGCAAGGAGAATTATTGGACTTCGTTTTCTGCTGTCATTTGGCCAAACTCTCTTCTTTGACCCTGTTGGCTCCTCCAGTGAGGGAAAACTGGGAAAGGTGTATGGGAAACTCAGTACTTTGCAGCTCACCTCTGTTGCTCTGCTGAAGCAGAACCCAAGCTGTAGAGGTGGGAAATTGCTTTGTGCCTGGCGGGCTGTACAGTCCCAACACTTTCCTCAATAACTTTGGCAGCCTATATTCTTGGGACTCCTCTTAACAATAGCAATAGTAGCTATTTAGACCTGTCCCTGCCCAACATAACCACCTCTTTGTGTCTCTCCCTTTCTCTCTCTTATCTTAACAGAGACTAGTGATGACAACAGTGTTTTTGATCTGTTTGAGTTAATTGGCCTTGGCCGCAAGGGAGCCTACAAGGGCTTAGGGGTGCATCCAGTAAAAGGACCAGAGATTTCCAGCCCCGCCTACCGAATAGATGATGCCAACCGTATCCCTGCTGTTCCTGATCACAAATTCCAAGACATTCTTTACTCCATCCAAGTTGAGAAGGGCTTCATCTTGCTAGCTAATCTTCGCCCAGTAAAGAAGAACCCTGGCACCATACTAGCCGTGGAGCGCAAAGACAACTCTGGCTATGTTTTTAAGTTGGTGTTAAATGGCAAGGCAAAAACTTTGGACCTGAGTGTCTTTCCCAAGGAAGGCAACCAAAGTTTGGTGTCAGTGGAGGAGGTGAAGTTGCCCAATGCACGATGGAGCAGTATCACCCTCTTGGTGCAGGAGGATCAGGCTCAACTGTATGTGGGGTGTGACAAAATGACAAATGTTGAGCTGGAAATCCCAATTCAAGACATCTTCACCAGGGATCTGTCCAACAGCGCCAGACTCCGTATTGCTAAAGGAGGAGTTAATGACAACTTCCAGGTGAGATACCTTATTATAGCAGGTTTAGGAGTTCTTTTCAAGGAAGTTAACTTGATTGGTCATTTTGGAAAATAGTTTCAAGAAAGTAAATGTTTTTTGCCCCGACTACTCATTATTTTCCATAGTAGAGGGGATCTAACTGACACTTTGAATATTACTGAGTACAGTTAAATGCATCCAACAGTGTAAGCTTTAAATTGAATTTGAGTGTTCTATTAAAAGCTCAGCAATATTAACATCTAATAATTGTTAATATGTCAGTCCTTCACTTTCTCTTCATATCATCAACTAATGAGAATTCTGGTTTACACTTGCATTACAAACTGAAACAGGAACATATTTAAACTATAGGTGTGAAAATTCTTATACATACTGAATTAAATATAAGTCACTGGCCTTTCTAACCATAGCAGGCCCAAGCTGGCTAATTATAATAAAATATGGGCAAAAACATTGTGATAGTTAAACATAAATTAATGATAGTGCCCAATAATGTATACATACATTATTATTATATGAATAATAATTCAAGAATTTCCCTTGTAACAGAGTTGATTCTTTCAATCTTTATGTTTTCAGGGAATGCTGCAGAATGTGAGGTTTGTGTTTGGAACGACACTGGAAGCCATCCTGAGGAACAAAGGCTGTGCGACCTGTACGTTAGAACCCTTTTTCTTCAAATGTTTGATTGATTGATTGATTGATTGATTGATTGAAAGATTCCAGTTTATGGGAGATGAATGAGCTCAGATATTTGGAACACAAAATGAAATGCAAACCCCTGTATTTTAAGGAAATATTGCCTTACACAGTGTCACATACATTTAAACTGAATTCTGATTCTGTCAGTTTGGGAAGAAAGAATGTTTCCATATATAACCTGTATGTATTTTAATTGTTCCTTTAGCTACTGGAACACTTATTAAATTAGACAATCCCATGAATGGCTCCAGTCCAGCCATTCGCACCAACTACATTGGACAGAAAACAAAGGATGTCTGTGGTTTCTCTTGTGATGAACTAACCAAAGCGTTTATAGAACTGCAACGCCTGCGTGCCTTGGTTACAAAACTTCAGGAATCTGTCTTCCAAATGGTAAGTGGATATTAAATACCAAAAGTCTCCTGAGGACTCATTGACTCATAAACGCTGGCTGTTTTCTGTGTACAAACTATTCCAAATGTCAGGGGGCATATTTGTAAACAGACATTCACCTACAGTAAGAAAGAATTACTTTCAGGTAACCAGCCCGGGAAACATTTGTGCATAAGAAGAAAGTTGATCCTTTCTCCTCAGCCCCCAACAAATCAAACATGATTTGATTTGCTGTAGTTTGTTGAATGAAATATCATGGTTAGCTTCACCTAATTATGTTAAATCAAAGCCAATTTAGCATTATATCAACTCTAGTCAGTGTCTAATATGAATATTTTTTGCAACTGACCTAAAAGTAGATACATCCTGCAGTAGCAACTGTGTTCATAGAAATCTGGTTAAAACCTGCATCTCTTAATAGCCTAGCTTCCCCTGAAACTTCTCCATATGATCTAACACAGGTGAGCAATCAAATGGAGAAGATAAATGTATTACTTCAGTTATGGCACTTAAATACTATGCAAGTATTTAGAATTACAGCACTTAACATGGAAGCATAATCCTTTAGCATTATTTCTAGGTAATCAGCATAAAAGCAACTTTTTTGCTCTGCCAGATTCAGACTGATTTAGAAATCTTTAAGTCTATATAAGAGTTATTTTCTCTTCTTTTTAAGAACGGTGTAATGGAAGTTGTTGGCACCCATAATATAAAACCTGGAGCATGCATCCATAATAATGTTGTGTATCAAAATGCAGCTGAGTGGACCACTGACACCTGTACCACATGTACCTGCCAGGTAAGATTCCTTACAGCTAACACATTAGTAAAGGATTTATCATGCATCTAGTTGGTATATTATACAGAATGTAACCCAAGCAGAGAAATTGGTGGCCCAAATGCATACGTTATTCTCTTTCTTATAACATTTGAATGCACTCCTCTCAGCTTAATCCTGCCACCTTCTACATGTTGTGAATATGTATCTGCAATAAGGAAACATCTACTAAACTTGCTTCCTATTCAGAGCTGCCCTTTTGAAAATTTAAGATGCTAAATGCTAAATAAATTACTTTCTCTTTACACTTGTATTTGGCTAATGCTTCTGTGACTTTCTCTGTACTGCTGGCATCTAATGCAGCCTTTGCTTATGTTATCCCCTAAAACTACAAAACATGTTGTTTATTATCCTTTAAAGAACAGGATTGGCAAAAGTTCTCATTCATTCTTTTGCTCAGTCTTTTTCTTTTTTGGCATAAGATGAAAAGATACAACAAGCTACAACATGAACTGTTGAATGTGGAGCCAACTTTGCTAAATCCATTTTATCAATGACTGTAATGATCAAATGAAGTTCAGGCTAATAACCAAAAAGGCAGCCTTGAGAATCTTTTTTGGCTTACTGAGACAGGATCTGGAAAGCTATTCAACAAGATTTGATTTTCCCATTTAATAGTAGCCATTGATTAAAAGAACAGAAGAATACAAAAATAAATAAGGATTACAAATGACTGGAGTGATTAATATTCTTGAGTTTGCTTTGACTTCAGAAAGCCTCGGTATACTCCAGCAAAGGCCAAACTAGACATTGTTTGGATTCCAGGCAGCAGTTATCTGCATACTTATTAAAATTGCATTCAGCTTAATGGGACTGAAAGTCAGAAATAGGCTTCAGAAGTTACAATCAGGACTGCAAATTGATGGTTACTAATCTAATAACATTATAAGTTGTTTTAAAATCAACTCCTAAATTATCCTTACTCTTCCATTTGGAAAGAAGAGGAGTTTATTTTCTCCCTATTCTTCCACACTAATTATGGCCTCTCATTTCTAAATGCTAGACAGCTATTGGGAAAATGCTTTGCACAATGGAATATGTCTGATTGTTTTAAAGCATTAAGCCATTGTGAAATGAAATGTCAGATTTTCGTGTTTGTTAATATCAGGGGGTTTTTTTCTGTTTAGAATTCTGCTGTAATGTGCCATAAAGTGTCTTGCCCTCTCATGCCTTGTTCCAATGCCACTGTTCCTGATGGGGAATGCTGCCCACGATGCTGGCGTAAGTACCTACGTCGCCTTAACTTATTTGACAGGATTCACTTTTTTTGCTTTTTCAATGCCAAGAAGCCATTACTGTGCTCAGGTATGATTTACCTTGAAAAGTGTGCGTGTGAGAGAGGGAAGTTTCTAGCCTGAGATTCAGAAACTAATGCTGGCATCTGTGAAATTACCACTAAATTCGGAATTAGCTATAAAAGTTAGATTTGAACTAAGCACACTATCGCACAATTGCAATCAGTTTTTTTTTCTTTAGTTTGCAGATGGCTTGTGTCAAGATAGCTTGAATTAGGTAAAATTAAAATATCAATAAAATCAATGAATAACTACAAGTCCAGGCAGGAGAGTGTATATGAGAGTAGAAATTTCGAAGAATGGTGAATCTCCTACAAGTTTATATTGAGTTAAGTTTCTCAGTTTGAGGAAATCAAAGCAAAATCTTAATAGGCAGCATTTTTCTTATGCCTTGGAAGATTTCAGGAGCTGGCAGAATGAATATCTGTTTATTTTCTTTTCCTCTGTGAGTATCTGCAGAAGGAGTCCTGTAAATCTCCAAAATATGACAAACGAAGCCTCTGCCATCTGGTTCTGAACATTTCTTATGAGCTTTCATATGTAATTTGGATAGTTCAGTTATCAAAGGTCAGAGTAAATGGAAATATCCTGTTCCATTATAGAAAACAGGGCAATGCGGAATATGTCAGTATATTATTTTGTCAGTTTCCTATTGAGGTAACTTTTAGAAATGGTGATTTTTATTTCTTTATTTTTCCTCTTCTTACAGCTAGCGACTCTGCAGATGATAGCTGGTCTCCATGGTCTGAATGGACTACTTGCTCCGCAACCTGTGGCAATGGGGTTCAACAGAGAGGTCGCTCTTGTGACAGAATCAACCATCTTTGTGAAGGCTCCTCAGTACAAACACGAATATGTAATATGCGGGAATGCGATAAGAGATGTAAGCATCCAAATACTTTACATTCTAGATAGATGCTATCAATTCTCACTCTGGCCTTTCATACTTAACACTAAGAAACACTGATTTGCATCAGATTAGTGTAAAATACTCAATTGTAATAGGATTTATGAGATAGTTGATGATTAAAATAAACATACTTAATATAAAATGTTTTTCTGTGTCAAATAACGGCACTAATCTCTTAAATATTCTTGCAGTGTGGTCGTTTCCTAATCTACCATTAGTATCTCTACATTGCTATTAATGCAACATTTTGGTATTCACTAACCAACATTTTGCTGTTCACAGTCAAACAGGATGGTGCTTGGAGCCACTGGTCCCCTTGGTCTTCCTGCTCTGTTACCTGTGGAACTGGATTGATTACTCGAATCCGTCTGTGCAATTCTCCACTTCCTCAGATGGGAGGCAAAGCATGTGAAGGAGAGGCACGAGAAAACATGCCTTGCCAGAAAAGCCCGTGCCCAAGTAAGTTCACTATTCAAAATGGTTTTGTGTAATAAACACAGAAGTATTTTAATGTTCATCCCCTTGTTAAATGGGACAGAGAAAGAAATTATTAAAACATTTAAAAAAAACACACCAAAATCACTCTGAATTTTTAATGCCAGTAGCATTTTTCCCTTCATTTCCAAGATACAGGAATATTCCTTTTTTTTTTTTTTCCCAGTTAATGGAAACTGGGGACCATGGTCACCTTGGGGTACCTGTCCAGTTACATGCGGAGGGGGCATTCAGAAACGTGGCCGCCTCTGTAACAATCCTGAGCCCAAATTTGGAGGGAAGAATTGCATTGGTGAGGCAACAGGCACCCAGATGTGCAACAAGCAGGATTGCCCAATTGGTGAGTAATTGCCCATTGTGAACTATCAAACAGCGTTTTTAAGAGTGCTGTGTCATCTTCAGAGCAGTGCAGCAAAGTTGAGAATGCAACAACTTAAATTTCATAACAAAAAAATGTGAAATATAATCACATTTTGTCTATATAAGTGCATTATGTCTTCCATCCTCTTGCTACCACTCTTGATACTCTAGCATCTGCTTTTAAGGTGGTTACCTCATTCTGCCTAATGGTAGGAACAGTTCTGACTGCCAAGAAAAGAGAAGTAGATTTGTGCAGATTTTATTTGAACACAGAGCCTTCAATAATATTTATTAATTAATCTCTCTTGCTTGCCATTATCGATCTCTATAAAGCTAATAATATCTCGAAATACCCCTTTGTCGTTTTTAGATGGATGTCTGTCTAACCCTTGTTTTGCGGGAACTACATGTACTAGTTTCCCTGATGGTTCCTGGAAATGTGGTCCATGCCCTACTGGCTATCAGGGAAATGGAGTGAAATGCAAAGATATTGATGAAGTAAGATAACTTGTATGCTTTAATATATTACATGTTCAAGACATTTACAAATGAATCTGTAACCAACATTTTCTTCTACATCTTCATATTTCAGTGCCAAGAGGTCCCAGATGCTTGCTTTGTATTTGGTGGAGTACACAGATGTAACAATACTGTACCTGGTTATCATTGCCAGCCTTGTCCAACCCGCTTTACAGGAACACAGCCCTTTGGTCGAGGTGTGGAAAATGCAATGGAAAACAAACAGGTACTGCCAAAATATAGATGTTTCTTGTTTATGAACCCTCAGTCCTTTTTAAATCTATGGCCCCATAAGTTCCATATATGATCTAAGAATTAAAGAAGATACCAGTGTACATTGTTATATTCATCCATGTCATTTTGCTCATAGGACACAGCTGCATAGAGAAAGTTCAGTTTGAATCAAGCTGGAAATACAGAAAATAAGCAATCTGTCCCAGCAACCATAATGGCAGAAATAGTGCTTGGTTTCTACAACCTCATGATACCTATCATTTTCCATGAAGCTGAATACATGATGGTCTGGACTGATTTGGTTTTGTAGTGTAGCTCTAAGCAAAATGTTTCCATAACATGTGCTTCAGTTAAATATATCAACAATGAACATTCCTAAACTCTTAATAGAGAGCCAGTTTGGTGCAGTGGTTAAGGCACCAGGTTAGAAACTGGGAGACGGTGAGTTCTAGTCCCATCTTAGGCACAAAGCCAGCTGGGTGACCTTGGGCCAGTCACTATCTTTCAGCCCTAGGAACCAGGCAGTGACAAACCACTTCTGAAAATCCTCCCACAACACCTGCAGGAACTTGTCCAGGCAGTCGCCAGGAGTCAATGCTGACTCAAAGGCACCAAACCACTCCCCCCCCCCCCCCCCCACCAATAGCAATAGCATTCTACCAATACTTTTTTAATGAATCAAGGTTTGGCTTTTCTCTCCATGTGTGGAACAGTTTCCTACCTCTGCCTTCCCTCTGCATCTCCCAGAAACCTACAAAACTTGCTTCTGTTATGGGGAGGTTAGGTAATGATGTGAAATATCAGGTGGAGAGCCGCAAAAGGCATGTAGAATTCACCTAAGTAGTCCTCCACTTTTTGTGAATAGAGGAACAATTTAGAATCCAAGCTTCAATCAGTATCTAAAATGTTATAAAGAAAACCATGTACCCAATTCTCTTTAAAGAATACACACAAATCACAGTTAACTGCTGCATCTACAAAGAAACACTGTCTTGC
Source organism: Liasis olivaceus (assembly GCA_030867105.1). Taxonomy (NCBI): domain Eukaryota; kingdom Metazoa; phylum Chordata; class Lepidosauria; order Squamata; family Pythonidae; genus Liasis; species Liasis olivaceus. The sequence goes on from CM061349.1 coordinate 59,922,304, forward strand.
TTTGAAAAGGAGGTGTAAAGTAGAAATTTTAGGCACTGGTTTTCCATTGATATCTTAAAAGAAGAATGAGGTAGAGACATCTTTGCAAGTGTATTCTTAATTCTGTTTTAGGTGTGCAAGCCACGTAACCCATGTGCTGATGGAACTCACAACTGCAACAAGAATGCCAAGTGCATTTACCTTGGACACTTCAGTGACCCGATGTATCGCTGCGAATGCAAACCAGGGTATGCTGGTAATGGGATTATCTGTGGAGAAGACAGTGACTTAGATGGATGGCCAAATGAGAACCTTCACTGTGTTGCCAATGCTACTTACCACTGCACTAAAGTAAGCCTATTTTTTCATTATCTTTCATATGCCACTCTCTCCTTTAATACTGGGGAAAATTGGTTTGGCTTGCATTTTAATATAAGCTGATTGAATTCATACTTCTTAAATGAACTCATGAGATGAAACACAGCGGTCCTTTAGTTTTCTCATTTTTTCCCAATTTTGTGGTGCAACCTTCTGGAAAAAAAATCACATACACAAAGGAGATAGTATACAAAAGGGCGTAATATTATGAAGATATGCTAGTGGACATATTTAACATGCAGTGTAGTATATTTCATTCTTTAAATAAATTAGTTGCTATGGACACAACCCAAATTTACTGAAATATACTGATCATAGTTCACATGTAGTTTTTTTAAAACAGCTTATTTTGGATACGCACGTTTCAGAATATATATTTTTTCTTCTTAACTTTTCAAAAATCATGGTTGTTAATAATCCTGATAGTGCTCTAAATTGATACTATTTTTAAAAATCACCAAGGGAGGGTCTGCTTTTATAATCTGAGCACCACTTTGTGTGAAATTAAAGACAGATGCAACATAATGATCAATATCTTTTTCTGCAGGATAATTGCCCTAATCTCCCCAATTCTGGACAGGAAGACTACGATAAAGATGGGATTGGGGATGCCTGTGACAACGATGATGACAATGACAACATTCCAGATGATAGGGCAAGTCTAACAAAAGCATTCATGTTCCTCTGTAGTATAGACAGTGTCCATCACAGTGATAACTAAAGAAAATTGCAAGTACACCCATTGAAATCTTGGGGTGTGTTAGTAGATTCTTTCCCACTGCAGTCAGTGGAAGAAAAGAGAAAATAAAAAATAAAAATCCTGCCTGTTTCCTACTCTGTTCAAAATAAAACAATGAGTCACCCATAAACTGCCCTTCTCTACCACTAATGTAAAATGCATAAAGGTAGAAAAATGAACCCATCATACAAAATTAAAAAGCAGCTAGTCTTCAGCAGTAATTTGAAATAATTATCTAATTCGTAGCTAAAAATCTAATAATAGATTTTTTTTAAAAAAGGCCAGTTTTGCAGTAAAATATGGATGCTGCATCACGTACCACTTTTGTTACTGCTCATCTTTCATTTACACAGCAAAGAAATAATCTTCACAACACACCTTACACCTTACTGCTCTACTGTTCTTACTTTAGTAAATATACTGAATAAGTTATTTATGACACGGCCTGCGCCAACGTCTAAGCATATTTTAACAGGACTTTTAATTTTTCCTTCTTCTACAGGATAACTGCCCATTAATTTACAATCCCCAACAGTATGACTATGATAGGGATGATGTTGGTGATCGCTGTGATAACTGCCCATACAATCACAATCCTGCTCAGATAGATACTGACCACAACGGAGAAGGAGATGCCTGTGCTGTGGATATTGATGGAGATGGTAAAGTTTGGCTGCTTCACCTCTTCTTTTCTCCTATTGTGGCATGACTGCCTAAGTCATCTAAAGGTAGAGAGTCTCCCCTTGGGCAATTTCTACTCCTGATGACATCCTGGATATGCCAGAATGAAGTACACAGCCAGACTGTTAAAGAAATTAAAAATAGAGAAACTAGTTGTATCCCGTGTTTTTCAGCTGCTGTACTTCATGTCATATATGGTAGCTTCTACATAAAGAGTTTTTATTTTTATATTACATCCTATTTGGTTTGTAGGTATAATTGAAAATGCGCTGCCATTGAACATTTAACTGAAATGTCAGTTCTACTAGTGTTAGATGGTTACACAGATGGGCTATTAGCTTGGCTTCCACAAACCATTCTCTCTTAATTACCTTTCTGCAGTAACATATTATCTAGATGTATTTACCATTAAAGATACCTGAATGGGTTCCTCTACATTTCTAGGCATTCTTAATGAAAGAGACAACTGCCAATATGTGTACAATGTGGATCAGAAGGATTCAGACTTGGATGGTGTTGGAGATCAGTGTGACAACTGTCCAATGGAACATAATCCAGATCAGGTCAGCTTAACTGCCCTTGGGCAATCAAGTATTTATTTAACCTTCTAATCTATTGTATGTTTTGTACAGCACTACAATATATATCAACTGATACCCTAATCAAGAAAGGACACGGTTATTATCTGGAACATATATTGAACATCTTTTAAAAATAAAAATCTTACGTGAGATTTTTCAGCACACAACATATGAACATAAATCTTGTTCATGTTTGCAAAAAAGTTCTCTCTCTCTCTCTCTCTCTCTCTCTCTCCCCCCCCTCCCTCCCTCCCTCTCCCTCTCCCCTCTTGTGACATATGTCCTGAGGCTGGGAATTTAATTTTACAAAAATGCACACACAAAAAGGCTCATTACAGATACAGGCTAAAATAGTACAGAACACATACATCACCAGTGTGTTCTTTTTTATTTTTTAATTTTGAAAAGCTCCGGTAATTTTTATTTGATTAAGGGCTAAGAAAATGGGGAAATCTAGCTCATCCCATCTAAATTGCTCATGTCTAAAACAGCAGTGAGAGAAGCCTGCACAATCCTATCATGTAAAAGAAGTAAGATTAATAGTGGCATAACTGAAATGCTTGAATTGTCCCTGCCAAATTGCACTAAGTAGCTGGAATCTAGATTTATCCTGCAGGTTATCCTCTGCTGGTTGAAAGGATATGTACAGTCTCAAAACCCTATTTGTTTCCAACATAATGGAACACATCAGGCAGTACAATGGATCGTGAATATTCCTATGATGAAAATCTGTTTCAGAGGACTTATTTTATGTTGTAGCTACAACTGAAGATCAGTTGTTTTTTATACAATCTATTTCATAATGAACAGGCTGTGGTTGCTCAGCTTCATTTGCAGCAAAGCAAAGCCAGACAATTTAGGATCGTTTAATGTTGCCTTCTACATCTAAACATTGTTTGATTACATTTTAGAAAGGTAGAAACATTACATTTGCTACCAACATTAACAACGCACTACATGTAATAGAAGCCATAGCATAAGTTTGATTTTTCACAATATGCCAAAACAAATTGCATGGGCATTAAGAGCTTATATTTCACTAACTGAACTGAATCCTGCACAGAGCTAAAGTTCCCAGTAATTCCAAACTTTGAGCACACATTTGTGTCCTCATATACGTATTTATCTCCATTTACTTCACTAAAGTGAAAGGTCCATATGTGCAAAAACTGTTCCTCCACAAAGCTATTGGAATGAAGGATTCAATCTGACCATTGGAAGCTCAGCCCAAAAAGTGACCCCTGGTTAGCCTCATGTCTTCTAGTGTTTTTAATGTTTGTCCTAACTTATTCCTACATTTTGCTTTCAGATGGATTCAGATTCTGATCGTATAGGTGATACATGTGATGACAACCAGGATATTGATGAAGATGGCCACCAGAATAATCTTGATAACTGTCCTTATGTTCCCAATGCTAACCAAGCTGACCATGACAAAGATGGGAAAGGGGATGCCTGTGACCATGATGATGACAATGATGGTATTCCTGATGACAAAGATAATTGCAGATTGGTTCCAAACCCAGACCAAATTGATTTGGATGGTAAGAAAGATAATTTGCATCAAATTGGAAGAGATTGGATAACATTTAGATACATAATGCAGTGTTTAATATAGTTTATTAAAAAGCATTAATATGAACCAGTATGTTGCTTTTCTGTAAGAGCTGCATTCCTTTACTCCTTGTAATGTTTAAATTTTGCTTACTTACTTACTTATTTACTTATTTATTTATTAAAATGTTAGGTTGCCCCAGTTAGTATGACTCTGAGTGGCTTACAGGATACAACCAGAAAAAACAATAGAAATAAAAAGTCTGGAGAAAAACAACAGTTGAAACATCCCTCAAGGGGTCTACCACCCATGCTAACCCAGGGTCTGGGGACAGAGCCAGGTTTTAAACAGGGCCCCCTGTTTAAACATTTAAAAATTATCATTATTTAAAAGTTCTGTTAGCTAATAAGAGTTCCAACCACTCAGCTAAATTCTTGAACTAATTCATTTGTATAATCATTCAAGATATATGATACTAGAAATCTAGAATGTACTTTTTGGCTCCAATGCTCACTTTTCTTTGTGGACTCTTCACTTATTCCCCCCTTTTTTGCCAGGTGATGGGCGTGGAGATGCATGCAAAGATGATTTTGATAATGACAACATTAAAGACATTGATGACATCTGCCCTGAGAATGTTGACATAAGCCAGACAGATTTCCGTCGGTTCCAGATGATTCCCTTGGATCCTAAGGGCACAGCTCAGAATGATCCCAACTGGGTTGTTCGTCACCAAGGCAAAGAACTGGTTCAGACTGTCAACTGTGATCCTGGACTTGCTGTTGGTGAGCATTGAAGTTTTGGATTCTTTTATATGCACCTGGCCAACAAATACTGTATTGTTGTATTTGGATATAGGTACCCTTCATCCTCACATTCACATTCCTTCACCTCATCACCATGTGTACAACTATTTCAAGGCTCCCCGCCCCCACCAAAAAAAAAAGCATTTGTAAAAGCATTCTTAAAAATATCAGCTGCTCAGTTTTTGGAGCAGGCACTTGGATTTGCCCACTGAAGGAAAGAGGACAAATCCAAGGAGAAAAAATTAGATTTCAGGAAATTAAACAACAACAATGTTGCTTAAGCCCCTTTAAACAATATCAAATAGGGTAGTATGAACTTACTTCTGAATAAACATACAGAAGCTCTTTCTAAATACTGGATCCCTATTCAGTAATGCCTATTCACTTTTGCCTTTGCTGGAAAGATGAAGCTTTGCTCAGCGCAGTGGATGTAAAGCATGATTTAAGATGCAGTTAAGAACCATAGTTCTAATTCCATTTAATTCCAATTCATGGTGTAAAAACACTAAAACTGTGCAAATAAATTCTAAGTATAAAAATAGATTCATATAGTGAGGGGGAAAATGTGATCATCCAGAAAATATATTTATAGTATTTTCATTAGAACTTTTTAACATGAAATAACTGCAAATTTAGAGAACAAAACCCCAGGCCTATTTTAATTTGTTTGATATAAATATATATAGTTGTTAATTAAAAGATCTACTCTTACAAGAATGGACTTTAATGCATGAATTGACATCCATCTGAAAGTTTCTTTTCAGTTCTTCAGTTATTTCTTTTCCTTTTCCCCAGGTTTTGATGAATTCAATGCTGTTGACTTCAGCGGTACTTTCTTCATTAACACGGAAAGAGATGATGACTATGCTGGCTTTGTATTTGGATATCAATCCAGCAGCCGTTTTTATGTGGTCATGTGGAAGCAAGTTACCCAATCTTATTGGGATTCAGAGCCAACCAAAGCTCAAGGATATTCAGGTCTTTCTATTAAAGTAGTGAACTCCACCACAGGTCCTGGAATACACCTTCGTAATGCCTTGTGGCACACTGGAAATACTGCTGGACAGGTAATAGATAATTTCTATACTAATAAGCTCTTTTGTCTTTTCAAAAACCTTGGTATATTACACTAATGTGAGAAATATCTATCTTGATAAAAGCATTTTAGTATAATAAGTTTTTTCTAAAAAGACAAACAAATCCTTTGGTACCTGCTAAGAATTTGATATGTATTATCGGAATTCCTAAGTAAATGAGTTTTCTCCTATTACTTCAAGGAGAGGATAACTTCACAAAGTAATTAGAATTTTTCTGACTATTACTGTGATAGAGATTGGTGTTTTACACTTATGGTTATGAATTCATTGACATATATGGAGGGATCATATCTAAATACAACTGGAATTGATCACTTGCTACAAAAAGCTGTATTGCATAAATCAGCTCTCAGAGATTTATTATTACTAATGGGATTTTATTTGTACACTTCAGTTAATAATATTATTTTAAAAATTCACTTAAAATATTTCAGGTGTAATCAATTGGGTATGCTTTAGTTTGGATTCCTGGCTGAAAATGATAAGATTCTATTAAAAGAATCTTACAGGAAGATTCCTCTAACAGGAAGAACTATTAATATGCTTCATGTTTCCAGTACTTTTTCGTCTTACACAAATTTAGTCTTGTGTATTACTCTCAGAAGACCAAATACACAATCAATATGTATTACAAGCAAAAATATGAAGATCAGGAAGCTCTAATACATAGAGCTTATGCATCTTCTCCTTTTTGTCAAGTATGAAACTGCATTTCCAGTTTATGATTTATCTCCAGGGCTTATATAAATGTAGTTGCAGTGCATAATTCAGCCTGACATTTACCTTTCAGGTGAAGACTCTGTGGCATGATCCTCGTCAAATAGGTTGGAAAGATTTCACTGCTTATAGATGGCGTCTCAGTCACAGACCAAAAACTGGCTTCATTAGGTAAGCATCACAGAGATATACTGAACAACTTTCATCTTTTCTTTGCAGTTACAGTGTCAACTTGTTATTTCATACTTAAGATTAATTATCACTGCTCTTCCTTACAGAGTGGTAATGTATGAAGGAAAGAAGATCATGGCTGACTCTGGCCCCATCTATGACAAAACCTATGCTGGTGGTCGCTTAGGGCTGTTTGTCTTCTCTCAAGAAATGGTGTTCTTCTCTGATCTAAAATATGAATGTAAAGGTAAGAACCACAAAAATTTGCGTGCATGGGTAACCTTGTTTTGTTAGATTTAATATCTTGATGTATTTTATTATATCTTTATAAACTCAATGTTTTTAAAAACAGTTTAGTAGCTCACACTTAAGAAATACAAGTAAGAAGTGTATTTACAAGCAGTTATATTTATCCAATAAGGAACTGATCTTAACTTTAAGATGGTTCCCCCACGAAGGAAGACAGCAGAAAAATTATGAACACAGAAAAAAATCCAGGGCACTGTCCAGCTACTCCACAAATTGGCTAGTGACAGCTAATTTTATCTTCAATGGAAGCTACACTAGCAATGTCTGCAGCTATGTGTTCATTCTGTTCTTAGTATCTATCAGACCATTTGATGAAAAAACTCTCATCTTCCACGCAGTAATAGTGAACATTAGCTGGGGAAGAATGATGCTTAGTATTCAGCTTCAGATAGGATATAAAGATACTGAGTTGCATTGAATTGTGTCAGCCCAACATCAGAATGGCATCTGCAAGCAGAATAAATTATCCATTCCTGAGCAAATTGGGAAGCTATACTGTAATGCAAAAGGGAAAGAGAAGTCCCATTATATAACCAGCACTTTGATTGCACAGTATTGGGATCTAGCCTGTTTCTGGCAAAGGCAGTTTTGCCATTTTGCATGAAGTGAACAGAATTGAATCTTTTTTCAATGTTCAGTAACCAGGAGTAGTAACATAAACTCCTCTAGATGTTGCACTACAGCTCACATGATTCCTTTCTCCTAGGGCTGATGAGAAAGCTTAATATCAGGCCAGCATATGTCGACCAGAGTATTTTTGACATGTAGATAAATTAAATAACTGTCTGAATTATAGATGTCTGAATTGGGAAATTGCTTCATTAGAAAAGCAATATGCTTGATATTCTGACATACTTTCCTTTGAAATAATTCCACCTTCTGAACAAGAACAAATGCAATTAATAATCAACATGCAAAATAAAGACTTACTTTAGAAACTTGCCTCTCATTGTAGTTGCTTAATTACTAATATATTATAAACAATTGATGGTTTTGTCTTTTTTTCTTTTTGCAGATCCATGATTGGAAGGCAATTAATTACAGAAGCTCAAAATGCTGGTATTGCACCTTCTGAACTGTTACATTTCTAGGAACCCTGGGATCATTTTTTTGTGTTTGGTTTTTTTGCTTATTCCTCTCTTCTTGCCTTCATAAGACTCAGACTACATGACCTGTTTCAAGGGAATGCTTTTGAGAGAGAGAAATCTGCAAAGTACCCTTCCCATCTGACCTCTGTTACCACAGAAGAAACATGTCTTTCAGGAACAAGAACATTCCTCTGCTCAGAAATGAAGTTATTTCTTTAAGAAAGACATTTGTGTAGCTGGGCATTGTCACTGCCTCTTTTTAACTGGAGGTCCAATGGAGCAGCACTTTTGTCATAAGGGTATCTTCATGATGTGTTGTGGACTACTTAAAAATTAAATAGACGCTTCAACCTATAGAAGAAAGAAGGTTTGAGGCCAGTGCCTCACTTTCTAAAAGGGGACTATGCTCCTGACGGCTTATGTCAAGGCAAATTGGATGAATTGTTACATACCTGTCCTGGAGCATTATCCAGTGCATATTTGCTCAGGCACCAGTCCCACTGAATTCAGCAGAAGGGATCACTTATGCTTACACCTAAGATTATACCTTAGTTCTGTTCCTGTGAATAGGGCCTACTTTGCTTAATTGCATAGGAAAATACTTGCTAGTTACACTTGCTAACTAGCCACATGCAACGTTAACAAATAAAAATTCTATTATGGGGCAAGCGAAACAACAATCTTGGCACATTAGATTGAAGCAGGTTTATGGGAAAGGGGACAGCAAGGAACATATGGGAAAAGCAAGATTTCCTGTGCCACTGCATCCATGATCTGGTTCTAGTGCAGATCTAGCAAGAATATTAAAGTGTCAAAGAGCACCTTCATCTCAATGTAGCACTTGTGGTGGCCTTCAAGGAACTGTTTTTTTTAAAAAAAATATATTATTATTATTATTAAAGTTTCAAAAGCACAAAGAGTGATGAATACAATTAAACACAAAATTCTGTTCTACAAAATGCAAGGATGAGTTTAAAAATGTTCTAAAAGATTGGTTTTTGTAGAAGATATCTGTAGATAAAATAAATGTAAAATATTTATTTTTTACCTATCCTGCCTGTTCTGAATAACAAAGGACTATAGATTGAAACAGAAAAAATGCGTCAAGACTATCCATTTTGCTACATTTTTCTATGACAGATTGTAAATAAAGGTTATTTATTGTTCTAAATGAACTTAGTTATTTCTAAGAATATTTTAGTTTGCAAAGAGCAGGTTGCCCTAAGCAATGTGGAACAATAGGGTAGGAATTGTTCTCAGTGTGTTTTCTTCCTCTGTGCAAGACAGCTGACAAAGTAACCAAGGAGGCTACTTACTCTCGTATTGCCAAAGCAGAAAAATATATAAATGTTGACTGTCCCAGTCTGTCAAGAAAAAAATGGAAGAGCTTCCAATTACCATTGGTCACAATCCTTTGTTATTCCATACGTTATTTGCACAGGAGATATTCAGAGTGGATTGTTGGCCTTATCACCTTTGTAATATGGCTAAGTAAGATTACGGTACTGGTCAATATGCAAATAAAAAAGAAAAGATCTGTTCGGAGGATGATGTGGACTAATGGCATAATTTCATTCCAGCAGAATACCCAATTTTCTCATCAGTGTGGGTTGCAGAAGTATTTCATAGGTGGGATGTTAGCATTATTTGAAGACTGTGGTGCAAGACTAGCATCACTTTCTCTACAATCTTCTCACTAGGAAACAAAGAATGTCAAAGGTGAATTTTTTAGATACAAATATTACCTCATTGTTGTGTGACTGAAAAATGGAAAAAAAAACACCTTTGGATCAAGCAGAGTTTAAATATCTAACAAAATTTAAAGCTACTGTAGTATTGAGGGTTTTTTTTAAAAAAACAAATATATATTGCAAGCTGTATATAGTCAAAATTCACATTCCCAGTAAGAAAACAGCATTGGAACAGTGCTGAGAACAATTTCTTATATTGTGTTAGAAGTTTTTTCTTCAACATCTTGTATTCCATTCCTTGAATTTGTATAAATTATTTTTTCATAACTGTTGGAATAGTTAATCTCCTGTTTGTGTAGATATGCTATTTAAATAATTTATCAGGAAATGCTACCTGTAGAGCTGTAGTGTTTCTATTTTTATATGTCATTTGCACACTGAACTGAAGAATAGTTGATTCTCCTCCCTAGTATTGTTGCTATTAGTACATACTTTTTTCTAAGAATGAGCATATTTTGTACACATTTTAACCATTTTACAGTAAAGATATGTAAATTGTGTGATAAATTTTCCTACGTACAAGAAATAATAAAAACTACAAAAATGTATATTTACAACTTTTGGCTTTGGCTTCATAATTTTCTTCCTCCTATTTTCAGTAAAACAAAAAGAGGGAGCTGATCCGGCTCAGTGCTTCTTCCATTGCTATATATAGCTATTCAAACCAGTGGTAAAATATTAGTAAACAAACATACTTTATAAAACCTGAATGATGGCACAAGGAGAAATAACTAGAGATATGCAAAACGTTCTGTGCGCAGAATATATGGGTTGGGTGGTCCATGAACAAAATAAAACTTGTGTCTGGAATATTTTGGTCTTTACCTGGAACAACAGTGGGCTGGGTTTTTTGGGGGGGTTGGGGGTTGCAAGATATGGAAAGAAATGTGGTTGTTCTGGGCAGAAGTGGTTGCTTCGGGGTAGCAGCATAAGAACCAGAAAAGGCCAAGGATGTTGGCAACAATAGCTGAGGAGAACCAGGAAGGAAGGAGGGAAGGGAAAGCAGGCTGGTGGGACAAGCCATGCTGGAAGCTGTTCAGAGAGGGGGGAACAGGGAGTGATATACACCCACATTGTTCAACCTGCTGGATTTTGTTTCAGCAAAAATCCAGAACAAGCAAAACATTCTGGAGTGCATTTTGGCACATTACAGCTGATCCAAAACAACTTTGCAGGACTTTTGGAATGTTATAGTTTGTTCTGGGTTCAAAACAAAATATATTTTCCTTTTGTGCTGAACCATTCTTGGGCCAGCCATGGTTCAGCAGAATCAAAGCCTGGAACACTTTTGTTGTTCTGCAGTTCTGGTGAATTCAGCAAGGCTAACGAGAGTTGCCCCCTCTCTCCCCTTTGCAGCTTCCAGTGGCCAATATCCCACTCATGTTTCTAGCCCTTTTGGTCCCTCCCTCTCATCAGCTGCTGCTGCTGCCAGTGATATCCAGCACTGCATATCCCACTGGTTTGCCTGTCCAATATCTTTCAAGTGCCTCCCCATTCCTCCCCTCAGCTGCTGCTGATATCCCAGTACAATATTCATCTACCCATTTGATTTCTAAGGCCCCCCACTTGCCAATAAAACCCAAACTTACATTAAAAAGATGAGTATGTTGAAGATGAAAATCAACCCCAAACATCACACAGACCCGCGATTAGCAGGGCCATATCCCATGCTAACCCAGAGCCAGTGTGAACAGCCAGTTTTCAACTGTCTTCTTAAAAGCCAGCAGGGTTGGGGTTATATGGATCTCAGGAGTGATACAATGGGTGGACACAGCAACAAAGAAATTACACTTACTGGGTCCCAGTATTACTTAACTGATAAAACCTGGAGTCTGCTGACCCTGTCTATTCTTATAGGACAGGAAGAAACCATTGGAAAGGGAAGAGATTGTCCTGCAAATATTCAAGCTCTGTGCCATGAAGATCTTTATAGATGACCACCAGCATCTTGAATTGTTTCCAGAAGCCAACTGGTCATAAGTGCAGCTTGCAAAGCAGCAGGTTTGCATGGGCATATTGAGGTGTGACCGCAACTACTCATGCTGCTGAATTCTGGATCAGCTGTAGCTTCCAAGTTGTCTTCAAGGGCAGCACTGTGTAAGGCACAGTGCTGTAATCCAACTGTGAAGTGACTAAGGCATGAGTAATTGTGAAAAAGACCTCCCAGTCTCACTGGACCACCTGGCCTCTGATTTTCCCAGTCTCCTCCCTCTCTTCAGCCATCACAGCTGCTGTATTTTTTGCTTTTTCCATACTCTTCCTCACCCCAACATATTAGCCTGGAACAACTGCATTTCAGTCCATGCCCAGGGCAAAATGGTCCAATGCTGTTCTGTGAATGGAACACAACTTTTGAAACATGAGTTTCAGTTCTGGCACCCCCCCCCCCCCAAATGAGCTGTTGTAGGGAAACATGCACAAAACAACTTGTACACACAATGTTTTGCACCACCCTAAAAATAATCCTATCAATTCCTACTGTTTGCAGAGATTCATTACTGTTCTTTTCTTCAATCTTTCCTGATTACTTATTCTGAGCAGCCAACCAGCTTACAACTTAGAAAAAAATCTAAACATGCCCCTTATCATGGAAATTGTCCAAATAGGAAGCTTTTCCTGTTTCTGCCATAACATTTAGTACTTGTATAGTGATAGATCTTCATCATGCTATGAGCTTCCATTAACTACTGCTAATCAGTTAATCCGAGGTGAGTTTAGCCCCAACCCTTATGGTCTTCCAGAAAGCTCTCAAAACATGGTTTTTTCATCAGGCCTGGGGATCCCCTGGGAGCAGGGAGCCCACGTGGTGGCTACATCACACATAACAGTCTGATTTTGACCCTCTCACAATTTTGGTTTTAATAATTAATTTTTTTTAATTGCTTTTATAATATGTGTAAATTGTTGGTTTTGTTGTACGCCACCCAGAGTCACCTTGTGTGAGATGTGCACCCATATAAATTTGATAGATAGATAGATAGATAGATAGATAGATAGATAGATAGATAGACAGACAGACAGACAGACAGACAGACAGACAGACAGACAGATATCAGAAATATATTGGTACATTTTAGTAGTCCTTAACATATAACAGTCCAGTTAAATCAAGTGCCCAATGCCTAGGCAAAGTTATATATATCTGTGCACCCCCCTCCATATATGTATATACATGCCTCAGTAATAAACATCATATAAGATAAAAATGTGCTTTATGTGTCTAATAAAAAGACATTTTAATGTTGAGCACTTTGAAATATGTTACATAAATAAAAATAATATATGATTGCAGAACTTCTGCCTGTATACAGTGGAATCAGCTGTATATTACGCCCCGTTCATGGAGTTTGTTTGATGTCAGTGAGGCACTGGGCCAGTTTCACCTGGATGACAGCCAATGTCTTCGTAAAATGGGTAATTGTAGCTCACAGCTTTAAAAGTTTAAAATGGGCATACTTAAACTAGCCATTTCAAAATGGGCACACATAAATCAGCCAGAAACAGAATGCACATTTGAAACAAAAAGAACTACATGAAAGTAAAGCCACAGGCTTTCTTTTTATGAAAACTTCACAGCATTATTTGAAGCTGCCACTAATTCTTTTTGTCATGAAGACAAGTTAAATAGGCCACTTTGGTGCTTTTCTAGTATAGGTTTCTAACCAACCAAAGCAACTGGATAAGAGTCATTCTTTTACAGCTTTACAGCCCCCTCCAGTAGCTGATCTAGCAGGGGCTTGCAGGAGATGCCAGCAGAAAAGGCTTAGGAAACATATATGAAGTAAATCTTCTCTCAAATAGATTCCAATAATTTAAAATTTTCCCTTCATATATCTAGTAAGACATACTATTGGTCTTAGGGAATTTGGGAAGAGGAGAAAACTTCTAATAATACTGAATTTTGGCATAGTATTTAACATGGCATCCTTAAACGTTATCAGCCTTGTTTCAACCAGCTAATAATAACATTCATTTAGTCTTAAATTTTAGAAAATTAATCTAGTATCTGAAATTCTTTGCAAAGTGTGTATGTGTGAGGGATGCTAAATGGGTGTACAAGTGTGTGCTTAATCTGTTAGGCAGAACCACAACCTACTTAGGTTATTAAGACCTTTGCTGTGTTGCTGCCAACATGTTATATCCATGTTAATGCCAGTCATATACTTTTAGCTGGGGCCAATTCCTCCCATGTTTGTCATATACAAGATCACTGTTTGTTCCATACTCTAATTACAGCTATTGTATCAGTGCAGGACCTTCTTTGATGTAGAACTACTCATTTGTACATAAACCATGATAATATAATACAATGCTTTATAAATAACATAATATAGGCTATTTTACAATAAGCTTCCTTTGGGTATGAATATGGTTAAAACTGTCAGATTTAGAGAAATATTCCAATTAAAGTATTACATCACATTTAATGGACATAATGAGTTAAATACTTTCTGGGTTTCATTCAAAACAAATGGTTGGTCAGATCAGACAATGGTTTAAATGGAATAGGATCCTAATATCAGGCAAGAGAAGAAAGCATTGATGTTTTACTTTACTTTACTTTAATGTTCTGAGCAGTAGCTAGGAAAAATATGAAACAACTGAAAATTTTGAATGCAGCTCGAATATAAATAAATAAATAAACCCAATATAAATCTTCTGGAAGTTTATTTAAAAGGTAATTTTTGGTAAGATGAGTATGTTGTAAGAGTAATGATTACCATGCCTGACCAACACGGGGTGAGGAACCTGTGGCCCTTCAGGGGTTGCTGAACTGCAACTCACAGTATTCCCAATCAATATGCATAATGGTAAGAGTTGTAGTTTCACAACATCTGGAAGACCAGAATTCCTCATTCTGAAGACAGCTACCCTAGTATGAGGGGAAATGTAAATGCAGTGACATCAGTTCTAATCTCTTAGGCTTTATTTCTGGAACAAGCAGCTCTTCATGGAGGAAAATGATCCTTAAGCAAACAACTAAAAGATGTGGCTAATATTACTGTCAGTTTCTTTACTATAAAAACTTACATGTTCTCCTGTGAAGTTCTCTTGTGGTAATCTCTTTTATTTAAACAGCTAGAAAACAATCCTATTCAGAGTTAGGGATTTTTTCATGGGCACATGCTACATACTTGACATTTGGAACAGATCTTGCTGTAAACTATAAGTTTCCTCCTTATACAAAATCATTGTTATATTTATCATTATAAAATAGCCAACTATGCAAATAGACAATTGATTGGCTTTTAATGACTTATCAAGTGATGGAGTATTAATATGTGGCAGTGCTTAGAAGTTTGTGAACCCTTTTGAATTTTCAATATTTTTACATAAATATGACCTAAAATGTGATATGTTCTCCAAACAAGTCCTAAAACTAGATAAAAGAGAACCCAAGTAAACAAACCAGTCAAAAACATTATACTTGTTCATTTATTTATTGAAGAAAATGATCCAAAGCTACATATTTTTGTGTGGCAAAAGTACTGTATGTGAACCTTTGCTTTCAATAACTGGTGTGCCCCCTTGGGCAACAATAACTGCAACTAAAACTAAACATTTCCAATAACTGTTGATCAATCCTGCATATTGGCTTGGAGGAATTTTAGCCCATTCCTCCTTACAGAACAACTTCAACTCAAGGATGTTGGTGAGCTTCCTCACATGAACTGCCCACTTCAGGTCCTTCCGCAACATTTCTCTAGGATTAAGGTCAGGACTTTGACTTGGCCATTCCACAACATTAACTATCTTCTGCTTTAACCATTCTTTGATCATACAACTTGTGTGTTTTGGGTCGTTGTCTTGCTGCATGAGCCACTTTCTCTTGAGCTTCAGTTCATGGACAAATACCCTGACATTTTCCTGTAGAATTTGCTGGTACAATTCAGAATTCGTAGTTCCATTAATGATGGCAAGCTGTCCTGGTCCAGAGGCAGGAAAGCAGGCCCAAACCATGATACTGCTATCACCATGTTTCACAGATGGGATAAGGTTCTTATGCTGGAATGCAGTGTTTGCCTTTTGCCAAACATAACGTTTTCATTCAGGCCCAAAAGTTCTATTTTGGTCTTACCCATCTACAGAACACTCCTCCAATAATCTTCTGGCTTATCCATGTAGTCTTTCACAAACTGTAGATGGGCAGCAATGTTCTTTTTGGAGAGTAGCAGCTTTCTCCTTCAACTCTGCCATGCAATATTGTTATTCAGTATTCTCCTGATGATGGTCTCATGAACACATTCGCCAATGCAAAAGAGGCCTTTAGTTCCTTAGATGTTATCCTGGGGTTTTTTGAGACTTCCCTGAGCATTATGCGCCTTGTTCTTGGTATGATCTTGGCTGGTTGACCACTCCTGGGGAGGGTAACAATGGTATTGAATTGCTTCCATTTGTACACGATCTGTCTGGCGGTGGACTGGTGGAGTCCAACCCCTTTGGAAATAGTTTTGTAACCTTGTCCACCCTGGTGAGCATCAACAACTGTTTTCTGGAAGTCCTCAGAAATCTCTTTTGTTCAAGCCACAACACACTTCCACATACTTATGTTGTGAAGATCAGACTTTGATAATCAATACCTGAATTCTGCTCTTTAAATAAGGCAGGGTCTCCCACAACCACACCTGTTTATCATCCCATTGATGGAAACACCTGACTCTAATTTCCCTTTCAAATGAACTGATAATCCTAGGTTCACATACTTTAGTCATACACAAATATGTGGCTTTGGATCATTTTCCTCAATAAATAAATGAACAAGTCTAATGTTTTTGACTTATTTGTTTACTTGGATTCTCTTTATCTAATTTTAGTTTTTTATCTAATTTTATCTAATTTTAGTTTTAGTTTTAGACTTTTGTGGAAAACATATCACATTTTAGGTCATATTTATGCAGAAATATTGAAAATTCAAAAAGATTCACAAACTTTTAAGCACCACTGTAAATGTTCAGGGTTTTATTTTCTTTTGAACATTATATGGGTAAAGTTCTACAAACATTCTACAAACTATCAAAACTTCATCTCTATGTGATTTAGCCTGAGGAAATAAGAACAGAATGCGTAAAAGAGAAGGGTGAGAAGGGTTATGCAGATATTACAAAATAGCTTTAATGTTACATTTGCTCTTACACAATCGGGGAACATACAGAACTCTGAACATTAAAAAGAGAAAAAGCGTTTTTCTGATGTTATTTTGCCAGCATATTTTTAAATGTAGCTATTGTTTGCACGCACGCTTTCTATAAATGTGTCACAGTGTGACAGGGTTCATTTTTAAACTGGAGGTGTATTTCTTTGCAAAGGTGGCAATGGACACAGAAACACACAATAGTGGAGGCTTTTTATGCTTTTTACTACATACAGTTATTTTCAGCAGTTATTTACAAGAGGGCTAAACAACAGAGTGCTGGTGTCGGATTTCCTTCCAGGTCTCCCTACCAGCGACTTTTCGCCTCTGTCTCTCCTGCTTCCTCCTGCTTTTTCTCCATCTCCCTCCCCTGCTTCTGGGCTTACAAGACTGAGAAAAGAAAGGAATGGACTGGGATTACTGGAGTGTGCTCAGTGTTGCTTGACCTTTTTTCCAGCTCAGCAGAAACACCATCCACTTCTGTATTGGGGGAAAAGCCTCTCTCAGGGTCTTCTGCTCAGTTTCTCCCCAAAACCCAGGGCTTCTCTACCAGCAGCCGATTCCCTCCGTCCCTTCCAGGGTTTGGGGTGAAGCTGCTGCCTGCAACCAGCCGGATCCCTCCTAGCCCTCCAGGGTCTTGGGTCTTGGCTAGAGCTTGCGTCCCTCTGGGTCTCCACTTCCTGGCTTCCAGGGAAGCCACCCTGGACTGTTCTTCTCCTCTCCCTGAACAGGAACCAACACTTGCCCTCCACACTTCACTTCATTCTCCGACTAGTCTCCAGCCTTTCTCTCCAACTGCTCCATTCACTCCCACTACAGTCTTTTACTCTCCTCTCCTTCTCTCTCTCCAATTCTTGGTTAGACCAGCAGCATGTCCTGCAGCAACTGAGGAGGTGGGTGTCCCCCGAGGCTCTGGTCACCAACACCTATATGCCTTGCTGTACCACTGGGACTGTCGACTAAAATCTCCCCATACCAGCCCTGGCTAACAGCCAGCGCAGCTCATCAGGCCTCGTGATGGAGCAGCTGCCCTCAGGGCCAAAAGCAAGCTGCTTTTTCTCCTTTTCCTTCGCTCCATATGCAGGCTCATGCCAGCAAAGCAGCAGCCATACCAGGCCACAAAATCCATATGCCACAAAGTGACAGACAACCACATACATACTTTTTGAAGTTGCTTCCTAAAATTCTTTCTATTTGTATCATCCTGTTCTTCCAGTGCAATAGTGTTATATTTTCAGGCCCACAACAATCTACTAGATATGATATTATGAGATATGCCAAAAAGTGGGCTTCTTCTTCCAAAATATCAAAGCTTGGGTTAAGTCCAAGCAAATTTAAGGATATAAGAGCCACTGTGATGGTGCTGGATTAGGACTAGGGAGACCCAGGATCTAGTCCACCCTCACACATAGAAGCAAACTGAGTGACTTTAGGTCAGTCATTGTCTTTCAAGCAAACCTACCCTACAAGGTTGTTGTGGACAAAATATAGGAATGCAGTGTCTGTCACTAAAATAGGAAATAATTCTAATAAATGTTGTGCATCTCCTGGCTTGTTCAAGTGTTTGAGAGTTATTCAGAAAATCCAGAGCATTATCTCTCCATTATCTGGCATGTAAAAACATAAATAAATCGCTGCAGTGTTTTTTATTTGTTTATCAAAAGTGGATGAAATTGCAAGGGGAGTTGTATAAAGATGATTCCCCTTTCCAACCCAGACAGAGTATAGTACAGTGCACAAAAACAGCATTCAAATAATATACACTATAAAGAGATGCTGCAAACTAAATTCAACAGAAATTGGTACAAGAATTTGCAAACTAGGCCAGTTTAATTTATGGACTGAAAAAAAGCATCCACATGTTTGTTATTTTGAGATCTGCAGCAAAAATGGATCCCATAGTAAGAAGTATCTGTGCCAAATTACAGGTATTTAGGCTGGGAGAAGGATGTTAAATTCATGCTCAGAGACGTGGAATAGAGGTACCACAACTGTAGGGTGTGTTTGAAGATGGAAGAAGCAGACAACTGGAAATACAGCCATCATGTTGCCCAGTAGTTGGAAAACAACATGACTTTGATTCTTTTTGGGCAGGAGATCTTATGCTTAAGCACCAGACTTGTACAGAGTCACAGCAATAACAGGAAGGCAACTTCTTTGATGGCATCTCATTGACATTAGATCCTCAATTCTAACCTTAATCTCTACTGTCAATAGAGTGGAACAGAGCCAAGCATGGAGATAAAGGGTGGTAGAAGAGATCATTCTGACTTCCGAGTCATGACATTTAATTTTGGTTCAGTAAACCATGCTGCTTCTCTCTGGAAAAAAAATGAACCAATTGCTTTTTATCCTGGCAAATGAGATTGTAATGAGGTTATCTTCTCCCACAAAACGATACTGTTTCATCATACATACTTGAGAGTTGGTAACATGGAGATAGAAGGCTCCTGAAGAATATGTAATATACCCAGGGCTAATCTTTTTTTTTTTCCCTCCTTTTTATCTGTTGGTACAGAATAGTGGAAGCTATGCCTTCATAATAGTAGAGTTAGATGGTAGATGTTGGAATAAAAAAAATGACAATCCTTTTTCTTTATCTCTGCAGTAGTCTCTTGCTGTCACGAGGATTTGTTAAATGGCAGTACTAAGTCCTCAATCTTCCGATTAGACTTCTGTGCCTCAAGGACAAGAAATATGCCATCTTACCAACTTATTTGCTGTAGGTATGGAAGCTCCAAGCACATCTGGGAGAAGTGAAGAGTCCCAGGAATGACTTCTTATGCCTAGTGTAAGAAATCCACTTAAAACAATATTTTTATCCAGAAACACATGTAGTATGTTAAAATATCTTTTAGATACTTCATTCCCAAATGGTTCAAAAATTAGAAGCAAAGGCCATAGTTCTCCATGTTTTCATTACTCTCACTTATATTCTCTGCAAATATTCATTCAATATTTAAGTTATCAGTAATACATTTTTTCCATCTAATCCATCTCTAAAGAAATATAAAGTTTTAGAATAAGCAATACCAGACATCCTTACTCTGACTTTCTGACGTACATATGCAAATCCAGAACCCAGAATTTATAAGCAGGCCTTACTCATTCTTACTAGAAATTAAGTAATCAAGTCTCCTTTGTTAAAAGTTCATCTTACTTATTTCTCAACATTAAGTACTCAGCACTAATCCTTACATAAAGCTCAACATAATACATTAGAAGCTATTTTTCTTTTTTTTTTAGTTAGATGAATAAAAATCTTTCACTTAAAAAAATAACAGGTAACCAATTCCTCTGGTGACAAATGGGGCACTTTTTCAAGTGCAAATAAAAGCACTTTTAAGAATGATTAATTCTCATCTAACTTTACACAATTTAGCATAACCCTGTACAAGATGCTTCTGCTCAGCTGTGTCAGCCAGATATTTCTGCTAAAGTCAAATGAAGGTTCACAGATTTACCAAGAAAACCCATGACTCACAATAGTTCAGTGACAGGTTCCACAGCCAATCCTAAAATATATAGAATACAGTCACAGAAGAAAATTCTAAAGCCACTTTGTGATTCTTAAGGTCACCAAAAGGGTAAGCACTATCATAATTTTAAACAATTTCACAGTAGCAGGACTTCAGTAAGTCAGTTTTACATAAGAAGGTAAATATCGGTGAACAGTTGTTTGGAAGATGAAGTCTGTATGCAGTTCTCTGCACTTGGCATCCCTATTCACCAAATAGTTAGCAGTATAAATCTAGCTTCCTTTAGCTCATAAAGGGGCAACAACAGTGACTACGGACATCGATGTATTTGCAGAAATCTTCAGTGATATCCACCAGGTTTTCTCCCATTTTTTAAGTTTAAAAAGAGGAGCTAACCTTCTACAAAACAAGGTTCTATCCTCATTATCTTTATAAGAAAGTACCTCAATGCCCACAGGCCCAAAAATAAAATAGTAGACCGCTGCAGCTGGTGCTTTATTTGGAAACTGTAAAAAGTAAGCCCTGGGTAGCTAGGATGTAATGGGGATAACCTCACTAATTTTCCTTTTTGATACATTTGTGGTTTTGATTGGTCATAACCACTATGATAGCTACTGTCAGGATTAGCCCAGGAAACTCCAGGAGACAGTACAGACTCAATTCAGCAAGGCTTATTGGCTTCAGTCCCATTACAGAAATCTCAGAGTGAGAGTAATTTCCAGGGTCACCCTCTCAACCTCCCTTGCATTCCTTAGGGAGGGGCCAGGACGAGAGGGATCAAGAATGTGCTCTCATCACCAGAGCAACGGGGAGGAGTTAAGAAGATGAGACTGGCCCCTAATGCAAGTCTCATCTTCTTAACTCCTCCCCGTTGCTCTGGTGATGAGAGCACATTCTTGATCCCTCTCGTCCTGGCCCCTCCCTAAGGAATGCAAGGGAGGTTGAGAGGGTGACCCTGGAAATTACTCTCACTCTGAGATTTCTGTAATGGGACTGAAGCCAATAAACCTTGCTGAATTGAGTCTGTACTGTCTCCTGGAGTTTCCTGGGCTAATCCTGACATCAATCTTCTCAGAGTCAGAGTAATTTCCAGGGTCACCCTCTCAACCTCCCTTGCATTCCTTAGGGAGTGGCCAGTCTCATCTTCTTAACTCCTCCCCGTTGCTCTGGTGATGAGAGCACGTTCTTGATCCCTCTCGTTCTGACTCTCACAGCTACTGAATGCATAAGTAAACTTCCCATGGTAGCCATTTTAGGGCAATCTCCTCAAAATGCTCTCAACATTCCAGTCACACTCATTGGCCTAAGTGGCCCGTCCATGCTTGACAAGGTTAGGCATGTACAATTCTATTCCTAACATTTGTATACAGACTGTTGAATAGTGTTGGATAGTTAAGCATCATCTCATTACATACTTACAGTGCTGTGAATAGTTCAGCCCAAGCATTTATAGACCTGGTCTAAGTCAGAAGAATTCACAAGGTAGGCTGAGTTATCTGGTACATTTTGGGTGTGAACTCTTTAGTTTCAGGCATATGCCTTTTGTTTCTGGCTTTATTTGGGGGATCTCATAACTCCAGTAAAGCAATTAATTTGGCATATGTGAAATCAGTTCACCTCTGGCCTAAACTGTAATATATATATATATGTCCAGTTGGCTGGGTTTCATTCAGATTGTGTTCCTTTTGTCTTTGCAAACTTCTTCTGAATAATGTTTTGATTTCAGTGTGATAAAGTGTGATATAATGATAGCAATACATAGTGGCATAGAATCAATGAAAGGCCTTGATGAACAGAGGTCTTTAGTTGATGCCAAAAGCTATAAAGATTCAGTGCCTATTGTAACTGGATAGAAAGGGGACAAAAGTGTCCTCTCAGACTGCAAACTGCCGAGGTCTGACTAGTGCAGCACATCTGAAAAAAGGCCCTGCCATGATTTAATTACTGGGCAGGTATGAAAGTGATAAGGTGATTCATTAGATATCCAGATCCCAAGTTATACAAGGCTTCATATATCAGTACAAGCATCTTGGCCTAGAGGCTGCTGTAAACTGCAAGAAAGATACAAAGACCAGAAGCATGGGTGGACTCGTTTATTTGTTAGACACAAAAGGTGAACTGAGCATGGACTCGATGTCTTATAGTGACCTCTGGTATTGATGACGCTAAGCAAACTGAAACATGTAATTGCAAGGGCCTTATGACACATAATATACAAAAGTTAAGTCTGTGTTCCTTCCCTTTACTACAGTTCTTGAAAAATGTCACATGATTCAGCACATGTATTGGGAAATCTTGAAAAAAATGAAAGAACAAGCTTGAATTTATGGCAAAAATGGGAATGTAATGCATTTCGGAAAAGATCCTCTACAAAATGGCCTGCACAGCTAGGTTAAGCTCTAGGACACTCTAGCCACCTGCAATTATTGCTCATTTCTATTTGGATCATTTTGATTATTTTTTAAACCATTTCTCTTTTTCTTTAAAAAAAAAAATCCTAATTGTCTTAACTTGCCTTGCTGTTGTATATATGTTGTATATAAAGGAACGATTCCTCCTTGAATTTGATTAGACTCCTGCTGTGAATATATAGTCAATTTTTCCATTTCTGCATATCCTCAATTTTAGTCTCCCAATCCTATATTGATGGCAAGGTTTCTCTTTTCCAGTGTTGTGCCAGATTGATTCTTGCTGCTGTCAGCATATACTTTAATAAATTCTTATGCTTTTCATTTAATCCTCTGGGATCATATCTAATAAATATATTTGTGTTTTTAATTCAAATTTTATTTTCAGAATTTTTTGGATGTTTTGGTGTTTTTCTTTCCAGCATATTTAGTCTTTTTGCATAACAACCATATATAGTAAAATGTTCCTTTTTTGTCATTTCCAACATTTATTGTTGTATGATTTGTTCATCTTGCAATCACTGATGGAGATACTGTATATACCATCTGTAGAATACTTTATATCAATTTTCCCTGAAATTGCAGCTTGGTGTACATTTTATTGATTTTTTCCATAGTTCTACCCATTGTTCCACTGTTATTACTTCTTTAAAGTTTTGCATCCACTTTATTATAAATTTTTGTCTCTGTGTCATATTTGAGTAACAATTTGTAAATATATCCTAATAAATTATCTTGATTCTATATAAGTGTTTCAGCTTCTGTGATCTTTCTCAGGGTCCTTCCTTCTTCTCTAAAATCACTTTTTATTTTTTCAGTTATTTGCAAATACATTAACCATGACAAATTCCTTCTTTCATTAAGCCATTCTTGTTGTATCTTTAGTCTATTTCTTGAGTCCAGTTGTATATGTTGACCGTATGTGATCAGATCTTTCTTAATGTAATTGTCCTTGAAATAAAAAGCATTTGATGGTGATGCTGGTGGTGAAATAATTGGACTTATCCTTGCTTTTAAGGAATTCCAAATTTTTAACAGACTTTCTCTTATAATATGTTCCTTCAAATTTCATCTTCTTTTGCTTCCTTATACCATAGATATCTATGAAGTCCATTGGCTAAACCTGCTCCTAGAAGATAGGGAGATATATGGCTGAATCAAAGTTTAAAAAATATACACAAAGTGGTAGATTTGCAGGCAAGTGGGTGGCATGCTTTTGGGGCTCCACTGGGTTAGGTCTCTTGCCTGATATATAGCATTTTTATTCTAATTTGTTATATTTATCCTTTTCACATTTCTATCTGATTGTATCAATAAACAGGAAGAAATGTTTATTGCTATTTTTATTAAGTTTCAAAATCATTAGTCCTCCTGTGGATATTTGAGGAGAGGCTTAGTATCAAACCCAGATCAAAAGAAGAACTTATGTGCTACAGATGATATGAAAATGATTTGATGTACTTTTTAGCTGACCAGAATGGGTAGAGGAAGGCACATGTGGTTCAATATTTTAAATTTACTGTTTTAAACAGAACAGGGGGCAGCACCCTGCTGATCATGCAAGTTGAGACTGGCCTGGTTAATACAGGAAACACTGTAGGCTGCAGACTTGATGATCAAGATGAAGGCACGTCTGCCTCAAAAAGCAGTATTAAAATATTTTAAATAATTTAATAAATAGTACATAATAATATATGCTTGATTTGCAAATTGGATTCTTTCAGAAGTTTAATTCTGACCCTAAAATTGAGAAAACAGGAACCTGAAGTGGTGAGCCTGGTCAATGTAAAAGGCTGAATTGTGGAATACTTGTGGTTAAGGACAGAACATCCGATGTTTGTGAGTAATGCCTTGCATATATTGCTAAACAATGTAAAGCTGTCTTAGGTAATAAGATGATATGTTTCATCTAACTAATGTCAGAATACAGTGACTTGCATCTAATTCATTTCTGCTTTCTTAGAACTTTGCAAAATGAGTAAAAATTATAGTAAAAAAAGATCTATGTTGCATAAAATCTTACTCTAAGGATAGAGAATGCAAAATACCATTAATAAAAGATAAAGTTGGATATGGCTGAATGAATTCAAAATATCTGCCACTGCATTTTCAGGATCAGTCCAAGTACTGCATTCTTCAAGAACTGCCATAGAAGTGAACATCAAATTGCTAAGCCCTTCTTCCATGTTGTCCCAACCAGAACAGAGAGATACTTGATTACTGTAGCCCACCATGAACACTTGTACGAATTTAATTGACTTATAGTCAACATTTGTCTGTTTCATTATTTGAGTGAACATTATTTTGCTCATTATTGCCATAAAATAGTAATATACAGCAGCATCCTAGGACATTCCATTGCTAAGCTGATTGCTGTAAAACTATTTATACAAATGAAACAAATCAAGTATGTTTCTGCTCCTTGATTTCATACTAAGTCAAACATCCATGTGCTCTTTTCCTATCTGCCAAAATCTCTCTGTGCTCTTAGGACATTTGATACCAGCAAGTTTAAACCTGTTTTCTTTCCCCTTAGAGTTATATTTGAGTTTGATGCATGTGTTAGCAGCTCTTGCACCTAGCCTCTCCTCTATGACTATGCTTCTTATGCCAATCTGGTTTGTTAAGTAGAGTGACTGAGACCCCTCCTCAAGTACTTCAATGCATTTTCAGAACAAAGCTGAAAAGTCACACTAATTTTTAGAATCAAGTTTCACACAGGTTGAAATCCACAAAATAACACAATTAAAAGGAAATGTCAACCCACATGTGTGAGACAACCACAATCTGCTTGCACTTTATTGACACTATCTACTTGTCACAGATTCTCTTTAAAAAGATAAGACTGTTAATGGATAGATCATCATATGATGGATCTCAGACAGCCAAACGTAGAGAAACAGAGTAATAAATGCCAATAGCTTTTGTATGTTATCCACATCTTCTTTGCACATTTGTTTGATTTATGCTTTCAAAAATCCAAAATGTTCATCATTTGAAGGCTTCAGATAATCACCCACCTCCCAAAATACTGATTCAGGTGATACTTATGTCTACAGACTGTTGCACATTCAGGAGAAATGCCCACAAACATATGACTTTACATGCATTGGGTTCCATATGAGCCATTAATATGAGGGCATAATGCATATAACATACAAAATACTTCTATTAATATTTAAATATACCTTTTTGTAAGGAACATGTGTATTACTGTTATTTATATAAATTTGCTGCACAATATACATATTGATATAACAGGAATATATATGTGCAGACAGAGGAACTTAACACTTTTAGATCTGTAAAACATTAACATGTGCATAAGTCATCCCCAGAGAGCAGTTAATCTGAAGATTTTTATTTAGAAGTCCCATTACAACATGAAAATAAGACAAAAATATTAATTACGAGACAATTTTTCCTGAAATAATACACCAAGAATTAATGAAATAGATTTTACCAATGTTGTTTAGGTTGGTAGCACATTACTCTTCATTTACATCTTCATCTTTCAGTTCATCTGCACAGAAATAAAACCATTCCTGGATTATTAAAAGGTCTTCAGTATTCAACTTTAAAGTATAAATTTTGAATTTTGTTGCCCACAACTACTCTCATCATAACCACCTCAGTATTGTGTTAGGGTACACAGTTCTTAAACCACTTATTTTTATGATCTATGTAGAATTTTATGTATATACGCATATTTGTACATATGCTGGTCAAAGACTGTAATAACCTATCTACCTACCTTATTTAAACTCTGCCAGTCAGTACTGGCATTAGTAAGATCATACCTTTCCATATTACCTCTGTGCAATATTGGAGGGGCCAGAAGTACTTTGACAAATCTTTTTCCCAGAGAGATTAATTACAAACCTGTTCTCATACAATATACTACTCCACTTGTTATCATGTAAAACAGGGATATTTAAGGGCCATTATGCAGCATACTGGAGGCCACACTCCAAAAAGTATGCAAGACCCAGATTAAATATTTAATTGTATTTAATTCAGCAAAAGCTAAAAACTCTCAAAGACCCTAACAAATATGAGCGAGAGGAAAATTTCTTAATCCTCCAGATAAATTCTCTGTATTTTATCAGAAACATATAAGATCAAAATAGATTCAGATTGTACTCCAGCCAGAAGGAAGATGGAAGGCGACTTTTCCAGACTTTCCTTCTGCACTGCACAAGACTTTCCTTGTGCTCTCAGCATGGATATTCCCTGAAGTAAAGTTTCAAAGGGCCCAAGCAGCTCTAGAGGAAGAGAGGAATTAGTTAAAATCAATCTCTTCTGCTAGATCTAAATTCAAGAGTGGAAAGAATGAGTCTTGCTGTTCACAGGTAGAATTTGGATTTGAGCCATAGAAATAGTTTGAAAGACCACTTTTTACATTTTTATCTACATTCAGGTCCAACAGAATAACTTTAAAAGGTTGAAAATATATATCAATTATAAAATTCTCTTTACAAGAGAATTTTTCTCACATTTTTTAAACTACAGAATCTCATCTGTTATCAATTCATACATCTATTGTTCATTTCTATATAAATGAGATTTTATGAATGCTGGTGAAGAATTCAGGATAATTTTAGACAAGTTTGGTATTTCATCTAATAGAATATTGATGTCAGGAGGTTATCAGGGTTTCAACAAGGAGAAACAGACACAGACTCAACCCAAGAAAGACAGAGTGGCTGTTAATTCAAATGGCATCGTCTTGGACTTCCACTGAAAAATAAAATTGTATTCAAGATAATAAACACCTTTTAATGTTCATTAATGTGTATCTATATTCTGAGCATGTGTAACTGTATTTGTTTACATCTAATCTTCATTATCATTCTATTCCCACTCCCACTATTGGTTTCAACATTATTTTAGATTGTTAATTTCTTATGTGACAGACCTGCCGATTTTTGTATAAGATATTATGTAATGTTCTAATCTGTGCAGTTCTATGTTATCATGATTTTTATTTGCTTATTGAAGTAAACAGCATTAAAGATAACAAAATTTCACTTATGAGATATTTAATAAAACATTTCCAAATCACTGATAGGAAAGATCTGAGTAAACAGTTCTGTGTACTACCTCTGAGGCACAGGTAAATTTAAATGACATGGAAACATTACAATATATGTGAAACTGAGGGTGGCATCTGTGAATCTATGCCTAGGGCATGAATGGCTAAATCTAGATCTGATGTTCGTGCAGACAGTGACCAGTATGTTTATTAGGGCAAAGAGACTTAACCAAAGCGTAGTCAATATTGGCAGAACCAAGGGAGACATGGATAGAACCAAGTCAATCTACTTTGTTATCCATTTCCTTCCTTCCTTCCTTCCTTCCTTCCTTCCTTCCTTCCTTCCTTCCTTCCTTCCTTCCTTCCTTCCTTCCTTCCTTCCTTCCCTCCCATCCCATGACACTTTTTTTCATCTTCTCTTCCTATACAATCCCTTTTTCAACAACTGCATAGTTTCAGAGAAATCACCACCCTGTTCACTGGCATTTGATCCATTAATTCTAATCAAAAGCTTAGACAAAGAGCAGCAACACAATGGTCCAGAAACCACAGGTTCATACTGACAGATTTTTAAAAAAGGAAAAGATAAAAGAACACATTAAATAAGATTATATTCTAAACCTGTTATGAAATGGTAACAAAATAAGAGGTGGAGTTTAGTAAATACTTTAACCTAAGTTCTGCAAGGAGGGAAATCAGCAATAGACAAAGTAAGAAGCACACTGCTATTTACCTCTGAAATGGATAAATGATTAAATTCTGCTATATGACTTATTTGTTTATTTGTTTGTTTGTTTAAATTCCCTCATCCAGGATTGTACTAATGTTATTTAACTTAAAAATATTACAAGCAAAACACCAAACAGATGTCCCAACAGTTTCAGACAGAGTATCTTATTTCAACAGCAACATTAAAGTAATTATTTATCACCCAGCAAGAAACAGAAGAAATATTGTTGTATGATAAAAAACAAACACACTTTAAGCAAGGATCAATAGACAAAAGGCAGTTAAAAAAAAAAACCTGTCCAACTCTTCTTCTTTAAAAAAAAAAAATTAGAAAAGAACATTGGACCTCACTCAGTATTTTTTCAAAAAATGTTTGAAAAGACAGCTTCATACAACAAATTCCTAATTTTTGGTACAGCACAGCAATGCCCTTTAAAGTATGTGCTGAGTTTACCACAAGCTGATACATCTGAATAGATAGAATTAATCTTTTGTTTCACCAAAACGTCTCTTCCATATAATCCTTTTATGAGGGTGGTGAAAATTAATTAGTGCTCTTTATCATTCAATCTCAGGGTCACTGGGAAGGTGAATTCAGCCACGAGGCAATTTTGTGATTTGTTTGCTAATAATAATCTTACACAGTTTTTTTCTCTATAGTTGTCAAATCATATGTGTTCGAAAAATAGATTGCTGTTTAACATATTCAAGAAAAGGGACAAACTCAGAAACATGTGAACGTTTTATATCAGAGGACTATAATCCTATCCAAAGAGGTTTAACACCTGCTTCAAAATCATTAATACTATGCATTGATAGGAATATGTTTCCTTCTGTTCACATTATATTCTTCAAAATTATTCCCAGGTTACAATTTAAACCACCTCTTCAGAATCAGAACACAGAATAAGCAATGAAAGATGTACTTAGCTTAAATCTCTTCATTGAGAAGTGTCATTATATAGTAAGGAGTCTTTAGGACTTGATAGAATACACCAGAGGTCAAGAAAAAAACAACAATTTCTGAGCATTGTTTTCTGATATTGATCCTTTGAAGTAGCAAAGGTCACCATAAAGCAATATATCTTAAGCCCATATATGGAAGAGCTGAGGGAACTTAAGAGGGTTAAGAGACACCTAGAGCATTGCTAGCGAATGATGAGGAGTGAAGATGATCAAACACAAGCTACAGCCGCTATTAGAGCCTAGCTCATAGCGGTAAGGGTGGTGAAACGTAATTATTTCTCTGCCCTTATTGCATCTGCAGACAGTCACCCGGTGGCACTGTTTCAGGTGACTCAGCCCCTCCTCGGAGGGAGTAATATTGAGATTCACATACAGGGCTGCCGTGAGGAATATGCTGCACATTTAGCATATAAAGTCATTCATATTCACTCTACGCTGGACTCTGGACTTAGGGCAGAACCAGTGGACATTACAGTGGGTGAGTTCTGCATGGTTATCTGGGGGTTGAGTTCAACCCTGTTGAACCCAATGAAGTGGATAGGGCCCTTGCAGCTGCTAGTTCAGCCACTTCTGTGTTAGATCAGTGCCTCTCCTGGCTGGTTAAGGCTGCATGGGATTGGGTCTGGGCAGTAGTTAATTCCTCTTTGAGGGAAGTGGTGGTCCCACTGGCTCTTAAGGAGGCAGTGGTGCACTCCCTTCTCAAGGGGCTATCGCTCAATCCAACTCATCTGGACAGCTTTTGTCCAGATTATTTTTATGATAAAACTGAGTGGTTGCATGGCAGCTTCAAAGGACCCTGGATGAAGTGGATTGTCTGGACCCCTTTCAGTCAGGGTTCAGGCCAGGATACAGGACTGAGATGGCATTGTTTGTGCTCTTGGATGACCTCTGGCAGGAGCGGGATGGGGGAGTGCATCCATCCTTGCTCTTTTTGACCTCTCGGTGGCCTTCAATACCATCAATCATGGTATCCTTCTGGACCGGCTTCAGGAGTTGGCGGTGGGTGGCACTGTGTTGCACTGGTTCTCCTCCTTCCTCTGGGGTCAGTTCCAGTCAGTGTTGATGGGGAAGAGATCCAGCCCACAGCCATTACTTTGTGGGGTGTTCCAGGGCTCAGTTCTCTCTCCTCTCCTATTTAACATCTATATGAGGCCACTGGGTGAGGTGATCCAATGGTGGGGTAAGGTATCATCAATTTGCTGATGATACTCAGCTTTATATCTCCACCCCAGGGCATCGGAACAATGCCGTGGATGTTCTGTCCCAGTGCCTGGAGGCTATAGGGACCTGGATGGGGCGCAATGGATTTCAACTCAACTCAAGCAAGACTGAGTAGCTCTGGGTATTTGGGCCTTCCAGTGACAAACATTCTTCTATCTCTGGTCCTGGATGCAGTAGCACTGCTCCAGACGGACCCAGTGTGCAATCTGAGGATCTTCTTGGACTCACAGATAGGAGAACCTTCACACACCTTTGGGTTGTGTGCCAGTTGTGCCCATTCCTGGACTGGGAGGCTTTGCTCACAATCACTCATGCCCTTGTGACTCTTGTCTGGATTACTGCAACACACTCTACATGGGGCTGCCCTTGAAGAGCATTTGGAAGCTTCAACTGGTATAGAATGCAGCTACACAGGTAATAAATGGTGTTGGATATTCAACATGTGTAACATCACTACTGTGTGAGCTGCACTGGTTGCCCATATGTTTCTGGGTGCAATTCAAGGTGCTGGTTGTCACCTTTAAAGCCCTTCATGGCTTGGGACTGGATTACCTAAGGGTCCGTCTTCTCCCAATTGTTTCTACCCGTCCAGTTTGGTCTGGCAGTTTGGGCATGTTATGGGTCCTGTCAGTCAAGAAATGACAGTTGGCGGGGACCAGGAGATGTGTCTTCTCTGCCATAGCCTCTGTCCTCTGGAACATTCTCCCTTCAATGATTAGGATGACCCCAGCCCTGTTGGCCTTTCATAAGGCCTTGAGGACCTGGTTATGTGCCCAGGCCTGGGACCCCGAGTGTATTAAGGGCCCTGTTTCTTGGCTATATTGATAACTATGGTGATAGTTTTTCTCGGCTGCCATATATATTTATTTTTGTATTGTACTATAATTGTTTTAACTGTTTTTATAATTGTTCGCTGCCCAGAATCACTTGGTTGATATGAGTGGCTATAGAAATCAAAATAAATAAATAAATAAAAGGTAGGTAACCCAAAAGGATATCATGAGTGTGGTAATAAAAGGCAATAAAAGAGACACCTACTCTTTAGCTACATTATTAATCATTTTCCTGGATAACTAAGATATTTCTAGCCCAATAACTAGGGCTGAAATTGGTATAAATTAGAAGGCTGCTGAGGCTCATATAGACCTTATTTGATAAAGTTGTCAAGTCATTCAAATTGTGAGGAAACAAAGACTAATTGAATCTTCCAATTAATGCAATTGATGCAGATGAGAAGCTCATATTTGAAGAGAAAAATGATAACCTCAATGGCATGCTTAAAAAACTTTGCCATGGAAAAAGAGGTATACCTAATATCCTTATGTAGATTGAAATTTAAGAGCTCTATGCATCATAGCAGTATTGTTGTGGTTATATATTTAGGACAGATTGCCAAACAATTCTGATTCGTAATAGGAAATATATCTATCAAGATACTATTAACAGGTAAGGTTAACAATTATGTACTCTCTTTTTCTATGATTTAGAGCTTTTTTATATTAAAAATGCTATCAGCTGACCTTTTTGGAAACTTTCGTACAATTTATCAATATAAAAAACAGAAGGAACATGCTTGCCTATTATTAAAAAAATAATAATAACATATGCCTATCCCAGCTCACTGCTAACTGACAAAATCA
This sequence comes from Liasis olivaceus, assembly GCA_030867105.1. Lineage (NCBI taxonomy): Eukaryota > Metazoa > Chordata > Lepidosauria > Squamata > Pythonidae > Liasis > Liasis olivaceus. Next base: position 59,954,766 of record CM061349.1, read on the forward strand.
ATCATTATTTTTAGTACTCTTTAAAAGAGAACTAATCTTCCTATTTATGTCAGTTAAAGAATGTGAGAAAACATTTTGAAAGGTTCTGCTACTCCCAGCGTAATTTTGCGCTTTATGAAAGGGCTTTTTCGCCCCCCCCCAGTATAATCATCAAACAGTGCATATGTTTGGTGAGAGCCTGCTTGACTTGCTTGGACTTTTAAAATCATAATCAAAAGCTTATTCTAAAGTTATGTTAACAGCCTCACCTCCTCTGGTTTTCAGTGGCATGCTAGGAATGTTGGCATTTGTGGATAACTCATTGTTCACGCTGACACAATAAAAAGGTTCATCAAGAAAAGGAGGCTTTTTCATCTTGTCTGTACTAAGAACTATTGACATGAAGTGGTCTTCAGAGCTGTTAGCAGTATGTGCTGCCTCCTCTTGTTCTTCTTGATTTTCATTTCCCTTTTTCTCCGATATGGGAAATTCAAGAAATGTCTTGCTGAGATTACAGCAGGAGACTATATTTTCCTTTGAAAATATATCTTTATTCTCATCTCCAAGCATTTCCTGGTTTGCTGGTAGTTGAACATCATCTAACAGTTCATTCCTAGAGTCTGGCATATTGTCTTCAAAGATGTCACAACAAGGACTTATCCTCTCAAGAGAATGTTCCTGACATTTTGTCAGACCAAGACTGCATCCTCTTCTTGTGCTTTGCATACAGTCTTCCAGAAGGGCATTAAGTTGCTCTTCTGAGAGGCAAGGAAGTACATCTGGCTGCGAAAACAAGGGAAAAGTTCTCCCCATCAAAATGAAGCTATAAATAAATTCATCATAAAACAGCACAAGGTAGCACAGAAAAATAATGGTAGCATTGATCCCTGATACCAAAGGTCATAAATTAAGATCTGAAAGAAATAAAAATGGCCAGATAATGATTCAAGACATTGTCAGTCTGACTTGTTATTAGAAATATACTTGTCACCTTTGGATTTTTTAAACAAACAAAGCATACACGAACTTGCTAGAGCAATGAAATGAAATGTTCCTGAGAGACAACACCTCACAAGATACCCTATGATAACGTGAATTCCCATTATTAAAAATTTAACTATTTTTTTCACTAAACTGACACTAGACTATCAATGTAATTCAAATGAATACTACCTTAAGACTAATGTATATTTTAAGAAGGATTCAAATATTAATTCCTAATAGATATTTTATACAAATTACTGAGAAAATGGCAGGCCAAAATCCCTCAAATAACTTTGCTCAAATTTAAATTGTTTTATGATAGTGGCTTTAATCTACCAGATTTTCAACTCTATCACTGAGGTTTCATTCTAACACCTATATTTCTATGGAATGAAAACTTTTGTGGTTATTATCCTCCAATTACTTTCTAACTGGATCCAGCATGTGATCTCTTTGAAAGATTGGCAAGTTTGAGCATCAAGTATAATAAAAAGTGATTTTCTTTTCCAGACTTGAAAGCTGCTCAATATAGTAATTATTAATAGGTAAGCAGTTTGGACCCAAAATAACATAAGAAATTGAAGCTGTGGTATAATCCACATTTGAAGATAGCAGCCAAGATGTTTTATTGGAAAGCCTGGGCCAAACAAGGGAAAAATATTTTTAAATCAGTTGATTTATAATGGTTATTTTAAAAACTTCGAGAGATTATGTTCTGCCTATGATGTACCTATAGCCTCTGCTTGGCAATCTATACAAATGAAAATGAATGCACAAGGTAGCATGGTCCAGATGCCTTGGCAGCTTTCCTTATAAGATGCAGCGCTGGAAGTGAAACCAACTGTTCAGTTTTACTTGGAATTAAAGAAACAAGATGAAGGTTAGCATTAGTTATATACCAGAAATGTAAAATGAAAAACTGGAATATCCAGTCTTGGAAAATCAATGGATCCAAGTCTGAAAAAATGAAAAAACATACTCCTTATGATTTAAGAATGAAGTTAATTCAGAAAATATTGCTTTGTGTTTATTCCTACAAGGTATACATAGCTGACTTTGTAGATGGTAACAACTGCTAGAATTCTTTATGGCTCTCATTGGAAATTATGAACAATCCCTTCCACAAAAGAATGGCAAATTAAGTTACGGCAACAAGCTCAATATCAAAACTTACCTCATGTCTGAAAAACATACCTGATCTAGAATTTAACTCAATATGGAAAACATGACAATGTTATAAATGGGTTTGTACCACATCTGAAGTCTGAGTTTCCCTAACGTGATATTCAACTTTTTAATAATCTGTTAAACTTGCAAAGTTTTCTAGATTAGTCAGAAATCACTGTAATTCTTTTATCTCATTTTGTAATTTACAATTTGAGTAATATTGGTCACAGTTGTTAATTATCATACAGAAACCTAATTCTAATATTGCCTAATCGTAATACTAGCTTAAACTTTCAAACTGCTAAGACATTTTAATATGCAGATTTCATTATTATTTTATTTCAAAATTTATAGCAAACGTATGATGAAAAAATTTCCTTTTTTTGTTTTTCCCTCTTTTCCCCCTTTTTATTCTTCTTTTGTATTTTCTGAATGTATCTGTAAAATTAATGAACTATAAATTATAGCAATAATTTAAAAAGAAAATATTTCATATTTATTGTTTCATGTTTATTGAACCCCTCAAGGAATTTCTATTTTGGTGGTATAAGAAATTTGAGGGCTGTTTAACTGATATGATTTACTTTTGTCCAGCCAGAGCTCTGTTTTGGTTTCACATTTACAGCATATGTTAATATAATTTTGGATAAAAATATAATAGTTAAAAATGTAAATATAATGTTAAATTATACAGTATTCCTAAAAGATGGAATTTGTCATTTTATGAAGCATTTGGCTTTATCAAATGCGATACTCAGCAAAGAGTATAATATTACATAAATGGAAAGAAACTTATCTTCCTGATTTTAAGGAACGATTTTAGATATGTTTGTTATCTATTTTTAAATATCTTTATAGTCCAAAAACTAGAAGATGGAACAATATGTTTCTGTATGATCTAGATTTAGTGATAAGATGAAGGACTGAATAAATCCCAAATTGATATTATATGGATTTTTATATATTAACATATTTTCTTTTCCTGTTCAGTTTATTTTAACTACTATGTAGGTTGTATGATACTGAATAATCAGTAGTGCATTTTGTTGTGGTTTGTTATATCTCAGCAATAATTAAAAAAAAAACACTGATAATGGCCCACTGAGTCACATCTCATAGACTGTACAAAAACCAATATACAGTGGTACCTCGGTTCACGAACGCTTCTGTTCACGAACAATTTGGTTCACGAACAGCTCCAGTCGCAAAATTTTGCCTCCGTTCGCGAACGCCGGATCGGGTTACGAACAGGATCCGCGGCCATTTTCCCTCCCATGACACGTGGTCGCGGCTTCCTGTAGGGAGGGGGACTCTCCCTCCAAGCAGTAACCGCCTCCCCACCCGCCTTCCTGTCCTCCACGCCAGAAGTCGCGTCGAGCAAGGTTAGCTTTCTTTCTCTTCGTACTGTACTTTGTGTCATATTTTTGCGGGTTTTTTTAAAAAAAAACATATGGTTCAGAACGGATTAACCGTATTTACATTGAACCTTATGGGAAAATTTGATTCGGTTCACGACCAATTCGGTTCGCGACCAGAATCGCGGAACGAATTAAGTTCGTGAACCGAGGTAGCACTGTACATATAACAGTACATCTGTAAACTATAAAACTATCAGACCAAGATACCTAACCACATAAAGGAATCAGGAGACTATTATCACTTAAGTAGAGACTACTACAACTAGTTTAAATAATTGCATATTTTTTAAAAATTGCCCATTACTATATTTTTAAAGTTTCTTCATGTAATTCTGAAAGATTCCTTTTGTATGACCTCCAAAGATCCTTAGTTCTAGTAACAGGCAAATACAGCTTTGGATCCAGACAAACATGTCTGTAACAGGACTGTGAGGCCCTGCTTTTCACACATGCTAATCTGGACCCAATCCATTGTAAGGTACATAGTGAGCAGTCTGTATGAAGTGGTATTGAGACTAGTCTAGGACAAAAGTACAATTTTATCAGTCAGGAGAAGTGCTAGAAAAGTAGAAACTGGATCAGTTCTGTCACCCTTCCAGATGGCCACTGAAAAAATTATTAAAGCCACTGTAAATGTTTTGATTGTCCCACTACTTATTTAAATATATTTCTACCAACATTTTATTATTTCTATTTAAAGCAGCTAACAATCTGGCTTCTAAACAAAAAATCAAAACATAGGCATAAAATGAATAAAATTTCATAATTAAAATATGAAAGTATATAACTAAATATTTACATAATAAATAAAACATGCTAACAGATTCAGAAGCAGCAACACTGAATCAATTAAATCAATAAAACATATAAACTAATTAAAAAGTCAATATGTAGTATAGTAACATTGAAAAGTTAGATGAAATTGGTGCCTACTAAATTCCTAATTAAGAGATAGAATGTGGCAGATTTCCACAAGTAAGCTATTCCCTCATTTAGGCACCACATATAAAAAGCCTTGTTTGGGATGGTCACCTGCACTATCTATAAGGTTTTCCATTTATGCTCCAGAGAAATTTCATGTTCCTCTTATCTGAGCAAAAATCATCCCATTGAGTGTTTTAGGAATATAACCAATTCTTCCAATAAACCAAAACTGGATTCAATTCAGCCAATCATTTTAATTCCTTGGGTTCAATGGGAGATATTTATATGCATATTTAACAGCAACAGGCAAATTAATGGAGCTTAAAGGCTTCAGCTGGTAGGGTCTTGAAGCTATATAGTAATGGTTGGATAAATTTGATGAGATTCTCTAAAAGATAAAGATGAGAAGTTAAAAGAACAAAAGGCAATATATTAAGCAATGTTTGGATGTAGTGAGGCAAAAATGGTTTCAAGAATAGATTGGTACTGAGAGTTATAATGAATGGCATTCTATGAAATAGATTTAGCTATATTTCCCTTACCTTTCTTATTTCATCCCTTTATTTGGTTTATGATTTTTTGTTCCTTTTTTGAACTTTACATAATATTATTCATCTTGAAAGGAACTAATGTGGGGACTTTGTAAGTATGTTCAATTATTAGCCCTTCAGGTGAATATAAAAGGAACAGTTTTGTTGTTCAAATTCAAAATGAGTTTAGGTTTTGCATGTAATTCTCTCTTTTTTTCTGTATCCGGGGACAATTGCCTATTCAGTAGATTTAACAGTAAAATAACTCTTCCAATTTTCTCTAAGGGGGTTCCCTTCTTCTCATGTTTCTTGTTGGCATCCTTATACAAACAGTTCTTGACAAGAAGAAAATCAGCTGAGACAATCAGCACATGGCCTGACATTTGGATAAATAATTAGAAGATTAGGTTACATGTGTGAACCCACTAATTTTCTGTTTAACACTTCGTAGTCATACTATATACATCATTATATAAAACTGTTAAGCCTGTAAAGGACTAGCTTAAAGAAGACATCTATGTACAGTGGAACCAAACAAAGCTCCAGCAACAGAAATCCCATCTCATTTCTTAATTTTCTCCTGTCAGTGGTAAAATGCAACACCTTAATTGTATGTTATTGATGTGACTAACAGCGATGGAAAGAAAGGGCAAAATCTGGCCAAAGTCAAGCTCTCTGGGGTTCAATGGGAGAATTAAGTGGGAAAATTCAAACCTCTCACAGAAATCACTGACTTGGTTTCCCTGGTCCAGTTGAACTTTTGTGATTAGCAAGTTTTTACTTCTTGAAACAGGCAGAAAAGGATGATGTGCAAGGAGATCAGGGAGAATTGGGGTGGGGTGTTTGCACTAGTGTCATAGTAATGATGTAGGTGAAGTTATTCCTATTCCTCCAGATAAATAAATATCTGCCTCAATCTATAAGCGTTCTTGGTCTTCTGGTAATAGACTAGACAAAAATTTAGCAGACAGTTTCTCCATTATTGCATTTTCATGTCATGAAACACTACTGTTGGTACATTATAGCATGGCATGCAATTATCAGAGCACAAAAAAAAAAAAAATCACTGCAAACTTACTACTACTGAGCTGGTTTTGACATGGCATTAAGTCATGGTTTGTTTAATACTTTTTAATAAAAATTGACAAAGTTTGTTTAAATTGCTAAGTCATAAGCCACTATTTATTCACCACAATGCTAGATTCACACAATTAGCTAAACCAAAAGTAAACAAACCACATTACAGTTTAGTTCAGTGTATGAATCCAATCACTGCCATTCCTTAATTTATTTCACCATTTTTGCTCTGGTCTTTTACTGCAAACTGGAAGCCCTCTGGAAATCACAATTACTGTTACAGTCTTTCAATATTGAAAACATTTAAATAAATATTTATTTGATAGCTAAATTAAATATATTTAAAGGTTAAATATTTAGATATGCATTTTGAATAAGAGACCCATCTGCTTATCTTTCATAAAAGATGGCCACATTTAAAGAAGGATGAATATTAGCTGTGTAGTCCAGATAGAACTGTAGTAAGTAATAGGCTCATTATTTTTCTTAATTTTCATGAGGATGCTGTGTCTATGCAGGCTACAGTTTTTACTGCAAAAATAGAGGGTGGGGGCTGGGTAAATGAAACAGCTCCTTATTCATATCCAGTCATGCTGGATGCCCACTAATGAGTCTTCCTGCCGGGCTCTCTTTATGTAGCTGGAGGCGGGCTACTAGCATGGTTCTCCTGACCCAAGATGCCATTTTCCACCTGACAGTTTTTGAGCTTAGTTACATTCCTCAGTCGTATGAGGATATAGGATAAATCCAATCTATAGGACAAGTCCTCTGCATGTGGTAGGAATGTCCATTCATAATCACCTTGTGCACAAATCCTCTTGGAAATCCAGGGTTTCTAGTTCAAAGTTTTACAGCTGTTTTTTGTGGCAGCACTATAATGGGGACTGGTCATCAACAAAGGTTAAAATGTGTTACTTTTTATGGTTCTGTATATGCTCTGTATATAGATAAGTTTAAAATCTAATTTCAAATAGCACTCAGAGAAAGGAAAGAATGTAGTTCAGTTTGCTTCTAATACAAATTTATCAAACATGTATTTCTAGAAACAAAATAAGAGTAACAACACACATATTTTAAAAATCGTACTTCTCTAAAATACATTATTCAGATCTCCAAATAACAAATACATATAAAGATGAGGGCATTGGAGAAAAGTGTGCTTCAAACTTTATATATTGCTAAAAATAACATCAAAAGTCCTTCATTATATGAAGAAACATTTCTTTCAGAAGTACATACAATGATAACATTGAACATTAAGGCTGCCCAGAAAGGGGTCAACTGGAGCATTATGATCCAGGCCCCTGCAAAGGAAGGGATCCTATGGATACAAATGACTCCACCACTACCCTGTCCATAAATTTGCTCACTAGAGACAAATACATGCATAGGTCCTTGTAGGGGGAGTGGTAGGGCCCCTAACATCTGTTCTACGCCCATAAATGATTAAAGTATTTATTTTTATTTTTTATTTATTAACTTTTTTATACCACCCAATAGCCTAAGTTTTCTGCAGGTATACAGTGGAAGAAAAACTATTTGGATAAGAGAGAAAGAGAATGGCCAAGAAAAGGTCCTGGCATTTCAGCATTTAAAAATTAAATTTCCTTTGCATTCAATAAAAATGACAAGAATGTCAAATGATTGAATTATTATATGAGGTTTGTGAATCAAAGAAAGATGTTGAGACTCTTCTTTTTCAATAACTGAAATCATGAAGAAAATGTTATATAATAACAGCTGAGGCACTAGAAGGGAGAGTATAAAAATATACAGACACGGCTTGTATGTTTTTACTAATGGGCAAGTAGGATTTGGTATACAGTTTTTTATCAGGAAGATGGCAGGAAGATATGAGTATCTCCTGCTCCAGGGAAGATAATCCCAGTCTGAATCATCTCTCTCTCTCTCTCATATGCACATGCATACCTACCACATAAATACTTACAATAGCAGATACACTGAAACATTTCCATTATAACATGGGAAAATGGATCCCAAAAGACCATGTAATAATAGCAGATCTGTGTCTAAATGTACAGCTCCCAGGAATAAGAGTCTAATATTTAGAGAGCAAAAGAGATTTTTCAATAAAGAATGCAAAACCTCCTTCTGATCTTTTGTTTAATTCCCTGTAGCCCTGTTCCTGAAATACTTTTCTGCTAACCACAGATCTTTTTGTAATTCCATATATATCACATTTACATGCACACATGTACAGTTCCCTTCAAATTATTCTTCAAGTATATAATCTATAAACACACAATTATAACACATTGCACAATGTAAATCTATATGTTATAAATCTGGCATTCTAGTATTCGATGGCTTTATATTATTCTTTATACAAATACTAATGCTTTACAGTATATTATTCCTTATACTAAAATGGCAACTCATAAAAGAAACAAACAAGAAGATATAACTACCGAGGCAAACCTTACAGAGGCTCTAGCTCCCTGACTCACTTCTGCTCTTAAATCAAACCTTCAGATGTGTCCCTTTTTCAAAATCACTAGGAAGACCCAGATGTCAAGAGACAAATCTGTTACTGTCATATGCTGTTTCAGTCTCACAAAGAAACCTTTCAACAACTGATTCAGTTTGCTCAGATATATGCATGTGCGTGCACACAGTCTTTAATTACTCCATATTAGATGCCAGCAGATTTTATAAAAGTAAAATATGAATCTTGTTTCATCACACAGTCCTTAGCTGTTGCTCTGACTTCAGTTAAACCAGCTCTGTAAGCCAATATTTCAATGTGTTTTGGCTCTTTTCAATGATAAAAAGCCACATATTTTTTAGTACGCTTTTATTTTCTACTTAGATGTCAAGTGATGTCAATGCTTACCATCTGAGTGTTTATACTGAAGATGTTAGGAAAATCTAGGAATAACATTCATTATTTTTGTGAAATTTTAAAAAGTGTTTGTTAACAGATGCTTTGTATGATTAACAAAGAATTTTGAGCAGTAAGTCATCTTGTTTATTCAAACAGTTATTTCAGTTCACCAAATACATTTTTAAAAGCTTCCTTTATTCTTGTAAAGATCACTTTCAGATGAATTACAGGAGGAATAACAGGATGAATTCCTGTATAAAGGGAAGGAGCCTCTTGCATTTCCTTATTCTAGGAAATAAGTCTTGTTTGAGTGGTGCTAAAAAACTCACAAAAGCCTGATGCCATCTTCCCAGTAAGAGTGGGGGCACAAAAGCCATCAGATCAATGTTCTGACTTATTAGAAGGCAGCTTTCAGCATTCAAAGAAAGTTCAAATGAACTAAAAAAGTTTTTTTTAAAAAAAAATACTGCAGAAAATATTAGACATATGGGCAGTATCTAAATTTGAAATATAAATAAATAAATAAATAAATAAATAAATAAATAAAGTGCAATCTTAGTCACACTTTTAAAAAAATGAATGCCACTACATTTGATGGCGCTTCCTCCCAGATATATGTGCATATGACTGCAGTTTGAGAAATAATTTGGCAAACAGAGATTGCTTAAATATTCCATGATTAGTTTGTTAGGGAAAAAAAGGCCAATGACCACTGGCATCATTGTGTTGCCCATTCTTAATTTATCCCAGATGTACAAATAGTCACCACCAACTACACATAACTGACTTCAAAGAGGCAGCTATTTCTATCCCATACCCGCAATGCAATCCCTAGTGTAACCCATTTAGGGCCATCATTTATTTATTTATTTTCCATCACGGACCAGGACATGGAAGACCAGAAAAGGGGGGGGGGGAGAACCCTTAAGCTTGTTCATGAAAGCTTATACAGTGGTATAATCGGTTCATGAACTTAATTCGTTCCGCGACTCTGGTCGCGAACCGAATTGGTTGTGAACTGAATCAAATTTTCCCATAAGGTTCAATGTAAATACGGTTAATCCATTCTGAACCATATGTTTTTTTTTAAAAAACTGCAAAAATATGACACAAAGTACAGTACGAAGACAGAGAACGCTAACCTTGCTCGACGCGACTTCTGGCGTGGAGGACAGGAAGGTGGGTGGGGAGGCGGTTACTGAGTCCCCCTCCCTACAGGAAGCCGCGACCACGTGTCACGGGAGGGAAAATGGCCGCGGATCCTGTTCGTAACCCGATCCGGCGTTCGCGAACGGAGGCAAAATTTTGCGACCGGAGCTGTTCATGAACCGAATTGTTCGTGAACAGAAGTGTTCGTGAACCGAGGTACCACTGTACTTTTAAATAAAATTTATTAGTTGGAAAAGGTACTACCAGACTGCTGATTGTTTGACACCATAAATTATCATGATTTGCCTCCTACAAGGCATTATGTAGTCTTTATTTATTTATTTATTATAATAAATGTAATACATAATATCAACAGACACATAGAGATAAACAGCATCTACACACTATTCAAAAGAGACAATAGAAAAGGAAACAAAAGACCAGAACATCTCCTCACCAGCAATCATCACCCAGATAAGCAGAGGTTACCACCAGGCACACAATCAAGCAGTGAACAATACCCTAATCAAGGAACTACCAGAGGAACAAAACAAAACCCACACCCCCACCAACACTGGAAAGGCAGGCCACTATATAAACAGAGAGCAAACCCCATCCCATTCTAGCACTGAAGATGTTACCTAGACAGGTAATAAAACGTTTGCAAGAAAAGAACCAAGCTCAGAGACCCCCAGGACTCCACATTACATTTATATAGCCACCCATCTCACACAAAGTGACTCTGGGTGGCATACAACAATTAAATAAAACAGGAAATCATTTAAAAAATCATTATAAAAAGATAAAAAGTAATTATTAAAATAAAACTATTATCAAAAATTTTTAAATATACCAACCATGTGGAGAGAGCAGAGTATCAATCATAGTGGAACTATCTAAGAATGCCTCTGGTTCCCAAAGACCCCCAGGTCTGATGACACAACCAGGTCTTGAGGGACTTCCTAAATGACAGCAGGGAAGGGGCGAGCCTAACTTCAGGAAGGAGAATGTTCCACAAGGGGGGAGCCATGGCAAAGAAGGCCTGCTTCCTGGAATCCACCAAATGCAAGTTCCTGGACAATGGAATCCGTAGCATACCTTCCCTGCCAGATCTAATGGGACGGGCTGATGTAATCAGGGAAAGGCAGTCCCTCAGATAATCTGGCCTCATGCCGTGAAGGGCTTTAAAGATCAAAACCAGCACCTTGAATTGGACCCAGAAGCAAACCAACAGCCAATGCAGCTCACAAAGCAGAAGTATAATATGTGCTCACCTAGGAGCATACATAACTGTCCGCACCACTGCATTCTGTACCAGTTGAAGCTTCTGGATACTCTTCTAGGGCAGCCTCATGTAGAGCACAATACAGTAGTCCAATCTGGAAGTCACTAGGGCCTGCTTAGCTAATTAAGCTAAGATGCATGCTAAGAAATAGCAAATGTTTCCACTCAGAATTCCATACAATCTTTATTTCCTCCCAGTTTGTTACTCTACCATCTCTACCCTTTTTTGTTCCTTGTTGTTTTTATTGTCATGTTTTTCATGTTTTAAATCATTTGTAAACTGCCCAGAGTCATTGAGAGTCAGACAGCATATAAATTTAAGATGATGAAGATATGCTGATGATAATAATCCTTTGTTTGTGTGATTATAAAATGATACACAGGGCCCACAAGATAGCATGTCTCTTCTTAGGGCAAGAAAAAAAAGCACATGGTGTAAAAACAGTTTCTGTTTCCACTTTCTGATAGCTATGTGAATTTATATGAATATATGTAAATGGATAGGAGCAGGTCTAAATAATCTTTTAACTGATATTTAACTGGCACATGTACAACACCGTTATGCACTGTTGGTTGTGTTTGCTGTTTCTGACTCATCATGGGAGGATTATTTAGTTTGAACTTGCACTCAATACTTTTTAATTCAATAAGCATTCATACTTAGCAATAATGGAGAAAAATGAGCTCAGACAAGTAATAAGAGATTTACAAGGCTATTACAGCATTTGGAATTATAGCATTGGAACATCATTCCCCCGAGGAAAGGCTAGTCCAATCTCTGTTAGCCTTCCTGGAGGTCCTTAAAACATGTTTTTTTCACCAGCCTTCGGGATCCCAGGGACAGCCTGCAAGGTGGCTGTATGAGATTAAGTGATGTTTGTTCTCTCACTTTCTTGGGTTTTATTTGTTTATTTATTTTATATGTTTATTTTTTATTGTTTTTAGATTTTTATGGAGTTTTTAACTGTTGTTGTGTTATATATCACCCAGAATCATGTGTTAGTGAAATTAGTGGTTATACAAATATGATAGATAGATAGATAGATAGATAGATAGATAGATAGATAGATAGATAGATAGATAGATAGATAGATGATAAACTCTTCAACAAGGGTTTCAAAGGACTTCATGTTTTTGAACTATGCTCAGAATGAATCAGAACAAAAATAAGAAATGCAGTAAAAAAGAAAGTTGGGAGTTATTTGATTCCTCTGACAAATGAAAACTACTGCAATAGTATAATGCTACCCTAAACTACGTGACTTAGTGGGAGAGTGATTGTGACTTGGCTGATGATTAGATTATTTTTCCCAACTGATTTCAGGAATGGTTAATTTAAGTGTTCCTCTTGTGGGTTTTCCAAAGAGTAAAGATTTATAAGCAAATAGCAATGTTAAGTCTGTGCTCTTCAATTTAACTAAAGGAAAAATGCATACATTCTCCTTAATTCAATCTGCAACAAGAATATATAATAAAAGTAATCAAAGTCTTTTGTTCCTGGTAGCTCTGGCCGTATTTCCCAGTTGGACTATGTAGTTCAGAACAAAACAGTAGTTTTGAAGCAAGATTTTGGGTAAAGTTCAAGCAAAATGTAATGCACCAAGGTAGATGTGTTTATAGAAGCCATCCGAGCATCATCTTACCAGTGTTCTTTCTCAGGTGGTTTGGTTGTTATATAAATCAGATGATCACCATCACTGTTGCTGCTGTCCATTTGCATTTCCTTTTCCTTTGAGACCTGATTTACACTGATACATAGTTCATGTATGGACTATGGAAGGAAGGAAGACTACTCCTGATTTTCTTTCTAGTGGCCAGAGCATAAAAAAGCATAGGAGAACAAGAAGCAACAGCAAGGATGAACAATAGCAGCAGGGCCTGGAGTTCTGAAGATTGATAGCTGCTAGGGTGTGGGACTTAGAATATGTCCAAGATGCTGATCCCTAACATAGGCTTTACATAAAAGGAAATAGTATTTTTAAAATATTCCTTCTTAAAATAGACACAGAGGAAAGGACATATGCATTTAATTAATACAAGGTAGCAATGAATAGGATAATCTATTATATTTTAGAAAAAATAATACAAAATTAATGGGAATTCCCTGACATGAATGCAATCTAATATTTTTGACAATATGCAAGTTTTCACAATTATTCACCAACCTTATTTTTAAAGCTCTTGTTCAAAAAAGTTTTAAAAACCCAACGGTGTTCCCAAAGGTAAATATATATTTTGATCACAGATGCTTTAGTTTTTCTCTCATTTTCTGTTCAATTATCTTTTATGGTGATTTAATAACTCATTGTAAATTCTTATTTTTAAAAATATAGATTGCAACACTAGACACACTTTACAGAAACATGTACAACAAATTCTTTTTCTTTAAATAATTGTATTAAAGATTATAATTGCAATAGTAAAAACTAATACAAACTAAAAGAAAGAAAAGTAGAAAGAAAGAATAAAAAGTGCAAAGAAAAGAAAAAATGTAGAGTAAGAAAGAAAAGAAAGAAAAGTAAGAATATAGAAAAGTAATATATAAACAAGTGACTTCCAACCTTCATCACAACATATAAACAATTTTAGTAACTTTTCACCTTCTCTTAATTTACAACCAACGATCTCTTCATCCAATGTCCCATCTCTTATCTATAAACAAATCCATAAAGCACTGTCATTTCAAACCTGGTGTCAGCAAAGGTCCATTAAGGGTTAGCAGAAATAATAACATGTATTTTAACCTTGATCAAATAAACCCACTTTATATTCCTTTTACTTCTAACAATCTTAATCTTTAGTTCATTCAAGTAGTGTCATAGAACTTAATTTCTTTTCAGTTCTTTTTTGCCCCTTCTCACAACATTCATCCAAGCTTTAACAAACTTCTTTTGTAAATCCAATATAAAAGAATTATCCAAGTTACCGTCTTGGCTTATTACCTGTAATTCTCTTTTGACTTTTAAAGCATCAGCCAATTTCTTTTGTATGTCCAAGGAAACATCTTTTTTCATGTCATTCCTGTAGCCTATCATTTCAGTGTCAACTCTGTCTCTATCTTGTCAGATAAAATTTGTTCCTCTTCTGCCATCTCTTCCATAACATCTTTTGGACACAGTCTATCCACAGAAGCAAACATCACTATTGACATTGTTGATATTAACTTCTGATGCCATTTTTCAAAGGTGTCCTTCAGTATTTCCAATGTTATAATATTCTGCATCATTCTGTAGCTGTTAAACAGGGTTGTGTATTCTTCTTTAATTAAAATCTTTAGTTTCTTCTAGTGTCCAATTTCTAAAATTGCTTATCTCTATTATGTCTTAGAAAAAATTCAAAATAAGTCCACCTTCCCACGGGAAGGATTCTTTATAATTAATTCCAAAATCTTATTTCAATTTTATCTGGACCCTTAATCCATTTATAATTTTCTAAAATCAAAATCTTAATTAGCTTTTTGCTGTTTATTTCAATTTTTTAAAGTTCTTAAGCTTGTAGTTAAAATTTTCTTTCATTAAGGATTGAAGGCAAACTCACCCAGTGTTTTCAGACTTGTCAATCCAAAGGTCTCTTATAGGTGGAAAGCACTTAACAAGCAATTTCCAAATTTGATTAGAAAAGGAAGTATACAAACTTACTGTCCTTTTAAAGGCACAACCACAGTTTGAGCAAGATGGCTGTTCCCTTATCTTCCAGTGCTCAAAACCCGCTGGAGACCGTTACCTTGTGATCTCTTCATGAGGAGCAACTGTCTGGAACACTTGTGGACAATCTCCTGTCCTCTCTTTGTCCGGAGAGGTTCGAAGAACCAGTCTACTCACCGGCTCTTTGTTCTTCACCATGATCGTCAGCTCCACTTTTTACAGCACCATCTTCAGTCTGCCATTTCTTCCCCCAGAAGCCCAGAAACATGCACAACAAATTCAATGAGTATTTTCTTTCCTTTTTTTTAGTAAAAGTGTATAGGATTGTAGAACCATTATTGCCTGGGTAAAATAAATAGTTAAGGATTTCTGTTATCTTCTTTTGGCTGGAATTCCTCAAAATTATACACACCTTGCTGAGCACAGCTGTAATCTGATGATTCTCACAGTAGCCCACCAACACCTTTACACAAGCCCTGGAGGAAAGATTCTCATGGAATCTTGTAAAGCAATTCACATTTTTGCTAACTCCACCCTTGACCTCTCATAAATTGAGCTCTTCAGCTCTGCCAAATTATTTCACCTACAACCATTTTGAAATCTATGACCATATTCCAGCTTTTCCCAAAATAATTGCCTTGACTGAAAACTATTAAACAATGTTTTCTTACCTTTATAGTGGCTAAATGATTGTATAAATCGCATAAATTCTTTACAAGTCTGCTTTTTTCTTTTAATTTACTCTAACCCCCAAATATCAAATTATTGTAACACCAGTTGTAATGAAATGTTTGTCATTCCTTTTTCCAACAAAGTATTCAGATGGGGAATAATGCAAGAAAAGTTAAATAAAAGTAGGAGCATTCAATGTTTTTCTTGTTATTTCCCATTGTTTTTATTTCTCTATGGGAATTAAATAACATTTAGCTCTTTTCTCATATTTCTTTGCTCATTACCTTTGATTTCACAGCATTTAATTGTATCACAAAAATTCTCTTAAACCAATTCTGCAAGTTCTTACACTGATATTGTTGTTGTTCAATTGTTAAGTTGTGTCCGACTCTTCGTGACCCCATGAACCATATCGCACCAGGCCTTCCTGTCCTTCATTGCCTCCCTGAGTTTGCTCAGTTTCATGTTCATTGCTTCAGTGATGCTATCTAACCATCTCATCCTCTGCTGTCCTCTTCTCCTTTTGCCTTCAATCTTTCCCAGCATCAGGGTCTTTTCCAAAGAGTCCTCTCTTCGCATTAGGTGACCAAAGTATCTGAGCCTGAGCTTCATTATCAGTCCTTCCAATGAGCAATCACGGTTGATTTCCTTTAAGATTGACTGGTTTGACCTCCTAGCAGTCCAGGGGACTCTTAAAAGTCTTCTCCAGCACCACAGTTCAAAGGCATCAATTCTTCGGTGCTCAGCCTTCTTTATGGTCCAGCTCTCACAGCCATACATTACTACTGGAAAAACCATAGCTTTGACTATGTGGATCTTTGTCGGCAAGGTGATATACTGATAGAGCACACACCAATTGCCTAATTTCTGCACTACAGGTAGTCCCCAATTTAAGAACAAGTTCCATTCCCAAGGTCTGTACTTAAGTTGTATTTGTATGTAAGCTGGAACAAAATTATTGTATAATAGTGTATAAGTAGTATTGTGTAATGAACTCGAACCATTGTGTATTTAACTCGAATTTTGCTGCAATAGCCTCCGTTCTTAACTGTGGGTCATCTGTAACCCGGGTGTTCTTAACCCAGGGACCAACTGTATTTCAAGTGGATGAAATGTCTAATTTTTGGATTGTTTAAACCAGACGTTAATTCAGCTGAACTCTTTTGTGTGGTACGTTACACATCATAAAATAACTGTAACAGTATTGGGAGAGACTCCAATAATATAAAGGTTCTGTGAATCACAAAATATTCCCTCAGAAAGAATCTGCTGCTATAGGAATACCTCTACCAACTTGGCCTCTGGGAATAAACAACACTGCTTTGTCTTTAAATCAGAAGTGACTGAATGCTTCTGCAGCACTTAAACGCTTGTCAATTGAGGTACAAGTTGCTGCTCTGCTCTGTGTTTGCTCCTAATCAGGAAGCAAATCTATGGGGAAATACAGAGAAGTACTGTTGGAGACAAATGATTTTTTTATCTTTATGCATTCTAAAACCAACTAGTTGGAATTGTGAATGTGAAGTGTACTTCCTGTTCTAAGGTGGGAAAGTATGTCTCAACTGTCAAAAACTGTTAGTATTTAAGCTGTCAGTTACTTGTAAGCAATTTATTTTTCGAAGAGGAAGGAACTAGTAAGCTAAAAGTCAGATAGAAATCAAAGCATGGAAATCAACATTCATTAACCGTAACCAATGTTATACTCCAGAATGGGAGTTTATACTCCAACCCTACCTGAAGTGCTATAACCTGATATAAGTAATGATATGAACTTTTTATATAAAAAGTATGTGATAGAACAGGTTCCTTCATTTTTAAGTAACCTTAACTTGCTGGAGGAATGTGAATGTAAGGGCAAAACTGGCAAAAAGAAAAAATTCCTTATTTCTTCCCATGCTTATTAATTCTCCCTTTCAAATGATTCCCAGTCTGTTTCCCCTTTTTAAAGATCTTATTGCCTGTTTGAGAGCTAGACTAGGCAAGGTGAGAAGCAAAGGGCTTCAGAATGGATTGGTCCATTATAATAACAATGTGCAGGCATTAAACACTCAACCTGCCAAAAAATAAATAGCCTTCAGCCCATTACAGCACGCAGGCAAAAGAAAGCATCATAGGATTTGAACATGGATCTGCTATATACATGGCTCAAATTTGGTAGCTACTAGTTTTGTTTTACTAATGTCCTTTCCAGTATCTGCAGTAAAACTTACGAAGAGTTGTAAGTAAGGAACCTGTGAGCCTTCTACTTTAAATATTGGTCTGGCTGATCAGCGATCAGTTTAGGAACTAAAAATTTAGTATTAATTCTATACCAGCAACCACAACAGACAGAAGAAGGAAACATGATAAAGAATGTATATGCAGTCCTACTTCAAATCCAGCAAGCTCTCTCCCCATGTCTCTCTATCCAGAGAAGTCTTAGCCTTCCTTTTCTCATGTCCCCAAGTCTCATCTGTTGAGGGCTGTTGCAAGTTTACATTCTGTGCATTCCTGCTCTCCTGTCCAGACAATTCTCTCCTGCTGTGCTCAGATTCTTCTGCCCCTAACACAGCCCTGACAGTTATATCTAATGAGCAGTAACTTGTTCTTGTGGGAAGATGGAGGGATGAAGAGGTCACTCATACTAGATCTCTATAGTTGTTAGCCATCTGGGATGCATTACACTGAAACCCTGTCATATATTTAATAAATAAAAATGATGAATAAACAAGAATGAAGTTGAAATGCTACTGACAAGATATGAAAAAACAACAGTCTTGAAAAAACAGCTTGACAAATCACATTGTATCAAGAATCCCTTAAAATAAGAAGTTACATTTCTGATGTAAATTGTTTTTTCATAACTTGGACCAGTAAGTTATTGTTCTTCCTTCAAATTCAATAGGAATTTTTATTGATACTGGTTATTAAATCAGCAGGCAAATATTTGGAACAGGTCTTCCAAGGACTTAACAAAGGATTGCTTTGTTTCACAACAGAGGGCTCTTATGGAAATTATTAGTAATATTTCTCAAACATTAGTACAGTAGCTTAAGATTATGGAAAGTCATTTCTCTTTATTTATTCTGCCAAAAACAATTATGAATTTAATAGATCTATTTATTGAACTCGGTTAAGAAAAGATTTCAGGATTCTCAAGCAAACTATTCAACATTAAGAGGCTGACTGACTGACTGATTGATTGATTTTAGTAGCATGCCCCTATCCTAAAGGTTTACTGCTGTTTTATACACAAAATTACATCTATCTTTATATTACAGGTAGTCCTCAGGTTACGACAGCAATTGGGACATGGATTGCCATCGCTAAGCGATTTGGTCATAAAGCATGACATCACGTGACCGCATTGCTTAGCAACAACAATCCAAGCAGTCCCAGTTGCAGTTGTAACCCCAAGATGTGCAGGTTATTAAGCAGGAAGCAGCAGGAGTCTCAGGTAAGGAGCATGGGGGGGGGCACTGCTCACAGGGGGGTGAGCAGTGTCACAGAGGGGTGGGAGAAGCTGGGGGAGGGCTTGAGAGGCCCAGTGTAAGACATGTATGAGTGCAGGAAAGCCAAGGGGTGGATGGCACAGCGCAGTGGAGGCACAGGAAGGCCAAGGGGTGGATGGCATGGTAGGGAGCAAGCGCAGGAAAGGCAGGGGGTAGATAGCGCAGTGTGGCATGAGCATAGGAAGGCCAGTGAGATTTATCAAAACGACTTGTGATCCATTGATTTTGCTCGTGGAAAGCCAGCAGGCAAGGTTGCAAATGGCAATCACATGTATGTGGAACACTGCAACCATTGTAAGTGTGAGTTGGTTGACAATTGCATGAATCGCAATTATGTAATTGCAGGAGTGCTGCGACGGCTGGAACTTCGAGGACCAGTCATAAGTACCACTCATACAGCACCATTGCAACTTCAAACAGTTGCTGAATGAGTGGTTGGTAAGCAAGGACTACCTGTATTAAACTAATACAATTTTTTTTTTTAATATGCTCTTGAACTAAAAAAACCTCTTCAACAATAGAATTTAAAATTTATCTGAAGAATCCATCTGAATGGCAATGGAGTTTACAAGACTTAATTACAGTGTCAAAAGCAGATGGAAAATGGAACAGTTATAGCTTCAGCTATATGATCTTCAGCTATGAAGATTTTGAATAGCATTGTTCAGACACTCACACAGGTTTGTAAAGTAAAAATATAAAGATTTATGCATCATGAGGTTAGCACAATTGATATTCAACGATAGAAAATCAAAGTACGCAATACTGTATATTGCAGTAATTTATATGCTTAGTAAACACTTCAGTGATGAGTGTGTATACTGTAAAGTTATACTACTACAATGCAACAGTAATAATAATTAAATGCTTTAGTTTTTTTTCTTGCTTTTTTTCTTTTCTTACACTTCTTTCTTTTTCTTTCTTATCTTTTTCTTTAGATTTGCTTTTTACTTTATGTAAAATTCTCCCTCCCTCCCTCCCTCCCTCCCTCTCTCTCTCTCTCTCTATATATACACACACACACACACACACACACATACACACAGTATATAAAGTAATAATAATTAAATGCAAAACCAGAGAAGTAGTAGCAATATTGATTTGAAGCTGAAAAATATTAGCAGTAATTATAGGAAGCTCTGTTTTTCCAAAGTAATAAATCTCACCTTATACTGCTTATGTTGGTTTATGTAGCTTATAGATATAGTTAATGTATGGGCCTTTCCAGAGTTTAAAATAACAGCACTTCTGTTTATATGCATTCACATTTTTATAGCACAACTCTTTATAGTGTCAACCTATTAACTCTTTACACAAATGTTACATGTTTTTGGAATATGATGCCACACACAGATTAATAAGTAGAAGCTCTTCTACCCTCAGAAACACAGTATTGATTCTAGGGCATTCTACAGAATTGGTTCTTAGATCAGGATAGTGCTGCATATTTTATTGGCTACTCCATCCCACGGGGTTCCTGAAGATCATAAATTGCTTCTGGGATAAAATAATTGTTTATTATTCTGCATTATTTGAATAATCATAATAAAAACATAATAATTTAACATTTAGATTTAGTAAGCGGTATGTGACCATGATTTTTTTTTTCCTTACTGGACATGTATCATCTATTTCTCTATTTTATTGGAGCTGGGTGTTAAACAAATATTAAAAAATAAAATAAAAATAAAAAACAAATGCTAAATCACATACAGAATCATCAATTCTAATTAATATCAGTAATATTAGAACAAGGGAAAGCAAGAGGATTGTGACTAATTGTTAATTTTGATAAGACAAAACCATAAACTACTTTTTAAATGAGATATTCCAATCTATTGTATTATTTCAAACAATTCTGCCTAATATCTGATAAAGAGGCTTTCCTCTCTCTTCAATTTAAAATTAAAATTAATTAAATTAAAAGCTGAGTTGTCCAGCTTTTCAGCCTCACCAAAAAGACTGCTTTTATCTGTACTGCCTCTACTGCATTCTATTGAAGCTGTACTTTTATTGTGGCATTTTCACTGGTATAAGATCCAATGGCGGGCATAACACACAGCCATATCTTTTGTTTTAAATAAAACAAATAAAATACAACTTCTCAGCTAGTATCCCTCAGAAGTCTAAAAGCAGGGCATGCAATCCACGTAAGAGCCTTCCTCCTCTGTTTGCCTGGTATTTAAAGTACGCTGTCTTTGGATTCCATTTAATAATAAACTGTCCATCATAAAATCTTTTAAAGCTATGCTATTTGTGGCAGTAGCATTCTTGAGTTTATCATGTTCTATATAATTTTTTTTTCTTGTTTTGAATGAGAAAGTTAGTTTAGCTAGTTAATTCCATTGGCTCTCAGTTCTAGCATCATGAGCGAGGAAAGGAATACATGACTAAAGGCCTCTTTAGCCATATATTCAACAATATTTAAACATGTATAATTCTTATCAAGTCTTCTTTCTCTTAACTAAGAATCCCCAAATGTGTGAACCTAAATACATGCCTTTCCCATTGCAGCCTCTGCCCAATGGAACATCCTCCTCCTGGGGATCCAACAGGCCCCCACCCTTTTAATCTTCCAGAAAGTACACAAGACCTGGCTCTTTCCCCGGGCGCTGGGATAGGGTGAGGTCATAGTGGAAGAATGTGTGGTTATGGCGCCAGTTTTTTTCTGTTTTTCCTTTCTTGGTTTTATTGTTTTTGGGTTAGATGTATATATGGTTTTTATTGTTGGGTGTAAGCCATCCAGAGTTTGGTTTTAAGATGGGTGGATATACAGATGCTTTAAATAAATAAATAAAACCTTTTGTTCAAGATAAGGTACTGAGTACCATTGAAGGTTCTTGTCATCCTTCTATTTAATCTGAATGAGTCCAAATACTGTATTTTATACAGTTTGGAGAGGATGACTCTCTACTCAGTAAACAGAAGTGACAAACTTGCAGTTGCAGTTTCACTGCTATGTGACAGTCTGCTGCAGGTAGCATATACACAATCTTTCTTCAGTAGCATAAATATCCAGCAAAAAGCTAAAAAAAAGATATAATTGTTCTAGCTCAGTACCGTAAAATCAGCAACAAAACTCTGACTATAAGCATGGTTTTCTGCCATGCATACACACCCGTTCTTTGGAACCGAGCCCAAAAGTATTACAGTGGTTTGCTTAAATAAACTCAACATTCACAGTAGGCTAGCTATTTATTTTACTTTTCAAGCATATTAGCAGTCTTATTCACAAAGATCCAAAGTAAGTAACAGCCTTTACTAATGCCAAATACTAAGAACACTGTAAAAGATTTAGAAAACAAAGTCAGATATTTTTAAATGTAGTAGAAGCAGCAGCTTTGCTTATCTCTCGT
This sequence comes from Liasis olivaceus, assembly GCA_030867105.1. Lineage (NCBI taxonomy): Eukaryota > Metazoa > Chordata > Lepidosauria > Squamata > Pythonidae > Liasis > Liasis olivaceus. The sequence goes on from CM061349.1 coordinate 59,977,286, forward strand.
GTACAGCACATTCTTTTCTTTCAGAACTTCTGAAGTTTATCCCCTGAGTCTACCTCTAGTAGCAACAGCGCTAGGAAAGATTCTGGAGATTTGAAAAGCTGCTGTCAGAACAGAACGCACCAACTAGATGCTACCATGGTCTGATTCAACCATGCCATGCAGAAAACTAAATTTGAAATAATGGGTGCCAACTGCTAGCCTCAAGTTCCACAAAGCCTCAACACATACCCTACATTTTACAGGAATCCAGAGAACACCAAGTTCAACCCTGAGCTACACATACTCTCTTCTATTGGTACACATGGAAGAGTTATGCACATTGTGTGAAAGTTTCTATACTGTAAAACTGTAAAAAGCAGCTTCATATAATCATCTGTGATTATATCTGTGGCAAATAGATGTTTCTGAAAAAAAAAAGAAGGAACATGTGGGTAGATTCCTGAACTGTACTACTTCAAGCTGTACAAGATAGATTGGGATGATGGGGGTAAATGTAAATGCTCTCACACAAAATAAATTCCATTCACACAAATGGAAAATATCACAGAAAAGCCTAGATCAAACTCTCCTTTACATAGTAGTTTCCCTTGTCTTCAAAGGAGCAATATAATGAAATATTCAACTGCAATATACAATTGAACGTTTATAATCTAAAAGTGTAAGTGCGATGAGGTAATTAGTTATAAGATCACGGAGACCAAGGTTCAACTCCACCCTCAATCATGGATGCTCAATTCATGACTTTGCTCCAGTCATTATCTCTACATCACTGGTTTGTTGTTGTGGGGAAACTTTAGAAGAAGAAATGACATGTACAATGCCTGGAGCTTCTGAAGGTAAGATGGCATATATATAAATGAGCAAGCTTCACTGCCTGCTTTTGCTAACAAAAGGCTGTCAGCCACATCTTGAATGCATTTAATACTGATTGGTGGCCTGTCCACACAGCACCCTTATCCTTGTACTGCCCTTGGACAGAATGGCCCTTTGCTTCTACCACCTGCTATAAATCTGTTTTTAAAAAATAAAACAAGCACCTAGTAAATTGAAATATGAAACTGAAAGGCAAAGACATCTAATTTGACTGGCTTCTTAGGTTTGTGCAGCTTCAGTTAAAGCCAACCACCAAAAACTCAAGATACACAGTTTCTAAGGTATCTGTTTGCAATAATTGCTTAACCAGCAGAAAACGCTAGATTTTAATTTCAAATCTCTGAGATAGAAGGCATCTAGGATTCAGACAGAATTACGAAGGACAAATACTATGCATTTGACATCTGAAAACCACACATAATTCTTATAGTTGAACAGAATTAGGTCAGAGAGAGAGAGAGATTTATGTCTAGACTAGTTTCTATACATTAAGTTTTCCGATCCGTACCTTACCCTAACCTTACCCCAAAGTGGTAAAAGTCACGGATTGTACTTATCGGGAGTTTACATGATGTCACTTATAAAAATACAGTGTGATGAGATATGCTGGCCATGTGCAAATGCCTCTCAGAATCAGGCTTTTACTTCATACTTATCAAAACAGATGGGAATATTTTAGATCGCTCACTTTGTCTGTTTTTAATCAGCCTGAAAAGACATTGTGCCATTTTAAGTGTCCAGAGACAGAGAGCAAAAAAATAAGTGAAAGATTAATGTTGACTCTTTTAAAAATGGAAGAAAAAAAGTGAATTTATTCCAGATCTATTCATATTATTCAAGACATTTATAAACAGAATTCTGTTTTATGATTTATAGTTTCCTGGGCATAGCAAAAATAAGATAACGCTACCTTTGTATATAAAATATGCTTAACATTGTCTGCTTAAAATAGTCCCTTTTACTGAAGTTAGTCTAGTATCATACATGGCGTAACTTCAGAGTAGACAGAAAATCATGGAGAACAGAGTTGCTTTTTAGTTTATTATAAAAAAACAAAAAAGTGTACATTTTTTTCTTCAATGCATTAGGATGCTATTATAGTTTCCTATTATTTACTTACTTACTTACTTACTTACTTACTTACTCATTTATTTATTTATTTATTTATTTATTTATTTATATGTCACATTTATACAGCTGCCCATCTCACACAAAGCAACTCTGGGCAGTGTACAACAATTAAATAAAGTAACAAGTAAATAAAAACAAGCATTATAAAAAAATAAACATAAATAAAAATATTTTATTTTTCTTTTTTAATTTAGATTTTAAAATACGCAAACCCTATGAAGAGAGCAGAATATCACTCATAGTGGAGCCATCTAAGAATGTCTCCAGTTCCCAAAGACCCCAGGCCTGATGACATAATCAGGTCTTGAGGGACTTCCTAAATGACAGCAGGGAAGGGGCGACCCTAACTTCAGGAAGGAGGGAGCCATGGCAGAGAAGGCCCGTTTCCTGGGACCCACCAAATGCAAGTCCCTGACTGATGGAACCCGTAGCATACCTTCCCTGCCAGATCTAATAGGAGAGGATGATGTAATTGAGGAGAGGCAGTCCCTCAAATAACCTGGCCCATGCCATGAAGGGCTTTAAAGGTCAAAACCAACACCTTGAATTGGACCTGGAAGCAAACTGGCAGCCAATGCAACTTGTGAAGCAGAGGTGTAATATGTGCTGTTCTAGGAGGACACATAACTGTCCATGCCATTGCATTCTGCACCAGTTGAAGCTTCTTCAAGGGCAGGCCCATGTAGAGCGCATTATAGTAGTCCAGTCTGGAGATGACTAAGGTGTGATTGACTGTGAGCAGAGCCTCCTCATCCAGGAAAGAGTGCAACTGGTGCACAACATGGAGCTGTGCAAAGGCTGTCCTAGCCATGACTGCCACCTGCTCTTCGAGCAGGAATCGCGAGTCTAGGAGGACCCCAAATTGCACACTGGGTCTGTCCAGGGCAGTACCATCCAGTACCAAAGATGGTATAGTCTCAGAACCAGCAGAACCCCAAACCCAAAGCCACTCAGTCTTGCCAGGGTTCAGCTGAAGCCTGTTGTTCCCCATCCAGACCCTCACAGTTTCCAGACACTGGGATAAGGCATCTGCAGCATCACTTAATTCACCGGGGCAGAGATGCATAGTTGGGTATCATCAGCATATTGATGATACCTCACCCTGTGGTGACAGATGAGCTCACCCAGCAGTCTCATGTAGATATTAAATAGGAGAGGGGAGAGCACTGAACCCTGCAACACCCCACATAGTAGGGGCCGAGGGCAGGACCTCTCCTCCCCAATCATCACTGACTGGAATCAACCCTGGAGAAAGGAGGTAAATCAGCACAGCACTGTGCCACTCACCCCCAGTCCCTTGAGCTGATCCAGAAGGATACCATGGTCAATGGTATCAAAAACTGCCAAGAGGTCAAGTAGGGCAAGGATGGATGCACAACCTCCATCTCACCCATGCCAGAGATCATCCAAAAGTGAGACCAATGCTGTTTATGTCCCATATCCAGGTCTGAATCCAGACTGAAAAGGATCCAGATAATCCACTTCATCCAAAACCCTCTGAAACTGTTGCACAACAACCTTCTCAACCACCTTACCCAAAAAGGGGAGGTTAGATACTGGACAAAAGCGACTCTGGGTGGGGTACAACAATTAAAGTAACAAGTAGATAAAAACAAGCATTATAAAAAGATAGAAATAAAAAAAAAAAACATTATCAATTTTTTTTAATTTAGATTTTAAAATACACAAATCCTGTAGAGAGAAAGTTGTCCAGTATGGTGGGATCTAGCAATGGCTTCTTATATTATATTTATATGCTGCTTTTCTATCATACTCAAGCTGGCCATACACAGAATGTCTTATATGGACTTTTATCAAGACCTTAATTGACCAGGCTTGCTTAGCCTCACCAAGATTGCTATTTATGTATTACGTGCCTTCAGACAATGTTTGAGTGTTTATAATCACATATAAAGAAAATAATTTAAGTGCTTTAGCTAACAAATATCTAGTATCAAGTATCATGTATACTTTAACAATCACATTTCTCCCTATTGCATTAAATTTTGAATGTATATATTGGTCCTACTGAATCTTAAAACTCCATTCAGCGTAGATTGCATATTTTCTGATTTTTCTGTAGACCTATGCAGCTGTACTATCTGTAGCCATTTGATCTTTAACTAAGCTTAGCAAATAAAATGGCTAACTCTATACAGTGAGCATCTTCACAGGCAATATTTATAAATCAAGTTCCCATCAGAGATCCCTGCATTCCACATGCAAGGAATGAGCTGACAATGTGGGTCTCCCAGCCATTTTGGAAACTTGCAGTTAATAAGCTCAGAGGAAGCACTGCAATAACAGTCTCACAGTGCTTCCTCTGGAGGTATAGGGTACAGCAGCTACCCTTCTTCTATCCAGATGCCATGGCACTATAGCTACTTGGCTACTCTTCCTCCCATCCTCTTGCCACTCCATCCTTCCCTGCCAAATTGATGTTTGGCTCTGCTGTTGCCCAAATGTGACTTACTTCTCCCACTTTCTTCTCTCAATGCAGAAAGTTGATATGGCAAGGGGAAGAGTGAAAACTGTCTACTGCCATCTGATTTTGCTGCTCTTTCACTGCTGGTCAGCACAAGGATGGGAAGCTGCAAACATTTTCTAGGCACTGTGCAGCAGGGCAAAAATTATGATGAGGATTATAATTGGAGAAGGGCCATACTGGCACCCACATGGAAGGTGGCAGTGATACAGGTGCAGGATTGACCATTTTTTTAGGAGGGGGCGCAGGTAGATATGAAGCTGAAATGTTAGCAATAATCATTGTCACAGTTAATCTAGAAAGACAATCCCAACATTTAATGTTTTGTTGACTTTAAAAAGTTTGTATATTTTTTTTTAATTCTCAAAGTTGTTTAAAATAAAAGTTAGCCAAGTAAAATACCTTAATCCAGTGAATAAAAACATATCATAGACCGTTGTAAACAAATATAAATAAACACAATAGATAGAACTTTGAATAGCAGATTGGGAATAACAACTGCAGGAAGTCTTAAGTGCATCACCGTTTCTATTTCTACTCCACCTTTTTGTGTAGTTAGCACAATACTGGTACCTGAGTTTATATTAAATGCAACTTCATTTCTCTGGTGCTTACATTCAATATTTCTCATTATAATGCATAGTAAATTCAATTCCAAATGCAAAAATCTTACAGATATTACATACAATATTGTATAGAAAAGACACAGCTTCTTTAAGGAAGTGCTGACAGGTGTTATAGAATGCTACCACAGGCTTCAAATCAGCTTTTCCCCACAAATCCAGAACACTGCACAACATATTTGTGTGAGTATCTTGGAAAATCATCTGGAAGGGAGCTTTGCTTATAGATACACCTCAGGTAAAGCTTTGCTCTTCAAAGCATCAAGAGAACCATATTCTCTTGAAGGTTCGGCAGAGTCACTTTAAGGCTTTTGTCACTTCTTTTGTGTGCTAAGAAGCTTTCTCAATTGGTAAATTTGACATTATCCATATTCTGCACACAACCATATTAGATGTAAACAGACTATCAATAATTCCTTTGAACATTTATAAGATATTAAATAATATTTTTGGCAAGAATTTCCTGTGAGATTCTCTCTGCATAAATAGCAATTATCCATTCGGAAAGGTGGATTCAATTTTATACATTTTCAATTTTAATGGATCATTCATCATAGCTTGAACAATGTGCTGGAACAAGTCTGCTGGCACTGGCACCTTTTCTGGCTAACAAATTTTATTAAAAGGCATAAGCTTTTGTGAGCTGTAGCTCACTCATGACTTTTAATAAAATTTGTTAGTTGGAATAGTCCCCCACATTTCACTAGCAGGAACAATACTCAGTTTATTTATAGGTAAAAGAAAACATGACAAAATATCTAGCTTTTAAGTGTTGCATAGAGATCCAGTCTAATCAATTCAAATGTTTTGTGGAAAAAAAGGAGTTAATCAAGGGGATGTTTTATGAATGTCAATTTCATACAGCATTCATTAGAACATTATTTTATTTAGTGCTTACTAAATATAAATGACTCCACCAATTAGACTGTGGCTCAATATAAATAATTAAATTATATGTTCTTGAGTTGAAATGTTTTAGAACACAAATGAAACAAAGTGAATAAGGCATCTCACTGGAGAAGAAAGAAAAGGATTAAGAACAGTTACACTTGTATTTAAATGAAAAACAAATTTTCCCAATGTACAACAAATATTGTAATTATAAAACTCAAGCAGCTCTGATTGTATCTATAAAATATGGATTATTCACAATTAAATTCAAGCTATTCTGGACCTTTCATACTATTGCTACATTTCATACACTGCCGCGTGCTTCACTGGTTGTAGCTTTAAAAAACCTTAAATATGAAATTTTCTGTTAAAGCAATATTTTCAGCTGCCTTTATTAAATTTACAAAGTACTGATTAATCTAGTGTAATCTAGGTTTAATGATTTGCAGGCAGCATTTATCATATAGAATTTAAATAGAAATATGCTTAAGTACTGATGAAGATTGAATAATTCTTTATTTCAGAGGGAAGAAAAATACGTCAAACATGCTATTTGCACAGAATTTCAGTGGAAAAGTTTACATGACAGCTTGTGGCTTATGTAGACTAAATTACCTCATTGCAGGAGGCATTTAATTTGCCAAGTTTGTGTTAATGATTAATTGAATTATATTTTAAAATGCAGTAGCTCTTGTAGGCAATTGGTTGCTAGATTACTTTGTTCCAATAATTAACTTTTTGTACTAAGCAAGTTCAGCAAGACCCAAAAACGGAGCAGAAGAGATCATTTTATTTTCTTCTGTTGTTTAAACTAAGGATTCTCTTAGACCAACTTTCTCAAACTTTTCAAGACTATGGGACACAAAGCTGTATTTTTTAACAATAAAAAAGTATGTTAAAAATAATACAAGGCTCACAGAAATGTTTAATAATCATTTTACATTATATATAATACACTGCTTATAAATCTTAATGGGATATATGAGTTTGCATTTGAAAGCAACAATATCTAGAATGAGATTTGTTACACAGGATGTCTTAGAATTGCCTACACATTTGGTCTTGGTTACAGAGAGTAAAACTGAAGCTGAAAATCCACTATTTACACACAAAAGCAATGTTTGAAGGAAATGTTAGTTAAGGCCTTCATTGCTTTAGAAGATGCTAATTGAACACCTTTTTCTTGTTCCACAGAGCACAGTTTAAGAAATATTACTCCAGTTATTAGACATACAAGCACAACCTGCAATTCCAAAAAGGCCAAAAATAAATTACATGATGACTCTTGTCCAGATTAACTTCAGTAAATAGTGAGAAAGTGACAATTTTGTAAATACAGAATACAAAATTGATTCCATCATATCTCCTCTTTCTCAGTGCATTTTGATTCCAGTCAAGTTTTTAGTAACAGTTAAGCTAAAAGAAAAATCTGGAGAAGCAAACTGGGGGAGGTGTTAACACCTGCTGACTTTGCACATGGCGTCACACCACAAGCTTTGCTGCTTTTGGCTGTATGTGTGATGTCACAATGCATGTAGGAAAGGGATGGGGTTTGGATTGCAAATGCAGCTGCTTTCATCATTTTGACCGCCCGTACCCCTCAACCCCTTGCAGACACCACTGCCTCTGATGTGGATATTAAAGTATCCACTGACATATGCTCTGGCTTCTGCAGTCAGAATTCAAGAATCATCAGCCAGCCAACAAAATAAACTTGATATATAGAGGGGCAAAGAATTTCTTTAAATATGGGTAGAGAGGAAGCTGATTAGTTTAAAGGTATGCAAGTATGCGCTAAATGTACAATATATTGATCATACCCACTTGCCCCTTGTCCTTTGAGGTACTGAAATATTTCTCAATAGCCAAATGTAGTCTTCAACTGAAAAAGTTTATGGCACCTAGCTTATATAGGAAAGGGCTCCAGTGAAATAACATAAAAAGAAACACACAAATTCTTTTACTATACTATTTCACAGAATTATATTTTTAAAAATTATTTGAACAACAGAATACATAACCTATGCAGTCCTCAGAAAAGCCAGGTTAATTCCAAAATTATTTGATAATGCTTTTGCTTAGTATGTTATCAAACTCATTGCAAATGATGACTATATAAACCTTATCAATCTTGACTTGAACCAAAACAAAAGTTTTAATTGTGTCAAATATAAGAATATAATTCATTTAAATAATTAAAAAATACAGGCTTTCCTTCCCCCATCTGATTTTAAAAATTAGTTAAAATTTACTAAAGTAAGAATACATATGGTTTAAATCTTACAAATGCAAGATGAAATACAATGAACTGCAGTGAATAAACCTTGAATGGATTAAACTCATTCTTGGAATGTTATTACTGAGAGTATGTTGTAAAGAAATAATGAACTTTCTGTTTGCACTGCAGCTAAATAGCTTCAATTTACTTTTGACCAGACTGAATAGAAAGAAAGGGCCAGCATTTCAAACTGTGGCGTTCTAAACATAATTAGCCTGAATTATGCCTGTTTCACTGTGCAGAATCTGGTTACTGGCATAAAGGATAATTCTGTATCAAGCTTATTTAACTGCTTAATTTATATGGTAATTAAACAGCATACTCAAAGTAGAGTCTGCCAAACTCAAGGTGCCACAATAATAAAAACTGAACCATGTTATAATATTGCTGAAATGTTAACTAAAAAATTATTTATCTCTTTTTCCAGCTATAAAATAGGATTCCTGTTATAACTACCATGGAATTTTAATAGCACTGCATAGACAGCAATTATGTAACACATGGGCAAAACAACAGAGTTTCACATCATTTAATAAACCCTTGAGATTTGCTTAGTTCCAGTTCTCTCACTGACTAGATTTTATGGTCTGCTGGCTCCATCTGACCTTCAGAATACTGGAGTACATCCATAACAAAAGCAGGAAAAAATCACTAGAAACAAGTGATATGTATTTGCATTTGATTTATTTGATGTACAAGATACAGTGAATATTTATGGTTTAATGAAAAGAATTTGCTCAGTGACTTTAGCTTTTGTGAATACATTTATTCATTTTCAGAGCACTTATTTGCTTCAACCTATTATGCTTGCAGAGGTAACAACATTGAGATCTAAATGTGTAGTGGAACTCCTATAAACTTACATGAAGAGGAGCTTCTGTTTCCTTTCCACAATAGCAGTACAACCCTTTTATATTTACACAAATTATCAAATTACAGGGAATTTGATTAATCTATTTTATTGTTGCTTGCAGTCTTGAATAACAAAATGGAATAGACTGGATGTGGGGGGAGAATAAAACTTGGTGGTCTTAATATTCATTCATGTTTATGTATTGTTTTCCTATTTAACTTATAATCTCTCTCTTCCTTTCTCTAGTTTTTAGGCAGGGATATCATAGGCATCTGTGTGCATGCACCAAATACAATCATAAATAGAGTGGGAGAAAAAAAGCACCTATGGAGTCTTGGGTTGTTTGCTTGCAGACGTTTCATTACCGAACTAGGTAACATCACCAGTGTGAGCTATGCCTGTTATTCCACTGTGAGTAACTATTGCTGTTTTTAGAATTTGGAAAAAATAAATGGAATGATTTTAGCTTTGAATAACATCACTTAAAACAAGATTTTGATTTTTATCCCTGATTAGCAGTAAAATTCAATTTGTTCTACCTGATTATGGCAAATAATGCTTACTTTATGAACAAGTTAGGATATCTTTTGGTTTGATATCCTGATTCCTTAAGTTATGGTTTCAACAAATTAGTATTTAAGCTTAGTTGTAATAAACAATTTGTTCCCAACTAATAACAGAGCAATTAAATATCCTCCTTTCACATGCAAAAAAACCCCCAACAACTGAAAGAGCAAGGTTTGTTACTACACTTACAGCAATGTAAAATGTGACTGTTAAATAACTTCAAACATTTGATTAAAATAATTTCAGTTAGTTAATAACTGTTTTCTGTTGCATGTCGCTTACAGAAGAAAATACATATGAGGGACACTGCTGACCTTGCACAACCTCACAATACCATGGGATTCCAGTGGACTAAGAAAACAAACCAAATTAACTCTGCAAGTTAATTAATTTGGCTTCTGCTCAGAGAATGTAGTGTGACAATATTTTCACAATACTTCTTTTCTGCTACAGGATGGAGCAGCTTCCCACTGGCAGGAATTGGAAGGTGAAAGACCATGGAAAGAGGAATAACAGTCCCACATAAGAGGAAATGAACTGAGCTCAAATTAAATAATCAGGAGTAGAATAAGGTTTGATAACAATGTTGTTTTTCTTATATTGATTTAAAATATAATTATTTGGGTTAGGATGGTGGTTGAGTCTCTATGGTTTTTGGTTCTTTCTTCCAGTCAGCTGTATTCTTTTTCTTTGATATATATTGCCTCTTTTTAAATTTTAATTGTAAGCAGTCCAGAGTCACTGTAGACTTGGGTAGCCTTGAAATTGAAATAATAATAATAATAATAATTATTATTATTATTATTATTATTATTATTATTATTACTACATATATATATATATATATATATATATATATATATAAAAAAGAAAGTAAAATTACAAGTTTTTAAGCAATTCAATTTACTTAAAAACTTAATGTAAAAGATACATCAAAGGGTATCTGTCTATATGTTCAAAGTTAAAACATTCATTTATTAACTTAAATGTGTTTATTTTTGACTAAAACATGTCCTGTATTACAAAGGAATTAAAATTTAAAAAAAAATAATGATAGATTGATCATATCTAACAACAGGTTAGAATTTTAGAACAGTAGAATTTTGAACTCTACTAGAATTCCTCTTAAAATCTTCCTTGGTCCACCTATAAAAATTATTACCCTAATTTTAATAATTACTTGTTTGATGTGTGTCTTGCATCTCCAACATTTAAAGCATCTCCTATTTTTCATTAAAAACTCTGGAAAACTGCATTATTATAAGATTTTTATCCTGCCTTTTTAAACTCAAGGCAGCAAACATACTTAGTACTCCTGCCTCCTATTCCCCCACAACGACAACCCTGTGAGGTGAGTTGGGGCTGGAGAATGGCTGGCCCAAAGTCACCCAGCTGGCTTTCATGCCCAAGGGAGGCCTAGAGCTTACAGTCTCCTGGTTTATAGGCCAGCACGTTCACCACTACACCAAACTGACTCTGTGTTTTTTCAATAGCAAAACTCTCCTTCTATTCTATACCACTTTATTCTAAACTCACACATCCTCTCTATTATATGCTCAGCATCTACCTTCCAAATTCTACAAAAACCCACAACCCCTGCTGCAAAGTGTCTTCCTGCTTGAGATACTATTCACATCTAAGTTGCTCTTTGTTCCTGAGAAGTTTGCTATGACTGCTCATTGTATCATGTAAAGTGAAAAAAAAATCTAGTAATTTGCAAATATTTTGTATTAGTGCAGCAAATGTTCCAAAATTTTAAATATATAACTTTTTTTGGAAAAAAAAATCACCATTATTGAAATTGGTATGCTATCTATGCAGCTAGTTCAACTGGGACATTTCACCTAAACTCCACCCCAATTCACTCTTTTAGTTTGATGAGAAGTGAACTTTACAGAAAGCCTATCCATAAAGGACCACGACAGTAGGAATCTTGATCCAGACCAAATATATAGGGAAAACCTGGAGATCAAAGTAAGAATTCTGGGAAAAAGAAAAACTATGGATAACTCAGAGTACATTAGGCCAAGTTCAGACTGAATTATCTTCTTTTGAATTGGTTGAGTTATACGTTTGTTGCTATGCTTCCATGCCGCTTAGTTTTGTTTATTATATTCTTTTAAAGTTAAGGATATTGCCCTGTACTCACTTGAGAGGGAAGGTGTTTTATAAATTTATTTTAAACACATAAACATATTCATTCAGTTTTCTAAAATTTAAAAAAATCATAACAATAAATTTCAGCTCAGTAAATTAAATTTATAATAAGCAGTTTCATGTCTATGCAGAAGTACTCCTTCAAGAAGCTTACTACCTTAAAGTTACCCTCAATATATTATAAAATACGAATGCCTTCAGAAAATTCACAAAATATACAAAGTAATAAATAACTGCTCAATTTACAATTCAATTTGCTATCTCTAAAATGTCACAATACTCTTGTTGTTTTTACTGAGAAACACTGCCACACATTTCTTAGGCATATTGGTTTGAAGCACTGAGGACTGATATCTCCACCCCATGTTTGAAAAGGATGCAGGACAGGAATTGTTTGGAATCCATGTCCTTAAGTAAATGAACTGCAAAGTGAGGAAAGCAGAAGCTGGAGAGGACTTCTTCGCTTCATCTTCCATCAATTGTAACTGTGTTGCCCTTCGTCTGTTATACCAAGTATACAAGATGGTAAGAATCTTCTCCTCCCAGCTTCTATACAGGTAGTCCCCGGGTTAAGAATGTCTGGTTTACAGAAGACCCATAGTTAAGAGCAGAGCCTATTGTAGCAAAATTTTAGTTAAATACACAATGGTGCAAGTTAATTACACAATACTACTTATACTGTATTATACAATAATACTGTTCTGGCTTACATACAAATTCAGCTTAAGGACAAACCTTGGGAATGGAACTCGTTCTTAAACTGGGGACTACCTGTAATTCCACCCAGTGATACTTTCTGTCTGGAACTCTTTGCTCTATCACTTTAACAGATCTTATACTTTCATTTGAACTTTACTTCCTCACTGTTCTTCCTTTCTCCTTGCTCTTCTCCCACTGTTTTTTCATTACTCCTCGTGACTCAGAATCTCATCTTCCTGAAAAGCTGGTCCTGCCTGCAATTTGTTGCTCTATCTTGTCCTCTATCTTGTCTTTGAATCCTTCTTTTTCCCCTGCCCCTCACCCCTTGCAGATGCCAGTTTCTCTGCTCATACAGTCAGCTTTCTAACTAGCTTGCTAAAATTATGAACAGCGATTGGACTCTCTGCAGTGTTATATAATAGTATAAACAGTTATTAGTACATATTTTTGTATAATCATTCTGCAATCCTTACATACAACATATCACAAATTTTATATTAAGAAAATATTTTCTTAGTTGTGTTTTAATAATGAGCTCAAGAAGCCAGCAGCAACCACAGCAAACTGCGATGATGCCAGAATGATTGCATGTGTATGATGACGTGCAAATGCTGCCATTTTGCATTTGTGTCCTGATGTCTGCAGCAAGTAGACAAGTTATGGAATTTGCATAATGAAATAATGCATATGTCATAATTTGCCTTCTCTTGTCCCTCCCTGCAGATGATCTGGCAAAAAGCTCTTGCAAAAAGTAATGAAGTAAAATGAGCAACAAAGTAAAATAATGAAATAAAAAAGCTAAATGAATACAGCACATAGCAAAACTTGCAGAAATGTATATAAGGCTGGTACGTGAGTTTGGGGAAAGGAGAATGAATAAGGCATGATCCTTAGTAGAATAATTATTGATATCTCAAGCATATCTCTATTTTCATCTACAGTATATTGGTAAATCTGCATCTGAATCACAGAGTCATTGTTTTTCTACCATAATAATACAGGTTTTTTTTTTCTTGCTTACAAACTGTCCCAATACCTTATGTACCTCTTTTGAAAATGAGGGTCAAAAGTACTAAAAAGTTTTCACAGTATAAAGGAATGCCATCCTGGCTCTAGGCTATGCAACAGTGCAGGTGGTTTATTTGTTTATAATTTAATAAGTGAAGAATAGTTTCTACTTCCATAAGGTCTTATGGGCATTCTCTCAAGTCAAGAAAAAAATGTCTGGTATGCAGTGGAGGAGTGGTGAGTATATGCTAAACAAATTCCAAGAACAGTTTTATACTAATCAGACCTTGAAACTGACCTGTTAACATTCATTGTATTTTAATGAATCAGTAGCCCAAAGCATTCCAAAGTTCAGCCATTGGTTATTGCAGACTAAGCCACCAATCTGAGGATTCCTGTGCAGACTTGTATTCCCATAAATAGCAAGGGTCAGTGACCAAGTGGGAGCAAGTGGGCAAAGGTCAATAGCAGAAAGAAATTACACAGCCTGGATTTGTTTTGTTTGGAGACTTGACTACTCATTAAACTGACATTACAAAACTGACACAAACTATTTTAGATTTGCCATTCTAAGAATTTTGATGAAAGGATAGCTCAATTGTTGTTCTGGCAAGTGTAAATCCCATGTTATGAGATTAATTTATATTAAAACATAAGATCAACTAGGCGGCAATCTACTTCTCAAACGTAAAAAGTGAAATTATTGACAAGCAAACATGAAATAAGTTCATGTAATGTTTACAATCAATGTCCTTCATTCTCAGATTGGCTTTTCTTACCCTACTTTAAATAAGACAAAGCCTTTTTTTTCTTACAAAAAATCTCACTGTTTCCTACATTAATTGAAAGCACTTGCTGGATTAGAATGCTTCATGGGAATGATATAATACAGTGAAGTGCCATCTTTTTAAGACATTCTTCAGTAATAAAAAAAATAGCTAAACTTTCTCCTCCTTCTACTTCCTTCAGTTTTAAAATGGGGAGAGGCACAGAGAGACTATTGTCTTCTTTTTAGCCTCTGATGTTTCTATTGGTTTATTGGTCCCCCAATATGATGTTGAAGAAGCAGGATAGAAAGTATATTGACACTTTTGAACGTTGGTGTTAGAGAAGATTCCTCAGAATACCATGAACAGCCAAGAAAACAAACAAATGGATTATCAAACAACTCAATCCAGAGTTCTCACTTGAGCCACAAATGGCAAGCCTCAAATTATCTTACTTTAGACACATTATGCAAAGACTTAGCTCTCTGGAGAAGGCTGTAATACTGGGAAAGGTGGAAAGAAAGAGAAGAGGACCACCAGCAGCAAGATGGATGGACTCCATTATAGTGGTGATGGGTACATTGGAAGACTTGAAGGACCAGGCTAGGGCAATCATTTTGGAGAAGATCAGTCTATGTGGTCATTAAAAGTTGAGCCCTGACTTGATGGCACATAATCAGACAATCAATCAGTCAATCAATCTGATGTAGTTTTAGCTATATACAGTGTGAAGATAGGAAATAAAGGGACTTGTTTTTAAATATCTTTAGAAAGCTGTTTTTTTAACACTAAATTTTAACTGGTTATACAATTTAATCTGTTTCATTTTATCTTAACATGATACATGCTATACAGCATAAATGTATATATAAGCAGAATACACATTTATTTCTAATCTACTTAGACACATTAATCTATTTGTTATTAAGATCACAGAAATATTGCAACAAAACATTTAGAATCTAATCAGTATGTGCAAATTATTCTTATGCTTTGTATATATTATTTTTAAAAATTAATAAACTTTAGGAGACTTACAGTTTCTCCTAGATTTTTCAGCTGCTGGTCGATTTCTTTAAGCCTGTTTTGTTGATCACGTTCTTCTTTAGTGTCTCTTAAGACCTTTTCACCTGGGATTGTTTTCAGCTTTCTATTTGCATAAGCCAAGGATTCCTTTAAAAAGCAAATAATAATGAAAACACTGTATTGTAAAAAAAAAAATAAGAAGACTATCTTGACCAACCCCTTGTTCCTGAAGCATGGCCCCCATACATTAAATGTCTCCTACAAATTAGCCTGTGCATAAGATTATACAATACAATCAATAGAAAACAGTAGCAGTGATAGTGCCCTTAAGAAAGTGCTTAGTAAATCGCCAGTTCACTTATGTGTGCTAGGTATTAATTGGAAAGGAGACAAGTCTGGGAAAATTCATTTGCAACTCCAAGATTGGCTAAAATTTGAGTTTGGTTACAAAATAATTAGAGTATATATAATGTTGTGGAAGATGTAAAGTTGCCCCATTTCTGTTCCAAAATATAAAGCAAAATTAGTCATGCCAGCAATGATAAAATAATTTATACACTTAATTAGAATAAGACATTTTCTAAAATCCTAATTAAGGTATTAACTTTTCTTGGCAAACCAAAGTTATGAACCTATGTATAAGTCTGATTTTCAAAAATTCTTCAAATGTATTTACACAATGAGCTTAACTGGGGGTGGGGGGAAATGGCATTAAATGTGTCATGTGAGCAACCTAATATAATTAAATAATCACAACAACTAACCGAAAGAGGTTGTTTTTAGCCCCAAATAACCCCATGTCAGTGTGAAGCTAAACTAAACCCCTTCTGCTTAACAGTACTGTACAAAGTGCGTACTGAAAGGGTTACCTATCCTTTCCTGCTTCCAAAACAGAAATAAGCTCCTAGAGCAACTCTGTGAAATCAGCTTCTCTAGGCAGTTTGTCTGTTTCAGAGTACAGAAACAGTGTCAAGTTGAACCAAGGACCCTATTAAATATTACTGGTATAAAGAAGCAACAGCTGGACCACATTTAGAAATGTAAACTTTTTAATTAGAAAATCAATCTGTTAAATATATTTTATAGGAAAAACACTGAGGTCCCTTAGTACATAGAAAACAGAAGATGTCAGCATAAAAAAGCTAGGAGACAGTTTTCTTTTTAAGTACTAGGTCAAATAAAAGAGAACAGAAGATAAGCTTGGCAGGTTTACTTAGAATTTCATTGGGGAGTTATTCTGTAATCAGTGTTTCCCATAGCATTTGTATAAACAGAATTATTACATATGTACATTCAGAATTATTGCAAGGTGAGATCTATGTATAGCACATGCAATGATCTGTTCACACTTCATTTGTCTTACATTTCAAATGAAGTATGAAATGAACCTATTCTTATCTGTTTGATTATCAGGATTAGAAAATGGAACAAGGGACAAGAATAGTATTCTTCATCATTGGAATGAAAGTTTCAACGAAGTTCAGTTTTTTATTTTCTTTCCACCTTCTCACTTGTTGCTATGACATCATTTATACCTTGAAGTTAAAGCAACTCAGTCAGTATTTGGCAAATATGATCAAAGATAATGTCTGGCTACACATGATACGAATCTGGATGTCTTTTCAAAATTTGCCAAAATAAAACAATCCAAATCTTAATTAAAACTGAATATTCATGGTATAAGGCATACTTTTCTTCCAGTATTGTGTAACTTGCCAAAACATCAAATAGAATTTAAAATATCTAGATTTGATGAACAACAGAAAAGTTGCTAGTAGCAGCATTTTTCTGGAACATAAATAGTCAGCAGGTATGCCAGAGAAGCCAATGTTTTCCACAACCGTATAGGTTTACCATTATCAACTTGTTGAAATAATGAATGGAATTACATATCACACAAAACCCATGATTTGTTGGACCACGTTTTGTTAAATAAATCACAATCAGATGGATTCACCCAACATAACTCATTACCCATCCTTATAAATTCCTGTGGATATACACAAAACAAAGGCAAAAACCCCAAAGAAACTGCATTAAGGGTTTAACAGCTACACCATATTCCCCATTTATGATTTGGCATGAATCCTAAACCCAGAGAAGATAAAAGCTCACTATAGTTTTAACACAGTCAACCTGTAATCAGTGGCTCTAGGTAGCCCTGTTCCTAATTCAAGATCCTCTAGAAAGTTCTGTTTCTTATATGTAGCTTTGCTGCTCACCAGAAAGAATTTAAAAATGCCTCCTGTAAAACACCTTGGTCAGAAGGAGAAATCCTCAGAGGTGCCTGCCTGAGGGCAAGGGGAACAAAAGACAAAAGCAGTGTTGTGCCATCACAAAGCAAGCTCCTTAAGTACAAAAGGGTTTTGAAGATTATGTTCATGGAACATTATCTGTTTATTGCCTATATAATATTCTGATGAGCAGTACACAGTATTACAGAAATATTTAATGTTACATGTTAAATTGTTAATTCAATCCTTTTCTTTGCAAGTAACTTTAAGGTTGTACAAAACCAAAATCCTTGGTCAGGAGTTGTAAAGACATCCCCAGGAGGACATGGCTCTTGAGGAGATATTATTTCTGCGGCTGCTACTTCAGGAAAAGAATTTGTCACAGAAGGGAGTCTGTACATGCATTGAATGCATCAGAGTCAGGTTATATTATTAAAAGAAATTAACAATATACTTCCTTCCTGGATTTCTGCCTCAATTTTCTGCATTTACTTATCTGAAAACTGCTTTCATAAAAAGGGCATTCTGAGTACAAAGGATGCCTCCCTCCAAAGCAGTTCAAGACAGATAATTGCCTTCAGTACCAAATACAGATAGTCCTCGGTTAAAGACCACTTGTTCAATGACCGTTCAAAATTACAACAGCATTGAGCAAGGAGACTTACAACCAGTCCTCAAAGTTGCAGCTATCGCAGCATCCCTGTTGTCATGTGATAGCAATTTGAGTGCTTGGCAACTGGCTCGCAATTACAACGGTTACAGTGTTCTGCAGTCATGTGATCACTAATTATGACCTTCACTGCCAGCTTCTGACAAGCAAAGTCAATGGGGAAGCCGGCAGGAGGTCACAAAAGGCAATCACATAATGTCATGCTTAACGACCATGTGGGATTTGCCTAAGGACTGCAACTGAAACTGCTAGAACTGCCATTGTAAGTCAGCACAGTCATGTGATGTTGCACTTTACGGCCACGTCGCTTAATGGTGAGTTCCTGGTCCCAATTACCATAGTTAACTGAGGACTACGTGTAGGGTATTCCGTTCACCTAATCTAACATTTGCAGCGTGCAAACTAAATTAAGACACATGCAAAACTATAATTATTTAATTAAACTGTATATAACAGGCAATGCTTAGGAGATAAAGATTTTGACCTGATAAGTTTCCAAAATTAAAAACAATATGAAAATGGAAAAGGATTTTCCATCTTCTAACTGAACTCTTCCTATATAAACTTATTAAATTTATTTCTTAACAATTAAACACACAAACGTAGAACTCCTATAGCCTTTAAACACAGTATAAAGTAATAGAAATAAAATATTTAAGCTGTTGATAATTATATGCATATAATGGCATTTGGGAATTGCTTTGAAATAGTCTGTGGTAGACAAATATGAATATTAAGAGCATAGCAGAGGACAAAATGTAGCTCATTTTGGCTACGTGGAAAAAAAAGAGGCTATTTAAAAATGATAGTTATTTCAAATCATCTCCTTGTTGGGGCAGCTGGTCTCTATGAACTAGCTTAGATGAACATCATGGAGTAATGCAGCTTGTACACTTTATATTTGCTGCAACGTTCTCTGAGATATATTAGGCTCAATTTACCACAAAAGTTATTGCTTGGTGAACAGATAGATACAGTTGTATATGCATTACAGATTTATATACAGGCAAGTTGCAATCCATTTTGCAGGAGAATTGAGGAAAAAATAACAAGAGGCATACACATTTAAAGTAACATTTCTTCCAACAGTGAATTGAATATCCTCATAAAAAGAGAAATCACTGAGAAATTAATTAATACGCATAAGGAACCCTGAATTTTGCAGAAGTACAAGCATATTGTTTTAAAAAATATTCATTTGCCAAAGTGGCAAAAAAAAAACAAACACCCAAAACCCTAATGAGGGCCAAGTATACTTAGAGATCACCAAGACCTATGGAATGTTGAATGTCAGTCTTAAAAGGAAAATAGAAAAGATAGAGAATAAATTGGTCTCTTTAGGCTTTTACATGGGAGAACTGAAACATGACAAAGGCAAGCCAGACAGAAAAAGAAATCAGTAGTCACATAGGTGACTATTAAGAATTTAATAAAGGAGAGACAGAATAGATATTTTTGTAATGCCATTGTGAATGATGTTATTTGTCTGAAACACATTCTGGGGATTACTTGTCAAAAGTTGTTTTGCATTTCTCAATACATATAAAATTAAATACCAATTCATAATTAAAAAAACTAAGAGGGACAACTAAGAAATGCTATGTTCATTGGTTAGAATCAAAGAATACATTCTAAAATATATACAGAGTGTAGAAACATTTGGAGACAGTAGGACAGATAGATTTAAACAAGAAAATGCCCAGAACATATTTAAAATAAATAAAGAGCAAACAATTCACAGTCCTTTCCTTCCTTTTCATAATATTTAGGACATAATGTAAAGGCAAACATTAAAATGGATCCATGAAAAAAATAATCTCTCTCTATAGGCTGGAAAATGTCAGAAAACAGCTGCAGTATCATACATTTCACAAGCCACTTCTTATCATTCTAGCACTCAACTGTCTAGAGAAGGAAGAAAGGAAAGAAGATGATTTAGTTACAGGGGCAAAATTAGCAGAAGACAATATGTGACCTGGGTGCATGGGAAATAAGTATTGAGGTAGAGAGCCTGAAGACAGCAAAGTGGGGAATAAAGATACACCTGAAAAATGAAAGCAGGTTAAAAGATTGTGTAATGGCTTGGCTTATTTTAAACAGGTAGATGACTTGGCTTATTCTAAAAAAAAAATCTAAAAGAATGATCCAAGAAAGGGGACCTTGTGCATTAGCATGTGTGTGAGCAAGACAGGAGGGTTCAGCCTTCGCTTCTGCCTTGCAAACAAGTTTTTAGGACAAGGTACACATCTTTTGTGTAAACCAGGCTGTGAAATGGGCATTTTGTGACAGGTCAGGTCTACCATGGCAGCCATTTCATGAATGAGGTCCCTTCCCTATACCATTTGTGATAGCACACACGGTACTTCCTCAAACTTCTAGGTGTGCATCTATGTGCAGGGGAATATAAGAGAGCACTGGGTCTTTTTTATTACTACTAGAGCTGTGTGGTACATTGGATTGGGGAACAAAAAGTGCTCCTGTGTGCGCAGAGAAGTAGGTGTGTAATGAAACCAAGAATCTGTGGCATGAAAATGTATGGCATATTGAATTTATTTTGATGTCAACTTTCCATAATCAATTTCAGATGCATAAAGTGTTATACTCAGTTGCTGATATGTATATGTGGAGGTAAGAATATTTTGACACAAAAAAGTAAAAAAGTTGTATCTTTCAAACATACTGTATTGCCATTATTATTAACGACTTTGTATTCAGAGAGTTGACCCATTTCTACTTGCTATTTGGAAAGTGCAAAAGTGTTCAGTTTCCACAGGCAGTTGTTTATAGTGCAAAAAGAGTAAAACACACCAGTGAATATATAGTAAAGTAAGCTTACGCTTGTGTATATAATACACTTCATAATTCAATTTGCAAGGTAGACATTTTGATTTTATATAATCAAATTGTGAGCATATTTATTTGTACATGTGAGCCATAATGAACTGTACTTTTAGCAATCCTAAACATATGTTTCTGCTATACTTTATTCCCTTCTTCCAGTATACTCTGAATCACTTACTTTTAATCAGCCTTCTACATTAATTTCTCCTCCAGAATTAAGGCTTTTTCTCAGAAAAGTGAATTGTCTCAATGCCCAGAATCATCAGTTCTGAATTAGTGAAAGCACCAAGTCTTCAGATTCCCTGGGATCATAACAGAATTAGGTTTTTGCTTTCAGGCATATTCCAAGACGTTAAAATAATATGAGAAAGCTTCCTTTGATTATTGCCCTGTTGTTTTTCTGCCAAATTATGACAAGGGTGGGAAAATCAAGTACCCCATAAAAATTTGGTTAAACTTTATTTGCCTTAGTTCTCTTATTAGCAATCAGTTAACCATTATGATGACAAACATTTAACTTACTTTACAAAAAACGCATTACAGCACAAATCCCATAAATCGATAAATAACATTTGGGAATGAGAAGCATACAGAGCTCCAATGCCTCCATATGTCTCCATGTGCTGCCTTACTAAAGAAGTGCAGGGAAAGGTAGAGAAGAGAGGTTTGTACTGAGCCCTACAGTATCACATCATACATGTGCAGAGCATTAGGAAAAATTTCCTCCTTAATATTTTGCTGTGAAGAACTGATGTCTTTTTCAAAACAGGGATCTTGAAGTGAAAAAAGATAAAGCACCAAAAAAAAAAAAAAACTCTATTGTATTTTTATATATTATATAATTTTCCTCGCTAACAGACTTCATTTATTTGGGCTCCAAGATCACCGCAGACGGAGACTGCAGCCATGAAATTAAAAGACGCTTGCTCCTTGGGAGGAAAGCTATGGCAAACCTAGATAGCATATTAAAAAGCAGAGACGTCACCTTGCCGACAAAGATCCGCATAGTCAAAGCTATGGTTTTTCCAGTAGTAATGTATGGCTGTGAGAGCTGGACCATAAAGAAGGCTGAACGCCGAAGAATTGATGCCTTTGAACTGTGGTGTTGGAGAAGACTCTTAAGAGTCCCCTGGACTGCTAGGAGGTCAAACCAGTCAATCTTAAAGGAAATCAACTCTGATTGCTCATTGGAAGGATTGATAATGAAGCTCAAGCTCAGATACTTTGGTCACCTAATGCGAAGAGAGGACTCTTTGGAAAAGACCCTGATGCTGGGAAAGATGGAAGGCAAAAGGAGAAGAGGACGGCAGAGGATTAGATGGCTGGATAGCATCACTGAAGCAATGAGCATGAAATTGAGCAAACTCAGGGAGGCAGTGAAAGATAGGAAGGCCTGGCGCAATATGGTTCATGGGGTCACGAAGAGTCGGACACGACTTAACGACTAAACAACAAATGTTTCTGGGTCAGAATTAGTCAATAATTAGTCTGCTTATAATTCCCCAATTATTTTTTCTTGGAAACTCCAGAGAAGTGTTTAAAATTAACCAATATGTATTCAAGAATCAAGTATTCAAGTATCAAGTATTCAAGTATTTAACATACTGACCATGATTGCATGTAAACAGACATAGTTAAACATCTTTAAAAAAAAAATAATTTTTTTTTAAAAGAAGCTGGCATGCCACAAAACAAAACATGTGCTTATATCCCAGTGTGCTCATTAATTCAAAAAAGTTGGGAGTGCTTATCTTAGATAATTCTGTAATGGCAATTTCCTGCATGTTTCTTATTTAATGCTAGGAAACCACAGAAGGAAACTGTTCAACCTACCTAAGGGAGATGTCAGATAGAATTTTTTCCTTTCCTAAGACATTTGGAATGTTTGCTCTATGGTTTGAAAGACATTACATTATATGTGACTTGGTGAATCCAATTAACATATTTTTTATAATATTAAATTAACTACTGGGGGGGGGCAAGCAAGATTGAGGTGGGGTTAATCCTTTTTCTATGTGATGCATCAAAAATAATTTCCCAAACTGGACCTTTGGGTGAGTCATGGCTGACTGAAGATGTCTCCATGAACAGTGGAGACAACGACCACTGCGAAGAACAAAGGACCAGCGAATAGAATGGTCTTCGGAATCTCTCCAGAGAAGGAAAGAATGTGAAATCGCCCACAAGCACACTGAATGGCAGCTCCTCATGAGAGGACCATAAACAGCAGTCTCCTGTGTGTTTGAGTGCCAGGAGCTAAGGGAGACAATATCTTTGCTTTCAGCAGTGGAGGAGCCTTTAATAAGGACACTAAGCCAGCTAAACTCACTTTCTTATCACATTCGGAAATGTTCAGTTTAACTACTTTATGCATATTAGAGACCTTCAAAATGGTGAGCTTAATTTGACACCTGGTGAGTTTTACCATCTTCTTTTGTCAGGTTCAGCCCAAAAACAGCAATGAGGCAATCCAGTACAGTTCAGTTCCTTTATTATCTCATACCTAATAGACAAAATCTTGCCAGACTAAACCTATGCTAAAGCAACTAGTGGCTATAACCCATGAGACTCTAGGGAGGGGCCAGCCTAATCCTCTTCGTATTCCCACACTCTTGCTGTGGGCTGAGGAGGCACTTGCCCTGGAATGTCTCTCCCCCCTCCTTACAACCTTGAAGTTCCATTCCAGAATCTTCCCCACTCATCCATTACATCTTTGGATTTAAGGAATTTTAAACAGAGTCTTAAATGTTTAAATAATATACAACTGGCAAAAAGCAAAAAAAGATTTTGATTTAAGAAAGTTTTAAACAGACTGGAGGACCAGAGAGATTTGGAATATTGGTTATTTTTGCTGTAAGATTTGAAAAACAAGTATATAATTAAATAATATACCCATGGGAAACAACTGAAACTAAACCCATATTAGGAACCAAGGCTTCATGAAGTTTGCAAATGGACATTAGAGGGAACTAAAGAACCAGGCAGAAGAGAGTTTAAATAGGTAAGCCGGCTATAATTTTTACTTGTCTTAAAGAATCGTTCGAAAAATGGACTGAGATATTAATAACTAATATCTCAGAAATAATACAGATTTCAATGGTTAAACTTTTAGAAGATGATGAGAAAAAATTTAAAAAGCAATTCTTACCTGATATAGACATTATAAAATTTGAAGGCATGGAAGACAACAAAATTGAGATTATAAAAACAGGAATACAAA
Organism: Liasis olivaceus; assembly: GCA_030867105.1. Taxonomy (NCBI): domain Eukaryota; kingdom Metazoa; phylum Chordata; class Lepidosauria; order Squamata; family Pythonidae; genus Liasis; species Liasis olivaceus. Next base: position 60,001,609 of record CM061349.1, read on the forward strand.
AGGCAAATCAAGAAAAGGATCTGGACATGGAGCAGCTATGGCAAGAAATCTTGGACAATGCCTCTTTATGGGATTTACGAAGTAGGCTGGTGAAAGCTTTGAAGACTCCTTTTCAATGCCAAAGATTGATTAAAGATCAAATCCTGCAATGCCATTGGAATGATTTAAAGGTCAAGATTGTGAAGAACAAAAAGGAGGAATATAAAGTTGGACTATTTGATCAGTGATAAATTATTTGTTTGATATTTCTGGTAATTCCTAATGGACTTTTTGCTGAACCAGGACTGAAAAGATGACGATTTGTGGACTACGCATAAATAAAAGTTAGGCTATGGGAATAAGAGTTTTTTTACTTGTAAATTTAAAAGAGGGTGAAAAGTTAGTATATTAGCTTATGCTTGGTGTGGTGAAGGTTGAAAGCCATTTCTTTATTATTGTCTTTATTTTTCTTTACTCTTTTACTTTTTTTCTTTTCCCTGCACCTTCTGAACTTTTCTTTTTATTTTCCTTTCTAGTATACTTTGTATTAGTTTTGACTATCTTTACTAAAAACTTCAATAAAATTATTTTAAAAAATAAAATCATTTCCCAAACTGTGATTTTCCCAGGAGTTGACTTTCCATCAGCAGTTAGGGAAGCGTCCTTGCTAGAGTGAATACAAGTTTCTGGAATGACACTGCTTAGGATGATAGCACACAAGAAAAGTACTTGGCTTCTCATGCAACAAACAACCTTAATCCTGTTTACATCCTCCCCTCATATGCAAATACACAGTGACCGTTTAATTTTTAAAAAGTTAATCAATCGCTCAATAGAATTAGTAGATCCCAGTTAGCAGAAATTGCTCACTCTTATACTGTATATGTAAAAATCCCTGATTAGGATAACTCAGAGAGCTGGTCATCAGAATTGCAGCTTCCATTACTAAACACACACACACAGACACAGACACAGACACACACACAAAGGACACCTTGTTAGCCTAACGTCACTTATTACTTTTTTTCCAAACTCAATATCACTATTTAATGAAATGATTGATTTGTTCAAGGTCCATATGAGAGTGTGAAGTTTTGCCAACAATGAAGATTTTCTTGTTAAAAGACAGTACTTTAGAGCCCATATCTCAAATGTTGAGGCAGTTAGAATATCTGTATTGGATATCTGCTTCCATGAGGTAATGTTCCTGCTCCTAGCTTGCTCATGGAAAGCAAGCACACAGACTAGTCTGTGCCTCCTTTGTCTTGACCGGTTTAGAAAATGGAAAAGTTTACAGTCTTATAACAACGCTTGCATGTGTCTAGACAATTTCTATTACATGGGGCAAATTTAGATTTTGAACATATTTCTAAATTCCTCCCCCACCCCCTCCACCAGTGTGGCTTACTTCTAATCTCCTGATCTTTATTTCTTACACCAACCTTCTCTAAATTTAATTATTTTAACTATTTTTTTTTTTTTTTGCTGATCATGCTTCAGTTATGATACTTAGTCACATTACACTTAGTTATTTAACTGGCAATCTTTTACCTTTCCAAGCTGGCCTAAAGAGATATAGACGTTACTACCCTTAATAACGCCTTAACATAAGGGCTGTCAAATTCTGGTAGTCATGACCCCTGAAAATAATAAATAAATTTTTGTGACCCACTGTTCCATGAATAATAATGATGACAATGATAACATAGCAAGAGCAGGGGACTAAACTAAACTATACTAGGACTAAAAAGGATTAACTCCCAGTTTATGTGTAATCATAAGTGGGGAGGAAAAAGGAGGGTTAGTTTGCAGGTATTCTCAGAAAAACATTGCTATTCCAACATGGTGGAAGCATCCCACACTGCTGTCACAACCGCTCTCTATAATCCAGATCCATCAGGGACATACACGGAAATGATCTCCCTCTATTCAACTTATGCAACGATGCTAAATCAGATACAAATATTTTCCTTGTAGATATGAATCATCTCTGAATGCAGCTATATCTCACTGATAAGCACTCAGTACTAGACAAAGAAATACTGTAAATTCTAACAACTATAACAATAATAATTGCTAACTGGATAATAATAACTACTAACTCAAATTATATGAAATAAATACATTTTTTTTTTAAAAAATCTAAACTAAATGGCAGAAAAATTGTTAAAGCAATCAACATGAGCAGGCCCTGTAATTAGATATACTGCAGGGATAATTGACCAGACCCAAGACAAATTGGATAATCTTGATAGAAAAAACAGGGAAACTAATTACCACATGTCATGCACTTCACCCAATAAGTGACATTCATAGATTATACATATTCAGAAATAAAGGTGGTAAAGTACTATTGAAAACAAAACAAACTGTGGAACAAGAAAAACATAGTCTAAATTATTTCATCAGGAAAAGTAAAGAGGCTCTACTTAATGGAAATTTAAAAGAAAAGGCTCCTGAAGACAGCAAAAACTAAATCGTAATACAAGAAGGAAGTAATTTAAAGTTGGATTAACACCTGGGAAAGTAAACTACAGGTATTCCTTGCTTAACAAGCTTAATTGGGACTGACAACGCCGCTGCTAAGCGAAGTGGTCGCTAAGTGGGAAATCACGTGACTGTGACTGCTTTCGGGCTGGAAAGAGTTAAGACTACTCAGTTTCAAACCTTCGGCTTTTGTTTGCCTCCTAACCATTCCCCCATCCTTTGGAATGCTTGAGGGTCTGCTTATTGTCTTGTACACATCGCAAGCAATGATTAGACCCATGCCCCTCCTGGCTTGTGAAACCAGCCCAGGGGGTGTTGTGTGAGTGGGTCCTAGTGGTGGATAATTCTTCTTTGAGTGAGGGGGTTGTTCCTTTACCTCTTAAGGACACCTTGGTTCGCCCCCTCAAGAAGCCATAGTTCGACCAATTTTTGTCCAGTATCCAACTTCCCCTTTTTGGGGAAGGTGATTGAGGTGGTTGCACAACAGCTTCAGAGGACCTTGAATGAAGCAGATTATCTGGATCCTTTTCAATCAGGATTCAGACCAGGGTATGGGATGAAAACGGCATAGGTTGTGCTTTTGGATGATCTCTGGCACAGGCAGGATGAGGGTTGTGCATCCATTCTTGTTTTACCTGATCTCTCGGCAGCTTTCAATACCATCGACCATGGTATCCTTCTGGACTGACTCAGAGGATTGGGGATGGGTGGCATGGTGTTATGCTGGTTCACCTCCTTTCTCCAGGATCAATCCCAGTCAGTGATGACTGGGGAGGAGAGATCCCACCCTCGACCCCTATTGTGTGGGGTGCCACATCGGTTGGTGCTCTCTCCTCTCCTATTCAACATCTACATGAGGCCGCTGAGTAAGCTCATCCATCACCATGAGCTGAGGTATCATCAGTATGCTGATGATACCCGATTGTACATCTCTGCTCCTGGCAAATTAAGTGATGCTGTGTATGTCTTATCCTGGTGTCTGGAGGCTGTGAGGGTCTGGATGGGGAACAACAGACTTCAGCTGAACCCTGGCAAGACTGAGTGGCTTTGGGTTTTAGGGCCCTCCAGTTCTGGGACTATACTATCTTTGGTGCTGGATGGACTTGCACTGCCCCAAACAGACCCGGTGCACAATCTGGGAGTCCTCCTGGACTCACAACTCCTGCTCAATGAACAGATGGCAATCGTGGCTAGGAGGGTCTTTGCACAACTTTGTATTGTGCACCAGTTGCACCCACTCCTAGATCAAGGGGCCCTACTTACACTCATGCCTAGTCACCTCCTGGTTGGACTATTATAATGCGTTCTACATGGGGCTACCCTTAAAGAGTATCTGGAAACTTCAGCTGGGGCAAAATGCAGCAGCACAAGCAGTTATGTGTGTTTTTGGTAGAACACACGTTACACCTCTGCTTCATGAGCTGCATTGGTTACCAGTTTGTTTCCGGGTCCAATTCAAGGTGCTGGTGTTGACCTTTAAAGCCCTAGATGGCATGGGACTGGGTTATCTGAAGGACCACCTCTCCCCGATTACATCTGCCCGTCCCACCAGATCCAGCAGAGAGGGCAAGTTATGGGTTCCATTGTCTAGGGAGCTACATTTGGTGGGCCTTTTCTGCTGTGGCATTGTGGAATATCTTCCCCCCTGAGGTGAGGCTGACTCCATCACTTTTGTCTTTCGGAAGGTCCCTCAAGACTTGGTTGTGCCATCAGGCCTGGGGACCACATGGGACTGGTGAACTAGTGAGGTGGCTCCATTAATATGACCGTCCCTTCACCCACCACTTCTTTTTCTTAGCTTTGTTTTTTTTAATAGTTTTTTACCATGATGATGATGTATTTATTTACTGTTTTAGCTTTGTTGTACAACGCCCACAGTCACTTGTTTTGTGAGATGGGCAGTTGTATAAATATGACAAATAAACAAACAAAAATAAATCAGGCATTGCAAAAGAGAAGTTATCTAAGAAGCTAAATCAGCAAACATGGGTACTAGGAGAATTTCATCTGAAGAGCAGGAAGAAAGGAATCAAGATATTCACAGCAGCTGGGAAAAGATCTCTATTCTGGACTGGCTCAAAATTAAGAAATAGATTTGGAGGGGGAAAATTGAAGGAAAACAGGGAAGTGCTTCCCCCATTATTAGAAGTAAGGCACCTTAGGGGGGGAAAAACTAAGGATTACTGATGTCTGCTGATCACTACAGTTATATGAGGGGTTTTTTTTTAAGAACCAGCTGTGAGTACAAACTGAAGAGATGGTAACTCTCAGACTTCCTAGTCGCCAGCCACATTTCCTTCATATAACTTTCTCTTTATAAGAGATATACTTCCCTGTCTATCTGAATCTATTAAAGCATGTATATGCTTCAATTAAAAAGAAAGAGATTAAATGCCAATATTGTCAAAAGAATTATCTTTTTTAATAGCTATAATATTACCATAGTAAGGCATCCTCTAGTTATTCTGTACCTGATACATCTTTCTGGAAGCTTTTGAAAAGGAGCCCTGAACTACAGGCAAATCTCCATCAGATATTATTATTTTGAGTTTAGCATTGATTTCTGCAAGGTGATGATATTCCATTGGTTCAGGTGTATATCCTTCACCTGGTACTAACAATCCAGTTGCTTCTTCCTATAAAAAAAAAAAGGAAATAATCTTTTCCCCTCAAATTACAGAACTAAGACAGAAAAGAAATAATATATAACTTAAGAATAGAACATACTATATACTACAAGAGAAAGATTACATTTGAGGAGAAAAGTGCAGAATCAGAGCCAATTCTATATACATATTAAAGCCTCAGTTTGATAGCCAGGACTGATTACAAGCAATACACAAAGGATAAGTGCAACATTCAGAAAATTATTTTCTCAAGGAAATGATTAAATTCTCAACTTTAGTACACTAATTTCCAAACAAGTATATAATATGTTCTAACATTAAGATAAATTATTATAATAATATTTTAGGGTAGGGGTTGATAAGACCTAACCAATCTTTGGAGTCCTTGGCGCTCTCTGGGCTTGGTTGTCTGCCTGCAGACATTCCATTCCATTTCATATTCTCTTCTACTGGTAATTCATCTTACTGTGTCTATGAAAATGGATTTTTTTCTTACATTTCTGTTGACAATACCTATCCCACTGATAAATCAGAGCAAGCCTTTCCATCAATATAGTAAACACTTATTGAAGTCACATGCACTTTAGATGCATTATAGTTTTGGGAAAGTGGAAGATAGCTGTGTCCTTCTTAGAATTGTTTTAAATATTAACAAAGTCTCCAATGCCATATTTCCAAATTACAAGGGCACCCCCTGCTGGCATATAAATACAGAAGGAAGAAAATACTTGCTCTTGAATTTACAGTAGGCAGAATTTTTCAATACAGCACACTGGAAAATCCTGTGACCATTTGATTGCTGATTTATTTATATAAAGAATTTATATGTTAGCCTTCAAAGTAGGTTTCCTCAGGATAGTTTGTAAAACATACCTAGAGTGACTCAGGTTATTTAGGCAAGGCTACTTTTCTTGAGCTGGGAAAAGCAGTTGCTTCTGCACAAACCTAAATTACTGAAGTGATGATTCTAAAAGAGATGTTTGGACCATCAACGCCATGTAGCAATCAAATTTCACATCTGCCACAAGGGCATTCAGGCAACTACGCCCTATAGAACAGAATGTGTAACCTTTTTGATAATAGTCTGCAATGGTCTCCTGTATATTTTGAGGCAGGAGATTCATAACACGCAAAATTAATGAGAGAAGGCTCTATTCACGCAGAGAAGCAAAAAAACCAAAACAGAACAGAACTGCAGACAATTCTAAGTGTTCCATGGAAATGGTATTTTTGCAATATTGCCAGAGAGAAAGGAAGTACCATCTCTTGGTTCAACCAGTACTGTAGAATACTCTGCTGTGTGCTGAATATGCCCTGTAAAGGCAAGATGATGGATGCACTTCAGTTTTGGGCAACCGGTGCCTAGCAACAGATCTGGCAACAGTTTCCTGTACTATACATTTTACTCACCAGTTAGTCTCCCAAATGAGAGATTCAAGCAACATTGTGACACCCATCAGTCATACCTGGACATTAACTTGCTGAAGCAACAACATTCTGAAGAAGAATCTCTCCTTACTGGATTTTTCTGACCCTTTACTTTACCCTCAAGATCTCTAGCAGCCCATTGTCCAGCTATATCCACTGATGGGGATGAATTCTATCACTCAGACCTCACTGGATCACACTCATAGCCAATGACTGATTTATCTGAGCAAATTATACTCAAATGAGTCCCTGGCTTATGTCCCCTGAAAGATGCACAGCAGATGGAAGAGACTGTTATCTCTCTACTAGTCCCTGAGCAGAACTTGAGTGACAAATATATTGGATGGAAAACCCATGTGGCTCATCCCTCCATTAGTCCCAGCTCCACAAGTTGTAATGAAAGCCAGCTACCACCCACCCTTAGCTCCACTCCCACAGCCAACAAAAATGTTAGTAGGCCCAATCCGTCTGGCTCTGAGGCTCCAAATAGGCCACATAGATGGAGATGATGCTTTGGATGACAAAAGCTCAGATGTGGAGAAGACTGTTCCCTGCTTCATGCCATTTCCCACACTAACTCAGAAGGTAGGGTACTGCTATTCTTTAAAAAATGCTTGTTACAGGAAGTTGGACTTCATCTCAATAGATCTACATAAGGCAGGTAAATGCAAAGTTTCATGGGTATGACTATACTGCTGTGCTTCATGTATAAGCGTTGGATACTATGAGCATGCAATTCAAAGTCTACCAATATAATGCTGATTTGAGGTGGTCGGTTGAGTTTATAAATGCTTTTGTGTCTTGCTGATGTTGAATTTCAGGATGCCTTTAAAAGTGAAGCAAGTTCCCATTATTTCCTATGGCAGGAACACTTAAAACATTTTGGTTTTTGTTCTGACAGAAGAAGGAAAAATATTTGAAGTTTTATTCCTTTGCAACACAGTAAATTTGGAACATTCTTTACAAAGTACTTTGCTCCAAACTCAAAGCAAAATACATTTCCATTTTCTCTAATTTCTACAGTCTCCTGAGGTAATTTGAGTTGAGAGAGAGTAAATGGCCCTAAATCACATAGTGAGTTTCTTGATAAGTGGAGATTTGAACCTGGATCACCAATCCTGGGCTAATACCTTCTCCACAATACTGCACTAGTTTTTCTCATTGTACCAGCAGAAGCTAAAGAAGATAGCACCACAGGTAATTCTTTGGTTGGAAATAGTGCACAGAGCTTATGTCTTGAAAAATAGTTTTGAATCAACATTATCTATTCATACCTCAGCTTGAAGTTTACTGTTGTCATTTTCAGTGTCTTTCAATAATTCTGATAGTCTCTGTCTTTCTTCATCTAGCATAACAACTTGACTTGACAAATCTTTGGCCAGCTGCATAAAGAAGAAAGTGATCTGGAAATTGATAGTCTTGGCAGATCAATAATACTCTTTTGAAAATCAGTAAGGATTAGGGTTGTGCATGTTTCAAAAACAATATGGATGGAAGATGTGCTTTGGATCTTGCATAAGCACAGCATCTCTCTGCTATTCGGTAAAGCTGGTTCCAGGTTTCTGATCAAGACAGAAGAAAGAGGCTGCTGCTTTAAGGGGTGATTCCTTAAATAGTAGCATCTTTTTTTTTTCAGGTTCATGTGGAAGTGTGGGGAAAAAAAACAGGTTACATTAATGAGTATCTCTCTCTCTCTAATGGAGGTGCTGTACCTGACAAGCTTCAAAGCATTTCTTCCAAATCATTATTAAAGCACGCACAGCCCAAATGAAGATCGTATTTTTTAATAGATTAACATGTTGATAGGCAGCATTCTAATAACAAATGTGGTGGCTAAAGGAAGACTTTGATATAGGTATTTGTAATAGTAAATTCATCACAAAAGGATGGACTGGGTTTGAAAATTTTAGTAGGAAGGGAATATCATGAAAAGTAAAAGTATCATGAAAAATAAAATTTAAGAAAAATGCATAGATAATGGCTAAATCCAGTGTTCATGCAATCTTTGCCATCTACTGCTAAGACTATCAGATAAGGTCCAACATATCACCCCAGCACTGGATAATTAAGAAAGGAATTAATGTTTATATTAACATTCATTGGAGAGAAAGGGATTAGAAGAGAGTAATCACATTGAAAACAATGTACTGGTGCCGGCAGCCACTTGGCAAACAGCTGGTATATTCCCCATTGTGTGCCTGCTTACTGTACTCTACTCTAATCCCTTCATCTCCAATCTCCCTGTTCTACAGGGAGGACGGGAGAGGAGAGATTGCCTACAGAATCACTTGGCAGGGCCCTTCTTTTCCAGGGGAGGCAAAGGGAGAAGAGGGGCTACAGTTGGCACGTGGGAGGGGGAGGAGGGCAGGGAAGCATCGGAGCGACTTTGGTGGGTGATCCATCAATTACTCCCACAACGGGGCACCACAAGGAAGCCTGGGATTAGAAGATAATAAGCAGGCACACAATGGCTGCTGAATATACTGGCTGTTTGCTGAGCATGTTTGTGGCTGCCGGCTTCAGCACATTGCTTTTGATGTGTATTCCCCATTGTGTGCCTGCTTATTGCCAAGTCCAGACCCCTTCGCAGTCCCTTCCTTTCAAACTTTTTCTTGCAGCAAAGCAGCAACCACCACAAGGGCTCCATCTCCATGGCCAGTTAACTTTCCTCTGCAGTTCCCACCCCACCAAACTGGAAAAGCTGGCTGGGGTCCTGAGCCAGCATGACCTAAGCTGTCTGGCCAACCATCTGCAGGCATTTCTCTTTGCAAACACGCCAGGGCAGAGACTCCAGATGCATGCAACCTGGAACATCAACCAGGCCTAGGAAGGCATCCCTTTAGGTCCCTTCAGATCTGGGCCCAGCCAGGAGGAGATGCACAGGAGCTGACGGGTGTCTTTCCAAGTCAGACACCAGGTCTTCTCCATGGCCAAGTAAGAGTAAAGGTCTCAGACAGGAGCAGCAGATGAGGGAAGCTTCCTCACCACTCTGCTTCACTTGGGGGCTCCACTCAGGGTTTGCGCACAGCAGGGCCCTCAGCAAAGCCCTGTCCTTCACTGCTTCCCCTTCCCTACCTTCCAGTGCCCATACTGGGCTAGGGATGCCTCCCCACAATATGCACAACTGGAAGCCCCCCCCTTCTCCCCTCGCCAATCCCCTCTCATCCAAATGCAGCACCCCTGCCAGAGTCTGCAAAGCAAGAGAGAGGAAACATATGTGCGCCTCTCTCTCTCCTGCCCATGTCAATGCCCAAGTTGCTCCGGCACTTCCCTGTCCTCCTCCTCTCCTTCCCAGATGCCAACCGCAGCCCCTCTTCTCCCCTCACCATCTCAGAAAAGAAGGTCCCCACCAAAAGATTTCTGTAAGCAATCTCCACCCCCCCCCCCACCTTGGAGAGCAGAATGATTAGAGATGAAGGGATTAGAAGAGTGTACAGTAAGCAGGCACACAATGGGGAATACACTGGCTATTTGCCGAGCAGCTGCCGGCACCAGCACATTGCTTTTGATGTGTATTCCCCATTGTGTGCCTGCTTATTCTCTTCTATTCTTTTCTTCTCCAATTTCTCCACTCTGCAAGGGGGGAAAAATAGGTCGGACCGAGAACAACATGTACTGACTGTAATGGCAATCACATGACTGAGGGAGGCTGCGAATGTCATAAGTGGTAATAAATTGGTCATAAAGTTATTTTTCAGCACCATCGTAACTTCAAACGGTTGCTGAACAAGTGGTCAGTAAACGAGGACTACCTGTAGTCATTTATGTGTACTTGATGTGCCAGATGCTGCACAAAGCCTTACGAAGTCTTATGGAAGGATTACCCTCCCACTACATCACTCATAACTTTTAGTTATAAAGAACTTCATTAGCATTCTTATAAATAGAAGTCACAGGCATGGCATAAGAGGAACATGATATTACAAAGTAAGAGGATGTTGAATTAAAAGAGGATATTCCATTACACAGATATGATTACAAATAGCAGTTGAATATATTCTATTTTTCCAGAAAAACCTAAAATAAAGTAATTAGAAATCAAATCATTATTCTCTTGTATATTTCAGACAAACGATAAATAATTTTTTTAATGAAGCTATTTTCTAAATGAGTAGCAAGGTAAAACTTAACAAAGAATTTTAATCCTATGTTTTGGAACATAGGCCTTTAAATACATACCTCTACGTTCTTTTTAACAAAGTTTGGGTTTTTTTTAAAGCTTGTTTCACTTTTTGGCTGAACATTTTCCATTTTCTTCACTGAACTTCTTGTTACACTGTCAGTTGAATCACCTTCAGTTACTGGCATAGAAAAAGAATTATTGAGGAAACAAGCAACAAAGAACAATTTATTCATCTCAATTAAATTCCAGAATTGCATTTCACTGTATGTAAAATATAGCATTGCAGGACTACACTGTAGTAAACTATGTTTTCAATACTAACCCTAACAAAATATTACAGGCTTTACTGCAAACTCATTGGTAACACTAGCACACACAAACTGCACAGTAAACCGATGTGAAATGCAAATTCAAGCTAAGCATTCTCAAATCCAAAATTCATTTTTCTGTGAATGAAAGAACTGTTCAAACATGAAACTGAAACTTTTGATCTCACATGTCAAGTGTAATAAAATGTGAGGGAAGGCTCATACAGGCCAATTCTTCCAATGGGAAAAAAATAGCTTTCATTATGTCCAAGTATCTCCAATGCTGGGCCTATACTTTAGCAAAAAATGCTTCAGTTTCATGCAGCCCAGTAACCAAAATAATCAATAATAATCAAAATAATCAAAAGGCATACTTTCTTCTCACAAATCTGTAATTCTTTTAAAATTATATCTAGAGAACAAAACCGTTTTATACCTTGCTTTGTTTGTTTTCTGTTAATCTCATAATTTTCTGGAGGAAGCTGAGTTTTAAATATGTTAAACGTTTCATTATCTTCGCAAGCAGAAAGATCTGTTAATGAAACATATGCTGTGAAATAAGGTGATTTCTAGAGAGAAAGTGAGATCAGTTTGGATATAAAGATTCACTGTACCCCACAGAGGCTGCTGGATTAGGACCTTCAGCTACTGCATGTTAGGCTGAACTAGATTAGCTACAGTAATCACCTTCCCTGAATTGTCAAGGTGGATTTAAAATAAAAAGATGTACTTGGCCAGCAAGGCATACACTCTCGCACATCTTCCAGTCCTGACTGACTTGAGTTGCAGGGCTTTGGAATTAGAGGACAAGTCACCTTTTTCCTACCATATATTGAGTAAGATAACATGAGCAACCTTTTGACAACCAAAGGCTGCACTTAACATTTTGGGGATGCTATCAGCCACAGTGATAGTACAACTATACAAACTGGGTAAGCCTGGTGTCTTTGTCTGTTTAAAATATGTAAAGGACATACACTACAAATTTGATGTTCTCTGTTTTAAATGGAAAGAAACAAGGCCACCAATTTTCTACAATCATGTTCAGAGGAGTTTCTCAAAGCTGCTAAAGGGTTCAAAGGCTGCAGGTTGCTAACCCCATATTAGAATTAATGCCAAAAGTTTAAATTTTTTAATACTTACCAGGTGTTACAGGCAATGGTGAGTTCAAAGCTAAAAATCTGCTGGTGTTTTCTTCCTCTTCAGTAATTATTGAAGAACTTCGGGATGTCATAGACTGTATTCAGGCAGTGAAATACATACATACATATAAGGATAAAAGGACATTCCAGAAGATTTGTGCACACTGCTCAGCTCTTCCTTAAGTTTGTAAAGGGCTCCCACACACAGTAGCAGGTTTTCCAACTTTGTCTTTATTCCCACATGATTAACATACACTTTTAGTTAAAGTATATGTGCAAAACATCATTTTTATCATTGGGCTATATACATGACAAAACTTCTTTGATATATGCAGTGTTAGCAACAGTTTACAAAAGCTATGACCAAGGACTTGAGCAGAACATACTTAGAAAATACTGCACTGATATGTGTATGTATAGGAACTCTAAAAACATAGTAAATTTATATAAATTTAGCACGAAAATGTTTTATGCTAAAAGGAGTTTAATATTCAGGTCTGTAATGATCCATGAAAAAAAAATCAATAATTTATCAAACTATATGAACTTCTACCAGGCCATATCTATAGATTTACTAAATAAGTCTACAGCCACCTTGAATACTTAGTTGAGTAGAAAATCAGCATATAAATCAACTACATAAGTAATAGGTATCTGATTTTTATATGCCAAAAAGCAATTTAAATGTCAGTAAAATTAGCAATTCATCATCATGTATGTGTATATAAATATTGGTTCATAGAATATTTTGGAATCAGTCTTATATTTCTAACCTGAAACTCTTCCCATAGTTTTGCTCTCATTTCTCTGCCTTGCCTTTTGACAGCTCTTTCCTGGGATTGTTTATTTGCCAATATCTGGTCCAGCCTTTTCATCTTCTTTATTGCTTTCAGGATGAGAGGATCTATACCTTTCTCCTTAGAATCATCCAGGTTTGCAGAGCTGAATGTCACTTAAACATAAAACTGACTATTAAAATTAAATTATCTTTCCATCAGAAATATTCTTAATAGCATTTCAAGTTGATCTACTAAAATGTCATCTTCTAAGATATCAAATGTAGAATATTATTCGATAATCTATTAGGAATACAACAGCAATGCTAAAAAAAATTAAAAGAAAATATTGCTCTTAATTAATGAAGCAGAAAATTGTTTAAAAACTATTATTGTTAATACAAACATTTATGAAACAAACTGGTCATGTACAACAGCAATGATCCTTTTAGGATGATCCCTGCTATGCTACATGTGCACTGCTGAAAGAGATTATGCTTCTTGCATAATATTTTTTACTCATTTATACCATTAAACAAAAAAATTACAAAAATTTATATCATTCTTTAAGATAATATTTACTTAACTGGAGTGCAGCTATATCTAAAATAAATCAAAATCATAGTAATCAGTGAAAAGTTGGGGTGATTTCTCCCAAGGGTATTCCCCATCAAATAGCATAATGAAATCACAATGTGGGGATGTTTTAGGGAAAAAAACCATTGTCTGTAGAAGTTTATTTAACTATGTCCTTGATATGCCAGTGCCAATCTATTTCTTTAAAGTAACTCACCAAAATCTAGCTTCTAAGAAATAACAAGGAGAGCAAAAATTCAAATATACTGTACTTCCAAAGCACAGGGCAGGGAGAGAAGGAACACATTCTCTTTAAGAGTAATAATGGCTGGCTGCAGTCCAGAAAGCTTGGTCACCAGGCTTGCCTAAATCTAACTTTGAATTGTGAACAGCCCACTTCCACCCTAGTTAGTCATTCTAAAAACTTCTTAATAATAACAATGGATGCTAGAATTTCCTTTCTTCCTTCTTCTTCCATTTTATATGTGTATAATAATTTAGATTATCATCCTGATAGAAAGCTCAGAAAGAAAAAACTTTATTGTGGTCATTAATCAGCACAAGGGAATTGGTGTTCAAATATCCAAAACTAAATTGACAATATCAGGGTATGTAGGAAGAAAGAAGGCTCAGATGTGCCCATATGATCTGAAGCTTTCATCAAAATGACAAAAATAGCATCATAGTATCACAATGCAATCTCTGCCCCTTTTGTACATGTGTGCACCATCAGGACACATATAAAAAAATGATGGGGCTTGTACTGCAATGGTATGACATTGTTTCACCATTTGTACCTCCCTGCTTCCCATTACAATTATTATTGATTGTAAGCTATGCTGGCTTTCTAACTAAAGACAGAGTACAAAATGGCTTAATAAAAAATAAATACCTTTTTGTGGTTCAACTAGCTTATTCTGAGAAGCACTGCTGCAACACAGTTTATTTTCAGCACAGTCATCTTCAGAATCTACTGAACTTGAAGAATATTCTGAAAAAACAGAAACCGTGCATAGAAGTGCTGTTTAAAAGTGCTGTTAAAGATTCAAAACAACTGTAAAAGAGATTTACTGCAAGACAGGCTGCAATCTGGAAGGAACTATAGTCTTATGCTTAGTGCACTCACCTTAGTTTTGTGAAATATCTATATAATGAGTTCAATGAGTTTAACATCTATATTTCTATATTAATTGTTCCTTATGTTTTATGAAGCTCCAAGGACAGTGGGAATGCCATTCTTTTCTGACAGAACTCTTGTTCTCTTAACAGATAACAGGCAAGTAGAAATTCAGCAAGTGAAATTTATCTTAGCAAGTAACTGCTATAGTAAGAACAACTATACAAATGTTCATCTCATGCCACAGTCAAAGCCTAGAGTCCAGCAGAAAACAAGTGAGGGAATCTTAGTCACAGATTATTATGAATTTAAGGGTAAAAAACCATCAGTTTGAACCAGGCCTGAAAGTATACCAGCAGTCAATGAATTAAAAATAATAATAAATTCATATGCTTTGAGCTCCAAAGAGCATTCTAAACATCACATTAAAAAAAAATGTATTTAATTTTTTTCAAAGATTAAAAGCACAAACTAAAAATACAAACTAAGAAGGAAAAGGAAAAAGAAGAAATCTTATATTTTATACTTATCAATAGTCACTGGTTTAATAATGAACTTACTACTATAATATGAACAATACATTATTGTAAGATATCACAGATATTGCTGCATCCTTTGATTAGTAGAAAATATTGCCTTTTCCCGGATAGATCATACATTTCTTTCAACCATTTCTTGACATTTAGAATAATATCATTTTTCCAATTTCTTAATATAATTTTTTTAGCCAACCCCCATGCTTGATATAACTATAATTCCTGATAAACAAATTCCAAAGCTTTGGCATATAATTGAACATTACATTAACATTTTTAACATTTAAAAATTTTCCCATAAATATGCTTATATACCTTGATACACTATCCCCAAAAGATAATAAATCACCACATGTCCATATCATAAGGGTCAATGAGCCCTCATATTTTTTACGCCTCCACAATAAAAAATCTGATGTCCATCCTTTCAAATACATTCTTTGGGGAGTCCCATATACTGTAAATACAATTTTTGATGGATCAACCTTAATCTCAAATCTGTAGATACCTTTTTAACATTTTTAAGGATTTTGATAGGGCTTTATCAAAAATTCCAGTTCTTTAAACCATGTTTGAAATGTCCACTTAAAAAAATATTCTTGAGCTTTTGATAGAGATATGTGGTAGGTTGTAATTCTATCAGATTCCATCAAGTAAGAAAGCAACTTAGATGCCTTTGAGCAGGCAAAGCACAAATCACAATTTTTTAAAGCTTGTCATATTGCCCTGTTGATATGCAATCTCCAATTATACTGGAAAATGTATGCCAATTTAGAGGATAAACAGACAATTTTAAACACTGTGTATATCTATGCACAGTTTTTATTTAAACACTAAAAAAAAAAAAAAATTAAAGACACCCTCATGATGAGCTTGACTCTCAGTAACTACACATACAATTCCATGCAGCTAATTTGGTAACAACACGGAGCAGTTTTCATTAACTTCTTCCAAGATGTTTGATTTCCCAATCTAGCCTACAGCCCTGGAATTCCCTGGTGGGTTTCCATCAAAAGACAAAGTTTAGCTTCCAAGCCCAGGCAACATCGATTAGATGCTACCCTTGCTAAGACTGGTGATTTGTAGTGTGATGAATTCTCACATTCTTCAACATCGCTTAAGAGAATATTCACATTGTCAATGTCAAAGCTTTTGAACATTCTGTTAACATCTGGCAACTGTGTATAATGTTCAGAGAGCATTATTCCATTTACTGTAGGTGACAGGCATGTAGTCCAGCTTGAAAAGAATAGATAGTCTATGTTCTTGCTCAGAAGTAAGCCTAATTAAACAAAATAGTCCTTATTTATATGAACATGCAAATGAAGATGGCAGCTCATTAGGAGACAGCAGTTTCTATAGCATATAGACCAGTGTTGCTCAACCTTGGCCACTTGAAGATGTGTGGACTTCAACTCCCAGAATTCCCCAGCCAGCATATATAGACTGATATAGACTATTCTATCCATCTCCCTCCAGATATTTTCTTAGCTGTTAATTTCCGAGAAACCAGCAGAAGAGCATTTTTTTTCTCTGAGAGCTGGTCCTAAGGGGTGAACCCCGAGGATTATAAATCTCAATTTACAGTGGCATACTGCTGATCAGAGCTTCCCAAGCTGGACTTTCACCTTTTAATTTAAGCATTTCCTTTTTATTACATTTATCTCTTCTGAACTTCTGATTTTTTTTCCTTCAAATCTCTATTGAAACCTGATTGGAATTTATGGTTTTTTTCTCTACATTTGGGAAGACAACTTCTTTTACTTAGTCATTTTCTACACGGGCTTTCTCCATTTTGATCACTTAATGGCTCATAATTTTTGTTTCAGTAATATTCAGAATACTTAGAACTTTATCTTTTAACTACAAGGATAGTCACTGAAAATAAACACAGTAAGGATTTGTTTCTTTATTCTGATTGTCTTCCTCCTCTAGAGAATTCAAAGGAAAATCTCTGATATAAATATAACCTTTTGTTTAAAGCAACTATATAGTTAAGACTATTATTAATGCAGAGTCACTTGCTTCTGGACATTACTATCCCAATTGTTTTAACAAGATATATCTTGTTTGAGCTAGTCTGAGCTTTTTTCAAAAAAACCCCTTCTAATTCTTTCCCTTCCTTTTAATTCTCCTAATTTTCTTTTTTAACCACAAGAGGGGGCTCCAACATGAATGTTTGTTTAATTCTCTACACTTTTTATTTTTGCTTTTTGATTGCTTAGTGATTCATTGTTTTCATTTTAACAAAATACAGATTCTATTTACAACTATTGTTACTGAAATAGTCAAATATAGGTCAACATAGCCTTTTTTTAGAAATCCAAAGTAAACATATAAAACTGTTTCTTTTAATGCAACATTTAGCTAAGAACTTCACTAATTTCAATATTTACCTCTGAATATGTTGTTTCATTTGCTTATTTAAACTAATCTGTAGCTTTAACTCCATTTTTTCCCCCTTTTAATTACAGAAAGGAGCTCCAACATAGGGAATGATTATTTAAACTGAAATGAAATTAAATACTTAGTTGAATGATAAGGATTGATATAGAATGATAAAAATTGCAGTACAACATAGTTCTTAATATGTGAATTGACTGTTTAATACAGGTAGTCCCCAGTTTAAGAATGAATTCCATCCCCCAAGGTCTATCCTTAAGTCGAATTTGTACGTAAGCCAGAACAGTATTATTGTATAATATTGTACAATGTAAGTAGTATTATGTAATGAACTCAAACCATTGGGTATTTAACTCAAATCATTGTGTATTTAATTCAAATTTTGCTGCAATATGTGTATTTGTTAAACCTAACACTGAGAGCTCTCTTTATATTCTTTCCTTTCATACTGTACTATTTGGTCATTTATTGTGTTTTGAGTACTTCCAAACTTCCACCCACCCCCTTTTGTTTTTCTGATCTCCTACACTTAATGTGTGTTTTAATTTAATTTTTTTTTTTTTTTTTTTGTCTGCGCTCAGTCATTACTGACCCTGCAGTGACTGCCTGGACGAATCCTTGCAGTTTTCAAGGCAATTGTTTTTCGGAAGTGGTTTGCCAGAGCCTCCTTCCTACAGCATAGCCCAGCTGGCGAGCGCAGGAGGCGGGGTTTCCGTTGCTTCACGCCCTTTTCGGGCAAGCGTGGTTTCGCGCTTACCGGCAACTGGTCCCGTCTCTCTGTGCAAGGCGCTGCCAGCATTTTCCCTCCCACCGGAGTGAGAGTACCCATTTATCTACTCACGTGAGTTTTCGACCTGTTGGGTTGACAGGAGCTGGGGAGGAAACAGGAGCTCACCCTGTTAACGCGAAGGCTGGACTCGAACTGCCGAAGCGTCAGCCATTTCTGGCCAGCAACTTTCAGCGTCATTAAGCCGCTGTGCCACCGCATCCCCCTTTAATTTAATGGTTAATGTTTAATTATTACTTTTTTTTTTTCCAAAATGAGTAGGAGAATCATGGTAGAATATAATCCAAAAAGGAAAAAGCATAGCTACATTCCTCTGCTTCTTTCCCTCAATTTAAAGAATATCTTACAGGCAAATTGCATACAATGGAAGATAGTTTCTCCAAATTAAGTCAACAAGCACATCAAGATACAGAAGCAAAATTCAATTCTCGGATATTAATGATATTAATGATAGGTATGATAAATTAACAACGCAAGTTGAACATCTGAATAAATAAATTAAAGAATTCAGACAGGACATTTGGAACTGTGTTTAGTTCAGAACTCAGGAGACAGAATTGAGTAAGTTAGAAACTAAATCAAAATTAGTTGAAACGGAATTATATAAAAAAAATTAAAGTTCAGAGGTATACTTGAGCATTTCGGTAAAGAAGAACTAGAAAGAGAACTGGAAAATTCATTAAGACTTATCTTGTCTTGGACACCGATGAAACTCTGGAAATTCAGGAATTTTATAGAATATATTCTCAGGTAGCATGAAGGCAAACATTGCCATGGGATATATTTGTAAACCTTGCATATTTCAAGACTAAAGAAGCGATATGGGAATTAAAAAGAAGTGTAACTCCTCTAAAATTTGGAGCTACCATAATTAAGATCTCAACAGATGTACCCCTAGATATACTTAGAAAAAGGAGAAATCTAAGATCTTTGACAACTGTTCTGTAGATAAAAACTTAGATACAGATGGGCTATCCATTTTGTCTAGGAGTCTTTAAGGATGTGGGAAAAGCTTTAAAATATTCTGTTGATTCTAACACAATGCTTGAATCATTATCTGTAACAGAACAGATAACAGTATTGAGATTGAGATCAGACACAAGATCAAAAATTGGTTCAAGTTGGAACCTCGGGGAATAAAGACTGAGAATAGACAGAAGAACAAAACCTGGACCAAACAGCTAGTATTTCTTCATAAGTTAACTGAAAATTGCTATTGTGGTTCAACTCAAAATATTTTCAGCTAATACTGATGGGCTGAGTAGTTGATTTGAAAAGAAAAAAAATAGGTTAAAAAAGGAAAAAGCACTTATATGTCTTCAAGAGACACATACTAAAAACAATAACATAAGTCTGCTGGAACATAAATATCTCAGTCAAAAATTTGGGGGCTTCAGATAAAAAAAATGGAGTAGCTATATATCTGAAAAATATATTATGGACTCTAGAAAAACAAATCTATGATGAGGAAGGAAGATTCATAATATGTTTTCAGACCGAATCTGAAAAAAACAGTTGCCTCAATTTATTTTCAGAATGATAACAAAATAAAGTTCTATGAAATATTTATTCAATCTTTTCTTTGAATTGCAGAGGGAGATACCTCTGGATATCTAAGCCTGGATACATAAATGGCTTTTCCCCATACATGTTTTTTTAATATAATTTTATTAAAAGTTTTAAAAAGAAGATAAAAACTAATACAAACTAATATAAAGTAAGGAAGAAAAAAGAACAACAAAGAAATCAAAGAGAAAGCTAAAATACAAGAAAGGAAAAAAGAAAAAGAAAAATAGAAAAAGAAAAAGAAAAAAGATACAAAAAAGTGGCTTCCAATCTTCTTTATAGCAGTTATAATTATAATTATAAATTTACCTCTTTCTCTAAAGCTACGTCTCTCTTCCTTCTATAATCTGACCTGTCTAGTCATCAAAACCATAAATCATAAGTTCATTTTTTCTGTTTTCTACAAAAAGTCCATAAGGGATTTCCATTCAGCAATAAATGTAGATATTGTCTTTCCTCTAAACAAAGAAGTCAATTCGGCCATCTCAGCGAGTTCTATCATCTTCACCAACCATTCCCCCATTGTAGGTATTGCCAAATCTTTCCATCTTTGTGCATACAATAATCTTGCTGCAGTTATCAAATACAAAAACAATGGTCCCTTTTTTCCAACTGTTTGTCCATCAGTCCCAAAAGAAAGACCTCTGGTCTCAATTGTATATTAATCTTTAAAATCCTCTGAATCAGTGTATGTATTTGAATCCAAAATTTTCTACCTTTTTTACATGTCTACCAAGCATGATAAAATATCCCTACTTGTTTTTCACATTTCCAACATGAATTTGAAGTGCTTTTATACTTTCAATACAATTTCTCTGGTGACATATTTTATTTATTTATTTATTTACTTACTTACTTACTTACTTACCAAATTTTTCAACTGCCCATCTCCCCCCAATGGGGGAACTCTGGGCAACAATCATTAAAAACATAAATATCCATAAATACATAAAACATTAATTAAAAACATTACTAAAAAGAAGGAGAGTCCAAGAGGATGAAAAATCTGAGGCTGAAGACAGAAGGCCTCTATGGGGCTAGCCATCCCCATGCTTGAGGTATGCCCTCCCCACCCCAGGCCAGGTGGCAGAACCAGGTCTTCAAAGCCTTATGGAAGGCCAGGAGTGTGGGGGCCAATCACACCTCCGGGGACAGAATGTTCCAAAGAGCAGGGGCATATATACCAACATTACATCACTTTATAAAAAATCTCTTCAAGATTATAACATAGTGTAAATTTCAATCCTTTCAATCACGTATTTTCCCACTGTTCCATCTGTATATTATAACCAAAAATTTTAGCCCACTTTATCATACATTCTTTCACTTGTTCTTCTTCTGTTTCAAATTTCAATAGTTTATACATTTTAGCAATTACATGTTCATAATTTGTACATAATTACATTTCAAAGGCAGTCTTACAATGTTCAAAACCATAAACTCTTTTGTCTACTTTAAATCTTTCTAATAACTAAATAAGAAAACCATTGGCAACTATGTCCCTCTGCCACCAGTTCTCTTTCTTTCATTCCCCTTGACAAAATTCTAGTGTCTCGTGATAAGTTAGCTATTTGTGATTGCCTATTATTTCTCGTCTATAAAAGGCTTCTTGTACTGAGAGCCACAAAGGTGTTTTCGGGCACAACCTGGATTTGTATCTAGTCCATATCCTCAATATGGCAAGTCCAACATAATGATTTTTAAAACCCACATTAACCTTGACTTTGTCATACCACAGATACCCATGGCACCCAAATCTCAGGTCATGTCCTTCTAACTCCAAAAGCCTAGCAGAACCCACTCTTTCATCCAAACCAAACAGCAAGCTGCAAAATACAATTTCAAATCAAGTAACCCAATCCTCCTCTTTCCTTTGCATCCTCTAACACCTTATATTTAACTTGTGGTTTTTCCCCTGCCACACAAATTTAGATATGTCCTTTTGCCACTATTTAAATGGTGCATCAGTTGTCAAAACAGGTATTGTCTGAAATAAAAACATCATTTGTCATAGTGATATCCTGATATTTAGTTTTTGCAAATCACGCATGCCATTCACATGATGCTTCAAAAAGTGTCTGGAAAGTTTCTGAAGGCTTCAGAAACACCATGAGAACACACACACGATTTGGAGAACAGTGTGAGCAACCTCGGGAAGAAGGCCTGGCACAGTTGTTACAACCTCTTTTGTAAATCCAGTAAAAAGTTGGTTTGTTGTTTGTATTTCCACTTCATTTTCAAAGCTTTGACCAGCTTCTTTGGTATATCAAGTAAAAAGTCCTCATCAGGGTCATTCTCTTGGCTTGTCATTTGTAATTCCACTTTAACTCCCTTCTCTACCTTGTAATCCACACTTTCTTTTAATATCCAGTATTTCTGGTTGTGGAATTTAGATTTAATATATTTTGAATACAGTCTATCCATAAAAGCAGACATCATTTCTAACATTTCTGATATTGTAGCTACTAACCTCTGGCCCAGTTCTTCGAAAATCTCCTGAAGAATTTCTAATGTTATAGCATTTTGTGTCATTTTGTAAACCCCCACACTAACCAAAATCCAAAGATATTTACATTTTTCCCCTTTTTCCTTTTCCTTTTCTGTCTGGAATCTTTAGTCCCCACTAGTGTCCAATTTCTGAAATTATAAAGCCTCCAATTTCTGTTTTGATTTGATAGACAAAACATTCTGGTTCCCAGGAAATGCTGTTTATTTTATTTAATTATTTCCAAAATCTTATAGTAAAAGTCTCAATGTTCCAAAGTTGTCTGGATCCTTAATTCATTTATAACTTTATTAGATGAAAATCTTATTTAACTTTTTGCCATTTATTTCCAATTTTTTAAATTCTTAAACTTATAGTTGTTCAAGAAGAAACATAAACACAGCAGGTGGATTTTTAAACTTCTTGTTCCAAAGAACTTGAACAGCCTTAGAATAATAAATAAGCAATTTCCAAAAGTGATTAGAAAGCAAGGTTTGTGAATTCAATGTCCTTTGAAAGGCTCCACTGCAGCTGTGAGCATGATGGCTGATCCTTTCATCTCCCAGCTCTCAGACCTATGGAAGGTTGCTGTCCTGCGGTCTCATGAAGAGCAGCTGTCCAGAGCACATGGGTGATCTCCTGCCCTCTCCTGATCTGGAAAGGCTCCTAAAAACCAGTCTCTTTGCCAGTTCTTCCATCTTTGCCATGGTCATCATCTCTGTCTTTATTGGAGACGTGTTTAGTTTGCCATGCCTCTACCAGAAGTCCTTTCTGAACCTCAATAAAAACTCAGACTAAGACCTTTATGTAGTCGTATCATTATATTATAATCTTAAAATTCATTTATCACAGAATGTTTATACATTTATAAACAGTTGTATTTAATCTAAATAAACATGAATAAGATTGCATTGAACATATAGTACTTGCCATACCTGCCACCTGATTTGTATGCTGTACCACCTGCTGAAAATCATCAGTTTTTTCTTCAGATATTTGTTCTGAGAGCCTCATTTTTTGAGTTCCATATTCCTCCTCATTTTTATCATAATTTTCTTTTGAGTTCTCTCCTATGTGATTATTGCAAAAATCAACCTAGAAACAATAGTGCAAACAGAAAGTTTTAACAAGCATATCAATCCTCTTGTTCAAAGCTTCTGGTTTATTATGATATGGAAACATTAATAAAATCACATCATAATACCCTTGGGTAAAATCCCAAAATTACACTTTGTAAATGCTTTTTACAAAAAAAATTAAATAATATGTAATCATCCACTTACCTAGTGGCTTGTGGCAAGAATCACCTTCAAGCCATACTCAGAAAGATTTATTTATTTGTTCGTTATTTCACAAAATTTATAAGCTATTCTAGTCATGACCTCTGAACAGGTCACAATCATAAAAATGCAAAAAATTAAACATCATTAAAACATACATAAAACTTTTAAAATTATAAAACACAGACAACTAAATAAAATACATAGCAGCCTCCATATATAGTATTGTACAAACCAAAAGCTTGTGTTAACCTCTTTCCTGAAGATTAACAAAGAAGATGTCACCATGGATTGCAGGTGTGTGGACAAATTATTCCATAAGGCCAATATAGCTACTGAAAGGATCTGCTTCTGGGCCTCAACCCCCCTGACCTCCCAGGAATCCTATAGCACAACTTCCCATATTCAGTGCACTGGATGGCCAGATGTTATTTGAAGTAAAGAGGCCAACAGATAACAAGGCCTAGAGCTATAAAGGGCTTTATACATCAACAGCAGCGCTTGATTTATTTGAAATGAAAGACTTTATTGCAGTCATCAGTGAGCACACTTTATTTATTTACTTACTGTATTGTATTTTTATACCGCTACATCCATACTCAGAAATCTATTGGCAAACAGTGCAGTGACCAAAATGTTTTTCTGCTAAAATGGCTCTCACCTGTCAGCAAGTAGGGAGCTATATTCTTTCTTTGTTAAATATGACAAATCTGGGAGCAAGTTGTATAGATAAGTAGTCCTTATTTAGTGACCACAGTTGGGACCAGTAACTCAGTTATTAAGCAAAGTGGTCACTAAGTGAAACTGTGACTGTGCTTCCAATCTTACCTCAGCTTTCCTTTGCTTTACAGACCTGCAAAAGTTGTAAATACGAGGACTGGTTGCAAAGTTACTTTTTTATCACTGTCATAACTGCAAACAGTCGCTAAACAAGGTAGTCGCTAAACAAAGACTACTTGTATTGTAGGCTTATTAAACATCAAACTGTTTTACGTAACTTTACACACAGATCTCTCAGTGTTCTTCAATACCATCAATCATAGTATCCTTCTAGAACGCAAGTGATAATTGAGAGCGGAGAGTACCTTTTGTACTGGTTCTCCTTTTGCAGTGGGGAAGAGACGTCAGGGTCTAGAGATTTGGGATGCCCCAGTGCTTATCTCTCTTACTTGGCCTATTAACATCTACATGAATCCACTGGGGGAGTTCACCTGCCAGCATGGAGTCAAGTATTATCAGTATGTGGATGATATTCAGTTATACATCTCAACCCTAGAGCAACAACAGATACAGTTAGGGTTCTGTCCTGATATCCAGAGGTGGTTACAATCTGGATCAGTAGGAACAAATTTAGGCTCAATCTCAACAAGATAGAGTGGTTGCAGGTTCAGAAGCAAATGGCATTCAGTAATCTTCCATCTTTGCTCCCATATAGAGTATTATTCCCCATACAGCACCCTCAAGGCTCTTGCTTCAGAAAGTGGTAACCATGGCCAGGAGGGGCTTTATGAAACTCCACTAACTGCTCTAGTCACAACATTTCCTAGATCAAAAGGTTCTGTTCCTAGTCACTCATGCCTTGGTCACTCTTGACTGGACAACTGCAGTGTACTCTACTTGGAGCAGCTCTTGAAAATCACTCAAAAGCTACAGCAAAAACTAGAGTAGCTACAGGCACAACTCATTTTACCCATGTGACACTGCTATGCTGAAACCTGTACTGGTTGTGAAGTGGCTTGGTTCAATTCAAGGTGCTGGTGGTCACCTTTAAAGCCCTACATGGCTCATGACCTGGGTATCTATGGAATAGCATTCCCTCAGAAAATCCAAACCTGTTGTGTTTCATAAATCTTTGAAGACCTGGCCCTTCCAACAGGCCTGACACAGAGTGGATTCTGTCTTGCTTGTTTTTGGGTTTTGTGTTTTATTCTCTCCCAAAGTGCTGTTTGTTATTATTGTTTGTTATTTATTATGTGGTGTCTTTTGTGTTTTGTTATTACTTTTTTATTCTAATATGTAAGTCATCTACAGTTACCTTGTGATTAAGGCAAAGTACAATTTTATTAAATAAATTTTAAAAAAATATCTCAGAGACCGTCTACCATCTCTCCAATAAGATGTGAAAGAAGTCTCACTCAGGTCCTGACCCCTTAGGAGTACTGCTATCGTGGACCAAGGGATAAGGCTTCTGAATTTCTGTCCCTCTTCTTTGGAACAGAATACCTTCAGAAATCAGAACAGCTTTAACACTGCTAGGATTTTAAATGACTATTAAAATCTGGCTCTTTCAGAGGGTTTTTGGGCTCTGACATGAACTGGTCCCTTTTTGAAAAAGGGTTGTTGTGATTGTTGTTGGCTTGCCTTGGTGCTATATTTTGTTATACTGAATTATATTTTGTTGTATGTTTTTAATTTACATACAGAATTTTGGTGTTGTAAGCCACTCAGAGTCACTTTTGATGGGAGCAGCATATTAAGCCTAAATAAATAAATGAGAGAAAGGTAAGAGTAATATCAGACAATGGAAGCAGAAAGAGGGGCAAACCTCCATGTATTGGTCTCCCAAACATGATTTATTCATATAATATGTTTAAGACTATTCCCTGGTGATAAGATATTATGAAAGGTACTTTTCCTGTCGAGAGCCCATAATGAATGCACAGCCATATTGGACATACAATTATCATTTTTAAAATACTTGCATAAGTCTCATACCCTGTGATTGTTACGCTGTTTTGAAAAGATAAAATGAGACAAAAGGAACTGCAAATAAGACTTTTTCCAGGCTTATAGTTGACTAAAATATATATAAACTGATAGTTTTGCTTATATAAGCAGGCATTCAAAACTCAAAAGGATACAAAGAACTATATAGATTTCTGCTATGGTGATGTCATTTCCAATGCAGTTTTTGTAAAGATAAGAAAAAAACAGGACTCCTTCTCAATTATAGAAGTGAGAGTCTTACATTTTCTGTAACTCATAAAGGAGAGGACCTGCCATTTTTCCAAGCCTCGATAAATACCAAAGGACTTAGGGCAACCCAAGATAAAAGCCAGCTAATAAACAGAGTCTATATTTGTGGAACTCTACACAAAACTTTGAAAGGTCTGTAGGGAGTAGAAGAAGTAATAGAGTAGATACAGCAGCTACCTTAGGCAGGTCTGGTTCTGGCATTAAAATCTCTAGGGATGAACTTAAAACTTTGCTTCCATGATTAATTCTTGAGCTAGATGCTGGCCTTGAAATTCCATCCAGGCTTCCTCTTGTAATATCCATTGCAGCCTTAAATAAATAGAAAAAGAGAACTTAATTATATGGAATCTATTTTAAAAATTCTGCAGGCTTCATTTTCAGTGATAAACGTTCCATTTTCTGTTATGCAGAGTGCAGCTATAAACACAGGCATGCTATAAATTTACACACCAGCAGTAGAGAGATTTAAAGAATGTCCTTATCTTGTTTTCCAAAGAAAATCCAGCCAGAAAATATAAAATATCTGGTGTTTATTGAGAAAAATGCAAAAACTTCATAAACTACAAGTTTCATACAAAACAGAGTAAAAATCACTTCTTCTCATATATGTGGCATCCAAGACTTATCTACTACACAAGTTTAACAAAGTCTCTAGCCAAAAACTCTCAGAGAAGAGGTACACTACTTGGTTATTAGTTACTACTACATAACCCATAAAAACTGATTACATGATAGCTAAAATTGTACTGAGAAGTGAGACATGTACTCACTCACATTTTTACCACTATACCCCCCCCCCGAGTAACTAGCATACAGACGCCAATAGGTGGCAGTAAATAGCAGTATATGTGCACACTTACAATAACAATTTGCAGATGGCCTGCTTAGCCATAACAATATGTTTTAGAGATAGCGAGATGAATTTCTTCCCATGAGAAACTCCTAACATTTTCTTCTTAATTTTGCTCAGTTTATATCAGAAATTCAGTTTAACAGACATAAGAAATGAGTGGATATTATTTTATACCCTGTTGCCAAAAGCAATTTAGTGTATTGAGAATGCAGACTAAACAAATCTAATCTAAGCTATGCTCTTGATAAAGTTACCATATTGCTAATTTATCAGAAGTATAATCAATAAATCATACCCAAGTTCTTATTTACAAACCAATTTCAGTAGAATGAGCAGTAAAGTGAGACTGAGCTGTGTGCATAGCAAAGCAATTATTGGAATATAAGATACAACACTCAGATCATAGCTCAGTCCAGACTCACACAAAAGCATTCTCAATATACCAGTTTTGTCTTCTGACTCAACAACAGCACAGATTTTTTGTAATTCAGGAAACATAGCAATATTTATCATTAGTACCAGTAAATTCACCAGTAGTTTTACATTACGAGATATACAACACAAATGACAGTATTTCCTAAGCAGAATTCTGTATATCATCATTCTTACTGTATATTGACAGCAATGTACAAAACAGTGTTCCAGGGATTGAATATTCCAATGTTGCATGGAATATTCCATTTTTCTTCCACAAATGGAAGATCTAGCATATCTAGGAGTGCCACGTACTTTCTGGACACCAGACCAGGTCATGACTGGATCACATCCAGAACACATGAACCACTTCCTGTTCCAGGAGATTTACTTCCAGAAAACTACAAGCCACTCTTGGAATGGCCCAATTAGTAGCTTCTGAAAGAAAAATAGATATCTGCAAATCTGGAACATTCCATCCCCAAACCACTGACTTTTAGCAACTTCCTCCAACTAGAATGAGTTGTTAAATAACCCTGTTTTTATCTCCTGTTTAAATGTATTAACTCAGGTTAGAATAGAAGGGCCAAAAGCAGTTGATTTCTCAAAACTAGTATCAAATGCATATAAACCCCAAGAGAAGATGTCATGGTCCAAGTGAACAGATCCAACCATAGCCCTTGTTAGATAATCTAAAGTTGGTATCAGGCTATCTCTAGACTTAAAAAAATATTAAGTAAGTTCATGACAGTTAGTGGGAGCCTTGAAACCCAAAGATCAATAGTAAAAAATGTTACTTCTGGACATTTTGCCAAAGAAACCATGACACAGTTATATTTGCATGTTCTTTAGCATAAGAGTTTAGGTTACTTTGTGTTAGTATTGTGAGTGAGTGTTCTTCACTGGTAGGCATCACACTTGATTGGTTGTTTATTATTTGCAATTGCAAAACAAAATACTGGTTGTTTTCCTATCATTGTCTGGTTAATTGGGACAGTCTCTGAGCAGTGAACTAATATCTGGAAATATTTATTATATTATTATTTCCATGATACCTTGGCACACAGACCAGGTTTTACTAGTCCATGAATTTCAGGAATTACAGTAATAAAGCATGAAGATAGGCAGTATTGCCTGTATGGACAAATGCCAAAACATGGAGCCTAAATTGATAATGTAACCAAACTGAAAACCACTAGATAGACTGCTCTCAAAGATAAGTTTGAGGAAAATAGTAAAGGTCCAAAACAATCTTCACAGCATTGTTTTGTATTTGAACATGAAAGGAAGGAGGAAGCTCAGGCAGTAAACCACTACAACAGTCCAGCCATCAACCAACTACTTAATAATATTGGGAGTCAAGAACGGGCAGATTTGGTTGATATTGATATTTTACACACTGTAAATTTACAGTATTTTATTTTTATTATATATTTTTACATAATTTTATTACATTTTAATATGCTGTTGACTGCTTAGGAAGGAAGCAAAAAGTACTATACAGTACATTTTTATGCCAATGTTTAGTCTATATAGAAAAGAGGTAAATTATCAGAGGTTCTCTTCCATCTTTGACTTTCAATGCCGATGTATTACTGCATCTATCATCTACCTTACCTGCACAAATAACCCTATAAGAAAAGACCCAAATCATAAAGTTTGAGCAAGAGCCCAAAGTAACTATTAATAACACCTATCAAAATGGGTGCGGGGGACATCCTTTGAAGAGTAAGCTCCACTGAAGGAAAAGGAGCTACTTCCGATGCTGTTTATAAATACATACATATACAAAATAAAATAAAATAAAACAAAACAAAACAAAATAAAATAAAATAAAATAAGCCTGATATTGAGCTTCTTGCTACTGTATTGGTATTCTTCCAACGTGATCATGAACACAAAAGGTTCATCCTAACGGTCAATACATCACTGAAAATAGTAATTTTGCCCCACCAGACAAAAAACGAGGGAAAGACCGGCTACAAACAAAACCCTAGTTATCTATACCCGGAACAGAATATTAGAAATGCACCTCCAGAGACAAAGCAAGCAAGCAGCAACCTCCATAAAGAACCAGCAACGAGTCGCGCCGCTTCTGCGTTGCTACGGCAACCCGCGGGAGTGAGCGGAAAAAGGAAGTAGGGCAGTCACTAAGGGCGGAAGTTGCAATGCTGGCTTTTTGACGCTTCAAAGGACATGCGCAGCCAGGTTAGGGGTGCTGTCGCTGCGTGGTAAAAGGCAAGAGCTCTTTAGCAAAAAATGAACCGGAGCGTTAATGTAGACGCTCGGGGATTAATAGCGTCTTTTTTCCGACCCTACACATATTCTAAAGACCCCTGGTATCCTCCGATAGGGTTGCAAAAATCCGGACGGCCACTAGAGGGTAGAATGAGGTTCAGTGCGGTGGGGGTCCGGATTTTTGCACTCCGAATCTCGTAGCCCCACTTACATAAGTCTCCCTTACAGATCCCCTCGTGATTTTATGGAAACGTTCGTGTAACTTTCTTTGCAGCAATATCATTGCCTTCCATTTGTTTTCTGATGGTCCAGTCTTATCCTCTAAGGGAGTTTTTCTCAACCTCAGCAACACTTGAGAAACACTGCTCTGGAATTTTTTTAGGATTGGCTGTTTGCAATTTAGGGAGGTGGAGTTTGGGTTCTAAGTGCGCTTTTTTAAAACAGCATTTTCTTGGGGGCTTTTGGATGAATAATGAACATAAAAGATTCTAAGCACTTTCACCGGATCTGACCAAGCAAACGTGATAATTTTTAAAATCAGTTGATCGTTTTTTATTATGGTGTTTTTGCTTTAGATTGCTTTAATGTTGTAATCTATCAGAGTTGTCCCCTGATCACAGCAGTATGCAAGCATGATAACTAAAGGTCTTTCTAGTATTATATCTATTCCTCTGGATTTAGGAATTTTGAAAAGAAACTACTTTGCTTGAGAATAAAATCAGAGGCATGTCTCTTTTTCCTTTAGATGTGAATAGGAAGCCTAAAACAGTGTGAACTGCAATGAATGAGTGGTTTAACTTTATGTGTAGACAGAGCCATCAATTCTTTGATGATGGGATCCTCCTTTACCCACCAGGTGGAGTCCTCTGACTTGCAGTCTATTACTCCATTTTTCCTGAAGCCTATTGACTTGTAAATATCAACACAGTCAACACTGTTAAACTAATGCAGGCTATGCAAACTTTGATTTTCTTCTTTCCATCCAGAGAAACATAGATTTGGTATGTCAAACTCATTCCACTTCCTTTCCAGCTAAACTTTTACATGGGAGACCAGGAAATACAGGGGTGTAGACTAGACTGGGAAATTGAAAAAATCCTGGACAAAGGCAGTGACAAATCACTTCTGTTGTGTTGTCAAGAAAACAACTTGGACATGTCCATGTAGTCATTGGGAGTTGAGTATGACTTGAAGTGGCATCTATGGGGTTGTCTCAAAAGGGCAAGTTGGTGAAAGTAGTGTCACAATGCATGTACAAAGGGGCTGGGGCACGAATCATGATGTCGCTTCCACCATCTTGTCTTTTTTGACACATGCAAACATACACTGATGCCACAGTTGACTTTTTAGACATATACATTGTGAATAATAGACTGCTTTCTTGTCTTGTTTTCTTCACGATAGCTAATGCAAGTGAAAGCTGACTATGTGTTTCAGATCCACAAAAGACTCATGGTAATCTAACCATGATTTGCTCATTGGTTTGTACATAATACATTGAACCATAAACTAGCTATATAGAATGAATCTGCCCAGCACTCTAGGTTGGCTAGTTTGTGGTTCAGTGTGTCGTGTAGACAACCAATGAACTGAAAAGAGAGGGAGTTAAGCACTGGCAATCAATGGAATGCTATTTAGCAATACTAAATACCAGCGACTGTAGGTAAGAGATGTAAACATGATTTACATATTGACATTGTTGATATCATCGGAATGAAGGAGCAGAAGAGAATAGAGCCTCTTCAGAAAAGCTGGCAGGGGTAGAGCCCTGTCTCAGATTTGGCATCATTTCCCCATGAGCATTGCCTAGGAAAATTGGGATGCCTGGTTGGATTTTTAGAATACTAAGAGGGTGATTCACAATTTTCAGAGATAATATTAAAGTTCCTCAGCTTCCTGACAGTAGAAAGTGATTTAATATAGAATGCAAACCTTTCTACATGATTTCTGCAAGTGCTGGATCATTTCCCTTCCTGCTGCTGTAGCTATTAAAGATGAAACTTAGTGGATTCAAGGTCAGATCCTGGTCAGAGGCATCCAGCAGTGTGGATCAAAAAAGTCAAGATAATAGCTGTAACCATGTGATCAAAGCCCTCCCCCTTCCCTTTTTTAAAATGTGTGATACATGTAAAAGAAAGGGGGGTAGAACTTCAATCATGCAGTCATGACTGCAATCTTGACTTTTTTTTAACAGCCCTTCTCCCTCTCTCTGCCAAGATGCCCTTCTTCCTGGTGATTTTATGGATGTGACCATGTTGTTTCCTTTGGCACTGCCTTCTTATGGGATGTGTTTATGATTTCTGATCTTGTTACTTACTGCCTTAGTATTTCCAGCTACTAGCCAAGTATGACTTTTTTTAGCTCTTTGAAATCAAGAGCTTACAAATTATGGACACTTCCTTGCATCATGGCTCACACTCACTGAGTATTAGCATTTAATATTCCCTGTCAATACTATTTTACCATAGCTAGCTCTGGCTCTGCTTTCAGATTAGAATTCTCTTCTAAAAGATGGATTCTGCTTTGAAAGTGCAATGCTTTGCAGCCATTTCAAAACACAAGAGGAATTAAAGTTGATTGGCAATAATTAATGCTAATTGCCTGACAAAGCTAAAAACCAGTACATTGTGTGTTACAATCCACTCTGTTGTTTCTGCAATCTAACTCACATTAATAACAATTTGGCATTTATCTCTCTCCCAATCTGGGCTCACATCACTTCTCTTCTATTCCATGTAATTTATCAGTTTTTACATCAGATTAGTGTCACTAGATCTGCTCAAACTACCATTATTTGTATCAAAGCATAGACAAGGCTTTTGGCATTTCTTGTTCTACTAGCACTAATTTCTGTTAGCAAACAGTATACGTGGAATTCAGTGCTCTTTATTCAGTGCTATATTCATACCGACAGGAAGGATATCAAGACTTAAAAACATTGCTGTGTAAATACCATTAGGGACAAATTGGAGTGCAATCCCACATTTGTCATATGACTACTCAATGAACTTCCCTGCTACCACCTCCATGCTAGTAGCTATATACTAAAGACTTTGCAATGGGCTACGTAATAATGGTGTTACAATCAAACACAGCCCTATTTATTTTTAATTCAGAGCTATGTTTATCAGTTCTCTTAGCTTACATTTACTTACATTGATTTCAATGGAACTAAAATGGGAGGAATTTCCTTTGGAACTAACCCAAAGTAAAGAAAGCCATTTGTTTTTCCAGTGCTTTGTTTTAATGAATGGGCAGGCAAGCCCTCACCTCCCATTCATTGACAGACGGCCTTGGTAATTTCAGTCCACCTTCATCTCAGACATGATATGATTGACATGCATGCAGATCACTCTAACCTCTCTCTCCTAGGAGAGGGAAAACTTCTGTGATTTTAAAACTTTGGGAGAAGGTTATACACTGAGGTTGGGAAAAGGAGAGTAATCTCTTTACCCGTCTGATAAAAGGCGGGGGAGGGGGGGAACCAAGAATAAAAAATCCAGGAAAGCAAACAGAAAGCTTCAGGAATGTGTCTCTGAAGAATAGATAAACAAGTCTAGACAAAAAATTGTATTAGGGTCTTAATTTTTTTCCCCTGTGTTTGAGGGTACATGCATTTTCTCTGTACTAGCTCAGTAATGGTCTGTTTTTATGTCACTTGGATTTTCTTTACGAGATTCCACTAAGAATCAGATCAGCATCATCTTGTGAGTTATCCAAATTTGTATATTTTCCTTTACATTTTTCTTCTGGAGATAATTTTTAAATTGCTGTCTATATTTTGAACAGCTCTATGTTTTTATTTTCCCTACCACTGAATGTTCTTGCAGGATAATATTTAATGCTAAAAAAAGAATTTTACACTCTTTTCTTTTAAAAAAAAGTTTGATTTGGCTTATCTTTTGTGAGATGGTGTATCTCCCCACCCCCATCCCCCCCCCCAAAAAAAACAAAGGATGGGGAGAAGAGGATGATTTCTCTAGCCACATACTTTCACACTACCATGTTTAGGAGGTGGCATTGTAGAATTAATGTCAGTTTTCCCATTTTTCCCCTTTTAACTTGCCAGAAAAACAACACAGGCACTACCCAGCCGCTACATCAAGGCAGGAGGCAGAGTTAGGGTGTGAATACTCAGAGGGCTTTTAGGAGAGTTGGTATGAGACCTCCAACCTTTTGCCCTATAGGCTCAGCCATGCTGCTAAAGTTATAAAGTCATCAGTTTAGTTTGCTCATTCATGGAGAAAATCTATCTATGTGGTCACTAAGAGTCAACACTGACTTGATGGCACATAATCAATAAATCAATTAGCTTGTCCATAGTTTATTGCCTCTCTATAGGGATGTGTTAAACCTAGTTTACCACTGATTTGATATAGTCTAGCTTTTATTAAGAAGTTTTTATGGATACATAAAAACTCTCCCTCTCTCTCTCTCTCTCTCTCTCTCTCTCTCTCACACACACACACACACACACACACAAAGACTATCTTATATTTTAAAGTCTTTTATTAAGTTGTTGGAGATGAGGAGGAGAGGGAGGAAGTAGAGCCAGGAGCAGATAGTGACAACAGTCCTGGCCAGGGTGATTCCAGCAGTGTTAGAACCAAGGACTCCACTCTGGATGAAGACCAGGACTCCTTGCCTGCACCCACTGATAGCCTTTCAGATTCTGAAGTTCAGCCACCCTGTCCTAAGCAGAGATGTGTGATAAAGGTCCAACAGTAGAGAAGTGAACTTTGCAGTGCTGAGAGGCTTGCCAACAAGCAGACCCATGGAAGAGCAGATTCTGACATAACATGCCTCAGCTATGCATTGATTGGAGGCTCAGCATGGTGGATTTAATGGCCTCACTCCTAGGAAGAAAATGCTGAGAACAACTTCTCAAGCTTCTGTCATGTTTACCTTGCTGTGCCATGCTTAGAACTCTGGATTCCACCCCACCACGTCTCTTGTCTTTCCTTTCAGATTTGTTAGTTGTTTATTGGATTCCTATTGGACCCCATGCCAAACCTGTTGACTATGTTTATAATTGCTGTCTTAAGATGCTGGTAAAAAAAAGGTTTCTTTTCTTCCAAAATACTGTTGTGCCTGAGCTCGTATATCACTGGGCTGTGGCGGGCATCCAGCTTGCTATCTGGTTGGCTGGCAGCCAGAACTGCCAGCACAGAAAAGAAGTTGCAAAGGAGTTATCAGCTTGTTCTATACAAGGAAGACATTTGCTTCATAAGGGTGGATGTGGGAAATGGTTCCACAGGTAGAATTAGATAAGGTGATTAGAATACAGATAAATATGAAGTGAAAGGAAATAACATTCTTGATATTTTGCTACAAAGTCTGCTATAAAGCAGATTATTTTAACTTTGCATTAATAAGGGCACAGTAGTCTTCAATTAATGAGAGATCAGCAGAAGCACCACATTGATATTAATGGAAGCAAGTCTTCCAAAGACTCTTCTTTATTTAGCTGCAACTTAATTGAATTATGCAAATCATGATGAATTAGTTTGTCTATTAATACAGCAAGCAGGACAAATCAATTTAAGTTATGTAGTTGTTGATTTATGGCACCTATGTGCTTGTACTCAATGCACTAATAGCATACTCTATTATATTGGAAAAAGTTTTATCTCATGTGGTAGAGCTGTCCTGTAATATTATCCAAAGTTTTATAAGTTTATCATCTGTGTTCTGTCCTGTGAAAGTTTCATTTGGTTTTTTAGAGTCTTTTTATGTACTCTTGAAGTCTTCTTTTTCAATGTATTATTCAAGTTATTAATAGCAAAGACTTTTCTTGCTAATACATAGTAATTGCCTTTTCCTGATTCCTAGAAATAGTGAATGAATAAATGCAGAGATATTATGATTATATAAAACTAAACTTGTTAAGTTCTGGCTGTCAAAATACTGAACAACATAACAGGGCATACTTTTGAAATAGACATGGACTGTTATCCCTGGGCAGTGAAACCTGAGACTGGGGAATTCTGGGAATTGAAGTCCACTCATCTTAAAGTGGCCAAGTTTGGACAACACTGCCTTAGCCACATTTGAATTCAAGCACAGCACACCCCATCAGCCTGCTGGCCTGCCCCTCTCCCAGTCTTCCCAGCATCTTCCTTCTGCTTTGACACTACAGCCTTTTTCCTGCCTAGACAAAACACTGTTCTGCTCTGAGTCCTAATGCAGCCTAGAAGTGCGATTACCTTTTTGCTGCCATGTACTTGCTGAATCGTGTTCAGTTTGTAAAAAAAAGAAAAACAAGAACAAAACCACCACCGCCTGCATACACACAAACAAAAATCTTCATTTTAACTAGCTAATTGGGAGGAGGTGATGTCTGTTACTGAGGAAAGCCCATTGATCTGGAGAATCGGGCACTGGGGGGATTACTGCAAATTACACAAATTACAGTATTTGTATAATGGTGTCATTGTGCAAATGAGATCAATTGTCATAGAAAACGGGTTCACAGTGTATGTCAGTTACACTGAGGTCTAGTATAATGAGGTTTAATTGTACTACCTGTCCAAAATACTTACCAAGCTGGGTATTTCCTATCCCATATACAGAGATGACTTTTGTTTCTGGTGTGAAGAATTTTCCCTTTATCACTTTTAAATTCATTCTATTTTTCAGCCTGTTTTCTTAACCTATAAACATAATTTTGAACTTTGTTTCTGCCTTCTTGAGCACAGGAAGCAATTTTTGATTTCTGGAGCTTGACTTGGCATTTTTTAGAGACCCGTGGGCTGCAGTAGGAGATGTAATGAGGCAAACTGGCTTTTATTATTACTTTTTTCATATGCCTTTGTGGAGAATTTGAGTTCTCTCTTACGAATTATTTTAAAGTTACAGTACAGCAAATGGGGACAAATCGTATTCCAAGAGGCTGAGACACTGAAAGGGTTAAAGGAAACCAGATCTCCCAGTCCAGGCAAAAAGGCAGAGACATCTGAAGCCTTTGAAAAATAATGCCAAAAAGCCAATTAGAAACAGGAAGATCTCTTTTTCAGTGGGCTTCACCATTAAGCACAAGAAGCCCATGCTTAGGGAAGAGCGGCACCAGACTTTTTTCCCCTTAGCTCTTCACTCATTCACTGCCACACCTGACTTTAGTTGATTTTTTTGTAATCGTCCTTGCTGGAATATTTTTTCTTCTTTGTTTAAAGATTGTATAGACAGTAGTGAATATGCAGTAGCTGCCTTCTCTGGCAGCTGCTTCTCCATTAGAAACAATAGAGGCATTGCACAGCAAAATCCATGCATACCTGTGTAAGGGAAGACATAAATCTTACACATAGAAAAACACATGTCTAGATGAAATGCCCATTTAAAACATTTCTGCTTCAGCTCTAGATAAAGAGACATTTGTTCAGCTATAAATAAGGAGGCATCTGCTCTAAGATTGTTTGTAATAAGCTAGTACATTCCATTCCATTGATAATGATTAGCTAAATTTCTAAACTTCAGAAGCCTATAAAAAGGGAAACAAAGAGAAGTCCTTCATGGCCGCCACCCAAAGTTATTTGGCAACTTTGGGTTGAATAAATGTAATATCTTTGACCTCCACTGATCTCTGGTGTACATTTTTTCCAGTTTGAAAAACTGGAAAGGGAAGGATTAAACAAGGGAAGGTGTTTAATCCTTCTGACTTCCTTCTCTGCCATGTTCAGCTTTAATCTGTATTGTTAAAAAATGCTTTCTTTGGCATGGTGAGTGACTAAAGTTTCCAAGTTTGAGTCTTAATGTCTTGTCAGTTAATGGGCCGAGGGGCACCATTGTTGGGCTGTGCTTTAGGGCATTGGTTGGTCTTAATCCAACCATGCTGTCACAGGAGCATCTCTTCCTGGACTAGCTCAAAGGCTGGGTTGGAGATTGAGGAAAATTATGGCAATGTCACAAACAGTGGAGCTGGGGGCAGATTATAATTTTGGGTACTGTTTTAGGGAAAATGTTTTGAGCTGTGGTTTGTCTGTTATATTTTGCTATTCTTTGTTCTAACTTTGTTCTGGGTATGTACAGGCAGGTGCTGACTGAAGGAGCAACAGCTGGGATAATTCCTTTAGAAGTCATTGTTATTTTCTTTTGCTTTTTTTCCTTAGTCCTTTAACCTTGATATACCTAAAAAAGACTTGTATTTTACTAAATCCATGACATTCATTTAGAAAAGACAAACATCTCCTTGCCTGGTTAATCTATAAATAGGAAAACAAAGCAGAAAAGTCACCTCTTTATGTATTATGTATAATTCAACACTAGAGTGGGTTTTTTTTTTAGGAAAAGTGGTCAGTGGCAGGCTTTATTGAATAGACTCCTTTCCCCAGGTGTGTGTGAGTGCTGTAATGATTCTGGGAGAAGGCCTTAGGGACTCCTACTCAAAGGAGCTAGAGGGGCAAACCTACCAAATGCAAGGTATACATGTTTTTATATGTGCTCTTTTACATAAGCCTATTTTAGGGCTCAGGTTGTATTGCTTAGAGAGCTAGTCTGGTGCAGTGGTTAAGGCATCAGGCTAGAAACCGGGAGACCATGAGTTCCAGTCCCACCTTAGACACAAAGCCAGCTGGGTGACCTTGGGCCAGTCATTCTCTCTCAGCCCAAGGAAGGTGGCAGTGGCAAACCAATTCCAAAATCTTGCCAAGAAAACTTCAGGGGCTACTAGTCCAGGCAGTCACCAGGAGTCAGCACTGACTTGAAGGTACAAAAAAACAAAACCTGTACTGCTTATGTCTTTTCCACTTCCAATGGCAGGAAACCACACGTGATTTTTAGCAATAGTGATCAGAGGTGGTTCTAGCAGCACCAAATACAGAAGGTAGGGAAATTCATGCAGTCCTGGGATCCTGAGATGCCCACCCATATTCTATAGTATTATCTGTCCCATCCAATACATCTTTGTTACATTTAGAGATCTGGCAAGCAGTCTTTTACTAGGTCATGTGTGTCATTAATACAAATGTTGAATAATACTCAGGATCAAACCCTGCAGCACCACATTTGATACCATTCTCCAGTTTGCTGAGGAACCACTGATGAGCAGAGTGGCTTTTGAACCAGCTACATATCCAGCCATTTAGTAACACTTAATGCGTTTGCTAATCAGAGTGTATTTTGTCAAATGTTCAGATTAAAAACAATTCTTAAAGCACAAAAATTCTTAAATATCTTCAGTCAGGTAAATATATTAGATATTTTCAAGAATTAAGAATTTAACAAAAGCAAAACCAACAAAAAACCATTTTCTATCATGAAAAATTGAGACGCAAAGAAACAGAAAAACTTGGCACGGTGGTAATAAATTATTTACAAATTTTATTGCAAAGTTTACCATCAGTAACATATAGAAATAACTCTTAGGTTTTTAGAAACTGTAGATCCCTTTGATATTTCAAAATAATTAAGGAAGAACACCTTTGTCTTATAAGTTCCGCTTATGCTGTTTTTTCCCCTAGTGTTAAACATGGTGCTATTTAGATATGATTGCTATAACCATAGCAGTTATTTCAGGAAATGGTATGTTAAAAGTAAAAATATTTTACTAATAGTTAACATCCAGAATCCTACTGTATTCAATGGCTCAGCAAGCACAAGCTATCTATTCTAAAGCAGGAGTGTCTGAGTTTATAAAATCAGTTTAGGACTTTGGAATGAATTGCAGTGGCCAATGTTGCAGTGGGGAGATGTGGGGGAGGAAGAAGATTACTTGCAAACTAGTAACTGGAAGAGACAAAGGACTTTCGAGATTGGTTTACATTGGAATAGTTAATAACCCACAGTTATGATACTGAAGAGGGGGACACAGACACGCAGTGAAGTGTCTGGATACACTTAAGATGATTGTTATTGCGATAGTCTTTGACTTCTAAAGTGCAGTACTGTAGCGCTGACCACTGCATTAGATAGTCAG
Source organism: Liasis olivaceus (assembly GCA_030867105.1). Lineage (NCBI taxonomy): Eukaryota > Metazoa > Chordata > Lepidosauria > Squamata > Pythonidae > Liasis > Liasis olivaceus. Next base: position 60,041,620 of record CM061349.1, read on the forward strand.
GAATGATTTTCAAATATTACTGAGTTGTGAACTATTTATAATATGCTACACTTTATATGCTGTATACCAGAAGGAAAAAAAATGGTGGTCCACCAGCTGTTGGAGTAACTCACAAAATTCCTAGTAACTGGCTATGCTGTTTAGGAATTGGACTTCCAGTATCTGAGATTGTTTTCCTAACCCTCCTGTAGTGTTCAAAACTTCTCAGTCTTCATCATGGCATTTAAGCAACTTTGTCCAGAACAGTATCACAATGAGTTGGCTGCAATCAGTTCTTGAGGAGCAAATTTCAATTATAGGTTATGTTTAGATTAATACATACTTTGGTTTTTAAAAAGAAAAAAAGCCTTTCTAAGCTTTTTTAATGATTAACATTGTCTTAAAATATTAGAAAACTAATATTAATTATTCATGTTTTTTTATTATTCATGATTTTTTCCTCTGTACTTCCATATTCAGTTTGCATAATCTACATGCCAATTTGATTAAAAAAGAACCTAGGTCAGATCTACTTGCATCTCTTCAGTTACTGTATTACAAATCAGCACTAAGATATCCCTTGGAATCGCCCCCCCCCCCAAGAAGTCAACAAACCTAAGCCAGAATACATTTTAAAATCCTTTCTTTTCCTGTTAACAAACCAAGATACACTGAAGTACCTTCAGCAAATCAAATGCTGAAGAATCACAGGCAAAATAATTACATTATACCATTTAATTAAAAATTAATTAAACAAAACAAGGTAGGAAAGAGAAAAAATGTTATAAGGTTTGTTAGTGCCATAATGAAGAAGTGTTTTCTATGTATTAGCCACTGAGAATGTGCAAGTGTGATAGAGTCAGGCGTTAAGACTAATATTAACACAGTGATTCCTACTTTACTCGACTGCAGGGTTTCTCAACCTCGGCAACTTTAAGACGTGTGGACTTCAACTCCCAGAATTCCCCAGCCAGCATGGTGGCTGGGGAATTCTGGGAGTTGAAGTCCACACGTCTTAAAGTTGCCAAGGTTGAGAAACCCTGCTCTATTGTATACCAGACAAAACAGCAACAACCATCTTAGTGCCTTTTCACCACAGTGGTGAACACATTATCATGAAAAGTACAGAAAAGACTGAATAGAAAAAAAGAGATTTGGGGAGCATGGTAATTATTAAATGTAATGATCATATATCTATATTCAACATTGGCTGTGGCCATTTGATGTAGTACCATTATCAAATGTATCTGTTATTATATCTCTCAGGTTGCTGCAGCTCCACTGATCAAAAGCTTGCAGGATTCAGACCAGTAAAAGTCGGTCCCTAAAGGAAATGTGTTATTGGAAGCATATCTAAAATCATATGCATGGATTTAGCACATGCTTACTGCAACAGCAGGAGCCTGCCTAACATACTTAAAAATAACAGTAAAAAAAAGGACAAAATGCTTACCAAGTTACAAAATATCATTGGAATGCTCAAGGTCTTTTTAATTGCTAAAAGACATTCCAAGTTGCCAAGTCATGTAACACTCCTTAAAAGATTCTGAGTGCTTTTTGTATGAGAGTCAAAACATGGAATCCCAAGGAATGGGAGTTCCTAGATACTCACTGCATTCCTTTCCCTGGAATTCTATAACTGAACTACTAATAGAACATCTCAGTCTGTAAGATTGGTGGGTGGGTGGGTGGGTGCGTGTGTGCGTGTGTGCATAAAATACAGCAAAACTCAGAATGACCACTCAGTGTCAGCAAAGGTACCATGTTTTCGGTGCTGCTTTGCTGCCTTCTCGTGTTCATCCTGTTCTTTGCAGTCCAGATTTGGTAGCCCTAATGTACAGACTTGCTGCACGTAAAGTCTTCAAGATCACAGTAGAGGAAGCAGTCTGTAGGGCAAGAATAATCCAAATAATCTCTTTGGAAAATAGTCCACTTGTCTTCTATATAAAGGGGGAAATGGGTATTGTGAAATAGGGAAATAGATGTTCATAACAAAACCCATTCATAAGGAACACTTATGTTTTGGTTTTTACATAAACTGGCACAAAAATAAGCCTTTAATTTCATCTTAGCACAGATCCATAGGATCACATAGATGCAAGAAGGCAGTCTTCTCTCATCATACGGAACTCCTTCCTTGACTAGGAATCCACTTTCGGGAAGATGCTGACTTTATTGTTTCTGCTCATTTTTCGTTCGGATCTACCCTTGGGTTGCTTTGTCTGGATCAGCTCCTCCGGTGTATTTCCCAATGGAGGCAGTAGCCGTTTCTTACCATTCCGGTTTTCTGATAGCCACTGGGGGGGCAGCTCAAAAGGTCCAAAGCCCAGCTGCGTAGAATACTTTTCATTGGCCAATTCTGCTTCGGTAGAGAAAGCTGGAGCTATTTGTGCAGCAGAATCTGCAACTGCAGGACATACAGACCTCTGAATCTGGGCTTGTTCTACATCTAAGCTGGTTGTGGGTATCTCCTCCTGTTGGTAGTTACTGGAGTCCACAGATTTAGCTTCATTTTCCTCTTCATCTTCTGTGGGCTTGAAAATTTGCTGCTGCCCAATGTGAAACATTTCTAGGAGTTGGCTGCCAGAACGAACGTGAGATTCCAGATTGGCCTCCACAGCACCCCCAGAACTGACCATGTTCCTCCGACTATACCTTCGGTGTAATTGCACTATTGTCCCTACTAAACATTTTCGAACAGATTTGTTAACAGTAAGGAAAAGCAGTGGGTTGGCCAGCAGTGATATTTTAGGCAACCAGATAGCAGTGAGAAGCAAGTACACAGAGGTATCAGAAGAATCGAGGACAGTGTGATAAACTACCATAGTCATAAAGGGAATACTGCAGAAAATGAAAATCATAACCATAGACAGCAGCATGGCATGAAGTTCAGATTCTCTCTGGGAGGCATAAGGAATAGAGATTGTATTTTGAGGGGTTCTTAAGGCAGCTATAACAACTTTTTTCTTCTGGCTGGCGCTCAGTGCCTTGCGGATGAGGACCATAAAGAGAAATACCACAGCCACCGGTAAAATCACAGTGGTAAGGTTGTAAGTGATAACATATGCTAAACGGCCAATAGAGTAACTCCAGGGCCCAGTACAAGTGGATATAGCATATATGTCTGACACATGGGTCACAGCAAAGACTGGAATGCTGGCCACCACTGCATGAGCCCAAATATAGATCACCAGATCTCGCGATTTGGCATCCGATATCTTTCTTTGCAGTGGGTATAAGACTGAATAGTACCTATCCAAAAAACAAAGGAGAGAGCAGAAATATCTATAAGGGATATAGAAACACCATTCCTTCTTACTTCTACCAGGTTAGACTCCATCTCCAAATAGTTAAATATACAGAATATTGTTACTTGACCTATTATTTAGATTAAACTTGAACTATTATCAGAGATGTCAGGATTCAAGATGTTCCAATATTAGATCTGGTGTACACTTTTTTTTTTTAACCCACTGATTTAACCCTTCATGAAATAATGACCAATGCAAGTAGTATCAATTAACTAGTATCAATAATGGGGGACAGAATTTACCCTGAAACTGCTGTTTTTCTACACTGTCTCATGACCTCTTTTGTTTCAAATTGCTTTGTGAATAGAATAAAATCAACCAGGTTTCTTAGAATGTAGCAGTTCCAGCCAAGCTGTATAATTCATTGATGCATCAGAAGGAAGATTGCTACAGTACAGAAAGAGTCGATTTGCTAAAATACACAATTGTTGCACGTGAGATGAAAATTCCACTACTGGTACACAATGGCTCAGTTCACATATCACGTTAAGACATAATGCAGTTTCTTCCTCTGGGCTTAGCATAATTTATCAACAACCATTGTGGTTTATAAACCATAGATTATGATTTAACCTTAGCTAAGCTAGCTGTGACTTATTCAATAAATGATTAGAAGACGAACCCATCCAGCGTAAACTTTGCTAGTGATGGGAACCAATGAATAGATAAGGGCAGTATTAATTAGCTAGTGAAAAATCAAAAAGGAACTTCTGTCAAGTCCTTCAAATATTGTTATTACAGATTCCAAGGCAATAAGGCTGAGACTTAGAATCCATAATATCTCTTGATACGTAGTTTAAAAAGTGTAATTATCTTCCTTGCTTGCTGTGGATGGTAAATGCACAAGAAAATTAACATGTTAGTGATCAGGAAGATTAAAACAAACAACCAATCAGGTTAAATTACTAAAGCCATTTAAAAAGAACAGCCAGCACCCATATTGTATAAGTCAGTTTCTCTGTCTCAGTGCAGCTCCTTTCACAAGTTGCTTAACTTTGATTGTGTATACAATCTTTTTATTTTAAAAAAATATCAAGTTGATATGGAAATAAGACAAACAAAAGACAGGCAAAATAAATAAATAAAATCAGGGGAAAGTTAGTTAACAGATTTGTCCATCTTGAATTACAAAGGATGAGAGTTGAAAGATAATCTATGAGTAATCTTACTGTCTTACCGATCCAGAGCAATGATGGGAAAGCTAAGGATGGTCACTGAGCAGAAGACTTTATGCAAAAATTTGATGACTTTACAGAAGATCATGGTGTAGACCCACCCACAGCAGTGTGGACTGGTACTGAGAACAATGTCAAAAGGCACACAAACGAGGCTGGCACAGATCCCAGAACAGGCCAAGTTCTTAATAAATCGGTTGGTTACTGACTTAAAAACTGACGTCCTGCATGTCGACCACAAGACCACAATGTTTCCTGGATGAACAGAAACAAAAATCAAACTATTAATTAAGAAAATAAAACTAAAATTAAGAAAGATGTGTATAATGATACAGTTCATTATGTCATTTTATGCAGCAAATAGCAGTACAGATAATTTCAGACACAATTATATGTCTGGTTATCTTTCTCAAACTAGGATCACATTTAACTCTGTACATATTTACCCAGAATTAAGTACCACCCATTACTTGCCCTAGGAGTAATGATGCTTTCTAGTAGGGAAATAGGATTGCAGCATCAGTTATAATTTCAGTAAAAAAAACTTTCCAAAAATGTTCTAACTTCTGAATAAAGTGGCAGTTAATATAACTAATAGAACAGTTTAATATTAACTGTACATGGTGTGTCTCATTCCTCTTTCTTTCTTTCTTTCTTTCTTTCTTTCTTTCTTTCTTTCTTTCTTTCTTTCTTTCTTTCTTTCTCCTTCCTTCCTTCCTTCCTTCCTTCCTTCCTTCCTTCCTTCCTTCCTTCCTTCCTTCCTTCTTATTTATTTAATGTATACGCCTTGTGACTGGGCAGCTTACAGATTGTTAAAAAAAAACCCAAGAAAACAACACGAAACAAAAAAGAAGGCACACTTCCAAGGTCCCAAGGGATGGCATTCTTCAATCAAAGGAACCAGGAACATGCCAACCCTGCAGGACTGAATCAGCCAGGCGGGTGCTATGGGAGACAGGCAGTCCCTCAAATAACCAGACGCTATGACATATAGGGCTTTATAGATCATGACTAGCACCTTGAATTGCATCTGGAAGCAAACTGGCAACCACTGCAACTCATGAAGCAGAGGTGTTACATGGACAAATCAAGGCATGTCCATCACTGCCTGTGCCACTGCATTCTGGACCAGTCTTCAAGGGCAGCCCCACGTAGAGTGTGTTGCAGTAGTCAAGCCATGAGGTGACCAGGGCATGAATGACTGCCTGAAGGGCCTCCCAATCAAGCAAAGGAAAGGAAACTATTGTTAATTTTTTGTGTAGTATAATATTTGAACCCACTCATGGGTTAATGTATGAATACAGACAACTGTGGCTTATTTAACAAATCATGTTTATACAAACCATGATTTATTATATGTGAATTAGTATAAGCCTAACAGTTTTTGCTACACCAGAAATGTCTTCATGCCTGTCACTGCAATCATGCACATATGAATTAGTCCTTTACTCAGCTAAATATGTAATGAAGATAAAAGTTTTTATGACTTAAAATTCTCTATGGCCTAGCTGAAGACATTATTTATAAAAAGTGGTTCAAAGAGCAAGGACAAAAATTCCATTGGGAAAACAAATCAAACTTGCCTGCATCATTTTAAATGCATTTATTATTAGATACAATTTTGTCCCTCTTAAAAATAATGCCATCTAATTATTACTTAGAGAAAGTAAGTTTTCCATCCCTCTCAAGCAGCCCTCAAGTTCCAATCAATCAACATGAAAGGAAAATAATTCTCAATGCAATACACCTATATTTAATTATTTATTTAATGTTCCTTTTGTTAGTTTGCTTATTTATTTATTACATTTATATGTTGCTAGACTCCCAGGAACTCTGGACAGTTTACAAATTGTTAAAAAAAAACAAAAAATTGAAACAAGAAAACAACACAAAACAAAAAAGAACAAAGATGGCAGAGATAACAAGCCCAGATGAGAACAAAGAAAAAGAAGAAAAGGGGGCTTCGATTATGCTCACTACAGGCCTGTGTGAAGAGCCAGGTCTTCAAGCCCCTTTGAAACACCAGTAAGGTTGGACTTCTGGGGAAGCAATGGCGAATTGAAGATGGCTTCGCTTTTAGCAGAGCCAAAGGCTGCGTCGGAATGAGGAGCTGATGAACAAATCAGCACCTCAAAATTCCTTCCTGGACAAAGGGGAGGACCTGGGATCACCCATAGTGACAAGATCATAAAACAGCAGTCTCTGGCAGTTTTTAGAGCTCTGGGAGCTGGGAGAGTCAGCTTTGCCCAAGCTGTGGTTCAGAGCATTCAAAGGGATACTGGGTTCACCCACTTCCTCCCTTAATCACTTCTGGAAATGGCTTGTAAGTTGCTTCTTGGATACCAAGAACCTTCAGAAGGACAAGTTTCACTTCACTGGGTGAATCTCCTTCAATCCTCAACGAAAAAAAAATGTTTAAGAACTTAAAGAAAAAAATTATTTGGAAATATGCAGCAAAAGGGTGTTTGGAACACTGATTTTGGAAAGTTCTAAATGGACTAAGGAACTAGATTGGAAATAAGATTTTGAAACTAATTATAAAAATCCTTCCTGTGGTTTAAAATCCTATTAAAATATATGAACATCTTGAAGTTAAGTGTAAGAAATCTTTCCATGGGAAAATGTGGATTAGACAAAAACATGATAAGAGGAGATTTTGAAGGCTGGTTAGTAAAGGCAACCAGAAAGAACAAAAGATTACAGTTAAAGAAGACCCGTAATACAGAATGGAGAAAAGTACTGTAACTCTGGAAGAATTCAAGGATATTTGGCAACGATGTACCCAGAACTTCCTCTTAAGATTGTCTGATACTATAAAAATGGGTTTTGAGGAGGAGATAGAAGAGGATACAACTGAGAATCAGACTGCTTTAGATACGGATTTAAAAATAACAGGATACAAGAATGACATTGGACTTACAAAATGTTTTCCCTCTTCTCCTGCCACAATTTTTGCCGTGGACACAATCTAGCACAGTTCCACAACATTGGGATCTGCCCAATTCCCACTGGCCATTTTAGGCTGCTTTACACACACCCACTGCCCTGTGTTAATGTCCTCTTTGGCCATTATGGCTTGGACTGGAAAGACTGGACACTTTGCTTCCACAGATTCATCTGTCACAAAATGCCTGACTGGTACTTTCTAAAGCAGTCTTTCTCAACCTTGGCTGCTTTAAGATGGGTGGACTTCAACTCCTAGAATTCCCCAGCCAGCAAGGCTAGCTGGGGAATTCTGGGAGTTGAAGTCCACCCATCTTAAAGCAGCCAAGGTTGAGAAACACTGTTCTAAAGTGCTTATTATATCTTATGCAGGCACTTTGTGTGTGTGTGTGTGTGTGTATGTATGTTTATTGCTCTTTTGAAAAAGTGCTAGATTTGTTCTTTAAACATACATTTATCGTTCCATGTTTTAAAAAAACAGCACTCTCTTCTTGAGAGTAAGCACTAGTCCTGTGCTGCACAGAAGATTAATTTAAACTGGGAAGGAGAATCAGGGTCTACCAGCTGTCACCAGAAAGTGCATTATAGGAATACCATATGCCCATACTTTTTACTGTGTTTATTACATGGGGGGAGAGGGGGTAGCACCTTTTGCATACTCCTACGCCATTTTGCTCACTCCATGAACTACTTATGGGGGCTGCCAGCCAGCTATCTTGATGTCAGCCCTTCAAGGCAGACCAGACTAGGAAACCAAAGTTATGAATGCTAATACTTTTATTATAAGGTTACAGTAACAGAATCTTGCAAGTCTGCATACATTTCCCTCCTCCCTCCCTGTATGTTCATGAGAACTAGGGAGGGTCAAATCTGAGACGCTTTCTCAAATTACATTTCCGTCCTGGACTCAAATTTCTTTCATCTGACCACTGTCTTGGTTGCGGCTCTTCCTTCTTTTCCTCAAGGTTACTCCTTCTGTCCATTACAATAAGAATGGAGTTGCCTTGAGATTGATTGCTCCCTTCCATTTCACTCTGCACCCATCCTTTGCACCTACAGCCAGGCTCTTTTCTGACACAGGTTTAGCACTTTTTCTTAAGACCCCTATGCCTAGGACCTGCTTATCAGGCAGTTTTTCAGGTGGCTAAACCAGCTGTTTTATGCACCCATCCCTGTCCCACCACACTTTATGGAGAGCCATTTGTGGCTGTTTTTCCTGCTGGCAGACAACCCTGGATTGGAGGAGAAATGAAGACAGGGTAATCCATCAGTTGCTTTCCTTTAGTTGTTCCATATTAAAACAATTAGGACAGCTCTGCTGTTAGTCTCAATACTGAGGCAGAGTAAGGATCAGCAATGAGCCAGTTCAGTTTATGCTAGCATGCTCTTCTGCTGGCTCACTGGCTGGAAGAAAACACTTTAGTGCAGTCATCTGGCTGTGCCCTGAGCAAATAAAAGCAGCAAGCAAACCCACTCTGCATTTAAAATCATGGATTATGAGCCAATCAAACATCTATTTTTCTTTACTGTTCTTTACATTTTATTATCTTTCTTTTTATTGACCAATCTTCCCTTGTTGTCAGGAAGGGAAAGACTAAGGAAAGTTGGCCAAAATCAGTCATGAGTTTTTCTTTTCAATGTGTGCTATAATTTATTTCAGTTTATTTCAATTATGCATGTAGCAGTTAATTTCTCTGTATCATTTGTGTACTACATTATATTACATCAGCTGTGATCTTCCTTAATGAATAGTTGTCTCCTGAGATAACTGTAAAGGTCTGCCTTATTAAACTTACTCTATCGAATAATACACTCATTTTAGGCTGAATCATGCCTTTAGAAAAATATCCCTGAATAGTCATTTTACCAGTCCTTTTTCACAAAAGCAACTGTTTTATATAAGAGTATTGGCCTAAAAAACGTTCTTGTTTGGAAATTATTATCATGGTAGAGGGCCATCTTCAATGGTGATAGTTAGTAATTCTAATGCTTTTTTTTAGGCTAATGGGGCTAATGTGAAAATAAGATGCCTGATAATGCAGTAGAATTTTACTGTTTCAAATAAACATGTGAAGTGGTTCCAAAGGAATATGAAGCCAACGTGTTTTTCTATTTCCAGCATGCAAAAATGATTTGATAAACTTTGGGATACAGCTGTGTGTTGGTGGAGATACTTTTTTTAAGAATTGCAGTGGAAATGTTTTGTTTTATTTTGTTTGCCTCCTTGTGCTGTTCTTCATGATACATATAAATATTTGAAATTGCTTGGCATTAGGGCGAAGCAATGTTAGTACAGGAAGGAAAAACAATCCTGATACAACAGTGGGGATTTGGGGGATGTACAAGAGAATGAAACACACCAAATAAAATGCAAAAAGCCTCAGTAAAGGTTTACATGAAATGAAGTTTCTTTTAAGTCAAGGCATTTTGGTCAATAGTCTGAGCTGTCACATAAGTATTCTACAAAACGAAGGGTGTCCCCCCCCCCCCCTTTTCATTTAGGCTGTTCCCTGCAAAGATCACATTATTTAAAAAGGTTGATGACAAGAACCAAGTTAAGCTCATTTAAACCTCATAGATTTCAGCAGGAGACAAAAAAAATACATGCACATTTTTGATAATTCATAATTAAACCCTTCCTATGTTCAGCGACTTATTCTCATATAAGCGTGCTTAGAATTGCAGCCTTAAGCACACATTTAGCTCTCAGCAGGAAAAAAATGGAAATTAAAATGCTTAACTCTGAACAGATCAACCCCCTTCTGAATGGTTAAAGCAAGCTCTTCCCATGTATTATTCCTTCCCCACCTCACTCTGCCCATTAAGTCTATGGTACTCATCCATTAGCATCAACTTCAAAGGGGAACAAACAACACAGGCTGCTCATCAGTTACCACAGCAACAATAATCTCATGAAACTAAAATCATTTTCTTTGGTTAGATCACTAACTGTGACTCAATCATTTTGGCTTTATGTCTAACATGGCAAATGAAAAACTGGTAGCCGTTCTAAAGCAACTTGACTTTTTTTTCTCCCTCACCGAACAAAAGAACAAGAACTCTGACTCATTCATGAATACATGCTATGTTGTTTAATGACCTCGACAGGTAGCTTAAAATTCTTTAGTTACAGTATATTTAGTTTTACATAAAGTAAAACTAAAGCTGAAAGTGACGAAAGTAGGCATGTTTACTTCTTCCCTGAGACTAGTAGAGTACTCCTTGGAGGAAGAATATTAAACAGGATTTTTACTGCAGCAGGAAAAATGTTCCCCATCTCTTCCCTAGCACAGAGATAACCAGACCTGGGTAAATTCTCACTTCCTGCTGCCTTTGTGTCAAGAGTGCTTTTTTCCAAATCTTAAGGATAAATATGATTTCTCAAAAATGTAATAAAAAACATATTCATAATATATGTACTACTATGAATGGGTGGAGACTGGAGAAAACATAAATTTAATTACAATTAAATGCACTTAATAGGATTACTCTTCATGTATTTAATAAATTCTGCCTTTGTCAAGCTCCTTGCCACTTCCCTGAACCCAAAGTGATTTTTTTGCCCAAGCATATGTCTCCAGAGTGGTCTCTAGCAAGATTTATTGAGATAAATAGGGTACAGGTGCAAGTATTTTAGCAAGTGAACATGCTCAATTTAAAAGAAATATAACTCCATGTTTGTTTCTGATTCTGTTTCTCAAAACTTCCTATGAACTGGCAAGGAAGTCAGTCTTATCAACGATAAGAGGGAAATTCATAGCTTGTTGTTTACATAATCTACGGCACATGATTTTTATAGGGCTCTGGGAAGTGCTGTCAGTTTTGGATCACTGAATGGAAGTTAAGAGCTCCAGGTTGTGTGCATGCTTGGTCTAGAGCAGTGTTTTTCAAACCTGGCAACTTTAAGATGTGTGTTCAACTCCCAGAATTCTCCAGCCAGTGCTGGCTGGGGAAATCTGGGAGTTGAAGTCCACACGTCTTAAAGTTGCCAAGTTTGAAAAACACTGGTCTAGAGATTCTAACACGATTGGCAGAAATTATGGAAGTTAAAGTCCAACCGATCTGGAAGCACTAGATAGGAGATAAAGGCTGTTTTTTAATATAAGAGATTGTAATCAAATATCATTGTTGTTTCAATTATTTAATTTTATGTATGCTACTAGAAAACAGCCCAATCGAAAGGAACCTCAGATATTCAATGAATTGGCAGAGATGAGAAGAATCAACAGATATGCCGTGCTTCGAGTTTGAAGACACAAAGTGCTTCAGACCGTTCAGGGGCACAAATGCAGCACCTGTTTTCAACATGTTGGCACAACAACTCCTTTTCCCAGGAAAAGCATGATCCCAGGAAAAGACACATTTGGTTTAAGGAGTTGCAGACAGGTGCAAAATGCATGCACTCCCCCCCCCCCCCCCAATTCTAAAGCACCTTTTGTTTCAAATTCAAAGCATTACATAGCCCAATAAATAAAATGCTGGAGGAAATAGGTTTTTATCAAGTAAAATATTTTCTAATAAATGATACCAGAATGCCAAAATAGGAGCTGCAACAGAAAACATCCGATGAACAAGTGAGATAAATTTTTCCGGGACTACACATATTCCTTGCTCCTCCATCATCTTAGATAAACAAAATCCAGAGGATTCTCCTACCCATAGAAAATTCTTAGTATTTTATGAATCTGCTTAAAATAACTAAAGGTTTTAGCATAAGAAAATATCTAAGTAAAATCAGCCTTGAAATAATATTCATGTTAATAACATTTCCCCCAATAGACTCAACCTTCTATTTATATCCTTCAAAAGTAAAATAAAAAGATTTATACAAGATTGCCATGCTATTCATAGGGATTTGTTCCAGCCTGCAACTGCTGATAAGGAAACCATGGATAACAAGATTGTGAGCCTACAAGAAGTGGAGGGAAGAGGTTAGGTTCTGGATCCCTGAACAATGACTGAAAAAGGGATACTCTTCTTTGGTGTAGAGAGTAAGGAAGATGACCCTGACAGAAATATGCAAGAACCTTCACTAGACAAGGATGGCTGAAACATTCTTTTAAGTTCTGGGAAGCAAGATAATATTTGGAAGCAACTCACTCAGACACCTTCCCAAGTCACCAGAGCATAAGAAGTACTATCAGATTTGCAAGATTCTGTTATTACAGCCAATCTCAATAAAGGTAGTTTTAGCCTTCCTGTGGAGTTGATTGCCTGGCCTGGTTTACCTAGTAGGGCTAAAAATTGGCCACCTCATATGTTCCACTCTTCCACTTTCCAGACACTCTCTCAAAGTTTCTCCAATCTAACAGCTGGAGTCCAATACCTAATAGCTCAAATCTTTCACCAACTTAACACAAACATACTGCAACCTCACAGCTTTCTGTGTAGGCACAAGAGCTTGCTTTAGCAAAAGCATTGAGAGAGACAAATCCCAGGTTCAGGAAGATCTAAGAACAATCTGTTTCTAGTCTAAGATTCCAGGTGATCCAACAGTATGTAGAAAGAGTCAAAGGGAGGAAAGTTGAATGTTCTTTGCCACAAGGAATCAACCACAAAAGCTATCTCTGTTATACAGACCTACTATCAGTCCAACTGCTGAGTCACACTTCTTTCAAATCAATGGCTTGACTTCCTTTGCTCTTCTGTTCTTAATTTGCAACATGTTGCTGGGCTCCAGATTTTGCCTAGCTCAAGCTCTGAATCATCTGACTGATCCTGCACCTGTGTCTTCTCAGGTGTCCTTTCTTAAGCTAACTCATCCTGTGGTGCAGGCTGAGGCTCGGATTGGCCAAGCTCTTCAGTTTCTGACTCAGACTGATCCCTAATAGTGCATTCCTCCGGGTTTAGACCTCTAGCCAAAGGCTGTCTTTTTCATGTTTCATTTGGGGATCATGTGGATGGAATGCCACCTTTAAACCCTGAGACATGCTGAACGTGGTACTCATATGGACTCTGACTTCATTTTTCTGTATGGAGTGGGCTGATTGACATCACAATTGCTTGGCTCCTAAGTACATGCAGGACAGCCTATCTTGAGTAGTCTCAGTCTATCCAGTGTGCATATCCATCTTAGGGATGCTGAGGATCCCCCCCATCCCCATGTGAGATTCAGGAAGGGAAGCAAAAAAAACATGTATTTGGTATATGCCCCTATGGAATACCTTATCACCTGTAGAGGGAGACAGAGATAATGTTGGCAAAATAATGCAAGGGTCACTAACTGAAAAAAAAAGAGACTGAAAGGTAAACCTGAGCCCTGGGAAAGTAGTAAGCACAACCCCACCTTGATTTTGCATGGTATAAGACAGGAAAAGAGACAAACCTAGCAGGCTTTCAAAATTCTATTATTATATCATACAACAATAAAGTAGCATACCAGTAGTTCTTGAGGTGTCCGTTTCTTGACCTCTACTCTGTAGAGCTGACATCCCCACAAATTTAGATGGTACCCACCTTGATGGTTTTTAGAAAGGTGGTCAAGATGGAACTGTTCCAGGGAGTATTTGATGTCACTGAGTATTCACTATAGGAGGGAATTATTGTTTTAATTAGATAGATTGTTGAATTGCATGGTTTTATTGTTGGACTGAATGTGAACTGCCTCAAGTCTGTGTGGAGTCCTGTGGTATACAAGTGTTATAATAAACAGAAATAAATAATGATGTGCAGCAGTTGCACACTGTCCCCATGAACTAACTTGTCCAACAGATTCACCTTCTTGTTCAGGAGCAACCATCTGCAAGTGGAAAGTTTGGAACGAGGGATGTGTGATGGAATGGAATTATGAAGGCCAGGCTCAGGGAGATAAGCATGTTCTTAGTTCACCGGAGGAGCGTGGGAAGTTCAAGAGGATGAGGCTGGCGCCTCCCTGAGGAATTCACGGTGTTGTGGCTGGCTGGCTGGCTTGGGAGCTAGGTTTCAGTCTGGGGAGATTTTCTGTCTAGAGGTTGTAGCTAATAAACATAGTAGAACTGAATCTGCATCGTCTCTTGGAGTTCTTTGGGCTAGACCTGATAAGATGACTCATATAAATGGAGAGTAAAGGTGGTTCAAAGATCAGTGAGTGCATGGTGGGAAGTACAGGATTGGGTGAGAACACAGGAAGGAAAAAGGGAAGGCAATGCAAAGTTCAGCTGAAAGACTGGGACTGGATGGTCTGATGGTGAGATCACCAGCAGACTGCTGAAAAGATAGGTATGGATGTGCATATTGGTGGATGAAGCACAACCATACACCAAAGTAGGTCTCAGTAAATGATACTGAGGTCCAGCATTTTTTTTCTAACTGAAGTTACATGAAACCATGGATAGCAAAACTGCAAATAATGAGGATCACATATATTTACATCCACTAATTAAGAAAATTTACTTGGAATAATTACTTCCAGATATTTGAAAGAATTCAAATAACAATTTAATCTGTCATTTTTACAAATTTCCATAGAAACATGAGCCTATAGGAAGCATATGAGACTTATTCCAATTAATTAAATAACTTGATAAATTGTCAGACTGTGAGACAACATTTTGGAATAGAAAATGCATAGTTATTAATAAGGCATAATAATCTAGTGCAGTGGTTCTTAAACTGGGGGTAATGGAGCAATTTCTAATTGTTTGTTTGTGAGTCAGGGATCAGCTTTGGGACTGCCCCTGCCAAGATACTTGTGTAAAACAACAGAGCCTGTTTTTTTGGGGGGGGGGGGGGGGCGTAATAATGTTATTTGAGACTGGGGAAAGGGGTAATTGGGTCAAACAGTTTAAGAACCACTGGTCTAGTGAATCAGGTGCTATAAAAATGTTTGTATGAAATAAAAAAATAAATAAGTCATCACCATATAATAATGGTTCATTTTCAACTTCTGTTACAGAAAATGTCTTCCACTTGTTTAATAAAGCAGTCAATTATTCCAATGTAAAATAAAAAAACAAGAGGAGATAAAGAACACCCTTGATGAGTTCCACAAGACATTTTGATAGCTGAAGAGATAATTCAGTTTTTAATAACTCTAGCAAATAGAACAGATCATCATATGTTAACCCAATGAATGAAAAAGAAGGAAATCTATATTTATATAAAGCTTGATTAAAAAATCTCTACTAGAATATACATCAAACACATTTTCCTCAACCAAAAGACCATCACTGCAGATAGCATTTTTTCTGCATCCAGAATGTCAGTTAGTAATCTAATATCATCAGAAGCTTTGTGCCCTTTTATAAAACTAGATTGGGCCAGAAGCATTTTTACATACATACATTCATATAATTGTTATTAAAGATTTTTTTTAAAGGAAGATAAAATCTAATACGAACTAATATAAAATAAGAAAAAGAAATCAAAGGGAAAGCTAAAAGTGCAAGAAAGGGGGAAAAAAGTAAAACAGAAAAGAAAAAAAGATACAAAGAAGTAACTTACAGCAGTTACAAGTACAATTATACATTTACCTCTTACTCTATGGTTACAAAATAACTCTCTTTTTTCTAATAATCTATCCTGTCTAATCAGCAAAACCATAAATCATAAGTTCATTTTTTTTTCTGTTTCACACAAAAAGTCCATAAGGGGTTTCCAGTCAGCAATAAATGTACATATTGTCTTTTCTCTGATCAAAGAAGTCAATTTGGCCATCTCTGCAAGTTCTATCACCTTCACCAACTATTTCTCCATTGTGGGTAGTGCCGAATCTTTCCATCTTTCTGCATATAATAATCTTGTTGCAGTTATCATGTACAAAAACAAAATTCCATAACTTTTTTCCCAATCGTTTATCCACTAATCCCAAAAGAAAAACCTGTGGTCTCAATTGTATATTAATCTTTAAAACCTCTGAATCAGTTTGTTTTTGAATCCAGAATTTTCTAGCTTTTTTACACGTCCACCAAACATGATAAAATGTCCCTTCTTGTTGTTCACATTTCCAATGTAAATTTGAAGGGCCTTTATACATTCTAGACAATTTCTCTGGTGACATATACCAACGGTGTGCCAGAAGCATAATCAAGTAATATTGTCAGTTCTCTCTGTGCCAGGTTTACTGTCAAAATTTTTGCATTAACATTTTACAAGGAAATTGGGTGAGAGCTTGCAGAGTCAGCAGGATGTTTACTTCAAAATCAGAGTTATATAACTCTCACAGAAAGAGGTTGAAAGAAACTATTTTAAAATGCATCATTACTGATCTCCAACACTGGGGCAAAGAACTCAATATATACCTACTAAGTCGAATATCCATCTGGATCAGGAGTCATTCTGTTTTTGTAGATTTCATAATATCTATAATTTGTTCAAGGGATACGTTTGCAGCTAACTAAGGAGTTTCATAAAAACTGAATAATTTCTTCCTTGGTTTCATTTTACCCAATGTTATACAGTCAAGAATAAAAATAAAAATGTTGTGGATTTATTTAATTAGAATCATTATATACGTTAGCCTGGATGTTCTTACACTGTTGCAGCTGTTTCAGCCAAGATGCTAGTAATTTACCAGTCCTCCACTCTGCTTCCAGTATCTTTGCTTTATACAATTTGGTGAATATTCTACTGCAAATGTAATGAGGGAATTATGTTCCTGTTTAGAAGTCATAAAAATTAATTTTTAGACCTCTTCTTAAGAAGCCTAACCTGGATCCCTCCAAGATGGGAAATTTTAGGTCAGTCTATAAACTTGTACGATTGGGTGATGTGACTGAGACTGTGTGGCTTCTCAGCTTCAGGCAGGCTAGAAGAAGCAGATTTTTTTCACCTATGTCAAGCTGGTTTCAGAGGATGAACCTTTGGTCAGTCTTATAGCTGATCTATATGTGGAGCTGACCAGGGAGTATGCGTTCATTAGTTTTTCTTGATTCCCAATGACTTTTGATACCAGTGAGGAAGATATCAGGCTGAATCACCTAAGCAATTTGGAAATGGGGTTATAGCTTTGCAATAATTCTGTTCCTATCTCTGATGTAAATTTCAAATGTGTCTCTTGGAGAAAGCTATTCCTTGAAACAGCAGCTATCATATGGTATCTCTCAGGGCCCCATTTTGTCTGTAGTATTTTTTTAAAATATCTTCATAAAACCACTGGGGGAGATAATCAGGAGATTCAAAGCTGAGTGCTATTCATATGCTGATGACACCCAGCTATGTTTCCCTGTGACAGCTTCAGAAGAAGACATGATTCTTTGAATACCTGCCTACAGTCAGTAAAGGAATGTGGTAACTGATATTTTATATTTAGGAAGGAAATCTACAGAAAGTACTTTGTGTTGATCAGACTCTTGAATGAAAAGTAGAATTTGGTTAGAAAAGCAAATTAAATACCCAAAGTAACTGTCTCCAAGTGGCAACTGTTCTATATAGTGATCTATCTTTGCCTATCATACTTTGTCCACCAGAGCAGTTCTCAGCTTTTGATTTGTCTCCAAACTATAGCAAAGCTCATAAATGTTTCTGGGAGCGATATGAAAATGATACATGTAGAGAATGCCAATATCTATGCTGAACTTTTGATGTAGAAAAGCTTCCTTTGTGGAATAATAATCACACAGAGACGATTTCTCATAGACTCTGCCTTGTTGATGCTTATGGGATTTATACTCCAAAATACCTGATGACACCCAGTGGGGCAGGCTGGTGTAGAACAATGAAAACAAATCCATAACTTTAGAAACATGACTCAGGTTTAGCCACAGCTTATATTTCCTGAGGTATTCTATGGTTTATTAACTGCTATTTCCAATTTCTCTCCCCCAAAATTCAGCCAATTTTTTTTCCTTAACATATTGCCACTGACTTGTTTCTTCAATATAATATTCTCTCCTGAAAAAGTAGTCATTGCAATAGATTACACTACAACTAAACAATCACTTGTAAGTAAGAGTGATACAGTTGCTTCTGTTTTGAGTACTATTTGTTCCTTTAGTTTTAACTATTTTTCATTAGCAATAAAACATATTCTTGGACATGCCCAGAACCTGAATGTTATGTGATACAGATTATTGCAAGCCGCACAGCTACCATTTCTGAAAATCTGAAATTTTCCCAGATTAATGCTCTTGATTATTGAATGTACATTTTTAACAATTTGGTGCCAGTTTTCCATTATAAGTAATTGCAAAGAGAAGGGTGACTTAGTGGTTGAAAGCACAAGATTTAAGCCAAGAAATCACCACTGGTATTCTGCAGACAAGACCTTAGGCAGCATTTGGCTACTGGTTGTAGATTTCTATCTAGAACACTGGATAAATAAGACTGACTTACCTTACAAGTTTGGCTGATGATGATCATTTTATATCATTCCCAAATCAAGAGATAAAAAAAAAAAAAGCTTCTAGAATATACCTTTTCATACTGTAGATTGAATGAGAAGACAATGGTCATCTATGTGTTCCTAAAAGCTATCCTGACACATTTTTCTCTCCAGGTAATAGCTCTCTCTGTATATGGAGCTTTATTAATAGGGGCACATTTAAACAAGCAATTCACTTATATTCGCAGCCAATAATCAAAGTTTTAGTCACCCAATATATGGACTGGCCTTCAAATAATATATGTGAAAGGTAAGTTAACTAAAGCAACTAGATTCATTTCTGCCCAACATACAGTATATTAGAAGTATTAAAGTATTAATATACAGTATATTAGGTTTTTTTTCTTTGCAGGGCTCTTCAGCAAAGGGCAGTATGTTCACTGTAACAGAAAGTTGAACTTCAAATAATGCTGTTGCAGTAATCTCTACTCACTAGGAATCCTGAACAAAGTCAGCCACTGTCAAATTGACATAACATCTTCTTGGGACAGTGAGATGTTGTCCTGACTCTTGCTACTATCCTGGCTGATTCATTGAATGCACTGTATTGTCCTCACCAGGGCATTTGAGGACACTGATTGGTTAATGAATAGCCAATGGGATGTATTTGCTTCTCTCCTGATAGAGGCATCTTATCAGGGCTGGCTGTGCCATATGGACACACTCCCCGAAAGGGGGCAAAATGTAACCAAGTTTTCGTACCGCGTCTGAGTATTGAACTAAGCAGGAAAAAGGGTTCTTTTTCGCAACAGGAATGAGCAGCATAGGATTATCTAAAACATGGGCTGGGAACAAGATAAAGCCAAGGGAATATCTATGCTTCCAAGACATTGTGGTGCTGATATAAAGTACAAAAACAGAGAGAGTTTTATTGAAAAATACAATAAATAATTCCAAAAAGTATACAGAATTATTTCATATGCCTCTGACAGATAATCAGTAGACTGAAACTATGTAAATTATTAAAGTTATACTGACAGATGATTTGTTCTGTATAGCAGTGTTCCTTAACCTTGGCAGCTTTCAGATGTGTGGACTCCAACTCCCAGAACAGGGAACAGTTTGCCTGATGGTAACTGGGTACTTTGTGACTTGCCTCACCTATTATGGCAGACATTTTGTAAATATGGAAACTCCACGCAAGGCAGCCACCGTGTTAAAACATCCTCTATAGTCTCAACATTTTAAACATGCCCAGTGGTCCAAAATGGTTCCCTGACACTGTGTGAGTAGTTTTCACATCTCATGAGAATATACTGCCATCGCATAGATAGAGAGGTATAGAAAGGCTTGACTACGCCAGGGCGAAAGGGTTGTAATTGAGGGAGATCGATATAGTATGGTCATGTTCAGGTGCGGTGACAAGATGTTGATATTTCTGGGCTTAGCAAAATTCCCATAACGACACTGGTCAGCAAGAGCCTCCATGATTTTCTGTGCATAGCATGCATAGCTGCAAAAACCTTCCTGTAATTCAGCTCCTCTTTTGACATCTCTCACCTGTTGTTTCTGACGTTACCCTCCCAGTGAGTCTGCTTGAATACATGCTGAGCTTAGATTAAATTTCTGAACATGGGATTAGCTTGATGAATTTATTAGGGCAATAATCTAGATATGAACAACTGTTCACCTGCCAGCGCATTCAGAGTCTGATATATATTATATCCTTTCAGTTTGCCTTCCTACCTGCTTATATGGGTGATCAGTTTTACCAGCATTACCTGCTGATATTTCTGATGAGCATCTGCATTAAAAGGTTTATAAACTGCTCTGCTCTATCACTCCCAGGAAAGCTTACGAAGTAGAACAGACTACAAATAAAACAAAAACCAATTAACATTGTTATCCATACACTAAAATGACAACACTCTTAGTGCCTGGGTAAGCCACTCCGGTGAGGGAATTCTACCATGTCTCCACTGAACACATACAGGTTTCTTAGCAATCATAAAACATTTCCTTAAGGAAAACAAAGTAAGCTTGTAATCATTCCAGTTGTTGCTCATATAATAAGTTAATACATAAATAGAAATGAAAATATACCATTTCAGTGTATATTATAATATATACCATTTCATTATTATTATTGTTGGTTGCACAGTCAGCCAGATGTTTAGACTGGATTTGGCATTTTTATCCACCTATCAAGTTCTTCCCAAGGACCTGGGATGATGATGATGATGATATTATTATTATTATTATCATCCTTCCTTTTATATATCTCTAACTCAAAGCAGTGAACATACCTAATACTCCTTCCTCCTCCTATTTTCCCAACAACAACCCTGTGAGGTGGGGTGGGCTGAGAGAGAGTGACTGGCCCAAAGTCACCCAGCCAGCTTTCATGCCTAAGGTGGGACTAAAACTCAGAGTCTCCTGGTTTCTAGGCCAACACCTACACCTGGCTGGCTCTCAGTTATATAATATGTACTATATAACCATGTATTATATAACCATACCATTTCATTATATACTGTAGTCCTAGTTCCAGTTCATAATTCCTTGAGGCTCTTCCTTTCTCCCCATCCCCAGCCTGGCAGCTTCCAAAAGTGTTTGGACAACAATTGCCTGCCAGCCATGCACACATCAGCTGCAAGAATCTGTATACAAGCACCAGCCAAATTGGCAGCACTTTCCTAAAACTTCAGTTATCTCTCTGTTTCCCCTCTGAAAATCTGAGGATTTAGAAAAGCTAGTTCATTAGAAAGCTACCATTTTTAGACACTGGGAACGAGAGTAGTTCCTTGGGGCTTCCCATTTGATTTTGATTATTCAGAGGGGGATGTTTAGGGTGGTTGTAACACAGGAACCACATATAATCCCAGGCAGAAGGCATCATTATGCAATCTCTTCACCAATCAAATCTAACTTGAAAAGCAGCTTACCAATTTCACCTGCCGACAGACTTGGCAATGCTGCTGATTATTTTACTTAAATATACTGCAGAGTAGATGCACTGCAAAGAAGTGAAAGTTACTTCACTTAAACATACTTGGAGTAGATCCTCACTTAAACATACAGCAGAGTAGATTCTCCCTCTCTTGCAGTTTCCCAGTTGTTTTCCAAATGGTCGAAGGACCCTCCAGAACTGAGCTGAAGAGGTTGGGGGAAAGTATATATATATAAAAAAATGTGTGTGCCTACTTTGACTTTACTGGATTCTAACTCATAAATCCAGTAAAAAAATATTATTTTGGATATAATAATTATTTTGGATTTTCTTCCATACTATTGGCATGTAGAACTTAATTATTCAGGTAAGGGATGAGCAGTATCTGACTTTCCACATGCTACTGAACTCCCATCAGTCCTAGTCAGCCTGATCAACAGTGAAAAGCTGATGGGAGTTACAGGGCTTTTCCTTGCAGCCACATTAACAAGCATTCCCTCCAATCTTGAACTGGCAGAAAAGTATATGCCAGCTGAAAATGCATTAGTCCAGCAGCCAAGCCCTATTAGGCCTCAGTAAATAGGACCACTGAGTGGTGCTGCTGTACAGCTTTAATGCAGGACAAGTTAATGAAAGCGATTGGTGGATTCTCTTGGTTTCTTTCTTTTCTCACCCAGCATCACTTGCCAGCTGGAAAAACAACCACTAACAGTTTTCCCTTAAGTTTGTTGTGGCAAAATTGGGCAAATATAGACAGGTGCTCGGGACCGAAGGATTAGCCCCTTCTGAGATGCCTGAGTGATGGATCTTAGGCACTTCAGCTATTTTTGAATGCAGGTTTAACTCTAGATTAGAAAGGTTTCAGCCACAGAAGAAGGGTTGGGAGGAGCATTGGGGGTACTCCCTCCCACTTCACTGAGTGTCCCCCCCCCCCACTAAACTGATAAGCATCCCTTCTATTTCTTCATTCTAGCCATTAATAAAAATAAAAATTGAACCTTGTCACATCCCATGCATTATCTCAGTCCAGTCTGATAGGGAGACACTGATGAGAACTCTTTAAGCATGCATTTTGAGCCACCTATTTATCAATTTAATTATAATGCCATCTAGCCCACACTGAATCAGAAATGTCACAACATATCTTGTCAAATTGTTTCCTGAAATCAAGATACATTACTTCTAAAGCATTCTACAATGTACTATGTAACTAGATAATTAAAAAAAAAAAGTATAGTCTAACAATACTTTTCTCTTGACAATTTCATACAGATTTCAGGTAATTACCAAATAGTTTTTAAAGTGCTTACAAATCACTCTGATTATAATCTGCTATAGCGCTTCCCAGTATATTAATGTCAGACATACTGGTTAGTAGTTCCCTCAATTTTTCCCTTTTGAAAATAAGGATAACATTTGCTGTTCTCCAGACATCTGGCATTTAATCCATTGTCCTGGATTTCTCAAAGTTAATACTTAAGGTTTCAGCCAAGCCAGCAACCAGTTCCTTCAAAACCCTAGCATGCGACTGATCTGGATCTCAAGTTTTAAAGTAATTCAAAGTATTCCCTAACTATACTTCTCTCAATCATAAGTTTCAAACCTACTTCTTCATTCTGTTCTTCATAATCTTCTAGTGGGACACATTCCCTTTTGTTAGAGAAGAATAAGCTGAAACAGGAATTGATTAGCTCCGCCTTTTCTTTGTTACCTATTAAACACTTTGCTTTCTTCACTGAAAATCTGGTATTCTGATTCTATTGTCTAAGCCCTTATATGTTGCTTTTAGTATCAATTCATTCTGAGTTTTAGCTTTCTTAACACTCTCCCCACAGTTCTCAGCTACCTATATGTATTACTGCTTGGTGTACAGTACTCTACATACATACATACATACATACATACATACATCTGTTTTGCTACCAGAAGCTGAACTTGTCACTGAATGGTGAGAGGTTGAACCAACCTGTCACTGAATGGTGAGATGCTTAGTTTTCATTCTTGTATCAAAAAGATTACACAGGAGAGGCTTTTTTAAAACACAAAACATGAATTCAGTCTATTTAGGCCTCCCAGCCTGAATTAACCAGGTGCTTTAGCTTTCACTGTTATGTCACACCAAAAACTACAGACTGTCACGCAGCACCTCTTCAGAGTTTCCCTGTAACTGTTGCAATATGTTTTGTTCAAATTAACGATTTGGGGCTTTGTGCTGTGTACATCTGATGTGTTTGAATACTGCAGCTCACCAAGTGTCCTGAAAACGTGGGTAGGCCACCTTTCAAATCTCAGTGGACCCATTAAAGAAGATAAAACAGATAAAGGATTGGCATGATTCAAAGAAGAGATAGAAGCAGATGGTTTTTCTCCCACTAAGAATAGTGTGACCAAATGTAACTCTCTTGATCCTTGATGGCATGCAATTGTAATACATTGCTGAAGGATACTTGGGTCCTTACAAAGAGGGAAGAGGGAGAAAAATACATCTAGTTCCTCCTCTCTATACAGATGTCTAAATGACATAGTTATTCTGAAAATAAATGGGGATCTACAATCAGCCTCTAGCAAAGCTGATTTCTGTAAAGCAGAAAGAAATTAAATTAAAGATCATAATGGGCAACTTTTCAGACACAGCGAGGTCAGTCTATATTTTTTACTATTATGTTGCTCTGCTTGATGCTCTATTTTCAGAAATCACAATTATAAGAGAGTGCTGTGATTTAAAACTCCCCATCGACTACTAAAAAGCAGTATCCATGGTAGTTGCCTGCCGAATGCTGCTTCTGTAAGGTCTTGGTGTTATACATGTAGAACTCACAAAACATAACTTACTGCACTCAGGAGGCCCTAGAAAAGAGAACAAAAAGTCCTTAAGTTTAAAAGAAAACTGACGATCAGCATGTTCTTCCTTATGAAGCTGTAGATGTTGTTTTATATTTTCTTTCACGCTTCTGCACAGCCTTGCAAGTTTGGATAGCTGCCCACAGACGCCTTTGGAAATCTGAAGAGGCAATTAATCTGAATTCCAGACCTGGAACAATTTGTAATGCCTGCTGCTCAGCAAATTAAAAATGAATAAAATATGGTAGTAGGACAGAGTAGCGAATGCCCACTAGAGCGATGGATTTGAAGGCAATATTCCATTTAAGAAGGAAGGTGCCTGCTCAAGTGCCTTGCATTTGTGTGAAACTTCAGTTACATACCCCAAACATGATGCTGGAGAATTCTGATTAACATTTTTCTTTAAAAACAAACAAACACACTTAAATACACGAGGACCTGAAATAGCTTCAGCAATCAGAGGAAGACTATTCTTTTGCCCAAATCATTTTCTTGATCTAAGCCATCAATCGTCACAGACCAAGTTGGTACTTATCCTGTAGGGAAAAGTTAAGGTATCATATAAGTAAACACATTATATTTCATATCTCGGAAATCATGAGGGAGACAACCTAGATTAGGAAATTGGCATTGGGGGAATGAGAATTAATCCCAATTCATAGAACAAAAGGGGAAACAGAAGCTTTTAGTCACTCTCCATACCTTTCTTCATAAAGATTATTGAGATACACACTTCTAACTTTGAGCCTCTCCTTAGCAATGCTTACACAACTGCTAATTTGCCAACGATATTAGGGTAGTGTTTCTCAACCTTGGCAACTTCAAGATGTGTGGACTTCAACTCCCAGAATTCCTCAGCCAGCATGTTGGCTGGGGAATTCTGGGAGTTGCAGTCCACACATCTTGAAGTTGCCAAGGTTGAGAAACACTGTATTAGGGAAATAGAGATATTGCAAAGCGGCAAGGAAGGGTGGTTTTAACTTAGCTGTTCTCCAGATATGCTTTTCAGGTTTGCTGTTATTTGCTGATTCTCAGAAAACAGTCTTAGGTTTGGGGAGGAAGTCGCTAGAGACATTTTTGTCTACTAGAGCACAGGAATTTGAATTGCCTTGAGTTTATTATGGTCTTAGACTAGAATCTACACAGAAAATACAGGCATAAAAGAAAATCCATTTAATAAAACTAGAAGGCATGCCTTTTCTGCCATAGTGCCCACCTTATGGAATATTTTCCCTCTGGAAATCAGGATGGCCCTGACCCTGCTGGCCTCTCATAAGGCCCTGAAGACCTGGTTCTGGGCCTGGGAACATGTGCAGGAAACTGCTTCTTGATTGTACTAGTGATTTGGGTTTGATATTTCTCAGCTGCTTTGTATTTTAATTTTTGTAATGTTTTTAATTGCTTTTATTTTATTTTAATTCTGTTTGCCACCCAGAGTCACTTGTGGAGATGGGCAGCCTTATAAATTGGATAAATAAATAAATACGATAAATCCTTGATACTGAAAAGCAGTATTTTGCAACTCCATATGCCATCTTTGGGTTTCTGTGTGCCAGAAAATAACACATGTAGAATTCATCTGGATAGCCTGACATTTTTGCTAGTACGTGTTCTAATAGCCTTAACCAAGAATCAGTACAAAGGTCAGCATCATAAAATCACATTTTATTGATCCAACTTCAATTATCCTCAAGGGCAAGTCTCTGCACAGCTGGAATGTTGTTAAATGTGATCTGTAGAAGTGCTGACTGGAGGGTACTAAAATAAGCTCTGGAAAAGGCCCTGCAATATTTGGGTAAGTGATTTTAATCTGTAAGAATGTCCTGGAAATTTGGCTGAGTTCCCATTGTAATTCTACATCTTTGATCTGTTGCTTAACCATCTTTTTGGTTTTATCTAAATCTAACCTTAACAGATGTTCAAGAGACAGTCCACTAGTATATAGCTTGCTTGGAATATTTTCCCACTGCTTAGATCTATGACTGTCCACTGCTATTAGTGGAAGCAATCCCACGGTTACCAAGTTGTCCTCAGCCAGGCCAATAATATTGCTTGACAGACTTTGGCTTCTATTCTGGGGAGCCAGCTTCCTAGCTTAATGCCTCACTGGATATGCATCTGGATGTCATGAAGAGGGCTCTTTAAAAAAACAGCAGTTTTTCATACACACCAAGGTTGGAAAGGAGCCTAGTTACACTCAGTAAAGGAACTAAGCTACTGTTTTTGCAGCTGGAATTTATTTAACTGCAGCTGGAATATAATTCCCTCCTTGGTTTGGGTAAAATCTTATACTCAATGCCACAATCTTTTGGGCTAAGGAGGAAATATAATTTATTTCCATAGTTTTCCTTCTGGAGGACTGAAAACTACTCCTGGATGTTTAAAGCATCAACTTGTTCAGTAAAGTAATTGCCTATAGACTAGTTATTAGTTTTAGATATGTTGGAGAAAATCATAGCTTTCGGGGGGGGGGGGGTTATAATAAGCAATTGCTGTTCCTTACGATGTTGCACCAAGACCCTACTTGAGTGCATGACAAAATAACAGCATTGTCTATATAAACATGGTAAAGGCTTTTATGTCGCTGTCAGCACATGTAAATCAAGTTCTTGCAGTTGTATAAGTGAATTTATAGAGATGTTACCAAAAGATGCATACTTGCTCTACCCTTTTGTCTACTGGGATCGAACTGGAAAGTTGACCAACATTAGACCTTACATTACACCTTGTGATAGTATACCACTTGTAAAAAAGTAACAGTGGCCTTTTATCAATAGAAGACATTGAATGTTTTGCCAGAGATGGACTCTTGAAGTTGAGTTGAAGTCCACAAACACTACAATAGTTCCACAAGTGTAACAATAGTTGTGACTTAGTACTGAAAATGTTTTTGTTGGCTATAGGCTAATACAAAACAGAGGGCAATTTGGAACACATAAAAGGAACTGCTTCTTCTCACAGTGCATAGTTAAATTATAGAATTCACTTCCACATGATGTGCTAATGGCAAGACTCTTCATCAAATTGCAGGTAAACCTTTCTTTTGTAATTTTGTCAGCTAATATCAGTATTCATATTTTAGATCAGACTATTACTACTGACTCTTGAACTTTTCATATGGTTTAATTTTCACAATTTTCCTGGTATTTTGGTTAAAAAATCAAAGGTCTACTTATCCGCAGATGGGCTTATACACGAGTATATATGGGTACTTTTGAAAAGTATTACCATATATACTTGCAGATAAGCCCATCCGTGAGTAAGCTGAACCCAATTTTGGGGGTGTATTTTGGCACCTAAAATTCTCAGCTTATCTGTAAGTATATGTGGTAATTATATTTTTAAACCATTATAGTTATTGCAAGAAGAATTTGGATTGTCAAAAACTGAGGAATGGCAATATATTCGGCTAAAACACTTTTGATTTCACCATCTAATTCAGCAGCATCTAAAATTCCTGAATTGCTATTAGTATTGAAATGTAATTTGTATTTTTTCAATGATAGTCTTTTTAAGGTCGATAGTAGTTATTTCAAAACATTTTGACAGTTGGAATAGCCTTTAGAGTTGGAATACCCCATATTACAAATCAATGGTTAAGAGTCTTAAACGTATTAAATATGTTTCTTATAATCAACAAAAAAAAAATTTCATGTTTACTGAACACCTCAGCTAATGTTTTTAAAGGATTAGCAGTCAACTTCCTTATGACAGAACTGTAATATGATGGAGGGGACAGTTTTGTCTTGCTACTATTCCACTTTTGTGGCATATCTATAAGTTTGCTTACATAGTTTGGGGAAGATTACTGTGAATGTGATTCTGACCTACTGTATATACCCAAAATTTGCAATTTATCATTATATGAAGTTCTATGGATTTACGGAGCATGGACATAACAAAAGTGATTATTCTTCTATGATGGACAGATTGTACACCCCAATTAAAATCTTGAATGGCTGAGATATGTTTGCTCTCTGCTTATGAAGTGTCACTTCATTAAGAATGATCAATATTATTTGGTGTGGTTAAAGTCTTTTGTACATATTACACTATATTTTTGTTTGATTCTCTGATTTCCTTTTTCTTTTTTGTACCTTTTTTTTTGGGGGGGGGGAGTTCTTTTTATATACTAAAGCATGAAAAAATATATATGGGCAACTTTTTAACCCTAACCAACACTTGGAATAAATGATATGGCTGAACTTAAAATGGACAGTTTTGTTCTAGATGTAGACATTTTAAGTTAACAAAAGGGGTATTTCACAGGTTATAGTGTACAGCTGCTTTATGTCTTAGAAACCTGTTACAGAAGAACTCAACCATGTTGAATCCCTGTACATAGATACCTCCTATTTTCCCTTGGCATTACTTAGACCTCTTAGCTTGAAGTTATTGTTTTTTTATTCTGGGAAGTGCAACAAAACAAAAGGACTGGAAAGCTTCCAGCAACAAGTAGGATACCCTGGGAATGGAAGTCAGTAGAAATTTCATAGACAGGACCATGATTGTTCATGTACCTTCTTGGCTGATTGAATGAAAAAGCATTATTACTAAAACAGCACCAGCATCTGTCAATGACTGCCAGTTTCTGCCCTGCCAGTAAATGCATAATGCAAGGTGGAAAAACTAATTATATCCAGAATCATTATTGCCTCTTTATGTTAATTTGAGCACTGTTATTTTTCACTATGACCTTGCTCCCCATTTTCCACCTGCAATCTATTTTTAGTTAAAAAGATCTCAAAGTAATCAAGCAACCCAAAATTCTGCAGAATTCTTTTTACTAATCCAAATTTAACTGTTGCTTTCTTAATTCAGTTTAATTCTGAGCACATTGTTTTTTTTTTCAGAAACTCTGCAGTTGCTTACACATGCCTTCCTTTCTTTAGTCCCTGTAGCCCCCAGGCTAATTTTTTCAGCCCCCAAATTGTGGAAAATGACCAATTTTGGGTGGACCAATTCTTAGCCAAAAAGTATGCAAAATAAATATGCTGCATGTTAATGAGGCTATGCATTAATGAGACACACTTTAACCTGCATAGTGCATGCCCCTTCCCCCTCTCCCAGAGCAGAAACATATTCTTAGTACTCCACATAAAATATTTTTTAATCTACCTCAATCTTATTATCAGCAAAGAATGGGTAGGAGAATGGAAGGTCTAGGCCCTGGCCTCAAGAAGGTTGTCTAATCCTGGCTTGGGCTCTGAACTTTGATTTGATAGAAGAATGCTCTGAATTTCTTTTCCCTCCTAACTCTTCCATAACAGTGTCTCTATATTATTTAGATATCTAGTCCAATCTCCAAGATTCAAATTTGCTTTGTTTTTCATGAACAAGATTTAACACCTATGTTCACATCATATGCTATGCCCAAACAAATAAACCAATGTATAGCTTAGTTTACACAATATGCTTACACAACGTAATAATGCTGAGCCTACAGACTATCAAATCCTATCTTAACTTAGTCTACTGTGTTATGCCTTGTTGGCTTATATATAGCCATTTTCCATTGTGTATTGTCAGAGGAAAAAATGGCCATGTCCAGAATAAAGACCACATTTATCCTAACCCCATTTAATTATTTTCATAAATTAATTCCTTCCTACATTCATTGTACCCTATTTATCCTTTTTTATTTATTTTGCTTTATTTTCAGTACAAAAACAAATAAAAATAAGCAAAGTTCAAAGCTATGGAGAAAGAAAAAGAAACTAAAAACAAAAACAAAAACATACAGGACATATTTGCACAGATGTATACACATACATACACACACAAATTTCAATAAATGGTAGCCATATTTCATTTTAACCATCCACAATACATCAATATGTAATTTGTTCATAATGTTGCTAATAACATCACCTCAATGTGGTCCTAACTACTCAATGGTATGCAAAGTTGAGGTTATCCCACTTTATTCAACTTCCTCATTCAAGATTGGTGTGTAATTTGGGGGTTGTTTTGGACTCACAGCTCCTGCTTGAAGAGCAGGTGGCAGCTGTGGCCAAGAGGGCCTTTGCACAGATCTGTCTAGTGTGTCAGCTGCGCCCCTTAGTTGGCGCCTAGAATGAGGGGGGAGTACAAGGGGTAAAAGTAGAGGGAAAAATACATGGGCTTTAGTTTTAGCAATGCTTTGCTCAGAGCTGCATGTACAATCCAATAAATGAAATATTTTCTGAACTTAATTTGGGTTTCATGAGATTTTTCTGCATTGGGGTTGGAACATCGTAGACCTGACACCTGAATTAGGAGGCCCTTTGTCTATTCATGCCCTAGTCACCTTAAGAATGGATTGCTGCAATGCATTCTACAGGTCAAGAATTCTTTGTATAACTTAAAATCAGTTCACAGTTTCAAGTCTCTCAGTGCAGAGAAAGGGAGACACCAACTGGAGGAAATGAAACAAAAACTCAGCGAACGCTCACAGCTGTTCATGTGGAACTGCAGAATGGATTTAGTGTATCCAACCTCAAGATGGCTTATGACCTTAGAAGGATGGGTCCCCATCCTTTTTGTATGTATGTGCATTTACTGTTCGTGCCATAAATGTCACCATCTGTTTCTATTCTGCAACAGAATTTGATTTGCATTTTGCTCTTTATTTTGTATTTTGAACTTCATTTGATTCGCATTTTACTCTTTATTTTGC
The DNA here is from genome assembly GCA_030867105.1 of Liasis olivaceus. Classification (NCBI taxonomy): domain Eukaryota; kingdom Metazoa; phylum Chordata; class Lepidosauria; order Squamata; family Pythonidae; genus Liasis; species Liasis olivaceus. Next base: position 60,072,716 of record CM061349.1, read on the forward strand.
ATTTTGTATTGAATTACTAATTTCCTCCAGTTCAAGTCATTGTAATTTGTTAATTTGTTGCTAATCTCAAAAGAAACTATTTTTAACAGAAACTTTTATTCTGTTTGTGTTATGTGTGTCAATTAAAATTTGTTTAGCTGGAAGAGACTGTAGTGTGTATGATACTTGGGTTTAATTCCCCAAAACTCATTTTCAGCCATTGGTTAAAGTTCCTTTGGTATAAATGTTACAGAGATGGTCTTAAATTTGAATGCCATTCCTGAGGTAACACACAGGCCTAAGATGACTGATGTTATCATATATAAGAATTAGCAAACTCTACCTGTACTTGAGTTTCAAAGATAGAAAACCTGGTTGAAAAACACAGTTTTGCCTTACTTCACATAGTACTCCAGAATACATGGAATTACAAGGATTTTTTTTTCCTGTATAATATCCTATGAAACTGTGAATTGATTTTAAGTTATACAAAGAATTCTTGACCTGTAGAATGCATTGCAGCAATCCATTCTTAAGGTGACTAGGATATTGCTACCCAATCACCCAGATATTGTTATGCAGTTAAATCCAGGAGTTTTCCATGAACTCATGCATTCTTCCCTATCCCTGCTCATTCAAACATTCCTCCTCCTCCTCCTTTTAATTCTGGCATTTATAGTGTCACAGGGTTGGAAAGGATGGTTCATCAACAAAGTTAGTCCCCACTACAGTTTGCAGATTTATTTCTAATCATGGTTGCAAACTGAATTATTTTATTATATTTCTATATCTCATTAATCAAGGAATAATGCTAGGCAGTTAAATTTTATAAAATGCCAGCAATCATGTAAAATTAACTCAGATCCAATTCAGAACAGCCACAGGAAGTAATAGGATATGTTAAAGGTGCACCAAGCAAAATAATCTAGAACCATCACAAAGCAGGGGCTTTTCTTGAACACACAGAGATAACACTATATAAGTCATAGAGCGTGGCAATATGATAAATGTATTTAATAGATAAGAAAATGATACACAAATAAAAAGAAATTAATATAGTAACATAACTAGCAACTCTAGGACTCACAAATGCACTTGCTATAACACTAGAAGCAACAACCTTTTGATCTAATGAGGAGGCACTGGATATGGAGAGAATTATAACTGGAGTTGTCTGAGCTTCAGAGATGCCTGGAAAAGAGCAAGAGTTTTACTCTAAACTCGGGGCATCACCAAAAAGTATGCAGATGGGAACTCTTTGTCTTATCATGCCTAGCCATTCAACTTAAAATTGAAAGTTTAAAAGGACTTCCTCCGGAAGGACTTTGACAAAATAACTGTATTAATAGCCTCTGTCAGGTTAAATGACCAAGCCATTTGTTACCTAAGAAAACAATCAACTCATCAATAAGCAGCAATTCTCACTAAACTTAGTGTAGTCATTTTAATGTCAAATAAGCATATTTTAAAAGTCATCTATTAAGAAATTGAACTTTACTATATCCAATTGAAAAAAGAAGCTAGAATCCACAGCATTTCTTTTTGGTTATGTTTTCTGTTGGAAATTCAGTGAAATCCTGAAATAATTGTCTTTTAATTAGTCCCTCAGTTAGTTTCACAGTAAGATTGGCTGGAATGTTTTCATCATACTTACTTTCTAATAAGTAAACATAATGGTTAAATAATATCCAAAAATGAACACCGCAAAATTCTTCAGATTTTAATTTCACATATCTGTACATAACAAGATTTGACTGGGAATTATCCAGCATAAAACTGCATATAGATTTTCCAAGGGGCTTGTATGTGATTTACACAAATAGAAAGATGCACATAGATCATTTCTGCAGAAAGCTAGTAATGCTGAACACACGATCAGCAGGGTTGGCTTCAACCAAAGAGACAACTAATTCAGGATATTTACTTCCCTGCCTAGATCAAGCAATCAGTACAATGTGCGATTCTGCAGGGGATTGCCATTATGCAACTGGCCTGCCACTAGAAAAGTTTTCTAGTGTTGCAGATGTATAGAATGTAAACATGGAGCAGAAGTCGTGTATGATAGGGATCTCCTATAGGAAACCAAAGTTCGTTTCTAAAGCTTTCTAAGTGGCTGTGGGCAAGCCCTTATCTCTCAGCCCACATCCAGAAAGTACCAAAAGTACTGGACTTTTTAAAAACTTTTTAAAGGCCTAGGTTACAATCCTGCATGGAGTTTGGCTGGTTAATTCCCACTGCCTTTATTGGAACTGAAACAGCCCAACTGTGCAGAAGACAGCAACCTTTGACGGATATATATATCCGTAGTTTAATATATATATTAAACTAACGTTCGAGAAAAAGCACAGCATGTTGTCATCTAGGAAGCAGCATAATATTGAACCGTGGTAGCTGTAAATCTGCTAAATGATCCTTCGGTTCTGCATCGAGGTGTTCTTTCCTGCAGACCTCAGCCCATAGCCCTTGGAACAGTTAAGTCCTGTAAACAAGACCATTTCAAAGGGGAAAAAAACCCCACCCTGCAACTGTGTTTACTTACCTAGCAGAGAGCCTATTAAGATAACAACCTGCATAACGGTAGTAAAATGCCGATATGTTTGTTCTTCCCTATAGTCCTCGTATTCTGACGTCCCGACTGCATGGGCGCTTCGGTTGATTCCCACGATGTGAGCACCGGATGCGTTCAAGGCGCTCTTGACAGCCTGATAGGGCCCGCGCTCGCTCGCGTTGGCTGAAGCCCAGCTGGCATTGTAGCCCATGGCGAGGTGTCTTTCGGCCTCCCTCTTACCTAAGTCACCTCCGCACGAAGCCAGCGCTCTTCGCCGCGCGGAGCACGCAGTTAGCACCGGCTTTTCCAAGCACTGCCCGTTCCATTCTGTTTCCACTAAATGTCTGGACCCTGGAGAGGCCGTCTGACGTTTCAGGTCTGCATCTCATCCCAAAGGGGGGCACACATCATGACAAAATGGGAGAGGGGGCGGGGGAAAGCTGCCTGCATCTCGTACTCTGCTGTCCCATATTTCTTGCTGCCCCCGCTTCAGTGCCACTGCACGCCTGTCCCCTCTCAGCGCGTTTGCAGCGCCATAAAGACAGACGGAGACGCGACACGATCCGTGCCACCTACTCATTTCACTTTAGTACGCGCAACCAGCGTGCATCCAGATAGGGCACTTGACAATCCTTTTTCGAGGAGTTCTTTCTGGCATGGCGAGGCTTAGCTCAGAAGCTCGCACATCTTTGCGAGGCAGGGTCTTCCTCCCTGTCCCCTTTCCTAACGCAGGTGTCGTTTCGAGTCTTCTGCGAGCCGCAAACTCTCGGGTGGTTTCCTATCAGCGAGGCTTTAAATTAAGCGTGATTGTCTTGAGCCCTGGTGCTGTTGCCCGTCACTTTGCGGATTGGCCCCGGCAACTCTTCAAGGCTTTGAGAACCACCTCGCTCGCCTTCTACGTTGCCTGCTGGGCTGCTCCCTGCTGTTTTCTTAGAAAGAAAGCACGAATCGCGTGTCACGTGACCCTCAGCGGGTGGGCGCTGATATTTTATTTATTTTTCGGGGGGTGGCGGCGGCCATCTTGTCTTTTGGACTTTGTCAATTTAACGTCTGAATAAAACCACGTTTGGGAGGAGGGAAGCGTTATTGTAAGGCAGAAAGTGTCCGTCTGTCTGTATATTAGAGGAGAGAAATGACAGAATGATCTGCTTACAGTATATACTGAAAAGAAACTAATCCTCTGTAGGGTTTTTTTTTAATTCATTCTTAGTACTTTTCTTTTTTACAGGGAACAGTAGCAATATTTTTCAAATTGTCATGCATAGATGCAGCCCATAAATAAGTTACACAACCATGCCATACAGAAACCACATCTGTATTTTAATATTTCACTAGGCAGTGCGTACACCTGCAGTCTTACTGTATTTTAACATTTTCACAGCATGGATTACTTCTTTTTCATCAACTTTTTTCTTGGACAGTAGCATTTATAGCATTTGTTCAGTTCCACTGTTGGACATACTACTGTCATTCCCATTGATTGACTGATTGATTATATGCCATCAAGTTGGTGTCAACTCTTAGTGGCTATATAGATTTTCTCCACAATGATCTCTCCCTAACCGGGTCCTTCAGGTCTTCCAACGGTCTTCCAGCAGTGCATCCATCACCACAGTACCTGAATCCATCCACCTTCCTACTGGTTATCCTCTTCTTCTCATTCCTTCCACCTTTCCCAGTACTGTAGACTACAAAGAGAGCTAGGTCTTCACATATGTCTGAAATAGGATAATTTGTGCCTGCTCATTTGTGCCTCAAGTGAGAACTCTGGGTTGATTTGTTTGATGATCCATATGTTTGTTTTCTTGGCTGTCCATGATGTACTCAGGAGGCTTCCCCAACACCAAAATTCAAAGGCATCAATTCTCTTCCTATCCTGCTCCCTCAGAGTCCAACTTTCACTTCTGTAGAATGTCACAGAGAATACTATGGCTTGCCCAATTCTGATCTTTTTAGATCAGAGCATGTGGATATTTTTTCCAAGTCCTTCATGGCTACTCTACCAAGTGCTAGTCTGTGGCATACTTCTTGACTGCTTGTTTCTTTACTGTTGATGGTTGATCCTCAAAGGCAGAAGCTATCCACCACTTCATTATCTTTACTGACAATTCTAAAGCTGGTTATTGTAATTGGCTTTCTTCTTCCTCTTAGTTTAACTTGAAACTTGCGCTTCTTCCAGCATTCCCTTATTTTAATTTCATCCCAAATCATTTCAGCACTTTTGTTTTCAATTCCATCCACACTGCTGGAGACTCCTTGTTTAGTCCTCTTCACCTACTTCCAAAACAATTGGCATTTAGAGGGTCTTTCAGTATACTGCATGTACCTTTGATTTGGTGGGATGTGGGCAACAGTATATTGGCTTGCAAGATAGTCTTTTGAATAAAGATGCTAGCTTGCATAGATGAGAATGCTTGGGAAAAATTGGACTTGGATTGCACTTGTTGAATGCTGGCCAAAGAATTCCAAAACTGACTGGCAGTGTCCTTACTCTTAGTAAGGACTTCTGTTTGTGGCACAGGTACAACTAAGGCTGATAACCTAGCCTATAGCTAGTGTTATGTAAAGCCTTCAATTGACCAAAGCCATTATGGTCACCAGAGCTCAAGATCTATGAGCAGGCCCGCCGAAGGCCGGTGCTGCCCCAGAATTCTTCAGTCCGCATCTGTAAAAAGCAATTGCAAAAAATATTGTGACTGAAAGCAATGGTGAGAGACCAAAAAGAATCAAGATGAAGTCCTTCTGTTATTCCTGATGTAGAGTCTTTTCCCACCACTGGGTTTAATGGGCCCTTTGCCTAGCTGTGAGTCAGCACAAAATGATGTTGGCATAAAATCTGCTGTCTCCATTGCCAGTCTCTTGCCTGTGTGCCAATTGTGGCTGTTCTGAGCCACTGCCAAATGGCATTGTCCTGATTTGTTAGTGTGACACTCATCATAGGCAAGGATATTAGTTTTCTCTCTACCTTTGCCGCCATCCCCTTTCACCATGTCACCAGCCTGCAGGAAACCCTCCAGCCATGACAGCATTGCAGTAAGAGTGGGAAAAGTTTGACTTCAGAACCCTGCATAAGATTCTCTAGGCTGATTTGTCTGCCTCTCCTCCTGCATTCATTTGGGCATCCTCTCAATAATATGAAATAAACAACAGCCCCAGAGAAGGAGACAGACTCTGCCATAATTGTGCAAATAATCAGGTACTGTACAGTGAGAAAACTGAAACTGAGCAGCTGGCAACCAGATCTCTTACTAATGGATCGAGAGTGGTCTGCCCAAGGAAGAGACCTGCAGTTGGCTGGAGATTTTTAATTTTTGCTTAACACATAACTTTTATCCAATGGGCTTTGTTGTTGTTGTTGTTGTTGTTCAGTCGTTAAGTCGTGTCTGACTCTTCGTGACCCCATGAAGCATATTGTGCCAGGCCTTCCTATCTTTCATTGCCTCCCTGAGTTTGCTCAATTTCATGCTCATTGCTTCAGTGATGCTATCTAGCCATCTCATCCTCTGCCGTCCTCTTCTCCTTTTGCCTTCAATCTTTCCCAGCATCAGGGTCTTTTCCAAAGAGTCCTCTCTTCGCATTAGGTGACCAAAGTATCTGAGCTTGAGCTTCATTATCAATCCTTCCAATGAGCAATCAGAGTTGATTTCCTTTAAGATTGACTGGTTTGACATCCTAGCAGTCCAGGGGACTCTTAAGAGTCTTCTCCAGCACCACAGTTCAAAGGCATCCATTCTTCGGCGTTCAGCCTTCTTTATGGTCCAGCTCTCACAGCCATACATTACTACTGGAAAAATCATAGCTTTGACTCTGCGGATCTTTGTCGGCAAGGTGACGTCTCTGCTTTTTAATATGCTATCTAGGTTTGCCATAGCTTTCCTCCCAAGGAGCAAGCGTCTTTTAATTTCATGGCTGCAGTCTCCGTCTGCAGTGATCTTGGAGCCCAAATAAATTAAGTCTGTTACTGCTTCCATTTCTACCCCTTCTATTTGCCAGGAATTGATGGGTCCAGATGCCATGATCTTAGTTTTTTTAATGTTGAGTTTCACGCCAGCTTTCGCACTCTCCTCTTTCACCCTCATCAAGAGGCTCTTTAGTTCTTCTTCACTTTCTGCCATTAGGGTGGTATCGTCTGCATATCTGAGGTTATTGATGTTTCTCCCTGCAATCTTAATTCCGGCTTGTGATTTTTCCAGCCTGGCATTTCTCATGATGTACTCTGCATATAGGTTAAATAAGCAGAGTGACAGTATACTGCCTTGTTGTACTCCTTTCCCTATTTTGAACCAATCGGTTGTTCCATGACCGGTTCTAACTGTTGCTTCTTGGCCCGCATACAGATTTCTCAGGAGACAGGTAAGGTGGTCTGGTATCCCCATCTCTTTAAGAATTTGCCACAGTTTGTTGTGATCCACACAATCAAAGGCTTTTGCATAGTCAATGAAGCAGAAGTAGATGCTTTTCTGGAACTCTCGTGCTTTCTCCATGATCCAGCGAATGTTGGCAATTTGATCTCTAGTTCCTCTGCCTCTTCGAAACCCAGCTTGTACATCTGGTAGTTCTCGGTTCACGTACCGCTGAAGCCTAGCTTGTAGGATTTTGAGCATAACCTTGCTAGCATGTGAAATGAGTGCAATTGTGCGATAGTTTGAGCATTCTTTGGCATTGCCCTTCTTTGGAATTGGAACGTAAACTGACCTTTTCCAATCCCGTGGCCACTGTTGCGTTTTCCAAACTTGCTGGCATATTGAGTGCAGCACTTTAACAGCATCGTCTTTTAGTATTTTAAATAACTCAGCTGGAATACTGTCATCTCCACTAGCTTTGTTGTTAGCAATGCTTCCTAAGGCCCACTTGACTTCACTCTCTAGGATGTCTGGCTCAAGGTCAGTGACCACACCAGCATGGACATCGGGGACATTAAGATCTTTCTTGTATAGTTCTTCTGTGTATTCTTGCCACCTCTTCTTAATCTCTTCTGCTTCTGTTAGGTCCCTGCCTTTTTTGTCCTTTATCATGCCCATCTTTGCACTAAACGTTCCTTTGATATCTCCAATTTTCTTGAAGAGATCTCTAGTCTTCCCCATTCTATTCTTTTCTTCAATTTCTTTGCATTGTTCATTTAAGAAGGCCTTCTTATCTCTCCTTGCTATTCTCTGGAAATCTGCATTCAGTTGCTTATATCTTTCCCTTTCACCCTTGCTTTTCGCATTCCTTCTTTCCACAGCTATTTGTAAAGCCTCATCAGACAGCCATTTTGCTTTCTTGCATTTCTTTTTCTTTGGGATGGTTTTAGTTGCTGCCTCTTGTACAATGTTACAGACCTCCGTCCATAGTTCTTCAGGCACTCTGTCTACCAAATCTAATCCTCTAAATCTATTCATCACCTTCACTGTGTACTCACATGGAATATGATCTAAGTCATACCTGAGTGGTCTAGTGGTTTTCCCTACATTCTTCAATTTAAGCCTAAATTTTGCAGTAAGAAGCTCATGATCTGAGCCACAGTCAGCTCCTGGTCTTGTTTTTGCCGTCTGTATAGAGCTTCTCCATCTTTGGCTCTAAAGTATGTAATCAATCTGGTTTCGGTATTGACCATCTGGTGATGTCCATGTGTAGAGTCGTCTCTTGTGTTGTTGGAAAAGAGTGTTTGCTATGACTAGCTTGTTCTCTTGACAGAACTCTATTAGCCTTTGTCCTGCTTCATTTTGTACTCCAAGGCCAAACTTGCCTGTTATTCCGATTACTCCTTGACTTCCTACTTTAGCATTCCAATCCCCTATGATGAAAAGGACATCTTTTTTTGGTGCTAGTTCTAGAAGGTCTTGTAGGTCTTCATAGAACCGGTCAACTTCAGCTTCTTCGGCATCAGTGGTTGGGGCATAGACTTGGATTACCGTGATGTTGAATGGTTTTCCTTGGATACGCACTGAGATCATTCTGTCGTTTTTGAGGTTGTACCCCATTACTGCCTTTCCCACTCTCTTATTGACTATGAGCGCAACTCCATTTCTTCTAAGGGTTTCTTGCCCACAGTAGTAGATATAATGGTCACCTGAATGAAATTCACCCATTCCCGTCCATTTCAATTCGCTGATTCCCAAGATGTCGACGTTCAGTCTTGTCATCTCATGTTTGACCACATCCAGCTTGCCTTGGTTCATGGATCTTACATTCCACGTACCTATACAATATTGTTCTTTACAGCATCGGACCTTCTTTTCGCTTCCAGATACATCCACAGCTGAACGTCCTTTTGGCTTTGGCCCAGCCGCTTCACTCTTTCTGGAGCTACTTGGAATTGCCTTCCGCTCTTCCCCAGTAGCATATTGGACACCTTCCGACCTGAGGGGCTCATCTTCCGGCGTCATATCTTTTAGCCTTTTAACATTGTCCATGGGGTTTTCTCGGCAAGGATACTGGAGTGGGTTGCCATTTCCTTCTCCAGTGGACCACATTTTGTCAGAACTCTCTGTCATGACCTGTCCGTCTTGGGTGGCCCTGCACGGTATAGCTCATGGCTTCACTGAGTTACACAAGCCCCTTCGCCACGACAAGGCAGTGATCCATGAAGGGGCCAATGGGCTTAGCCACCTTAATAATATCTGACAAATGTAATTTAGGTTGGAAGCAGAATGTTTTGGCTATACCGTGAACCACACATCAGTTTCCAGAGATTTTGCTGTTTATGGGTTATCATCAAGCCAGGATGCTTTTTAAACAGGGAGTCCTGGCATGGAATTGCAACATGGGTTTAACTTAGTTCTTAAAAGTCTTAGCCCCTGGAGTTTGAGTCTGAAGCAGAGTCCACAGCTAGTCAAATCTTCTTCCCTTTGGAGCTACCTAAATTTTGCACAGCCTTCTCTCAGGTTCAGTTTAATGTTCTTCCATCAGTCTGTGCTGGAAGAAGATTTAATAAGACTCCCTACAACACTTGCCTTGTGATCAGAATAATGCCCTGTTACACAGTAAAACTTCAACTTAACAGATCATTTTTGGCCAAATCAAAGTATCAACATATTTAAGCATCAGATCTCTTACTAGAGGTAGGGAAGAAGTAATTAAAGCTGGCAAATATAAGGAAACTGACAAATAAACATCAAAAGCCCATTTTAAAATCTCTCATTATTTTCTGGATTATTACAATGAGAAAGGTGCAGCTGTTTATCTAAAGATGACCCTTTTTCTCCAAATCAGACAACAGGGCTCTCTTCTCAGCCTTCTTGGAAGTCTGAAGAAAAGTTAGTGTCATCATTCACTGAACTTAACATCAGTTTCTTGGAAGATATTTATTATTTATATAGGAATCTTGTTGTAGTGTATTTTAATTAATATTTATTTTTTTACTGTAAACCGCCTAGAGTTGCTTTGCAGTGAGATGGTCAGTAACAAATTTGAAATGCAACTAACTAACTAACTAACTATCCTCACCAAAGACATTCTAGAGGATCGCTGGCTTGGGAATTCTGGGAGTTGAAGTCCTCACATCTTAAAGTTGTCAAGTTTGAGAAACACTGTTCTAGAGTCTTTATAGCATCATCAGGCCACTGTTAAGGCAATATTAAACTTAACTTCATTACTATTATATCAGCACAGTGATAGTTCAGAGATGCTAGAATATGTTGTGAGCTCATCTAAGACAATGTTTTAATACACTTTTCTCCAGTCCATGAGGCAGCACAAAAGTACGTCCTGACAGCCAGCCTCTATACAAGGCCAGCAAGTGGTATTCTTACAGCTTTTATGTGGCACAAGTTAAGGAAAGTGATTGGTGGATTTCCAGCTGGCAGGAAAAAAAAACAGTAGTGTAGAGTATATCTATACTTAAAGTTTTCCCAACAACTTCTAAACTGTATTACTGTAATATTTTAACAAAAAGTTCCAATACCTGCCAAATGTATAATACTATAATCTTTTAGTTAAATTACAAATGGTGTGACCTTAATAAATGTAATTATTGCTGCTTTATTTGATAAAAAGAAAACATCATTGTTAAATGTTTGTAGTAACTGTATTCAGTCCATTTAATTAATACTAATTTGTTTTCTTAGAATTAAAATAAATACTTTGCACTGGCTTGCAAGCAAAGACTCTATGAAGCATTGCTAATATAAAAAAGAAACAGCAGTTAAAGAGGCTTACTATGAATATTATAATTCTGTCACAACTGCATTCACAACAACAAATATCTAAATTATAATATGCATAGTAAGCCTCTTTAACTGCTGTTTCTTTTTTATATTAGCAATGCTTCATAGAAACTCTGAATATAGCCACAGCAACAAATTTCTTACATTGATAGGATTAAAATCATTGCATTTTTATTTGCAGTGATGAGATGTTCAAGAAGCAGCCTAAAGGCCAGTTTTAGCATCTGATGCAGAAAATACTAAAGCACCCACTCTTATTCCTAGCAGTAAAAATGTAAGAATAAAATAACAAATTAATTTGCTGACTTTTCATGACATCCCAAATAAGCTTCATTCTGCCTAGCATGATGGCCCTACATCTGTCTATCCAGTTATGGAAGCAGCCTCAAAAATTAAGGAATTGATGAAGAGGTTAAATGTTATTTTTCTACCCACAGGATATTGCACATTGCTAAAAATATGTGAAATTTACTCTGTATAGCTCTGTTATTGAGAGAACATAATACAGTGGGTAAGGTGTTGTCCATAAATTCAGGAGACCCAAGCTAAGCTAATTTTTTTTTTTAAAAAAAGGCAGCAGCTGGGATCAGTGTGTAAAAAGTTAACCGCATGTATGTATGTATGTACACGTGTGTCCTATTTTAAAAAATCTCATACTTCAGTTCACTGGATGAATTAGGCCTGTCATTCTCTTTCAGCTGACCCAATCTCACAGGGTAGTTGTTGGGGCAGAAAATGAAGGATTTTCTCATTTTGTTTTTATCAAGGTTTCAGATAATATAAACACACTCACTCAATTAAATATTCCAAACCAACCACTCTCCCCCCAGGTTTTTTTTCCCCTGATAAGATAGAAAGCTATGTGTTTCTCGTCTGGGCTGCCCAGTGGGAATGACTGGACCCCAGGGCATTACTCAGTACAAAGAAGTGCCAGCCACTGCCTTCCTGGCTCCAAAGGCACTGAAAGGAAGCCAGGCCCTCCATGCCAACTGGAAGGGTCAAGATGAGCAAGGGGTAGAAGCAATTGCTGTTGCCCATCCTTGGCTTCCTTAGCCTGTAGACAGGATGACGGAGGGCCTTGCCCCACTGCACAGCTCACGCAGTACCCATTGAATGGGCTGCCAACCAAACTGGCATGCAATTGCAACTGCCACCACCAATCCCTATCCTCCGTTTCCTTACTGCAGTCTCCTGATTTCCCTCAAAAGTAACGAGGGATGAAGCCATTTTATCCACACCGGGCACTGTGTGACTAAGAAGGAGGACACTTGTTTAACACTTGTACAGCTCAGGACTTAAGCCCGCTTCATTCATGGACTGAGGATAAGAGAGGAAGGCTATATTGTGAGGATATGGCAGGAAAAAAAATGTGGTCAGGGCATGTTTGTGCCACGATTAGGCACAAGTGGGGCGAATGCCCTGAACTTAGTACATGCAACCCTCTCTAGCTACCCTGCCTAGAAACAGAAGGTGGTGTGCAAGCAGGAGCAACAGCTACCCCTTCTTTGGGATGGAGAGGTCTGACTGGGCTTCATTCTCCCAGCTATATGGCCATATAGAGAGCTAAACTGGGGTTCGGTGAACAACTGGCTTAATGAGTTCTCAGACTCTCTTCCACCTGCCAGGACACCGGGCCAAACGGCAGGCCCCTGCAACTGGAAGCTGCAGCTGCCACGTCCAGGCCACGCTTTGGGCGGAAGAGATAGCAAATGGAGGAAAAGTGCCTGGCGGGACCCAAATTGGCCTCATGAAATCCACAAGGCCCGGCACCCTCTTTCCATATCCAAACCACTCCGAATAGAAAACAGCACAGAACTTCCCTTAGGAAGGAGGACAACTGGAAGGTGCAGGGCAGCAGCCGCTATATTGAGGGTAAAGCTCAATACCGGTAGGGCTGCCCTCCTCAGCCTCGGAGACCTTGCAGAGCTGGGGAGGGGAAGTTGGACATACGTGGCGGGGCGGGGGCAAAAGTATAGGCGTTAATGCACTTTGAATGCTCCAGAGATACGGATATCATCCCTGTCTTTTCTTTGGGATTGAGGAATTTTGTTCTATGTATATAAAAAGCCACCAGGAGGGGGGACGTCTCGGGTAGAAACCGGCGGAGAAAGGCCGATCCGCAAAGCAGCGCCAACTCCGCGCGGGTTTCCGCTTCCTCGCCGTCGCAAGGGGCAGCATCGGCCTTCGGCCGGGCCTGCAAGCGAGGCGGAAGAGCCGCGCGGTCCCGCCCACCCCAGTTCACCCATGGCGACTCGGCAAGGGCCCCGCGCAGGAGCGCTCGCCTCCTGATCGCCGGGCTTTAATTGCTGGCGCTGAGATGGCCCACCTGAGCTGGGTCCTGCAGCCGCGACCCGAAACGGCCGAAGGGACCGCGGAGCAACCGGAGAGCTACCAGCTTCGCCAAGAGAACGAGCTGCAGGTGTTGGAGTCCATCTACGGACGGGACTTCCAAGACCTGCGTCTTGGCCAGCCGTGGAAGGTAATACGAAGCATTTGACCGGGTTTCCTGTTGTGCAGATGATGCCTGGCGTTTGCAAGCTGGGAGTCGCCGCGGAAGTTCATGTACATTCAGATTTATTGATTTAGATATTAAACGGATTTGAAGGTGGCTAGAAGTTCCTTTTTTGAGACTGAACTTTTGGTCGTGCTTGCCCGAATCGCCCCAGTCCTGGTTTTTACCCGTCCTTTCCTAAGGTCTGCTTGAAGTCATTTAATATCTGAAGGTATGATAACGACCTACACCTTTTGCGTTCACACCCAGAATGGTTTAAAAAATCTCTGCCTTTAACTGTTCCATAATCCAGGGTCCCTCAACCTTGGCGACTTTAAGATGTGTGGACCAAGTCACCAAGGTTGAAGAACCCTGCCATAATCCACACAAACAGCCATCCCATGGAGTAGCATGGACTTTCAGTCCTATGGCAGCTGTGCCTCACTCTTGTGTATTTGTAACAGGGACCTATTTTGACCAAGTAGCAGTCATTGTTTGCTACAACCTATCTAGCCCATGCATTTGTTTTGTCTATTGGTTGGAAGGAAGAAAATTACAACAGGATGGGCCAGCTAAAAATTAGCAGCATGGTGCAGTATGCTTCAGTGGCATGACTTACTTTCAAGCAATGTGCACATGTGTACATATGCACACATGCTATCTTATTTTAATGGATGCAATTCTTAATTATCTGTAGGGCGACAATTATTAAAACTTAGTTAACACCAAAAACAAAGGTATGGTTTTCTGTCCCTCACATTAAGTCTTTAATATAATGTTATAGTTTTAATGGCTTGGTCTGGCTGTAGTAATATTCTTACTATTGTTAGAAACCTCACTCAGGTAATCTAATGAAAATGCAATGTGTAATTTTTGTAAAAAAGAAAATGGGACCACAGGGGATTCAGTAAGGACTCACTCACAACCAGAGAAGAACTGAAGAACCTGTGCTATAGAAATAATCAGTTATGTATTTTTGTGGATTCCTAAAAACATATTTGTCACATATTCATCGTTATAACTCCTGTTATTGCATGCACTGACAATTGCAGGGATGAACATGTACACCCAGCCCTCTCCGCACTTCCTTTACCCCTTTCCCATTCTTGGCTGAAATAGGGAGAATTTCTCCCTGAATTTCTCAGGGGAAAAAAATCTCTTAGTTTTGTGCTTAAATTCAAAACCCCACTAACTATGAAATTCTGTGGGTAACTTTGGAGCAGTAGTCTTTAGCCCAGCCTACCTTCTGGAGTTGTTAGGGGAATAACAGTAGGTGACACCCATCCCCATGTGATCTGTGTGAAGCTCCCAGGAAAAAGAGTGGGTGTTAATGTAATAAATATGTCATCTCCATGCACCAGTCATTTAAGCTGATGGCATAAGAATGTATTTTGTGTTTGGGCGACCACAGGTATAAAAACTATACAACCCTAGTTATATTCCCTGAAATTTTTTTAAAAAAGAAAACAGCATAGGAACTTGTAATTTTTATACCAATCCTAATACTTACTCCCTTAACAGTGTTGTAAAATATTTGGCAGGGTTTTTTTTTTTTTAACAAGTCAGCTGTCAACAATGGTATGACAATGTCCAGCCAATGATCTTCATCAAGACAACAAAAAACGAAAACCCTCCTGCTTTCTTCTCTGGTATTAATCAGTTGAGATTATCTTTAGATTTTACATAGCACATGGCTAAACCTAGAGAAACTTAATGGGAAACTAGGATTATCACCAACAAGGTGAGTTTTTTCTAGTGTGCCTTATCTTATGTCTCCTTCCTTTTCCTTCTTGAATTTAGTTTGAGACACATGAGTATCAAATTATTTCTTAATATCACTAACTTTTTATCAAAATGAGCAACTAAGATAATAAGTATCAAAGGGAATTGGTGTTTTTTTTCTTTTCCCAAGTGCTGCTGCTAAACTGTGAAGCCTTTTGTGAATGTTAAAAGAAAAAAAAAACTTACTTCACTGGCTGGTAAATTAAGCATAATTAGCAGGGTTATTACTTCCCCAAAGAATATGCTTTTTCCCAAGACATTTATATATGACATTTGACACAGTCTTTCTTTACTTAAAGCTCTTTCACATGTTTTGTTTGTAATTTCCCTTGAATACAAATCCTGCTTACCAGGAAAATAAAAACGTTGAATCCATTCTTGTGGTTAGATAGGAAAACTTGGTTGAGCCCAGTTTCTTATTACCTTTCTGATTTTTTTTTTTTTTAATGTTGCAGATACGACAGTCTCCTGAAATCAATCTAGTCTTGCGACCTCAGGGCTTAACTGGTGACTGTGAAGTCTATGCCAAAGTTGACTTATGGGTCAAGTGTCCCCAAACCTATCCTGATATGTGAGTAAATAGCAAATCTATTTTATAATTTTTCTAAATTTAAAAAACAACAATTTTTTCTGAAAAATGTGGACATAGCATAGGAATGGATATGGATGAATGAAAGGATGCTTAATTGAGGAACCATGTATTGGGATGCGAAGCAAGCTGGATCAGGGGCAGATATTCTGTGTTCTCCAAATAATTTGGAATACAGTTCTTACTGTTCCTTGCCATTACTCATTGTTCGTGCAGACAGGGCCTGATGGGGCTTGAAGTCATCAATATCTAGACAAACCAGATGGCTTCTCCCTGACATTGTTAGAGGATTGCAATCTGTTTTGTACATGATTGCATTCCTTTGAATGACCATATTTGCTACCCGAAGATTCCTTTTGTTGATTCACATGCAAGGTGTTTCAATGGCTCAGAGTACCTTTTATTGAGTTAAGGTGGTATGTCATCTACAATTCAAATTAGAGAAGGTGATTTTAGCGTCAAATATTCATGGGCTTGTGATATCTAGAATGGTATAATCCCATTTATGACTGTATTTCAACTGGTACAGAATGTAGTTACACAGATGCTTGAAGCTTCTAACACTGATATGTATCACTTTTACTGCTGGTTGATACATTTCCAGGTTTAATTAAAAATGCTCTAGTGGCTTTCAAAGCCCTAAACATTTGGGCGCCAGTTTGCCTGTAAGAATATCTGCATTCATATGATTCTGCCTGGGACTTCAGGCTTAAAAACACTGTGAGGAAACTTTACAAATATTTACTGGTGGACATCAGCAACAAAGCTATCTGAGTGTTGCTTGATATTTTTAGAATTTGGTCTCAAGAAATGGCTGACTTTACAATGATACTTTAGAAACTATTTAATCTAGACTCCTTTGATTTAAGATTAGCTTTTTAATGTTTTCTATTGCTTGTTAGCTGTTTAAATTAATGAGTGTGGTATGTGTTTTTGAAATGTGTAAATGCACTTTTATAATCTTTTACTATGATTATGTTTTACTGTGTTTATGTAAGCACCATGCAGTAACAGGTGGCCTACTGGTCTTTTAAATTAATTAGTCAGTATATGTTTTCATGATTTATTGGGAGTAATAGTGCTGTGGTCTAACTTGGGTAACCCCTTGTAAAACTCGCCTTCTAGTGATTTGTTTTTCTTCCCTCTAGTGTTCCAGAAATTGAACTTAAAAATGTAAAAGGCTTATCAAATGAAAATGTAAACGTGTTAAAATCCAAACTAGAGGTATTAGCAAAAGAGCGTTGCGGAGAGGTAAGTGTGTTAATTTAATTCTAGATGTTGAGCAACATTGTTGGTATAACATTTGAGGTTGCAAATGGAATATAGCATACTGAATATGTGTGTGTGTCTTTATTGTGAATATGAGCATATTTGTTATGTTACTATTCATACCTTTTTTTTTTAACCTGCTGAGCAAGAATAGAATTATTTTCTTTTTCTGTAATTTCTGTTAGCTGAAAAGTCTGTACCAGAAGCGTTCAGCGTATATGTTACAGATTATGAACTAGCAGTCCTTCACACCACATGTACTAACACCTTTACCTTTACTCCCTAAGCAATCTGAAGATCGGTTTTGCTTCTAATAGCTGCTTCTGTAATACTGTGATCTTCAGACCATGCCATTTCTTTCTATAAATCATGACCAGATGTGTGTCATCTTTCTAGAATGCCCTTTCTTAGTGCTGTGCTGTGGTGCTCTGTTTCCCAAAGGCGTTATCTAGATGCTTACAAGCTGCTATGCGCCATTACACTATGTTTTTATTTTTATTTATTTACTGGTTTATTTATTGCACTTCTATACTGCTGTAATAAAAAAAAACAACTCTCAGTGGTCTTCAGTCAGAAAACTACAAAGGACAACAACATTGCAATACCATAATAATAAAAACAAAACAGGAATGAAATGAAAATCCATAAAATTAAATAAAGATAAAAATACACAAGCACAGGTACCAAACCCACTGTAGTAACAGCAGCACTACAGCTGAAAAGCCCTACATAAAACTTCTGTTTTAACAGCCTTTATTGCTTTAACTTGTTTTTATGCATTGCAACTCACCATAAGATAATTTGTTATCATCCTTCAATAAGTAAGAATACATAGGTGCAAATGAGTTCTAGAATGTTCTACAGCACATGGAGGAAACTTGTCCAATTAAGCGCTATCTGGATAGCTCTTATTTTCCCAAACTAGAAAATCCTATTTTATTGTTTGATAAATTACAAATTATATATTACTTTCCAGCAACAGTATGCCTAATAAAGTAGAGCAGAAATGTGTGGGTTTGTGTCCCTTTGAATCAATGTAGAGTCCTGGTGCTTGCCTGGACAAGTTCCTGCAGTTTTCTTGGCAAGATTTTGGAAGTGGTTTGCCATTGCCTCCTTCCTAGGGCTGAGAGAGAGTGACTGGCCCAAGGTCACCCAGCTGGCTTTGTGTCTAAGCCTAGTGCCTTAACCATTATATCAAACTGCCTCTAGAGCAGAAGGCATGAATAAACTGAGTGATTGGTTCCTTTTTTTTTTTTTTTGGCAGCCAATTAAATATAACAAAGGTACATTTATCACTTTGTAAAGTTACAAATGTAATTTAGATTTGAGAAGAATGAAACCTAGATATCTACAGCAATTATGACTGTTATATCTTCTGCCAAAAGAAGCACAAGCATTAATCTTGAACTTGGTACATCTTGATTATCTATTCAAAGCAGAAATGATATATTTACAAGGATATGAATGTGCATTTAAATTTCATTTGTAAGGTGAACTGTATAGTTAAATTAATGTGATAGATCAATACAAAGTTCTTTTTTTTGACTGTTATGATTAGTGTTTACTGTATCATCCTTAATTGTCTGCATTGATAGTATAATGTCAATGGTGTCTACATGCATTTCCTACAGGTTTATATGAATACTGCCAAGTGCAGATTGCTAATGACTTTTTATTATGTACATATAGTTTCATTATGAAACGCTGTTGAGAAGTTATTTTGATCCTGCTTTCATTAGCAGGATTTAGAACTCTAACACATTTAGAATCAATGTATTATGCCTTATCTCCAAGGTATGCATTCAATAGAAACATTAAGGATTTTCAGTGCTGAGATGGGGCAGGGTCTTCTGAAACCAAGTTTAGTTGGGAAAGATGCTGGTTTAGTTATTTAGCTTAAAAGGAAAAAATCAGATCAGTTGTGTTTCATTGAAGGCTGTGGTACTGTACACACAAGTGCAGCCAGTGCAAGTACTTGAACAGCCTAGATTTTATTTTTGTCTTTTCTCCGTAGGTGATGATATTTGAGCTGGCAGAATATATACAGTCATTTCTCAGTGACTACAATAAACCCCCTTCAAAATCTTTCCATGAAGAAATGCTAAAGAATCAGCAAAAGGAACAGGAGAGACTAGCCAAGGAAGAACAGCGGCGAATTGAAGACCTGAAGAAAAAAGAAGAACAGATGGTGAGAATATTTTAATATTTCTATCCTTACCATCTTATTTATTTCATTTCTGTTCATCTGAATAGAAAAAAGCTCATGCCTACAATCTGCATTATTTATTTATATGAGTATTTATTAATAATATGCTTTTATATCACTCTTCCAAAGGAGGAAGGACTACACACACACACATATATATTCATTCCATAAAAACAATTTAATAAAAGCCATTAACAACAAAACAAGCTCCCATAAAGCAATTCAATAAAAAAGTCAGAATACAACCATTTAAAATGTTAAATTAAAAAGCAATCTGATTCTTCACTGCAAAACGTTCCCAAGGTGGTTCCAATATGACAAAATATGTAACAACTGATCTGTGTTCCATCCTGCCCAGCATTTTAAAACACAAACACACACACACACAGAATCATCCTGTTCTAATATATAGTCCAACAATTAATTGAAGAACCAATTTTCATCTGATGCCCCAAACTAGCTGAATTGTTACCCATCTGATCTCCAGGGAAAGGATCTTCCTCAGCTGAGACATCACTGTTGAGTAGCTCCTATTAAACATTTTGGAAGGCAGACTTTAGTTAATGGGCCACCCTAGCGGTTTAAAATCATGGGCAGAATAATACAGGGAAATGTGTTCACTTTTATAACTAGACAGTAAATCATAAAAATGCATTAAATTTATCTTGTAGACTGGAGAGCAATCATAGCGTAGCAGTTATAGTACAGCACTCGGACTAGGGAGACTCAGATTCAAGTCCATCATTAGCCATAGAAACTTACTGGGTGATTTTAGGCCTTAGTAACTTCTCTCAGCCCAGCCTACCTCATCCCCAGGAAGTTTTTGTTATGGGGATAATGGGAGGTGGGACAGCTATATACGCAGCCCAGTCTCCTAAAAGAAAAATGGGATATGGATCTAACAGATAGAAGGCAAATAGTGCACATCTTTAAGAACTAATATTATGCCGTCATGTACAGGTGGTCCTCATTTATCAACTGCCTTGGACAGTGACCATTCACAGTTGCGAGATGAAAAAGTAACTTTGCAACCAATGCCTCATTTACAACCATTGCAGCATCTCTCTCTCTGTCGCCTATTCACCATTACAGTCAGTATGCATTGTCCTGTGCCTGACCTTTCCCCCCCCCCCCCCGTTGCAGAGCAGAGAGATTGCCTAAACAAGAGATCTCTTCCAGAGCTGCTTTTCTCTGAAGCCCAGCATGTCCCTGAAAAGTGCTAACTGCAAGTTAACAAGCTCAGCTCTGTGACCTTAATTAGTTGATTGGAACCCTCAGCCAGCTCCTCTGCTGCCTGACACTGACAAGACCTTAATCAGTTTTACACTGAAGGCTTTTTTGCCTCCTAAGCAGCTCTGGGCTTGCAGTGGTGAGCAGCTGGTGCTAGCACATTCCTTTTGATGTGTATCCCCCATTGTGTGCCTGCTTACTCTCTTGTAATCCCTTTCTCTCTAATGAATGTAGATACAAACATCGGTTCTCTTCTTGCTAGTTATCCCAGTGCCGGGATGAGTATTCCAGAAGGTAGGGGAATGGGGGAAAAGGGCTATAAAGTTTGCCCTTTTACCCAGCTTTCTCATGAGTTGAGTTCTGGAAATCTTCCCCGCTGTTTGGGCTCACTTGACTGTTTGGGGTCATATCCTTCTGACATGGTAAAACAAACAAAAGCTGAACTAAAATTGTAAGCACAGTCACATGATTTTCACTTAGCAACCACTTCGCTTAACAACCAAGTTGCTGGTCCCAATTGCAGTCACTAATTGGGGACTACCTGTACTGCCAAAGCAATCCCAATTCCAGGAGGATACCATGATCGGTGGTATTAAAAAAAGAAAAACAACAATAATGAATCAAGGGTAATTAACCTATTGATAATTCCCTATCGTTTTCCAAATATAACTAATCAATTAGAGTGATCAAGACCATTGGAGAAGGATGTGCACCACTGTCTCTTTCAAGGCATTTGATTATAATATACCCCAGGGAAATCTTAAAACATATCCTGAACCCACCCAGTCAACCCTTTCCAGTTGATGCTTATCAGTTGAAATGGACAAAGGCTGAGACTTGCAAGTGATAGATCAATGCCTTGCCCCTGTCATTGGGCTCCAGTACATTAACATGATCCCAACCACTTTCAATAGTATCTGGGATGCATCCACTCAACTTATAATAGCTGGTGTGTCAGCCTCCGGTGCAAGACATTTTGCACTCCCAAGTGTCTTGTGAAATTGTCACAGAATTGTTCCTGTGGTTTGAGTCTCTCTTTTGCAAAAGATGAAAAAATGTGATAAATGGCTATTCTGGGATGTAGTAGCAGTCCAGATGTATAAACGTTCTTCATCTTCCCCGCCGCCACAAGTCATCTTTCCTGTGGTTGGCCACATTCATTCTGCCATCTGTTAAATCAGCTTTCCAGTTAAAATCAATAGGACAAAAATTTATCATTTCAGGTTGTCATTCTGCAAATATCTATATAAGTAGACTTGTTGTCTAGACTATAGTCCATTTCTGACTGAAGTTGCATTGGAATCTATAACACAGTCCATTGGTTCATCTGGATTATGTCTAGTGTCTCCTTTGGTGATTTAAGGAAGATGAATTTTGGAATTTAAGATAGGACCAAACGTGATTCCCTGCGTAATTTCTGTAGCATTGACCTTTAACATGTATATTGCAGATATTTTTTTGCAGTTAGATAACTTTGTTCCGCAGACAGAGACTGCAGCCATGAAATTAAAAGACGCTTGCTCCTTGGGAGGAAAGCTATGGCAAACCTAGATAGCATATTAAAAAGCAGAGACGTCACCTTGCCGACAAAGATCCGCATAGTCAAAGCTATGGTTTTTCCAGTAGTAATGTATGGCTGTGAGAGCTGGACCATAAAGAAGGCTGAACGCCAAAGAATTGATGCCTTTGAACTGTGGTGCTGGAGAAGACTCTTAAGAGTCCCCTGGACTGCTAGGATGTCAAACCAGTCAATCTTAAAGGAAATCAACTCTGATTGCTCATTGGAAGGATTGATAATGAAGCTCAAGCTCAGATACTTTGGTCACCTAATGTGAAGAGAGGACTCTTTGGAAAAGACCCTGATGCTGGGAAAGATGAAAGGCAAAAGGAGAAGAGGACGGCAGAGGATGAGATGGCTAGATAGCATCACTGAAGCAATGAGCATGAAATTGAGCAAACTCAGGGAGGCAGTGAAAGATAGGAAGGCCTGGCGCAATATGCTTCATGGGGTCACGAAGAGTCAGACACGACTTAATGACTAAACAACAACAACAACAAACTTTGTTCCCATAGTGTAATTTTCCCCCAACCTCTATCAACAGTACCATTATTACTAGACAAACTTTACCATTGTTTAGTAGTAGTTAAACACACTTAAAAAATTAAGAAATGTTTAAAACTTACTTAGTAAAATAAGAGATCATTTTATAGCATATCAATGAATTTATTCCAGCAACGTGAAATTCTTGATGAAATTCAGAGAAGGGAGGAAGAAAAGAGAGAAGAAAGAAAAAGGAAAGAAATAGCAAAACAGGTATTATAAAATATTTCTGTATTGCCGGATTATAAGAACTACGTGTATCAGCCACTTTTTTTATCATTAGAATTCTTTATGAATGGCTTTAAAACTTCTTGATCCCGTTTTAGAGGCTGTAGGCCATAAACAATGTCAGTACTCTTTAGAAAGATTGTAGGCATACCCTTCCTTTGCTTACGCCTTGCCAAGGTTTTTGTGAAGCAGTTCATTCTCTCAAATTGAAAACATCCCCAAAGAAGTTTAAGATTGCATAGGAGCATTGGAATTTCTCCCATGGCAGGGAATTCCCAGAAGTGAGAAGTGCTGATCTATAAGGGAATGATAACCTGGGACAGTGCTTTCCAAACTTGGCAACTTCAAGATGAGTGGACTTCAACTCCCGGAATTCCCCAGCCAGCATGGCTGGCTGGGGAATTCCGAGAGTTGAAGTCCACACTTCTTAAAGTTGCCATGTTTGAAAAACACTGACCTAGGTTATCTGTGGACTTGGGAGTGACAGACTTGCTTGCAGCTCATCTCTCCCTTTCAAAGAGCAGGAGAACAGGAGTGGGCAGAAGGGGAGTCATAGGGATTGAGGAGAGCAGGAGAAGGCTGGTTTGGTATTCTTACCATAGGTTTATATATACTAAACATAGTACGGTGGGTTTTACCAGTGCAGACTCTGTATTGCTTCCCTTTCATAACAGCTACAAATATGTTTGAGATAGATTACCCTTGTGCTTACCTTTTGTAAGTTTATACACTGCTGAGAGTAATTTTGGACTTGCTCTAAACAGAGGTTTGCATGCAAAGAGCAGCATAGAATAAATATCTCTGCCTGTTGCCTCAGGCTGCAAGCTTGCATTGTCAACGCTGACTTCTTGAATAATGTGGCAAGAAAAATAATATTCAGTTAAGAAGGCATTGATCATCCTTCAACACCCCCCCCACCACCACCTGTGGAGCTTCAGTCAGGAGCCCATCTACTTAGTTACTTAAAAGATTTGAGTGCATTAATGAGATTCACTTTCCTTTTCTTTTTCCTCCAGGAACGTTTGGGTAATATCACTCTGACAAGGCAGGATTCTTCAGCTGTTCAAGATGTCGCAGGGAATAAAATGACTGTCAGTTTGACAGCTGGTAGTACAGATCATGTAGGGAACAATAAATATCGTGCAAATTCCACAGGACGTTCAAAGTATGTATTACTCTATCAGAATGGGTTGAAATATTTTAAGAGAATTTATTGCTTTCACTCATGAAACTTCAGAAACTTCTTGTTTTTTGTAAATGACAGTGTCATTTTGAATGGCATACAAATGGTGTGAAAATTAACAAAAGAACAAAACAATGAATATTGCATGCTCTTACAATTACAAAAAGATTAACATTTGTAAGGCTGGACGAATACTTGGTTTCCATCAGACAGAATGTTCTGAAGCATTCTCTTCTCATTCTTTGTTTGAGTAAGTATTCAGTTGTCAGGGGACTTAGACGTTTGCTTATACCATTACATATATTTAATTTTCCACTTTTTTCTCTTTTTTAAAGTTAGATAAACTGACTTAAATATAGTAAAACTTCAATTTTACAGATCCAGTATAGTAGACTTTGGATGCAGCAAAAAAAAAAAAATCTTAATTCAGACAGTATCATCAAACAATAGACTTGTCCATTGTTTGGCAAATCAGTCTGAGCAATGCTCATACATTTTATGCAAATTATGTAACTCTTCTAATTTATGTAAAAGTTATATAAATTAGACTGTTAGACTAAAAATGCTAACATTTAGTTCATTATGTAAATTCAGAGTTCATAGACATTCAGCTTTCATTGACACCCCTTCTTCCCAGGAGGTCCATAAAGCTGAGAGTAGACTATATAAATAAATTACCGTATTTTTCCGACTATAAGACAATACTTTTTTCTAAAATCCTTACCCTAAAAATTGAAGGGCGTCTTATTCAAGGAAGTCAGCCGAAGAGAGAACCACCCGGTTGCAAAACTGCCCATACTTTGTTTCTGCAGACAGGCTTCCTCCTATTGCTAGCCTCCAATCACGAGTGAAATAGCTTGTCTCCCAAACAGACTTCCTCCAATCACGAGCCTTATGTAACTGATGTCAGCTGATGCTGAACAAACCAATTAGAGGAAGGCTGTTTGCAGAGACAAGCTATCGGCAGTTTCACTCGTGCTTGAATGTAATCATTTATGCAAAAGAGCCTGGAAATAGAGCTGCAGAGAGACGGTTTGGACCTCCTCCCACCGAGTGTATCAGGTAAATGTTAACTAATTACTAAATAAAAATGTGTTCTGCACTATCTTTAAAATATTGATTTCTTAATTTTGGGTTGGAAAAGTGGGGGTTGTCTTGTACATGGGGGCCTCTTATTGACGGAAAAATACGGTAATTGTATAGTATGATAGGAACATATATGTAAAGTTAATTGATGAATGTAAGTGATAAATATTCATGAAGATTTTTCCTTGTTTATCTTTTTCTTTGAAAATAATATACATTTTCTAAAGATCAAGATACGGCTTGCTTTCTGCTGTTGCAAATGAACAGCTCTCTTCTGATTTATAAGAGTTTAATTGAAATTAGAAATGAACCAAGCTCTATGGCAATACATCAATTTGCTGTTAGTACTACACACTTAAACTAATATTTTGGCTGCCTTCTCAGTGAATTGAATGGCTGTGATATATTTAAACACACACGCACACACCCCACAGAGTGACACATACACATATGCATACATATATATGTATCCCCAAATAAAATAATGTTGATGTTGGCTGTATAGGAGAGAGCGTCAGTATTCTAGCTGCAACAGTGAAGACTCTCCTGGGATGTGTGAAATTTTGAACTTCCATAGTAGTGTAAATGGTCAGCTTAAAGTGCACAAAGGAAAGTGTATAGGTAAGTTGAACATAAATATATTAGAAATGCAAAAATACTGTATATTGTTGTGTTTGTTCCTCCATTTTATTCAAAATAAAAACATCCTACATGTACTTTAGGAAAGAGGGAAGCTGAGAAACCCCATTTTGTGATCTGGTGTTTATTTAACAGTTCAAAAGATCCAGAACACTCATCTTTTATCTTTAACCATTGTTAAATGTTACAAAAAGTAAATATATAAAATATGCATTCTTTCCAGTTCTGACATTGTGCTTTCTACCATTAGTCACATCAAATTAGGCCACGAAAGATTTGATTTTTCTACAAAATGGAATCTCTGCTGGGTATGGAATAGCTGTGAACAGGCATATGCAGGAGAGAAACCCCAGGGTGTGGCTAATGCTGTGCTGATCAATCTGCTGTACAGCATCTTCTGCTGAAGTGACAAGCCGCTTCTGAAGTAGAATAGTAGTATGATGCCTTTTAGGGTAGAAACAGTTGTGAGAATAATTGTCCCTCTGTCATGGATGTGTGGCCTGCCTGCTTAGTGGATTGTGCGTATAAAAATCTTTATCTGTATTTCTACCTGAAGACAAGGATGAAGAACTTGGTAAATCAATCTACAATGCTTTAGATATTTGTTCTGGCAACTTTGTCCAAGTGCATGAATGGGTACTTCAGTGGCAAAAGAAAATGGGAAAATTTCTCACCAGTCAAGAAAAGGAAAAGGTTGAAAAATGCAAAAAACAGGTAATTGCTGTTTTGTATGTGTTTTATTTAGCCTTGCTGCCCTTTTGATTTTTGCATTGTGCAATTGCTACTTGAAAATAATTGAACATCAGGCACCTGAAATATGCTGTATAAAAACAGAAGTAAATTGATATTAGTTGTGAAAAGAGAGAGGGGAGGGAGGGAGGGAAGAAAGGAAGGAAGGAGGGAAGAAAAGAAAATACTTTTGCAGAGATAGTCTGTTAAGGACTTATCAAATGTATGAAGCGAGATAAGTCAGTCTTCCCCCAACCTGAAGTCCTGTAGATGCGGTGATTCTGTGAGAATTCACAGCACAAGGGAAAGGCATTGGGTTGAGCAGGGTTAACATAGATTTTCAGGACTAATTTGTAAGCATTTCAACATAGCATGCATATGCCATGTTATTTTAGTCATTTGGATTTTCCATATTTTGAAAGTGATTCTAAGTAGTGTTTTGCACTTCATACAAATGTGTGTGCATGCTATCTCTCTGCTATTCATTAGAGTAGTCTGTCTTTTTTCTGGCTTCCAGGTGAGCATGAAAACTGTACAGCTGTTTTAAGGAGTCAACTCATTAATTCAACTCTTTAAAAGGTGTTGTGGTTGCTTCTTCTGAATAATTTGTGAAGCTTGCACAGTCCTAAGGGTCATCTCCATAATCTTTTCCTTCCATGATTCAGATTTTAATGAAATATTCTGTGCAAGAAAACAGAAAAAATAGGTTGGAGAGATGATTAAAAGCATATACATGTCTTTTATCCTGCTTCCTCTTTGACTCAATGGGGTTCAGCTGATCTGTACAGTACCTTGTATGGAAGACATCTTCAGTGATGATATTATTTCCATAATTGGTTCAGTACTAACTGAAATGTTTGTTTCCTTTCAACAGATACAGGGAGCAGAAGCAGAATTCAGTTCTCTGATGAAATTAAACCATCCTAACATAGTTCGTTACCTATCTATGACCTTTAAAGAGCACAGTGACTCAATTGTAGTACACATATTGGTAGAACATATCAATGGATCTAACCTTTCTGTGTACTTGGACAGAGAGATCCCGCTTCCCATTGATCAGATGCGCCATTACACAACCCAGCTTTTGTCAGCTCTTGACTACTTACACAGCAATTCAGTGGTACACAAAGTTTTGAGTGTATCCAGCATTCTGGTAGATACCAAAGGAAATATCAAGGTCACTGACTATAGTATTTCCAAACGGTTGGCAGAAATCTGTAAGGAGGATGTTTTTGAGCAAACCAAGGTCCGATTTAGTGAAGATGCCTTACCAAACAAACCAGGGAAAAAAGGAGACATATGGAGATTGGGTTTGATGTTACTTGCTCTCAGCCAAGGACAGCTAACCAAGGAATATCCAGTCACAATTCCAAGTGATTTGCCTGATGATTTTCAAGACTTTTTGAAAAAGTATGTAAATAGCTCATTATATTTAACTGTTACTGAATATACATCATTATAATTTAGGATTAAGACAGGGATTTTAACAATATTGTACTTAGTGCTTTCAACATGATTCAAGAATTACAACCCAAGAGTTATTTAGGTGTGCAAGTGGAATTTATGCATCCAGGAATTTGAAGGTTTTTTCTTATTAGCTGAAGGTAACAAAAAGGCAAGTGTACTCTAAAATCACACATTAGTACATAATTAAAAATATATATACACCTTATATTGATTTTATAACACCATGTTAACTAACTTGGGGTGGGGGGTTGTTTTAGTTTTTGGTCTACACCTGCATTTTTTCCTCTGGATTTTTTCTGTTTTTAATTCTTTTTTTACTATCTACCTATCTATCTAATTTTCCTTTGTTTATGTGTCTTACTTTTTAAGAGTTTATGTTGGCCAATTTTCCTCCTATTTTTTTCCCTTTACATTTGGAAATATAGGCTGTGCATATGTATACAGTATCTATATTTCAAGTTGTAGCCCAACATGATATCTCTATTAATTTTTTGGTGCATAAAAGGCCTTAGATAGCCATCCCAGAGGAAGTAGACTCTTACCAAATTGAGCAATGTAAATCCTGGACTTCTATGGCTGTACTAAGGATTTCCAGAGATATTTCACAGATGTTTTACATACCTATTTTTACTCTGACTGGGATCAGATAATTATGGCTGGGGATTTTAATCAAGGTTTTGATCCTTTATTAGACCAGAATACTACTGTGATGGAATGGAATTATGAAGGCCAGGCTCAGGGAGATAAGCATTTTCTTAGCTCGCCGCAGGAGCGTGGGAACTACAAGAGGATGAGACTGGCACCTCCCTGAGGAATTCACACTGTTGTGGCTGGCTGACTTGGGACCTGGGGTTTTCAGTCTGGGAAGATTGATGTCAGGCCTAGCCCAAGGAACTCCAAGAGACAATGCAAAATCACTTCAGCTATGTTTATTAGCTACAACCTCTAGCAAGAATCTTCCCAGACTGAAACCCCAGGTCCCAAGTCAGCCAGCCCCAACAGTGTGAATTCCTCAGGGAGGTGCCAGTCTCATCCTCTTGTAGTTCCCACGCTCCTGCGGCGAGCTAAGAAAATGCTTATCTCCCTGAGCCTGGCCTTCATAATTCCATTCCATCACAACTACCCACCTAGATTTTTGTAGGTAGAAAATATTGCAAACATATTTTGTACTTTACTTTGGGGGATACAGCACAACTTTTAAATCCTTTGTGACAATATACCTTTTTTCAGTTGGATGTTAGAGTTCTTTTGGGTTAAATTGTGTTTTGGTATCTTGAACTTTGGTTAAATGGATTAATAAATATAATATTGGTATGTAAGATCATGTCCCAGTAATATCATTAACTACTACAACAAATAGTGACACCATTTTTTTTCTACATGGTATTTAGCAGGTATACCTTTATTTAAAGGATCAGACTGTAAACTCATAGCAGTGAGTGTGTATTGTGAACTACATGTAATTTATGTCCATCTCCTCACATCCTGTATGTTCTGCTCTGGAAAGGAGAATTATTTTGTCCGGTGGTTTCTGTTCTGCTGACAGATACTGTACATAAAACCTTTGATTTCTGAAATGTTAAAATGTGATTTGGACAATATCTGAATAGAGTTATGAGATTTGGCATTATTATCTAACTTTATTTTTTTCAGAATGTTGCTACCTAATTCTTCTTGTAACACATTGCACACTTCTGTATTAATAGAAATTGATTAAGGAAGAAGTTTTACTTCCTACTTAGCAACTTTTCCCATTCTGGCACTTTCTAGAAGGTTTGAGATCCTAGAATTTCAACTCCTGAAGTTCACAAGGCTGTAGAAGGCTATACTTAAGTTTTGCAGATTTAATTGCAAACATGTCAAAGAATCATGTAGTTACAACCTAAATAGGAGTTCTATTGAGTAATACCAGCATTAAACCTGTATTTATCTGGATTGTACTCAGGTGTGTTTGCTTGGAAGATAAAGAAAGATGGAGCCCTCAGCAGCTATTACAGCATAGTTTTATAAATCCACCGATAGTGAAAGCATCTATATTGGAAGAAGATGGTAAATATTTAAATGTTTTCTAATATGCTAACATTTTAGTACTAAGTAAACATATAACTGTGTTTTTAAAATACATGGCATATATCTTTAGATTGTGTTAAAATATTATTCAAGAGTTGTATATTTTAATATAAAATGCCTGCCAAAACAATAGGTGGTTTTAAAAAACATTAACATTCTAGTTTTTGATATGCATTATTTATTTAGTTATTTTGCCTGAGAGAATTTCAAATGTGCAATATCATGATATCATAATTTCTAACACTAACTGAAATCAATATTTTTTCAATTTCAGATTCAGCAGCAATAGATGATATTGAAACTGTTATTCCTAGCAGTCAGATTGTTAGCGATGCGTGCTTCACAGAAACGCAGAGGCAACTTTCCCGTTATTACACTGAATTTGAAGAACTACAGTTGCTTGGAAAAGGGGCCTTTGGAGCAGTCATCAAGGTAAATGCAGTGTGCAGTGTGAAACAAATTTCATTCTGTGGAATCTCTTTGAGGTGTGCGTGTGAATAAAACAGTGATAGTGGAGCAAATTTTGACCGTATTCAGCTGTGCACTTCCATACAGAGAAAAATTCAGAGTTTATTTGGGGTAAAAGGAAATGAGCAGGTGCCCAGAAGGGACT
This sequence comes from Liasis olivaceus, assembly GCA_030867105.1. Classification (NCBI taxonomy): domain Eukaryota; kingdom Metazoa; phylum Chordata; class Lepidosauria; order Squamata; family Pythonidae; genus Liasis; species Liasis olivaceus. Next base: position 60,103,073 of record CM061349.1, read on the forward strand.
GTTTTATGTGATCTCAACTGAAGCATCTGTCTTGTATCATTTTTCATTGGGCAGGTCCAGAACAAACTAGATGGCTGCTGTTATGCAGTCAAGCGCATTCAGATAAATCCCACAAGCAAGCAGTTCCGAAGAATTAAAGGGGAAGTAACACTTTTGTCACGACTAAACCATGAGAACATTGTGCGATATTACAATGCATGGATAGAGAAATATGAGGGTCCTCTGCTTAATAATTCAGCATCAGAAAGCACAGAAGGGAAGAAAGTAGCTGAGAAGCTGGCTCAGAATGGGAGAGGTGAACAGGAGTTTGTGGATGATATAGAAGCAAATGCCCCTCCTCCTGTTCTGACCAGTTCAGTGGAGTGGAGCACCTCCTGTGAAAGATCATCCAGTGCCAGGTTTAGTGGAGCTGATCAAGAATCCAGTGATGATGATGATGATGATGATGAAGGGGAAGGAGTCTTTTCACAGTCATTCTTGTAAGTAGGAACATTTAGTTTCTCTGCTTTCCTTTTGCTTGTTTACTGCGGACTGATTAGATTGTGAGTTGTTCATGGAAGGGATTATTCTATTTGATGCTTGGAATCTAGCAGAAGCAGTTGTTAAAATGGAAGATGATTTTTGCTTATTCCCCCATCCCCAGAACCTTCTACCTTTCAGATGTTGCTTCTTGCATGGTACAAAGCTAAATGCAACATCTTTCTGCAGATATGAATGTATACTTATTATTTATTTACAGTTATTTATAGATTCAGAGTAAGAAAACTGGGAATATGGAAGATGCAGAAGGTTGGACACCCTTTCAGTGAGAACTTTGTAATGCTTCCTTTGGCAGAAGTAACTTCTTCCAAATGTTTCCTGTAGCTAGTGAAGAGTCTTTCTATTCTTGTTTTTGGAATTTTTCCCTTGCTATTTTTGCAGATTGTTCTAGTTCAGAAATATTCTTAGGTCTCCTTGAACGCACTGCATGTATTCAATCTCCTCACAAATTTTCAATAACATTCAGCCTGGAGTCTGTGAAAGCCGTTCCAAAACCTTTATCTTCACAGTTAATTTGGAGGTATGTTTCATATTGTTGTCATGATGAAATATTCAGCTTCTTTTCAACTTCAGTTTCTTCACTGAGTATTGGAAATCAGCTTAAAAGCCTTGAAAAACCTCCTTAATACTGCCCCAAATTGGTTGGATCTGCAAAACGGATCACTGCAAAATTTTGTCCCTACCACGTTCACTGTTTTCTTATTTTGAATCTGTAAAAACTGCACATAACTACGCACTCAAATCTGCAGAAATAGATTGTGTTTAATTTTGTATCATGTAGAGATTGTGCCAGCTTCTGTTCACTTACAGATTCATTGAAACATGCAATTTGACTAGCAGTGCTTAAACATTTGCACAAAGTGTATCTGAAATGGAAGATAAACCATCTTTTAGGATTTTTGCCTGTGTAATCGATGTTATATTACAATTTAATAAAATAAGGTATATCTATCCCAGTGTTCAGTGCAGTTGTACAACAAAGACTCATAATTAATTCAGTCAATAAATGAAAGCTTTTGTTTCTTGATTTAGGCCAGCAGCAGATTCTGAAAGTGATATCATTTTTGATCATGGAGAAGACAATAGTAGAAATCAGATAATGGTAAATATTCTATTGAAAATATATCTTTAAGACTCTTCTTTCAAATCTGTGGATTGACAGTCTGGTGATCAGAAGCTACAGCATGTATTGTCATATGGTTCTGCTTGCAGTTAAAAGCCACAATAACACTGCAATTTGTTTTATTGATAGAGTATTTGTACCCAGCATGATGTGGTAGTGTTGGATGGTAGCATACAAATAAAGCAGGTTTATTTGGCATTTCAGCACATAACAATGTTGTGTTTAAATGAAAGTAATGTTATCAGTGGATTTATGGACTGGTTAAATGTATGTAGTAAAGAATTTGGTTTTCTTATATTGTACTTCTGTATTTCTGTGATCCAGGATGAAGACTGCAAGGAAAATAGTGAAGAAGACAGAACATCAGTGATTCAGACTGTGCATCATCTTTATATTCAGGTTAGAAATTGTCATTTGGTGCATCCAGGATAAATGCACCCAAAATAAAATGAATGATTTCTGTTTCTGAGATAGAAGAAATATTATAGTCAGTATCCAAAATCAGGAGCTATGTAAGAAGTCAGTGAGAAGTGAATTTTTCAGCCTTATAATTTATGTAAGCACACAATTTGAGGGGACGCGGTGGCGCAGCGGCTTAATGACGCTGAAAGTTGCCGGCCAGAAATGGCTGACGCTTCGGCGGTTCAAGTCCAGCCTTCGCCGTTAACAAGGTGAGCTCTTGTTTCCTCCCCAGCTCCTGTCAACCCAACAGCTCGAAAACTTACGTGAGTAGATAAATGGGTACTCTCACTCCGGTGGGAGGAAAAATGCTGGCAGCGCCTTGCACAGAGAGATGGGATCAGCTGCCGGTAAGCGCTAAACCGCGCTCGCCCAAAAAGGGTGCGAAGCAATGGAAATCCTGCCTCCTGCGCTCGCCAGCTGGGCTCTGCTCTAGGAAGGAGGCTCTGGCAAACCACTTCCAAAACAATTGCCTTGAAAACTGCACAGGATTTGTCCAGGCAAGGATTCGTCCAGGCAAGGACTTGTCCAGGCAGGCACTGCAGGGTCAGTAATGACTGAGCGCAGACAAAAAAAAAAAAAAAAAGCACACAATTTATCATTTCAGAGCATGCTTAAAATGGCAAAGTCTCTCTCAACTCAGCTCAGCTCTTGATGACTACATGGATACATGCATGTTGTTTTCCTGGTAGCAATGTGGACATGAGATGTCCTGCTGGGATGTTTTTTTGATTAGGACTTTACACCCTACTGCTGTGGGATTTTCACAACCTAGCCTAAAGCCTTGGGATTTCCTGATTGTCTCCCCTCCAGGTACTAACCCTGTCAGCTTTTCAAGGTTAGCCAGGTACTGCCACCTGCTGTGAGCCTGTCTACCTGTTGCATCTGATGTGAGGAATGATGATCCACAAGGAGGGCAGATGTTAGAAGCTTTTGTTGATGTTTGAAACAAACCCCTTTGTATTAGATTTGCCTCACCTCACTGCATAAAACACTCAAAATTGCTATAGATGAGTTAACCAACATCAAAATACCCTGTGCCTTTGAAAAGGATAATGTCTACCTGGATGTTACGAGTCTTTAGAATTGATCAGACAATACCCAATATGCAGAGGCATCCTTATGAATCATATAAACTTTTTCCTCTGTTCTTAGCATAACAAGGGTAGAAAGACATTGGTTCCTTTGAAGGACTGATTTTTCCAGTCAGCCAGCTAAGGAAGTAAAATTCATGCCAACAAACCTACAGTTCTCCTCCTTTGTCTCCTTCCATTGTCTGCCCTCAAAAGAGGATGAAATTTAGCTAGTCAGAATACATTTCTTTAAATACATTTCTTTTAAAATGAAGCTTCCAGTAATTGAACGATTAATCACCCCAAACTGGGCTGTAGAATAGTAACAGTTATACATGTGATGATCTTTCCAGATGTTTTCAGTTTTTTTTTTCCTCCTAATCTTGCATCTGAAGATGGAATATTGTGAAAAGAGCACTTTACGAGACACCATTGATCAAGGTTTATACCAAGATGCCAATCGCCTTTGGAGACTTTTCCGGGAAATTTTGGATGGCTTAGCTTATATCCATGAAAAGGTTAGTGATGTTCATGCCAAGCACATGCACATATCTTGTACTTCCTTGGGTTTTAGTTAATTATTTGCCAAAACATTATTCTGCCCTTGATGAAGGCAGGGGAGGTCTCAATTACTATATTGCTATCCAGTTTTCATTTGTGGTTCCCAGTATATCTGGGAAAGTCAGAAATTATGACCACCACTTTAAACCTTAGCAGAACTCCTTATCCATTGAAACAATCCAAACCAATATATGTTTGCTTCTGCCAGCAAGATAACCACCTGACTGCTGTTCTCCTGCTGTATCCCCATACTCAGGAATCAGTAACCTGTAAAACACTGTTTTGCAAATCTGGTGCCCTTCTCAGTTGTACCTGTCAGAGTAGCACATACACCACATTGTGGCATTCCATGTGCAATGCAATAAACAGCCCGCAGTCCATTGTAGCAAAAACTATACAGACCTTTACTGTACAATATTTACAATAAATCTTTACAAACAGAACTTACTGTCAGAATCCTCACAAGATTTCATAATAGATTGTTATATGACTAGTTTAGAAATTGCTTTTTACATGCTGCGGTTCTGCCATTGTAAAAGGTGGGGGGGAGTAGGAATGAGAGTTAAAAGCAGATGGCTCCTTACCACAGGCACTGGAATGTGCAAGGTCGTACCAGCGAGGGAATCAGAAGACTAAGAACTAAGGGCGATGAAGGGGGGGAGAAAGTAAGAAAACAGCTTTTGGCACGCTTTTGCTCAGTCTTAGCAATGCTTTGGATCTGTACACTTATTCTCAATAAATGAACTTCCTTTTGAATCAATATTGGTTGCAAGGAAAGTTACTTGATTTAGGATCAACAGGTGGCACCTCATTACACTTACAACTAATACTCCCACACCCATGATGCCTTGGGTTATATACTTTGGTTTGTGCTGTGTCATGCCACACCCTACAGGTGTGAGCACTTGGTACCTTGCAGAGCTGATGATGGAGGCAGCTCAGCTGTGCTCTGTCATTCACACAAGCATTCCTACTTCAGGGTATACCCTGACAGTACCAACAAAATTTGGCAAAAAACTTCCATTTTGCTATCTTTAACTGTATTTTGTGTTTTCTTATTCTTGTAATATATTGGGAGGGGGAGGAGTCTTGGATTTTATGGGATATTTTTTAATCTTTTCTGGTTTTTTCCCCCAAGTTTAATGGTTTGGTCATGCCTGTGTTGATGTTACTAGCTGAGCTAGTGTAACCCACAGACACTAAAATAGTAGAACAGGAAAGATTTTAGCTGATTTTCCTCTCCTTTTCCAGCCCCCTTTGAACATAAGGGATTCTGGGAAGTACTTTCAGAAGATACCCAGTGTTGCAAGGAAGTGCCATTTTCAGAAGACAGTGTTTAAGTTTAAACCGAGCTTCAAATGCAGCATTGCAGAGTTAAAAGTTTCAGTGTCAATTCTGCATGCACAGTTGGTCCTTGGAGGTCTTTTAGTAACAGCCTCTCCAAAAGCTCCAGGCCAACATGGATTACAGTTCATAAAGTTTGGGATATTACTGCTTTGCTATTAATACTTTTACTATATAACAGTGTTTCTCAACCTTGGCAACTTTAAGATGTGTGGTCTTCAACTCCCAGAATTCCCCAGCCAGTATACTGGCTGGGAATTCTGGGAATTGAAGTCCACACGTCTTAAAATCGCCAAAGTTGAGAAAAACTGCTATATAATGTTTCCCCGTCCATTTCCAGTTTTTCCCTGTGCCGTAACATTTTCTGGATGTTTAGTTATCTTTGGCTGGACTGCAATATTACCATCATCCTGGTAATATTGAATTGAAGTTCTGCAAATACGTTTGAAATCTCTTTGTGGGCAATGCTATCCTGTTGATAATGAAATAATAAACATCATCATTATTATTAGGGTCTTTTTGGAGGGGGAATGCCTTCGAGTCAATTTTTAACTCCTGGCAACTGGCTGAACAAGTTCCTGCAGTTTTCTTGGCAAGGTTTTTCAGAAGTGGTTTGCCATTGCCTCCTTCATAGGGCTGAGAGAGAGTGACTGGCCCAAGGTCACCCAGCTGGCTTTGTGCCTAAGGCAGGACTAGAACTCATGGTCTCTTCTAGCCTGATGCCTTAACCACTACACCAGACTGGCTCTCAGTGGTATTAGTAGTACTATATTTATTAGTATACCCTGCTTTTAAGATATAAGTCCTACCAAGGAGCTCACAAGTAGCATTAACAGTAATAAAAATATTTACATAACCTGTGCTATAATACTCTGGGCAGTTTTCAAAAATTGCGACTTAGTGTCTGTATGTGACACTATAAATCCATTAATACAGTGTTTCTCTGTCTTGACAATTTACAGTTAAAGTTGCCAAGATTGAGAAACACTGCTCTAATATATAAGGGTCAGATGGAACAAAAGTCAGTTTAAAAGAAGACTAAATTTTTTTCAGAATAAAAGACCAAAGGCCAGCTAGAATGCCTCAATTAGCCCCCTCCCAACACACACACATAACACACAAACAAAATGGAGCTGGGAAGCCTAGTGAACTTCTGATGACCCTCAACCAACACAGGAATGTAAACAGATTTTCCTACTACTCTTAATGGGTGAGCTGACTCATACTGGAGGATTCAGTCTTGTATTCTGTTTGAGGTCTGATTCATATGCTTAGTATTTCATATCAAACTTTATTTGATTTTATTAAAGGGAATGATTCACCGAGATCTGAAACCTGTCAACATTTTTTTAGATTCAGAAGATCATGTGAAAATTGGTGACTTTGGTTTGGCAACAGATCACCCAGCATATGCAGTAAGTGTTTGTAAGAAAAGATTAATGCTATAGTGTATAATTTGGGAAATATTACTATAGAACCAAGATAATGCTTTAATTTTAGCTTATGTGGCTAATGCATCAGTCTGCAGGAGAGATGTTAATTTCTCTTGCATTGTGCATCATGTTAGGGTTTGTAGCTTCACTTGAACTTCTAACCCTGTTATCTACTTTTTCCTTTAAGTTGCCTAGACTTGTATACACATTTCTCCACATCATCTTTTTATCCTTACTGACTAACTCAAGGTCCTGCTAATGAGTTTCATAACTGAGCAAGGGTTGAAGTCACATTTCCATTTGCATGAATTTTCAAACCACACTGTTTTTGCTTTTCAGCCATTAAAGATCTAAGAATGTGGGAAGATATAACCAGATATAGGGGGGTTTCTTTTTCAGGTAGACTCTAAACCTGGAGAAGTTTCCAATGAAAATTTGGTTAAAAGTGATCCATTGGGTAGGTATAAAACAGAATATTTTTCCTGCCTTATCTAAACATGTGTTTTTGAAATGCAACTCTTGAGATTGAAATGAATTAATATCCTTCAAACTTCAGGATCAGGGCCAGCATTTGCCCTCCAAATGCTGACCAAGCTTAATTTTTAAGCAACCTTGTGCTGGCCACTGGCAAGTCCTGTAAGATTGGTATCTACCACTTCCTGTATGAATAGTTTTCATATTTGAACACTAAGAACTTGATATTTATGACATTCTTTGTTCTAACCAGTGTTTCTAACATAATTTTGTGAACAACAGTAGCTCCACTGAATGCAGTAACAATTTGGACCTCACTTGCTTTTTCTTGTAAGATTTTAGACTGCTTGTGATCCAGGAATTTTCTCCAACATTTCCCTTATCACTTTGTGATGAAAGCAGGAATTTTGGCCATAAAATAATATGCATAATATTGATAAGAATACAATGAAAGCCTGGAATATAAAGAGTTGCAATAAATACTGAAAGCTTGGAACCCATAATAAATGCCTCTTCACAGCTCAGACTATACAGTGAAAGAAATAGACAAGTCTGATTTGATAAAATATTTGGGCAAATATCCCCATTTGAATTCATACTTGCAAACTGATTATAGGATAACTGCATTTTCAAGCTATACAAAATAATGTAAAATGTGTGAATTACTTTCTGAGCATTCAAAAGACAGTAAAGCAGTTAATAAAATAATTAAATATTTGGTTTTTAACAGAAAACTTAACAGGAATGGTTGGCACTGCTCTTTATGTGAGTCCAGAGGTCCAAGGAAGTACTAAGTCTGCATACAATCAGGTAAAAATGCCTGTAAGACTCGCATTCCTATCAGGGAAATTGCCGTTATGCACATTATGTGAAATCCACACTGGGCCTTTTGGATCCAGGTTGCTTGGTTGGGTCCAAAGATCACCATTTACTTCTGTACCTGCATGGAGTTTTTGTTAATTGTTTTTTGCCTCACTGAAGTTCCCTGCATCATCTATAGGCAGAAAAGGAGGATATAAGAAATTATTATTATTATTATTATTATTATTAATAATAATAATAATAACCTATAATTTTTCATAGGGGAAAACTTTTAGAATGGCATTTGGTGTCATGTAGCAGCTTTACAAGAAGAAAGGATGGATTTTACATGTTGACTATTCAAATTTGTAGGCATGCCTTCCTCTTGCCTGTTGAGACCTTTGGATAGTATATTTTGTTTACTTCAGACATTAGCATTATATAAAAGTATGATGGCAGCAACTGTGCAATGTCATGGTTATTTTGCGAAGCGTACCAGAATTCTGCTTGCAGTCATAAGAATTCAGAAGTTCTTCACACTTTCCTTCACAATAATTTTTTTGTGGGCCTGTAGTAAGGTAATCAATTAGATTAAGTAAGATCTCTGGACCTTTTAGATTCCAGATTCTATTTCTTGCAAGTATACTGACTTTCAGTCTTCTTTTTCTAGAAAGTGGACCTCTTCAGTTTGGGTATAATATTCTTTGAGATGTCCTACCATCCAATGACTACTGCATCAGAAAGAATCTTTGTTCTCAGTCAGTTAAGGCTTGTATGTATGAAGTTCAGTAATAACTTGTCTAGCAACTACTTATTTGATTACAAATAAAATGCTTTTGTAAACTACAAAAAGGCTATATTTCTTGTATATTTCATGCCAAATGCTCTAGGTCTTATAAAACTTTAACTCAGTTACTAAAAACAAATAACATTATATCTCATAAATTTCTAGATCAGATCTTTCCCAAGAAATATTTGTTTTATTCATATGCACTCAGGACAATCTGTGCAAGATCTTTAGAGCATTCATATTATCTTCTGCTTTAGTTTTTTATTTTGTAGGATATTCTCAGAAAAAAATAAATCTGCCACAATAATTATGTGTATAATAAACCTTTGGTCTGCCTGTTTGGAGAGTTTCTCTCTGTTGACCTCCACTGCTTCCACTTTTAGAAAATAAGGAGGAAAAATACACAGCTTAGTATATGAATAAAGTTTGTTGTATATGAAGTGGGAAGCATAATCAGCCTATGTCTGCATTATATCATTATGGGCTCTGTATTAGGGAAGTGCAAAGCATTAAAAAGAGGTGCTTCACAAAACATGTTAGCCTAAATGAAGAATTACTCCTCAGACTATTTAAGCAGCCACATCTTCTGCAAGACTTGCTTAGCTGCTTCATGTCTGTACCTATATAGACAATGTAGCTGGGCATGCATGTATGTATGGAAACAGCTGGGAGCAGCTTTTGAAGCTGGCCCTTGAGCCTTCTGAAAGATGTGGCTGCTTTAGTACTCTGAAGAGAGATGCTTTGTCTCCACTAACGTACTTTGTGAAACACTTCTTTCTTTCAAACGCTTTGCTTAGTTCTAGTTTACATTAACTATGTGATGGTTTAAAAAGATACAGGATTTGTACCACACAATTGCTGGTGTAAGTACTCTATGTGAACTGTAGAAAGACAGGTGGGAAATTGGCTGAAATAGTTATCAGTCTGTATCTCATATTTTTACCCAGTTTGGTGCCCTCTAGATATGATGGATTTCAACTTTCATAATTCCTAACCAGTATGGCCCTTGGATATGCTGTCTGGGAATTAAAAGAATTGAGATCTAATGCTCCTGAAAGGCATTAGGTTGGGGAAAACTGCCCTAAATAATTTTGAATGCCAAACACATTTACATTTTGATTCACATAACTTTAAAGATTATCTTTGTTTATTGTAATGTACTTTATTTCTCAGCCATCTATTGAATTTCCAAAAGACTTTGATGAAGTGAAAAATGCAAAGCAGGTATTCTTTTTTTTTAAAAAAAAGTAATTGCTATATTGTGTATTAAAATTGTAATGTCTGTTTCCCCCCTTGGGATTAAATAATACTTATACAAGTAATCTAGTTCCCTGAAACAAAGAAAAAGGATATTTAGAAAGTAATATTGAAGTAATATTTCTAAAGAATGACTTAAATATTATACAGTTTACAGATGTTATTAGTATGGCTGAATGATTAATCAGTATTTTATATTTTATGACATTAGTTGTAAATGTAATCTATACTGATTGTGTGTAACCAGGAAGACACATCTCGAGACAGCCAGTTAAAAAGAAAACTCTTTGATTTATAAATTTAATGGCACTATATATTTTGGTTTTTAGAAACTGGTGATTGCTTGGCTATTGAACCATGATCCTTCAAAACGACCAACTGCTATGGAACTCTTAAAAAGTGAACATCTTCCACCTCCTCAGATGGAAGAGTCTGAACTTCATGAAGTCCTTCATCATACTTTAGCCAACGTGGACGGAAAAGCCTACCGGACAATGATGGGCCAGATATTCTCTCAGCGCATATCTCCTGCAATAGATTATACCTATGACAGTGATATCCTCAAGGTGCGTTCTTAAGTCTGCATTAAAAAGAAAAAGCAACTCTAGATACTTTTGGAATCTATTAGAATTTATTCAATTTAGGGTGGACAATTGAGTGTACCTGGAATGTTTTTCTTGACTAATAGGCCCAAGTGAATGTTCGCTGATTCATTCCTGCAGACACTGCAGGACATGTGTGTGGAAAGTCATTTTACTCCTAAGAAGATGCGCCCCATAATGCATCACACAGGGGCGATTGCATGTAAATATGTAAAAATACTTGTTTCCTAATAAGCAGATCATGTCCCCAAACTGTCGTATAATCTTTGCTAGCCTTCAGTTTAATGTAAGTAAATTCTCACTCTTGGTTTCAGTGAGGAAAGAACCAACAGAAAAAGGGTAAAAAACTAATGGGGAAGAAAAGTGGAAAGCACTGGGAAATATTGCTCTGACTACTGCTAATGTTCCCAGTGTAGTACTTTAATATACAAATAAAGTATGAAAGGAGCAGGGGAGTGGGGTATTAGCGAATGTTTGATTGCTGCTTTGTGACTTCCCATTATATCTTAAAAGCTATTTTCATTGGTGGTGATGTTTGCTTTTGAAGCATCATCATTATTATTACTATTACTGTTACTTATTATTATTATTATTATTATTATTATTATTATTATTATTTTATTGTTCAACTTATGTGGCTGCCCAAATCCCAATGACTCTGGGCAGCCATGTCATGGTGCTTGCCTTCTCAATCTGGAGTCCTTTCAGGGCAGAATTTCTGAGATACATTTTAAACATTATACTGCCCATTATTATAACTAACCAGCTTTAAAAAATCAAAACATGGTACAAATTCATTGCATAAACATGTTGCACATTTTTAAAAAACAAATTTAGCTGACCATAATACAAAATCCTAGGATCTATTTCCTGTAGACCGGGACAAATTCAATGTGTGCAAAACAATGTGCAAATGTTGAAGTGCTCAGTCAGACACTGTTTTCTAATTTATGAGTTGAGATGGAACATAGGAGTAAACTGCAGACATGAGAACCAGGTTTCAAGCATGCATACTCCTAAAGGCTAATGAACTGAAAATAAGAAATAAACATTAGTTAATGCCCACTTTTTGGGAATAGAAAACTCATCTGATCTTTTGAAACTGCAAATATTTACTCCAAATATCTTTACTAATTAATACTGTATGTAAGCTTCACTTGCTGAATGTAATTTCAGTATTTGCCTGCTCACGGTATAGATGTACTCTGTGATTTTTGTGAGTGGAGAGAAAAAATGCATTGCTTATCTCTGATCATTGTTAATTTTAGAGTAGCTTTTCAGTTTGGTCAACCAAGATTCAACAACATGTGTGTGAGACTATTAGCCGAATCTTTAAAAGACATGGTATGTATGTTTATATTATATATTCTTGAATTAGATTCAGACGTACCCTGTTCTTGAATTAATTTCAGACATAGCAATATTATATGACTGCTAGGTGTAGCTTTCAGCTGTTTTATGAGATGTCAAATAATTTGATTTACTGAAATGTTGAAATGAACAGACACTGCATGGAAGTTCAAATGTTCCTACTTGTTACAAGAAGGCTTGCGTAAGAAACTTGCTGGTAAATGGTACAAAAAAATTTTTAAATCACCAAAACATTAAATAAGTTGGCAGCTCCAAGGAATAAGCTCAAGAAGATAGCAAAATCAGCAAGATCTCTCCCTCCCTTCCTCCCTCCCTCCCTCTTTCTTACACACACAAACACGCACCTTTGTAACTAGTCATAAGCACATACTTTATTTATTGAGAATGTTAAGCGAAAAATAGGCTTCTGAAATAGTTTCTTTAAAAATTATTTCCTATTTGTTCTATGGAATTATAGTTTTTAGCATTTTTGCACAGGAGCTGTCAAGATGCAAACTCCTCTGCTGATGCCTAGGAATAGAAAACTGTATGAGCACAACGAAGCTTCATATTTGATGGATCACAGTGGAATGCTGGTGATGCTTCCTTATGATCTCAGGGTGAGTATGATTGTTGTCTTCAAGGATCTTGGACTAGCCTTGCCTAATCTGGTGGCCTCCAGATTTCTTGGAATTCAGCTTCTATAATTCTCAGGCAGCATGGCTATATCAACTATTGTGGATTGGAAACTGATTTGGAGAGCTTGCACAAGGGGATGCATTGGGAAGGAAGAAAAGAAATGTTGGTATAGTTCCATGTTTGATAGGAAGACAAGTTTACTTAAATAATAGAACATCTTGTTTTCTTTATGTTATAAACCATACTTTTACTTCAAACTTACTGCTGATAATAATGAAAATTATATTTTATTTTATGTTATTTGCTTTTCAGTTTATAACCTGCTTTTATGCCTCTTTTCAGATTCCATTTGCAAGATTTGTGGCTAGAAATAATATAATAAATTTGAAACGGTAAGGGAAATCTTGCAGGTATATTTTTATTGTTTCTTCAAAACTGGATGAAGATGGATGTTTGTATGTTGTACTTTTGTAAAATAAAGCTGGCTTAGAGGAGGGAACAAAGTTCATTGAAAACCATATATTTTGAATGGAGGTTCCTGGCATCTCCAGTTAAAAAAGGATCTCCTGTACTATATCCAACAAAAATCCTTACTTAAGGCCTTGAAGCAACCTTTCCCAACATAAGGACTTTAGGAATGTTGGACCACAATTTCCATTATCCATTGTCATTGGGGGGCCCTTCAGACAGTCACTCATGCACTGGTCACCTCATGGCTTGACTACTGCAATATACTCTACTTGAGGCTGCCCTTGGGCACTACCTGGAAACTCAAACTGGTCCAGAATACAGCAATGCAGGCAATGATGGGCATGCCTCAGTAAGCTCATGTACCACCTCTGCTTTGTGAGCTGCACTGGTTGCCTGGTTGCTTCTGGGTGTGATTCTAGATGCTGGTCATTACCTATAAAGCCCTACATGGCATCGGACCTGGTTACTTGAGGGACCACTTGTCTCCCATAGTATCTATCCAGCTGATTCGATCTTGCATGGTTGGTGCACTCCAGGTTCCTTCAGTTAAATAATGTCATCTATTAAGACCCCCAGAAGTGCTTTTTTTCCCCCCCCGTAGCACCACCTGCCCTCTGGAATCAGGTTTTCCCCAAGATCCAGATGATCCCCACTCTGTTGTTGTTTAGAAGGGCCATGAAAACCTGTGTCTTCACCCAGGCTTTTGGCAAGGAAGAGTGAGGACCCTTGCTTGGTTCCCATCCTGTCTGTTAATCTTGCCATCTTTTATCTTATTCATTTTAAAATTGGTTTTATTGTAATTTCCTTCTTGTGAGCCACCCAGAGTTGTTGGGAGTCAGGCTGCATACAAGTTTGATAAATAAATCATGGCCCAAAATATGTGGAAATTATGGGAGTCATAGCTTAACAAATCTAAACAATAGGAAATATGTCTTTGAAAATCATGGCCATTTGGAGTAGACAAAATTGATAGATGGGTTAATGTGTACTACCACAGAAGATGGCTTTACGTGTTTCAGTTGTAAACCTTTATCTCTCTAGATACTGCATTGAGCGAGTTTTCAGGCCTCGGAAATTAGATCGTTGTCACCCAAGAGAACTCTTAGAATGTGCATTTGATATAATCACACCTGCTGGAAATAGTTTTTTACCTATTGCAGAAACCATCTATGCAATCTCTGAAATAATCCAGGAATTTCCTGTGCTGCAAGTAGGTGTTCTTCTGCCCTGTTCTTTCCAAAATGTATAGGGTGGGGAATATTAGTGTTAAAGCTATTTTCTTTGCTTGCTCTCGGAGAATCCAAGATTTAACTCCTCCTACTTGCTAATAAGACCAGTAGCCATATGACCTGGCTCCTTCTCTATTCTTACTCCATGTAGATGCAAAAGAAAACTTGTTTCTTCTTTTGCATTTTTTGCTCAGTTCTGTTTACCTTTTCCCCCTGTTTTATTTTGCAGACCTTTTTGGTTTTAAAAAAAAAATTGTTCATTTGCTCTCTCTTCCCTTGTCCCTGCTTGTCATAACACAAACATGCCGAAGCTTGTAAAGCATAATCGATCAAACTCTCCTTTTTAGAAGTTTATCAAACTATAGTGTTTTGAATTTGGCAACAATGCCATCTCCATCTGTCGCCAAAAATACAGTATAGAAGGGCTAGCATGCAGATTAGTTCAAATCTCATTCCTAGCAGACATCAAGCCCCCTCTATCTTACAGAACAGCAGACAGAGTATAATTTACATCCTAGCAGGTCTGCAATAGTCTAATTTTTTTCTTCCTTACCTAAATGTTTTTTTATCTTTAAAAGACCTGACGGCCCAACTCATCTTTCTGTGGGTCTGATCCCTGTCCTTAGAATTTTGCTTACTGAGATTTGGCCTTCATCAGTTTCCAACTCTAGTTTGCATGGAGTTTGGAGAGATCGCATTCAAGACTTGATTATCATTGTTTCTTTTAACCCTTTTTAGACACATGACTGTAGAGTTGCACAAGCTGTACTGGCTAGCATGTGGCCAGAAAAATAGTTAAAACTTTGTTGATATAGTGGATACACAGATCCACTAAAATAAGAAAGGGAGGCAAAGACACATAGGTTACACAACATTGGCAGACTCCATGCAGGGCAGTTTTACAGTACAATAAAGGCAAGGATGCGTTTTTATCCATAATTCTTTATTCCTTAACTTTAATCCATAATTCTTTATTCCTTAACCTTTAATTTATCAAATAATATTGCTCCAAAAAGTTGTGATTTATTGATGGCTTATTTTTTTTTTCTATAGGAGATGCTTGGCTTAGTAACTCTTATCTGGCCATAGCTCAGGATATTTTTCATTAATGAAGTCCAGTTCAATTGGATTAAATCTAATTCATTAATGAAATTCAATTAAATTTGATTAAATCTGATGCATTAATCAAACCCAATTCAGAAGCATTGTGTTATTCCAGAATAATGTTGAGGAGGAACTTTCTATTCCAGCCCATTCCCTATGGGCTCATGGGTCTTCAGATCCTTAATTTAGGAATTAAATTCACTGTCAAGTAAGATTTTCCCAGTGTAGATAATCTCAGCAGTGATACAGCATGCAAATATGTGGGTCAGGAGAAGAAAATATTAAACCATTTTTGAATATTGAAACCTAAGTATAGTTTTCATGAAAAAGCAATGGAAATTCATTTGTGTTTGTTAGGAAAGAAACTATAGTGTCTTCTTAAATCATACTGCCTTACTGAAAGCAATCCTTCTGCACTGTGGGATACCTGAAGATAAGCTCAATCAAGTTTACACGATTCTGTATGACGCTGTGGTAAGGCATTACGTTGTTCTCGAACTACACTTTTATGCTATTGATTACAGGATGATACCTCTATCACTGAAGGAGGGTTGCTTAAAAAGAACAGGAAGGGTAGCTGTTCACCAGACCCATAGAAAAGAGAAAAAATGCACGGTCATTAAAATACCCCTCAGAAGGAGGACAGTGACCAAAGAAAGGAGAGTGATGAGCTATTTCTTTTACAACGAACTGCACTTCCAGCCAAAAAGCCTCTATAACAGTAAGAAATAATGGTCAAATATTCAGTAATCAAAACTATACTGACTCTCCCTCCAAATACACACACACTTTTCTCTCACATAAATGCACAACTTTTTCTATTTATTTTCTCCCCCATACATACACAGATTTTTTTTTTTAACTAGCAGGTCATGGCAGCATTAACTGTCTGGTTAGTAAAGAAGAAACACTTGGAAGTTTACTTCAGGGTGCAGCTACAGTATTTGTTTTGCCTTATCTACATCCTTCTTGCCCAGATCTTCAGCCTCACCATCACACAGACTCTTTGAAGACCAGCCGAGTCAGTCTTGTTCCTGCATGTACTTTGACTGCCTCCAAGTCCCATCCCACAACTGGGCTGAAAAATCGGGACACTCACTAGATGACAGCAAAGAGATATAGAAACTTCTAGTTCTTTATCGCCATCTGGTGCTTGTCTAGATTTTTGTCACTTGGAAGGAAGGGAATAGAAACAAAATAAAACAAAAAGATCGACAAAAGGTGGAGATAAATGAAGGGTAAACTTTGAAAAATCTGGATCATACACCATCATCCCATCCGGGCACTCTAAGAGAAAGACTTCAGGTTGCATCAGAACAACTGTGTTGGATATTAAAATATCCCAATTGCATTTAAGCAGTGGTGACATTCTATTTGTCATGAGCCTACTAAAGAGCAGTGGTGCTACTAAGCTTGGCCAGTGGTTGGTGGTCCCACTCTGTGCAGTGGGATGCCCATGCTGCAGCATTTAGGAAGAGAGAGAGGGAGAGAATGGAGGTCCTCTGCTTTCCATTTCCTTTACCGCCGGAGAAATGGAAATACTGGATGTGACTCCTTTGCTCTTCAGCATTCAAAATCTTTAAGAGATGGACAATCATCTCATAAGGAGGAGTTGGAGCCAGCGGGCAGCCAGAAAGAATAGTAAATAGAGATGGTTGAAGGTATAAGAGGAATAAAAGGGGAGCCAGAAGTAGGATGGTACACCCAGAACTGTGTTTGGCCCTGTAGAAGGCACTGTCCTTGGGGATTCCTAGATCCTCACATGTCTACTGCCAAGCAGACCCACTTCTTTTTACATCACTTGCTGAATCAGGAACCCCAGATATAGGTTGTTTGCTCTCCATTTTCACTATGTTGCTTTCACTGCAATGAACTTTTGATCATGCACTCGTTCTCATATAAATACATTTCTAAAGTGGTACGATAGTTGAATTCAGTTGGTATGAATAACATCAAGTGGAGGTATTGTATTCAGACATTCCTCCAAGGCCAAGATAAAGTTGGCAGATCTTACAGGAAATGAAATGTATGGTAATTAGTAGCATTAACCATATCTACCTATAATTTCTCTAAAGATAAGCCTGCAAATGCTGAACAGATAGGTGTTAGAATGGAAACCACTTTTAACATTCGCAGGATGCTTTTTTTTAAAATCAGGGATAAGGAAATATCAACTAATCTGTTATTATTTGTGTTGCTGCAGACTGAAAAGCTAACTAAAAGAGAAGTAGAGGCCAAGTTCTGCAATCTTTCCCTTTCATCAAACAGTGTAAGTAATTTGAAATTAACTTCATTGTTTTATTTATTTATAGATTGTTTATGTTCCATTTTTCAGTCCTGAAAATTTTCTTGGATTAGTTAACAATTAAACCCAATGTTTTCATTTTTTTGTCTTTCATAGACAGTATCAAAAAGTCAAATTGGCCAAATACTCTTATTCACCTGAAAACTTATTTGACTTTTTCTTGTATTTTTCTCCATCATCAGTTGAGGCACAGCACCTCTGATATCTCAACTGGGGGCGGGGGGAGTGCAGATATAATTCCCAGCTATTTTATATGAACAAATTATTAAATCTAAAGATTAGTATAAGCCTGTGTACATGCTTATTGTATAAATGAACACACTATTTCATCTTGTATTTATGGGAAACTGCATTTCCACATCTTGTATTTCAGTTGTATTTATGGGAAACTGCAGGTGCCTGCTTTGGTCATCACCTTCCATTTGCCTTTATTATCTATCAGTATTCTTTTTTAACCAATTATCTCCCTTTTTCTAAACTTGGCTTGGAGGTAAATGAAACGGAGAGCTCCACTGCTCCATATTTGCAGAATAATGTTTGAGAAGGAGAATTCCTGCATCTTCTTTCACCATGGTTAATGATTAGAGGGGGTTCAGGTTGACATATTAGTGCTGCTCTTTGAGCCTCCACCTCTGGGTTAGTGCCAAATTGCCATCTGTAGTAGCAGGCCAAGGTCCAGAAGTGGTGAGGAGGAACAATTTTGAATTCATTCTATTCCATTGCCCCTAATTGTTCTGTCAACTACATTAACCTCAGAGGTTTTAAATACACAAACCTGCCAGCTGAATGGTCACAAAACAATCAATTCCTCCAATTCCCACCAGGAACTAGGGTGAGGTATAGCCCTGTTGTTTTCAACCAGTCTCATTCAGGATTGCTTTGTGAAATGATGAAGATACTATGTTCTGGTATATGAAAGAATTGTCCTACAGAAGTTGATCTTGTTTTCAGTCAGTAATTGAGAGAGAAGTGAATCTTTCTATTGGCCTTTCTGGCCCAACCTCACTGCCTCATCCCACCACTTCCTCTCCTGCCAGCTATTTTACAGAAAGGGATGAAGAGAAAAGAAGAGTCTTTCCAATGGCTTGCTTTGAATTATATTTCACACTTCTTTAATAACTGAGGTCAAAGCAGTTAAATAATACAAACATTAAGCTGGTCATAAGGCTGGGCTTTGCACCTTTAGTTCAGCATGCAGCAGATCATATTTATGTGTCTTTTCAGCTTGTTCGGCTTTACAGATTTATTGAGCAAAAAGGGGATCTACAAGATCTAACCCCATTGTTGTGTACGATGGTAAAGCAAAAGACAGGAGTCACCTCATTGGTGAAACTTGGCCTGAAAGAATTGGAGGAAACAGTGGGCCTGTTAAAAAAACTTGGCATAAAATTTCAGGTTTGTAAAACAAAATGGATTGTATCATTAGTATTTCTTACAGAGTTAGGTTAGTCAGCTGTAAAATGAATATTCTAACATCACAGAGAAAGCGGGAACCAGGTGTAAAATTTTGCATGGTGTAAGTTTGGGAGCTTGAGGGAGGTCGTATTTATTTCACAAAAAATAAGTTCTGCATTTGACTACATTATTTGAGTCCATTTAAGTGTCAGTAATACAGGATATGTTACTTGTCTACCTCACGGGTATCCACAGGGGGCCAGTCAAAAAAGTCGAGTTGGTAGCCGCAACCTTGTGATCAAGCTCTGCCCCTTTTTACATGCATGACACACGCCACTGTTGACAGATTCTGAAAAGAAGCTGAAAAGGCAATACGCTGTTATTTAGAATTACCTCAGAAACAAAATAATTCAAATTATTTTACAGTAGTCTGTGCTTTTGAGGATATCTTTGTTATTTGTACGTTTATATTCTGTATCAGAGGGTCAATGAAATGGGTGGACCTAAAATGTTCTGTGCATCAGGGAAGGGATGGGGTGATTTAAACTTGGTGTCTAAAACTTTGCAGAAAAACAAATGATGTATCCAAAAATTTTAGGTCAGCTCATTCCAGGAAGTTCAGGAGTCTGAAAACAGTTGCATGTAGCATGAGGCTTGCCCACCTCTGAGTTGTGTCTAAAATGACAAAATAAGAATTTTCTCTTACAGATATCCATAAACTTGGGCCTGGTTTATAAAATACAGCAGCACAACGGAATTATATTTCAGTTTATTGCATACATTAGGCGGAGACAAAGAATAGTTACTGACATTCTTGCTGCTGGAGGTAGATATGATCATATGGTAAGTGTTACAAATGTGCCCCATTTAGTATAATAAAAGACCCTGATCATTTTCTAGTGTATTTCTGTTTCTGGTCTCTGCAGATCTCACAGTTCAGAGGCCCAGATGCAGTTGGTCTGGTTCCTTCAGCTGTTGGAGTCAGCATAGCTGTGGACAGAATAAGTGCTACAGTTTTGAATATGGAAGAGCCAGTATGTTTGTCTTTCTGCTTTGCATATTTCAGATAGCCTCCAAAAAGAGTGGGAAATCTGGATCTTTCTCAAGCAAACTAAATAATGAAATGAGATTATACAGTTTCAAATCAGCGCTACTATTTCCATTAGTTCTACAGATAAAAGAAGAAAATGCAGAATATAGTGACTTCAAACTACATAATGTATCTCTGTAGAAAAGCCAAGGTGCTGTTTTGGGGTCTCTCGGCCATTCATACTAAATACATCTTTCATGTATCCTAAACAAAACAGGATCATAATTAGTAATATGAGCCATATTAAGTGACAAAGAGTATCTTAGCTGTAGAATAAGATTGTCTGCCCTTCCAGTTTAGATGATTTCAGGAACAACAGACGGAACAGTCCCTCCAAGTAAGTAACATTTTGGTTCTTATTTCTCCTTTTTCCAGTTTACAGTGAGCTCTTGTGATTTATTAGTTGTTAGCGTTGGCCAGAAGTCAATGGAAAGAGCCATCAATGTTATTCAGAAGCTCTGGGCTGCAGGAATTGCAGCTGAAATTATGTATGACTGGTCCCAGGTAAGTTGTCATTTATTGTACATGTTGTTTCTGGCTTATATGCATTTCTTTTTCCAAGCGCACCAGGACTGCAACTGTAAGCAAGGCTAAAATAAGGCAGATTTTGAGTTGCCATTAAAGGAGGAAAAATGGTCAACTACCAGTAAATTGACTTGTAAGCAAGAATGCCTTTGATAACCACAGGGTTTTTTTTTTTAGCATAGCATCCTACAAGCTTACCAAAGCTCCTAATACTTGCCCTAGAGTAGAGGGTCATTAAAGTAAAGGAGCATTGAACATGACTGTAGTCACCCTGCCTCCTGTTGAAAACTGTAAGGTTCTGGAGAACATCTCAGTTTTGCTTTTAGAAAATCCCATTGCTCCATGGTGCATTGGAGCAAGAGAAACATCTGCTCTGCTCTGACACTGACTGATTTCTATAAACATTTTAAGGTAGTTTTCCATAAATATTAATTATTAAAGGAACTGGATGCTCTAATAGAATCTACTGAATTCAGTGTAAAGATTTCCTGCGTTTTCTAGCATTATTTTTCAGAAGAGATTCCATATATCATTCACGTTGAAATCTAAACAATTTATTTATGTTTCTTGTATGAGTGTAAAAGACTTAGTTGGAATATTAGATAGATTATCTTTTTTCATCTTTCATCTCCACAGAACTGGTTTCACACTTATCGTATAAGATTTATTTTTATTGTTCATTGCTGTTTTAAATTGGATCAGTTTAATTATTTTAAAATGTTATATGTTAATATTACTGTGCATGTTTAATTTTTGGAATTCCTTTTTACTGTTAAATGTTTCATTGCAACCCACTGGAAGTCCTTCAAAATTATAGTAGTACACAAATGTGATAAATAGATAAAAGATTGGTCAGTCTGTAAGATAATGACTGACCTCAAGCAGGCTATTAAATAGAGAGGGATTTGAATCTATTTCTGTTCAGTTGACAAGTACTACTCAAGTCTCTTTTGAGAAGAGAAAACTCTTTAGCAATTTAAAATTAATTTTATTCCTTTTTTGAACAACACGTAATGTGCTAGTCCCAGGAAGAATTACAGGAGTATTGCAGATGTTCTGGAATCACCTATGTAGCCCTCATTTGTGAAAAAGAAGGAACTCATGTAAAGGTAAGTTTGGGAGTGACATCTTTCCATACCCCCTTTCTCGTCTGTGTCTGCTCAGTACGTTTATATTCTCAGCTACTACAGTATTGTGTCAGCTTGGAATGAGGGCACATGATGCCATCACCTTGCTGATGCTGCCTACCTGAGGGAAGAAAGATAGGACATAAATACCCACAATTCAAGGAAATGTATGATCTAAAATGTATTTTTTGAAAATAAGAGAAAAGTATAAGATTCCTGCATATTGTTACATAACATTTCAAAATTGCTACATTGGAGAACAGAACTCTACTAATGAAGTAGCAGTTTTTCATCCCTTCCTCCCACTTACAGCTCTTGGAGATCTACAGCTGTCACTCCTGAGATTAGGGATCCTCTGGAAGGGTGTGGTAAATGGTCTGGTGGTAGGGGGCAATTGGAAAAAAGCTTGGGAGGGCATTCTCAAAATGATCTGAACCAGCCAGTGGTGGCATTTTTATTTGTTTAGAGTTGTGTACTCTTCCTCCCTCATGCTGGGTGGATGGATTTGTGTTTGTTCTCACTCTCAATCCAGCACACAAACAGCACAATCCAGCACACTCTTCCACCCATCTAGTACAACTAAAAGGGGACAAAAATCACACTCTAGTTGAAGGCGTCGTATGAATATAATTGGGGCAGATACTAGTCATGAAGAGAGGCCTTGCAGAATAAAAGATTGCTACTTCTCTTATTGGTCAGTGTTAGTCTCATTTCCTAAGGCTGCTGTGTTTTTTTTAGTGGTTCATTTAAATTGTACTTGTATCTCATCCATTTCCTGATTTAATTCTGATAACTCATTCTTTAGATTTAGCAATATAAAGGTTAAAACGCTTTGTGGGGCTATTTTGCAGGTAAAATCCTTTGAAAGGGAAAGGCAGACAGAGAAAAGAATCTTGGAGACTGATATAGTAGATCATCTGGCCCAGAAACTGAGGACCAAATTCTATGACGAAAGAAATAGCAGGTAGCAACAAGTACTATAACTTGGAGAGTAGGACATGGATTATTTGCAGCAGGAAGTAAAATATCGTAAGCAAAGTGGTTTGGGTATAGGTTTTGCAGCAATTCACCTTAAAGATTATAAGCGACGCATCATACAATGATTTGGCTTTATTCTAATATGTCTTGAACTGATGCGTTATATAAGTTGGGGCTATAGGCTGTGTAGACTTCAGACAGAATTAAAATTACTTATTTGTAATATACACTGAATTGGTTCCAGACTTCCACACTTGGAAAGAAGGGAAAGTGAAAATCATCCAAAGCTGCTGTGCATATAGGTTTGAGAGGTCTTTTGAAACAACTTGGTAGTAAGGCTAGGCAATGGGGAAGAATGGCTTTACCCCACAGAGGAAAGTCTGGATCCAACTTTCTGAATGTTACAAAGGTACTGAATTAATATATGCTGAAAAGTTATTTATCTATTTTTACACTGCCCAGCAACTCTGGGCAGTTCACAGATAAATGTATACCTGTTCTCAAGTATTAATAGAATATCAGTTTCTGTCTTCATCTGTTATTTTGAAAACAATACTGAATAACAGTCTTTGATTTTTAAATCCTATTTTAGAGAAATTTCTGATAATGTGCCAATGCAAAGTCTAAAAGGATCATTTTCCAGTAATTTAGGTATGTAATGACTAGTGTGTTATATTTTTCAGTAATCTGTATTTATGTTGCAGAGGTGGTCATTAAAATGGAAAAGCAGTCCCCCTCTGAGGTGGTTAAACAGAATGCAGGAAATAAATGACTGCATAAAATGTATTATGTTGAATGTTAGTATTCAAATGAGGCCATTTATCATACAAGACAATGGGGGGGGCAGTTTAAAAGGAAGGGTTTAATAATTTAATAAAACACAATTCTGATTAAACCCGACCTTAAACATAGTTGTGCGTGGTCCAGCATCCAAAATCTGATCGGGGGTATGGACATGCTTACAAACAAAACTTTTTATAGTCTCAGTTCTAGTGTGCACATATGAGAAATAGAGGAACTTTTAACTAAATCATTATGTGTTTCAGGTTTGTCTGAATCACATGGTACTATAGCAATACCAAATGTGTGCATTATTCCACCAGAAAAGTTGTCAGCAAGTATCAGACGACGTTACGAAACTCAGGTATTATAGATGTATCTCTACTCTCAGTTGCAGTATGACTGTAGCTTTGGAATTATATCACAAAGGTTGTACAGAGGTAGAAAGAACCATAAGAAATGGTGAATAGGCAAGCAGAACTCTGGTCCCTTCCGTTCATTATTTTTACTATTTTCTATTCTTTCTGGCAGTGACTCCTTAGGATATGAGTTAGGGGTCTCTCCCAGTTTTATCTGGAAATTCCAAGGATTGAACCCAGAAGCTTTCCTGTGCAAAGCTTGTATTTCACTCCAGTCCAATATTTGCACAGAGAGAGAGAGAAATTTAGTTAGATGGCAACATGACACACTTAATGTTTTCTTCTCAGAGCTGCTTCCATTCCTAGCCCAATGGTTCTTCCTCCCTCAAACAAGTCAAGTTCCCTGTCTAACTGAGGTCCTTCCTCTTCACTGAAATCTGATTTTAATTAAGAATTTCTCTAGTATAGTTGGAAGAAGGTTACAGAATCAGGAGTTGGGTAGGGAGGCGCAGGGGGCAATTGGATAAAAGAACCTGGGATTGATTTTTTTCTGGAAAGGCAGGTGCGCTGTCTTTTGCCTTAGGTTTCAGAAAAGATTTGTTAGTTGAATCCTGGTACAAGGTGGCCATAGTATGAGGAAAGAAAGTCACCTCTGGAAAAAGATACTGGAGAAAGACCAGGAATGGCTTTTCCTCATTAAGCTGGAAAAGAAAGCAGTTGGTATGTGCAAAATCTAATCTTATGGAAAGGGAGCATTCTGTTTCTTCACTGGACCTTTGGAAAACTACCAGACCGTTCCTGAACAGTCAGATCATCATGGTTAGAGAAGCTGAGCAAGTTCCAGAAGACTTCCCAGAACAGATTTTGCACTTGAGTAGTAGGCAGATATCCAGCCCTATCCAGACTTGTCACTTGATTGAGTGAAACTAAACTGAGTGGGTGATACAGGCATGGCTGCAAGCCCATTTACGGTATCACCGCATGCTGTTCTGTAAACGCATTGCACAGCTTCACAAGTATCCATGAGTGCAGGGAGTTCAGGAATGGAATTAGAGAGCGCACCTCCTTTCTCCCTCTGTTTATCTCTGTAAATGTGAAGATAAATGCCTGCATGTCACTTTTGAATTAAGAATAGTTAACAGGGATACTTGTTTAATATAAAAAGAAAATATTATCTGTGTGTTTAGCGTCTGTGTTTATTATTTTAATTTAATGTAACTTCCAGGTACAAACCAAACTACAGGCCTGCTTTACTAATTTCCCACTGAAGCTGAGTGAAGTTGAAATTTTAGCAGTAAGTCACTTTGCTTTTGTCAACAAGCCAGTTGTATCTAGTAACTGGATCAGAAACTGGTAACTACTTAAAGCCATATTGGAGGTACAGATTTAATTTCCAGGAAGAATTGTGTTTCGTTAGTGGTAAATTTCCTGTTCATTTGTATGAAATTCACTGAAGTCACTTTCTTTGTCCTGAGTCTTTCCAAAAACGTCTAACAATTGCCTCCGATAACTTGCCCTCAAGAAAAGGCAATATTGGACATATGCTGTGTTGAGTGTGGGAAGGAATGACAGTGCTCTGTATTAGGGACTTCAGCAGTCTATTAATTTCCTAAAAAAGCTCAGGCCAGACTATTCTGATGAAGAGAAGCCTCTTTTAGAACTCCTGTGATGTCAGAGTTCAGGCTTTCAAGTTCTATCCTGGTTGAGGTTTTGTTTTTGCTTTTTGGTCATCAGAACCTGGAATTTGTTAGTATGAATCTGAGTGACTGCAGGTCAGGGCTTCTGGTATTCAATCTTACTTGCAGTAAATATGCAGAGCTTGAGGATATTCAGTCCATTTAATTTTTGTGCTGGTATATTTGGATGCCTTACAGATCTACTTTCTGCAAAACCCAATTTTACATGGATTAAGTGAAGCAAATGTAATTGGATCTCATAGCTTACGCTACCATAATGATTTTGTGTTTTGTTTTTTGCAGGTCGATCTACCAAAAGAAACTATAATACATTTCTTATTGCTAGAGGTAAGCCTATGAATTAAGTTACTGGTCTTACTAGTGGTTTTAATTAATAACTTGAGATTTTAAAAAGCTTAAACAGAGTTGAACATTCATTTGTTATGTACAGTAAGTAAAATCTCATTCCTGGCTTAGAAGAAACTTAGCATACCCCTTTTTATAAGTCACTTTTTCAAGAAATCAAAGATTGTAATCTATATTTACATCCAAAAAATAAAGCATCCTGATGTTCTCAACATTAGCTTTTTTGCAGTCCCTGTTTCAGAGTAAGATACTTGTTTGAATGTTTTCCATCTTCTCAGTTTGATGACCAAGCTTTCTATACAACTGTGAAACAACTGATGTCTCGATTGCCAAAGCAAAGATACATTAAACAAGTTTGTGATGAAATCTATACCATCAAAATTGAAAAAAAGTAAGTATTCTTATGCATACTAGTTGTACAGTCTAAGGCAGGGGTTCTCAAACTACAGCCCGCGGGCCAGATACAGCCCACCAGGGTCATTTATCCGGCCCGCCTGCCTGATTGGCCGCCGCCGCTGTCTCTAAGAAGCGGAAGCATCGGGGCTGTGTCGGGAGCTGCAGGCGATGCACGAGGAGGGAGACTGCAGAGCCGGACTCTTCTACATTACAGGTATACCGGGTCCAGCGGCTCTCCTCCTTGTACTCCGCAGGAGGGATCCTCCGTGCAGGGTGATCGGTGTGTCATTCTCCAAGCTGCTTGTGTCATTCTTTCTCCCAATTGCCCACCCCGTTCTTGCAATCCCTCGGAAACCATCTGGTCTTCCCCAGGTCTCATGAGTACAGGTGCCCTATTTGGAGAACGGCAGGAGCCCCGTTCTCATGATGCTTCGCGTTTGCATTTTATGTTCCTTCCTGTTTTACCCACACAATGGATTTCTTTGGGAATGTCTTTAAAATATTCCCAATAATCTGCTGCCATGACTAGGTTTTAGTCAACAGAAGGCACTATCAGTGCCTGAAACTTATTTCCAAGATTAAATTCCAGTTTTACAGGGACAGTCCTGATTTTGGGGAAGGCATCCTCGAACTAATGGGGAGGGCTCAAGGTAGAGCAGGCAGAACAGTATGGGAACAAGTAGTCAAAGAAATGATGTCTTTCCATTACTCATCAAGTCTCGGGGTACCTTATGGTGGAAGGAAACATGGGAATGAAGCTATTCCATTATCCATTTTACTGGCTGATTGATTAGTACTAGTCTGCAGAAATCCAGAATAAGAAGCAAAGTTAGTGTTTCCTGTATCTCTTTGCTGACAACTAATGGATTTTTGCAGATCAAGTCTTATAGCCTTATGATGGAGAGAGTGGTCAATTGATTGTTAGTCATTTATTAAATTAATTTGGCCTGGAAATAATCTTTCAGAGTGTAAAAGCACAACAGGGGACTGGAATGTTTGGAACTACTTAAAGTTGCTTCATTCCAGAGAAGCTCTTCTAAACATCTTTATGTCCTTTTTTTTCTGGTAATTTTTGCCTGTGACTTTGGGGAAATTGACTTGTAGATTTGTATTCATGTATGCATTTTTTAATATTCGTATATCCAAGTTTTTATTTTTGGAAATCAGGTCAGCCTACTTCTTTGCAAATTATCAGGACCGCAGAAAGCATTGTACTCAGTTTCTGTTTCACTTTTTCTTCTCTTCTTTTCCTTACATTTATATCCAAACTCCTCTTCCTTGCCCAGACCTGTTCCATCATCTCAAATTCTTTGTTAAGCCATCGCTTAACAACCATTCATTTAGTAGTTATGCTCAGTCCCCAAAGTTACAGCTGTTGCAGCACCCCTGCAGTCACATGATCAAAATTCGGGCACTTGGCAGCCCGTCCACAGCACTTCAACTCATACTTCCTCATACTCTGCGGGAGGGATCCTCTGTGCAGGGTGATCGGTGGGGTCCAGGGCGCCCTATTACTTTCTCCATTTGGGCTGTGTGGTTGCCCCTCAAGTAGAATGGCCACTGGCACTGACCAATAATGTGGGGGGCAGGGGGCGGGGGGAGGATAACATTTACTGACACCACCAATGCAGGGTGGGGTTTATGTTGGTTAAAATTGTTCTTTATTTTAATTATTGTATTTTTTTTCCTGGTTTTTTTTTTGTACTACAAATAAAATATGTGCAGTGTGCATAAGAATTCATTCATGTTTTTTTCAAACTATTATTGTGAGCCGCCCAGAGTCACCCGTTGGGGGAGATGGGTGGCATACAAGTTTAATGATAGATAGATAGATAGATAGATAGATAGATAGATAGATAGATAGATAGATAGTCCGGGCCCCCAACATTCTGAGGGACTGTGAACTGGCCCCCTGTTTAAAAAGTTTGAGGACCCCTGGTCTAAGGCTCTCATGTTGAATCCGGAAGGTCATTTTGCATATTTTAGGCGGGTGTATAAATACTGCAAGGTTCTACAGGATCAAAGATTGACATTGTATAAGGCCTCTAGTGTTAAAAGCTCACCGAGTTCTCAGTGGTTTCCCTTCTGTGGGATTCAGTAAAGGAGCTGCAATCTGGAACCATCATAATGTGAAAATCCTGAACCGTCAGACACTGTGATTTGAATTGGGATACTATACTTGGATTAGCACAAAGATAAATTTGTCCAATAACTGTTGGATGAATTTATTTGGCCTCTTGATCAGGTAGCCCTAACATATAACTGAAATAAAAGAGCAACTCACAATTAGCTACGTTTTCTCAACTTTCTGCATGTTTCTTTCTTGCAGGGTGCCCGTCCTTGTTCTCTACAGTTACAAAGATGACTACTATAAAATCTTGTTTTAGTTATGAATATTTAAGGGATTAAAATCAGGATAATGAATGGGACAAAACATGTGCTTCCCATTATGTTAATGTAAAGAAAAGTTGCACTTCATTGTTGCTGATTCCCCTTGGACAATTGCTGTCTTTTAAGTATTCTGTTGAGTTCATGTGCCTCAGCTGGCATCTTTAAAGGTGTAAATCTTTTCAAAATATATTGTACAGTATACTTTTCAAAATAAAAGAATCTTCTGGTACTTCAGGATGCACTTGTCTTTGCTTAAAGTAAAATCAGCAGATGGTAGTATTTGGGTTTGAAAAATTCAAGTAATTTTCATTGTTTATCCCATGAATCTCCTTCCACTTTTTTAAATATAGTTTTTATTAAAAGTTTAAAAAACAATAATAAGAACTACAACAAACTAAATTATAACAGAAAAAGTGAAAAAGAAAGAAAGAACAGAAAAAGCTGAAAGTGCAATAAGAAAAGAGAAGAAAAGAGAAAAAAGAGCAAGATATAAAGGATATAAAGACATAAAGAAGTGGTGTCTGATATTCTTCACAGCAGTTATAAGTACAATTATATTTTGACCTCTCTCTCTAAAGTTACATCACGATTCTTCTTTCTATAATCTATCCTGTCTAATCATCAAAACCATAAACCACAAGTTTATTTTTTTCATTTTTACACAAAGTCCATAAGGGGTTTCCAGTCACCAATAAATGTAGATACTGTCTTTTCTCTAATCAAAGAAGTCAGTTTATCCATCTCAGCAAGATCTGTCAATTTCACTAACTATTCCTCCATAGTGGGTAGTGCCGAAGCTTTCCATCTTTGTGCATATAATAATCTTGCCACAGTAATCATATATTGAAATAATCTTCCATGACTCTTTTCTGTGTATCCATCAAACTTAAAGAAAAAGTTCTGGCAAATCTCCTCCTACTTTTGACACTGGGAAGGTAGGCTAAACTGAATAACAATGATCTCCAGCTACCCCACTATTATGAGCTAAAAGGAATTTATAGGGAAGAAAGAGGCTGAGACACTTGGAGGTCTGTATTTTGTTTTTCAGTGGGATCAGCTAAGACCTTCTTTAAGGCCTCCTGTGCTGCTTATAAGGGAGGAGGTTACTAAGTGAATCTGGAGTTTGTGGTTTATTTTACATCCGTTTTCCTTCTCTAACATGGATACTTTGTTGTACTGAATTTCCTGTTGCTTCTAAACCAGGTATCCAGGTAATTGCTTCTGCACCTTATGGGAAAACCCTTCCTCAGATCAAAGTATGAATAATTTGCACAGACCTATGATCAAATTCAAGTCTGTAGAGCAGGGGATGCACAGCAGATCTGAAGTGGAAGATGCTTTGGAGGGGGAATGGACATGCATGCTGCACCTATCAGTGCCTCCTTTAAGACGACACGTATTTTCCAGGACTCATACATGACTTCCCTGGGTCCACACAACTCTGATGTAAGCCCTGGAAAATGACACCAACAGGCCCAGTGAGCATACCCCTACTACCTCCAAAACACTTTTCTGCTTCAGATCCAGACAGACACACATTCATGTTGTAGAGATATTATTAAACAAGTTCCCAGCTGGATACAGTGCGTAATAAATTAAGCATTCTTCATGTTTTGCTTGATAACTTGAATCCTAAAGAATAAATATTGTTAGGGTGGTGGATGGGGACTGAATGTACATATACTTATGCATCTAGTTGATGCAGTGCTATTGGCTGTGAATCCAACTATCTGCAGCAAATATGAGATTATATGATACAAACCCCTTCATGGATCACTGCCTTGTTGTGGCGAAGGGGCTTGTGTAACTCAGTGAAGCCATGAGCTATACCGTGCAGGGCCACCCAAGACGGACAGGTCATGACAGAGAGTTCTGACAAAATGTGGTCCACTGGAGAAAGAAATGGCAACCCACTCCAGTATCCTTGCCAAGAAAACCCCATGGACAATGTTAAAAGGCTAAAAGATATGACGCCGGAAGATGAGCCCCTCAGGTCGGAAGGTGTCCAATATGCTACTGGGGAAGAGCGGAGGGCAATTCCAAGTAGCTCCAGAAAGAGTGAAGCGGCTGGGCCAAAGCCGAAAGGACGTTCAGCTGTGGATGTATCTGGAAGCGAAAAGAAGGTCCGATGCTGTAAAGAACAATATTGTATAGGTACGTGGAATGTAAGATCCATGAACCAAGGCAAGCTGGATGTGGTCAAACATGAGATGACAAGATTGAACGTCGACATCTTGGGAATCAGCGAATTGAAATGGACGGGAATGGGTGAATTTAATTCAGGTGACCACTATATCTACTACTGTGGGCAAGAAACCCTTAGAAGAAATGGAGTTGCACTCATAGTCAATAAGAGAGTGGGAAAGGCAGTAATGGGGTACAACCTCAAAAACGACAGAATGATCTCAGTGCGTATCCAAGGAAAACCATTCAACATCACGGTAATCCAAGTCTATGCCCCAACCACTGATGCCGAAGAAGCTGAAGTTGACCAGTTCTATGAAGACCTACAAGACCTTCTAGAACTAGCACCAAAAAAAGATGTCCTTTTCATCATAGGGGATTGGAATGCTAAAGTAGGAAGTCAAGGAGTAATCGGAATAACAGGCAAATTTGGCCTTGGAGTACAAAATGAAGCAGGGCAAAGGCTAATAGAGTTCTGTCAAGAGAACAAGCTAGTCATAGCAAACACTCTTTTCCAACAACACAAGAGACGACTCTACACATGGACATCACCAGATGGTCAATACCGAAACCAGATAGATTACATACTTTGCAGCCAAAGATGGAGAAGCTCTATACAGACGGCAAAAACAAGACCAGGAGCTGACTGTGCCTCAGATCATGAGCTTCTTAACTGCAAAATTTAGGCTTAAATTGAAGAATGTAGGGAAAACCACTAGACCACTCAGGTATGACTTAGATCATATTCCATGTGAGTACACAGTGAAGGTGATGAATAGATTTAGAGGATTAGATTTGGTAGACAGAGTGCCTGAAGAACTATGGACAGAGGTCTGTAACATTGTACAAGAGGCAGCAACTAAAACCATCCCAAAGAAAAAGAAATGCAAGAAAGCAAAATGGCTGTCTGATGAGGCTTTACAAATAGCTGTGGAAAGAAGGAATGCGAAAAGCAAGGGTGAAAGGGAAAGATATAAGCAACTGAATGCAGATTTCCAGAGAATAGCAAGGAGAGATAAGAAGGCCTTCTTAAATGAACAATGCAAAGAAATTGAAGAAAAGAATAGAATGGGGAAGACTAGAGATCTCTTCAAGAAAATTGGAGATATCAAAGGAACATTTAGTGCAAAGATGGGCATGATAAAGGACAAAAAAGGCAGGGACCTAACAGAAGCAGAAGAGATTAAGAAGAGGTGGCAAGAATACACAGAAGAACTATACAAGAAAGATCTTAATGTCCATGCTGGTGTGGTCACTGACCGTGAGCCAGACATCCTAGAGAGTGAACTCAAGTGGGCCTTAGGAAGCATTGCTAACAACAAAGCTAGTGGAGATGACAGTATTCCAGCTGAGTTATTTAAAATACTAAAAGACGATGCTGTTAAAGTGCTGCACTCAATATGCCAGCAAGTTTGGAAAACGCAACAGTGGCCACGGGATTGGAAAAGGTCAGTTTACGTTCCAATTCCAAAGAAGGGCAATGCCAAAGAATGCTCAAACTATCGCACAATTGCACTCATTTCACATGCTAGCAAGGTTATGCTCAAAATCCTACAAGCTAGGCTTCAGCAGTACGTGAACCGAGAACTACCGGATGTACAAGGTGGGTTTCGAAGAGGCAGAGGAACTAGAGATCAAATTGCCAACATTCGCTGGATCATGGAGAAAGCACGAGAGTTCCAGAAAAGCATCTACTTCTGCTTCATTGACTATGCAAAAGCCTTTGATTGTGTGGATCACAACAAACTGTGGCAAATTCTTAAAGAGATGGGGATACCAGACCACCTTACCTGTCTCCTGAGAAATCTGTATGCGGGCCAAGAAGCAACAGTTAGAACCGGTCATGGAACAACCGATTGGTTCAAAATAGGGAAAGGAGTACGACAAGGCTGTATACTGTCACCCTGCTTATTTAACCTATATGCAGAGTACATCATGAGAAATGCCAGGCTGGAAGAATCACAAGCCGGAATTAAGATTGCAGGGAGAAACATCAATAACCTCAGATATGCAGACGATACCACCCTAATGGCAGAAAGTAAAGAAGAACTAAAGAGCCTCTTGATGAGGGTGAAAGAGGAGAGTGCGAAAGCTGGCTTGAAACTCAACATTAAAAAAACTAAGATCATGGCATCTGGACCCATCAATCCCTGGCAAATAGAAGGGGTAGAAATGGAAGCAGTAACAGACTTCATTTATTTGGGCTCCAAGATCACTGCAGACGGAGACTGCAGCCATGAAATTAAAAGACGCTCCTTGGGAGGAAAGCTATGGCAAACCTAGATAGCATATTAAAAAGCAGAGACGTCACCTTGCCGACAAAGATCCGCATAGTCAAAGCTATGGTTTTTCCAGTAGTAATGTATGGCTGTGAGAGCTGGACCATAAAGAAGGCTGAAAGCCGAAGAATTGATGCCTTTGAACTGTGGTGCTGGAGAAGACTCTTAAGAGTCCCCTGGACTGCTAGGAGGTCAAACCAGTCAATCTTAAAGGAAATCAACTCTGATTGCTCATTGGAAGGATTGATAATGAAGCTCAAGCTCAGATACTTTGGTCACCTAATGTGAAGAGAGGACTCTTTGGAAAAGACCCTGATGCTGGGAAAGATGGAAGGCAAAAGGAGAAGAGGATGGCAGAGGATGAGATGGCTAGATAGCATCACTGAAGCAATGAGCATGAAATTGAGCAAACTGAGGGAGGCAGTGAAAGATAGGAAGGCCTGGCGCAATATGGTTCATGGGGTCACGAAGAGTCGGACACGACTTAACGACTAAACAATAACAAAAATGATACAAAAGGAGTGTGATCTGAAAATTTGACAGGGAAAGTGGAATGAAGAATTGGAAATTATACAGAAAATTATACTGAAAAACTAGCACAAATGGATGAATTTATGTTATCGAGAATGTTTACAGACGATGGAAAAACAGATGGGAGATTTTAGAAAGTACAAATCGTGGTACAAAAGTCGAGAATAGAATGTGGCCTGTTGCAAGGAGCATTTGTCAAAAGAACTCAAAATGAAAAGCGTGTTTCTGCCTGCCTTGTTAAGTGGGAGAATTGAGCATGTCAGGAGAAACACAGAAGGAAACTGAATGGAGTAGGAATGAGGTACTTAAGAAGCCTGTGTGTAAAACAATTTAAATTTAAAAAGGACCAGTGAGGTCAAAAATGAATGTAGACTGAATACAAGAGTAAGCGACCACTATGAAAGGAAGAAGTTGAGGTGGCTTGTCATATAGTTAGAATGCACGAGGACTGAATTGTAACCAAAGTATGGAGAAAACTGGTTTTAGTTAGGTTTAATTTTACTTACTGTGTGTCTTTAATTAGTTTGGATTACCATTTATTACTCCTTTTCTGCACTCTGCATAGCACTACTTCTCCAAAAAGGAATAGTGTTATTTGTACATTTATCAAAGGGATGACTGTAGTGGGGTGCATGCAAATGCAAGCATATCCGAATTAGTCAGGCATAGGTACAGTGGCAACCTCTCTCCTACCCCCTTTTTTAGGGGGGGAGGAGGTAGCTTAACCAAACAAGAGCTGGTGCTAAGGGAAAAACTCTTTTCAGAACGACAGTGCTGACTCAGTAAGAATTTAAATCTTTATTACATATGTCAAGATTAAGGAAAGTAGGCAAGAACTGAAAGGAGGGAAATTAAAAAAAAAAAATCCTAAAGGGGTCATCCCAGTTGCTGTTCCTCCAGCCGGGACCAGGCATATGCGCGTACACACACACACACACACACAGAACCGAGGCAGAACAGGTAGACCAAAGTATAGGAAAGGCTATTCATAAAACAGCAGCAATTCCAACCTGCATCTAGCTTCCACTAGTTCTAAAATTGCTGTATTTTTCCTGGCTCGCCAACCTGCTACTGGGCAAGGGTGTTTCTGTTCCCTCTGCCAATGACAAAGATAAAATGGAACTCCCACTTTTTAAAAGTCACCTGGAAAGGAAATCTTACTCTTCCTGATTGGCTATTTAACATTTATTTTTTCTTGCATTTTGATTGTCTTTGCTCACTACCTAGACTGACACATGTAGGTCTGATTGACAACTCAGATTTAGGCTTTCCTTTTAATTCTTTTCTGCCTGAACCCTTTGGGATGAGATTTTTCCCCTTTCATTATGAGGACGTAGGCTAGTTTATTATTCATACAACATTTAACACAGAACTACAGAATTACTTAGTGGGTATAAAGGTACTTCTATAGGAGCATCAATCATTTATACTTATTTATCATAGGAGTTAACTGCACCTAACCTTAAGTGAGTATGTTTTCTTAACCAGTCAGATTTTTTAAAATGACTCTTCTGCTGAACAAGCCTCTTTTTTCTGTATTATTTTGCACAAACGGGTTCACTGAATACCAATATTTTCCAATACTTCAGTTGCCAAGTTCTGTTTAGCTGGAACAACCTGTACAAGAATATATAGTTAAACAGTAACATCGTTTAATAAAAGAAAAATGTCATCTATGGCTGTGGACCAAATTCAGTTTTATAACTTAAGATGCATGTTTCTATTATAGTCCTTTCTTGTTTGCACACAGATCCCACAGAATCAAACTGTTTTGACAGGTGGTACATTCAGCACAAATATTTAAGAATCAAGATACTAGTAGTTCAAAGTTACTTCAGTCATTTTTACCAAATAGATAAGCAAATGTTATCATTTTTAGTTCTGAGGTTTGTTGTAGTGGGATTCTTTGTTCCTCTTCCAAAACCAGTTGCAACAATTGAAACCTGTATGGAACCATTTTAATCTGATGATTCCAGAATTGTTTCAGGAAAATAAAACTTGCTTCTTAAGATTAGTTTGGTTAGTTGTCCTGCCACCATAAAGTAATATTATTTTAACATGATAGGACACTTACTTTGTACCATGCTTAACAAAAGCAACAGAAGTGCCTATCAGTTCAATATGAATATGAAAACCTGTGTTAAGCACAAGCATAGTAAAAGCTCCTTAGAAACCAAGATTCATAGAGCATTGAAAATCTATTTCCAGTTGTAACACAAGTTCTTGGTTGACCCCAACCTTAATTCCACTCATAAAACTCTTGCACGCACTGAACATAAACTATTACATCAAAATTATTTTTCTGAGTAACCTCCACAGTATTTTTTTATTTCCCAAGTTAAATATTTTCCAGTAATCTCCTTATTGAAATAAAACAAAGGCACGTACAAAATAAATCAGGTGCTGCAAATATATGCATTAGGGATATTTATTTTTGCGTATCACAATCCTGAGAGCACTCTCTGTTTGCGTAAGATGCTTATTGTTCAGTTACTAGCCAGAAATGAAGTCAAAAGATAAGTGGTTACATAAAGAAAAAATATGGGCTAAAAAATGGGTCCATTCTTTGGAGAAATGTTCTTTTATATCATTGTGTTGCTTTACTTTTCTTGTTTTTGCTTTTCTTATCTTTCTTCTTTAAACCATCCATATTAGCTCTAAGCAAATTTGAATACGCCTGGAATAAAAAACAAGACTTTTTTTAAAAAAAAACAAGCAACTTTCAGGAAACAGCTAATCTCTGCCTCAAAATATTTGCAGAGATAAGCAGCTACACTTTCCTATAATGGGTTTCAGTTAGTCAATCATGCATTAACTATAAAGAATGGAAATTAATTGATTAAAAAAAATCTGAAGTCTAAGTGAATGGATACAAACTTACCATCTGGAATTTGTTAACTTCCCTTGAACTCACCTATAAGAAATCAATCACATGATAAAAGCAATTATTGTATGATGAACCAATATATTCATGGGCAACTGGTTCTGATCACTAAATTCAGATAAATTGGAATTAATATATACTAGTTTGGTGTATTGGTTAAGTGCTGGACTAAAAACTGGGAGACTGAATTGCAGGTCTCTCTTAGACATGAAAGTCATCTGGGTGACTCGGTCAGTCACATTTTATCAGTCCAACCCACCTCACAGTTGTGGAGAAAACAGGAGCATTATGTATATAACCATGAGTTGTACAAAGTAACAATATTATTATTATTATTATTATTTACTGTCAGAGTTACAACATCATAAGGTAATTCATGTATACTATGCATAATGTTTTTCAGGAGAACAATGAAAACTCTTCAAAATGTGTAGAAGAGTTATAGTTTTGAAACCTGCATATACTGGGAATCAATCAGACATAATGTGTTTGTGATAATTAATATACTTTTAGATGTCTAACGTTGGCAAGGAATTATTTGCAGCATGATATATTTGCACAGCTGTGACCATTCTTGAGCTCACCAGATCTGGGACAATTTTTCATGCTTTAGTTACATTATATTACTTCTTTATGGACAAACCCTTGAAGAGTGATAGGATGCCTCAACTAGTACAAAACCCAGCAGTTAAGCTGCTGACTGGTACACAATGCCAGGCCCATATTTTGCCTGAGTTGAAATATCCAGCTGTTTGCCAGTTGTTTTTTGAGCACATTTAAAGTTCTAAATAGTGTAGGCCAGGCCCATGCAACTTGTGGAGCGGAAAGAGCCACACTGATAAATTAAAAATAATTGCAGGTCACAAGGGAATAGCTGACGAGCCAATCGGCTGTTCAGTGGCTAGTACACTGCAGGGATGGAGCTGGCAGTGTTGGTGAGGCATGAAGGCACTCAGCAGCATGTCTTTTAGGGTGGCAGTGGGTTTATTGAGTTTTTGAAAAACACCAGCAGACTGCATGCTATGAGGCCTGGTGTACTGTCTGATTATCTGAAGGCCCATCTTTCTTTGCACTGATCTTAATCACTAGAGTCTTAAAAATGCTTGTGCTTTCAGAGGCTCCTCTGCTGGGCACATAGGAGAAAGCATTCTCTTGGGTCACGTCTCAGCTATAGAATACACAGCTGCAAAACCTGTGTTTATCCTCCACTCTTACAGCTTTTGGGAAGAACTGAAGCATTTCTCTTCCCAGACCTTTTAATTCCTTTGAACTTGATTACTCCTGTTTTTGTTTCATTGTCTGTATTTCATTGTAAAGCATTAGCTGCCTTGAGAGGCCCATGTCAGGCTGTAACATCAAATACATAAAATAAATAATAAAGTCATTATCCATTTTATATAAGGTCTTTCCCCCCACTTACATAAGAATGCAATGGTGAGAAAACTCCTTTCTCATCAAAAAACACTACCTACCACTGTGCTTATTTTTTTCTTCCCATCTGTGGCTCTAAGAAGACATTTGTTGTCTACAGGCTCAAAACTCTCAAGATGGCCCTTCCGTGGGATTGGTCTTGTCCGACCATCATCTGTATTAAACAGAAGCGTCAAAGTTATATATAGTACTTATAAAACTAGCAAGTTAAATTACGTAAGATCTAAAGATGGCAAGAGAATGTTAAAATAAAATATTACATTTCTCCAGTTTTGAATACTGCTTCACAGATTACAACTCTAAAACTGCAGGTTGGGAGGCAAGAATGTTGTTAGAATGGTGGTTATTATATTAAGCCAGGCACGATTATAAGGTTTCACAATATCAAGTACATGTGAAGCTGTTTTTTAATAGCCAAAGGACCCATTTCATTCCCCAGTCCTGGCAACAATGCTACAGGTGGAAGCATTTTTCCTCTCATGCTATAAGACAAAAAAAAAAAAAGTTTACAGTTTATACTTCCAGAATGTATTACCTTTTCATAATTCTTATGATTCAAGCAAGAAGAGGAGAACTGAAATTGGCTCACTCTTCCGTTAACCCAGTGGCAGATAAATTGGAGGCAAGATACCGTATTTTTCCGTCAATAAGATGCCCCCATGTACAAGACGACCCCCACTTTTCCAACCCAAAATTAAGAAATCAATATTTTAAAGATAGTGCAGAACACATTTTTATTTAGTAATTAGTTAACATTTACATGATACACTCTGTGGGAGGAGGTCTCTCTGCAGCTCTATTTCCATGCTCTTTTGCATAACTGATTATATTCAATCACGAGTGAAACTGCCGATAGCTTGTCTCTGCAAACAGACTTCCTCTAATTGGTTTGTTCAGCATCAGCTGACGTCAGTTACATAAGGCTCGTGACTGGAAGAAGTCTGTTTGGGAGACAAGCTATTTCACTCGTGATTGGAGGCTAGCAATAGGAGGAAGCCTGTCTGCAGAGACAAAGTACGGGCAGTTTTGCAACCGCGCGGTTCTCTCCTCGGCTGACTTCCTTGAATAAGACGCCCTTCAATTTTTAGCGTAAGGATTTTAGAAAAAAGTATCGTCTTATAGTCGGAAAAATACGGTACTTCTTAGGTGGGGGAAAAAACCATTATTGTCACATTCCTCTTTTCTCCAATCCACTACACCAGCATGTCTCAACCTTGGCAACTTTAAGATGTGTGGACTTCAAATCCCAGGATTCCCCAGCTAAAGACCACACCAATGGCTGCAGCAGGCCACAGATTCCCTATCCATGTGATAAACTACGTCAAGAAAAAAATGGAAGTTTCTGTCCCATAAGCAGAAAGCACTAAATATAGAAAACATTCAGATTAAGAGACAGTATGTTTAAGAAGCAATGAACACCACTGGCCCAGTACAGATCTACGTCAGTTTTTTTAAAAAATGCATTATCCATTCTACTCACTGATTAAGTTTGGAATAAACATAAATATCTATTTTTAATAACTCCTATGTTACTTATTACTGATAAGTTGTTGCTCAGCCGTTTGCTAACTGAATTGTAGTTCAACCACTTAGCACTGGAAAATCTTCACTTGATTTGTTTTGTTATGAGAAAATACCGATGAGTCAATGCGAGACAAACAGCAATGTAACACTTACATTTCTTTAATGTTATATAGACACTGCCTGTGGTCCTGCATTTCTGAAAAAGCCTGGTTAGCTCTGTCAAGAACTGCAAATGAACAAAACATCTAATTGTTACAAAAATAACAATTCTGAATTATTTTCTTTTTCTAACTAGTGAACAATCCCATTCCAAAGCTTTTAGTTACACCAACTATTTAAAGAGCTGCATTTGGCTGTTAAGCCATAGCATTATAATCTTCTATTCATGGAACTACAGATAGGCACTGAAATCTGCACATTTCATTGCCTCCTCACCTCCCTATCAAAGTGATTCTGACTTGCATTAAGATAGACCTCTTGTTACATCAGAGCCAAAATTCTTGAAGTGCATATTCTACTTCAAACGAGTTACATGTGGTGATCATTAATCTTCCATGACAAACAGTATTCAGTATATACTGTGACAGTTGCAAAATTAGGTGGGGCCAGAAAGAGAACTCATACGTAGCACAGAACTCATGCCATGGGTTGGTACTTCTGGCATTCACTGGATATTAACTGCAATCTAAAGCGGCCCACATGCAAACTAATGCCGTGGGGGCTCAACAACCTTGCATAGTGACACAGTAAGAAGGAAGTGATGGAAGATCCCTGGATCTCCAATCGGCTGCTGAGCAGGTGGGGGAGCATCTACATTACGCGCCAATGGTCCCGCTCCTGGGATCCGAATACAGATTTTGAGGAGACCCGATGCAGAAAAGAAGTAAGGCCTCTGGGACTGCCACCACTCTTTCTATAAACCGTCCCCCATCCCGCTACCGCCTCATCTGCTCTGCATAGCAAGGAACCGCGGCAGCACAGCCTTCCCCTACGAAGGTGCCAGGTCGGAGGAGGCTCCTTTCCGCTCACAGGAACCGACGCTTCGAGGTCAGAGCGGACCCTTCCCCAAAAGGCACTCCCGGGACGGGGCGTTAGGCCGCGGCACCTGCTCGCTCTCCAGCAGCACCATCGCCCGCGCGCTTCTTCCCAGCAGCTGCTGCAGACTCGGCGAATCCCGAACGGTCGCGAGCGCCCAGTCACAACTCCCAGGACAAGCAACCGGCCAGGAAACGGAAGCAGCAGGAACACGAGAGGCGGAAACTCTAGAAAGAACCTCCCCCGCCCGGCATTCCTCTGCTGCCCCCGCAAGGCTCCAGGCAGAACTGCACGCTCTGTTCTCGGAGTCGGAGGTTGCTCCGGGGTTGCTGTCAGCCTCGAAGGAGTCCCCGAACAACCTGGTTTGTCACGGCTTCTCTCCGCTGTGCACGCGGTGGAGGCTGAAATCCGTCGCGCGGCACGTGCTTGGCACGCAGAGATCTGCGCTGCAGTCCCTGTTCGGTTTCATTTTTAAAAGGGAGGGATCGCAGTAGTGGGATATAGAAGAGTTTCTGATTCTCACAAATGATGTGGTACTATCAGGACAGAAATCTAGCAGTGCTTTATAACAGTGTGCAGAAAGGCCCCCAAACACACCAATGCTGGGCCTGCCGGATCTGGGCTGCCAAAATCTTCACGGCCACAAGATTGCAGATTGACTCCTGGTGACTGTCTGGATAAAACCCTGCAGTTTTTTTGACAAGATTTTCAGAAGTGGTTTGCCACTGTCTCCTTCCTAGGGCTAAGAGAGAGTGACTGGCCCAAGGTCACCCAGCTGGCTTTGTGCCTAAGACAGGACTGGAACTCACGGTCTCCTGGTTTCTAGCCTGATGCCTTCACCACCACACCAAACTGGCTCCTTTATTAGAGATTACCTCATAGCAATAAGAGTGGCAAAATGTGTTTTTCTGTTCTGACCATGTCTGCATCCTGCCATCCAGCTGTTTCATTTTAGGTAATCTGTCCCTTCTGCATAAATAGAAACCAGGAGATTACCTGCAAGAGCACTGTGAGGATTATTCTCAGCATCTGTCAGATAAAGTAATTCAGATATACCCTGAGTTGGACACCTGTTATGCAGGTCCCATGGAGTTGATTCAGGCAAGATCTGGCTCGACTGGGAAGAGTTTGAGCCTGCTGGTCCTGAAGAACTGGATAGGGTCCTAGGTTCTTGTCTACCTGTGCTATAGACCCATGATTCTCCTAGTGGGTTAAGGCCTCTTGGGAAGTGATATGTGGTTGGTTCCATGTGGTGGTAAGTGCATCTTGAGGGGGTGGGATTCCACCATCTTTGAAGGAAGCAGTAGTCCACCACCTCAAGAAGCCATTGCTGGATCCAACAGAGCTGGACAATTTCTGTCCATTCTCCAACCTTGCTTTGTTAGAGAAGGTTGCTGAGGAAGTGAGCAAGCTGCAGCTTTGAAGACCTTGGAGAAATGGATTATCTGGACCCCTTTTAGTTGGGTTTCTGGCCAGGAGATAGTACTGAGACTGCATTAGTCAGAGTTTTCCCCCATGGTGGGGGAAGTGCAGCCCACCTGGCTCTTTTTGATCTCTCAGCTGGTATCATTGACAACAGCTTCCTTTTGGATTGGCTGAGGGGACTGGGAAGTATTGTGTTGGGGTAGTCCTCATCCTTTCTCAGGTTGTTTCCAGTTGGGGAAGGGGAAGGGGAAGATCTAGTCCTAGGTCTTTCTTTTGTGAGGTGCCCATTCTTTCCCTGTTTTTGTTTAATATCTACATAAAACTGATGAGTAAGGCCTTCTGATATTCAATTATACATATCTGCCCTTGGATGTCCCAGGTGAAGCAGTCTTGGTTCCGTCCCAGTATTTGGAGGCTATGAGGATCTGGATGGAGAAATACAGGTTCTGACTCAACCTTAGCAAGAATGAGTGGCTATGGGTTTGGGGGGGGGGGGGGCGGGGGGTTGGGGCTGGGATCCAGTTCTGGAGATGTTTCACCTTTGGTTCTGGGTGGGGTAGGGTGGCACTTCCCCATTCAGAGCCAGTTTGCAATTTGGGGAATTGCATTAATTTACCCAGATGCTAAGATTGTCTTTAGAAGTCTTGTCTGGAGGTCTAGACGCCATGTTTTCTGAGATGAGGGAGATAACAACATTATCAGAGATTTTCAAGGCACACCTTACTTAGGCTAAGTTCTGGCATCTTATTACTTAGCAGATCTTTCAATTATTTGCTTATAATAATAATAATAAATTGCCATTGGTATTATATTTTAGTGTGTTATTATTTAATATGAGCTACCACAGGATCATAACATTTAAGAAATAAGTTTAAAAAATACTTCCAGCTGTGAGCATCAATTGCTAAAGTTCATCTTTGTCTTTAACCCATATTGTGAAATAAAGCAGGTGGTATCTCCTTTCCGAAAATCAGCCTCGACAGAAATTGCATTTTGCCATTGTAGCTGGGGGAGGCACTGTGGCTTTATAGCAAAATGAGAGTTGCTGCTTTGTTCCCTGGAGGATGGTGAAAAGGAGTTAACAGCATTAGTTCTTTATTGTAATGCAGTTCAACTTTAGAGTAAGTTAGGGCTGTCGTAGGAAGCTCAGTGATAAAC
Source organism: Liasis olivaceus (assembly GCA_030867105.1). Classification (NCBI taxonomy): domain Eukaryota; kingdom Metazoa; phylum Chordata; class Lepidosauria; order Squamata; family Pythonidae; genus Liasis; species Liasis olivaceus. The sequence goes on from CM061349.1 coordinate 60,146,162, forward strand.
AGCCATCATTTTCCAAGTTGTCTAAAAAGAACCATTACAAGTAGAAAAATGTGTTTATTTAAAAACAAATTTTATGAATGTTCTTTTCCAAGGACAAACAATGTGGTACTAATATTTTTGGAATTAAGTGTAGTTGAATTATTATCCAGAACAGAGCCATTTCCTATGGTTGTTAAGGATGTGCTGTTTTTAGTGGGAGGTATTTAAATAATAATTAGCTCCTTAGGAGCAAGGTTTTTATCATTTAATTGTCCATTTTATTTGCTTCTCATATGGTGTGTAGAATCAAGAAAAGCACATCAAACTCTTAATTAGCTTTATGGTTGATTTCTTTTCAATATTATGAATCCAAGTGAAGACTACAAACTACATGTTGGTATTAAAATAAGGAAGGCTTTTTTAAAAATAAGTCTCTTGAGCCTTTAATAATTATGTTAGAGCTACACATTTGACAGGTAGAGCGTTTTTCCTGCCTCTCCTAATTAATTTCTCCTTGCCACAAAAGTGTTAAAGATCTTGCAAGACAAAAAAAAAAACAGTTGGCAAACATATCAAAAGTTTTGTGGGTCAGTTGGCAAGACTGAATTAGAAGTTTACGCTGGGGAACTGCATAATGCAAAGCAGCAAAGAGTATTTCTGGGTCACTCTTTGTAATGGATCCTACAAAAGCCAGAATTCTTTTATTTCGTTCATGAGAGACAGATATTTGGAGACTGTTGTTCTCATAAGCTCCTGAGAAAATAAAAGATTGCAGGAACTGCAACCAGAATAATGCTGGGCAAATCCAAATAGTTGTAGTCATTGCTACTGAAAAGAAGATAAACAAGTCTGGCCCTATCAATGAGAGTGACTATGAATCAGCCCCTCAATTTGTAGCTATTGGGGAAGGGAACAGATGCGAGGTTTGAGAAGACAGAACTCTTTGCACCATACAACCTACTCAGTGTCCCCTGAATTAGCCTGCCTTCTGCTGTAATAGTTGATATTTTATTGCCAGAGGTGAAGCAAATCTAGCTGACTTGCTTAGATACTCTCTTTTCCTTTGTCACAGGCAGCAAAACATCTTAAGTCATTGCTTAGGAGAAAACCTGGAGAAGATTCAAGAAGTGACCTTTTATTTATTTATGTAGTAAATTTATATTATAAATTAGATTAAAAAGCTAATACAGGTAGTCCTTGTTTAGCAACTGCCTCATTTAATGACCGTTCCAGTTACAACAGTGATGAAAAAGTAACTTTACGACCTCGCATTTTCGACCTTCGCAGGTCTGCAAAGCAAAGCAAAGGTGAAGTAAGATCATAAGCACAGCTGTGGTTTCACTTAGTGGCTGCTTGACTTAATGACTGACCTGCTGGTCCCAATTGTAGTTGCTAAATGAGGACTACCTGTAAAAAAAAAAGAGAGAGGCCGCAATATTGTTAGATCTTGTAATTGAATAGTCATAGTCCTGGTTTGCACATTGCCCTAAGCCATGATTTCCTTTAACCTGGTTTGTGCAATACATTAAGCCAACTTTTTATAACCTGGGTGTCTGCCATCTGTATAGACTTAAATACCCAGAATTTTCAGTAGTAGCCCTGCTTGCAGAAGATTTTAGGGGTTCGTATGTAATTTTATTAAGAATTTTTATTATAATAGTAAGATCTAATACTAACTAAACTTAAAAGAAAGAAAAGATAATAGAAAGGAGTAAAAAGTACAAGAAAAAGAAAGAAAGAGAAGAATATAATAAAGAAAGAGAAAAGAAATATATAAAGAAGTGACTTCCAACTTTCATCACAAGTATAAACAAATTTAGTGACTCTTCACCCCCTCTAAGGTTACAAACATTTATCTCTTCATCACATTATCCCATCTCTTATCTGTAAACAAATCTATAAAACATCATCTTTTCAGTCCTGGTGTCAGCAGAAGGTCTATAAAGGGTTGACAGAAGTAACAATGTATCTTGTTTTAACCTTGATCAAATAAACCAACTTTATATTCCTTGCTTTTACTTCTGTCTTAATCTTTAGTTCATTCAAATATTGTCATAGGATTTGGTTTCTCTTCATTTCTTCTTTGTCCCATCACACAGAGTTCTTCAAGACTTTAGAAGCCTCTTTGTAAATCCAATAGGAAAAAATTATTCAGATCACTCTCTTGGTTTGTCATTTGTATTTCCCTTTTAAATTTTAAATCCTTGGTGAGTTTCTTTTGTAGATCCAGTAAAATATCCTTTTCCAAATCGTTGTTTTGGCCTGTCATTTGTAGTTCCAGTTTCGGTACTTTCTCTGTCTTGCCAGATAAAATTTGTTCTACATCTGTCATTCCTGCAATAACATCTCTTGGACATAGTCTATCCATAGAAGCAGATATCATTACTGACATTGGTGATATTTTGGCTACTATTTTCTGATTCCATTCTCCTTCAGTATTTTTATTATTATAACATTTTGCAACATTTTACAGGCTTATAAATCTTTCCTCTGACTAAAAACTTTAGTCCCCTCTACTGTCCAGTTTCTGAAATCATGAAATTGCTTATCTTTGTTTTGTCTTGTAAAAACCAAAACAGAATCTATTTTTGTTCTTTATAATTAATTCCAAAATCTTATTGTGAAAATTTCAATATTCCAATTTTATCTTAGTCCATTTATAACTTTCTAAGATCAAAATCTTATTTAGCTTTTTGCTGTTTATTTCAGATTCTTTAAATTTTTAAGCTTAGGATTAAAATTTTCTTTCATTCAGGATTGAAGGCAGACTCACCTGGTGGTTTCAGAGTTGTTGTTCTGAAGATCTCTAATAGCTTAGAAATAGTTAATGAGAAATTTCCAAAAGTGATTAGAAAGTAGGGTTTGTGAAATTAGTGTCCTTTAAACGTCTCCACCGCAGTTGTGAGCAAGTTGGCTAATCACATCATCTCCCAGCACTTAAACCCACGGAAAACTGCTGTCCTGCAGTCTCCTCATGAGGAACATCCATCCAAAGCACATGTGGGTGATCTCCTGTCCTCTCCTTATCCGGAGAGGTTCCAAGACACCGGTCTACTCACTAGTTCCTTGGTCTTTGCCACGGTTGTCAGCTGCGCTTTTGCAGAGCCATCTTCAGTTCGCCATGTCTCCCCCAGAAGTCCTAGATTTTGGGAGTTGAATTCCATACATCTGAAGGTTTCCCAGGTTGGGTAAAGGGGAGTTATAAACCATAATTTGCAAACCATAGTAGTTTAGTTCACACAGCCTATTAAGAAGGTAAGAAGTAAACAAGTAAACCATATTTGCTTGAATCAGAAAGCAGAAATGACAGGTGTCTGATGATTTCAACTAACCAAAATAACCAGTGATTTAGCTCTTCAATGCAATATGAAGGCAACATGAATTGCATGGCTATGTTTCTTTGTAATATAATTATGGCATATGACTACTCTTAATATGAAATGATGTATCACCTTGTACTGAATCACCTTGTTCCAAGAAGGAAGGAAGGAAACATGATCACTGGTTGGGCTGATAGAAAGAAGCTGCTAAAACTTCCCCTGCTCCTAATGGAAAAGTGATGAAAGTATTATAGCTGTTCTTCTCCTTGGTTTTTGTACATTAAGGTTCAAATTAGTGTGTGAGAATCTAGTTCTTTGGTGATGTGGAATTATTATTATCATTATCATTATTGGTATTAGTAGTAGTAGGCCACCTGACTCTCAGTGACTTTGGGTGGCTCACAACAATCAAAGAAATTGCAATAAAACATACAAAATAAAGAAAAAAAAGATGGCAAGCATGCTGAAGTGAGGGGTCTCACTCTCTCTTGCCAAAGGCCAGGGTAAAGAGCCAGGTCTTCATGGCTCTTCTAAACAACAGCAGAATGGGGGCCATCCGGATCTCGGGGGGAACCTTGTTCCAGAGGGCAGGTGCTGCTACAGAGAAGGCGCACTTCCAGGGTCCTGAGAGATGACATTGTTTAACTGAAGGAACCCAGAGTGCGCCAACCCTGCAGGATCGAATCAGTTGGGCAGATGTTATGGGAGATAGGCGGTCCCTCAAGTAACCAAGTAATCAAGGTAATGCCTCCTTTAGGTCAATTCAACAGATGTACATGCTTGAGAAGAGATTTCCATGGTAATTTGCAACATATATGGTATCGGGATTATCTTTAAAAAGGACAAGGACACATTCACGCATCACCTTCCTCATACTGCTAGTACGAATCTATGTATACATAATGTTTATGTAACATGAAAGTTTGGGTCTCTAAAAATAATCAAGTAAACCAAGGTTCCCCCCGAGATCCGGATGGCCCCCATTCTGCTAATATTTCTGAAAATTTGAAAACTGCAGAAGATTGCTTTTTCAAACTGGGCCACAGACAACATTGGGGAGAATATGAAGCATCAGAGCTCATGGACTGCTTGGCAAAATATTGTAGATGAGTTAATAATGGATAATGGCTCGTAGTTCATGACTCATTTGAGTAAAGCTCTTTGATCATTATGTCCAGGAACAAGACGCTATTATGAAGAAACTGGATGGGGGAACAGCAAAGTCAGGCATAATAGGTCATGAGGTCCAAATTAAATGAGATACCATGATGTTCATAGAAGATTCTGAAAGTCAATGGCAGACCAAGACTGAGACTCTGGCTGGTGGGAAGGAAGACCTGATTGAGATGCATCAGTATTAGGAAAATAACTTCTACTGGAGGAAATGTATTTAAACATTTTGTACACCACACAATCCCAGGAAAGCCAGCCCACAGCAGTTTCTAACAACATTTAGCAGATAACAACATATCCAAATAAAATGTATCAAACATCACAAACATTATAAAATCATAACACAATAAATAGTGACAAAATTAAAAAGCATTCAGAAATGCCACACACACAAAAAAATAACATTAAAAAGATAAGACAGCAGATTAAAACACATCCTCTATGGGGCAAAGACTGGAGTATAAAAGTCATTTTTAAAAAATTTCTTAAAGCACACCAAAGAAGCAGCAACCTCAATGTTAGGAAGAATTCTATAGGTGAAATCCCATGGAAAAGACCCTACCCTTCTAACAGATTCCAGCAGATCCTTTTTCTGGGGCAATATGCACAAAAAAATATATCTGAAGAATGCGGCTCCTAGGCATGTTTTATAGAGTAGGCAGTGCCCCAGACATGAATTTATATGTAATGACAAGTGCCCTGAATTTGGGAATCTGTTGGAAGCAATGCATTCCTTCTGGGATATCTATCATCGATCTATCGATCTATCGTAAGGAAGTTGATCTTGACAGAGATAGGCCAGATCTGTTACCAAGGAGAAAAACAGCTTAACAAGAAGAAGGCATGTGTAAGTGGCTCAGATAGTCACCTCCCTAATTCACATGGGTATAAGAAGGGGAGGAGGCACAGCACAATCAGACATGCAAGTGTCTTATTATAGCTGCCTCAATACAAGTAGTCTTAGCCTTCCTGTGGATTTGATTTCTTGATCTGGTCTACCTGTTGGGCTGACAATATCTGACTGAAGCCAGATCAGATCAATCCAGGAAGGGATGTAGCAGGCAAATTTTAGGCAGATAGGAAAAGGACTATCATGAAACTGCAGATCTAGGGGAAAAATACCTATGCCTAGAACAAGAAAAGATCATTCCTTAAACCTTCTGATTTGTCTGGATTCAGTTCTAATCCAATCCAAGCAGAGGCCAGTCATGGAGGCTGGCACATCCGATGGCAGAAATAGTAGACCTCAGCATCATTCTCAAAGTTGCCACCCAACCCTATAACCTCTGATGATCAGTTTGTATATATGTTAAAAAGCATGGGGGTCTGAATGGTACCCTGTGGTACCTACGGTTACCAGATATCTGAACAGGCAAAGGAGGACACACAATTGGAAAGGAGGACAAATGGGGGGAACAGGAGGACACACTAATTTTCTTGGCATCTGCAACAAAAATTACAGTATAGCGAATTTGTACTTAGCCCTATATGTATATAAAATTACTTTTTCCAACATCAGAAAGACTGGTTTTTCAATCACAATATTTTTCCAAAAAATCTTTATTTTCAAGAACATATGCTAGCGATAATATAGAATCAACAACGTGCTTTTCAAATTTCACCATGATCTATAGACTACAGTGATCATAGATTTGCAGGGGCTGGATTGAAACTGACTTCTAGCAACTGCCTGGAGATGTTCTTGCAGTTTTCTTGGCAAGGTTTTTTGGAAGTGGTTTGCTATTGCGTCCTTCCTAGGGTTGAGAGGTGACTGGCCCAAGGTCACCCAGCTGGCTTTGTGCCTAAGGTGAGACTAAAACTCACAATCTCCAGGTTTCTAGCTTGATGCCTTAACCAGTACACCAAACTGGCTCTCCCCACTAAACTGGTTCTCCTAAATAACATAAATCTAGGCTGTTGTGTCTGTCAACAGACAAGAGAAAGAAGCAAGCAATTTACAAAGTCACAATACACAAAAGTTTGAATGACTACTGTTGTGAAAACAGTCCAAAAAAACCCCAAGACACTAAAAAAAAGCCTGCTGAACGGAGGACATGAGGACAAAAAGGAAGATGTGTCCTCCTTTTGCTGGATGTCTGACAACCTAGTGGCACCCCACAGCATAAATGCCATGGAGTGGAAAACGACGGCTGCGGTGTTGCTGGCGGTGGGTCTCACTTGGCCCCGCCTCCGCCACCCCTTTGCTCGGGTTCCTTTGTCCACTACGTGCTCACAGGGCCATTGCAACTTCTCTCCTCTCAGTTGCTGTTGATACGACCACAGAGTTCTTTCCGGCTCTTTGCTCTGTTTATGCACCCCTATGGACTACTCTTCGGGAATACAGAACTGACCGCCCCATTTCTCAGTCTCACACAATTACTATCTGAACCCTCCCATAAAGGTAGGAGCACAACTATGATGGAGCTGTGCCTCTGATCCCCAAGACAGTCCAGATGAACACCATATCAGTAGTAGAGACATCTACTGTAGAAGCACAAGCAGGACAGATTCTACATCCTACTTCCTCAACTGATCATTCATCAGGTCAACTAATGCCATCTCCATGCCATGAGCAGCCTGAAATTACATTGAAACAGATGCAGAAAATCAATTTCATCCAGGAGCTCTTGTTCTGCTACCACTCTCTTAACACCCTAGCCAGGAATGGCAAATTCAATACCATCCTACTTGTGTTATAAAGGGAGAGATCCAATTATAGTTTCTTCAGAAGGGGACACACCATTGCCTCATTCCTTTGTTGAGGAGGAAAGATCAAATATTATACTTTCCTCTACTAATCCTTTCCACCTAGTGGAAGGGAATGGGAGCTGGCATTCAAGCACCATGCTAATGGCTAACATCTACCATCTTTCTTCTTCCTTCTTTTTGTCACACAAAAGACCATACAACTGTACCTTTCTTCTCCCAAGTCCAAAGGTCTGTCTACATTTCACACCTCCAGCTTCTTCCTCCTTCTGAAGGTGTACTTTCTTCCTAATGCAACTGCTCATCAGAGGGTGCCCAAACTGGAGACAAAAGGTTAATGCCTTCTTATCAGGATCCAAATAAGTTTCATCCATACTGACACCTTACTTAAAAAAAAATAAATCAGCTACTAATCACATGGTTGGTATCTGGCCCTTTTTTTGAGTATTGTGCATTTGATTGGTTTTGTAGCTGAAGTGAAATAACAGCTAATGACCCTGTTCTACAACATACTTAACTGAGTTAATGAGGGGATTAATGTGTTGTTGAAACATCCAAAAAAGTCAACTAACCCAGTCAACTAACCTCCAGGGGTTACACCTAATCCAAAACAGACTCAGTCACGCATGGGATTAAACAGGGGCTACCAGATCTGAGCTACAAAAATGCCCACAAGATGGCTGTAAAAAGAGACAGAAATGTTTAATTCACACCTGTCATATAGTGGCCATTGGAATTTTTGCAGCCTGGATCTCGCAGCCTTAGTTAAATTAACCCCACCCAGCCAACCATATTATGGGAATACTTAACCCAATCCACTGACTCACATTGCATATCTTGTCTCTCAGAAAAAGGGGTGAAGCAAAAGAGCAGCTGAAAAGGCAAGCCTGTTACAAAATGCAGTGCCAAGGCCTGAAAGCATAAACACACCTACTGTACTGTACCTGAGTAAGCCTACTGCTGCCTGTCTGGCCAACGGGAAAGAGCTAATGATGCTATAGTCAGGACACCTGGCTATAAAGGCAAGAGCCCAGTCAGTCCCTGCTCAGTTGCTTGTGGTCTGCATAGCAGATCGTCTTACCTCTGAAGATGCCAGCCACAGTTGCCTGCAAAACATCAGGAAATCTGTTGTCAAGATCACGGTCGCTATACCCTGAAGCCAAACGCTGCTCATCAGATACTGGCCACGAAAGCCTACACCAGCAAATGATGTTGTAAAATCTTGTCAGTACTTTTCCAATGCAACAGCTTGTGGGATCCTAGGCCAACCCTGGAGAAACTGGGCAGGGTCTCCGTTCCCAGAATGGTCATTTTTGGCACAGTGTGATTGTACGCTGCCAGAGCTGTGGTGAGTAGGCTTATGTGATTTGTGGGAGGAGGCCAATGTCTATCTGCAAGTGATATTTAGTCTTTAAATTAATGCTAGTGCTGCTCTACAACCAAAAATAGGTATTTCTATAAACATACATACGAAAGTGATTTATTTGTTAACCTTGCTCATTTCCCTTTAGTAACACCTTAGCTATTACTGCTGAATATATTTCATAAAACATTTATCAGATAGAAAAAGATATCAAGGAATTTGAAAATTCAAACAAATTGTATAGCGTAGTCTATTATTCAACCTGCGATTTACAGAGTGCATAAATCACCTCTACTTACAAAAGTTAAAAGACAAGACCAAGATTGTAATTTAATTTTTCAAATATTCCCAATAAAGAATCTAAGCATCGCTACAAATATTCCTTTTGGCTCTTATTTATCTTCCAGAACTTCTTATTCTCTTTTAGAAACTGAGAAAGTGTTACATCATTATGGAATGAGAATGCTGAACTGCAGAGAAGGCAGATGGTCCTGATACTCTAAGAGTTGTTTGGCTTAGGTTAAAATGACATGACAAGAGCAGGAAAAGACCATGTCAAGGATAGTATGACTCATACCCAAGCTATTGGTTTTAAGTCTTTCCAAGTTGTAAACAGGAGCCTTGAAACCTGCTCATGTTCCATTGTCTTTCTTCAGTCTCTGTGTTATAGGATAGATAGCTGGTTCTTGATCTGTGTGCCTGCCACAAACCAGAATTTAACTTGATGTCTCATTTGTTCTTACCACAAAAACCTTCTGTGTTTGTCTTCCCCAACTGGGAGCCCTCAATATTACCAAGAATTCTGGGAGTTGAATCCACATAGCTGGCAGCCACCCAGTTTGGGGAAGGTTGCTATAGCTGTTAGAGTGCAACAGGAGACACCATCAAAGATTTCTCTTTAAGCTGCTACTGTTCCTCATTGCTCAGTGCAATCACCTGTATCCAAATTTCTATATTGTGCCCCCTTGAGGCCTTTCAACTTTTATATATTTGGCCTTAGATCCAAAACGACATGCTTTTTTGATTTGGGGTTATATCAACATTAAATATGATACTCTGTTCTGTAAATTTAAGAAAACAATGGAAGTATGTAATAAAATAAGCTTAATACCATGAAAGCATTTCAAAATTTTACATCCCTGTTATTTTTCAGAACTGCTTCCTTCTAGGCATCAAGTTGCAGAGATCATTAGGGTTCCATAAAAGTTAGTTACCTTTCATTGTCAGGAATACCTTTGGAATGGTGAGAACATGTGATAGATGCACTCACAAAATGGCTGCCATGGCTGATATAGGCAGATAAAGTATCCTCCAGATGTCCCTTATGACTTGAAAGGCCTTCACTGTTCCAGAGTGCAGGACAGAAAACAATAAATTCAGGTTTCAGGAAGGTAGATTCTAAGTGATTATATGAAAAAGAAATCCTATTAGTAAGAACGGTTTAATGGTGGAACCAATCACTCAGGCTGCCTTACATTGGTTGTAGCAAACCAAAGGCTAAACCGCCATTCATTTAGATTCCTACACAGAGCTGGGAATTGGGGTTAATGGCTCGAATGGCCCTTCCAACTGGAGGATTTTCTCTTAGTGGGATAACCCTTCATCTTGAAAAAGGCATGTTCTGGATAGAGTCATTTTGTTTATTGCACACCCATCTTTTAATAAACTTATGTGGCACTACATATCGTTGTTATCCTGTTTTACTGTGCATTGTTTAGTACCATCAACCATGGTATTCTTCTGGACCACTTTCATGGAAATGGAGTGGGAAGCACTGGTATACAATGGTTTTCCTCCTTCCTGAGGAGGCGAGACCTCTATTTTATAGAGTGCCTCAGGGGTCTCTAATTTACTTCATTTAAATATCTATATTAAACTAATAGGGGAGGTCATCCATTGGCATGGGGTCTGGTACCATACTGTCAGCCCTTCAAGGTAGACCAGACTAGGAAACCAAAGCTATGAACAGGGTTACAGTAACAGAATCTTCACACACACACACACACACACGCACACACACGCACACACGCCTTTATCTCCAAGAGAACCAGAGAGGGTCAGGTCTGAGACACTTCCTCAAATTATATTTCTACTTTGGACTCAGATTTTGTCTGACCATTGTCTTGGTTGTGGCTCTTCCTTCTATTCCTCAAGGTTATTCTCGCAACCCAATTCACCAGCTGCTGGCTGGGGAATTCTGGGAGTTGAAGTCCACACAGCTTGAAGTTGCCAAGGTTGAAAAATACTGCATTACATATACCAAAAATACCTAGCTATGCATGTCAACCCTAAACAGTTAATTGACAGAAGTGCTGACTCAGTGCCCGGGAGCTGTCAGGGTCTCTGAGGGAAGGAAGAAATTCAGGCTGAATTCCTCCAAAACAGAATAGTTTTGGGTTTGCGGGGCAAACTATTCCAGGGAAATACCATCTCTGACTCAGAGTTATATGCTCCCATTCAGAGATGATTCATGATTTTGGAGTGCTCCTAGACTCACACTCCTGCTCAATTAACAGATAGCAGTTGTGCTAAGAGGGCTTTTGTACAGTTGCATCTTATGTACCAGTTCCATCCATTCCTGATTGGGAGGCCACATTACTGCAAGCAAAAATCATATCCCATGAGATTCCTTTTGTATCTTCTCCTATTTTTTTCCATTCTAAGAGTGGCAGTAGCATATAAACCCTTTGGAGTAAGGGTATTTGGTCCCTCCATCTGAAAAGTCAACTGCTTTTATATTTTTTTTAAAAAACTTGCCTGAATAGGGCTCTTCATACAAGCTTAGGTAGCAGGCATGTAAGTATGGCTAAGTGCCTTATTAATAGAAGAGAATATATGTAGCTCAGGGTTGAACTATGGAGTCCTTGGGGTTCTTTGAGCTTGGAAGTGCTATAGTTTCTAGACACTGCATTACAATCTCTGCTATGAGTCCTGAGAGTGGTGATCCCATGGGTGTACCTCTGATCACCACACACCCGACCTAACCAAATACACCAAGATCAAGATACTGAGAATCGTGGACCTCATCAACCTCTGCCTCACTACCTATTTTTGGTATTTATGGACACATATATACCAACAAATCAGAGATAGACCCATGGGATCACCACTCTCAGGACTCAGCAGAGATTTCAATGCAGCATCTAGAAGCTATAGCACTTTCATGCATACAACTCAAAGTATGGATCTGGTATGTGGATGACACCTTTGTCATAATAAAAAAGAAACAACTAGAGAAGACACATGAAACTATCAACAACATCTCCAAAGGAATAACATTCAGTAGAGAAGAAGAAAACAGCACACTACCCTTCCTGAATATCCACATCAGCAGAGGAAATGACAGCAAATTAGAAACACAAGTCTATTGAAAAACAATGCACACTAACCAAGTACTCCATTACCAAAGTAACAACCCAACCTCCCACAAGAGGAGTTGTCATCTACAACATACAGTGTAAGGACTGTAACAACCACTCTGTAGGACAGACAGGCAGAAGGCTAGCAGAGCACATCCATGAACACCAATTAGCAGTCAGAAGAGATGATGAAAACTCCTTAATCTCACAACACAGGGACAGACTCAACCATAGTTTCAGCTGGGAAACTGTCAGCATCTTAGACCAAGCTAAATCCAAAAATGCGAGGCAATTCCTGGAAGCTTGGTGTTCAGACAAAGCAGCCATCAACAGGCACACAGAAATAAACAACATCTACACACTATTCAAAAGAGATAATAAAAAGGGAACAAAAAGATCAGAATACCTCCTCGCCAGCAATCAGCACCCAGATAAGCAGAGATTAACACCAGGATTAACACCAGACAAACAAACAGTAAACAGTACCCAAATCAAGGAACTACCAAAGAGAAAACAACTCCCCCACCAACACTGACAGGGCAAGCTACTGTATATAAACAAAGAGCAAACCCCACTCCCTTCTAGCACTGAAGATGTCACCTAGCTGGGGAACGAAACATCTGCAAGAAAACAACCAAGCTCAGAGAACCCCAGGGGCTCCACAAGTGCCTTATTATCAGGATTGTAAACTTATCCTTGGGCAGAGAAGTCCTGGCAGCAGAGAGCCTCTTAAATATGAAAGAGATTAGTGGATTCACTTCTGGCTTCTGCCAAAGAGAGAAATAAGTCCTTTAGTCTAGCCTGTGGCTGAGAGCTGCATGAGGCAGGACCCAAAACCCTTACAAAGGCCAAGTGGTTTTCTATTTAGCATCAAGCACTGGACCTAATTTCATCCTTTGCAAATATTGGCTAACTGAAGGGATGAGATTTTTATAAAATTTAAGTCAACTCAATGCGATGACAGATGTCAGGATTGACCTTGGCTCTGAAACAGCCAGATTTGGAAACATGATTTATAAAGTTTCTACTGCTAGGAAGGTGGTAAGCTCCAGCAACTCCATGGTGAAATACCTGCTGCTGTGGAAAATGGTTTTTAGTTGAATTATGGTTTTGCTATCTTTTTCAATAAGAAAGGAAGGCTTCTCCAAATTCTTGCTGCTATTGCTGTTGCCACTACTAAATTTGGCCCAGGAATGTCTCTTTTCATATTTCATAGTACTCAACCAAAATTCTTTTCCTGTATCTCTTTTAATGTGAGTTGGCTCATAAGTTAGAAGTGGAAAAGCAAATGGACAAATGTGTCATATTTTAGTTTTTGTTGGGTAGAACAACATTCTATCTAGCCAGGATGGTAGAATGGCAATAGAACAGAATGACAAATCAGTGATCAATAGCAGAGACATACAGGTAGTCCTCATTTAACAATCACTCATACAGTGACCGTTCAAAGTTACGATGCTGCTGAATGAGGGGGACTCACTACCAGTTCTCGAACTTCCAGTCATTCCAGCACCCCCGCAGTCATGTGATTGCGATTTGGGTGCTTGGCAACCAGCTTGTAATTATGACTTCACAGCATCCTGCTGTCACATGATCCCCATTTGTGCCCTGCTTTGCTGGCTTATGACAAGCAAGGTCAATGGGGAAGCCAGCAGGAGGTCACAAATGGCAATCACATGACCTTGGGACACTGCAACCACATAGGATTCATCTAACTATGGCAACTGGGACTGCCAAAACTGCCATTGTAAGTCAGCACAGTCATGTGATGTCATGCTTTACAAGTGTGTCACTTAGTGACGGAGTTCCTAGTCCCAATTATCATTGGTAAGTGAGGACTATCTGTACACAGTATATATAGTAGTCAACTATGCATACCATATCTGGGCTGAAGACGTCCAAATGATCACTAAATGGCAGCAAAGAGCCACATCTGACTATCTGGAATTTTGAGGCCTGATCTGAAACACCTACAGTGGATTTCCCCAGCCTGGCATCCTCCAGATGTTTTAGGGACTCCAATACCCAGAATTCCTAGCCAGGATGGGGAAGGCAGTATTTAGAAGAAATTACTAATGAAACCACCTAATTCCAAACAACTCCACTCCATTCTGCTAGCTTCATTAACCTTTTATATTCTCCCCTCAAAAAGTGAATGTGGCCTTCAGGGTTGACCGATGCAGTCATTGAGAATTATACATGACAGACGCATGAGGGCTGTTTACTACTCAGAACGGAAATAACTGACAAGGTGTAGGAATGACATGTTTGATTTGCCATACAAAAACTAGGTGGGAGAGGAAACATTAAATGTCAAGGATGGTTATGCCATTACAAAATGTTGCCTTATTTTTGCCCACAGCTCAAAATTCTTTATGTATAAGTTGATTCCATGGCGGGGTGGGGAATGATGGAGCTTATTTCCAAGCAACATTAGAGTGAAGCATCATCAGTCAGCTGAAGTTATTTCAAGCTTTTCCTTCTAGGAAACCCAGAGCCTGTTTTCACAGACCTTGCCAAACTGCAACAGCTTGACCCTGTAAAATGATAAAATGGTAATATTGAGGAACTAATGCCAGATTTGCCAGGAGTAATTTCTTTTTTACTTGAATAGTGCAAAGAAAAAGGGCAATTTAGGTTAAAGCAGCTCACCTACTGGAAAAGTCCACAGCAATTACAGCCCTTTAGCTTAAAGAGAAAGAAAGCCGATACAGAGAGACATAATACAAGTATAAACTCATGTATGATATGGAAAAAGAAGTTTTTCTCCCTCTCTCACAAGTGTTAGAATCTGACTCATCCACTGAAACAACGCACAGGAATATTCAGGACTTACAAACAGATATCCTTGAGTTGAACTTGATCCTGATGACAACATTCATGCACCTTCCACAGCAGCAGCACAGAAATGGTTTTCTGGGATGTTTTTAACTTCTTGTCATCAGCCCTGGGATTCCTATCTGGTTTCCCATCCAAATACTAACCAAGGTCTATCCAGACTAGTTTCCAAGATCAACCAAGGTTGGCTAGGCAGCTGGTCTCAGAAAAGTTAAGCCTTGGACCTCATGAGTCCTATGTTAAAAGACAACTAGGAAATCCTTTATGTATATGAGCCTGAAGGAGTTGCTAGAGAGGATGTGGAAAGTAAAGGCCAAAGTGGTCCCAGTGGTGGTAGGAGCACTCGGGGCCGTGACTCCTAAGCTGGGAGAGTGGCTCCAGCAGATCCCAGGAACAACATCAGAGCTCTCTGTCCAGAACAGTGCAGTGCTAGGAGCAGCTAAGATACCGCGCAAAACCCTCAGAATCCCAGGACCCGGGATTGAGGAAGACACATACCACCCATAGGGATGAGAGGGGATTTTATTTATTTATATGAATAAATATGAAAAGATATAACAAGAAAAAGAAAGAAAGAAAAGAGAAAAAAGAAAAAGTGCAAAAAGCAGTACAGTAAAAGAAAGAAAAAAAGATAATTAAAGAAACAAGAACCAGAAAAAGTAAGCAACTTCCAACCTTCTTTTCAGCAGTTACAAACAAACTCATTATCCCTCCTGCCTCTTTAATATTACAAAAATCCCTTCAGCCCCTGATTCAATCCTTTTTCAATCATCAAATTCAGAAATCATCATTTCACTCTTTTCCCTTTTCAGCAAAAAGTCCATAAAAGGTTTTCAGTCTTTTATAAAAGTACTTACTGTTTTGGCCCTGACCAAACAAATCAGTTTTGCTATTTCTGCCAATTCTACCATCTTCACAATCCATTCCTCCATTGTGGGTATTTCAGTATTTCTCCATCATTGTGCATATAATAACCTTGCTGCAGTTGCCATATATAAAATCAGTCTTCCATAAGTCCTTTCTAATTGGCTGTCCTTAAGTCCCAGTAGAAAAAGTTCTGGTTTCTTCTCAATGTTAATCTTTAAAATTCTTTGTATCATCATGTTTATTTGTATCCATTTTTTTTTTTTTTTTGCTTTTTCACAAGTCCACCATGCATGGTAAAATATCCCTTCATGTTTTTCACATTTCCAGCATTGACTAGAAGTACCTTTATACATCTTAGATAATTTCTCTGGTGTCATATACCAACAGTACATCATTTTATAAAAATTCTCTCTTAAGTTATAGCATAATGTGAATTTCATTCGATTTACCCACATTCTTTTCCACTGATCCACTTGTATGTTATAACTGAAATTCTTAACCCATTTTATCATGCAATCCTAAACTTGTTCCTCTTCCATTTCAAATCTCAACAAAAGTTTATGTTTTTGAAAATCACATGTTCATCATTTGTATACAATTCATTTTCATATTTCGTCTTACCTTATTCAATTCCCATTACCTTTTTATCTATGTTAAATCTTTCTCTTAATTGTGCACATGAAAACCATTGAAAACTATCTTGATATGTTAATCATTTTACCTTGCCTGCTGTTTCTTTTCTATAAAATGCTTCCCATGCTGAGACCAATAAAGATATTTTTAGGTACAACCTGGAGTTACTGTATATTTATTTCATATCCTTAATAATGTCACTTTTCACATAATTATTTTTAAAATCTACTTTTACTTTAACTCTGTTGTACCATAAAAATCCATACCATCCAAATCTCAGGTTATGCTCTTCCAGTTCTAACATTATTTTATTTCTGAGCAACACCCACTCTTTCATGCAAACCAGACAGCAGGCTGCAAAATATAGTTTAAAATCAGACAATCCTAGTCTTTCTCTTCCTTTTGCATCTTGAAGAATTTTATATTTGGTTTCTTACCCTGCCATATAAATTTGGATATACGTATCTTTTGCCATTGCTTAAAAGGTGCATCATTTTTCAAAACAGGTATTGTTTGAAATAAAACATCATTCTAGGTAACACATTCATTTTTACCACAGAAATTCTTCCAAATAATGCTAATTGTAATTTTTCCCCTCTTAACAAATCTTTCTTAATTTCATTCCATACCTTGACATAATTATTTTGAAATAACACACAATTCATATTAGTCATAATAATGCTCAAGTATTTTACTTTTCTCTCAATCTGAAAACCAGTTTTTACAATCAATTCTTTTTGATTTTCCATCCTCATCTTTTTGTAAACATCTTTGTTTTGTCCTTATCAATTTTAAATCCACCTAATGCACCAAATTCCTTTAACTTATCCATTAATATATCTATTCTTTCCATAGGATTTTCCAGAATTAAAACCAAATCATCCACAAATGCCCTTAATACTTCTTTCTTGACCTTCACCCCAGCTATTCTCTCGCCTTGTCTAATATCTCTATTCAAAACTTCAGGAGCTAGAATGAACAACAGAGGTGAAAGTAGGCATTCTTGTCTTGTCCCTTTTTGTATTTCACAGGGTTTTGTCAATTTACGGTTAACTATAATTTGTGTGGTATATATCAATTTTACCCATTTAATAAAATTTTCTCCAAATTCCATACTTTCCAAAATTTTAAACAGGAAAGTCCAATTCAAGTTATCAAATGCTTTCTCTGTGTCAAGAAAGATGAACGTGGCTTGTTTTTCATTAAGATGTTCCAAATATTCTACTATGTTAAGAATATTTCTAATATTGTCTCTTAACTGTCTTTTAGGCAAAAAGCCACATTGATCTTCATGTATAAAATCTTGCAAATCATTGTTCATCCTTTCAGCTAATATCATAGTAAATATTTTATAATCATTGTTCAGCAATGATATTGGTCAGTAATTTTTTGCTAAAGTTGAATCTTGACCTTCTTTATGAATTAATGGTATATTTGCACCTGTCCAGCTTTCTGGTATCCTTCCTTTTTCCAAAATGGGATTCATCATTTTTTGAAGAGATTGTAACAGTTCATCTTCAAAATATTTATAACATGAGGTTAGCAATCCATCTTGACCAGGAGCTTTTTTATAACCTTGCAGACTTCCCTTATTGTTATAGGCCCATTCATCATCTGCTTTTATTTATCTGTTATCTTTGGTAAATTTTGTTTCTTTAAATATTTCATCCCCTTTTGCCAGGGAAATTTCTTCTCCTTTATCAAGTTTTGTATAATACTGATGGAATATTTTTTGCATGTTTGCATTATGTTACCATAGCATTCCCATTTTGTAATTTTAATATCATTTTCTTCTCACTTTCTTTTCTCAGTTTATATGCTAACCATTTCCTCGGCTTATTTGCTACCTCAAAATTCTGTTTTGCAAAATTCATCTTTGTTTCCACTAATTTAATCATTAACCTAGAAAGCTGTCATAAGAGATGACCAGGAAATTCAAGAGCAAAAGATGAGACTGGGAAGTTTAAACAAGGATTTTTTTTCCTAATTCGTTTCTATTTGTGTCTTCTTCTCTTAATGTTTCCTGTATTTCTGATTTCTCTATACACCTGTTGAGGCAAAACAAAATGAAAGCCTACTTCTCGGACATTTTCCCTTGACCATGTAAACATGACAAGAGCTAGGTCCAGTCCCCACCTTTACATAATCTTGTCAGGCCTAAAGGAACTATTCCTGCCCTTAAACAATACTCCTAATGTTTTCTGGCCTGATCAGGTGGGATATGGGGAGTGGGGAAGAGGAGGCAGCAACATAACTAGGTAAAACCACAGACCTTCCATGGTGAATTAAGAGATGGGCCTAATCCTATAAACATTCCACCACTCATTGACAAGAGACTATGGCTATTTCCAGCACCACAGTACTTGGGAAAAGCATGGTTTCTTTTGAACAATAAACTGCTCCATTTACATAGTCAAAGAATAATTTGGCTTCCTTTCTATGGCCGCCAAATCCTAACAACAAATCAGAGCCCTAGAATTTCCTGCTCCACAGTTCAAAATTCCTTTAAAAGATCTTATCTTTTCATTGTGCTATGCTCCTCTTTCCTGCAAGCTGGAACCCAACAATTGTTGCTTCAGTAAAGTGTGGAATAAATCTTCCTCCAGTTTTTGCCATCCCCAACACGCTCTTAAGAGTTCTGTTTCTTATTTATTTTTTCCCCCTCAATCTCTTTAATCCAGTCCAGGATAGTAACCAAGTGGCCAACATAAAGATGGCACAGAAAAAAATATTGATCGCACAAATGAAATATTTACCTGGGGAACAAGCTTCAACCCATATTAGATTTCTGTCTTAAAAGTTTTTTTTTTTTCTGGAAGTAAGTTGAAATTGTTGTCACTTCTGATCCAAACACAATTCCTATCTGGAAAGTTTATTTTCTTTAAGTAATCCTAAATGTCCCCCTGGGAAGGAATGTGGTCACTTTTCCCCCTGTGGAGTAAGATGGAGCCAATAATTAAATAGCCTGGCATGGGACCAGGCTATTTATGGGACTGCTTCTCCCTGAGGGTGTCTGTCTGTCCCACTTAGATAGGGTAAGGTGGACACACTCCAGGTCCCTTCCCTGAAATGTTGTCATCTAGTGGGATCTCAGAAGCATGCCTTTTCCATGGCTGCCTCTACCTTATGGAAAACCTTACTCTGGCAATCTGGCAGGCCCCCACTCTCTTACTCTTCTGGAAGTCCATTAAAACCTGGCTCTTTACTGGATCAGAGTGGTAGAGCCTGCAGAGGGTTGTTGGGGCACCCTGGGAGATGGATCGAGGCACCAGGATTTTAGTTTTTGTTCTACGTTTTTTATAGTTTTATTGTTGTTGTGAGCATCCCAGAGTTGTTTAAGGTGGGCTGCCATACAAATCTTTTGAAATAAATAAACAAAACGAAATGTCCATTCTGTAGTTACTCAGTTAATGTTAAAGCAAAACTCTATGTTCAGGAGCATCCCTAGACCTCTGAGTTGCCACATCAAATTGGAGAACTGAACTGATTTGTTTCTATTTGAGATATGGTGTAAACCAGTGCTTCTTCAACGTTTTGCTCTCAGGACCCATTCCCAGTTTTAAAAATTATGGAGGACCCCAAAAGAGTTTTCATTTGTATGGGCTATATTTATCAATATTTACCGTATTAAAAATTAAAATTGATGCATTTGTAGAATATTTATTGAATCATGTAAAATGGCAATATTAGACCCATTAGATATTAACATAAATAAAATATTTTTCATGAAAAAATCCTGTGTTTTTAAACAAAAAATAACATGAGAAGAGTGACATTGTTTTAAATTTTTGCAAATATCTTCAATATCTGGCAAATAATTTTGATTTCATAGACCCCTGAGAGGGTCTTAGGGGATCCCCAGGTGTCCTCAGACCACACTTTAAGAAAAACTGGTATAACCAAAGCTGTTGTGAAGCTAAATGAAGAATGGGGGGGGGGGGTTGTGTTTCAACTTCCAGGTCTAGTCCAGAAGTTCTCCTAGTATTACCTGAGTCTGACCCTGTTTAGCTTTTCACGATCAATTAAGACTGCCTTGATTCTGCCCACTACCTGCACCTCCTCCCTTAGCTCAGACAAAACCAGCATGGAGTTTGTTAGCTTCCCTTTTTTCTTCCACAGGAGACCAGCCAGCATGGAAATAACCAGAGAACAAGGAGTGGAAAACACCATCCTACTCAATGCTGCTGTGGGACTTGGCTGCAGCAAAATCTCCTCACTCCCTTCAAAAAGGGGAGGTAAAAAAGCGAGTGGTGCCTTGCCCGCTAGCTGGTCCCTTGTGAAAAGAGGAAGCAGGGAAACTCTTGTTGGGCTCAAGTGTATTTTTTCTCTGCATTACTGAAATCTTGCTGCAAAGCCCCATTTCCCTTACGACGTGCTATGTACATTTGCAACTGTGCTCAGAGTGTAAGACTTGATTCATGAGAGGATGCTGCATTTAATTCTTTTATGCAGTGTTGTTTGGAATCTTGGCAGAACTCTTATGGCTCACGTCTGTGCTGTGTATTTAACCACCTACCCTTGTCTCTCATGGTCCTGAGTGAAGAGCGCTTTGGCTGATAGTATGACTCATGAACAAGCTGAAGCTGGCTTTCCTTTACTTTATGGTGACTCGTATGCTGGCAGAACACTGTTGCTCAGGGAAGGAAGGAGGAGAGCTGCAGACAGGACAGGGGGACTTTAATGGAACTGAGCTGATCACTGCGTATCCCACTGTATTTAATTGATGGCCTGAGAGATGTAAGTATACATCAGATGTAGGCTTTATCTATCATGCTTCAGGTAAACAAGAGTGTATCTTCCCATGCAGATCTTTAGATAGTATATATCTCCCAGACATACAGATGACTCATCAGTCACTACAGTATCAGGTTATTATTTGGGTGCATTCAATTTGCTTCTTGGTTTCGATAAACAGCCACCAAATCATCTTCAGGCCTAGATTATCCCATCCAATCTATTAAAACAGTGCCAGTCAGGTCCAAATGATAATAATATTTACCTGGTATATATACTGTGTGGCTCTTTGCATGCGTGATGAAAAACATTTTGCACAAAACAGTATAGGTTTACAACGGCCCTATAAAGGTGGCTAGTGTCCTTATATAATAGGCTGACGTGTAGCAGAAAAGTACCTTGTTTAAAGCCAGTCAGCATGCATAGGTAGAGTAAGATGTAAACTGATGACTTTACAATCCACTCAGAGAGTGGATCAGTTCTTACCAAGCAAATTTTTTAAAACCATTTTTTTTTCAGGTCAAATTGAGACTACATTTTTCGTAACATTGAGATGGGATGCCCATCAAAATGTTGAACTTTCCTGTTTTTCACTCCTTCATATCACTCCTTCATATCATTAAGAGAAACTTGGATTTTGGGAAGTGCTTCCACACTAGGAATTTGTTATGAAATTACCATTCTTTATTCATCAGCTTTTAACAGGATATCCATGCAGTGCTATTTTTCAGTAGCTCTTCCATCTTTCCTTCCTTAATATTTGGTGGTAAGAAAAAACAAGAATGTATTGGGGAAAATTCAGCTTCTCATAAGGCTCATAAGAAATATATAGTGTACAATAATGCACTCTGCCCATAGCAAAATGTAGCTGTTAAAACACAGAAAAAAATATCATTAGAAAAATATAGGCCTATGAAGTTTATACTACTTTTCCATTCTTTCTGAAGCAAAAAGAAAAAGTCAATGGTGTCTGCAGCCTGAGAAAAAAACAAAAGAATCACATGGAAAAAGCAGAGTTACTATGATTGGATTATAAGAATCCCCTATAAAAAATGAGCAAATTAAATAAAGTAGTTTTACAGCAAACACATAATGTGGAAACATTCTTTGTACTTAGCCATAAACTAAACTAACTAGGCATATTGTCTATAGAACAGCATCACTGTACAACTGAAGCCATAAGCCACCAGACACCCTGCAGACAAAAGAGCATATCCTATGGTCATTAGTCAAGCTGTAGAAGATTCCATACTTATGGGCAAATTAGAACAGTGACAAATTCCAAAAATGAACAAATGCTTAGTGTGCATTATCTAAACTCAGCCAATATACTCCCTCTACTTATGGGAGTCGATAAGCAGAAGTGAAAAAGAGTGAAAAGTGAGATCATTCACATCTGGTGAGGGAAAGCCCTTTTCTTAACCTAGTTGGTCATAAGAAGGTATCCTTCAGAGATTCATCCAGCTCTTAGAAATCAGAGAGATGCCTTGTTCTTCTTCTACAGCCCTTTGTTCTAAGAAGACTCTTTATCATCAGAATCTGCAAGCTAAAACACTATTATGTGAAGCACTTAAAGTGGAGATCAAAACCCCACACGTTCTTTGCAAGAGACAGGTATCCTTGGAAGAGACAGAGTTCAGCTTTGCGGTTAATGAAAACAGAAATCCCTGAGTCAAACAGTGTAATGAGACTGACAAAGCTTTAGATTTCCTACAGGCCCTGGTGAGATCATGCGCCTTTAGGCATATTGTGCCTTGAGTTCCCCTTTCTATTACTGAGCATTTGTCCCCAACCTCCACCCCCTCTCAAATGAACTGTGGTGGAGCTCAGAGGCTGTGGGTACTCACTGCTGATTAAATTCTGCTGACAGAGGAAGATGTCAAACTCTACCCAAAGCAAAGAGCTGCCAAGGAAAAGCTGCTTTTCTTTGCTTTTGACAGCTGGAGCCATGAATTTAAGCAGAGGTCTCACCTTCAGGCAAGTCAACAGCTAGGCATGGAGTATACCCCTTCTTAAAGAAAAAGCACTCTAAACTTTGTCAGGAGTTTAGTGTTACAGAAAGGTGAAAGAGCAGAGCATACAGCTGAGAAATCCAGGACAACTGTTCTTTGAAAATGGTTTTATGACTGTGTTTATAACCTATTGCATTTTTCTTCTATTGTTTTAAAGGAGTCTTCCTGAAAATGTTGTCCTCTGTGATGTGTTGGACATCAACTCCCATCAGCCCCAGCCATTTCAGCAATGGCAAGGGGTCATGGGAATTTAGTCCAACAACATCTGGAGGACCAAAGGTCCCCCACCTCTATTTAGATTAAATGTCTGCCTCCCATGACAGCCAGCAGGTGTCTCTGAGAATTCTTGTGCAGGACATAGAGCTCATTCTGCTCTAGTGCAAAAGCTATCTGATCTCATGATGTCAGATGTGTTTGACAACTGAGCTCATTTCTGGCCCAGAAGCAGCATATTTGAAATCACTGCAAAGGAATTCTATTTGTTTGCATCACTGCAATTCTACAAAGCTAATGGGTAGGCAGTATTTTAGGGGTGGGAACCTTGCCTTGTCCCACCTGCCAGCTCCTATTTCCCCAGGTCAGGAATAGTGGCTTGCAGCTCCCCTAGAATGGATGTCTGCAGGGAGGGAAGGAGGAGCAAATGATGACATGTGACATGACATTATCATGCAACTGATGTGACTTATGTACTTGCATCAAATGTCATTACATCATTATTTTAATGCATCATTTGCATGAAGTTGCCATGATACATGTGCTGTAATTTTGACATCATCATGGCTTGTCAGATGCTGCTATTCCCCTGGGTGGATCTTTGAGAGTTATTTTTCCTGACCCACATCATTTTCTTATGGGAAATATGCTCTTCACTAAATGCTTAGTTTCACCTACTCCATATTTCACCCCCCAAAGAACAGGTATGGAGCATTTAAGCTATCTCTAAGGGCTTAATTTTATATTTTAAAAACTTGTACTTGGAAACAGACCTAAAGAAGAATGACATCAAGCTAATTTGGATCATGAAAACCGGTTTTAATTTGCATTCCTCAAGAGGCTTGTATAAACAAGTAAATTTTTATTTGTAATGTTTGTGTGCATGTATTTTTGATCAGAGAAAAATGATTCCGTTCAATTCCATTTTAGCAAAACTAGTAAACCAAATACATTATTGTTCATTTTAACTTATATAGACCCTCTTAAAAACACACAGAACAATAGCAAAATAAAGCACAGAAAACTTTTTAAAGTATGCTGTCTAGGAGTTGCTTCTGCAGCTCACCTAATTAAACATTGTTAAAGCCCAGGCTAGATATCCAGCAAGAACAAGGAAGATCTCATGGGTGAAATCCCTGAAAACTCTATTTACCTGTCTGAAGGATTTCACCTGCTTGAGACTTGTGATCGCCAGGCCAGCACCAGGTACCTGAGAAGGTTGCTGAGCTCTGCATTAAAGCATATCAGCATTAAGAAAGAATGAACCACAACATATGCCAGCAGACTGTGCAAGTATGTTACAATCAATACTATTTTAAAAAAAAATAGTTTACTCTATTTTCTTGTTCTCTAATTGCAACCACTTTACGTGATCCCTGCACAGGAACAGAACAGACTCGGCTAGGTCACAAGCAGTTTACATTTTCTTTAATCCACATGACTGGATCTTTGGATATGTAATTAAGCTTTTCACATATTTCTATTCTTAAAACTATTTAAGAGTTTTTGGTGGAGACATACGTGTCTTCATTGTGATTTCTGACAAAGAGGTTAATATCAGAAATGACATTCAATGAACAAGTGATCAATTAATAGAAATTCTGTCCCAAAACTTGTAGATATGATGCTCAGTTTTAAAGCACTATATAGCATGGAGAAAGATGAAGGAAAACTTTCTCCAGGAATTAGCATCTTTCCTGGGCACCTTGGTTAAGAGAAGCGATGCCTGGTTATCCAATCTTCAGAAGGTGGTACTGATGAGGGCTCACTTCCTGTTTGTTGTTGTATCTTCTGCTGATTTAATATAGTTTGTTATATTGATTGTTAGATGTGATGGAATGGAATTATGAAGGCCAGGCTCAGGGAGAAAGACATTTTCTTTCATCTCCTGAGGAGCGTGGGAGATACAAGAGGATGAGACTGGCACCTCCCTGAGGAATTCACAATGTTGTGGCTGGCATTACTTGGGAGCTGGGGTTTCAGTCTGGGAAGGTTCTTGCTAGAGGTTGTAGCTAATAAACATAGCTGGACTGAATTTGCATGGTCTCTTGGAGTTCCTTGGGCTAGGCCTGACATTAACGTTTTAATTGTTAATGTTCCTCTGAGTATGTCTTTTATTTTACTGGATGGTTGCAAACAAAATTTGTATTTGTATAATTACCTTGCCTGATGCACAGAGTTTTATGAGGGATCCAGACATCACTGTCTTCCATTCATAATCCTCCCATGTTTTCCCAATTTTCCCTTTAAAAAAGGATAAAATCTATTGAGGAAGATAAGCTGCAACAGCTGCACAGGGCCTTTTGAGTGACAGCAGTAGGAGCTGGGTAGAACCCTCCTCTACCTTGGAAAGTAAAAATGTCATCAGCACTGCCGATTGAAGGTGTGCCCAGATGCACAGCTCTTCATACTTCCAGTCAAAAGATGACATACATGTTCCATCTTTTTTTTCTTAACAAGTCTGCATGGAAAGGCAACTGAAGCAATGGGAGAAGATGGTAGGAATGCAAATGGAAAATAACACTGCCTGGGCCACCCATAACATTCTATGAAGGAATCAGAGGGATTGCATGATACAAGCCTCATCTCGAATCATCCTTTGAGCCTGTCCATAGCCAAGAAATAACCCCCAGAAGGCAAACATTTTATCTGTTTATGTCACACATACTACTTGCCAAGCCTGTGAGCTAAGACCAGAATCCTGGATAGTTTCAGTTAACAAAATAGTTCGTCAGCAAAATGTAAACACAACCCATTTACTGAAAATGTGTTTCTATATTATTTATCAAATGAGCCATTTTGTCAGTGCTGTCATGACTTCAGAGTTTGCCCAAGCTAGGGCTGCCAACTACTTTCTGGTAGGGCTCTGCCCTTTTATAGTTGCCTCAGCCTAACAAGAAGAAATTTAGCAGGTGAAACATTTAGCTTTAATTTTTTGTCTCCATGCCAGGAAAAGCTTCACCTGCTATATTTCTGCCTCTCCCACTGTCAGTTAAACAAACCAAGAGAAACAGCCATGGCTTCCAATTCCAGCAAGATATTATGCTGAACAAACAAATTAGAGAAGGTCAATGAGGTGTTTATATACAGTTGTCAAACATATGCAGTGTTCCAGACAAAATATTCCTGTGGACTTTAGCTCATTCTTATTTACTTGTAATGCTCCAGGTGGAATGGAGTGGTCAATCCACGTTTTTGCAGGCAGACCTATAATTATTTCATTTCTTTTCAACTGTGTTTGGCCACTTCATCCCACCTGCTTTTTTTCACCTCACTTTGAAACCAATAATGCTACCAGAAGTCGATCTCTGAGCCAAAGTCCAGGGCTACATAAGTCATGGAGTCTTCAAATAGCCATTCAAATAAATCCGCAGAAATAATCAAGGCAAAAAGGTGTAGTCTCCACTTCTAAGTTGACATGAGTGTGCTAGGACCACCAAAGCTAGCAGTGGTCATCACAGGATCCCTTCTCATATAGTCAGGCAAAGCAGTCCAAGTATAAACACAGATACAAACACTCATTTTCTTATTATTTTTTCACTTTAAAGTGTATAATATTCTTTAAATATTTCTTATTCCCAAATAAATAAACATTAACAATCAATATAACGATTATATTAAAGCAGCAGAAGATACAACAATAAACATTTAGCATTGAGGAAGCAGAAGCAAACTTCATTTTATTTCTGTAGTTGTGTTTCTGCTCCAATTTAAGTGAGATTAATATGTGCAATGGCACATGCTCAGAGTATTTATTTTTAAATTCAGAATTGGTTTAAGCCAATATCCTCCATAACTGTGACATCCCTTAAACATCTACCTCACTATGAAGCCAATCAGTACAAGTGGTAATGGCTTTGTTAGCACTTCTAGATTGTTGGAAACACTGTCTCCCTAGGAATATGGGACACAGCCTCATGGCTCTACAGCACTTTCTCCAACTGGCACTCTCCCCAGATGTGTTTGGATTATAATTCCCAGAATTTCAGGTCACAATAAATTAGTCCTGATACATTAGCAGGATGCTGGGTCAAGAAAGGCTACTCTAAAGTAGACCTTCCTGCAATTTCAAACTAGGATATATATTGAGAAACTCTGTCCTTGTACTGGAATTGTGTGTCTATGTTCAGTTTAACAGGATACAGTTAATATTCTTCCCCACAGGGCTCATGCACACCTGCAGATCTGTGGTGTGTGGTTTCTTCTGCCAGGTGCATCTGTGATTCTGCAATGGAAAGACAGGTAGTAGATCTCTAAATAGAGGTTTGTGACATGACACTGTAGTGCTAAAATGCCTAAAGGCTAATTCCTGTAGTTAAAAAAAAAACAACCCTCTGTCATTGCAGAAAAGAGATTTTGTGGGTTAAGCATTTTGAATAAAACACACTTCTCAGATCTTATCAAACTACTGGCCACAAAGAAAACATTTCCATTTAAGAGAAATATTTTTCCCCCTCACACTGCAGTGCCTATGCTGCCCAGATGATTCCAGAATCTTTTACAAACATACATAGCCATCGTGCTATTCTCTTTTGGGATAAACCCAGTTTTATTTTAAACATGCTCACACTAATTTATGCAAGCTAAGATCTCTAAAATAGAGACTACCTTACAAACCAACTATGTGCTCGGGCACATAGCCAGGTTTTTAAAGCCTTACAAAAGGCAAGCAGGGTTGAGGCCATCCTGAGCTCCAGAGGAAGACTGTTCCAAAGGGCAGGGCTACTGCTGAGAAGGCAAGCCTTATGGTCCCCGCCAGCTGATTTTCTTTGGCTGACAGAATCCACACCATCCCCAATCTACTAGACCGAATTGGACAGGTAGAAACTATTGGAAGAAGATGGTCCCTTAGGTAACCCATCCTAAGCCATGCAGGGCTTTAGAGGTGACAACCAGCACCTTGAATTGCACCTGGAAACATAATTGGCAACCAATGCAGCTCCCATAGTAGTGGTGTTACATGTGCCGTATATCCAGCACCATTTATTACCTGTGCAGCCACATTTTGCACTAGTTGATGCTTCCAATGCTCTTCAAGGGCAGGTCCGTGTAGAGTGCATTGCAGTAATCCAAACAGGAAGTAAAGGGGGCATGAGTAACTGAAGAGAGCCTCCCGATCCAGGAATGAGTGCAACTGGCACACAACCTGAAGGTGTGCAAAGGTCCTCTTAGCCACAGCTGCCACCTGCTCTTCAAGCAGGAGCCACAAGTCCAAGAGGACCCTCAGATTGTGCACCGGGTCTGACTGGGGCAGTGCTACCCCATCCAATTCCAAAGATGGAAAAACCTTGTCCCCAGGAGGACCAAATACCCAAAGCCACTCCGTCTTGCTTGGATTGAGTCAGAGCCTATTTGCCCCATCCAGGCCTCTACATTTTCCAGGCATTGGGATAGGACATCGATGGCATCACTCAGTGGGCCTGGGGTGGAGATATATAACTGGGTATCATCTGCATATTGATGGTACCTCACCCCAAACCATTGGATCACCTCACCCAGTGGCTTCATGTAGATGTTAAATAGGAGAGGAGGGAGGACTGAATCCTGAGGCACCCCACACAATAGGGGCTGTGGGCTGGATCTCTCCCCCCTATCAACACCGACTGAAACCAACTCCGGAGGAAAGAAGAAAACCATGACAACACAGTGCCGCCTAGCCCCAACTGCCAAAGCTGATTCAGAAGGATACCGTGATTGATGGTTTTGAATGCCGCTGAGAAGTCAAGAAGAGCAAGGATGGATGCACTACCCCCATCCCACTCCTGCCAGACATCATCCAAGAGAGCGATCATTGCTGTTTCAGTTCCAAACCGCAACCTGAACCCTGACTGAAAGAGGTCCAGATAATCCACTTTGTCCAGAGTCCTCTGCAACTGCCACGCTACCACTGTCTCCACCACCTTCCCTAAAAAGGGGAGGTAGGAAACTAGACGAAAGTTGTCCAGATCAGTTGGGTTGAGTGAAGGCCCCTTAAGGAAGGGGCGCACCACTGCCTCCTTAGGAGCTGGTGGAACCACTCCCTCCTTTAATGATGAATTGACCACCACCCATACCCAACCACGTGTCCCCTCCCGTGCAGCTTTAAGAAGCCAGGATGGGCATGGATCTAACATACAAGTGGCCAAGGTAGCAGTTGCAAGGACCCTGTCCACTTCCTCAGGCTCACTGGGCTCAAACTCCCCCCAGATAACCAAACCAGACAAAGCCCCCATAACCTCCACCAGATCTGCCCCAAGACCAGGTTCCAATGTAGAGTGAATGCGAGTGATTTTATCTGCCAGATGTCCAGCATATTCCTCACAGTGACCCCGTAGGTGAACTTCTGTTAAAAATTAAATAGATTGTACAACCTTCCAAGATGGAGTGCTTGTTGTTAAAGGGTATTGAGGTAAACTAATAATATTGGCCCCAGTAGTAACACTGGACAGGGTCATGCTCTCCCTAAGGAATTTGTTTGTAACTTGGGGATTCTCCTGGAACTTCGTTGATCTACCAGTTTTGACCTTACCTGGATCAAGATGCCCTGGCAATAGTATGTCATGATGCCTTAATCACACTTGGCTGAACTACCTACTCTATATGGTGCAGCCTTTGGAGATAACCCAGAAAATCATCTGGTATAAGTGCATCAACTAGATTCCTGATAGGACATCTCCACAGGTTAGAATAACATCAGTTCTGAAGTCACTGCATTGGTTATCAGTTGACTTCTGAGCCCAGTTTAGAGTGCTGGTTATTACGTTGAAGCCCTTAATGATTTAGCATCTGGATACATCACCTTGCCAGAACTGGATCTGCCTGTTGGGTCCAAGCATCAAAAGGAGATCTGTTGTGGGGCCCCACTTCTTGAGAAGTACATGGGGCACAGGCCAGGTGACAGTCCTTCTCAGTGGTGGCCTCCTTTGGAACAGTCTCCTCTCAGATGACCCCTACCCTGTTGGCATTTTATGAACAAGGCAAAGCAGTTCTGCTTCATTGGCTATTTGGCCCTTAGGTTGCTTTAGTCATAGGTCTAGTTTAATTAATTTAGGTTAGTCATAGGTGCTTGTAAGATTTTTTTTAAGTTTAGATTTTGAACAATGTATATATTCCATTTTGTTTTCAATTTTTCTTGATGTGCATGACTTTATTGTACCCTGCCCAGAGTCCTTGTCAAGGCAATCTAGAAATTTTATAAATAAATAAATAGCATATGAGCTCTCTAACTAGGTTAGATTATGGATTTCAGATACAACTTCTATGCTCCTATCAAATGTAAACAGAATTTTCTCTTGAATTGATGGTTTTGTTGTCCTTGCCCCCACAAACTATTTGAGGAGTCTAAAAAGGGTCCAGAATAAATGAACATCATTTTTTGTGAATACTCACAGCAAAGAAGAGTTTGTACCTCTCACTATACTGGCACCATTTCCATCAGCTATAGGCAGTGATAATGCCAAAAACAATGCAAATCTCAGATCATCCTTGCTTGCATTTGACCAAAATAATCCCAAGAAATTTGATCTGTCCAGAGCTGTGATCTGTCCTAGACACCAGCCTTGTTTCTAGCATCCTGCACTTTATGGCCCCTCGTAATTGGGAAGGGTGAAAGGTCAAACTGTGGAGCCATTGTACCAGCCTTACAATCCCTTTTAAATGCATGTGAAAGACAGATCTCCCTAGAGACTCCATGGAACATTGCCTTAGGCAAGAGAGAGAGAACATCACAGCCTAGAAAATAAAAAATTACATCAAAGGAAGCAATGGACAACTGTCCATTTGGAGCTACGGCTTGTTATGAAAGTGAGGGAAAACCGAATGGGTAGTATCTTGCATGAAAATAATATTTCTTTCACAAGAAGGAGGAGGAAGAGGAGAGTGCCCCACTGCAAACCAAAGGAGTTGCAAGTTGGCTTGATGCCCAGACAAAATCATTTAAATCATGTTCAGTGCCTCCAGTGTAAGTCATTGTGATTGTTTATAACTATCACAAGAGAATCAAAACTAATATATTTCCCAAATCAACCTCTGAATGTAAGCATGGACCAAAAATTAACATTATAAACTTCCAAAAGCTTCCTTACGGCTGGGTCATTTTAGTGCTTCACTTAAAATAAAAATCCTATAAAATAAGCATTGCAATAGAATGTGAGCACAAATAGCTTATTGAGTTTATAAAGCCAGCTTCATTTTAGAAATTTTTTTGGTATATGGGATAATAATTACTAATAAAGACTGGAAATGTCCAGAGAACTTTATCTAATCAGACAATAGATAAATGTCATAAAACACAATCTAAAGAGCTCTGTATGGACAAAGAAAGTATTATCCCCTTGATCTCACAGCAGCTTTCAATACCATCAATCATAGTACATATACTTCCGGACTAGTTTTGAGGTTTAGGAGCAGAAGATCTATCTTCTTCCATAGCCATTTCAAGTCAATATGGGGGGGGGGGGGGGGGGGGGGAGGGTACATAGAACTAGCCCAAGGCCTCTATGCTGCAAGTTTCCCCAGGCTCTATTCTCTCTCCATTCCTATTTATCACCTACATGAAACCTCTGGGTGAGGTCAGTATGGGGTCAGGCTGCAAGATTTTGGGTCCCTGATTCTAGGCATTTTCCACCTTTGGTCCTGGATGGGATTACACTGGTGTGCAATTTGGGGGTCCTCTTGGACTCTCAGATTCTATTAGAAGAGTGGGTGGCAGCCATATCCAGCAGGGCCTTTACATAAATCCATCTTGTATGCCAACTGTGCCTATTCTGGATTGGGAGACCTTACTCACAGTGACTCCTGCCTTACTCATCTCCCATCTACACTACTGCAGTATACTATACATGATGATGCCCTTGAAAACCACTCACAAGCTACAATTGGTCCAGAATGCATTGGTGCAAGTACTTATGGACGCACCTCAGTATGCCCATGTGATGCCACTGCTTTGTGAGCTGAACTGGCTCCGCATAAGTTTCCAGATGCAATTCAAGGTGCTGGTTATCGTCTGTTAAGTCCTTCATGGCTAGTGCTGTGTTACTTGCAGGGCCACCTGTGTCTGTCGCTGCTCTAGCAGAGATCTAGCACAAGCGAGCATGCTTTGGATCACTTCCATAAAACAGTATCACCTTATGGGTCACAGGAAGCATGCCTTCTCTGTTGAAAGTTTGCCCTATGGAACTTCATTCTTCCCATTTTTCAGATGACCCCAATACTTCTATCCCTCAAAGGCCTGGTTCTTCCACAAAACATTGAACCAAACTGTGGGGTGACCCCATAGAGGACACAAGACCCTTGAATTAGATATGTGTTAGTTGACATTGATTGCTTCTGTATTACTGCATTTTTAATTGTTTGCATGTTTATTTAATTGTAAGTTGCCCAGAGTCACTGTTGTGAATTGGGCTACCATAGAAATCAAATAGATAACAAACAAACCCTGTATCCAGATCAAATTGGTGTGTGAGCTTCATTTGTCTCATACATTCTATTTGTGACTTTAGTCATTCATGGAGGATCCTGGTGCCATTCTACATAAGGAAGTATAAAAAGGTAACGCAGTGTTATCCTCATATCAACAGTACCTTCCTCTAGCTCTCAGAAGTGACCTAACTTGGACATTTTCTGAGTATGGGTAAAGAAGGTAAAAAGAACATGGTGATTCAAAGCATAGAATAAATCCTACTGGGCTGATATCTCCCAGTGCTGTCTTCTGAAATTTCCAAAGGTGGGATGTGTAGAATCTCTGCAAGGCAGTGTCTCCTACTCTTAATCCCTGTCAGTGTTCCAGAAGGATACATTATGCAGTGACTTCAGAATCTACTGAGAGAGCCTGGAAGATTAATTGACTCTTTCCTATTAATCTTCCTAAATGTTGGCCTTAAGCCCTATTGAGTTGACTCCAAAGACACCTGCTGCTGATAAGCAACTGTCCACAAAGCAATTTTTGCCAAAAATAGCAAATATGAAACTGTTCTGTAATTTCCCAAAGAAGGGGATGGAAAGAAGGGGAACTATAGCCAATCTCAGAATAAATTGTGTAGCTCTATGAAATACTACTTTCCAAGTGAGAGAATACAGCCTTTTGGAGAAGGTTGGTGGAAGATGCTATTATTGCTTTTAGGAACTTTTATAGCTTGGGGATCTTTCTGGAGATCTGATGTATCACTGTTTGAGAGTTTATGCTCAACCTAAGTAATTGTACATAAATGCAATTGGTAAAAAATGCCAGTCGGCTACCACTGTCCTGGCTTCCCAAAGAAATTCCCAAAAGGCAATTCTTTCCAGAAAAGTTTTCCACCAAGCTGAGAGTGTAATGTGCTTCTTCTTAACATTTGTCCTGCTAAGACGCAGGATCCGCATGCTTTGTAGACTCACCTAGTTCTTACAGCAAAGACAAAGGTTTTGTTTTTCAGCCAGCTGGTCATAAAGTGAGAAGGAGTTACTGGCTCAAGGGCACCCAACTGGCTTCCATGCCTAAGGAGGACTAGAACTTGAGTATCCCTGTTCCTAGTCCAGCACCTTAACCACTACTCCACATTGTCTCTCACAGCCGAGAACAAAAACTACAGATATAAAAATGTTAAACTTCACAGCACAGTCTTATTCCAACAAAATTGGTTCCATAAATGCAGTCCTAGAATTTTCTAATATTTGGGAAAGGAAGAACTATTAATATTTTCTGGACATCTACTCCCAATGTAAGTTGATGGGGAAACAACCCTCATGCCATTGTCAAGAAAAGCTGAACAAGAAAGTGGAAGAACCGTGTGATTATATATAATTAATATATTAATTATATTAGAAAGGTAATTTTTCTGCTATTTTAATCAATGCCATGTAAGGATAAACAAATAAGGATTTTCACTGGTTAAAAGAACATTGTTGTGGTGTAATTAGCATTTTGGAAAGCAATTTCACACAAATATGACAGGGAGAATAATAGAGCTCACTGATTTGAAATGTCAAGCTTCTGTCCTTATTTTCAACCATTCTGATTGTTATTTGGGATGTTGCAGTTCAGAATCAGAATCTTTGGGAAAGATTCTTCAGCATGCAATTACTCAGTGAAATTTCTTCATAGAAATGTCAGCACCACTTCAGCACTTTTGTCAAAGATATAACAACTTCCTCTTGACTTTCTCCCCCAGTCCACCCGCTGGCCTGGCCTGTGGCATCAGCCTCTCATGGAAGGCAGGGGTTAATGTCTAGATGTAACAGCAAAGGCTGACTTGGCTGCAACAGACATTAACTTCCACATAAAATCTGGCAGGAGCTAGTAATGACGGAAAAAGCAGCCAGAGGTCATGCCCAGCCAAAGCTCTGGAGTAATGAGCAGAAAATCAAAACAAAGGGGGAAGGGAAGTTACATTCATGCATTGCCTTAGGCTGGATCCCATCTCTTCTGAAGTATCAGGAGCCTATCATCAGTTTGTTATGCTACAAAGGTGCCCCCAGGAAGATGAGGTAATATTAAACATTAACTGTGCCAGTACTCGCTGCACAGTGAGCTCACCTTCATCCCTGAAACTTGGTAACATAAAAGTTCTCTGTGATGGCAAACAAGGTGTTTATTCTTGTGATTTTATTCTGAGACCTGCTATCTTGCCTCTCAGGTTCATTTAGTAAATGATTAGCAATAGCATTCCCTAATTCAGCCTCCTTCAAACCAGCAACTTCCATTCGCATTGGCATATAATTCCCAAAATTTCTAGCTACCTTGGCCACACTGAGAAACCCTAAGAAGTGTAATCCCAGAACTTCTGGAAAGCACTGAATTGGGGAAGCCTGCATTAATCACACAGCAGACATCTTTGCGTGCCATGCTAAACTAGATTTAGTATAAACCATGTGCCAGATGCTTACTCATGGCTAATATACCAAGTCTGTAGCACCTCAGCCAGCTAACCAACCAGGTTTACCAGTCACCATTCTTGGCAGCCAGCAGCTCCACCAACCTTGTATTGGCTGGCATATCATCATGTCTTGCTTTTGCTTGTTTTAGAATCAAAGAGAGATTAGTATTTTGTGGAGCTGGACATTCCTCCATTATCAGTTAAGAAAACAGCCTCCTTACTGTGAATAAAAGTCTAAACGCAGATTCAGACACATTTCTTGCCCCATCTTCAGAGCTGGCTGGCAGCTGTTTCTGGAAAGCAGAAACAGACAGTATCCTCCTCTATAATTTTTTGCTTCCCCTGAATGCAACCTTCACATACACATTGCTCTGTTCTGCTGCCAAAGCACACCATTCTTACCTATGGTGGCTCCAGAGCATCTCTCTGTTTGGGCTGGAGCTCTTTCAGGTGGCTGCAGGCTGAGGTCAGTAGTTCATTGGTTACTTAGCAGAGGAAGGACCACCCTTCAGTTGAGCCATCGCTTAATATTAACTCTAGTATCTGTTAGACTTCCCTTTCTCCCTTTCTGCTACAATAGCCTACTGTAATAACTTAAACTTTTGCCTGGTAACCAAGACATTGCTAGATTGAATACCAGCAGAAATGGCTTTTTAAAATGACCTTTCTTGCCAACCTTCCTCCATTTGCTTTATGGCAGTGGTGTCCAAACCTGGCCACTTTAAGATGAGTGGATTTCAACTCCCAGAATTCCCCAGCCAGCCATGTTGGCTGGGGAATTCTGGGAGTTGAAGTCCACTCATCTTAAAGTGGCCAAGTTTGGACAACACTGCTTTATGGTTTCAGATAGCACAGTCCCACTGTTCCACTGATTTTCCTGTCACCTGAGGTAGAAGGGTTTCTTCCTAAGCTTCCAAATGGCCCAATAACTTACCTTGCACATCTTGTCAGTGTAAGAATTGCACCTTATTCCCACTCTGTTTTGGTTTTCAACCAGTTGCCGATCCATGACAGCACCTGTCCTTTTATCCCGGTGTCGCTGGAGAATTTTGGGAGTTGAAGTCCACACATCTTAAAGTTGCCAAGTTTGAAAAAGGCTGCTTTATCCCATAGCAGCTGGGCTTACCCAGGAGCCTTTGGTGTAGGACTGCCAAAGTTTTTTGAAAGTTCAAATATTCAGTATTTATTGAGTTACCCTTGTCTATACATTTGTTGACCACCTTAAAAAAACACCCTTGAAATATAGTAAGACAAAGCTTATCTTTGTGGAAGCCATCTTGTTTCTTTTTCAGCAAGGCTTATTTTTCTGTGTGTTTGCTTATTTTCCTTTTAAATATTTGTAACCATTTTCACTAGAGCAACTGTTAAGCTGACTGGCTTATGATTTCCTTTATCTACTCACAATCCTTTAAAAATCAGGGTCACCCTGGCTATTTTTGAGTACAGTACTGAGAAACAGATGGTGACATTAAAGAGAATTTGCATAATTTTATTAAAAGACTGATGATTTCATTTTTAAATTTTTACATGAGAATTCTTGGATGAATCCATCTGAACCCAGGGATTTATTTATTTATTTTTATTTTGTCAGTTTGACTTATAATTTCATTTGCCATTGCCTATGTTTGTCTCAATTTATCCAATCTTTCTCCTGAAAAAACATAATCAATTTTCTATTCTGCCTACATTTGAAGATATTTTTTATTGTTTGTCTTAATGTTCTTTATCATGTGTGCCTTGAAGATTTGGGGTTTTTTTTTTTCATATATTATTGTCTGCTTACATTTATTTTAACAGAGTTTATGTTGTTTATCATATTGTTAGGGCAAGACTTCAATTTTTTAAAGAAAGCCTTCTTGCCTTTAATATCCAGCCCTGCTCATTAAAAACTCATTTTTCCTTTTGAATCTTATGGTATATTTCCTGGTCTGAGGTATACATTCTAACTGAGATTCTATTATTTTACTTTTGAATAATTTTCAGGCATTATAAAGAGAATTGACCATCTGAACTCTCCCCTTTCTTTTCACCTATACATCTATCTATCTATACATCTATCTATCTATCTATCTATCTATCTATCTATCTATCTATCTGAACGCTTGCCGTTCTGAAATAAAACATGACTGTATTGGACTTTCAAGATATTTACTTAAGGCACACTGATGACA
Source organism: Liasis olivaceus (assembly GCA_030867105.1). Classification (NCBI taxonomy): domain Eukaryota; kingdom Metazoa; phylum Chordata; class Lepidosauria; order Squamata; family Pythonidae; genus Liasis; species Liasis olivaceus. The sequence goes on from CM061349.1 coordinate 60,183,361, forward strand.
TGATCACTGTTTCCAATTGGCTCAATAGCTTTTGGAGTTTGGACAATAAATAAGAGTAAATTCAGTATTGTGTTCTCCCCTTACCTTCCTGAGTAGCAGTTCCATGGCATAATCATTAGGGCATCTAGAAATACAGGTAGTCCTCATTTAGCAACCACAATTAGGACCGGCAACTCGGTCGTTAAACAAAGCAGATGCTAAGTGAAATTGCAACTGTGCTTATGATCTTCCTTCAGCTTTCCTTTGCTTTACAGACTTGCGAAGGTCATCATTGTGAGGATTGGTCATAAAGTTACTTTTTCATCACAGTCATAAGTGCAAACAGTTGCTAAACAAGACAGTTGTTAAACAAGGACTACCTGTATGGCCAGTTTGTCACATGTAGAACATGCATTTTTCCATTCTATATGAAGTTGACCAAAATCCATTCTTTGGATTGTTTCTTTTTTAGAGGCCTCTCTAATAAATAAATATTTCCATATGTAGATCAGCTTTAGTTTCTTGATCAGGGAGCAATAGCACTGCCCTAGTCTTTACTTGCTTTTTAGGGGTGACATGTAACCTACAACGATTTAGTAAAAGATTTGGTTCCATTTTTAAGTTCCACTTTATGGGTCCCTATGTTCTCTTTGATATACATGGCAACTTTGCTTCCAGAGTCAACTGAATCTCATTGGTTAATTCCATTCCACCAAGTTTGTGCAATACTTGCTATATCTGTGATTTCTTCTAATACTGGGAACACCAAATCTCTCATTTTGGCTTAAAGATTCCTGACATTTGCATATAAACACCTTTGCACAGTTTAATCTTTGGATTTTCTCTGACATGTGCTTAAATCCTTGTGGCTTTCTTCACTGACTACACACATCTGCCTAACCCTCACAAATCTAAACCCCTTCTTCTGGCACCTCTATCTCATCCTGACATGACTACTCAGTTCTGTTTGCCTGAATTTCTTAGAAAGCCACTTTGTTAGCCCTAAGTATCAGGATCCTACTCTACAATGTAAATTTTGCTTTCAGGACCACTCAATGACTTTTCCTCACATCATTGATGCCAATTTGCACCACAACCATTAGTTGCTCCCTAGGACTACCTACCAGACTATTCAGATTGTGTATAAAGTCCAAATTTTTGCACTAGGCAGGCAAGTTACCATGTGGTTGGCACACTTTTCACCTACCCCATCTGTCTATGACTATAATAAATCCCATACTGTAACTACAATAAATCTCCCCATGTTGCTGCCAAAGTTGTGCAGATGCTTAACTCTTGGGTCTTTTTCACTGCAAATGATAAAGGATTACTGTATTGCTGGGATTGTAGATGCTTTACTATCATTTATAAAGAAATATTGAGACTGTGATGAAAGGTGCTTAATTTGCAAGTCTGTTTCATTGCAATGTACAAAGAAGTACTAATGCTTGTCACTGGGGTTGTGATGCTTTGTGAGCTGGAGCTCCCTTGTGCTTGGAGAACAAACTGCTCCCTTTTGCCCAACCCCAGGCTGCAGCAAATGAGATCAGGATGGCTGAGCTTTAAAATGAGATAATGTGCACAGTTTAAGGAAGAAAGGGGGTCAATGACACCTTTGGGATATGAAGACTTTCCTATGTCTGAGTGGTCAATAGAGTGATGATTAGAAAGTAAGCGAAGTCTCAGGAAGAGTACGGGTCTACTGAGTCCCTCTGAGATGGATTGCCTGCTTCTTTGCAAGCCTGTCTTAATATACTCTTTTCTAAAACTGCCCTCTGGTTTTTTTTACTTTTTATTTTAAGTAGAATTTTAAGCTGAATTTTGCAGACTGAAACTGTGATTAGATTATGCTGAAAATATAATGATTTTGAGGACCGAACTTATGTTGTTTGATTTATAAGCACATTTTAGAACTACATAGATGTCTTTTCTTTGAAAGACTTGCTTTAAACCAAGACCCCAATTCAGTTAATATTTAGTGTAGTGTTTAAAGTGCTGGACAAGAAACTGGAAGACCATGAGTTCCAGTCCTCCCATAGGCACAGAAGTCAGCTGGGTGACTTGGGGTTAATCATTCTCTTTCAGCTCCACCCATCTCATAAGATGGTTGTTGTGGGAAAAATGGGGTAGGGAGTGTTAGGTACACTGCCTTGAGTTGTACAAAATAAAAGGATATACATCAATAATAATAATAATAATAATAATAATAATAATAATAATTTTCTCTTGAATAGATACTGCTTTGAATGACAGGCTACAAGCTGACATTCACAGCTGGGCAATGGGCTGCAAGACAGGCATAGATATTGATCAATATCTTTACAAGGAGCAGATACTATTTCCTGTTTGCCATATAGACATAGATAGAAAGTTTAAGTCCCTTTTAAAACAAAGTGTAATGGAATGCGAGAATAACCTTGGGAGACAGGAGGGAGACCTGCAGCCAGGGCAACAGTCAGACAAGAGATATCTCAGCCCACAGAAGGAATGGAGGAAGCATCTCAGAAGACACCCTCTCTTCTTCTCTGAAAAATAAGGGCAAGGGAGGGGAGAAGTGCTTGCAGGATTCTGCTACTGTAACTTTACAGTAAAGGTAGTGTTAATACTTGTGGTTTTGCTTTCTTGTCTGGACTACCTTGAAGGACTGACACCAATCTTGATTAGGCACCATCTATAAAGTTATCACTTTATAGGTGACAACCAGCACCTTGAATTGCACTTAGAAACCTACAGATAGCTAGTAGCAAGGCAATCGAAATCCAACATTTAGAAAACATAGTTTACAAATGGAAAGATTCCTGGGGTTTTTTTTTTACATAATTTAATAAATAACGCATACATATTAAAATATATAATCAAATTTGTATGCAGTGGGGGGATTCATTGGTTGCAAGGATGAGAGTGTGAACTGAGGAAAGAAAGGGCAAGATGAATGGAGTTTTCCTTAAGATCCCAGTTAATAGGCCTCAGATATTATCTTGATGGCTTGTTTTTAGGAATAATTATATGAGGACAGAGTTTCTAAAAGAGCAGCTTCTTACATGAAGAGATTTCACAAAGGCAAAGTGTGTCCTATAGGAGCAGTTCTGCTCTTAAATAATAGTGAAAATAGGGGAAATATTTTGGGAGGAGAAGGTTGTTCATTCCCATCCCATTCCAGCCACAATATTATCCATCCTCATATGATGAACTCGCATAGATATATAGCACACTCTCAATTCTGTTTGCAGTAATGAGGAGTTCATTTGACTTTGGCTGACTGATTGTCACATGCATAAAATCAGCCTTCTCCTTGAGGCCGTTCCAGTTCAAAGAGCAAGATTCATCAGAGTCTCCTGTATGTTAGAAACAAGAACAGGAGGCCCTTCAGCTGTCTACCAGAGTCTCATTTAAGGCTGAATGCCCATAGATAAAGCTGAAGGGGAAAAACTGTGTTTACTCATTAAATCTTTAACAAGCTACCCTCTATCTGGCTTGTCTGGTGTATAATAGGTTGCTTAATGAAGCAGAGATACACTAAAATAGGAATTCCCTTATTAAAAAAGCTCAGGGCCATGAACTTCCTTAAAAGAAAGGACAGAGTCTTAGCAAGAACAGCAAAGAGGTCCAAGGTCAGCCCTGGGTTTTGCTGAATGCTTTTGTCTGACATTTTCAGGTTACAATGCCATTCCCAACTAAGTTTACTTTGTGCAAAATGCTGGTTTTGCTGATAAAATGTCCAACACCTTACGTTTCCATTTATGATGGCAGTTGCCTTTTTGTGAGTAGCTGCATGGTCTCTTCAAAAAGTAATTGAGCCTACTGAATGTTCTCAGAGCCTTATGCCAATTAAGGGGATCCATATTGTGTATTCGTTTTCCATATGTGGTTTCATTAAATCAAAACATTATTTGGAACGCTTCCTAGTTGAATGTTTACGTAAATGCATTCATTAAGTGCTTCATTTTATACAATTGGTTTGGGGGTGTGCATTTTACATTGGCCAAGATCCAACTTTTAGCCCACATTTGGGCTGTGGACTGATTATATCTTGTAAGAGGCTAAAATCATACATACATGTTTAGATGCTTAAATGATCACTTGAGGTCATCTTATGCTTCAGTGCATTAACTGAAGCAGGGCAAGACTCCAAATGATACTTCTTCAACATTAAATGTCATCACACTCATTCCAAATAGTGTGGGAGAAGATATTCCTCCAATTGCTCATCCCAGATGCTAGCTCATATTGCTTTTGACTAGGCTGAGATGTAGTTATATGGTTGGTGACAGTCCAACAATGTGAGAATTTGACACAGATGCAATTGTTTTAGTGGCAGCCTTGCACTGAATGTAATATGTAGTTTGACTTCTTCAAATTTTGCTAAATTTGGATCAGATTAGATGAGACTTATACATAAGTAGGTGAACTGTCAGAATACTTATAAAGCAACTGGTAATAGATGTAAGATTCATAGTTTTCCATAGCTCAACAACTGAAAAATGGGAGATTGTCCTGAAAATAGGAAACAGACATTCTTCAGTAGATCATTGCAGCAATTCTGGTACTGATCTAATTCATTATTATGTGACAGCTTAATATAGTTTCATGGAACAGCCACGTATATCTCAACAAGCTGAGGAACAAGAACGTGTCTGTGATCACAAGATGTCTGAAGTATGGTGTAAATCTGGTATTCTACAGATGAGTTAGATTTGAGGAATGCTAATTAGAAGAAAGAATCCCCTACAGACATCCTCTTTGAATTTAATGATAATATACATGCTGAGTCTAAGAAGTGAAAATGCTTGTTGTTTTCTTCAATGAAGGATGCTAGTTATTTTAAGAATAACTAAGTGCTTTTGTAGATCAGATCACAACTTCTCTGGATGTTCACAACTGGAACAAGAAGACAGTAGTCACCTTCCAGCCTTTTCTTCCAAACCAAAGAATTCCAAATCAGAGACATACAATGGTCTAGGCATCTGTTTGGAGGCTGGGACCCATACTTCAGTTGTGGAGGGGATGTTGACAACAGTGAGCAAGACAATAATCTGCGGACAGTGGGACCTTTTTGCATGCATGATTTCATCTTTTAGAATAGTTTTAAAGGTAGGTGAGGTTTTTTTTAAAAAAAAATATTTATTTATATATCAAATTTGTCACCGCCCATCTCATTGAAACGACTCTGGGCAGTTTACAGCAGAGATAAAATCAATTAAAATACAATATAAAAACAATGATAATAATAAATAAATTCCAAGAATGATGGAGAATTGGCAAATAACTCGGAGTGTTGTCAGGACACTAACCACCCCCAGGGACGATTAGAACTCCTATCGCCCCATGCAAGCTGGCACCTTTTAGGTGTTATACTCAAGTTTTTGTATGTTTCCAATCTAAAAATGTTTGTTTTTTATTTGTTTATTAAATCTATTTCTATGCCACTGCAATCAAAATGACTCTTGGCAGCTTACATAGAAAAACATACAATATAAAGCATACCCAGTACAAAGAATAAAAACACAATATAACAATACAGAGAAAATAGAATAAACATGGCAACATCAAATCAAATCAGGGGAAGACTCTCCAAAACAGCTAAATTTCATTAGTACAATGATGGGGCTCTGGTAGGCACAAAATCAAAATTTTGTAGCTTCAGACTACTAGTACTTAGCATGATAATAAGAAAGTCAATATAATGGCCACAGGGGTCAGTGCTTTCACCACTCCTATTTAATATCTACATGAAACCGCCGGGTGAGATCATCCGGCACCATGGGGTGAGGTATCATCAGTATGCTGATGATACCCAACTATACATCTCCATCCCAGGTGCCTTAAGTGACGCTGTGACTGCCCTCTCACAGTGCCTGGAGGCTGTGGGGGCCTGGATGGGGGACAACAGGCTTCAGCTGAACCCTGGTAAGACGGAGTGGCTGTGGATACGGGGAGCCTCAAGATCTAGGAGCTTGTCATCTTTGGTTCTTGACGGGGTTGCACTACCCCAGACAGACCCGGTGCGTAATCTGGGGGTTCTCCTGGACTCACGACTCCTGCTCGAAGAGCAGGTGGCAGTCGTGGCTAGGAGGGCCTTTGCATGACTTTGTGTTGTGCGGCACTTACGCCCCTTCCTGGATCAGGAGTACCTCCGCACGGTCACTCATGCCCTGGTCACCTCCGGGTTGGACTACTGCAATGTGCTTTACATGGGCCTACCCTTGAAGAGTATCTGGAAGCTACAGCTGGTGCAGAATGCGGCGGCGCGGACAGTTCTCAATGCCCCTAGGAGGGCACGTATAACACCGCTGTTGTGTGAGCTGCATTGGTTACCAGTTTGTTTCTGGGTCCAATTCAAGATGACCATGTTGGTCATCACCTTTAAAGCCCTTCATGGCACAGGACCAGGTTATCTGAGGAACCGCCTCACCCCGGTCATTTCAGCCCGCCCCACTCGGTCCAGCAGAAGGGGCAGGTTGCAGACCCCACCAGTCAAGGAATTTCGATTGGTGGGGTCTAGGCAGAGAGCCTTTTCTGCTGCAGCGCCCGCCCTATGGAACATCCTGCCTCCTGAGGTCCGGTGTGCCCCCTCCCTCATGGCCTTCAGGAAAGGGATTAAATCCTGGCTCTGCCAGAAGGCCTGGGGGCCAGAGGGGGGCCCACACCTGTGGAGATGGCTGGTGGGGTGATGGGTTTGTCCCCCCCCCCCCCAGCATCTTGCAGGTTTTTAGGGCTAAAAATTATAGGAGGTTTTTAGGGCATTTTTAATATATGTTTTTTAATTATTTATAGATTTTATCCATGGTTGGAGGGACTTGTGTTTTTTCCTTTTTTATTATTGTGAGCCGCCCAGAGTCACCCATTGGGGGAGATGGGCGGCATACAAGTTTGATAATAAATAAATAAAATAAAATAAATAAATAATGGAATTCAGCTGCCCTTCATGTAACCAGAAATCTGAACTAATTTTTCACTGACTACAAAAAGAATGTATTTTACTATAGGATGATTTATCATGCATCTATTTCTATATGCATCTTATTGACAAAATAAATATTTATGTGTTATTCATACATGTTATACAACCTTTATCCCATCCCATTCCATGCAGGCAAACCCCTTTCTTATCTGAAAGAGTGAGCAAAAAGATGAAAAATATCCAAGATGGTATGTGCTTAAGATGTAACAGATGAACTTTATTCATCTAGTTAAACTTTAGAACTATTTTGAAATTGATTCATTTACATTTTAAATGGCTCTTTTTGCATCTTTTCAAATGCTGCATTAGAGAACAAAATGGTTGGAGTGTGTTTGTAAATATATACCTATAGAAAAGAAAATATGTGTGTGTCTATGTGCATGCGTGTGTGTGTGTGTGTGTGTGTGTGTGTGTGTGTGAGATTCAGAACAATTTATTGTCACATTTAAGAAAAAGAAATTGTATCCAAGTATGTCAAGCTTTTATAAACTCCTTTTAGACTTTTTGGAAATAGGTGGTTTGTGCTATTTTACTCATATCATTAATTTATTCCATTTTAATTTATAATGGGGTTTGGGGTTTTTTTGCTCTTGCTCTGTCCACTTTCCCCCTTTAACCCAGCCCACTTTTTCTTGATATGCCCACTTCTGAGTTCTGCCTTCTACCTGTCATGCAAGAGGGAATGTATTCCACATCTCCCTGCAAAGCTGCCCTGTCTTGATGTTCACCAACTGTTGTTTGAAAGCAACTCTGATACAGTATCATGTCCATTAGAGATCTATGACCCACTGTAATCTCTGAAAGACAGGAAAGATTATGTATTTGTTTCCATATATTTGACAGATAACACTGTTTAATGTAAGGCATTATACCAGAACAGCCTACCTCAGTTTGTCACCCTTCAGATCTGTTGTCTCAAATTTTGGAGGACGCCAGATTTAAGGAGATTACCCCAGAGCTATACATCAGTCCCTATAGTATCAACAGGATATCCCTTATTTAAGATATCATCATCATCATCATCATCATCATCACAGTAGTCCAAAGTGACCCTTTCGATACTTTTATTCTGGCAAATATAGTTATGAATGGAATGATGGTTTATAATACTGATTGATTTCCATGTACTTTTTGCCCCAGCCAACCAGGAAAAGATGCATCCTCTAAATGCAGACAGTTTGGAAGAGAATAAAAGCAGGTATATGCAGCATTCAAGAAAGAAAGAAAAAATGGGGCCGGGCTTCCCAGCTGTAGTCTCTGGAAAAGAATGGAGGCCCTGCTACTTTCTGATTGGCGTATGAAGAAGAGGGGGTGTGGCCAACAAGCACATAAGTCAGTGTTGTCCAAACTGGCTGGGGAATTCTGGGAGTTGAAGTCCACTCATCTTAAAGTGGCCAAGTTTGGACAACACTGACATAAGTGGAGGTGCTGCTGGTGTACAAGAAGCCAGATGTCATATGCTATAATACATTGGCCAGGTGAGACCACCACAGAGCAATTTCTTCAATACAACTTTCCCATTATATTTCCAAATGAGGCAATTTTACCAGCAGGCTTTTTTAAAATGTCAGGCTTTCAATTCATGTTCAAACAGTTTTGGCCTTTTTTAAAACAACAGTGAAACATTTTCAGCATAACATCTAAAAAGCTACCTTTTCTGATTGAAATCATCTTATCATTGCCTTTTCCTCTGCCTGCAGCTTGAATTCCTACTTTGTGCTGAGTGTGTTGTGCTGAGCATACACACTGAGGTATGTACATACTTAAAGGACTGAGATTATTTAAGTTTTATTGTTCAACTAACAAGCACTTTCATTCCAAGCACACCCATGATGGGGAAGGGAAGGAATCATCCACCTGAGCGTATCATTTTTAATTTCATTGGTACTTAAACATCAGTACCAATGAAATTAAAAATGATACGCTCAGGTGGATGATTCCTTCCCTTCCCCATCATGGGTGTGCCTCACACACACACACACACACACACACACACACACACACACACCCTTTAAGAACATAAGAACATAAGCAGTGCCCTGGTGGATCAGATCCCTGGCCCATCAAGTCAAGCAGTCTGTCCTACCAGTTTATTAGTCTGCCAGCAGATGGCCTTCAGAGGCAGCCCCACTGTCATCAAGGCTATAATCCCCTTAATCCAGAAAGACAGAAAAAGAATATACACTCAGAGTTATACCCCCAGAAGACTGGAAAGGTAATTGCAATTCCATATTTAGCTTATAGAGGAAGACCAATGGGAGAACATTAGGAGTAGCTGGCCTGGTGTAGAAGTACCAAAGCCACTGTGAAAACTCCAGGTACAGAGAAGAGGCAGCACTGCACACTTGTTGGACATTTTGCTAATGTATTTATAACAGGGAAACAGTCCAAAGATTAGTTCCAGAAAATGTTTCAGATTTATTTAAACGATTTCCAGAGCAGACCCAACCCTCAAATCTCTTGATTTCTTTAGCAGCTGGAAATGACACTCCAAAGCTGCTGCTGTTGTCCTCTGTGGGGCAACTGGTGTTACTAAATGGCCTCAGAAGCGTCCTCCATCTCCTGTTGTTAAAATTTGGCCCTTTCCAACATGTGATTAATCTTATATACTAAGAGATTTTGGTATATCACCCTAAGTAACATTTTATGGCTAGATCTGCTTAGGTCCAGGATAGATGGCTTTTAATCCAACAAAGGAAATCTATCTCATAACAGCTTCTACAAAAAGCATTATTAAGCAAATAGGGATTTTCCCATCACTTGACTCTACGTTGACAGAAGAAACATGCCTCTGGAGCTTTTGCTATCTTTCTGCTCTTTAAAAAACATCCCTTTGGAGAATATGCACATTTCTGTTTCACTTTGCCAAAACAAGCAGCTTTTCCAAAATCCATGTCTAGTACAATTACTGAAGAAAAACTAAACTGGTCCACTCCGATACAAATATGTTTTATCCCTACGAACTGCATACAGTATAGTTTCCTTATCCTCTTGTTTGGCTACCATGAATTCTCTGTGAATTCAACTTATTATACTCCCTCACAGGTACCCATATGAATAAATCATTTCGTATTAAGCTGTGCTTATGGCTTCCTGACCTCTGACCTCTTTGAGTCACAGGTGGCCATTGATGAATGAAAGCAAGTATTTGCTTTGGGCATGTTCACAATGATCCTGAAAACTGCTTTGGAAACCTTCTGTGGGATGTGTTTATGTTTTTGTGGGGGTTGGGGAGGAAGGACATACTTATGTGCTGTTAAAGTGGGGTAGAGAATTTAGAAACGGTCGTTTTATTTTTGTAATAAAAATCCATCTAAGGAAAAGTGCCCTCAATCATTTTCTTAGGGCTGCCAGATCTGGATGTAAAAATACCGACCACCATCAGATGGCAGCAAAGAGGGAAAACAAAACTCTTTGTTCCCACTTCCAGTGGTCATCTGAAATTTTTGCAACCCTGATCTACTAGCCCCAGGCTTATTCTCCCTCACCCTCTTCAACCCCCACCTTTTAGCCACTGAAATGTTGCTCTTGGCAGGAACTAGGCCATGAGGGAGGTTACATTAGCATCAGCACGCATTGTTTTCTGAAATGTTTTTCTTAATGTCTCAGGGAAAAAAAGAGAAGTTAGGCTGAAAGGTTGTTTGACCCCTTTGTTTACTTTGGAACCCTGGATTCAAACCCTTCAAAATGTTTCATCTACTCTTCCCATTTTCATATTCCACAAAATGTTTTTTCTTCTGTTTGCACTGTTAAGCAACACATGCCCCATTTCATAAAAGAGGAACAAAGCTGGAAAGGACACTCTGCTGAGCATAATAAAATAACTTCTTCTCTTACTTACGTATTAGGGATAATTTCAAGAATTGATCCTGTGCATATTTACTCAGAAGAAAGACCTACTTGAGTATGCCTATTCAAATTGCAGCACCATCCTGCAAGTCTAAGCATTCTTGCTTGGAAACAAATCCTATTTCAATTATTAGGGCTTATTTCCATGTAAACCTAGTTAGGAATAAATTGCTGTCATTTGGACTCTTTATGAGTCAAGTAGAACAACAGCTCAGATAAATTCTGATTGAGAAGACCTTTATATTTAAATAGGTAATTATATGAGAAATACATAGATGGCTAAATATTTTTTGTGTGTGAAGCAGAAATCAAGCCTTGCCAATTTTAAAATGATTGTATTGAACCTTTACCACACAAACATTTATTACTGCATAGGCAACAGCAACAAAACTTTTTTTTCCCTGGATTAAAAGGTGGCTCAATACATTTAAGCTATACTAACAAACTATCTGAGAAGATCTAATGGTAATAATTAAACTTAATTTAAAATTCGCAACATTCAGCAGCATTCATAGATAACAATATAAATACAAAATCAAAATGTATGTTCCTTAAGATATAGTAGTAGCTTTAGGAAACACTTGGTGGCTTCAGAAAGTCTGCCCTGTGCAATCAGAAATATGGAGCAAAAGTTAACATAGGTAACAGCCTACGCATCAAACCTTATTCTTATGAAAATGTATGAGAGAAATCTACAGAGTCTATTGAAGACTCATTAGGAAGAATGAGCAATAATAAAGGTAGGAAGAAGCTGCTGAATTATGAAAGAAGATGAATGGAGGGAAATTATGGGAAGTATGAAAAAAAATCACATTGGATTTAGGGGGGCAGAAATGGAAAGCAAAGATGGAACATAGGTTGTTTAAGCAGAAGTAAGCAAGAAATGGTTGGATGGAAAAATTGTTGCTCTTTGACAGATATCCTGTGCTTAAGGATTGGTTCAGTGCCGTGAAAACTTTGGAAGCCTGGTCAATCCCACAAGTGGTAGAAATTTTATGACAGCACAGAGATTTATAAGATTTCCTCTCTTTATTTCTCCATATTAAAACCAAGGTTGAGAAATAACCTCCTGTTTAAACATCTGTTTAGAATGAATAGTATCTTTGGAACTGTAGGGATACAGTACAGATACAGTACACAAGTGATGTGGCCACACCATTGCTCAAATAGGCATAGCTGGTCTAGGCTGCAAAAATCCAGATGACCAGTACATGGGCAGCAAAGTGTTGGAGAAAATTCTCTTTGCTACCATCTAGTGGTTGCCCAGATTTCTTTAGTTCAGACATGGTGTGCTTGATTCAAGAGTAGTTTCTCACATATATGTGCAAAAAAAAAGGGTCTGTGTAGGGTTTTTTTTGTTTTGTTTTTGAGAGCAAAAATGTACTTTAGAGCACACAGGGGTGCTCACAGAACATCAGACTAAAACATCTTTGAAAAGCTGCATCTTTTGGGGGAATGGCACAGCTGCCTTTTGCAACTTCACTGTGGTCCCAGAAAAAAGATGTGTTTGGAATGCAAAGCTCAGCACATCCCTTGGTTTATTACTTTTCAGTTACTGCTTTTATTCTGCACTTTTTAAAATTGTCACATGGTTATGCAAACAGACCTTCCCTTGCAGAATGCAACTCAGCTTCTCCTTCCTTCTTTGCAGTCCCACCCCATCTTCAGCTTTATTCCAGAGGGTGCTGGTGAGTGCAGGGGAATCACAGTGATAGCGCCTCCTAGTTGGCAGATGGATTCAGTCTGCTCTTTTCTAAAATCAGGAAAGAGGTAGATTTCAGGTTGGCAGACCTACTTTGTTCTTTTTAACTAGAACGAACTTAAATTATGATGTTGCTACGTGTTATGTCATATTTTCCATATTGCTAGAGGCAACAAGGTAAGTTGGCAGTAGTAATGGTGGTTGAGTCCATATTCTTTGGTGGCCTCATCACCTTAACAATCACAATGTGGCTGATGCACCTAAGAGGGGAGTTTAGTGGAAATGCTTAGGATGAAAGAATGTTGGGATCTGGAATTTGTTTTGGGTATGAGAACTAGAAAGTGTCCCCAGCCCATCCATACAATACTCCATTGCTGGTTCTTCCAACCTTTCTTCATTTCAAGAGCATAATTAATGGCAGGAGGGTACTCAGTTTGCTGCAGCTATTACCAAACTGGGGATCAGAAATCCATAGTGATTGATCTGAAATCACTGAAAGGTGATGAGTGTTCTGCCTTTTGCCCAACTCTGTACTAATCAAAACTGTTGCATTCAACAGGACATACTGCCAGGAATGTGAGCAAAAGTTTGGAGCCCTGATGAATTATCAACAATTAAATGGCGCATATAACTAAAAATGCAATTTTTTACAAACACATGTATTTTTTAATTGTGGGCATTAAAAAAGCTACTGTAAAAGCTATGTTTTTAATTTGCTCTGAAGATGTTTCCCTTCCTGGAATCTTAAAATATCCTATTGGGCAAATAATGTGGTCACTTTCCACGCCAAAGTCACTTACTGTCATTCTTTTATATTACAGCAAGTGGCCATGTCAGCCTCTTTCATCACATGCCAGTTGTTTCTCATGTTGAGAAATGGTAAATAAGATAATCAGTTAGCTTAACATCAGACGTTATTTTCTCTTGCGAATGTTATTGTTGTTAATCACTTTGTACACTATTTTATGGAAAGCAGTATAAGTACAAACACTGTGGAAGAGCAGGCTGCCTAGCAAAATCGCAGGCCCCTGGGCTGCCTTCTTTCCCTCCCTTCTGAGCCTCTTCCCCAGCGTCAGCCCAGCAGAGTTGCCAGTAAAGCTGCAACCTTGACACAGGTGTGGGAGGAGACGCGTGTTTTGGAGCTCTGCAGCCACCAACAGACGGAGTACAGCAGCCAAGGAAAGAAGGTGTTTTCCTGCAGATGGAACTCATTAGGGTTGTACTTCACATTTCTAATTTGGAGTGCCATTAAAAGGGATTCTAAAGATGACTCACTGAAAATGGGTAAAAATACATTTTACTTCTTCTAAGCTCTGCCTTGTCATTTTAATAAGAAACTGGTTTATTCTATATTTATTTATTTCTTTATAAAAGAATTCTCACCAGAAACATTGTATTCAGTTTTTTTCTTTCTTCTGTGTCTGTATGCATATGTTCTGTTGATGATTCCTGGTCCATTCTCACTTCATCCATATTTATGACTCCGTTTCTAAAAGGCTGTTCCTTCTGATGATAATTTTTCAGCTATGGCAGGCAAGATCACTGCAAATCAACACAATATTTCTTCTTTCTCAAGGTATTAAGCCAAGTGCTCAAATTCAAGCCAAATTGGCGAGCAAAAGGATATTTCTCATGTAATGTTTCACTGTGAATATGGAACTTCACTACTTTTGTTTCCAAAAAAATTAATATTTCTGCAGCACACCTGAGAAGATACAGATTGATCCTTCCTGCCTTCCCAATTTAAAAAAGGAATATTTTACAGGCTCCTTTGAATACAAGCCATAACCACATAACTCCCACTCAGAAAGCTAGATAAAAGATAGGTGTATTGTCACTGACCTCAATTAAATGCAAATGATAACTATACATCACCAAATTTCCTACTTTGAATAAAAGATTATCAATTTTTAACTTTCAAGTAGAAAAAAAAAACAGTTGGGGAGGAAATATTGAGCATTAAGAATCACATGTGACAAAACTGGACAAGGTTTCTATGTACTTAATAGTTCAGAAGAAGTGGATATTTTCTACATCCACAGAATTACAAAAAGTAGCACCGGTGCAAACTCCTTGGTCACCTGTGACCATGCAACTGTATATAGTGTGTCTGATAGTCATCTCTGCTGCAAAGTATCCTTGAGAAAATTTGCAGGGAGCACGGCAAGATGCTATTAAACGCACGACCAAGTTCCCGGAATTCTTCCATTGAATGCCTCCTTGGTTGCTTTATCCTGTCTTCCATTGGCTTCCTTAAGCAAATACGATTCTTTTAAAAGAAGTCTTCTTAGAACTGACCTTCTCTTAGCAACTTTATCGACACAAATATTAACAACAGGACAGAAACAGTACAGACTTCCTACTTCAGCTTACCCCTCTGATATTCCCTGTTGGTCTCTCATCCAAGCACTAAACAGGGCCATCTCTGCTTAGTTTTCCAAGATCTGCCAAAGTTGGCTAGGTGTGGTCACCTAGCTAGACAAAGATCTATATAGACCGAAGGTATTGGAAGTGGAGTTTCAGAGGGGGAGCAGCAGAAAAAAGGAAACTTTAAGTATCCCATCTCCCTGCCACTTTTCTGCTGCAAACGTAGCTTTTCAGAAAACACAATGTGTAGGGCTGAAGCTGCTGCCAAGCTGTTCATGCATGTGGTTGCATGCATGTTGCATTGCAGTATGAAGTTTAGCCTAAATCCTAAAAATAAGCCTTTATTTTCTTATGGTGACGCTACCAACCTTTGCACTCTTTGTTCTATACTACAAGAAAAATGAACAGGGGGCCATGGGGACAATAATTTGTCTCCTACAAGGGAACAAGTTTCATCAGAGGAGAGAAATTTTGCACTCCACAATTATGGAATGGGGGTAGGAAAAAGTATTGTCCTGGTATTCACCACAAAAATGTCACCCCCTTCATGCTTCACAGCAATCTCTATAGGGAGTTAACTTTATTAGTGGATGTGCATGGCAGAAATTCGTTCATATGGTGGCTTCAGGATGGAACTACCTACCTTTAGAAAACATTATAAAATAATTATTTTCACTTTCTCAGATGTGATTTTTGGTTACAGTGGTCACAAAGAGTTATAAATTGTTCTACTGACCCACCCTGGGAATACTGCTATAATATATCATTTTCCTGGCAACTCCATAATAATAATCCAACATATCACAAAGCACTTTTCTGGTTGCCAGAAGATGGACCTGACAGTCCCATTCTACTTAAGAGGGGGAATAATTAAGACAGAGTGCCAAGGAGTGAGCAAATCTGTATGGAGACTATATTTTGGGGGAGAACAGATGGGTGGATGAAAGGAAGGAAGGTCTACAGTCTATATGCTGTACTTTATGGAGACTTTGTGTGTGTGCAGCTCTGAGCTTCAGAAACAGAATTTTGACCCTCTCTTAGCCACAATGGCCAACACCCTGGCAGCTCTCTGAGTGCTCTGACTCTGTTACCTAATCTCCAGCTGTGGGCCCTGCTTTGTGCCAAGTCTCCTTTGGCTCTGTCTCGCAATAATGGTTTCTGGAGCCCAGCCAGGGACCCGTGCCAGTTCCAGTCACACTCTGCTAATGCAAGAGGCAGAGTTTATTAATTCATCGCCAAGGCCTATTGTCTCTCACTGCCTGGCTGTTTATTTACTCCAGTTGATGGGGCTACATTTATGCAGAAACAGCAGGCCAGTAAGGGGGTACTAATTAAAAATTGTGGCCCCTTCTCATGGTGGAGAGGTGGGATCCTTTTGCATTGTAAAAGTTCAGAGCTTCTCTTCTCTTGAGTTTCTTTTCCAAGGAGAGGCGGAGGAAAGGTTAATCTTACCACTGCATCCTCCTCTAAAGTGCCTTTGTTTCTTTTCTGAGTCACATTGATTTATTAAAAAAAAAAAAGGATCAGCAAAAGATTGAAAATTTAAAGTGCTAATCTAGAAAAGAGATAAGAAAAACTGCAGTACTGTACATAAAACTATAATAGTAATAGTAAAAAGAGGCTTTGGAGAAACTTTGACCTGCTTTAACTGTCTCATAGATGCCTTTCAAGGAGACTAGTCATGGCATTAGATAATCAATACCCTAAACTGCAGCCTTTCCCAATGCTGTGTTCTCCAATATAGTTGATGATAGCTGCCATCACTCCTCCTAGCATGGCCCATGGCCATAAAGGCTGTTGGTAATAGGAATTGTAGTCCAACACATGGAGACACCAAGTTGGAGAAATCTGCCATGATTTGATGGCATTTGAAATCAGCATGTGGAAGTAGGAGCACATGCAAGACTGCTGTAATGGAAGGCATGTGCGAGGAGGATACTGGAATGGAAGATCAAGGCTATCAGGAGGGAGGGGGAGCATTCCAGAAGAGGTTACAGGGCAAACGCTCCCTCAGCCCACAGCAGGACCGTGAGAAGATGAAGAAGCTGAGACTAGCCCCTCCCTAGAGTCTCATGGGGTATATCCACTAGTTGCTTTAGCATAGATTTAGTCTGGTGAGATTCTGTCTTTAGGGTGTAAGCAAATAAAGGAACTATACTGGACTGAGCTGTCTCATCGTTGTTCTTGGGCTGAGCCTGACAACCGTTTACATATAGTAAATGCCTCAACCTTGTCTTACCTTGATTATTGGAACAGAGGTAATTTTCACTGCAGAGCTAGCTCTGGGTCTATGCAACTGTATATGGTCCCTTGTCTCCCTAGCATCTTTACCATACAGGATTTTATTGTCTCTCCAGCTTATTCCATTGGTTTTCCCATGACTTTTACATCTCAGTGAGAACACCATTTCTACTTCCAATATGGATGGCCAATATATCAGAAGCTGGAAAATAAAATATTTTGCCAGTAAAGAAGTAGTAAAGAGAAGCACCCAACTTCTTCACCAAACTCATAGTTGAAGTCATTATTATAAGATGTGGTGATCAACACCAGCTTGGATGGCTTAAAATGGGATTAGACAAATTAATGGTGGATGAGACTATTACTGTGGCTGTATGCTACCTGCAGGATTAAAAACAGCAAATCTCTAAATACTAGTCATTGGGAACCAATAGCTGGAGCCTTATGTTCTCTTTGCAGCTTTTCAGAGGCATTGGGTTCACCAATACTTGATGACAGAAGCCTTTGATCTGTTCTAGCAGAGTTTATCTCACATGCTTATGTTGGTGGAGAACTTGAAAGGTTGACTATCATCTATCTGATAAGACAGTGAGTCAGGATGAGTGCTGTGCCTCATTTGCCCCAAATCCATTCAAGTGGTTTGGTAAACTCTGTTCAGGAGACCTTTTGAAGTTTATACCTTTTGACTGGCATTTTTTATGTAGTGATTAAGGTGCTGCACTAGAAACTGGGAGACTGTGAGTTCTAGTCCTCTCTTAGAAACAGAACCCAGACAGGTGATTTTGGGCCAGTCACTTTCTCTCAGCCCAAACACCTTACAGGATTGTTGTGGGAAAAACAGGAGGTAGGAGCATTAGATATACTGCCTTGAATTGTGAAAAGTAAAGGTGGGATAGAAATGCAATGCAATGCAGTGTAATGCAGAAAAGTGGTGCTTCAGTTGTGTGTGCTGTTCTTTGGGTTGATTTGAGTCTGATTCTTCTGGCTATTTTCAACTAGTTTAACATTTAATTTCCTGTGTTTGTAATTTTAGACCTAGACTCCCAGTGATGCACAGGTTTTTGAAAGGGCCTTTCTGCAGAATTGTAAAATATGTTTACAATTAAATAGCAGAATTGTAAAATATTTCTCAACAGTAGATGATTCTTATTAATGAATAGTCTAAAGGGAAGAACAACAGGTTATACATGTAATAAATAGCAGAACTTGGGAGTTCTTGAGATGGGAGGTTCTTGGGATGGGAGCATTATATACACTGCCCAGAGTCACTTTTTGTGAGATGGGTGGCCATATAAATGTGATTAATAAATAAATCAATAAATAAATAATAACAGATCACCAGAAACAATTGTCTTATTCTGTATTGCAGGGACAGGGAATATGAGGTCCCTCAAACTACAACTCATCACTTGCCACTGTGGTGAGACAGTGGGGAATTGTAAGTCACTTGGAGAGCTACATATTTCTTATCCCTGCTGTAAGCAAGAGAATTGTCAGTCTTATCACCCTCTGAGAGCAGTATTTTCCTGCTACAGTAAACGTTAAATTACTCAACCATATTTTAGCCCATGTGATTGGTTGTATGGTTTGGTGTGACACAGTATGGCAGCCTTACATGAACAAGAAACAAAAAAGTTGATAACTATTACTGGCCTGAATGCAACTTGAAATAAGACTACAAAAATATTCTAGCTGATGTCATAGGGCAGTGGTTCTTAAACTGGGGATAATTTGGGCATATCCTGGGGGTAATGGAGCAATCTATAATTGCTTGTTTGGGAGCTGAGGATCTAGTTTGGGACTGCCATTGCTGAGACACTTATGTAAAACATCATTCTGGGGTTTTTTTGTGTGGAGGTAATGGCATTTCAGTATTCAAGAGCAGGAAAAGGGGTAATTGGGTCAAACTGTTTAAGAACTACTGTGATAAGGAGTCTTGGGTTATGGGGAGTTAATGGGTGCTAATTTTCATAAACCTTGTTGAAGTTGTACTGTACTTTTTTAAAACCTGAATTCCCCATCTGTGGGGAAGTCTCTTGCCAAATTTGAGACAAATGTGCCCTTGGTCTATACAGAAACTCATTCTCTGGGGACCAGGAGGAGCCAGCCAGAGGAAAATTGGAGACTTTGGGGGCCAAGAGCCTGCCAGTGTGGAAGAATTTGACTCTTCTACCGCCCATCCAGATTCCAACTTGAACTCTTCTGGGTCCCCTGAATGTGCAGGAACAACAAATTGGATCAAGAGTCAGAGACACAGAAGCCCAGGCTGCAGGAAGAAACTCCTTGGGATAAATAGTCCGCACTCTGAACTGAGCATATGCAATGTAGTTGGGTTAGGGTGGAGGACTGACGCTTTCAGGGAAGAGTATGCCTTTTGAAGAAGACCCAGTGTTGAAAAATAGGGTTTGGCCTTGAACTGATTCTATGTTCAGCTGCTAAAACACTTGCCTTTTTCTCTAGGATTGATTACTTGAACATAGACCTGGTGGGTACTCTGACTTTGCTCTTCTCTGTTATGCTGGGGTCTTTGAAAGGCTCTTGCTATCTCAGCTGGCTCTGGGGCTGTTGGTTGAAACTAGTTTCAGATCAGGAGGAAAAGGGTAAGTTCAAACTTAGCAAGCCTTATCTACCTGTTAGGCCCAGCAACTCCTCTGTGAGAACAGATTGGGAGTGGGCTGGTTGTTGGGGCATTTATTGGTCTCCAAAATAAATCAGTCTGTGGCTGAGCCAGGTTAGCTAGCTAATGGAGCTTTAAAAAGCATTTAGGATGAAAGAGTGTGAGACAATGAGATCATATCATGAAGTAAATGGCACTATTAAGGATTTCTTCACTCCCCCTCCTCCCCCTACATGACCTTGTCTGCTGTGCCAGATGATGTGACTGGGGTGACCAATGGTGTTTAATCATGGTCTAATCATAAAGGTCACTCTGACTAAAGAGCAGAACCATCCAATACTGAATCCAAATATCCCCCTGCCCACCCTCTGAATAAATAATCCAAACTATTTCTGCCATGGTGTTGCCATTTGGAGCATGCTGACACTCATGAGAAATTGACTGGGACCACAGTTTTGTTGGCACAGAGATACAGAAAGCAGGTTTAAACCAATCTGCTTTGTTCTACTTAAATTATCCCAGTTTGCCTCAGAATTCAGACTTTAGCTAAATCCAGTGCACACCCTAAATGAATACTTAAGTATTGTTATACATTTCATTAACTGCTATGTATATATTATGAAACCATATATTTGGAGTAAAAAGGGAAGCCCATGTTTAATTTTGAATGGTATAAATCAGAGTTTGAATATTGGATTAAAAAAATTTGAGTTTTTGTTTAAAAAAGGCATCAAATACAAAGATTTAAAAAAGGCATCAAATACAAAGAAACTCCACAAGAAAGGAAAAATGTTTTGGAATAGAATTTTTGGTAAGAATTGGACAATAGCAGGGAAAACATAACAGTGCTTAAAGCATTTATTTTATGAAAGGCTGTGATTTCATAAATTGAATTATTATTATGCTAAACTACATCTACATTCCCTGTTAAATATGATTGCAATTTGCATTCACCACAGAATGTTAGAGGCTGTTTGGTACAACACCCTTACTCTGCCCCCACCCTTACCCCCTACGCCCAATAATAAAAACTCAAACACCCAAGTCAGAATTTTTGTAGGCTGCATCTGAGTGCTCGGTGGTTCTCCTGTTAGGGCAGTGTTATCCAAACTTGGCCACTTTAAGATGAGTGGACTTCAACTCCCAGAATTCCCCAGCCAGCATGGCTGGCTAGGGAATTCTGGGAGTTGAAGTCCACTCATCTTAAAGTGGTCAAGTTTGGACAACACTATGTTAGGGCATATCTCTCTGTTTTGTGTGCACACACATATTCTGCTGGTTCTGTGCCACTGACAAATACCTAACCATCCCAGCTTTTGGGGTCAGCCCTAATTCTCATATGCCACATTGAGGCTGATAACATAATCGAAAATTCTATAGTATGAAAATATTGTGTATGAGAATTCACTCATTGCCTCCCCTAGCTAAGCTGTCCCTGAAGAATCCAATGTTTCTTTCTTATAGCCATTTCATATATCTATTTCGCTGAATCTTTTGAAGAGCCTGCATACAATTACTCCAGCTGATTGCAATGCTGTCATAATTGTACACAGCTTTAGAAGAATTTTATTGCCTTATTGATTTATGTTTCAGGCCACTATTAATATCTGGGTCAAAAAGCAGAGCATTACTTTAATTTTTATTTTAGTTTTTCCTTTTTATCTTGCTCATCATCCAGAGAATCCAAGCAAGTATGCACGGTTCTCTCCAGCAAGATACATTAGGCTAACAGATTTCAGCTGGTCCAGGGTCAGCCAGTGGGCTTTCTGACTGGAGAGGAGGATCCAGATTCCAACCTTTCCCATCTTCTTCTGACAAATTAAACATAGTAAATTAAATATATAACAGCAAAATAATGCCATGCAATTCAGCTATCATATGCAAAATTCAGCTTTCAGAACATGCATACTCCGAAAAAGCAGAGTGAGATTTCACATGGAATGTTTTTAGAGTATCCTACTATATAATTTACAGATATGTAAAGAACTATACACAGTTAGTAAAGAATTAGCCAAGAAGATTGAGGGAATGTATGTGAACTGTAAGCATCATCCTATTCAATTTGAGCAGTGAGTAATATTTATAAAACCAGTGAGATGACAACTTTTCCAATCCTCCTATACCTTTTTCTCCCGGTCTCACCAGTTCCCCTCTTTCAGTTATGTCACAGTTAGTAAGATTATAAGAGCTTCTCAGATTTTAAAAATGAAAGCCAATGCAGTGTTTTGGTTATGATGTTCAACTAAAACTGGAGAAATCAAATATCAAATTACACTAATCTAGAAAGGTTAACTGGGTGACTTGGGTCAATCACTATCTCTCACCCTAAACTACCTTACAGAGTTCTTCTGAAAGTCCATTTGAAGACAGGAGTTGTTACTCCCAAGGTTTGGCTTATGGTCACTTGCTCTCACACACACAGCCTGTCCAGGCACATGGATCTTGCAGCCCTGCCCCCCACTTTCTATCTGGGTTTTCCAGATTGGCACAACTATAGCATACCAAACACACAGCCCTGGTCAACAGCCAGGAAATAATTAGAAATACATACAAATCAAATCACTTTCAACTGAACACTGAGGCACGTCAGGTTCTGATACAATATACAAAAACTCAATAAATTCCAAGTGGCAGAAAAACTTTACTAGTTACAATGTGCATTTGTTGTCTCTGTCACACATACTTATACCCACTTACCCATGTTGTTCTCAACTAAGCTGCCAGGCACTAGCTAGAGCAGTGTTTCTCAACCTCGGCAACTTTAAGATTTGTGGACTTCAACTTCCAGAATTCATCAGCCAGAGGAATCAATCCGATCGATACAATTTTGATTCTATTATTCTGTCCCACTTTATCATCATGAAAATAGCAAGGATGGAATTATGCAGACAGACCATGGGTTGCTTCTTAAGAGTTAGAATCATTGATTTCCATATCATGGCAATACATGGCTTTATTTAACCATGGCTTATTAAATAAGCAACCATTAGCTGAGTTTTGTCTATCATATGATCTGGTTGATTTTGGCTTAGTGTTTAGTGCAAAAGAAGGCTGAGATTTTGCTAAAAAGTGTGTCAAAAATGTCTTTGCAGATACCTAATATTTAAAAACCATTCCTATCTTTTATCTATAAAGCTTATACCTACAGGCAAGACTCTGTTTCAAGCAGTATCTATACCTGCTGCCTATACTGTCCACTGAAAACTGTTAATGAGCATCTTCAGTGGGCCTCCCCCCCCCCCATGATGAATCTCCACCCATCCTTGAATTAGCAGAAAACTAGACCAGCTGAAATTTGCAACTCCTTATCCTGTCTCTTTTGCCTCTGTTTCAAATTACCTGACTTCCTTCCAAGGTAACAGGTGACCAAGCTTACACCCCTGGAAGCTTCCCTTGAATGGGTCAGAATATGGAGGAAAATAGTCCAGGTAAGGAAAGGCCCCCTTATTATGCATGAGCTAGCAGTATTGGGAAATGTGGTGAGCCAGGGTCTGACCAAGGATGGGAAGATACTGGGAGAAACTTGATAGGGCTTGCAACTGGCTTTTACTGGTATTTGGTCTTTATTCTAACATTTTTAGAAGCATGTTGTCATGGTTTTTTCATACATAAGGGAACACCCCTGCTCTTTAAAAGGCGAGGAAAAATCCATCAATTATTATCTGCATCTCAGTTTTTCTGAAATATTAAGTAGCAAACTGATCCAATGAGGATTTGTTGCCATGCCTGATTTTCCTCTCACTTTTTTCATAGCCGCAATACCTCATTAGTTAAATATTCCTTTAAAAGTGTACATAAGTTATATATACTATTTCAAGCCAAAGAAAAATGGATAACCCAAGATATTTTATTGAATTATTTCAGATTTTCTTTACCTGATACTTTTCAGGTATATAGACTACAATTCCCAAGTTGGTCTTCTGGCATTCTTTCTAGAAATCATGGTACTTGTAGTCCAACATATGTAGACATGACAGTGGCTAATATGTTTGGTCTTTATAATTGTTTCAACATCTACTAATGTACAACTTGATTTTGGAAGAAATGTTGTTCCAGGTAGCTCATATCTTGATCACATGATATTATTCTCTAGTTTCTTTCTCAGACATAGGAGCTGGGCACTAACCCTATCGTGATTTCATTGTAGAAGGTAGGGTCAAACCCTGTAAAGGAGTTACTCAAAATAGGTGTGTTAAGGTTTCCAGGAGCTTAATACATTTATCTTGGGCATTATTGTGTTTAAAAACACAGACACCCAAAATCGACAATATCCTGCCAAATTTCAGTGGAACAATCTATTGCTTGCAGACCATGTGTTGTTATCCTTGCAGTAAGCCACTTTTTTCCCAAACCACAGGAGTTAAGTTTGTAAAAAATACTAATCTAAATATAAGCAAACCACATGTTTGGCTAAGCATGATATGGAAGCCATTAGAGGTATTTTAATTAACGGTGCTGGTTTTGCACTTAGCTGGATCTGCACAGCTCACTAAACTGTAAACCATGGCTTACTCAACCACAATTTAGCTATGCTCTGCTTTTGCTTAAATCTGGAATGGGAACCTGGGGTGCTAGGTGATTATCAAGTCCCATGCAACAGGGCAAGACCAAGGAAGCAAGAACTACATAGATTTATTGGTCTGGAGTTAAATACAGAATCTTGGAAATCGTAATAGGAATTTTCCAACTTCATTTATAGTGAATTAATTAAAGTAGAGTCTTTTTAAATACCTTGAGATTTTTTTCCCCCACCTGGCTTGAGCAGCTGTTTATAAATAAGCTGCCAAGTGACTTGCCCACTATCTCTTCCTTTCTTTTCCAGCTTGACCACAGTCTCTCCCAGTGATGGGTTGGGGGTTATATAGACATAGACCCATAGGCTTAATTCCCTTCATATGTACCTATCATGCAGTGTTTATGCCGTGCTGAATCATAACAAGATTGCTTTGGTTTAAGCTTTGTTACATATAAGCCAAGACACTGTGGATTACTTATAAAAGAATGATGACTAATCATGATGCAAAACCTCAGGAAGTTACATATGTGCATAGATCTAAGTTCACATACATCACCTCTTCCTTCCTGTTTCCTGAGCTAGCTAAATCAAGTGAGGCTGTACCTTTGGTTCTGAATTGGCATTATGATCGATTAATTGTGCGGGAAGTGGACAGTGTTTCGAAATGTCGACCTCCTTGCAAGACCCACTGAGTTGAGCCTGTTCAGGAAAGAAGCCGGAGCATCAATAAAACAGATGTGGAAACCCTAAGTGTTCAGAGTTCTCTCATCCAGTAGAAATTTGGCCTGAAAGAAGTAATGCCCTGAGATCTCATTGCTATTTTGAGAAATAGATGTGCTGAGTACTGAAATCAGTTTGTTTTAATTAGGAAAAATGCTGAGCTATGGGTATCAAAAAGGTGCAAACCCTGCTTTATATCAATTTAAATAATATTGCTTCTAACAAAAACATCCTCATCTTTAAAAACTAAACAAAAAAATTGTAATGTGATTTATCAGTGTGTTGCAGTGTAACGCTCTCGTTTTCAGCATGCTTTGAAGTGCCTTACATTTTTCACTCTGAAGAAGTTCCTATGATCTCCTTTTCTCCAGTTAATATTTGGTCTGCTTTTGTATCTTCTCCCATTAAAGTAATAGTTCCCAAATTTAAAGCTTTTCATTTCAAGTCTCCGCCAGATTGTCTAAGTTTTCTTAAATATTCATTTCCTCTGGCACTTGTTCCTTGCTTATAGTTAAGCTAATGTGGGGGAAAAAGATTTCTAGATTGAAATTTCCACTCTGTAATCTTTATTTTAATATTGTTTAATTCTCATGTTTCTCTGAGCAGCATATGTACCTGCTTTGGTCTGAACTTGTTAATTCACTTGAAAACATTTAAATCTTTTCTGGCATTTCTAAAAATTTTCCTTGCTGTGCAAAGACTTCCATTTCTCTTTGTTGGCTTGCACAATTTTGGTGGTGTGTGTTCTTGGTTACCCAGAGGATTTCTCTTTTCATACAAATCCCTTATTCTCATTCTGCACAGATTTATTTACAGTCTTTAATAAGTGTTACATTTTGTTAAGAATGAGCTAAATGCAGTCTAAGAGGCCTGAATAGGTGGAACTGAACTTTTGTTTTCAACCTCCCCCTGCCTCCCATTTAATCCTTTTTATTCATAATCATATTGTCTGTATCATTCAAAGATCATTAGGAAGGTGGATTCAGCACTAGATAATCTGAATTTGCTGG
The DNA here is from genome assembly GCA_030867105.1 of Liasis olivaceus. Taxonomy (NCBI): domain Eukaryota; kingdom Metazoa; phylum Chordata; class Lepidosauria; order Squamata; family Pythonidae; genus Liasis; species Liasis olivaceus. Next base: position 60,209,323 of record CM061349.1, read on the forward strand.
CAAGATCCATGACATCAGAGATGGAGCATTTTGTTAGACTGGGGAAGGAAGAGTTTGCCCAAGGAGACTGGCTTTCTCTTAACCTCTAGGACCAAATCATAGAAGTGACTGTGTCAGCCATGTTGCCCAATACTCTGCTCAGTCAGGAATTCATTAAATAATCCTGACAATTGGGTGGCCTTCCAACTCCCATTTGAAAACCTTCAATGACTCCATCACTATATTAGGTAGGTAGTTCTGCTCTTTAAACAGCTGTTATCATCACGACATTTCTCCAATTATTCAACTTGAAATTTCTTTCTTTTAATTTCATCCTGCTGGTCTTGTCCTGCTGTCAGTTTCAGCAGAGGACAAGTCCATCTGCCCTTGACATGACAGCTTGTTAGATATTTGTAGACCAAATATCTTGTATACTCTTGTCTTTTGCAAACTAGTCATACCTAATTCCTTTAAACTTTTCTCATAGAGATTAGTTTCCAGACCACTTATAATACTGGTAACCCTCCTCTGAGCCTATTCCAGCTTCTTCATGCCCCTTTAAAAGTGGCATTTCTTGAACTGGACTCAGGACTCCATGTGTGATCCAACCAGTGTAAAGAACAGAACTACCTTCTCCCATAATGTAAGTCCATTCCTTTACAAATGGATTTGATTTTTCTTATTGAACAACATCCTTTTGGATTTGGCCCAATGTTCAAGCCTGTTGAGGTCATTTTGATTTGTGATTTTGTCCCCTAAGATATTAGCCAATCCTCTTAGCTTTGTATCATCTGCAAATTTGATATGCATCCCATTCATCTGATCATCTAGAAGATTTAGACATTGAATAGCACTAGGCCAAGGCAGGAACCCTGCAAAACCATTTAGCACTTCCCTCTAAAAGGAATGCAGAACCATCCAAGAACACTCTTTTGGATAGAGTTGTTCAGTCAGTTGCACTATTGTCCAGCCCACATTTATTCATCTTGTTCACAGGGATTTCAAGAGAGGCTTTATCAAACACATTACCCAGATCAAAGTATACCACATCTGCTACATTTCCTGGTTCAACAAGCTAGTTATTCTGTTATAAAAAGAAGAGTAGTTCAACAAAACTTGTTCTTGACAAATCCATGCTGGCTTCTGGCAATGATAACATTTTTTTAATGAAATGCTCACAGATATGCTGCTTGGCATTAATTATTAACGTTAATATTCAGGAGCTCAAGGCAGTGTATTTCAGTTCTCTGTTTTATTCCCACAGCTTTTTATTTAGGTTGAGCTTACAGAAAATGACTGGTCTAAGGTCATCCTATGATTTTCAGTTTCTAAGGATGGATTTGAACCAGACCTAGTCCAAAATGTAATCCTATTTTTTGAGTCAGTCTCCCCAGTCCTAGTACTATACCTTTACTACTACCCCGCACTTGCCCCATGAAGACATCAAACTAACTAGCCTATAGTCTCCCATGTCCTCCCTCTCCCCCTTTTTGAATACTTCGACTATGTTTGCTCTTTTTCAGTCTTCTGGCACTTCATAAGTACTCCATGAGTTTTCAAAGATTATACAGTCAGCAGTTCTGACATCACTTTTATAGCTGTTTCAGAATCATGATGGATTATTTCTGTATCTCTGTCCATCCTGAGCTAAATTTCTCTCCTCAAATATATTTGGAAATGTTTTCCCCTAACTTATTATATTTTGTGCTCCTCATCAGAATCTTACTCTGATCTGTACTCTTCCTGTCTCTATCCCTACATGGTTCAGCTATCAGTTTGTATTTCTGATTAGTTTTCAACTCCTGCTTCCATCTCCTTTTTGCTTTTCAGGTTTTTAATGAGATCGTTATTCATTTATACTGGCCTTTGAAGTTTTTTTTTTCTTTCTTCTTCTTCCCATAGAGATAGTCTGTGCCTATGCTTTCAATATCTAATTTTTGTTTATCCTATAAGATTCAAGCCATGGCATGTTGTTCACCTTTTGCCAGAGTGCATTAAAACCTGTCTTCCTGAAGTCCCTGGAGCAAGTCCAACTTCCTTCAGCTTTTCCTCCCCTAGTTATCTTGAATTCCAGTATGATTTAATTGCTTTTCCCAAAAATGCCTAACACCTTCAGTCCTTTGATCAATTCCTGTCTGTTGGTGATCAGGATTAACTCCAGATGACTGTCTTCTTTCTTCTTGGAAAAATGAAATTGTCTGCAGGAGAAATCAGAAATCTGTTGGACCTCCTGCTCCAAGCTGCTATAGTTTTCCAGCAGTATCAGGATTCCTGGAATGCACAAGGGAGAAGAAAAGAAGCAGTTGCAGCAACAAAGTGGACCCGCCTAACAACATCAGAGCAAGATGTCCAGATGATCTCTCTCTAACTCTGCTCTCAGCAATGAACTGTAAACATGTGTGGAAATTCAAGAGCTTATTCAAGGAAGAAATAGGTAACTACTTAGCCCCCGTGATAATTATTTTATTCAGAATTCTGTGTGGGATTGATTCTTTCCTTTTTTCCTGTATATCTCCTTTTCTAATTTTTTTTTTATACCTAGATATTTGGTTTTGTTGGTTCAAAAGGGGAAATTCTCATTAAAACCTTCACATAAGCAAGACTGCAGCGATGCATGGAAACTCCTTGTGTTTTTTCAGTTGATTGTTTCTGGGCTTTGGTTGGGAAGATCCCAAGAACTTTCTTTCTGTTTTCTGAAATCTGGGCTGAAGGGAGAACTCCCCACCAAGACAGACTGGAATGAGTCAGAAAGTTATTCTGTTGCCAGCCTATCCTAAGTGTATTTTATCAGAAAACCCTAGGAAAAAAGTTCTGTCAGCAAGATTTCAGATCAACAGTCCTCCCTATTCATAACACAATGTCACAAAAGCTGGACATTTTTGACATGGACAAAAAAGAGCTGGAGTCTGCAATTACATAGTTAGATTGATACACAATACATTCACATTGGACAAAAGTATTTGTTATGGAATATATACCATAAGTGTGATAATAGCTATTTTCAGAATCAGAGGCAACATATTTTGAATATTTCCTGAGGAGCCAAAGAAGAGGACTATTGATTTCATGTATTCTCTCCTTATTCCAGAGGGATTTGATTAACCATTATGGGAAATAGGGTACTGGACTAGAAGGAACTTGGTCTGGCCCATCAAGGTTTTATGGTTTTTCTTATATGACTGCAACTCCCAGCATGTCTTTCCACTTGCCATTCTGCTGGGGGCTTCTGAGAGCTAGAGCTTCACAAATTTCTCAGTCCTGTCTTACATGTGGATTTTAGCCTGACCATGGATATTTTAATTTTTATGCTTTTGTTGCTTTGCTCTTAATTACTGTAACCACCAATTCACATTGATTGCAGTGGGTATGTATAAACAAAGATAGAGACAAAAAGTCATATTCTATAGCATCTTTTTTAGAATTTTAGAGAAACCAGCAGAAATTGATAGCCTAAAGTTTAATAAATTTTTAGGTCATACGTTTTTGTAGCTGTTGTCATCAGATCCTGAGATGCATCCAAGAAATATGTTGCGTCTTCCTCTTTCTTCTTTTGCAGCATTCTCTAATGTGCTATCATCTAGGTGTGTTATGTTGTGACTTTCATAATCTTCAATGAGTATAAGCCTTCCTAGCTGGGAATTTGGGGGACACATCAGGAGACACCAGAGTGTGCAAAGCTGTTTTGCTCACCTCCACCCTTGATATTGCCATAATTTATGCCACCAGACTAAACATTCTACAAAATTCAGGATTTAACAAGATAGAAGTTGGAAGGAACCATTTAGGTGATCAAGAATCCAAACTAAAGCGCCCTCAACCGAGGGTGCCTCAGTGGGTGTCAGCATCTGCCCAACCTTGCCTGAGCTTAAAAACTAAGCGTGATTGGGCCTGATTAGTACTTGTATGAGAGATCACCCAGAAATTCCAGGGCTGTAGGCTAAATGGAAAAAAAATTAAAATATGGAAGATGAACAGTGGTAAACCTCTTCTATATAGTTGCTAAGACTATTGCATGGCAGTGTCTATGTCATCTCCAGGAATCAAGTTTGGCTTAAGGAAATCTTTACATAAACAAATGGCTGCTTAGCATCTCCTTTAATACATCAAATGGAGTAACCCTTGGGTAATTGGGGCTAGATTGCTCTTACCTATAATTAAAATCCATTATTCCATGCCTTGCACACTGAAATCATAAGGAACAGATCTTCACCTTCTATGTGTCAGTCTTTCAGGTATTTGAAGGGTGATGTCAAATCCCTCATCCCCTCAGACTTGTCAAAGTGAAACATGCCCAGCTCTTTCAATCTCTCTTCACGGGACTTAGTTTCTAATCCCTTTATCAACCTCACTTCCCTTCTCTCAATCTATTCTGGTTTCTCTGAATCCTCCATAAATGTGGTGCTCAGAATTGGATATATACTTGTAGTGGGGTCTTAGCAATGCAGAATAAAATGAGATAATTATTTCCCTTGATTTAAGAATTATACTACTGTATTGTTGATGTAGTCTGAAATTGTATTCATTCTTTTTGTAATCACATAAACAATGTTACATATTCAGGTTGTATTCAACTGCTACTATAAATTCTCTTTCACAGTCCTATTATCAAACCTGATATTCCCCAACTGCTACCTGTCCATTTGATTTCTGTTTCCTAAATGTAGAACTTTGTATTTGCATTTGCATTTCTTAAATATCATTTTGTTATTTGCAATGCAACCCATTTCTGGTGGAGGTAACATAGTTTTGAATTTTACTTCACTCTTCTAAAATGTTAACTATTCAGGCTATGCAAATCCTTTGAAACAGATGTTTCAGAATGTATGGGAGTATGTACAAAACTTTTTTTTTTTATTGTTGAAGCAGGCAAGTCTTTTTTCCAGAACTGCATGACTGCTTAAATCTGTCTCCATATGCAAAGTGAAGTGACTATGCATGCAGAGGTAACCATGAGGAGCAGCTTCTGAAGCAGCTGTGTAAGCCTGGAAAACAACATGACTGCTTTAATTATTTGAAAAGTCTTTGTACAAGCTCCCACAGATTTCAAAGCACTTTATAAAAAATTTGCACAACCCAATTAGTTATTCCTCCCAAGTTTGGATCATCTGAGAATTTGATAAGACTTCCTTCCATCTTCTTATCCAAGTAATTAATACAAATGTTGAAGAGTACTGGCCCAGGATTGAATCTTGTTGCACCACACTTGATACCTCTCTCTAATTTAATGAGGAACCTTTGATAAGTGTGAGTATAATTTTGAGTTGTCCATAAATCCACTTAATTGGTAAGTCCAAGACCACACTTAGCTAGCTTGCTTATCAGAATATTGCGGGCCAACTGCTGTGCTGAATTCAAGATATATTATGTCTACAGCATTCCTACTATCTGCTAGGGAAGTGACCAAATCAAGAAATGAGATAAGGTGAAACTAGCAAGATTTGTTCATAACCAATGAATACTAATTTTGCTAGCTTATTTTCAAGGTTCTTACTGCTCAGTCACTTATGAACTGCTGGAGAATCTATCCAGGTATCAATGTCACACTGACTAGCTTCTGTAGTTTTCTGGATTCTACTCTCCCTCCCCTTTTGAAGATAGGGGTAACATTTTACCTACCTCCAGATATTGGGTGTTCTAACCATTCTCTAGTATTTCTTAAACACGGTACACCCTGAATGAACATATTTAATTTTAAAGAAAATGCTAATATTCTTAGTCTTCCACATGTATAGATTGCTTCACCCCTGTTTCATGAAATATCTGGAAAAGCTGACTGCAAGAGGATCTTTAAAAATGAGGATAGCCAGCCTCTTGATATGGGGAGGCTTCATTGGCCATTAATTGGAAAGAACATTGAAGAGGAGCCTTCTTAATTTCATAGCACAATTTGTTGTTAATAAAGATAGACAGTTTCTATAAGACTCCAGAATTTTGAGAAGAAGAGGCTTCATATTAAATTCATGGGAGTTTGGCCTCAATTTTCCTCAAAAGGTCTGTGGACAGAATCTTGGCAGATTTTCAGGGAATGGAAAACATATTTAATGTTTGGGGAAAGCAGGAGGAAAACTTAGTGTAATACTACGGGAGCACAGGCAATGTTGCCATTTTTGTTCTTCCTGTTATGAGTCTATAAATTCAGCATTCAGTATCATTCAGTATCCATTTTGCTCTCCCAAGCTTCTAATGGTGACTGAAGCTTCAGTCTTAAACTTTAGGAAACCCATCAAACCCAGTGGGACATTCTTCTGAGCAAACAGTCAAATGAGTTTATGATGTTATTAACTGAACCCCTTCAGAAGTGCAAGGTTATACTAGGAAAATTCAGCCCTGCTCACTCAGTAACAGCAAAATGTCACTTGACACATCCCCTACAATCCTCAGATAAAACAAAAGTAAGCATGACTCCCAGGCTGGAAAAAATTGCTAGCCTGTGTTCTAAAGTAGTGCTTCTCAACCTTGGCAATTTTAAGATGTGTGGACTTCAACTCCCAGAATGAGTTGAAGTCTACACATCTTAAAGTCGCCAAGGTTGAGGAACACTACTCTAGAATGCATTTCTACAGCAACAATTCATCTTAGAGTTTGGAATGCCATGTTACAGGTGAAACTCGAAAAATTAGAATATCGTGCAAATGTTCATTTATGTCAGTATGGCAACTCAAAAGGTGAAACCAAATATGAGATAGACGCATTACATGCAAAGAGAGATATGTCAAGCCTTACTTTGGTATAATTGTGATGATTATGGCGTACAGCTTATGAAAACCCCAAATTCACAATCTCAGAAAATTAGAATATTACATGACATCAATAACACAAGGATTGGAAATAGAACAATATCGGACCTCTGCAAAGTATAAGCATGCATATGTACTCAGTACTTGGTTTGGGCCTCTTTTGCAGCAATGACTGCCGCAATGCGGCGTGGCATGGATGCTATCAGCCTGTGGCACTGCTGAGGTGTTATGGAAGACCAGGATGCTTCAGTAGTGGCCTTCAGCTCTGCTGCATTGTTCGGTCTCATGTCCCTCATCTTTCTTTTGGCAATGCCCCATAGATTCTCTATGGGGTTCAGGTCAGGCGAGTTTGCTGGCCAATCAAGCACAGTAATCCCATGGTCACTGAACCAGGTTTTGGTACTTTTGGCAGTGTGGGCAGGTGCCAAGTCCTGCTGGAAAATGAAGTCAGCATCCCCATAAAGCTCGTCTGCAGAAGGAAGCATGAAGTGCTCCAAAATCTCCTGGTAGACGGCTGCGTTGACCCTGGACTTAATGAAGCACAGTGGACCAACACCAGCAGATGACATGGCTCCCCAAATCAACGCAGACTGTGGAAACTTCACATTGGACTTCAAGCATCGTGCATTGTGTGCCTCTCCATTCTTCCTCTAGACTCTGGGTCCTTGGTTCCCAAATGAGATGCAAAAGTTGCTCTCATCAGAAAAGAGGACTTTGGACCACTGGGCAACAGACCAGTTCTTTTTTTCTGTAGCCCAGGTAAGACGCTTCTGACGTTGTTTGTTGTTCAGGAGCGACTTGACAAGAGGAATACGACATTTGAAGCCCATGTCCAGGATCCGTCTGTGTGGTGGCTCTTGATGCACTAACTCCAGCCTCAGTCCACTCCTTGTGAAAGTCCCCAACACTTTGGAATGGCCTTTTCCTGACAATCCTCTCCAGGCTGCGGTCATCCCTGCTGCTTGTGCACCTTTTTCTCCCACACTTTTCCCTTCCACATAACCTTCTATTGATGTGCTTTGATACAGCACTTTGGGAACATCCAACTTCTTTTGCAATTACCTTTTGGGGCTTTCCCTCCTTATGGAGGGTGTCAATGATGGTTTTCTGCACAACTGTCAGGTCAGCAGTCTTTCCCATGCTTGTGATTCCTACTGAACCAGCCTGAGAGACCATTTAAAGGCTCAGGAACCCTTTGCAGGTATTATGGATTCATTAGCTGATTAGAGTGGGACACTTTGAGCCTAGAATATTGAACCTTTTCACACTATTCTAATTTTCTGAGACTCTGAATTTGGGGTTTTCATAAGCTGTACGCCATAATCATCACAATTATACCAAAGTAAGGCTTGACATATCTCGCTTTGCATGTAATGCATCTATCTCATATATTGGTTTCACCTTTTGAGTTGCCATACTGACATAAATGAACATTGGCACGATATTCTAATTTTTCGAGTTTCACCTGTATATAAGTTAGCTATACTGTTTGATCATGCCAGCCCCCCTGCACACATTACATGGATGGAGGGGCATGTTGTAGAAGGAGGTTGCGGACCCCATTTCTGATATACAGATTTCTGCATCACATCATCCTGGAGTTGGAGGGAGATATCTGCATAACCTGCAGAGCTCTCTTTCTCTTGAGATAACTATGTGTGAAATGGTCAGCACTACTGCATGGCCACTGCATATATAACCTCAGCCCCCTCCTTAGAAGCCATGCCTTTTCATGCATAGAGGCATTTAATACATGATTCAGTTTTCTGACGAGACAGTATCATGAATATAAGTGTGCCATCTCTGTAAGGACCCCCAGTCCTCCCAAGCCTAATCACCACTTCTTTTTTCCAGTAACAGATCAAATGCTGGGGATATGGATAAAAAACTGACCTTAATCTTCACAGACGGCGGTGGAAAATAGAGATCTTTTATACAAATCTGAACATCATCCAAAATAAACATATATGGTCTGAAATAATTATAGCTGTACGTTTCAAGGTTTATATGAGAAAGGGTGCCAAGAACTGATCCTTCACAACTGCTAAATACATATGAAGATGAATTGCGTAGTGAGGTGTAAGGATGTCTGCTTGTAAACCAGGATGACAATGGGAAAACCAAAAGGCTGTAAGCCCAAAAGACCACATGTGGTTACAGATGTACAAAAAATCTTTATTTTATTGCAACTTCAATATCCTAACTTTTGGTTAATTCAAAATCACATTCAGAATTATGTACATCTGAGTTAAAATAATGGATAATTCTGTGCCAAAAAATCTATATAAATAAATGCAAACTGAAGAGCTTGTTTTGCATTTTATTCTGCAGTTGTTGGCATTTTCCACTGAACGTAATGAGCCTCACATGTCAATTATGCTATTTCCCAGTTGCTAATGAGCAGGAAGGTGGTAGAGACTGAGACCATCCCTGGCTTATGAGGGGTTTTTTGTTTGTTTGTTTGTTTTTTATGGGAACTGGTTATGGTGGTTTTTGGGAAAGGGATGTTTTGGAATGTGATGTTGGTAGAGGAAATGGAGGCTGCCAAATATATATGGGATATTTCAAGCAGACAAGACATGGATCTGATTTCCTGGAGCTGAACAGTGGACATATTGGATTGGATGGAGCCAGATTGGGGGCTGTGAATTGGAGAATGGTGATAAGAGAAAACAGTGAAAGATTTTGTGGACTTGGTTGGTGATGGCTTACCAGCTGAGGCATCACTGATGTCAGTCACTTTTCAATACTTGTTGATGTGACCTGGATTGTCTAGTATAACGGCAGCAAGCAAGGCTGCTGGTAGAGCTGTATTGACTAATGAAGTCATGGCTGTGGGAAAATTTTGAGACATAGGGAGGCTGTGGAACAGTGATGGCAAGTGATAGGACATCCTTGATTAATTATGAGTAGTTTATTATGATTACTGGGATTTAGTGGGTTTTATGTGTATTGTGGATACTTTATTCATAACTGCTTTCGTTTTATGCTCTTAATTACTGTAAACCACTGAGATTACTGTTGATTGTGGTGGGTATAAATTTGTTATATAAAAACCAGTAGGCATTATTCACACATTTTTAAGAATGCTTCTACATCAGCTGGGACTAGAAATTTTAATGAGGTTCTCAGAAAGTTAAAACTTCAATGCTGAGCTCATTATTGTATTCCATGTTGTATCCTGTGTGTTCATGGATTTGTGGCATACAACTCCATCATATTGCATTGGTTAGCACATTTAGAAATACATCTGAACTCTTTTCTGTTAGTGCTGCTATTAATAATAGCTTGTATAGGCCACATCTGTTTGAAGAGCAGGTGGCAGCTGTGGCTTGGAGGCCCTTTGCTGCAAATCTATCTTGGGCACCAATTATGCCCATTCCTGGACCAGGAGACCCTACTCATAGTCACTAATGCCTTAGTCACCTCTCATCTGGATTACTGCAGTGTACACTACATGAGGCTGCCCTTGAAGGCCACTCAGAAGTTACTATTACTGTGCCTGCACCACGGAACAGTATTCCACCCCCAAAGATCTAGGTGGCCCCAACCCTACCTCCCTTTCAAAAGACTCTCCCTCTGGTACTGGGTCAGGTTTTTGTGCTTGTCTTGACTATTTTTGATTGCTTTAACTGGCTAAAGTTGCCCCATGCACTATAGGTTTTAGTGTGCTTTTAATTGTTATTGTTATGTGTTGTTTCTATCTGTGTTCTGTCTGTCTTGAGTTGCATGTCAATTGGACAGATATATAAATAGATCTAATAAATAAATCTTACATAGTGCACCAGACTCATGATAGAAATTGTTTATTAAAAAATGAGGTCTAGAAGCAAGGTAAGAGGACCCTGAAGATCCTCCTTGGATAATCCTTAGTTTATAGCCAGCCTGGTTGTTGGATGCTTCCTTGGCACTACAGGTTTTATTTCTCCTCTTAGTGCTTTGTCTAACACTATTTGTTCTCCAAATGTCCAAAACTATACTAGCATATGAAATGCTGTTCCCATTGCTAATCCCTGTCCTGCCACTACTGCCTCTGTCACTGCTAGTCGTCTGTCTTCTCTCCAAGGAAATGGGTGTCAAACCATATCAGGTTTTGCATCCTTTAAGGCTACTTCTGGATGGTGTCAGTGTAGGAGAAAAACACTTATTTAACACTGGTACAGCTGAAGTTGATTTAAAGCAAGCTCCCTTTGGGCTGGGGATGAGATGATGGCACCATCATAAAGACCCAGCAGAACAAGAAGTTGCCAGAAACATGCTTGTGCCATGGTTAGGTGCATGCATGAAAAGGCCCAGAGTCTATGAATACCTGGCTATGGAAACGGAGGGTAAGAAATTTGCATTCTGAAGCAGTTGGATTTAAGTAGAGCGATTCTGGGGACTATCCAGCAGGTTTACTGCTACTGGCCTTTGCTTATATTTCCCAGATACGGCTTCCTTTCATTCTTATTTCAAGTGAGTATATTTAATTTGTTTCTTCTCCCAGATACTGAGGTTGCCAACTTTTGAACTGAGCCATATCTGATGCAGCTTCTTACTACCATGCTGTGAAAATCTTTGGTTACCGATTTCCAATAATTCAGATTGCATCTAAAGATGGAAAAATAAACCCACTCATTTTTCCCTAACCAGTTGGTATGTCTGCCTGCTTATCCCCTAAACTAACTTTCTTCTCATTTATTGTCTAATATAGTTTCACATTTGTCTTATGTCTTAAAATGTAGTAATATCACCACTGATCCTATGTTTGTAGTTCTAACTGATTGAGGCAATGTTGTACAAATAAAACTCCTTGAATGTGTAAATGCTAACTTGGAATATGCACTTAAAAATTTTAAAAAAGACAAAATTCTCTCAAGACAAGCACAACCGTAGGTGACTATATGGGTGTCTCAATGAAGTTTTCTTGGCAGCAGTTTGGAAGTGATATTTCCACCATCCCAGTCTAGCCTATATTTCTGGGTTTCTGGTGTTTTCCCTGCCACATGATAACCAGTTCCAACCTGCTTAGTTATTTTTGTGATCAGCCAAGGTTGCTACGTGCTGCAACCTACTGTGATAAGCAACTCATTGACCTGTCCTAGCAACAAATCATGACCTTGGCATTATCAGCACTGTGCTTACATCAGCTGAGCTAATGGACCAGCTGGAATATATATGTTGGATCTGCTTAAACCTGAAAATAAGAGAATTTAGATCAGAGATGAGAAGCCTAAACATGGTCTCTGTTTCAATATTAGGTACATTTCTAATATTCTATCAATTTCAAATTCAAGAGAGGAAAGAATGGGCAAAAGATTAGTTTGATTGTGTATAACCTCAAAGACATATAAAGCAGTGTTAAAAAACACAGTAAAAATGTAAATTACAACTTAGAGATGTTACGAGGTACAATAAAAGCAACAGTGTGGGGGTGGTTCAGATGTTTCCAATTTGAGTCAATTTTTTAACAAAATATATAACCATGCATATAAATGATCATTGGTTGACTTCTGGGGAAGCAATGACGAACTGAAGATGGCTCTGCAAGAGTAGAGCCGACAGCTGCAGCGCAAAGAGAAGTTGGTGAATGGATCAACTCCTCGTAACCCCTCTCCAAATTAAGGAGAGAACTAGGATCACCCACAAGTTTGCTTCATACAGAGGCTCCCCACAAGGAGATCATAGAATAGTGATCTCCAGTGGGTTTGAGAGCTCTGGGAACTGGGGGAGAATCATCCTGCCTAAGCTGCGGTTCAGTGCCTTCAAAAGGACACTGGGTTTGCCCACTTCCTCTCTTAATTACTTTAGGAAATTGCTTGTTATTGGTTTTTTGGATGTTAAGAACCTTCTGAAGGGCAAGTTTCATTATGCTGGGAGAACTTCCTTCTATCCTGGATGAAAGAAGCTTCATGTAACTTTAAGGACTAAAAAGATTTTTTTTAATTTTGGGGAAACAGCAAAAGAGGGACTAGAATCTTGATTTTGGAAAGTTAAGAGGCCAGACGGACTTGAAAGAATATTTCCTGTGGGTTGTTTAAAATTTTATAAAAGTATATATGAAGATTTTGAAATTAACTGTAAGAAATTGTCCTGTAGGAAAGTTTTGCTGATTGGAAAATATATAAAAGGGAACCAGAGAGAACTAAAGATTATAATTAAAAAAGAGACCTATTAATACAATAGAGCAATATTATCTGACTATAGAAGAAATTAAAGCTGTCTGGGAACAATGTACTCAGAAATTACTTTCAAGATTGCTTGCCACTATAAAAATGGATCTAACAGAGGCTATAGAAGAGGAACAGATTTTACTGGATGAAATAGAGACTGAGGCTGACTTGAATGTGGATTTGAAAATAGGTTTTTAAAAAATGCCAAACTACAGGAGCAATATGAAAAAAGGTGATGTGGATTTGAAAACAGATTTTAAGGTGACAGACTATAAGAGTGATATGGAAAAAGATTCCACAATGGATTTACAAATGAAACTGGCTGATGTTTTAATAACTAAAGGGGACATACAAATAATAAATCAGAAGGATAGCCTTCTTATCTTGGATTTACAAAAGGGACATGTTAAACTACTGAAGTTGTTCCTGAGAAGAGACAAAGATAAAATGATAAGAAATCAACTTTTGGGGTATTATTGATGGGATTAAAGGTCAAGCTTTTTAAAAGTAAATGGAAGGAATACAAAGTGAATTTATTTGACCAGGGTTAAAATATAGATGTTATGGTTTCTGGTAGCTATTAATAGAATTTCTTTTTGACCAGGACTGAATTATGAGGCTGTAAATGGGGAGAGATTTCTTTTGCTTTATTCCTCAGAGAAAGGGATAAGTTGGAATACAAAATGGATTTATTTGATTAAGGTTAAAATATATATGTTATTATTTCTGGTAGCTCTTAATGGACTTTTGCTGAATAGGACTGAATGATGAGTTTTTATAATTTGTTGATAAAAGATGAGATATGAGAAGAGATTTTTTTTAATTGAAATACTAGAGAAGGTGTTAAGTTACTGAAGATGTTTATACTTGAGGGAGGGAGGGAGTCATTTTATATATCTTTTTTTCTTATTTTTTTTCCTTTTTTTCTCTTCGCACATTTTTTTCTTTTCTTCCCGTTTTATATTTTTCTTAGTTTGTATTAGTCTTTTACCTTTGTACTTGTAAACTTCAATAAAATTATTACAAAAAAATAAATTGTCATTGCTTGTAATTATTTAAATGTAGGGGGCTTCAAACTCCCCTTCCTCATGTTGAAAGAACACAGAGAAGGTTCCGGAGCTGTGCACATGCTCTGTGTAGCTGGCATTGGAAGGCTTTCTGCACACTTTCAGTGTTCCTTGCAAGATGGGAGTTTGAATGGAGTGGGATGCATGGTGTGTCCTCCAGAACTACCCTTACATTCAGATGATGCAGAAACATTATGACTGCTATATTCATTCACAGTACAGGGATGGAGCCAGCAGAGTTTCCCTTCTTTCCTTTTTGCTCTTAGAAACATTAAAATAATGGAAGTCAGAACCTACAGTTCTGCTCCTGGCAGGAATACACAAGCAAATTTGGAAATGTGTACTTTTGGGAAACTGCTTTAGGAATTTTGGGAACAAGAAAAATTGGGAAACTGATGCCAAAATCAGCAGCCTTCTGAGCTCTATTCATTAACCAGTGATTCAGGAATATAATTTGCTTCTCAAGAGTGAGGATGTTTAAAAGAGGGGATTCCATCACCCTAGGAAAGTCCAGATGTTTTAGACTTGAATTCCCATCATCCCCAGACAACATGGCCAACAGCAATGGATTGTATGAGCTGTAGTCCAAAATATTTTCAGGGTCTCGGATTAATCCCTCCTGACCTTGCCAAATGTTTGGAAATGGCTATACAGAGTGTAGCACAGAGGGTTAAAAAAGATGCCTGCACTATTTAGCCATTGCGTACTATGGGCCTGGACACACACACACACACACACACACACACATGCAGTATTGCTTGAAAATAAAGATTGAAAGAGAGAGACGAAGGTGTGTGTGTAAAATATTAATAGAAGCATTAATAGAAAAATGCAAAGGAGTGTTGGTGAAAATAAGAAGCCAAACTCATACTCCTGCAGATCAGTTTCTTGATCAGTCAGACAGCAAATGTCCCTTGCAAAATACAGCTTGGATTGCAGTGGGAAATCCTTCTCCTGTTTGCAAAGTATGGTTAAAATAGTGTCTTAGAGAAAAAACAATGAAAGGTCTTAGGCCATTTTAAGAATTATCAACTTTCTTTTTAATGTAAACCGTTCTCTGTCATTCAAATTCCAGAAAGGCTTACTCCCTGAACATCAAAAGTACTTGCACCCTTGTGTAGAGCCACTTCTTCTGAGCAAGTGCAGAAACGCACACAAGACACAAAATATATCTCAGTGTACAGATCTGAGAGACTTATCTTATGGAATTGCCTTCATGTGCTGTTTATGGACTTTGTAGAGGCATCTGACTGATTTTTGGCCTGATCAGCAGGTCCTTTCTTCCATTCCTGTGTACAGCAAACTTTGAGCAAAATATGGACTGTTTGGTTTTATTCCAGCTCTTCTACTCATGTGATAATGGGTCATTGATGTCAAGGAATGAGTTACTTGGTGATGTCAAGGTCTTTGTCTACCTTATTGGTATTATGATTCACCTCATTTGAGTCATGGAATCATAGCATTGGAAAGAGCCACTTCCTAACATTCAAGTAATATCTGCCTTTGTTCCGTGAGTTAAATCCATTGGTTTTTTTAAAATTAATTTTAATTAATTTTTTTTTCATTACAAAAAAGGAAAAATACATAAAAGTGCTTTAACATAAAAGTGAATTCAACCACAACAAAAAAGTACAGATATCATTACAGTACACAATTACAATTCTATATATGCTTATCTAATACAAATATTATTCAGGAACATATATATTTCTAATAGTTATATGACTATCCTGCTTTTTTTAAACCCAGTAATTTGGTATAAATGAGTCCCATATTTCATTATACTTGTCCATACAAAGTCTACGTCTATAAGCAGTCCGTTCATAAGTAGCAAGTGTAATCAGGTCTTCAATCAATTGACTAAATGGGGCCATACATTTATCTTTCTAATGTTGCAATATCAGTCTTTTGGCCAAAGTAAGGGTACAGAGAATCCACGTACGTTGTCTGGTTGTCAAGTTCCATGTGCTAGGTATATAGTTCAAAAGAATATTATCCTCTGAAAATATTAGCTTTTGTCACACAATCATATTTATATAGTCTACTACTTTCTCCCAAAACTATAGTACATTACAGTATTATATACACAGTATATATACATTGCAGTATCTCCCAAAAGTATAGGACATTGTAAAAACATATGTTTTAAAGAGGCATTGTCCTTATTACATCTCCAACAAAATGCTGTTTTTGACAATCCTTTTCTATATAGACGTAGTGGAGTCCAATACATTCTAAATATTATTTTTGCTGTATAAGTCATAGTTTAAGGTCCATTGACACTCTTGCTATAGAAGTTAAGACATTCTCTCATTGTCTTGCCTAGGCAATATAGACACCTCTAATTCTTTAAAATCCATTGTTTTATGTTCTGCATTTTTAGGTGATACAGAACAAGTCTTGGGTTTTTTTCTGTGTGACATCCTTATACTGTAAGCACTTGAAGAGTGCTGTCATATCCCCTCCTCTTCCCCAGACTAAACTTTCCCAAGGTCTTCAATCTTTCTTCAGACCAGCTAGGTGCCAGCAACATCATCCTTGCTGCCCTTCTCTGAACTGCTCCAGGAGCATGAACAGTAGGTTTTATTTTTATGGATGCAGTCAAGTGGAGAAGTTTACAGTTTATGCATTTGGCAATGGTTGGCTGGCCAGATTTAAAAATGGGAATGGATTATCTCCAGCTTAGGATAGAAAAAGGGGTTTCAGTTATTTCAGCTTGTCGTGCAGGGAAGAGCCATTTCCTTGTCTCTGTAACTACTACACTCATTGTTGCCATCCTCCTCTGTTTAGCTACTAGGCTCAAAGGATTGGAAGGGGCCACTTAGGACATCTAGTCCAATTCTTGCAAAGAACAGGAATCCAAGTGAAAGCATCCCCAACAGATGGCTGTCCGGTGTGAATCTGATAAAAAGGAGCCCACCACTTCTTTGCATAATTGGTTCCATTGTATTGCCTCTATTGTTAGATTCTTTTTCAAACATTCAAGTGGTATTATAGAACTCAGCTCTTGACGTTCTTCAGTGTAACATCTGTTCAGATATTTGAAGGGTACTGGCATCCTCCCTGTCAATCCTTGTTGCTCTTCTCTGAACCTGTTCCAGTTTGTCTGAATTCTCCTGCAAGTGTGATGCCCACAACAGAAAGACATTAAGTTCTGCAGAAACTAACCACTGTTGCCTGTTTACTGAAAGGCATACAAAAGGAAAAAGGAACCTCCCATTTGTGAATTAGTGAGTTTCTTGGTGGGTATGGCCCTCCTTTTTTACTTGATCCAGCTCCCCAAGTCCAATTTTCTCAGCTAAATATATTGTGGCTTTGTTTTCCACACAATTGTTATTTGGAATTGAATGTTATATGTAAACAAGTTCTCTCTGGCAATAGAAAAATAGCATTTAGTTTGTTTTTTATTTATCATATTTGTATAGCCACTCATGTCACATAAAGTGGCTCTGGATGGCATACAACAGTTAGAAAGAATAAACACATAAAAAACAATTACGAGTAAAAAACTGAAAAGTTTAGTTTCTCTTAATATTAAAGAGGAAATTTGTGAGAAATGGGCAGCAGAAAGATATGTTTTTGAACACACTGAGAAGCCAGCAGAGAAGCAACCAAGGAAGAAAATATAAATGGAGCTCTGTTTCTAGACAAGGGGAATAGAAGACTAAAAATTATAGATAAAATTCAAGTTTAATAACATTTAATAAGAGAATTCTACATTAGATTTTGATGTAGCTTCACCAGCAAAATATTTAAAATGACAAACAGCCAATATTTTCCATTTTGTGGATGACGTTTAATAATTCATCAAGTGGACAGGATAAGAGAAGGAAAAAGTGGCAAATAAGTCTGTAGATTTTTTTCTTTCTAGCTCATATTGAAGAGAAGTGCTGAGAAAAATTATGCGATAATCTAAAACAAATAGGTCCCTGACTTTGGGTGGCAACAGTGGCCAAACAATGACATAGCAAGCTGCACCAATGTGATTCATGTCCTGCTTCAATCATTTGTACGTTGAGAGCAGAAAGGAAGAATCTGATGGTATCTTATTTGTTTTCAGCGGCTTGAGCTGTCAAGTTGAACCTACCCTGGAAACTGGTGTACTTCTATCACTTTTATCAGCAAGACTAAAGATGCTGTCCGAAATATGGACACACATCATTCGGCCAGAAACTATGATTTGCAAACTACAATAGCCGGTTCAAACAATAAACTTAGCCCAAACCAAACAAGTTACAGGATGGTTCACTGCAATGTGAAAATATGCCAGTTGTGATTTATTTGCCAAATTAATTGCTTTGTGTGAACTCAGTCATCATGATTACTGGGGGGGGGGGGGGGGGGGGGGAGTTCTATTTTGTGTGTCTGTTTCATTTTTCCTTCACATATCTCTCATGCAATATGTGAGGCTGAATGTGGCAAGTTCATTTGAGGAACCAGATCCAGCAGAGTTGGCTAGGGAGCTTCATTTGGCGAGTCCTAGGCAGCGGGCCTTTTCTGCTGTGTCCCCCACTTTATACAACCCTTCCCCCCAAAGTAAGGCTGGCTACACCCCTTTTAATTTTCTAGAAGTTCCTCAAGATCTGGTTGTCTCATCAGGCCTGGGGACCCCAGAGGACTGGCGAAATATTGAGATGGCTCCAGTGTAATTAACACCTGCCCTTCACCTGCTCTTTTATAGTTATAACGTTTTTAATATTAATAGTAATATTAACTTGTATATATTGTTTTTAATTTTGTTGTACGCTGCCCAGAGTCACTTGATTGAGATTAGCGGCCATATAAATATGACGAATAAATAAATAAAGGTGGGAACTTGACCAAACAATTATGTAAACACTGAGAAAGTGTCTCCAAGTTGCAAGGCCAAGAAAAATATGCCCAAATTTCCATTGACTAGAAAAGACTGGAGGAAAGGCCTAGAATTTAAATGCTGGAACAGACATTAGAAGTTAAAGACTTGATTGTTGTGTTCTACAGTAAGCAGGTCTTCTGCTTATCTATAATTTTGATCTTATCTGTCATAAAGCGGCTTGTTGTAACAGTGAGCTGCTATATGCAAGTTTGTGAATATGAGTTTATGGGTCTGCAGCGTTTTATAGTTGTGCCTGGCATGAAGTTTGACAGCAAGATTTGCTTTCTTCTACACCCAGCACAAAAAAAAATTGGAACATTTAGAACATTCTCACGGACTCACACAGTGCCATATCAGGAGCACACATTTTTTTTTCTTGTTTTAACTTTTGTACCTCTCACATTCTTGCTAGCAAAACAAGCACACCCCTATTTTATCATGCAAGCCAGAATCTTATCATATGAGCCTTCTCACACTCTATTCTGCACCCAGAAAACATTGAGCCTCCTCTCCAACATCTGCCTTGCCCTGTGAGACTTGCAATGGGAAGAGAGATCCCTTCCTTACCTGTTCAAATCTGTATTCAGAATTCTTTCTGTATTCTTATGAACAGGGTCAGATGAATAACCTTCATGGGACCTCTTGTCTTATACCTCCACTTTTCCTTGGGGAAAGTGAGAACTGTGCCACAATGACCAGCTATGTGTTCCTCCTTCCTTGAGAGATGAAGTATTACAGCTCTGCCACAGCAGCTGGCCAGCAGGACATTTTGGAGTATTTAAAACGACCCACCTCCTTCTCTATAACTTGAATGAGCTCATTTTACAGCAAACGCCAAAACCATATTTGTTGTCATTCCAAACCTCTGACTAACAAACTGGCTGGACTGTTGCATCTTGCCCTCTCCTCAGAAAAGGGACACAGCTTCCTTGGATTTTACAAGCCTACCGCATATCAAAGGCCTTGATGAAGGGTGACCTTTGTTCTGAGATGGATCGTTTCATTCCCTATCACAGCCTCCCCTCTGCTCCTGAATAGCTTGCTTGTTTATTCATCAAGTTTTCTGAAACTATGATTTGCCCAATCATCTCATTTCTGATGGAGGAACGCAATTCATGGCCGATTTTTGGAAAGGTCTATTTCAACAACTGTGTGTAAGGTTCCACCTGTTCTCTGTCCATTGTCCACAGTTAGATGGAGAAACAGAGAGGACAGATGGCAGCTTAGAGTAATAATGTTCTTGTTATGTAAACTATCAGCAACATAATTCACCTGATCTTTTATTATGGCTAAATTTGCTTATAATAACTCAGTTCATGCCTCTACTGAGATGTTGATGTTTCAGGCCACCTATGGTTTCAAGCCATGCCTGCTAATAAATGCTTCCCAGTATCCCCTCATTCCAGAGGCTTTCTGTTTACTCCAGTAACATTCAGCCCCTCCTGTAGGATCAACTGGATCATGTCAAGACTTTCTATAGGTGTTCTGCTGCAATCACTAGGAAAGCCCTCTCATTGCTGGTGGAGACATTTGGCTTTCTACCAGACTTCTCTCTTCCACATGCCATCTAAAATGCCTAGTTTATTGAATAATTCCCAATAAATGTATGATTCAATCCTATGACTTTTTGTCTGCTTTCAGCCATCTTGAAAATACATCCAGTGTTCCACTATTTCCTCCTGATCCTGGAATGGCTCCCTACACACTTCTATCCCATCCCCATCCCCCAATTTGGAATGATGGGAAGAAAGAATTTGATCTGAATCTTGTTTTGGAATCTACAGGAGGGATATGCTGGAATAATTAATTCCTTGGAAGGGCTACCTGGAAATTAAATGTTCAAGGGAAACATGATGAAGTACATATCCCTCATTTCCTTTGAAGTTTTATTTGCAATATACTTAGAAACCCAAGCTGCCTAACTGGCTGCACATTCAGGCATTGGCATCTGCCAGCAATTCTGACTCAGAGGCCTTGTGCTGGAAGGGGAGGGAAATATTTGAATTGAGAGAGAGACAGACAAACAGACCTACCCAGAGAACAGAGGAGGAATTCTGGAATGGGGCAGCTCCTAACTAAAAGAGTAGGACATTGGCCCTTCTTGCTGTCTAGTGTCAGAAGCAGCGAGGTAGAAAGGCATGAAGTGGGAGAGATTCTTCTGAGAAGAAAGCAAGAAATTCCCTTCGTTCTTGAGATAATCAGGCAAGAGGAGGAAGGATACAACAATCTGAAGAGGGTGTTTTGCATCTGCTCCAACCATCAAAGAATTAGAAATTGAAGGAAGCATGATTCCCTTAAGTCACCCATAACCGGAGGGAGGGAAGGAGTTATACCTAGCACTTCCAGTATGAAGTGCTCTTACAATCTCAAAGCCAGGAAGATCATGCCCAAATTTCTGTTGATTCAAAAAGGCTTGAGGAAAAAGCCTAGAATTTAAACCCTGGAGCATCGTGTCTTTGTGTGTGTGTACATGTGGTATATAGCTTTATCTCTGTGTTGCACTGTAGGCAGATCTGCCCATAGATGGGTTCCATCTTGTCTGAAATAAGGCATCTTATTTAGCTGTGCTGTGTCTTTGAGTGTCTATTGTAAACAAGTTCCTGAAGAATGGTTTATAGCTCTGGACAGTTAAGAGTTATTGCTGTGCCTGGTGTGAAATCTTGACACACAACTAATGGAAGTTGGGACCCTCTTCCAAATGGGAAGGCCAGTCCTATAGCTAAACTTGGTCAAATCACCTACTGCGTCAGCATATTGTACCCAACTGTAATATGATTTATTTAGTTTTGACTCAGTATAGACGATGGTATCAGCTACTGTAGTTTATATCATGTTTAAACAAATGATGGCTTAGCATAGTGTATGAAGTCAGTCATTATCAGACCTGATAGTATAATTCTTAAAATATAGTCATTTGCATATTTACTTGGATATATCACAGAATCATAGAGTTAGAAGGGGCAAATTAGGCCATTGAATCCAAGTCTGGGTTTAGTGTAGAAATTTAAATTAAGCTAAATGTATTCCGTTTCCTCAGTCTCTCCTTGTAAGACTTACTTTCCAGTTTTTTGATCATCTTTGTTGTCCTTTCCACCTGTCCAAATCCATGTTCAAGTGTGGTGACTAGAACTGGACTTAATACTTGAAGTAAGATCTGACCATTGCAGAAAATAGTTTGGCTACTATTTCTTGTGTTTTTGAAACTATACTTCTGCTGATGCAGCTAAAACTCCATTTGTTTTTTTTTCACCAGTTATTTCACTCTGTTGACTCATATTCATTGAGATCATTTAATAGTACTTACTCCCAAGTAAGTGAGTATAGGATTTCCTTGTAAAAAGTTCAAACCCACTTTTTATATGCTTGTAAACAGAATTTAAAAGAGTAAGCTCTATTTTATTTAATGTGAAAGACCACAAAACTGAAGCAGTCCCAAAAAATAGGATTGTCCGTACCACCCCAGAATACAAATTCTGGATCTTTTTAAAACTCTAAATAAAACAGAAGGGAGAATAGCAACGGGTGTCCTTGTAGTATTGAATTCTGACATGTGTTCAGGTTTGAATTTCATGAAGACTAGCGTGACCTCTACTTGAATCTGTTGATTTAAAAGGATCTTTTCAAAATAAAAGACTTTACATTGTTTATACCTAGGCATAACATTGTAGCATTAAAAAATCCAAGCTGTATTTTATCTCAGGTTTTCCTGAATAATTTTTGTTTTGCAGAAATGAATTTAGTTGAATTGTGATGGTATCTAATTAAAGAGCATTTGGTTCCATAGGTATCCATGTGGAACATGGGCTAACCTATAGCTGAAAGTGTTAGCTGCATTGAGTGAAATTACATTTTCCTGAAAACACAAGTGAACTGAATGATGATCCTCTTGGACAGAGGTCATGCACTGTTGTGTTAAATGGTAACAGGCTTAGTGTGTTTTATGAACCCAGCCAACTGAATCTTACTCAAAAAACTATGATTGAACAAACCACAGTTTAGTGTGATATGCAAACTCAGCCTTATATGGCAGTTATGGCTAGTCAGGCTGGCAGAAACTGCTTCCAAAGAGCAAATCTCTGGTCTCAGCTCACCCACAATAACCTCTCAGCTAAATTTCTGAAAGATGCTGTACACCAGCTTTCTCCAACCACCTGTTGTCTAGCAGAACTTCCCACTGCAGATGGAATAGGCTGTAAATTTCATCAATCCCAGCTATACCAGCTGTCAATTCATAGAACAAAAAGAGAACATTTGGTTTGATTTTAAGTATTTATTAAAAATGGTACCAATTATGAAAAAAAGTCCAAGATGAATTTTAAATAGTTGGAAATAAGAAAAACAGAGAAACCCAGAAGTAAATATTCTGCAAAGATAACAAAAATGGGGAGCTCTTCTGATTTGCCACTGGTTGAGACAGAAGAGTCTGAAGACACACCACCGTAACTAGATAAAATGCTACATTCTCACTGGGTCTCAGTCCATGGAAAAGGAGGTCTGTACTTCAGGCCCATGATGGCAAAGGATATAATGACAGAAACATCCTGCAAGGTAGGAGAATAATATATACAATATGAATGAAATCTTTTTTAAGAACACTTTTGAAAATGACATGGCAATATTTGTCGCCTACCAGCTTTCCCAGTATAATTGGCTATTGCCAAATTAATTCCTTATTTACAAAGTTGAAGATTTCTCTGAGTCAGCAACACATACATCTCAGATTCCTCCTTCTATAGCACTCTTAAAAGAAAACTGCAGCATACAATGTATGATGGAAAAGCAGAAGATTATAACAAATGTAGCTTAATATTTAAGTTGCTACATTGGAATAAGAGGAGATTCAAGACTCCTTAAGAGTGTAGAAATGAAGCTTCTTTAGGATCCCAATTTCACATTTTAAGAAAAATATGTTTGACTAATATTTATATACTTTATTGACTTCAATAGACCAGAATATTGGAGGAAAAATGAACTCCTGATCCATTGGGACTGCAACTTTCCAGACTCCCATCTGGAAGGGTCTGGTTAAAGAAGGCTCATTTAGAGAATTCTGAACACTGTGATATCTGGATTATTTTGTCAGCTAGGAAGAGCCACTGTTCTCTGATAAGGAACATGCTCATGCGGAGAAAGCTCCAGGTTCAAGTACTCGGTATGCTCAGTCTGAAAGATCCAGCAAAACGATGGGAAAAACTTTATTGTGCCCAGGACCTTGGGGAACGGCTGCTAGTTAAAAAAACAAAAACCCACCCAGTTCTCCATTGTTTGGGACACACATCCTTGTATCTTGTTATAAGATTGTTACCAACAGTTCTCACTAAATAGTGAAAAGTCACAATAGATCCACAAAATTAAGAATGAAGTGACAGTCTCAGAAGTAAAAAAAAAAGTTGACCATCATTTAAATAACCAAGACTGTGTGAAATAAAGAACTAATCTGGTCTGGTATGCCATTCCCAGTAAGGATAAAATGAAAACAGGATCCTCTATTTTTAATAGTTACAAAGCAGATGGAATTTCAACAGGTACATTTTTTTCAACCCCACAACAAAGTGGACCTGCCTTCTTTTACACAGTGATTAAAGGTGCAGGAATTCCATCTTTACACAAAACATACTTCCTTAATTCTTATGGCTCCTATAATGATGAAATAGGCAATAATTCTTGAAAATAAAAGCACTTTGAACAAAGAAAGTTATATAAATATTTATATAACAATATAAACAATTGCCATACAGGTTGTATAAGCCCATATCACTGAAAGGGTACCAATGCTAGCGTGGCCATCTCCTGGCTGCAAAACTCCAGGGAATTACTAGATGGCAGCAGAGAGAGACAGAAAACTAACTCCTTGCTGTCAAGTCCAATATACCAACCCTAACCAATGCTGTTTAAATAAACATCCATACCAATTTTTAAAAAACTTTTTACAAACATTGTACACACAGTGATTTTCCTAACAGCATTTAAAAATATAAATGATCCAATATACCTTTCCTACTCTTAAATTCATCCTCTAATCTCATTACTCAAAGGCTGAAAATATTACAAAGGCCTCTAGAAACACATCCCAAAAGAGTTTCTGTGTCCCCATCTTTCCTGGAGGTACAAGCCTCTGTGCACAGAATGTAAGTTGCAATTAAAGGTCATAGAAATCAACAGGACAATTGACTGATGACACTTTGGTTGATTTCAGCGGACTTCATTTGAGCACTGTGAAATTCCCCCAAGAGTCACATGGCTTTCTGTTTTCAGAAATCACCTTCCAAAGTAGATTTCTAAGAAGTTCCTATTTTTTCTCTGAATTCAAGGGGGGGGGGGAGGGATAATATGGTGGCACATGCATGCTCATTAATTCAGTTTCATAGTCAGTGAGTTGCAATAACCCAACCAATAAATTTATCTGGGTTGCCAGTGCTTCACCCAACCGATGTAGCTGTGTCTTTAAGGCAACTTGATTTGAATACATGAGCAGGGACAGTTTTTATGGCAACTTGCCAGTTTCATCAGCACAAATCACTGTTAACAGAATACAGAAAAGGCAGTTAAATACTGGTGATCCTATTTGAGGCAAAGGGAAAGAGGAACTTAAAGACCACATTTTATTTATAGACAGACACAATTATATTCCAGCGCATGTGACATATTTAGCGTCTTTTCTCCTGTTGCTGATGAGTAAGAAGCCGAAATTTGTAGGAGTTCAGCATTGTTTTAGATGCTGAAAGAATGGCATTGCTCACTGTGAAATTCTTTCAGTCAAGCAACCCAAAGCAACCTATGGTCATTTTATTATTTTTAAGTGTGTATATATAAATATAAATTTTAATAACTGGAATGACATTTGTTAACAAGAGTTGCCAGCTGACATGAAAAAAAACCCTTACATCTTAAACAGCAGATGAAGCTTTTCAGACCATGAAGATAAACAGTGGCTTGAATCCAAATTTAGTCATTTTTTTTTTAAGAGAATTGCTGAAATACAGGCCATTTCCCTAGGTTTCATCACAATTAATGGCTCTACTCTAAGGAGGACTAAGTGGAGATCCAACCCGCTATCACCTGCTAATGTCTACAGATCAAGTAGCATTTACAAATCAGTTACAGTTGGAAAAGTTGGCAAATGTTTTTCTTTTCAGGGTATGAAATAGCTGAAAAGTAAGGCAGGCATGTAAATCTTAGATGGAAAAAGGACATTTGAATATGCAAAATAATACTTTAAAAACATGTTTGTGTTTTTAAGATATTGACCTGAAGCTTCATTTGTTTTTTGTAGTCCATTAAGATATTAAAATGACATGCAACATGATCCTACAAGGCTTACTCAGAAGCAAGTCCTTTTACAGTAAAATGGAATTACTTTCAAGTGTACATAAAGTTGAACCTTTGGTTTATTAACTTCTGATTTCACACTCTAACCTGAAGAATACATTTTTTTAAAATTTCCAACTAATAAAATAGTTAAGCATTATATGGTTGTCATTAGGACCAATTATCCCCTTCTCTATTCTACATTAGTATAACTGTGGGTGAAATATGCCACTGATTGATAGGTTGCACCTGAAGTTCTGTTTTTGCATGTTGCTGACTCCAATGTGAACTTAACCCCAGTAGAACTGAACACATATTGCCAGACATATAAAATATGATATGTGGTAATGAACCACAAGACCATCTGCTTTCAGTACACAAAACCAATCAGGTTAGGAGTAAAATAACACATAAATGTAAGCCACCTCTCATTTTATCGTTAGCATGCTTCTTCTACCCAGGGTATTAAAACTTGTGTCTCAAACAAGGCTTGGAAAGTTGGGCTCTCCAAATGTGGCTGGACCAAGCTCCCAGCACTCCTCAGCATTGGTCACGTTGGCTGAGCTTGCTAAAAACAGCTGTTCAGCAACATTTGGAAGACCATAAGCTACCCATGTCTTAAAAGATAGTGTATTGGATTGCCGGATTGTAAACCAGAGATCTGTCCTGTACTTTTAAATTTCTTACCATATCAGGAGAGAAGGTAGCCACAGAGAACTGGTTCATATACTTCTCCTACCTGAAGTGAAAAAAAGATGGTGCCCTCATTCCAATTACAGAAAAGTAGATGGAAGTGAAACTTTACTTCAATGCTAAGGATAGGACAACCACCTCCACATTTGCAGGATAATTTAGGACCACAGACCGCTTCACACACACCTCACTATTGTTCCCCATCCCTCAGCTCCTGCTTCCTAAGACTGCTAATCTCTAGTCTTGCTTGTTTCTGGCCTCCAGCTTCAGATGTACTATATGCAGAAGCAAGAGGAAGGCTCAGATGAACAAAGCTACCGCTGAGTGATCTACTGAAGACCTTAACAAATACAAGCAGGGATATTGGAATTCTACTCTAGTGGCCCCGTGTCAAATCTCTGGGATTGTACAATAGGTTAAAACAACCGTTTGTGATTGGAGTCCACTTTTTTTTAAAAAAAAAATCACTGCAAGGGTCTCAGGGCATGGTGGTGACATCAGTGGAGGAAGCAAGCTGATGTGTTTGCGTGCATATTATAGTTTTCAGGGGCTTTCTTCACTTGTTATTTTTCCAAAAATAACAAGTGGGGGGAAATGCTCTTGAATTCCTTCATTTTGCCTCCAAATTTCAGCAACATGATTGGGAGAGGATACTCAAAAATGGGGCTGGATTGGTGTCTGTAGCCTAGCCATCAGATTATCTGTTGTTCTGAACCAGTATAAAGAAACTTCATTAGAACCAATTAACCCTACATTGTAGCTAGGTAATCTGAGTAGACACTGCAGTTATAACAATAGTTTTGATGTTTCTGAAGATTCCTTCTTTAATTTATTGCAGCCAGTTAAATCTACTATTGTAGCCAGTTAAATCTACTATTGTTATCCATTCTGCTTACAGCCAGTGGGTTATCTATATGAAGCACTGCAATAAACGTATGTCCCATTTCATAATTCCGTTTGGCTTTAGAAAAGTCTCCCATCTTTGCATTCTGCAAGGCACATCTGACTCTACTTCTTGCGTGATTAATGCCCTTCCCAGGCTTTTCTATGAGGTGGAATTGTCAATATGTGTCCAATCTCAATTATAGCTGCAATTCCTGTTATAGATGTCTTTATTTGTACCAAACAGTGATTAGAGTTAATCAATTCTACATGACAACAGCATCCTTCCATACCTAAGGTTTGATCACAGTACCAGTAGAGCACCATTTTAATTCATAAAAGAACAAAACAAGACCCAAGACCAATGTGTGGAAAGCAAAGTCACAGATATGGCTTTCTATAGGGATGTTGGATCACCCTCTTTGGCTGATACAACCAAAACTTGCAAGTAGGTGAAGAGATTAGTAAAGTAGAAAAGCCTTCAAAAATGAGAATTCCAGCCTTTGGGAACAGTGACAAGAACTTGCTGCCAACAGGCTGCTTAAGTTGGCAGAACAAGACAGGCAGACCTGGTACAATAGGAAAATAAAACACCATGAAATAAAGGAAAATCCACACAACCCAAAGAAAAGAACAGCAACATATATAGTCACAGAAGTTGCACAACAAAAGACTGCTAACCCAGGACAATCAGCCAGTGTCCCCAGGGTCTTTATCCTCAGGGTCTTTATCTGAAGACCATTCCTCTATTCTCTCCCCACCTTGGCCTGGTTTTTGGCAGCTAGAAGTCACCTCAGGCAGTACAGTTTGTTATGATTGCTGTCTCAGTTTCCAAGAACTGCAGCAAAAGCACTATTACTGGAAAGAATGCAGCCAAGGAAAGTTTGATTTAAAAAGGATTAACAAAGAACCAGCTGAAACAGGGAGAAAGAGATAGCAAAAGGAAAATTCCCTTCTCAGTGGAGGCTTTTGCTGTAAAATTGCTCCGCCTCATTTGCAACATTTTACTGAGGTGGTAGTGCTTCAGATGATGATGTAGATTATTTGGAACTCTCCCATGGTCTTTCCACCATGGTTAAGCCTTTTTAATGTCTGCTAAATAGCCATTAAGGAGAAAAGACAGAAGAGTTCCCCCACAAATTTAGATTGGTGGCACAAGGTAACCTCCACCCCAAGCCAAGGACTCTTGCTTCTTAATACGAAGGGCCAAATCCAATTCTCTTCCCACTAAATAATTGAATCAAGTGATCATGAGAGAACTGCCCCTCCAAAGGTTAATTTGGTCTCCCTAATTGACCCACTTTAGAATAAGGAAGAGTTCTTTAAGAGAAAGCTCAGATGTCCTAAGCCAGCCCTGAGTTACATATCTATCCATTCAGAAATTAGAGTTCAAAAAACTTGGGACTCATAGGCAACATCAGCTTGCAATATTAATAAGACTCATAGAATTCATTGGGAAGACTCTCATTAAGTCAAGATAGTCTAGCCAGAATACATGAGATAAGGACACTGAATGGCCACAAGAAGGCAGAGGAGGTAAGAAATGATTACATGCTAATTTTATGTTATTACATCTTAAGTAAATTGTTCTTGTTCTACAGGATATGAAAAATCTAAAATTCAGATAGGCTTCCCAAGTCCTCATCCAGGAATAGTACACATTACTTTACTTATATGAGATGGGATGAAGCCATTATGCCTTATAACCAGTTCAGCCCCATTGCAGGTTCTGTTCATGATTATATACTTAAATAGATACACACTTATTATTATAACTTTTTAGTATAAACAGACAGTCAACACTGGTAATAGTAGGGATGGGACCAATGTTCAATAATGATAATTCTGAACCAATATTAGTTTAAGGCAGACACAATGCAAAACTCTTAAAGGTCCCAGTTGGGACTTCTAGTCTTCACAGAAAAAGAATTGTGAGGAAGGCAATGTGCGTGTGCTCATATGCCCTGATCCTCCATTACATATTTACTGCTTGATCCACTGCAGGGAATAATGCAATAGAGCTTTGTGCTTCAGATTTCCGTCCTGTGTCGAAACTGATGGTGGATGAGTAGGTTATGTATCAGAGCAAGGCAACCTAGTGCATCTGCTCTCATGGCATAAGGGGCTAAGAACTTCTTATATTGATCAGGAGGAGGAGCAGCAAAAGGGGCTATCAAAAATGACCCATTAAAAAAAGTTCAAGGAAATAATCCTCTATCTCCAAATGCCATGATCCAATAATAGCGACAAAATTTGAGTCAATTTAAGGAAGGAGTGGCATATGAGCATATTCATATGGCTGGGATTCCACACTTGACTCGCTAACTCTGATTCTTACACCCACTTCATTTAAGTCAGCCTTTCCCAATCTAGTGTTCTCTTGCTGGCTGAGAATTCAGGAGTTGAATCCTCAGCACATCTAAATGGTACCAGACGGAGGGAGACTGTCCCAGGTAATCCATTTTCACATCTGATTTTACAATCTTTCAGGGGGATGGATTTGGGATAAAGAGTTTCCTTTCAAGAGGATTACAACAGGAGTCTGGATCCAGCAGGACCTCCCTAAGCAAAGTTCTATCAGGGAACTCTGGCTCACATCACACTCTTCTCTGTTCTAGAGCCCACAATTTTCCAGAGGAGATTTTTAGAGAAATCAAAAATCTCTTTCTTCATTCTATCAGCAGGAATGCTCCATTAGATCAGAACCTACTGTAGAAGAAATCTGTTCTTCTTTTTGTAGAAGTCAAAAGTTGGATTCAGTCCAGGGTTTTGAGTAGCAAGTTTTCAACTCACCACAGAAATGGTGAAAAATAATCTATAATTCCATAATTAGCACAAATGGGGCAAAGAGTCTTTTAGTGAAGACACAGTAGCAAGCTGGAATGAAATCTAGCACAGAGACAAATGTCTGAAACCAAGCTGCCTGCCAAACTCAAAAGTCCCTCTCCAAAAAGATGGAATAAAAAATTTAAGCAATACTGGAAACTTTTGAATAAACTTTTGTCTGAAATATTTGTTCCTTCACACTGGGAAATACTTTTCAGATAATACTGATACAGTTAATTCATGTTGTTTTTATTTTATTAAAACCAGTATATAAAAGGCCATAATGTTAGAGATGCTCTCAATACAGTTACTTTGGGCAGACGTACTAAACATAAATCCCTCTGACTGCATTCCTCTGTTAGCCCATCTTCTTGGTCCACAAAATACAATGAACCATAAACTAACCAAATTGCCTGGATTTGCACAACATACTAAAGCCGGGGGGAGGGGAGACCCATAAATGCGGTTATTATTAACCAAATTGTGTGACTTCAGACTCTAAATCTTTAACTTACTTATAGTGGGAATGTTGCCTCTTAAGATAGTGGGAAAGTATTACTACATAGATCAGAACAGCAAAGGTCTTCAGAATAGCAAAGGTCTTTATAGTTCAGAATAGCAAATGTATTCAGGAGGGCACTCTAGGAAGTATGTTGCTTTTGCAGAAATAGAGCCAAATGTCTACCTAACCAGCCTTCTGATTCCTCTTGCTTCTCGCTTGCCCTACGACTGAAAATTCCAGAAGCCTGAAACCAGGGTGCAGAAACCTTTACAGATCTTTTGGATTGATACCCCTCTACCTATCTCCAGGCAATAAAAAGCTTTCCCCTTCTTTCCTGCAATGTTTATGATTTTTTTTGTTCTCCCGATAAAACTTTGGCTCCCAATTTTTCTAAATGGCAAAAGAAAAACAGGTACTTTTGGGCATTCAGTAGTTTGTGGCTCCATCTCTGACACTGTGATCCTAATGAGGCTGTATGTAAAATTAAGGCACTTTCATCTGCTAAGTTAAACAAATTCTGTTTGATGTTTAGACTTAGAAAAGAGAGAAACCAAGGTAGGTAAATGGCTTCTTTTGTAGTTCTGATGGCTTGCGCCAGCTGGACCCCAAAAGTAGAGGGTTTTTCCTTCACTTGTCCCTCCCAGTGACTACAATGGGAAGAAAGAGGGTGGTGCAAGCTCCAGGCAGC
This sequence comes from Liasis olivaceus, assembly GCA_030867105.1. NCBI lineage: Eukaryota > Metazoa > Chordata > Lepidosauria > Squamata > Pythonidae > Liasis > Liasis olivaceus. Next base: position 60,241,012 of record CM061349.1, read on the forward strand.
TGGGATTCTACCCACTTCAGAGGTGTGTTGGCATATGAGGACAGTGGAAAGCAGGGCCTCTACTAGCATGCCCTCCAAAGACCTTCAAAGTACCAGCTGTGGACAGTTTGCAACCTTATGGAAGGGCCTTGTGAGGCTGGATCTCTCTCTCCAAGGACAAACCTTTCTTTCTGTCCTTAGGGAAGGAAATCTGAGAAATCTTATTGTTTGGGGAATAGCTTCTTTTACTACTGTAAGAATTGCAGCTTTAGAGTAGTAAAGAAAGTTACATTTGATAAGAAAGTACTGCTTATATCTTATTTTCCTGACTTTAGTTGAAAGACAGGAGGGGAACCTATATGTTCCCCTGAGTGTAATGATTGTGTGTTACTATTCAGGACTCACTCCCTGTTTACACCAGTATCTCCAGTATTTAAAATGTTAGGATGCAGCTGTACATATATGCTGTTTCACAGTTGCTTCTTAGCAGAATTTCCTCAAAGTTTCCTCATTAGGAATCTGGTAGTTACCCCAAACTCATTTCAACCTCAGTCCTGGAATATCACCAACAGCCCATCACCAACTCAACCAAAGCTTCCTTACATTAGCTCCTACTTGCACCTTGATTACAAGCCATACAACTTGGGGAGATTTTTCTTCAACAGTGTTGGACCAAAGCTCCCCACTACAGCAGACAAGGGAGTCAGAAGGCAAGTCCTTTGAAAACAAGTCTTTTGTACAACAACAAGCACCCTCAGGGTCACAGGAACCTCACATCTGTCCAGTGGCACGCACATCTGTAACCTGGGCTCGTTCAGTGCTCCCAGCAGACTGGATGGAACCTGGAAGAGGCAGGGCAGGTCTCACCTCTGACCCACTCGTTGTCTGTTTGCCTCCATGTTCAAGGCCAAGTTATGGAGGAAGAGAAGGATCTGCCACCAGACCTGATTTCTGTTCTGCTGGTGCTGTAAAAAGGGAAAATTGGTCTAAACAAGATTACTCATATAAAATGTTAAAGCCACAATTCAAAAGCTTAACTTATCCCAATAAAAACTAAGTTACATTTTCAAGAACAGACACTTTAATCCCAGCAATACTGCAGATATAAAGGAAAAAGCATTGGCCCCAGGGTATGTGAGTGTGACTAGTAGTAGTTTCTCTAGGAATAATTGTAGCTCCAATATTATGAAAGAAAAAAGCAGACCCTTTATGTATTGTGCACAAAAGGATTAACCCCCCCCCCCTTTTTTTTTTTTTGCAGGATTCTGCAGAGTTTAGCCAAGTGCTGTTTTTAATCAGATTGGCTTCTGAGTGTCTCATAGCCCAGCTGCAAGAACAAACAACTTCTTTCCCCCTTTTTTCCTAAAGGAGAGTACCCCCCTCTTCCAGCAAACATAGGAGAGAGGGAAGGGAGGGGGAAGAAGAGAAGTGTAGCTGGTGATCCATCTGTAAGTGATTTGACACTGTGAAGGTCAAAGGGTTAATCTTCAATTTAAACCACACTGCTGAGACAGCAAAACTGATTTTATCCAGTACAAGAAAACACACTCCTATACACACACATACTCCCCCCACCATGCTTTGCTTCCCAACATCTCCAAGATAATACTGCCCTTTTTTAATAGCTCCTTTTGACAGTAAGCCATAAATAATCAGTCTTGGAGCCCTTTCCTACTGACTGGAGCCAATTAAACCTTAAGCAAGAACACGCTTGAAAACAAAACCCAACAAAAAACCTAGGGGTTATTTCAGGTCCCCATTATCAAGCAACACATTTTGAAGCTTGACTGGGGGTGGGGAGGCTTCAAGCTCTAACTCTGCTACCTTTAGATAGGACTAGCAAGAGCTCAGCTTTCATCAAATGTCACAATCCATGCTTTGTATGATACGTGTCTTTGTCAAAAGACAGAGGCATCATTGATATAAAAAGAGAGATCTAGAGATCCAGCAAGCAAAGTCCCATGTACATTATGTCAAAGAGGCGATTTTCTCCAATTCTACCTTCCCTGGAGCAAAAAAATTTGCTCCAGAACATTGGCGGTCCTCCAGTAGAGCATGGAAAATGGCTCAGGGAGCTGCTGAAGAGGAAGGGAGAGAATCAAGGGAATTAATGTTTGAAGGCCTCTTGCCTTCCAACATCAGCAGGAGTCTCTGCTAGATTACAGACCCCTCCACCAATGGATCTACTTGTGGAAGAAGAACTGAAGCCATGAACATTGTTCTGTAAGACTATACTTTTCAGAAATAGGGTGGCCTGACATGTGTTTCAGAGAGCTGCAGGGATTTAGAGAAACAGTCCTTTAAAATAAGGGCCCTCTGGCAACTCCAGAATTATTTTGTCTTCATAAGCCAAGAGTCTACCTCATCCAGAAGCTAGACCTCAGTTACTGTTTTTTCATCCATAAGTGCCATCTTAATAACAGTACTTCCTCCAGATTTATTTATTTATAAGATTTATATAGCAGCCTATATTGTGCAACATAACCTGGGCAGCTCACAAACAACAATAAAAGCCATAAAAAACTAAAAGACAATACAGGTAGTCCTCATTTAGGGACCACAATTAGGACCAGCAGCTTTGTCATTAAGCGAACTGGCCACTAAATAGGAAATCACATGACTGTCACTGTGGTTTTCTTTTTTCCACTCCCCTGCCCTTTGGAATGCTCATCCCAGTGCTGGGTGCTGGGATAATTAGCAAGAAGGGAATTAATGTTTGTATTCACATTCATTGGAGAAGGATTACAAGAGAGTAAGCAGGCACACAATGGGGAACACACATTGAAAGCAATGTGCTGGCACCAGCAGCCCCAAGCTAGCTACACAAACAGCCTGGTATATTCCCCATTGTGTGCCTGCTTATTCTTTTGTAACCCCTTCCTCTCCAACCTTTCTGCTCTGCAAGGTGGGGAGAGGGGAATCAACAGGTCAGGCATAGGACAATACGTACTAACTGTAATGATGATCATGTGACTGAGGGATGCTGTGAAGCTCATAAATGAAGTTACTGGTAAAGTTATTTTTTCAGCACTGTCGTAACTTCAAACAGTCACTGAATGAGGCAGTCGGTAAGTGACGTCTACCTGTACAGAAAACTCTCATCGCCCCCAACTGCTAGACATCCCCACAAAAAACCTTTCTGGGCTCCAGCCTCATACTATCCCAATACTTGTGGGAAAAGCCAGGTCTTCATGGCTTTTTGGAAAGTTAGGAGAGTAGGAGCTTGCCAGATCTCAGGGGGGAAGGTGTTCCAAATGACAGGGGCAGCTACTGAGAAAACACACTGCCTAGATTCCACTAAATGGCACATTTGAGGGAAGGGATCTGGAGGACACCCACCCTATCAGACCTAGGGGAATGGGCAGATACTCTCGGGGAGAGGTGGTCTCGCAGATAATCTGGCCCTGTGCCATTCAGAGCTTTAAAGGTGATAACCAGCACCTTGAATTGCATCAGGAAAGAAACTGGAAGACAGTGCAGTTTGCCCAGCAGTAGTGTAACATGGGTGAATTGTGAGGCACCCAGAACAAGATGAAACTTTGCAAAGGCCCCCCCAAGCCATAGCTGCCACCTGCTCCTTAACCGGATCCACAAGTCCAGGAGGACATCCAAACTGTGCACCAGCTGTCTGGGGAGGTGCAACCATGGCAAGAGTCAAAGATGATATTTCACCAGAACCAGGGGGACCAAAAAAACCAGAGCCACTCTGTCTTGCTAGGGTTGAGTCTAACCTGATTCCTCCTCATCCAAATCCTTATAGCCTCCAGGCACTGAGCCAACACCAGGACAGCATCACTTGGTCAGCCAGGGGTGGAGATTTATAACTATAGTATGCTGATGATACCACACCCATACTATTGGATGGCCTCTCCCAACAGTCTTATGTAGAGGTTAAAGAGAAGGGACGAAAGGTCTGAGCCACATTGTAGGGTCAATCTGTCACCCTCACCAACACCGGCTAGAATCTGCCACAGAGGAAGGAGAAACACTGCAAAACTGCCCTCCACTCCCAACTCCCAGAGCCAATCCAGAAGGATGCCACAGTCGAGGGTAGCGAACGCTGCTGACAGATCCAGGGCGGATGCACCACGCCCATCCCGAGCCCTCCGTGGATCATCCACAAGGGGAGGCTGGAGACTGACGACTGGGCCCAAAGATGGCCTCTTAAGAAGGGGGCATATCACCACCTCCTTTAAGGCAGGTGGGACCACTCCCTCCCGCAGTGAGGCATTAATCATTGCTTGCATACTACCTCTTGGGAGGCTTTAACCAGGAGGGACTTGGGTCCAGAACAATGGTGGCAGAGCTCACAGCCCTGAAGACGCTATCCACTTGTTTGGGGGTCACTGGCTCAAAGTCTTCCCAGGTAACAGAGCCTAGACATGCCTCCGTCACTTCCATACAACCTGCCCAGCCAGTGTCCAACTCCAAGAAAAGTCAAGCAACTTTATCAGAGAGATGCCTAGAAAATTTTTCACGGTGGCCCAACAAGGACTCCCCATCTGGCAATGCATAGAGACGTGGATTACAGGTAGTCCTTGCCCAATGATTACATTTGGGACCGGAACTTCTATTGTTAAGCAATGTGGTCATTAGGCGAAACAACATGTGACCGCATCACTTAGCAACTGCAATCCTGGCAGTCCCGGTCGCCGTTGTTAAGTGAATTCCCCGGTCGTTAGGCGAGGCAACTTCCTGCTGGCTTCCCACAATCAAGTCAGTGGGGAAGCCGGCAGGAAGTTGCAAGCCCCAGGTGCTGCCAGGTGGTGGAGGGAATGAGGGGGTGCATGGGGGTGTGCGGAAGGGTCAGATCGGGTGTGTAGGGGCGCAGTGTGGGTTGGGTGCGCGAGGGCCTCAGAACCACTTGGATTTTCAGCCAAGACTTCTCTCCGCTCTGGAGCTGAAAATCCAAGCGGTTCTGAGGCCCGCGCACACCTGACCCTCTCTCACATCTTCCTGCACCCCCTCCCCCACCTAGCCCCTCCCCCATCCTCTGTGGCTGAAAATCCTGCTGGAATTTGGCACGGGGCATTTTCAGGCAGCCCCCAAAGCTCTGTGTGCTAAATGCCCCCATACAGAGTGATCTGGATTTGCTTCTTTTATACTCCCCAGCACTGGATTATGAAGATTTCTAAATCTGAATTTCATATTTACTTGATTCCTTTTGACATCTAATGTTGCTTCTTATTGATTGCAGAACATTTACTACTTCTATGCCTTTGTATCAGAGCCAGTTTACACAGCCATTTGGATACCTTGGTGACATAGTAGAAGAATGTTCCTGCTTATGTTGCCACACGTGCAGAAATATTGCTTCTGTGTTATAGTTGTATCCAACACATGGGCACTTTGCAGCTAGTGGCTTATCATTACTGTATGTTGTTTAGCCACAGACTGATTTCTGTCAGTCTCCTGTATTGTCTCCATCTTTTGTTTTTTTTAAAATTCAGCAATATCTGGCTGCCTATCTGAGAAACGCTAACTATTATTACTGTTTTAGTTAAGGCCACGGCCAGTTCTCTCTGGTCTTGCAGCCCTAGGTAGGCTGCAGGACAATTTTTAATTATTTAAGGGGAAAAATGACAGAGAACCTGATGACTTTAGCATGTAAATGGCTTTTGACATTGTGAAGAAAACAATATTATGTAGCAGAGTTGTGTATTACAATATGATTTGCCACGAACCAAAAAATTTGCATTTGGACAACTTTGCCCACTGAAACACATTATTATTGGAGCAGCATATTAAATGCAGAGTATGTAGATAAGCAAGCAAATAAAGAACCTCATAAATCTTTTTGGCCTAAAATACACGTTACAAACCTTGCAGGCACATCTATTTACTGCTTTTCCCTTTCAAATATTTGGAAGAGAAAAGCCATGAATATGTCCTGTCTTCTTTATAAGAGGACCATACTATTGCCACTTTTAACACAACAGGAACACTCTTCTCTCTCTCAGCTACCTACTCAAGATTTGGTATTTCATCGATTATTGGGATTTGTCTACTGACTTATTTTATAATTTTTTGTTTTGGGTTGATTGTTTTATTGATTATATTGTGCTCTGCACAATACAAGGCGAGTTACATAGATTTTACAAAATAATCAAGGAGAAATGCAGGAGGTGGCAAATCTTCAAGCAGCAGATCTGTGTTCTCAGGCCAGATGAACTGAAATGCTTCCATTCATCCCTGATTTTACTACAACCATGCCACCCAAAAAGGGCATCTGCAGGAGCGTCAACAATGCCAAAAGGGTGGGTGTGACTGAGCAATTGAACCCTCAACCCTTTTTACATGTGTGCAACACACATTAAAAAGAGGCAGGGCTTCAATCATCTGGTTGTGCCCACCAGTTTAATGCCCTGGATGTCCCTTCATCCAAATTGAAACAGAGGTGAGCCTTTTTATCTGCAAATTGTTTTCAGTGTATATCTCAGCAGACCACTATGTTAGAATATTAAGTCGTTGATCAAATAAGAATTACCTTATTTTTTAAATGTAATTAATTTAATTATTTTTAATTTTGTATTTTTATTTTTAATTTGATTTAAATTTAATTTAAAATAAAATTAATTTTAATTTAATTTGTTTAATTCATTTAATTCATTTTTAATTATATCTTGCAGGGGCATGGGGCAGAATTTGTTCACCATCTATTGGACAAAGACGCTCGAATTTGCTCAGAGTTGGACGCTGGCCTTGTTGCAGGTCCTGAGGAGGTGGGGGAGGAGTCTTGCCTAGTTATCTGGGATCAGTTTGAGCCAGTCGGGCCTGAGGAAGTGAACAGGGTCCTTAGGACTGTGAGCTCAGCCACCTGCTCTTTAGATCCATGCCCCTCCTGGCTTGTTAAAGCAGTCTGTAAAGTGCCATGTAAGTAGGTTCTAGTGGTGATGAATTCTTCCTTGAGTAAGAGGGTGGTGACTTTACCTCTAAAGGAAGACTTGGTTCACCCTCTCCTCAAGAAGCCATCACTGGATCCCAGTATACTGGATAGTTTTCATCCAGTATCTAACCCCCCCTTTCTGGGGAAGGTGGTTGAGAAGGTGGTTGTGCAGCAGCTTCAGAGGACCTTGGATGAAGCAGATTATCTGGATCTCTTTCAGTCAGGATTCAAACCTAGTATGGGACAGAAACAGCATAGGTCATGCTTTTGGATGATCTCTGGCAAGGGCAGAATGGAGGTTGTTTATCCATCCTTGCCCTACTTGATCTCTAAGCGGCTTTCGATACCATTGATCGTGGTATACTCCTGGATCACTTAGGGGATTGGGGGTGGGCAGCACTGTGTTCTGCTGGTTCACCTCCTTTCTCCAGGGTCAGTTCCAGTTGGTGGTGATTGGAGAGGAGAGATTCTGCCACAGCCCCTACTATGTGGGATGTCACAGGGTTCGGTGCTCTCTCCGCTCCTATTCAACATCTGCATGAGGCCGCTGCCATGACGTGAGGTATCATCAGCATGCTGATGATACTCAATTATACATCTCTGTCCCTGGTGAATTAAGCGATGCTGTGGATGTCTCAATCCAGTGTCTGGAGGCTGTGAGGGTCTGGATGGGGAACAACAGGCTTCAGCTGAACCCTGGCAAGATTGAGTGGCTTTGGGTTTTGGGTCCTGTCAGTTCCAGGACTATGCCATCTTTGGTGCTGGATGAGGTTGTATGGAGCCGGTGTACAATCTGGGGGTCCTCCTGGACTCACAACTCCTGCTTGAAGGGCAGGTGGCAATCGTAGCTAAGAGGGCCTTTGCACAGCTTCATGTTGTGCTCCAGTTGTGCCTGTTCCTGGATCAGGAGGCTCTGCTCACTCATGCCCTAGTCACCTCCTGAATGGATTACTACAATGTGTTCTACATGGGGCTGCCTTTGAAGAGTGTCCAAAAGCTTCAGCTGGTGCAAAATGCAGCAGCGCAGGCAGTTATGTGTGCTTCTAGAACAACACGTTACACCTCTGCTCTGCAAGCTGCATTGGTTGCCAATCTGCTTCTAGGTCCAATTCAAGGTGCTGGTTTTGACTTTTAAAGCCCTTCATGACATGGGGCTGGGTTATCTGAGGGACCACCTCTCCCCAATTACATCTGCCTGTTCCATCAGATCTGGCAGAAGAGGCATTCTGTGGATCCCATCAGTCGGAACTACACTTGGCCGACCTGAGGAGACTGGCCTTCTCTGCCGTGGCACCCACCTTATGGAATATTCTCCCCCTGCCGAAGTGAGGTCATCTCTTTCCCTACTTATTTTCTGTTAGTCCCTCAAGACTTGGCTATGTCATCTGGCCTGGGGATCTCAGGGGACCAATGAAATCTTGAAGTGGCTCCCTTGCTGATCTAATCTCTGGGGTATTTTATGCTTTTTAAAACTTTTTAATTTGACTGCTTTTGACATGTTTATTGTTTTGATATTTTTTGCTGTATGCCGCCCAGAGTCACTTCTTGTGAGATGGGTGGCCCTATAAATTTGATAAATAAATAAAATTAGAAAATGTCATAATGATGCTTCAAAATAATGTAAAATTGCACATTTTCTCAAGTAAAATGCTTGTTAATACCTTAAATGTCTGGAAGACCTTTTCTCAAAGGGATTTAATTGTTAGGAAACAGATGGAGATCTGTTTTGAGGCTTGCATGTGTGAGAGGCCCCTAGAATCTGGAATATCACCCCTCCCAAAAGCATTGATAGGACGTATATGATCATTACACATATATGTTTTTTTTTAAAAAAAGAGCGAATTCTGGAAGACCCCCTAGAGAGAAAGAGATTCAGCAAAAGGATGGGCAGCATCATGTAGGATGTCTCTTACTCTCTTTGGGGATATGTTGTGTAGCACATCTTCTTGCTAAAAACACAGTGCTGTTTGCTTCCATTTAACTTTTCTTCTAGATTAGTAGGGTTACCATATCTGGGCTGAAAAAATGTAGACAACCTCTAGATGGCATGAGAAAGAAGCAGAAAAGTCCATTCACTGTCATCTATGTTATCTGGATCCTTGAAGCCCAACAGCTGGCCCCAACATCAGTGAAAAGGTAACAGCTCCTTCAAGTTGAGCTCAGACTCTGGTGACTATCTTGGCAATGTGATTTTCTATTGCTTAAGTCAATGAATTTGCCCTAAGTCTCCAGTAACTTTTCCTTCAAATAAAGCCAACACTAAAGTGTGTTAAATGGCTATTCGAACTTCTCATTGCTTGGGGAAGTAGGAATATAGAACAATATTCCTTTTAAAAATATTTCATATAGTTATTTAAGACTTTAACTATATTTCTTTACTAGATTATTCTTACTTTATTACGTTCATGAGTTGTATCCTGTTTGGAGATTGTTTTTACTGGAACTGTAAAACAGGATAGATACTTTATAAAATAATGAACGTGGGTCTGCACCATTGTTCTTCAAAAGGCAAAAAGTTTTGTTTCTCTTTCGGAACATGGTCATTCGAGTCAGCTTTTAAAATCACTCTCAAGAATGCAAGATCTGCTATTCCAGCCAAAATATTTTGTGTTCAACCACATTCAAGGGTATTTACAGATTATTTAAGATGAAGTGAGTTCAGAATGAAGTGATAATTGTGTACAAAATACCTACTAGGTGTTTTTTTTTTTAACTTATAGAAATCATTTTTCTAGACATTTAAAATCTAAAATAGTTTCATTCCATTACTTTAATGCCAGCTGAAACATCTGGTGTGGTAAATTACATATTTCAAGAAGATGAGCTTGTATTCCCTGAGTGGATATCACAAATCCTTTTGGCTCATTTTTGCTCTTCAAAAACCAGGCTATTTTTACCTCAAAACTGGTAGCCAAGTTTCTAAAGGACATTAGAGTCAGGCCTCATCCTATTGCTTTAATTGCAGCAGCATAAAATGAAACTCTCAATGATGGAACAAGAAATCAAGGGGACTCTGACAACAGAATGCAAACAAATAAGTATGCTATATTACACAAAATATAACTCAGCAGCCAGATGCTGCATAATTTGAAAAATAGTTTTGCCTGCCAGGTATGTGGGGCAGGCATACTCTGCTGCCACAGAACAAATTAGGTGTTAGGTAAAGCAAGAAATAATTCACATTCCCTAGAGCAGTGTTTCTCAACCTTAGCAGCTTTAAGATGTGTGGACTTCTGAGAGTTGAAGTCCACACATCTTAAAGTTGCCAAGGTTGAGAAATGCTGCCCTACAGTAACAGATGAAGGAATATATTCCAGATGGCAAAACAAGCTGGTGGCCAATGGGCGGAATAAAAGAAAGCAGAAGTCCCCAAAGTGGTCTTTAAGTACAGTGGTACCTCGGGTCACAAACGCTTCTGTTCATGACCAATTCGGGTCACGAACAGCACAGTTCACAAAATTTTGCTTCCGTTCGCGAACTCCTCATCGGGTGACGAACAGGATCCGTGGCCATTTTCCCTGCTGTGACATGTGGTCGTGGCTTCCTGTAGGGAGGGGGACTCTCCCTCCAAACAATAACCGCCTCCCCACCCGCCTTCCTGTCCTCCACGCCAGAAGTCACGTCGAGCAAGGTTAGCTTTCTCTCTCTTCGTACTGTACTTTGTGTCATATTTTTGCGTTTAAAAAAAAAAAACATATGGTTCAGAATGGATTAACCGTAATTACATTGAACCTTATAGGGAAATTTGATTCAGAACGCGATCAAAAATCGGTTGGCGACCAAATTCGTAGGGGTCAGAACGGATTAACCGTATTTACATTGAACCTTATGGGAAAATTTGATTCGGTTCATGACCAATTCGGTTTGCGACCAGAGTTGCAGAACGAATTAAGTTCGTGAACCGAGGTACCACTGTATCTGGCAAGTGACTAGGTTAAGCTGGTATTTCTCTATTCTTACTATTAAAAAATGTACTGAGAAGAATATTGATTTAGTAGCACAGACAAAAACTTTCCATTATGCTAATTGCTCTCCATTTTTTAATTTTTCAAAGCCAACTTGGAAAGGAAAGTGAGAGCTTCTTAAGTTGCTATGAATTCATGTGTTACACAAAAATCATAACATGGTTCTTTATTTGATGCCTGATAATTATTTTAGGAAGAATGCCGCTAACCATTCCAGAGCAATGTAGTGTAAGTCAGGAAGAACCAAACAGGCTTTGGAATGGGCAGAAGCCCATCTTCATCAGCCTAAAGAAAAGTTCATGCGGAGTCTGTACAATGAAGGTTCTTTGAACTGTTTGAAGAAATATTTAGTGGAAAAGACTCTTGGTACTTGCTGTAGATGAGCAATTATTTGGAAAGTTTGCTGATCAAAGTAAATAATAATTTGCACTCCTTTTTATGGCTTGAATCTGATAGCAAAAGAGCACAACAATAACAGCCAGTTGCCTTTGCTTTGGAAGAGACAACTGCTGTTCCCCACCCCCATTTTCCCAGGTTTGCAGCATCTCATCTTGCATAACTTAAATGGTTTGTTTAGTTCCTTTTTCCATTTGCAAAACAGAAAAAGGAAGTACAAGAACTCAGTGCTCCTATTGCAAGCCATAGCATTTTGATTCAGTTAAACTGAAACTAGAAGATGGTTTAAATTGTGGAACACATTCATATGACCCTCCCAGTCAGGTGAATTCACTCTTATTCTCAGAACAAGGGCACATAAAGGAGGGCAGAAAGGAGGTAACCACATTTGATTTGCTTGGGGAATGCCACAAAATGCCAAAGGGAAGACTTTAAGGAAAATAAGGAGTCACGTTTTTTATGCTTGCAGCTTACCAGATGGTTTTCCTATTGACCATCAACACTGGGAATCACAGTCAGGATTGGCAATGGCTTTCTTCTATCAAAAACATATCCAAGGAGGGAATTATGGTAGACTCAACACTCTCTGGCAATTGTGTTTGGCTCCCTATAAGCTCAGCATTCGCAGCCATCTCCCAGGGCACTCAGAGGAGCTCTCCCATCCTCCTAATTTATTAATTTACCATTGCTATGTTGTTTGTTTAACAATAAGAGTCTGGAAAGCAAAACTCCACACTTCATCTGCCTCTCCCCTCTTTCCTTCCTCCCAAACAATTCCCCTTTGGTCCAGAGACCATCATTAGAGTGGAACAGATGCAAACAGAACACCTGGAAGTTTGTGATATGTTCATTTTAAGTATACCTAGCCAGTTAAAATTATTGTACTTTCTTATTGTAAGAAAAAAGAAAAGAAGAAAAGAGATTGGCCACCACTTGATAAGTTTAGGGAACTAAATCTCTATGTGTGTGTTTCTGGTGTGCCTGGTTTGGATGTCTGAGATATTTTAGCCTTAGTGTTTTTGAGGTGGGGCTGGAATACATCTCTGAGCATCATCAATTTTCTCTGTTTTGCTATGTGTGCTGAAGTTCAGGACTCAGACTCAAACTGTTTTGGATGCAGTTTCTAGCACACCCAAATGGCCTTTCTAACTAGGCAGACCCTCACTGTGGCCGTCTTGTGGTGCCATCCATGACAATTTTACAGGCCCTCAAACACTGGGACTCTCTCCTCTTCCCTCACCTGAGATGACTTTGTAACAGAAAAGTAATGTTCTGAAGTGCAAGTATGTTAACATAATCTCTTTCCATCTTACTGCTTTTTATCTATCTCACCTCTCTTTTCAGTATGGTAACTCACTGTTATCCATGTTTTATTTTGTCAGACAAAACCTGATATTGATGGACTCTCCTTTGTTGGCATGGAGGCCGGATGGCCATCCATCAGGGATGTTGCAGCAATAGACTCCTGCACTGGGCAGAGGGTTGGACTAGATGATCTTTCGGATACCTTCCAACTCTTATGCACAATGATGCAATGAGATAGGGACAGCACAACACTGAGCAAGAATAAGATGCTTGATAGTGGAATTATTCTAAAGCAATTCGGAGTTTGGCCCAAACTTTGCTCTCTTTCAATTCTAGAAACAAATGCCGGAGATGAAGGAAAGAGTGAGCAGAAGTCAGCAGCCACTGAAATGGGAAGGTGGGGAAAAGATGTAGGTGAAGCAGAAGTAGATGGAAGAGAATAAGGAACAGAAAAAAAACCCCATAAAGCAGCTTTTCCCTAACCTGGTGTCCTTTCTAGCATGGGCAAGTGTTGGAAATGAATGGCAGCTCTACTCACAACATGTCTGGAGACTGCCAGGTTATGAATGGCTGCCACAGACACTGGATGGCCCAGAGCAGGTGCTAGGAAAGCAAAGAGCAGCTGAGGTTGGATGCAAACATGAGATTCTGGAAGGAGGAAGGATAAAGCACCAGCAGGAATCAAGGCAAGAGTCCATGCTGTTGACAAGAGAAAGGAAATAATTTCAAAGGTAGGGATCATGATCTTTACAGGATGGGGAGTCAATGCCAGGAAAAGGCACTTTTGCAAATATTTTTACTGGCAGATCTATAAACAAATCCACACTTTACACACCATCCTGGTACAGAAATGTTGGATCTGTTTCAATAAGAAGCAAACGAAGTATGAAGGACTAATGTCAGTTCCATGTCCACAAACTAATGAGATACACCCATTCACTGCATTCCCTCAAGATGCCTCTCTTTTATGTATTTTTACCACAGTTCAACATTTTTGTAATATTTTATCATATTCACATTTGCCATTGCCACAACTTGCCATTGTGGTAGAAACTGATTTTTTTTCCCCTGCAAGGACCAAACTGCTAGAGAAACAAACATTTTATTCATGGCCACTTTGTTTAAAGCATGGGCAAAAGTATCCTTTTGCTCCTAAGAAATAGGGAGCAGGAAAAGGGATCTTTTAGCAAATTTTAAAAGAAATCTGTCTTTCTCAATGCATACTTCTAATAAGGAGACATATGGAGCCCAAAACATCAGACTGAGGCAGCTAACAAAACTAAAAAAAAAAAAAGAAAACCTGAAAAAAATTAAAAACATAAATATCTAATTAGTACTAACAGTGAATAGATGACGCCACTGAGAAAATCTTTGGAAGGTGCCTGCTAGAAACACACAAAGGCCAGCAGTCAGGTGTAACAATGAGGTCTCCATTAATTCAGCCTCTTTGTCAGCAGTTGTGATGACTCAGTTACTAAATCTAGAAAATGATTTAAACAGTGCTGGCCGCAGAGAAATTTCTGCTAAGCTTCTACCTTTCTCACGCACAGTTATACGTACGAGAATGCCCTGAATATTTTTCCCCATGCCTAATTAAAAGAAAAATCAGAAAACTTGCAAGCAGTCCCAAATGAGACAATTTCTAATGATTGTGATTTGCTCCAAGGCAAAGTCCTTTCTCATAATTCCTTGGAGGTGGGTTGCATCATACAAATGAATCAGAATTAGTAAAAGCAACTTTTAAAAGGGGATAGTGTGGGAGACAAGAAACATGTTGCAAAAAACTGCAACAGAAGGCAAGAGAAACTCTCCTCCGGGATGGGGGAGGAGAATAAAACTTCTGATTCTGTTTAGTGGCACAGTACTGTATTGGCAACACCACTTTTAAAGGGATATGACTTATTTGCCTCCCTTGCTGCTGTGGAAGCCAGGAAGGATTTAACAGTTTGTGTTTTTCTTCTTGCCTCACTGCTGTAAACTTTTATTGGTCAATATATACAGCTCTCAATTACAGCTCATTTTCTACATAAACCTCCCAGAAGCCCTGAAGCATTATCTCAGCCAGATCGAGGGGCCAGAACTGGAAACTGGAGTCAGGTCTCCTGGATTTTATTGACAGTTATGCCACTCTCATACAGCAAAAATAAACTGCCTCCATTTTTTATAGACTCCCAGTCTATTAAGTAAGATCCTGGGAGCCACAAGAAAGTCAAGGGGAAAACTGTTTACTTCTGCTTTCTTCTAAAACAGAACAAACTGTTTGATTAACCATGATCTGATTTGCTAGAATTGTACTCACGGGCTGCAAGGGGATGCATCATTACTTGGAATTAAGTCTGAAGTGATGAATTTAGCAGGTCTTGCTTTGAATTGTATTTTGAACAATAAATTCAGCTATTATGCTCCTCTAGATCTTATGAATATATGTATTCTAACAGGATTCAAAAACTTTGTTGAAGTTGAGCAGCTATAGCACATTTGAATAAATAAAATAAAATAAAATAAAACTGTTCTGTGATTGGCTGGGAAGGAGAATGAAGTCTGTCAACCTCCAAATGACTAAAAGAAGTTTCAGCGTGTAAATTAAAAAAATGGGTGAGCATACTTAGACATACTAGAAAAAAAGTATTACTGTGTCATAGACTTTAATAAACTATTACCGTATATCAAAAGGGGAATAGAAATTGTTTAAAAAATCTTATTTTCCCACATTTGACCCTTTGTACTTCTATCTTCAGACAGGAGGTTCATATCTGTTGTTACATAAAATTAAGAATTTAACCATCTATGCTGTTGGAAGAGATATTCAGGCACCGTGATGTCTCTATACCTACAAAGCTCAGAACAGTGCAAGCCATGGTATTCTCTGTGACACGCTATGGAAGCAAAAGTTGGCGTTTAAGGGAGCAGGATAGAAGGTGCTGATGCGTTTGAACTTAATGTTGGAGAAGACTCTTGAGAATACTGGGGACAGCCAAGAAAACAAACAAATGGATCATCGAACAAATCAACCCAGAGTTCTCACTCAAAGCACAAATGACCAGGCTCATTATCCTACTTCAGCCACATTATGAGAAGATCAAGCTCCCTAGAGAAGGCTCTACTGCTGGGAAAGGTAGAAGGAAAGAAAAGAAGAGGATGACCTGCAGCAAGGTGGATGGGCTCAGTTACAATGGCAATGGGTGCACTGTTAGAAGATCTGAAAGACCAGGTTAGGGACAGATTGTCATGGAGGAAATCTATCCATGTGGTCACTAAGAGTCGACATCAAGTTGATGGCACATAATCAATCAATCGATCAATCAATATCAATCATCTATACTGGAATCTCTGCAAATATTAGGAAAATATTAAACCAACTTCCCTTTCCCCCCACCTACCTGGCAGGGAGGAGAAATACAAATTATGTATCGCTTAGGTTTAATAAAAATGCTAGTCAACTGCTGAACAAACCAATTGTTTAACTGGAGTTTGTGTTAAATACTGATTCCTAATACATAGGCCAGAAATCCAGGAAACTGAATATGAATCATAATTAGTATCTTCTTTTGATCCAGTTAGAGAAGGAGAGGTGAACATGTTCTCAAGGCTTCATTTGGCTCACAGAGTCTCATACAGATAAAACTAAATCCAAGCTTAACATTGCCTGTAAACATAGCTTAATGGAAATGTAAGCTAAAAAGGAAATCCAGATGTAAGCCTACCCTCAACCAATATGGTTCCTTCCTACTGAAGGGTCATGGCTACGGATGTGAAATAAGAGTGGATGTCAGTAAATGTTAGCTCTGCATGTTATAGTGGAAGAATTTTTATCTCAGCCATGTAGGACTTCTTCAGGGCACCAGGTGGAAAAGGCTGTTCTTACTCATTCATGCTCAATGGATGACCAGATGGGTAATGTTCTCTTCTTTTTACTCAGTAGTGCAGTCTGAATGCTATCACATCTCTTTGTGGTGACCCAACAGACAAGTTACAGTTCTGGTCATTTTAAAAATTCTTCTACTGAAAAAAAAATCTCTTTCCTCAACTATTTCTTCTGTCTTCCAATTGTGCTTCAGTAGAATGGTTTCCTTGGTCCATTTTAATTAGGGCTCCAATGCGTAATGAAGGTATTGGGTATGTTAAATTTTAGCAGAAGATGTTTCCCTGTTTATTCTTCACAAAACTGCAGGAGGCAAGCACCTTCATGGAAGAAGCATTCCTCTTTTCATTTACATAGGAAAGAACACCACTCCCAAGGTAATGTTCTCTTCCTTTTACCTCAGTAGTGCAGTCTGAATGCTACCACACCTCTTTGAGGTGACCCAATAGACAATTTACAGTTCTGGTCACTGATAATCTCTCATAAATGTACTGGACAACACTCTGTTGTCTTTATCAACAGCTTGAGAAGAAAAATGGCCAAAAGGAATATAAGCCACCAGCGCAAGCTTAGTAATAAATAAATGTTGCAGTGGCCTTCAGTATAGCTCCACACAAAGAAGAAGTTTCCCCATTTCTGTACTTATAGGGAATCCTTTAACCCAGACCTTGCCTAAAGGTCTGGTGTCTTCCAGATCTTTTAAGAACCTTCTCCCCAGAATGGTTCAGAACGCAAGGAACTGAAGTCCCACCACATCTGGAAGCTCTGATTGAGGAAGAATGATTGCAGATCCACTGCTTCTTTCCCAACTTCTGCTCACAATAAGGAGTTTGTGCATATGCGTGTGTGTGAGAGAGAGAAAGAGAGAAAAGGAATTGTCAGCTTGCACTCTCTCTCCTCCTTTATCCCACTCCATTATTTCAGCTGAAAAAGGAAGAACTCCTCCTCTCTTGCCTGCCTCAGCTCGTAGTAAAGAGGGACGCTTTTGTTTACTAACTCTCCCACATGCTTGGCTGACACATGATGCTCCTACACTATTTCTGCTCTGCAGTGGTTCCTCCCTGGCTCTTGGTGCCACAGCAACACACACGTCTTGCCTGAAGAAAAGGGAGGGGAAGACCCACATTTCTTTTTTTGGTTACAGCTTTTTTTTCCCCCTGGGGCATTCTTGGACACATTTCCCAGACAAAGACATTGGATAGCTGCACTCCCCAGATGGAACGGGTCGAGTTACAACCAGTTCTACGGCTTCCCTTCAGGACTCCTGACAGGAAAAACAAAGCCCTGTTAACCTTTGCCACTCTAAACAAAGTTAGCTACCCCAGAACTGACATTAGGGACAGATGCTGATGGAATGCTATCTAGGATGGGAAAAATAATGCCCAGAAGATTTGAGAGGGAGGTGATTGATTCTTCCCTCACCTATCAAACATATGGAGTTCATACATTTACCAAAAGCAAGAAGTTAGACTGCCACCCCAGCACTTGAAGAACTGCTTTTGTTCCAATAAATTCTTTTTTTTTTCACAGTCTTTGGCAAAATTGTTCTTTTTTGGTGAACGCAAAATCAGAGGTGCCATTCTTTTGTCTAGAACCATTCCCCCCCCCCCCACTCAAAACTTCATACAGGTATGGCTACATCCCAGAAACTGTGGGCAGAAGTCTGGAAGAAAGAGGGGAATAAGTAAAATGTAGCTCAAGGTTGTAGGAAAAGCAATGGAGCAATCTGAACATCTGGCACTGCATGGAATTCTAGCCACAGTGAATGTATACACATCCTTTCCTCCCTAAGCGAATTCTGCATTTGCGAGAACTTGGCAGCTGCCACAGAGTTCCTATAGGAAATAGCAATGGCTGTAACATAAAGCTCTAGCCCTCTGCAGCCGCTGCCTAGTTCCATCCCCCACATGACCCAAATCCACAACAGCTTCCTGAAGTGGTTGCATGCTACCACTCCTGTTCAGTTGGAAACACCCACAATCAGGCAATGAAACTTCTCCGCCTTGATTTATATCTATTAAAACTGCTCCAATGAATTTTTTATCTTCCACAACTACATTCTTTTCATAAAAGCACATTTCCTTTTTTAAAAAAATGGTAGACTTCATTACAGGTTTCACTGGCCCCTAACCAAAGCTTTGGCCTTGTGACACAACATGCACTCATCTTTAGAAGAGAAGCAGAACCTGCAGCAGTTATAAGCTCCTGAATGTAATTCTTCTCAGCTGGAATGGAAAGTGGCCCAAGCCTAGATCAGATCAAATCAATCTGGATAGGTTAAAATAAACTGGCTTGGATGGTTCTGGCTCTCCTGCAAAGCATTCTGAGAGATCTGTTTGAGAAGGTTTCACACAAGACAGGGAAATCCACCACAACAGTAACTTACAAAGCAATAGTGGGAGGTGGAGGATGGTGGGGGTGAACAGAGGGAGAACAGAGAGAAAGGCAGAAAAAGCACCCAGTGCCCAAAGATGACATTACTTCCTACAGAAAGGCACAGAACTTTACAGCTTATTTCTTTGTTCTAGGATGTTTTATAAAATAGATAGAAAAGCTTGTGGTGAGCCTTCTGATGACTCCTCCCGCTTCTGCAAATATCTTCCCTTGCAGCGATCTTTAATCAAAAAGCCTAACAAACACTCCTTTGACGAATGGGTTGGTGCCAAGATCTTTTTGTGAAGATGCCAAAGACACCTGGGAGTGCCAGCAGAGTTGGTGGACTAGTGTAGCAGGACTTCCCATTCAGATCTCACCTCTACTAGAACTCAGCGGCCATGTTCATACAATACACTTCAACCAGATCAGTTAAAAACCTAGCAGACGCATTTGTAGAACATGCTAAGCTTGCTCAAGATTCATGCTGGGTTGGTTTAGATTTTATTTTATGTGGCTTGGTGTGTTGGGCATACCCAGCCTGTTCAGTTCATTTATGGTCCTGTGTATTGTGAAAACCTGGTTACTGAATTAACTTATTTTCAGAGTTATGTGTGTTATGTGGCTATGTCCACTAAGTGGCTTTAGGCAAGCCCTTCTATCATTCTCAGACACTTGCATCTATTTGCAATCTGGGGAGCACAGAACTAATTAGGGCTTGCTAGCTTTGAAAATGAGAAGTGCTTTGGATCGTACATGTGCATAAGTGCAGCATCTTTCTGCTCTTCACTAAAGCAGCCTGCCTTTTTTCAGGCTCCCTTATGAGACGGCTGCTGCTTTAAGAATCATGTTAATGAATGGAAAGCATATAGGAGGAGCAAATTTTTTCACAATTGCAAGAAATCCTGGAAAAAGTCTGGCTGCTTTAATGAAGAGCAGAGAGGTGCTGTGCATGTGCAAGGTCCAAAGCACTTGTTCTAAAACACTTCCGAAGCATGCAGAGCCTTGGTAGTAACTCACTTTATTGTAATAATATAAGACTATTTTTGGTACTTGGGAGAATTACACAAATACTTAGTATTGTTATTGTCACACTCAAAGCTTTTCATGAACTAGGACCATTTCCATGTCATCATGCTTTAACCATCACCCCATGCTAGTTTCTTTCATCTGTTTCACAAGACAACACCAAACAGAAGAGCAAATACCAAGAGAAGAAAATATACGTAGCTCAGGGTTGAACTGTGGAGTCCTTGGTGCTCTCTGAGCTTGGTTGTTTGATTGCAGACATTTCATTACCTGACTAGGTAACATCATCAATGCTAGCCAGTGTGGGGTTTGCTCCCTGTTTACATACAGTAGCTTGCCCTGCCGAGATTGTTGGGAGTGTGATTTTCTCCTTGGTAGTTCCTTGATTAGGGTATTGTTTTCTGCCTGATTGTTTGTCTGCTTCATTGTTTGTCTCCTTGGTAGTTCCTTGACTAGAGTATTTTTTTCTGCTTGCTTGATTGTTTGCCTGGTGTTAATCCCTGCTTATCTGTGTGTTGGCTGCTGGAAGGGATATGTTCTGGTCTTTTTGTTTTCTGCGTAGCTTCCTTATAGTCTCTTTTGAATGGTGTGTAAATGTGGTTTATCTTTATGTGTCTATTGATGGTTGATTTGTCTGAATGCCAAGCTTCCAGGAATTCCCTTGCGTTTCTGGATTTATCTTGGTCTAGGATGCTGACAGTTTCCCAGTTGAAACTATGGTTGAGTCTGTCCCTGTGTTGTGAGATTAAGGAGTTTTCATCATCTCTTCTGACTGCTAGTTGGTGTTCATGAATGTGCTCTGCTAGTCTTCTGTCTGTCTGTCCTACATAGTGGGTGTTACAGTCCTTACATTGTATGTTGTAGACGACTCCTGTTTTTTCTTCTTGGGCTACTGGGTCTTTTGGTTTATGTGATGTTTTGGAGGGCTTTAGTTGGTTTGTGTGCTACAGTGATGCCGTTGGTTGTAATAGCCTGTTGGTTGTTTCTGAGACATTTTTGATGTATGGCAGTGTTATCCTTTTCATAGCTTGTGTTGGCTGTGCTGTAGTGGGTTGAGTGGTCAGGCACTTTTTAATAAAGTTGCAGGGGTATTAATTTTGTTGGAAGATATTCTATAGGCAATCTGTTTCCTTTTTCTGCTGTTCTGGGTTGCTGCAGTGTGTTCATGCTCATCTGAATAATGTTCTTACACAGCTCCTCTTGTGGGAGGCTGGGTTGTTACTTTGGTAATGGAGCACTTGCTTAGTGTGGGTTGTTTTTCAGTAGACTTGTGTTTCTAATTTGCCGTCATTTCCTCTGCTGATGAGGATATCCAGGAAAGGCAGTGTGTTGTTGTTTTCTTCTTCCCTTGTGAATTTTATTGCTTTGAAGATATTGTTGATTGTTTCATGTGTCTTCTCTAGTTATTCCTTTTTATTATGATGAAGGTGTTGTCTACATACTGGATCCATACTTTTGATTGTATGCATGGTTGTAACAGCCACTATGTAGGACAGGCAGGCAGAAGACTAGCAGAGCGCATCCATGAACACCAGCTAGCAGTCAGAAGGCATGATTAAAACTCCTTAATCTCACAACACATGGACAGACTCAGACATAGCTTCAACTGGAAACTGTGAGCATCCTAGAGCAAGCTAAATCCAAAAATGCTAGGGTATTCCTGGAAGCTTGGTATTAAGACAAGTTAGCCATCAATAGATACATAGAGATAAACCAAATTTACAAATCATTCAAAAGAGATAATAAGAAAGCTAAGAAGGAAACAAAAAGACCAGAACACATCCTCTCCAGCAACCTACATCGAGATAAGCAGGGATTAACACCAGACAAACAATCAAGCAGAAAACAATACTCTAATCAAGGAACTAACAAGGAGAAAACTACACCCCCACCAACCCTGGCAGGGCAAGATACTGTATATAAATAGGAAGCAGACTCCACACTCACTAGCTCTGACGATGTTACCTAGTCGGGTAATGAAACATCTGCAATCAAACAAGCAAATCTCCAAATTAAGGGATATGTCAGGTCATTTATTCCCATGGGATTAGGGGACAGATTTAGGGCTAGGGTTATGGTATTTAAGGCTGAGCTACAGTTGAGAATAGATGTTAAACATGAAATTTGGTTACATGGGGTGGGGACAACAGAACTACACTGGAAGCCTTGCCTACTTTTCCTACCACCCAGCTAATGGATTTAGTCAGCAGAAAATAGTTCTGCTTTTCCACGGCTAGTGGAAACAGAAGACCAGTCCCTTACAGCATAAGGGTCAACAGAGAGGCCTTGTTTTTTCCTCTCTCTCCTAACACCCCTGCTGAAGTGATAAATTGGGGGTAAATAGGTACCCCTAAAAGTATTTGCAGCTTCTAAGTTGTCCTTGGGAGCAGAAGACAATGGAAGGCTCAAAGTGGTAGAGCTGGTGAGCAGGAAAAAAAGAAAAAGTATATATTTAGGAACACTACTCAAGAGTAGGACTAAGCCTGCCCACAACTTAGAAAGAGTAAGTTTGATTCTTTCCATTGCAGTTTCACTGATTTTTTTTTAATTTGTCCAACAGCACTTAACAGAAGGCATTCAGAAGCAAACTTACTTCTCTCTTTATACTGTAGCTCCCTGCAAATTTTATTTTTTGGTCCAGCTGCAGCAACACTGAACACAGGAAACCAGCTTTGCATTCAAAAATGATAATTCAATTAGTATTTCTATGAGGCAGAGCTACCTCTGTAAATAAATTACAATAGAATCAAATAAAGAGTATTATTCCCAGTTTTGAAACAAATTGTATATTATCAGCACTAACACAAAGCACATTCTCAGCATATTGGCTGTGATGGTGCAGAAATTAAACTACTTGGCTAATTAATGTATTCATAAAGCCTTCTTCCCAGTGAATTAATTCTGTTGCCCCACTCCTACCCCTACTTTACTTGCTCTTCAAGCAGCCTACCCTCTGTAGGTGAAGCCTGTGGAACTGATCTGCAATGCACTGTAACTTCCGTGCAATCTGAACTTCAGTACGCAATTCCTGCAGACTTTCCTGAGGTTCCTCCTGGAGATGTGGATTCAATCTGAAACCGATTGGTTGGACGTGTAAACGGTATCCAGCATTCCCTGCCAAATATCATAGAAAAGGGAGGCATTTATGTTGTAGCATGGTATATGATCTTTCTGCCATCAACAGCATGCCAATAGACAATTTTTTGTTGTTGTGTCTTCAGGTTAGCATTGACTGTCTGGACTAGGCCCTGCAGTTTTCTTGGCAAAATTTTCAGAAGTGGTTTGCCCTTGCCTTCTTCCTAGGGCTGGGAGAGAGTGACTGGCCCAAGGTCACTCAGATGGCTTTGTGCCTAAGCTGGGACTAGAACACATAGGCTCCTGGTTTCTAGCCTGGTGCCTTAGTCACTACATCAAGCTGGCTCTTTTAAACAATATAACTGAACTCTATTTCAGAATAGTATACCCATGGCAACTAAGATGATTTTAATAGATATTTAATTTAGTTTTATTATTGCATTTATATCCCACCTTTCTTCTGGGACCTTAAACTGGTGTTCCCCTCATTTTATCTTCACAACAACTCTGTGAGGAAGGTTGGACTGAGAGGAAGTGACTAGCTCAAAATTACCAGTAATCTTTATGTCAAGTCCCAGCTCAAAACCATAATCACACCGGGAGTTGAAGTCCACACATCTTCAAGTCGCCAAAGTTGAGGAACCCTGATTTAGAGCAAGGCAAAAGGCTCTGAGATCACGATCTGAAGCAGCAGCAGCAATTGCTGCTTTGCTCAAGAACAGCACAGTTCATTAAAAAAAGGACCAGGCCATATCTGTGGTTCACCTCCTTTTTTCACTGTAGACAAAGAAATAAGAAACATCTGATGATTCTTACCATAGAAGAGTCTCTGGGGCTCTTCAGTGACTCCACAAGGTAACATGATATCCTGGCTGGAAGAGGATGCATTGAGTGTCTGTGTTGCCTTGTCCTGTTGTTTGGCATGCCTGCTGCCTGGGCCACAACAATGTGTAAGTGGGAAGAGCTGGAATCTCCCCAGGAGGCAGTTGTAAGATTTGCTTTGGGTGAAAATGCCACGAAAGGCCATCTTACTGGACTGACCGACCAGTTCACAGTCATCAGAGTGGAACACATCATCATCTAACCCATCCAAATGGGAAAAATCATCTTCCAGGTAACCAGAGGGATCCATTTCACCTGCAAGTATATAATTAATAAAAATAATAACAACATTATGTAGATAGATAAAATACTATTGAATAGCAGAGGCAAAAATATACAGACATTTTATTTGTGCTATCACACAAAGCTGTTTATGAATACTGTCTGGGCAGAAAAAAAAATTAATTGGTCAGTGAAAGAGGCCCTCTGACCAAGCTCTCCCTTCTTCTTTAAAACAAAATTCTGAAGTAAGTAGGAAACAAAATGTCATTTAAAGTTCAGACTGTTTACAGTCTGGTCAGCTATATGAAAAAAGTCAAAGGGAAAAATAGCTTCCAGGAAGATTATTTTAGAATGCAAAGGCTATAACCACATTAATACTTTAACAAGCATTCTGTTCTCAACAAGTAGTATTCTAAATTCTTTACACAATTTTGAGGATCTCCAAAGTACAGTATCTGAAAACATTAATCAAGTTTGTTTATGTAAATAATAGAGATAATGGATCCTGAGACTTTCTCCCTTCAGGAAGAAAGATACTCCAATTTACTAGGTAATAGATCCAAGTAGGGCTGGTTCTAGCCATTTTGATACAAGAATTCCCATGGGTCTCTCTTGGAAATAAAATATTTAAATATCTAAATCTGCCATTTTAAACTTGGGATGGGGAAAAATACTTCCCACGTCCATAGGAGAACCAAAATAAATATATACTGTACACATATTCGCTTTTTAAAAATTCTGCAATGCAATTTGCAGTTTTAAAAAATGCATAGAAAAGTAACATTTGAGGGAAAGTGTGCAATACATCTCTCTGTGTGCATGTGTGTATATAAACACCCAGAGACACACACATTGTAATATCCAGAAGCACAGGAGACTTAGGTTGAAAAAAAATGGGAGAAATTGATCGTCCCTAGTTTTTCATCCCTAACTGATGTTGATAAAGGTGCTCACACCTAGCTGAAGTTCTCTCCCTCTTCTGGAAGCACCAGGTTTGGGACAAAAACTAATCCAACTTGTGAGCAATTGTTTTCCATCCCTCACTTTCTCCTCATGGTCCTCAAAGCTATGGCCACCAAGGTCCTCCAACTGTTTCTCATCAACACCTCAACTTTCCTGCCACTCTCCTTCCATTACTCACCACTAACTCTGACTCCACAACACTCAGTTCCAGGGAGATGACAAAGGAGCACAGTATTTGGGCCTTAGAACTTTGCATTTTCTGCATTCAGACTCCAGCAGTGTTGTTTGTATGATGGGGTTAGAATGATTTGGAATCACTGATGAACGTTACATGAAACCTCATGTGGTACTTTTTATTATTCTTATTCTTATTTAAATTTATATGCCACCTGACTCCCAGTAACTCTTTTAGGGCAAAGGGCAGTCTCCTCTCCTAACGGCAGTTAAACATTACACACAGTCTCCATCCTTATTAGCTTCTTTTACAAATGCACACCAAAAAAACCCACTTTAAATTGTTATTAGAAAAGGAAAGTGCTTGTTCCTTTTTTGCCTGCCAAAACATTTTTGCCTGCCACTATGTTTCACGCATCAGTCAATTACATCTGCTTATTTCAGCTATGTTATGTTTTTTTTCTCCACCAAATGGCTTAAGGTTAGGGTTATCGATAGATGGTTAACAGTTACCTCTATAAATTTATGTATCCATGCTGTCATCACAAGGATATTGCTCCAACTGATGACATCTGCAGCAGGCAAAAACTTTTTGGACATGAGATGTTAACACTAATGGTGGGCAAAAAAAGGAAAAAAAGCCAAAAGGAAAAAAAATATTTGAAAACAGCCAATCAGAGAGAAAGGAGAAAAAGGCTCAGATCTATTTCTGGCAGACGGAGAATAAAAATGAAGGATGGTTGGCAAGCAATACAGTAGGCTGAGCTGTGATACGCAAGCAGCCTACTTGGGACTCATCTGGCCTGTAGAAAGCATCAGTAAAGGACACAGCACAGAGTACAGAGCCAGAGGACACCGCCAGAGGAAGGGGAAGAAGAGGAATCTATCTGCAGAGAGTCCTGCTCTGCGAGTTTCTCCAATTACCTGGCTCCACCCTGGGACTCCACTTTAACTGAATTCAGGAACCTCAAGAATCAGCTGAGGGTCAGACGAGCGAGGAAATCAAGCTGCTTGGGACACTTCTTAATACCATACTGGATTACCTATTTATATCTATTCATATATATCACTATATAGATATAAGTGGTGTTTGTTAACCTACTGAAAAGATTTGTCTTGATGCTTGCAGTTTGTATCACTGTTCTGTAGGCTGCAACATTCTGTTGCCCTTGTTGGAGTATTCATTTTTTCCCCCTGTAAAATATCTTTATACTGGCTTTGAGAATAAACTCTCCTCAGGATAGTTTGCAAGGTTAAATAAATGAAAGAAGCACAATTTGCCAAAATTAGAGCTACTTAATCTGGGCTGCCAAAATCCAGATGGCACTAGATGGTAGCAAAGAGATACAAAAAACTTCAGTTCTTTGCTGCTATTTAGTGATCACCCAGATTTTGGCAGCCCGGACTTGATAACAGCACTGAAACAGCAGTACTATTAAAATACTGCAGTACTGTTTAAAATAACAGCAGCAACTCCAGATTATAAAATAAAGATGGGCCACTATTTCTTTAAAAGCAGACTGGGATATTCAGTTCTTTTAAGAGCTGTTTAAAGACCTAGTTTACACACGATGCTATCCCATCACCTGGTTTGTTTGTGTTTGGCTTAATACGATGTGTGAATCTAGCTATTATAGCTAAGTGATGGTTGCCCTAGATCAGCTATGAGCAATTAGCACCCCAATGAGCCAAACTGTGAGCAACCCTACAAAAAATCTTTGTATTTCCCCCCTTCAAAATCTAATACCCTTCATCATTTGGAGCTTGGGTACGCCTAACCATGCACACTCCACTATAGATCATTCCATCAGATGGGGACCACTGGACAAAAAGCTTTTGCTCTTGTGCCTGCCTGCCATAGGGCCCAGCCAAGAGATACAATTGGTTCTTCAAGTCGCATTTTTGTTGATTTTTTAAAATTTAATTTTATTGACAGTTCTAAAAACAAGAATAAAAATTAATACAAACTAAAATAGTGTATGAAGGAAAAAGGAAGAAATAAAAGAGAAAGCTAAAGTACAAAAAGAAAAAAAAAAGGTAGAAGAAAAATTGAAAAGAAAGAAAAAGGATATAAAGAAGTGGCTTCCGATCTTCTTTACAGCAGTTATAAGTACAGTTGTAGATTTATCTCTTTAAAGTTACTTCATGACTTCTTTCTATAATCTATCCTATATAATTGTCAAGACCATAGATCATAATTCATTGTTTTCTGTTTTACACAAAAAGTCCATAAGGCATTTCTAGTCAGCAATAAATGTAAATATTGTCTTTTCTCTAATCAAACAAGTCAATTTTGCCATCTCAGCAAGTTCTATCATCTTCACTAACCATTCTTCCGTTGTAGGTATTGCCAAATCTTTGAAGTCACATTTTTGTTGAATGTGAACAGTGCCAGTACCCAGACCCAAAATCCATCAGGGAAGGAAGTGGTTTACAATTTCTGTGTTGGTGTTTAATTTTCCATTAACTGGATTTTTGAAGCTCACCTTGTGCAATCTTCACTTGCTATTAAGACAAAAACCCCGGCCAGCAAACTGTTAAATCAGGCTCACTGAAGAACAACATGAATAAATTGACTTCAGAAACAGCTTAGTCAATGCCAGTACGAAATTATTTTTGCACAATTTGTTTAGGTATGTAACAAGTGTACCAAATATAAAGATAAGATTTAAAACTTTACTGAATTAAAAAACAAAGAATCTAGATAACAGAATATACTGATTATAGTGAAGAGTACAATTGTTCAGAGAATCTCTAACAAAATTTATAACTTAGAACAAATGCTATACTGGAATCCATGGCCACGTATTCACTGAAAGTACAATTTTCATGACATCCACGCATGCTACAGGAACCCTATTGAGTTAAAAATGTCTTTAAAAATGGCCCTTAAATCAACAACCAGGCTGCCCACAACAGAGCACGTAAAACTGTGTAGCTCCGTGTCCAATCACAGTAACCACTATATAAACACCCCTTGGCAAAGAGGATTAAATATACAGATCAAAAGATGGCATGGGATGGCATGGATTTCTCCATCTTACCCCACCCCAAGCCCTGGGCTAGAGCGGGAAGTGAAAAGAACATCCCAGAGGAAGCCAACAGCAAAGCCCTTCCAGATCATACCAAGAAAACTACATAGAAGTACCCATGTAGGTCACTATAATTGAACTTGGCTCTGACCTCACATTATGCATACTCAAGAGCTTACATAAAGGATGTCTGGCAAGCAGAAACAGGGTGAAAATGTGTCTTTCATAACAGGACATGCGGCACAAAAAAGAGGCGCTTCGCAAAAAGAGTGTCTCTTGAGTACATCTGGCAACAGAAGCACATTGTTAACATTTATACTTTCACTCTAGCAACTGAAAGTGCTGGGATAGGTAAGAAAAGGAAACTGCACTTCATGGTGTTTGGGGAGGAGGCTTCCTTTTCCTAATCTTCTGCAAGCTGGCTTCTTCCTCTGGCCTCAAGCTGGAGCTCTGGGGAAGCAGGGCAGGGAGTTTGGTTGCCCTAATGTGCCAGGGTGACCTATAAGTGGAAGAGCCCAAGAAGCATCCATCAGCCAAAGACAGAAAGAACTAAGGGACAGAGGAAGCGAGAGGAAGGTTGGTGTGGTCCTGAGGCTTGACTACCTTGTGCACAGAGAAAGTGATATCTGGAGGCTTAGACTGTTTCCTGTAGAGTTTCCTGGAAACCCTTGGAAACTGTGTCCTTGTCTGCACTAATCTGAGTCATGGCTTGGGGACATTACGGATTATTGTAGGCGTTGCATATATTCTGTGTACTAAGAAGGCATAGCATCATTGTAGTGCCAAATTAGTTGGCAGGGTTCAGCCGCTTTTGAGTGCAAGTAACAAAAGAGTAAGAAGGAATAAATAACAAGAAAGAGGGGGAAAGCCCTGAACAAGTCAGCAGACTGGAGGGGACAATAAAGGATCGTGACTGATATGAGTGACTAAGTGCCAAAAGAGACCATATTGCTGTGCGGGGGGGGGGGGGGGGGGTATGGAATCTTTCATTCAGCACTTCCTCACATGGCTACTCCAAAATGTACCAAGATCCATAGATCAAACATATTCCTAAATCCAAAGTGGACAACACTTTTCCTGAAACCTCAAATCCAAACATTCTATTCTGTCTTCGTTGTAAAAAAATATGTACCTAAAAAATTGCCCTCCACCCAATAAATAAATAAAAGAGCAAAGTCAAAGAGCCCTATTTCCTCTTACTAAGCTCTCAAAATGTTTGGCCTGTTAAAACCAGAAGTGTCTGCTGATACAACTTTAGGTCATAGATTATAAAAACAGACAGTGCACTGGTTTTTGAACATCTTGAGGCCAAAAATTAGTCTTTCATGATTCTCTGATGCTAGCTTAATTTTAACACGCACAAAACACACAAGAATTCTCCAGATTTTAAACAAGAAAGTGAAATTCATTATTTGGGTTATTGGGCTGTGGTTTGTGTAATCTAACTTGCACTTACTTATGAGGAGATTTGACAGCCTGAAATCTATTGTAAGCTTACTTAGGAGTAGAAAGTTTTATTGAAATCTAAGGGATTTTCTTTTGACTATGCACATATAGAACTGAGCTATAAATCTTGTCCAGTTTTGAATACCTGTATAAAAGTATTTGAAGTTTAAAATAAGACATCACAGCCCTAACCCTAACTAGATCAAAAGACTTGGCCTTAATTTCAGTTGTAGCCCACTACAGCCACCCAGGAAATGACACTTTTGTGCATTGTTTATTTAACTTTAAAACAAGTTTTTATTCTATACCAGTGTTTCTCAACCTCACCCTTTATTCTATACCAGTGTTTCTCATGGCTGGCTGGGGAATTCTGGGAGTTGAAGTCCACACGTCTTAAAGTTGCCAAGGTTGAGAAACACTGCTCTATACTAATAACAGGTATCATTCATTATAATACTTTTCTTGTTTCACTGCAAGGGAATGAAGGTAGGCCTAGAGCCAGATACAGTACAGAACACAAGCAACAGAATTATTTCAAGGATCATTCTTATTTGTTGGTAGACTGATGTAGATCTTAATACACTTGCAGCTACCTTATTGCACTCCAAGCTCTTGCCCTATCTTTTTTCTTCTGGTTTCTAAATAATAATAACAACATTTACTATTACTGGTATACATACAAGTTGTTATGCTGAAAGCAAAGTGCCAACCAATCGTTCAATATAAAAACTGAGCCAGCTTCCACAGAAGACCCATCAATATTCTTAGAAAAGAAAAATGGCTGGGTGTCTACTTGCCCAGAGGTAAGACAACAGAAAGCTCAGCTAGAAGGTGGAGAGGGCTTACAATTCTTCAGTTTAACCTCTGGTAGGTGGGGGGTTTGTGATGCCGATCCCTACCACGCAGGCACATCACACTCTCAGAATCCAAATGCACCCATGAAAGTGAAAAGGTTTCTTACTCCTACCTAAAGATGAAACTGAATGCACATTTATTTGGAGGAACAGTCCTGTTGAACTCAACAAGGCTTATTTCGTAAGGTAAAACTGCCTGGCTTTAAGCTTAAGCAAGGTAGCTGAAAGTAAATCACACTCTCATTAAAATAAATAGAGATACAACTTCCAAATACAATAAAACTCACATTTCTAAAACATGTATACAGATAGTCTTCACTTACCAACTGCAGTTGGGACCAGCAACTCCGTCAGTTGTTGAGTGAGGTGGTCATAAAGTGCAATGTCACGTGACCACACCAACTTACGATGTCAGTTAGTTCTGGCTGTGGTTGTTAAGCGAACCACTGCAGGTTGTTAAATGTGACACCACGTGACTGCGACTTGTAACTTTCTGCCAAAGTCCCATTGACTTTGCTTGTCGGAAGCCAGCTGTAAAAAGGTCGTAAATGGCAATCACGTGACTGTGGGATGCTGTGACCATTGTAAATGCACACTGGTTGCCAAGCACCAGAATTGCAATCACGTGACTGCAGGAACGCTGTAACAGCTGCAACTTCGAGGACTGGTTGTAAGTCTCCTTTTTCAGCACTATTGTAACTTTGCACAGTTGCTGAACAAGTGGTCGGTAATCAAGGACTTTGAAAGAGACAAAATAAAAGGCTGAAAATAGTAATAGGAAATAGTTCTATGGCACAGGAGCAAAGGAAATAATTAGCTTTCCCCTTTAATTTTTTAATGTTATTCCTCGACTTACAACCACAGTTGGGACCAAAACTTCTGTTGCTAAGCAATGTAGTTGCTAAGTGAGTCATGCCCAATTTTACAACCTTTTTTGCTGCAGTTGTTAAGCGAATTATGTGACCCACAAATCATGACAGTGGGGCATCTTGAGAAGGGCCTCTCCTGCTGATCTGAGTAACCCAAAAGGTTTGTAGCAAGAGAGGCAGTCCCCCAGATAATCTAGCACTAAGCAGTATAAGGATTTAAAGGTAAGTGCTAACACCTTCAGTTGTGCCTGGGGGACATTTAGTAACCAGTATAGATTTTTTAGTACAGACATCACATGATTCCTGTAATGTATACCAGACCAGAACCTGGCTGCTTCATTTTGCACCAATTGCAACTGCTGGTTACTATGCAAGGGTTGTTGTTGTTCAGTCGTTAAGTCATGTCCGACTCTTCGTGACCCCATGAACCATATTGCGCCAGGCCTTCCTGTCCTTCACTGCCTCCCTGAGTTTGCTCAGTTTCATGCTCATTGCTTCAGTGATGCTATCTAACCATCTCATCCTCTGCCGTCCTCTTCTCCTTTTGCCTTCAATCTTTCCCAGCATCAGGGTCTTTTCCAAAGAGTCCTCTCTTGGCATTAGGTGATCAAAGTATCTGAGCTTGAGCTTCATTATCAATCCTTCCAATGAGCAATCAGGGTTGATTTCCTTTAAGATTGACTGGTTTGACCTCCTAGCAGTCCAGGGGACTCTTAAGAGTCTTCTCCAGCACCACAGTTCAAAGGCATCAATTCTTCGGCGCTCAGCCTTCTTTATGGTCCAGCTCTCACAGCCATACTTTACTACTGGAAAAACCATAGCTTTGACTATGCGGATCTTTGTCGGCAAGGTGATGTCTCTGCTTTTTAATATGCTATCTAGGTTTGCCATAGCTTTCCTCCCAAGAAGCAAGTGTCTTTTAATTTCATGGCTGCAGTCTCCATCTGCGGTGATCTTGGAGCCCAAATAAATGAAGTCTGTTACTGCTTCCATTTCTACCCCTTCTATTTGCCAGGAATTGATGGGTCCAGATGCCATCATCTTAGTTTTTTTAATGTTGAGTTTCAAGCCAGCTTTCACACACTCCTCTTTCACCCTCATCAAGAGGCTCTTTAGTTCTTCTTCACTTTCTGCCATTAGGGTGGTATCGCCTGCATATCTGAGATTATTGATGATTCTCCCTGCAATCTTAATTCCGGCTTGTGATTCTTCCAACCTGGCATTTCTCATGATGTACTCTGCATATAGGTTAAATAAGCAGGGTGACAGTATACAGCCTTGTCGTACTCCTTTCCCTATTTTGAACCAATCGGTTGTTCCATGACCGGTTCTAACTGTTGCTTCTTGGCCCGCATACAGATTTCTCAGGAGACAGGTAAGATGGTCTGGTACCCCCATTTCTTTAAGAATTTGCCGCAGTTTGTTGTGATCCACACAATCAAAGGCTTTTACATAGTCAATGAAGCAGAAGTAGATGTTTTTCTGGAACTCTTGTGCTTTCTCCATGATCCAGCGAATGTTGGCAATTTGATCTCTAGTTCCTCTGCCTCTTCGAAACCCAGCTTGTACATCCGGTAGTTCTTGGTTCACGTACTGCTGAAGCCTAGCTTGTAGGATTTTGAGCATAACCTTGCTAGCATGTGAAATGAGTGCAATTGTGCGATAGTTTGAGCATTCTTTGGCATTGCCCTTCTTTGGAATTGGAACATAAACTGACCTTTTCCAATCCCGTGGCCACTGTTGCGTTTTCCAAACTTGCTGGCATATTGAGTGCAGCACTTTAACAGCATCGTCTTTTAGTATTTTAAATAACTCAGCTGGAATACTGTCATCTCCACTAGCTTTGTTGTTAGCAATGCTTCCTAAGGCCCACTTGACTTCACTCTCTAGGATGTCTGGCTCAAGGTCAGTGACCACACCAGCATGGACATCGGGGACATTAAGATCTTTCTTGTATAGTTCTTCTGTGTATTCTTGCCACCTCTTCTTAATCTCTTCTGCTTCTGTTAGGTCCCTGCCTTTTTTGTCCTTTATCATGCCCATCTTTGCACTAAACGTTCCTTTGATATCTCCAATTTTCTTGAAGAGATCTCTAGTCTTCCCCATTCTATTGTTTTCCTCAATTTCTTTGCATTGTTCATTTAAGAAGGCCTTCTTATCTCTCCTTGCTATTCTCTGGAAATCTGCATTCAGTTGCTTATATCTTTCCCTTTCACCCTTGCTTTTCGCATTCCTTCTTTCCACAGCTATTTGTAAAGCCTCATCAGACAGCCATTTTGCTTTCTTGCATTTCTTTTTCTTTGGGATGGTTTTAGGTGCTGCCTCCTGTACAATGTTACGGACCTCCGTCCATAGTTCTTCAGGCACTCTGTCTACCAAATCTAATCCTCTAAATCTATTCATCACCTTCACTGTGTACTCACATGGAATATGATCTAAGTCATACCTGAGTGGTCTAGTGGTTTTCCCTACATTCTTCAATTTAAGCCTAAATTTTGCAGTAAGAAGCTCATGATCTGAGCCACAGTCAGCTCCTGATCTTGTTTTTGCTGTCTGTATAGAGCTTTTCCATCTTTGGCTGCAAAGTATATAATCAATCTGGTTTCGGTATTGACCATCTGGTGATGTCCATGTGTAGAGTCGTCTCTTGTGTTGTTGGAAAAGGGTGTTTGCTATGACTAGCTTGTTCTCTTGACAGAACTCTATTAGCCTTTGCCCTGCTTCATTTTGTACTCCAAGGCCAAACTTGCCTGTTATTCCGATTACTCCTTGACTTCCTACTTTAGCATTCCAATCCCCTATGATGAAAAGGACATCTTTTTTTGGTGCTAGTTCTAGAAGGTGTTGTAGGTCTTCATAGAACCGGTCAACTTCAGCTTCTTCAGCATCAGTGGTTGGGGCATAAACTTGGATTACTGTGATGTTGAATGGCTTGCCTTGGATAGGCACTGAGATCATGCTGTCGTTTTTGAGGTTGTACCCCATTACTGCCTTTCCCACTCTCTTATTGACTATGAGTACAACTCCATTTCTTCTAAGGGTTTCTTGCCCACAGTAGTAGATATAATGGTCACCTGAATTAAATTCACCCATTCCCGTCCATTTCAATTCGCTGATTCCCAAGATGTCAATGTTCAATCTTGTCATCTCATGTTTGATCACATCCAGCTTGCCTTGGTTTACAGATCTTACATTCCAGGTACCTAGACAATATTGTTCTTTACAGCATCGGACCTTCTTTTCACTTCCAGATACATCCACAGCTGAACGTCCTTTCAGCTTTGGCCCAGCCGCTTCACTCTTTCTGGAGCTACTTGGAATTGCCCTCCACTCTTCCCCAGTAGCATATTGGACACCTTCCGACCTGAGGGGCTCATCTTCCGGCGTCACATCTTTTAGCCTTTTAACATTGTCCATGGGGTTTTCTTGGCAAGGATACTGGAGTGGGTTGCCATTTCCTTCTCCAGTGGACCACATTTTGTCAGAACTCTCTGTCATGACCTGTCCGTCTTCAGTGGCCCTGCACAGTATAGCTCATGGCTTCACTGAGTTATGGAAGCCCCTTCGCCACGACAAGGCAGTGATCCATGAAGGGGTTGCAAGGGTAGACCCACACAAAATATATTAGAAGAGTTGTAACCAAGGTGCAAATTACTGTCACTAAATTCCACTGGCTCAGGGAGGATTCTAGCTGCACTCTAGCTATAACTGTGCAAAGCATTATTCATTGCAGCTGCCACCTGCAAATCCAATGACAGCTGGTGGTCAAGGAACACTCTAAAATTGTAAACCCACTCTTTCTGGGGAGTGCAACCCCATCCAAAACAGGAGGTATCACAATCCCAGAGTCCAGCTTTCTTCTTGCCAACAGTGTGTCTGGCTTGTCTGGATTTAATTTCAGCTTGTTTAGTTTCATTCTGTGAAGAAGTTATTTTGACTGATTCTGAATCTTACCTTCATTGGGCATCTCATGTTTGAGTAGCATGAAACCCAACTCACATTTGTCATGCCATGCATCATTTCCACTGTATTCCTTTTAACAGCATTCACCCACCACCCCTGAATAAAGAGCTCCGATGCCTTAGTTTTTTTTTTTTTAATTACTTCATTTTACTCCATTTATGGATCTGCTGTAAGTTGCAAATGGAAGAAAGGGTTGCAGAAATGTAAGTTAAAAATGAAGGGAACAGAACAATGTTCTGAACTATGAGGAAAGTGGGAAACAAAGTGTTTTGCCCTTTCCTCATAGGCCCCATAATGCAGAATGCATGGATTGGAAGGCTCCCTGAAGATCTTCTAGTCAGTCTCCTGTCTATTTCTACAACATCCTTGACACACGGACACCCAGTCTATTGAAACGTTTCCAGCAAAGGAAAGTCCACCACTTCCCAAGGCATCTGTTCCACTGTCAAACAGCTCTTACTTTTAGGACTGTTTTTTCCTAACGTCCAAATGAAATCTACCTCCTTGTAATTTCAACGCATTATCTCTTCTTCCATCTTCTGGGATAGGATTTGAATAATTCTGCCCCATCTTCTACATAATAATTATTCTGATACTTGGAAATAGCAATCAAGTCTCCCTACAATTTTCTCTTCTCCGGGTTAAACATACCAGTAATATTGCATGTATAACTA
The DNA here is from genome assembly GCA_030867105.1 of Liasis olivaceus. Lineage (NCBI taxonomy): Eukaryota > Metazoa > Chordata > Lepidosauria > Squamata > Pythonidae > Liasis > Liasis olivaceus. The sequence goes on from CM061349.1 coordinate 60,276,961, forward strand.
AAAGACTGTTAACCAGTAAGTGTTCATAGCAATCACTGTCGCTATAGCTAGGGTCTCTGATATATAACCTACAGAGAGAGAGCCTCTCAACACACATTCTATGTTCATAACTATGTTATAAGCAATATTCACTTATAACACAGTCCTGAGCATAAGGCCTTTTATGTTCAGTAGGGCTTAGCTTAAAATAAGAGTCCATAAGTTTGGGAGGTTCTAAACAGTTGTCAGTATGGAAGAAACAGAACTGGAGCTTGGGAACTCATCACATTCTTTTAGGTGGGTTTCACAGATCACAATAAACCACGATTCATTTAGCCATGGTTTGTGGAATAAATCAGTGTTGGAAGGTTCTTATATCTTGTTAAGCCAAAAACAATATTTTATTTTATAGGTCACAATAGCTGGATTTGCACTACACACTGAGCCAAAACCAAACATACTACATTTAGTTTAGTCTGATGTGTGAAGTCAGATTACCTATTTTGCACAGTTGCGGGGCCATCGTGCCAATCCAAGATCTTGAAAGTAGGACAAATTACAAATATGTTTTGAGCAGAAGGTCCACGGTCTATGCAATCCCTTCCTACACTATGAATCTATTAGTTTTATTTTCAAAGAATGCCTATGTGGAATGCAAGGGCACTCTTGAGAAATAAAAATTATTCTAGATGGTTAAAATTAAAAGACTCTTTAAAAAAACAACAGAGTGGGACATAAGGTGCCAAGGAAAGTGTCCATGGGTACACTGGTATCCAAAGGCAACATACTGGGGATTTAAGTGCACATGATGCAATTCTATTATTGATACCATTCAGCACATCTGAGCACCTGGACTGGAGATTGCCTAAAAGTCCCAAGCAAGCAGTTTTATATTTCCTGAAAGGCTATAGAAGCATAATAAATAACCATCATACTCTTTGGAAAGAAGGAAATCAATTCAGCAACCACCTTCACAACCTCAAAGCTGAAAGAATGAAACTAATTCTGCATTTCTTTCCACTTGGAAACACCTGTTGAGGAACCATACAATGCAGGCATTCTTCCATTACCTCTAGCAATCTCTCAGGGAAAAAAATCCACGTACAACTACTTGCCTTCTTTCAGAAATGGAACAACAAGGAAGAACAGAGGGAGGGACATAACACACGTGCATGCCAGTTAACCAAAACAAAGTGACAAGTTGATTTCATGATTTCTTTAACTCTTCCTTTTGCCTTCTGCCCTGTGCTTAAATCTTGAAGTATCTTTAAGGCTGAAATGCATTATATCAGCCCAGGAAGAGGTCAAAGCAAATCCTTGCAGTCAAAAAGGGAGGGGAAAAAAAAGAAAAGATACTCATAAATTATCCAAATGAGTTAACAAATAGCAATACCTTACAGCATGCATGGTACATGAAATAAATTGAGACTTTAAGTATAAAACTTCATTTTTAGCACATTTGTGACCAGTTCCCCAAAACCAAGTGTCTCCTTTCCCTTTTGCAGAACACAAATTTGCATTCCCTAATGATTTTGTGGGAAGTATTCAAGGCGGCTATACTCTTGGTCTCTGAACAACTATTTCACTAGATAAAGAATGATCTTACTTTAGGCGTACAGAAAAGATAGGGGGATGGAAATAGTCATGAACCATTGACACAACTTTCAGCTGCAATGGTCCTACCAGGTTGTTTTACTATCTTAGACGACTTTAATGGCTGACAGACAAAAATCAAAGAAAGTAAGTTTTCATCTTCGGATCCTGTCTGTCAAGCATTATGGGAAGCCAAGAAGCCTTGCCCCCTCCACCCCCACCCCCTTTCACTCAGAACAAGTAAGGGCTAAATTATTTCTTGGAAAGATAACTGAAAGGTATCCAAAGAAGTAATATCTCACGTGAGATTGCAAAGAAAAACTATACAAGGATCTCTTTCAATGAATATTTTGCATAATGCTAGCCGGTGCAATTGTAAGCCGGAGTTATACCCAGAAAGCCACCTTTGGGAAAGACAATTTAATCGACTGAGGATGGGGAAAAGAGAAGCCGCTTGCTTCAATATTCCCTCCTTAACTGTGCATGGGGACCGCAGAGTTTATCAAGTAGCGGAACCCCCTGATGCCTACATCTCTGACGAAGGCTCTCAGGGGACTAATTTTTTCGTCCCTGTCCTGAAATTTTCCAGCGAATCGCTCTAGATGCCAAGAAAATCTAAAATCCACAATGTCCTCAAGTGTTAGCCTCCACCTCCTCCCCCCACCCCCAGTACTGACCTGTTGCTCCGACTGAGCCTCTGCCCGGGCAGAACAGCTGCAGAAGCTTACGATCGTACCCCGGAGACAAGATACAGGAGTCCTGGTCGCCTGTTCAAAGCGGTGCCCTGCGATCCCTCCTAAGCGGATCCCGCATTTCATCTGATCTGCTCCTGAAGCGCCAGCAAGAGCGGCCAGCGGAAAGAGCGGGAGCCAGAAAGTCCCCGGGCTGCAACCTGAGGCGCCGCCGCTAGCACCACACGGTATTGTTTCCAAAAGACACTTGCTTCCTGGCATTACCCGCACAGCTGATGAAAGCCACGCCTCCCCGCCGTGACGTCAGGGAGGGGTCTCGCCAATGGGGAGCGGCAGGCGCGCACGCTCCCAACTCGCGGCGCTCGGGGCTGTCACAACGTGGGTAATTTGTCGAGTCCGGCTCGTCATCTCGGTCCACAGCAAGGCAGGACCGGAGCTGTGGCAGAGCCGTTTCGAAAGCCGCTGGCTCAGGACGAGGCAGCCCCCTCTCTTCCAAAAATCATGGCGCCAAGGCTGCTAGAATTAGTTGGATACCAGAAGCAGAACATTTTGTATGTAAACCTTTGCCTATCTGTCGCCCTTGCCTTCCGCCCAAAGCGAAGTGTCGCAGTCTGCCGAAGGCAGGGCAAGTCCTGGCTTGCAGAGAAGCAATTCTGGCGCGGTCCTACGCCCTTCCCTGAATTCTGAGGAGGCGCATCGGCGAACCTCTCTTGTGGTTTCCGGTGACTGTTGTTTGCAGTCTTCCCCAGCCTGGTGTCCATTAGTAGACTACAATTCCCATCTCCTTTGGCCAGTACAGTAACTGGAGATTATGGGTATATGGTAATGTCACGTATGTGAACGGCGCCAGACTGAGGAAGACTGGATGCTTGCTTTTCCTTGGCTGGTGCCCCCAAATCGGGCACGTACAAATTGCCAAATAAGGAGGAAAATCTTTAGCTGTCCTACAGCTGTATGTCTCTGGCAGTGGTCAATCCTAGGTGAAACTAAGTGAGAGGGCACAAAGAACTGTTCCCAAGTTGTTTCCAGTATTAAAAAGATGTACTGTATGGCTTTTGAGCAGGGAGGTTTCGTTTAGTTGTGATAGTGGACAGCCTTTCCTAAACTTACCCTCCCAGGATTCGATTTTTCTTGAACCTTGCTGGATATAATTTCCTTCTAAACAACCCCACTGCCTTTGCTTTTTATGTACCTTGAAGAATTCCCAGTGGACAGCCTTCAGTACTTACTTCCCTCCATTGTGAAAACTGTCAATTTATTCTTACCCTTGCTTCCTGTTTTGAAACCACTTGCTGCTCTATAGGAGAACTTTGCCTGCTTTGTAAAACATAAATATTTTCCAAAATAGTTATGCAAAGAACTTTATACTAGCAATATTAATATAAAAACAGCCATGTTTCTCATTCTCTGCCTAAGAAGGAACCTGTGTTTTGCCTGACATAGGACACAGATCCAGATAATCTTATTTATTAGATTTGGAGGCTATCCAACTCCAGAATGACTCTGGGTGGCTTACCATTTAAAAACAGAAAAACAAAAGCAAAACATTCAGACAACGATATCCTCTATCTATCTATCTATCTATCTATCTATCTATCTATCTATCTATCTATCTAATCACTAACAAGGTTCCATAACCAGCTGACCCCAGGCCTGGGAGAACTGCCATGTTTTTAAAGACTTCCAGAAGATCATTAAGTTCCATTAGGAAAATCATTATACAGATTTATGGGAGGATCTCATTTCCGAAGACAGGCACCATGATGGAGAATTGTTCAGTTGACGAGATCTGAAGAGCAGCAAGTGGGCCTGATTTTACTGGATGGGCAGAAATAATAGGAGATAGGCAGTCCCTCAAAAACACTATGCCATGAAGGGCTTTATAGTTGAACCAGCATGTTGAATTGCATCAGAAGCTCACCAGCACCCAGTGCAACTCACAGAGCAGTGGTGTCACAAGGGCATACTGAGGCATGCCCAGCACTGCCTGCATCACTGCATTCTTGATCAGCTGTAGCTTTCAAGTGGACTTTAAGGGCAGCTCCATGTAGAGCACTTCGCAATAATCCAACCGTGAAGTGACTAGGGCATGAGTAAAAGTCGAAGATGTAATCTGAGACCTGCATCCACTAGGGTTACCTGAATTAGGTTCTACTTTTTTCCCTACTCTTCATTTTAAGATTGTGACTCTATAAAACATCCCAACTCTGGAATTATATCTCAGTTTGTAGAATCACATCAATCCTTTGCTCTATTCCTATAATAACTATTTTAGCTTTGATAATATTAGGCATCAATTGACTGATAGATGGGTTTAAAATTTGTCAGATGTCTCCATCCATCCCATTCAATAAGCAGTTTAGCTTTTGCCATTCCAACGTTTTCTTATACTGTATTTCAAAATAAGTTTATTGTTTTGATAGCAAGGACAAGCTAAAGGATTGATTCATAGTACAGTGGAAATTCAGTTGATCCTTTCAGCTCAAAACATTCTGATTGCAGAAGATGATGAGAAGATAAGGAATGATTAGATTAAAAGGTTGTGATTTTCAACTGATCAGAATTCACTGATGCCTGAGAATCATATCAGTCAGGTTTCAGGCCCGGCTATGGAACGGAAATGGCATTGGTCGCACTTGTGGATGATCTCTGGCGGGAGCGGGATGGTGGAAGTGCGACCATCCTTGCTCTCCTTGATCTCTCGGCAGCGTTCAATACTGTCGACCACAGTAGCCTATTGGGACGGCTCAGGGATATGGGGGTGGGCGGCATGGTTTTGTGCTGGTTCACCTCCTTTCTCCGGGGCCGATCCCAATCGGTGGTGATAGGGAGCGAGAGGTCCCATCCTCGGCCCCTCCATTGTGGGGTGCCGCAGGGTTCGGTTCTCTCTCCGCTCCTTTTCAACATCTATATGAAACCTCTGGGCGAGATCATCCGCCATCATGGGATGAGGTATCATCAGTATGCTGATGATACTCAACTATATATCTCCATCCCTGGTGAGGTAAGTGATGCCATGACCGCCCTCTCTCGGTGCCTGGAGGCTGTGAGGGTCTGGATGGGGAACAACAGGCTCCGGCTGAACCCTGGCAAGACGGAGTGGCTGTGGGTTAATGGCTCCTCTGTATCCGGGACGTTGTCATCGTTGGTTCTGGATGGGGTGGCACTGCCCCAGACAGACCCAGTGCGTAATTTGGGGGTCCTCCTGGACTCACGGCTCCTGCTCGAAAAGCAGGTGGCAGCCATGGCCAGGAGGGCTTTTGCACAGCTTCGGGTTGTGCACCAGTTATGCCCTTTCCTGGATCGGGATGCCCTACGTACAGTCACTCATGCCCTTGTTATCTCCCAGATAGACTACTGCAATGTGCTCTACATTGAGCTACCCTTGAAGAGTATCCGGAAGCTTCAGCTGGTCCAGAATGCGGCCGCGCGAGCAATTTTTGGGGCCCGAAGAAGGACCCATATAACACCTTTGCTCCGCGAGCTGCATTGGGTACCAGTTTGCTTCCGGGTCCAATTCAAGGTGTTGGTTATCACCTTTAAAGCCCTACATGGCATGGGGCCAGGTTACCTGAAGGACCGCCTCGCCCCCATGACTTCAACCCGTCCCACCCGAACTCATAGAGAGGGCATGCTCCGGATCCCCGCGGTAAAAGAACTCCGACTAGCGGGGTCCAGAAGGCGGGCCTTCTCTGCTGTGGCCCCCGCCCTTTGGAACATCTTGCCCCCAGGGGTGAGACAGGCCCCCTCACTCCAGGCCTTTTGGAGGGAGTTGAAGACCTGGCTCTGCCATCTGGCCTGGGGCGGGGAGGGAGGATATCAGAAATGGGGTTGGCTGGCCCCTTAGCGGCCTGATGGGGGCCTATTGGCCTCTTGGAGTTTTTAGCTTTCATTCTATTCTAGTTTTGTAAATTTTCTAGTTTTATAACTTTTATAATTTTTAAACTTTTTATAATTTAACTTTGTAATGTGATTTTAGTGACTGTAAGCCGCCCAGAGTCCCCCATTGTAGGGGAGATGGGCGGGGACAAATCAAATAAATAAATAAATAAATATCTGTACAGCTAGGATTTCTCTGGATCAAGTTACATCCAAGTTCGGGTAAGCGCCATAGGGTTTTAAAATTTAAGTGACGCTGAAATTAAGGGGTTATATCCATTAACGTGAATAAAGCAATTGATGGTAGGTATGGAAAAATAAATTAAAGGGGTTGGATAACATGCAGAATAACACAAATCACTTGGGGCAGAACAGCAAGAACAACATTAAGAACATAAGCAGTGCCTTGCTGGATTCCACCCCTGGTGCATCTAGTCCAGCAGTCTGTTCTCTCAGTGGCCAACTAACTACACAAGGAAGCCCACTAATTTCCCAGCAGATGGCTTTCAGGGCAGTCTCACTGCCATCAAGGCTAACAGGATCCCCTTCCTAGCGTTTCCCACTTTAAAAAGATTGGATGAGCAGGAGAGAACCTCTCAAGGGGCAGAAGATAGTAGTCTGTTAATTTTACTGCTTGTTCACGTGCAACACAGCCTTGTGACATTTCTACAATAGCCACTTGTCTTGTAGTATCTAAAACAAAGATGCTGTGACATTCTGCACTCATTTTCCTGTACAGCAGCATTCCTGTTTCTCTGGGAGGAAGAATGGCATTTTCCCAGATCCAAAATACAGCCAATGACTAGGGAAAATGTTATATCCTTGCAACTTATATCACCTCAAATTAGACAGCAGATATCTGGGCTCTATACAAGAAACAAGTCCAAAACTCAATGGTTGAAAAATAGCCCTTTGAAATAGGCCGTTTTTCTCTGAGCTTACCAGTAGAAGGCAACATAACCAACATAGAACAATAGTGGATGGGTTTTAGCATTTTTAAACAGCAAGGGCAGTATACAGGCATACCTCGGAGATATTGTGGATTCAGTTCCAGACCACCACAATAAAACAAATATCACAATAAAGTGAGTCACATAAATTTTTTGGTTTCCCAGTGCATATAAAAGTTATATTTACACTACACTGTAGTCTATTAAGTGTGCAATAGCACTAAAAAAATGTATATACCTTAATTAAAAAATACTTTAGCTAAAAAATGCTTTAGCTAAAAAATGCTAATCATCATCTGACAGACTTGCTTGACACAGGGTTGCCACAAACCTTCAATTTGTAAAATAAAATGCAATATCTGCAAAGTGCCATAAAGCAAAGTGCAGTAAAACGAGGCATGCCTGTATTGAGGCACTTTTGATTCTTCAGAATCACCATTGCATTTCCACCTGAAAGAGTAAGCATTTGAATCCATGTTACTTCTTCTTCTTCTTCTTCTTCTTCTTTTTTGCAGTGGGGGGGTTGATTGTAAAGGTGTTGGCCACATTTCTATAATTCCTGCTTCATACACATAACTTCCATTTGGGTTGCTGCCCCAAAATATGACTGCACCTGACTGATTTTTCTTTAGTCCTGTTATAATACAGTATTATTTTCCAGATAATTTGACTTTGCATTTAAAATAATCCTATTTACATAACCTTCATTCACACAATACCTAATGTTTAACTGAGCCAGTCAGGTGAAACACAGCATTCACCAACAGCCTGGCTGCTGCATATGTCTCCCAAAAGTTTGGATTCACCTCTGCACTTAGTAACAGTGACCCAGCTTCCTTCTTAGTTGATCATTTCTATGGGGTAGCACTACAGCAGGTCTTACTGACTGTACTCAGATGACAAAAGACACACATAGTTAGTCAGGAATGTGCCAGCTGGCTCCTCTCTGCTGGTCTGTGTCAGATGCGCAGAGTTTCTGCCTAAAACCCATCAGAGGAATATACCTAAAACAAGCCAACTTTTTAAAAGTTAGTTTCTAGAATTAATGAAGAGTAACTTCCCTCTTCTTCCACTCCTTGTCTGTCTCCTCCTCACTCTTTTTTCTCTGCCCTATGGGACTGGCAGAGAAGCATCAGATCATCCTTACCAGAGATCTGATCCTTTCTTGAAAAAGGTTTTTGAAATTAACAGATGGCCTACCCTGCTCTTAACTGGGGCATAACAGGCAGAAATCCTGACCTATATCAAATGAAATATATTTTTACAACTGACCTAAAGAGAACCATCTATCAGGAGGAGCTTCTCTGTATGGCTGGGTGGGCTGACTACTTCTGAAACAGAAAAGCAAATCTGCATTTGAAGAATTGTTTTTGTAAGAAAAGCAAGCACCAAGAATTTCAAGATTTTTTAAATTGTTTCAACTGAATCTGTACTTCTGGGCCTACATCTCAGCCACATTTTTAAGTATGAGTCTTGTAGCACAAATGGGAAGCAAGTGAAGGAACCAGCTGGCAGATAAGGAATGGAATGCCCTTCTGCACCCAACACAGAAACCAGCTGGTTGCTGTTGGAGGAAACCCTATTTTCTACTCGCATGGAAAAGAAATTATCACTGCCCTCCCTATACTTGTTCATGCGGCGCATAGCTAATCTGAAGCATTCGATTCCTTAGGATTATGTAGTGATGATTGTCAACAGTTAGCTTTAAAAGAAGATTACAGTACACACATTCTGAGAAAAAAAAGCTAGCCAGACTTATTAGTCACAATGTCTGTGACCATCTGCAGGTTTGTCAGCTGTTTGGGGCCTCTGGTTTGATATAGCAGAATCTGACTAATAAACATTTTGCAAGATATAAACTTTGACGTCTGTATGCCTACAGCCTACTTGCAAATCTTTATACTAAATTCATGAAGAACTTTGCAACCATCCAGATACATAGGGAAAGTGATGGGACATATATGAGCAACTATGTTTGCCACCATAGTTTAGCTCTTAAGTACAAGCAGGTTTCACTGGCCTAAAGTCAGAGAAAATGGATGTTACTATTCATTGGTTAGGATTTTATCTAGAAAGCATACCATTTCAGGAAACATTCCTAGATTTCAATGGGCTACAACACCTGGACCTGTCATCTTTTACCATTATCCACCTTGACTGGGGATGACAGGAGTTGCAGTAAGAGGACAAAGAGTTTCTCACAGCTTTTTATATTGCATTACATATGCAGCATGCTGTGATGCTGCAGCCTTGCTAAATGCCCAAGGATACTGATAATGAAGCCCATGTAGAGATGCCTTTTATATTTTGGAAACTACCCATCTACACTCACAGGTTTGGTGTTTATCCATTTCCATGTTTTATCTTTGCTAATTCTAATTTCTGTTCTAAACGTGCATGAATAAGGATAGAATGTAAACGAATGCATTAATATCACATGGGTTACATTTCATTTTCCTAATCAAATCATTAGTTTAGGTTCCTGCATTATTCCTGCAACTTTGATGGCCCTGATTCCCATTCTGAAAGCAGAGTTATTGTAGCAGATGTTCTGGAAAGTTTTAGCTGGACCTGCAACTGATTTCAGACTTTTGCTGCAGCAGCCAGTCATTTTCAAATCAAACAATTGTTTGTTTGGGCTTTAGAGACTCCCCAAGGCTTTTGAAGTCTGAGCACTCCACTACTTAGGCATAGGAAACAATGAAACATACTAAAATGTGTGTTTATGTGTTTTTATGTCTGTGCACCTAATATGAAATAAAATTAATGATCTGTTGGAACAAAAGAGGTTAGTAAAAGGACAAAAATTTCTCAAGAGACAGCTTTGTGAAAAGCCATATCAAGCAACAAAAACATTTGAGGAAACAAAAGAAGCCAGACATCTCATACAATAGTACTTCTTAAAGGGTTTTTTTTTCGGGACTCCAGTTCTGGCACTAGATATAATAAAAGTAAAGCTTTTGCTTCCAAGGGGTATAGTATCAAGCCTGTATCCATGGAAAAGAGCCATATATTGAATTGTCTTTAAAACCCAAGTAACTAGAATGCTGGCCCTAAGAACCAATACATACTGTCATTATTTTGGCAAATTATTTGGGTTTGTATTGCAACAGAATAGGAGAATGGAGGAGTTTGACATTATTTCCAGAAAACCACTTGGGTGTCAGGCTGGGTGATGGGTGTGCGTGTGTAATGGTGTTAATATTTAAGGAGCCCACCTATAACATGCTATCAAGATTCAATTTGTTTTCCTTGCTCCTGCACGCAATATCCTTTCCTAAACTATCCTTCTCACACTAATTCTTCCTTCACACACTATTTAACCCAGATATTTTTAATGCCCTTTATGGGTTCTGTGTACATGATGTAAATCCCACCATGGGGGATGGCTGCTTTTCTGTATTTTATATTTCTTTTACTACTATTTTATTAATATAGTTTACTTTTTAAATATTTTACTATTTTATTACTTGAATAGCCTTCTAATTTGTCCGATTCAATATTGGATGAGTTAAAGTATAATAAATAAATATTGTGTGAAGAATTTCTTCTTTTTTTTTACTATTCTCATTTGATTTTAAAAGATGAAAAAAAAGGTGGAGTTGAGATATTTTGCACTTGTTTTCATCTTGAAGGGAAGGTGAGTGTCTGACTTCCATTATACAATACTGTACCTGTAATCTACAACAGTTTGTCACATCACAGGCTTTCTATTTTTTAGTTAAAACTCATGATATTTTAAGGGAATTTCTTCCATAGTTGGTTTTTTGTTTTTTTGTTTTCAGATTAGGAATATGAACAGTTAGAGAAAGACAGAGAGGATGAAGGGGAGATGTGCATTAGGAAACAACAAAAACAGCACCTTTGCTATTTTGCAATGCTAAAATAAACTCACAATCAGTGTAAAAAATTCTAAAGGCACTCAAAATCACTTTAAGAATGAGGTGGAAATACAGAAGCCTTTTTCATTCAAGGAAAAACAAAAACAAGACCAATTTTTGTAGAATATTAATATTGCCTCATAAAATTTTGATTTCTGTTGTAGATAACTAAGAAGCCATGTATACATCATGCTGCAGTTTTGCAGATGTTAATGAGAGAGGGATGGCAAAGCAGTTAAAAGATTTTATGTATATTAAGTAAAAAGGAAGATATACATTTAATTCATAAGGTAAATGCAAAAAGATCCATGGTGTGATCATTGCTTTCAGTGACATTTCTTCATGCAAAAGATTTGAGAATTTGAAACATTACATGAGAAATAAAAGTAATGTCCAACTAGCTATGACAGTGTCAGAATAATAGCTTTGCAATGATTTTCAGAGAGATAGGGCTGGATCTCATGAAAGGTAATCTCAGGGGGATTCCTCAAGGAAATTAGTCATTGTTAAGCAATGGCTCTGAGTAAATTAGTCCAAAACAGAGACAGTGTGTCTGAAAAGAAAAAAAAATCATATCAATTGAAGCAAACTATGTAGTGATGAATTTGCTGAACTCTGCTGATGAAGCTAGCACAATAATGTAGGGTACAAATGGACAATTTCTTCCCCTACACATGCTAGGTCCATTTAAATGTATGGGAATAGTTAAAAAATGCTGTGTTTTTGCATCATTCCCACTCACTGAATTGGAACTTGCATATATAACAAATGGACCAAGTAGAAGCTGTCTCAAAAAAACAAAACAAAGCACAAAATCAAGATTTTTTTCCCACCTCTAGCTCCTAACATGACATGGTTGAGAATTATGAGAGTTATACTCCAACACATCTGGTTGATGCCAGACATGGGAAAGCTACCTTAGGCTTTTGGCCTAAGCCTGTTATCACAGTATAAGTTGATGAACCTACTTGAATTCAAATTAAATATACATGTAGGTTATTTATGTCAAAAGGGAATGATAAGACACCCACTGATTTAAAATGGAAATGGAAATATTTTAATTATTTTAACTACTCAACTGCTACACACCACTTCTCTCTTGGAGCCAAACTAGACATGAACTGGAAGTAACAATGGGAGTTCATCCCTGTTCTTTGGAAGAGAGATTTCCTGGAAATCCACAGTAAGGAAGAAAACTGTTTACTTCCTCTTCCATGCCCACTCCAGAACTGTTGATTTTCAACCTCCTTGCTCCACATACAAACACAACTGCTCTAATGTGCAACTTAAATGAGAGTGGCCAATGAAGGTGTAGTTCTGTTTTGTTTGTATTGGATCTCTATTTTGTAAGCTTTAGCTTACAAGTAAGTTCAACTATTAAATGCTTTTAAAAGTGTTGTATAGATTCTTTGCCAACTGTCTGTGCTGCAAGAACAGGTCTTCTTTCCTAACTACATTGTAAACTGGATTTTTCAATTTGTATATTTAACCGAAGGCACTAATTTAAAAATTAAGGACCCAATTCAGAATTTGGTGGTATCTGCAGAAAAGCTTCTCTGGTTTCACTGGAGATGAATAGATTTTCCTGCAAACCTAAATGTAAGAATCAAGAAGTGAAAACAACAATGAGCATGTCTCAATAGTCCTACACATACTTAGGAGAAATTCTCCCTGAACTAAGAAGGCTTATATCTAAAGAAACATGGATGTAATTACCCTGTGAGATTTTGTAGCTAATAGCAATTGTTTTACAATTCACTGTTTATTCTCCTAAAACTATTCACTTATTTTGGGCATTTTAAGTACAATGATTCTAGGTAGCTTTCTGATGATTTGATTGTTATAGTTCAGAAGATTCACATTTGCTACATGATACATGTCTGAGTCATATAAAGAATTAGTCTATACAATTGCTCATCATAAATTCTTCTGCTGTGTATAAACTGTCCTTCCTTGTCCCAATGCCCTCCAGATATCTTGGACTACAATTCTTATAATCTCATGCTCAGTAAGGGTTATGGGTACTGCAGTTAAACATATTTGCAAGGTACTAGGTGGGACAGAGGTGGTGTATAAAAATAAAAAAAAGAGGGCATGCCAAATATGCAAAATACAGAATTAATATGAATAGCTCACCCATGTTTCTGTCATGCCTATATTAGATTGATTGGCACAGATCTTCTGATCCTGGTGACAGGAAGAGTTTCATCTGAAAAAGATCCTATTCATTGATTCTTTTTCCTCCTACACTCCTTTTAAATGTTTATCCTTTCTAGGAAATTGATTGAAAGCCAGAGACAGATTTTCATTTTTAATAACAACTAAGCTTCAAGTTCCCAAGGAGGAAAATGTTCTCCATTGGATACAAGAAGGTCTTGTATCACCCAAATTCTTTACTTATTAAAGAGATAGACCAGATCTTCTTACATGCTCCTCTCCCTTGTAAGGATGCCTCTTTAAATCAGATGAGATTATTACACCACCTTCGTCCTATAGAACAGTGGTGATAACATCCGCCATAAAAGTTATGCAAGTTGGAAATTTGATAGTGAGACCTTTTGAAGTGCAGGATCTCACCATGAAAATCTCATAAAGATACCCCCAAGTCCTAAGTATATCTAGAGTTATCCTAAGGGATGATAAATCTGGTGGATGAAGCAATAGACGAAAGTGGATGAGATATTGTAGAGGGCTTTTAAAAACAGACCAAGAGCAGCAGGCTGTCCTTCTCGGGAATAGTCAATATTAACAGTATATAGAAGCCCATTTTCTCCCTAGTAAATAATTGCTCATATTCTTTGCTTTATGATGCCTTTTTCTGTGTAATTTTTTTTTTATTTTTCCTAGTCTGACAGCACAGAAAAAAATGTTCTCATTTTTCCAAATCCCCCACATTCTCTGCTAGATATTGCCCCCATGTGTTTCCATGCTCACATCTGCAGGCTTTCTCTTCATTACTTCCACAGTCAGTGAGTTTGCTTGTTGTTTTTCTGATTAGAATTTCAAAGATTCAAAACATTTCTGTCTTGAAAGTGGTTTTTGAGATGTTTAGACATTTGTTTTTCAAAATACATGCGACACAGATGTGGTAATCTGGAGTGCTGTGAGATGAATAGACCCCTTTGTCATATTCCATAACAACAATCGCCAGAGCAGATGCTGAATTCTAAATACAGGTGAAACTCGAAAAATTAGAATATCATGCAAATGTTCATTTATGTCAATATGGCAACTCAAAAGGTGAAACCAATATATGAGATAGACGCATTACATGCAAAGCGAGATATGTCAAGCCTTACTTTGGTATAATTGTGATGATTATGGCGTACAGCTTATGAAAACCATCATTGTGCAGAAAACCATCATTGACACCCTCCATAAGGAGGGAAAGCCCCAAAAGGTAATTGCAAAAGAAGTTGGATGTTCCCAAAGTGCTGTATCAAAACACATCAATAGAAGGTTATGTGGAAGGGAAAGGTGTGGTAGAAAAAGGTGCACAAGCAGCAGGGATGACCGCAGCCTGGAGAGGATTGTCAGGAAAAGGCCATTCAAAAGTGTTGGGGACCTTCACAAGGAGTGGACAGAGGCTGGAGTTAGTGCATCAAGAGCCACCACACACAGACGGATCCTGGACATGGGCTTCAAATGTCGTATTCCTCTTGTCAAGCCGCTCCTGAACAACAAACAACGTCAGAAGCTACGGACCTGGGCTACAGAAAAAAAGAACTGGTCTGTTGCCCAGTGGTCCAAAGTCCTCTTTTCTGAGGAGAGCAACTTTTGCATCTCATTTGGGAACCAAGGACCCAGAGTCTGGAGGAAGAATGGAGAGGCACACAATGCACGATGCTTGAAGTCCAGTGTGAAGTTTCCACAGTCTGTGTTGATTTGGGGAGCCATGTCATCTGCTGGTGTTGGTCCACTGTGCTTCATTAAGTCCAGGGTCAACGCAGTCGTCTACCAGGAGATTTTGGAGCACTTCATGCTTCCTTCCGCAGACGAGCTTTATGGGTATGCTGACTTCATTTTCCAGCAGGACGTGGCACCTGCCCACACTGCCAAAAGTACCAAAACCTGCTTCAATGACCATGGGATTACTGTGCTTGATTGGCCAGCAAACTCGCCTGACCTGAACCCCACAGAGAACCTATGGGGCATTGCCAAGAGAAAGATGAGGGACATGAGACCGAACAATGCAGCAGAGCTGAAGGCCACTATTGAAGCATCCTGGTCTTCCATAACACCTCAGCAGTGCCACAGGCTGATAGCATCTATGCCACGCCGCACTGCGGCAGTCATTGCTGCAAAAGGGGCCCAAACCAAGTACTGAGTACATATGCATGCTTATACTTTGCAGAGGTCCGATATTGTTCTATTTCCAATCCTTGTGTTATTGATGTCATGTAATATTCTAATTTTCTGAGATTGTGAATTTGGGGTTTTCATAAGCTGTACGCCATAATCATCACAATTATACCAAAGTAAGGCTTGCCATATCTCGCTTTGCATGTAATGCGTCTATCTCATATATTGGTTTCACCTTTTGAGTTGCCATACTGACATAAATGAACATTTGCACGATATTCTAATTTTTTGAGTTTCACCTGTAAGTGTTTAGAATTCTTTTCACTAAGTTTTTCAAAACCTGTTTTAAAACAAAAACAAAAACAAAGGTTACTTTAGCACCAAATTCAGTGCTTACATTAGCCCTAAAACAAGGAGCAAACTGCTAGGAGTTACAATAGATTTCCAAGGAAATTTTGGGCTATCCTAGCCAATGAGGCAATGTGTTGCATTCATTGCATCATTCAGTTTGACTAGTAACGATCACATTGTGGAACAGTAATAATTCTTTGCTGGTTTGCAGCATAGAACAAAAGTGACAGTTTAGCAGCACAAAATTGTGAATGTTCTGTTGCAAGTGGAATTTGGCTTCCAGATTTCTAAACTCCGAATGACATTCTGTAGCCAAGTGAATTATTTCACTTTTCCCAGCCTGAAATTTTGGAGGAGAGATTTTTTTCAGAATCACAGAGTCAGAAGAAAGTAGCAACCTCTCCTTGGTCTTGTTGTACAATCCCAGCTGTGATTGTCCTGCAGCTGCATTTTTTTTAAGTGAGATATTTGGAAGTGGGGGAGGAAAAAGAGAAGGTTTAAAGAAGTAGAGTTGATTCTTAGAATAGATGGATAGTTCACTGAGAATGAACTAGCTAAAGCAATAATTACTTATTTAGGTCACAGTTGGCTAAAAGGGTACTGTATTAACTATTTAGGGTGCAATGAGTAGTCTTTGTTTTGGGAGATTATCCTGTCACATTTGGAAAAAAAAATCCTTCAATTTTTTAAATCTGTCTTTCACAGAAAGAAGGAAAACAAAACACAGGAGGAAGAGATTTTGTTTACAGGTAGTCCCCAGGTTAAGAATGCCTGGGTTACAGATAACCCATAGTTAAGAACAGAACCTACTGTAGCAAAATTCGAGCTAAATACACAATGGTTCGATTTCATTACACAATACTACTTATACAGTATTATACAATAATACTGTTCCAGCTTACATATAAATTCGACTTAAGGACAGACCTTGGGAACGGAACTCATTCTTAAACTGGGGACTACTGTACATCAGACAGATGCCCTGCAAAAGGCTATTTCCCAATAAATGCCAACAACTTGATTCAACACCACCTCTCACCCACTAAAAATTCTTCTGGAAGTGCCCTAATAATTCTTGTGGATAAAATGAAGTGTCTCCTTCCTAGTTTCTAGCTTGCTCTTTTAACCCTTGCCTCTTTTTTGTGTGTGGACCCACTTGTTTGAGCACCTTAAAGTTGACAAGCAGATCTATGGGTAGGTCACATGCCAGCATACAATCAAATCTCTGTCACTCTCTCTTAAACATACACCCAGAGCAATTATGTTTTAAAACAAGCCCCATTAACAACAACAGGGAGTATATTGTAACTCAATTGCAAAATGGAAAGGAGAAGTCTTTGAGAAAGAATGCAGTGTTGGGGAGATTTCTATGATCCCTCCCATAAGTCCAAAACACTTTTGCACAGTTTCTGGTATTTTAGAGCCTCAGGACAGGAACCAACTTGCATCTCTGATCAGCTGCTGATCATGAATAATCCCTCCCCCCCCACCACATAATACAGGCTAGAATCACTGAAGTAAGGGTCTTGAGGGGTGGAGAATCTTCCTAAATATCTAATAGACCAAATGTAATGGTTCTATAGACTATATTCAGGCCATGGGGGGTTGGGAACCTCTGAAGTTCATATCCTGGAGGTTCCCCATGCCTTGTTTTAGTTCTTCTGAGCCATGCAGGAAATTAATTTTTGGCTCACATATAGTTGCTATTACCTTTTGTTTGTGGAAATTATCAGTTACATAATTTGTCACCTATCTGCCTCTATTTTAAATTCTGCCTAATGCAGCTTGGTTTTTATGCAACTCTTGTCTCTACAATAATGTGCTAGGATTTTCCATCTGGACTTTTGTATCTCTATACACATGGCAGCACAATCTGACTTTCATGTATTTCTATGTACCGTAAGTAAAGTTATTCATGAAAGTAATGAGGGAATGGGGAGATCTTGGCTCTCATCTATTATGCTAACCCTTCTTGGAATACCATTAAATTTGCATGATGTTTTCCTTTGATATGGCTTTACTTTTGTTTGACTCAGGCCACTGCTGACCAGAGCAACTCCAAAGCTAGTCAGAGTCAAGAGAGAGAGAAAGCACAAATGACCTGTCAGTCAAGGACTGGTTTTATAGTGTAATCTGCTAGTGCAAAAGCAGCCAGCACAAGATATTCATTCAAAACTGATGCATAGCATGCATTAAAATGTAATTAAGTTCAATCAGAATCAGATACATGACTGGAAATGAGTAATCAGATCTGTCTTAAGGCTGATTGCCAACTTACAGGTTCTAACTTGATTTATATGCATTCAAAATTTACTGGGTTTTCATTTTAAAACATGGCAAAGATCCCCTCTTGATTCTCTAAGACTGAATCCTGTGCACTGTGCTTGTAGAATGTATTTATGGAGTTAATATTCATAGGATTGACTCATATATTTCAGCAGTTTCTGACACTGTGGATCACAGGGTTTTTAAAATATTTCTTTAAACGCTGTTCTGTCTGAGGCTGCTTTGGATGCAATCATCAAGAATTTTTAAGTAAGATGTCATCAGTATATTAAGATTACCCAGTTTAGTTTTCTTTAATTATCACAGTGGGAATATTGATTGTAGCCTTGAACCAGTATCTGGAAACAGTGTTTGAGAGAACTAATACACTGCAGCTAAACCTGAACAAGATGGAATTGATGACTATAGGAAACTAAGCATTCCCAAGGAGGAGTCTCTAGTAGCAATAAACTAAAAGATTTGCTTGTCCCTGTTTTTTATGAGCCAGAAGCTTCCAAAAATAGGTCAGCTTTATTCTGATCAAATGGCAGCATTCTGCCCCAACCGAAATTTCCACAATGATTTCCAGAGCAGCAAGAAACATAAATTTGGAAAACAGATCACTGCTGGTTTATGTCTGATTTAGGAGCTTGCATATCCAGACAAGCCTGGAAAATGCCTACCAGATATCTTGAAGTTCTGCTGGTTGTTAGGCAGTAATCTGGCTTGCATGTTGAACTAAGCTATAACATTGATTGACTGATGTTGGATTAGCATCATCTGTGAACATAGATAATGTGGTTTTTGTATTCTGTGCTTTACAGCCAAGCATAATGTGAGAATCCAGCCAACGGTGGCTAAAACTACAGCCATAGATTAGACAATTCTATCATGCTCTCCATGGGGCTGCCTTTAAAGGCCATTTGGAAACCACAACTGGTCCAGGATGCAGCGGCCTGAGTGCTCATCAGCACCTGATGCTGGGAACATATAACACTAATTTGACAGGCCCTGCACTGGTTGCTGCTTTGCTTTGGGGTAGAATTTAAAGTCCTGGTTTTAACCTATGAAGCCCTTTATGGTTTGGCGCCTGGGTATTTACAGGACCACCTATTCTAACTGGAATTGGGCCAACCTACTAGAATTTTTTTTTTTCTGGTGCCTTTGAGTCAGTGTTGATTCCTGGTGACTGCCTGGATGAGTTTCTTGGCAAGATTTCAGAAGTGGTTTGCCATTGCCTCCTTCCTAGGGCTGAGAGTATGTGACTGGCCCAAGGTCACCCAGCTGGCTTTGTGCCTAAGGCGGGACTAGAACTCACAGTCTCCCAGTTTCTAGCCTGATGCCTTAACCACTACACCAAGCTGGCTCTCTAACTTACTAGATATCTTGGGTGAAACTCTCCATTGTCTCACACTTCCAAGAGGTAAAGGGAGATGAAGCTAGAAGACACTGCTTCTCTGTGTCAATAGTGCTCTGAAATAATCTCCCAATGGAAATCAGGCTAGCCTCCTCCTTGCTGGTTTTCAGGAAGATGTTAAAACCAGGCGATTTCAGAAAGTGCTTTTACTGAGTTCATGCACTGCACCATCCTTTATTTTTATTTTAATTCTGTAGGGCTTTACTCTGATTACATTGTGACTTTTGGTTTGGGGTTTTATAACAATTATTTTATTACTTTATTTTTAATCATACCTTGGATGTTTTAATATTTTTCTATATTGTATATCATGTAGGCCACCATGAGTCATTGGTTTGTGGTAGGATATAAATGTAATAAGCAAGCAAGCAAATTAATAAAACATGATTAGCAGAAATAGCTCAGTACAATGTGTAAATTCAGTCAAGTTCAACAATATGAGATTACATATTCAGACTGAGTAGCTGTGGATTTCAGACCTCCCAGATCCTGAAACTTTCCATCTTTATGTCTGAGTGGGACTTTACTCCCCCAGAGTTGGTGTACGGTTTGGAGCTCCTCTTCAACTCACAGCTCCTGCTTGAAAAGCAAGTGGCAACCATGGTTAGGAGGGCCTTTGTACAGGTTTGTTTTGTGCACCAATTGTGCCAGTTTCTGGATCAGGAGGCTCTACTCACAGTAACTCATCCCTTAGTCACTCCCAGTTGTATTACTGTAATGCGCTCTACATGGGGCTGACCTTGAAGGGCATTTGGAAGGTACAGTCGGTCTAGAATGCAGCAGTATGGGCACTTTGTGGCATTCCACAATGCACCCATGTAACACCTCTGCTTTGCAAACTGCTCTGGCTTCCAGGTACAATTCAAAGTGCTGACGATCACCCATAAAGCTCTACATGGCAAGGGGGCAGGTTATTTGCAGGACCACCTGCTCCAATAATGTCTGCTCATCCTTCCAGAAACAGCAGATTTGGCGTGCTCCTATTAGCCAGTGTCATCTTGTGGGACCCAGGAGACATGCCTTCTCTGTTATTGCACCTTCCCTGTGGAACAGCATTACTCCAAAGATCTCAATGGTCCCCATCCTGTTGGTCTTTTAAAGACTTGGATGTTCTCATAGGCATTTGGGTTGGGAGTGTACACTCTTGGCAGTTTTCTTCGTCCATCTCTCCCAGGAACACCCTTACCACCATGATAAGACAGCATAGCAGGACTTGTTAGTGAAACAGAACCATAAAGATTACTTCTGATTAGATCCGACCCACAAAAACTATATTGTACTCCAGACTTCTTTCCTGTGGTTATCAGAATTTTCAGAGATTATGCCATCAAAATTTGCAGGCAAACTGCTAAATCACAGTGGCATGGTCTACAAATAAAAACAAAATTGGCATGTGCCACTTTAAACACTCTTAACACTGATTTAAAAGTAAAGAACCTCCCACCACATTCTCATACACAACATACCCAAAACATCCAAATTACAAACTTCTGATCCTGCCCAGTCCCAGCCCTACACACTATGGCCCTTTAAAAAGTGTAGTTCTTAATTGCTGAAAAACTGTCTGCCCCTCATTTAGCCTACAGGATGCCATAATCACACAGACACACACAATCTCCATATCGAAGACACAAGTAATGCATTAATCCAGCAATACCAAATACAAGAAAGCTAGTCTATATGTAACTAAGAAGGTGGGGAGGGGTGGGGAAGACAAAATGACCGAGAGACAATTAATTTCCAATTCCAAGTTTATCAGTTAAGAGCACATTGATAAACTGAGCTGGATCATAAAACCTGAGTGGATCTAAGGTTATAGAAAGGGACTTTTTTATTCCAAAACCACTCCACACCCAAAATCATATAGGAAGGCAGAGAGCCAATTTGGTCTAGTGGTTAAGGCTCCATGCTAGAAAGCAGGAGGCTGTGAGTTCTAGTCCTGCCTTAGGCACGAAAGCCAGCTGGGTGACTTTGGGCCAGTCACTCTGTCTCAGCCAAACTCATCTCACAGGGTTGTTGTTGTGGGAAAATAGGAGGAGTATTAGGTATGTTCACTACCTTGAGTTATTTATAAAAAAAAATAATAAAGGCAGGATAAAAAATGTAAAAAAAAAAATGCACTCAACACTTCACCTAAATCTGCAGCTGCATGAGGAATTTGGAGGACTTACAGAAAAAACAGTAAGCTGTACTCAAGCAAGTCACCTACTGGATGCAAAACATTTAAAGTGAATACATAAAG
Organism: Liasis olivaceus; assembly: GCA_030867105.1. Taxonomy (NCBI): domain Eukaryota; kingdom Metazoa; phylum Chordata; class Lepidosauria; order Squamata; family Pythonidae; genus Liasis; species Liasis olivaceus. The sequence goes on from CM061349.1 coordinate 60,298,512, forward strand.
ATATAATATGGAATGTGCATTTGCTGCACCTATCTTACTAAAAGTATTTCAGGTTACTTCCCTAAAAACTTCTCTATGATGTATGCCATTTTCATATGAACTGTCTCTCCCACCCCCACCGCCACCCCCAAAAGAACAATGAAAGCTCTCCCCCCACCTTTATAACCTTCCATCTGAAATTTGCTAGGTTATATCCACATAGGAAGATTACATCCCTCATACCTACAAATATTACCCAGTGTTCCAAAAAGTTAAAAATCTTATAGAGTATTTGTTCAATACCCTGTTATATGGGAAATATATGTGGGAGGTTCAGTAGTGGCAACATTTTGATTCAGACTGAAGTATATCGCTTTCAATAGCCAAAACCAGGCTCTTTCTAAAGCACCAAAGTAGGGTTGTAAATAAATCCAAGGAGGTGGTTTAGGATACAACCTAACATAGCTAATTCCCTGATTTTTGATTGTATCAATCTTTGATAACAGTGCAGGATATCTTGAGAAGATAACAATATTTTTATTGGCATACCTAGCTAAAGTTAGACAATTATAGATAGGAAGCATGTCCAAATGATTTCTAAAATGAAGGAGAAACCAAACCCTATTGAAGATCCTTCACTATGTTTGGTGTACAGCAAATCATTTAAGAGAGAAGCAAGAAAGTAAAGCAAGATAGGGGCTATCTGCGTGAAAGATACTGAAGTACAATCCTAGTGTGAATTATTGAAGTGGAATCTGGAATGCACACCACATTATCAGGCCTTCTCGAGGCTGCATCTGATCAGAAGAACTGAGTTACCTGAGAAGTAATAGAGAAGTTGTTGGCTCAAAGCTTTGTAGTCTCAGCCTGCTGAGGAATAGTGACACCAGAGATGGAGGCAGGGGAGAAAGAAAGAGAGAGAGAGAGACAAGGAAAGAAAAGGGAAATCAAGGAAGGAGGAACCTTCATTCAGTGCACAAGCATATTGCATTTCAAAACCAGGCACAAGTCCAAAGTTTAAACACAAACTCACAAAACAATTGTTCAGTGATCGCAAGGGCAATCAAGAGTTGGCCTTTGAAAAATCAAGGCCAAGGTTTCAACAGTAGAGAAGTTAAAGATACAATTCATGAAATAACTTTTCAGTAGTTTTGGCTGTAGAACATATTTTCAGTAGTAGTTTTTTTTTTTTTTTAATCTGCACTCAGTCATTACAGACTCTGCAGTGACTGCTTTTGGACAGTCCTTTTGCAGTTTTCAAGGCAAGGTGTTTCGGAAGTGGTTTGCCAGTGCCTCCTTCCTAGAGCAGAGCCCAGCTGGCGAGCGCAGGAGGCGAGGTTTCCGTTGCTTCGCGCCTTTTACAGGCGTGCGCAGCTTCCGCGCTACCGGCAACTGCTCCCGACTCCTTTTGCAAGGTGCCGCCAGCATTTTTCCTCCCACCAGAGTGAGAGTGCCCATTTATCTACTCACGTAAGTTTTCGAACTGTTGGGTTGAGAGGAGCTGGGGGAGGAAGCAGGAGCTCACTCAGTAGTAGTTACTGAACTGCTGTTTGCATACCTACCATCTCATAGATGACATTTTGAGAAACAGATACAGTGTTATAACTGGATCTGTACCATGACTGATCCAGTTGATACATTGTGCTAAGCCACAGTGTACTGGTGTACTGGTTTTGGCTTTGTGTGTCATGTGAACCCAAATAATGGCGAAATCCTGTGTTAGCTTGATGTGTGAATATAGCTTATATGCTCTCAGACACAGAACTGTCATATGAAACTGAGATCCAGTTCACATGGCCCCAATATGCTATTTTCACATGTGGGAAGTCATAGAATTGAGCTTTGGATCAAAAAATATAGCATCTTCAACAGTTGTAAACATGCCTGCAGAAACAAGGCCTTTCTGCAGACATGTTTACAATTAATAAATTCTCCTCCTAAAATCTGTGTATCCAATCCTGCTTTTGGATATTTATTTTCCTGTGGAAGATCACTTGTACGGAAGCTTAGTTTCCTGTTCATTCCACTTCATTGTTGCCCAATCCTGAAATGGCTATGTGATGAGTCATGTGAGCTACATTAACTAGATCAGTGTTTCTCAACCTTGGCCACTTGAAGATGTGTGGAGTTCAAATCCCAGAATTCCTCAGTCAGTGCAGAGATGTGGGGGAGATAGGCAGGTGGGCGGAGTTGAAGTGCCCCTGCGGTCATAAAAATGGATGGGCTACCAAGTGCCCGAATTTTGATCACGTGACTGCGGGGGCACTGCAATGGCTATAACTTTGGGGACGAGGTATAACTACCATTCGCTCAGCAGCGCTGTAATTTTGAATGGTTGTTAAGTGAGGACTACCTATACAGCAAAATTGATTCTGTTTACAGCAGTTTACAGCAAAAACATAAAATATCCATGGTGAAAGGACTTTAAAAAGTTTATCTTCAGCTTGTTTGTCCCCATCCAGACCCTTACAACCAGTCACGAGGAAAAGACCTTCATGATATCTCCAGTCCAGCCTGGGAAAAGATTGGAGACTGGGATGATAGTTGTCAAGCACGACTGGATCTAGGGAAAGTCTCTTCAAAAGGGGGCATAGCTTTTTAATGCCACTGACAAAACCCCTTCCTGAAGAGAAGTGTTGACAGTTTCTCAGATCCAGTCAGTTATACGCATTTTGGACACCTGAAAGAACCAGGAAAGGTGGATCAAGGCCATAGTAGTGAAGGTCATATACAGGTAGTCCTCTGGTTATGACCACTCGTTAAGCAACTGTTCAAAGTTATGACGGCATTAAACAAGGGGAGCTTACAACTTGTCCTCAAAGTTGCGGCCACTGCAGTGTCCTCATGGTCATATGATCACAATTTAGGCACTTGGCAACTGGCTTACAATTATGACATTTGCAACATCCTGTGATTATATGATCACCATTTGCAACCTTCCCTGCTGGCTTCCCACAAGCAAAGTCAATGGGGAAGCAGGCAGGAGGTTGCAAGTTGCTCCCACAAGTTGCTCCCGCTCCCACCACTTTTTGCCCGCTCATCCATCCATGGTCCATTATGCCCACCTGCAGCACCCACTTGTCCACTCATAGCTCTTGCCCACCAACCTGCTTGCCTGGGACTCCTACCTCTTCCCACTTAGTGCTGGGTTATGACGGCAACTGGGACTGTTGGGATTGTCATCACTAAGCAATGTGGTCCCATGACACCATGTTTTATGACCACATCACTTTGTGATGAAAATCCTGCTCCCAATTGCTGTCATAACCCGAGGACTATCTGTAGAGAACACCCTATCCACTTCCTTGGAGTACACAAGACAGAAGGAATCACAGATAATATAGTCAGACTTTGTCTCTCTCATCACACTGGACTTTGCCCATAAGGAATTAAGACTCAGGCATATCTGAGTGAATCTGTTGGCAAAATGATGAGCAAATTGATCAGAGTAGCCAGAGTTCTCAGTTCATCCCTAAAAGGGAGTTTGCTCCCCTAAACAGGGCTGCTGGAGGACAGCCTGCTGATACAATAATGGAAGACAAATGGAGATGTAGGGCTGAAAGTGGCATGTGCCTGTGCTTGGTCAGATTCATCTTTTATCTTCCTCCATGCTCACTTTAGGCATCTCTTCTGTTGCTGTATCTCCTGCGGTTCCTTGGTGAATCAGGGAGCCAAGCAGGATTGGTTGGCAGAAGGAGGCTACTTGGGTGCAATCTTATCAAGAGCCTTGTAGTCTCTTGTTGCCAGTGATCAACCAGGCCCTCAGCGGAACTACCAGATCAATGGGAAACTCCCCATGCACTGTCAGCATCCAGGTGGTATCAATAGCAAAGAAGGCCACCTCAGTTGCCAGCCTTAATAAATTCCAGATCATTCATATGCAAGTTAAAAGCATTATAACCTCTTCCATGTATTGGGGCTACTCGGGTTTGCCTAATTGCCCTGCGCATGGAACAGGTAGCATTTCCAAGGAAGCAACCTTGGCAGTCCTAGATTTCAACATCATACCAAGAATTCAGCTTCCAGGGTCTCCCAATCTATTTCCTCATATCAGTGGTGCCAGCATGCATCACAGCTTCTGTCTGCTTCCTAGGACTGCCTACAGGACTATGTCGCTGGGACCACACTTGCAGCATTATGTGCAATTCTGGCCACCACACCAGCATAAAAAGTGTAAACAGGTATAAAAAGAGACAAACAAAATAGCTCCCCTACAAGGAATGATGACAGCAACAGGACCTTTTTAATGTGGAGACAGAAACATGTTTTTCTGCCTGTCGTATGGTTACAACTCAAGGTCATCCTTTGAAACTAAATGCATAGAGAGGCAGAGCAGAAGATGATAATGTTTTATACAGTACATGGTTAAACTGTGGAAGACACTGCCGGCAGCTGTAAAATTGGCAGTCAATATGAATGACTTTAAAGTGGGACTGAACAGGTTCATGAAGGGCTAGGCGGCAATGATTACTAATAATGATGGCTCTTACCTACTCCTAAAGTATAGGTGACATGCCCTAAATACTGATTGCTGAGAAACAATATGAGCTTCCCAAATGCACCAGTTGGCCACTATGTGGCACAGATTGCTGAATGGCCTGATCTAGCATGCTCTTTTTATATTATTATCTAGAGGAGTCACATATTTCTCATCCCTGCTATAGCAGTCAATTCAATAACAGTGTAGCAGAATGGTTACTGCACTGTGTCAGATTAGGATGAAGGAGATTGGAGATTACATCTCTGCTCAGTCATAAAGCCCACTGGTTAACTTTGCACCAGTCATAGCTTATGTGAAAGCATTTTGGCCAGAAGAGCTCAATCATTTTCAGGATGCAGCTGTACTTGTCTGTTCAGTGTTGTGCCCAGTGCTGGACTTTTAAAAAGCAGTAAGGCAAGACAAAAACTATTTTTGCTTTAATTAACTGAATTTACTGATTACGAGCCATTAACTCATTGTCAGCTCTTAGCAACCCCATATATAGATTTTTTGAATTAATCAAATACAATTTATATGAATTCTCTCCATCTATTTGATAATTTCTCTTCCTTTCCTATTAACAATTATAATCTGATAACCATTTTAGGGAGGAAGCACTGAAGGCTCTACATGCTGCAGTTGGTGAACCTGTGATTAAACCCACACTCTCTTGCTCATATCCTACCAGGTGATTTTACCATTTTAGTAACGTCCTTCAAATGAAAGTGTTTCTGGTTTATAATTGTTAGAAGAAGCATGGTTTCATTTGCCAAAAGCTTGGAGTAAAATAAACTAGATGAAAAAAATAAATTTACTTTTGTCACTGTGGAGGTAATTTTCTTTTCTCAAGGTAATGTATATGGAAAAGATTATAGTAAGTGGTGTGCAGTCACAAGAGATAGAGATCATTGCAGTTAGTGATGTCAGTCAAAAGATGATAGCTGATCTTTCAGCATCTGTACTACACCGTTGCATAAGGAGTAGATGGTTTATTTAGTGGCTTCTCAGTGACAAATGTCGGTTGTAAAGCTTTCTAGGATGTACATCACAATTGTATCAGACCTCTGTCTCAGCTGTCTGGAAGCCAGTAACAAAAACCAGCCATTTGATCTTGGCCTTTTAAAATCTAATCTCATCTAGCTAGTGCATGCTCTGCTTAGTGGTATCTGACCACCTTAACAAAAATTACATGAAGTCGACAGCCCTCTTGGAAGAGGCTTGTATGCTAAAGTATGGTTTACCCCAGCAAATAATGTCTTCCTAATTAGAATTAGAATAGCTGTCTGCTCCATTTAAAGAAAGGAGATCCCAGTGGGTATCTTTGATTCATCCATATGCATTCCATGCAAACCATATAGAACCTTGTGTTCCAGATAACACAAGTATATGCCCTATATTATGTTCATACCACTAGTTATCTGTGACTATATAAACATACTGGTCTATTTATTACTGAAGATATTCAGTTGCTGAGCCAGCAGATGTTATTTACACTGCAGGCATATCATCCATGTAATTAACTCCCTCCTGATCACAGATAAAGCATCTCATCTCCACATTGAATAGAGAACAAAGAATGGAGGCTGCTTGATCTCTTGGGAACCCAGAACATGTAGAAAGGGTACTCCTGATAGGCTGCATAGTGTTGATGGATGGAAGGTCAGAGTCAACTATCGCCCTATTCAATCCAGTGTAGCAATGGGAACACCTTATATTTCCAGAATAGGGTTTTTTTGCCAGAGCATGGGTTTTTTTAAAGTTTATCTTTTAAGATAATCCTTCAGCAGTTTGGGTTCTTGGTACTTTGCAGCACAATCTTATAACTTGTATTAAGAAATAAGCTGGGGTTTTTTGTTCAACAAAACTTACTCCCAAGAAAATGTATATTGAATCAGAGCTTACATCAAATATATTATATGAATGACAAGACAGGAAGAGATGATAGCAGGAATCAAAAGTGGAAATCAAAAATACCAACAGTTTGAGATATGCAGTCAACATTACTTCATTACCTGAAGACAAAATAATTTAGAAGAGCTCATTATGAAACTAAACATGGAAAATCTGGGCTAATATTAAATATTAAGAAGACAAATATAACATCAGATAGCATATTTAAAGAACTTACAGTTGTCAGTGAACAAGTTAAGTTGTGTTTCCTACAGTTCAAAGTTTTGATGTGCTGGAGAAACAAAGACGACATTTCAATAGCAGCAAAGATCATGATTGTTAAAGTATTGTCCTTTCCAGTGATATTATGTGGTCATGAAAACTGAAATCCTGAGAAATTACAGATCTCGTTATGAGGAACTTAAGAAAAATCAACGAGACCCCAACCAAATAAAGGCTGACTGTGCCACTGAAGTGATGATCAGCAAGCAGAAATTCATATATCTTGGGTGTGTGATATTAGGGACTGGACTAGAAAAAGTAATATACTTGGCATGGTTGAGAAAAGATAACAGGTAAGATGAATTGACAGGTTCAAAAGATTACAGGAATGTTTTTGGAAGAACTACATATTTATTACTAAAAGCAGTTCAAGATGGTAAGTATATGTTCATATAATCACCAGGTGTCCCACTCACCTATATGGCACATAACTAACTTATAAAACTATTCCACTTGACACTCAATGTAATGGAAACCAAAAAATAAGTAAACATATATTCAAAAATAGCATTACTTTCTTAGAACATACTTTGAAACCCTTTGATACAGAAAGATAATGGCTGGGTTCACACGTTGCACTATGTCAAAATATGTTTTATTTGCTTATGGTTTAGATTGTTATATGAACCTAGCCACCGTTGTTTGTTTAGCTGTGGCTTTTAGAATTGCATATTATGAGAATTGAGTCAATTGTTATACAAAGTATGTTAACAAACCATGGCTTAGTGCAATGTGTAAACTCTACCAATATATACAACAGTCCCTTAGTTCTTCTTGTGGAGGCCCACCAGAACTCAAAGCAGAACATTTTCTGAGTTATTTAGCATTTAATGTCTAACATTAAATATCAGCTGCTTGACAGCATAAATACATTCATGTTTCGTAAGAAAAATTTTTCACTGAATTCAGTGGAAATTAACTCCGAGTAGACAGCTATAGGATTACACTATTAATATTCCACATTTTAATACATTCCAATTAAATTCTAAAAGCTCTTCACAATGAGCAGGACCATCTACTATCCACTTGAGCTAGCAGAAAATTATATTGACTTACTGATGATCTCTTACCACAGGCATGAAGCCAATGAAAGGTTTTATGCTATGTATAAAGCATCTTAAGAACAGGAACTGGGGGATTTCCTAACTGCGTTACCTTTCCTTCCTACAAAGTACTACCATCTGATAAAAACACCCATCCCTCACTCTCCTTAATATGAGATGAAGCTAGAGGTAAAAAAAAAGACAAGTTTCAACAGTTGATTAGATCAGTACTTTTTTGCAGAACCACAAAAAAGGGTTCAGGCGTCATAGATTGCCCACCCCTCCTGTAAGCTAAATGTTTGCATAGTTATCTGGTGAATTAGAATTTCCCCCAAGTAACCAAGGAGTACTAATAATGTTGTAATGTACATGAGCTCGGGGTCCTTGTGGGTGTGCTATTCCAAACATCGTCTATGTACAGACTTCTGTTCTTCAGTGTTTTTTTTGTTTCTTTGTTTTGGGTTTTGTTGATATTCATCTTGTTTTCCACTAACTGTAAATTCTACAGTTTTTAAATCTTTCCTGCAGACAACTTTCAGGCTAATTGAAAGACCAGTCTTCAGTTTGTTTGTGTCTAAGACGAAGACTCATCTTTTAAGAGATCATATTACTGTTTTATTGTTGAAGGATTTGTTTTAGGATCCTATGATAAAGGCTAAGATCTAAATTACAGTAATGCTGTAGTGTAGGGGCAGTTAAAGAGACCTGGAGACAACACTACATTATCTCAAGTCACAATTAGATAGCAATGGCTGCAATTAATAGGGGATCATGTGCCTAAGTCATATAAATAAATTAAAGTGACAGAATCATCCTTCAGAGGCTTGTCACCCTTTAAGCACTCATGCATACCTTAAGCACATTGGCCTAACACAACAGTCTGGAAACAAAATGAGCAATTAATTAAACAAATGTACAGTAATAGAGGTAACAGTAACTATTTGTAGAATGGGAAGGCTTCCCAGAGATGTATCACTTAACAGGAGCCATGGTTAAAAAGATAAAATGGGGAAATAATCATTCTTGGTCAATATGTAAAAAGCCACCATGATTGCATTTCAATTTTTAAAAAGTTGCATTCTGATACTAATTACATCAGCTTCAGTGGTAAAGGTACGTGTATGTATGTGAAAATATATGACTATATCTGTAAGAGATACTGAGTAATGCAAACACTAGTTTTAAAAACAGGATTCAACTGTTTGGTGGCGGTGGGGGGAGATCTTGCAGCATCTCTATTGTGGAACAGAGCTGGTTTAAAAAAGAAATTCTGTATCCTAACAGCAGCACCTACTGGCCAAAGTGCACAAAGAAAAGAAAATATAATGAAGGGGTGTGCTCCATTACTCACCCCATCAACTTCAGCATTTCTAGTGCAGTAGATTGGTGATGTTACTGATGAGATGGTAATATGCATTTCTTTTCAGCGCTATATCTCTATGGATGCATCTACACAACATACAAAGTCATGTTTTGTTCAATCAAATTATATGAATTAACCACAATATGATTTCAAACAATACACTAGGCCAGTGTTTCTCAACCTTGGCAACTTGAAGATGCGTGGACTTCAAGTCCCAGAATTCTCCAGTCAGCATGCTGGCTGGGGAATTCTGGGAGTTGAAGTCCACACATCTTCAAGTTGCCAAGGTTGAGAAACACTGCACTAGGCTGTGAACTATGGCTAGCTTCATATACAAGCCACCAACAAACCAATCATATTTTGGCTTAGTACACTGCTCTTAGCCATTACTTCTTTTTCATCTATCCATAGAACAGGGTATGTATGGATGCAAGTAGTATATATTAGGGGGTGCACGCTTTCAAAAGCTTTGGGAAGAAGTGCTTTAAACTTTGCATTAGCACAGCACCTCTCTGAGCAAGCCTGAATGAAAAGGTTATGTTGCTTTTATGTGTCAGATTATCCTTAATAAATGAATTCCTTTAGTCAACCCAATGCCTGGACAACTGAAGAACTGTTTCATTGCTAGTGAATGATAGTGTTTTCCAGCATCAGCCGACCATCACTGTGGCAATATAAAGCCTTTCCTTATTATTGTTCTATCAATGCAGTGATAGTTGGATGGCTCACTAGAAATCATAGAGAGGAAATGCTCCCCAAAATACTATAAATAGTGGAGAAAAGGCCTTGCTATAAAGTGTTTCCGCTTGTTATAGATTGCTGCAGGCAAAGATAATTTACTTACTCATTCAATCACGCTCAGTAGGTGGCAATACCTGGCTAATTTTGTCTGGACTCAGAAGCTAAGTGCTGATTAGTACTTGAATGGTAACACCAGGGCTGTAGGTTAGATTGGGAAGTCAGAACTCATCCTAGAAGAAGACATTGGCAAGCCCCTTCAATACTGTTGCATGGATGTATCCGTGAAGTTGCCATGGACAAGTTGCCAGGAGTCAAGACTTTTACCATTCAATTAAAAAAATGGCTAATATTCATTAAAACAATAACTCATATATGATTTGAGTAATGTAGTCTAAAGGAACAAAAGTATTATTTATGAAAAAATTGGCATGCACAATATGTAGGGTTACCAGATCTAAGCAGCAGAATATCTGGACAACTTTTAAATGTCAACCAAGAGAGATAAAGAAAACTATTTGCTGCCATCTATTGGTCATCAATGTAGCCAATGTAGGGTTACAAGATCTGGGCTGCAAAATTCTGGATGACCACTAGATGACAACAAAGATACAGAAAATGCTAACCTTTTCCTGCCATCTTGTGGTTGTCCTGATTTTTGCAGGCCAATCCAGTGGGTTTTTTTTCCTTTTTAATTAATATGTTTTATTGTCATAATATACAAAGAGAGAAGAAAAAAGAAGAGAATAAAGAGAAAAGAAAAATAAAAAACACAAAACCAAACATTAAAAAATGGAAAAAAATGGGGGGGGGGGAAGATTGTATGAATGTAAAAAATTATTCAGCCCATTTTAAACGAACAATGAAACCCTGACCTCATGGGATACTGATCAGTCTTTCCATACTAGAGAGCCAGTTCATAAACAGAAAGCAAGCAGGTACCACCAACCTAAGATTGTAAATCTAGGTTTGCATCATCTTTCCTATATTAAAGAGTAATCTTTTTTGTAGCCTCCCTCCCACATCCTTGATAGTACCATAATACACTTATTTAACAATTACACTATTAATACAGTGATAAGTTTCAAGTTTTTGGTATATACAGTAATTCACATCTTTATAGCATACTGATCTTTGCAACACAGTATTAACAGAGATATGGATATTAAACCAAAACAGGACAAATAGTGGGACTATTTTATACTTCTAACATGATCCTGTGGATCTTGAGGAAGTGGATACATTCTAGTTTCTATGTACTCGATTTCTGCCCTGGCTGGCCAGTCAGATGGTCAGAAAAAGTACAGGGACTTGGATTCAGGCCATAGTCAAAGAGTCTTTGCAGGAGGAGAAGTACCAGTGGCCTCAAGAGGCTGGTGCCTGATCCTTTAATATTGGACAACTATCATCTTTTCTACCTCCTACTCTTGGGGAAGGCTGTAGAGAAAGTGGTGAGGCAACAACTGTAAAAAGCTCTGGAAGAAGTGGTTCATCTACACTCGTGGGTCTCAGGGTTCAGTTGCACTGATTACCCTGATGGGTAACTGTGGCAGGGTTTGGATGGAGAAGTGTAGCCATCCTTGTTGTGCTATATCTCTCAGTGGCTTTCGGTGCTGTTGACCTCAGTATCCTTCTGGATTGCCTGCGAAAGTTATGGGTCAGAAGCACTGTATTTATTTATTAAATTAATATCTTACTTTTCATTCAGGAGTTCAAGGCAATACACAGTGTACCTAATGCTCCTTCCACCTATTTCCCCCCACAACAACCCTATACGGTAGATTAGGCTGAGAGAGAGTAACTGGCTCAAGGTCACCCAGTGAACTTCTGTGGTTCAAGGTAGATTAGAAACTTGCTCTCTCCATTCCTAGTCTAACACTTTAACCGCAGTTGTTCCTCCCATTTCTGAGTTTTATTGGTTGTACTGCACTGGCATTTGCTAGTGTTGTTCTGATGTATACCACCTGGAATCTTTTAAAACTGAAACAATATATTAATAACAATAGCAACAAGAATAATGTTGATAGCCAATCTTTTTAAAGCATTCTTTGCTGTATCCCATAACTGTAAAAGAAACTCTTTTGTTAAATTAGTCTCATCTTAATTTCTTAAGAAATGTATTAAATCTTAGCCATTCATTTGTTCATATATATCATTTTAATTCCAAAGTTCTTGCAACTGATTAATATTCATCTTAGCAATACTTTTTTTTTTTTTTAAAGAATAGGTGTATAATCATCCCAGATTCATTCCTATACAGGGAAGAGATCGAGTTCTATAAACTGGTCACATAACTGGAGCAAACTGAAATCCAGATACGTTTTATTTGAATATATTGCTATTTTAAGTAATCAATGTTCCTTTTGCAATATGTCAAATGGGTTAGGGGACTATGTGATTGAATTTAAGCTTTGAAGATGTTTTTATTGATAAAAGCAGTACATTCATCATGTGTCACAGGGTACTGAGCTACAGTGTAACAGCAGCGGCTACCACTTTATCTGCTCCCAGCAAACTGACAGAATCCCACAATTTTACAGACAAGAAAGGGAGGGTAAAGATGGGAAAGCCGTTTGTTCATATGGTCCAAGCCTGTGATACGTTTGACCACCTGGGCCAGGGCTGAGTTTGCAAATAAAATTACCATTCGTGTACAGACTTAGTGTTAGCGCCCCCTACCGGGGAATGAATCGCATCAACTACGGCGGTCCCTGTATCAAAGGAGTTAACTCTTTTGGAGTTAACAGTTAACTCTTCCACGTTCTACGCCACCGTTCGCACCCGGTGCAAGCCGTTCTCTTTGCATGTCCTTCTGTCCAATCAGAGGCGGCAACGTTAGGAAGGAGCCAATCAGGCCGAAAGAGCTGCTGGCGTTGGTGGCGGTTAATATTTGAACGTAGACGGTGGAGAGAGTCACAGAGCAGGTTTGGGGGATTTGGCTAACGCGCTCCTGGCGGGGCGAATGAACGTTTGGAGGGTTTGCCCTCCGTCGTCTTGGGCCAAAGCAGGTGAAGGGGAGATGCGTGTGGTTGTTTGTGTGCTACAGTGGTGGGATTTCCTTGGGGCAAAAAATTAAAATGATCTCCCTCCGCTCCGTAGAGGATTCGCTGTTTTAATTACGAAGTTAGGTTCTCGGAAAGGAATGTTGAATTAACTGCAGCAGTAGTTCACAGAAACAGGTGAAGACGGAGAAGTTAAAACGATATACCCCATTATCCAGCGCTCTTTTAATCCCCTCAAGTTGTTACATAACAGAATCGAAACCGTGGAGTTTTCTCTCAAACAGGAATCATTTGTGAAGATGATGTCAGGATTACTGGTGCAACTACAGTTGTGATCGTACACCAGCAAAAGCAGGGCATCTTTCATGCCTGCTTTTGTTTTTATGCTTGTAATTAGGATTGCCCATCTTTCAGCGGTTACCTTATGGTCCTGTCTGTATATTATTGAACAGGCCAACAAGCAGGTTATCATGGCTTCGGATGGGAATGAATGGGAACTGAGCAAAGAAAATGTGCAGCCGCTGAGGCAGGGGCGAATAATGGCTACTTTGCAAGGAGTTCTGGCTCAGCAAGATGTTTCTACTCATACAATTATTCAGCAGCAAAAAAGGTGAGTGTGGTGTATCTCAGTACTGCGTGCATCCTGTTTATGGTTCTTGCTTTAAAATAAGGCATGGCTTCATTTTACACACAGATAGGATTGCTGAGTGTTTAGTATGGATCCTGCTGCAAAGATACATTTTATGACTGAACCCCTATGGAAATATATCTGGATGTCTGATAGTTTGTTTTTCTCTGATGGTCTTGAACGTTTTAATATAGGTGCCTTATTCAAATGTATTGTGGATGTAGTGTATGTGCAACAAACGGTATCTGGCATGGAGAGATCCCTTTAGGAAATAGTTTGTGTGAAAAGATACAAATCTAAGTGTATCTGAAGAGTATAGCTATTTAGAAATAGTTATGTACATTCTCTTGACTGTAACATGTTTTTATGTTTGGTCAGGCCAAAGTTCCATTAGGTCTGTACTAGCTGCTCCTGGGGCAAAAATTTTCTGAGGTCTAAGGAAAAGAAGTCTTATGTAGTCCTGGTATATGAAATTGAAGTAGGCAGTTAACTTGGATGCTTCTGCATAACATGCATAATATTAGCCATACCACAGTGCTCTTGTTCAAGTGGCAACAGTAGTAGCATGTGATGGTTATTCACTTCACATCAGTTGCATACTAATTTTAGGGTTGTGCCAGCTTTGAAAATGATTTGGAATAAATGCTTTGAGCCTTTCACAAATGTAGCATTTCTTTGCTATTCATTAAAGTGGCCTGACGTTTTTCACATGAACCTAATAAAAAGGTGCTGTTGCTTTATGGAATCTATTCATTAAAATTAATGACTTGTGCAGAAGTCTAGAAAAAAAATCAGGGTGCTCTAATGAATAGCAGAGAACCACTGTGGAAAGTCTAAAGCACATCTTCCAAATAATTTTTAAGCATGTACAGCTATACTTTTCATTTACTATTACTGTATTCTTGGCAGGAATTTTCCAGTTTATAGTGTGTCATATACACTCTGTTCTCTAAAGGTCTGATTTTTGCATCCTGTCTTAATTTGAAAATACTTTTTCTAGCTTTTAGACATTTATTTATGTGTAATATTTATATAGCTGGGTGGCTTACAATAAAAAAACGAATACAGCAGTATAAAAAATCAACAATTAAAACATTAATATATAATGCAAAAGACATACATTTGACTATAATTTCAGGGCATTTGAATCTGAAATTCGCTTTTACTGTGGAGATGATCCATTGGACATCTGGGACAGGTATGCTTAACTTTGTAAGTGAAACATGGAAACATTTAATTTTCAAATCTAGGTGTTCTTGTTTTCCTGGTATTTATAATTATTTTTTAATATCACTAGGTATATCAAATGGACAGAACAGACCTTCCCTCAAGGAGGTAAAGAGAGCAATCTTTCTGCTGTTTTGGAGAGAGCTATTCAAGCCCTGAATGAACAGCAGAGATATTACCAAGACCCCCGTTATCTTAGCCTCTGGCTTAAATTTGTGAGTAATACTATACGTATTATTTTGTGCCCAATTCATTGTCTGGCAAATTTTATTTAAGCAGATTACAATATCTTGCCATATGCTGTGAACAGCAATATTTTCATACAAAATTTTATTTGTGGGAACTGTCCCTGCTTATGTGATCATATAGCAGCAGTATTGCACTAATTCATAATGTGTTTAGCTCTCTAGGTCACTAAATTGTGCTTAACCTTCTCCCATTACAAAATCACAGCATCATCATAATAATAATTAAAAATACAGAATAAATCTAAACTGAAAGATATATGTACCATAATAAGTTTTCTTATTGATTGAAAGGCCAAAGATCATCAGAAAGCATAAAGTCCATCTAATGTCATCCCAGCCAGCCCACCTACCCTCCAGATAACATATGCTTCAGGTTAAATTGTTCAAAAATACATTCAGCAAATAGGGCACAACCACTGCAAAATACCTCTCCTAACCATCTGATTCACCTAGTTTGATGAAAACTTTTTATTCTGGTCCATGACCATAATCAAGTTTTGATTTGATGAAGACTTTAGAATATTATTTTGATGTCTAGGGTATGCAGTAGGAGATATTTATTCAGATAACATAGCCAAAACTATTTAGGCTTTCAATTATTTATACGCTTTGAATTGGGGCTGAAATGAATGGGCAATTAGTGCAAATTATACAGTTTTCACACCTTAGTTTTGTATCATTCTTGCTATTTAATAATTTTGCTATCTTAATTTGAATTTGCTAGTGTTTCCATGCTTTTTCAAAGGCACCAGTTACAAAAGAAATTGAATAATAGAAGCAGAAGTTATTAGAACTTTTTCATGTAGGAGTATAATTGTTATATAAACTTAGCTGTTCTACTGATTCTAGTGAAAACACTGGATCCAAGACACTCTTACATTATTAAATTGATTGTTTAGGCAAGCTATAACTCTTCAGCTCAACAACCTACAAAGAGTATCTCCATCTTACTTGAATGTACTCAGTTTATTGCTGTATTCAGGTATTTACTTAGGGAAAAGAGAATGACTCCTCATACTGATACATTTCAGTCCATATCTCCAGATAATTTTTCCTAGCTGCTATATAACTTTGTATGCCGCTTAGAGTCACATATGTGAGATGGGCAGCTATATAAATTTACCAAATAAGTATAAATGTTGAACAGCTGAGGGATAAAATACAGTTATAGAAGGCAATAACATAAGTGACAAACACCAAAATAATAATCCTCCTATTAATTGGCAATTAAATAGGAACTGAACCATTAGAGCATGGTATCTCCAGCACCCAATCCATATATTCTTGTTCCTGGTATCTTTTTAGAGAACTATCAAAAGCTGCAGAGACATCCAAGAAAATCAGTGCTTTCCCTGCCCATTTCTCAGTAAAGACCACCAAAACAATATTGTTTTGTCCCAAAAGAGAGCCTGATGCCTGATTAGAATTGATTTAGCTATATGAGTTTTATTCCAGCGTGTCTGAAATTGATTAACAATAACCTGCTGAAAGAGCTTACCCAGAAAGGAGATGTAAGTAACTGGATTACAGTTTTAAACTTCTGAGTCTAGAATAGACCGTGAATTTATAACTCCTGGACGTGGTCAGAAATGCCCTCTCTTAGAGGTAGCATGAAAATAAGCATGAAAAGTAAAGGTAGTCAACCGCATTTCCTAAGTAACTTGACCACATCCTTGATTCTCAGTGCCACAATATTAGTTTAGAACTGCATACAATGGATAAGAGCATGGTGAGACAAATGATTAGAATGGGGTAAGAGAAACAAGGCTACCTGGCCTGAGTAGTAAGGAGTGTTTTTAAAGAACAGAAATAACTTTGCTAGATAATGTTTTAAGGCAGCAAAATGGATCCCATGCCTGCACCTACTGACTTAATTCATTTGTTCATCTGTTTCAGTCCTTGTAAACTGAGAGAACATAGCAGAGTGCACAAATGCACAGTAATGCATCTATTTCTATGGAATCCAAGCCCTAAAATAAAGACAAATTTATGGGCCAGAAAACTCAAATTAGAGTTTTAAATCAGATTTTAAAGAAGGAAAACTTGAGTTTTGGCTACTGGTTAGGCCAGGGATTCTGTTTCAGTTCAGTAGGAATGTGTACAAAAGAGAAATATGTTTTAAGCATGAAACAAACTTTCATGTTCAGAAAATTGTGCCGAACCATTTCAGATCAGCCATGATTCAGCAGAAATAAAACCTAGAACTTTGTACTGGATTTCAGCCAAAACAAAATTGGAGGGCTAGAGGGTCCTGAGTAGAGCAAAGTTGGGACATGTCACTCCCTCATTCCATCCTTCATATGCCTTGGGTGCCCTCCACTATCCCTTACCTCAGCCACCAATGTCCCAGCAAGGCGTCTTCCATCAGCTCACTCATCTCTGATTTTCCCAGCGCCTTCCATTCCTTCTGCCACTGCCCATATATCCATAGCCAAGTAACCCCTCAGCTTTGTTTCCTACCCGTCTCCCCCTGAAACCACTTCTTCCCAGAGCAGAAGTGTATCTGATACAAAACACCCTTGTTTCTTTCTGGATAGTTTTCTGAATTCTCCCAACTTCCATTTTATCTGAGGACACAAGGGCTAAAAGTAGAGTTATATGGAGTTACAAGTTACTGAATTCTGAGTTCCTCTTTAAAAAATTGTTTGTAACATGGACGTGTTTTTGTCTCTGTTTTCCAGGGGAATTGTTGCAGTGAACCTTTGGATCTCTATAGCTACCTGCATAGCC
Source organism: Liasis olivaceus (assembly GCA_030867105.1). NCBI lineage: Eukaryota > Metazoa > Chordata > Lepidosauria > Squamata > Pythonidae > Liasis > Liasis olivaceus. The sequence continues at coordinate 60,316,122 of CM061349.1, forward strand.
AGGCGATAGGCACTACACTAGCACAACTCTACATTACTTGGGCAGAGGAACTGGAGGCAAGGGGGAATTACAAGAAAGCTGATACGATATTCCAGGAAGGGATCTTTTGTAAAGCAGAGCCTTTGGATAAGTTATTGTCCCAGCACAGGTACTCTATGAAAACTGAGAGATAATAGTTTGACTTTACAGAAACCTGATCAAACACAATGTTTTTTTTAACACATTACAGTAATTAATTGATAAGGTACTTGTAATCTGTCTCACATTTAACCTGCAGCTGCATAATCAGCCTCTCTTCATCCCCCCTTAAAATCTCGCCCCAATTTAAATCATACAGTAGCCATTGTATATGTCTGATGAAGTGAGCTGCAGCTTACAAAAGTTATGCCTTTTAATAAAATTTGCTAGTTGGACAAAGTGCTACCCGACTTCTGATTTTGATCCTGTGGGAATGATAGTTGCATGGCTGAACTGGGAAGAATTTAGCAGAGATGCCTTGCGAAAAATCTCCGTGCGTGGATAACTTTGGATCCAGACAGTGTGGTTTGTGAGATTCCAGAAAGGTAGGAATGATAGCTGAAGTCCTGCTGTTTCTGTTCGTAGGGAGTTCCAAGCCCGTGTGTCTCGACAGGCTTTGGAAGAGCTAGAAAATGATGATGATGTTGAGGAGCAGGTGGATAGTTCTGTTTCTGAACCACAAAGATCCACATTGGCAGAACTGAAGGGGAGAGGAAAGAAAGTCATAAAAGCCCCGATTAGCCGTGTAGGAAATGCTGTAAAATGTAAGTTGCTATTTTGCTATTATAATTTGCCAGTTATTTATAAAAGATAGATATTTAATTATGTGATGATGTGTTGTAGTCCCAAGCCAAGGACAGAGACTCCAATATCCGCCACCTCAGCAAGCATCCATTCGTCCAACTTTTTCTGTATTTGATGAAAACAAAGTGGCAGATTCTCCACCTGATCTTCCAGTACTTGTACCACAGGCCTGGGTTGCCCCTCCACCCACCAAATCAAAGGAGAATGAATTGAAAGCAGGCCCTTGGACCATGGGCAGGGTAAGAGATAGGAAATCTGCTAAATGCAGATAGAATATATAGCGTGTCAGTATAAACATCTTGATGTATTCAAAAAAAATAACAGCTTGCTAGTAAGGATGTAGAGTTCACATTGCCTTTATTAGCACTGACTTTAGATTTGTGTATTCTAAATCTTCTCCCCTTGAATACATTTAGGCACCACAAATTTTCAAGGTACTTTGAATGTTTTCTGGTTATTTATGTCACTTTCACATTACTCTTGTAATGTTTTGCTCACAGCAACGGGCTGCCTATTATTCTGAAAGTTCACATTAATAGAAGTCTGCTGCTGCTTTACAGATTGTATAATTTATACTTGCAGAAATTATGTATTAATTTACTTAAATGATAATGAGGTTGAATCACCACTCTGCATTCCCTCTCTTGCCAGTCCTAATAAATGTTACAGCTACTGACAAAACAAACTGGAATCAAGACCTTTCTCTTCTAATTTTTTTTCTTTATTTACTTCCATATTTTAGCATGTTAAATTTTTTATGGAATTATTTATATAATGTTTAGTAATATCACCATTTCATTAGATTTAAATTTTAGATCCACATTTTCTACCTGGCAAGGTAACTTACAATACAAAAGTAATACTCAAATGTGTTTTAAAGGTACAGTGGAAGTGACTAAAAAAACAATAAATTTTCACAGTGACTCTCTAGGAAAATAGTATAATTTTATCTCTTGAGATCACGTAGTTGAATAGTCTGTGATTCCTGCTTCATCTTATAGTAGTTGGACTGAACTAGTGAATGTGGATTGTTTAGCTGAAGGCACAAAGCATTTACTATTTACTGAGATAAGCAAATATTAAATAGTAATAATCTTAGTATTTAGAATTGAATGGCCAAATAAATATGACTTTAGGGTTAAAATTAGCTGGTCCAGAATTGAAGCGGTTTAATAGTGAAGTTTTTAGCCATGTTTTGTATTTATATCTCTATAAGAAATACAAGAATTAAGAAGGTTGGTGTGATGCATTATTATGTCAGGGACTATAGATACAATATCCACAAGCCAAACAAGGTCCATTGGTTGATGTATTACCATAAATATGGGTTTTATTTTGTTTTAGCGTCCTCGAACCAATATGGATTCCAGTGTTCTGGCTTCTGCTGTAACCCCCAATTTTACTCCATATGTTGAAGAGACTGCACAGCAACAGGCCATGTAAGATTCCTGCCTTAGTCTATTAAATAACTGAGCAAGGAAAAAGGGCTCTTAAAACTCTGCTGTGGTGGGCTGTACTATTAGACCTGTGGCTGTGAATAAAGTAATCAGTATGGATGGTTGTCTTCCTTGGAGAAGACTGTTTTATCTTGTGTAATAACTTAATCCCAAAGAACTAAAATGTTCTTCCAGTTTCTAGATCAAAGGAGAAATGCCTGGGTATATTATTATTTTTTCTTCCAGCCTCCAAGAATGAAACTAAAAGCCAGTGAATGTAATTTTGCTCAGAAACAGTTAAGAATAGAACAAATGAGCGTAAATATTTACGTACTTACCCTTATTTATACTATGAGATGTAACTAACTCCTTCAGTAGTGAGCTGTGTGCCATTTTTATGTGACTTTTTAGTAGAACTACTTACGTCTTATAAGGAATGACAAAAGACAATTTAAGAAACATTTTTATTTTTGCATCTGCTAAAACTGTAAAATACTCTTCACAACTTCATTTCCAGAAAATAGATGGTTTGCTTTGTTTATAGCCATTTTTCTGCATTAATATCCTTTCTGATTATTTGTACTGTTAAGTATTGCTGTTATGTATTTATCTGGATATATTGCTTGCTGACAAAGTAGTCCTCATCTGGGAAGATTTTCTTTTTGTTGTTGTTGTGGAACAGGTTTGTGATAGAATGCTATATGAATAATTTCCAAAGTATCATTTGAAGTTTTAATTGCTTGCAAGATTAGTAGTTGTAAATAGCAAAACCTATATCCTGTTGGACAATTTGGCTTGTAGTTGTACCTGGGATATTAAAATCTGTTGGGTGCTGTGAATTTTTTTATTGGCAAACATGGAGGATGATATAGATCATCAATAGCTCCACCTTGTTACAGCACAGCTGAGGTATAGATGTGGGGGAAATGCATCCCTAAAGAGTTTGAGCACATCCTCTGTGGAAAGCCCCTCTGGTATACTTGCAGAAAGTTTCCTCCACACAAATCAGCTGCAATTAGTGGAGGCTTTGTGGGCGATAAAAAGTTATCCCAGAGGAAATGCAGAAGCAGACCTTTTAAAACCAAAACCTCCCTATTCTCTTGTGAGGCATCATCTTATGCCAACTCCAGTCTTTATATACGTGGTTTATTTCCCTTTGGAACAAATGTGAGGAATTTTATTTTAAATTCCAAACCTGATGATAATTGGGGTTGTGGTCAAATTAAGTTTGCTCACGGTTATCAAAGTGGCAGCTAGTTTGGAAATTACAGGCTTTGTTCCTTCCACCATCTCCTCCAGAGCTGCTTGCTCTTGCTTTTATTTTCCTGAAAAAAATGCCCTGTAATTTCCCTTATGAGTTCTTGTAACAGTTTTTCATTAGGGCTTGGAGCTTTTTTTTTCCTTACATGTTTAAAAATGTACCTTTTCACTGATGACAAATTATTCTTCCTAATTTCTTGATTATTTGTACTTAATCCACCCTTTCTTTGTTCCTTGTTTCTTTTAGGACTCCTCATAAAATAGAGTCGAGCATTAACTGTGTATTAAGTGCTCGGAAACCTGGGAAAGAGGAGGATCCACTACATCGTGTGCAGAGCCATCATCAAGATGGGCAGGAAAAGAAAGAACAGCCCATGTATTGTAAAGAGAGAGTCTATGCTGGAGTAGAGGAGTTCTCCTTAGAAGAGATCAGAGCTGAAATCTACAGAAAAAAGAGAAGGGAAGGTATTAGATCCAAAACCAGAAGAAAGACATTCCAGAATTGCTAAATGTCAATATTTTAAGATTTATGGGAGGGAATGCACTGATAATTTCCAAAGGTTGCCATATTCAGTTTCATATGGTTTTTGAAAGAGATTTGAAGAGCACCTTTGGATTATGCTACAAATCAAGCAGTCTCTGTCCTGCCATTGTAATATGGCACATATTTTTAAAGAGGGAATTTCCCTCTTGTAGACGTTTTTCTTAAGCTGGGGAAAGAATGCTGCAATTTTAATTTTCTAATGAGCCCTTAAATATAAGTGGCAGGACATGCCTTGATGTGCATGAGCCCTCTTTATCTAAACAAGAACTGGTGATGGAAGATTAAAAAAAGGCCTGCATATTCAAAAAAGAATGTAAGCTGTTTTCCTTTCCCATCTTTTATTCCAGAATATATGTGCTAGTTTGCAAATCCTTTTCAGTATTGATTCCACACAATAGTTTTGTGACTAGGAGTCTTTATAACAAATAATTTGTTTATATTAATTATGTTTTAGGATGGAGCTACATATGGTGCTGCCATTGAAAGTGGTATCCTAGTTCTGAGCTTGTTTTTTAATGATCTAGTGAATGTTCTTAGTGTTATGATGCTGAGTATCTGGGATTTTATAGGCTAGGAGTCTAAACAATGTATGCAATCCTTGTAGCATTTTGCTACATAGCCTTTTGCTGTGAAGATTATACTTCTTTTTCTTTCATATAAAAGAACTGCAGACCTTAGCACAAAAAAAGGCTGAGTTGCAAAGGAAGATTGAAGAAATGGAAAAAGTAGTGAGAGAGCAGCAAGAAAGCCATAAGCAGAAATCAGGCGTACAGGTAATAGTCTATTTTGACTTCAGGTAGGTTTATTACTTAACTCCTGTGTAATTGCGTTATACTGATGCTTGTTGACCAACTTCTATTGTTTATTCAATGATCACAGCAACAAGTGGAACAAGAGACAGTGGCTGAATTTTCCGCTGTGTCAAAGGATTTGAAATTTTCCCCAACTGAACAGCAACATGTATTAGATACTGAAGCAATTGTTGAAGGATTTCTTCCAGAGTGTTTTTCCTTGAAAAGGTAATGGGAAGATGGCTTTGCTGAAGATAAATATTTTTTTTTTAAAAAGCCAATATTGCGAAATTCTATGCTGAAACAAACTATTACTACACACATATATTTAAATAAACAAATATCAGTAGATCTATTTGTTAATTTAACCAGAGTTCTGTTTTCCGTTTTACATCCTATCTTCTTTTTTAAAGCAATTTTGAACTGGCTGAAAACAATCAGTGCAAGAATTCAAACTCCAGCGGTAAGTTATATTTATAGATTTCTTTAAATCCTAACCTTGAGTCCAACCAAAGGCAAGAAAGGAAGTATTGTTATATGAATCCCCTACCCGTCAGTGAAGTGAGTTAGGTCTGTCTTTTCTTTTCTGAGAGCATGAAAGAACAATAATCAAATTGTAACTTGAAGCCTTCCTTAGTTAGCTCGCCTTACAGGGAGAGAAATTCCTCAGTTCTAGTTGAGGGATAAGCTGCCTCCCTCCTAGCCATTATACAGCCACTCACCTAGTTTAACATTATCTAAGGCATTTTAGTCAAAGTTATCATGTAGCATCTCAGATGAGTATTATATCTGTAAGCTCTCAGTTATAGTGTTGATGGGAAAGCATTTGACCATTTTCTATTGTACGAACCATTCTGTTTCCCTATTTCCCCTCTCTGTATGTTCGTTTATAACGTTTCTTAGAGGCTGAATCTGGAAGTCTTGGGTGGATGCTTTGATTGTCTGAAAAGGGACTTGGACATTTTTATGTGCCTAATCTTCTTGGAAATGGTTATTGTATTTATCTGAGCTGTATCTTTGAAGAAAGTGTAGATACAAAAGACTAGAACCGAGTACAGACAGCAGCAGGTGGCAGCTGCTGAAAGGGTTATTTAAAGCCTACGTCCACTGGAGATAGGTGAAAGAGTTTTTCTGCCATTTTCCCAATCACATAATGACACTATTTATAAGACTCTTAGTGGGAAAGCCAGATAACAGTTTGTTGTATGGTCATTTTTATTTTCTAACCGATGAGAAATGCAGTGTTCTTCCAAAATTTCTATTTCTATTTTGGAGGAAGGGATTGAGACTAGGGATGACTGTTTCTTCTGGTAATTATATCTCACTCTGTCTAGGGGAGGTATGTACATACAGGTAATCCTCGCTTACTGACTTCCTCATGCAGTGACCATTTGAAGTTATGACAGTGGGGGGAAAAACCCTAGCTTTGTGACCAATTCTTGCATTTATGGCCATTGCAGTGTCCCATGGTCATGTGATCGCAATTCAGGCACTTTGCAACTGGCGCACATCTATGGCCATCGCAGTGTCCTGCGGTCACGTGATCACCATTTGTATGCTTCACAACCAGCTTGTGACAAGCAGAGTCAATGGAGAACACAGACTTGCGGAAGTAGAATTGTTGCAGTCATGATTTTTCGGTTAGCATCCACACTGCTTCACTTAACGATTAAAGAGGAAGTAAGGTTGAAGTTTGTGGTGGTGATGTGATTTTCTGCTTAGCAACCAAGTTTCTGGTCCCAATTGTGGTTGCTAAGCAAAAATTACCTGTAGTGCTTCACCTCCTACATGGTTTCTTCATAGTAATCACATAGGTTAGACTGAGAGAGTTATTGGTGTCTAAGTGCACGAGCCTTATTATGAGTGGGGATTTGAGCCTACTCAGATATAAACCCCTGGACTGTATTAACGCATTCTGCTGGAGGACTGCCAACTGCCAACAATTATCATTTACAAGAGTTGGCATAGAAAGTTTTTAAGTGAGAGTGTAATTCTGTTAACCTCACTGTAATGCAATCTGCTGGTGAGGCATTGCTACCTTCAGAAAGTTTATGAAGTCAATGAATGTGGAGATGGGATATTAAAATGCTCTTGACAATTATATTGTTAATGTACTCAGAAACAGCAACTGGAAAATTTTAAGCCAATCACTATAAAACTCAACAACTTATCTTCCAGATGCTGAGATCTCTCCTGCTGTGAATTCTTCTATGCTTTTCTCTATTTTTGATGAGTCATCTGCTCTAGAAAATAAGACTGCCAGGTAGGCATAAGCAGTATTTTTTAATAGCAATAAGTAGTACCTTTCAGCAAGTTACAGGTCTGGTATTTTAAGTAAAATTCTGGAATTCAGTGAATTTTCAGTGTCAGCAAAATATGCATTTGTTTTATCTTTTAGTCTTTCTCTTGGACTTTCACTGGTACATGACAAACATCCTCTTGCAGTTCGCAAACTTTCAGAAAGTATCACTGCCAAGGAAAACATACCTCCTGAAAATTCAGTAAGTTTTCATAGCTTTGTTTGATGGATATTATGTGAATATATTTTGCTATGAAATGGATACTTAAAAACCCATTATATCTTCCTATCTTTAAAGTAGTACATTCATCAGAAATGTGTTTGCAGACATAGCAGACAGCAAGCAACAAATTGTATGGTTCTACCATCTTATATCTGTGAATGTACTTATTTAAAAATACACAGATATGGCTAGGGCCAACTGTCTGAGTTGGATCTGTAACCCAGTCCTATCTGATTCTTAACAACTCGTATGATTTATAAAGTGAGGAAAAGGTTTAATTTTCATCTACATATAAAAGCTTAATTTCAAACTTGAAAAAATAATATATGTCTTTTTGATTAAGGCTACATTCCCTTTATGGTAATTTATCATAAATTCTATACTGGCAGTTTGCCAAATAAGCAGAACGGGGTGCTTATGATGATCTTTCCCCATCTGTACTATCTTGCAGCTTTCAGGAGAGGCGTAGATCACTTTTACCAGAAATGTGGTTTGCTAGGGCAAGGCTTTTGGAATCACTCTAAAGGTTGCCTGAAATTAAGCCAAGTGCCATATTCCCTTTTTCTTCCGTTTTATGTGTCCTCTGCACAATCCCAAGATAAAGTTCTTTATTATTAGGTGATGCCTTTGTCTATCTGCACACATAAACACACACACAAATGTTATAGCATTCCAGTTAATTGACTCTGGATGAACAATTCATAAATGAAAACAACTCCCCTTCAAACCAGCATAACAATATAATATAATGTAATATAAAATAAAATAAATTGCTGATCAGTGTTACCTTATGTAACAGTAAATTTCAGAAAAACATTGTTGCACAAAATAGTTTAAAAGTTAAGAAGCATAATTCTAGATATAGACTAATAAGCAGGAAAGAATGTTATGCTAGCTATCATAATAGGTAGTTTTAAAGACCCAAAACTTGCTCGCTTTTCTTTAATAATTCATTTTTTGCTGAAGTTTATTTTATGTAGAATCAAAGCAAAAGTGGTCTTTTCTGGAAATTAAAAATAACTATGATGCCAAAATCTACATCATGTGTTGGGGATTGAGCATTTGAAAAATTGTATGTAAAAGTTTACAATTGTTGCTAAAATAATTCAGGGGATAAATCTATTTTAATAGAACTCCAAACTAATTATTTTGTCTTACAAAGTCTATCTGAATCACAGAATTACCTATTATATCAGAGATAGCCATGCTAATCTCTTCTGCATTTTTCTGTAGGATGAACTTCATGGAATTGAACCCTTGAGTGAAGATGCAATTGTCACAGGCTCGCATAAGAACAAAACCCTGTGTCCTAATCCTGAAGACACATGTGATTTTGTTAGGGCTGCCCATTTAGTGTCAACACCTTTCCATGGAGTAACAGAACAGAGAAATCAGCTGGGTGACAAACTAGAGCAAGAATGTCTGGAGTCTAAGACTACACCTCTGAATCAACAAATAGCTGTTAGTGAAGAACAGTATGATGAGGCCATCTATGTGAAAAAATTGAGGTAACTCAGTTGGGAGATCAACAGCTTTTGAATGTTTGTATAGGATTGAGCACACAGCTGTCCTGGTTGCATACATTATGAATTATGTAATTCACAGGTTTTCATGGTTTTCCCAGATTGCTTACCTAATTCTGCAACAAATTCTCCCATTGCTTATATCAAGATAATTACATACTATCATTGCTTCCAGGAATTTTTATTATGTAAAATTCTATGTAAACTTGAGGCCCATTTTTTATCTTACCATGAATAGTATCCCAGGACAAAATTATATTTGAATGGATTCTAAAGAGACAGCTACTTATAGTAATAAATCATGGATTATGTTAAAAAATAATGCATTACGCATTTGTCTCCCATGCTTTTCAATCTCTCTATGTGAAACTGCTGGGGAAGGTTATATGGATGGTCCATTGATGACGTACTACTTACCTTCTAACTCTAAGGAAGTTGGAGGATCTAAATTCTCAGTTCAGAAAAAAATATTCAGTTTAATGTGTGCTCTTTGGAGTTGTTGAATGCTTGAATAAGCTTGCAAGATGTAAATCTGATACATCTTTCCCAATTATGTGTAGTCCAATTTTGGAGGCAAGTCAGGAAGATACCAGATCTTCAGCATCTTCAGGTTCCCCAACACAAATCTCTACTGTTAAATTTCAACAAATTCCAGAAAAACTGGAATTGGTTCACACTATTGATGAAATCACCAATGATGCTGAAAATGCCTCTGGTGAGTCTGCAACTGACAACTTACTTTCTTATTCCAGGCTCACTGCATGTACCCAATAAATATAAATTTGTAACTGCCTTCTAGAAATTGCAGCAAGAGTAGTTGGAGGGTTAAAAAATTTTTAAGGGAGGATATTGTGCTACTAGCCTTGGAAGAAGGAGTGGTATACCCTCTCAGTTACCTCCTGGTCCAATCAATCAGTCTCCAATCTTTGTTTTTTAGGAAAGGTTGTAAAGAAGGTGGTTGGCAAGGGTAGCTGCAGAAAATCCTAGAATGAAATGTATTACCTGAGCCTCTTTCAGTTATGTTTTAGGCCTGGTCAGACAGAAACAGCACTGGTCATTCTTGTTGGGATCTGGATGGTGTGTGCCCCACTTGCTTAGACCTTTGGGTAGCATTCAGTACAGTAATCATGGTATCTTTCTGGAGTGCTTACAAGGGTTATGAGTGGAGGCATAATTTTTGCTGTGGTTCCACTTTTACCAAAGTGGTGGTTTCAGTCAGTAGCTGAGTGAGAACAGATGAGTCCTTGGTGCTCCAACTTGGGATGCAGCAGGCTTCAGTCCTCTATCCTGTGTTTAATATTTCTATGAAACTACTGTGACAGACCAACTCTCAGTTGAGGTGAGGAGCTATCAGCATGCTTTATGTATACCGTTTATGTATTTATGAACTCTTATATTGCCTCATTCACATAGTGACTCAGTTGTAAACCCCTCAGGCTGAGCTGGAAATGCTGTGAAAGTCTTGAACTGGTACGTAGAGGCTGAGACACTTGAATGGGGCAAAACAAACTCAAACTAAACACTGCCAAGACAGAATTGTTGGCCAGCAACCATCATGGCTATCCAGTAATGTCACCCCTGATGGTTGCTCCTGATTGGATCACATTTCCCCTGGAGGAGCTGTTCATGATCCAGGGGGTGGTCGTGGCTCTTGCTAGATCAACAGATAGATTCCTTGGCCAGGACAACTTTGCCTGGTTACAACTGGTATGTAAGTTATAGCCCTGTCTGAACCAGGAAGCATTATTATTATCATCAAATTATTGTTACTACTATCAAATTTAAGACCAAGATTACTAGCTATCTGAGCTAAATAGAAACTTGTGAAATTCCCTTTTGAAACATTTGAATTTTTATGATTAAAGCTGCAATTCTTAAGTTCATACACATTCTATAAGTAAGGAGCAAAGTGTATACCATAATCTGGTCTTACATTAAGTGCTTCCATTATGATTAGAAAATTCTCAGGTTATTGTGCTTCTAGATTAACTATATAGACCTTTTTAATTCCATTCTTGTTTTTAATATATAGTAGCAAAGGGAAGGATATGTATCATTAACCATTACATTGGAAATAAATCTACAGCAGTATTAGGAACAGCTTTTGGTTTTCTTACTTTCCTTCCAGAGACAGGATTTATTATAATAATGAGATAATTAATTAATAAGGTAATTGATTCAATTAATAATTGAAGCCTGTATTAGTAGTATACCAGGAATTGTTTGAATGAGAGAGTATTTGCAAGGTTTCCTAGCATTAGTGGTCTGTGCCCTATACAGGAGGCAGCAAATGGTGTGGCTTCAGTGCCTGAGCCATTTGGAAGGTATATTTTGGGGCTGCCAAGAGTTAGGGAGTTTTGGAACAGAGCAACTTGAGTTTTGCTGCTTTGCACTTCCATTTCATATCCTTGGAGGACTGACTTGGAGGGGTAGGGTGTGTTTGGATACTGTCCCAAAGTTAACTGGATTCTTGGTTCACGCAAAGCTGTATTATATGCTAATAAGGGTAAAAATACCAAGTCAGGCTAGTAATCTCTCAAGTATCAGGCAAGAAAATGCACATTGGTAATATAAAACACTAATATCCTGAAGAAAAAAAATGCTTACTTGAACAGCAATATTCAGTTGGGATGTTATTAATAGCAAAGATAGAGGAAAATTGTGATATGGAATTGTTATCTGACAGATTTGATATGGTCTTGGTTTTTTTAAGATGACTCTCCTGAGGGTTTGCAGAACACGGAACGCAAACAGTTCTTGCAGCGTCTTCCAGATTTGTTGACCAAGGCATCTGGTTTTAAGCTGGAGGCTCAGCTTATGCCTTGGATGGAACTGGAAAAAGAAGTTAATTTAGGTGAGGATTATTATATTCTTCTGTTATGGTATAATCTGTTTTAATAATAGATTCTAGAGGGAGGGTGGGAAAGCCATGGGCAGCATGTAACCCCAGCACCCCATTTGTACTCCCAGGTCCCCTTAGAATGTATGAAGCAGAATTCTTAAATCTTTCTTTAACTTGGGGAGGTTAAAGGTCAAAATGGGTGACTTGAACCTTACTAAGATGCACATCTCCCTTCTTAAGTCTGGCTCCATTAGGCCAATTTTCTTTTTTTATGTTGGGTTTCAAATTGCCGAAACGGGAAAAAATCAGTCTCTTCTACTCTAGTAATGTTATAAGCAGATACAAAGGCAAAAGACTGCCTCCAAGGTAGAAAAATTTGCCATTCTTGCATTGTGATATATAAAACGTTGGGAGCTCTGTTAAGACAATATTTAATTTTTCCTTCTAATTCAACTTGCTTGAATTCATTATTCTATGTGGAAAGAAAAAATACTGTCAGCATTCAGTAATATTGTGATGCTTAACTTGGTTACTAAATTTACCCTGTGGTGGGGAGTAGCTGCCCCTTTAAATAACAAACCAGCCTTATATGCTGAGTAGGCTGACCCCTGAGTGCCAATAGAAAGGAAGAAGGAATTCTGTCAGGTTTGGGATGGGAAGAGGGTTTTGTTTTTGGAGGTGACTGGAGTCCTGGATGAGGGGGTTAGGTACTTCAGGCAAGGCTGGAAAATGAGTTGTTTTTGTTGTTTTCAGTTTCACATAGGCAGTTGGATGCTGGATTAAAGTCTAGAACCCAGGTCTAGTCTGTTATGTAAGAATTGTGTTAGTTTTTTTTTTAACTTACTTACCATGTTACCATGCAGCTGCTAGTCTTTAACAAACCTAGTGAAATGTATTTTGTGAATCCTGAATGGTTTACTTGAATCTAGTTGATGATGCCTTAAATTTGGATTGCTTCTTTTTCTCTTGAGTTAATCCTGAGAGTGACAGAATGTCACAGAAGATTGGCCAAGGAATTCAGCTATTCACCTTGTCAAATTTAAAACATTTGTCCTATTAAATTACTTTAGAAAATATCCTCAGTGTCTTCAAATGGCTAAATTTATAGTGGGCAATAGTGTCCATATAAGTTGTGTGTGGTTTGAAAATAATTCAGGAGAGGTGCTTCTAATCTTGGATAAACACAGCACTTTCCTGCTATTCTTTAAAGAACGCCAGCTTTTTTCAAACGGCCTTGTAAGCCTGGAAAAAAAGATGCTGCTGTAAGAAGTTGCCTCTTTAATGCAGCTCTCAAAGCAAGGACAACTTTGTTCAGGCTTCTGCAGAAGCCTGAAAAGGGTCTGTTGCTTTAATAAGTAGCAGGCAGGTGCTGTGCTCATGTGAGATTTGAAGTACCTCTCCAAAGCATTTCTGAAGCATTGCACAGCCCCAATCCATATGCAAATAATGATATCGGTGATGATACAATCTTCCACATGTGACCCATTGTACCATCCTCCCAAGTAATTCCAGATTAATAAAGAAACATCTGTATCAGCTCCAAAGATATGTAGAGATGTAGCTTTTTAGGATTAAATGTTCATATGCTTGAATGTTATTTCTAGATATGATTGGCCAGGTGTTCTTAGTAATGATTTGTTTTTGCAAACAATTCTGTTTCAACAGGAAATGCTATTTATCATATCACTCGTGAGTATTTGATCAGTCAGAATGACAAGATATTCTCTGCTGTTCCAGCTAATGTAACAAATAAGGATTCAACAGCATTTTTAATAAAGGTATAAGTGTCTTATTTATGGTCATTCTTTAATTAACTCTTTCAAACTCCCATATATTCATTAAACACTTATGAAGCCCTTTCATCTACCTCCTTAATTTGCAATGCAGTTCTCTTGCTTCTGTTCTAAAATGACAACTTATCAAAGCCCCCAAGATTGTTTTCTAATTAAAAACAAAAATGCATCCTATTAGAGCAAACATTTAAAAGTACAAAAAGATTGTCACCATAAAAAAGTAGAAAGGCAACAAAAGGTTTAATTTTCACTACTGCCTTAAGCTGAACAGTGATGTTGTATTTTAAAAAAAATCAATCATTATTCACTGAAAAGTAAGGTGAAATTGTATTTTATTTCTAAAACATAAGAGAAAGAGTTCAGGTCAGAATGAAACTTCCATTTGTTCTCTGTCTGCCTGAGTATGTCCCCAAATTTTCTCTAGGGAAGATTCCTCCCTGTTTCAGAGAAGATATAGTTGCAAAAAAATATTTTGCTAGTAGAATGATACTGTTAGGTGACCAATTCCTTTTAATTCAATCCCTATGTAACTTCCCTGCATGATATGGACCATTCCAATCCAATTTTGATTATTCATCCCAGCTCTATTACTTGGATGGAACTAGGCAGTGTTTTCAGCGTTTCTACAGGCAGTGAAGCACTATGGACACACTAGGACACTTCCAAGGTGAAATTGCAGTATAAGCATGGCATTTCAGTTGCTGTAATGAGATCTACCATGTTGACTCAAATTAATCTGCTACATAAATATGACTATTAGACAATAAAGAAAAAATTCTGGGCAAGTATGACTGTTGAGGCTTGAGTATTAGGAAGTCAGAACTAATTTTTTTTTTATGCAGGTGCATTCTGAGCCTGTGCCATGGGACTTCTACATATTATTGCAACTTCAAGAGCGTCTAGATGCTGAATTTGTTGAGAACTTTAGTCAATACTTCACTTGTTTCTTATATCACAATGGTTGTGTGACTCTCCATGAGACAATATGCTGTGTTACTCTTCAGGTCAGTATGTACATTGTTGAATGGCCTATTGAGTAGGGGTCGAACAATTTGTTTACACTTATCTTTATGTGGTCATATATATAGACAACTACATAAAGAATCAGAACTGAAGTAAATGCAAAACAAAAAGAAATGAACATGACCAAGAAAATCAAGCTTGAAATACAGTCCATACATGATATTTCCAAGAATTAATTGAATTAGGACAGAGTGATAAAATAATTGCTTATGCCTAGTCTTTATTCTTCCCTCCCACAGGATATGATCCAGTATTATAAAGTTATCCCTCGAGAAGTGATATTGCTGATAGTTGACAACCTCCTAGAAGTGGTGGAAAAATTACATAAAGCAGAAATAATCCATGGGAATCTGAATCCAGAAACATTGTTCTTGGGAGACAGGTTGCCTATCTCTTTTTATTGACATCAAGCTTTGTGCTTTTAGACTGGCACTTTTCAAAATAATATTCCAAGTAGATGCAAGCCAGATTTTGGAAAATATGTCACTGAGGAAAAAATAAAAACAATACAATAATGCCCCTGATACTTAATCTTATATTAGTGTTGGAATAAAGAGAATATGGAAAGTTTGGGGCAGTAAATTCAAGTTTGATTGTATTCTGTCCTAGCCTGTATCTAAGTTTGATAAGAAGCTTACCAATCCATTTGGATCCATCTACAACCTTCAGTGTTATTGATCATAAGCATATAGGTGCAATCACTAATGTTCTCCTAGTTTACAGAGAACTGGCTGTCATATAAGAACTGTACAGTAGAAGAAATATTAATGTATATCAGGAAAGGAACTTGTTTCACACATTGTGATACGCCATGGTTTGCTTGATTATAGTTTACAGAAGAACAATTGAATAGTTTTCATAAATTGCTAAGTCATAAGCTAGGACTTATAAATCACAATACACACAAAAGTAAACCATGTTGTGATATATTTTAATATATTGTAATTTCTTGCATGATTAGTACAATCTAAACCCAGCCACTGTGTGATTTTGATTGTCTTACTATTTTTATGGGTTGTATTGTAATATCAAAAAGAGTAATGCATACTGAGAGCTGGAATAATGTAATGCAGCATTCTATTAACACTGTTCTCCATATGTTGGACTAAAAGGAAGTTTGGCATGGTAGAAATGTATATTATATACCAATTCAGTTTTCAGGCCATTGTTTACATATGTCATTCCTCCACTTATATTTGGCAGATGGCACTGTTGATCTATTTTTGAAGGTAGTTGTAAGGATGTGAGAATACATATACTGCTATGAAGTATCTGTGGTCCAATGTATCCCATCACAGATGTCCTCCCATATACAGTGGTACCTCGGGTCACAAACGCTTCTGTTCATGACCAATTCGGGTCACGAACAGCACAGTTCACAAAATTTTGCTTCCGTTCGCGAACTCCACATCGGGTGACGAACAGGATCCGTGGCCATTTTCCCTGCTGTGACATGTGGTCGTGGCTTCCTGTAGGGAGGGGGACTCTCCCTCCAAACAATAACCGCCTCCCCACCCGCCTTCCTGTCCTCCACGCCAGAAGTCACCTCGAGCAAGGTTAGCGTTCTCTCTCTTCGTACTGTACTGTACTTTGTTTCATATTTTTGTGGTTTAAAAAAAAAATACATATGATTCAGAACGGATTAACTGTATTTACATTGAACCTTATGGGAAAATTTGATTCAGGTCGTGACCAAAATCGGTTGGCGACCAAATTCGTAGGGGTCAGAACGGATTAACCGTATTTACATTGAACCTTATGGGAAAATTTGATTCAGGTCGTGACCAAAATCGGTTGGCGACCAAATTCGTAGGGGTCAGAACGGATTAACCGTATTTACATTGAACCTTATGGGAAAATTTGATTCGGGTCGCGACCAGAGTCGCGGAACGAATTAAGTTCGTGACCCGAGGTACCACTGTACACATTTCTAGACTTCATATGCATTCTAACTTTTTTTTCTGAAAATGATCCCAATTTGTGCTAAAGTCTTCAAGTATAATTTGTAGACCTCTATAGCTGAAGATTTCAGAGCTAAACAGTACACTATTTTTTTAATCTGTGGTGCACTACAAAGAATGGCAAAGACCTTTCAAACATGACACATTAATTTTGGTGCCTATAAATGATAGCTTGCTACAAAAGCATCTATTTTGGAATTTAATTTTAAATTCTCAAAATATAATTAATACTGATCCAAAGGTGGTAATTCATGATTCTCGCAACATGCATATTACCTTCGTATTTTTATGCTACAAATATAGCAGTCTTATGACCATTTAAAGTAACTGGCACCTGTTCTATATCTTATCTGTTTCTGGTAGTAGAGCAAGCACTATGGAAACTTCAGGCTGAGTGAAGAACTACTAGGACTGTATTTACCAGAAAGAAAGATAAACTTGAATTTAAGATACTTTCCCTCTTCCAAAAGCAACCAACCAACCAAAAAACCCTAAATAAAGGTTACATGGAAGAAAAGTTATAGGCACATACAAAAAATCCTTTAGCTTTCCTGATTTGTCAAGCATAGTTCCTAATTCCTATTGAAATTAATCCTGGAGACTTTTTTCCCCAACAAATTTATGAGATTCATTGCCCAGAGGCCACATTCCAGAAAAAGGAAGACGGGGACAAAAAGTTAATATTAATTGACTGATTAAAATTAAGTGATTAACTTATTTAAGTATTTAAGTAAAAAAAGCATCCATGTGTAAAAATGATTCCATATCTGTATATGCATATACAAAACATTTTCTATTCAAACTATT
The DNA here is from genome assembly GCA_030867105.1 of Liasis olivaceus. Lineage (NCBI taxonomy): Eukaryota > Metazoa > Chordata > Lepidosauria > Squamata > Pythonidae > Liasis > Liasis olivaceus. Next base: position 60,333,446 of record CM061349.1, read on the forward strand.
CTCATACACACACACACACACACACACACACACACCTAGGGGTAGCAAGAACAAATTATTTTGCAATACCCTATGGAGTTCAGTGGTCCTTATTCTAGATCAGTATGCTAGCCTTACTCTCGTGTTTATCCTCCACTTGTAGAAGATGAAATCTGCAGTGGAAAAACTCTCAACCTATAGAGATTCTTTGCTAGCTATGGATCTGATTTTCATGAGATTTTGTTAATATAGTTGGCTTTCATGGATAGAGGAGGCTGTCCATTGTAGACACTTACGGTCTATGCTTTAAAGACAACAAGAGGAGAACAAGGCTGATGTGATTGTTCTTGTCCCCCTTGAAGCAACTAGCAGTGGTTTCACCACCCTTCTTCCAGCCACTTGCTTTTATTATCCTTACCTGCCATCCACTAACTTTCTTTCAACAGCATTTTCCTTTGGCAATATTTTCAGCAAATGTAAAATACCTCTACACACGTGTGTGCACACATAATCCACAGGTAATTAATTAATTTATGGGGAAACCTTGTTTTTCCTTTATGTAAGTACACTTAAGAATGAAGCAAATTCTTAATGCAAACACTAGAGGGAGGCAGTAAAGTAGGTACGTGCAAATACTGTACCATTCAATAAAACAGCAAATTTGCTCTCTCAGAATTTACAATCCATTTGCCATGGAGAAGACTAACAGAGCTCTGAAGATAGTGGATTTCTCTCACAGCCTAGATTTACAACTACAGCCAACTGTGAATTCACTGAAGAGCTTCCCAATAACTCAGACCCAGATTGGACAGCAGATCTTTGATGAAAACACCCCAGTACATCAGGTAAAAACCCATTTTTCTTGGTAACAATTATTTTAAAAATATTTAAAATTTTCAGATATCTTACTAGAAAATCCCAGCAGAAATATCTTTGAAGTCAGTGTGGTATGTCTGGAGTAAGCTGCTTCTAAAGAAATTTCTTTTTTTACTATATGACTTGGATGATTCAAGAATATCAAATTGCAGATCATTGTTATTAACTCAAAAATCTTGTAATGGTTTCAGGTGGACTTGCTTGGCATTGCAAACATTGCCCATTTGATTTTGTTTGGGGAATACCTGCAAGTTCATCAGGAAAAAGACAGCTGGAAAACTAATAGAGATTTATCTCAGTAAGTATTTGGCATCCCAAAGACTCTATGCCTTTTGTTTCTTATTCTAGATTCACCATGACAGAAATGATGACATTGAGAGAAATGATGTAGATATTTAAATTAGGATAACATGTTAATTAGTTAGGTGACTGTAACAACCAAGTGTGGCCCTGGGATTTAAGTGTATGTGACCCTGTTCTACATTTTGTATTGCTATAATTTAAAAAAGTGTTAAACTGCAGTTTATCTTAATATCAACATCACAAATAGGCACCTTGGTCACCTTGCAGGTGGACTATTGTAATGCGAACTACATGGGGCTGCCTGAGAGTCAGCTTGCTTTGGGTCCATTGATTAAGCATGTCATCTAGTGGGACCCAGGGACCCAGCTCTTTATTGTTACTGCACCTTGCCCCATGGAACAGCATCCCCCTGCTAGAGATTCATATAATCACCATCTTGCCTGTTTCAAACTTTCTTTAAAAAGCTGGCTCTGACCCCTTTAAGGTAGAAAAGTTGTGGAACGATGGTTTTGTTCTCTTGGATAGTTATTGTTTTATGGACATTTTTGTTTTTATGGATTTTTTTTTTTTAGTTTATGAAGCTGCCCACGGTAGTTTTGGAGTTGGGTGGCCCAGAATTTTAATAAATAAATAAATAAATTCTACTAAGATTTCAAATAATTTAAATGTCTTTTAAACAATAAAGGGAGAAAATAAAACATATTTCACATTTTTTGTAGCAATATTAAATGTACTATCAACTTTAACATAGAATTTCAATGTGAAAAAACGCTGCTTCAGGGAATACTTTGTGTGCTCAATTATCTCCTCTTGTCCCTATAATATAGCCCTAATTTATTTCCAGACAGAATGCCAAAAATAAATGGGCTTCTTAATCAAATGGTAATATACTTTTTCCCTGACTCTTTGTCAAAGTTCAAAGGGTATATATTAACAATCTAGTTTTTAAAGATATCTTGAATAAACTGATGGCAGTGACAGATGCATAGCTGTCATGAACATGTTTGTAGTTGCTTGTTCTGTTTTGCAAAGTGCTACTGAGGTCTTGATAAAGGTGAAAGGATACCAATGGGGATAGCATATTTCTTAGTCACAATACGTTCTTGAATCAAATATTGCACTATTTGTTTTAGCCATGGTTTGTTGAGTAAGTGTAGTGGTTGAATTCACATGCCAAGCCAAAACCAAGCCAACCACATTATGTCAGCATAACATATGAATCCAGACACTGACTAATAGAGGATTAACTACAACTGGCTTCTACAGCAGAAACAGTTAATCTCTTTAGTCAAAGGGGTGGGTGGATTGGACCTTCTCCATTCAAGAAGTAGAAACTAGAGCAGTGATGGCGAATCTATGACACGTGTGTCAAAGGTGACACGCCACAATGTTTTGGGTGACACGGCAGTGTTCACCAACACCCAACAACAACTATTCTCCCTATCTGAGTTACCAAAGAAACAATTTTACTCGTATATCTTTGTTGTAATTATTTGACCTTTCTTTATATAATACATAGCACCACACATGATTGGACTGTATTTTTTTTTTAAATGAATATGTAAAGAATTGTTTCTCTTTTGTTCAGTGGTGGTGGTGACACACCAGCAGAGTCAGGTTAGGTATTTTCCGAATTTTTGACGCACCAAAACCAAAAGGTTTGCCGTAACTGAACTAGAGGCTATCAGTCACAATGTTATGGCTTCTTATTTCTTTATATGCTTTGCATTTTGGTCAAGACTGATCTAATACCTGGAAAATGCAAACATTTTGTTGCTAAATAACTGTCAGAAACATTTCTAATAATCTTTAATATTGAGAATAAGCCAATCAGCCATTTGAAAGCAAATAATCTTTGGAAAATCAGTGCCTGTCTGTCCTCCCTGTTGAGGCCAAAATGAATAGATGCCTCTGCAGCCCTGTATCTTGTTTCAGAAACTTTTCCAAGTGCTCTAAAGCAGGGATAAGCAGCGTTTTTCAGCTAAAGTTTCTCCATTGCCTTTCAATAGCATGCCAGGGTGAAAAAAAAATGGCTAGAGCCAGAAGAAAAACTAAACTAATTAATTATATGCCATCAGTGTCATTAGTCACTATATGCTTAATAATCTTTTGATTCAGGTACTTTAGCAATTGCAATTCAGCAGCAATTTTTGGAGGGTCTCTGGGGACCACACTGAAAGCTTTGGAGGACTTAATGAGGTCCTTGAATTATGCACTCTTGCTCTTAAGGAGGGGCCAGGCTAGCTAGAAGTAGCATGTGTGACTCCACTTTGCATTGTTACCTACAGATTCTCTCAAGATGTAGTAGCTTTGAGAATAGCATTATGGCTAACATAGAGTTAGACGAGGTGAGTAGCGTAGATCCCTGATTAACCACACAGACTTAGATGACTTTCACAAACACACACATTTGCACTGTCAGCTTAGTTTATTTTAGAGAGGGGTTGTGAGGCTAAAGGAAAAACCTTGTGTATACTGCTTTGAGCTGTTTGGACTAATGGTGGGGTAAGAATACTAATAATACTTAAGTAGCCTCTAAACATCCCTACTTGAAGTGAGAGACATATGGGGACTATGGAATAGTTTTCTCCAGTGTTGAGAAGTTTAGATAAGACATGCCTGGGATAACACTACCGCAGGTAGTTGTGCTGCCAGACCAGTAGAATGGTATAGCCTCAGTTGCCCAAGGGCTGGGTAAATCAGTGTACTGTAGAGCCAGTATAGTGTAGTGGTTAAAGTGTTAAATTTGGAACTAAGCTCATGTCCCCCACACAACCATGGAGCTAACTGGTGACTGGCAAGAGAAATTCTCTTAAATTGCAAAGAGGGCTCACTGATTTAAAGGTCTGAAATTAAATTTGCTATTTCACATCTTTCTGAAACACTTGAGCACATGCAATAACTAAAAGATATTAAATTAGAATCCAGCATTTTGCAATATGGAGAGTATTACTTGTTTATTCTTAGGTAACTTGAGCTTTGCTAATATAGGTAATTAATATTTGGTGCTATTTCCAAGTCTAGCTGTAGATTAGTGGCTATTGTACTAGTCTTTTTCTAGTGTATTTCCAACTGCTTTTCTTAAATTGTGCTATCTTCCCTTCTTTGCATTGCTTGGCCCAGATCCATTACCAATTCAGCACCAAAAAAACCCAAACCCATTTCTATCTAATCTGTGACTTTATGCATATGGCTTTAATTGGGAGAAAATGAATGCCTGCAATATTCAAGAAACAAGAGCTGGTAATAGCTTGGATAAATTTAATGAGATGAAAAAGTGAGATGAAAGCCCATGCCTAGTTGATAGATAACTCAGTGTGTGAAAATGTGAAAGAACAATTGATTCATTTTTACAAAACTTACTGGTCCAACATATGTGTAACATATTTGTGATGACATTTAGCGTATCTATGTTTATAACTGAAAGTGTTGATCTTTTAAAAACCTAACTTAAACCTTTTAAACCCATTTTAATCATTGATTTTCATACATCATGTTCATTGGTAATACTGTTTACTTGATAAAAGGGTATGGAGGAGGAAAATATTAATTAAGTAGAACATTTTACAAACTATGTAGGTAGTTCTACATATTTAGAAGCATACAGCACTCTGTGTATACAGGAAGTAAAGCTTCCAATAATGTATGAGCTTTTTTTTTTTTAATGATGTCTGTGAGAACTGTAATCTGAGACAGCCTCTTTTCTCATTTAAAAATGTCCTCTGATGCTCTTAATCTTAAGGATGGCAAATGTGAATATGTATCTTTCCAGGTAGCTTGACTTCTGGAGAGAGAACTGAACATGAGAATTGGATGAGGGAGCTGGACTGCAGGAAAAACAGTTTAGATGGTTTAGAAAAGTGCATTGCAAATAGATTTGATAGGTTCATGGTGGATAAATAGGTGAGCTGGTGGATAATGGAAATCATTGGACTTTAGGCAGACAGAATCTAAGTTCAAATTCTTAATTGTGAAGCTGACCAGATTATTTTTGAGGAATTTGCTGTTATCTAATACATTTCATGGAATAATGTAAGTATATTACATCAGTCCTCCGGAGGATACACAAGGTATACCTTGATTGATTGATTGATTGATTGATTGATTGAATCACTACAATTGGCCTGAATTCTACTTGCCTTCTTATCACATGTTGGGATTCAGAATAGTCAAATGAAGTTGGAGGTGTCTGTTTTATATACTCTTTTCTTGGATGATTTAAGCCACCGTGAAATATTTCAGGAGCTGTCCTACTAAACTCTTTCTGATCTCCAGTATACCAAATAGTCCACTGCATGATGTTTATATACCTGTTTGCCCTCAACTTTATTTTAGGGTATTTAGTTTTATCACCTACACAATTAAGGGGATGTATAAATTCTTATTTCCTACAGATTTCTTTCTTAGAGCTATAAATCATCATGACAACTCATATTTGAGTAGGTTAAGTAGCTGGTTTTAATATAGAAAGATTATCTGTTGCATTCTAAAAAAAATAAGATTGCCTTTTTATAGCATTTGCTTTTAGGAGTGAGCTTTAAATAGATGGATTTGCATCAACAGCTTCATTGAACTGGCTCATGAAATGGATATGTTGAGTTTTCAAGCAGATATAAGCAGTATCCTTGTGATCAGACTGTTCAGAATATTTGCTGAAATATTTGCATGTATGCAGGAACTCCTTGTTCCTGTCCTTAAGCTGATGCTTATGTTACACAGATGGAAGATTTCCAGCTAGACAAATTTAACTAAAGTTTTCTGGATGATATTCTCTTTTTTGCCTAGGCATATCTAGTTTACTGAAATTCAAATACTAAACTTACTTGCACTATATTGGGTTTATAGTTTGAATTATTCTCCTTGTTTCAGCGTGTTTTATTCTGGACCTTCAGATGAAGAGATTTCTTTGACCTAGTGGGGAAAAAACTCAAAGGCCAACTCCATTTAAATTTTGCTATTTTATTGTTTTTCCTCCTGAATGCTACATAGCCTCTTGTACTTAATTCATTTGACAAGTTAAATCAAGAATTTTGGGCAAGCAAATGAGCAGTCTGGTGAAAAAGGAATAGGTTTTTCTATCCTTCCTCTAATCTGCTTGATTTCTGTGTTGATTATAGAGTGAGAGAATCCCATTTCTTATTATCAGCCTGCTTTGCAGAAAATGGCTTTGAAAACTAATAAAAAATTATAACTTGTGTTTCCATGCTGACTACATTGAAGATTTTTTTCAGCAAGCACAGACATGCAACATGGCATTTTGTGGCAATATTTAATGTGTGTACAATTGTGATTTTGTATTATTATTCACCCTTCCCCCCTTTCCAGAACTAGTCAATAGAAACAAGTACAGTACACAATCTTCACTTGAGAAGAATTGATTCCCTTTAGGAAGGTGCACTGAAGCAATGTTCATCCTTGGAGCTGTTTATCTGCAGCAATACCTGCCCTTTGAATAAACACATGCAATGAACTAATATGAAACTCTGAAATAAACTGACAAAAGTAGAAGTTATTTGAAGTCTAGTTCTTGTGTTAGACAATTAGACCATTTTTATGAATTATCTACAGAGCTTTTACTGTGTTTCTGAATTGGGGTATGTTTATGTAATACTTAAAAATGTTTATTTCACCTTGAAATGAACAACCTTTGGGGAATCAGTAAATCCTAAATGTGCATATCACTTAATATTAACTCTTAGTTTTATGCTCTGAATCCAGCCCAACTGATGCTTAGAAATAAATTACTAATTTCCTTGTGCCAGCTCTTAAGATTTTTTTTTCATAATGGGTAGAAGGCAGAATATCCACAAATATAATGATTTCAGTATTTTCAAAGTCCCTTTATATTTCATCATATTTAGCTACACATATCTTTCATATTGTGGGATGTGAGATTAATAATAAAACTTCTACGAGGACTTTAAATATGGTTGTCTTCAAGGATAACTGAGAAAGTGCAGATTTATGCAAGAATTTGGAAGTGACAATATGCAGAATATTCTTAGAAAAGCACTTTTTTCCCCCTCTTGTTTAGGTCCATTGATGGTGATTTGTGGAATACATTCTTTGACAAAATTCTGAATGCAAATGGGAAGTCTACTGTGCCTCTTCTACGAGATCTCAGAGAAGAGCTGAGCAGTTCATTTGACAGTTCTTTCCCCAAACGCCTTTGTGATTCCATAACAAAGCTGGAAGACCTCCTTCATGTTGGAGACATGATTCTGACATAGAGAAAATGCCCCTCTTAATATCTCCCTGCTTTTCTACTCCCTTCTGTACCACCTAAGGCAAATGAAAGCTCATGCTTCATCTTGTTCCTGCTAGATGTATAAATAGTAGGAACATTTTTCACAATTATTTCTTCATGAGTTGTCAAAAGAATTTCAGCTGATGCCTTAACAATATGTACAGTTGCTATCCATTGGCAATGTTCTGTGCTTGCTTCCTCTGTAAATGTCCATTCAGTATTGATTGCTTTGTAATATCTCAACTTCTTCATCCTTAAACTGTTGTAAATTTCTTACTCGTTTTGTATCCTTTCCTTGTAATCACTGTTCAGTAAAACTGTTTTGCAACCACCATAAATATTTCAAGAATTATTGGATGAATGAAGATTTTTAATGCTACTTTTAGCGTTTGCAGGTATTTGGATTGGTAGTTTCTTTAAACCAAGCTCAATAACCGAACATGTTCATAAACTATATATCAAAAAATCCTGTGAGAGGCAAAATACCAGATCTTAGATGTGATGTTAGTTATATCATTGGCATTTGTGTACTAGTGGAAGGGAGAAGACAAAATTATTCCTTTGCCCCTGCATTAGTACTGCCCCCACTCCTGCCGCCTATGGCTGCTATGTGTATTGTGAAGAAAATTCTGCTTTGGGCAGTAACATTTACGTCAGTAGCAGTATTAGCGCATGATTGCCATGGATCTCTCCCTCACGCATTAATACATTCATTTGGCAGTCTAAATTCTGTGCAATTTGTACAGTTCATTCTATACTTATAAAACCATAAGATCAGAAAAGTTTCTATATTTGACCATAGATGGAAGCTGCAATCTGCTAGTGGAGAACATGCCAATCATACGTAGTTCTGGCTCAATATGTAATATAGTTATTCTAATGCTGCCAACATTTATTCTGCAGCAGCTTAATCTGTCCTGTGGTGATTTCTCTAAAAGGTGGTTTGGATTTCATCCCTGGATATTTTTCCCTGAAATTGAGTTAACAGTGAACTAAATTGATAGCAGAGGCCCAGTTTTCCAGGTCATAGTAGTTAATGATCCTGTGGTAATGACTGGTCCCTGTGCATATTATAACGCTTCCCGGTGGTGTAGATATTTTCTTGCTATAAGAATACAGGTATGTGCTTACAAAGCTGGTAAAGAGTAAATACCTGGATAGTCGTCTTTTTTTAATCTTTGTATTTTCTGGTTCTCCCTTTTTTTTTAAAAAAAGTATTTTTTGAGCTTAGCACAGATCTCACCGAGTGTCCACATCGACATGTGGATGGAGGAGAACCTATTCAACATTGTATACTTGGTCTTTCAAAAACTCTTGACAAAGACATGTCCTTTTATGGATTGCTAACTGGTTAAAGCAGAGTGTAAATACTGTGTAAATGGACAGTTTTCTTAATGGAGGGAAGTAGGAAATAGATGCTTTCCTGATGCTGGGAAAGATTGAAGGCAAAAGGAGAAGAGGACGGCAGAGGATAAGATGGTTAGATAGCATCACTGAAGCAATGAGCATGAAACTGAGCAAACTCAGGGAGGCAGTGAAGGACAGGAAGGCCTGGCGCGATGTGGTTCATGGGATCATGAAGAGTCGAACACGACTTAACGACTGAACAACAACAGAGGAAATAGAATTCCTCAAGATTCTGTGTACAGACTACTGCTTCTTAATTGGTTTATAGTTACCTTGACTCAGGATAATTAGCTGATCAAATCTGGAGATGACACCAAGCTATGCAAGGTGATGAAAAACAGGATATTTTGAAAACTTTAGAAAGCTCTGGATCAATGGCCAATCAAATGGCAAATACAGTTCAATTTAATTATAATATGATGTATTTAGGGGCAAAAAAAACCAGTTTCACATATAACTGATGGGGGCATATGTGTCAGGCCTAGCCCAAGGAACTCCAGGAGACCATGCAAATTCTGTTCAGCAATGTTTATTAGCTACAACCTCTATCAAGAATCTTCCCAGACTGAAACTCTGTTCCCACAGTAGTTGTGAAAACAGAGTGAATTCTTCAGGGAGGTGCCAGCCTCATCCTCTTATCTCTTCCTTGCCCTTCTGGAGACGAAAGAGGATGTTTGCCTCCCTGAGTGTGGCCTTCATAATTCCATTCCATCACAATATGTTATCTGTAACTAAAGAGGAAAATATCTTAGGGTAATAGTGGATAACCCAATGAAGGAGTTGACTTAGTGTGTGCAACTGTGAAAAAAGTAAATTCCTTGCCAAGGAATGTTTAGGAAAGGGCTTGAAAGTAAAACTGTCAACACTGCCCTTATAGAAATCTGTGGTACATTTGTATCTGGAACAATGTGTACAATTTTGATCACTACATTTGAAAAATGATATAATTAGAGCTGAAGAAAAAATAGGAAAGTGGGTAACCAATGACGAGGTAGCACGAATATCTGCCTCTGTGCGATTTTTTACACCTTAATTGACCTAGTGGTTAAGGGTCCAGGCTAGAAACCAGGAGACTGTGAGTTCTAGTCCCGCCTTAGGCGGGAAAGCTGGCTGGGTGACTTTGGGCCAGTCACTCTCAGCCCACTATGTCAGGGTCGGGCAACAAACCAGTTGATCAATTCCTGTCACAACCAATGGATCAACATTCAGTTGATCTGTGGGGGGTGCGGTGGGAGCAGATCCTGTACCTGTGGGAAAAACACTAGGAAGAAAAAAAAATATCTTGTACTCCCTCAGCCGACTTTTTTTTTAAACTAGTGCCCTAAACTTCATTACCACAAGACATGGTGTCAACCACCAAATTCAATGACTTTAGGGGAGATAAATTCATGGAGGACAGGTTTGGAGGGGCTATTAGTTTTGAAAACTAAATATTACCTCCAGATTGTGAGCAACATGCTTCAAATACCAGTTGCAGAGGAATAACAGTTCAAATACCAGTTGCAGAGGAATAACAATAAGGCTTCATCTGCTCCCAAGAACCCTCAGCATCTGGCCACTGTAACAAAGTCCTAGATTAAGATGTGCCTTGCAAGGCCTGATTCAAGCAGGACTGTTCTTATGTAACCTGATGCACAGCTATAAAAATATGATACCATTTGGCATTCTGGGCAGATTATAAGGTGATTTAAAACACGATTAACAAAACAGGAATGCATTAAGAGACAGCATAGGAAAACACATTAAAACAGATTTTTAAAAATCTCCAGTGTAGGAGCACTTAAACTCAAAACTATCTCTACAAATACCTGGGAGGAATTGCTGATGAGACTTCAGTGGGTGCACTAGGAATGCCTCCAGGGCATTCTACTTGTGGGGCCCCACAACCGAGAAAGTTCTCTCCCTTATAGCCATCTCTTTAATTTCATTTGCATGGGTAAGTATATATCCTACATGCAAGTCTTATAAGAGATTCTTTACTGACTCAAAGCTTGCCCTAGGGGCTCTTTTTTTTTTTCTTTCCTCTCATGCAGTGACAAATCATGAATGCACGTTTCATTTCAAAGCATGTGCCTGTTGCCTTTATGCTATAAGAGGAAAAACACCAGTCCATTAAGGAACTATTCATCTTCATAAGTAGTTGTGGAAGGTAGCCGATAGATCACAATATGACCTAAATACAACTTTAGTTTATTGCTGGCACTCAGCCACTAGCTGCAGTCTTATGCATAATTCTTTAAGTACTACAGATTCAGGTACTGTGTTCAGGCATGTAACAACCAAAGGTGTGTATCCTTTGCCTGAAACAATGATTAAAATCTCATTTATGTTTTATAAATGTGATTAAATCTGCCCACCATTCCACAAAATTAGGCTGAGATGTGTAAGAGGCCATGATCTCAAATTCAGTTTTTCCTTATATTGATTTGGATGCTCTAGATGTAAGGATCCCACATTTTTTTAAAAATTAAAATATTATAGTAATGGAAACTTACATGTTGCTTGGTTACTTTTGTTATCCATTATTTTATGGTTAAGTGGTCTTCATAAAATATATTTATTTGATATATTTGACCCTATCATTATCAGATGACAGTTTTTAAAATTCTCTGTTGCCTTAATACATGAATCATAATTTTTTAAAAAATGCATCTTTGACACCTATAAAATCTCAGTTCCTATGTGTTTAAAAAAGCCTTTCTGTGGCTGTCTCTGGTCTTATATCTGATTCCCCTGTTAATAAATATTCTAGAATAGCCTTTGGCTAAATTCTTGTGTTTGATGTGCACTGTTACATGCTAAAATATAGGATAAACTCCCTGAGGTTCCTGCATGGGCTAACACTTGGCTACCTGATTTAAGACAGTTATTTTTCAGCTGGTTATATAGACTGTTCCTTTCTGAAGGTTAAAATTATCATTTAGCTGTAGGCAGTGAGCACTGGAGAACTGCATAACACCAAATATCTACTGACTCATAGAGAAGACTATTTAGGAAATACTGCACTGTGGAAGGACTCTTAGAGATCACCAGCTCAGATGATTTCCCTATTTTCCTTTAGTTTCTTGGGTTATGTGCTTATGTCTTGCTAGCTCTGCTAGTATTGGATAGTGTTGATCAGCTGTAACTAGAGATTTATTGATCGGATGTCAGGAAGTCAGAGACTAGATCACAGATGAAGTGAAACTACATTACAAAAAATACAGTTCTGTTCATGTTCTGCTGTTGGGCCAAATGCTAAAAAATCTTGTGATAAGACTGGTCTGAAGGCAGATTCAGGTTTGAAGGCAGAAACTACTACAGGAGGATCCACATCTGTATACTAACTTAAAATTGCTCCATTTTTAAGGTAATTCATTAGTGGTAGAATATTTTGCAAATCATGGTGTTCAAGGTGTCTTTTTGCTTTGACAAGCTTACAAAATATTGTGCAAATTTTCAAATTCTCAAGAACACTTAGGCAGAGGGAAAAGCATTAAGAAAAGGAATAGGGAGGGGAAAGTGCCTAATATTCAAGCCCTGAATCTGCATTTAGTTATAGTACAGTATGATGAAATATGGGAGTAGGCTGCAGACATACAAATTAGGCTCTGTCAGGTACCAAGATGATTTCAGGTTGCACCCAGACCTTTTCCAGGAACTGCTAGGAGAGAGAAACAAATGGTTGCTTGCTGACTTTTGAAAATGCATTTACACATTTAAACCTGACACCATCCCTGGAATGTTGTGAACAACACATAGCAACATTAAGCAGTTTTTAGCTTTTCAATGCTGCATGTAATTCCAAACAATATACCAAGTTAAGAAAAAAAAACAATAGAAGTTAAATTGGGTAGCATTACACAGCCTATTCCACATACTGTTCTTGCCTCAGTGCTGAGATGGCATTGAAGACATGTCTTCAAGACGGAACCTCCATCTTGGTGCCAGCCTGCCAATCAGAAAGAATACTGGAGGAAAACATATCATTAGGTGTGTAGGTAAAAGGCCCATAATTATTGAATTAGATTTATCCCCAAAATTTGAATTTCAGATACTATAATGTCCTCTTTCTCCAGGGTAGAGATCCTAGTGTAGGTCAACTACATTTGGTATTTTTGAAATCATAACTTTGGTAAATTGGTAAACTGGAGGAAAGAAGAGGGACTGGCATCTGCAAGATATGGAATGAATTTCAAAATGGTGAATTTGGTATTTTGAAATCTTGAATTCTGATTTTTTTAAAGTAGGCAAGTAGATGTTCAATATATCTGTGCATATGCTCACAACAAATGGTATAAAGATTGATGGGCAGAAGGGAAAGGAGATGAAAATCACAGCAAACATAAAATCCATTTCCTCTTAAAACTGAGTGAATGGTCATTCTAGCTGAGCTGAGGTCCCAAGTCGTCTGGAGAGTCCCAAGTTGTGTAAAGCAATGCAAATAAATTATTCTAAAATGTTCTGTCTTGGGAGTCTCCTTTATTTAAAAAATAATTTAAAGATCCTGATCTTGCTTTTCTTCAAGCACAGAACTTAATCCCATGTCTGTTTCCTTTCTTGCATCCTAACACTTGTTCATAGCACAACATGTATAAGGATACAAGAATTCAGCTACAGGTGGTGGGTCTGGGCAGTTAAATTACTTGTGAATGGTCGATAGTACTGGTGGGTATATAGCACTGCCTTACAGACTTTAAGGAAGGATTCCTGGACCCTTCAGGGATACTATTAGAAAAACACTAGACTTAAATAGATAAATAAGTCTGAATGGTCTGCTGAATGTTGCCCAACCCTGTCTTTCGCTCTGCATGGATTCAGAGCATTTCTTGACAAGTTAGCAAAATCCATCCCTAAGATGGGACTGAGGAAAATCATTGCTCTTCCCTCTATGACAGCACTGAGAGAGGGAGGGTAAGGGAAAATGGTCTCTGTATAAATAGCTCTGTTCCTGTTGTATGTGTAAATTCAGTGCTTTTTGTGCGAATGACATCATCCTCTTTCCCATAGCAACTTCCCACGAGGTCAAAATCACCAGGCAACATTTAGAAAATGCAATGCTTTATTGATTTGTGATTAACTGAGAAATTAAACAGTTAGGGCTAAGATGTGGGAGGAGTCCTGGTGATAGACAACTGTCACATTTGGAAAGGTTGGTTCTGTTATTACAATTTTTGAGAACCTCTTCCGGTTATTCTGTAATAACCATTTTTGTCAAAATGAAAAATTAGGTGGGCATCTGTACTAACTTCAGAGTGTTTGGAGAAAAGATGTGCAGGTGACTAGGCAGAAGGCTTGAGAATGACTTACTCATGAGTTCTCCCTCACTAACTGATTGTCTTCAGTTCTATTTTTTTCTGCAGTTTTATTTCTCTGTCATCCCCCACCCTCACACTCTGATAATCAAGAATCATTTATTATAGGCCCATGAAAATATGCACTTGTGGAAATGGAAGTGAGGAAATTAAATAAAAAAACAGTGGAAACAGTAATTTTCTTTCTTTTGGAGCTGATGCCTTCTCTTGATCAAATATTTGCTGCTGAATTTTCTTTCAAGAAAATGTAAGATCTCCGAGAACACTTCTACATTATCACCATTTCCACTTTTGAATAACTGAAAGCAGATTAAAGACTTCTGTGATCATATTCTTTTCCACTGACCTTCCAAAGTTGGGAACTAAGAGCACAACCAAAACCTGAGTTGCTGCAGGTTCAGGAGAAATAGACATTAACTTATTCCAGGGTTCTCCAAAGTGACCAAGGATCGATGGGACTATCCAAGGGGTCAGTGTTGTTGTTGTTGTTGTTGTTGTTCATAGTACTATTAGTTAATGTAGTATTTATTAAATTATTTTCATATAATAAATGTTTAGGGGTTGAGGAACAATCTGAAACTTCACGAAGGGGTTGATGAGCTGAAGAGTTTGGGGACCCCTGACTTATTCTCACTCCATCCAAAAAAGAAGTAAAATTATTTAGTAGCTTACAATATTTACTCTTCCACACCCTGACTTTATGCTGTGTCCATTTGTCTGACTATATATAAAAAATCAGAGCACTGCCTATGAGAGGAAACTGCAAAGCCATCAAGCTTGTTTAAAAGACATGCTAGGATGGTTACAGTCCTGGAGCAGAAGATGGGATGAGACAAGAGTTCCAGCCAATACAAAAGCAGACTGGGCACAAGCTCCAGAGGGTTAACAGTGTTTCAAAGACTAGTTTAATTGTGATTTCAAATATACTAAACCAGAAATAAAATGATGCTAATGTCATGAGATTATGGAGGCTTGGAGGGGATTTTGAAGTGGCAGAGTCCTTGTGTGGAAGTATCCTACAAAACAGAAACTGGTATTGTTGTAAATATTTTGTGTATGAATGAGAAATAGTTATTTCCTGGCAAGTTTACTGGGTTTGTCATGACGTGAAGAACCAATTATTTTGAAATAATACATACATGTGTGTATATTTATATTCCAGATATGAACATACCTCTGAACCTCCTGGTTCAGTCCATATCATGAATCAGTTATTGTCACACTTGCATTTTTTTTCTTGCAGCACTACATTAGCTCTAATTTTAGTATGTAATTAATGTGGCTCCTCCATTTCTACTTTAGGTTTGTAAGCCAGGGGAAGAGAGAAAACTATTGAGTAATCACTGGAATTACAGGAATACATATCCTTGCACAAGGTTATCTGTCAGTCTAAAAATCATAGGACAGGCTTTTCCATGAAGTATCCAAACAGCTGCTTCAGGCAAGGGATTCCAAAGTTGGAGGTTTTTGATTGAGTGTGAATGTGTTATTTTCCAGCTTCTAGTCTCAATCTTCATATATCCTAGAAGGAGGTGGGGAGATTGCCACATGGCACTTTGTCAGGTGCATAAATATCAAAGCTTTTTTCCTGGGATGTGACTTCCTAGTTTAGTCTAAAGCCCTGGCAGTCCCTGGTAGTCTCCTATCTTAGAACTAACCAGGCTAATCCGGCTTTGCTTCTGAGTCCATAAAAGTTTATCCACAGGGGTTATTGCCTTTACATTAAACAGTGATTTAATGTTTCCACCAATGCATAGCTAATCAATGAGAAATGCCATGCACATGTGACATGGTTCTTCCACACAAGGAAAACTACCCCCTACATACTTATGTACTTATACCTCTATGTATATATGTTCTGTTTATTAAATATGAAAGTACAATACAACATTTCCATGATAAAAGAAACATTCTTACCTTGAACCATACAAAAGATTTGTGGCTTCCACAATAGCATTTTTCAAAGCATGTTATATCTCTGCAATTTACTAAATGGATGATCCTGCACTCATTTAATATCATAGGCACCAGGGGTGGGGTGGGGGGCAAAGGGCTGCAAGTGATAAAATATGCAATATGATATGATCATGCAAACATGCAAACCTTTTGACTTAAATACTTGTGTTCAAAGTCAGGATGAAAGCAGTGAAGAATGGGGTGTGCCTTGAACATGTTGTAATATTTTTGTCACCTTGCACGTGTTGTAATATTTTTGTCATCATAGCTAGCAGTGGAGACCTATGTTTCATATTGTGAAAATATGAGATAAGCTGACTTGTTTAGTCATTAGATCTGCTGGAGATTAAGAAAGTTGGAGTCAAAGTCATCTGGAGAACATCAGGGGGAAGGATGACTGATTTATTCTTCCATTCTTGCTTTTAGTCCCTTGCTCTATTTTCTCTACAGTATTGGCTCTCAATAAATAAAGGTTTCTTAGGAGATTGCAGTGAGATCTTCATCAAACGTAACATACAAAACATAAAATAAATAAAAAGCACACATGCAAGGAGATCTAGGCTTGTGCTCGTTGATAATCTATAGGTAATGACCCCAGTATGGCCATTTCCCCACTTGTATGTATTCTTGCAACAAGCTTGTCCTAGGAACATCATTTTTCTGCTGTGCCCCCACAGTATTGCCTTCATTTCATCCCCAGCCTATGAGTGAGACAGCCAGCCTTAAGTTGGCCTTAACTGTACCAATATATTTATTTCTATTCCATACTGTTCAAAAGTAGCCTCAAAGCACATGAAATCTATAAGGTTTTGCACCAGTGACCATGGAGGGGACATCCAGCTGACTGCGATGACTTGAACAGAGACAATAGAGACAGGACAGGAATCCGCAACGAGCCAGTGGGTTTCATATGGAAAAGGCTCTAATGCTGGGAAAGGTAGAAGGAAAGAGAAGACGACCAGCAGCAAGGTGGATGGACTCAGTTACAGTGGTGATGAGTGCAGTGCTGGAAGTCGTGAAGGACCAGGTTAAGGACAGATCATCATGGAGGAAATCTATGTGGTTTGTAGGAGTCAAAAACAACCTGATGGCACATAAATCAAAATGTTTATTGCTAATGCAAGGATGCGTGGAGAGCATTTGAGCTCAGTATCAGGGAAAGGCTCCAGTCCAAGCCATCTGAAGAAGGTCCAAGTTGGAGAAAATTGATTAAAGGGAATCCTGCTTATTCTTTTATTTTTGCCCATGAAAATCAATTAGGGTTTCTTGGGAACAGCAGCAGTGAGAAAAATTAATCAGTACCTACAATATGCAAAATCTGGGCAAAATAAAGTGCACATTTACAAGGAAACCTAGATGTTTCCTCCCTGGTGATTTAGAGCAACCCAGTCACCATTATACTAATATAACACCTGTTTTCATA
Source organism: Liasis olivaceus (assembly GCA_030867105.1). Taxonomy (NCBI): domain Eukaryota; kingdom Metazoa; phylum Chordata; class Lepidosauria; order Squamata; family Pythonidae; genus Liasis; species Liasis olivaceus. The sequence continues at coordinate 60,350,931 of CM061349.1, forward strand.
TCTGTTAAATGGGCACACAGAGACGATTGGATGACACCACAGATTATCAGGGAGGAAAGCGGTTAGTCAGCATGAACAGGAAGACCTGATGTATCACACTGCCCCATCCTTCCCAAAGCGTTTTGTTTCTTTTCCCCCTTGTTTTTCGATACTTGCCTGGGCAAGGGGGCGTCTGGCATTTCATAATGCCTCCACATAGCAGCTGGTAGGTTGGCACAAGGGAATGTTGGTAGGGAAGCAGCTGCAGTGAGAAGGATGCTCGGGGATGTGTGAGCATGTGTAAAGCCAAACCAGAATGTTTCCAAAGCTCAAGAGATGAAATCGTGGAGAATTTTTGCCTGAAGCAAGGGATGTTTCCTTCCTTCTAAAACAAGCAGCAGCCTGCAGTCCCGGGAGGAGGGACCCAGCCCAGCAGCTCAGAAGCAGCCTGTCTTGTCTCTAAGGTAAGACTCCAGGTTTTCTCCAGGATGAGCTTAGCTGATTTCTGGACCACCCCCTCGCCCATCTATATCTGGACCGGTGTGCTTCTTCGACCTGTGGTAAGGCAGTTCTGCTACCTCTGGGAATCTCTCGCTTCTGCTGCTCCGAGGGGGGCTGAACTTCTGCCCCAAAGCCCTGCGCTGACGGTCCCTCTTCCTCGCGTTATACAAGCGGTGTCACTTCGCCTAATGAAGAGAGTGGCGGGAAGCAGGGCGCCTCGTGTGCCGTCTTGATTGCTCCTACGGCGGTCTAGTTTAAGGCTGTTTCCTCGCGCGCGCGCGCACTAGCGCGGCTATTTCGGCTTTTAATTTCATTGGGTACCGCGGGGTGCGCGCGTAAGAGAGAGGGAGAGAGAGACTGAATAAGGGTGGAAATGATCTAACCTCCGAGTCTTCGAGATGCCTAAGTACGGTGCTCTAACACTCCCTTTTCAGATTAAGAATTTAAATTAGCCAATAGGAGCCACATTTTCCAAGTTTATAACTTCCAAAGAGCGGAGGGAAAAGGTAAGGCTATTAACGCCGGGAAGCCTGGCGTTAGTCTAACCAAACCGGAATAGGGATGATTTCGTAAGCATACACCCTAACCCCAAACGCGGATGGGCACTTTAGATAAGAGCTGTGATGTATCTATTACAGTATAGGGAATCCCAGATAGGGCTGGGAATAGAACAGTGTTTTTCAAACTTGGCATGTGCAGACTTCAACTCCCAGAATTCCGCAGCCATCTGTCCACACATCTTTCAATTGCCAAATTTGAAAAACACTGGAATAGAGCGTGTTGATTTGTACATCAGAGAAGTAAAGGGCGGGTGGCTGTGACTGCGAATTCGGCAGTTTCTGAAACTTTATTCTGATTTGACTAAATATTACGGAAGCAAGGAAATGAAAATCTCATACTGCCAGCCTTACTAGGTAGACCAGACAGGAAACACTGCCAGGTGAGCTAATTCTACTCTATCTGACCATTCCTTTGGCTGCGACTCATTGCCCTTTCTCCCAAGGTCATTCCCCACATACTCCTGTAGATTTTTCTCATTTTGCAACTGTTGCTATCAGGGACACAAGACGCAGAGTCGGTGTGGTAATTAATATTTCATTTTGGGATGCTCTGCTTATAAATATGCTGAAGGTGCTTAGTTTCAAATACTCAAATTAGAAATGCCCCATATTGGCAAAATAGATTTTAAAAAATACTGAGAATGTTTTTTTTTTAATTGTATTTCTCTATAATGATTTTATTGGAATATGTTTTCTGCTAACATATCTTCAGCTGTTAGAGTATATATGCTTAAACCTCAGTATCTATTCTAACCTCTCCCTCTCTCATTTCCTTGAGGGTATTTATAATTAATTAGGTTTCCTAATTAAGTTCTAGTCAGATTAAAAAAAAACTAATTCGTGCACTGAATTCTGAAGTCTAATAGTGTTGGTGAATGAAATGTTGAAGGCTATATTTATGTCTTGTGAATATACTACCCAAATTGACCTGAAATGTATATTTACCTAAAGTATTTTGCAAAATTAGTTCCTTCCCAATGAAAAATGCCTGGGTAGTTTGCCCTATTTATATAAAATACTGTATTACTGTGAAAATATTACTGGTAGATAGATATTGTGAAAACTAGCTGTCAGATTCATCGTAGATATATAATGGTTCTGTACAATGTTTGTATAGACAGTACGAATATTTTTATCAAGTGCAAATTGAAATCCCTTATTTGTGTACAATATCCCTTCACTGTTGAGGGATAATTAGAAATAAAAACTCCCTCCAATCTTACTTGCACTGCAGATCCAGTAGCAAACTTTCAGACATTCAGAGTATTTTTCAAATCATTAGGGTAAAGGAAAAGAGACAACATCTAACTTGTGTCCTTGTACCATAAGCATATCTGTGTGACAAAACATTCCATCTGTTTTCAGTTGTGCTTTCTTTTAGGTAAATTCTAAATAAATCGCATTGGGTTTCAAAGAGAGCCAGTTTGGTCTAGTGGTTAAGACTCCAGGCTAGAAACCAGGAGACTGTGAGTTCTACTCCTGCCTCAGGCATGAAAGCTGGCTGGGTAACTTTGGACCAGTCACTCTCTCTCAGCCCAACTCACCTCACAGGGTTGTTGTTGTGGGGAAAATGGGAGGAGGAAGGAATATTAAGTATGTTTGCCACCTTGAGTTATTTATAAAAATAATAAAGGCAGGATAAAAAAATTAAAAAAGAAAAAAGACTTTAGTAACATGGTGAGATTTCACAGGCAGTAATTCCTTACATTCCTTAACTCCCTTAACATTATGAAAGCTGTGCTCCAATGCAACTGGAGGGCCACAGAAGCCCAAAATTCCTGAGAAGACAAGCTAGCCAGCTCCTATATTTTTAATAAGTACACCAAAGAGCAAACTTTGGTAGGTACAGCTTCTCATGCAGAAAATCAGAAGATGTTCTTGAAATTCCCACTCCTGGCAAAACTATTACTTGTATATACAGTCTCTGTACCCTGTTTTGCAGCTGGAAATTAAAGATATAACTGCAAAATATTAAATAACTGAACTTGTCTAGCATACATATTAGACAAACTCTTATGCATTTCCTTTCTGTATTTCAGCACTTTGTTTATGTCTCTGGCTGATTTTGTGGGACTTTTTCCTTAACTAGAAAGAGCTGGGCAATTAACAGTGTTAATATCCCTCATGGACACAGACTCTTGATAAACAAAATGCAGGTGTGTTTTAATTAATATTGATAGTCCCTGTCATTCAGAGGTACTGGTGAAATACAGGAAATTAGAGCATGGATTATAACAAGCCCTTCATATCAAGGAGTGATTCAGAGCAACATCTCCTGAAGGAGCCATGAATAATAGCACCCAAGAGAAGGTGTGAAAGACAGGTACACACATAAATGTAACAGTAAAGTGTGTTTGTAACTGGCAGAATCGGTAAGCAAGTTCAAATGTAGTTCAGGGAACAGAAGTTCTTGAATTTTGATAAAATATGTCAATTGCTTATTGGTTGGTGATCTGTTATAATTTTCTGTTGAGCTAAACTTTGTTAAAGGGTTTCCATCAAAGCTGCAAGACTAGGATTGTCAATATAAAATGTCAAATGTGAGGGAAGAATTAGGATAATCTGGTTCCAGTGAGGTCATAAGGCAATTCCATTCCTAGAACCAAAATCCTCCTACACTAACCTGCCTGTCCCAGTCATCCTCTTGTGTTCTGTTATGATGCCAAGTTAAGAGATCCCAGAGTTTTTCGGTGTTCAGGGCACTCTGCCCAACTTTATTATCAGGAGTGGCTCAGCCAGCAACAGGCTAGCAATTTGTTCCTGATCATCAAGGCTGCCAGTGCAGGTTATTTCCTAATCTTTTTATATAATACCCATGAAAGACTTTTGAAAGTGCCCAAATAAAGTTGCCTGCCAGAGCTTCTTCCAAAAGCAAAGTATTTCTTTAAAAAACAAAAACAGCTCATGCAGCAAGTAGAACTCTAGTTTTTGATGCTTAACAGATGGGTGAAGAAAGGAGGTGGAGGAAACAGTGGAGAAGAATAACCGATTAAATCATGTCTCTGGACAATATAGTCTTAGGAGGCTTAAAGTGACAGGAGCAATCTTTCTGGTTGGAGAAAACCTTACAACTCTAAGACAGGGCAGCTATATTTTTTTTTTAAAAAACAGGTATTTTGAGATAAATTCTTGCCTTGGTGAAATCAAATGTATGCATCATGGAAATCCAGCCATAGCATAAGTGCCAGGATTTGTATACTAAAATAAGACATGGTTGCAAATGATTTAATTTTCTACTGGTAACTCCCAAGAAGGCACAACAAAATTTGTTCTCTGTATAGTTATCAAGTTTTTCCTCCTCCCATCCCTGCTGTAAATCTCTACTCACTTTGTAAGTGTCACAATTGTCTTGGGAACCATTAGTTCAGAAGCTAATCACTATTCTTTTTTATACAATGTTTATGTGTAAATCTTTGGAAGCATTAATTATATTACAGGTAACTGTAACAGAAGTACAAAACTGGATTTTGTTTACTCAGAAACTATTATTTCTGTTGTTAGCAGCTTTGTGCTTAATCATTTTTTGGCATTCATTACCTACACTAGGTTAATCATTGTTTATTTTATCACCTACACTAGATTTCTGTGTTCTTTTCAAGCACTTGCTTTTAAGACAATTAAGCCCTAAATGGCTTGGACCCTAAATAGAGGCTGCCTCTCTTCATATAGACCACAACCGCCTCTGAGCCTCTTCAGATCTTGCACTTCTTGAGTTTACATTTAAAGTGTAGCATATGAGTGTGACAAACAGTGTGTGTCATTCTGTGCTGAGTGTACACTAGGCAATAAAATGGGATATGTTGCAGGGACAACTGATGGTCCATGAATTTGTTGACTGAGTTAGAACTTTAGCTGTCAGCCAAGGTATCTATGCCTTCCAGTCAGCATTGACTCCTGGTGACTGCCTGGACAAGTCCCTGCAGTTTTCTTGGCAAGATTTCAGAAGTGGCTTCCCACTGCCTCATTCTTCCTAGGGCTGAAAGAGAGTGACTGGCCCAAGGTCACCCAGCTGGCTTCGTGTCAAAGGCAGGACTAGAATTCACTCTCTCCCAGTTTCTAGCCTGATGCCTTAACCACTACATCAAACTGTAACCATCAGCCAATCTCATTACTTTTTTAGACTAGCCGGCTGGAACCATGGCGTACAAATTCACATCAGGGTCGCAGGGTTAACTAGTGGTTTTTTCCTCTTCCTAGACTCTGGAGATAAAGCCAGGCAACAGTCCATCTACTACTCTGAGCTGAAATACCTGTTGGGGAAGTGGTTGAAAATCACTGCAAGGAGCAGTTTTCTTGTCATGCATAATGCAAACACGCCCACAGTTAAGGTGCAAACTATTCAAGACTAAGTAAGCTTTTTAAATACCCAAGCTGGAGAACTGCACAAGCAGCTCTTTCCTTCCCTCTAAGTAAAAAGTCTTTGCTTACAGTAAACAGCAGGAATTAATGGAATTTAAATTAGACATGATTAACTTTTGTCACAAAGATTACATTGAATCTAAGTATGAATGAATCTGGATCTAATCCAGCAATAACCAATATTGCGGTGTCTTTTTATAATACCTAAATCTGCTGCAGTAGGTTGTTTCCTCATTCTGCCTGTGGTAAAACTGGCCAGTAACTGAGACCAACAATTTCATAACAACACCACAAGGAAATATAGAAAGCAGTTTCAGTAACTGTCAGCAAATGTGCAAATATCAACTCCCTTTGAAAAATTGGCAAAGTTTGAAGAGCTATTTTATTTTTACATGCTCCTCATTTGAGTATTTATCTGATTACTCTCAGATGAAGATACAAGCTGTCGCTATTTAACCATTTATTTTTGATCTGACATTAGGTGATGCGAAAGACTGGTTATCTGTAAATGGCTCTTTCACACATCCAAGTTATGAACTGTACATGACAGCCCATGATGAACTATGCCCCAAGTCTAAGCATAGTTTCAAAAACTACTATTAGGTGAGATAAGCACATATTTTCTCAGCCTTTAAGTCAGCAATTTAATTACAATTTTAATAAGATATTTTGTATTTCTTTTTCATCCAAGTGATGAACCAGTGATTATATCATAAGCAAAATATCCATGATTTTATTTCTCTAGATTGTGATGCGTGCTTTAACGTTAAATCAGAGGCAGTGTTTAATAAGTTAATCATGGCATCTTTATTACTATAGTCTAAGTTTTCCCTAGAGATTCTATCTATTACATAGCATCTGTATTCATAACTTCCTAGGAATGCTTTATAACAGCCAGGTTCTTGTTTTGATTTCCTACTTGTTTAAATTAAGAAATAACAAATTCAGTATAATTAATCTATACAATACTCATCACTGGATTACACAGTACAGAGTTATGGATTTATTTAAAGATGAGAATTCAAAGATGTAATTTGAATAAATGGCTCCTTTGATAGTTCTAGAACCTACATGTGTAGAAAAAAAACTTTGAAAGTTTGCACTTTTTTTAAATAATAATTTTATTAAATGTTACCTTTAAAAAGATAAAAACTAATACAAACTTAAAAAAGAAAAGAAAAAGCAGAAAGTGCAGAAAAGAAAAAATAGAAAATAAAAAAATAATAATACAGTAAAGAAAAAGAAATATATAATGAAATGACTTCCCCCTTCGTCACAAGTATAAACAATTTAAGTAACTTATCACCTTCTCTTAAAATACAACAAATGATCTCTTCTTCCCATATCTCATCTCTTATCTAGAAACAAATCCTTAAAGCCTCCTCACTTCAGTCCCGATATCAGCAAAAGTTCATTAAGGGTTCCAGAGATAACATATCTATTTTAACCTTGATCAAATAAACCAACTTAATATTCCTTCCTGTTACTTTTAACAGTCTTGATCTTTAGTTCCTTCAAATAATGTCCTAGAACTCGATTTCATTTTTTCTTTGTCCCTTCTCACAAAATTCTTCAAAGCTTTAACAAGCCTCTTTTGTAAATCCAATATAGGAAAATTATCCAGGTCACTCTCTTAGTTTGTTATTTGTTATTTGTATATATAACAAATAACCCTTTTAATTATTAAGACATCAGCTGGTTTCTTTTGTATGTCCAGTGTAACATCTAGTGTCCAATTTTTAAAGTCTTGTTTTTTTTTAAAAAAAGAATTCAAAACAAAAGTATCTTCCCATAGGGAGGATTTGTTATAATTAATTCCAAAACCTTATTTCAAATTTATTTAGATATTTAGTCCATTTGTAACTTTTTAAAATCAAAGTTTTAATCACCCTTTTGCTGTATATTCCAAAAGAAAAAAAAATTAAGTCCTTAAACTTGTATTTAAAACTTCTTTCGCTAAGCATTGAAGGAAACTTGCACAGTGCTGTAAAACTTGTCAATCCAAAGGTCCTTAATAGCTGAAAAGCAATTAACAATCAATTTCTGAAAGTGATTAGAAAAGGAAGTATGCAAACCCAGTGTCCTTTCAAAGGTGGTGACCATGGTTTGAGCAAGGTATCTATTCCCTTGTCTCCTAGAGCTCTATATCCCTGTCTTGCATTCTCCTCATGAGGAGCAACTGTCTGGAGCACTTGTGGACAGTCTTAAGTCCTCTCCTTGTTCAGAGGAATTATCAAAGAGCCGGTCTACTCGCCGGTTTTTCATTCCGCTGTGGTTGTCAGCTCTGTTTTTTGCAGAACTGTCTTCAGTCTGCCATTTCTTCTTTGGAAGACCCTGTATTTATAACTTTGGATAACACACAACATTTTATTTCAGATTTCACATCCAAACAGTGCACAATGTCTGTTGTTTCTGAAGTAGTCCAGACAGTTGACGAAATTTACATGATTTGCATCAGTTACATTAACCGAATTGTTGATGCACATTCACATTGATATACATGATGTAGAAACACTGATTACATAATTACATAAATGACATAAATTACATCAATAACATAAGCCCAGATTTAATGGACAATTGGATTTAGTGGACAACATTTCCCTCCACAAATTATCAATTAAACTGAGGTTTTACTGTATCTGAAATTGCATAATTGGTGCTGTAGAAGTATAGTACTGTGAAAAAAGCTTATTGTCATATCTGGGAATATTCCTTGCAGTCCCCTGTTGCAAAGAAAGTCTGAAGCAAGTAATAAGAAATTGTTGACATCAGCAAACTAGGAGACGGATTATACAAGTTGGAACACTTCAGTGAATGACTTGTTTTTGTGCTAATTCAACAACCCAATTCCTTATTTATGTTAGCAACATATTGAAAGATGACATAGAACTGGCTTTTGACCAAGATTGGACAATATTATTGACAGAAAACATTGCCAAATATTTGAATAGCTTTGACTGCAAATCATCAAATTGCTTTTCCCCCCTTTGCTTCACCTAAATTAGGGCACAGAAAAAAGTATATGGCATTATATTTTGTGGTTTCCTTGCAAGCTTTTCTAATAGAAACTTTTTCAACATTTTTTTCTGAAGGGATGTTCTGTTCTTATACCTCACTTACATGTTTTGACATTTTTACCCAGCGCCCATTTCTTTAGAAGGAGGTCACTGAAGACTTAGAGTCTTTCTATTATATAAGCAAGAAAACTCTACCACTAGGAGGGAATGCAGTAGATGTTCTGGACAGCCAATCAGCAGAGCTGTGCTTATGGGTCAAGACCCACTCTACTGCCCACCCATCATTCGGAACAATCATTTAATTGTTTCTAAGGCATGTCTGCTGTGCAATGCATTTTGAGTAATCTGTGGTTTTTATCTGCACTAGAAGTCACAGTACTCACCTCACAATGTGTTGCTCTGAGGATCAATGCAATATTTACAGAGGAACTATTTGACTGGCAAGGCAGAGGGTGAATAGAGGCCACAAACATTGGAGCAGGGAATGTGAGAAGCACGAAGCAAGGAAAAGTTGGAAATGTTGAAGAGGCAATAAAGGACCCTATTGAATGTTTTAGGAATAAGTAAACATGGATGAAATGGTCAGTTTAAATCAGATTTGTGTGGTATAGTGGCTAAGAAGCTGAACTAGGGCTGGGAAAACTCACTAATTTACTTGGGCTGGGTCAGTCACTCACTCTTTCTCAGCCCAGCTTACCACACAGGGTTGTCTGTTGTTGTGGGACAAAATAAAGGGAGGTTCCCCAGCAAGCTGCCTTGACATGATGAGTATTCGGAATGGATGAATCAATGAATGAATATCCATCCATCCATCCATCCGCCATAATTCCATACAAGGGAATGGAGTAGCAATGATACTCAAAGACATTTTGGCTATAGCCAAGTATATTATTGACTATAGCCAATAAACCTATAGGAACATATTGTCAGAATTAATAGATATCCAGTGAACATCAGTGTTATGCAAACTTATCCACCTACTACAGAGCTGTTAAATGCAATGTCAAGGAAGGATGTAACGCTACTAATGGACAATTGGAATGCAAACATTGGTGAAATGGAGGAACTTAGAATTACAAGAAGACTTGGGAAATGAAATAATGCAAAATACTTTAATAATTGAGGTATATAGTATTTGGATTTGAAGCAGGCAAGGGTGCTTCATATGGCATTGGTGTATCTGTACCTATCAGCTACTCCTTAAAAGGAGTTGCACTTTTTTCTACACAGAGTATTGGGCTCTGGAAAATAAATGTTTAAGGAGGCATGAAGGAGACAGTGACAAGGATTGCACCATGTTATGCCAGCAAGATTTAACCTACAGGACATACAGTAAGAATGTAGGTTCACTGAAAGGAACAGATTCCATATGCTTATCCTGAGGAGCTATAAGAAGAGATAGTAGACATTGTAAAAATGGAATCAGGTAACAGTACAGTGTGTTTCCAAAATTTCAAAGAGGAAGAGATCCAAGGAGCTTTCAGAACAAGCTATCATGGTAGCCAAAGAAAAATGGAAAGCTTTGGAAAACAAGAAGGATATACAATGACTGAAGACTAATTTTCAGTGCCAAGCAAGAAAAAAACAAGGGATCTCAATCAAGAATGTCAACAAATAGAAAGAACTAGGGAAAAAAATGACAATGGTTTTAGGAAGAACAGGGAAATCACAGAAGGATCTTCAGCTAAAATAAGAATATTCAAGAGTAATCATAAAACAGAATAGAGGAAAATATGGTTAAAGGAAGGTAGAAAGACTATAGTGAAATCCTTTGTAAACAGAATTATAGAACCTTTTTTTCAGAAAGAGAGATCAAATATATTCAGGAACAACACTAGAAAAAGAAGTACAACAGATGGCAATTAGGAAAGCACAAATGACCTATTGGACTGTTTAAAGATGAAGGAGAAGAGGCAGTTAAAGTGTAACAACTCTGTGTTAACAAATGAGGAACCAAACTGGGAGACTGGGAAATATTGGAGTATATATCTATACTGAAGGAGATGCAAGAGAATGTGCCAATTTCTGAAACTTCGTGCATGTTGTCTCTATATTTGACTGATATAACAAATACATTGTAAGAATGGCAGAATTGGAAGAGATGACACCCAGAATGAAAATTTGAAGCCAAAATACTATAAATTTAAGGTACGCAGCCAATGTATTTTTTCAACAGAAAGTAAAGACTTAGAAAAGCTCATTATGAAGGAAAAAATGGAATGTGAAATATCTGAGTTAAACTTACATATTTTAGAAGACAAAGGTAATGTAATCTATCTTACTGAACATGCAGTCAATCGCAAATAAGTGAAGGTGATAGATAATTTGATTTCCCTGGGTTCAAGAATACATAAAGATGGATAGTGGGCTGGAAATACAAAGGGTAAATTAATCCCAGGGAAGAAAGCAATGACAACTTAAAAAAGGTTGTGGGGGATAATGATATTTCCATGACATAATAGACCTTTCAGTACTAAGTACGGCTGTGAAGTTGGACCCTGAGAACAAGAAAATAGACACTTTTAAATAATGGATCTGGAGATGATTCCTACAAATACCATGGACTGCAAGAACCAATCAATCCAGGCCCAAATAAAGATAAAGTGCTCCCTTGAGGAGATTCTCAGTAAGCAGTAACTCACATACTTTGTTCATGTGATGCAAGCAGCTGAGGGATTAGAAAAAGCAACTGTGCTTGGCAAGGTTAAGGGAAGTAGAAGGGAATGATAATGATAGTGCCTAGATAGGATCAAGGAGATTACTGGAAACCAGTCAGATTGTTAAGCATCAGTCCATTCATCACCTGAAATCAGACCTGACTTGATGACATTTAGAAACTAGTAATATTTAAATGTGCATCTATACCTATAAATTAGCATATAGATATTTAATGCAAATAGCTTCTCTCTTTTGTACTTTTTGGAAAGAACACATTTCATCTTTGGGGGGGCAGGATGTTCCTATGATACCCATCCCAACTTAATGGCTTAAAGGATTTTGCCTTCAAGAAAAATACTAGAATGAATACTCTAGCCTCTTCCACGCTACATCTAATTTTTTCCCTTCCTCTAAACAAATTAAAAAGGAACATTAAAAAGAATGTGAATATATACAATACTGAGATTCCAATAAACTATTGAAGATAAAATACCCTAGAGCTATTAATAGTATCCTAATACAGACTTCAGCAAATCATATCATAAAAAATGAGTTTTCCTAGTAACCTTGGACAGGTGGGTAGGAAATATTTAAAATGCAAAGCCTTTTTAAATTTATTTTCATCTTTGGAATTTTTCATTTTTTAAATTCTTCATTAAGCTCTTGATTCTTCTATACTGAATGGCTTGTACATGGTGGTAGACTCTGGTGGCCTTCACAAGATCATCTGACAAAGAACAAGGCTTGGGGAGAAGCAAGTCAAAATTTCTAAACAAAAGGGAAAAAAGTGAGACTGTTTTTTGTAGTAGGTTTTTTTTTTAATGGAGGACTTAATTTAGTCTTTCCCAATGTGGTGCTCCTCAAGTGCATTTGAGTTACAATGCTGAGAACTGCAATTTTCACACATTTGGAGGGTGCCAAACTAGGGAAAGACTGAGTTAACTAACGTGAATGTTTTGATTTTGTAGCAACTTAGGCAAGGTAGAATGTGCATTATGACACATTTATCTTAGCTCTTTGGATTTACAGAGTCTTGGTATTTAACATTCATTGTTTGCTTCTGATCTTTCTAAATAAACTCAGCCTATTTTTATTTGTGAACAGCTTAGCAAGCCATTAAACTGTGACCTTATTCTTACTTCATAAATGTCCTCAGTAGCAGAATCTTCCAGATATGTCCAGTTCTCTCCAGTTGGTTGGCACAAAAAAAAAAAAAAAGCATTTCTAGTAGCCAGTATGTTGTGAGCTTTAACACACTTGTAGCTATGGGACAATGTAGCAATACAGTACTATTGATTGTACTGGCTCATGTAGATTTTAACAAGGTGGATCTATAACAGTGCATGTGCCTCATATCTGTAACACACACACATTTATTAATGATAATATTCTCTTCCATATGACTGTGCCTGTCTGGACAAAGTGAACAAATTGCTTCTGCTAGACATAACTAGAAAGTCAGGGCTGCTTCTCGATTAGATGAAGGATTATCAAAAGCTTTTGGCCTTGAGGCTCCGAGATCAGCTTTGCTCTCCCGATTCTTTCCCCAAACTTCGGTCTCTCCCAACCGTGGGACCCCCAGTACCTCAGCTGCATGCGCTGGCTGTTCTGGCCAGGAGTGATGGGCATTGTAGTCCAACACTTCTGGAAGGCACCAGGTCTGAAAGGAGGCGGCTCCTTTCGTAGGTCAGTTAATGAACAGAGGTGGGTGGGGGACGGGCTCACCCCTGCACCGCAAGTTTCAGGTCTTCCGTCCAAGGCCGTCTCCTGCTTCTGGCGGAGGGACGACCCCGGGCTGCAGAAGCCCCAGCGCCAGCCTTCCGCTGCGGTCTGTCGCAATTCAGAGCTGCGCCTTCCTGGGCGGGTGCTGCTGTAGGTCTGCCGCGCACCACGCCCTGAAGTCAAACTCCCAGGGTCAGGTGAACGCAGCTCTGCACGAACATGTCAGGTCGGCCTCCGCCCCCTTCCTGCGCTCCCTTGAGTTCTGCTCTCGGAGGGCCGGCGGCTCCGCACGCGCTAATTCCCGCTTCCTTCCGAAGGGGTGCCCTAGGACGCCGGTAAGCAGGAGCCTGAACCCCGCCGGGCTCGTTGGTTTATTTATGAGGAGGCTGCCTTCGCCGTTTGCTTGCTGCGTCTCGAGCGCGGGATTTGTCAGTTTCCACTAACGTCTCCGCTCCCGAGGATTAACTCTTTTTCTGCAGAGCTGCACTTTAGCGCACACGCCCGGACAATAAACGTCCTAGGGCTAAGGATGGATAAGCTGGGCGTTGAATGGGCTCGCGGGGAGAAGGGAGCAGCTTACCAGGGTGCCTAGCTTTTGTTCCCCCTTCGGGGCTTATTTTGGGGAGGGGGAAGAGGAAGAGAAAGCTGCCTTTCCTTGGGGAAGGCCTTTATTCCATCTTCACTCCTGTAACCCAGCAACAACCGTCCTCCAATCAGCTTTGTTCAATGGCAGGAGTGCAATTTGCTCGCAGTCCTTTCTTCCTTCTCCCCTGGAACGGCCCTCCCTAGCATCTTTTCAAGGGGAGCCTGCCAGCTTCAACTCTTGTAGGAGGTGGAGGACCTGAAAAATAGACCTGTGAGGAGGTGATGTGGCATCTCTTTGAGGGAGTGTCTCTCTCTGAAAACTGTCAAATTGTGCAGAGTGTTGAATGAAAAAGGGACAGCTGGAACTGTCACTGCAGAGTGGAAGGAGTTAAAGATGGCCCAACTGATGCTTCAGAAAGCAGGCTGCATGTAGACAACATGTCTGCTGGATATGTGCAAGGTATTACCATTTGCCTAGCAAGGACCACTTTGGGGAAATCCCTGACCACACCTATTTCAGATTTATTAACAAATCTTTGCCTGGAATCCTGAGGTGGTTAGATTGGTGGGGGTTTGGGGGAACCCGGTTTTATTTTTAAGCTACCAAGCAATTGCAAATGTTGTCTAGCTCTATAATAGAAAGGCAAACTCATATTTCCTCTATTCAGAAAGGGGTGTGTGTGTGTAGTTCCTTGTCCTCTGTGGGAATTCTTAACTAATGTTTGTTGACTGCTGTGTATTCTTGTTTGCCAGGCTATTAAGGATCTACAGTAGTGTGCTGTGAGACTGAACAGTGAAGAGACAGCAGCAGACTTTAAACTGGTGAGAACTTCAAAGTGTACTGTGAGCATTGAAGAGAATCAAGAGGGGTTGGCAACCTGCAGATCCACAGGTGGTCCTACCATTCCTGTAGGCCCTGAGGCTGGAGCTCCTGGAAGCTCTGCCTGTTTACCTTTGAGATCCAACCAATCAACTATTGGCTAAGTGTTAGGGAAAAGATTACTGCTAATGATATATGAGAATCAGCTGGACCTCACCAAGATGGAAAGGGGGTAAGGCTTCCCACCTCTCTTAGTGGGCCATTAGCAGCAGGAAACTGCAGTCTTAAGCAGGATCACTGGTTACAGAGGAGGAAAGCTTTTCTGGTTGTCTCTCTCAAGGCAGCCTTCTTGTTTTCCCTTCTCTCCTAACAGTTGCATTCTACTCTGCTGGTTTGCTGCTGCTCGCCACAGTGGGGAAGCAGTGCTTGTGAGCAGGTCTCTGGGTGGGCCTGGAGATTAGGAGGATGAGTGTGTCTGTGTCCATGTGTGCAGCCCTCAACTTGTAATTAAACTCCTAGCCATGTAATAAGTGTAATGCAAAGCCATTTGTGTACCTACCTGTTCTAAGGATCCTGTTTGTGTGTTGGAAAAATGTTATGTTAAATACATGTAAGATAATGTTTGATTTAAAAGGACAGGCAGATCAGTTTGTCATAATTTTTCCTGTTTAGAAAAAGAGGGGGAAGTGATATAAATGGTGGTGTACATTTTTCTGTCCCTGCAGATTTGTTGTTTATTGCTCAAAAGGACAAGGCTAGATCTTATCAGGTACAAATGGTAAGGAGAAGATTTGGGGTAGACTTTAGAATACAGTTTTTAAGGTTTATAGCTATTTGACAGTGGAACAGCTTGCTGCAGGAAGTCATTGGGTTGTTTTGTTATATGTATTTAGCAGAGGCTGGATGGCCATCTGTCAGCTAGATTCTTACATTAGTGGAGAATTGTTCTCCAAAGACCCAAGCCTTTTCCAACTCTTTCTAGATGGATTATGAATATAGTGCAACAGGTATTACTTAATATGTACAATAGAGAGGGCAGCAGACACAATATGCAGAGACAATCTATACCCCAAGTTAGAGTAGGAATCTGGCCATAGGTAAACTGCAACTCCACCCATCCCCCTTTGTGATTCTTGAATGCTTCAGAGAATTTGGGGTTGAGTTCAAAGCATACGTGTATGATTGTAATTATCAGTCTCTGTTTCGTTTAGCTGCTGTGATTTACAGATAGAAAGTGTACCTTAAAATACCCACTTGATTTTGCCAAAGAAGGTGTCTAGTTACACTAATCTGCCTGGTAGGGATTGTCTTCTCTTTCTAATCAGAACATCCTACAAAGCTTTGGTGGAGTCTTAGTATTCCTAGGAATACCTTTTTAAAAGTTGTGCTAAATCTGAAGATATTTCCGCTTAAAGACAGGGTTTTAAAAAAAAAAACTGATCAAACCTAGAAATATTTCTGTACCGTTGCTAGTGTGATTGTAGCCCCATTTTATCTTATGTCATATCCCCTTGAAATGTAAGCCTGCCTTCTGGAACAATGTCCACCACTACCCCTGAGATTCTTATGCCTCCCCTTATTTAAATGAGCCTTTAAAACCTGGCTCTAGAGGATGGTAGACCTTTTGTGATAATTGGTCTGCAAGAGTTTGTGTTATTTTTCAAGATGTTTCTGTATCATTTTGTATTAGTTTGTTTTAAACTGTTTCATGTTGTATACCATCCAGAGTCATGATGGAGTTGGGCAGCCTACAGTTTTAATAAATATATACATCCTGAGACTTATTCACATTTTAAACATAGCTTATGTCCATTAAGGCTGGAAGGTTGTTTACTTTAACAATATAATGAGTCAGTGTCTGTGGAACTGCCCAAAAAGGGAGTTAATACCCTAAACACTAATCCACAAAAATATAACACTCCCTCTGTTAAGACAAATTATTAATAATATATCTAATGAAATTTGTAATGAAGTAACACTTGTGAAAAAACCTGGGCATAAAATTACTGATGAATCTCCATTGCATTTAACATAATTGCTAAGCATCTGTTCATCTATTGAACGTTTTAGACTTTAGACTTTAGGGGAGAAAAACATGGACTGTAACCATGTTCAAGGATTATGTGGTCTCTTTGCAGTGTACTCATTGCTCATCACATGGCCAAAACCTATCATTTCACCATATTTGAAGGGTTACCTGAATCTGTGAAATGCTTACAGCATTGGTAGCATACCTCTCTATCTATTCTGAAACAAATCCCATTGTATCTAATGGAACTTATTTCCAGATACTCACTCTAAGTGTGTATAGCTGCCAGAATTCCCAACGTAACTTGAAAATGCTAGATTGGAGAAGGCTGCTGTATAGGACTGCAATCAAAATGTTAATTTATCTTATTTCTTATAGTAAAGGAAACTTTTGAGTCTACTACAAATAAGACTGGTGGGCATCAGTCTTACTGACTAGATATTTGGTGGTGTGCCAAAGAGATCATGCAATGGCTCCATCACAGTTGGTTTCTGCCATCAACAAATTATATTTAGAAGCACTTTGGTATATTCTGATAAGATGAGCCATCAGTTCAGTTTATACACTAACACCTCATAACAGATTGTTCCTCTAGCTGGAGCAATCTGAAGGAATCAGCATATGAGGTGGTTTAACTATGTACGTCATAAAAGCTATGAGTCCAGAATCAGTGCTGGATTTAGGCATAAGCTAAACAAGCTATAGTTTAGTGCCTCACAATCTGCAGGGCCTCACAAAATTTCAGGGTTTTTTTTTTTTTTTGCTTTTAGAATTTTATGTGACTTATGTGTACCATACTGTAGTTTTTAAAATCATATGTAGCAATTTTTAATGTGTAGTTTTAAAATGGCTTTATGTGTAATTAAAAGGCATGTATTTGTTTTCAATTTTTTTGTGGTGACCCAAGGTCCTGTTTTGGTATGCACCTTTGTGAGACCTTCTGGTGTAACTTTTTAACAAGAGGCCTCCAAGCTTTATAAAGCTTAGGGCCTCACCAAATCTAAATCTGGCACTGTTCAGAATGTTAAAAGATGCTTTTGTGCTGATGTGAATGAATATTGGGAACCTGTGTGTGGTCCTACCTTGTGTGTGGTAATCATATGAACTCTTTCCCATGGTTTTATTCAGTGCTAAGTATTCAGAAACTCACATTTCACCAAGAATAAATATAATTGGAATTATTGGCTTCACAAGATAATTAAGCAAAATATCTGATTGAAAGTGACAGGAATGCTCTGTTTTGTAATGCAACTTTCCCCAACTTGGTGCCTTGCAGGTAGGTTAGGGCTCCAATTCCTAGAATTCCTAGAAACATACCATGATGGCTGGGAATACTGGAAATTGGACTTCCAACATATCGTAGAGAAAACTGGTTTATTCTTTCATCACTGAGGAGTGTTTAACATATGTAAATTATCACTGGCTGTTGCAGTAACTGAATTATGAATATTCATGGAGAAATGTTATATACCTCATTCCTTAATACAGTAAGCACCCTATATAAAAATTGGATTATAACTAGCAGCATGGCCATTAATTCTACTTGGAGGTGAAGAGAGTTGTAGTCCAATAGGAGGGCATAAGATTGGGAGGATTTACCCATCTTTATACAGTGTACTGATTCATGTGTTGCCTGAAGCTTTGATTTATATAATTATGGAAAGGCACAATTTCAATATATAAACCATTGTTTACAAACCACATTTGTAATACATTCAATGGGCCAAAATTAAAGAAACCACATTATAGCATAGGGCATTATGTAGACCAGGCCAGTAAGTTCACATCCAAGGAGGGACCCAATCTCAGAACCATGTTGACTTCCTGACAGCAGCTCTCATTCGTGTTCTCAGAGATGTAAAAGCCAATGTGTTTGTTATGGATCAGATACTGTTTATTGTTAAATGAGAAAGAAACAAAAAGAAAATGAAGTTGAGAGCTTCATTTTTATTTTTCCTTTTCCATTCCTTGAAATAACATTAGATAAAATAATTGGGTTCTTGCAGTTTCTTATTTGTACCCAGATGTACCCATTAATACAATAAATAGCGCTCTCAGACTTGTTTCTAATGGAATAAAACTGGTATTCACCAAAGGATTTAGAGTATCATTCATTTTAAAGGCATGTTAGTCCTGTGGAATCACTAGGAAAGTAGCAGAGCTTTGTTTCCAGGGAAATCAAGAAGAATCTGACACATAAAAATGACCGAAGAAAAGGATTGGGGAAAGGAAGCAGAACAAAAGTTGTAATGCCATGGTTCTTTGATGGAATAAGGCAGGCTTTGCCAGCCTGGTGCTTTCCAGGTTAGGAAACACAAGAATCAAAAACATTTGGAGATGTCAAGTTGGGGAAGGGGGAGCAACAAACCCAGTCATCTTGACAGACACCATGGCTAATACCAAGCCTATAACCTCTTCTTACAGCTAGATTTCCAGGCTCTACTGGCAAAATTCAGTTGAGTTGATTACATTCATCTGAGAAATGGGTTATAAGTTTCGTATTTTTAAAATGCCATGAACTTGTGTGTTTAGGTATTTAAAAAATACAAGTAACACCTTAAGCCAGTGTTGTCCAAACTTGGCCACTTTAAGATGAGTGGACTTCAACTCCCAGGATTCCCTGGCCAGCATGGCTGGCTGGGGAATTCTGGGAGTTGAAGTCCACTCATCTTAAAGTGGCCAAGTTTGGACAACACTGCCTTAAGCAGAGTAAACACAGGGTTTCTACATGGCTTGTTGGCATGACATATAGTACAGTATGGTGTGCTAATTATACAGGAAATGTACTTGTTTTCCACATAGCTATTGTGGACTGCATGATAACTGCAGTCCACAATAGCTATAACTGTAGTCTTTTAGTCAGTGTGGTAACAAAGAGCTGTGGTGTAAATGAGATGTAATAGTTTCCCAGATTTTCAGCTATCAGCCTTTGCAGTCTATATGCTCTATGATCTGGTTTAGCCACACCATCCTCTGGTTTTCCATGTTGTGTGAGGAACATGGAAAGCCAATGTGAATATATATCTTTTCTCTGTGACCAAGAAACCTGAAAAACAACAATTCCAGATCAGGTAGAAGCTTTTATTTGACTTTCAGTGGAAACAAATGGGAGTCTTCCTATTCAGAGTAGAGTCATTGAGAGTTGAGCAGCATATACATTTGATAAATAAAAAAACAAATATTGAGGAAGGGAAAGCTGACTTGTTTGAACTTCTTTTTATTTATGTCAGATTACCCTGTTGAGGAATATTATTAGATTTTTATTAAGTACTTATATAGCTCCAAGAATCAAGATTCTATAGGAATTTCTTTTCTTCAAGCTCCCTACTGCCTATCTGGAATACATTGAATGCATTTGGTGTTTGAGTGTAGCAGCAGTTGGGAAATCTAGTATATTCCTGGAAGTATCCCTCCTGAGCTGATACAAGTGATCTCAGACTCCACTTTGTCTCCCTGGTGATCATTCTGGAGGACCTGAATATTGAGGCCTCTGACTCCAGGTACCGCAGAATTTCATTCCTGCCATGATAAACTTGAGCTCTTCCAATATATGTCTGATTCAACACTTATAGTAAGATGTATGCAAGAATTTGGTTTTCTTTACTGAGTAGGAGGGAGAAAACTTTCAGCAGGGACTTTTCAGTCTGTCCCTCTTCAGGATCAGGTCTTCCTGATGAGTTTTAACCACAACTCTCTTCCTTTGAAAGGGCAACAGGGGCTGACTGTAGCTGATGGATTCTGAAGATTTTTTTCTGCTGGTATTACTGGTACTTTTATTAAATCCTTGATCCATTTTCAGCATTAGACATGATTCAAGTACTTGGCATAATCAGTTTGTTTGGTTCCTGAGCTGAAGACAGTGAAGTGCATGGAGCTATTTAGAACACCACTGGAGAAATTTGAAGTAAATACACTTTGTTTTCCCCAATAACACCCTCATTGAAAGTGCGCTCCTAACACACTACTAAAGGCAAGTTTAACCATTATATTCTTTGCTGTGTTTCTGCTAAGAAAATCTCCCTTCTGAACCCTTTTGTCTTTGGGGAAAATTCTGTATTACTTCTAACAGACAGTTTCTTCACAAAATAGTTACCAGGTTGAGAGAAGAGGTTTTACTGAGGACATCAAAATGGGGTGAAAGGGTTAATTTCCCACCTAAGTGTGCATCACACCCATTATTAATCAGGGCATCCCCAACTGATGCCATTTGCAGCCAGATGTAAAGTCATCTGTATGCAAAATCATCCACGTTTAAGTCATCTGTAGTTTGATTTTAATTTTTCACATCTGCTGTCTCTTCGTTATTTTTCTTTTGCTTGCAGCAAAAACCACACACAAAAATGAAACTAAATATTCCAAGTAAGGTCAAAGAGTGAAACAGTATTATTACTAATAGTAAAAGTACTACACTGTCAGTGCACATAAGATTCTAGGGTAAAACAAGCAAGAAAAAAAGAAGCAATCTTCTGTTCTGTGGAGTTCTTGATTAAAATTTCAATAACAAAAATGGTAACAGACGGCAAGGAAGAAGAAAAAGAGGAAAGTAATATGAGTAGGAGCAGTTGTAACTTTTTAGGGTTTACTGTATTTCATAGTGGAGATGAAAACCTGGGATCAAACAAAAGACCAGTGAAATGAATCACATGGAGTAACTAGATCAAGCCTGCAGTCTGGTATTCATGGAATTGCATCTAATTTTGCGGGCTTTTTCCCCCATGCCTCAATCTAGTTGAAAAATTTGTGATTTAAAAATTGATGATGCATGTCAGATGAAGTGCTGCTTATATGTATGTCAAGACATCACAGATGCTGAGTCCCCTACGCTGTTTCTGCCTGTTTTGGCTGACAAAGACAAATGTCTATCAGGATTGCTTGACATTTCCAAATCTCTCAGTTCAGAAGCAGAGACAGCTTTTCTTGCCCTTGAAAGCAAGTGCAAAAGTAAACAATAGTTCTTTGTTACTGTCTCCATGCTACCTCTTCCTGCCAAGTTTGCCATTTTGGAGGTTTCCTACCTGACAACTCCCCTTCCTTATGAGAGGGAAAAAAATCAGTCTCTTTTTCCCCTCCTTGTCTTTGCCTGACCCTTTTTCTTATCTCGCTCCTCCTTTCAGCTAATCCCTCCCTCTGCTCTGAATCTGCCAGCTTGGTGGGGAGGGGGGCAACCCTCATACTTATTGGGAGATGTGACAGCCTTTGGAATTACATTATCTATGAAAAGGCTATATCTGGAGTTGAAAAATAGGATGTGGCTCCCTGGCAGCAGGGATTGATCATGGAGAGAACTGCAGTCTCTAGCGGCTTTTCCTTCATGGCAGTGACTGATTATTTATGCTTGTGGCATTCCAGTGCAAATGTGAATGCTGAACTGGAAAGACTACAGGCTAGTAAGATTCCTGAAACATCAGAATCTTGGGGTACAAGTCATATGGCAAAATAGGATCTTATCTGATTGCTTAAGCCTCAGGTATGCATTTTTCCATTTATGTAGTAGGTCCATATCCAATTAGGAATTAAAATTATATTTAACTCATTGCTTAAAAAGTTTTATGCTTTTTCTTAGAAAGGGGGGAGATGCAAATATATTCTAGCAATATTGGAACCTAATATTTAATTCATGAGAAACAAAAGGTGTAACTGACTGGTTTGATGCAGTTGCTCAGGGTTTTCTGAAATGTAAGATCCATGCCCATTATTAAATTGGAAAGAAGGTTTTAAAATTTATATTTTGTGCATTTAAAAAAAAAAGATATTCTATCATTTAAAATTGTACCCAATTATCTGGCATTGGCTGTTGCTTAAAATAGTTTTGAGAAGTGCAAAACAACTGTCATTGGTTATATTTTGTTAAATACACGGCTGTTGAAGATGGCACCAATAAGTCCATGAATGCATTTGAAGTGTGTGTATCTTTCCAAACCAGGTAGGTGCTGTATCTGCAGGTGCAACTGACTTATTTGAGAATTCAGTGAATGTGTGATTTGATTCTGGTAAGCTTTATTGGATGCACACTTGAAAACTGGCCAGTAGTAACCCACAAATGAAATCCTAACCTTAGTCCATACCTCAGTTAGACTTTGAGTCAGAGGGGAACACTACTGCTAATTAGCTATTAAGTTTTTCCTTCATTAATTTATCTTCAGAGAATCCAAAATTAAGCGAGTACTCTTGCTGGGGGAAGGGAAAGCAAGATAAAAACAAATGGGCCAGGATCCAAAAATAAGCTATTTGAGCCCAAGGAAGTTGTAAATTTTGAGAAACTGTGAGTAGCAGCCTGCCTAAACTCTCCAACATACTAAAAAGTTTTCTGAGACTCTCAAAAGTATGACAGCGAGCTTTTAAAAACCAAGGTTTAAAAAAAAAACCAAAGTGGTGCAAATTACTCTGGATGAACCAAAGTTCTGCTGAATTTTAAAAGTCTTGCTCCAAGGTCAGTGGGTCTAAGAATTCTTCTACTATACAGACAAGGGCTGCATCAGTCTAAGATTGCTGCCCCCTTGTCATGGGGCTTCCAGTGGGCTTTACACACTGAGCCAATTCATATCAGTAGTGAATCAGTTCAGTCACAGAAAACAGTGAAAACAGATTTGGTGTATGGTGGGTAGCCTCCCACTGGTGGGATTGTCTACCCCTTTCTGTCTCCTAATTAGTGGGAATTCCCTTCCCCTCTTGAAATGAAGATACCATAGCCACTTACTGCTATTTTTCTGTTGCTTTGGGCTGTTCCGATGGTTGGTGTCATCCCTGTGCTATGGCCGTTGTTTGGTTGGGAAGGCTGGGTTTTTTACCCCTTTACTGCAAAAAGCTCTGCCTTTATTAGCCAGTTTAGTTCAATTTATCATGGAAGCTTGCATACTGTTTTGTAAATTGGCCTGCTTCATCCAGGTGCCCTGAGAGATGTTAAATTGGACCAGGAATTCTGGGAATTGGAACTTGAACACATCTGGAAGTCACTAGATTTGGAGAAAATATTGCTGTTGAGTTAGTTTAATAAGAGTACTGCTTTAGTTTGAGTTTTGGATTTATTACTCACACTGACACTGTTAAATGGTTAATGCACACATTTTATACCGAAGATATTTCCTGGTTGTTTGTTGTGAATTCTGAGTAACTTTCAACAATTCAGTCATGTAAATTAAGTCAAAATACTGTTATTGCCCCTTTGTTCTTACTATTACCAGAAACATAGAGGTCCATGTTTAGGCTCTAGACAGAGTAGTTCTCTACATCATGATAATGTGAATACATCTTTTATTTACGAAGCCTAATAAAAAGGTATAACCTTTAGCCTTTTCCATTTGGAATAAATCAGTTGCCAGAATTTCTTCTATTAAGCTGCTTTAGTCAAGTCTTGGATGGCCTCACTGCTTCAGATGCGTTAGAATGCAGTCATATCCTTGACTGTGTTTCATTAACAAGGTGATATGTCACACAGACAGTATGAAGAGACAGGGAACATCTAACATGTTGAAGAAACATATTTATTTACTCAATTTGTGTCCTGCCTTTCCTCCAGAAGCCAATGTCTACTTAGCTCACAGTTAGGGTTGCGTTAGTACAATCCATGGTTGTAACCCTAGGATATTGGATAAGTTACGTATGCTATTTAAACAAGGTATGCTATTTAAAGAGGAACATAGTGATTTATGTGCCTTGGACTTCACTAAAGTAACTTTGATATGATATATAAATCAGCCCTGTCCAACCTAACACCTCCCAGATATTTTGAGGTACAGTTCTTAGAATTCATAGCTCTCTGAGAATTTTATCAGCTGTAATCCTGTGTATCTGGAGGATGTTGGATCAGAGAAAGCTTTTGTGTGTTTTGGATCATGCAGAACAGCTGCAGAATGAGCTAGAATTACCCAGATGAGCTTGCAGTTTTGCCAGTCAAGTAAGAGCTCACTAGTCACAACTGCTTTGTTACTTCAGCAGTTTCCTTTTAAGAATATTGGACAGGATTTGGTTGTTCTTTCTGCCAGTGTTTTGCCTTCAATAAACTACCATTTGGATATTTCTGTGTCAGATTTTTTCTGGTCTAGGATTCATTTTAAAAGAAGGCAATTCCACTTTACCCCTAAACAATTAAATTGTGTGTGTAGCCTAGTTATTAAATAGTCTAGTTGTTAAATTTGGGATCTTTTGTGAAGCAGGTAATTATTCAGTTGTTTTAGGTGCTGCTGGCCTCAGAAAATAGGGCAGTGTAAAATACTTTATTTGAAGTAATGGTATGTGCTCCTTTTGCTTACATTAACAATATAGAATGTAATTATGTTAGTAAGCATGACACTGAAGTGTGATAGGTAATGCAAATATTGCTGGAACGAGTCTGTAACTGCTGCAGTATAAATTATTCCTACTATATTCAGCTATATCTCTGACCCAAATTTAGAGCAAAAATATCCATACTCTGGTAGCGCACAAGCTCAAGAGAGCTTCTTGTGAAGTTGAAAAGCTGGGCAGGCAGCTGAAATCTGCTAAATGCAGAAAAGCTCTGCAAGAAGCTTTTGGTGGTTTGGTTGGAGGATAAATCATCAAATGTTTTTATAGCACAATGTTAAACTAAGGCTGTGTTGTATATAAATATCTGTACTGAAGCCCAAGAGTAGGCAACCTTTTTGAGCTCACCTGAATTCTGAAAACATGTTGTGAGTGTGCTTACAAAATGGCTGCCATGGCGAGGTTTACCTAGTTACGAAATGGCTGCTGTGGTCAAACTTTGGACATTTCTCTCTCTCCCAATTTCTCTTTTTCCCAGCACAAGTGGGTATCCTTTCAAAACAAAGGTTGGAGCTGTAGCCTCTCCTCCTCCTCCTTATTAGTATCTTACCATATTTGTAGACTGCCCCAACTGTGAGATACTAGGTGGTGTAGAACAAAGCAGAAATAACACAAACACATTAGAAGAAAGCAAGACATGCATATGAAGATGGGATGCCCACAGCCAGTCAATTACAGTCAAAGGTGCAATAAAATTAAAATGTTTTAGCTATTTTGTGGAAAGCATTTTCATTTTGTAAGAATGCTTATGGAGCCTTATGTAGACCAAAGGTCTGCTTTTATACACAGGTAATGTTAGAAACTGGCACTTTGCTTTCCTACAATCAACATCACATTTATTATGTTTATAATTAAAGTTCAAATAGGGATGAGGCCTGATAGACACCAAGCACTTTTTGGCACATTGGCACCATGGGTACTATGTCTCTTACCCTTATTCCAACCCAAGTATTATTAACAGAAGATTAGATTTGGGGCCTTTTCAGCTGATTAGTGTATAGGGCAGCAAATATGAAATTACTCATCTGGTATAATTCAAACATCTTTCAGTGTATCCAATGTAGTATATTTCTACCAGGGAAATGCTATTCTTTGCTAGGCGAGGCACACCCTTGGCAATGCAGTTTGGTGAAAGATACAAGAATATCAGAAAATGCTTCTGGATTATTGCAGTTCTGCAACCCACAGTTGTCATCGGTTAAAAACAAATGGACTGGCTTATTACCTTGAGAAAGTGGTAGAGCAATTAATATTATAATGTGCATAAATAGTCATAATGACAATAATAGCAACAATAAGTGTACTAATTATTAAAAAGTGAATTTATTACTCTCCAGGCCCTTGTTCACGAACCTGGCTGACATTTACAAAACAAAGGATTATTTTTTTCAAAAGGACAGGAGGGGGAAGCTATTTCTTTGACTGGTTGACAGAAATAACCAAAATCACAGAGAGCAGGATTAATCCTCTCCCACTCACATAAACAGTAGCATCATATCACAGGAACTTTGCATCAGCAGTCATTTTGGATTAATATTTGAAGATAGGGTGGTTCAAGGAAAAGACCGTGCATTTCTATTCAGGCAGTAAATAGTGAGTCAGTTATTAATTAAAGAAATATGTAATCTGTTTACTTGGTCACTTTATTTGCACCCTAATAGCGAAAGGCAGCACTTATTAATCTGTAAGACTGATACCATGTGAAAATCTAGGCTGTAGAAGAATATAGGGGTTGTGCTGGTTGCTTTGTTTTACCAAGATTCATAATTGTGAGTGTGAAAACATAAATCTCAGTAACGTGATTGCTTTAGAGTACCTTATTCTTCTGTTTTTGTACACTGGCAGCCCTAATGGATTATTATTGTGATTCTTTTTCTAAAAGAAGTCAGAAATTTAAGAGAGAAAAATCTGATAATAAGCACTGATAGCCCAAGTAAGAAAACATTTTATTACATAGATTTTTTTTTTTTTTGAGTCACCTTCATTCTCTGGTTCTAGGCCCAAATAAGCTTAATAATTATATCTGATGTAGACTTCTTCAACGTTGCCTTATTCTTATTTTTTCAACAAATTGAGGCTCTTTATTTTTCAGATTTATTTATCTTTTTAAGCTATATTTATTCCTCTACTCTGCAGCTCTTTAGAGGTCCTTCATAGGGCTGAGTTTCTTTGCTTGGGCTTCCAATGGATCACTGTTCCAAGCTCTTAGAGGTAAATGAAAGAGACCATGGGCTGTAGAATAAAGCCCTTTATACCTGTTATTTTAATTAGAATAAACTTTGTTTAGAAAAAAAAATAGGTAAAAGGAGTCCAAATTATGTGGAAAGAGAAAGTCATCTGGGAAATAAGTGTAATAGTCCAAGTTAAATCATGTCATATTCATAGCCACTAAAATCACTAAATTAAAAGCTCTTGGCCTAATCTGGCACGGAGGAACCATAGATGCAGGGTGGCATCTGTGATGTTATTCTGCTGAACTAGACTGACAACTTTTAATGGACCTAGGGATATGGTTCTCAGATGGGGTCAATAGGTGCTACATGCTATGAATTGCTTGCAACTTATGCTGGATAAAGTCCCATAAAGACTCCAGGGCATTTGTTCTTTCTCATTCAGGCACAATGTTTCGCAAGAAGAAAAAGAAGCGACCTGAGATCTCTGCTCCCCAGAATTTTGAGCATCGTGTACATACGTCATTTGATCCAAAAGAAGGGAAGTTTATTGGCTTGCCACCTCAATGGCAAAATATTTTGGACACTCTGAAACGGCCCAAACCTGTTGTAGACCCTTCAAGGATTACCCGCGTGCAGCTTCAGCCTATGAAGGTAAGAAGAAAATATTAGCACTCCTCAGAACACTTTTTAATCATCTGGTACATGTGTAGTATCCTCCACTGACCCCAATCAAGGTATTCCATGCATTTTTATCTGTTAGTATTCATGGTAAAAATGTGCAGAGACAAGCGAGAGTTGAATCCTGGAAAAGGATTGCTGGAGAGGCAAATCAGAACTTCATCAATCTTCAGTATTATTCATATAATACATTGTTTGGGGAAGTTTCTGGCAAATGTTTTCCAGTGGCAGATCTCTGCATTAGTCTTTTACAGCAAACCTGGAAAGAGCTGTGTATTGTCTGAAAGCTAACGCATTGATTATGGTAGTCTTTCCCATATGGTGTCTTTTAGGTATGTTGGGCCTGCAGCTCCCCAGAATTGGTACTGTTGGCTAAATGGTGGGAATCTTGAGATTTGTAGTCTAAACATATGGCAAGGCTAAATTATGGCTGAATTCACTTCATCTCATGCCAGAGAAGCAGTCTACTTTTAATGTGGATTTATCTGCATGCTGTATTATACTTGTACTGGATCATATTAAAAAAGCCTCAATACATTTTCTTTTGCTATATAGCAAGAAGAGTAGAGTCTACCTATTCTGTGCATTCAGTCTGGGTGGATATGCTTCTTCTAATTTCCTCTTCTTAGGATATGGGGGAAGGGAGACTTGGGGATAGATATTGTTGGCTGTTCTGGCCTTCTCCCTGTTTTTTTTTTCCTGAAATAGTTGAGACTTTCCTCTTCCACTGTATCTTTGTATTTTAGGGTGTTGGTTCCATGGCTGCCATATTTTATCCAGAATGTGTAACTTTGTATTATACTTTTAGATTGGTGTTGTATGTTTCTATGATTTTATAGGGGTTTTTTTTCAGGATTGTAAACCATTTAGAATCTGTGATTGGGGCAGCAACATATATTTGAGAAGGAAAGTAGGCAGGTGGGCAAGCTATACAAGATGATTGTATCCACTGCATGTGTAACAACCATCAGGAAGAGGGCTAGTCTCCCCTTCTTTTGAAGCGAATTTCATGACCAGGATATTGACATTAGAAAGGCCCTGCCTCCTATTTCACCATCAGACTTTGTTGTTGGTGGAACATGTAATTGTTTGGACAATACAAATTAGCTGGCAACAGTATAGGAACTGTTGCAGTGGCATGTAGGTTGCAATTGCTGGGCATGCAGCTTAAGCCATCTAAAAAATGCTCTTCAGTTGCATTCCCAAAAGATTTGGAGAACTTTCTTTCTTATCTCAATTTGCAAGTTTTCCCAGAATGGTTTCCATTCTAGTGCAGTGTGTTACATCTCAACTATTTAGATATTGATCTGGTTCATATATTGTTTTTAAACATGCTTTGTTGACTAAGTCACAGTTGATTAGGTTCAAGCCATAAGCCATGGTTTACAAATCAGTACCGTGAGTTTTACACAAAATGTTAAGTTATTATGCAGTTTGTTTGGTTACAGCTTACCTCAATGTGTAAACCTATCCATTATCTCAGGCCATGTAGAAAAAAATGTATAAGGCAATCTAAGATGTATATTCAAATTTGTTCTGCCGTGTTAATTTAGACATTGTCACTAGGGAAAATTGTGGCTTTAAATAAAATGGAAGTGATAAAGTAATCCCTGACAAAGGGAGTTCATATTTCAGCCATTTTACTCCTGCATTTTGCTTTTTATGATGAGAAGCCAAACTTATTTGCTTGTACCAGTCTTCTAAACCAGGAGGTGATTGACAGGCCAAATCACATTGTTGCCAGAAAGAAAAGAGCCAAACATAGAGGCATGTTTACACACATAGACTGTGATGTTGCCATTACCATCCGGCAGAAGAGGGAAGATCTAATATTTTTTTCTAAGAAATTTTGTAGTTCCTTGCTGCCTGTTTCTACAGTTGTCCAGAACTGTATACAGCCTTTCTCAAAAGTGGCTAGAATAGACATAGATTAAGAGTCATGTGAGATGGACAGCATATAAATAGAATGAATGAATGAATGAATGAATGAATGAATGAATGAAAGAGAGAGAGAGAAAGAAAAGAAAAGAGAAGAGAAGAGAAGAGAAGAGAAGAGAAGAGAAAGAAAGAAAGAGAAAGAAAGAAAGAAAGAAAGAAAGAAAGAAAGAAAGAAAGAAAGAAAGAGAAAGAAAGAAAGAAAGAAAGAAAGAAAGAAAGAAAGAAAGAAAGAAAGAAAGAAAGAAAGAAGAGGGTTTTAGGATTGGGCTTTTAGTGCTGCTAGAGATGTTTCAGAGATTTCATACATAACAGGACATCTCTGAAACAGCAGCACCTCCAAATTATTTCAAAACAGAGTAAGCTAGATGCTGGTGTTTAGAAGATTATTTAATGAATGACAGTTCCTTCTCTCTGGCATTTCAGGGAAAGACTGAAGTAAGCCAAACTGTCTGTGGGAGTAAATCTGCTCCATTGTGGATCTTAATAGTCACAGATTCCCAGAGATCCTTCTCTGTGGAGAATGCATGAATCAGTTTTTATATATACTAAAGTGAGCTTGACTATGGTTAGAGTTCCATTTTATGGTATCAACATAGGCTGGACTTGGAGAGCTGGTAAACACCATGACAGCCCCTAGTTGAAAGACCCTTTAGGTTGAGTTTAGATCACCATTTCTACCACTCTTGCAAAGTATTTTGGGGGGGGGGGGGGGAGGTTGTTTGTTTTTGTTTTTAACCCAGGCTGGCAATATAAACCAGGGTATTTTGGAGGTTTTGCTAGGATGCCATAACTTACTGGTGGACTATGAAATGATAGATGAGTTATATATGACACATTTCTGATATTGGATGAGTTAAGAGGGTATATGAATGTGCTATCACAGACCAGACATTGTGTTGAGAGGTTTTCAATCACCAGGCCATCTTCCTAAACTTTCTAATCATGTGCTTAGGTGAGCATTACTGAGTAAGAAAATAGTGGTTGGATTCAAATATTGTGTTAAGTCATAATGTGGCTTGTTTTGTTTGTTTTAGTGTGATATATGATTTGAGCTATTTCAGGTTGGAAATGGATTACCATTATGCTGAACCAAGCTACTATTGTGTATTCAAATTAGCATGATGTGTAAACCCAGCCACTGAAAGCTATGTCAAAGGACCATATTTATTATTTATTTCATTTATATCCCACCCTTTTTATTTACTATTTTAAATAATATAAATATTATTTTTGTATAAGTCCAGGTGGCATACATAATGCTTACACCTCCTGCTTTCCCCAGAACAACTACTCTGTGAGGTGGGTTGAGCTGAGAGAGAATGACTAGCCCAGAGTCACCCAGCCAGATTTTATGCCTATGGGAAGACTAGAACACATGTCCCCATATTTGCTGTGAAAGAGAACAGACTGAAAGATGTTATTTTTAAGTAACCAGTGGTGACTATTGCTTACAGAAAAAATACAGATCTGCATAATGTCTTCTTATTTTAAGCATTAGCAAGCAGCACTTAGATGAAACAGATCTTCTGAGTAAACAAAGGTCTACCCAATAACCTTCAGGGTTCTGATTCAAAGTTTTATTTGATTATTTGGAAATAAATTGGCAAAAACATTTTAAAAATTAAATGAAAATTATCCCTTACAGGTAGTCCTTGTTTAGTGACTGTTCGCAGTTACAAAAGTGATGAAAAAGTAACTTTACAATCAATCCTCACATTTATGACCTTCGCAGGTCTGTAAAGCAAAGGAAAGCTGAAGTAAGATAATAAGTACAGATGTAGTTTCACTTAGCAACTGCTTCCCTTAAGGACCAAGTTGCTGGTCCCAACTGTAGTTGTTTATATTTCAAATTTGTCACCACCCATCTCACTGCAAGCGACTCTCGGCAGTTAAACAACCACTTGCATTTCTAATTATCCATATATGGATACAGTTCCTAAATGAATCCAGTACCTAAAAATTATTTTCTCTATTTACCTCATGTTAAATACTGTCTTCTAAGATGGACCATGATTTACAGGAGCTTTTCAGGCTCTTTACAAAGGTTGGTATACCACTCCATCGCAAGATTCTACTGTATCTGGCTAACAATATACAGTAAAAGCATAATAAAGATTTAATAAAATCCAAACTGAAGTAACTAGACAAAATTAACAACATCCCAAAATGCCAGGTCACCACTGTCCTTCAAAAGCCCACCTGAATAAAATGGTTTTGATTAGTTTGTGGAAGGCCACAATGAGAGGGCCAGGCAAACCTCTGAGGGCAAGCTGTTTCAAAATATTGGAATAGCTTGCCCTTTCTAGACTCTGGGCAAAGCAATCTCTGGGTCTAGGCCCATGGCACTTAAGGGCTGAGATCTTAAGCATCATCTCTCCTGGGAAGCATCATCTCATAGGATGGGAATAATAATTTTGAAGGAGACAATCCCTCCTTCTTGGCATAGTACTTTGTATGGCTTCATAGCTAATAAGTAGCTCTTTGGCTTAGAATTTGACTCAGAAGCTTCTAGTTAGTCTATACTGCTACCAAAGAATAGGTTTTATAGTGCAAAAGTAGGCCTTGCTCACTAGCAGCTGGGATGCTGCATTCTGTATCACTTGTAGCTTCTGAGACATCTTTAAAGGTTAAGGGCAAAGTGAGTTGCAGTAGACCAACAGCATGAATCAGTATTGCCAGGTCTTCATATATGCACTTTTCCTATCCCATGGAAGAAATTTGTCCAAGTTGGTGGATGCTCTCCCAAAATGGTTTGGAAAAGCTGCTTTAGGAAATACAGGTGAAACTCGAAAAATTAGAATGTCGTGCAAATGTTCATTTATGTCAGTATGGCAACTCAAAAGGTGAAAGCAATATATGAGATAGACGCATTACATGCAAAGCAAGATATGTCAAACCTTACTTTGGTATAATTATGATGATTATGGCGTACAGCTTATGAAAACCCCAAATTCACAATCTCAGAAAATTAGAATATTACATGACATCAATAACACAAGGATTGGAAATAGAACAATATCGGACCTCTGCAAAGTATAAGCATGCATATGTACTCAGTACTTGGTTTGGGCCCCTTTTGCAGCAATGACTGCCACAATGCGGCGTGGCATGGATGATATCAGCCTGTGGCATTGCTGAGGTGTTATGGAAGACCAGGATGCTTCAATAGCGGCCTTCAGCTCCACTGCATTGTTCGGTCTCATGTCCCTCATCTTTCTCTTGGCAATGCCCCATAGATTCTCTACGGGGTTCAGGTCAGGCGAGTTTGCTGGCCAATCAAGCACAGTAATCCCATGGTCATTGAACCAGGTTTTGGTACTTTTGGCAGTGTGGGCAGGTGCCAAGTCCTGCTGGAAAATGAAGTCAGCATCCCCATAAAGTTCGTCTGTGGAAGGAAGCATGAAGTGCTCCAAAATCTCCTGGTAGACGGCTGCATTGACCCTGGACTTAATGAAGCACAGTGGACCAACACCAGCAGATGACATGGCTCCCCAAATCAACACAGACTGTGGAAACTTCACATTGGACTTCAAGCATCGTGCACTGTGTGCCTCTCCATTCTTCCTCCAGACTCTGGGTCCTTGGTTCCCAAATGAGATGCAAAAGTTGCTCTCATCAGAAAAGAGGACTTTGGACCACTGGGCAACAGACCAGTTCTTTTTTTCTGTAGCCCAGGTAAGACGCTTCTGACGTTGTTTGTTGTTCAGGAGCGGCTTGACAAGAGGAATATGACATTTGAAGCCCATGTCCAGGATCCATCTGTGTGTGGTTGCTCTTGATGCACTAACTCCAGCCTCAGTCCACTCCTTGTGAAAGTCCCCAACACTTTGGAATGGCCTTTTCCTGACAATCCTCTCCAGGCTGCGGTCATCCCTGCTGCTTGTGCACCTTTTTCTACCACACTTTTCCCTTCCACATAACCTTCTATTGATGTGCTTTGATACAGCACTTTGGGAACATCCAACTTCTTTTGCAATTACCTTTTGGGGCTTTCCCTCCTTATGGAGGGTGTCAATGATGGTTTTCTGCACAACTGTCAGGTCAGCAGTCTTTCCCATGCTTGTGATTCCTACTGAACCAGCCTGAGAGACCATTTAAAGGCTCAGGAACTCTTTGCAGGTGTTATGGATTCATTAGCTGCTTAGAGTGGGACACTTTGAGCCTAGAATATTGAACCTTTTCACACTATTCTGATTTTCTGAGATTGTGAATTTGGGGTTTTCATAAGCTGTACACCATAATCATCACAGTTATACCAAAGTAAGGCTTGACATATCTCACTTTGCATGTAATGCGTCTATCTCATATATTGGTTTCACCTTTTGAGTTGCCATACTGACATAAATGAAGATTTGCATGATATTCTAATTTTTCGAGTTTCACCTGTATAGACCTGAGGAGATGCATCCTTTCTTTATCTGCTGGGCACTCCTTGTGTGTGTTCTGAGAGGGAGGGAAACAGAGTAGGTTTGCCAGGAGGAGCTTAAAATTCATGCTGTTGATCACATAGAGAAACTGGCCTTTCTGCCATGTTATTAAGTAGCATACATGTGCATGAATGTGTCCTAGCAAGTTGCATCTTCACATTACACCTGGCATGATCAGTGCTGAATGTTCACTGCACCAGTTATTTCAGTTTAGTTTCCCCCCCCCCCCCCCGAAACTACTGTGCTGTATCTAACTCCAAGGGAAGATTTTCCCATAATGATTGGAAATGATGCTGCAGACAGCATAGGTATATTGAGCCTCCCTGTGGAGAAATAGATAATATTAATAGACTCTTAAGCTTCTGTCTTCCTATGTAAATGAGTTGGCTGAGTTGTAAGACAGGTAATGTATAATAGAGGTAGGTGTCTGAGCACAAAAAGTGTAGCTATTATGTTCCAAATCAATATTTTTGCATAGTTAAAATGATTTGGCTTATAACTGGTTTCCTGTGAAAGTAAATTCATTTTGTTTTGTATTTATTATTGAATGTATATCTTACCTTATTCAAGATGGCTTGCAACAATAAGTCTGATGGATTAAGACTTTAGAATTTGAGCTATCATTATAATAGATGTAAAAATTAAGTTTCATTTGCCTTTCACCTTTTAACATATTATCTAGTAAAACGGCAGCAGGTAGTTGAAAATAGATTGTGTATCATATCAGATAATTAGTTCATTGTATGCATGTTTGCTATTGACTAAGCTCCACATTTTTCTCTTCTTGTTTGTGGTTGTGTGAATTGGACCTTAGTTGTTGCTTCAAAAGAAACTAGGAATTAAAAAAAATGGCAGGCAACACAAATCAGTGTATTGTAGATCTGCTGTATTTGGAGGTTTAGCCTCCCTTTTGGAGAGACTCTGTAATACCTGATTCGTTAGTAGTACCAAATCATTTTTAGTTGTTAAGCACTGTGCAGTAAACAAAAGTGTGCTTCTCTCCTTGGATTTGTAGTTCCAGGGTGAACTAGATCTGGTTCACTAATTTCATATGTGGAAATGTGTGTAAGTTTGCCTCAGATTTAG
Source organism: Liasis olivaceus (assembly GCA_030867105.1). Taxonomy (NCBI): domain Eukaryota; kingdom Metazoa; phylum Chordata; class Lepidosauria; order Squamata; family Pythonidae; genus Liasis; species Liasis olivaceus. The sequence continues at coordinate 60,385,747 of CM061349.1, forward strand.
AGAATCCCCTTCTTAATGAATGAGCAGATGACATTAACTTTCCTTAATTAATCAATTAATTAATTGTTTTGTGGTAGACTGTTGTGCGAGCCAGCACATTTGAAGTGGAAGGATATATCTCTGGAATACTCAATGACATCCAGAAGCTCTCCCTCATCAGTTCTAACACCCTGAGGGGAAAGAGCCCTACTAGCAGGAGAAGAGCCCAGTCGCTAGGACTTCTAGGAGAAGATGGACCCACTGACATATATCTACACTGCGCTGAACCAGACTGGGCAGACAAATATGGAAACTACCTCAACTGCAACGGTGGAAGTAAATCGTCTAGAAGGCAGACCTTATGGCCTGATTACAAGCCCATGTTGGATGGGCAGGCTCATTCCAATAGCCTAGTCATGAAAGCTCAATCTCTTGGCCCTTCAGAGTTCCAAGGGGCAAATAGCCACTTTGCCCCACTCTCAACAGGTTTTCAGCACCAGCAATACATCCCTGTTCCTGAAGTAAACAGAGAAAATGCTGTAGCAAGAACGAACTCCAAAGAGAACTATGCTCAGCCCTGCCATGGGAGCCAAGCTAATTTGAGACCACCTGGAGAAGGTAGTCCTGGCTCTAAATCAAGGGAAAACAGTTTGAAGCGAAGGCTGTTGCGAACTATGTTCCCGTCATCCAACACTTCAAATAAGAGTGGAAACAACCCACAGATAAAGGTATGTGTACTTGGTTCCCTAGAAGGTATTATATTAGTACCTTTCTAGCCTGAGAGCTTCCAAGTTCCAATTCTCAAAGCAAATATTACCTCATCTTCTTACAACTTACAACTCATTTCAGGAGGTTATACTTGCATTATGAAGATAGCCTTAAATATACATTGATATTAAAGTATCAATACATACGACTACATGCACAGTATATGTATATGTATTTCTTTCAGTTGCAAGCTATCTAAAAAACCCATTTCTGCTCTCACAGAAACTTTGTCTGTCAGTGTCATTGATTAGGCTTTATTTGAACATACATTTCTTACCCTCATACAGGAATTAAATGAAACATGATCTAAATGGAAAAACGTCGCTCCAGAAGGTTGGTGGAGTGGGCAGGTAGGGTGGAGAAATGGCCAGAAAGAAAAAGAATAATGAAGTTTCCACCCCAGCCATTTTATTCCTTCATGCAAATTCATAGCCCACTGAAGATGATTCTGGTTGGAAAAATATAAATTGCTATGTGTTTCGTACCCATCCTGTTTCTTGGCCTTTCTGATGTATCCCATCACTTCCAACTTCTCTGCTATGCATTTTTATTTTTACTGAACTCTGAAATCCTCTAGTAATAATTTTGTTTCTTCTCTTGATTAAATCAACTTGAGTCCAACTCATGACCATTTGATTTACAAAATATTTCAATAATAATTTTTCTTTGTGTTATTGATACCAGAAGAATTTTTTTCATTGGCTAGGTGGCAATTTAGTAACTATATTGATAGCATAATTATAGTGTCCAGGGCCAAACTATCCCATCTGTTGAATGTTGTGCATTCAGTGTGACTGATCTGTTTTAAAGCAGAAGTAACCAAGGGACTGCCTCACCCCCATGACTTCAACCCGTCCCACCTGATCACACAGAGAGGGCATACGTCGGACCCCCTCAGTAAAAGAGCTCCGATTAGCAGGGTCCAGAAGGCAGGCCTTCTCTGCAGTAGCCCCTGCTCTTTGGAACATTCTGCCCCCAGAGGTGCAATTGGCCCCCACATTCCTGGCCTTCCGAAGGGCTTTGAAGACCTGGTTCTGTCACTTGGCCTGGGGTGGGGAGGGAATACTTCAAGCGTGGGGATGGCTAGCCCCATAGAGGCCTGCTGTCTTCAGCCCCAGATTCTTCATCTTCTTGGACTCTCTTTTTCCTTTTTTTTTTAGTAATGTTTTTTAAATTTTGATGTTTTATGTATTTATATGTATTTATGGTTTTAATGTTTTGTGTGAGTCGCCTGGAGTCCCGCATTGGGGGGAGATGGGTGGGGGAGAAATTTAATAAACAAACAAACGAACAAACCAGCACTGGGAAGCATGTTAAGATTGGTACTGCAGAGCAGAAAGGGAAAGATTAAGTCTTTTCACCAGTGCTAAGTTCCCAATGAAAATATGTTCTGGCATTACTATTTGCATCATGAGGGAACTCCTGTTGGTGCTTGTCAGACTCGAATAATTTATTTTACCTTGGAAGTGGCAGTTGTTCAGAAAATAGCCCTGAACCTGGCAGGACCAGGCCTACTATTTATTTGGCAGAGAGAAGACTTTGGATGTCATTCAAGGTTAGCAATTGTTAAGTGTTTAACTTCTTGCTGAATTTTTTTTTTCTGCCAGACATAGAGAAGGAGAAAGGCTTGCAAAATTTTTCTCTCCAATATACCAAAATAACATAGCTGACAAAATAACATATTGTACCAAAACTGAGAAGATGGAGCGATAGATGGTCTATATGGATAGATTTAATAATATGTTAAAGGATTGAGCTAGTTCTATATTAACATTTTATGGCTATATTTTTAGTTTCTACAAATGTCATTCACTTATTCATTATTCTATATATTCTTTTCTGATTTTATTAGCACTGTTATATTTTTGGTTGTACTTTATCATATCCTCTGGTTGTTATCCTTACCAATTATATATATGTGTATATGTATGTACACACACACACACACACACACACAGAAAGACGTACCTTATGTTCAGCTTGCATCTAAGTCTTCTGTCATGTCCAGAAACAATTGAGCATTGCTGCTTCTACTGCAATCTATCAGGTCTGTCCCTACTCCTAAGCACAGAACTGCCTCAGGTAGTAGTCTGAGGAGTCTTACTCAGTGGAACATGTAGAGTAAAGCTTTGAAATTAGTGTGAGTTTCATAGAGCAAGAAAGTAGCTGGCATGGCTCCCAAAAGAACACACCAGGCTCAAATGCCTTCCTCTGAGGAGCCCCATTCAGATATTAGGTTGCATGGAGCTCATATGTGAATGCTCTAGATAACTTTTGCCCTCATTGTTCTAATTATGTCTGCTCCTAAAGATATCCACAAATTTAACATGGATGTGTGCTGAAGGAAAGTCTATATGTACAGATTTGTATGCATGTAGGCTTTCTCCCAGCAGATGTCCTAAATGTTGACTGTACAGTATGTGGGAAACTAATGTCATTTGAGTGGGTCAATTGGAGCTCTCACTGTGTGACGGCTGCACTTTCTGCAATACATGAGCCTTATGTAGAGAGTGTTACAATAGTCCAGTCTTGGAGAAACCGGTATATTTGTATAGTAACTGAAACCATTTTTGTCTTCTTCAGAAAGGTTGAAGAAAAGGCATGTCTAGCTGCTGACCCCCCCTCTTCTATATAGATAGTACTGGGTTCAGGAATTCTTCAAATTTTGTATCTGATTCTTCATGGGAATGCAATTGTATCCCAAACCAGTTGACTGTTCCAGATCAACACAACAGTACTTTCTACAATGCCACTGCATTCTTTGAATCAAATGTAGGTTTTGTCATTGTGGCATTTGACAATGATAATATAACAACTTTCTCAAATGAGCACTGAGGATGGAATAATGTTTCAGAATAAAGTGCAGATGTAAGTGGCATTATGGTCTGATATCCACACTAAAGTGGATGGAGTCTTGGACTAGAACAGAAAGATCTGAGGTGAAGTTGCTGCCCTGCCATGAAGCCTAGCCATTCTTTTTAAGCCCAAACTATCACCCTGATTTTGTAAGAGTAACAGCAAAAATAAATGAAAAAAAAAGATAATCTCTGTGCGTACATTGTCCTGGTCTCTTTGAAGGAATCATAGGATATAAATGTGCTATTTGATACCAAAAATTCTTGTGCTGCTTCTCCAAAAGAGTACATATAGGGGGGTGGAGGAGGCACAGTTCCTGTGTTTTTCAATATCAGTTTTAACCAGCCCTCTTACCCTTCCATATTCCAAACTTATTCTGGATTTTGCTTTTCAAAAGTGATTATTGCAATGAGGACCCCAGATTCCTTGGAAGAGATCATAGAGCTATTCTGTAGTGTCAGCGAGTAGCTGATAATGACTAACCAAATTTGGCTTGGGCCAACTGAGAGAAGGAAACTAAAGAGAAAATGTACAGAGCCCTGCTGACTCAGAACATATTCATAAATGGAAGGGTTATGTGGTGGGAGAGCCCAGTAATAGCAAATTATGAACTGTGAGCAAGAGAGGCCACAGACCATTTGTTGAACCTAGAACACCTAGCAGTGTAGTTTTTTAATCTGGTCTCTGCTGACAGTTCATTTTGTGTGTGTCTTTTTGGCAGTGTCAGCTTCCATTTGTAATCTAGGTCTATTTTCCCATGATTTCGTATCATTGCAATCTTACGTTGTGCTATAAACACATTTAGGATGAAAAGGTAGCATAGGTAATAATGAGTTTTGACTGTAGCAGTGGAAACTGATTGTCTGGATGTAGTCTTGGGAAGAAGATAATGTGCTGGTTTAGATTAAATGATGTGGAAATAAATGGAAGTATGGGCATGTTTATCTTGCTAAGTTTTTTTTAAAAATTGGCACATAGACAATGTGTTGAATATATAGTGTAATAGTTACCAGAGTGGACTCTGAGATTAAGTACTTGTAAAAACTTTTTGGATGCTCTAGAATACATAAAACAAAGCTGGTAATTTGAACACTCCTTGCTGTCAGGAACATGTCTCAGCTGGACAGAAAGGGTGGTGTAGACAGAAGTGAGGGAAGTAAATTTCAGCAGGCAGATACTTGTAATTGTGAGTGCTGAGGGTTCTCTCTCTCTCTCTACACCCACTCATAATATATAATAATTGCAATATATACCTCCATATATGTATACCCACAGGAGTCAAAACAAAGAAATGAATGTAAGGAATGTTATGTAACATAATTAACTATATCTGCTTGGAATATAAATATTGCTAACACAAAATAAGGAGAACCTTTTCTATTACCCTTTCAAAGCTATACATGCTTAGATGTATATCATTGATTTTCAGCTATTTAATAGGGAGAAATGTAGAAAACATGGCCTGGGTATTTTCCTTCAATCCAGCATCTACTGCTTCCCCTCCTTGGTAACCTAAGACCTGTTTTCTGACATAGATATGCATGAATTATTCTCAGTGCTGCATGGCTATGCTGTAGGTAAGGCTAAATCTTCCAGAAAGATTAGTATTGTGATAAGATCTTTTAACCTAGCCTGAGGAGATCATAGAACATCAAGATTGATATCAACCCCACTAGGTAGACCAGACCAGGAAATCAACTCGACAGGAAGGCTAAAACTACTTTTATTGAGACTGGCTATAATAACAGAATCTTGCAAGTCTGATTGTGCTGTACCTGGTCCTCCTCCTCATAGTTCCGTGAATTAGGGAGGCTTCTATATGAGCCACTTCCAAATATCATTTTCTTTCTGGATTTAAGAAAATGTGTCAGCCCTTTTGCCTAAGTACAGTTCTTGCAATATTTCCATCAAGGTTGTCTTTCTTACTCTCTACAGGTAGAAAGGATCTTAAAGATCACCTAGTCCAATCCTCTGCCAATACAAAAATCCATTACTATAGCAGATCTTGTTGAATCCTCTATCCCCTCCCCATAGCCATTAAATTAATTGGGTGATTGTCAAATAGATCTTCAAATACCTAGTTCAGTAAACCTGACCTATTCATAGGGTTATTATGATGATAAAATCAAGTAATTCCTACTCAAATCAAGTAATTCCTACTCATTGCATTCTCTGAGGAGAAAAACTAGATATGGGTTTGCATAATAAAGTAGCAATGATGATTAACAGTGGCTAATAATGATAAATCTCCATAGTAACTCCATAGTAATTGGATTATCTTTTAGATATCCATAAATTCTTTTAAAATAATAAAACTTTTAATTTTTCTACAGTTCTGTCAATTTTTAGATTGGCCATGCATTATATTCCAGTGTGCATAACTAGATATGATCTAAATTCTTCAAGAAAGAAATCAGATTCCTTTTGAATTAAGCCTGCACCAATATGATGCCAATACTGATTCTATAAAATCACTTACACTGGGTATTTTCCCAAGAGAACACTGCTATGATGACTAAGGAACATATCTAAATTGTATTTTCTCTCAATTCAATGTTTTATTGCAGCTAAAATTACATCCCTAACAAAGCATTTTTTTTAAATTCATCAAGCTTAACTCTGTATATCAATGGTATATTTAATGTATTAATGTATGGTTAATTAATGTTTTAGCTCTGTGATATCACAATATCCTTCTGCACTGGCTCAGCAGATTGGGAGAGGGAGGCATCTTCCTCCAGGGCTGGATTCAGTTGATGTTGGGGGAGGTTCAGCTCTAGGTCCCTGCAATGCTGGGTGCCCCACAGCTCAACTCTCTTCCCATTCCTATTTAACATTTACATGAAACTGCTAGATAAGGTTATTCAAAAGCACAGGGTTAAGTGCCATCATTTGTACATTTCTGCCCTAGGCCACCCAAGTGTTCTTTCCCAGGTTCTGGAAGCTATCAGGGTCTGGATGGAGCGGAACAGGCTTTTACTCAACCATAAAAAGACTTAGTGGCTTTGGGTTTTAGGGCCCTCCAGATCAGGGATTTTCCATCTTTGACTCTGGATAGGGTAGTACTCCCCCTGAAGAGTTGGTGCACAATTTGGAGGTCCTTCTGAACTCATGGCTCCCATTCAGAGAACAGGGAGCAGTCATGGCCAGGAGCGCCTATGGACAACTTCATCTTGTGCACTAATTGTGCCCCTTCCTGAAACAGGAGGATCAGCTTTCAGTCACTCACACCTTAGTCACTTCCTGGTTGGACTGTTGCAATGTACTTTACAACTGGCTGTCCTTGAAGAACATTTGGAAGGTGCATTTAGTCCACAGTGCAGTGGTGCAGACAGTTTTGGAAGCACCCCAGTACACCCATGTAAGCCATTGGCATTGCAAGCTACATTGACTCCCAGTAAGCTTTTGAGTGCAATTTAAGGTGGTGGGGATCAGCTATAAAGCTCTATATAGGACAGGGCCAGGTTATCTGCAGGATCGCCAATTGCCAATTATGTGTTTGCCCATCCCAGTCCCACGAGATCCGACAGGGTAGGCATAGTCTGAGTCCCTTCCTTGTAACAGTGTCATCTAGCGGGACCTAGGAAGTATGCCTTCTCTGACATGGCACCTGCCCTATGGAACAGCATATCCCCTAAGATTTGGGCAACCTCAACTCTGCTAACCTTCCAGAAAGTCCTGAACACCTGTCTTTATCCTCAGGGCTGGGGCAGGTTTTAGTAGAGCCTGATATGTATGGTTCAGTTGGGTTATCGTTTTAAGGGCTTTGGCTTTATTTCTTGTTGATTGATGGGATAGCTATATACATTCTATTAAAAATATTTTTAAATGGACCAAAATGTTTATATCTTATTTTATAGAGTGGGAGAGCAGCAGGGAATAAAAGTACAGAGAAAGAAAGTCCCTCCAATAATAATAATATGGAATATATATAGTAGGTGAGTGGCTGGATGTCCAGAATAGAACACAGTGAATGGAATCTTCCAGAAGAACACCACACTACTTCCTTCTGTTGAAGATCACCTTTATATTTGCTGATCAAAGTTTCAGTGGGAATTCTAGCCCTTATAGTAGCTCAACTGGCATCATTCATGCACAAAAGGGACACTCTTTAGCAGAGGTTCTTTAGCACACCTGAGGTTCTAGAAGTATAAAATTACTAAAGGGATAAAGAAACAAAGGAAATAAGCTGCGAATTGAGGGCTGAACCTGCTAGGGATATATTAAAAAAACCTTTAAAAAGGTTGCCTGATTGATCTGGTGGAGATGGTGAAGAGAGAATAAGAATAAACAGAATGGAATATGATTAATTCTGAACAAAATTATTTCACACAATTATCTGTTGTGGATCTCCTTTCTCTATATTAATGTTGCTAATAATTTTTACCATATTTTACTATATTCTAAATTTGCTTACTTAAAAGGGGTGTGTGCGTGTATAGTCATGACAGTATAGAAACTTTATCACATAATTTTTTATTGGAGTGCCATTGTTACAAAATAATTTTGTGTTTTAAATCTCTCACCTTTTCTAGCTTTTAAAGTTTATCTTTAGAATGGTTCTTTTTGTGAACAAGATTAGAGATAACTTTATATGATTGAATGTTTGCTATCATGTAGATAATAGACATGTGAAGTGTTTTGTAGCATGAAATCAAATTGTGTAATTTTGTGAAGCATATGTTTTGAAATAACACCTGGGCAATGACCAAGTTAAATTTGGTCCTGTAATGCACTAAATGTGTTCTAACAAGAAAGATAGGTGGCTTATACAGGCAATGTATTTTTAGAGAATATAAAGTACTGTAAACATTTTCCTCTACTGAACTTCCAGTACCACTAAATCAGTTGGGAGGCGGGTTATGATGCCACGGAAGAGGCCTGCCTCTTAAAACCCAAATCCAGTCCCAGCCAAAGATAATAAGCTCTTTGCTTGCTTTCTGTGTGTGATAGGTTCTGTAATTCACTCTATATAACATTACAAATAGTAAGAATTTCATTTTTCATTCCCAATCTATCCATAACTATGATATTGCAGAAGGTGATGGTTGTAAGATACCTATCATACCTATGCATACATACTTAAGGCAAGAAAACTGAGGGGGCATATGAGAATATTCTTCAAATGTATGAAGGATCCTACAAACAAGGAGCTCAAGAAACTCTTCACCATTTCAGAGTGCAGGACAGGGAATAGTGGATTACAGTAAGGCAAATTCTTGTTCAATGTTAGAAGAAATTCCCTAACAGAAATAGTAGTTCAAGAACGGAACCAGTTACCCAGAGAGACAATGACTTTCCTCTGCTGAATGCTTTCAAGTGAAGACTAGACAGCCATATTCAAGTATGCTTTATTTGGATTTAGATATTGAAATGGCTCCTTACAGTGTGTGTGTGTATCTGGTAATTTTTTTCCCCAAGATGGTACCCTCTGCAATCTATATGTGCGCTGTTTAAAAATTTTATTTATTTGTCTAATTTATATAGCCACCCATCTCACAAAGCCAGTGACTCTACAAAGAATACTTTTATCTCCATTCAAAACAATTGCTTCAATAAGTCCATTTATGTAGAATCCATCAACAATGTATTGATTCAGATAAATTTAATTTCTTTATCTGAGTTGGCAGTTCTGCTAATAATATGTTTTCTTCTGTTCTTTACAAGCCGAATCCCTTCTTCAGGGCACCCCAGCACTGGAGTTCACCGCATAGTCCTGCAGCCAAATCCCAGTCTCTTCCCTCTGACCAGCCTGTGCCTGATTATGCTAGGATTTCAGAAGCTGGTGGTACCCCTCACAAGTCCCCAACAATTGAACATAGAATTGGCTTGCCTCAAGGTAGGCCATCACCAGCAGGGTCCCCACGGAACAGACACACCCAAACCAGCTCCAGCAACCTTCACCTTCCCCTGGATGCTAAAGCACAGCCAACCAGTGAGGATCCAGTGGTGGTAACTCATGAGCAATTCAAAGCTGCATTGAGGATGGTGGTGGACCAAGGAGATCCTAGGACAATGCTAGAAAGCTACGTCAAGATCGGTGAGGGATCTACGGGTATTGTCTGTATCGCTCGTGAGAAGCATTCTGGAAGGCAGGTAGCAGTGAAGATGATGGATCTACGAAAGCAGCAACGGCGAGAACTTCTTTTTAATGAGGTGACTAAATTAATAGATATTAAATGTAACATTATATGGACAAGAGTGGATAGTGGGTCATATCAGTGAGATTTAGTGTCACTATTTTCACAACTTGTGTCACTAGTTTCCGTGGGACTAAGTTATGACTGACTTAATCTGCATCCAGCCCTATATTTCAGCTAACAAAAGAGGCAGAAAGTTATATGAAGAAAGGTGTTTCATTTGGCTTTTAGAGGTTGCTTTTGGTGCCATGTATTCATTTCATTTAACAAGTCTCCAACTGCACTTTCATCAAGGATTCTGTGCCAGTTTGAAAGCAGTTCTGAACTTCTGTGTTCCTACCATATCAGTGGTGTTGAGAGCTGAGCTGATTTATTTCCAGATCAACTGTGAGGTAGTTGAAATTGTTGCAAAGCTGGAGGGCAGGGTTCTATTTTTAAAAATGATGTACTTCCATTTTCTTACTGGAAGGACCTCTTGCTCCTCTCTTCCTCCAAACTCCTGAGCTTCAGGGAAATGTTAGCTGGACTGTCCTTAGCCATAGTGGCTTGGAATTCTGGTGGTTGTCATCCCATTACCCTTGAAGGCCACCAGCCTGGGAAGGCTAAAAGAGTGAACTTCTAATTGGAGATATATCACATCAGCAAAAAGCTGTAGTGTGAATTATCAGTCATTTGTCTTTTGACATCTTTCTCAGGTTGTGATAATGAGGGACTATCAGCATGACAATGTGGTGGAGATGTATAAAAGCTATCTTGTGGGTGATGAGCTTTGGGTGCTGATGGAATTTCTCCAGGGAGGAGCTCTTACAGACATTCTCTCCCAAATCAGGTAGGAAAAAGAATCCAAAGCAAGAATATATGAATCCCTTTCTCCTGCTCCAAAACAACAGCCTATCTTGTGGTGCGTTAGTTAGAAAATAACCTGAAGTTCTATATGGAAAACCTGTGGCTTATAAATTGCACATGGCTCCAGGCATTGTTTTGAACAATTTGCTGCACCATGTTATATAATAGCCAAAGAATGTAATTTCAGACTGCTCTTAGAATCATAAGGGATACCCAAGGGAACTTAATGATAGGAGATGCAGGATAGACAAAAGGAAGGAAGCACTTCTTCAAATAGCACTTAATTTAAAGTATCACATTTGCTGACATAGTGATGATCCCTATCAATTTAGATGGTTTTAATTTTTGGAGAATAAGGATACCAATGTTTCCTAGTCACAAGGGAGAATCAACTCCTGAGGTGTGCTGAGGACTATTTTCACAGACTCAGATTTGGCAATGAAGTTAATTTGGCAGTTTTCCACTAGAGCAGGGAAAGGGGGTGATTTTTATTTTTATTTTTTTTGGTCACTAGAGTGCTGCCTTGTATGTGTGCAAAGCTTGATTTAGGAAATCTAAACTTATTATTCTGAATTTCTTGACTTTCTCTACTTTTTAAAAGTGGCTATCCATATTCTTACTTTTATTGGAGCAGGAAGTTGCTTAAACATCATGCATGCTATAAGTGAACATTTAATTATTTGTTGCTGTATGACATTAAATTACTCCCACTCACAATTTTGGCTGCTGTATTTCAGACTGAATGAAGAGCAAATTGCTACAGTATGTGAGTCAGTCCTGCAGGCACTCGCCTACCTGCATTCCCAAGGTGTGATTCACAGAGACATTAAGAGTGACTCCATTCTCTTGACTCTTGATGGAAGGGTAATTCTTCCTTTGTTTCTTTCATCTCTTTTACTTCCTGCCAATTTTTTTCTTGGCTCCTCTTTGCCATAACTCAATAGCAAAGTGTGCTTTGTATGTAGAAAGTCCAAGGTTTGGTCCCTGGCATCTACACTTTAAAATAAGCAAACTAGGCAAGGTGCCATATACACATTTAGCAATTATGTGAATTGCTTTTAAAAGGTAAATAGAGCAGCCAGCTCCCCCAGTCCAGACTGGAATCCTCATGCAGAGACTTCAGTCCATTGTTCCTTCTACATTTCTGATCCAGCTGGACCTGCTCATTTGCAAGGGATACATTTTATCCTATGAACCAGTTGGGGTGCTTTGCCTCTGGGACTTGCAGTCATACCCTGCTAGGCTCTTTTGAGCATGTGTGGGGGCATGGGGCAATGATTGTTTGGGCCCAGGAGATGATTGGTGCCTCTTGAGGGGAGAGAAAGATGCCAACCATCTTAAAAATCATCTATATTGGACAACTGTTACCCTGTCTTCAGCATTCCCTTTTTGGAGAACATTTTTGAGATGGTGATGGGGCTTCAGCTGCAGAGACCCCTAGAGGAAACTGATTATCTAGGCCCCTTTCAGTGAAGATTCAGATCTGGGTATAGGAAAGAAACTGGTTGCTCTGATAGGTGACCTTATTGGGGTCTAGATGGGTGGAGTGTACCACTTTTGGTAGTGTTGGACCTCTCAGTATCAGTCACCACATTCTTCTGGATTACCTGTGAGGAGTTGGGAGCACTGTTCAACAGTGGTTTCATTACTTCCAAAGCAAGTGGTTCCAGTAGGTTGCAGGGAGAGGAGACATCAGTTTGACAAGTGCCCTTTCTTGGAGTACCACCAGGCTTCTCTTTAGTATTTTTTTAAATACCTGCATTAAACTGTTGGGAGAAGATTCATTTCAAGGTGCTGGCTTTAACTTGTAAAGCCCTGTATGACTCAGCTACCAGTACCTTCAGGATCACCTCTTATAAATGCAATTAATCCATACAATATGCTCCTCACATGAGAAACTAAGAGTAGGCCCTCATTTGGGGAGGTGTAGGGGACAGGGGTCCAGAAGCAGTGCTTGGTGATCACCCCTTCTCTAAGGAATATCTTCTTCCCAGAAGCCAGGTTGATGCCGACCATAACAGTTTCTGGAGAGCATTCAGAGAATAGTGGGTGGGTTCTCTTGACTTGATAAGTTGGTTTATATTATCTTTATTATTTTTTCTTTTTTAATTGTGCTTTTGTATTTTTCCGTTTTGTTGTTAACTCTGGGCCTAGTTGTGTGATTATATATATGGTTAAAGTGATATTAAAAAATGAATGAATAAATAAATTTACTTTGAGAGAAGAAAACACCCCTACCACTATATTTAAGAGACAAGATGTTTTCTGGCAGTTTGGAGAACCATTGCAGTTTAGAATATACAGTATTGGATTGGATGGGTCTGACTGCTTTCAATTTTTAAAAAAATCAATTAAAAATCTTTTCTGCATCTGTTACCTCTGTAATACAGGTTTTCTCTATCTTCTCCTACAACCTGTTTACTTGTCCATTTTCTCCCCCTACTTTTCAGTTTAGGATATCTAATGTTACCTTGCTTTCTTTTATGTAGGTGAAACTCTCTGATTTTGGCTTTTGTGCGCAAATCAGTAAGGATGTACCGAAAAGGAAATCCTTAGTAGGTACACCATATTGGATGGCTCCAGAAGTCATTTCAAGGTCCCCATACACCACTGAGGTAATTACAGCTCCAAATCCTGAAAAGGGTGACAGTCTGAAATATTTTACCAACCCCATTCCAACACCTACCCTGTAAGATTATGACATGGAATGATTCAGTGTTTCCTGTTGTTCTCTATATTATTATTTCTGATGCATATAATTCAGTATGCTGGGAACGGTGCTCATCCACAGAAAGAATGCAAGAGGTTGGTTGATATCACTTTTTCATCTATTTCAGCAGCTTGCAGCTGTGCATCAGTGAAGAGTTAGCATCACTCTAGAGTGTTGTTACAATAAAAATGCTCCGTTCGTGGATCTTTGCAGAATTTGTTACTTTGGGTGAATGTAAGAATAAATAACAGGAGCAATGGCACAACACTGAGAGGAAGATAGAAATGCCTTCTTGATGTAATGTTAGAAGAAGGGTTAATCTTTAGTCTTTCAGGTTCTTTGGTATCTCAGCTAGGAAGTTTGTGTGTTTGTTTGTTTATTTATTTATTCGGCTTGTATGCCGCCCATCTCCCCCAACGGGTGACTCTTAAGTTCTCTTAACTCTGAAGAATAGTGGAACATCTTTCTGCATATCATCACCTGATGCAATCTTTTGTTTTGGCAGGTAGACATCTGGTCTTTGGGAATCATGGTAATTGAAATGGTTGATGGAGAACCCCCCTATTTCAGTGATTCTCCTGTCCAAGCTATGAAGCGGCTCCGTGACAGCCCTCCTCCCAAAATAAAAAACTCTCATAAGGTCAATATACTTATAAGGAATTTCCAACTCTGTATGTTGCAGCAGCTGAATACACTTATAAATATTGTACACAGAAAATATTTATTTAGAAAAAGCATGAAAAATTTTTGCAGGAGATTCCTCTTGCTGTTCCTTCTTACTGCTATGTACTACATGTATACTGCTGTATTGGGGAAACTGAGCTTGGCCTTAAATCCACACTCTTTAAACTGTACGTCCATGCAATGAGGCAAATACTCATGTAGTTAACATATGATCTAGCATATAATACAGCCTTTCTATTTTTGTGCTTAGACTTTCTATGTGGTGGAGTACTATGTTTGAAGTAACTCTGGGGATCAACTGAGTGCAGGTTTCTCTCACCTAAAATATGGTTGCAGGTCAGATACAATAGAATGGTGCCATATAGTAGCTCTCTTCTGCCTAATGAGAAAAATCACGTAGATTTAAGGTCTGTTCAGAAGTTGGAGATGGCAGGGATTTATCTTAACTGTCACTCCTGTGGACTGTTGCTGGCATCTAGTGGTGAATGCAAGACACTTTTTTTTTTTTTTTTTTAACAAAAGAGCCTGTAAAAAAACATTTAATTTTAAATCAAATCCTGGATTTCACAGACCCAGTGGTACAGTCATTGAGGTGATTAGTTTCAGTTTTGCTGAGTTTATCTGTTAGGGTTCTGTTTTGTTCAAGCAGTAATGGAGCAAATAGTTTTATGTAATGAGAACAGGAGGTATTTGCTCCTTGTTGTTGTTGTTTAGTCGTTAAGTCGTGTCCGACTCTTCGTGACCCCATGAACCATATTGCGCCAGGCCTTCCTATCTTTCACTGCCTCCCTGAGTTTGCTCAATTTTGCTCCTTGACTACTATAAAAATACTATTAACCAGCATAAAGCATAATGTTTAAGATCTGCTTAAGTATTGTGAACAGATGGCTATTCAGCCTTTGTCTGAAGAACTCAAGTTAATGGGAACATACCACATCATGACCTTCCTCTAAGTCGTTAATAAAAATGTAGGTCAGTATAGGACCCAGGACAGAGCTTGTGGTATTCCAGTTGAGATTACTCTCAAAGCTGATGTGGAGACATTGATAAATATTCTCAGGGTGCAGTCATGCACCCTGCTATGAATCCTTCAAGCAGCTCTATCACCTAGCCTACATTTTGCCATTTTATTAATGAGGATATCGTGAGAAATGTAGTTGAATGCTTTGCTGGTATGCTTTGTCTGTCCCCCTCATATATTAAGTTAGTCAGTATGTCAAAAAGGAGATAAGACTAATCTGGCATGATTTGTTTGTGACAAATGCTGGTTCTTGTTAAGTGTTCTATTCTTATCTAAGTGCTCATAAATATGCTGTTTAAAAAATGTGTTTTAGGACCCTATTCAGTATAGGCACCAAATGGACAGGTTTGTAATTTCTTGGATCCTCCTCTTTCCTTTTTTGAAGATAGGAGCAATATCTGCCCTCCTCCACTCTTTTGAGACCTTTCCATTTTCTCCAGAATTCTCAAAGTTAGCAGTTCTGCCATCAGTTTTGCTTGTCTATTCCTCCTTCCATCAGTGGCAAATGATGGCCAGCAAGGGCTTTCTTTCCCTTCAGAGAGAAGACTTATGTAATATGTTCTGAAGTACCCCATAGCCTCTTTTGTTGTTTTAAGCATTTCCCATAAGCCTCAACTCATTCTGTTCTTTAGCCCTCCTGACACAATTCATTCAGGTGGTTCTTGTATTCTTCTTTGATTATATGCTGCTCCTTCCATTTCCTGTACGTCTCTTTCTTTTCAGCATTTTAGAAAGCTTGGTGTGCGTCTCCACTGGTTTCTTTAGATGTCTCCTGCTTGTAGAAATTGTTTGCAGCTATACCTTCAGTACTTAGTTTTGTGAGATTTCACATCTTTCCTGAATGTTCTTTTGGGTTTCAAGCCATTGTTTCTGACCCACTTTTCACCTGATTCATTTTTTATACTTTTTAATGTATCTATTGATTGTTTTTTAACCTGGTTATACACCACCTAGAGTTGCTTGGATAAAGGGAGATGGGCTACTAATAAAGTGAGTAAATAAATAAAGAAGGAAAAAGAAGGAAAAAATGGATTACTATGGATTACTTCTGGGAGCAATTGCGACTGTAATTTGTAATTTTAGAAGAACCTTGTATTGTTGAAACTGTCTACATGACATGTCTTAAACTATCAAATTTTGTTTCCTCAGACCTCTCCAGTTTTAAGGGACTTCTTGGAACGAATGTTAACACGAGATCCTTTAGAGCGAGCAACAGCACAAGAACTCCTGGATCACCCTTTTTTGCTTCAGACTGGACTTCCAGAATGCCTGGTGCCCCTTATCCAGCGATACAGGAAACGCACCTCTACCTGCTGACTTTGAACCTGAATATAGTATTAAAGTGCAACATTTTTCCTAGAAATTCTTACTTGATTAGGAAAGGATTAAGGACAGCATAGCCCTGTGCACACTGCTTGAAACTGGGCAGGGCTCTGTCCCAAGATGTGAATGTGAGAGGGAATTTTCACCATCTTTTAGCTGCTTTTTAATGTTTACCTTTCTTTTTGTGGCTGAAGACAATCAAAATCTGGATTCCTACAAATTCTTACTATATTATGAATATTGTAAAGTGTCTGGATTCCTATTTCTAGAAACATATGTAAGATGGTTCTTGCAACTTGGGTCATATGTATCTGCAACCTCCAGAGGCATTAGATAGTGACTGAACTGGAACAATGTTTCTGAAAGAATGAAGTATGATCTTTGTTCTTTCATAGTGACTAAACAACAGGCATTCTCACTCACTTAACTTTAAATGGCATCATGTCGTCTTAAACTTGCTATAAAATGACCTTGTCCCTTATTTATTTTCAAATAGTTCCTCCAGCACTTTTCTTTCTTTTTCCAAGAATGAATAATATTGAGCCTACAGCTTTACAAATGTTTAGAATGGTCTGTCATTTCATAACCTTAACACAATATCCTTGGGGAACGGTGCTGCAAGGCAGACACGTCCCCGGAACCTTATTCTTGAAACTCTGCAGCGTATAAACATAGTGCCTTCTCTAGCAGTGTCTGAAACAGAAGGCAACACAGGGGTTATCTCAGTAAGGAACCAGGTTTGCTATAAGTACACTGGACTCATCCTGGGCCCCTCTAAATACACTGAACTCCTCAATGGATGCAGATTGAGGCAGCTGTTGGGTAGTATTTTATACCAGTTTTGAATTCTGTAGCAAGGTAAATAAAGTGTGGAACCAATCCTGTTAATTCCCCTGAAAATGTCTGTTTTGCAGATGAGAATATTTACCCTCTACCTCCCATGTTTTTTAGGCAGGGGAAAGCATGGAACAGATTTTTAAATGTATGCTCATCCTGGATGTAGACAGATCACTTTTAGTATTCTTTTCTAATGTCAATGCAGAAATTTTGTATGGGGAATCTTACCAGTGTAAGAACAAGGTCATTTGACACTTAAGTGGTATTATGTGCATTATTGTATGGAGTGTTAATTACAATATATTGGAGTTCAGTCTTGTGAAGCAGATGTTTTGTATTTGTGGATTGCAAGGATTATTAAAAAAAAAATGGGGTGGGAGTTTGAAGAGGGTTAAATTTTATTTCTACTGCCTCAAAATTTGCCCTCACATGATAGATTACCCATCCAACACAATTGTAGATTTGTGTAAAAATATAAACTTGAAATACTAGAGACATTTTTGCTGTAAAATATTTCTGTATGTTTCAGGATCTGTGCAAAGCAAGTTCCTTTTTTAAAAATTGCCTAATTATCTTAAATATTTCTTTTTGTGTGTGTGAGTTGTTTGCTTTTGTTTTAAATTAAAAGATTTTTGATTATTCATAAATACTTTGCAGTTTTGAAATAGTTAAAAACATGCAATTGTGATTATTTTGTGGTTAACTTCCAGTGGAGAGGTGCAGGCCTAGAACTCTGAAGATTACGTAGGAGAAGAGCCAACATAGTTCAACAGAAAATAACCCAAATGGTTCTAGTAGGGTCCAAGACTACATTATTAATAGGTATCTGGGCAATAAGGCACATAGGGAGCTCCACCAATTTCTTTTTTTAAAAAATATAATTTTTATTAAGAATTTTAATTACAATACTAAAAACTAATACAAACTAAACTTAGAGAAAAAGAAGAGAATGTAAAGAAAGAAAAAGTGCAAGAAAAGAGAAAAAGAAAAAATATAATAAAGAAGAAAAGAAATATATAAAGAAGTGACTTCCAACCTTCACCACAAATATAAGTAAATTTAATAACTCTTCACCCCCTATAAGATTAAACAGATCTTTTCATCCCATATTCCATCCCTTATCTATAAGCAATCCATAAAACAACTTTTCAATCCTGGTGTCAGCAAAAAAACCCCCATAAAGTGTTGACAGAACTTTGAAAAAAAAAGTCTTATTTTAACCTTGATTGAATAAACCAACTTTATATTCCTTCCTTTTGCTTCTAACAGTCTTAATCTTTAATTCAATCAAATCATCCCTTCAGCTCTTCCAATTGTATACCTGTTGCCACTCTATAATTGATTTCATCCATCTTGTTGCTGGTCATCCTTCTCTTTCCTTCCACTTCCCAACCTGGTACCTTCAAAATATGTTGACACTGCCATAGGCAGAAGTTACGAAAGACACCAGGTTGGGAAAGAACTGTAGAGAAAGATAGTACATGTAAGAAGATCCAGAGACATAGAAAAGTGCCTCCAGAGATCTGGTCTATTAACGAATCATTTGACAGCTAGGGAGGTTATTACAGTAGATAGATTGTTCTTTCTCCATATCCAGTGCAAACATCAATTTCTGTGAGTCTGCTTACCAGGAAGATTTTTTTTTTTAGTTTTAGTTTTAATCTGTTCAAATAGGCATTCTAAAGGTCTAGCAGCTTGTACTTCCATGCTGACCATGAAAAGAGATTTCTTATTCTCCGAGGTCATTGTCAAAATGTATCTAAGTAGCTTTTGGAGGCAGGTTAAATTCTGTCATCTGGTGGGACCTAGGAAGTGTGTCTTTTCTATAGTGGCCCTGCTCTGTGAAACACCCTTTCCCCTGAGATCCAGCAGGCCCCTACCCTCCCAGCCTTCCGGAAGGCCTCGAAGAGCTGGCTCTTTTCCTGCAAACATTGGGAAAGGGTGAGGCTGGAGTCCAGAACACTTGAATGTGGATTGGGGGGGGGGGGAGTACATTGCTTTAGGAGTGCCAGGAGTTTCTGTTATGGTTTTTATGTTTTTATTTTTGTTCTGGGTGCCATCCAGCATTATGGTACCTAAGTTGGGTGGCTATTATAAGTCTTCAATAAATGAATAAATACATTTGTGTGACAGTGGTGAGGGAGGGAGGAAGAGAAAGAGTTTTTATTCTGCTTATTCCAGGTAGTAACTTTAGTAATAATTTTAACAGAATTGTCCAGTTTATATGGTAGCCTAAAAGTCAGGAGGTCTGAGTTCTAGAATGCTTCACACTACTACAGTTTCCTACATTTTCTTGGTCTTTTAATTAGAGAATGCTGGGAAAACAATACAAACTCTGTTTAAATTAAAATGGGCCAGTTACCTAGAAAGTTCTGTATGGACATATGCAAAATTAAAATGCACAAAGCACAGCCCAGTAAAGTGATGTCATAACAAATAGCACTAAGTAGAATTTAAACAGCTGACCAGTCCTATGTCCTGAAGAGAAGGAGATCAGTGACAAAACCTGCATCTTAAAACCTTGCCAAGACTCGCTAGCCAGAACAGGAGGGTGGGGTGGAATTCTTTTGTTTTTCTTCCCCCTCCCATTGTCTCCAGTGAGAAAGATTGATATGTCAGCTCTCCAGCTTAAGAACTTGCTGTTTTGGAAAGATCCCAAACCAACCTTTGTTTCAGCCTTCCAGAGCACCAAATATTTTCTGTCACCAACTTTAAGAGCAGCTGCATAGGTGAAGCCTACTTTTCTATGGGTTGATCACTTTCTCCATTAGTGCTGAAAAGGTAAATGGGCTGCTTTCAACAGTCTCTGAGCTTTCCTTCCAGGGAGTCTTGTACTGTTCCCTCACATTACAGTTCTGGGTCTTGTCTGGAGTACTTAAGGATGGAATATCCCAATATTGCTGCCTTTGTGATGGCTACCACAAGGCAAAGCAATACAGTAGTGAATACGGAGACATTTGTCTCTTTCTCCTTCCTTGCCCTGCTTTTATTAAAAAAAAAAAAAAAAAACAACTTCCATCCTTCTTGCTTAGAATTGGAGAAAAAAAGATTTAGGCCATCTAAACACATGCTATAAATCCATCTTCCGTCCAATCCCTCCCCAGCATGTCCTCTTTTGGGAGATTTCAAAGTGAAGGTTTCTGAGACAGCATTAGCCATAGAGCTGGCAGAAGAAAAAGTTTGGTCCTATTTCCTGCCTTCTAAAGTTTGAATCCTCTCTCTGTCCTCAGAGGGAGAATCTGAAGAATTCAGTGGCCCATGGAACAAATTTCTCAAAACTGAATCTCTCTAACGTAAGAAAAAAAAAATGCTGAGCACCATCTTCAGAAGGTCAACAGATTAGCACTGTATATTCCCTCTGGTGAAAAGGTGGGGGGGGGGGATATAGTTCATGGGGACATAGAAGATAATAAGAAAAGAACAATGTCTCCATTAGGAAGGCCCACACTACTGGAAGGAACCATAATTAGGAGAGCTACGTTTTACTGGATTCTGAAGTAAATTTTGAGAGCCACATAGTCCATTGCCCCAAGAACTGAGAGAAAAAAATTGAATTGAGGCAAGCAGAGAGCATGGATTTTAAATTGCATTATTACTGCATAATGTATCTTTATAGCAGGAATTTTAAAGGTCTAGAACAGGGTACATCCATCTCAGGATCTCAACACTGATTTCTTATGCAAGGCTAGCCAATGAAGACCTGAAGGACCAGGCAGGGGACAGACCATCCTGGAGAAAATCTATCTATGCGGTCACTAAGAGTCGATACTGACTTGATGTCACATAATCAATCAGCCAATGCTAGCTGATGGAATCTGGAGTTTGATCAACACAACCAGCATCAGTGCAGCTTCATCTCCCAAGTGGCAATATTATAACTGGAAAAACAGTACTTTTAGTCCATGAGAATGTGTGCATCTATATCCTTCAGAGCAAAAGAAGACATAACAGAGGAAACCTAGGGTTAGGACACCTGGCATGTTTCTTTGGTTAAAGCAGCCCAATTAGCAGAGAATTTAGTTTAGAAGTGCAGCACTGGGAGATCAGTTAACACTCTTTCCAGTGCCATAGGCCTGAGTGAAATCATTCCACTAATCTACCATCAGCCATAGAAAGGGGGAAAGGACATAATACAAATATTGTATTCCTCCCACTCCAGATTCCAACTAAATTCAAAAGATAGCTGCTTAAAAGGTGGTTAAATCAGAGGTCCTTATGTTTTATGGTAGGCTGTAGGTATATTATTCTTAATGAGTGGCTATGAGAGGGCTGGCCCTATTTTTAGTATCTTACTTTGGACACATTATGTGAAGATCCAGCTCCCTTGAGAAGTCTATAAATCAGGGAAAGGTGGAAGGAAAGTAATGAAGAGGATGACCAGCAGCACGGTAGATGAACAAGATGCAATGGGAAGACTTGAAGGGTCAGGCTGGGAACAGATCATCCTGGAGAAGTTCTCTCTTTGTGGTTGCTGAGAGTCGACACCAACTTGATGGCACCAATCATCTATAATTTCTCCTTTCCTGAGTTTATGAGATCCATTTGGGTTCCAGACGCATTCTTGGAAATAACAAAAATGCTGGCTGTTTTTGCTTTGCTACATACCAACCCTCCTCCCCTTTTCTTCAATGTAGTTAGGTGAGGGAGAGAGCCTGGCAAGTACCAAGGGAACTGTACATGAGCACCATATTCCACCCAGTGCCACACTGGGAGCTCATGTCAGGTAAACAGTGGCAGGAGGAAAGGGGAAGCCCACCCATCTTCCAACTTCCAATGTCTCAATCCCATTTCTTAGCTCACAAATGCTTTTAATCCCCCTCACTTCCCAAAGGTTTTGCATAAAATATTGTAAACACTGAAAGACCTCTAATTCCTAGCAGCAAGTCCTGCAAGTAAAAAGGCTCTTTCAGAGAGATCAGCTACAAACCAGAAATGGTCTTGTTATGCTAATTACTTTAAGTTAGGTGGGAAAAAAACACACCAATGAAAAGAAGCAGGCAAATTAGTCTAGTTTAGAGAGTAATAACTTCAACATGAGCCAATACCCTTTTCAAGGTAGGTTTATATGTGATCACTTCCATTGGTATAATATGTGATCACATATATTGGTTTATATGTGATCACTTCCATTGGTATAATGATTGCTAACAATTAAATGTCAAAGATAAAAATGGCCATTTAAGCTCTTGCTAAAAATTAAGTTTTAACTTTGTTTTAATACCCTTCTCAAATGTTATCATATTGTTCTGTTGTTTTTATCTCTCTTCTGCTTCTTGTGAGAGGCTGTGTATTTAATTTTACAAAAGCCTGTAATTTTTACCTTTATAGTACATCATTCCAGGTGCCTAGTAGGCAGGGATGGGATTTATAACTTAAATGATAACATAAACAAACACAATTAGCATCACTGTATCTTCACTATCACCACAGAAACTACCATGAATACATATTAATGATCTTTCAGACTTTCTTGCTCTTTGGCTGAAAAGTGATTGATGAACATGAAAAGAAAACAGATAATTTCACGCACCAGAAAACCTCCATGAGAGCAGATTTTGATGCTGAGCACTTTCAGTCCTTTTATTTCAGAGGAAGAGATGAGCTGAGATTTGAGGGGACAGTATTGATAAACAAAATATTGCATAGCTTTGATACGAAAAAGACATAAAAATACACACATAAAGTGACTGTACATAGACGCTGCATTTAATAAGCGAACAGAAAGAAATTTCTAATTTGCTATTAAATAAAACATAACCTTCCCGAGAAGCTACATCCAGCACCAGTTCCCAGTCCACCTGCTAGCGATGTAGTGATGTAAACACTAACGAGCTGAAGTAACATCACGGGTGACCGAGTAGGACGCAGGGACTGTGCCCCAGAAATTCGTCAAGCAAAGCTGGATCGGATGCACTCCTAAGGGCGACGCCTCCGGGATGAAACGAGGGCAGGACAGGCGGCTGCCACGAGCTGCGTCTCTCCAAGAAAAGCGGGTCACTTCTAACCGCCCGCCCGCCCCCACGATTAGTAGCCGAGAAGGCTCTGACAGTCCGGCGCCGTGGACCTGCGAATCAGCGGGCGGCCTCTTGTCGCCGAGGGCTCCTTCTTCGCTTCTGGGCCGCCTGCTTCTTCTCGGAATCTCTGCTCCTGCGCGCTCTCCTCGTCTCGTGGAAGCCCTCGCTCGCTGGCCACGTGAAGCGGGGGAGAAACCGCAGAGGCGGCCCGGCTGTCGTCGCAGGCCGGAGACTGCGGCTCCGGGAGGATGAGGATCAAGGCGCCGGCCGCTCGCAGCGCCCGCACGCACTGGTTGTGGCCCCCGCTGGCGGCTAGCTGGAGCGCGGTGTGGCCGGCGCGGTCGGCGCGCTCGAGGCTGAGCTGCCCGAGGCGGCGGAAGGCGCGCAAGAGCCACTCGACCACCGCCGTCCGCCCTTGCGAGGAGGCGTACATGAGGGGGCTCCAGCCGCGCGCGTCCACTGCGTCTGGGTCGGCGCCGTACTGGACCAGCAGCTTGATGACCTCCAAATAGCCGCGCTCGCAGGCCAAACTGAGGGCGCTGCGCCCGGCATCGTCGCGCAGGTTTACCGCGGCGCGACGCTCCAGCAGCAGTCGCGCAAAGGCCAGTCGCCACGCCGGATCCTTCAACAGAACGGCGAACATGAGCGGTGAACGGCCCCGCTCTGATTGGCAATCCACGATGGCCCCGTCGAGGGCATCCAGGACAAAGCGCGCCAGATGCAGCCGGCCCGCGTTCATGGCCTCCAGGAAAGTCCGTGTGGACGCCCCCGGGCCCAGGTCCCGCGGTTTCAGCATGGCCTCCCGCTGCTACCGGTCCCCGTGGTTCGGTGCCTGATGGTGACTCGAGGCGGCGGCTCTCCAGATCTGCTTTATAACCTCGCCTCAAGTCTCCATGGCGATCGCCGCCTTTCCGCTCCGGGAGAGACAGATCCGTTAAGCGCTCGGGTTGGCGGGCTGGGGAGAGGATGTCGTCCAAACTCCGAGATAGTCACGGGCCCCAGGAGCTCCCCGCCCTCCTGCTTTCGCCTGTCAGGTTGGGCGGGAAGCTTAATGCAAGATCATACGACTGATTAGCTATCCCCTTTTCAAGCGGAGTCCCTGACGATCTCTGCGTAATTGGGAGACAGTCTAAGTCAGAAGAGGTGGAAATTCTTGAATGGTGGGATGCTTCCCTCTGACTTCTTCAAAGCTCAGTTGTGCAGTACTGAGGAAGCAACATAACTGGGCTAGTAGAAAGCAGCTGTGTCCATGGGGCTACCAAATCTGGGCTGAAGAAATTGGCAGGATCACTGCATGGCAGCCCAGGTTTCTCTGTCTCTTTGCATCCCTGTAATGGT
Source organism: Liasis olivaceus (assembly GCA_030867105.1). Classification (NCBI taxonomy): domain Eukaryota; kingdom Metazoa; phylum Chordata; class Lepidosauria; order Squamata; family Pythonidae; genus Liasis; species Liasis olivaceus. The sequence continues at coordinate 60,410,263 of CM061349.1, forward strand.
TGTTTGGATTTTTGCAGCTCAGGTCTGGTAGTCCTATATTGTATTTGGCAGCCTTTCTGCACCTGGAATCTTCCAAAAAAAATTTTTTTTTAATTATCTCCTTGTTAATGGTCTTGTACCTTGGAGTTCTGGACATTGTAATCCAGCACATCTGGAGGGCAATTCCTTGGGGAAGGCTTTTTTTAAGGTCATGTGAAAAAGCTATCTGGGATACTTGATGCAAGCTCTGGTTGTCACCTGATGGGTATGCATATATGCATTCAGCCTTTTTGTTGCATGGTTGTGTTGGAGGATGAGTTGCATACACATGTAATACCCACGTGCAGTTCTCAGAGCCCAGAAACCAGAGTGGGTTCTGATTTCTGCTTTTTCACAGGTGGGGGATGGTAGCAGGACCAGTAAGTGCAACAAACACTGTTTTCATGGTTTGAGATTATGCCGGTGTTGGCTGCATTGCATCTCCTTTTCTCTGCCAGGATATCCTCCCGTGCTGAAGTCCAGCATCAGTGCATATGCAGACAAGGCCTTGTATATCACCCATCAGTTTGTGCTTAGCTCTGTACAGATACTGAAACCAGATACAGGATGGTTCTGTATCTGGTTTCAGTACCCATACAGAGCTAATCACAAACTGATGGGAGATGTAACAAGGCCCTGTAACCATCTGATACAGGATGGTCTTCAAGATGCACTCAGGATGTGCTGAGTATCTTCTAGCAGTTGGCAATAGTTATGTGCTCGAAGCCAACATACTAGCCAACATCTGGCCCCAAAACATCTAGAGGGCTCCAAACTGGGACAGGTTGGTCTAATCTTGAGCACAAAACTGGCAAGCCCACATTGAATTCTACAATTTTCTGGCATTTTACCTTTGATTTCAGTAGAATCCTCAGTGCTAAGGATTATTAAAACTGTTTATCACAGCAGTGATCATTGCTTAAGTTATCTGCTTTTGGCTCTTTGCTGATAAATAGGAAAGTTGAAAAACTACCTTGAAAGAAGGCAGTGGGAAGCCATATTGTTGCCAGGAACACAATATGGAAGCTCGTTTCCATTAGGCCCCTACCCCACTGTAGAGTTAAAAGTGGTGTCCATGAGTGCTTGAGCCAGCATAAAACTACCAGCATAACGTCTGCTGTCTCTGCTTCCATTCTCTATTCTGCTTGTTTTGTGCTGTGTCTTCAGGGTAGTGTCTTCAGAGCAAATTAAGGAAAGGGATTGGGGCATTCCCCAGTTTTGTTTTCCTCCCCTCCCCTGAAATATGACCAGCTGATGGGAAACTGGATCCATCATTCATTTTCTTCAAGGTGGACTGGGCCAGGGAATAGGTGAGTTTTGACAAATGGCTAGATTGGTGGATTTAGCCTTAGGTCAAAACTTGGTCTGGCTTTGTGCAAGTCTTTTGCACAAGTGTGTTTAAAAGGAGCCTGATTCATTGGGCAGCCCTGGAGAAGGCTTCACAGTGAAGTGGGAGATGCTCTCCCACTACACTATACAACCCTGCCTCCTTCAAAGTTGAACTCTTAGGCTCCTTTTGAAAAGGCATTTAGCTATATCTACTGTATATCTATATCTAGTGCCTAACGAACAGCTGAACCCTTGTTCAAAGGCCTAACAGTTGACAAGTACAGAGGGAAAGGCTGTTTGGTGACAATGGCTCTCCCCTACTTCATAGAGCACTTTTCCACTGTGGGAAAGCTTATGGATTAAACTCCCTTTTCCCACAGGGGGAGAATCCAGTTTGAACGATACATACTCTATACTCTCCTCACTGCTCAAACCAAACTGGTCCTGAAGAATAGAGCCTAGGAACTGGAAGGAAGGGGCATGTCTCCATCAGTCTAGAGTGGCCAATAGGAGCTGGGATGATACCACTCCCTAAAGGCCTTCTGACTGCACCACCAACAAAGTAGTTAGTCAAATGCATCTGATTATATCCATGGGAAAAACTGCTGGAGAGCTAAGGATTACTTAAGGCTGCCTCAGGTATGGCCTAAAGACCAGATGAAGGCAATGTCATGAGGACACAGGAGGAAAAAGAGGTTGCCAGACTGTATTTGTGCCAGGCGCAGATGAGGAAAACCTCTTAGTCCACCTTCATAGGATTTATTTCTACTCTCCCGATCACTCTTTTGCCCATCTTTGCATCTCTTTCAGTTTGAATACTTCTTAGAGTGCAGGATAACATTCAAGGTGGGATATAATTGGTGCAGAATAGAGCGGAGCTATTATTTTCTGTTATTTAGAGAGTATATTTCTAAACTTCTTTTTTGGAGCCATATCACACTGCTGATGCATATTCTGTGATAACTAGAATTCTAAGGTATTTTTCATAAGTACTATTATGATAGTCATATTAAGTATGGACTCATCCTGTACTTGTGTATTTATTTTCCTAAATGAAGAACTTTGCATTTGCCTCTGCTAGATTTTATTCGGCTATTTTCAAACCACTTTATTGACTTGCCAGGACAATTTTGAATGTTATTTCTGTCTTCTAGAATATTAGGTTTCCTTCTCAAGTGTGAGTTTTCTCCAAATTTTATAAGCTTTTCTTCCATCTCATCATCTGAATCATTAATAAAAATGTTGAAAAATACAGAGCCTTGGAATGAACCTTGTGACACTCCACTTGATACCTCCCTCCAAGTTGATGAAGGACTGTGGGGAGGCACGCTTTGAGTATTTATTTAATCAAGTTTCTATACAGCCCACTCTTGGCATAGTTGTCCACAGATTCACTTAAGGATTACTTGTTATACTTGCATCTATCTAGCTTGTTAACCAGAAGGTCATAGGGAACTGAATGTCACATCTTGCACATATCTATCTTATTCTAGGTCTAATTCAACAACTCTTTCCTCCACTCTGTATCTTAATTAATTTGAGATGAATACTGTTCTTTTAGCCTTGTTTATAATTAGAAAGTATCACCACACCATCTTTTTAGAAAAGTTGAAAAGGTCTATCACGTGATTAGCACTTGGCTGACCTTGTCTACATTAAGAAGCTAAGCAGGATCAGTCCCAGCTAGTAGTTGGCAGAGAGACCAGCATGGAATTCCAGGACTTGTAGAACAGAGTAAGAAGTTGAAATATATCCCAGAAGAAGCCAGTGGTAAACCACTTTTATATTGTTGCCAAGAATTGTTGCCTGATTTTTATCTAGTAGTCAGCCAGAGATGACTACATGGGAGTCTCAAGACTCAGGGGAGACTTTACTAATCACCATGGAGAAAGGATGGCAAAAGTAAGGGAGGAAACACTCTGGGTCAGCTGATCTTCTGAATGCTTTGTGGATGAATGGTTATGCTTTTACAGAGTTCTAATTATTCATAATAGGAATTCTTCATATTTTATAGGGCACTGTTAAACAATAACTTTACAAACTTCAGATAGCATTCAGATAGTTCTAAATATGAGTTGGTAACAGTGGCCTTTATAGCATCTTCTTCTCTGCATGATTATTTACATGATTATTTCTTTCATGAGTATTATTGCAATAAGTCTGATGAAATGCCTAAGTGAAGTGATAAAACAGCAGTCTGACACCAGCTGCGTCTTTGCGATTCACATCAACAACTTAATGACCCATTCTTCACAAGTCTTTCATACTCACATATTTGCTTCAGTTTGCTTTCTTCACTGACTGTTGAAGGGCATGTAACAACTATCATTTTGACTTTAACTAGTCCTTTGTAATAAATTCTGATACAGTTGATTAATTCAATAATAGAGTGACACCCCCCCCCCCCATTTCCTATGTTGTGATGATTATTCTAGTTGTTATTGTTACCCTCCTGGGATGAAGTTAGTCTCTTGCTGTTGATTTTCCATGTGATCCAGCAGTCCCCAGATGAAAAAAGATTAAATAAGATCCTATCTCACTTCAAAGCATATAAAGCCCAATGGAGTACTGATTATATATTTCATGAAAGCAGTATTTTTTTTGCTAGTAGCTGTTACTGAAGGGATGGGGAACTGATGTTGTTCAAGTACAGCCTTGGCATTCTCCACTGTTTGGCTGGCTGCTTGAACCTCCTAATCCAGCAGTATTCGAAGAACCCTAGTTGCCCACTGGCTCTGTAATAGAATTGGAAATTAAATTCCTGTCTAGGTATTTAACAGGAAGTGGAAAAGGAGGCAGTTGTTAATACAGCACTAAAGAAAAAATCTGTTTCAAATAAAAATGCATTCCGTAACAGCAATATATATTGTGTAACAATAACACAGAGACCACTCCCTCCCTGAAAGATGTAAATCATTCCAATCCAATCTTGTGTGACTGGCTAATCCAGTCCAGCTTTCCCTGATCTGGCACTGTTGATTTTGCTTCTGGGGAATATCGGATTTTTGATCCAATGCACTTAGAGGGTAACCTGGCAGTCATGCATACATACACATAACACTTTAATGTAATATTCAATAAATGCTTTTTTAATTAATGTAATGTTTTAATTTTGGGGGGAAAAATTAAAAGCATACATTTGTAAAAAAGGCATATTTTTTGTTGACAAACTGAATAATGTTACAATGTTACAATGTTAAGGAATTTCCAAGCATCTTAGCAATCATTTCTGAGCCTCATGAGGGGATGCAATTATTTCTACTTGAGTGGATTCTTCCTTTCTCAAATACATTGTATGAAGACTGTTCCTTCCATTGAATCTTCCAGTTCTAATCCTTCATATTTCTAGAGGTGATGATAGAAACAATATTTTAGAACAAATGGCCAGTCTAGAAACACTTGTATTGCAGTCAATTCATTTTAGCCCTTCAAGATCTGAGTTTGTTTGGAGTTGGATAAATGTATTAGAAATATGGCCTATTATGAGGCTGATGACCTTTTCTGCCAGTTTGTCAACAAGAAATTTCTCTGCTTCTTTTCAAACTCTAAACTGTACTTTAAAAAGCCCTCTTCCCTTTAAAAAATAAAGCATTAAAAAATACATGCATGAATGTTGGTGGTGGGACAGTTTCATACTTTTTTATGAAAGGCCAATGACTTGCTAGGATTAAGAGTCCTGGAGAAGGGCCCCAGTGTGCCACCCTCTGCAGCAACTGTCTGTCTTCCAAGTTTGTCCAGTTAGCATATTTTTCTTTCCTTCTTCCATTCCAGCTGCTCCTCTGGAAAAACTCACAGGCTGGTGTCAAGAAGCCGTATCTTTTGCTAAGTATGCGATGATAGACAGCTTTGAAGCTAACTCAAAGGCATTAACTGAGCAGGGATTCTCCACCATTTTCCTCTCGTGGCACAATATTTTCTTAAATTTTATAAATGAAGAAATATCTTACTGAGAGTATCGGGTATGTGAGTATTCCTTAGCAAAGTTGTAAGATGGCTTTCTAACACCTTGACCTCTCAGAAAGTTCACCTGAGCTCTGCAGAGGCAAAATCGGGTCAGTGGGTATCTTAAGAGCTGCTATGACAATCATTGCAGAGCTGGATTTCTTCCTTTTTTAATCCAAGGGTGTAGCTTTTCTCTGCAGATGTTTGGGTTGCTCCTGGAGCACATCAGGCCTTGACCTTTTGCCCGGAGGCCAGGATCTAGTGGTACTGGTAGGAAGCCACTATGTCCCTAGGTTAGATTTGATGGTTGCACTAATTAATCTTGAATGAATCTGTGTGGATCTCTATCATTTTAATCAAGAATTCAGACGCATCCCTAAGCTGAAGAAAATCTCAGAACTACTGTTTGCACAATTGTTTCATATTTGCAACATGCATGTACATGTGTGTGCATGCACGCTCTCTTTCTCTCTCCCCCTCCCTCATTTAAGGGTTGCTTTTGCCATTCCCTGGCATGAATAACAGCCATCTATTTCTTTTGGGAAAACATGGTTCTCTCAAAACATCCACTGGACAGTAATTTCAGCTGCAGTTCTCCAGGCATCATAGATGCCTTCTGGTTTTGTGAAAGGTGACAAATGACAGTGAAATCTTGTGCATTGGCACATATTGCAAATTATTAAGTATGCCTGGGTAACTGCTTTGATTGACAGGAGAGCAGCTGGGTTTGTATAATACATTCCTCTTGGTAGAGGTGATTGTTTTTCAACTTGTTTCACAGTTGGGGCAGCAATATTGAGATTGCCCTTTTGCTGCTCATAGAACTGCATCTAAAAAAGACATCTGACTGACCTACCAACATGGCTGGAAAGAGGCAAGCCTTGGTACTACAAACTGTGCCTCTGACAAATCTCAGTGTTTGATTCTTCTCCCACCCCACCCCCAAACTGGACATAAAATTAAGACCAGCCAGAAAAAAACCAAGACATCCTAGGATGAACATCCTGTCACAATATCTGGAGAGAACAGAGCTTTGAAGCCATCAGGCCACCCCGGAACAGCAGTCTTCTCCTGGCCCATGCCGGAACACTTCAGTGATCTCGAATCCACTCTAGAATAAGCAAAACTTCAACAGCTCCAAAGCTGCCTGGTCTATCTTGGTTTGTCGTCCACCTCTGCACCCAGCTTAGCCTGTAAGCTCCTGACTGTCCCTCATGAGAACTGTTCTGTGAAAAGGTAAAACCCATCTCTCCCAACTGGTTTATCAGAGTGCCAGGACAGAATGTATGCCTGGGTGATTACATGATTGGATGGCAAACAGTGTTCAGCTGTTGCATTTTGTCACAAAGACTTTATGATGAAGGATCCCTGTGTGGCAATTCATGTGTATGGATTTTACGGTGTTTCTGGGTAGAAGCTGGAGTGTAAAGAAGAGCAATTTGGAGTAATTGGCTGGGTTCAGCTTAAGAGAACTATGGCTATCTGTCCTCCTTTAAGATGTTGAGCCAGCTGATGTCCCACAACAAAAGTGGTCTAAGAAAGCAGCCAAACCTGGAAAAGAATCCTCTCTGGTCAGGAAATAAATCTTGTTTTTCAATCAGGCTCAGTTTAGATAAATGGAAACCGTACAAATTTTCTCTGCACTGTGGTTGACCTCCATTGTGTTGGGAATTTTGAAATGCTTCAGAGTTGTCTACTGAATGCTGTAAAGAACTTCTATGTAACTGGTTTTCTGCAATCGGCTAGTATGTGTGAGACTTTGGAAGTGATCCCTCTTCACTATGTGGAGAATTTGATTAATAGAATAAGCTGGGTGTTATCAGCACTCCATTGTACTGTGGGAAAATCTTCTGATGGGGAGGGTGGTAGCTGCTGAAACATCAGTTTGGGCATCTCTATATGTGGTGTCTTCCACTCCAGAACTGGTGTTGTGTCCTGCTGATCACCCCCCCACCATTTTCCATTTGGCAGCTGAGCTTGGACTTGAAACTGCTTCAAAGCAAGATTGATTTTTGAGACACTAGCTCTTGCCTTCATGCCTGTCCAAAAGCAGCTGGAGAGCTGAGAAGCTGAACTAGCTGGCTGTTATTCAAATCCAGCCAATAGGGTTCATTTTGTGTTGTGATAGTAGTGAGCAATATCTTTTCGTGCTGGATTTTAGGGCAGATTAAGTAGAGTGAAAACTTCTGTGTAGATGTAAACCTGCCAAATCAAAATGTCCAGTTATTTATGCAAGTTGGGTAACAGTAACAGATATTCCATTAAGTTCTCTGGAGCTATAATGTCTGATACAAAATGAGACTTATTTCAAAAATATGGGAACTTTAAAATAAGAGTTCCACTGAGTCTTACAATCTGCTGTCCTGAGCATCTGTGGATTCTTCAGCCACGATAACATCCTCCTTTACCACCTCAGTTGCATATCTTAGAGTCTCAGTGGTCACCAGGTTCTCATATAGCTGTTGGTTTAGCCCTTGGTCTCCCTCACTGGCAGCCCTGAGGGCCTCTCTCTTTGCCGTGTCAGCTTCCATAGGGCAAGAAACTTTCATACAGTTCTTCACTAAATCTTGCACCTCTGCACTGACAGATTTCATCTTGTCTTCATACTCGGCAAAGGCCTCCTGCTGGAGCTGCAGAAAGACAGAAAAAGTTCACAGCTGAGAAACCTGTCTGTTTGTGGCATGTTTATAAATTCAACTATGTGTCTTTTAACAAAGCCAAATTAAAAGAAAAAAAATACTCCTTCTCTCTGAGGACAAGATCCCTGTGGAAATTACCCCTTTTCCATCCTTCTGCTGTAATTATGGGTGTGGGGAGAAAATAATTCCCACTGGGGCCTATGGGAAAACTTCCCCCCTCTTGCTGACATGGAGGGGGATGAAAGGGTCAAACTTCTTTTCCTCATGCACTGTACAGTAGTCTCAAAAAAAACTGCATTCCAGTGAAAAAGAAAAGCTTCACCTAGGCCTAAGCAGTTTGTTTATTCTTGCTCTCTCTTAGTGGCTCCAAACAAATAGGATTTCATGAATGAATCTTCAGGGAGGTGGATGCAACTGTATGGCGCAGATGCTGCTTAATAAGTAGAGGACTGGAGGGCAGGGATTAGGCTACCTCAGCCTTCCCCAAACTATCACCCTCCACGTATTGAGTCTTCTGCTTTGGCCATGCTGACTGGGCTGTGCTGGAAGTTGCAATTCCAATAGTTCTGAAGGGCAGTAAGTTGGGAAGCCATTGGGGTTATTCCAGACCTCCTGCTACACCACGAACCCTCAAAGACCATTGGTTGTCAATTGGCATGAGATACCTGGCTTTCCTTTTCCTTGATCTTTCCTAGGCAGGTTGACTGCTTTGCTTCCAGGACTTGTTGATGCCTCGACTGTTTCTCGTTCATCTTGAAGCAGGAGAAAGATTTATGTTAGAAGGAATAACCTTGCATACAATTATATAAATGGAACAATATCATTCTGTAGGTACAACAATACCATTAAGTCTGTAGTGTACTTTAACTCCCAATCCATCCTCGTCCTCTCCAAGCCCCAAATCTCATGATGGTTAAGTACCAGACATATCACAACTGCTTTTTTGGCTACTATGTATTATTAAAATGCTTTGCCTATTACCTATATCTTAGCGTTAAAACCAATGACTATCTTGATTTAGACTCTGAGTCATAGGTGATAAGGAGGTACTGTATGCCTCTGTCCCCTTTTTTCTCAGTTTCTTAACACTCTGATCCCAATTTTATTTTTCTCAGCATAGAACATTATGAGCAGTCACCATTAGACCAGTGTTTCTCAACCTGGGCCACTTTAAGCTGTGTGAACATGCTGGCTGGGGAACTCTGGGAGTTGAAGTCCACACAGCTTAAAGCGGCCAAGATTGAGAAACACTGCCCTAGACAGCTGACCTGAGGTCAGTTTGTCTCATGTGCAGATGATCATTTGGAATGTATTAAGGCAGTGAGAAGCATTGTGTGACTGCCTGACCAAGGCAAGGGGAGGAGGCAAATGATCACCTGCTTCTCTTCCAACGTGAAAATCATAATGACTTTCCTCATATACTTGCTCCTCTGCAATTATTCAGTCAGAGGGCTCAGATAACTCTGTCAATTAGGTTAAGTTGTGAAAATAACATCAATGAATTAAAATTTGCCCTATGAAGATTATCAGGCAATGGCCTTAATATTTACTAGTTGATCAGCTGGAAAAGTGTTTAACTAAAATAAATGTACTTATTTATTGTTTTTTGTTTGTTCATGTTATAACTTTAATCTACTTTTAATTTGTTTATATGGATTTTTATTATATTTATACTGAATAATTGCCCTTGTCCCCATTGTACGTCACCCTGGACCCCAGATGCATAAATGTCTAAAATTTGAAAACTTCAGCATGTTTTAACATCCACACAAATCACAGGAAAAAGATGAAAATAGGGATGAAATAACATAGAGCCATAGGTACTGAGGCCATTGCAATGTATGGTTTGAAACTACTCCAGGCATCATATAAAGTATTGCAGTGGGAATATAGCTTTGGAAATATTCCAAAAGAGAGAAGTGAAATACAGATGATCTTCTAAGTGAGGGTCTTAGACCCTATGCTCCTCTCCAGCATAGTTATGAATGAAGAGGGCAAGAATAAGTCCGTCCTTTGTTCTAGGGGACTGTGGGAGGGAGCCCCCTTGGATTAGGACCCTACATCTAGATTAGAATCAAGTGTCTTCCTTGGAAGGAAGAAGCATTTGTAAATCACTGAGCATAGCATTTGCACACGTCAGTGGGACAGGCCTAATAATTGTTCTTTTAGATGCTACTACAGAAAGGATCCAGAAAGATACTTACCTGCTTGACTGCTTTTACAACTTCCTGAATATGTGCATTATTGATTTCTCTTTTTAACCTTTAGGAAAAAGAAATAAAAAGCCTATGTATCAGGAGTTAAAATTTACAGTTTAGATTGTTTTTAAGGTATCAGCTAGACAAAATGGTTTCATGTCATATGTAATCACTTAAAACAGAAAGAATTTCCATATAGAAAAAATTAACACTTTTTGTCTGCAAAAGGCACTATGTTAGAAAGAAGCATCCTACGAACTCTAGTCTAGGGCTAGCTAAATTATACTAATCGCTTGAGCACTTACAGGCTACGGGTTCATCCACGCACCCTTCTTGCCTGGTGCCGAGATGGGCTCCTTACTGTTTGTTGAGGACATGTCCTCACAACAAAGCCCTCTGACTGAAATACTGGTCATTAGCAGACTGACTGAAGTGAAGAAGCAGCATATTGGCAAGCCAAGGGAAAGAAAAGCAGATATTTTGAATCTGCTGGACACAGTTACTGTAATTTACAGAGACTGTTGCTGAATATGATGAAAATACACAACAGGAAGCTTTGGGCTTGTGTTTCTTCCCATCTCCTCTCCTCCATCTCATCAATGATCCAGCTTCAAGTCATAGGTTATCAAGTTTGCTTATGTTAAAACAAACCATAAGTAACATTATCCATACTGAGGATTCAGAAGAAGTGCTCAACTAGGATTGATGGAATATGGAAGCCATCTTCATTCATAACTATGCTGGAGAGGAGATGGGCAGTCAAGACTAACATCTTGACTTTTTTTACATACACATCTCCTCACCCTCATCCCTGCTACTTGTCATGCACAACAAATTACAGTTAACCAAAACTAGAAATAAATGCTTCTAGTCATCTTGCAGCTCTGCGGCAGGAGAAGGAGGAAAGAGAGAGTAGGTTAGCCTGACATCTGCTATAGATCATATTAACTATGTTTTAAGGTGATGCCCAGACCTCCCTACCTTTCTCAAGTTTTAAGTTCTCAAGTGAGGAGAATGGCTTCTCTCTCATGGTAGAGAGATCTGCAAAAGCGGCCTCAACTCCAGATCAGGAGCGTGCAAACCGTTTTTCAGGTGGAGAGTCACACTTGGTTTTGTGTGGTATGCTGGACGTCTTGCTCCAGAAAGTGGGCAAGACCAGATTAAAATTTGGTTTAAGTATTAAATGCAGTTCACATGACAACCCCTCTGCATTTATTTAATAATTGCCCTTTTAATTAAAAATCACTAATTCAGCAGAAATGAGCTACACTTGGGGGTGGGGTCAAAAATACCTTTCCTGAGCACCCTTATCAGCATTCTTAGCCACGGCTTGGATTTTGTCCATTCTCTTCGCCTCTAGTTTCTTTTTCATTTCTTTAGTGTCACTGTAGAGGAAGACAATCTGCTCGAGTTTACAGATTTAACAATATATCTTGATTAAGATTAAATGCCCTCTCCTTTTCTGCTCATGTCACAGAAGGTTTCAAGGCTATGAAGCACAGATTAGCCCTCCCCCCGCCATTCCCCAATCTAAACCTCTTTGTTTACTAGACTGAAAATGTTTGTTGCTCAAGACACGTTCCCAGTGGCATGAGAGGAAAGCCATATGCATTATACTGATCCTGCCTGACGATTGTCTTAGGCTTCACATTTTCAGCTTCCTCTGAGTAGTGATTGATTAGTTTACTGTTGGCATGCTGGTACAGCCCAACCAGAGAACACCTTTACACTACTGTGCTAATTCAATATGGAGCAACCAGTGAATTCATGGGGTTTATTTGAAATCGCTGCATCCATTGCACAACTCAATTTGAGCACTGATAATTGGATTTCTGACTGTTTTTAAAGAAGCCAGCCTCCAGATATTCAGAGGAACTACTTCCCCCCACAAATGCCTAGGCTGGAGCAAGTCCCCTGTGTATAATACTTTAGCTTAGAAAAAGAAACAACTCCCTTCCCATCATTCTAGAACTCAGAATCATCCAATAAAGGTGAGTATGGGGAGATTCCAGACTAATGAAAATATGTGATCCTATTATCTATCTATCATTATCTATCTATCTATCATCATCATCATCATCATCATCATCATCATCATCATCATCATCTATCTCAACAGCGTTTATTCATGACAGCTATGTATTATCTTAAGAAACCAAGATTTATGTCTATCAATATCAGTTGCAGAGGAATGAATAGGAAGGTATTCTTGTATTGGTATGCTGATGGTGGGCTTCTTAGGGAAGGACAGAAGGCTGTACTAGAGAAATGAGCTAGCAGGGCTCTTATGCATTCAGTTCCCATTCCTTGGGTGTTCAGTTTCCCATTCACCCACTCAAATTCCTTACTCTGAATAAAGAAGTTCTTCTAATAACTTAGAACTTTCTGAATGTCATTTTTTTTCCCAGATAGCCATTCAGAGCAAAATAAAGATAAATTGTCATACCAATTTATGAACGAAGAGATATGCTGATAAATGGAGTTAAGTCAATTCATTACTTGGCCCTGTATGGTTAGGTGGACAGTTGCCACCCAAAGGCTCTGTATGTTGCTGATATGTGATCTGCTTTGCCCATTAATGCAATAGTCTCTGATTTTCTGCATGTAGCAAGTTGGGCAGCATTTTGGATTCATCAGTGGGCCTGCCCTTCCCTGAGCCTCCCCAATCAATGCCATGTACAGCAGGACAAACTTAAGCCAGTGTTGTCCAAACTTGGCCACTTAAAGATGAGTGGACTTCAACTCCCAGAATTCCCCAGCCAGCCATGCTGGCTGGGGAATTCTGGGAGTTGAAGTCCACTCATCTTAAAGTGGCCAAGTTTGGACAACACTGGCTTAAGCTGTAGTCCAAGTCTGGGGGACAAACCAGAGAAAAGCTTTTGTAGAAAACAGTGACAATGGACAAACAAAACAAGGTCGACAGAAGAAAAGCTAGAAGAAATGAACAGAAAAACGCTACACACACAAACATTAATTTTGTTATTTACCTTTCCCAAGTCTCCTTTAATGCCTTCAGCTCAGATGCTTGCTTCTCTCTTGCAAGTTGCAACATTTTAGCAACTTTCTGTTTAAACAAAAAGCACAAGATAAGGATTTTATTTTATTTTATTTTTCTTTTTTTTTTTAACATTATCCTGAGTTGGACCTAGGATGTTCCATTCCACAGAAGGGACTCAGATCCAGTGGAGGCTCCTACAGGAGGAAGGGAGCATTGATCCTTCCTTCCTGAAGTGTTTTGTACCACTTCCCACACTGTTCCAGGGGTGGCAAAAGTGTCGCCTCCCTAGTTTTCAGGAGAATAAAAGTGAAGGATGGGAGGGGTGCTCTCAGACTTGCAAGATTCTGCTAATGTAACCTTACAATAAAGATACAGCTAGTACTCCTGGGTGTGCTTCCTGTCTGGACTACCTCACAAGGCTGGCAGCCATTCACCCACAAACACTTCATGCCACTTTCCTACCTTAGGAACTACACAGCAAGGAATTAATCCAATTACTCCAGATGTTTCCAAAGCTGTGTTTGTAACATACAGTCTTGTGTATTGGGGTGTGGAAGAGTGAGCTGACTTGTATTTTATACAAATTTGCAGAAGAGGGCAACAGATGAGGTCTCCTACTTGTCATTCTCAAATGATAAACTTTCTTGAGAATTGCCAGGGAATGGTCAGTTCTGAATAACCAACTTCCTTGAGTGCACCAGAAATATGAAGAAGTATAATTCTGATCATATAAGGAAGCCACATTCACATACTGTATGACTTTTTCCCCCAAAACAATAATGGAAATTCACATAGCAGATCTGGGGTTGGGTTTAAAGCTATCTGACAAGTTTAGCATATATATAATGCAGCCTTAATGAAATGTGTCAGGTTTCCACTAGTGCTGTTTGGTAACTAAGTAATTAAATAAAGGAATGTTAATACACATATGGTTGCTATACCTCTGTGGCATGCTGATCTTTCTTCTTCCAGATTGCATCATATTGCTCTTCTCCCAGCTGGAGTAATTCTTCTTCCAACTTCTCCTTTAGCTCTATCATTTTATTGTCAGCATTCTCTGTCACCTCTGCAGCATTTCCTTTCGTGCTGCTTTCATCCAAAAGTAACCTGCAACTTCAGAGACAGCAACAATTCTCAATCTAAGGCAGAGGTGGCCAGTCCCTGACTGCTCCCCTTTTCATCTGGCATATTGTCATGATATTATAGTTACCCTTTGAGCAGATCAGTAAATGCAAGAGTCATCAGTAATACTCTATAGTTTACTGATCTGCTTCCTCAGTAGACGGGCACTGTTTAACAAAAGGACAAAACAATCGCAATCCATTTAAACTCAGCTAAGGCGGAGTCAACCTCTTACTTTTCTCTCAGGGAAAAGCATTTCCTCAAAACACTCTGAGATTTCTTGCTTCTGATCTTGCCACTTCAGATAGTAAAGATATATATTTTCATTGAATTTTCTTTGGTGCCTGGACCTGTATGATGCCTGTTCTCCTTCTAGTTCATAGGACACTTGTATGGCACATTGGAACAGCACTGGGAATAAACTAGAGTAACTTGTTGAGATGGGCAGCTATAGAAGTCAAATAAATAAATAAACTAGATGGTTAAAGGGCTGCTTCCCACATCTTTTTCTAGCCCTAAGAGTAATAAAATAACACAGTATTAACACATATAGCCCCATATTCCAATTTCTAAAAAATCTCTGCACTGGAAGAGCATAACATCCCTATGTTTGGATAGTGACCTTTCATATACTGGATGTTTGTGACATGAATATTACACTTCAAGAAATGCACCCAGCACTGCCATTTAAACATGAGAAAGTACCTTTTTTTGGGAACACAGAAATTTGTTTGCCTTTTAAGTAGCCATCCAAATGTTTTTTCCCCCAGAGTGGAAAAGGAAAAAGTTAATGATTAGGGAATTAGGGAACATAGAAATTGCATGTATGTACAGTAAAAGACTCTTATCTGTATCTATTTTTCTGGGGGGAAGCAATGTTTTTCCTTTCCCTAGATTAGTGTTTCTCCATCTCCTTAAGGTTAAGCAACCTTAAGATTCTGGGAGCTGAGGTCCACACATCTTTAAGTTGCTGAGACCAAGAAACACTGCCCTAGGTTATAGTCTATTATAGAGGCTGCAGATAGGATACAATCAATAGGTGGAGCTATCCAGTTTTTCAATACTAGCAAGAAATTCAGGACTATTGCTTGAAGAGCTCCAAGCCAGGAAGGTGGAACATTCTTCCACCTCTCTTGCTTGACTGAGCATATACCCAGAGGCAGGCACGGTGAAAACAAAACTAAGTGGCATGCCCCCTCTTGAGCCTAGTTGGTCATAACTCATTCAACATACTGAAGTTAAGCAGAGTCAAATCTGGTCAAGGTCTGGATGGGAAACCACCAGAGAGCCCCATGTTATGTCACCAGGATGGCAGAAAGACAAGGTTGTAATGTAATAAAGAACAGTTTTGTTTTGATTGCCAGTAAGAAATTCTTTGCTTTCCTGTTTCTGATCCAAGATCTACCTTTTCCTTCGTGGAGCTTTTGATGGGCACAACATTTCTTTTCTGCCAGGCTGGCAAACCACCTCAGTGAAAAAAGCAGCATATTTTTGTAGTAATTCTTCCTTGCGCTTTGTCATCTTCCGCTCCAGCTCCTTCAGTTCCTTCTCTTGCTTCTTCAAGAGCTTCCCAAAATTTTTCATCTGCTGTATCTCCTCAATGCTGGCTGTCTGTGGCTCTGAAACACAGCATGAAAAAAATGCCCATCAGTTAAAATAAAATGCTAGGTTGCCTCTTACTTGAAGGACCCTTTTCCACAACTACTTTACTATGCCTATTTTCTCTCAAGATTACCCCCATGTTGCATGAATATGTCCCACCTTCTCAGCATCTCAAACACAAGAAAAAAACAATACTTATCCCACTAAAGAATGCTCTGGAGTGAGCCTGTGAAAATCTCACAGCCACCTGCTGAATACTGTTCATAATACTGGTGGGTTCCCCAAGACTCTGCTCAATGGTTGGTACACGCAGCTGGGTTTCCAGCTTCCTTCCCACTGAATCATGCCTCTGAGAAGGCCCAAGGGGCCTACTGGAGATGCAGGGCATGCTGGAGCTGGAGCTGGCTTAGTGGCACCCCTTTCTCTATTGATAAATGGGGTTCTGTGTCTCCAGAAACAATACAGTGGGTAATTAGCATGGACAGCCCCAAAAGGAGTGACCTTTGGTTATTCCAGCCTTAATCCTTTTTAACAGCAACAGAATAGAGATGGAAAGTAGGACACCTGGTGCTCCCTCCTCTATTCTGCACCGTGAAGGAAACAATTTGGTGGATGGAGATAACATATCTTCTCCTATCTATTTCTTTTAAAAGATCTAACTTTTACTTCGACTTCTGGGGGAGGTACGGTGAACTGAAGTCAGCTCTGCAAAAGCAGAGCCAACAACTGCAGCAAACACCAAGGAACTAGTAAGTAGACTGGTTTCTTGGAACCTCTCCAGATATGGAGAAGATGGGAGATCACCTACATTTCCTTCAGACTGCTGCTCCTCACAAAGAGACTGCAGGACAGCAGTTTTCTGTGAGTTTGAGCGCTGGGAAATGGGATCAGCCATCTTGTTCACAACCGTGGTAGAGACTTTTAAAGGACACTAAGTTCAAAAACCTCACTTTTCTAATCACTTTTGGAAATTGCCTATAAACTATCTTAAAGCTATTAGAGATCTTCAGAATGACAAGTTTGAAAAGCCTTCATTGGGTGAATTTGTCTTCAACTCTGAGTAAAAGAAAAATTAATTACAAGCTTAAGAAATTAAAGAATTTGAAGTAAAATTCTTCAGCAAAAAGCTAAATAAGATTTTCATCTAAGAAAGTTATAAATGGATTAAGGGTCCATATAAATTTGGAATATTGACTTTTACTATAAGATTTTAGAATTAATTATAAAACATAAACAACTTATTATGGGAAACAGATTTATTTTGCCTATCCTAGTTATTGCAAGTCATAACAATAGATAAGTGATGAGTTTAGATACTGGACACAAGAGGAGACTAAAGATTTTAAGCAGAAGAAAAAAAAAATACAAGCATGATGTCAGTTAATACTGGGACCTACAAAATGACACAAAACATTATAACATCAGAAATATTAAAGGAGATCTTTAAAGAATAGAGCCAGAAATTAGTAACTACAATATCTGCTTCAATGGATAGACTATGTCCAAAAGATGTTAATGAAGGAATGACAGATGTGGAACAGATTTTATCTGACAAGACAGAGGAAGTACCAAAAATGGAACTACAAATGGCCAGCCAAGAGAATGATTTGGAAAAGGATACTTTACTGGATATACAAGAGAAACCGGTTGGAGTTTTAAAAATTAAAAAGGAAATACAAATGATAAACCAAGAGAATGCAAAATGTTTTATTATTGGATCTGCAAAAGAGACTTGTTAAATCCTTGAAGAAATCTGTGCAATGGGATAAAGAAGAATTGAAGAGAAATCAAATCCTATGACAATATTTGATTGAATTAAAGATTAAGACTGTTAGAAGTAAAAGGAAGGAATATAAAGTTGGCTTATTTGATCAAGGTTAAAATGGGACATTTTTTGCAAAGTTCTGACAATCCTTTTATGCACTTTTTGCTGACATCAGGATTGAAAAGTTGATGTTTTATGGATTTGCTTGTAGATAAGGGAAGGGATAAGGGATGAAGAGATATCTGTTCAATCTTATAGGGGGTGAAGTGTTATTAAATTTGTTTATACTTGTGATGAAGGTTAGAAATAACTTCTTTATAGATTTCTTTTTTTTTCTTTATTATATTCTCTCTTTTCTTTTTCTTCTTTCTTTCTTTCTTTTCTTTTCTTGTACTTTTTATACTTTCTTTCCATTCTCTTCTCTTTATCTAAGTTTAGTTTGTATTAGTTTTTATTATTGTAGTTAAAATTCTTAATAAAAATTATATTTTTAAAAGATCTAACTTTTATTTCAAATGTAATGAATGTCAGCATTCATCAATAGCTGGATTAAGCCCATGCCTACGTTGAAGACAATGTATCATGAGCCTTTTATTTTTTTTAAAGAGGATTTACTGCTACTTAATTACTCAGCATTTTTTCAGTACACTGTTTATTTTCAGGAACACATCCTCTAACAAGGGCTTCTGCTGGATTCAAATCAACAATAGGAAAAGGCGCAACTGTAGCAATGCCACCACCCTAATCTGCTGCATCATTCCAGATTTTTGTGATCATCTAGTACTGTTTCAGAAGTGTGTTTTTTTCCAAAAAATGGTAACAGCAATCTGTTTTTCCTTAACAATATCTTTGCAGTTTTATTAGCATTCTGTTTTCTGCTTTCTTTTGTTTTGTCAGATTTTAAGGTTCCACTGTATGAGTCCAACGGAGGAAATTGGCTGGTTTTTTAATTGTGTCAATTTAATCAGTTTACCTTTGCATTCCAAGGGCCCGAGTGATGCCATTTTCCAGCAATGTATGTGTTTGGATGTTCTTGTGTTTTTTCCAGTGTCAATCAAAGCCTTGCACCCAGCATCACATACATGAACTCCCTCTTCTTTGATATCTCCTTCCTAGCCACTGATGTAGCGATGGTGGTAGAGAGCATTTCCAGTTCAGTACTGGAAAGGTTGGCCTGTTTCACACCTCCTGTACTTCCCCTCAGAGATTTCCTCTAAGGGAAGAAATTTCACTTCCTGCCTTCTGACAGCAAATGAAACTGATCTGTCTCTGCAGCAGAACACTCTCCAATCTGTTATTCAGTAAGAGGAATAGTGTTAACTCATACTTCTCCCCACCCAACGGTGCCCTCCAGATGAATTGAAATTACACCTCCCCGCACCCCATCTAATAAGGCTGTGCTAATCTGTAGTGTCAAAATATCAACGCAGTATCAGGTTGAAGATATTACTTTGATATCTAGTTGTCAAGCATAAAAACACATAAACTCAACTCAAGAGCATCAATACCATTCACGCACTCCATCCATCCATCCATCCATCCATCCATCCATCCATCTATCTATCTATCTATCTATCTATCTATCTATCTATCTATCACACACTCCAAGTCAGAAGCCTATAGGAATTGATGGAGTATCTACAGAAATATGGCAAACAAAAGAAGAAGAATCAGTAAAATTTCTACCCAAGCTATGCCAGCAAATCTGGAGAAGGACACAGGGGCCAGCAGATTGGAGCAGGTCAATCTACTTAACAATCCAAAGAAAGAAGACTTAACAGAATGTGCAAACTATCATACAACATCCTTAATTTCATATGCTAATCAAATAATGCTTAGGATCAGTCCAATGCAGAGCCCTGCATGGAAAGGGAGATGCTAGCAATTCAAGCTGGCTTTAGAAAAGAACGAGGAACACAAGACTTTATTGCTGATGCATGCTGGATAATTGCACTATGCTGATGACACTGCTCTGATAGCTGAAAATGCAAATAACCTGGAAGCTCTAGTAATGAAAGTCAAGGAACACAGTGAAAAGATAGGATTAAGATTAAATATAAAGAAGACCAAACTAATGGCAACAGGTACAGCAACCAGCCTTAGAACTAATACTGAAGATATTGAAGTGATGGATAGCTTCTGCCTTTTAAGAGTGAATATCAACAGTAAAGGAACCAGCAGTCAAAAAAAAAAAAAAAAAAACACCACAGACTAGCACTTGAAAGAGTAGCAATGAAGGCTTTGGAAAAGATATTCAGACTCACTCAAGTCACAAATGACTAGGCTCAAATTATCCTACTTTGGACACATTATGTGAAGACCTAGCTCTCTGGAGAAGTCTATAATACTGGGAAAAGTAAAAGGAAAGAGAGGAAGAGGACAACCAGGACAAGGCTGTTGGAAATCCTGAAGAGCCAGGTTGAGAACAGATCCTTCTGGAGGAAATCTATATACGGTTTGTGGTTGCTAAAGGTCTATACCAACTTGATTGTGCATAATCAGAGAGAGAGAGAGAGAGAGAGAGAGAGAGAGAGAGAGAGAGAGATTGCATTTACCTCCCACAACACGCAATCTCTAAAAACTTTAAAAGGCCTGGATAAAACTAAAGGTTTCAAGTCTCCTCCTACTGTAATAAGGAGAGGGTTTCCTTAACTCCTATGGCATTTTTTTCCCAATGAAGGTCCCACCCCAGAGTAAATTTGTGGAATGTGATTTGAAGGGTATTGTGGAAAAGCCCACAGTTGCTATGAATGTAACCTAGCTGAATCACCACACATTCTGTAATGATGGTGTGTGTAGAATCTGTTTACATAAGACATTGTGCCAGATTGCTAAAAAGAGGGTGCTTTCTTACCTGTAGTTAATTTTGCAGCTTCTTTCATGGTTCCTTCCTTTGGTGTGATCAAGGTTCCTGGAGAGTGAAAACAAGATCATAGTTGACTAAAACTTTGTTTCTTTATAATCATTGATTTTGACTATGGCCAGAAGGTTCAATTGGTCCAATGATGTGGGTTGATCCTACTTCTTGTCACACAGAGCTATATTGGAGATGTCCTTTCAATATGCGAACTATATGTGTTCTCACATTCTCAGCCCCAATCTTTTCCACAGCTTTACCTGCAGGGCCATCTGAAGGAGTGTAACAGCTTCCTACGATGTTAGGTATCCCATTGATTGAAAGATTCTTTCCCAAACTGGGTGTCTATAAAATAAAGATCAGCAGAAACTTTGGCGTTAAAGCAAAAATAGATCCTTGGAAATAATTGGCTGCTTCCCACCCAATCCCATACTGGTTTTGCTTTACCACTCTTTTTGGCAGTTTAATGTTCCTGCCTGAAAGCAGCAAGAAACCTAAGTGTCATAAGGTGCATTTATTAAATATGTAACATGATGGAAATATTCCACCATCACCCTTCAGGGTGGCCCATGTGAATGTCCTGCTGTTGAATCCAAATCCAAATCCAAATCTCAATCTCAATCTCTCTCTCTCTCTTTTAATGAGAACTTTATATGAATCCAAATTTCTCAACCAGCAAAATGTTCTTTTCTTTTTCCATTCGCTTGGTTTCTTTCAACTGAAGACCTCAGATCGTTTGGTTCTCTGACAGCCCCAAATATCGTATGATCTCCTCAATAGACACACTTTTTTTTTAGATTTTTATCCCATTTTTTTTTTTCCATATACAACTCAAGACGGCAAACATACCTAATACTCCCTCCTCCTCCTATTTTCCCCACAACAATAACCCTGTGAGGTGAATTGGGCTGAGAGAGGGTGACTGGCCCAAAGTCACCCTGCCAATTTTTCATGTCTAAGGCAGGACTAGACCTCACAGTCTCCTGGTTTCTAGGCCAACACCTTAACCACTACAGCAAACTGTCTCTTTTCTGTACGCTTACATATATTTCCTATGCTTTTCTCATTGACATTTATGTTGATGTAACATTAATACATTTCCTATGCTTTTCACATTGACCCCTCCAAATAAATTGCTCAGCAGAACCCAGAGCTGTGATAACTCAGAAAGTAAGATGGAAATGTGTCTTCTAAGTACTGTCTTATTCTTAGCTTTGAGAAAATTCCTTTTACAGCACCTTGATTATTGAATATAAAATGTGATGAAGACTTGATGAGACATTCACTCCTTGTGTGAATAACTGTCTAATTCAGAGTAAGAAGTAGAGAGAAGAGAGTCTGAGAAAGCAGAACTTCAGCTGTTCCCTAACTCTGTTATATATCCAGGCTTTTATTTTGTTCCTGTCTGATGTGAAAAGGGAACTTGGATAAGAAAGAATTTAATTCTGCTTTGCAAAATACCTAGTAGCTAGGTTTGCAGCTTGGGTAAAATGGGCTGGAAGTCTGTGGTAAAATCAGCTGTACAAAGCAAGTCACTGTTTTAACATGGGTTAAACCAAGCCAACACATTAATCCATAATATGGTTTATTTATTTCACCATATGATAAAGCCATAATATGGTATTTTGGTTTCCCAGTGTTTTATATGAATATGAAGCAACTGTAGTTTATTAATCAGGTTTAAAGCTTAAGGCACCATGTGAATATAATTAGTAAACAATACTTCAGAGGTCAAATAGAAGAGATTGTTAGTTTGTTTTCATCTATTTTAGAATTCCACTGCACCGCCCCACATTCCTTGAATCCTTTGCTAAATCCCCTTTCCCATCCCCCAGTTGACAGAGCAGTGCAGACCCTAAAAGGTGATCTGTCCCCAGCTCCTTTAATACATAAGCGTTCCCAAAACCCTTCAGGAAAGGATACACTGGAAGTAAGAGCAAATCAATGTGACACCAAGTCAGTGTATGGCCACTCTTGCTGCACTGAAATGGGCAGCCTAGGGGTGAATTCTGAGCTTTGAGAGCCTAAAGTTTCTAGACAAACTGGGCAAGAGACCAAATGACAATTGCTATCAGAGCTGCAAAAAGGGAAGCCACAAATTGCTGCAGACATTTTCAATTAACAATAATTTTTTCTGAGCTCTGTCTTTAGTTTCTGCAGCTACTACAGAAGTTAGGAGAAACAAAGTGATGTATCTCACTGTCACACTTGAACAAATATTACATTCACAGCATCAGAAGAAAGATGTATCAAAATATGACTGCACAAAAGAGAAAAACAAGGAGATCAAGAAACGATGGATGTGAGTGTACTCCATCCCAACCTCATGTCTAGCACTGGAATTACTTGATGCTGTAAAGAAGAGGAAGAATCATGTGGACGTTGCAGGTCAGCATTTAAAGAACATTAAAATATTTAATTGTTCCAATTGTTTGTGATATAAAAATGGAGAAGAAAAATATTTCAAAAACATGGACAGTTTTAATTAAGTGGAAGTGCTAATTTTCTTTAAGTCAAATTTGACATTGAATTGCAGCTATCAGTTTATTATATTGGTTTACTGCATTATGGTTATAATTTATTTTTAAAGGTCTCTATTGCATGGCTAGATTCTCCTTTTCAGCTTGTTCCTTCCCCTGAACATTGTTTTTAAAACATCATTTAATTTTTTTCTTAAAATCCATATTTTAAAAATCTTTATTTTATTTTACATTTTATCTTGCATTGCCTTTCCTGCTGTGGGTACTTGCCCTTTGTCCCTGCTGAAAGAGAACAGGACCTCTCCTTGGATTTCAGGGGTTGGACAGGGAGATAATATAGGAGAAAGAAAAACTTTCCAGAAAGTTGGATTCCTTACTCAGTGGGACTCACTGTGGCAGAACAGAAATAAAACAAATGGCCGTGCTAATGCTCACCACCTATCATGGGCCAGGCACTGAATCCTGTTGGGATACTGTTACTGCAATATTTAATCAATGATTTGATCTAGTTATCAAAGTAGTTAACTGATTTAAAACTTTTAATGCCTCTGGTTGCATAAACCACTTCCAAAAGGAATGCTAAGGAAGGATTTCAGTCTCCTAAACCTTTGGAAACACCTTGCATTATGGCTAATGAAGCAGATCATATTTTAGATTACTGTTTTGTATTTCAGGGCTGGTTGCTAAGTATCTGCTATCTGATTTTTTAAAAACATCTAACAGATGTTGACTGACTTATTTCTGTGAATCTTTATAGCATTTATAAATGTGTAGATTCTTAAATGACCAATAGTCAACTTTTCTGTCTAGAAACACAGCAATTCAGCTTATCGCTGGGAACTATAGCCAGTCCCTCTACATTTAAGCATTCATAGAATAGGTTGGTGTGATGTCATTGCACAGATGTGGAACTTATTATTATTATGGTTGGTTGCACAGTCAGCCAGATGTTTAGACTGGATTTGGCATTTTTATCCACTTACCAAGTCCCTCCCAAGGACCTGGGATAGGCAAGTGTTGTTTGATGGTGTTAAAGTTATCACTGCAGGATATAAGCTGTTCCAAGTAAAGCTGCTTTTTGCAATTGACTGATGGTGATTTTGTCAATGCTGATGGTGTTCAAGTGGTGCTCCAGAAGTTTTAGGATTGTACCTAAGGCAATTGGTATTATCTTTGCTTTCTTTTGCCACAGTCATTCTATTTCTATTTGCAGGTCTTTATATCATCATCATCATCATCAACAACAACTATTTTCCATTCCAATCTCTTAGGTGTCTCTTGTCTTTCAGATAACTTTGTAACATTCAGAATATATGGATAATATTCTGGTTCCTAACTGAACTATATTCAGAATTATTAATCTTATGTTTCTATAAGCTAAAGCCAATTTTTGTCCTTTGGCCCCTCTTATTTATTTATTTTTAAAAACCTGTCTCTGTTTTTCTTTGGTTGCTATTAAGGAAAGAGACATGTCAGACTCTGACATGGAAAATTCTGGTTTAACTATGAATTTTGTCACTAACTACCTGATTTGAGCTATAATAAAAAAGCAGGTAAGTATTTTACACAAACAAAACATTATTTGGAGGACTCACCTCATTATTAGCATCTTGGTTCTTCATCTTTTTATCATGTGCATTAAAAAACTTTATTGGGTTGGATAGAGCCATGGTGAGATCTATTTTTTTAAAAAAACAAGATGTTCAATACCATCTCATTATCTCCTACTGATAGATTGTTACTTCCTTTACTAAGAATATAATAACATTTGTCTTTTCATGTATGCTTTTTGTTATTCTGAATCAACTGATAAAGTTTCAAGACATCACATTTGTAGTAATGGATTGTTAAGCTTCTGCAGACTGCCTGCAGTGAGATAAATCTGAACTGTTCCTGTATTCAGTACATTCAAAGGTGTACCATTTATACAAGCAACAAAATCTAATTTTTCCTGCAAAACATTGTTGAGTATTTTTAGAAGAACTATGCTGAGTGACCTACATCCCCAATTACAGTTCTCCCTAATACAGATTTATACACCCTTCTCCAGCTAAGAGACATAACTGAGAACTGTGCTGCAATATTGGTTATCTCTATCTATATACTCTGACTATGTGTAGATTGCCATTCAACAGTTGTTCAGCACATTAGCTTCTAGGAAAAGAAGCAGAAAAGAGGATTTAATCTTCCCTGTCTTTGCCCTGTTTGGCTGACCTTGTCTGGGCTCAGAAACCAAATAAGAACAAAAGCCAAAAAAGGAAAGACATCAAATAAGAGCAGGTCTGGTTAGTGTTTGGATGGGAGACCTCTGAAGAACATTAGGTCTGTAGGCTCAGTTGGGAAATAAATAAATAATCATCCGGAATAAGGCAATGGCTACTCACTTCTGCACTGTTGGCAAGAAAGCTGCATTGATGGGCAGCCCATCTCTGCAGTGAGATGGGTGGTGACAAATTTGAAATATGAATGAATGAATGAATGAATGAATGAATGAATGAATGAATGAATAAGCTGAGACCAACCTGAAGGAGACATTACCTATCCTTGTCCTGGGAGACTGCTAAGAAGCTGAAAGGCAGATGAATGCACACTGTAGTTGCTACAAGTATAGCAAGATAGACTGGATTCTTATTGCAGGTACAGTGGTACCTCGGTTCACGAACTTAATTTGTTCCGCGACTCTGGTCACGAACCGAATTGGTCGTGAACCGAATCAAATTTTCCCATAAGGTTCAATGTAAATACGGTTAATCCGTTCTGACCCCTACGAATTTGGTCGCCAACCGATTTTTGATCACGTCCCGAATCAAATTTCCCTATAAGGTTCAATGTAATTACGGTTAATCCGTTCTGAACCATATGTTTATTGACGTGACTTCTGGCGTGGAGGACAGGAAGGCGGGTGGGGAGGCGGTTACTGCTTGGAGGGAGAGTCCCCCTCCCTACAGGAGGCCGCGACCACGTGTCACGGGAGGGAAAATGGCCGCGGATCCTGTTCGTAACCTGATGCGGAGTTCACGAACGGAGGTAAAATTTTGCAACCGGAGTTGTTCATGAACCGAATTGTTTGTGAACAGAAGCGTTTGTGAACCGAGGTACCACTGTACCTCTATAAGGTAGACCAGACTATCAATGCCATATAAAGTCTAAAATTACTTATATTGGAACAGTTATAGTATCAGAATCTTGCAAGTCTGAATGTGCTTCCCTCCTCTCTCACTTTATCTTTGTGTGCATTAGGAAAGGGCCTGAGACATTTTCTCAAGTTAGTTTCTTTGAATGGACTTAAGCTATGCTTGGCTGATCATTGCCTCAGTAGCAGCTATTCCTCCTGTCTTTCATGGCCATTCCTTAGACCCTCTACACTTATCATCTTTTGGTAACAGTTACTATAAGGTTGTCATATTTACTAAAGGCTGCCTAAGACACTCATATCTGCCTAAAAACACCTCATCCAGTGCCTCACTTATTTCACAATTTTAGCTAACAGAATCTTTTCAACATCCTTCATCCAGAAGATATTGTAGATGATTCTAATTGGCCAATAAACATCAGGCCTTTGCTTAAAAAATAGCATGATCCTTTTGAAAGTAATAAGGCTAATTCAATTAACAATTCCATCTTTAAGCAGACCAAGGCTAATAGCAATAGACAGCGAAGTCCACTTTCTTCTCTTTTTTAAAATGCTGCCACTGAAGTACAGGTATCCTTTTTTTTCATCTTCAGAACACTGTACCTGCCCATGAATCAGGAACATAATCTTTCATCTCCACGTAGACAAAGAGAGAAGGCATTGTAAGGGGCCTGTTGCTCTCACTACGAAGGCAAACGTGGTGATAGCCTAAAAAAGAAAGTGCATGAATCCAGTAGGAAAATACATTATATAGAGGTGGCAAACTGGATGTTACAGTGAGAAGGACAATGTGCCTGCACAGAAAAACAGTGTCATTGTAGGTTCTTCAATATCATATTATTTCAGCTTTTGTAAACTATGTACCAGTTTCACACCAAAGAAGTTCACAAATGTCACCTATGATGAAATATCTAAACTCTGGAGAACTGGATACCAAGAGAGTGAAAGAAATCCTTCAGCCTTTCTCCACAATCTGCATATGCTTTCCTAAAGAATTTGAGCTCTCTTTGTGTGTGAGAGTCAGAACGAGAGGGGTTAAGAACATATTCTCATCACCAGAACAACGAGGAAGAGATAAGAGGATGAGACTGGCCCCTCCCTAAAAAATGCAAGGGAGGTTGGGAGGGTGACCCTGGAAATTGCTCTCACTCTGAGAAGATTTCTGTAACGGGACTGAAGCCAATAAACCTTGCTGGATTGAATCTGTACTGTCTCCTGGAGTTTCCTGGGCTAATCCTGACATTGTGCTTTCCTTGAAATACATGGAGGAAAAAAAAGGAAGGAGTCTGGTGACACACATTATTCCCATTTCGTACAGTTGTTTGCCTCCTCAGTTTCAGATCTTTTAGCCCTGAGTAGGGTTAAAGCACTGTGAGGCTACTTCCATTTGTAATCAATTAGACACAAATGAAAGGTTTTCAGATTTTCCAGCTCTCACAAGGAGATCCCATTTTAGCTCTTTACCCTTTTGAGGAATGCACAAAGACAGCTTTAGATAACATTCGACCCCGGCTATTGAGCCAGCCTCCTCCTCTGGCTTTTTGAAGGGCATCAGGATTCATGGGACGCTACCCAAAGGCTGTTACGAAAAAAGACAGTCAAGTTCATTGGCCAGAAAAATGGCCAAGTCTTACCAGAGCACACAGCAGTGACTGGGATGATGCGGTGACCAATGAACTTCCCGCCTTCCTCCAAAGCTACAATTCTGAGAGAAGCCAGCTCTGGCATCAAAATCTGGCAAGAAACAATTGTATGACAGCTTATAATGTATTTTAACCTTAAAAAACAAATCCCAAGGTGGGGAAAATTAGTTCCATAGCTACACTTTAGAGGTCCCATTTTCTTCTGTGTTTTCATATATAAAAGGGCTTCTCTTCTGTATTCTTGTGCGTGATATGGCTTAAGGCCTTAGATTTTAAAAGCAAGCCTCTGAGCTCTCTGTGTCTTTCTCCCCATCACATCCCCAGCTATTCCTCTCCATTAGCTGCTTTCTCACCTCCTGATTCAGCCTAGCTCAACAGTGACATCTCTTTCCTTATTCTGCCAGCTTCAAGGTCAGCCACCTGTATGCAGGGAGGATTCAATATATGGGCTGATCCCGTCTAATATAAACTTTTCTGAGCTGATAGGCAAGAAGTATAAACAAAAAATGGGTCTGGTTAGAAGTATGAGCAATTGCAATAATATACTACATAAGCTTTAGAAACCCTCCTAGGGATAAACTTCAAGGTAAACCTGTTTTGCATTGTGCAAGTAAATCATTCAGCTTTTTACCCCATTTGTGTGTTTAGTACTTTCAAATCTATGAACCTACTATCCATATTTAGGGTGCCAATGCATCTTTCTACCTTCTGTAGAAGAAGCATTAATTAAGACCTGGGGCACTTCCACACAACCAGGGTTGCTTCCCAAACACTCCCAATCTTCAGAGCCATTTCTACAACAGCCAGGATCAATCATCCTGACTGCACCCATTTGGGGAATGGCCAGAGTCAATCTGTGCTCCCACTATCGGAACAATGAGAGAGCACAGATAAACCTGTGACTCTCTCCTCCTCTACCTTCAACTCTCTTGCAGGAAAAAGCCCCACTGTCATTCAGGCTTGATCTCAAGGCACCAAAGGACTATGTTACTTGCATAGCTGAAGAGGGAGGCATGGAGAGCTGTGATGCCGAGAGATAAGGATTAGTGGTAGTTGCCAGCAATGGGAAAGTGGCTCAACCATCAGCCCCATGGAATCAAGTGTCTTAAATCATACACATACACACATATACAATATTGTGTTTTGAGTATTTAGGCAGCTGAGCTAGAAGAAAGCTGTCATCAGAGACTGTGAGAGTGGCACCTAATCCCTATGTGGAAATGCCCATAAACACATCTAGAAAAATAAAGGTAAAAAGAGGGTCAATTAAAAATAATAGAGCTGCAAAAGCTATTTGTACAAGGCTCCATTTAGTGCATGTTACAGTTAGCTGAAGTCATTGGCTCCTATATATGTAACTTAAATTCACTATTGTGGCAATGCAAATGTGCCATAGGTCATTGCTGTGTTTATGTTGCATTCAAGAGAATGCTTAAAGAAATGTAATTGTGAGACTAGCCCTCTTGTGTTCCAGTTATGGCCTTTCCTGGATCAGGAGGTCCCATCATGCTAGGGTCACAAAAGAGAGAGATGTGTAGACTCAAAACAAACTGGATACCCTACCTGCTACCATCTAGCAGGGTTGAGAAGCTTAGTGAGCTTCTGATTCTAGGAGCAGCCAGGCCTGGGGCTAGCGTATTTTGCAACATATGTACTTCTAGCTTGCCTGAAAAATCAAGTCTCTCTCTGGTTTGAGAACCATTATTATAGTTATACTCAGATATTATGCTTGCGCAGAAAACCTGAACCTGTGTAAGAAGCATAAAATCACACCTGCTGGTACCATGTCTCCAACATCCCTGTGGCTACTGTCCCCAGGCAAGGCCTAAAAGGGGTCTGTGTGTGCCTGAAGGTGAATTGAACTCCCAGCATAATTGGGAGGCCCTATCTGATCAGAATCCCCAGTTGTGATGGAATCCCCTTCTGTGATAGAGGTTCAAAGTCATGGAGAAAAGCATCTCCTCAGCCCCCAGCCTGAGCGTGGGAAAGCGAAGAGGATGAGACTGGCACGACCCTAAGGAATTCGTAGTGTTTAGTTGCAGACTTTGGGAGTTAGAGTTAGTCTGGCGAGATTCTGTCTAGCAGGTGCAAGCCAATAAAGTAACTGAGCTGTTCCAGTACTGTCTCATGGAGTTTCTTGGGCTGGGCCTGACACCTTCCTGTTCTAATAGCAGTAGTAAATTAATAGCTTTATTTTGGTAGTCATGCTCCTGTCTATACTGTTAACTAATTTTTATACTACATTAACTGGAGTGCTACTGCTGTAGGATGCCTAATATTCTTAGAAATATATAAATAAAATAAATGTATTGAAGCCCACTTTAGAGCTTTTGGCTCTTTCTCGTTTTCTCTCTCTGAATTAGTGGGCTGACCTAAACCCTCAAGTCACTGTGGACAATACTGAGCTATATAAGCCCCACTAATGATCAGTATCCGGTTGCTTTCTGTATTCCTAATTTTGAGAAGGTATTTGTGTCCTGGCACTCTTATATACATACTAGGCATTACAATTGCATTCCAATTCATATACAGAATAATGAAGATTATAATGCAATGAAAGGGGCATATATTTCCATATTTTATGGCCTTGAGCTTTTGCAAATCTTTAAAGATTGTTAAAGCTTTGTTTAGAAAGCACAGAATCTGTAGCCTTCAGTCTGGCATATTTTAGGAGACTTTTTTTTTTTAATGATGTCTAGGCAAGAACTCATTGAATATGCCTCACTTTCACTTAATTTCCCATTTGCAACATTGAAATGTTAACGACCTACCTGAGAAGGTCACTAGAAACAAGGAAACGAAGACTGAAAAGCATTTTGCCCACAAAACATGTCTTAGGAACTACAAATTATAACAACCTCTGGTCCCTGGAATTTTTGACGACAGCTCTTACTCAATGAACATGTGTTCCTGACTATTTTTCCCAGACCCATGACCAAGTGGTGATTTTAATATTTTCTCCTGAAATGTGTTGCTGATCCTGTTTATTTAATTCCATTCTTATACTGCTTCCTATATCAAGAATCATAGAGAAATCTGACCTCTCTTTAATGCCTAGAACAGTATTTTTCAACCTTGGCAACTTTAAGATGTGTGGACTTCAACATGGTTGGCTGGGGAATTCTGGGAGCTGAAGTCCACACATCTTAAAGTTGCCAAGGTTGAAAAACACCGGCCTAGAACCTGGAAACAGCAGACATTTTACCCTTGGAAGTGACACATTCTTACATTAAGGACTGTTACCTTTTCAAACACAAAAGGGTCTTCATTCCAAACAGGGTTGATTGAGTTTGCATTTGGGGTTATTTTGGTTCTGTATCTACGTTTTGGATCTCCTGGCAGGCCAAAGAGTTCCACCTCTACATAGGACTTCACGCTGCGTTCTGAGAGGAACTGGCCAGAAATGATCTGTGCATGGAACAAGATCAACAGAGTAATTTATTAAATAAAGATTCAGTATTAGCTCTGTGGTCCTTTTTTCCTTTGACCAGAGGCACACACAACTTTTCTCAGCCTGAACCTGGCCTGTGAGCGATCAAGCCAAAAACTACATTCCCCAAAACATGTTGGATAGGGCCGGGGCAAAAGCTAACTTTTGTTTTGTTTCATTCACATTAACATAGTTCATGTAATTACTATTAAGTACAGTCACATATTGAATAATCCCCATTTCTGTGTAACGTTATGTATTTCAACTCAGTAACAACCTTTGGATGTAATTGCATTCTGTTTTAAGCTATTACTTTAATCCTTCAGGTTCATTTCCCATTAGTTTATGTAAGTTGGTCTTACGTCACACATTGATTTATTTCTTAGACTATATAATGGTTCATTTGACAAATGTATCTAGCTATTGGGACAATATCACTGCAAAATGCTGTTCATAGAATTGCATGACTGAATGCTTCTTTGTATCAAAAACTGCTTGACAAGGGAAAGGGGTCATATCAGGGAGAAATGTTCTAGTTTAGTTTTTCTTTAGCTTCCTAGATTTCAGTGAGCAGGGAATCTGGAGCTGAACAGAAAGATAAAGTGTTAAAGAATACCATAATTCCCTTCAAAAACAACTTTTCTTCTTTGAGTTGGAAGCATGAATTAAAAAGATGTGCAAGCATTTATACTGAGATTAGGCTACACAAGAGTTATTACATGAATACGAGGATCCTTCTCTGAACTGCTTTCTTTAGTCCTTGTGATATAAATACATTCTTAAATGTGGCGATGCTACTATTTATAGGAAAAGGAATTATGTTTTCAAAAAAAGATCAGAAGTTAACACCAATTGCTGCATGAACATGAGAAAATCAAAGGACTGACAGAATGATTTGGGAATATTTCCAGCTGCTGGAGAACACCAGATTTGCCATCAAATATACCCATAACCATATGGTGCAGTCCTAGCTGACACACTGAGAAGCCTTCAAACAGGTTTGTTCTATTTGGACATGAAGTGCTGCACGTCCAATACACTACTGGAGTAAAGTAGATACATTGATGAATTGCCTAAAACGGCAGATTAGTCCATTTGTGTCATTGTCTTTCTCCCTACAGCTACAACTGGCCAGGTAAGTGTTAATTCCATGAGATGAATTCACTCTTTTTGTTGTTGTTCAGTCGTTAAGTCGTGTCCGACTCTTCGTGACCCCATGAACCATATTGCGCCAGGCCTTCCTATCTTTCACTGCCTCCCTGAGTTTGCTCAATTTCATGCTCATTGCTTCAGTGATGCTATCTAGCCATCTCATCCTCTGCCGTCCTCTTCTCCTTTTGCCTTCCATCTTTCCCAGCATCAGGGTCTTTTCCAAAGAGTCCTCTCTTTGCATTAGGGAATTCACTCTATTTAACCCTAAAACAACTGTAATTTTCTATAAGCAGACCCTCCTGCAGGTCACTGTAGAATTACTTTGCCAAAACCTGCTGGGTGGTAAATATACTGGACATTTAGCACCACACCTCTGGGCAGCAAATTCACAGTCAACCCCACAGTTGTTACTTACGGTGACTGACAGAGTGCTTGCCACAACTACATCGATGCGATCCACTGAAAAAGGATCAAACTGCTTGTCTGGACGACGCATGAAGTCATGTTTAAGAAGATAGCCACTCTGCCCATTGAATTCAAAGAGAGCCATGTTCTGCTGCATAGGGGCATCTGGAAAAGGAAGTGGCAGAGGAGGTTATTTCACCTCAGGACAAGCAAAGCAAATTAGGAAGCACCACCCTGTGGGCCACCTTTCCTTCTATTACAATTAAAGTCAAAAGAAGCATGACTGTATAGACAACATCAGGACCTAACGGAATGATGTCTTGGTATGGGGTGGTTAGTGGATGAATGCGAGCTTTATTGGGACCTCAACATTATTTACTGATTATTGTTTTAAATGGCCTTTTCAGTGTATTGTGTTTTTATTCTGTTCACCACTCAGAGTTCCTTCTGGTAGATAGGTAGCTATATAACTTTGTTAAATAAATAAATACATTTATACAAAACAATACCAGAGTCAGAAACGTAATGCAGCATATGAGCCCAAACTCAAGGAAGTCCTCCACTCACCTGTTGTCTGAAAGTTTAATGCCACCATTTGGCACCCAACATTCCAGAACATCTGTGGCATATAGTTAGATGAATCCATTCGGGTCCCTTTGGGATAAATTCGGCTCATCTGCCTTTTGTTATAGCTGAGTTTCTTTTAATAGGAGACCATTATTTGAATGAAGGCAATGACTATTCTGATTTTATAGTATAAACAGTTGTACCCATTAAGTGAAATGCTATTCCTGCAGATTCACTATCCATTTAATTCATATTATACTAAAACAAACAATTATGCAACTGAAAGTGAACAAAGAGTATTCTGTGTTCAGTATGATTAAGGGACACAGAAGCAATGGAGACAGGAGATTATCAGAGATAAACCATCTTTGCTATTGTTTATAATTGTTCTGCACACATAAAATAGAAGCAAGAGTTTTTCTGGGGTAATCCCGACAGATATTGATACAACAATCATGACCTCTAGGTAGTGTGGTTCACTGTGAACTGCTTTTAAATGAAGCCCTAATACTTAATATTACAATTACACTTCAGCTAGCTAATAACCACCTCTATTACAATTATAAAAACAGCAATTAATATACTCTCTATGTGACTGTACATTATGTGTAGTAGTAATGCCATGGAATGTGCAACTATTATCCCATTTTCATTTGCAGAGAGACATTCTGTTTGGGCATATATGAATGAACTGGAATGAGCTTCTGTATATATAACATAACTGATCACTGAGGAGATGTTTTAAAAAAAGGATACTCTACAAACTGGATGGGGGATCTGGTCAACAACTCATATGCCTTCAACTCAGTGAAGGAGGAAACAACATAACTCTGGTTCTTCTCTGGAAAAATAAGGAAGATAGCATAGAAGAAAGTCAGTCCTCTGTTTCTAAATCCTCCCCTTCTTCCGTTTAATCTCCAATCCTTGCTATCATTTCTAAATAAAAATGCTGCTTGCACATGCTTCCTCACATAGAGTTAAAAGAAGACACAGAAAGGGAAAGTTGGGGGCAGGTAGAAATTCATTTTAGGATTCCTTCCAGCATGAAAGCGTATCCAGGGAGATTATTATGGCAAGAAACAAATTTGTAGACAACATTACCTCTGCAGATATTATGGAAGAAATCAACAGCTACCTAATCAAAATTGCTATTAAACTGCATTTCCTGGTGGGAGGATAATGTTCATGTAAACTTGCCACAAGCTGTAGAACCCTCATGAAATAATGGTACAGCAAACTTCCACTTATGTGCAGTGAGACCATTTTTGTTGTGTCTAGGAACATGTTTGAAAGTGGAGTGGAAACTGTAGATCAGCTTTCAAAGCTGGGATCCTTGAGATATTTTAATGTAAACTCCCAAAATTTCCAGCCAGTATGAGTGAATGCTGACTTGGAATTTTGAAAGTCAAAGTCCAGCCCATCAGTTGTTCTAAATTCAGGAAGGGGTGAGAAAAAATTAGCTCTTTTAAATGTATTGCAACTTTTGACTAGAACAAAGAATCATGTCAGTTTTCCCCCTGCTAACATTTGCAGAAATTGAATGTCTTTAATAGGAAATAATTTCTTTGAATTAGCTGTCTCAGTTTCATTATTATTTATTCTTCAGTACTTTTAATCAAACAGAAGGGACAAAGTCTGCAATTTCATTGGGTTTGCATCAGTTTCATAAATTCTTCCATTGTCATTCAATATTTGGCCCAAATTAGAGGATGTTTTGATAAACTTTGGCAACTGTAATGAAAATACAGATAGTGATACATGGCTACAAGTACACAATCTTCTCCCTCTTAGCTCTCAATGAATCAGTGATGCACAATAAGTCCATAAGCAGGTAAAGCTCTTTGGGTTTACGCACTTCTGAAGAAGAAACCATAGATTACAAACACCTGCTGTGCATCAACAATTCCAAATCTCCCAAATTTCTGCTTTGGAATGTAGGCTCACCTAACCCATATGATGCTGTAGTCCCAGTAGCCTCTAGAAGAGGGATGGGCAAATGCAGCTGTAGGGCTAGATACGTGTTTCAGATTAATTCAGCTGGCCTTCAGTCTAATTTAAAAAGGCACTGCAAATACTTCATTTGGACACCTGTCCTAGACTCTTCATGGAGAGGCAGATGAAGACACAGGGGAAAGGCTCTATCAGAAAGATTTTTTAAATTCTGAATCTGGAAACAACTGCACATAAGTAGTCAGTGTTCATTCAAATTTGCTGAAAGATGTTGTGTTTAACTTTGTACCATGTAGAAGTTGTGTTAGCTCCTGCTCACTTAGAGAATCATTGAAACAATTCATCTAGGGGTGTAATATCTTTTTCCTGACTAGTACTGCCCTGTACCATATTGCTACTATACGTAGGTTTCCCCCCCCCCCCAATATAGGTCCTAAAGCACATAGAACAGTGTTAAAGAATGACATTTACACAATAAATACACAATTTCCAGTAGAAATATATCTGAGGCTTGCTTCAACCATACAGAAACATTTTCTTTAATAGAAGAAAACAAATTGTCCTTACGTGCTGAAATTTCAAAACTCTCCAATTTGATGGGTTGGATGTAATTCACCAGACTGGACATTTCTTCATAAGCAGTAACTTCCAGACCTGCAGTACCCTAAGCAGAATTTGGAATGTTACAGAGCAAATTGCAGTTATGCAAACTCCAGTGGTGGGCAAAATAAGCATCAGAAGGCACTAAGTAGAATTCAGAAGAATAATAAAGGGGGACCAATATCTTCCTCTTTGAATAATATTTACCCTGCAGATCGGTGTATTTCAGAACAGGATCTCAGACTAACTGGGGAAGCATAGACATGCAGAAGCTGTCATCTATTTGCATATCCTTAGTTCAGCTTTCTGGGAGTTGTAGCTCCAACATACCTGGAAGGTCATCAGGTTAGGGCAATGTTTCTCAACTTTGGCCACTTGAAGATGTGTGGACTTCAGTTCCAGAATTCCCCAACCAGCATGCTGGCTGGGGAATTCTGGGAGTTGAAGTCTACACATCTTCAAGTGGCCAAGGCTGAGAAACACTGGGTTAGGGAAAGTTGTTCTAATAAGATTAGGACTAGAATACGCAGAAAAGGGATGAGCACAGCCCTCACAGCCCTATCAATGACTCTGCCTCTGGAGAGTTAGTGGGGTTTGATTTTCTCTTGTCCTTTCCTGCTGAATAGTTGATTGTATTATTTACACACCAGAGAGGGCAGAGTTTAGCAGCTGTATAGTAAAACAACTGAACTAAAGGCAACACAAACTTTACAGACTTTTCCAGTTGGGTGCCCTCTGGCTGTGTCAGTGTTATATCTTCCAGAATTCTAGCCAACTTTATTTATTTATGAGTTAAAATGTCTAGCCTACATTGTCATTATTAACATAATCCCAAAGGTCATGTCCTGTCAGAATTCAGGAGAAGACACAACACATTTGAAGGGCTAATCTTTTAAATTGGAGCAGATGACTCCAATGGACACATCTTAGCCATTTCAAGCCCTTCAGAGTGAACTACTCTGATATATTTCTCGAGAGAACCATACAAAGTATGAAGATGTAAATTAACAGCATCATCAACGTTTCAGTAAGAAAAGCTGACCAAGATAAAATAATCTGTGCAAGGTTTACCAATACTGTAATCAGGAAAAGCTTCCTAGAGCATTCAGCTTAGCAGAAAATCATAAAGTTTAATTATTTCATAAAAAGAGGAAGGTTTTCTACTTTTTATGAGCTCCTCTGGTCTTACTCCACTAAGTGAAGGAAAGTATGAGGTCTGAACTATTTCCATTTCATCTTGTTAGGGGTAGGACAATATCACGTGAATAGATATTACAATATAAGAGATCATTAAGCTAAGGTCTTGGAATAATTACCATATACTCAGGCTAGATTCACAAAATCAGAAATCATACCTCATCAGACTGTAGCTTTTTAATCTCTTCCTCATTTAAGTTTTCCAAATTTCCCTCTGCTTCAGGCACTTCTTCATTCTCCTCAACTGGCTTGGCTGACAATTTGAAAAAATAATCAGTATGCTTATGCAAGTTCTCATGGAGCCTTACTAGAGTTGCTGGGAGTCAGACAGCATATATAACAGTAACAATAACAATAACAATATCCCAGGTCCCTGGGAAGGACTCAATAGGTGGATAAAAATGCCAAATCCAGTCTAAACATCTGGCTGATTGTGCGAACAACAACAACAACAACAACAACAATAATAATAATAATAATCAGACAATTGCAAAAAGCAGCTGTACTTGGAACAGCTTATATCTTGTAACGATACCTTTAACACCATCAAACAACATCTGCCTATCCCAGGTCCTTGGGAGGGACTTGACAGGTAGATAAAAATGCCAAATCCAGTTTAAACATCTGGCTGACTGTGCGACCAATCATAATAATACTAGTAATATCTCCCCCAGTAAGGGACTACCTTGATGTGATTCTGGGGCTTCCATACTTTGAGGAAGATAAGAGCTATGCCAGAGGTTCAACCATACTGGACAGGTCTCATCAGAGGAGCTAGACAAAGAGTGTTCCTCCCATAAACAATATGGTGAGACATAACTTACAGAAACCTATACCAGATTGGTCATTGACCGGGTCAACAAGGACCGCGCTAGGTGTTTGAGTTCCTGGACATCTTATAGAACTCAGGACTGTTGGCTGAGCAACCAGTGCCAGCAGCTGCAGGACTACTGGAAGAAAAGTTGCTTATCCATCGCAAATATACAAAGACTGAAAACAAAGAAATAATGATTTACTATTACAAATCAAGTCCAACGAGAAGGGGATATCTGAAAAGAATGCACCAGTTATGGAAAGAAGAAATCCAGAATCAGAAATAACAGAACACAGGCTAGTAGATCAACATAGATTTATAACACAAAATGAAGTATTGACAGTAGTAGAATTGGACGAACTGCAAAGGTCTACCCAGGTCAAGGAAATCAAAGCCTTGCCAGCAGTAGCTCAGACAGTAGAGACAATCCAGGAGGAGTCAGTAGTAAAGGAAGCCAGCATCACTATTGAACCATTCTCATTACCAAATCAGGCACCCTTTCCTCTACCTTCTCCTCAGAAAGAACGAAGTCCTCTAACTGAAAAACAAGAGGAACTGAAATGAATAATGACTGAGCATCTAGAATAGCAAAAAAACAACAGAATCAGATTGCCTGCATTGAAGCTTGTTACAAAAAAAAAAAAAAAAACCCAGCACAAGTATTAAAAGATGCCAATACTGTAATATCAAATATAAATACCAGCTCACTGCAAGAAACAAATCAGCTGATGTACAGCACAGCTGCAGTTATAACTGAAGATCTTGGATGCAAAATCAACAAACAAGAAAAAAAGCCAAACAGTGCATCACCAAAATGGAAGATCAGGTTGGAAAATAAGATCAGTATGCTAAGATCAGATGCAAGCAAGCTAGAACAGATGAAAGAAAAGAAACTGAAGAACAAGAAGACCAAAGAATACCTGATCAAGAAATATCACCTAGAGACAAAGAAGTTCAAAGAAGCACTGGAAATAAACCAGCAAATAACAACCATAGTCAAGAAAATCAGCAGATACGAAGCTTGAATTGCACACTACAGGCAGAATCTCCAATTTCAGTCAAATCAGAAACATTTCTACCAATCCATCAATGGAGAGACTGCAAGAAATCAATCAATACCTGACAAAGAAGAAACAGTGCAGTTCTGGGCACAGCTATGGGACAACCCAAAGAAATATAACAAGAATGCAGCTTGGATGAAGGAGGTGGAGAAGGGAAAAAAGAAGCGGAAATGAAAGAACTTGTAATAACAGCAGAAATGGTGGAGAAAAGGGTAAGGAAGATCAAGAATTGGTCAGTACCAGGTGAAGAGGAACTACATGGTTTTTGGTTGAAACATCTGATTGGTCTGTACCCACTCATTGCCAGGTATTTTAACAACATACTGCAAGGAGGTGAAATTGAAGATTTCATCTTATAGGGATCTTTTATATATAAGAAAATAATTAGTTGTTTCTGAGACCCTCTCATCATTTTTAATCTACATGTCTTTTGGGATATGAGTTCACATTTTATTCCTTTACCAACAAATGCAGAAGTAGATGTTGCTCTTTGAAATATAAGTTCACTGGATGACTTTGGGATGTCACTAACTCTCAATCCAACTTACCCAACAAGATTGTTGTTGTGGGGAAAAAAGGAGGAGAGAGTGCTAAGTACATCTTGAACACCTAACATTACCTTATATAGTTCTATCATTAGTCTTTCGTTTTGTTAAAGAGAATCAGACTTTTATACACCTCCTTGCTGGTATGTCCTCTAAGACCTCCATAACACATATTTTTGAAACCATGATGCTGTTTATGTTGTCTTGTAGATATTCCTGAATTCCTATTCCAGGCTAAAAAAACACCTGAAAGGCCAGCCTTATCTCTTGTAATAATCTTCCTTAACCTGAATGTTTTCAGATGTTTTGGGATGACAATTCTCACAGTTCCTGGGCAGATACTTGCCCATGTTGTATGGAAATTCTGGAAATTGTAGTCCCAACACATCTGGAGGAAACCAAGTATGGAAAGGCTGTCGTATAATATGATACCTGTGCTATCCTTATCTATTGGTGTGGGTTGTTCTGTGACTTCATCCTCCAGACTCTTCCTCTTCTTCAGAATATCTTGGTTCTCCCCAGGCATGAATTGGTTCTTCTTGTTCTTAATCAAGATTTTCCCCATGAGATCCTGAGGACTTGGCAATGGAACTCCTGGTTTTAGCTACCAAAGAAACAAAGAAATAGGCCAAGTTAGCTTTCATATGATTCCTCACATTAACACAGAATGCAGATGGGCAGGATAAGTGCACCCCAATCACTGTTTAACTATTTAATTTTCTTATTCACTTACTGGAAATTTTTCCAGTGGTTCTGTCAACAGCATGTCCCCAAAGATGGTTCTGCAGTACTCAGCCATCTTAGCCTGCTGCTTAGGTCTAAAAGAAAGTACAAGAAAGAAATAAGTTATGAAAAACAGCTTGGCATCATCCCTGCTTTACACTTTTTACTCCCTGTTTCTATTCTAGCATGTGCAAGACTGTTCTAAATTTACTATCCCAGAAACTTATTGATTTTGCTTTAAACCCTGGTCTGCACCTCCACCCTACCACACCTCATGCTTGCCATTGCATGGTAACCATTTTAAAAATGTCCTTAAAATTATTTAGAGTTAATATAAGATTTTTTTCTCTCTTTCTTAGTTATTAAGTAATTTAACTATCACACTGCTGTGTTCCACATTAATTTGGGTGGAATACACTTCCCAGATCCATTTTTAATAGACTCATTTGCTGGGAAATCTGGGAATAATGGTGCCAATGCATATGGAAGGGAAGACTGGATGAGAATTTCCTTTTATTTATAAACATGCATTGGAAAAGAAAAGGTAGTTCTCAAGTTTTACCATCTCTTGATTGTGAATCCTGATTAGCCTTTCAAGATCTGACCGAGCATCAAACTGAAAGAACAACTTCAGGAGACAACTCGCAGTTGGAGAGAGGATGTTTATCAGCTGCAAAGTAGCATGGCACACAAAAAATACACACTCCTTTCTCATGTGATTGACTGGCATTCTGCAGGGCTATTGTTTTTTTCTTTTAAAAAATAGGCCACAATTAACCATGCACTCTAAAAGTGTACATTTATTTAAAATAAAAGTTTGACAGGCATCAGTCACTCTCAAATTTGTGTTTCACTCTTCTCATTGTTTGATTGGCTAGAAGGTTGCTAATAATATTGCAGCAAGAATTAATTTATCCTGACTGAATATACTCCTCCCCATTTCCAGTTTATCAAAACACAGAGTCGATCCTTTCCCACTGAGCAAGATCCTAATACTCACAAATCCACATGGTTCTCAAAAGACAGGATTACTGGATAGGGAGAGGTTTTAAAAGCACTTTCTGCAATAGCGTCAATTGCATCCTGTATGAGACGAGAGCAAGAGTGAGAGAGAGAGCGAGGGAGACATTTGATTTTCATGAATTTAATTGAATGTTTGCATAGGGAAAAGAAACCTACATCATTCAAATGCTGATGAACATCTCTCATAATTGGTGCACTGGGTGGTTCTGGTGAGAATTTTAGTTCAGCAATATCTGGAAAACCACCGATTGCTCACCTATGGTGGAAAGCCTTCACGTATATAACTGGACCCCAAATCATTATTTTTGCAAGCTCATGTGGGAATTATCAGTGCAATTTTTTAAAATTTATTTATTATTAAATTTGTATGCAATACAACAGTATCAGTGCAATAGCGTACAATGATCAGTTGCCTGGAAGTCCCTGAGTTTCTAGTACCATGTGAACAGTCATTTATAGATGTTAGAGGACAAGACACTGTGACCACAAGTGAAATGGAGAATCCCATAATATCCATAATTGGGGAAATATTTAATAGGTAGTGGGTAGTGTAATGCCTGATTGTATTGAGAATATGTTTAAAGTATAATTATGATTTTACACCTTAATTGTTATGTGGTGAGAACTGCAGAAGTGCAACCATTTTCCAAAGATTTGGGGAAAAAAATGTATTTTTTGAAAAAAAAACACTGGCAATTACTTAGTAACATTTGGAATTATTTTCAAATACATTCAAATATACCAAAAGACAGAGATGGGCAGTCTTAAAACCAGCAACTGATATTTAAGTCCTCTTACACTTTTGTAGCCTGAAATTGCAATTAAGCTCACCCAACTTTAGCCGGATCACATCTCAGCCTAACTTAAGATGCAACCACCACAACAATTTATTTGCATTTTATAATGACCTATTCCTTACCAAAAATTGAACACTATGATGACGGGGTCCATGGTCAAATTTATTGTTAAAGCTAACAGCCTTAACCATAGTCTGCAGACCTACAGACTTAGCCATGGTGTGGG
Organism: Liasis olivaceus; assembly: GCA_030867105.1. NCBI lineage: Eukaryota > Metazoa > Chordata > Lepidosauria > Squamata > Pythonidae > Liasis > Liasis olivaceus. The sequence goes on from CM061349.1 coordinate 60,452,479, forward strand.
AATGGCAGCAAAGGAAAGGATGTTTGCAACAGCATTTTTTCACCTCCAAAAGCTTATTTTCAAAATGAAAATGCTGTGGGAAGACTTAGCTGACAACTGAACCTACATACAGCTGCCTTTTTGTTTAATAAATTAAAAAGTGGAAAGGAAGTATTTATTGGCTAACCACACCAAAGGCGGCTAGGATGCTAATTGGGTAGAAGTTCCATCAAACTACCCTTATCTGTGGTGAGAGAAATGTGCATAGAATGAATGAACACAGTTCTTAGGAAAGGGGTGGAATGTGGGAGGAGAGGCATCCTTTTAAAAAGCTGATATCGTTAACAAAATATTCACACTAAAGAGTTGTAGCCTTCTGCTAATCTTGAATCTGTAAACTGTGTCCTTAGGCAAAGAGGAAATCCAGAGCATCCCATTGTCCTTATGAGAAACCTAGGACAGGATGGGAAGCCACAGTCTGGATGGAATATGGCAAACAGACTGGCTCCAGGATGACAAAGGAGTGAGACAAAGCTGTATACTCTCTCCTTGTTCATTCAACCTTTATGCTGAATATATATTAAGGGAAGCTGGATTGGAAGAAGATGAGTGTGGTTTTAAAACTGGAGGAAGAAATATCAGTAACCTGTGCTATGCTGATGCCTCTACTCCGATAGTTGAAATTGCAAATGACCTGAAAACGCTAGTTATAAAAGTCAAAGAGCACAGTGAAAAAATGGGACTATGATTAAATGCAGTCACCCATTGGGACAGATGGGCGGCATACAAATTTAATAATAAATAAATAAATAAATAAATAAATAAATAAATAAATAAATAAATAAATAAATAAATGTAAAGACTAAACTAATGACAACAGATACAGCCTTAGAAATGACAACAAATATGTTGAAATTTAGCTTCTGTCTTTTAGGATTGAATATAAACAGTAAAGAGATCAGCAGTTGAGAAATACACAGCAGAGTAGCATTTGGCAGGGCAGCAATGAAGGCACTGAAAAATATATTCAGATGCTATGATGTGACCAGAATCATGGGGGCATTTGATCTGGTCCAGCAGAGCTGTTTGTACATTCTTAATATTGTAATGAGATAGGATTTGTCAAGCTAGGCCTCTGAGGACTGCTTGATTTGATTATGTGCCAGATCAAAGACCTACCCCCCCAGCACTCAGTTTCCTATAGAGGCCAAATGGATTATTATGAGTCGTCCATAAGCAGGTCAGGAACTGAATTGTTGTTCCCCAGTTATCCCAGATTGATATTAAAATGTCTCATTCTCGAAGCATCATAATAAAGAGCTACACTAATTCTCTATTAATGCGTTTAACCCCTCTTTAAAGTCATCTCTGTTGTTGGTCTGTCCTTATATTGTATAATTTAACTTGCTGCTATATGAATAATGTTTTTGCTTGTTCCACCACTCACTTTCTTTGGACGGTCATGCATTATGAGATACCATTATGTATTTTTTTTATCTGGAAATAATACTTTTGTGAAACCTCTATACAACTGCCATTTATTAATTTATTTTTCCTACTCCAATACTGTAACTGATAGTTCTTGGTAATATTGCTTGCTATATAATTATCTGCCTTCTCCTTCTGTAGCTCCAGCCATCGATTGACATCATTTTAAATAGGACATTTATCTTCTGTGGGTAAACTGAGTCTCATTATGCAGTAGCTGTAATGCCAAATGAATCTTATCAGAAAGTAACAAAAGCCAAAGAATGGGATCAAAGCAATTACTGGAACATGCTTATAAGTTATTATGAAAGACCGGCCAAGATGGTGAGCTTTAGTTCATAAAGCCACCAAGAGTCAACTGTACTGAATGGCCCATAACTTTGGATTGTCTTTTGCAGAATAACTTTTAACTGAACAAGCAGTTGATCATGGATGCGGGACCCTGCCTCTTGACGTGATCTGATTCCAAAGGAAACTGCTGTAGGTTCAAATCAGGAGAGATCCACCTCTTTCCACCCACAAGTTATTTTGGAGAGGAAAACAAAATAGGAAGGAAGAGGAGAGGGGAATATCCAAATGTTATATAACCTATAACGAAAAGTACATGCTGTGCTAATGGCCTGTAATTCCTTTTCAAGTTTCATTGTTGTGGTGCAGAGCAATCATTCCCTATAATTATAGCTCCAGTTAAGCACAATAGCTTCTATTTGCTCTGTAGATTGCGTGGTCCTGTGTCATGGTAATTGTGATGTCATAAGATGGAGAATGTGAAATTATTAATACCAAAAACTACAACCATGTTAATCATTTGAAGGGTCATTTTATTCTTTTCCTTGCTGTTTCAACTACAGCTGAAGGTTGTAACCTGCTGAGTAACTTCCTTTCAGAATTTTTGGGCCAAAAGAGAACTTTGAACACTTGAAAGGGTAATAAGAAAGATCAAGTTTCTGATCATTTAAATATATAGTTGTATCACTGTTTATGCATGCATCACTGCTGTAATACATGGATCTTAAGCACCCTTATTTGAATTGCTGTGTCTTGTGTGTCTTGATTACAGTAATGTCAAAGTACTGCTGTGCAGAACACAAAAAGTAGCACAAATCTTTAAAAAGATGAAAATCATTCTTCATTTAGGCAAAAATTGAAATGAACTAAAGATATGTTTAGGATAGGGGATATCTGATTTTGTAGTAGTAAATCAGGATGAATGTAAAAGGATATTGAGGTTGTAATTGATTACTTGCAGAACACAATCCATCTTATTGCATATTCTCCAGTTCTGGGTACAATTGCTGTGTTCCAAATTTTTAAGATCAATGTATAGCTAAATGGAAATAGGTCCAGAGGAGGACAACAAAGATAGGCAGCAGTATAGAAAACAAGTCCTATGAGGAAAGGTTTAATAGACTTGGGGCTTATATAAACTTAAGATAAGAAGAATGTGCTGTCTTTGTATGACACACTTAAAATCATTGAGTCCTCAGAAACTCCAGCCCGTGGATACTGCTGCTCAGTGCCAGGCTGGTCTGTAACAAAGTGGTTGTCATCCAAGATCTTAACTTTGATGACACAGATGACCTGGCATGTATTACCAGGGGAAAAATTTCTTGGATCCATTCAGAGTTGGACTCCAACTGAACAAGTCTAAGTGAGTTGACTGATGCTAGTTCTGTTATCTGAGAAGTGTTTGACCCTACAATTCCTGAGGAAGTAGACAGGATCCTGAGTTCTATCAACCCAACCACCTGTTTATTAGATCCATGACCATCCTAGTTGATTAACATTTCATGAGAGGTGACCTGTGGTTGGGTCCCTGTGGTGGTAAATGCTTCTTTATGTGACGAGATGGTTCTGCCTGCCATGAAAGAGGTGGTGGTACACTCCCTCCTAAAAATGCCATATCTGGATCAAACAATTCTGGACAACTTTTATCCTGTCTCCCTTCTTTTTCTTGGGAAAGTTGTTGAGGAAGTGGCTGGGTTGCAGCTTCAGAGAGCCCTGAAGTAGGTTATCTGGATCCTTTCTAGTTGAGTTTCAGGCTGGGAAATATTACAGTGATGGCACTTGTGGATGGCCATATTGTTCTGGACCAACTACAGAGATTAAGAGTGGGAGACATAGTGTTGAGGTTGTTTTCCTCCTTTCTCTGGACGAAAGAGAATAAATGTAGTTGGTATAGGTGGGGAGGAGGAGAGGTGAACCCTTCAACCCCTACCTGTGGCATGCCTCAGGGTTTGAAACTCTTACCTCTCCTGTTTAATTATCTACATGAAACCACTGGGAGAGGTCATCCTCCAGTATGGGGTCTAATACCATCAGTATGCTGATGATACCCAGTTATACATCTTGATCCTGAGCTGACCAAGTAATGATATCAAGATCATGTCCCAGTGCCTGGAGGATGTGAAGATCTGGATGGGGAAGAACAGGCTTACATTCAAGCCTGACAAGATAGAGTGGCTATGAGTTTTCAGTTATCCTGGTATCAGGATTGTCCATCTTTAGTTTGGGATGGGGTTGCACTGTGTCAAATGGAACTGGCATGGCCTCAAAGTGCCTAAAGAAAACAAAGAGAAAAAAAAAAACCCATCAGACTTGTACCTTGAACAGTATTTCAGTTGTCATAGTGTATCCATGGGTGATGATAGGTTCCTCATCTGGAGGACGTCCCTTCCAGCAATCAAGTTCCACACAGCGACAACCAGCCAAGAGAGTTTGGCGATACATTTCAGGGGATGAGATTCCAGAAAACTGTCCAGCTGTTAAAAAAAAAGGAAGAAAAAAAAGAGACATGTACATAAAGTATTAATAGAACCATAAAACAATAACTAGTAAAAATTTATCACAAATAAGAAAAGATGAAAAGATAGGAAGGGCAGCAATTGGAAAGTGGGTACCAGGGTATGTGAGTGTAAGTATGAGTGAGTGTGTAGGTGTGTATTTGCAGCATATGTGCATGTCTCATTAATGTAGTAGAAGAGAGGGAAAATGATTTTTCAACGGGCAGATACATTAGGTGATATGTAAGTTATAAGTGGGGGGACGCGGTGGCGCAGCAGCTTAATGACGCTGAAAGTTGCCGGCCAGAAATGGCTGACGCTTCGGCGGTTCGAGTCCAGCCTTCACGTTAACAGGGTGAGCTCCTGTTTCCTCCCCAGCTCCTGTCAACCCAACAGGTCGAAAACTCACGTGAGTAGATAAATGGGTACTCTCACTCCGGTGGGAGGAAAAATGCTGGCAGCGCCTTGCACAGAGAGACGGGACCAGTTGCCGGTAAGTGCGAAAAGGGTGCGAAGCAACGGAAATCCCGCCTCCTGCGCTTGCCAGCTGGGCTATGCTCTAGGAAGGAGGCTCTGGCAAACCACTTCCGAAAAACAATTGCCTTGAAAACTGCAAGGATTCGTCCAGGCAGTCACTGCAGGGTCAGTAATGACTGAGTGCAGACAAAAAAAAAAAAAAAGTTATAAGCACTCAACAGGATTATTGGCATCTATCCTACATTATGTCAGATTGTGATCCATTTTGCCTATTTTCTTTGATAAACAATGGCTAGATCTTGGATGATTACCTTTCATAGCACCTGTTACCTGGTCTTTTTTAAATTGGCAGAACCAGGGAATTTGGGGAATTGTAGTCCTAACATATATGAAAGTTGAGAAGTAGGAAAAAATTATCATTACTGGGACAAATGAGCGTGTCTTGGTATATAACACCATACCTGTTAGGTAAGTGTTGTGGGATGAGTTGATGAAATAGTGGGAGAGTGGCTGGTTCATATCTTGGTACAGCAACAGTTTGTCCTGTGATACGATGCTGTTTTCAGGGCCACACAGGAACCAAACCATTCCCTCAGGAGACAGCTGTCCTGCAGGAGCAAACAGTAGTATTGTGACTAGGAGTGGAATTCAAGGCCTTGACTTTGAATCAGGGATAGGTACCTTGCTGCCCTCCAGACGTTTTGTATTTCTATTCCCATTAGCCAGCATGGCCAATGACAAGGGAGTTATAGTATAAAACTTCTGGAGGAAACTAGGTTGCCTATCCCTGCCTTGGATGCTCCAACCACAGCCATGGTGTTTTACTTTGACCTAAAACCAAAAGCAACAGAGGTATGATTGTTGTGAGTTATGATTATTTCATAATTTTTATTCCTAATCCCATTTAATCTGCTGGAGATTTCTTGTTTAGCCATCTTCACCGACTTCCAGAATGTTTTGTTTTTAATTTCCATCAAGATCGTCCTCCAATTTTTCTGCCTGTTTCAATTTTCACCATTCTTTGCAACTATCTTTTTCTTTCTATCCACATTTTTGCACAGTCTTTCTCATATGCAATTTTCTTAACCAGTCTTTCTCACTTCATTATTCTATCAAATCTTTTTGGTCATACTTCCCATTCATCTAACTCCACATGCTTCCATGGCACTCTGTAACTTAATTCTCCTCAGTCTGTTCCAAGCAGTAAATACGCCCCGTTTACTTACATTCACTTTATATTTATTCTGTTGGGAGGATAATCTATTTGCTGATGCGTTTTCATACTGGACTAATACTGTCTCTTCCTGCAAATGTTGTTGTACTTTAACTATTGTTTCTTTTACCTCTTTCCTTTTCTTCCATGTCCATTTTTTCCCAAAAGCCACTCTTGACACTATCCAAACAAGCATCACCTTGTTCAATGAAGTCACTAAACCATTTACAAAGTATCCAGAATGTTTATAAAGTATTTTAAATTCAGTGGATAATATCCTCTCTCCAAATACTTTTTAGAGAACATCATAAACATTAATTATTAATTACCATAAGACTCTTTTTAAAAAAAGCATACAGGTAGTCCTTGTTTAGCAACCACAATTGGGACTCAGTTGTTAAGCTAAGTGGTTGCTAAGTGAAAAATCATGTGACCGCTACTGTGCTTATGATCTTACTTCAGCTTTCCTTTGCTTTACAGAACTGCAAAGGTCGTAAATGCAAGGATTGGCTGTAAAGTTACTTTTTCATCACTGTTGTACCTGCAAAGGGTCACTAAATGAGGCAGTCACTAAATGAGGACTACCTGTATTAAGGTTTTTTTGTTTCCATGTTCATAGGATTACGTATCATAATGTAAGTGATCTTTATCTTGATGATGACTACCTGCTTGCTTATAGCCAATTATAGATTTTAAGAAGCTTGAGGCAAATTATTTAAGAATACAAAGAAAATACAAACAACATGAATAAAATCTTTAATCAAGAATTACATGTACATCAAGTAAATATGGAAATAATTTCTCTCTTTTAGCAATTGTATTTCACACCCTCCTCCAACCTATTGGCTGTTAATTTTTGTTGGCTGATGAGGAGAGAAGAAAGCTACATGGAAGCATTCCACAATGTTAAAACTACAGTATGTTCTTTCTGGGAAAAGCGAAGTATTACTGGAGAGAAGGCCAGCTAGTATTTGATGGCATACCATGAAGTATTCACAGGACTCTTAAAGTCCTCCTTTTCCTTAATAGATCTTGCAGTTGTTCTACTGACATTTGGGAGGCGGTTCAGCAATATATTACCAAACTACCAAATATATGTGTGTGTGTGTGTGTGTGTGGTATGTATATGTATATTGATACTCAAACAAGCATACATGAACACATTCATTACTGCTTTATGCTTCCTACCCTGTTCAACATCCATATAGGAAATGGACAGTGTGAAGCACCTCTGTTGTCTCTATAGGCTTGAGATGATGACAAAATCTAATTCTAATAGAAAAGACTCACCTCTCTGAATATTCATCCCACTGGGCTCATATTTTTCTATGAGACCCTGCACTCTATCTGGTTTGGCAGGAGGGAAAAGCGTGTCATTGAGGTGGGAATTTCGCTGTTTCTTGTTGATAAATTTTGTCAAGTGATCTTTCGTCATGTATGGCTTCGCTTTTGAATGGCTAAGAAGAAACAATGAAGAAGAGTGTCTTTAGGTGTCCTTGGAAAATTCCCCCTTTAGTAGCAAGGCAACTTTCAATTTTTTATAATATTGAACAAGCTTGTTCCATCGTATCCTTTCCTTACATTGCAGATTTAGTTTCAGCACTACAAAATATGAAACAATTGGTACAAAAATAAAGTTCAGTATAAAGTGCTTTATCAACCTGAAACTTTCCCCACCATCTGCAAGGTGAACAACTAAGAACTGAACAGCTAACACCCATAAAGAATACCCTTTGTAGATAAAATGGGATATAATAGAAGATACTAAGTCAGTCTTCCCAATCTGCTCCCTTTGAATCTGTTGAACTACAATTCTCAACCTCAACAGCCAGCATGGCTGGTAGGATAGGATCTGGAGGAGGAACAATGCAGCATATCTGAAAGTCATCAGACTGGGAATAGTTCATCTCAATAATCTTTGTGGCTGAAGTTAACAAACCAATCTGATGAAATGGGAATAATCTTTTCATCCAGCAAAAAAATGCTGGTTGACACAGAATGTGAGTACAGAATCCCAAAAGTCTAATATGAAGCCAACCAGACACTAGGCACAAGAGGTGCTGAAGGATAAGAACTGTGCTAGATTTCAGTGCGGTCACCCAGACTCCCTTTACCCACACCACAAAAGCTTACTGTGAGGTAAATATTTCATCAATATCTGGCCGAGGACACAGGTTCATCAGGAACGTCTTATACACTGCTTCAGGAAAGTCCTCTGGGTTGATGCCATCATTCTGGAAATGAAAGAGCAACTCATGATGAGATGTATCAATATATTCTGAGTTATAAAGGATGACCTCTAACATGGAAATCTTCTCCTTGGCTAAATATGACAACCAGGTTGTAATATGACCTAGAACACACAAAAGCTGCATATGAAATGGCAAAATACATTTAGCAAGGATTTCAGTTTTGCCTTAAGAATGCAATTTTTTCACACAATGGGAAGTGTGGTGCTATGATAGAGTGTTGTCATTTATGAGCCCCTCCACATGTGGTGTTTTTAAAAGTGCTATGCTGCTATGGTCCCATTACCTCAATGAGTTGCTGCAGCCCTTTTCTCACTGAGCTGATTAGCTTCTGATTTAACTCTGGCACAGCAGGAAATGCTGCAAAAGCAGTTCTGTAGTAATACTACTAGTGACAGGAAGCACACTGTTTTCTATCAGTGAGAATTTGTATTTTATCCTGGTTGCTTGGCTCACCAACCTGGTTAGCTCGTGGGAAGTACTGAGCATTGCAAGGATGGCAGCAGTGAGGACATTCATGAAACTGTGCAAACTTGCTTCTCAGGGTTTAAAGGGTGAAGATGGTGGCTGCATACAAGGGTGCTACATATAACTAGACTTTTCTAACCTGTTATTTTCCAGAAGTTTGTGGACTCCCAAAATTATTAGCTATAATTCAAGAATTTGAGATGATGCAGTTCAACACATCTGAAAAGACACTAGGTTGGAGGAGGGTGGTACAAAAGCTTGTTGTAAATGCCATATTCCAGATGGCAGGCTAACATGCATAGTCTACATCCTCATGAGTAAGAAATGGCTGTTTGTCATGTGCACAAAGTGAGATATGCCAGCCCACCCTCTGCTGGAGAAAAAAGTGATTTGATTTAAAAAAAAAATGGTAGAACTCTGGAGGAGTCCGTGGAAAGAGGCTAGGTAAGAAATGGGGTTTCCATCTCTCCAACAGTCTCTGTTAAATCATTGGAATATCCCAAGAATATTCTCCAGCTTCTCCCAAGAAAGAGAGGAACATTTGATCTAGGAGTCTTCCATTTCTGTAGAAATAGGTAAAACATACAGCCGGTTGGTTGTGCTGGTTTTTTAAAATTTCTGTTTCCTGTATGATGCTAAATCTCACTGTGTTTTTTATTTCTATGTACGTCAGCCTTCTAGGTAAACCAGACCAGGAAATCAACTCCACGGGAAGGCTAAGACTACTTTTATTGAGACTGGCTATGATAATAGAACCTTGCAAGCTTGATTGTGCTGTATCTCCCCCTCCTTCTTATAGTTCAAGGTGTTTGCCTGAGCTGCTTCCAAATGTTATTTCATTCTGGACATGCATCAGCCCCTTTTGCCTAGGCAATGGTTCCTGCATATCTCCATCAAAGTCATCTTCTCTACTCTCTACACCAGTATTTCTCAACCCCACACTGGCTGGGAATTCTGGGAGTTGAAGTCTACACATCTTCAAGTTGCCAAGGTTGAGAAACACTGCTCTACACCATGCAAATTATGGTATTGGGTGTTTAATCTCAGGCTTCATCCATACTTCATCGTACTTTTTTAGAATCTCTTGTGATAGGTAATAATAATTTGAAATATCTCCAGTCTTTTTATAGTGATGTTAGGCAGACAAACACCATCTTGTGAACTGTCTGGAGTATTGTATTTTCTTTAGGATGTATATTTTTAACTAGTTTGCAAGTTGCTTTGCATGATCTAGGCAAACCAGTTAGTTGTAGTTTTCTTCCACACTGAATCTTTGCATTTTAATATTTAAAGGCAAAAAGGATTTTTAAAAACATTTTATATTTTCTTTCCTTTTTTAAAATAAAGTTTGATTTTATTTAACTTGTATGACATTGGTCTATCTTCCAAGAGGGTGGAGGAAGGGCCAGATCCTCTAGTTATCATGCCTCTATGCTATATAGCCAGGAGGTGGTACTATAGAAATCATTTCAACTTTTATATTTTGACCTTTTAATCTCCAGAAAGGCAGTACAGGTTAGGGCAGAGATCAGGTAAAATGGCCCATGGAAGATAGATGGTGGAAGCAGGAACTACAGAGCTGCTACTCCAAAGCAGAAGGAAGGACCAGGGTATCAATACTCTTGCTACAACACTGAATTAGGAAGTCCTCTCAATTAGAAGTGGTCTGATGGGGAATTGAGAATTACAGGTAGTTGTCATTTGTTGTTCAGTCGTTAAGTCGTGTCCGACTCTTCGTGACCCCATGAACCATATTGCGCCAGGCCTTCCTATCTTTCACTGCCTCCCTGAGTTTGCTCAATTTCATGCTCATTGCTTCAGTGATGCTATCTAGTCATCTCATCCTCTGCCGTCCTCTTCTCCTTTTGCCTTCCATCTTTCCCAGCATCAGGGTCTTTTCCAAAGAGTCCTCTCTTCGCATTAGGTGACCAAAGTATCTGAGCTTGAGCTTCATTATCAATCCTTCCAATGAGCAATCAGAGTTGATTTCCTTTAAGATTGACTGGTTTGACCTCCTAGCAGTCCAGGGGACTCTTAAGAGTCTTCTCCAGCACCACAGTTCAAAGGCATCAATTCTTCGGCGTTCAGCCTTCTTTATGGTCCAGCTCTCACAGCCATACATTACTACTGGAAAAACCATAGCTTTGACTATGCGGATCTTTGTCGGCAAGGTGACGTCTCTGCTTTTTAATATGCTATCTAGGTTTGCCATAGCTTTCCTCCCAAGGAGCAAGCGTCTTTTAATTTCATGGCTGCAGTCTCCGTCTGCGGTGATCTTGGAGCCCAAATAAATGAAGTCTGTTACTGCTTCCATTTCTACCCCTTCTATTTGCCAGGGATTGATGGGTCCAGATGCCATGATCTTAGTTTTTTTAATGTTGAGTTTCAAGCCAGCTTTCGCACTCTCCTCTTTCACCCTCATCAAGAGGCTCTTTAATTCTTCTTCACTTTCTGCCATTAGGGTGGTATCGTCTGCATATCTGAGGTTATTGATGTTTCTCCCTGCAATCTTAATTCTGGCTTGTGATTCTTCCAGCCTGGCATTTCTCATGATGTACTCTGCATATAGGTTAAATAAGCAGGGTAACAGTATACAGCCTTGTCGTACTCCTTTCCCTATTTTGAACCAATCGGTTGTTCCATGACCGGTTCTAACTGTTGCTTCTTGGCCCGCATACAGATTTCTCAGGAGACAGGTAAGGTGGTCTGGTATCCCCATCTCTTTAAGAATTTGCCACAGTTTGTTGTGATCCACACAATCAAAGGCTTTTGCATAGTCAATGAAGCAGAAGTAGATGCTTTTCTGGAACTCTCGTGCTTTCTCCATGATCCAGCGAAAGTTGGCAATTTGATCCCTAGTTCCTCTGCCTCTTCGAAACCCAGCTTGTACATCCGGTAGTTCTCGGTTCACGTACCGCTGAAGCCTAGCTTGTAGGATTTTGAGCATAACCTTGCTAGCATGTGAAATGAGTGCAATTGTGCAATAGTTTGAGCATTCTTTGGCATTGCCCTTCTTTGGAATTGGAACGTAAACTGACCTTTTCCAATCCCGTGGCCACTGTTGCGTTTTCCAAACTTGCTGGCATATTGAGTGCAGCACTTTAACAGCATCATCTTTTAGTATTTTAAATAACTCAGCTGGAATACTGTCATCTCCACTAGCTTTGTTGTTAGCAATGCTTCCTAAGGCCCACTTGACTTCACTCTCTAGGATGTCTGGCTCAGGGTCAGTGACCACACCAGCATGGACATCAGGGACATTAAGATCTTTCTTGTATAGTTCTTCTGTGTATTCTTGCCACCTCTTCTTAATCTCTTCTGCTTCTGTTAGGTCCCTGCCTTTTTTGTCCTTTATCATGCCCATCTTTGCACTAAACGTTCCTTTGATATCTCCAATTTTCTTGAAGAGATCTCTAGTCTTCCCCATTCTATTCTTTTCTTCAATTTCTTTGCATTGTTCATTTAAGAAGGCCTTCTTATCTCTCCTTGCTATTCTCTGGAAATCTGCATTCAGTTGCTTATATCTTTCCCTTTCACCCTTGCTTTTCGCATTCCTTCTTTCCACAGCTATTTGTAAAGCCTCATCAGACAGCCATTTTGCTTTCTTGCATTTCTTTTTCTTTGGGATGGTTTTAGTTGCTGCCTCTTGTACAATGTTACAGACCTCCGTCCATAGTTCTTCAGGCACTCTGTCTACCAAATCTAATCCTCTAAATCTATTCATCACCTTCACTGTGTACTCACATGGAATATGATCTAAGTCATACCTGAGTGGTCTAATGGTTTTCCCTACATTCTTCAATTTAAGCCTAAATTTTGCAGTAAGAAGCTCATGATCTGAGCCAAAGTCAGCTCCTGATCTTGTTTTTGCCATCTGTATAGAGCTTCTCCATCTTTGGCTGCAAAGTATGTAATCAATCTGGTTTCGGTATTGACCATCTGGTGATGTCCATGTGTAGAGTCGTCTCTTGTGTTGTTGGAAAAGAGTGTTTGCTATGACTAGCTTGTTCTCTTGACAGAACTCTATTAGCCTTTGCCCTGCTTCATTTTGTACTCCAAGGCCAAACTTGCCTGTTATTCCGATTACTCCTTGACTTCCTACTTTAGCATTCCAATCCCCTATGATGAAAAGGACATCTTTTTTTGGTGCTAGTTCTAGAAGGTCTTGTAGGTCTTCATAGAACTGGTCAACTTCAGCTTCTTCGGCATCAGTGGTTGGGGCATAGACTTGGATTACCGTGATGTTGAATGGTTTTCCTTGGATACGCACTGAGATCATTCTGTCGTTTTTGAGATTGTACCCCATTACTGCCTTTCCCACTCTCTTATTGACTATGAGTACAACTCCATTTCTTCTAAGGGTTTCTTGCCCACAGTAGTAGATATAATGGTCACCTGAATTAAATTCACCCATGCCCGTCCATTTCAATTCGCTGATTCCCAAGATGTCGACGTTCAATCTTGTCATCTCATGTTTGACCACATCCAGCTTGCCTTGGTTCGTGGATCTTACATTCCACGTACCTACACAATATTGTTCTTTACAGCATCGGACCTTCTTTTCACTTCCAGATACATCCACAGCTGAACATCCTTTCGGCTTTGGCCCAGCCGCTTCACTCTTTCTGGAGCTACTTGGAATTGCCCTCCGCTCTTCCCCAGTAGCATATTGGACACCTTCCGACCTGAGGGGCTCATCTTCCGGCGTCATATCTTTTAGCCTTTTAACATTGTCCATGGGGTTTTCTTGGCAAGGATACTGGAGTGGGTTGCCATTTCCTTCTCCAGTGGACCACATTTTGTCAGAACTCTCTGTCATGACCTGTCCGTCTTGGGTGGCCCTGCATGGTATAGCTCATGGCTTCACTGAGTTACACAAGCCCCTTCGCCACGACAAGGCAGTGATCCATGAAGGGGAGTTGTCATTTAGCAAGTGCAATTGGGACTGGCAACTTGGCCATTAAGCAAAGTGGTCACTAAGTGAAAAATCATGTGATTGTGACTGCCTATGATTTTACACAGGACAATGCATACTAACTAGCTGTACAGGCAAACATGTGACAGAGAGAGATGCTGTGAAGGTCATAAATGTGGGTACTGGTCACAAAGTTACTTTTTCATCACAGTCATAACTGAATGGTTGCTGTCTGAGTCCGTCACTAAACAAAGACTACCCGTACAGTTATTTCTCTAGGTTATTTGCAGATTGGCAATTGTTTTCAATTCACTATTTGTTAAAATGTTCAACAGTCTTCCTCTCCTTACTTTTGATACGGTCTTGTATCAAACCTCTTACTCTTGATACAAACCAATATGAATACATTTACTGACACTCACTTTATTCAGATATTAAGCCTAAATAAAATATGCAAGCTTTTATAGGAGCACAAAGGTATATTTACTGGTTTCAGAAGTCCTAGTGATCCCATACATGCTGCTTGTACTCATTTAGTTCCTGACCTGTCAGGCTGAGTCTCAAATTCTGAAAAGGGCTTCCATCTGTATTCACTGGAATATGGGTAGAAGACTCCCTTTAGATAAAAATCCTTTTTGCCTTTAAATATTAAAATGCAAAGATTCAGTGTGGAAGAAAACTACAACTAACTAGTTTGCCTAGATCATGCAAAGCAACTTGCAAACTAGTTAAAAATATACATCCTAAAGAAAATACAATACTCCAGACAGTTCACAAGATGGTGTTTGTCTGCCTAACATCACTATAAAAAGACTGGAGATATTTCAAATTATTATTACCTATCACAAGAGATTCTAAAAAAGTACGATGAAGTATGGATGAAGCCTGAGATTAAACACCCAATACCATAATTTGCATGGTGTAGAGCAGTGTTTCTCAACCTTGGCAACTTGAAGATGTGTAGACTTCAACTCCCAGAATTCCCAGCCAGTGTGGGGTTGAGAAATACTGGTGTAGAGAGTAGAGAAGATGACTTTGATGGAGATATGCAGGAACCATTGCCTAGGCAAAAGGGGCTGATGCATGTCCAGAATGAAATAACATTTGGAAGCAGCTCAGGCAAACACCTTGAACTATAAGAAGGAGGGGGAGATACAGCACAATCAAGCTTGCAAGGTTCTATTATCATAGCCAATCTCAATAAAAGTAGTCTTTTATTTTATTTATTTAGAATCCCTTTTTCAGATGTGGCTGCTCAGCTTAGCAAAGTTTTGTGCTGAAGGGGCAGAACCATTTGCTCAGGAGCCTTGATGAGTAAGTCCAGCCTGTGGAAATCTGTTTACTACATAATTTACACACCTTGTTCAGGATTAAATTCCGATTCAAGCTGTGAGTTCTGGGCTATGTAAAAGTAAGAAAATAATAATTACTGACCTTCCCCTTTGGAAGATGACAGGCACTTAATGCTGCTTCTACCCTTTTTCTGTCTGCAGGAAACATTTGAAAAATACTGAAAAAGAAAGGAAAGATAAATTAAAGACAGACAGAGCCACTCATGGAACACTGCAATGTTCTAGTGGGAAGATTGCCCACAATGAATAGCTGTTATTATTTATTTATTTATATTCCACATTTATATAGCCACCCATCTCACACAAAGCAACTCTGACATAACAATAAAATAAACAAAACTGTACTGGAAGGAGAATATGATGCCAGAGTGGAGTTAAACAGCCCCAAACCTTCAGTGTCCAAGGTTAGCTGTTACATTCCTAAAGTGAACAGGGCTGAGACTTCTGTGCTTTTGGAGCTGAATGGGGGTTTTATTTGAGAGGATGGAAATATCCAACACATATTTTGTTTGGGTTGTTTTGACAAGGATATGGTGGGAAATCAAACTTTTGTTTTTTAGTGACTTGCTCTCAAATGTTGTAGTCATGATTTTGGATAGTTCCAGGGGCCACAAAACTAACATCTGAGGCAGCAGTAGGCCTATGTGCTATAAGATGCCACCATGATTTAATGCATCGCAATAAAAGCACTGAATAGAAAACATAGGAATGCTCTTGAGGTAAACCAGATCAAATTTGATTCTTCATTAAACATTACACAATTATATTTCCAGGAAGAGGGAATATCCATGGTGAACTATGCCACACCTATCATGCACACACACACACCAGACATTCATTGTTACTGACAGCAAAGCATCACTGATGTGTCATATTTGTGATATATTTTTAAATGCACTACTTTGCAAAAGATGCCAAGGAAGTAGTACATTTAAAAATCTATCACAAATACGACACATCAGTGATGCTTTGCTGTAGGTAACAGTGAATATCTGGTGTGTGTGTGTGTGTGTGATCAAACTGCCAAGATGGAATACTCCCCCTGTGTAACAGACTTCTGCATTCCACTGTATTTTGTGGGATTGTGACATTCCTTTTGAAAAATGGTGAATAAATATGCTCTGGGAATAGAGACTAGCTGGTTACAACTTTGCCCAAAGCCCAGTAGGAGCCTATGCCATCGTCATATCTCAGGGCCATTTCAGGACTCAGTGCATCATTGATCACAGCATCATAAACACTCACTTCCTGACAGGAATTTTCCCCTCGGCGTTCAGCTGCAGCTTCAGTTTCACCAGACTGCAGGAAAGGGCAGGATAGATACATTTTCATTAGTTTGCTACCTACAAAGCTGTGGGACAAAAAAGAATGAAGGAAGGTAGCCATTGTGGGAAAATACTGAAGTAACTCTGGTTTGATTACCCCAGGAACTGGAGCCTAGAGCCCGTGTGAGTAGAATCAAGCCCGTTAAGAGTATCCAAAATAGATGCTTAAGATCCAAAAAGACAAGTAAAGTTATATGCTGGAGTACCAAGCCTGGATTTCTAGGCTTTCACAGAGGGGAGAGAAAGAGAAGGAAGGGAATATTCTTCGTCTAGGAAACAGGCAGAAAAAAGAACTTAAAAGCCTTCAGTCACAGGATAGGAGAGCAGGGACCGGCAAAGAAACAAAGAGGAAGTCCCTTGTTTCCTTCTCCTAATGTCCCAAATGGTCAATAAGATGAAAGTTTTCAACGAGTTGATGCTGCTGGGATTGCATCTACATCAGCTACAATATGAAGAAAATGACTACAGAGAATGTCTTGCCCATATTTGACTGTTGTTCTGTCTTTGAAGGGAGGAGAAGGTTCTGTACCTTCCTCCTACAAAAATACAACACTCCTGTGTTTTTGAGTGACCTGCTTTCAGCTTCACTCAACCACCATACTATACCACTAAGACTGACAAGAACCACTTGGAAATACAAGCTTTATGAATAACTACTTACATTTTCTCCAGGAAAGTGTAGCGGGAAGCATTATATATAAAGGGGTTCCTAACGAAGTCCATGAGATCATCTGCCCAGTTCTGAAAAATGAAGCCAATGGTGCAAGCTGAAAGACCAAAAATTGTGAAGTGTAACATCTACATTTCAGTGCAGGAGTGGCTGGGCCAGGCAATATTTCCATATGGAATAAATACTCATTTTCCATTATTGTTATCCTTTCTAAAAACATGATTCTAATCGATGCCACCATTTGAATCAATGATATTTACTTTCTATGTATTTAAACTAAATGGAACAAATTAACGTATTTCCCCTTCCATCTAAAATGGATGATCACTTTGGTACTCATACTCAGGTATTTGTCTAAATAAATATAGGGTCAATAGATATAAATACCAAGTTTGCTTGAAGACAGTTCAGTGCAACCTTCTTGGTTCTTCCTACCATCTTTTGTTTTCATCACAGTCCTATGAGGAGGGTTTGGCTAAGACATCAGGAGTGTCTCAAGGCCATGAAGGGAACTCATAGCTGGGTGTGGATTTGAATATGAAAGTAATCAGGCCTAGCCTAGCCACTATATTACACTGGTATTGGGTTTATTTAACTTTTAAAACAATCTTGGTCCATTTTTGCCCATGGCTCTATTCTGTGAAATACTTTAGGGTGGAAACGCACATAAATACCCTGTAAACCTCATGCCCAAGCTGGATTAAAACCAAAGTTTGCCATCTCTAATGCCCTTTAGGCATAATGTCAATTGGTTCTCTCACATATGGTACTGTGTGGCTATTTTGGTTAGCTTTTTGCTTGCATAAACTTCTAGAATAGTTAAGGAACATTATAAAAAATAAACTAAACCTGCTAAGAAAAGTATTTTGACTAAAGAAAAGTATTTTGACTGTGCACAAATACACAGTAACCCCTTTTCTTCCTTTTGAACAGACTCCAGGATTTGTTACAGCATCACAACTTTATCTTATTTTCTAATACCTTTCCAACATTTTCTTTATAAGAAACAAAATTGTGAAATGTGAGGTCCACCATATCAGGACCAGAAACCACCGTCAGTATCTTGTGAAGAAAGTTATTGTTTGGAAAATCCAATTTGAAAACTTCTCGGAGCTTGTGGTTCTGCAAAGGATAGACAGACAACAAATAAATAAATAAAAAATAGCATGTTACGGAAAACAGAAAGGAAGAGAAGTGAGAAGATTTGAGAAAACCTTGCCTTAAGATCCAAAGTGGGATTTTGCTTTTTGAACACAAAAGAAGTAATATTTTAATTAAATATTTACTCAATATTATTGTTTGCTCTCTTTTTCTTTCTTAGTTATGGATAATTTTAGCAAGGTGATTTTGGTTCTCCAGTGTACATTACAGTATTGCAATATACTGTGAGATATACACTGGGCTTTAAATGCTGTAACCAACATAGGGCTATTGGAGAAAAAGAGTTTTCAATGTGCTGCTTCTGTAATTTGTATTGAGTCAGCTACAATATTCAGAAGGTATTTTGTCTCTCTTCATCCTGTTCCACAAGCTTGGCCCTGATAAGACCAGAATCCTAAGTATTTCTACCCACGGTCTAGAAGTTCAAGACCACCTCTAAAGAAGCAGATGTTTTGGCAAGCATAACATCAGGACAGAATCTACACTGGCGTCCTGTCCATGTCTGAGAGACATAATGGCTATTTTTCAAAATGCAATTGCTGCTCAGTGCATTAAGAGCATTACAACTACTGTACTTAAGATTAAATACTTGCCTCAGTTATTCTGGGACAAGGAGGAGCTGTCTGAATGCTTCCAATTTAATGCTGTTGCATCAGGAGGATAGTTATACAAATATATGAATATGCCATGCAAGTGAGTCACGCGTCACAGTATTAGTAAAATGCTTATATAGATTGGTCCTAGTTTGGCACTAAGAATGAAATATTGTAAAGCTGTGGTCTTGATGCTGCTGCACTTTCGAAGTTTTGTCAAGCATGCCCTATGTGATTTGGATAGTGGGAAGCTTCAGCTATCACCATTCACACTGATGTTTTTTCTTTTCTGAAGTCCTTTAAGGCATGCAAACCTCTGCGTCCTAGCAATAATGCAGCTCTGTAGCCTATAACACATCCACATCCACACACAGAGTGCACATACTGTACTGATTTCCTGCCCACAAATTTCCCCCCTCCATAATAGTTCACAGTAGAAGCTTGGCTCCTACTTCTAAAAATCCATTCTTTGGCTCTCCTTCCCTTTCTTCAGCAATATTGTGTTACTTTATGGCACTCAAAGGAAGCACAGCTACCTCAACCTCTTCTGTTAAGATTTATTGGTATTCAATTGTATCTGATTGCTAGCAGAATTATTTTCAAACCTCTGAGAAATCATGTGAGAAACCTTCTCTGAACAGAGCTCCAATCAGAGAAGGCGCCTCTGCCAAATTTGGGAGAGATCTCCCTGCACTAAAGGACTTTCTGTGTCGTATTTTTAGTGCTGGAGACACCACTGTGGGGAGGGAAAGGTGAAGATGGAAAAATTCACTTTTTCCAGTTCAGTTGCAGGCACTTAAATCCTTTCCCAGTCTGTTAAGGTCACAGACTGGAAGCTGTTTTTCACATCGTCTCAATCTGCACATGGCCTTTTTTACTATGGACAGAGTTGTTACAAAAGATAGAAAATAAATTAACTACAGCAGCTTTCTTTTGACTTGTTGCTAAAACAGCAGCAGCATTCTGTTGGATCCTCTTGTAAAAGAGCAGTCTTGAGCAAGGGCATCAGGGAGATATCAAAAATGTCAAGATGATGGTTGCAACTGCACACTCAATGCCCTGCCCATTTTTTGTCTGTGTGACACCTCTGTTCATCACAAAAGATGTATAGAACAGTTTTCCCTGACCTCTAAATTCCCAGTCAGCTCACCCAATTTCAGGAGCCAAAGTCAAATACATCTGAAAGATACTAGGTTGGAGAAGATTTCTATATACTATGTCATAAACTTACTTTAGGAATCTTTGCAAATTTCCCCACTCTAGTATCTCGGATGCTTGTAATGTCCAAAAATTCAATTTCCTGCAAAATAACAAAATGTGCATATTACTCAGTAACCTAGTCATCTTTGGGACTGGGAGCTTCAGTGAACATGAATTAGTATACATTTTATCAATTTTTCTATAGGCCTAAATCTAACAGATTCACTAGAAGTAGACTCAGAGCCTTTCTTTATCAGACTACTACAAAACAGCAAATTGTAATGGCCAAGCTAGAAAAAAATCAGGTTGTTGTTCAACAGCTATGGCATATAAAAATCATTTTATGCAAAACATATATCTAGGGAAGATGCCACAGCTGTAACTGCTATAGTGGATTGCTCCAATGAAACCTTTGTACTTCATGGTACTGGAGAAATGATAAAATAGTGTACTGCTGGATGTATTGGGGGAAAATCCGCAGAAAAGTAGGTGGCTCAAGGAAAGAAAAATAGTAATGAAAGAAACCCACATTTATATATTTATTTTACAGTTTTTATAGCCCACCCAACTCAAAGACTGAACAGGTTACAAGAAGTTAGAATAATAATGCAACAATAAAATAAATCAAAATTGCAAAATATCAATGACAATAAATCAACAATAATAAATCAGTTCTCCTGAGCAGCATTCCATATGCTAGGCAAGAGTTATAGCTAGCATGCTATATTGCAGCACTATTGGTAAACATAGCTCTAGAAGACATTAGAGACCAATAGGATGTGAAGAAAGGAGTTTTTACTTTAAAGATGGTAGTTGGGTCTGCACACATATGTATTTAATGCTTTAACAGTGTATATATTTTAATCTAATCTTTAACCTTCTTTCATACACAGACACACACATCTATCTATGGAAGGACGGAAGGACGGAGGGAGGGAGGGAGGGAGTCTAGACTGAATACTTTACAAGCTGTTGCCAAACTTTCCCAGACAGGACAGGATTTTCTTAAGCTGGTTTAGAGTTAAACCAACATTAGCACAGGACAAGAACAATTTAAGGGTGCAATATGCATAGGCCCAAAATAACTTTATAGCTGATCTCCTGGAGCTTTATTTAATCCTTTCTCATTGAGGTTTCTCACGCAGTGTTATGAGTAATCAATTTTTCGGAGAGTTTACTAGAATACTTAAGGTGAAATTGTTAAAGACAATAGGGGAGCAATGCTTCATACTACTTTGATCTAAAGAAGAATGGACAAAACCCTGAAGAAGAAGGAATGCTAGATCATTTAAACATCAGCTTAGCCCTGAAAAGGAGGAGTGGGGTAAGAAAGAAACTCAGGATTGATCTGTCTTGATTCACTTTGATATATGTAAGGAGATGAGAGGAACACCGTCAGGCTTTCGAGATTCTGTTATTATACCCTGTAGCAATAGAGTTTCAATACTCCTTGTGGAGTCTCATTCCTGGCCTGGCCTACCTCAAAGGGCTGACATTTGCAAAGACTCTTGCTGAGTGCCTTGCACAAGCACTTTGCACTCAACATAGCAATGTAGACATCACCTGCTCCACGGTTACTGCTGAGCAACAGCAAGCACAGCGGCTGATCTGATATCACTGATCTTCATTCATGCAATTTTTAAAATATATGAGTCCCATTTTCCTATTTTGGTTTCTTGAAGCTTTGCAACTTAAGAAACTTAAATGTGCCTCATGGTTTTTGTTTCAAAGTGTTGACATATATATAATTACAGTATTATCACAATTCTTCAGCTTGCTGAGGCTAGCTACTTCAGGGACAAATTACATATTATCTGCAAAGAAATATTAACACTTCTCAACTCTGTGTGTTTTTAAAAACAAAAACACTATACATTTCCTTCAGCTGAGAGTAGAGAAGCTGCTGACTAATCTTCCTTTACAGATAGTTGACTTTATATATAAACAAGGATCTAGAAACTTGTGAGACAGAGAAATCAAAGAAGCACTGGACACCTATATGTGGTTCCAATAGAAGAGAATATCTGTAGCTCAGGGTTGAACTGTGGAGTCCTTGGTACTCTCTGAGCTTGGTTGTTTGCTTGCAGACATTTCATTACCCAACTAGGTAACACCAACAGAGCACCAAGAACTCCACAGAGCAAAGAAGGTATGCTATTTAAATTTGGAAAGAGAAAATGCCTGGGAGAGAATAGTTGTTGCCTCCCCTGACACTTTTCTACTCAAAAGATCCTCTTCAAAAGCTGGTTTCAATAAAGTCAGGCCAGTAGGGTGACTGGGACATGGTGGATTTTCACAGGATGCATTTGAAAGAGCTCATGGAAGCCTAGATATATATATAGAAATAATAGATGATCATTCTGGCAACAATTCCATGAGAAGAATAGAGCTAAAAGGACTTTCATTAAAAGAATATGGGCAACTATTGTTCTGATATAGCTTTTGTACAGTATGGAACACATGTGGCAAGCATCAGTTCCCAAACTCACACCATTAATGGCAATTTTGTTTTAGCACTTCAGGCTCTTGTTAGCATTCTCAAAAGCACTTCAGCCAGCCTTCAGCACTTAGACCACCAGGATTGTGAGGTTACAAATCCTAGAACTCCTGGCTAACCTTAAAGGCTGATTTAAATTCAGCCTTGCTCATAAACACTGATTGTGATTAGAATGCAAATCTGGTAATGGCTTCTCCCATATTTAAGCAAACTACCGCTCTATTCCCAGAATTGTTTGTTTTAATTTTGTAATTTAAAAAAAGTATTGCATTTCCAAGGCAAATAAGGCAGTTGATTTCTTAGTACTTGCTTCTTCGTTTATGCAATCCACTTGCATCTAATAGTTACCACACAAAAGGAGATATAGTTGACTTCCTAGAAAATCTATCCTTCTGTAACTCAAAAGGTCCATGATTGATGTCAGCCCTTCAGGGTATAGACAGGAAACCAAAACCAGGTAGTCCCCAGATTAAGAACACCCAGTTTAAGGACAACCTATTGTTAAGAATGGAGCCTATTGTAGCAAAATTTGAGTTAAATACACAATGATTCAAGTTAAATACATAATGGTTCAAATTAATTACACAATACTACTTATACAGTATATACAATAATACTGTTCTGGCTTACATACAAATTCAACTTAAGGATAGACCTTGGGAACGGAATTTGTTCTTAAACTGGGGGCTATCTGTATTAATACTACCTTTATTGTAAGGTTACGGTAAAAGAATCTTGCATGTCTGAAAGCATTTCTCCCCTCCCTTGCCTTTATTTTCCAGAGAACTAGGGAGGGTCCCTTCTGAGATGCTTTCTCCACCCCCATTCCTTCTGTTGGCTGAGACATCTCTTGTCTGACAGTTGCCCTGGCTGTGGCTCTTCCTCCTGTCTCCCAAGGTTATTCTCATAGCCCATTACAAATATCTAGCGTGCATTAGAAATAATGTGCTTGTTCTTTGGCCTTTTCTAAAACCAGCTTGAACATGTCACCTTCCTTTCCATATAGGGTTCTAATCTGCATTGGATGCATTATTTTGATAGGCTCTGTTAAGTCGTCTTTTTTTTTTTTTTTTGGTATTGATACACAGATTGATCTCTTCCAATCTGTTAGCCCTCCAGCTTTGCTGGCATAGCTTGGTTAGAACCTTTACTGATTCTTTTTCTGTTGCTTGCCATATTTCTGTGGGCATTCCATCAGTTCCTGGAGCCTTCCAACTTGGAAGGAACTAGAATGATAATCTAACTTCATCTTCTAGTACTAGAGGTTTTTGTTAGTAGGGAATATCTCTAAAGTATCTTGGATGTTGACATTTCTACAGTACAGAATTTCAGTATACTTCTTCCATCTTCATTTGATCTTCTATCTGCCCATTGGTGTCCTTTAACATACCAATTTGAGGTTGGAACCTCCTTCTGAGTTCAGAGATATTTTGGAAAACGTTCCTTGTTTTTCCATATCTGTTTCCATCTTCAGTCTTTACAGATGTTGTTGTAGCATTGCTTCTTGTTTCTTCTAACAGGTCTCTTGAAATTCTTTGTTAAGTTTCTTCTGAGATCTTTGTCTTTCTTTGCAATTTCCACAGTTTGTTCTGACAGTTTGTTTTCTTATGTTTTTTTTAATCTTTGGCAGTCTCTTTTCATATTGATCCTTAACAACTTCTTTAAGTTGATTCCACAGTTCCTCTGATTCTCCATCAATGAGGTTCAGGACTTCAAAATAATTCCTGATGTTCCTCTTGAAAATGGAGGGTGCATGCTCAAGTTCATATCATAGAAACCAGCTGGTTTTCTTCTTCCACTTTAACTTACTTGGAACTTGCACATGAGAAATACATGATCTGTTCCACTGTCAGCTCCTGGCTACATCTTTGCTGTTATAACTAAGCTCTTCTACCTCCTTCTACCAAATAATATAGTCCATTTGTTTTCTATGTACTCCATGACATTTATGAACACAGGCATATTTTGTAAGCACTGTGATCTTCTGGCTGAAAGTGTCTAATTCCATCCATCTCAATTCCCTGATGCTAAGATGTCAATGTGTTGTCAATTCATTTCATCTTTCACTTTGCCATGTTCACGCTTCTTTTGTTCTGTATTCCCACTGTAATTCTGACTTTGCAGCTTTGGATTTTCTTTTTCTGCATTGCAACATCAGCAATTAGACCTCCCGAAGGCTTTAATCTAGCTCTGTCATAAACACCACTAGTACTCTGAAAGATCCTCAGCAGCGCATTGAATGCCATCTGACTTTAGGGGCCCATGATTCAGCTCTATATTGTTATTTTATATATTCTATCCATGTTATTTCCTTGGTAAAATACAAGAGAGGTATCCCATCGCCTTCTGCCATGCAGTATGAAATGATGCCTTTGCCATTGTCACCTTCAATGTAATCCTATATTGCTGCTGCCCAATAGAGCTGCCTGCTTACTTTAGCCAGGGTAGCTAGGATGACCTTCACATTTTGGGTGACCCTGCTGGGAATACATGCTCAGTGTGAACTGAGTGGCACGTCTGCTTGTTCTGATCTGGATATGCGGATTGGCTGGGGGTGTGTTGGGTGTAAACTAAACTGGAAATTACCCACAGTAATTTTCCAACATCTACAGTATAATGATACATATTCTCAAATAGATGCATTTGGTATCAGAGCAAAAGACACAAATTCCATTTTATTTCTAGAGCTGTGGTAGTGGTAATATAAGTGAGTTCCAAATGCAAAACTTCACATCCCTAAATTATTTATTTTTAAGAAATAACTGGCAAACAATTTCTTATACCTTGAATGGGTTTAAAACATGGAGGCAGCTGTAAAACATGGACATACTGCAAAAAGCAGCAAGAAGAAGCAAGATTCATGACCATCCAAAGAGGCAAGATTACAAATTACAAATTAAAAATTACAGCCAGGATCTAAAATTATCTAGCTGCCCAGGGTATGGTAAACAGAATGCTAAGTGGGATGAACCTTCAGACGGATCCATTCCAGAATTTATTTTTGCTCTTCTAAGATTAAATACTTTCCCAGCCCCCACAAAACCATGCACAGCTAATACTGCATCCTTCACATGTTGTCTAATCCTCAAGCTTCGGTTACTGCGGAGGAGGAAGCCACAGTGAACCACAATCTCTGACTTTCTGCTAGAAAGCAGAACTAAGCAAGCATAATTTAATGCAAACTTGACAGCTCTTCTTCTGTGTATTTTTTCTATGAACTGAGAAATAAACTAATCCTTTTCCTGTGCATTATTGCTACTCCAGCACTGTATCATCTAATCACCACATCTGAAACACGTATCTTTTTTTTTGGTCATATCTGCAGATCTCCTTGGTCCAGATCTTCAAACCATGTCTTCATTTCAGGTAATGTTTTGCTTATTTTTCAAAAATTATTTTTTAATATAGAATACAAACAACTGCAACAACAACAAAATGTGATGATATAGTGCAAAAAGAAAACTGAATATGTTATAGTGATGAAAATAAACTAAACTTGACCAGAAACCCCCCTTATATTAACAGAAAAATTTCCACATAATAACTACAGATAATAATATAAAATTAATTGAATCCTTAAGCCTATCATTGAATCCAGGCCATAGAGAAACATATTGCATAAACTTCTTATTTTTAAAGCACACAGACTTTTAAAAAATAAATAATAAGCCCATATCCAGGATCCATTCCTTAAAATGAGGACAGTAAGTTTCTTTCAAGTTATGTAAAATTATCCTCTTTGGTATGTCCCAGACCTGACACAGCCAAAGCTCTTCATGAGATGAGAAATCCCATGTTTTAAGAGTATAGTTTAATGTTGCATTAAGATCCTCAATGGTAATATTTCTTCCCAAAACTGTATTGACATATGTAGTGATATGAAACCAAAACAAGGCTATAGCTAGACAAGAGAAGATCACATGAATTAAAGAACCTTCAAATATCTTACAATGTAAACATAAAAAATCTAACACCCATCCCTTTTAAAACACCGTATTGAACCCATCCCTTTGAAGGGTCCAATAAACATAAAATAATATTTTCTGATGAATTAATTTCATTTTTAAATCATAAGACATGTATTTTACAATTTTATCACCTGATTGATTTTCCAAAATTGGATATTCCAATTTTTTATTCCACAATTCAGACATATAACGCATATTAACTTTCACGTTACTTTTTCATTCCTTGTAAAATTGAATTGCTGCTTTCCATTCAAGTGCCGCATCACTCAGGGATCCTAAAATTGCAGGTGCCTCAGAGGGTGCTAGAGCATCTGGGCCTTACTGTTTAATACGTATTTCAATTGCTAAGCAAATATTACAGGAAATGTTTAACATGTAATCTCTCAAAATACTTAAAACAGCCATTAGAAGTCAACTGATTTAAAGTGTTGATCCCTTGTTTAGCCCAAGAATCCCAGTAAAACATCTTCCTAGCTATTTTCAATTCCACAGTGTCAATGTCTCATGCAATTTTGGATCATAACGTAACCTTCTACTCATTAACGAACAAATGTGTCTGGCATCTTTCAAGGCTGAAAGTCAAGATCTCTCTTTAGTATACCTGGACCCTGCCAAGATAGTGTTACATGCTTGCTGTCCAAATAGGCCCAAAGAGGGGAATAATCATAAAAACTCTTGTTCCAAGCACATACAGAAGTTAAAATAAAACCCCAGTGATATAGTTGAAAATCTGGCACATTAAAGCCGCCATCATCATAAGGTAATATCAATTTGGTAAAGGATATGCAAGGGGCTTTAGCCTGTCATAAAGATTTTCTCATCAACTTATCTATCAGTGCAATGCACCTAATACAAATTAACATTGGAATCTCCCCTAGAATATACATTAATCTCTATGTAACATTCTTTTTTATAACATTAATTCTGCCCCAAAGATTTAATGGGAGTTTTAAGTAATCTATTGATATAGTAAATTCCAAAGGCAGCAAATTAAATGTATTCCAGTCATTAATATAACCAGAATATAAACCATAATGCTGTAAGTTTTGGTGACAATATTGCATAATTATCAGGAATAGGTGTAATATAATCAGCATATAAAAACAATTTATATTCAGTATCAAATGCCACTACACTTTTATTTTCTGGAGACTGACTAATAGTAGACACCAATGGTTCAAAAACCAAATTGAAAATTAAGGGAGATAGGCAATATCCTTGCCGGGTACCACAATATAACCTGATAATTTGAAAGATGAATGCATTTGTAATAACTCTTGCCACTGGGTGAAAATATGAAATTATAATCCAATGGACAAAAGATGGTGGAAACCCATATCTTCTTAGAACACATTTCATAAATTCAGTCTGAACCATATCAAAGGTCTTTCCAACCCCCAACAAAATTAGAACAGCTGATTCCAATTTATCTGTGGTGATACCCATAACATCAATCACCAAGCAGATGCTTATCTATTTTTTATAAATCCAGAATAAGATGGGTAAATTACAGATGGCATTACTTTCTGAAACCTTCTGGCTAGTGTTAATATTTTATTGTCCACATTAAGCAAAGATATTGGTCTATTCCTTGTATATTTGGTGGGGTCTTTAATATTAGTGTAATATAAGCCTCATAAAATGATACAGGAAATTTAGGAGTATATTATTGACTATAGGCCTTGAACAATACAGGTTCCAATAAGTCTGTAAAAGTTCTGGACCATGCAACTGGAGCCCATCTGGTCCAGGGCTTTCCCCGTTTTCATAGATTGCAGTGTGTCTGTGATTTCTTGTAATGTCAAGAAATGTTTATTTTTATCTACCTAAAATACTTTTCCATTTCAATATTTGAAATCCTCCTGGATCAGGAGGCCCTCCGTGCAGTCACTCATGTCCTGGTCACTTCCCATTCGGATTACTGCAATGTGCTCTACATGGGACTACCCTTGAAGAGTATCTGGAAGCTACTGCTGGAGCAAAATGCAGTGGCACAGACAGTTTGGAACCCCCCAGGGGGGCACATATAACATCTCTGTTATGCGAGCTGCATTGTTGCCGGTTTGCTTCCAGGTTCAATTCAAGGTGTTGGTTATTACCTTTAAAGCCCTTCATGGCACAGGACCAGTTATCTGAGGAGCTGTCTTGCCCCCATTATGTCAGCCCTCCCCACTCGGTCTGGCAGAAGGGGCATGTTGCAGACCCCACCAGTCAAGGAACTTCAGCTGGAGGGGTCTAGGAAGAGGGCCTTTTCTGCCGTGGCCCCTGCCCTGTGGAACAGCTTACCACCTGAGGTGCGGTCTGCCCCCACTCTCATGGCCTTCCAGAAGAGTGTGAAATCTTGGCTATGCCAGATGGCCTGGGGGCCTGATGGAGGCTTGCATTGTTGGAATTGGCTGGTGGGATAATCGATACTGCTCCCCCCTCATCATCTTGAATTGTATATTGTCTTTTTATGTAGAATTATTTTTAGCTAAGTTAATATGGATATTTATATTTTTACTGTTTTTACTGTTTTGGATTTTAATTGTGAGCTGCCCAGAGTCACCCTCTGGGGGAGATGGGCAGCATATAAATTTAATAAAATAAAATAAAATAAAATAAAATAAAATAAAATAAAAATTTCCCAGGAAATTATACTTTGCTGTTCAGTTAAGGGCTGCCTACTTCATGTAACTGAATATAAACATAGCAAAAATTTATCATTAATAGACCCTGACTCATAAATAACTGTCCATCATTGGCCTGAATTCTAGATATAAAATTTCATTGTTTTTGTTCTTGCAAATGATATGCCAAAACTTTGCGGCTTCTCCCGATTACCAATATTTCTAGTTAAAAACATTTCAAAGACCATTCAAATTGTTCTGAGCGTAGAGTCCCCAGTTTAAATTTAGCTGCTTTAAATGCTTGATGTGAGTTGTCTGTAGAGTTTCTAGTGTATAACAAAAGTGAATCTTTACTTTTCTTTTCTAACTGTATAAAATTAGAGTCTCTGAATATCCTTTTTGCTGAGGTGAAAGCAATACTGGGTCTCTGATAGATGTCTTATACTCACCCTAGTGAGTTAACATATTGGTAGAGCCCCAATATATTATTTTTTTAAAAAATCTTCTCAATATATTCTGCAAAAAAGTTAATCTCTTAGGAGAGAAATATTCAAATCCCATCTAAAATTGGCTGAATTATAATTGCTAAAATTCACAGAGTCACTAGAGTGTGGTCTGCAATTGCAACAAGGCCTATTGAAGAGACCATAATTTGATCCACCAAAGCAGAAGAACTAAAAAATAATCTAAGCTGAAACAATTTTAAAGTGCTTATAAAACAAAGTTTTCTACTTAGATTTTAACAGTGCCAAATGTTTCCAATATATGTGCTTTATAATGCCTCCCAATTTTGAGAAAAAAGATTTTTTTCAACTTCTATCTGAGGATCTTAAATTAAATTAAAATCTCCAGCACAGATTATACAATATGTTAATAATTTTCAGGACATAGTTTAGAGAACAGCTATGACATATTTTAGGAGTGTTCTTAGTGGGGCATAAAAGTTCATCAGAGCAGTAGTGACAGTAGCTATCTTTATAATAAAAAAGTGTTCTTCACTGGCTCAGCTTCCATATGTCACATCAGTTTCAAGACTGTTGAGCAAAATGGCTACCACACATGTCTTATCCAATCCAGCTCCTAGGCCTAAAAAAATCTGTTGATTAGGTAGAATATGTGTTTCTTGCAATATGATAGCTGGCTGTAATTTTCCATCTTGTTGCTGTATTTGATGTTTACCCACACACTCCCATTATTTGTGTCAATGACTTCAGAGGGCAAAATCACTGAAAAGAAGATTGCATGGACACAGACAGAAACTACTAGGTGGGAGTTCAAATGTACATTGTGACCCTGGACGTCTTAAAGATTCCCATGATTGGAATCAGGACAGGGCAGATCCATAGGTATCTTTGGGCGTTCTGTTTGATTTGCTTCTGAAAACATTTATACCACTGTTATTATCAGCTTCTGACAACCAGGACTAACCTTATTTTGAAATGTCCAATACAGATAAAATCCCTTTGGATCCACACGTAGAATGACAGGAAAAGCATTTGCAGATTCCTGGAGGGGGGGAAAGACGCATAGATCAGAAATCTTCATTTATTCATTTTTGTATTTATGTATATAAGAAACAAAGAAAATCAATACTGGTTTCTGGAGGAACACATATGGATAGATACTCTCATTAGTATGTGGTTGGCCACTGCTGGACCAGCCAGGCTGGCCTTCAGTTTAATCCAGCAGGCCTCTTCTTAAGAGATTTCTGCAGGCACCTCTGTGTGATCGGGATTAGATAATGTTGTTTAAGGCTTCATCTCATCTCATTAGTTTAGGATTCTACTTCTATCAATATGTAGATTAAGCTAGGTAATAGGGTTAACTTTTTTACACTTATGAAAGCCGTGTGCTATTGTTATTACTTTGACTGTCTGGCCCCTTTCTTTTGTCATCAGAAAGTCTTTCTTTTTTTAAGTGTGCCTTACTAATGTATCTATGCATCTATTTGTCCTAATACTTTCCAGAATTTCACTTGCACATTTCCTTTTGCAGAAATAAAGCTGACTTTTCCTAATTTCAAAGCTGGTTACATCAAAACGCAACAGATTTATTAGAAGATACACGAGATGCAGAGTTTCAAATGTGCAAATTCAGTATTATTTAAACTGGAACCCATATACATAAACTGGAGTTGGATGGAAAAGTATTCACAGAAGACATGTTAATGGTATCAATTCTGAAACATCAAATATGGAATGAAATTTGAATTTTCTTCTGGCACAGGAATTCTGAGCTTTGCTGGAAATTGGTGGATTTTTTTTCCCCCTTGAAGTTTCTGTGATTGTCTAATTTTGGTCATTTTTTTAAATGAAGTGATTTATCTCAGTAAATAATTTTTATCTTGCTCTTCACTTGAAAAGACTCCCAAAGTAACTTAGATCAGTAATAATTTCAATACTATACTAATAAAAAGAAAAACACCACAAAAGGGAAAATAAGACAAAGAGGAAAAAGTAAAGCAAATTTTTGCACCACTTTTTGCATTAAGTTTTTAATAAGTTGTTGGAAATGGAGAAGACCCAAAAGAAGCACAGGTCTCATCTCAGTCAAGTGACAAAGTGTCCCTGTTCCCCAGCTCTCCTGAATGATTACAGGTTATTTCTTGTGTCGCCTTTAAACTATATGCTGCCCTGAAAGTTTGGTTTCTGAATACATTAGCTTTCACACTTTTTTGATACGATATGCCTTGATTTGGAACTTGAGAAGGATTGGAAATCAATTTGCAGCTGAGGTCAATGCCGGACTTGTTCAGTGTAAACAACTTCTTTCTGCATTTTCTGAGACTCTGAAATTATCTTAATTCAGAAAATAACTTTGATCTTTTAAAATACTTAGTATCACTGCACCATATAGTATAAATGCCAGGAGGAGATTTGCATTGAGCTGTTCCAATATGAAAGGCTGAGGTGGCATTTCATCTGAAGAAAAATTTACAACTGACATTTAGATAGGGTTGTTACAACAGCTTACGTCCAAGTGACAGCTTGTTCCAACTTGAATCTAGGCATTAAAACCCAAATGGGTACAAAGCTGTTCCATGAATAGGTAGCAGATAACTGGGCTATTTTTGCTGCATTTGCTCTCAATTTGGATAGTGCTACTCATAATGAAACTAGTAGCAATTTTAATATATAACTAAAATACAGGTGAAACTCAAAAAATTAGAATATCATGCAAATGTTCATTTATGTCAGTATGGCAACTCAAAAGGTGAAATCAATATATGAGATAGACGCATTACATGCAAAGCGAGATATGTCAAGCCTTACTTTGGTATAATTGTGATGATTATGGTGTACAGCTTATGAAAACCCCAAATTCACAATCTCAGAAAATTAGAATAGTGTGAAAAGGTTCAATATTCTAGGCTCAAAGTGTCCCACTCTAATCAGCTAACGAATCCATAACACCTGCAAAGGGTTCCTGAGCCTTTAAATGGTCTCTCAGGCTGGTTCAGTAGGAATCACAAGCATGGGAAAGACTGCTGACCTGACAGTTGTGCAGAAAACCATCACTGACACCCTCCATAAGGAGGGAAAGCCCCAAAAGGTACTTGCAAAAGAAGTTGGATGTTCCCAAAGTGCTGTATCAAAGCACATCAATAGAAGGTTATGTGGAAGGGAAAAGTGTGGTAGAAAAAGGTGCACAAGCAGCAGGGATGACCGCAGCCTGGAGAGGATTGTCAGGAAAAGGCCATTCCAAAGTGTTGGGGACTTTCACAAGGAGTGGACTGAGGCTGGAGTTAGTGCATCAAGAGCCACCACACACAGACGGATCCTGGACATGGGCTTCAAATGTCATATTCCTCTTGTCAAGCCGCTCCTGAACAACAAACAACGTCAGAAGCGTCTTACCTGGGCTACAGAAAAAAAGAACTGGTCTGTTGCCCAGTGGTCCAAAGTCCTCTTTTCTGATGAGAGCAACTTTTGCATCTCATTTGGGAACCAAGGACCCAGAGTCTGGAGGAAGAATGGAGAGGCACACAATGCACGATGCTTGAAGTCCAGTGTGAAGTTTCCACAGTCTGTGTTGATTTGGGGAGCCATGTCATCTGCTGGTGTTGGTCCACTGTGCTTCATTAAGTCCAGGGACAACGCAGTCGTCTACCAGGAGATTTTGGAGCACTTCATGCTTCCTTCCGCAGACGAGCTTTATGGGGATGCTGACTTCATTTTCCAGCAGGACGTGGCACCTGCCCACACTGCCAAAAGTACCAAAACCTGGTTCAATGACCATGGGATTACTGTGCTTGATTGGCCAGTAAACTCGCCAGACCTGAACCCCATAGAGAATCTATGGGGCATTGCCAAGAGAAAGATGAGGGACATGAGACCGAACAATGCAGCGGAGCTGAAGGCCACTATTGAAGCATCCTGATCTTCCATAACACCTCAGCAGTGCCACAGGCTGATAGCATCCATGCCGCGCCGCACTGCGGCAGTCATTGCTGCAAAAGGGGCCCAAACCAAGTACTGAGTACATATGCATGCTTATACTTTGCAGAGGTCCGATATTGTTCTATTTCCAATCCTTGTGTTATTGATGTCATATAATATTCTAATTTTCTGAGATTGTGAATTTGGGGTTTTCATAAGCTGTACTCCATAATCATCATAATTATACCAAAGTAAGGCTTGACATATCTTGCTTTGCATGTAATGCGTCTATCTCATATATTGGTTTCACCTTTTGAGTTGCCATACTGACATAAATGAACATTTGCACGATATTCTAATTTTTTGAGTTTCACCTATAGATATAAATAGAGAGGGACAGAGATAGAGATAGAGATATACTGATTCAACTTCCTCATCATTGAGCAATGATGATTCTGAAATTTGAAGAAAACAAAATCGATACTATACAGTTAAATTCTTGTATACTGCATGTATCTTCTTGATTATCAAGTATACCTATTTAATCGTTTTAGAGTAGCACGGTCAAGGGTTTTTTTGTTTAAAAGAAGACAGACGTCTGCTTTTAAGAAAGTATTCTTGATTTCAAGGGCTATTCAGCCTGAGTCTAGTTTACAGATAGAAAGCATTAAGATGGAAGAGCAAACGTCAAGAAGTTGCCATCCACAGTTACAACAAATTGTAACATCAGGCACTTGAACATGCTCTTTTCCACTATGATGAGATGTACTGTATTTCTGTACAAATTATAATAATTATTTCTAAAACTGAATCTTTACATTTCCATCAGCAGTTGTAGCCTTTCTGCAAGTCTGTCCTCTTCTGCCCTCTTTTGTGAGAATTTCCTCTTTTATTAGTGATGCCTAAGTACACCCATGCACCCATCACCTTCTTCTTTTTCAGAGTTTAGCAATGTTATGCAAAGCACAGAAAAAAGTATAAGTGGCAAGTAAAGGAAATAAAAGGCAGGAGATAAGGGAAATATAGCTAAATCTAGTTTACACGAAAACATTCATTATAGCTCTCCAAAGTTTTCTATCCTTGTAAGTTGTCCTTGATTTTATCACATCTAAACATCAATTCATACTTTTTTTTGTTCTTTACATTTCTCATCTTTCTCTATTTGAGGATCTCAGAAACTCCATCCAACTATAACATTCTTGCTCTTCCCCTTCCTACCAACCATTCTTCTTTCTTGTATTTGTTTTGCATTCAGTCCTCATTCATGCCATCTACATTACCAGACATTTATTATTTACCACAGGCCGTCTACTACTCATGATCGTTCTACAGATTTTGCATGTCATAAAACTTCTCCATCCATTCTTCCATCTTTAGTCAACATTCTACCAAGGTATACAAATTCATCAACTTGCTAATTTTTTTGTCACAGGTGTTTAACTTCAAATCATTCACCATCAAAGGGCTATTCCCTGTCAAAGCCATACTCTCCACTGCATCATGCAATCTAGGTAATATACATTGCAAATCATTTGGGTTCTCAGCCAGCAAAATGACATTGTCTTCATAAAAAGGTACACACGCTTTCACATCTCTAACAAACATAGGTCTAATGTCCACACAGGCATTCCTTATACGTTTATTCATAAATACATTAAACAACCAAGAGGACGTCACATCACCTTTTTGTATTCCCTGTACAGTGTAGAACAATTTACTAAGCATTCCATTTATTATCATGCAGACTTTACTTCCACCATATACTGCTTTATGTCATTCAGCAGCCAACCTTCCGCACTATGCTCATGCAAAACATTCCCTAATTCAGGTCTATGCACTTCATCGTGTTCCTTCTCTAAATTAACATTCATATAATAAGATGAGGTGCACAGGCATATACTTCTCAATGACTTGCTGAAGAGCAACAATGTGGCCTGTGTACCCCAGCATAAAGCCACTCTGCACCATCCAGGTTTTGCTCATTGTCAACTCTTTTAACCAGAATTCTGCCAAGCCCATTCCCTCAAACTACTCCCCTGAGGTTTTGCATTCACACTTGCTCTTGCTTCTGTAGACTTGAACAATCATGACATTCTTCCAACAGACACTGATTTAATTTTCATGCATATGTCAAACAAGTCATATTGTTCTCTCACACTCATTTTTGCAGCTTTCTCTTATTTTCCTTCTTTTGTATGGCAAAGTTGATGTGTATACAAAATAGGTGGGACCTGAATCACAATCTTGCCTCTTTTGACTTCCCTGGGGGCGCCACTGTCACAGCTTTGGTCAATGAGGCTGTTACATAATTCTTTTTAGTAAGATAAGAAAAAGTTAGATTAGATTACTAGCCTTAATTGTACCTATGCCATACGGAACACTTCTGACTACTGCCAACAATGCAATATCAGCCAGATTTTGGCTTATTGTGCCCAGGGTGTCACAAGCCCAACCAAAATCCAGTTTTACTTTAAGCATGTTTACACTTTTCTAGACAAAATAGAATTTCTAACCTAGAAACTACCTTACAAGTTACACACTGTTTTCTATATCTCACCAACTACCATGTTCCACCAAGGTACGTGGCTATTCTCTTCTAGACCATTTTTTTTAAATGACTAAAGAACACATTGGTCCACTAGAAGGAGAACATAGTTCAATCTCTGGATGCCACCAAATCCTGCCTTTGATTTGGAATACCAGTTATGTGGAAAATGTACAATCTTACCAGTTTCTATTGACTATTATTTGGAGATCCATATATATGTGCACAGTGAGAATTCAAGAAGCTAGGTTTCTCCTTGCGACACATTAGATCTGGCTACAAATATATTGAAAAGTATTACATGACAACATAGATTCATGACTGATTGACCATGTACCAAACTGGAAGTCTCTGTGCATCTGAAGGAGACCATTGCAAGAGACTTATTGCCTATCCAGTGGCATGATGACATCATACTTTGTGTTATTGTTTTTTGTAAATATCTTTATTTTTTGTAACAAAACAATCTTTAACCTTAAAAAAAAAGAAAATTAAAAAAATTAAAAATACAAACTAAGAAGGAAAAGAAAAAAACGTATATTTTATACTTATCAATAGTCACTGGTTCACCAATGAATTCACTACTCTAATATAAACAATACAAGATATTATTGTAAGATATCACAAAATCTCTGCCATAATAACAACGTTGCTGCATCCTTTGTTTGGCAGAAAATATTGATCTTTTAGTATCTTGTTGGGATTGTGTATTAAAGTACGTTAGTAGGTTTATGGGGAAATATTTAAATGTTAAACATGTCAATGTAATATTGAATTATATACCAAAATATTGGAATTTGACCGTTTATCAGGAATTATGGTTGTATCGAGCATGGGGGGGAGGGGGTAAAAAGAATTATATTGAGAAATTGGAAAAGTGATATTATTCCAGATGTCAAGGAATGGTTGTTGAAAATGTGTGATCTATCTGTTTTGGAAAGGCAACATTTTCTACCAATCAAAGGATACTTTGTATTATTGTTCTTTTCTGCAAAATGAATATTCTGCAACCTTGGAATCTGTGGAAATAGGAAGAGCCACAATGGATTCCATTTACTAACAGACTTTAATTATTGCCATTTAAACACAGAGCTGTTTCCATTTCATGGAAAGCATGATTGATATTAATGAGATCATTTTGTGCTTTCTGCCGAATCTTGTGAAGTATTTGAAAATTACAGTTAAACTTAATTTTGCAAGTTGTATTAATAAAGAACTAATAAATTAGGATGCTTAGTAATAGTAGGCATGTAAGATCACATGACCACAGATTGATATGGCCAGATCCTAGTAAGTATCCATATGAAGAAATTAGTTATTAACAGGCTTCCACCAAAAGTCTCTTAATCTCTCTGTCAGGGATAAGAAAAAGAAGCAATTCATCAATCCAGGGATAATTTTCTACAGTATATCAGCTCAGTCCTTTTTTAGGGGCTACTTAAAAGGCCCTACTGCTCCACCTTCCTTAAACAGACAGAATTTGAACTAGAGATTGTCCTCGATTTGCTAAGACACAAAGCCACCTTAACCCATATCCATGGATGTTTCTGCAACATGTATACATTACACCATATGTGCAGTCCACAGCCTGTCCCCCAAGACCTCTGAGTGGGTCTGATTTTGTTCCCACACACATATCGAAGCGAGAATTGCCACGGTACTTACATCATCCCACTTGATAAAGCGTTCACCTTCAGTCATGTACTTCTTCACCTCAGGAGGGGTCAGGATAGGGGTAAGCACCGACATTTTGGCATTCACCCCCAAGGTTGGGCAGGGGGGTTGTCTCTCTTCTTTTGCTTTGCCGCCTTTCTGCCTTTTGGGCCTCCTCCTCACATGGTGCTCGCTGTTACTTCAGGAACCCAGCATGCTTTATAGGCAGAGAAAACGCTGCAATGGGTCCCAGAGACAAACGCTGAGCCCCTGATCTGCATAGGCAAATGACGGGCTTTCTAAAGCACACAGGTGAACGCTGCAAAGTTCCAAAACGTCAGGCTAGGTAGACAGAAATGACCGACGAGAACCATACTGCAGAAAAGAAACCGACAAGCAAGGGCTTCCTGCTCTCAACTTCCTCATAAAAGCTTCTGCTTCTCTCCTCACCAGTTCAGAAATTGTTTCAACATTCTTTTCCTTTCTGAGACTTTTCATTTCTCAGAATTAACCAATGTGGCAGGGAATTCAAACAGCTCTTCTCAGTACCCGGGAATTAGAGGAATTGTAGTCCCAACATATCCAGAGGTATGACATTGGGAAAAGCCAAGATACTTGGTTCTCTGGCTGCTCTGTTTTTCTTTGAGAAACTGATTCATCACCGCTCCCTCCCTTTATTAACTGTGGCCTCTTCACAGAATGTGGCTGCTCCTTGCCTATGCAGTGTTTCTCAGATTTGGCAACTTTAAGATGTGTGGACTTCAACTCCCAGAATTCCCCAGCCAGCCATGCGATATTACTATATTAGATGAAAGGCAGAACCTCCCACGTCCTTATGCTCCATATCCCTAGCACTATTTCCCTATAAATATACTATTCTTGTTAGTTATTTCTTTAGAAACTAGTTCTACTTGTCCTGTATTCAAGCACAGAAGTGGTGGGGTGAGCAATTTTAAAAAGTTAGCTTAGGTCTCGTAACAGTGCCTTGTGCTTTCCCGAATTTGAATTTAACTTTATTTATATAGGACTGCAAAAGTCCAGATGACTGTAAGGTGACAGCAAAGATTTTTCTGGATCTCTTGGCTGCATCTAATGATTGATCGGATTTGCAATTGCTATCTGGTAGTCCTAATCTGTTTTCGGGGGTTTATTGACTGTTTTTTTTCCCTGAGGTTTTTCTTGCTTTCAGTTCACCACAGACATTTCCCTCTCTGTTATACGTGGAGCTGATACACTGCTCCTGTTCTTTAAGAAAGGATTTCCAAATATCACATAGTAAACACATTTTTAAGAATGTGTTCACCGTGCATTACAATGTTTTGCACTTTACCTTTGATAGATATCTAAATACCACTTTCTGTTAGCATCAGAGAGTTCAAAGCAACCTCAAAGGTCACCTAGTCTGACTTCCATCAATGCAAGACAGAGATCAATATCAATTAAGCAGAGATCTGCTTAAAACGAACAGAACAAAACAAGAACAAATTCCAAGGCAGGCTGCGACTGTCAGTTCATACTGCAGCACAGGATTTACCCTTACAAAAAAGAGGGCAACAGAACACAAACACGATTTTTAAAAAGGTCCATTTTGTAGATTTGTAGATAGGGACATTCATTATGATTTGAATTGAAACACAACTTGATTCACTCTGGAGGGGAATATCGTGACTTGGGGACCCAGGTGTCTGCTCCAACTGCTATTCACATCTACGATGGAGCAACTGCTTACCTCAGTTATGATTGCTTATCTGCTGACCCAGAAATGTCGCTCATTTCATTTGCTAATTTATGCTAATGCTGGAGTTCCAAATCAGATTACTTCCCAAACCATCCAAAGGTACCAATCTTTTTTGTTTTAGAAAAAGCAGCCTGCATCCGTGTGCCCAGAATAAGCATGGTGGATGTACATGTACATGAATGCTTCATCGTGTAATTCTCTCCTTTACTGTTCTTTCCTTGTTATGAAATACAATAAAATATAATTGCAAGCCAGCAAATCCTCTGTGGCAGTTGGAGGGCTATCAACGATAGCCAGTCTCCATTTGAAGCTGCTGCCAGTGCTGCGAGAGCTTCTCTATGGGAGAAGTAGGCTGGGTTAGCCACGCAAACAGACCCCCAGTGTAGTTGGTAAACTTGGTTTATGGTTTAGTACATTATGTGAAGTGAACCGGATATGGTGTACTTAGTATATCATGGTTAAGTAAATGATGATTTAATGTACTTTACAAATTATGACTTAAGCCCTCTTGTTCTTCATTCCCCTGCATTACTGTCTATGGCTCTATGAAATCCGCACATAGCTTGAAATAATTCTAGTGGATGTCTCCTGCAGCAAGAGAAAAAATGACTTCTCCTGCTTTAGAAGATGATTGAGCAATAAGAAATCTCTCTCATTTACACGAAAGGTTTTTAAATGGAAACTGGATGGAAGTGAAATGAAATAGAGATGATTTGAGTATTCCTTCAGACTCTATGAATTTAACATTTTTTAGCAATGAAAATGTAAGAAACTTCAGAGAGAGAGAGAGAAAGAAAGAGATAAGATTCATAAGAAAGTGGCAAACTAAACTGGAACGGGCTTGTAAAAAATGGCAACCATTGAGCCTGTTTTGAATAAATCAAACAGAAGGTTTGCTCTAGCAGCCAACTTGCTGTCAAAATATTTCCATGTGCCTAAACTGAGATTTAAGAATCATTCCCTCCTATGGAAATCAGTTGTTATTTGACCACCTGTGGTTGTGATATACACACCATGCAAATCCCCCAGCATATCAGATGTTTTGACGAGGAAGGGAGGAAATGGAGGGTGCCTGCCCTTGAGAGCAAATATTTCATTAACCCACATTTTGGGGGACCTGTCTAGGACTACCACATCTGGACTGCAAAAACCCAGAACCCACAGACGCTAGCAAAGATCTCTAGTGGCCACCAGATTTTTGCAGTCCAGACCTGGCACCATTAAATCTTTGCCCTTATAAGTTTTGTCCTATGTTTTTTCAGAAAGAAAGAAGGCTAACATATCTCTCTCTGTTGTATAAATAGGCTTATCTCTACTTTTCTATCTCTCACCAGAAATTCCTACATACTAAGAAAGTCATACATACTAGGCTAATGCATTTAATTGCAACCTGAAAAAAACTTCACTGTTTATCATTCCAGTAAATGACTATCATCCATCCATCCGTCCATCCATCATTCTATCTATCAATCAATCAATCAATCAATCAATCAATCAATCATCTATCCATACACACATACACACACTTGGTCTTTTAATTAGTCCAGATGTTATATTTGTAACAAGATATGCAGCAACACCTCAATTAAAAGGAAGAGGGTCTTTAACATTTTGATTCAATTGCCCTTCTTCTTCAATGATAGAATTTTACAGGGGCTGAGATGATGTCATCTGTAGCCTTCTTATGATCTTCCAGTCATTCTTCTGTTGTTTTCATGATAAAATCGGTGAAGGAGGAAAAAGACAAAGAGATGCAGAATGCCTTTTAATTGGTAACACTAGGGACCTTATAATAATCTTTGTTCCTATCTTTATGCAAGTGGTCCTCATCATCCACAGTTCCATTACTTGTGTTTACATATGTCTGCGACTGATAAAACAGGCCAAGCCTTGTTATCTATGGTAAAAAGATTCGTGTATCTGTGATTTGGGGTGCATGGTTCTGTTTGGAGTAGATTTTTGGAGGATGGTTTGGGGAAGTTATTTTATGTGTGTGCAAATGGCAGATAGGTTTTTGCACATGTAAAAAGTACCTTTTTTCAAGGTCTAGTTATCCATGCTTTCATCATCTGAGGTTCTGGAACAGAATCCACAGGAATAAAAAGGGTCACCTGTATGCTCAGGTGAATTGTATTTGCCATCCCCAGAGCCATATTGTTTCCTCTTGTATGCACAGATCATATGAGGAAGTTTACACACACCTAAAGCATAAATGGGATGTCATTTGCTATCAGAGCTGCAGTTTATCTCAAAAAGAACAATGCCTGGATAGTTTGAGGAGCAGCTCAGTTGGAAGCATCCTGAATTAAACTTTTCCCAGAAGAAAATGTGAAAAGAATCTGCCTACATCCTGAAAGGCTTTCCTATTATTATCAGAACTATTTCATACAAGAACTGTTCGCTACGGCTTTCTATAGGTTACTTGGAATATGAAAAAAACACAGTAGACCTTTATTACAACCTGTTGCCCTTCACTTACAAGGGACTTCTCAAAGCTTTAGGTATGACCCCCATAGCCCTTCCACTGTTGTGAACAAATTGTTAATGGGATTGAAGGATAAGATGATTGAATCAATTGGGAGTCTTCATATTAACTTTGATCAATCCATTAAATTTAAATTTTATCAAATTTAGAATTTGCATTGGCCCCACCTACATTTTGGACTGCAGACACAATTGTCCACTTAAAGAAACCTTTGGGCCCAACATGATTGTGCACCCCTGCTTTATCACAAGGCATGATGTACTTTGAGCAAGCCCCTAGGCTTTTCTGATATTAATAATTTTGTTTTTTCTCTATAGCTTGGCTATTATTAAATGGCATGGTGACAAAACATATACAGTTATAAAGCAGTTCTGGTGACTTTTTTCTGAATACCAATAGTTGGGTAGATATATGTGGCAATGAATTTTGTGATGAAATGAAGTTGCTGATTTCAACACCTACCCACATTGCCCTGAACTGCATAGTGAAAGGAGGAGATAACCAAGTCGAAGATGAAGAATTGTTGTTATATCCTACTTCCCTTAACAATAAATGAAGGGTATTTCTTGGGCAGAAGTTTGGGGCCTCATTGTACTTTAAATTAAATACATTTATATGTAGGGAAAATCTCTCTTACATTTCTGCATCTGAATTATACTTTCTACTGTTGTTGGGTAAGGGGCATAATTTAGGCCATATCTGCATTTACATTTAACCACAGCTCCTTGCCCACAGCATTTTCTCTCTTTGTCCTAATGCCATTGCCCTCACCTCCTCCCCAACTTATGAGTGACACTGTGTTAAATTATCATTAGCTATTCTGTACTGAAGACCTGTTTTCCCCATTATTCCAATGATGGCCTCAAGGCATGTAAAATCAATTACATTTCATCACCCAATACCTAGGAGGCAAAGTCAGATGACCAATAATGGGTGATCAGAGAGTGCATATTTAATGTTATGGGAAAACATAGCCCCTTCCCCTCCACTTTAATGTTTGGTCTGCTTTTTTGGCTACCATGCTGCTATTCTAGTGGTGGATATAATGGTCTATGAAATGTCAGGAAAATTACTTGGTATGCATTGCTGAAAAAGAAAACTATATGGATAGGTCTGTGTGGTCACTAGGGCTTAAACTCAAGTTATTTTATGAATCTAAACAACGCATTGGGGTCAGGACTGCCTCTGTATTGGTAGGCCATGGATTTCTGCAAGAGCAATAGAGTGCTCACTTCATTCTTCTCTGGCCACACTAGGCGCATGTAATTTCAGGAAAACTACAAAATCATATTATGAAAATAAATGATACTGAATACTATTTCCAGGAAAACGGTATGGATGTGTCCCTGTAATCACCAGGATTCAAACTTGACTTGAAACACGTCAACAAAAAATCGGAGCAGAGATCATCACCATGCGGGCCGTTGAGCTGATTAGTGCAGTAGCTCTACACCACTCCAGGGTGTTTATGGTTTTTCCCAGTTTTATGCAAGATTAAAATCACACCACAGTGAAATATAGGAAAAGGCAAGAAGTCCTCAATAAAAGTGCTCCCTCTGAAGAACTGCTGCAGTGACTCAGCTTCCTTCCTTCTTCTTTTTAACAAGTGTTTGACAGAATGGGGTGTAGGAGGAGGGGCAGAGGAAGCAATGTAGGGAGGACAAACAGAGATCTGAAGGCAAACCCACCCTGTTCCTGCTGGGGCCCGTGATGGGCGAATGCTTCCCCCACCAAATGGTGACATGCCGAAGAGGGAAAGCAACACATCCACAGAAAGCCAAGCATTTGCTTATCTTGCTCGGCACACGCAAAAATCGGGACACTGTCATTTGGCAGTGACTCAGAGAGTTGCACTCAGCAGAACAGGCGCTGGCATGGGGAGTAGGAAATTTCACGCTGATGCTGTTTTCTGCTCGCACAAGGATGGGTGGAGAGCAGTGTGCCTCAGTAGTCAGGAGAGCCCTTCGTGACAGGATTTGTGTGCAGATGTCCCGCCTGCCTCAGTTGCAGAGCTCCACGTCTCAGGATTTCAAAGCCCTGAGTAAAAACTTGAGGAATCTCTGTCAGCTGGAAGAGATGGATCCAGGGTGCCTTGCATGTATTTGGAATAAAGAGTGTTGAATTCATCTGTGAAGAAGCCAAGGTCATCCATGGGGGGGGGGGGGCGCAGGGTTAAAAAAAATCAAGATGGTGGCTGTGACTGCATGATTGAAGAGAAACCAGAGTGTGTCCCTCCCCCCACATCCGTATCCATGCTATGCTTAGACGAAGCCGAGAGAAAGCTGAAACAGAGAATTTTAGATCCTGATTTACAAACAGATGGAACAACGCTTTTCATCTCTGCTACATGAGCTCACACTCTTTGCTTTTACAATTCCCCAAAACCTGTATCATTTACTAGTCCCATCTCACAGGAAGGCCTTCACACTGGCACATTCAGATGCTTTCCCCCAATGGTACTATTGAATAAATACAATGCTATTCCTTACCAACAGCATTTGTGTATTTGCTCAGATTTTGACAATGAGACAATGTGCCTCTGAAGTCTCCTATCTTTGGAGGGCAGTATTAATCTCCCCTCTAACTATAAACTATTCAGACCACTTTCATATGGCATTTGTATACAGGTAATCCTCACTTAGTGACTGCCTCGGACAGTGACCATTTGCAGTTACGACGGTGATGAAAAAGTAACTCTGCAACCAATGCCCACGTTTATGACCTTCACAGGTCTGTAAAGCAAAGGAAAGCTGAAGTAAGCTCATGAGCACAGTTGCAGTCACATGATTTTTCACTTAGCGACCACATTGCTTAACAACCAAGGTGCTAGTCCCAATTATGGTTGCTAAATGAGGACTAACTGTACTACCTACCAATGAACCAGGATCAGGAAGTCTCTAGAATTTATAGCATCACTTATGACTATCATAAGTTTTTCAACTTGATTCCTTCCCATGGTGTATCTAGTGCAGGCATGAATAGTTTTATTGGATGCTATGTAATGTACAGTACTTTTAAATGTCTGTGTTTGGTCTATGACCAAATATTTTAATAAATGAAACTATGTAATTAAAGCCCTACCCCTTTTTATGTTCAATGTGGTCCTGGACACCATCTTGACTTTTTGGAAGCCCCTCCCATTCCTCCATGGATGCCCTTTACAGCAGTCTTACTGCTGATTTGTTTATATAATGACTACGAATGTAAAATTAATGATGGAGCATTTTTGCCCAGTATCTGGTTATACTACGT
The DNA here is from genome assembly GCA_030867105.1 of Liasis olivaceus. NCBI lineage: Eukaryota > Metazoa > Chordata > Lepidosauria > Squamata > Pythonidae > Liasis > Liasis olivaceus. The sequence goes on from CM061349.1 coordinate 60,497,478, forward strand.
ACACTATAAAACAAACAGTGTTCTAGACAGTTTCCCACTAAAACTCCAGTCATTTTATGAAGCTTGACTTCTAAAGGACAATCAGACAAAAAGGGTTTCCAGGAATCATTGTCAAAAATATTCATTTGGGATGCGATACATAGACACACACACTGTAATTTTTGCAATATTCCACATGCTTCACTGGATGTAATCTACTGGGGTGTACTATCCATCTCCCTGTTGGGCAAACAGTGGCCAAATAAACTCAATTACGTGTGTTTCTCAGCTGTTAAAAAGATATGGCTGAGCCTGCAATTACCTCTCTCAAGCCAATGCTTGTGCTTTGAGTCATACTGGCCAACCTATACTTTGCTTAGACCTCCCATGTGTCTGAAGGTGATGGGAACCCAGACACAATTCCTTCTTGCATAATCCAACCCTGTTGCTTGTTCCTTTCTATATATTCTTCTACCAATAAAGAAAGAGAAAGTGGAATTCATGTAACCATCGCACAGACAGTCTGGATACGTTTATGCCAACGAGGTGTTCCGTTCTTGAACGGTTCAGGGAAGAGTGTGGCTTTTGGCCCTTGTGCACGGCCTTGGGGCTCCGCTCCCCCCCTTCACTCTGCTAGATCTGCTGTAGATACTTGCAGGCCGCTTTGGGATTGTGTGGTGAATGCTTTGAACAGCATGGCAAGAGTTGAGGCAGCCATAGTTGCTGCCACCCTGTCTGTCTTTGGCCTGCAGTACAGCACAATGGAGTCCCACATGCTATTGCAAATCTGAGAACACAGAACAGAGAAGGGCCCAGAGGAGGAAAAGGGAGGGATGCTTGCTGCAATCTCATCTCCTGCCTCATATCACAGCTTTACTGACACATGATTTACCCTTCTCCCAGTCACCTCTTTCAGCCATATCAACATGGGGTAGCATTCGGAGAGGGCGAAAATAAGGTTCTGAATTATATCATGTGGCTAAAGCTGAACCCTTTCGGTTCCCCCCCTCCCCCCTTTAAGGGAAGCTAATAAAACCTGGCCATAGGTTCATGCAAATATCCCCTCCACGTTTCGATTTAAGCAATTAAAATTTAGATTTAAGTATAAAATAGTGACCTCTAGTGGCTACCGTGTGAAATTGCACAAGCAGCTGCAAATGTGTAACAGGCATTCCATTCTAGCAATGCAAACATTCCAAGTCAGTGTTTCTCAACTTTGGCAAGTTTAAGATGCGTGGACTTCAACTCCCAGAATTCCCCAGCTGGCTGGGGAATTTTGGGAGTTGAAGTCCACACATCTTTAAACTTGCTAAGGTTGAGAAACACTGTTCTAAGTCATTTCTGGACCCTGCCAGTATATTAATTTGTTGGCTTGAAGAATTTATATCAGTCCCAGATTAGGACTTTCACTTGCCCTTGATGATTCCAGGAATTCTGTTGAGTGTTTTGCAGTGTTTTTCCTATGCCAAATAGCTCCAGTGAACCAAAGTGATTTTCTCATCCATTTTCGGTACACCACAGTTTCTCCAAACCCTGATATCACAGGCATTAAATGTCAAGATATGCACAGATATAATTAAAAATGGAGCTCTTGCTATGTTATGCAGCTTTGCTCTAAACCAGTGTTTCTCAAACTTGGCAACTTTAAGATGTATGGGCTTCAACTCCCAGAATTCCCCAGCCAGCAATATTACTCAGTCCACACGTCTTAAAGTTCCCAAGTTTGAAAAACTACTCTAAACGGTCCCCCCACCATCTATCTTCTGTTAAAAGGAAAAGATTTGCCATTGTATGAAGTCCTTCCTTTTACTACATTTAAGGTGCTCTCCCCCCATTCTTCAGTTGGCAGAAAAGTACCCCAGCGTGAAACTTGCTGCCCCAATTAATCCCTTGCCAATCTCTATCCTGCTTCTACTGCATCTGTCCCTAATCACTGCAGAATGGGATTGCCTGGATAATGTGTGGACAGCATGTTGGGCAAAATGACTGGTTGAATCATCTGGCTTTGCTTCCCTGCCTCTTCATCATGTCATCTACCAGTCAGGGAGCTCTAAGGATGGGTCTGACACCAATACTCATGTATTTTTAGGTTGCTTTGTGTGATTCCACATCCCATTCCGTCATAACATAAGCCCAATAATGCATTTTATAAACAACCACAGCACAAATAGGAATCATAAAGGAGTCGAGTCGTTTGCAGCATTTCCTGAGAGGGTTCTTGGTTCGATAACTTTGCAGTTACAGTATTGCAACCTTGCACAAAACTGGAAAGGACAATAGAGAAAGTACTCACATTAACAGTGAAGCCGTCTAGCGCTCTAACACAAATCCAGCCACTGGTCCAACACTTTTCCCAAGCTTATTTCAAAAGTAACATGAAGTCACCTTTAGGTTGAGTTCAAACACTGGTGACAGCAAGCACACCTCTGCAGAGTTTTCTTTGCAACAGAACAAAGTAAGGCAGTAATTAAAGCAATTCTATCCAGCTCTTTAGGGAACAAGAAGAATGGTAGGAGGAGAGGCTGACTGGGGACTAGAGGGAAGTAGGCATACCCACATCAGCCTGAAACACCCAAAAGGCATTTCTGATATCCTTCACACTATTGGTTCCCCATCTTTGCTTCCAGTGTCAAGAGTGGTGAAATGTAGCAGATTTTAAAACATATTGAGCCTGCCAATGGATGACATCAGAATAGCTGGGAAAGTGTTGGTAGAGCTAATGATAATTAAACATGGTCTCACTCATGCATTAGGGAAGAGATAAAGGCAAGATCATGGGCACAAGGGAAAATGGCTGTTCTCAAGGAATTATTACACCATAATTAAGTGGAAGTGGGGACATAAACAGAGGGTTGATTCTAAGTGCATCCATCAAGAGAATGATATCCATCATTCAGTCCTACCCTCTGTCTGCTTTAGTGACTGTCATCTCTTTACTGCCAGAGCAGATTTAGGGGGAGGATACAGAAAACTGCAAGGGGAAGGAGGGAAAAGCAAGCAGAGATCCATTTCTGCCATACTGGATATCTACCAGATTGCTCCCAGATGGTTTGCTTCTCTCTAAAGGTGGCCACAAGCAAGATATCTGGCCAAACATAGATGCATTCTAGAAATATTGGTCTGGTTTGGAGAAAAGAGAAGAAAAGAAGGTGTGAGATGTGAAGGAATACCTTCCAAACTGTTTCTTTATTAGGGCTAAAAATGGCTGCCATAGTATGTCTCTAGCCATCATGTCTTGCTGGTGTACGATGATGAATTTCCTGACTGGGAGAAGGGATGGCTGGGTTGTTCATGTGGTGGGAAACTGGGCCAATGAGTGGAGGAAATGTTTAGTTTGAAAATGGTTGCTGATACCTCCAAACGTCTGTTTCCTGAAGAAGGATGGGGAAAATTGAGCAATTTACTGATTCTGTTCATATAACAGTGTTTTTCAAACTTGGCAACTTCAAGATGCGTGGATTTCAACTCCCAGAATTTCCCAGCCAGCCATGTATATAACATATATAACATATAACATGTCTGACTTGGTTACTAAATTAACCCATTTTCTAGGTTTGCATAATACCTTGAAGTACAAACTCCCAACAAAATCAATCAAGGTTAAAACTAACCTAACTTTGCAGACTGTGCAAATGCAGCCATTGAAATTTAAAAAAACAAGCATGTGAATCTACATAAGAGGAAAAGGAAAAGGCATGAGGAGAAGGAACATTAAGAGGAATAAATAATTGAAGATACATTTTCAGATAAAGTGATAACTTAGGTAGGGCAGAAAGATATGCCACCCTTCCCACCTCCTTTTCTTTTAGCACCTCTTCTCTCTCTCTCCTTTTTCTTATTCTCAGTTTTCTTTCTGCCTCCCTGCCTCTTCTTCAGTCTGCTCAGAACTATTAGCCTCTATCCCATTCTATCTCCAAGGGAGTAGCGATTGATCGATGAATTATGTGACATCGAGTCGTTTTCAACCCCTAATGAACATATAGATAGATTTTCTCCATGACAATTCCAGAAATTCCAGGAAATATTCCATGTGTTCACTATTCCAGGGAATAGTGACCACATGACTAAACATATTCTTACTTACAAACTGGAATTGCCAGTCTGGAGTAGGAATAAAGGGAAGAAAATTAGTCTGCTCCCATCAGGACAAAATGTACTTGTGTGATTAATCAGCTTTTCCAGCATGTTATAAAGTGCTCCCAAATCTGCAGCTGCATGGATTTTGGATATGTTTCCTCAGTAAGGGCAATTTTGTATATGCTTTTGTATCCAACCTACATAACTACTTACAATTACTGTAGTGTTCTCTATGCAAAAATAGTTAAAATACATTTTTTCTCTGCAATTTTCTCCAATATATGCTTTTTTAAACATAGCTAGCTCTAATATGATTTTTTTTGTACATATTGTTCCCAAATACACATTGATTTGCCTCTGTTTTCTCAAAGTACACAAAGATTTTATTAACTTTTCTAACAGAAAAATGCCAGCCAGAAATTTCTTTTGCCACTTCTATCTCTATCTTGGCAGAATCTCCTTATGCATACTAAATCAAGCGGAATACTAATGAAGTTATACAGTTAATTATATGGTCTGAATAACAATAAATAGTATAAATGTCATATCTAATATTAATATTTGAAGAAAGAAATTACTGGAAATTGATATCATAGATAAAACAACTCAAGGAAATTTGACCAGATGACTAAAAAAAAAAAAAATCCCCTTTCTTTTCAGTGTCAAAAAAGGACAAACTCAGTGTTGACAAAAAGCGCATACAATATCAGCAATCTATTGTTGTAAATCAGGCATAGATTTCTCTTTCCAATGTTGTACAATAATTCTTTTGGCTACATCCTTCACATTGAAGCCGTGTTTTAAAATATGTGGATACAGTACGAGATGAGATAGCCATGGCCCTTTATATTTATTTCTCCTATTCATTCCTCTGCTTTTGTCTACCTTTTCACTCCTGTGATATAAAAAAAAATGTATTCATCTAATTCATCTAGAATGACTCATAGCTTCACAATGAAAAAAGCAGGTAAAAACAATATCATATAACAACAAACAAGCAAACAAACAGGCAAGACAAGTAGCCCAGAGAGAAACCATTCACCCCATCTCCTGACTTAAGGGGCCCAACCACATACTAACACAAACCCTGGGGAAAGAGCCAGATGTTAAGGCTCATATAAAGGTGCAACAACAGAAAAGGCTTGCTTGCTCAGTTCTGCTTAATTGACCGGATCCAAAGCAAGCCGACTCTATTGGATCATACAGGATGGGCTGACGCTAAGGGAAACAGATGGCCCCTCAGATGCCCCTTAGGCCCTGTCACATGTAGGGCTTTAAAGGTGATAACCAGAACCCTGAATTGCACCCAGAAGCTTACTGGTATCCAATGCAGCTCACAGAGCAGAGGTGTAACATAGGCCTCTCAGGCCTGCCCATCATTATTTATGCTACTGCATTCTGGATGAGCTGCAATTTCCAAGTGGTCTTCAAGGGCATCCCATGTAGAGCACATTGCAACAGTTGACCTGCCAGGTGACCAGGACAAGGGTGATTGTAAGGAGGACCTCACAGTCCAACAATGGGCGCAACCGGCTCACAACTTCACCATGCAAATGCCTCTCTGGCAACAGATTCCACTTGCTCCTCAAGCAGGAGCTGAGATCCCTAGATTGTGTACCAGTCCTGAAAGGAGCAGGGCAATCCCATTCAGGACTAGAGATAGAAGTTCCCTAGAATGGAGTGATCCCAGGCCCCACAGCTACTTGGTCTTGTTAGGGTTGAGCTTGACCCTGTTCTCTCCATCCAGGTCCCTGCAGCTTCCAGGCACTGGGACAAAACCTTGACAGTATCACTTGGCCAGTCAGGGTCAAGATGCACAACAGGGTATAGTCAACAGAGCAATGATACCTGACCCTGAACCTATGGATAGCCTTTCCCAATGGCTGGGACAAGGGTCTAATAAACAAGTAGACAGGATCCTTAGGAGTAATGAGATCAAACTTTTCTTAGTTAACCTGCATTATGTCAACCACACGAAACCAGTCAGAGTCCAGATGAGTGAATCTGAGCAACTTTATCCATGAAATGCCTAAAATATTTTTAATAAATAGATGATCCTGGGGCCTGTCCCTCCCCAGCAACGAAAAAAGGGGTGCTGAATGGCTATCCATGGATGCAATAAGAGTGGAGAATAACTATTTCACCATTGTTATTGCTCTGATGTAATATCCAATATGGGGTCATGCTCAGTTAAGTTCACTCTTTGTTTTCCTCCAATGGCAGTCTAGAGATCTCTTCTAACATTTCATCTCCCAAAGCTCTTCAGAAAACCATGGAACCTCCAACTCCAGGATCAATGTACAGCTAGAGGTTACATAAGAGCAATGTCTCCTAAGGTTCTTGTCACCTGCCCATCCCAGGTAGGGACTAAGGTTTCAGACAGACAACCCATTGTGTCCTTGGGAACACACTCAGGCTCTGAAACCCAGCTAGATCTATCAGGTGCTGGGGCAGATTGATGTAATAAGTTCTACATCCCTGCATGGAGAGGGAGTACCTGCAAGTTGAAAAGCAATCAGAACATGATCTGACCATGACAAAAGATTGATGGTGGTAATGTCCTCCACCCTTGGATCATGTCACAACTGTCCCAAGACACAAACAAGATCTAACATGTGACTTCCAGTGGTCATCAGGCTCTCGATGATTTGGGTCAAGTTCATGGTTGTCATGGTAGCCATGAATTTCTGAGCTGTTCTTCACATAATGCCATCTCAGGTCTGGTTAAAATCCCTAAATCTACCTTGAAGATTCAATTGCCAACCCAGTGATAGAATCAAGCAGCTCAGGCAAGGAGGTGGCTGTGCAGCATGGAGGCTAGTAGAACACCAACAATCCCAACTGCTCCCTAGAGCCCAACTTTAGCCATGAGACCTCACATTAATTATCTGCAGCACAGAGCCTCTGAAAGCAATCAAGGCTTCCCTGATGATAACTGCCACCATCTTCCCATCTTGGGGTTAAAACTGATACCAAACAAGAAACCCAGACAGGCGCATCTCTGAAAGAGGAAACATCCCTCCCTGGCCCCATCTCCATCTTAGTTATACATGCCAGGTCCATTGACTCATCCACAACTGAAGCATGGATGAGGCTGGACTTATACACACTGACTTGGCAGAGACTAGGGCCACTCAGGATCCAATGAGGTGAATACTAACAGCTGGCAGGCAGGATTGATCTCAACCACTGAATCTACCAACCTGGAATTCACTATGATAAATATAAGAAAAGAATGGGCATCAAAGAATATGATTCTATACAGATTTGCTTCAGATGGCTGGCAGAAGTCATCCTGTATTTTATTATAGTGAGTACCATTACATCCAGGCTGTATTCTTAGTTCCTTAGAGGGGCCAAAGCTCAGTGATCAAGAGGCACAGGCTTTGTATGGAAATGCTTCCAGATTCAGTCCTTGGTGTCTCCAAACAAGGCTGGAAAATATTTCTTTATTGGAGAGTTGCAGTCCATGGATCAAACCATCTGACTCAGTGACAGGCAGTTTCTTGTGTTCTTGCTATATCTGCAGCTGAAATTAGCATCAGGAGACATTTATTTTGACTTTCCAATATTAGAGATTTCAGGAACAGGGATGGGCAATCGTTTTCACTCCAAGGGTTGTGTGTAGAAAGAAAACAGCCTTTTACTGCTGAGGGTGTGTTAGGAACATCCAGGAGGATTCTGGCTTCTCTCAAAGGTTCTCCCTGCTGTAGTGGGAGAATGGCACAAGATTTCCATCTTAATAGGGAGAGATTATACTCTTCCTACTTGGCGAAACAACTGTCTAACAAATTAGGAAGATGATGACCTACAGATATGAACTTGGGCAATATGTGTTAAAGTTGGTTTTATTGTATGCTGCCCAGAGTCACCTTGTGTGAGGTGGATGGCCATATAAATTTGATAAATAAATAAAATAAAAATAAATAAATAAACACTCCTTCCACCCCCCACCTGGTGATTCCAGCTGAGATGATGGCTTACTTTGGGATTGCAGTTATAAAGGCCTTCCTACTAGTAATCCCAGTGGAGATTGCTGCCCAGCTCCAGAGCAATGAGGATCCACTGGGCAACAGCAGAAGGTGGACAGGACTCCTTGTGGTTCCCCATGGAGAGTGGCCATGAGTTAGTGGTCTCTCTCATATGCTTTAAAGGGAGAAGGATCTTATACTTTGTTCTTCATCTTTATTCAGAGGTATGTTCCATTGCTTTCCATGGGGCCCTTGGGTCATATATGACTGCATTTAATTCTCATGCACATGATAAAACAGATAATACAACCATGAATGCTGAAATCCTGAAACCCAGCTGAAATCATATACATCACTGTAAGCATTTTCAATACTTCTACAAGATTTTTTTTTGTAATGTCCTTTTCCAGGTAAACAAAACTCAGATGGAAACTTCACCATAGGACAAACCAGCCACTGTTTACTGAGCATGAAATCCCATTGTGTTCACTGGGGTATACAATTTAGAAACTGCCCGGACTGAAGTGTAAAAAGATGTTGCGTTCCATGTCATGCTTTTCCAATATAAGCTCTTTGCAAAATGAGTGCACCAAGCAACTTCTTGTTATACACTAATGTATGGAGTACATAGCTGTTAAAAGTATTGAATGCCAAAGGGATCACAAAAAACTCTTTCATTATCACACTGAACAGTGCCTTTTCTTTTCTCACCTCTTTGGGAGAAAATCCATGCAGCTGTTTTTCTGTGTCCCCTCCCCTCCAAGAGCCAGTGGGAAATCCTGCTGCCCTAAATCTTGCTGCCCCACAGAATGCCCACACCATACACCTGGAAGAGGATTTAGTTCTGCCCAAACTCAACCATCATGTGAAAAGCTCCTCCAGTTGGCATGCACAATGCTCTAGCTACCCCATGCACTGCATTTTTTTCTCTTTTTTATGGTTGTAGGATCAACTGAACAAACTTTTAAAATTATTCTTATTCCTTACAACTACAATTGTGTGAAAAAGAAAGTACACCCTCTTTGAGTTCTATGGTTTTATGTATCAGGATATAATAAAAATCATCTGGTCCTTAGCAGTTCTCAAAAGTAGGTAAATACAACCTCAGATGAACAACTACACATGACATATTACACCATGTCATCATTTATTTTACAAAAAGAAAGCCAAAATGGAGAAGCCACAGAACTCAAAGAGGGTGTACTTTCTTTTTCACACCACTGTATAATTCAACTGGTTGACCAGTAAACCTATCGAACACTAGGGGGCAGCAAAGAATTAGAGGAGTTTTTGCATCTCTTGGCTGCCATCTAATGTTTGTCCAGATCTTTGCAGTCATTGAATAAGTGCTATCGAAGAGAAGGAATCTGAAAAAGAAGTTCAGTTGAGGATCAGTGTGGAGCGATAAACTATCCTAAGAACATTACATGAGGGGTGGAAGTGAGTAGCCAGAGCTCCTGGGAGTAGCAGCCACCAGGAAGGGATGTTCATACCAGGCAGGCTACTGAAATTCAAGAGGGGATTACACTTCGAAGCACTTGCCTTAAGCCAGAGACAGGCTAGTCAACTGCAAGACTTCAAACCTCTAGGTCAACCCATCTAAAAAAGAAACAACAACCAAAAAAGTGACTATGGAATCTGGGGTTCTGGTGTACCTCACAGCCAAAAGAAAATTGAAAGGAGGGAAAATAGGTGAGGTGCCAGATGGAAAGGGGTGGTCCCACAGGAAACCTGCAGAACCAAATTGAAGCTACAAGTTTGCTAACACAGAACATACCTTTTCAGGCAGTCTCCCTCATGCATATCACTGTTACCCGAATGTGGATTTGCCCTTAGTCCCTCTTTAATGTTTAGTACAGATTTGGGAGGAAGAATTACCTTCTAAATAACAGATTCTTTCTTCCTAGAAATTACAGAAATCTGCCATGAAGCAGGCTGAACATCCTAACATACCCCCAAATTTTCTTATCCAAGACTTCTTAACACAAGACTTAATAATTCCTTAAGCTAATTCCCAAGAAATCAAATATTAGCAGGGTAAGCAATTAGTTTTACATGTAAGAAATTAATGAAAAATCCCCTTAAAACAATATAGTCAAATCTCCAGATATATAGGAGAGTTTGTTTTAAAACAGGGGGATTTGGGAAATGAGGGAAGGCAAAATCAAACACAGAGAATGCCAAAACCAATTAAGTCAATTTAATTTAACTACTTATATATTATCTGCTTAAGGCAAGTCTGATTTTTATAGGAATCTGAGATCAGTGAAAGCCAGTCTTTTAGTGACTGTTGCTTATCCTGCAGAATGATTTTATTTTTAAAGCCATTGAAACATCTCAGAGAAGATCCTAAAATGGTGACAACATAGGTTTAAGTAAGCTATGTTTCATCTAAGGAAGAGTGGGCTCTGTGCTGAAATATGATCCAAGATATGGTGGTCACCATTTTTCTGCAAGAAAATGGCTCTGTATCCTGCCGGCTTGTATAAGCAGCCCTTGCCTTTTTCTTTTGGTCCTGTAGATCAAGAGGGACCAGTGCAGGCAGAAAAATCATGAGCATCTGGAGAGAATGAACAGAACGCTAGAAAAACATTATCAGAATCTAACATTTAGATAGCACTTTAGAATAGTCAGAGCTCCTCTCACAGTGAAACGCTGTGCATATTCAAATATCTTTGTTATTGTTTCACACCTGTTAGGTTTGAAGCTTGGCTTCAATTAAATATTTACTTCCCTTCTGGTAATATTAACATGCAAACATAAGATGACACAGAAGAAAATGAGCCTGAAGACTTGGAAACAGTTTTGGCTTTAACAGCTGGAATTTATCTTTCCTATTTTGTACAACTATTTTGTAAATCTTTGGGTGATCAATAAACCACATTCCTCTATAAATTGTGGATTTTTTTCCTCATGACTAACATAATTATTGCTTTTTTATGAGAATTAAGCATGATATATTATAGAAAAAGGTATGCCTCAGTGTGTCCTCTTAAAGATTTCTTCCATGTTAATCCAAATCATATCCCATATAGTAACTGTTCTGTATGTGTTTAAAATAAAGCAGGAAAGCAGAAAGCTCTTCTCCCCTCTTGCTCAAGATAACAAGAGAACTGTAGGGCACCAAAGTTGTGCTTTTTCATGTATAGCACTGGTTACAGTTGGTGAAAAATAATTTCCTTCCAGAAGCAATTACAACTGCCTGGACTAACTTAAAAGCATAATGATGGCAAATCAAATAGCAACATGTGAATGCTTTAAGTAGTAAAAAATAAATAAAATAAAACCACAGGAGATGAATGTCTTTATTGACCAAGAACTCAGCGACAATAATGCAAACCCCTTGAAATTAGGCATTCAAGTCTTGCTTCCAGTTTGGCAGTTTAGAAAGAGGCTGAACTCTGAGGAACATAATGAGCTCAGAATTAGGAAGCATGCAGTGTGATTTAAAGTTCTCATCTAATACAAGAGAGAAGCAATTCTGTAAAATGTAAAGACAGCACTTTTATAACTAGAAAAAAATCATTAGCTGTTCAATGCTATAATTATTCTTTGAAAGATACATCCCTACCAGAGGCCAATACCATGAATCCTGGGCTGAGCTGCTATAAATCTGAACAATTTTTATCCCAGCCTATGTCCTTTGCAGCCTATAAGGATAACTCAATTTCGGTTTTTGAGATTTTAAGCAAACTAACTAAATGCTTTAGGCCCAGTTGCCTGCCATTGTTCAGCATTGCATTAATTTGGAGTCCATTCTAACAAGATGGCATGTGGGTAACAGTTCAGAGTTGGGAGTTGGTTCACTGGTTCAGTGAAGCAGGCTGTAACCTTCTATGTGCTCAGACTTGTCCATAAATATCAAATCTGGAGTTCACCTCCCTGGGACTGCCTTGCAGTCTCCAATTCCTAGATACCACAGGTGGAACAACCTGCAAAGATATATGGTATAATTGAACAGAATCAGTAAGTTTGGTGGAGAATGATTGCCCACATGTTACACAGGCCATATTTACCACATGATTTGGGAGGTCCTGATCAAGTGCCTGATGGCCATGTTTATAACCCTCCTAGCTGCTGTAAAAGAGGCTGAGAGTCCATTACTTTTCTCGTTGTTCTTCCTGGAGTAAAAGGAAAAAAAATGTATGGAATAACTGGGGTTGGTGCCACCACAGACAGGATTGAGGGGAAAGTTACTAATTCCTGTCTATTTCTGCCCCTTTATCACACACGTGTGGTTGCTAAGGTGGTGTGGTAAAAACCAAAATAGGCTGCAAAAACATTTTTGTGGGCCTCTTTAGAAGTTTGTCTCTTTCATGGAGGGGAGAGGAATGGTTAGTTAACCAGCTATAAGCCATTTGGATTTCTTGACTGATCAGAGGGACTTAGTTTAACCCCAAGCAAGACTGGTTGTGTTCACGGCTAAATCTAACTCCCTCAAGGTTAATTGATTGGGCCATTTTATCAGAATTTTCTGACTGCCATGACACAGTAAAACAACACACTTGGCAATCACCTAGTTAAGTGTATTTTGCAAACAGTTCAATAACGAACCATAAAGTAGTCAGGAGCTTTGATCCAGGAATCCCTAGTAGTCATCATATAAAAGGTCATCATGCTGGCACTATTTTAGATGGCTGGACAAATAAGCGAAGACTTTGATATGCACAATTTTCCTTCCTGAGATTACTCACCTGCCACATAGCTATTACAAAGGACACCCAGGGTGGATTTAATAGCCCGAAGTACTGCTGAAAAGTTGCCACAGTAAAATGTCCTTGCTGTGTGTACTGTATAATTCCAGTCTTCCCCACCAACACATCTCAAGCTGACAATGCTAACTAGATTTTATGGAAATTACAGGTCCATCACTGCAAACAACACCTTTCGGTCATGCTCAGGTGAGAACAGTAAGGTCCCAACCTGCCTCAACCTGGGGTGTGGAAAAACAGACCTTGACAGCCTGTGAATGGTGTCTCTTAAAGCATACTATCAGTGCCTAGTAGAGGCTCATTGTGAGGGATTGATGTCTTCACCTCACCTCAGACACTTTTGTTAGTGTGTGGAGACAACTGCACAGTGCTTATTGTATATAAGCAGCTGATCAATGTCTTGCTTAGTTTGATGTATTATAAGGGGACAAAAGCTAAACATGTCTCAAATCTTGACTCAGAGGATCATGAATGCTTCTACTGTTATTTTCAGCAAAGGGGAACACAGAGGTAGAGCATTTAATAAGGTAATGCCTAGAATTCCTTTCTAAAAGATTCACTGTAGAATGTTAACTATGTTCTCCAAAGTTCCCCTCCTATTAATCTTTCCCTTCTGCTTATTTTGAGATTAAAAAGGAAATGAAAATATCACATCTAGGTAGAAACAATGTTTTTTTAAAAAGTCAGCAGAGCCCACACATCTCCCATAATAACAGATTTTGGGGGGACCAGCTGACATTCTATGAAGGGAAAAGAATTAAAATATATTGCCTTAGAATATGCAATATAATATAAGGCAATATAATATTTTAATTAGGTTTATATGCCACTGTAATTTTACAATCTGAACATTTTACAATCCTACCTTACACAAACAAGATTAAAACAACTGAAAAATATCCAAGCAATGAACAATTACATAATAAAATATTCCTATACTGAGAAATTATAAAACGCACAACAGGAGTCTTAAATCATCTCCCCCTCAAAGGCTTGCTGAAATAACCATGTTTTTATTGCCCTCCTAAATCCCAGCAGTGTTGGGCAAGTCAAATCTCTGGTGGAGACCTTGTTCCAGAGAAGGGGGACAAGGATCAAGAAGACCTGCACCCAAGAACCCAACCGACATTCTTTAAGAGTAAGAACCAAGAAGGAGAATGCTCTTTCTGATTTAATTGGCTAGAAACAATTGACAGCAGGCAGTACCCCAGATATCTAGGCCAGTGTTGTCCAAACTTGGCCACTTTAAGATGAGTGGACTTCAACTCCCAGAATTCCCCATGCTGGCTGGGGAATTCTGGGAGTTGACGTCCACTCATCTTAAAGTGGCCAAGTTTGGACAACACTGATCTAGGCCATAAAATAGTCTTCTAATCATATAGATATCCAAGTCCCATACTATCTAGGACATATAATGGTCTTATAATTATATAGATATCCAGATCAAATAATTATACAGATACCCAAACAAGGACCAATGGCTGCTAGTAATGAAGACTACAAGCTACCTACATTCATGAATCAGGGAACGAACTGCGCTGGGAAGAAGACAATTACAACATGCTATAATTATGCATTTCCTACAGATATTTGATTATTTCCAGGGGAAATAGGATCCTGGACATGATAGGTTTTTAGTCTGATTCCCATATGGTTTCTCTTATGTATGCTACATCATAGCAGCCACGTTCTTCTATTCTGTCCATTTTGATGGTCTATATCACAGTTAATGATAAAGAAGAAGGTGCATCAATCTGAGCAGGCACATAGGTCTTCTTTGCAGAAATACATTGTATTTCTAAGTTTATACATGTGTGTGTATTTTTGCAATTGCAAATATGCAGATTAATGACCCCTTCTGCCTTCATTTTTTTTTTCCAGTGCATTTCTTCTTTATGTGTAAGCGCTTACCAATGTATTAAATGTTTGTAGCTTCAGCTTTTCATGCCTGCCTTTGGGCATTTTATTTCATGAAAAATAATGACAAAATGATGAGGATAATCATTCAAAAGAAAATGTTAATTCCCTCTGCATTTTTAAGGAGACACAAGGAACCCCATGAAAAAAAGTCCTAGCTTTACTGAAAATAATATTGTCAATATTTTTTTTTCTTTATATGGTGCCTTACTGTCACTCTCTGATTTAAATTTTTTGTCTTTGATTGGATTTGCTAGTCTACCATATCTATGTTGTCTGGCAGAGACAGGAAATTTCTGCCTGACATATACTAAATCTTGTTTGACTAGTAACTTGTAAAATCTTATGCCATGGTAACCACTGTGCCTTGACTGTTGGCACCTGGAATCAATGCTTCATTGTCAAGCCAAAGTTCAGGTTAGCTAGCTTTTGCAATCTTTTAAAATCATCTAGTTCTGTTCCTGCATAGTTTTTAATATAATAAACTCAGGGCAGATCTCAAGGTTGCCTCCCAGCCAAAGAAGAAGGAGGCTCCCAAACACACCAGTTACCTTTTCATATCTTCAAGAAATATACATCACCACCTAAAGGAGAACGCCCTGAGAAGAAATCCAAAATGTACGCGTAATGAACTGCATCATTGAATCAAAGATAACTATAGGAAGTCCCCGTTTAGCAACCACAATTGGGACCAGCAACTCAGTCGTTAAGTGAAGTAGTCACTAAGTGAAACCATGACTGGGCGTATGATTTTACTTCAGATTTTCCTTTGCCTCACAGACCAGCAGAGGTCATAAATGTGAAAAATGGTCGTAAAGTTCTTTTTTCATCACCGTTGTAACTGCAAATGGTTGCTAAGCAAGGCAGTTGCTAAACAAGAACTACCTGTACCCATATTTTCTCTTGGGATTCTATTAATGCACCACATCTCTTCTTAAACATTGATGCCAAGGCTGAAGGCTTGACTGGAAAGTTTAAAAAAATGCAATGGCAAACCATATGGTCCATGAAATCAGCAGGTGACCACCTCAACTTGAAGGAGATGTTAATCTTTACTTTACAATTTGGTCACTTTATAAAACTTCACTGATGGTATTTTATTTTTTTAAATGCATGAATGCAAGAGGATTTATCTTCCTTGCCCCTCCTCCCCTTCATTCTAATATAAACAAAATGTTCAGGGAAGTTTTTGACCAATCAAGAAAATCTGCCAATATTCCATAAAGGATTAAGTAACACAGTTAACACAAAAATTAAAGAACAGTGTTCTCTGACTGTACTGTCTACAGAGGATTGGGGATACCAGGTGCAACCAAAAGGAATATGCAACTTGTTGTTGTCCACTAGTTTTAGATTACACCTTTCAAAAGCTCCAGCCACCATAGCCTAAATTCCAGAATTATGGGCATTGTCACCCAAAACATCTGGAAGGCACAAGGCTACCTAAACCTAATAGACTCTCTTGCTTAACATTTCTGCCCTACAACATAAGCATGAGTCCACCTCATTTTGTCAGGTTTCCTGGCTGCTGCTTAGCAACAATGAAGCCTTGTAAGAGTGGCGCTATTTGGAAATAAAATCCTACAATAGAGCATCTGCCTGTCCTTGTGCTACTCTTCTTTTCAACAGCATTGCCCACTTAAGACAGATGTGATGGGGCTCCTGAGAACCGGAAGACCAATTACAGTTTAGTAAGAGTTTCTTTTCCCAAGATTGCCGGGGTGGGGTGGGGTGGGGTGGGGTGGAATGGGGAATCGGGAAGCATAAGAGGAGACTTTGTGCTGGCTGGGTTTGCTTTCTTAAGCAAATTACAGAAAATGTCATAAAAATTCCCAACATCCATTCTTTATTATCTGTGACTACATTGCTCTTCCCATGTTTGTGAGTGCACCTGCACATTTTGCCTTACCTTTTCCTACATATATTTACTTAAATTTTAAAATGAAAGAAAAGAGCATTGATGCAATGTCATCTGTTTTCATTAGTTAGTCTTCTAGTTTCTTCGCAGAACTGAAATTTCAAATCGGTTTAATGTCATTCCAGGAACTTACATAATCTGGAGGTAGACCTTGTGGGACATTTTAAATGTGGAAAATCCATTTATTAAAAGATAACTGTTTTTAACTCCATTTTTTAAACCATAATCAACTGATCAGAATTCAAAAATCATTTTCATTTCTAATGATCCAATATATGACCAAGAATCTAGTATATTTATTTAACTTAACTTGTATTTTTCCACAATAAATGATGCTTGGGGCAACTATCGCCATGAAAATGCACAGTATGACCTAAAACTAGAACCAACACATAAGAGAAACTCTTATACATTTATACGTACATCCAGTCAAAGAGCCAATTAAAAGGGGAAAATGCCTATTTGTGAAACTGAGGGAGCACATGAGATAAAATTAATAGGCAAAATAGAATAAAATCAAGGAAGATAGCCTACTATTTCTAGGGAAGTTATATCTTTGTAAGGGCAGAATTGCATACCATAGAGAAAAAGTGAGATTGCCTTAAGCCTAAACAATTTAATTTCCACTGGGATGGCATTGTTTCCTGTAAGCTAACATACCTGATTATCACATTTGAAGACCTCAGTGTGAGAGATGCCAGTCTGTTCCTTGTTGCTTTCATGTGGAGGGCAAATGGAAGGTGATACCTAGGTATTTAAAGCACATGGATTTCTCCACTAATTTGCCACTTATATTGGCACTTGGAACCACCTTTCTTTTTGAATAATTGATTGTAATTTTTTCATGGTGGAAGAAGCTAGCTAATGTTTGGAGACTCCTCCAAATTCTATCTGAGACAGAGAAAGAATGACAGCAGCAACACCATGTAGCAATACAGGGAAAGGTCTTTGTGTCAGCTTTGGGGGATGGAATACCCCCAATTATTTGACAAAGCTTAAATAACGCATGTACAATAGAAAGTTCCACTGGCGTCACTTTTAACCTGCTTGTAAATATTCTCATGGAGTAACACGATCTGTTGGAGTAAGTGGCAATCAATTAAAATCACTGCTAAGTTCCTCCTAATCTTTCTCTCAGGATTGCATCAAATGCTGTCTTCAGATTAATGAAGGTGGCATAGAGAGATTCTTGTGCCAAGGAGAATATTTTTTTGCAAGTTGGTATGGAGTGTTACATTGATCAGAGGTTGAGTGCCCAGATCTAAACTCAGCTTGTTCTACTGCTAAAATCTTCTCTTGGGTCATCCTAAAGACGCTTACGCACAGATGCTTTGCATAATATTTACCAACTAAACTTAGTGGGCTTAGAAGGCAATAGTTAGCTGGGTTAGACATATCTCTTTTTTTAAGATAAGAATAATAAAATAACTCCAATCGTTTGGTAATTGGGCCAAGTGGTCTATGCATGTAAACAAGGATATTATAATATAGGAACCCAGCAATCCACTTTTAAATTCAGAAGTTTATCATTTACACAATCCATTTACTATCAATCTTCTCATCTGAATCTCATCTTTTAAAACAATGAGGACAGTGATGAACTGGAGAAGGCTGCAGACAAAGGAGAAGATGAAAAGCTATTGGTGATTTACCTACCACCAATATTGCAGTGATGTGCAGAATAACATTGCACATGGATGATGATATCAATAATGAGTACATACCACACCACTTTCTTTATATCTCTGTGGCATGTATAGGGTGCCAGTACCAAGGGCTATGTTCATGCACACAATGCTTCCTGGATTATTCCATCCCTATCTCACCATGAGAAATGCTGGAGTAGAAAAAATAGACAATGAAAATTGCTGGGAGAAAGATCAACTATATCAGATTTGATGAAGATGCCAAGTGAGGACGACTTAAGGAATCTCTTGTTAAAAGTGAAAGAAGAGCATGCAAAAGCCAACCAGTTGCTCAATATTAAAAAAAAAAAAAAAAAATTCAACCAGTAATGCCAATCCAATGCAATAGTAACAGACTTTATCTTCCTAGACAAAAAAACTTAGAGAGATGGTGACTATAGCAACAAAATAAAGAGATGACTGCTATTTGGGAGAAAGACTAGGACAGTTATAGATAAAATATTAAAGTACAGACACATCACACTGGCAACACTGATATGTATTGCCTAAACCATGGTTTTTCCAGTTGTAACATATGGCTGTGATATCTAGATGGGAAGCTTGAATGAAAAAAAAAAGTACTCCTTTGAATTTTGATACTAGAGAAAATTATTGAGAATACTTTGGACCAGAACAAATACTGGATGAGGTAAATTTAGACTAGTAATAATGAAATTAAATTTAAATAATTTGGACACATTATGCAAAGGCAAGAGTCATGGTAGAAGACCCTCATACAGTACCTGGAAAAATCAAAGCAATGAAAAAGAGGCAGCAAGAGGGCAGGATGGCTAGATACTATCACTAATTACACAAGTATAAGCTTACAAGAATTCAAAGAAGCACTTTCTGATAATTGTGGCAAAATGATGTCCATTGGTTCAAAAAAAGTTGGAAGAGACTGACAACAGGAGTGGCTCCACTAGGTGAAAAAACATCCAAGTTAAAGTTAGGCACCTTCCTTGGCTGGGAATTCCAGATTCTAGAAGCAGCAACTAAAAAGCCCACTTTTATCCTCTCCCCAGATGTGTCTCCAGTAGTGCAGAACAGAGAGAAAGCTCATATATGCCTTGGGACCTGAGCAGGCAGGTGCTTTCCATCACCTTTTTACCTGTAGGGTAAATGATCATGTACGCACCTATATGTAACATTAGCAATGGGGTGTTTATTCTTATTTTTGTACATCTTTCCTTGTTTTATTAAGGATCAAATCCCAAGTATAGTACAAGTCAAAAAGACATTCCTTTTTCTCAAATTAGAGAGCATAATTTGCATAATCTCAAATACAGGAACTGGTGAGGCTGTTCTAGTGTTCCCCACCTGAATCCTTTGCTGTCATGGAGCACAAGTATAAAATACATTTTGGATTGTCAGCCATGCCTATAGGCAAGATTACAAGCTCTTGAGAGAGCCAGTTTGGTGTAGTGGTTGAGGCATCAGGCTAGAAACTGGGAGACCATCAGTTCTAGTCCTGCCTTAGGCACAAAACCAGCTGGGTGACCTTGGGCCAGTCACTCTCTCTCAGCCCTAGGAAGGAAGCAATGGCAAACCACTTCCAAAATCTTGCCAAGAAAACTGCAGGGACTTGTCAAGGCCCAGGAGTCAACACTGACTTGAAGGCACTATACATACATACAAACTCTTACCATTAGCTATTGTAAACGTCCTATAGGTAGAGAGAGAAGTTGTATGCTGAAATAATACAACAGTACAGGTGGTAAATGAGATGCTAACCAGACTAATCAAGATTCACTCCTAATTTCCTCATAATTTATACCCATACTAGGTATTACAGTTGGATGGATGGATAATAGTTCTTATGAGCATTCATGGAAAGTGTGGATAAAGGTAAATGACTTTTTCAGCAGAGTTGCCTAAATATATCTTATTCCTCATTCCAACTGCAATCGCATAAATACTTACCTGGAAGTAATACCATTACTCAATAGGAGCTGCTTCTTGGCAAATAGCTGAAGGACTCAAATAAGAAAGGGCAAATGCAAGTTATGTCCAGACACTCAGATTCAAAGCTAGCAACCTCAGGAATAAACCCCGCGAAGACTTCGCTTTTCTTGTAGGGACCCACCAACGCTAGCCACACTGAGGACAAGCATCTCCCAAAATCTTCATCCTTCCCAACAAGAGCTGGATTTGTGGCAGGAGAGCCCGGGGAACTAGGCAATAGCTCGCGGTTACCTATTTTGCACTTCCAGGCTGGGAGTTCGTATTTGGTCAAACCATCCGGTTTGGTATTTGATCAAACCCGGCCGGGCGCTAGCCATTTAAATCTCTAGGAAAATAAAGCGGGCTGCTCTGATCCTGGGTACTCGGATACTTGAGGGGGTTCTCTAAGTAAGTATACTGTGTTCCAGTACGTTCAGCTAAGTGTGTCTGGCGGATGGTGAGCCAACTGCAACCAGGAGCGTAGTTTGCCCCCCCCCCCCCCCATCTTTCGCCGCAGATTTGCAAGTCCTGCGCTCGGGGCTGAAAGCTGCACGCAGCGAGGTTAGGAAGCGAGGGGAAAGGGCGGAGAGGCGGGGGAGCGTTCCAAAAGCGCGCCCGTGGAAGACGGAGATGAACGGCGCCTTGTCTCTCCCACCTACCCCCGACTCTGCCGGCTGGCAGTCTACCACCCCGGGGAAAGCTCGGAGTCGGCGGTGCGCCCACTCTCTGTTGCCTTTTTAAGGCGCAGACGGCAGCTTCTTTACTCTCTCTCCCCCCCCCCGTCCCCCCTCCGTCCCCCCTCCTTTATCAGCTCTCGCTGCATCGCCCCTTTAACAGCCGCTCGCTCGTCCCTTCTCTCCTCGCGGCTGGCGACGCCGCGGTTCTCCTGCCACCGCGAGACGGAAAGGCGCGCGCAGAGAGCGACGTCCGCGGGGCGAGCGAGGGGAAGGTTGGCGAGGGATCCTGCCGGGGCTGGTCGGCGATCTCAGCCGCAGCTGCCTCCTCCTCTCGGCGATCTCAGCCGCTGTTCTCGCTGCCTCTGGGAGCTGCTGCTGCCGCTGCCGCCGCCGCCGCGGTTCTTTCCCCGAGGCCCGCCCGCTGCAGCATCCGCTCCGCCGCCGCGTCTTCCTCCTTCTGCAGCCTCGGGGCAGGTCGTGATGTGATCGGCGGCTCGTCCCTTGGGGGCCCATCCCCAGCGGGAGTCTCAGCACGACGGAGAGGGTGGTGGAGCAGCGGGCCAAGGGCCGCGCCCCCATGAAGGAGAAGGAGGCGGGGGCGGCCGGGGAGCGGGGCAAGCCGGCCACTTACACCGGGGACAAGAAGGCGCGCATGGCGGCCAAGACCAACAAGAAGTGGGTGCGCTTGGCCACCGTGCTGGCCTACGTTCTCTCTGTCTCCCTGGCCGCCATCGTGCTGGCGGTCTACTACAGCCTGATCTGGCAACCGGTGAGGGGCGGCGGTCAGCCGCACGCCCAGTCCCAGCCGCCCGAAACGGCCCCCAGCCCCCTGGCCCCCGGATCCAGCGACGGAGAGGCCCCGGCGACGTCGCCTGAAGACGGAGTCGGCGACTCCTCGGTCACGAAAACTCCCGGAGACACTTCGTCGCCCTAGAGACTCGCTCCGGCCCAGGAGGCCGGAGGCACAACTCCCCCAACGGCGCCGGAGCCCCTGATCGCGGAGGACAAGAGGCCGCCAGAGGGAGAGTCGCGCAGCCGCCGCGAGAAACGGGACCCCCGGACTGGCCTTGCCTTGCCTTGCCCCGCGCGATTTCTCGCAAGCGCGCGGCCCCGCCGCAGGACCGCGCCGCCCGCTGAGGTGGACTCCGAGGGCGCGGGGCTCAGACGCCTTTGGTTTACCTCGCCCTCTTGGCAAGACTCGGGCAGGGAAGACTGTAATGGTGTTAGTTTTTACAAATATGGTTTATTAATCAATAAATAGTGGGGGAGCCACGTGAAATGGAGCTCAGGTATGTCAGCCTCTCTGAAATGTACCCCGATGCATTTCCTTTGTATTCTTGTGTATAAATTCTTTGTATACAGATGCACTTAGTTAATGCATAGAAAGGAGCTATATAGTCTATATTCTGTACACACATATACTGGCAGAGCAGATGTAGAATGGTATTCAAAGGGCTATTGTGGGGATACTTACTATGAAATTCACAGCCAACCTGGAGCAGAAATTGATGCCACTTCCCTAAGCCCCAGGCCAGTAGTTCTGACTTGACCCTAAGTTTTATTCCTGTTTGCTTCATACGTATTTTGTTAAAAACAGGTTTCTTAATTTTAAACAAGAATGAGTACTGGATGTCATCTTCTGCTGTAAACACGGTCAGAAAAGAACTTACTTCAGAGGTGTTATTGTTCTCACTTAAACCCCAGTCTTATGTCTGAAGTCACGGGAGAGTAAACTTTTGAAGTATCTTCCTGACCTTTTCTAGCAAAGCTACATTGGATGTGATGCTCATATAATTAGTTCTATGCTATTTCTGTTGTGTTATAGTTGCTCCCTCTGTTCAGTCTCAAACCTTGAGACTTTAAACGGGTTAATTTTAGCTCTAATGTTTTAGACTTTCCAATACCACCATTCTCTATTTGTATCAACTTCACTCTTTCTTCCAGCAGTGAATAAGAAAGAGTTAAAAGGTATTTTTTCTGAGTCCCCAAACCATCCTTTTCATTCCCTTTTGATGTTTGGAACAACTGCTGGAGCTTCCAGGAACAAGTAAATTGGATATTTAACACTCTGCTGGTATTACTGTAGGGGCTGCACACCAAAAGTAGTGAAAGCCAATCTTATTAGTAGTTCCAGCATTACATCAGTAGTAAAGCAGCTATGCAACCTCCTTCATGAGTAGTTCAGCGTTTCTCAATCTGGCACCTTCAGATGTGTTGGATAAAAATTGTACTCCCTAGTCAATTGACTGGGCTGGCTGGAGTGATGAGATTTGTAGTCCGGCACAACTAGAAGCGATAGGCTGGATAATAGGCTAGGCTACTGTCTTTCCTTAGACTAGCATTAGAAGCCTTTTTTTAAAATATTTTTATCTTATATATTAGAAATTTAACTTACAGTATGAGCTGATGCCTTTCATGATATAGCTGAAGGATTTAATGATGTTGAAAAGACTAAAGCCCACCATTCAGGCATGGCTGATATTCAAGCTTATTTACAAACAAATCTTTTTCTTACAAAGCTCATAGTGTACAGTTTGCTAGATTAATTTTCTCATCATGGGGAAGTGGGAAGTCCTCCTAAAGGCTATTACATGCAATGTTCTATAGGCAGATCAGTCTTAGCATCAGAAAGGGAAAAAAAAAACATTTGCACAATGAATCTTGTGACCCGTTAAAGGCTCTTTGCTGCTTTGGATGAAGCCAGCTAATATGGCTGCCCCTCTGGAGTGTATACACTTTTAATGTGTCATAGATGTGTTTTATCTGCTGTGAGTGTTCCGGGTCAGATAGCAGCTCTGAATGTCAGCTACTAATCTATGGAATTCCAGCAGAAAAAAACCTTCCTAGGAAAATGTAACCTATGAAGTAGCCCGTAGCTTACTGGGCACCAGTAAATAGGAGAGTCGCATGTTTACTCAGAAGCAAGCCTGGGACTTTGTTGGCATAAGTTATATTGTAACCTTAGTTGGCTGCTCTCATTGCAGTCTGTTGCCCAGTGCAACCAGGGATCCTGTCTGGAGAGATGCCTTGGGGAAGGGGGTGGGGGGTTCTGGAGTTCAGCATATTATTCCATAGCCAGTAATTGAAGTAGGAGATTCCCAAAAGCCAATGTTTTGCAATGAAGAATATGCTGGTAGTGTTACAAGGGAAGGCCAGAGGCCTTTAAGGGAAAATAAAAGACAAAAATATTATCTTTATTCTAGTAAATAAGTAAATATGATTTCCACTATATTTTTTATATGTTGTATATTTAAAATTGTTAGTCATACATTTTAAACAAGCAAGGACACTTCATGTGATATTCTGAATGATTACACTCTTGGAAAGAACAAAGTGAAGTGTTGGAAAAATTGCTATAATGTTTAAGCCATGGAGCCACTATCCTTTGTATGGTTGTCACTGAACATCAGATTTAAGTTTAAATTTAAAGTTGTAAACAAGCTCTAATGTTGTCTATATCTAATTCAGCCATGTAAGCTATGTCTGCATTCAGAAGTTCTGTATATTTTTTAAAAAAATATTTTTAAGGTTAAAAAATACATTGAGAGATTTCTGCCTAAAAATCATACAATTTTAGTTTTGTTTTTTTAAATCCCATTCACTCAAAGAATGTTAGCCATGTTTGTTTACAGCTGTAGGAAATGGGAACAACTTGGTCCAACAGGGAGCAGATTGCTTGCTCTTTCCATTTCTGAATCTGAAACACACACACACACACACACACACACACACACTTTAGTATTGTATATTACTTCAGACAAAAGGGTATTTCTGTTATTGTGGAGAGGACACACATGGCAAGAAGGGAGGTCCTCCTTTGTCCAGAGGACAAGCAGTACCCTCAGCTTCCTAGGAATGGGGCAGGATCTACTCCCAGAAACAAAAATAGTTGCATTTGAAATGAAGAAATTACATTTTTGTAGCCAGAATGAACCCACAACTGACCTTCTGTAGTTTGTGGCCAAAATGTTTAGTGTGTCTTATTTTGTATGGCTAATAGCATAATCAGAAGATTGCTAAAGACATTGCCACTAAGTCCATTTCCTAGCTGGAAAACACTTGTGTTTTCACACAGGACAGTCACCTGTGGAAGATATTTGTGTAGGAGCGCATTTTGGGAAGATTGCTGGGTGATCTTGTGTCAGTTTCTGTCTCTCAGTTCACTTCCCTCTTAGGATTGCTGTGAAGATAAAATGCAAAAGAGGAGGAAAACAGTTTGCTGCCCTGGGCATTGGGAGGAGAGGAGGAGCATAAATGTAGCCGTAAAAATAGCATCATTTCTTATGCAAAAGATGCTATTATATGTAAACAGGTCCTTATTATGCTTATGTTCTAAGGGGGATTAGACCTTTGTACATTTCAGTCATCTGAGGTTTGCAGAAACTTGGGAAATTTTGTCTGAATGATAGTTAGGTCTGGAATTCGCATCCTCTTGCTCTCCAATGGGATTGAGTGAGAAAGAAAGGAAATAGATTCATGGGGAGCCAGAACAGCCCCATTGGAGCATTGGTTTACAGGAAATGTATGTTCCCAGGATCCCATGGGAGAAGTCCGCCCTCCCAAGTCACAGCTTGCTTTATGCTCTTCCAATACAGTATGTTTTAATAAGAGTCTGCTAAACCTGGGATTCCATTGTGAATGGGATTCCACAGAGGCAGTAGATTTTCTGGGACGTAGGAGCTGATGAACAGCCAGCATGTTTTCTCTTCATAGGTAACTACCAGTTTTCTGAAGAGTTGTCAGCAAAGCAGTTAGAGGACAGAAAAAGAGAATTAAATACGATCAATACCATTTACTATACACTTTCCATTTTAAAAATGACTCTTTAAGGAAGATAGATGCAATCCCTTGCGTCAGGAGCGTGCATGTATGTTCACTCTGAGACACTTCCAGAAAGGCTGCTTGCCAGAGAAGAGCAGTTTGAGCCATAAGTTCTATTGACCAATTATCAACAGTTCAACAATTGCATGTTTTAAACCAGAAAACACCATTTGTTCCAGACATTCCTGAGCCCAATACATTCCAAACATATCTCCAAGCTGTTTTCTTAATACAAAAAAAAGTCTGTTCCCATAATTTTGCATTGCTTAATGATGGGAGTACAATTGATGGCAACACTGATGATAGAAGTACAGTTGAGGAAAATTATTTTTATAATGCAGTTCAAATTGACATGGATTACTATATTGCGGCAAAGTGGTTAAAATTCCATGCTAAGAAGGTGGGGACAGTTGCCTTTGGAACTAGAATTCAGTGTGATCATCATGTCTTTTGCAAAAGTTTTTCATTTTGCTGGGATGTTCTGCTAGAAAAATAGAAGCAATAGTTCTTGATTCATGTGTCTTTCTTCCCTCGCTTCCTTCATTTTGTTCTTAGCTGCCAATGATAGCAGTTGAATGGCCTTTGTTTCATCTCATTTAGGCTCTTGAACTGGTTCAGCCATATCTACTGTTTGTATCCCAAGTACCAAAATCCTGATCAGGTATTTTCCTCATAACCAGGGACATAGGAAGCTAGCAGGTTCCATTTTGAAACATTTCTAAGAAATCAGCTGTATACATTTTTTACCCTGTGAAGTGCCATATCTAGCATAACAGCATGACACCAATGGGGGGTGGAATGCTAGAGATGTCTGAATGACAAGTATCCCACAGTCCACCAAATTGTAGCCATGTAGGTAAGTTTTTAAGGTTGTTACTAACGATGATGTTATGTGAATGATGTTTCATGAGTTTGGTTGCTTTTCTATTATAAAGAAGGTTAAAGTAGAGGTTGAGGTTGAGGCATGTTGTGTTAGATATCCAAGATTGTCACAGTGAATTTCATGACTTCTTGAAATTATGAAACCCATTAAAGCAGTGTTTCTCAACCTTAGCAACTTTAAGATGCATGGACTTCAACTCCCAGAATTCCTCAGCCAGCATAGCTAGTTGGGGAATTTTGGGAGTTGAAATCCATGCATCTTAAAGTTGCTAAGGTTGAGAAACACTGCGTTAAAGCCTTGGACCATCTTTTCCTACCCTGTAATGGTATGTGGGAAAGACCTTGGGAGACTGGGGAAAGAGACACTGCCAAGGGAATGGTCAGATAAGAGACAGCATAGCCTGCAACTGGATAGTGGGTGGGGAAAGAAGCTCAGAAGAGACCCTCCCTAGTTTCTCAGGCTGATAAGGAGACGGGGAGGATTGTACTTTCAGACTTGCAAGATTCTGTCAATGTAGCTTTACAATAAAGTAGAATTAGCTCATCTGGTTGTGATTCCTATCTGGTTTACCCTGCGAGGCCAACATACCCCCAGTCCCTCCCCAAAAATTGCTGTCATGCAGAAATCTAAATTATGATTCATCTTTTCTTTTAACAAATGTGGTGCTCATTGTTACGGTCTAAGCTGTTTCAAAGAGCCAGGGACATGTTATAACAATTAATGTGACTGAAATAGCTTGTCTGCTTATTAATTCTTTAACACGTCCAAATGTTTTAAGTTCATAGGAGATGAGCTAACTGTAAATTGTAAAAGCTGAATGGAGAATTTTGGTGGCTCATGAACCCATGAGTGGCCTGCTGAGATCAGAGAATGGATGGGACGTGTGCAATGTTTCCTGTTATTCTGGATCCCTGTGATCCAATTGCACATTGATGTTTATGTGAATCTTGTTTATGTGTATGATTACGATGCCCCATTTCTTTCACTTGTAAATGATACAGAATTGGAGATAGCCATGCATTCTCTTGCTCTTCCAGTTTGGATAGTTACAATAATAGCTAAGATCCCAAATAATTTTGTAATTCTCTTGAGCAAAATGCATAGTCTGAGACCCCAGGCCCAAAAGCCTTAAATGCTTCATTTTATATATGAATAAATATATACATTTATATATGAAGATAGACAGACAGACAGACAGACACATTTCATATTTAAAATATGAAAATGTATATTAATATTTGATTAATATAATTTAATCAAGTCTGGAGTTGTTGTTTTTTCCTAGTCCCACTCTTCTTTTGTCTGGGCTTGCCTGCTTTTTTTCCTGGCAGGTGTAGCCTGTAGTTTAGAAAAAGTTAGACACCTGATTTGTAAGTAATGCTTTTCTCCACCCACCCACCCCTTTTCTTAGCTTCAAACGAGTATGGCACATCATGAAACACAACATGGCATTTATCCTGCATTAAAGTACCTGTACTTTGCCGTATAAGCACTGAAGCTATGTTTCTAATCAAATTATGATACTTTTTTTAAAAAAATAAATCAAAGCTTTTTGCAGAATTATGCAGAAGTATATACAGGAAAGTCATGCTGCTTGTTGCTAATAATATCAGAAGTAATATCCAGTAAATGCTTGTGTGCTTTATGTGAAGACCTTCTACCTGGCAGTTGCAATTGCCCTGTGTGCCCTATTCATAGTACAATTCCAGGAGAAATATTGTATTTTTTCAGGTACCCAGTGTAGGGAATTGTGAGATTTCCAGCAATAGAAAAGCAGCCTTCAACGAAGTTAATTAGATGATGCTGTGCACAACAAATGAGGAAGAAGATTGTGTAATGCAAAATTCCCAAGTATAAAGACATCTATGTGTATAGTTTTTAGATAATATTTAGCTTGATATAGACAGAATGTTCTCCACATGCAAATTTGTGAAAATTACCTCCCCAGAACTTCAGAAGCTGATTGTAGAAACTGAAATACACTTCTTTCAGGATTCATCAACAATCTGCAGGGTTGATGTGAAGATTCTGTAATACAAAGGCTTATAGGCCTATCAAAGGTTTTGATATCATATGAAAAGCATGTGGATTGGCCCTTGTGAGTTTCATCGGTCAAGAGGAACAAATCCTGACTAGGGAGAACAAAGAGCAAAAAAGATCAGGATCTTGCTGGGTTGCTTCTGAAATACTCTTGGGTTGAGGACAAAATAGCTCAAAGTAGAAATAGTACCTTTTTGTCATCAGGGTTACGTTAATCTCTCAGTGACTCTATTGTGCAGAATTGATTCACTGTGTGGTATAGTGCTTAGTGTGCCATTGTGTGGCACATAGTGCCATAGTGTGGCACTGGGAAAACCCAGGGTCTAGTCCACCATCAACCACAGAAGCTCAGTGGGTGGTTTTCGGCCAGTTACTCTCGACCCAACCTATTTCACAGGGTTGCGGGGAAAACTGGGAGGAGGGTGCACTATGTACACAGAGTTCTTGAGCAAAAGGCAGGATATAAATCTAACCAACAAATAACTGTAAGCATCTTAATGTGGTCCGGGAGTAACCTGTAGGATTCCAGGTATTTCTGAACTACAGGAACAACTTGTAGCATCCCAGATGATCCTTCCCAGCATCCCTAGGAAGGAAAGTCAATGGTGTAGGACACTAGAAGTTTTACTGCTGAAAACGTTAAAGGAGGAAAAATTGTGATGGCATGGAGAAAAATCAATCAAGCGGTCCCTACATGGTGACAATGACATATGAAAGCAGTCTCCAGCTAGAAGCCGCAATATATAATCCAGCCTGTAAACTTATCTAGTAAGTGTCAGTTGCTAAATTAGGAATATAAATCTGACCAAAACTGTTAATTGGAAAGCTGATTTTAAGAGGAGGCATCATGTGTGTTACAAAGACTGGAACCTAAAGGAGTCATCAGTTGTGATTTTGTCTGGGAAATTGTTATTTTAATTCCAAGCATGTTGATTTAAAAAAACAATAACCAGGTGACATGTAGTAGCAATGCTGTAATGGTTGTTTAAAGGAAGAACAAAGGCCTGGAAGGGCTAATTACATTGTTAAACATTTTGACTGCCCTTTTTCAAAATATTTTGTCTCCAAAACTATTGTTCCTTCCTTTTTCTAAAGTGTTTTTCTTTAGTTTTGTAATTTTACATTTGCTCCCACCCCTAGAGCAAGTCATGCCTGCAAATATTTCTTTCTGATTTCAGGTGGTGTTTTGTCTTCAAAAAGATCCAACCTCGAAGAATGAGTTCACTCTTCATATGCAGAACACCAGTAACTGCTAACTTAATTTTCGCATGATACTGTCATGTCAGGTGAAAAGGCTAGGGCACTATCTACCTTAATGGGTTTTTAAAAGGAATTCTCAGGTGCCAAATCAGGCAGCACCCAATGTTGCAAACCTTCTTGCTGAATTTAGATGTTCTGAGTGAAGCTACTGAGGAACTGTCACTATGAATTCTTACTTATGGCAATTGTTAGAGCACAAATGCTCCTGTTCTTTTCATCCCTCAAAGCATTTAGAAATATTTTCAATTCTTATTTCTATTTTGATTCAGACCCAGGGCTTGGCTTTATGGAGTAACCCAACAGCAGCACTAGCTTTCCTTTAAGATTATGATGAGACGCTGATGTACTGTGTTTGCTCAGGTCCCCGCATGCAAAATGCAGGGGCTCTCTGTCAACTGTGTGAGAAGTCCGGTGTAGGTAGGTTTTGTCCTTTCCTGCCTGCTGCATCTGTTGTTTTTTTTTGGGGGGGGGGGGGGGGATGCAGGAAGATATATACCTAGTGTGTTTGGCAGACCATGTGTGCATTTTTGTATTCTATTGTTTATATCAAATTACAAAAAGCAAAGGGGGAGTCAGCCCTGAGTACTGAGTGCCTTTGAGATTTGGAGAAGACCCCTTCCTCCTTGAGTTGCTGCCAGCATCTACTCTCCTGAAGGCAGCATGACAAATACAGTAACTACGCCTTACACAAGCATTGTGCTGCTTTGTTGGTTTTAAATAGCCACTCCCTGTGTTTTATTTAAGGTTTGTATTTTGTCATTTAAATACTGAAGTGCTCCTTAATTAAAGGCTTTATGGCTTTCTTCAGGCTGGCAAGCCAATTACTGTCAGTTTGTCCAAGGAGGAATTGATGTGGAAAATGATTTAATATCAGAGTTGCGGTGAAATTGGTGCAACGAAATTGCAGTTTTACAACATAACTCTACTAAGAAGTCATGCTGTAAAAGTGCCATAAAGGAGCTATCTTTTACTGATGTCATGAAATATCTGATTCTACTTCACATTTAGATGAATTGAATGTAAGGCACAGCAGCCAAGAGTTTTCGAAAGAGCTTTGGCCAGTGCGCTCCAACTGTGTTTCTGTAATTGATACAGTATTGATCTTGCTTTTTGAACTATCTCCTAGTAAAATAATGAATTTAAACCTAGCATCCTATCTTCTTTTTAGCTGGTGCATCAGAATTGGATTTGCCTTTAATCTGTTAATTTCTGGAGTCACCCTTGTTCTAAAAGAGCCCATCTCAAATATTAGACACCACTAGATTCCCATAGTTCATGGGGGTGGGAGTCTGCAGGCCGGGGGGGGGATGGATTTCTCTTTGACCACAGTTCAAACTGCATTTCTCAAGACAGAGGTGCAACTGTTTAGTGTTGGTGATGTTACTTCTTTTTTTAACACACGTCTCCTACTCTTCCTTTAGAGATTTCATAGAGGGTAATCTGCAGCTTAGAACTGCATCCTTTCAGTCTTTACTCCAGCACAAGGTTGCCTTTGGAATTTGGCTCAGCTTTTTATTTTTGTTAGATTTTGATCTACTGGAATGTTTGAAAAAGAAGAGGAGCAGAGATTCTGCGGAATTACTGAAGCGTGTGGTAACACTTGCTTCCCCTTGTCTTGGCTTGGAAAATAAGCAGGAATGGGTTGGTTAATATTTGGATGGCAGACCACCTTGATAAACTAGATTGGAAAGTAAAAAAAAAAAAAAAAACCTGCCGAAAGGTAACAACATACCTCCTGTCACTAGAAAAACTAAATGAACATGAAATAAGCATAATGTGGTCAGCTTGAAGAATATTTTATTTTTTTACAAAAATGAAAAGATCCAAATGTCAAAATCAGTGTTCCGGAATTTAGGGGATTAGCTAGAGACATTTGTTTTGAAACCAACTATTCCAATTTTGCTGATTTCTATCAGACCAGAAGGAAAACTGATAGCAGTCATACGAAATGGATGGTTGGGACATGGAAAGAAGTGTGTGATGTCGCTTGCACATTTGCGCCCATTCGTTCTTTTGGCATAATTAACTCCCCTCCCCAATGCATGCTGGCCCATGTTCTGTTATAAATACAGGTAGTGTTGTAGCGCAGGATTTATAAGAGCCTCCCCAAATGTAGGCCAGCAGACAAGTAGGGGGTATGGAAATTGTAGTCCAGTATATATGAAGGACAGCAAATTGAGGAAAACTGATTTACTATATAGTATTCTGTGGTTATGTAATACAGAATAAATCAGCAAATAACAACCTAATCTCTCTTGTAGATTTTTTTTTTCTTATGAGTGATCCCAAAAGTATATAAATATTAATTGGAAAAGCACTGGCCACGACCCTAATGGAGGACTTATAAATCCAGGGGTGAATAATTTTCCGGTGACCGAGACCCATATTTAAAGGGGGCTGAAGGCTGCATTAGGCAGAGTGATGGGCAAAATAGGTGAGGTTACATCACATAACCGTGTGGGGCTGTGATTTAGGGGAGGGTGTTTGCTTTTTATAAATTTTATTATGTCTGCTGTAGGATTTATACAATACAATTTTGTGTGTTTTCTGTATCAAAATGGAGAGGAAACAATATCGTCAGTTTTCAGTAATATCAGAAGCAGTTCCAGGGGTTGCAAAAGGGGATGGGTGTGAGGGTAGCAGATTGCTCACTTGTATCAATTTCTATATATTCGAGGAATTATTTTAAATCTGTGCATTTCTGTCTTTTGGTTTGGGCCAATTTTCAAAAGCCATGACCAGACTGGAATTCCTACAAAAAGATGCACTGAATGATTAGAAAATAAATGTATAATGTTTCCCTTTAGTGATATGAGAAGTGAGAGAGAATAATTAAAGTTCTGGATAATTATTGTGAATTGAGCAATCTTCTTGGATATATGGGTAGAGAAATTGCTAGGGACTTGCATGTCTGCTTGTGTCTGGCCCAGCTCAGCAGAATGTTAAACATGTTCAGTACTTTGATAGGTGGTCTTTCTGTCGTCTAGTCATCTTAATGTTCCTACGTTGCTTCCTAGAAGTATGTCCATCATGGAACCTGCCTCTGTGTTTTCTAGCATTCCCTGCCTCCGAAGATCAGAACCAACTTGCTCTAATTTAATGTGGAGCTGAAGATAATCTCACTAGTTCTGAACAGTGCCAACCAGTAAAGAGTTGTCTTCTATTTGTTTCAGTGCCATAATCCCTGCTGCCCTCCTCTCTTTGCACAAAGCGTCGAGAGAGAGAGAGAGAGAGAGAGAGAGAGAGGGAGAGTAAGACCCTCTGGGCTGCAAGCCAGAGAAATAGCAGCTACCTCTCAAAAAGAATGGCTTTGCGTGGGTGCCTGTGCACCATCAATTTCTGTTACTCAGTTTGTGCACCTCCTGTTAACTCCAGTCAAAAACGGGGAGACGCTGCTATCTCCGTGGCAGATGTGCAGCTTCCTGAGCAGGATTATCAGTGTACAGAGGAGTTGAGACTTGTGGGGAGATGGGATCACCTGCATAGCGAGGGCCTGTTATCCAAGATATGGTTCTGAATATAAAATTAGATGGATCGATATTTTTCATTTAAGGCAATAAAACTAATTAGGCCAGATTATTATTTCTTTGTGGCTTTCTCAATATGCTCCAGTTTACAGGGCCATTGACTTCAGTGGATCAAGACCAATGGAGAAATAATTATCTTGAGAGAAGATGCAGTGAGAAAAAAGAGAGTGGGAAGATGGTGGGTGGCTGGAAAGTACTTGCTGCCTCCATGACTCTCAAGGCTTAAAAAGTCCCAGAGTGTAATCAGTTTGCAATTGCACAGTAGATGTGTGGGATACTTTCTGTCAATGCTACTTTTTCCAACATTGTATTTCATTCCCATTGGTTAGATTTACAGCTACATCACTATAAAAATTACATAGGGTCCAGAACTTGGGAAAGCATAGCACCTGTGGCTCTCTGGATAAATTTATGGGGTTCTCCCTTCTTTGAGAGCACCCTAGTAGTAGTGGGAAGGCTGCTGGAGAACATTGTTCCAAAGGACTTGAGTCTTACTCGATTACCAGCCAATCCTTGGATTGATGGGTCGCTGGGGAATATGTGCAATACTTGTAGAACCATCTATTCCAAGTAGAATCTGCTCACCCAGTAGATGCAGGCCAAAAACGGGCTATAGATTCATTCCCCCTGAGAGGTTAAATGGGCAAGAGCCCATAAGGAGGCCTTTTCTTTGCTCTGACTAGCCAGTCCCCCTCCCCTCCCCTCCCCCAAGTTTGGATGGCTCTTCCCTGTTGGAAGCCTTCTGGAAGGCTCTGAGAACTGTACTTTCCCAAAGAGCCTTTGGAGCAGGTGATACTGCTGAATTAGACGCAGCCATGGAGGGCAGGGACAGTAGTACAAAACCAGATAATGCTGTTAGAGGTTTAAGATTGTTCAAGATTTGGAGGAACTAAGTCTAGAGTCATTAAAAGGAGGCAGCATATAAGACTGCAGGCAGGGAGGCAAACTATTTAGGCCAAGCTAGCTTTAAAGAAAAAAAAGAATCATAGCAGAGGAGAACAGGAACTTTGAAGTTAGTAATTGGACACCTGTGTCATTGGGATAGAATTCCCCATTATTGGGAAATTTCACTATTCCACTACTGGGAAATTTCTTATACTTCTAATTAAATGGGCTAGTCTCTTAGTGAATATCAGCTATGAATCAGTAGTACTAATCTTTTTTTTTAATATTGAAATTTGGAAAATGGCCAATTAGTGACTCAATGGATTGATGAGCTTTAAAATAGGCATAAATAAACTTTTTGGGCTGGTGGGCCTATTGGGGGAACGTGTTATGGGTGCTTTTACAAAATTTGGGTAGACACAAAGATAGATGTTACTAGCTCATACTCTAATCCCCCCAAATGCTCTTTATCACCCTTACTCACTTCTCTTGTTATTAGGTGAGTGGGTACCCTTTCAAACAAAGCACTACAGCTGCACAGTATTTTTATTTGTTGGGATCAAAAGCATTATTGGAAATAGCAACTATACTAGAAATTAGAATTATATGCCAACTTCCCATTTAATTTGTTTTAAATTGAAAGTGTTTTTTTTCAAAAACGCACCTCTGGTTTGGTAGTCTAGCAGACACAAGGAATTTATTGTGGGGGCACATTGGTGTCTATAGGTACCAAGCTGTCTGCCTCTGAAGGGTGGTGCTTATACACAGCTAGCAAAAACTTCAGAAATACCTAGGCTCTTTTCTTAGGAGACCTTTTCCTACACTAATTTGGACCAGCTCTGGAGAGTGTAAATTATGATGGTGAGATGCGTACAGTATTCAATATTGTCACTTGTTTACACATGGTAGGCACAAGCCAGAGAATCATTGTTGAACTGCAGATCACTAGGACAAATGTGTCATATTTACAGGTGAATATATGTATATAAGAGTTTGAAAGGAAGGCATGAAACATGAATATGGCCTATTAATCAGTGACTATAAGGACCTGACTCAAAAGCAGTTGCAGCAGTCACTTTCCCTTTTGTAATTGGACTCATCAAAAACTGGTAAGAAAATGTGGCAGTCTTTTTCCTGACACAATTGCTTTTATTGGCTGCTGAAAAAGGACAGTGTGTTTTGAACTTCTGAGGCCAGCACAACCACCTGATCTTTGAATTGCCTCCAATACTTCAGAGAAAACCCCCAAATGGGACCGCACATTTGTTTTCAAGAACTCAGGAAGGGATGATGAACTGCAGAACCATTATTCCTGTATCTGGGAACATGAAGAAGACAAAGAACATTGCTCTGTAAATGTCAACAAGTTAAGCTTGCTGTTAATTTTATGGAACTTTATATTTATCTGTTAGCCTAACATGGTAAATTTTGATGATCTCTCAAATTTCAGCCCTTTTTTAAAAAAAGCCACAACACTTCATTTCTCAAACAACATTTATTCAATAAAAACATTTCCCTTATTTCTGGAAAGATTCGCTCACTGCTCAGCTATGTCAGTCAACAATCTCATTTAAACATTGGAAAATAGAAACTAACTAGCATCATAGTCTTCTAAAGAAAAAAAGCATCACATCAAGTTAATGCAGGCTCTTCAATAGACTTCAACCACCTTGTAGTCTAAACTTGATTTTATGATACTTCCTTCTCCCCAGGAAGCTATAGCTTATGAATGGTAGGACAGGGGATAGAGGTCAAGATCTTGACCATAAC
The DNA here is from genome assembly GCA_030867105.1 of Liasis olivaceus. NCBI lineage: Eukaryota > Metazoa > Chordata > Lepidosauria > Squamata > Pythonidae > Liasis > Liasis olivaceus. The sequence continues at coordinate 60,533,544 of CM061349.1, forward strand.
TATCAGTACCTGTGTTCCCCACTACAATATTCAGGAAAGGTTATAACAACTCAACTGCAGTAAAATGATACAATTTTGTAGTGTAGCAATGCAGAAATCAAGAGAAAACAAATACATATGCATAGCAAGAGTCAAGAGTTTTGTAGGAAATATAGTGCATCCTGTGTCTTTAAATCTCACCTGCTGCTGATCTTATTTTTATATTCTACTGTTGGATCTTGAGGACAAAAGACTGAATTCCAAAAGTGTTTTCATGTGGAACTTAATGGAGCCTGTTAAAAAGTAGAAGGGCATGACTACAATCATGTCTACAAATGAAGAATACTGCCAGGATTCTGGCAGGGCAGAAGCAAAGAAGAAGGCATTTTTAAGCAATAATAAGGAATTAATGGATAACACCTCTAGACTAAGACCCACAGAGCTTCTTTGGGAGCAATACTGGAGTCAAAAGGACAGATTCATGCCCAAGAAATCTCACACCAGACTTCCTTTTCTTCCTTTCTGAAACTGTAGTATTAGAACCATTTTATGGACTTCTAGAGAAGCCATGAGAGGCTTTTCAAATTTCTCTCCACTTAAGAGTAAAATCAAACTTGAGAGAAGATGATTTGATATATTCCATGGCCCTGGGATGTCCTCCCGCAGCTTAACCCAATGAAGCAACTTGGTTGGTTCAAGCTTTCTATACAACACCATTAATATACCTTAGTGTCTTGCTGGAAGAGCAATGGATGGGAATTATGCTTAGGATTGCATTAAATGATCACTGCTTGTGCCCCTACCTGGACACAGAGATGTGCTCTGGGGAAAGTTGTCCATATTGAATAGACAATTTCAGGACATAACTATCTGCTTCACTGGTGGATGTTCCCTGCAGCAGGTGTGCTGATTGGAATCAGGAAGGTAAAGTCAGATGCAGAAGCATAGCATTGGGGAGGGATGTGGTCTTCTGTAACCAGACTTGCTTTATCAGCTCTTAAATGAACTCTAATAAATAACTTGTCATTTCTAATAAATAATATGCTACTCATAGGGCAGGCTCCTCCCTGAAACCACCACCTCCACTTTCCCCATCCCCTGCAGACACCCCTGACCAGGGGTAGTTAATGTTCTGGTGGGGGGGGGGGCGTTGCAATGAGGACAATGGTGCAAAGGGGGCAAAGTCATGTCACACACATCATTGGAGCCAGGATCTTCCTTTAGAGGGATTGGTCATTTGTACTTGTTCTTTAAACTGGGTTAAGCCCAAGGCTATGCAAAAACCTATCTGACCCACCCAATGCATTTGTTTGCAATCCTTGAAAAAGTCTAGACCAGTGTTTTTCAAACTTGGCAACTTTAAGATATGTGAACTTCAACATGCTGGCTGGGGAATTCTGGGAGTTGAAGTCCACACGTCTTAAAGTTGCCAAATTTGAGAAACACGGGTCTAGATAGTGTTTGCCAGAAATGCCAACATCGCTTTTTGGAATGCCCGTGTCTTTGCCCCAATATCAGAGCCACCCACACAATAAATATGAAACATAATTTCTGCATATCTGATTTCTCAATCCATCATACCATGATATGGCCTGGAACTGTACTAAACTGCCTGTTCCCTGTACATGTACCCAACCATCAATTTGCTCTGATGAGATGCCAGGTGGGAAACATCTATTCACATTTAACAGTATTGTTTCCCCTATTAAATTAGGAAGTTTAATTATAAGTCACAAGTACAAAACCTGGCAGGTTAAAGAGAAATAAATATTATAGAAAAACCTTAATGAACTATAGTCCTAAATTTGCTCTGCCTACTGCTCCCCACTTCCATTGTACTATCACACTTTTTCAAAGCCCCAATATAACCCTCCTGCCTCCCAGACTTTCCTCAGCCATTTTATTATTAAGCTGATTGTTGTTTCTTCCTAATTGTCCCTAACTGGTCAACTATTTATAAAATTCAAGCAGAAACAAGTTCAGTATAAATGCTGCTTCATTTCAGAAATAACAGTCTAATCACTCTTCCCACTTTTTAATTAAGATTAATAATGAATTAAAATAAAGTGCATGCAACAGATAATATGCCTGCAGTATGTATGTGAGGTGGAAAATCCAAGTTTGGGATAACATAAAAGGGTCAGGATTCCTTTTCTTTTGGAAGCTGCTGCCCCCCCCCCCGCCCCCAGGGGACAAAGGTGTGTGCTGGGGTATGTTGCCAAAATTGAATAGGCAATTTCAGGACACTGAATGTCCAACTTGACAGGTGGATGTTGCCTGCAATGGCAAAGAGGGAAATTGTACTCGTGGTCTTTTGTAAACAGATTTGCTTTATCAGCTCTGTTCTAGGAAACAAAAGAGAACATCAAAATGATCTGCTGGTAAAGGACTGTTGAGCAATAAATGAAAACAGCAGATGGAGCCCATCCAGAATCCCATCTGGAATAATTTAGTATAGATGCTTATCACTGCTTTGTCTATCTTGGTGGCCTCCAAATGGCTTGGACCTCAACTCCCATTGTTCCCAACTAGTGCAATGCGTTATGATATGGGTAGAGGCCAAACATGTTGGAAGGCACTAGCTGGGGAAAGCTGACTTGGAAATCCAAATATTGTGATGAACATGCTGTAAATGGCCCCTGCTAGAAGAGGAGCTGAAACTTCTCCTATTCTTCTTATCACCCATCCACCCAAAACAAAACCAGTTACTTGCCTAACGCTGACAGAATGAAACAGTAATCTCGGAAGGGGTTTTGTGGCTCTGATTCTATCTTTAGCAGCTGAATTCCTTTGGGAGCCTGTGGGGTCTAATGAACAGCATGGAGATTTTTGGTCTGGGAGTGCAACATCTCTCCATTTACTAGGTGACCTTGGTGAAGTTACTCCTTTCTTCTTTGTGGTTTCTGAGTGATTCCAATGATGGCTCTGTGCCCATGCAGAAGAGACTCCAGGAACATGTTGGAGTTTTTGCCGGGGAACTGTAATTGTGCCCTCTCCCAGATATTGGAGGAATAACATCCCACGCTGTTCCCTTCCAACTGTCATGATAGCTTATGAAACATGATCCATGCAGTCATATTTTCTCTTTTTAAAGCATGAAGGATTTTCTTTTCTAGTATTTACTTTTTCCTCTCTTACCCTTTATATCCTGTACCAATCTTCCCTAACAGAGTTCTGCTATTCCATAACTCCCAGTTAGCATGGCCACAAGCAATTAGTGGAGTTACAGTCCTGAAAATCTGGACCTCAATAGCTGTGAAGTTTTTAACATGGTATTGGGAAAAGGGGTAAGGGATAAGGTGTCAATGCGATGATGAATTGTATCCTGGAAATTCTGAATTTACCAAGTCTGAGACATTACAAGAAGCTCATTTTACTATAGTAGGTAGGGTCACCCAGACTCATCATCATGACATGATGAGGTGTGTTTGCTCTCTCTTACCAGTTGGCTATCAACATCAAGAAAAGAGTGGAAAATATTATTCCACGTGGCCAAAATTTAATGCTGTATTTTAGACTGAACTCTTTTTTCCTTCATATCTAAAAGACATCCTTTTATTTGTTTCTACTTACCTTTTCCCCCTATTTTCTTTTTCTTTTTTCTTTTACTTGTATCTCTTGAAGCAAATAAAAATTATTTAAAACTGAAGGGCACCTGGTTAGCCTGTGTTATTTGTATTTTCATGTAGAATTTATTTCTCCAGGCCTATCATTTAATAGCTTTTAAAAAGACCATTATAAGAGGAGAAACATTTCAATGACACATTAACATTGAGACTAACGCAGAAGGCTCAGTGATCGAAGTGCTTTCAGTGCCCTCTCAGCATTTTGAATGGATCCATCTCCTTGCCAGGGCCCAGGCTTTGAGCAGGCTGGATTTCAGGGAGCAAACTCTGTGATACCTTCCTTATTAAATTACTTAATTACTTAAATAATTAAATATAGAGGCTGTCCAACTCCTGACAACCCTGAGCGGCTTACACTTTTAAAAAGAACCATAAAATAGTGAAAAAGAATCATAGATGTCCAGAGAAAACATACATAGTGTCCCAAAGAAGCAACTGATGGGGCTTACCACCCATCCTATCCCAAGACTTGGGAGAACAGCCAGGTTTTCAAGGACTTTGGAATATAATCAGGATGGGAGCCGTATGGATCTCTGAGGGATGTTATTCCACAGGGCAAATACCACAATAGAGAAACTTATTTTGCTACAATGCACAGGGTCACCCCAGACTTGTAATTATGGCCTGATGATGTGCATTTATTCTCTCACATGAATTGGCACCTTAGGTAGTTAAATGGAATAAAGTAATGAAACGGCCCAAATTAGTACATGCCAGAAGTAACACTAACCATTTCCCAGCTCAAAATGTCAGGGACAGCTAAACCATAATTCAAGAGAATAAGGAAAACAAATGGGGCCTTCAAAGCAAAGGCCAGGACTCTTAACAGGCAATTTTTTCCCCCAGAGGGCTAAAAGACCCTCTCATTTGTATTCTTCAATGCACTTGCTTTGCCAACAGACAAAGCGAGAAGGGTCTGTGTCGCTGATTTTAAAGTTAGGCAGGCTGGAATGGGAGCAAAGAGCTCTTCAGAGTTCCAAACTATTTAAGGTAAAGGGTTTTAAAGGTTAAAACCAACAGCTTGCATACTCTCAGTGCTACAAGTACCGACTGTCTGGTTCCCATCAAGATTAAGGCAGTGACATTCTGTGCTAACTGAAGACTCTTAACTACCTTTAAAGGCAACCCTATGTAACACCAATTACGGTGGCCTAGTCTGGAGATTATTCTAAATGAGAGTAGATCAAACCTTGCTGGACACAACTGGTTACAAGTGACATACAATTATGAGCTGGTGAAAAGTATTATTGTTCATCTACACTATGAAGCAGCACTGAATCTTGTTACTACTAAATCCAGGAGCACTCAAAAACTGTGCACTTGGTCTTTCAGGTCCTCCCTCATCTAAGACCAGATGTAATGCACCATCTAAATTAGTTGCTAACTTTCTCCAGAATACTTCCATCTTTTCTCAAGTAAATCTCAGCTTCTTCACTGTAACCATCTTAAAACTACTTCTAGACAATTCTACATTCTCCCTCAGTTCAGAAAATTATCTACATATTGATGTTTCTTTTTAAACCTCTGAATTACTTTCCCAGTGGTTTCACACAGATGTTAGAAGTTTGCAGAGCAAGGTTGCACTACAGTGGTCATGAGGTGGAAAAGAAATCTTGGATCATTACTTTCTATGATTGCTCATCTTGGAAGGACCAGAATGATTACAACACTTTGACTATCTATTTGGCCCCAGTCAGATAGAGGACAGCAAAAATATATCATGACTGATGGTACTGAATAGTTATAAGGTCCAGGAGAACTAATATAGAATTGCCCTCTCCCCAGTCTTAGATAATATGCCAGCTCCTGGGGCAATCAGAGTTTTTTTTCATACCTGAAAACAAATTGGAACGGCTCTAAATAAAAATAATTAATGCAACCTGTAATTTAGAAGCTTTTTGCTCACACAACTACCCAGAGAATAAAATAACAAAACATTCTTTTTCTTACTGAGATACTGAGATACTGAGAGCCAGATGATTCCAGATCTGGCAGAGCATTTCTCTGCAGAAGTTTTGTCCTTTAACAGGAATCCAGTCAACAAAATATTGGATCTTGAAGGCCCATGCTTATACTGCATAATGTTCAATAAATTGGAACATCACAAGCAGGATTTTTTTTAAGATCTAGAGCAGTGTTTCTCAACCTCAGCCGCTTTAAGATGTGTGGGCTCCACCTCCCAGAATTCCCCAGCCAGCATGTGGGCTGGGGAATTCTGGGAGTTGGAGCCCACACATCGTAAAGCGGCTGAGGTTGAGAAACACTGCTCTAGTTTATCTCAGAAGGAGGGAGACAATTCCCATTTCCAACCTTTTCAAACAGTTAGGTTCCAAAGGCTCTGTTTCTAAGGACAGGAATGAAAGGACAAAGTTGATAAATGGTCTTTGGCCTTCTTTTCCATTCACCCAAAGCCTTTACCTATTTAAGCTTTCTCTTGATGTTGTTGTTAAGTATGCCTGCTTGGCCAAACCACAGTGTTTTTCAGATCAAAATGGAACCTGCTTAATCAAACAGGCTGAAACCCACTTTGACACACATTGTTCTTGGAGTTATTTCTGTAGAGAGTCAGAGAAATGGCCATGAGGGAAATATGCCAAAGCTATTACAAAAACAAAAAGGGCAGAAGCATTTCTTGACTCCTGGGAAAGTAGATAGTATTAGGAAGAGACTTAGACTGGCTCCTCCCTGATTCAGTGAGGTATACAGAGGGAGTGGAGGAAAAACACAGACTAGCAATATTCTGTTAATATAGCCTATCTCAATAAAGTATAGTTCTAGTCTTCTTATGGAGTCTATTTCCTGATCTCAACAACTCTGAAAGGCTGACAATTTCAGATATACATATAGTAATCTCCTTTGAACTAGGTGAGAAGCTACTTACACAATTAGCACTTCCTTAAGTAGTTTTTAAAAAGTAAATTGCAGCCATAGAAGTCCATTGAGGATTAGGCATCCAGAGGGCAGGACAGGGGGCATGCACTATTTTCATTATATTGGAATAAAACTTCTTATTCTCATCTAAATAGCAGTGATAGGTAAAAGGGGTGATTTAATAGGTTATTTGAATAGGAAACCCTATGTGAACTAGGATTCCATTCTAGATCAAGCCCACAACACTTCCTATTTACTTGTATAAATAATTAATGTAATTGTTAGTTGTGTGAATGCCATCTTGGCATTGGTAAAATGATTAACGAAACGATCCCCATGCAAGCAGCAAAACAGATACTAAGGAAAGGGAAAGAGCTAACTAACCTGAAACATACATTCCTTGATTTATCATCTGTCCCATTATACTGACTTGCCCTTCTTCCCTATTACAGATGGACCTTGTTCTTAAGAGGAAGGAACATGTTATTGTGTGATGTTTGAGGGATGCATAGACCTTGAAAATATGAAAATGACCCCTGAACTATTGAAGATGATGCAGGGATCAGTATCAAACTACCTGAGACCTGTTCTGCAAATAGATCACACTATACAAATCCTTTCTCTTAGACACAGAATGTACAGCCCTTGAGCCCAAAACAGCCTTTAAGGCTCAGAACTTCCAAGTATTGCCAGTTGCTCTACGAATGCAATTGTCTGTGAACCAATGTTGAGCCTTCTTTGCTCTTGTTCCTTTCAACTTCTTTGCCTTTTTTCTGTAATCTGCTTCTTGGCTTCCAATCTCTCACTAACACATCTTGATTTGCATTATGGATCACAGGACACTGACTAAAAGCTCATGTACAACAAGCCAAAAGCATCATTTTTTGGCTAGGGTTCCAGAATGTTACTGGATTTGTTTTTACTCAAGCTCATTCAAAGTCAAAGTGGGAAAGCACCCTAATCCCTGGAAGAACTTTAGTTATAAATAATGGCTGATTTTCTCCTTGATCTCTGTTCCTACATTTGTACAGCTAGAACCAGATAGTTACATCTTTATTTAGAACATTATACCTCAACTGTGCAAATGTTCTTCAAGAAGATATTAACTTGGAAGTTGTAATCCTGAGAATGAGTAATTATTTATTTCAAGATGTAAAGTTATCAGTGACTTCTAAGATTTTCGTAAGGAGGGAAGATCGACTGACTCCGCTTTGATTTTTCTGTGTTAGCTATGCACTGCAAGAGCTGTTTGGCTGTACACCAGAAAGGGAGAGGGCAGGAGAATGGATTTCTCTTCAGGATACTGCAGTGCCTTTTCAGAATTGCTGAATAGGCACTTAGCAGTATTCATATTTCAAAGGCAAGAATTTGCATCTTGCTGACAGATTTTTAATGCTCAGTAATCACAAAGAAAAGCTAGATGAAATGCCAGATGGGTCGAAACCAGCATTTGTTAATATAAACCAATAAAAAATTTAACGATCATGTTTCTGTTTCATATACATGTATGAATTTCCAAGTAACTATGATGAAAAATCAGGAAAACATTTGGAGGAGCACAGTTGGAGCAAGACTCAATTCTTGTTTCAGAGTGTTTTTCCTTGAGTTATTCAGTCAATTTCAAACATTTTGGTCAAATCACAGTTGTTCCTCCAGCTAAATTCTGAAAGCAATTGTGTTGTTATTCACATTCTCCCATACGTAAAATGGCAGCTCACTGGGGAGAGGAAAAACAACCAATTTCTTGCATCTATTGAGACAAGTAATTTGTGTTGCTCGGTCATGCTAATGTTCAGTGTTCCTTCTTATTCTAAAGCTGACCTCCTACATCTGTCCTCAAATCCACTTCATGCAAGGCTTTGGCTGTGCTGTTCTTGCTTACACCAGGAGAGAAGACTGATGTCAGCCCCAGGTTTCTTTGGAAATTTCCCCAGCTGTGTTGCTTCTTGAATCTTGAAATTATCTTGAGAGAAATGAATGACAAAGTCTCTGTGGATTCTTTCCTTTATGAGTTCCCAGCATTCTCTTTAAGTTCCTGCAAAGGATTCTAGGTTTCCATTTTGGGTAAAAATTTATTTCTTGGCATTCTGAAGCAGAAGATGAAAACTATGAGGATAATAAAGTTTCTAGGAGACAAAGCACCAGTGGAAAAACTGGAGATAGTGATATTGTGTGGTCCTGAGCAAGGAGGTCATCCACTGCCTCAGGGAAAGTAGAAATTCCTTAGACTCGCCTTTTTCTCTGGATGCTCTCCACACATCATGAAGCTACAATTTAAGGATGATTAAGAATGATGGGTAATAATATAGCAATCTTCCCAAGTAATCATCTAGTTGTGAAGAAAGAAGATATTTTTCTGCTGGCTTTAACTTCAGTGAAATTTACATTGTGAAATTTACGTTGTGAAAAATTTACATTGAGAAATGTAAATAACCCCGAATTGTAATTTCCAGTTACCATGTGTAAATGTGTGTTCTATGACTCCTTGCCTCAGTTTTTAAAATGCTAGCATGACATTGTGAAACACTGTGCTTTGCTTAGGTCAAGGAGGGTCAGCTTTTGGTTTCCAGAGGCCACACTTATTAAAACATTGTTTGGAAAGAATTAAGGCCATAGTGGGTTGGATAATGAGGCAAATTCAGCAAACCAAGATATCCTGTTGTCTGAGTTTAATTTCAGTGAAATGAGTTAAGCCTACTTTAGGATTCACAGCACAGTTTGGGAGTAATTTTTGCCTTACAGTGGTGGGAACCATTTTGGTTTGTGGGGGCCACAAAGCTTTTGGCCTTAAGTTGACCACCTTGGCTTAGGAAAATCAAAGTTACCGTAAAGGTGCTTCAGCATGTTTTCTTCTAACTTATAGAACATGAACAATGTTCTCTTCCCTGGTCCCTAAATCATGCTGAACTACTGAACAAGTCAATGGTTAAAACTGTAAGTCACTGTTATGTCACAGTTTATGGGCTAAGTGAAAGAGAATACTCTTTTTTTTCTTTTTGTCTGCCACCCCATGTGTTTGCCATTAGCTCTCTGGAATATGAGACCCATCCTTTTTTGTGCCCCACCCTACTAAGAAGCTTCTCCCGCCACACTGCAGCTTCTTCGGTAGCATGGGGAAACACTCCTTGGCCTACAGTGTAGGAGAGACACACAGACAAAGCATGGCGGTCCATGGATGGGGGCAAATGATAATACATGATTGATGACATCTTCTCACAAATACTCCAACTTATGAATTTGTGTCAGATCTCATGACACAAGTCTATAGTCACAGCATTATTATGATCGTTTTGATGCCATCGCTGTTATGGTAGTCACTGTACAAAATCAAAAGAGAAAACTTGCACAACTAAGTATAAGCAAATCTATCCGTTTCATTTCCTCTCAGTTACTTCTTATGAATCTGTCAATTTCAGTTTGTCTCAGTTCCTTATTATTACAAATATATGAATTTCTGTTTGTTGAATTTAAGATTTTTTTTAAGTCTACACAAAGATGTTTGTCTCCAAACATATGCTCTTTTTTCCTGTCATAGTTTTTGCATTTTCTTTGATTTTATTGTATATCTTTTTCTTCAAATTGTATCTTTTAGCATGTTTTGGCTATTGGGCAGTTTAAACGTTTTAATAAACAAATTAAATAAATAAGTAGAAGCGCAGCATACTACAGTGAAAACTCACGAGATTTTAGACAAGACTTGGTAAGGCCTACATATGGCCTCTTGACATGTGCCTTGTGGGTGGAAGAACTGACAGTTAGATATGCAAATGGGCATTTAGTCTGCCAGGAAATAAAGTTGGAGCCTCAGCTTCGTGAGCCCTGGCATGCAACATGCCAGCTAGGCAGCTCACTATACTTCATAATTTTCTGCAAGAAATTATACTGATGGATTAGGCTCAAGTAGGGAAGAGTTAAATTGTTGTATTTTAAAAACAAATCACCCCTAACAGGTCTACATGTGAAGTCTGATGCAAAAACTCTACTGATGGGTATCAGTATGAAGAGAAATGGCCATCTTATGTGGAAATGTGTAAAATCAAAAAGAAGCTAGATATTCTATCTAGCCATACTAACAAGAAAGTAATTTCTGAGCAATCAGGGAAATACTAACATTATAGCATAGGTTTTAAAAAATTAAGAGAAAGGATTTTTCTCTTGATTCTCACATCTCATTCTGTTTAATGGAATCTCTTCCCTCTGCAAATAAGCAGAGCAGGTCAAATATAAAGCTTAAAGCTTAAAAAAAAAACCCATTTGTTTCTTTATACAGTCCCAGGCTTGGAAGAAACCTCAGAAGAAACCTAGTACAATCTTCAGCAGAGCAAGAAGTGTATTGCAACAGAAACTCTGACAGAAAGAGCCAGTCTCTGCTGAAAAATATCTTACAACTTCCACCTCCCATCAGGAAGGTCTTCATAATTTTTAGCCTACTGGTTTGTATCTTACCCTGCAGAACAATAATTCTTCTATCATCTATCTCCCAGACTTCCAAACACTTAAAAATAGTTATCACCTCTTAATCATATTTTCTCTAGGATAAACATACACACCTCTTTCAAATGTTCCTCCTAAGCTTTGATCTCTAAGCCTTCATCATTGTTGTTGCCCTCATGTAGACATGCTCTTCATCAAACATGACATATCCTGGAGTATTCTGAATCTGCGAGCTATGTCACCTCAGTTTAAACCAGGTGAATAGAATACTTCCTCATCCCTCAAATCTTAGCATTCTTAAAGGAAGCATATTGACTCAGATCTTGCATTTTGATGGTTCATATCAATAAGGCTTCAGCAAGAACATTTCTGGGGGACTGCACCCCATATCTTTTAGGCATCAGTTGATTGCCTGCCCTGAGTCTTAAGCCAATATACACTATAAGTCTACATAGATGAACAAAATGCCATACAGTGAGGATTCACTAACCTTCAGCCTGTTGGGAGCCTAATTCATTCTTAGATTAATTATGTGCTTCCTTATTGCATGACTCAGGGCGGTCTTGCTTCATGCTGCACATTTTTGTTCCTTCTGGTGCATATTCATTCTTTACCTCTTGAATTTCTCCAACTGAAGTCTTCGATTCCCCATGTGCAAGGCAGGCTGTGCCATTCCCTTCTGTCCCAAGAGCTACCTGCTTCTTGAGGCTTCCAATTTGGATTTCTCCTGTTGGTCTCATTATTGACAATTCCTGGACTCCACTACCTGTTTCCATCACACTTGGCAGCTTGTTAAAGTTGTCAGCACAATCCTTCTCAGAGTGCCTTTCAGAATATGTGTTTTTATCTAAGCAGTTTTCATGGATTTCTTGAATCACATCCCTAGAAGCCTTCACTCTGGATATTTCCTGGCAGCTATTCTTATAGGTAGTCTTGGGAGACAAATCAGGCCTGGACATTGCCTTATTGAGTTTGAAATTTACCTCAGTCTCATCTCTACTGACATCCTGGATAAGGCCCATTCTGTTTTTTTCATTTGGGCCTTGGGCTTCCCTTGAATATGGATCCATTTCACCTCTTTTGGCCTGTGGCATGGAAATACTAGACTCTTTTAGCTTTATATAATTCTCTAATGTGGTTAGGGAATGATGCTCCTTCCCTGCTTCACCAACCAGAGTTTGATTCTTTTGTTCTTCCACTCTAATTGATCGCTAAAATGGCAGGACAAAAAATAAACAACTTGAATTAACTCTTATTGTTTTGTTCATTTAAAGAAACAAGTGACCCACCCAAACCTATTAGTGTCAGCTGTAATGATCTACCAGAAGTGAGGAAGTTCACCTTTATTACTGATGTGAAAAACTCAAGTACAGCAACTGGATTTCATTGTATCGAAGTGTAGGTGATGATCAAAGTCATATTGAAACCCCTTATTCTTCAACACAGTGTGCTAAATAATTTATTTAGGAAATTTATTTATTTAGATTTTAAAAATTTATTTATAAATAAATAAATATAGCTGCCCATCTTAAGCAATGACTGGATAGTGAACAATACCTACAATAACAATAGTGATTGTACATCCATAGCAACTTACCTCAAAGTGCACGTGCAGAATTAATTAACACAGGTTAATCATGTTTTTACATCAGCTGCAATTACTGGCAGCATTCCATAGCACTGGGGCAGATAAAGACACTGGTCTCCTATAACCTCACCTCACCAGTTACAACAGATGCGGCCATGTTGTTTGGAAAGGATGATGGTATTATTTGTACTACGTCAGCTACCTGCCACTTTTTCTGATCCACTGGGGCAAGTAGCTGCAGCAGCTCATTTCCCTAGCTTGCCATCATCTCCCCAACTTCAAAGATGACTGCTGACATGCCAAACAGACCTGGCAGTAGGTACCCATGTTTAATGATATCCTGACTGGATTGCTGTACCGTACTCTACATGGAGCTATCCTCGAGGGGAGTCCAGAAATGTTAATTTTTTGCAAAAGACAACAGCTAGGTTGCTTACTGAAGTATGAATTCAGATGCATATTACACACACTTTGAAGACCTATCTACCCTGCTTTCCAGGCCCAATTTTAGGTGTTGTTTTTTATTTTTAAAACAGTTTGGAACCTAACTGCCTAAGAGATTGCCTATCTTGGCACATTAAAGTCCAGATGTTAAGGTCAGCAGGAATCCTAAAAATGTCTCAGTTTTTCAGGCTTAGAGAGACAGATGCTTCTGCTGCATTGCTCTCAAACTGTGAAATTCCCTGGGGACTTGTCACTTTTACCAGAGTTTTTCAGGTTAATATAATATATATGTTTTTATCCATTTAAAAAATTTATAATACATGTTTTTATCCATTTTTACTTACTAATATTTTATTATTACCTGCCTTGTGTGCCTTTGGCTAGAAAAGCAGATGTAAACTGAATTAATAGCAGCAGCAGCAGCAGAAACAACCATTTTGCAATTCCTTTTCTTAATAGTATTATTAAATACTATTTAATAGTAGTATTTACAATGATAAAAAAACTAATACGAACTAAAACAATAAAAGAATAAAAAGAAAAAATAGTACAGAAGAAAATAGAAAAAAATAGAAAAGAAAAAAAGAATTATAGTAAAGAAAAAGAAAAGAAATAAATAAAGAAATGACTTCCTCCTTCATCCCAACAAGTATAAACATTTAGAAGAGAATATACAGTATGTAGCTCAGGAGTCCTTGGTGCTCTCTGAGCTTGGTTGTTTGATTGCAGATGTTTCATTACCTGACTAGGTAACATCATCAGTGCGAGTGAGTGTGGGGTTTGTTCCCTGTTTACATACAGTAGCTTGCCCTGCCAGGATTAGTGGGGGTGTGGTTTTCTCCTTGATTATTGTTTTCTGCTTGATTGTTTGCCTGCTTGATTGTTTGTCTCCTTGGTAGTTCCTTGATTCTGCTTGTTTGTCTGGTGTTAATCCCTGATTAACTGGGTGTAGGCTGCAGGAGAGGATGTGTTCTGGTCTTTTTGTTTCCTTCTTAGCTTTCTTATTGCCTCTTTTGAATGGTGTGTAAATGTGGTTTATCTCTACAGGTGAAACTCGAAAAATTAGAATATCGTGCAAATGTTAATTTATGTCAGTATGGCAACTCAAAAGGTGAAACCAATATATGAGATAGACGCATTACATGCAAAGCGAGATATGTCAAGCCTTACTTTGGTATAATTGTGATGGTTATGGTGTACAGCTTATGAAAACCCCAAATTCACAATCTCAGAAAATTAGAATATTACATGACATCAATAACACAAGGATTGGAAATAGAACAATATCGGACCTCTGCAAAGTATAAGCATGCATATGTACTCAGTACTTGGTTTGGGCCCCTTTTGCAGCAATGACTGCCGCAATGCGGCGTGGCATGGATGCTATCAGCCTGTGGCACTGCTGAGGTGTTATGGAAGACCAGGATGCTTCAATAGCGGCCTCCAGCTCTGCTACATTGTTCGGTCTCATGTCCCTCATCTTTCTCTTAGCAATGCCCATAGATTCTTTATGGGGTTCAGGTCAGGCGAGTTTTCTGGCCAATCAAGCACAGTAATCCCATGGTCACTGAACCAGGTTTTGGTACTTTTGGCAGTGTGGGCAGGTGCCAAGTCCTGCTGGAAAATGAAGTCAGCATCCCCATAAAGCTCGTCTGCGGAAGGAAGCATGAAGTACTCCAAAATCTCCTGGTAGACGGCTGCGTTGACCCTGGACTTAATGAAGCACAGTGGACCAACACCAGCAGATGACATGGCTCCCCAAATCAACACAGACTGTGGAAACTTCACACTGGACTTCAAGCATCGTGCATTGTGTGCCTCTCCATTCTTCCTCCAGACTCTGGGTCCTTGGTTCCCAAATGAGATGCAAAAGTTGCTCTCATCAGAAAAGAGGACTTTGGACCACTGGGCAACAGACCAGTTTTTTTTTCTGTAGCCCAGGTAAGACGCTTCTGACGTTGTTTGTTGTTCAGGAGCGGCTTGACAAGAGGAATACGACATTTGAAGCCCATGTCCAGGATCCGTCTGTGTGTGGTGGCTCTTGATGCACTAACTCCAGCCTCAGTCCACTCCTTGTGAAAATCCGCAACACTTTTGAATGGCCCTTTCCTGACAATCCTCTCCAGGCTGCGGTCATCCCTGCTGCTTGTGCACCTTTTTCTCCCACACTTTTCCCTTCCACATAACCTTCTATTGATGTGCTTTGATACAGCACTTTGGGAACATCCAACTTCTTTTGCAATTACCTTTTGGGGCTTTCCCTCCTTATGGAGGGTGTCAGTGATGGTTTTCTGCACAACTGTCAGGTCAGCAGTCTTTCCCATGCTTGTGATTCCTACTGAACCAGCCTGAGTGTGAGAGTCAGGACCAGAGGGGTTAAGAATTTACCCTCATCACCAGAGCAACGGGGAACTGATAAGAGGATGAGACTGAACCCTCCCTAAAGAATGCAAGGGAGGTGGGTGACCCTGGAATTTGCTCTCACTCTGAGAAGATTTCTGTAACGGGAGAAAGGCCATTAAACCTTGCTGGATTGAATCTGTACTGTCTCCTGGAGTTTCCTGGGCTAATCCTGACACTGAGAGACCATTTAAAGGCTCAGGAACCCTTTGCAGGTGTTATGGATTCATTAGCTGATTAGAGTGGGACACTTTGAGCCTAGAATATTGAACCTTTTCACACTATTCTAATTTTCTGAAATTGTGAATTTGGGGTTTTCATAAGCTGTACGCCATAATCCTCACAATTATACCAAAGTAAGGCTTGACATATCTCGCTTTGCATGTAATGCGTCTATCTCATATATTGGTTTCACCTTTTGAGTTGCCATACTGACATAAATGAACATTTGCACGATATTCTAATTTTTCGAGTTTCACCTGTATGTGTCTATTGATGGCTGATTTGTCTGAATGCCAAGTTTCCAGGAATTCCCTAGCGTTTTTGGATTTGACTTGATCTAGGATGCTCACAGTTTCCCAGTTGAAACTATGGTTGAGTGTTGTGAGATTAAGGAATTTTCATTGTGTCTTCTGACTGCTAGTTGGTGTTCATGGATGTGCTCTGCTAGTCTTCTGCCTGTCTGTCCTACATAGTGGCTGTTACAGTCCTTATACTGTATATTGTAGATGACTCCTGTTTTTTCTTCTGGGGCTACTGGGTCTTTTGGTTTACTTAAGATGTTTTGGATGTAGCTGGTTTTGTGCTATGGTAATGCTATGTGGTTGTAATAATCTGTTGGTTGTTTCTGAGATGTTTTTGATGTAAGGTGGTATAACAATTGAATGGAGCCTGGGAAAGGAGGAGGTAAACTCTTTTTCCAGCATTATTTGCCTAGTTAAAATTCCAAGGAAAGCCAAAGGGAAAGATCCAGAAAACAAACAATCAGAAAAAATAATGAAAAAAAAAAACTGCCAGAAGAAAGCATTTTGTCACCAGCAACTATTTAGCATTATGTGTGAACAGAAACATCTTTTTCTAAATCATTGTCTAGCCTGTGCAAATATCTTTACCATTGAGAGTTGCTAGATTGTGGTGGATATAATTTTAATAAATAAATAAACATCATGGCTGGCCCTATCATTAGGCAAAGCAAAGCAGAGGCTGGGAGAATGGATAAGATCTCCTTCACTAGGTTTGCTAGGTTCAGCCAAGATGCTAAGTTTAAACAAATTATACTATGGCTTTAATATGTTGTGTGGTCTCCTCTCAAGGAGCAACTGTCTGGAGCACTTGTGGGTGATCTCATGTCCTCTTCTTGTGCAGAGAGGAATTACAAAGAGCGGATCTACTTGCTGGCTCTTCATTCCGCCACAGTCTTCAGTCCACCACCCCAGAAGAAATGTTTATACTTTGCTAACATATCTGCATGTGCATTTGGAAATATTTTTTATAATTTAAAATGAAATGCAATTCATCCTAACTTAGGAATAAGATCAGAACCAAGTAACCTTGTGAATGCTGATTTTGTTGTCAGAATGCTGGTGACCACAACCTCAAAGCTCCAGCAACTGTCTTTTATCCTGAATTTTGCCTGGGAAGCCCTTAAATAAGTTATCCTGTCTGGATTCATATTGCACTAAAATTCAGTATCTTGGGTTCATAACCTGTTGGTTTCATCATGTTATGTATGAATCCAGCTACTCCAGTTTATTCAATACACTATGGCTCAAAACAAGCCATGGATTAATTCAGTGTATGAACTGAGTCCAGGGACTATATTATTTTGTCTCCTTTCATATATCTGGGCAAATATTTCATAAACTCACCTGATTATCAAGTTCATCTTTTAAAAAGGACATCTCATCACCTTCTTTAACATCCCATCTGTAAAAGAGCAGAAAAAAATAGGGGAAATTGTCCAGTTATCACAAAGTAAAACAGGAACTCTGGTCCTTGTTGGAAAGTAGTTTTTTTGCTTATCCTAACTGGAGACTGCTTCAGGAGTGTCAGCCTTTTTTCCCTAAGTGGGGGGAAAAAAAGTTCAATCTAGCATAGCTGAAGCCTTGCAATTTGGCTCTTTTTACACATCAGAGGGCCATCCATTCACTTGTATAAAGTTATAGCTTGCCTTCACTTTGCTGAATCCACGACTGATAAGGAAGGCAAAATAACAGGGAAGAAACACTGTGGTACATTGTTATTGTAGGGGAATAATGACACATTTATTTAATTAGGTAAAACTGCCTATTCCTATTTATAAATATGAACCTGTACTGTATAGACCAGTGATTGTGAATCTTTTGGGCTCGTCATGTCAAAAATTTGGAAAAATGCCTAACTTGACTCTGCTGGCATGTCACCTCCCCCACCAAACAAAACAGAAACAATTCTTTAAATATTCATTTATTTTTTAAAAAATACAGTCAAATCATGTGTGGTGCTATGTATTATATAAAGAAATGAAAAATAATTACAAAAATGAAATATGAGTAAAACAAACTCAGTTTCTTTGGTAACTCAAATAGGGAGAATAGTTGCCGGGTGTTGGTGAATGCTAGTGTGTCACCCAAAACATCGTGGTGTGTCACTTTTGACACACATGTCATAGGTTCGCCATCACTGGTATAGACTGTCCAAAAAAAAATTTTTTTTTTTTACCAACTACTGGAAAAGTGATCAGCTAAATTGCTTTTAACATTTAGATCAAACTGACTGAATTACAAACTCCCTTGCACAAATACCATATAGTTGGAGATATATATATGTATGTATGTATGTATGTATGTATGTATGTATATACACACACACATACATGGCTGGATAGCGTAGTGGTTAGAGCACCACCTTTGATGCAGGAGACCAGGGTTCAAATCCCGGCTAATACCTATCTTACCAGTAGGGGTCCTTGGGCAAAGACCCCCTAATGCTTCATCTGCCTACCTCAATATGAGAGTGACACGAACTAAGAGTCATGCCGGCTCGGACGTCACCCGGATTAACAAGGTCCATGTCAGATGTTGGGGAACCAGGACAATCTGATGATAAGTGAGCTACTGGAACAAACCATACATGGACAAGACAAGACAAGAGAACTTGGAACTAGTTCTCCATGGAATGCTACGACAACAGCAGATCTAATGAGAGAGGGTATATGAAACTTATGAGGGAACTATGGATAGACAGAAGACCTACATCCACACTAACTGAGAAACAACTAGTTACCCAGAGCTTCAACATAGTGAAGAGGAAGCTGCTGTAACAACCTGAGATAGACCAACTCCACATTACAACCCAGATTCAAGCAGACTTGGAAGAACAACTGGATATGCAGCCAACACCTGAAGCTGCAATGTCACTGCTACCCCCTCCATTACAAAGCACAGCAGATGATATGAGGCATAAGATCATGGATAAAATAGTTACAGTCAACTCTCAAGATAATTTTTCAAGGCTAAAAGTATAGTATGCCAAGCCATCAAATAGTATGCAAGAAGATGCCAATACAGCCTCATGACAATCCCTACTACCACCATAACTCAAACCAATGAACTGCTATACGCTACAGCCACCATAATTGGCTTGGCTACATGATCAAGAAGAACAGTAGTACGTAGCCAACCCCTGGAAAATGAGGTTGGAGGCTAAGATCAAGGCAACTCAGAGAGATATTAGTCAGCTGGTGAAACTACAGAAGGGTGTGGAGATTAAGGATAAGACTCGGCTACTGAAAAAATACATGGGCCTGACTCCATCTGAAGCCCTAGAGACTGCTAAACAAAGGCTCACAGCACTGGCTGCCAGGCTAAGGAGATACACTAGAGAAGCAGAGGCCAAGAAGATAAATGCCTTCTTCTCCAAAGAACCATCCGAGGTGTACTCCCAACTGCAGTGCAACAACACAGTAACGGCAGAGCCACCAGCAGCAGAAACTGAACAGTACTGGAAGAACATATGGGAGAAGGAGGAAGCCACATAACACCAGTGCAAAGTGGCTGCAGGACCTGAAAGCAGACCACAGCAATCTCCCAGAACAGGAACCAGTCACCATCACAGTAACAGACATCCAACAGCAGGTCAATAACATGAAGAGCTGGGCAGCACCTGGCCCAAACATGATCCACGCCTACTGGCTAAAGAGCAGCACAGATGAACCAGCTGCTAGCAGCAGTCTCCCACCCAGACTGGCTAACACAAGGAAGGACAGTGCTGATCATGAAAGACCCTCACAAGGGAACAGCACCATCCAACTACCAGCCAATAACCTGCCTCCCCACAACATGGAAAGTCCTATCAAGCATCATAGCCACCAAGCTACAAGACCATATGGGCCAGTACATGAGCACAGCTCAGAAGGGCATTGGGAACAACACCAGAGGCTCACAACACCCGTTGCTCATAGATAGAGCAGTCATCTGAGACTCAAGGTCTAGGCAGACCAATCTGAGCGCAGCCTGGATTGACTACAGGAAAACCTATGACTCAATGCCACACACATGGATCTGTGAATGCCTGGTGCTATACAAAGTCAATAGAACACTAAGGACCTTCCTCAAGAACTCAATGGAACTGTGGAAGACAACACTGGAAGTCAACTCAAGACAGCTTGCACAAGTGGCCATCAAGTGCAGCATATACCAAGGTGATGCACTGTCCCCGCTGCTGTCCTGCATAGGCTTAAACCCCCTCAGGCAGATAATCACAAGAACTGGCTATGGGTACAAGTTCAAGAGTGGAATCACCATCAGCCACCTCCTCTGCATGGATGACATCAAGCTGTATGCTAAGAGTGAACGAGACATTGACTCACTGATCCACCTGACACAGATCTACAGTGAGGACTTTGGGATGTCATTCAGACTGGAGGAGTATGGCCGGATGATAGTAAAGAGAGGGAAGGTAGTTAAGGCCGATGGAGTGGACCTACCAGTGGGCCATATAGCAGACATAGAGACCAGCTACAAGTACCTTGGTATCTCACAGTCACATGGGAACCACGATGAGGAGCCAAGGAAGACAGCAATATCCAAGTACCACCAAAGGATTAGACAAGTCCTAAAGAGCCAGCTCAATGGGAAGAACAAGATCCACATCATCAACATATACTCCCTGCCATCATCAGATACCCTGCTGATATAGTGAGCTAGCCAAAGGAGGATATGGAGGCTGCTGATGTGAAGACCCAGAAGCTCCTCACAATGTATGGAGGTTTCCACACCAAGTTCAACACCCAGAGATTGTACACCAGCTGCAAAGGGGAGGGTCGGGGTCTGATGAGTGTCAAAGCCACTATCCTAGATGAAACCTAGAGCATCCAGGAGTACATCAGTAAGATGGCACCAAAGATGAGCTGCTGAGAGAATGCCTGAGGCAGCAGCAGACATGGGAGGAAGTGCAGGTGGAGGAAGTACCATGGCAGGACAAGCCCCTGCATGGGATGTACCATCGACAGATAGCTGAGGTGGCTGACATTGGGAAATCCTATCAGTGGCTGGAAAGGGCTGGACTAAAAGACAGCACTGAGGCACTGATCATAGCAGCACAAGAACAGGCACTAAGCACCAGATCCAAAGAAGCAGGGGTCTAGCACACTAGACAGGACCCAAGGTGCAGACTGTGCAGAGAGGCCTCAGAGACAGTCCAACACATAGTGGCAGGGTGTAAGATGCAGGCCGGAACAGCATACACGGAATGGCACAAGTGAATTCTAAGATTTGAAATCTAACCCATCTGGAGTAAATCAGGCTGGGAATAGCTACTCAGCATATATCAAGACCAGTTGTGCACTGCACTATAAACTGAATCAATATTCTTTTATATTAAATGAAGTCTCAGCAAACATTGACTAGAGCAAATATTAGTTCATTTATTATTTATTGACTAGATAAATGTATATCCTCTCCTACCATGCACTCTGAATTTGCACTCTAGGATTCAGAGAAACAATTTTTTTTTAAATGAAACAAATCCAGCATAA
Organism: Liasis olivaceus; assembly: GCA_030867105.1. NCBI lineage: Eukaryota > Metazoa > Chordata > Lepidosauria > Squamata > Pythonidae > Liasis > Liasis olivaceus. Next base: position 60,554,902 of record CM061349.1, read on the forward strand.
ATGAAACACCTCTTTTCTTGAGATTGTGCTGCAACTGCACAAGCCAGATGAACAATCCTGGGGAAAAAAATGCAGCTATTTGAAGGATTTTCAGTCAGTGCCCTGCGTGATCCAAAACACCTTTTTGTCTTTGATTCGAAGTCCTGCAGAGTCCTATTGTAAAATTTGCCTTAGACTGCATTCATTTGAACAGCAGAAGAGGTGCTGTAACTGTTTCTAAACCTATCACACCTCAGGCTGCCAGTGAATCATTATTTCACAACTTGAGGTCTGGAGGGGTAGTTTTATCATTGCGTGCATTCTTTCGGTGAGGTACTTCTTAAAAAGCCAGATAACTGATGAACGCAAAAAAAAGAAGAAAATAATTACTCTGAGCTTCCACATTCAAAGAGACAGGCAATGATACCTGCTATGCAAAATAAAAGCCTTTATACCACAGTCTAAAAGCATATGGAAAAAGAGGAAATGAACCCTTAAATATAAGGAGCCTTCCATATGGTACTTTTCTACTTCCTCAAACTGTTTCAGAACTGACTATTTGGTTGTCTTCCTCACTCAGAAACCAGAGAACAGTCAGGGAACACCATGAGCTGATCAATACCCTCCCACCATCTGATCAATAGGGAAATGCAAAAGCCATATTTCAATCAATTGGGTACTCCAAGTGACTGCAATTCCTGGAGTAATAAAACCCCTCTCCTCCTCCTCCGAAAGAAAGAAAGAAAGAAAATCAATTGTTAGCACTCCTTCCATATTTCTAGAACATACTGCAAGCATTTGCCTACAGAAATATCAAAGCTATTGATAAAATGACAGAGGTGGAACTTCCACAGCTGCACTGAAAATCCTATTGCTGATGAAAGGATAGCATGCGAACAATTTTGTATCCAAGTGCCTTTTCCAATAGTTGTAACTATGGTTGCACGTTGCTAGAGTGGAGGAAAGTGAAAGATACATGCAAAACAATGCTTACCAACAAGGTCTATGAACAGAATGAAGGTTGCCTGGGTAGGGAATGTGGAAAAGCCAACAGTCAAGGAGCAACAAAAACTCCTGAGCTCACGCCAAAGGAAAGAGAGGACTAAAGCTAGAAAGCCTCCCCATCTACAAGGCGCAACCACAACAAAAGAGGCAGCAGCTTGGTGAACGCTTATCAGTGTTACCTCTTCTCCCTTTTCTTGGAGTACTGCAATAGGGTGGGGCAGCTGTAAGAATTTGCAGACTCAAAACAACCAAATCATATTTAATGTTCCAAAGTGGAATTTACAGACCTTTAAATTCTAGAAGCTCATCTGAATTCACTAATCTTAAACTGGCTGTAAATTCTATTGTATAATAAAATCCAATTAGTGTTTCCAGATTTCAGTCATCTGATTTACCCCATGTACTTAGGGCTATGCTAACTGGATTGCAAAAATCTGGCCAATCGCAGGATGGCAGCACAGAATTAGACTGGTCTGTTTCTCTTTGTTGTCATCTAGGGATTTTCCAGATTTTTGCAGCCCAGATATCATAACCAAACTGAAGAACAGGTATGTAATACATAGCATTTTCACATGCATCAACATATAGAGAGGCAAAATTGGCAACTGAATTCTCACCTCCTGTCCTCTCAGATAACCTTTAATAATTGTTAAGTATTCATAGTTAACCATATTTCCACTTAAACAGTACATAATGTAACAAATTAGGATAGAGTAAAATCTCAATTTAACAGACCCTTCAGGAGGAGCAAGGGTTCATTAAAACCAAATGTCTGTTAAATCCAAAGTTTCCCTCTCCCCAGTCATGTCTGTAGCAGGGGGCTAAAGCAACATTGCAGCAGGATGACTCAAGCTTTGCTCCTTTTCTATGTCCAAGTCATTGGAGTTGGATGGCTTATAAAGTCAAATAAATAAATAAATAAATACAAATACAAATACAAAAATACATACATACATACATACATACATACATACATAAATGCATTGTGTTGCAAACCCACACAAAAAGATTAGAGTTTGCACCGCAGTGGCAAAATGCTGCTTTTGTTGTTCTGACAAAAGCAGTGAGATCCTGTAGTGGCCACTGGCTCCCCTCTTTCCATCCCTTCTAGGAGAGATTTATCTCAGCACCAACCCCAGAGATTGTGGAAAGAGAATTTTTTCTCCAAATGCTGCTGGGAGAAAAAATGTTAGTCAAAGCAGGGGCCTTTCTGATGTTCTTCCCAACCCCTTCCAAGCCTCCCTCCTTGAACTCAGCCACTGCTGTCACCTAGTCTGCCTCCACTTGATCTTCACCTTTCACCAAGGACTCAACATGAAGAGAGTGGAGAACCATACCCAGTTTTTAGGAGAAGCATTGACTACTGTCTGGACTGCTTTCCCAAATAATAGGCAAGTTCATTGCTTCAGGATGCTGCCTGGATAAAAATTACGTCCATTGTATCCAAGGTTTAGTGTATATAATACAGTATATACTTGAGTGTGCCATATTCCTATCCTCTGATATGAGGCAGAAACCTGGACAAGCATAAATTTGACAGATCAAGTTGTTCCTGGTATGCAGCTTCATCATTTAGATTTCTCCCTCTCAAGAAGTTCCCTCAAGGCAAGGAGTTTAAGTAATGATAACAGCAATACTATATAATTTTAAAGGTTCCATATCCTTGACTAAATGCAGTACAGTATTATTATTCCTACACAGAAAATAAATCATTACTCTTATTCTCACATGGCCAGTGTGATATCAATATTGAGATATCATATCTTGCTTGAAATCAACAAGTGATCGTCAGGTAGGACAGAGCCTGGCATCGTCAGGTAGAAGATGACAACCAAAGGCAGTAGACATAGTAAGGTGCATCATGTTGCCTGCCCTGTGCCCAGACTCACAGGTGAAGTGGAAGACATTGTCACCTGGGTAGGATTGCAATAAGAGTTGGCCATCAGTTCTCTTATATAGAATGAAGGAAGTTCTATTTTGTCCTTCATTTCAGAAAGCATGATGTCTCGGAATAGGCAAAGATAAGATTCAAAGGAAGGATTTTCTAATGCATAGAATTCAGTTTTTAAGTCACAAATTACATTTGCATTACTGCACAGTCCTAATCAAGTCTATTCAGAGTTATTTTTATTAATAACTATTAATAATGTTAATGATGAAATTATTATTAATATTATTAATTATTAATATTATTAACTATTAACTATTAAGACTTATTCTCAGGTAAACGTGTTAGGACAGTAGCCTTAATCTCAGTTTTGTTGTTTTAAAAGGTGCCAACCCTCAGCGACCGGCCAATTTCAGGAGGACAGAAATTTGTCTGCTTTTTTTTTCATTCACCATTTAGCATGAGAAATCACTGAAAAGCATATCATTTGTTTACTCAATTGATCAAGCACACCCTCTGCTTATTAACTAAATTAGGCTGTTAAGGAACAATTAGGTTCTAGATATCAGACTTTCCTATTTTCTTGTTTCACCAGCAGCTGGTTTTATTTTGAGTCCTCAGGGCACCCATGCAGAGCTATTTTTATAATAATTTAAACACTGATGGTAGCTAGCTACAGCTCATGATTATTTGCATTTATAGTCCCTTAATAAAAGCAGAAGCACTGTTAGGCATAAGCCATGTAGCCTAAATCTTTTTCCTAGACGCTTGCAGACAATCCAAAGCTTCTTTTTCCAAGCTTATAGGTTTTGGGATGTGAGAGGGGAGGATTTTCAAATAGGGTTGCAGCTGTGCAAGCCCTGAAAATCCGTCCTTTGCAATGAAATTGGGAGAGAGGCTGGGAACCCTTTCATTTCTTACAATTGATTTAAAAAGAAAAGCTTCATTAACTCTTAAAATGTAATGCAACAAAAGCAATCTTTCACTTACTGGTCACCTCTGAGAATATTATAGTCATCGTAAGGTTGAAGATGTAATTTGGAACTTGGAGCATTAACTCACATGGGGAGAGGGGCAGACCAAGAGGAACTGGCTATTTTTATTTCCACAAACCTAAGATATCATGTGTTACTTTGGCCCAAATAAACAGCAGCAGTATTGATTAAAATTAGATTCTGCCACTGTTACTGAATGTTATGGACTAGGTCCTTAAACTACATGGTAAACCTTAAAGCCAACTTCCCACAAGCACCAGCAATTATAAGAGGTAGTTTTTATGCCAAGATGGGTCCTCATGATATGGCCCTTTGTGTTAATAAAAAAAGCAGAGGTAAACCCCACTACTACCACTGCAGCATGCTCTTCTAAAAAGAAATGCTGTAATTTTGCAGAACTCCTAGTAATTCAAATCTAGGTTGATATTCTAAATGGGACAGTCAATGGGATCTGTCCTGGAGAATTTACACATTGGACAGGAACTGCCGTTAACCATATAACAATCTCTTGTAGCTTGTTACTTCTCTTGGACAAATTCAAAATCGATTGCTACCTAGATAGTAATCTCCTGCTAGCCTTAAATCTTCATCCTTTGAGTCAGGAATTATTTGTATTTGTGGACAATCTCTCTCCAGCTTTTATGGAGAGACTGAACTCTTTCTGCACACCAACCAGGCCAAGGTACTCTGATTAGTTACAAGGAACTCAGAAATATTTGTCAACAATCTGTAAATAAGTAGACAGCAATCAAATGCCCCCTCCCCATTTCTATAATTCAAAAGTCCAGTTTGATTCTGAGTGCAGTGAAACAAAGAAAGATGTGGTTGCTTCCTATCAGGCCTATTATTTATTTATATAGAGGTTATATGCAGCTTAATCCAACAAGGCTCCAAGCACTAAAATAAAAACAAAGAAAATGAAACAATATATGTCTAGAGAGTGAATACCATCTATACTCCCATCAAAGTTTCATACGAATTAAAAAGCAATATTAATTATAGATATCAACAACAAAAAAAAGAGGAGTGTATTAAAGGAGGCATGGGTAAAGGAATTTAGAGCTTTCAAAAGTCTATTAATATACCCTACAACAGTAAAGTATCATTGCTGGAATCCCTGCAGTATCTATTTCTTGACTTGGGCTACCCCAAAGGGTTGACTTCAATCTTAGAAGCCTCTCCAAGTCTCTTTTTGTCCCATCTTATACTAAATAAAATCAAGGTGGGATTACTTTGAGTTCCATTCTCACACTTCCCTCCATCTCTGGACTGTGTAATCGCTTCTCCATCCCTCTTTAACAGCTCTTTCCTTTCTTCCCCCCTTAACAATTCTTTTATACTTTCTCCAAAGTTAGCTCTGAAATCCTTTACATCATGGTAGCAGTCAATTTCAACAGCCAAAATGAACTACTTTCTCTCATTCTAGAGATTAGTTTCAGCTTATCTAAACATGGACAGTGTGCCATACCCCAGCAACACAGTAAGAGCTGCCCTTCCAGAAGATAGATGGCTGGATGGATGGAAGGTGATAATGAGAGAGAGAGAGAGAGATTATGTGCCATCAAGTCATCTTCAACTCCTAGTGACCACATAGATTTTCTCCATGATGATCTATCCCTAACCTGTTCTTTCAAGTCTCCCAATGGTGTGCTCATTGGCACTGTAACTGAGTCCATCAACCTTTCTCAGCATTATAGCCTTTTCCAGAGAGTTAGGTCTTTGCATAATGTATCCAAAGTAGGATAATTTGAGTCTGGTCATTTGTGCCTCAACTGGATTGATTCGTTCAATGATCCATCAGTTTGTTTTCTTGGCTGTCCGTGGTATTCTCAAGAGTCTTCTGCAACACCAAAATTCAAAGGCATCAATACTGTTCCTATCCTGCTTCTTTAAAGTCCAACTTTTGCTTCCATAGAGTGTCAGAGGGAATACCATGGCTTGCATGATTCTGATCTTTGCAGGTGTAAACACATCACAGCATTTGAATATCTTTTCCAAGGCTTTCATGGCTGCTCTACAGAGAGCTAGTCTGTGGCGTATTTCTTGACTGTTTGTTCCTTTACTGTTGATAGGTGATCCTAAAAGACAGAAGCCATCCACCGCTTTGATATCTTCATTGCCAATTCTAAGGCTGGTTGTTCTATCTGTTGTCATTAGTTTGGTCTTCTTTATATTTAATTTTAGTCACTGTGCTCTTTCAGTTGATAGGTAGGTAGGTAGGTAGGTAGGTAGGTAGACGTAGACGTAGACGTAGACGTAGACGTAGACGTAGACATAGACATAGACATAGACATAGACATAGACATAGACATAGACATAGATAGAATGATGATAGATAGAAAACTTCTCCCTACTGGTAGAGGAGGCTATATCACTGTCATTATAGCTTCCAGATATAGTATCAGAACCAACTGAAACCTGGTAAGGAAGCTGGAGCTGATTCTATCCCTCCTGATTTGATTTAAAAACAACTCTGAATAGTGGGTCCCAATTCTGGCTTTACTCTTTGCACATACTGATAGCTCAGCTAGAATTCTAAATAGATCATGATTGTGCTTATTTCAGACAGTAAAAATCACTTGCTTCTAATGTCTTTTATTGTAAAATTCATTATAAATGATGGCTGCCATTTAGTTGCTTCCTTGCATTTTGGACTTGTGCCTAATAATAATCATTATTATTACTATCACCATCATCATAATTTTATATGATTTGGGCTAATCATACTCTTGCTACATTTTTATTTAAAATTCAAAACACTGTCAACATGACATTACAGCATTCACTACTCATCAAAGATCTTAAGCTATATCCCATGTTTATGAAATCTATCAACATACCCAGAATTATGAATTTTTCAAGCATGGCTGTAACCAACAAACAAAAAATGTATCATTGGAAGGATAAATCTACACCTGGCTTGCAGCAGTTAATTACTGCTGTGTACTCTGTTACTGTTTCTTTTCTGGCGTGGGATGAGGGAAGAAAGAGGGTAAGGGTTTCAAGCATTTTGGTCAACTTACATTGACTTCCTTTGTTTATTACATATTCCTATGAAATTTCTTTTTTCTCTTTTGAATGTCATGCATTTTATCTGTTATTATCTTAGGCACTTTCATTTAAATGCAGCTGCCCAGAACTAAATGAGGGAGCCAAGGGCTACCATTCCAAAGGCATTGTGCATTTGGTCTTTCCTTCTTTAACAATTCTGAAGTTTATGTGGAAAAAAAAACACAAGATAGTAGGTGTAGTGGGAAAAAAATAGGTCAGTTGGTAGACTGTGTGATGAAAGCCTTCACCACAATCAGCTGCCAATGAGTAGGCTAAGGAAAGAAATGTGTAGACAACATCTAGAATTTCCACTCTTGATTATGTAAATTATTAGAAGTGGTGGGAAAATGTGGGAAGATTAAAACTGGATGATAGCAAATCCAGAGCCTTCTATAAAATGATACGAATCTTAATCTGTAGAAGAACACCAAAAGTTATCAGTATGTGTTTCTCTCATGCTACATAAGGGGACAAATGGAGCTCCATTTTGATTAACATAGTTTCAGATTCAGCAGCAAGATTGAACCAGAAAAATGTGTGGACCAAACTGAGCCTTTCCCAAACATCTGGATCAGACCTCAGTTGGATTTTATGGTTGGTGCCTATCCCTCATCTTTATTTACAGTAACTGCAAGTCAGGAGTATGCAGTTTCTGTTGGCTTGAGGGCCGTGCTAGGATTTGCATGGCATCCTGAGGTCCAAAGTGGTTGGAGTCAGGACCCTTTTTTGATTTGGAGGCAGTTCAAGAGTTAAAACTCAAGGTATCACTTAACCACTCCAACATGTCAAAATATTTTTAAAATGTCCAATTTGGAGGTTCAATATTTCTTGAGGAGTTCTGAGGTTCACAAAAATGTGGTCTTATTGTACTTTGGTTATAGTAGGTTTGATCAGATAGATATCCATCTGGACTTTCTGGTTATTTCAAAATTGTAGTTCATATCTGGGAATCATTAATCTAACTTTACTATGTTTAAATAAAGTTTTGAGATGTTTAATTAATGCATTTTTAATTGATTTTTTTCAGGGCACATTGTCCCTGAAAGGAGACCTATAAAAAGAAATGTTTTAAAACATGCCCAGCTGGGTTGCTTTGCTGTTCTTGAAAAACTATGTGGCATCAGATCTGCTTAGTACTTGGATAGGAGATAAAAGGAAATAACAGGTGTGTAAGCTCAACTGGGAAGTCTGTCTGTCTGTCTGTCTGTCTGTCTATCTATCATCCATCCATCCATCCAGGAAGAAGGCTTCCATATTTTTGTGAAGGAAGTTACATGGATGTGTTAGGAAAAATATTATACTGCTCTAAGTCAATAAGCTGTACATTTAAAATGTAAAATATATACATGAAATGTTTGCAAATTAAAGCCCATTCCGAAATGGATACTATATTATTCATTTAAAAGAGGGCACATATAAAAAAGTGTGAAATCTTTTTTAAAGTTACTCTCCTACCTTCTGGCTCTGCCTGTCAATCTGTCTTTCCCTCTGGCTTTACTGCTCACCACTGGCAATGTTCTGGAAACTGGCTTACTATTGTTCTTCCTGCGTTGTCCTCCACCTGAAAAACAAGCCATGTGGACAGAAAAAGAGCCAAACAGATCAGAATCAGGCTAGGCATGCTTTATCCTATAATACTAGTCTCCATGGCTAAAGTAAGAGTTCTGAGAGCTCCACAGAATTGTTCAACACTGCAGTTAGCTGGTGACAGGAGAATCATGTTGAATGAAATGAAAAATACCAGCTTCTACCAGGTATCAGGGCTTTGGCTGAAGACATATGCCACAGAACCCTCCCTCAATGAAGCAAATCTAAATCTGACCACTTCCTGGATGGGAGACGTCCTGGACGTGTTGCCTGTGAGTGTGTTCAGATGATACAGCAAACCAAATTCTGATTTAAAGACAAGCTATTGTGCTTATGTACACTACTCCAGTCCTGCCCAAAGACTCTTCTTGTGAAAGGTTTGGATTACAAGTCAGTCACAAGACATTCCTTCCATGGGTTGTTGAGATCATTCCTTCCATGATTTGTTCAGTTGTTTTAGAACAGGCTGGAGAAAGAAGTCAAGAACAAGCCGGAGAATCACTGGTTCTAACAACAGATTAAATCTGTATATAGCCAACTGTACTATGTTATCTGCATCTGCTCAAAGGAAGCAGCCTTGTTTAGAGTGTCCAAATACTTTTTTTGGGAGGAATGAGACTCTCCTGCCAGGTTGCTGTGAGTGGTTTGCATAGTCCTTTGTCAATGAAGTTGCTCAAACTCCCCAAGGTCTTGACTCCTCAAGGTAGATGTAATGTATTGTCAAAGGCTTTCACAGCCGGAATACGATGGCTGATATGGGTCTTCCGGGCTGTGTGGCCGTGTTCTGGAAGTAACCCTAACCCTTCCAGAACACGGCCACACAGTCGAGAAGACCCACATCAGCCACCATAGATGCAATGACTTGGGAGGACATGTTGCCATGTTAGTTGGGAATTATTCTTTTTGGGACAAACTGCTGATGATTCCTGATTTTCATAAATTTTGGACTGTGGTGGGGCCAAGAAGCATTTTTTCCCCTCTTTTACAACTGTGGGACTGTGAAACAGTTTCCCCCCAGAAATCAAGTTGGCCCCACTGTTGATGGCTTTCTGGAAGCAAGCTAAGACAGAACTCTTCCAGAGAGCTGTTGATCATGAATGATGATGCTACCTGGTTCTTATGATGGTAATCAAATTTTATAATGGTTTTAATTTTTATCCTTATTTACAGTGGATATTGTAATTTAATTAATTGATTTTGTCCATCATGGACTTTTTACTGTATTTGTATTATCTTTTGTTAACTATTGGGAATCATTTTTGCAATGCAGTAGAATATAAGATAGATAGATAGATAGATAGATAGATAGATAGATAGATAGATAAGCAAACTAACTCTAATCCTTATCTACCTCTCTGATGGTAGTATCTGTCCTACCCTAACAGTTCCTGCATTCTTGGTGTGTTGTTTGTCAGCCTTTTCCCTGGCTATCTATCCAGTTATGCCTCCACGGGGGAAAAGAGAGAGTCTGTATAGGAGTGATAAATCTGTCTGGGAAAGAAAAAAAAAATCATTCCTTTTTTATAGCAGTGGCACAAGTATCCCCCAACAATGATGCAGTCAAAGTGCAAGAAACAAAGTCACAATGGTAGCTGCATTATAGCAATGGAAGAAAGAAGCAATCGCAGATCTACCGGTTTTTTTACAAGTAGCAGTTGATAGTTTTTCCTGGAATCATCCAGGGATTGAATAATGGTTGTAGGATAAAATGTCCTCTGCTATATAATTTTTTTTCATAACCCTTGATAAGTGGCCTGTGAGAAGAAGACATCTTTTGTAGTATACCTGAACAGGACTCACACTTGCTTCTTGGTTCTACTCACCTTTCCCATCAGAAGGTAGAGCTCGTAGCTGGGACTTCCGGGCACTTCTTCCCCCTTGGAAGAACAAAGCATGGAAAAAACTAATTAGATCTTGCAAACATAAATTTCAATCTCCACCTCCACCCCCAAACAACAGAGTACAGATGGTCATCTGACAAATTCATACGTTTAGGAAAGAAAGACTTGGCTGTTTCATGAGAAGACATGAAAATCTGTACACTTGGGCAAGGTGAGAAAGAGCTGGGATAATAGTGAATAAACAAAGCAAATCCCATATTTTTGTTTGATCATACAATAAGCCTACGTGCGGGATAAAAGCTCCAATTTTTCTGAAACACTTTCAGTATCTTTTCTTTTATGAATTGGAATATGCATTTTAACCTCTAGATACCACATTCAGCATTTAATATAGGCTCTGTAAACTACGTCTTCAAATCCTTCTCTATCAAACTCACCACTTCTAATAGTAGCTAAATTCTATTCTGTGGAAACAGTCCAGTTTATGCTAGCTAGCCAAGATATACAACTGAAGCATCCCTTTGGAAATTAGGGTTTGGAGCTGGCTCAAAGATAGCAGAAAATCAAGTCAAATCTCCTTCTTAATTTGCTTCGCTCCTGAGAACTTTATGGACACATCCAAGTAGACTTCTTGGCAGCAATATGGAAATTGTTTGCCACTGTCTTCTTCCAAGAGGTTGGTTTTTGTTTTTGATTTTTATAACTTTCCAGCCTAGCCTACAGCCTGGGATTTCCTCCCACTCAAGAATTAAATAGTTCTGATCCTGCTTAGCTTTCAAGTTCAGCCACATAGCTGGACTATTACAGTACTTTATTAAATAAGGACCAAGTAAATTAGCTATGCCTGAACTTTTGTCTGATGACAAAGAATAAATGATGCTCAGGACCATCCCTTATTCTAAGACAGCATGGGAATATAAGATCCCATCTGATGTTACTTCCTCTCTGTTCTGAAACTCTGGACATATTGCTCAGTTCTAAGATTAAGTTGTTTGGGTCTTTTGACTGTAATAAATACTGATTTAAGATTAAAGTTTCTCCTATATTTATATGCCTTTTCTGCAGAACCACATAGAAGAAAGGCTGCATTAGGAATTGAGGCATGGAGCCATGCACACCATCACTGCCTTTTATCCTTTATTTTGGACACTTTTGTGAGTCGTAACTCATATAAAAATGTTAAAAGCATGACTCATCGCATAAGGTGGGACTTTTTAAAAAATGATAAGAAGTAGACTCAGAACCACATCAGCAATAGCCTAAAGATCAGATAGCAAGCAAGGAAGATGTCCAAGAACTGAATTTTTCATGGTTTTACTATACTTGAATCAATACTTTACTCAAATCATTTTGCTAACCTTTCTTATTCTGGGGACAGTCCAAGGCTGGTTTTCCATCCTTCATATCCTCAAACCTGCAAATTAAAAATACAGTTTAATGTATGAACTTTGACAGATTGATCCTTTCTAAGTATACTTTTTTAAAAGCCGTCTATGACAATGACATTACAAGACTGTGATGATCTGAATTACAATGGGTTTCATAATTCAGCATTCTCCTCAGACTGTTCTGAACTATTCCAATCAGTTTTATTTAGCCTCCACAAGTATTAGTTGGTTAGGAAAAACCCTTACAGTTATGACTTCTAGTTTGTCATCTAATACAAATACCAGAAATTCATTCTTGGATCTAAGAGAGATATTCATTAACGAGAGAACCAGAGAGATTTATAAATTATAAAGAAAATAAATTGTGAAGAGCTTGTTTCTAAATATGCTGAGATGTCCTTTTCCTTTTGCAATTATATATGTCTGACAGTATAATACATCCACTATGGACTGCTGAATCTGAACCATTTATTGAGGCAGAGACATTGATGTACTATCATCTTTCTCTAGCAATCATAAGCCACTTAGAGCACACAATCCCAGCAAAAGCATTCTTGAAATTTGGAGATTTCTTGCTTCTACCAGGTTATAACATCCACCAGGGACCTTTTTGTATAATCTACAGCATGCAGAATCTTTAGAGACTGACATTATTATTGTTGGTTGCACAATCAGTCAGATGTTTAGACTGGATTTGGCATTTTTATCCACCTAGCAAAGAATCTGGAATAGGTAGATGTTGACATTGTTTTTATTAGTAGTAGTAGTATTAATATTAGTATTAGTATTATTATAGCTGCCCACTCCCATAGTCTCTGAGTAGCTTACAAATACAAATCAATAAAAACAGTTAAAAACATACAATCCCATAGACTAAAACAATCAAATCATAACAAATCCAACCAAATGAAGAGCCCCACACACAAGGACCAAAACCAGGTTTTAAGAACCCCAGGAGAGAGGGCACAGTTTCTATCTCTGATGATGCCGTTCCAGAGGACAGGGGCCAAGACAGAGAAGGCACGCATTCTTGGTCCCATAAAATGACAACATTTAATAGAGGGGACCTGGAGCGCACCCACTCTGCTGGAACATACCGGGCAGGCAGAAACAGTTGGAGATAGGTGGTCCATCACATCTCCAGGCCCTATACCATAGAGGGATATAACATGGAGATAACCTACATGCACTCTGTTTTTTCTACATCCCAAGCCCGTCGCCATTCACCCCTTGCATTCTTGTGGCGGGTGAGCCGTTCAAGATCAATCTGATCCCGTTCTTTCTTCCATTGCATATACTCTGACCGCTCTCTCCCAGTCAGGGTGCAATTTTTCTCTCCTGGGCTCTTCTGGGGAGAATTCTCTCTCTCCTAAATGGAAAAAAGATGGACTAGTTAATATGACAGCACTCCCTGGCTAGGCCAAGTACAAAGTGAAGAGTGGTTTATTGGAACAATTTTTAGTATCAGCATTACTGGGAGCTCTTACTTGATTTTATTTATTACTGCATTTATACACCACCTTTCTCTTGAGAGATCCAGGTGGCATGTGAGGATTTCTCCTAATTTTATCATCACAGTAGCCCTGTGGGTAGGCTGAGGTAATCACCACATTACACAGACTAAGGTCCCGTAACTGAAATGTAATTCCTTCTTTCCTTGGATGTAGCAATCCTGCCGTACAAATTGAAAGGAAAAGAAAGGCAATGCTTGCTAGCAAGTAGCCACTGCTAGATTTGCATCTATTTCATGCCAGATTAGAACACTCTTCCCAATAAGGCATCCTCTAGATCAGTGTTTCTCAACCTTGGCAATTTTAAGATGCATGGACTTCAACCCCCGCACTGGCTGGAGAATTCTGGGAGTTGAAGTCCACACATCTTAAAGTTTCCAAGGTTGAGAAATACTACTCTAGATGTATTGGAATTTCAACTCCCAGAATTCCTAACCTCCCAGATATGCTGAATGAGATTCTGGGAGTTGCAGAATCAGCAAATTGTGAGTGTTTCAAGTTGGGAAAGGCTGGCCTAGATCTGATTAGAGCTAATATTCACCCCTAAGTTGAACAGATACAAATAGATTTTGCTGCAGGTAGAAAACAGATTATGTGGTTGTGAATGCAGGAATAGCATCTATTTTCCCGTATAATCTTCAGTGGGCACATCAACATTAATCTGGAGCTGCTTGTACATGGTTGCATGTAAGAAAGCAAGGTATTTCTAGGGGGAGGGTCACAGCATCTATACACATATTTATCCATATACTTGTTGCCTAAGTAATCCATTTTTCCTCCTTTGGGTTTTCTGGTGGAAAGTACAATGTAGCCTGTGTTCAAGTAAAAAAGGAGCTATATTTTAATTTACTTTTTGATAATGTGCTGAAAACAGGCCTTCAGCACTTAATTTGTCTCCAATTGATCTTCTGTCCTTTTATCTTCCAATTTTACAGGAGATGCCATTTCAAAATATTACACAGTTCTTAAAATGTGGAACACTGAGTGCTCAGCAAATAAATAGTAATGGTTTTATAAAAGACCATTGCAGTATTATAGTATACTTCACAGACATGGCAAGACAATATGGTTCAAGAACTGCTGTTTTTATACAATACAAAAGCAGGTAGAAAATTATGATATCTGAAATAATGCAATTTTCTCCTGTCTGTCTGTCCATCTGTCCATCTATCTATCCACTGAGGCCTCTATACCACTCAATTCTTATAGGCTCTGAGTGGCTTACAACCATCAAAACACAGGGTTAAAAAACATCTAATACACAAGAAATTCCTAACTAACATACTATAATGTGCCACCCATGGGGTAGGCTAATCCTCCAGTTCTGAGCACCACAGTTCAAAATTCAAAACCTCCACAATTCAGAGGAGGACTACCAAGATAGTATCTGGAAATGAAGCCCTATGAGGAATTGTTAAAGGATCTGGGTATGTTTAGGCTACAGAAAAGAAAACTAAAGACGATATAATAGCAGTCTTCAAACATTTGAAGGGCTGTCACAGAGAAGAGAGAGTAAATTTATTTTCTACTGCCTCAGAGAACCAGATTAGAGCCAATGAGTTAAAATGGCAAGGAGGGAGATAGGCTAGACATCAGGAGAAACTTCCTGAATATACAAGCTCTCAGCCAGTGGAACAGACTGCCACATGACCTGATGAGTTCTCCTTCACAGACTGAGGCGAGATGGTCATCTGTCAAGAGATGCTCTAGTAGATCCAGCACAGCAGAAGGTTGGATTAAATGACCTTCTGTAGTACATTCTCCGTCTATGATTCTACAGTATATCCCAAGTAGCTGTGAGAGGATGGTGAAAGCCAAAACAGCCGTAAGTATGGATGGTCTATAGAAGCCCCATTTTTGTAGGGTTCTCTAGTCTTTCCTCAGGAACAGGATAGTTGAAAAGCAAGTATTTTAAAAATTAAATATTTTTAAGACACACACGCGCGCACACACACACACACACACAGAAGTGCAGTTTCCTTTTTATATGTCCCTTGTCCCAATTAAATTCACTGCTTGGATGAATTAAATTAATGCTTTTTAATTCCCAAATTGTATCACTGAGTAGTAATAGTTATTTAATTCACTGAGAATTCACCAGAGGGAGGCTCTGAGGTAGAGAAATAAGTGCCATTGTTCTGGAAAATTAGGATCCTAAGATACCTTTCCTGTCCTGGTGACATTCAGTTATGTTGTGCTATAACTCCCATCTCCCATGACAGCTGGTAAAGATGGGAGTTGTAGTCTGTCATAACTGAAAATTTTCACATTGGGAAAGACTGCCCTAAAGTAGTAAGAAAAAAACCAGCAGTTTTTATCTCCTGAGTTATCTGTCATCAACTATTCAAACAATTTATACTTATATAAGTGGGATTCAACTTGTACTTACAAAATGTACATGTACAAAACCAAGGGCACTTGATATGATCTGGAATTTAAAAAATGGTAAATTTAAAGATCAAAATGGCTGTGCCTACTTTGAAAATGTTTCAGAGGAAGTACTCTGGATCTTGCACATGACATATCTGAGAACAGGTGCAATGAAAGTGGATTTCCCAAACTTTTCAGAAAAATATTTGGCCAGATTGTTTCAGTGACTCTAGCTGCAAATGGGATTTGAATCAGGAACTTCACATGCATTTAACTATACTATTGGACTTAAATATAAATAGCTAACTCTTCCACTGCAGGGAGCTCAGATGGCCCTATGTACTAAGTACCATTAAGTACATACACAAGTTAGGACAAAGTTCCTTGAGGAGATAATTATTTCCCAGCCTCCAGTAGCCTTGTGATTTATTGTTCTGTCCCACATTGTAGCAGCTGAATGCTAGTCTTGCTGAAACATTTAAAGATTTCAACAACAACAAGGGGGAAAAAAGCAACTCAGAACAAAGAAGAATGTATTTGAGGGAAAAACCATCAACACAGCAAGAGTTCACTGTAATCCATTAGAGGTTGGGGCCAACCAGCAATTCTCTGGTATATCAAGTCAGGCATATCCAGTAGAGAGTCAAGTATACAGCTCGTCCTACAATATTATTTTCCTGTGGGTAATACAATATCCCATCTCCTTCCCCTTCAAAGGCTGCCACCCCCACTTTTCCTCCAAACAAGAATTAATCTCCTATTTTATTGCAGATCAAAATAGATGGGAGGAAAATTAAAGACCGGAAACCTGTTTCCAAGGAGACCCACCTGTGTGGGTGGGCCAAGGGGAAAGGAACGAGAAGGCTTTACTTTGCTTCCAAAAGATGGAGCAGTGCCTGACAAGCTTAGCCACACAAGGGTGAGGAAGGAAGAGGTTAAGATCACCATTTGAACAACTGGAAAAACCCTGCTGCTTCATAGGCCCCAAGATACAGTATGTTTATTGTAAGACTCCCTCTGGCACCTTGATCCTGTCTGCTTCCTAGTTGTTCTTCATAACGTTACATCTACCTTACTTGCCAGACTTGGGAGTTTAGTGGGTAAGCAGGCAGCGTGAGAAATGTATTTATAGCGTGAAACTTTTGTTGCAGTGGAATACCTTGTGTATGAAGATCCACCTGGGAGGAGTCAGTTTGGCCATTCCAAGTTTGGAAATGGATCATAAAGCAGTCCAAGTGCCATTTCTGACTTAATAGTTACAAATTCACAAGATAACTTGATCAGCTAGATTAAAATGGTTCATTTTATAGCCATTGGTGGCCATTCTCCATGAAAAACTGTTCAGGTTGCTAGCCACCACTATAATATTATATATGGGAAATCCATAGTTGAACTATGCTTATGCTTTGCTAATATGTCTTGGCATAGGTTATTCCCTTTTGGGTTTCCAACAAAAGAAGGGGAAAATATGAGGCAGAAGTATTAAGTATGTTTGCCACCTTGGGTTATATATAAAAAAGGTGGGATAAAAAATGTAATCATCATCATCATCACCATCATCACTCAGTCCCACTTCATTCTAAGTGCTGGGGGTGACAGAACAAAGTGCCCCCCTTCCAGATAAGCCAGGGATTGGGAGAAGTTTCCTTTAAATTTGTTGATTGATTGATTGATTGATTATTAAATTTGTATGCTGCCCATCTCCCCCAACGGGTGACAATTGTAACAATTGCAATCATTTCTGATTACTTACGCCTTCTTTCCCTTTGCATCTGAACAGCATTGCTGTAACGTTGTATTGCAGTAATACTTTTCTCCCCAATGGAAAAATGAAGCGCTGTGCCCTGTGCACTGGAGCGAAGGCATCTCCACGTGCAAGCACATTCGCTGTTGTACAGTATAAAACGGAGTCAGGGAAAAGTAAGTTGTTGCTGGATGAGACAATATTTGTTTATAGAACATAGCATTAGCTTTCAAGGGATACAGAATAGGGGACAAGTACTTTTGTTTATGCAATTTCAGTCAGCTGAGCACACTTCTGCTTGGCTAGATGAGAAATAAGGAGCACCCCAACTTTAGCTGAAGGAGGTCTGTGCCCTCTGACAACTGTGCCAACAGGAGAGCATCACTGTCAGGAAGGGAGCTGTTTATCCTCTGCTCAGCTTGGCCACAGCTGTGCATTCTAGGCCATAAGGGAGTGAAATTAGCTAGCTTCATTCTGCTCCCTCATCTTCTGCTGGGACCAAGGCAAAGGAGCTCATCTGTGCTGGCTTAATGAGTCACATCCCTCAGAAAGGGAGGCTGATTCAATTTCTGCTCCATTAATTATTTCTTGGCTCACAGGAGCCAGGCCCTCCCTCTGGGTTTGTAGGCCATAGTCCTTGCATTCTGAATCCAGTTTATTTTTCTTTGTTGACTCGACCCCAGCATGTCACATCCAAGAAAACCTACCATAGCTGTGAGAAGGAACACATGGTTTGCATGGATTGATGGTGTAGGAAAGCAATTCTGCTGGTTGTACAAAGAAAACAGCGTGCACAGACACCACACAGCTAAGCCTTTTACTGCTGTAAAAGGTAACTAAGGTGAACTAAACTTTTCAAACCTCAAGCAAACAGATCAAAATGAAGTGGATCCTTCCCTTCCTGGCACATCTTGGCTGCAGCATGGTTAAGTTAAAGAGTGGATTTGGCAAGCATCTTCCTCCTCGTAGACTGTGTGGAAATGAGATGCTCAGCTAAGGATACCTTATCTATGGTCATGCTGTACATTTTGCACCCTCTGGTGGACTTGTGCTGAATGGCATTGTGACGGCCTGCCACTAAAAACAAGGGTGAGCTAAGACTGGGCTGGGCTGAGGGCTGGGCTGATGAAAGGGACCATCTGTAAATAACCATAAGTGGACCCTGTAACATGCCCAGAAGCCATCTCAGTCTAGGCTGAATTCTGTCACAGTCCCTGAGGCTGTAGCTTTTTCTTCTCATCCATTTCCCACTAGCCTATGTATTATGGGCAACTACTGGTGACACTGGCTTCATTTGTGTCCATTTTGTAGAAAACGAACACCCAAACTTCTCCCAAAGGGGGTTAAGCTGAGCATTTTGTAGCTAGAATTTTATTTTGTTAATTCAAGCATGTATGTATATGACTGAAATGAATGCATCATTTGTTGGCTGACTTCATTTGTTGGATATGTATGTATGTGTATGTATATGTATGTATGTGTGTACATGCACATGCACGTGTATATGTATATATATAAATAATATACTGAGTTTTAAAAGATATGCTTTTTAAACATACAAATGGCAGTGCTAAAACCTATAGCATGATCATTTCAGATTGACACATCTATTCAGGTAAAATTGCCTATACTTTAAATTGGCTTCGTTCACCTTATTGACATCAGTTAGGTTTGAGTGGCTTTGTAGCACTATGTGGCTCATTGATTAGGGACTATTGTGCTGTCATAGTAAAGAAAGATGTTGGAGTAGGACTGGGGAGATGCAGATTCAAGTCTACCCTCAGCCATGAAAGCTCACAGGGGACCATGGGACAGTCATTCTCAGCCCAATCCACCTTACAATGTAGTTGTTGTGGGGATAAAATGATACAATATCCCCATGGAAACTGCCTGGATAAAAGGGATGATGATGATGATGATGATGATGATGATGATGATGATGATGATGATGATATTTCAGTTGGCTAGAATTCTGTGAATTGGCATCACTTGCTCATCAAAAACAATATCTCGTAACCAAATCTAATTGGATGTAAACTATTGGATTGTCTATCTCAGTGTTTCTCACCCTTGGCAACTTTAAGATGTGTGGACTTCAATTCCCAGAATTCCCCAGCCAGCATGCAGCATACTGGCTGGGGAATTCTGGACGTTGAACTCAGGTTGACCAATACTGGTCTATCTATTCACTGTCTGATCTGTTATTGGCCACAATCACACATAGTTTACCAAGAGAGAAGAAATGCAGTGATGCAACAACAAAAGTAAAATAAAATGGGCAGACTGAAAAAAGTGAACACTTTCACATTCAGGTGTTTCACCACTTTCCACTGAAACATCAAAACAGAAACATTCTAATAAAAGTCATGGTTATAAAGCTGGGAAGTGAAAGAACCCAAAATAAATCACTTTCAAATAGAACCTGTTTATAATCCGCACGCATGAGAGCAAACTCTGATGCAAAACTGAACGGATGGCTCAGCCCTCACCTTTCTGAGGTGTGCAGTCTTGGGATGGTCGTCTTCACTGGGCCATTTCCTCTCTACTGTTCTCCTTTCATCTGTCTAAAGAGACAAAGAAGGAAGGGCTCATTTATTTTTCAGAAACAAAGAGGCACCCAGGTAGACACCCAGAAAGACCAAAGAGCTTGCAAGGAAAACTCAAGCATTTATTTTTAATTAGGAATGGGTGGAACAAAAGAGACTACGGAGGTTGTTTGATGAACTTGTCCATCAGAGAAGGAAGTCATTAGGAAGCAAGTAATGTAAGAAGGAAAAGAGCAAGGTTCTTACAAATCCCTTCTATTCCACTCTGCTGCCAGAAAGGAAGAACAGAGCTATAACTAAAAGCTTGACCTTTATCTATATGAGCATTTTCATTCAAAAATGCGTAGACAGAAAGAGTTTCCACATGGCATTAAAGCTTCCCTCCCCCCCCCCACACACACATATTTGTAACATTAATTAAAAGGCACTTTTCAAATGCTGGACACAATCCAGCCAGTTTGGCACTCTGAGCCTCAACTCTCTTGTGAAATCAGTAGGACTGCAAAAACACTCTATTTTTGCCTGATCTGTCTTTTTCAGGATATTGTGAGAAAACACATTGTTCCCACTTTAGAGATGGGAAATTGTACATTAATATTGAATCCCCTCTCCCTTTCTCTCTCTCTCTCTCTCTGTCTCTCTCTCTGTCTCTCTTACAGTGAAGCTTTGGGGATTCATCAGAGAGAATTGGAAGATGTAGGAAGAATTCAATATTTATCGTCTTTGTTCTTCACAAGGCCAAATGTTGCTTCCAGATATGGACCATGTGGCCAAATGAAGGATCCTGGGGTTTGGAAGATCCCCAAAGGACCCCAGATAGGCAATGATGGCCACAGTATGAACAGTAACATTCTGCAAACCAGCCAGCTGAGACTGTAGACATATGCTAGTTTAGAATTTGCTATGATATTGTTGATTATTCTTTGTTGACTATTATTGCTATTGATGATGAACGCTGCCCTGATTCATGTGCTGAGTAGGGCAGCTAGATAAATTCAAATATTAAATAAATATTTTTCCTTGAAGAAATCAACTGTTACCTGAGGGCTGCCCAGCCAATGAGAAAGTTGAAATACCCTCATTGGCCACACCCCTCCAACGCAATGATTAACTAGTTCATCTTGTTGTTAGGCTGGAAAAGGCACCACATTTAAAGAGGCGCACAACTGCAGCTTCAGCGACCTGGCTGGCATAGAAGGAAGGTTCTTTCTATGTGTTGGCTGGCAGGCTGGCAGGCTGGCTGGCCAGCAGGCAGAGGCAGCAGTGAAGAAGGGGTGGCAGCGGCTTTGTTCACAGATGCTGAGCCAGAAAAAAGGGTTGAGCAGGCAGGGTGGGACAGTGGCAGCCAGGAAAAGGGATCTGTGAGCTCAGGGTGCCCTCAAATCTGGCAGGATCACTGCAAGCCCATTCCATCCCCACTTTTCTGTTGCGAGGTTGGGGTATACCAGTGTTTCTCAACCTTGGCAGCTTTCAGATGGGTGGACTTCAATTCCCAGAATTCCCCAGCCAGCACTGCTGGCTGGGGAATTCTGGGAGTTGAAGTCCACCCATCTGAAAGTTGCCAAGATTGAGAAACCCTGGGCTATGCATTTTGCCAAGGTAAAATCTAGTTTCTGCACAGTCAGCTGCTGATGAAGACATGTAATTTTCTTCAAAGCACAATATGGGGCTGCAGTGTGGTTGCTATTCCTGATATCTTCACTGAATGGCTGGGCTGCTGAGCATACAGTACAGTTTGTGCCATGCAGGAGACAAAAACAATCAACACCCTTTCTACCCTAAAATTAGTAAATCAATATTCTGGGCTGGTTCAAGGCCCCATATATAAAAGTCTTCCTAATTTACATCTGTAAGATGACCCTGGTTGAAGGCTATATGTGGTGTGAAATCAATCCCTCCTCCAGCTATATATTTGAAAATTAAAATACAAAAAAAAAAAAAAACAATCCACCAATTCCCTGGAGTTTTTCAGAGAAAGAGAGGATGCTGAGAAGATGAGCAAGCTGGAAGGAACAGCTTTATTCCTGCTAATTACCTGGGACCCTTTTATCTGAACATCAAAGTCCTTGCATAGATAGACACATAAAGTAATAGCACAGTGGAAACTCCATTTCAGGGTTACATCCAGCCTCTCTCTGTCATAAAGACAGAAGGTTTATATTACATGCTTGAGTTTTATTGTACAATTTTCTTATATTTGCAGCAAAACTACATTGCAGCATCCATAATGTTAGAGGGACAATTTAGGAGCTGGACAAGGGAGAAAGGCAGAAGATGACACTGATTTGCATATGCTGAGATAGATAGATAGATAGATAGATAGATAGATAGATAGATAGATAGATAGATAGATAATTTGGGATTAGCTGACCCCAAATGATCAATATGCTTATTTAGTCTCTTGTTCAGATTATTATTAGTCCTGGTTTAGAGAAAGAAAGTGTTCCTTGTTTCTGTCCAGGATGTCAGAAGATGGACAATTTTAACCTACCTCTTCTCCTGTCTTTTCCACAGTAACAGCATCAGATATTAGATGTGCTGAAGTTAGGGTTCTCTAGATCCTGGGGTTCCCTTAGAGTACCATGAATCTGAATTAATATAAAGGGTTGCCAACTTACTAGAAAAGTAATGTTCTTTTGGTAACAACTAGGGAAATCAGCAGCTGAGGTTTTTGACAACAGAGAAATCAAATTTGTTAGGACTACCAAATCTGGGATAGTGAAGATGGCAGGACTTGCAGAAATGGTGAAATTGACCTGATTGATCAGGGATAAGACAACAAGTATTTTTGTAAAAGACTGGAAACCTCTTATGGACTTTTTTGCTGAAAATGGCAAAAATGAATTGGTGATTTATGGATTTGCTGATTAAAAAGGATTGAATATTGGAAGAAGAGAACCATGTTGTAACTGTAAAGAGGGAGGAGAGATAATGAATTAGTTTGTAACTGCTGCAAAGAAGATTGGAATTCAGGTTTTTTTTCTTTTCTTTTCTTTTCTTTTCTTCTTTTCTTTTCTTTTCTTTTCTTTCTACCTGCACTGTCTTTTCTACTTCTTTTAATTTTTATTTCTCTTTCATTCTTAATTTTGCTCTATATAATTTCATGTTTATCTTTTACTTATGTGAAAATATTATATATGTAGCGGCTGGATAGCATAGTGGTTAGAGCACTGCCCTTTGATGCGGGAGACTGAGGTTCAAATCCCAGATGGTACCTACCTTACCAGTAGGGGTCCTTGGGCAAAGACCCCCTAATGCTTCACCTGCCTACCTCGGATATGAGAGTGACATGAACTAAGAGAGTGATGCCGGCTCTGACGTCACCCAGATTAACAAGGTCTGTGCCAGATTTTGGGGAACTAAGACAATCTGGCAATAAGTGGGCTACTGGAACAAACCATACGTGGATGAGACAAGAGAACCTGGAATTGATGGAATGCTACTACAACAATAGACCTAATGAGAGAGGATATATGAAATGTATGAGGGAACTATGGATGGACAGAAGACCTACATCTACTCTAACTGAGAAACAGCTAGTTACCTAATGCTTCAACTTAGTGAACAGGAAGCTGCTCTCATAACTTGAGATAGACAAACTACACATTACATCCCGGACTCAAGAAGACCCGGATGAACAAGTGGATGTGCAGCCAACACCTGAAGCTGGAATGTCACTGCCACCCTCTCCACTACAGAGCACAGCAGCTGATATGAAGCATAAGATCATGGATAAACTAGCTACAGTCAACTCTCAAGATCGATTTTCAAAGCTAGAAGTATAGTATGCCAAGCCATCAAATAGAAGATGCCAATAGAGCCTCATGACAATCCCTACTACCACCATAACTCAAACCAATGAACTGATATACGCTACAGCCACCGTAATTGGCTTTGCTACACAATCAAGAAGAACAGTAGTACGTAGCCAACCCCTGGAAAATGAGGTTGGAGGCTAAGATCAAGGCAACTCGGAGAGACGTTAGTCAGCTGGTGGAACTACAGAAGGGTGTGGAGATTAAGGATAAGACTCGGCTACTGAAAAAATACATCTGAAGCCCTAGAGACTGCTAAACAAAGGCTCACAGCACTGGCTGCCAGGCTAAGGAGATACACTAGAGAAGCAGAGGCCAAGAAGATGAATGCCGCCTTCTCCAAAGAACCATCCAAGGTGTACTCCCAACTGCAGTGCAACAACACAGTAACAGCAGAGCCACCAGCAGCAGAAACTGAACAGTACTGGAAGAACATATGGGAGAAGGAGGAAGCCACATAACACCAGTGCAAAGTGGCTGCAGGACCTGAAAGCAGACCACAGCAATCTCCCAGAACAGGAACCAGTCACCATCACAGTAACAGACATCCAACAGCAGGTCAATAACATGAAGAGCTGGGCAGCACCTGGCCCAAACATGATCCACACCTACTGGCTAAAGAGCAGCACAGATGAACCAGCTGCTAGCAGCAGTCTCCCACCCAGACTGGCTAATACAAGGAAGGACAGTGCTGATCATGAAAGACCCTCACAAGGGAACAGCACCATCCAACTACCGGCCAATAACCTGCCTCCCCACAACATGGAAAGTTCTATCAGGCATCATAGCCACCAAGCTACAAGACCATATGGGCCAGTACATGAGCACAGCTCAGAAGGGCATTGGAAACAACACCAGAGGCTCAAAACACCAGTTGCTCATAGATAGAGCAGTCATCCGAGACTCAAGGTCTAGGCAGACCAATCTGAGCATAGCCTGGATTGACTACAGGAAAGCCTATGACTCAATGCCACACACATGGATCTGTGAATGCCTGGTGCTATACAAAGTCAATAGAACACTAAGGACCTTCCTCAAGAACTCAATGGAACTGTGGAAGACAACACTGGAAGATGACTCAAGACAGCTCGCACAAGTGGCCATCAAGTGTGGATGTGTGTAGATCCTGACATGGATCTACAGTGAGGACATCGGGATGTCATTCAGACTGGAGAAGTGTGGCTGAATGGTAGTAAAGAGAGGGAAGACAGATGGGGTGGAACTACCAAAAAACAAGACAAAATTTTATTCTAATGCAGTGGAGGAAATCTTGCTTTTGGAAGATATAAATATTCTGATTTTGAGTAACACGAGGGAATGTTTTCAGCGCTTAAGGAAAACTGCAGTAAAAATGTTCAGTAAGTTAGCCCTAATTAATCAGTAGCTGTTTATCTTGAAGAAAAATCACAGTGCATCATGCAAACACAAAGTCTCAAAAGTCTGAGGGACAGTTTTTGAAGACAATTCTCCCCTTGCACGTTGCTGACTCTGTCTTACAGTGTTCATCTATCAGAGACAAGCTCCACCTTGCCCAAGAGATCCACAAACATACAGCAGCCTAGATGGTATCAAGTATAAATAGCAGTTTTGTGGAGTGTCTTTTACTGTGTAAACTGCAGAAGCACCAAGCCCACTTAGAAACAAAGTAGGGTTCCTGGCCTTTTGTGCCTCCTCACTTTTGTCTTTGCCAGCTCTGTGTTGTTTATCTAACAAATTTCAACCGTCTGGCAGAATCTGTACAGCACTGGGTTACGCATAGCCTTACATAGAAGGCCGTTGCTGCCAAATGTACTGTTTATATCCCTTGTAACTCCAGGATCAAATGCTTGTGTTCTTCACACCAGGAGCCTTGGGCTCAGGGACAATGGCGCACTGTTTCTGGGAAAGTGCTGGCTGTTAAGGAGAGCCCTGAGCGGCTCTGTTAGCTGCCTCTCCCAGCATGATTTACACTCTCTGTTTCAATGTGTCCATTTCATTCCCTGCAGGTCCATCATTCACCTCGCCCGAGAAAACAGCCTGGTCCCTCTGGGATTGTGCAGCTCTTGCAGGCCCCCATTCAGCATGAAACATTGTTACTCCCCTTTCAAACACAAGTGAGGCCAGGACACTATGCGCTGCCTCTGAGTTGCACCCTGCAGGGCATAAAGGACACACACAAATTGTGCTGTTTTGGGGTTAATCTTCTCCATCAGCAGCGTATCACTCAGACTTCATTAGTTTCAGGCGGTTTGAACTCAGCTCTTAAATATGTTTGGAAAGCTTGGCCCAGGAAGCCTAAACTAGTAGAGTCTTTAAAAAGCAGCATTCTTAAGAAATGTACTCTCAGAGGCAGCCCCTCCAGACTAGAACCTCATGTTGTAACGTACTTATGGCTTGGGACAGAAAATTTACTGCTACTACTACTACTACTACTACAAGACTGACCCTCTATGGAAGTGAAAGCAAAACTTGGAATTTGAAGTGGGATGAAAAGGCTATTGACGCTTTTGAATTTTGCTGTTGGAGAAGACTCCTCAGAATACCATGAAAAGAAACAAATACAAATACCAAGAAAACAAACAAATGAATCATCAGATAAATCAGCCTAGAATTCTTACTTGAGACACCTATGTCTGCGTTCAAACTATCCTACTCCGGACACATTACACAAAGACCTCGCTCTCTGGAGAAGTCTACAATACTAGGAAAGGTAAAAGAATAGAGGAAGAGGACAACCAGGACAAAGGGATGGACTTAATTACAGCGGCAATGGATGCACCATTGGAAGACTGAAGGACCAGGCTGGAGACAGAACATCCTGGAGAAAATCTATCTATGTGGTCGCTAAGAGTTGACACTGACTTGATAGCATGCAGTCAATCAATCAATCAATCATTATAAGAGTAGAAGTGTATGTCCTGATAATAACCACAAAAAGTCATTTAGAACAACTCTACTTCTTCATTTTTATCTCTTACTTGGATAGGCGGGCTGCAAAACTCCAGCTGATCAATGGGTAGCAGCAGCCAGTTAGTATATTTTGCTTCATCTAGTGGTCATTAGGAAGCTTGCAGCCCAGGTACCATATCCCGGTGCTTAATTGCTCAATTTCTAATTAGGTCAATCATTTTCTTTTTAACTGGCCTTTCTGCTTTGCCTGTAATAATGCCCCTGACAAAACTGAGACATTGTTGGAAGAGTGCCATTTTAGTCTATACTATCCAAAAATCAGAAGAAGTCTAGTAGTACCTTTTCAGACTAACACATTTTTTGAAAGGCATAAACTCTGTGCTACCAGACTTTGATTTTTTTTTTTAATTAGCAGCTGGTGCTTTAGCATCACTTGCATTCAAAGAGGAGGCTTTATACGCTAAATATTTATAACAAAGTTATGGGGATAGAACTAGCCATATAGACAGCAATCCTATACCAAGTCAGAACATTTCCCAATTTTTTTATCATATGTACTGGAAATCTAACTAATGCTGTATGTGGAGTAGGAAGGGATTTTTCTTAACAGAGATCAGTCACTTTTCCACTGTCTAGCAGACATAATGAATTATTAAAGCTGCATTAGGTTTGAGTGTCATAAAAACTCAGATTCACTATCTCAATCTGCTAGGAAGCTCAGCATCCTTATCTATATGCTTGGCTTGCTTTGGGGGATAACTTCAGATGCTGCAAGTTGAGTTCCTTAGGCTCAAAGGTAGGGTAGAAGGCAAACTGGTAGGTGCTGGCTAATTTTAAGTACAGGAGTGTCTGCAGAGTATGGTAAAAAAAAAAAAAAGTCAAGATGGTAGGCCATGATAGTATGATCAAAGCTCTACACATTTTTACATACATCACACACAGAGCTTTGATTGCCCTGTTATGCGGACACCCCTCTGTTTAGGTGATGACTTTCCTGGCTTCCCTAGAGCCAGACATGATATAAAAGTAATCAGTAAGTCAAAGGAGGAGGAGCTAGTTTCTTGTATGACAAAGAAGATCCCACAAAGAACAGAAGCAGGAGTTAGAAGGGGAATGAAGTTTTCCACTAGGAAAAATAGACTAAAGATGGTTTCTCTAATGTTGTTATATAAACAAACTTAGGTTTGGTTCTTTAGCTCAATCTTAGTCTCAGGCCTCCTTCTAAAGAACAAAGACATCCTAAGACTCAAGGTCTGCTGCCAAGCAGTGGAAGGACCTGAGAAATCTTACCTGCTCTCAGCCTATTAAAACTGTATTGGGTTCAAAGCACAGAATGCTGGATTTGTTTTCAGGAAGAGATCTGGAGCTCAGCATTAAAGGTACAAGTAAAATCAAATCTTCCTTGATGCAAGTTTCACTTCTATACTTTTCTTGG
Organism: Liasis olivaceus; assembly: GCA_030867105.1. Classification (NCBI taxonomy): domain Eukaryota; kingdom Metazoa; phylum Chordata; class Lepidosauria; order Squamata; family Pythonidae; genus Liasis; species Liasis olivaceus. The sequence continues at coordinate 60,582,946 of CM061349.1, forward strand.
CAGCAATTTCAAAATAGTTTCTCACTGCCTTCTCCTGGGATTTGTTGTTGTTGTTGTTAATTTTCCAAGCTAGCCTGCAGCAATATTTCCAGTCGTCTCCCATTCAAACATTGACCTGACAAAACCCAGCCTAGGTTCTGAGCCCATTCAGGGATAGCCAGGTGCTGCTATCTGCTGAAATAAAGTATAATAAGTCTCAGGAAATGGCATCAAACATGCTGATTGCCTCCTTTTGGGCTAATTATGGCATTTCCTAGCTCCAACTTTTCAAGCTCATGTGAGCTTGAGGATGGACGTAGTGAAAAACGTTGAATTTGCTGCCCTGGTTTACCCTCGCTTATCACAAGCGCTCAACAGCATTTCTATATAGATGCACAAGCTATGTCTGCATAAAGACGCTCATGCTGTCTACTTGCTCATAAGCCAACAGTGATATGCCTTTTAAATGTGACCACATATACTGTACGTCTCATATAAGTAACGGCAAAAACAGCAGCTCAGAGTCAGGTTCTCCCTCTCTGTAACATGTAGGACATGTTCTCAATTCGTTTTAGACACATGTAGCCAATGAAAAATAAATAAGATTTTCCCAGATTACCGAAAAACAATAAAACCGAATGTTTAAAATGTTTAGCACTGCAGAAGCACCCCTTTGTTTGTCCCTAAAGGGCTTTATTCTTTGCATGCACTTTTGCTGGAAACTAACACCAATTTGATATCTTCCATCCTCAAACTCTTGAAATTTTGGAGCAAGAAAATCATGCAATTACTATCCCAAGAGAATACAATCAGCAAGCTTGATTAGTTTCAAATGCTGTACTAAGCCATGGTTTGTTTTAGCTGTGATTTATTGAACAAGCCACAATCAGTTGGGTTCATATATTATGCTAAACCATAAAAAATAATTTAAATGTTTCAATTCACACACATGTTGAGTTCACATAAACCACAATTACTGTATGTATGGGGCTGGCTTATACAACTTGAATTTCATTTTTATTTTATTTTATTTTGCCATTTCTATTATGGAACTTTTAATCCCATCATTCTGTTTTGGGGAAAAAACGGGTGTCTGGTAGCACTTTTTCTAACTAACAAATTTTAGTGCAAGGCAAAATTAAAACTGACTTCATCAGGTGCAGCTCATGAAAGCTTATGTCTTTTAATAAAATTTGTTAGTCAGAAAAGATGCTACCAGACTCCCGATTTTTATTTTATTTTATTTTATTTTATTTTATTTTATTTTATTTTATTTTATTTTATTTGCCACTGTAGACTCTAGTGCAGTGTTTCTCAACCTTGGCAACTTGAAGATGTGTGGACTTCAACTCCCACATCTTCACACTGGCTGGGGAATTCTGGGAGTTGAAGTCCACACATCTTCAAGTTGCCAAGGTTGAGGAACCCTGCTCTGATGGATCTCTTCCTAGACTGTCACTGGGAAAGATCAGTCTCTCAAGGAACTAAGCTCTCTTCATCTTGCCCATTTGCCTATCTCTGGAAAATTGGGTGGGGAGAGGAAGTGGAGGGGGCAGCTGTAGCTGCAAAGCTTGATCAAACAGGACTTGAGAGATGAAGGTACAGTACAGACGTGTGAATAGTTGTCCTTATGTCTTTTATGCTAAGTATTTTTTTTTCCACCATGACCCAATGAGGGACACGAAATTGCACAGTACAGCAACAAGGGGAATAAAGTTAGATCTTCTAAAATGTCTCAAGGAAAAAGCAGGGAGTCACCATAGGCTGCTGTTTTTAGTAGCAGCCCTGTTTTTCTCACCCCAAAGAGGATGGCTGTAAAGTTAACCAGCCATCCACTATATTAATGGGCAAAAATTATCACAAAATGTCCCTGGCAGCAGTACATTTCCTCCCCTTTCTCCTAGTGCAGCTGCTATAAGCTGGACTTCAGTTTTGTCCTACCATACAGGGGAGAAGCAGCTGGCTAAGTGGAGTATTGAAGTTTAGATGCAGAATCTGTTCCAAAGGTTTCACTTCCCAGAAGTTGTTAAGGGAACAGCCACTGTCTCTGCATCAGCAACTGGCACCCCTGTCAACATATATTAAAATTAGCACAAAAATTCTAGACAAGAACTGGAACTCTTGGGAGGCATTTGGAAAGTGCTCACCCTGCCTTTGTTTTCCATTGTAATAGCGATCTGCATTCTTCTTCCTCTGCAGAAAGCAAACCGCTCATCCCTCTCTTCTTCACTGACATCTGGGGCCTCTCCTGGGTTCACAGGATCCTCAGATCCCCATTTTTCACGGACAACCCGCTTTCCCTGCAAAGGGACGAATGAGAGTTACACATACAGTACGTCCCAACAGACAAATGCAAGCTCCATTTCCCATCCCAAGTAATCCATATGAAGTGTGCAGGCTTAGAAAAAGAGCTTGAGTTCGGTGCCAAACAAAAGTAGTCACACTTCCTTTCTGCTTGGATAGATTCTGATCAAAAGCTCAGTCACAACAAATGAGAAGGAAAAAAAATCAGTGATAAACTCAAGGTGTTGAAAATGAACATGTGGTGATGTTCGGGCATTGTCATTTTGGTGTTCCACCTTTTCTTGCAGATAATTTGTTTTGGGCTGCTGCCTATCAACAATACATTGGGCAGCTAGAATTTAATATTTGTTACAATATTTTCTAACAGACAAAAATTATATATTGCACAGATGGAAAGGCAGATTTGGGACTTTGTGATCTGCTTTGTTTAACTAAAATTCTGAGGTTCATGAACTTGAGCTGGGTGCCAAAAAATAGCTTAGGAAAGTGGACATGAGGCTGAGAATGGACATGAGGCTATTGAATATAAAGTTTGTTGGATAGTGTTCTAGATTGTGTTGGGCTTATATGTTGGGAAATCAGGTTTAGAACCTGCTGAAATAAGAAGCTGAAATAAGAAATAAGAATAAGTTGGATGAATCCTTCTTAGCAGGAATGCTGAAAAACTAAATGAAAGAATACGGAATGAAACTAAATCTGCTTGCATATCAACTGCATTGGATGGCTTTAGATGTAGAGAGTAAGGAATATGACCTTGACAGAAACTGGCAAGAACCATTACCCAGGGAAAAGGGGTTAAACCATCTTTTAAGTCCAGAACAACAAGACAACGTTCAGAAGCAGTTCAGGCAGACCCCTCCCTAATTCACTGGAGCAAAACAAGGGGGAGGAAGTACAGCACAATCAGACTTGCTAGATTCTGTTATTATAGCCAATCTCAATAAAAATAGTTTTAGCCTTCCTGTGGAGTTAATTTCCTGGTCTGGTCTACCTAGTGGGGCTGACACTAGGCAACATATTAACACCATAATTCTGTGCATGTTTCCTTAGAAACAGGTCTTTCTATGAGCAGTAGAACTTACTTCCAGAAAGCTAAATTATCTATAAATTTAGATTTATAAAGGTCACCCAGAGTCTGTGCTGACCTGGGTGGTCCTTTTAAATCTAATAAATAAAGTGATTTTATGCGATATCTGATTAATATTTGTATGTTAGTAATATAAAAATACTACAACTGCTTTTATTTGGTGCCTTTGAGTAAGTGTTGACTCCTGGTGACTGCCTGGACAAGTCCCTGCAATTTTCTTGGCAACATTTTGGAAGTGGTTTGCCATTGCTTTCTTCCTAGGGCTAAGAGAGAGTGACTGGCCCAAGGTCACCCAGGTGGATTTGTGCCTAAGACAGGACTAGAACTCAGGGTCTCCTGGTTTCTAGCCTGGTGCCTTAACTACTGCACCAAATTGGCTCTCTACTACAACTGCTAGCACTTTTTTACCCTTTCTTGTGATATAAGGGAATTAACATGGAGTCTCCCTTCCTTTTATGCCAAGTGAAGTATGATGAACAAAGTAATAATGGCTGGTTAAAAGTCACCCAATGAACTCCATGGTTGAGCGAGGATGAATATGGTCGCTTTGGTGTAGTCCTCCTCCTTAAGCACTACTGCTTAAACAAACCATAATGTATAAATCAAATGTCATACGAGGATGGAGAGCCTCCTTTCTAGGTTTGATGAGGTTTGCAGTTATATTTCCACGTGGCCCACAGCCCCCAAGAACCATGCCTTTCTCCATTGGTCCTGCTCACCATACAGTGTGCTGCCAAGAATTTGGGCAAATAGTGGCATGAACTGGGAGGAGGATATGAATGGTGTGAACTGGGGACCAAGCGGATAGACAAGTATCTATGCCAGTATGCCTTTAGCCCTGATTTAGTTAGTAGACAACCACTGAATTTAGGAATCCTGTTGCTGTTATTGTTGATTTTCATTTTATTATTTCTATTGTACAATGCCCAGAGTCACAAGTGACTGGGGCAATTCATAAATAGACTCAATAAATAAATCAGCTTGAGGAGGTTATCGGTCTATTGATACAGTACATCTATGAATGGCGGGAGATTAAATCCCAGATTATACAGTAGCTACCAAAGAAAGGCAGGCATTGTTAAAGTGTTTATAGCATAATCTAATGTGTTAACATCTTTTCTTGAATTTGTGATGCTGCTGAAACACACATGAAAAAATCTTCAATAGCTGTTTTTTGGTTTTGGTTTTTTTACTGAATACATAAAATAAGATCTTTGAAGTTAACACAAAATCTAAGAGAACTGGGAAAAAAATAGGGGAAAAAAGTACTACTGAAAAGGTGAGTAGAGTTTTGTTTGTGGGAAAGCAAGCAAGAGATTTTCCCCAGCCACTTCACTGCAATGGCCTCTCCAAAGATTCAACAGCTGTTTATTTTTTAGACTTACCTTGCCTTTATTGTCCATGGTAACGGCCAGCTGAACCCGTTTCCCCATTCTGAATGTGAACACGTGATCATTTTCTTCCTCATCTTCCTCACTACCAACTCCAAAACTTGAGGCAGAAGAGCAACTACTTCCCCACTTCTCATTCACAACCCTTTTCTCCTGGAAATGCAAGGGAGGTGGTTACAAAAGTTAGTGGCTATGTCATTTTTCACATTTTATTTTTCTACCAAAATATGAACATGTCTAAGAAAAATCTACACACAAAAACATTCTCTTTGCCAGTGATATAAACCCTGTAATTTTCAGACTGAAGAACAGTCCCAAATCTGGAAGAAGTAACAAAATGACACCACACATTTATGAATGAAAAGTCAAAGGCTGATGATGCCAAATGGAGTACAATGATGTGGAAATAAATTGAACTGTAGCATATGTTGAATGGAGTTGTGTAGCCTGTTAAGATGTTTCACAAAACCATTTCAATGTGCTACATAGTTTGAAAGCCATCCCCTACTAGTGAAGAGCCTAAGGGAGAATTAGTGGAGACACTGTGTGTGTCTTTGCATCTACTCTGCAGGTTTTCTTATAACATACTATTAGCCTGGGGAAGGAGGTATAAATAATGATCAGGACTGCAGTAGCTCTGGAGATAGTTTAGAATCACAATCCGAAAGTTGGAAGGAGCCCCTTAGGCCCTTGAGCCCAATCTCTTGCTCAGGCAGGAACCCAAATGAAAGAGTCCCCGAGAAATGCTGCCCAGCTCCTGTTTGAACACATCTGGAAAGGAAGATCTCATCACCTCATTTAATATTTCATTCTCCCATTACAGTGCTCTTACTGATAGAGCATTTTTCTTAACATTTAGAAAGCCCCCTTTCTGTAATTTAAGATTACCAAAAAAATGTTACTCTGGGGCTATAGAGTTCACACATGTCCATCTGTGTGATACCCCTTCAGATACTTGTAATGTGTCATCATATTCCTTCTCTGTCATCTTTCTTCAAAGCTAAGCATATCCAGTTATCTCCTTTCCCCTACCCTGGGCCATGTACTTCTGCAGGGGATGAAAAGGGAGAATTGTCTGCTCACATGTATTGCTATTATATTTTTAAAAATCCTAAGAGACTGGCTTGAAGCTTGCTGCCCTATATGTTTCTCACTACAGTTTAGCTGCCACAACCTGGTGCCCTGTTAGTCTACAAATCCTTCCCTCTGTTTAAAAGTAATGTCAAATCATCCTCAACTCCTGATAGCTTCATGTCCACATCCATGTAGTTTTCTTGGCAGCAATATGAGAGAAACTTTCCATTGTCTTTCTCTGAATTTTTTCCCTACTTTCTATCCAAGTATTAACCACCCCTGGCCCTGTTTATCTTCCAAGACCAACATGGTTGTTCAGATTCTCCTATCTTCTCAGATCAGCTTCTTCCAGCTTGGCTAATATTCAAGCTGGTTAAGTGTGATGGGAATAGTAATCCATCATACACACCAGGCACCAGATTGGGGAAGACTAAAATAATCTAATGCAGCTAAAATCTCCTGTGCCTGTAATACTCCAACATTTCTTTTTCAGCAGAAAAGGAAAACTGTGTTTACATGATGTGGTTTGGTGATGGTGATGGTAAGTCCATCTGGCCTAGCTTTCCTTGCAGTGACAGCCATTCCTTCCTGTTCTGCTCGCTTCTTGTCCTCTTCTATTTCCTGAAAAAGTAACATCTCAATCTTTTATCAGGTCAGCTGCCAACAGTAAAACAATATTAGAAGCATAATTAATTGTCTTGGATCAAGGGAGAAACATAAAGAAGCTTTAAGAAATTATACAGAGTTGTCGCTGTCATTAAATACACATACACACTGAGGTTTTGCTACTGTATTATCTGAATTGTTTGGATGTAAACCACAAAAAGCTGGATTTGCACAATATGCTCAGCTAAAATGTAGCTAGCTACTTTGTAGTTCAGTGTGTTGGTGATCTGGATTTGTGGGCCCTGGGCATGCCATTCTCTATTACATGGCATTTGCATAATTTGCGTGAATGGTGCAACATCTAGCTTGGCCCTGAAACAACACACCTACAGCTATATATTCTGGATCTTCTTCTAATGGAGGTAGTCCAGCGGACTATTGTTAGCTTTCTTTCACACAACTGCTGGCTGACTCCAGCAAAATTCACAATATCAAGACATCAGCAAAAACATATGGAAGTCAGTCTATGAATATCTTTTAGTATGGTGCATTAGTCTAGCTTCATTTTCCCCCATATTGCAATCGGTCGGATACCCTGGACCTCCAGCTCCGTTCTCTACCCCAATACTTAGACTCTGCCTTCCTCGCTGATAGTCTGGCAATACATACGCACTTCTGAACATGCCACAACGATCACCATGGTTGTTTAACATCACCACGGTTGTTAGGCAAACATCACCATGGTTGTTTAACCACTTTGTCGAACAAACTGCAATTGAGTCAGTTCATATAAAACATTAAACCCAAACCAAAGAGCCCCCACATTATGCTTTAGTATAATCTGTGTGTCTGGATCGTACACTATTCGCTCGCAGATTAGCCACTCCAGAATCTGTTCCAAAATCTTTCCAGAAGATAACTTCACAGCAATTAAGAATTAACGTTAAGAGGGATTAGGCAGTAGTAGTGGGATCTATGAATTTGTTTGCTTTGGTTCCCAAAAATGTGATTCTTATATACTTTTAACATTTTGTCAGTTCTATTGTAAAGGGCTTTTTTAAAAAAAAATTAATTTGAAATTCCAGTCCCAGTGGTAATCACTGCCACCAGCCGTGCTGTAAAGTATTCGTGGTAATTCAAGAAAGATACAGCTTTCACATCAACTGCTATAAACTGACTCAAAAGTTTAACTAAAGGATCAGAAACCATACTAAGTAACACCATTACATATGAGAAGCTATAATTCAGACATACTTGATATCTTCTCATAAGAGCTTCATTCTTCTTCCGCAAAGCTAGAATTTTTTTATCCAATTCAACGTCTTTCTCTTCTTTTTTCTGCAACACCGCATCATCCACAGCAGCATCCTAACGATACAAAGACAACTCTTTAGTGGATTTCCACATATGGGCAGTAATGCAGAATATTATTTATCTTCCTTGTCATTATAGGAGCAAAGATAGATATATGTCGTCCTATTGTGGCTATGCCAATAACAAGTACTTGTTAGTACCTCAGTAATTCATTCTGAACAAAATTAAACAATATTTTTAAAAACAATAATGAAAAAAATGCATTTATAAATGTGCATTTATAAAAGAAAGCTTCCATTGCTGTCCCCCAGCAGCATTTTAACTAATGATAGGGCTAACTGTGACAGATTTAGTTCTTTGCAGACCTTGGAAGAAGCTAGTGGTTGATCTAAGGAAGTTGTTATTGTTAGCTCCTGAAGGTGCCATCAGTGGCCATAGAGCATTATGGAGATGATATAGTTTCCTATTCCAACTTCTTGGGGGCTACTTCAAGAAAGACTGTGGGCTCGGAGGCAGAAATCTTACAGGAGAAGCCAAGCAATGGTGCTAGTGCTAAGCTGGTCCCATCCAGACACTCAGATGTCTCTTTCCCTTCTGGTGTTTAGTAAGGCCGTTAAAACACAGTTAATCCATCAGGCCTTGGGGGCTGCAATGGTATGATCGTGTTCCCTCTTATAGTAGAAGTTCTTTTGATTTTTTGGTTTATATTAATTATTGTTCCCAGTGCTATTTGTGGATTGTATAATCATATTGATTTGTTTTCTTTTTATTGTATCATTTTAACCCAATTTACAGAGGTTGGGATGTATCCACAAAGAGCTGTTTGCAACTGAAGTAGCCTATAAGCTCTGTAAAATAAATGAATTAAATAAATAAGAAGATTCTGTTCTTCAGTAAACTGTAGTTATGTTTTTTGTTATTTAAATTACAAAGCGCCTCAAACAAATTGGCATAACTGAACAAATAAAATAATTTAAAGTTTTGATAGTGGGAGACAGACTTTCCAGATTGCTGCTGAGAGCTCTGTATAAGAAAAGTTTGAGATGATGCTATATCTGGGTTACTGAAACCTCAATTTTTAAAATTTGCTACAGAGTTTTGAAGGCAAAATTTGAGTTTGTTTTCAAAGAATGGAATCTTTTCAAGACAGTCTGCACAAAAGAAGTATCTGTATCAAAAAGTTGATGCAGCTTCTCAAATACAATGTGTCTTTTGTTGCAGGATAGCATAGTTACAGCTAGGATACATGTCTGCCTACATTTTAGTACAACCATTTTTAAAAAAGATCATTCCTTTTAGGAATTTTTTTTCTCCAGATACTGTAACCATATCAGGATAAAGTCACAAGTTCCTGAGAGAGATTCCCAATCTGGTGTCAAATATTAAGTCTGAAAAATTGTAGATTCTGAGGCAGAAATATTGTGTAATTTTGTATTTTTTAGATCTCTTATCATAGCCTCTAGTAGAAGAATCACGGTTTCATTTGCATTGGAGGGTGTAACTAATATAGATAGATATCATTTCTCAGACTTTTCAGAAATTGTACACTATCACATATGGAATTAGAGTTTAACATAAATAGCATTTGCAACACCTGCCATTTCAGGATGTATAAAATTGTCAGGATCTTCTTTAGACAAAAGATTTTGCAGTCAGAAATTATAATTCCATTACATCTGAACTTATTCCACTAGCAATTTGTTGATGGTGATCTTTTTGACAACTTTGATGGGAAAAGGAACAAAAAAAGGGAGTCGAATATATGGCTACAAGAGTCAAAACCAGGTTTAGCACTGCAGCACTGTTAGGAGGTATGTTGTCCACAGCACCCTCCGATAATGTCCATAGGATGGAGGGATGGAAGGATAGATAGATATGAAATTTCGCAACACTGCTAAATCATAGGTGGGTTGGTGTCCTACGCAAATGTCTTGCAAGATTTCAGGGCAAGAATACTAAAGTATTGTGAGATTTTGGATGAAAAGACTGAAATCTTGCAAGATTTGGCAATCTCATAAAAGTTAATCAATTTTTTAAATGACTGATTGATTTGTTTATTAATTTTTGAGCCCCTATTCGATCATGTAGAAGCACACATCTACACATCTGAAATGGTTATCTAAATGTAAATTCAGTTGCACATTCTAGCAGAAAAGGGTACAGTGAGAGAGATGAGAATATTGAACAGGACAAGGGTCAGATTAAAAAAAAAAAAAAACAGAGGAGGGAAAACCTTCCCAGACCTGAAGTTCAGTGGCTATAATAAATGTAAACAAACAAATAATCAGCAACTTGTGTTCCTCATACATCAGGTGGTCACCAAGTTGGGAACATAATATATTCTGGTGACTTAACAACTGCTAAAAAGAAAATCTCTGTGTAAAAATCTGAGCAGTTGGCAGAAAGGGAATAGCTTAAAGGTTGATTTGGAACAGAACAATTTTAGATTTGTCCAAAGAATCAGCTTTAGAATGCTGATCCCCTACTACAGTGACAGTGCTTCTGTATTTCTAAAGGCTGCTTATTAAATCCACCTTATCTCAGAGGAATTGTCTGGTAGTTACCCTAAAGAAATGTTAGAGTGAAGAAATAAACTGGGATAAGAGATGGCTAGAGGATTTATGGAGCCAAGTAGGGTAGGGCCAGGTAGGCATAGGAGCTCCTGATTTACAAAGAGTTAGGGGATATAGCTGGACAATTCTGCAGATTTCATGCCCATATTTTTTATTTAGCTATAAGCCTGGCTCTTAGTAAATAGATACCTAAATAAATGGTGACAGAGTTTCAGCTTAATATGCAAATTTTGTTTCTGCTGAATAATTTTCCCTGCAGGAGAATGAAATACAGGATTCTTTATTATCCTCAATCAAGCTTGCAATGAGAGTGAATTGGTCACTTCTGCAAGCTGATGAATTTTCATGACCATTTTTGTGCAACTGCTTTAAACATGATTTGAATACTACTTGGTCAGATATTTTTTTTTAATCTTTTGTATATTCATTATGTGGATGAGCTCCAGGCAATGCATCATGAAGTGGGAAGCTGAGTATTATGTATGTACATATGTAGAATGGAATTGAAGCAATGTACATTCTGAAGGATGTTTTTTAATGCTGCATAATGCAAAAATATGAGATGGCCAAGCCACATTCCATAAGAGTGAAAAATATTGTGACTCTGTATGCAGAGGTAGTTATTAAAGTCATATAGAAAACTGTCTGTTACAAATATAGGAAGGTCTTGGCATTTGTCTACAGTGGGTAGGATGTTCAATTTGCATGCTAATGCAAACTTACCTAATTTGAATTTCCCAAATCTATTCACAACCTTAGATGCAGTTAAAACCTGAAATTGACATTTCCACCTAAATTTTGCAATGCAGCTCATAACTGGAAATCTACATGAAATATATATGTATATGTATATACCAAATATAACAAAAATATGTAGGGAAAAATGTGCATGAAATTCATTATGTTAAGGGAAATCATTTACAAAAGATGTGTATATTAGAAAAGTGCACATTTTAGGAGACATTTATATGAAAATCTATATGAATTGCCATGAAGGCTTTTAAAAAAAAAAAATCTTATAATCTTATACTAAAAAGGAATGGAACAAGAAACTGAGCAAAATTAAACCTCTGAGATTTTCCTATCTCTAATGGTGACTGAGAGCCAGTTTGGTGTAGTGGTAAAAGCACCAGGCTAGATATTGGGAGATTGGGAGTTCTAATCCCACTTTAGGCACAAAGCCAGCTGGGTGATCTTGGGCCAGTCACTCTCTCTCAGCCCTAGGAAGAAGGCAAGAGCAAACCACTTCTGAAAATCTTGCCAAGAAAACTGCAGGGATTTGTCTAAACACTGACTTGAAGGCACCTCCCCCACTCCAAACAACAACAACAACAACAACAGTGACTAGTAATGCTTCTTTGGGGGTTGAGTCCTGATTTGGAATGCTGGTGATTGAACATGGTCTCTTTGACCTTACAAAGGTGACAAGCAAGGTCCTGTATGGTCCCATAGTCATTCCAATAGGAAATGCCACAAGGAATCTCCATAGAGAACCTAATCTCCATAGAGATCAATCTTCATAGAGAGTCTTGCCAATCTCCATAGAGAGCCCTGGTCTGCCCTGCTGTGAGCATGTGGGTTATTTAGACTACTAAAAGGAAGAAAAAACCAAGAGTTAGTTTTGAAAACTCATCAGATTTTTTTTGTTAAAGGAAACTTAAATGCTAGCCAGACTTTGTTCCTACTAGCATTCAACATGCTGTGGGAGTAAAATACCCAAATTTGTTCTCAGCAGAATCCATTGCAAAGTTCATGGAATGTCATAGAATCAGAATGGATGGGACTGAGGGTATCGTGGAAATACCTCTTATCTAGTAAGTCCACCCTCTTGCCCAGTGTAGGAATCCACAATTCTTTTACATTCCTAGCTATGAAAGGCTAGGAATACTATTTCCAGTATTGGAGGCCATATATTTGCTGAGGAACACAAAGAGAAGGCTGCTATTTTCTTAGATCCTTATATTACGTTTGCAGGATTCCTGCTGGTGTTTGAGATGGTATACCACACCAACTAACTACAAAAAAGAGCAGGTCATATTCACTGTGTATGTTCAGTGACAGAGTAGATGTCAAGGGAACTACTAGATACACTAGAAGAAATGGAAGCATTTAGAGGTCTACAAAGGTGATTCATAAATATCATTATAAATATGAAGCCATATTGCACAGCATGAAAACACCTTGCAGAAAGAATGAAAGGTGAACATAGAAAATCACTCGGCCTATATTATACTTGTACCATTTATCAGGGTTTTTAAGAAAGAAAAGGTATAAATCTGTTTAAATCTTAAAAAGGCTAATGAAGTTGTAGTTAAAAAAATATAATTATTTCTAACACTGCAAGACTTTTTTCTGGAAGATGCAGAAGTCAGAATATTTTCTAAATGGGATGCCTCAATAAATTGTTGGCAAACATTTTTGACCAACTAGTGTACTGCATTGACTACATTAGTTAAACTTCAGATTTTATTTTCGGTACTTGCTATTTGAAACCAAATAGGAAAGAAGTCACTCTCTTTATGGATGCTATTCTAATTCAGAATGTATCAGTGAAAGACCATGATAAAATCTAGTAAGCAGAGAATTAGAATTAAGTAGAATTATTGAATCTGGATAGTCTTTCAGATACCTCATAGGCTATAACTCCTTGGTGATTTTACTTGATAAACAGAATGATTTAGATTAAGACTATTCAGGCTTCAAATAAGAATGAATGAGTGATAAAGTTCTACCAAGCTGCTCATAACAGGCACCTTATCATGAAGCTCCATAATACAAATAATAAGGATATACTTATGTTTGAGAATGTGTGGATAGCGTTGTTCTCTGGTTTAGTCACTAGATGGCACTAGATTTAACTGCATCAGGATCAAGTTAGGAATTTCCTGCTGATGTTTGGTTTACAGCAATTTATTTAGATAATAAAGCTCTTGTCTTCATCCCTAACGTCTTTGCCACCTAAGCATATACTGATGATGATGATGATGATGATGATGATGATGATGATGATGATGACAACTATTCTCTCTCTAAAAATGAATTCAGTGTCCCCACGCCTATAATTTAGGAGCAAAATAGGTCCACTGAGTACCAAGAGGAACATTTCAGCAGGCTCAGGTGAATTCTGAGATGTGCAAAGATAAGGTTAAAAGGGGAGGAATTCCACCCCATAAAAGGCCTGTGAAACTGAAGATGCTCACTGACCTCTAGCAGTTACTGTAGATTGGGTAACCATTCAGAAACAAATGTAGAACACTGAGAGGAGTGAACTGACTTATTTGAATCTTTAAGTGTTTATAACAACTGCTTTCCTCCAGCTGATGTCTTCTGGGTATGTTGAACTACAATGCCCATCATTCTTATCTAGCACATACAGAAGGTAACATGCTGGAGAAAGTCAGTTATATAAGTTTGCACAAATGTACAGCTAATTACATGCTGGCTGGGGAATTCTGGGAGTTGAAGCCCACACGTTTTAAAGTTCCTAAGGTTGAGAAACACCGCACTATACCCTTTGCGGGAAGAGCACAGAAAAGAAGAAAGAACTTGTAAGCCAAAGAAGTTAAAGACACAAGAAAAAAAGAAAACATGCCTTAAACTAATTTACACTTACACCATAAATGTACACACCTTTCTATCCCTGCAAACCATCCATCCATGTACTGCTTCATGCATTGTCTTTTGTTCTTTAAATGCCTCACCTCTGTTTCAGGTTCTCAACAACTCCATTGAACCACAACTTTCTCAGACTTTCCTTTCCACTGCATCTGTTCACTCTTCCTTTATATATTTGTTTTGCATTTGATCCTCATTTTTTCTCCCTCTATGATCAAATCACCTCACTGTACAGATTATTCACTTTTATATCCAGTCCATGATCACTCAGCACTCATTCACACATCAGCTTCTCTTCTTGTTTCACCATACACAGTTCTTAAGTACCCCATTCCCATTGCATTTAACTTACATTGTTCCTGATGCACCAAACTCTCATTCTATGTAATGCCAGGGGAAAAACCTCATCAAGTACGAGAGACAGACACACCAGAACATGGACCTCTTCAAGGTTCTAAAGATTTTATTAAGTGTTAGTTCAATAAACAAAATTTAGTTCACTAAGCAAAAACATAACATACTTACTTAAATTCCCATTGCAATGAGGACCAGCATGGACAAGTGGTTGAATAGACAGCTTGAGGCAGAGTGGCCCCGAGCCCCTCCCAGCAATCCTTTTTATCCTTCAAAACCACAAACCACAATCATGACTCTCAGGTTTTTGCAACTGTTCTTGGTGATAATTTTACTACACTTCCCTGTTCCTTTAGCTTGCCACATTCCTTCCATCAGCATTTTTACTTGTTTCTAGAGTTTTACAGTTTCGTGTTCAATATAGCTGATACAGGATCGAAAATTGCAGTTCACGCAGCATTTTTTATTTCTTGCCATATAAGCTGATTTTTATTATAGCATCATCATTTACTGCTTAAAAGTGAGTTTATATGTTTCAATTAGCCAAGCATAGCTGCTTTCATAGTCATATTCTTCTCACAATAACAAGGTTGGCAAAAGTATACTCTAGTATACAACGATTTTTGCTTCTTTCAATATTCATTCCTCATAACAAACCATGTCCTATCCACTACCTTTGTAGACATTTTTCTAAGCAGATATTCACCAATCATCTTTCTCATGTATTCTTGGGGCTCATAATAGCTCATTCTGCATGTGTTTGCCTCAGTCCCACCTGCATATTTATGTCACCCGAGCAGATTATTTCTCCTCCTTGGATTGCATTAATTCAGACTATTGCACAATATTTCCAAAATACATCTCTGGCTTCTCCTTTATTATCATTCACTGAAGTGTGACATTCAGTTATAATTAACCTATGGATTTCTACTTTCATACACACCCACAGCATTCTAGAGAAAATCAATTCATACTTTCTGACATCCCCTTTCATTCACAATTAAGCCTACACCTTCACTTTAAGATCAGACAACACTCTTTCAGTTTGTTTATATGCTTTTCCTTTCTCTTCATTTCACACACATACATTATAGCTACAGTATTTTTTTCATTCATTGATGAATTCATGTTCATATGTATTCCTCTTGCATTCCAAACTTCCTTGTACCATGGTGATCACTAGATGGCCTTTTAGATATTGACCTCCATTGCCCATCATGGTATTGGTCAACTGAGGTTTCATATAACACTTTTTAATAAGATAGAGAAGATGTAGTCTAGCTTAACAGCCTTAACTGGTAAACTGGTACCCGTACCACATGCAGCATTCCCTACTAACAGCAAGGATGGTACCAGTCACTTTTGGCCCATTTTGGCCAGTATGCCACAAGTGCAAGCAAAACCTAGGTTTACCTCAAGCATGCTCACAGTTTTCTGCACAAACCAGAATCTGTAATCCAGAGACCACCTTGCAAGCAAAAATGCTGCTTTCACATCCAACCAGCTAGGATGGATATGTAATGTAATGCCACATGTATAACTAGCTGATTACTGTAACACTGAACAGCCATACTTCTATTTGGGAAAGAAAGATATATTGAAGTTGCATGTCCCACCTGTATTTTTTTGTTTGTTTAGTTGCTTGTTTTTATTTGTGCCAATGAATGGGAATTATATCAAATAACCATAATCCCCGTGTATTGCCCCCTCTCTTCTACACTGGCACAGACAGATAGCAGCAGCAGCAGCAACAACAATGAAAAGAAGGACTCAGATGAAGTGCCCCAGAGTCTGAGGCCATGTATTAAACCCAGCTACTCATTGACTGATGACACACTGATCCAGGCATTGCCATACAGTCAGCATTTTTTCTTTCTGGCTGTTTGTTGCTGTGTTGCAGTCAGGGGATATTCTCGCTGCCAAGCTACTGGAAAGAACATTGGCTTGGTGGGCATTGGAAATGGAAAGTGACACCCCTTTTGCCCTCGCCAGCAGAAAGCTGTGTGGTACAGTGATTCAAGCAGGGAGTTATAAATGGCTCTAGCAGAGCAAACGTGCAGTGGCTGTGAATGAGAAGGCATGTTTGCCGGCTCGCTTGGAAAAAAAAAAACTAGAGGCCACTGGAAGAGGAGGAGGGGAGAGAGAGTCTATCACCCAGAGATATTCTTATTAATATCAAACAAATGGTGGAGGGGGTGGGAGGGGGTCAAAACCAAGCACAAGGCAGGAAACTGGAGTTTCACAGAGGTTTTGGCATTATATAGCCACTGACTCTAAACTATCAAAAGCCGCTGAGCTTTTTCTCAGATTATGGCACTGACCAGGATTTCCCTGCGTGCTTCCCAAATCAGCTGTTTGTGGTGTGAGGGTGGAAGCGGGGGAGATCCTGGTTGAGGGGGGAGCACTGGGGGATGGGCAGTGACAGGATAGGCCTCAGCCCAGCACTTTACATTGTCAGGCAGCGCATTGCCAGTCTTTGCACAGATGGGCGCATCAGCTCCAGCCTCCCAGTCTTTGGATGGGAAGCATCTTTCATTACCCAGCATTCTGTTTTGTTCTGATTCCTGCTAAAATATCTCTTCCCTCTCTTTGGGGAGGGGGAGCAGGGAATCTGACTTGCCTGCCTGGAAGGACAGTCCCATAATCATCTGCTGCACGAAATCCACCTTTTTGCCCTCCCCAGTCATTCAGCTAAGCATCTGCCGGCTGAAAACAAAAGACTCTGAAACAACATTGCAATTTTTAAAAGAAAAAGAAAAGGAAAGAAGTCCCTCCTTAGCTTTTGGGATGCAAGGAGGACTCCCCACATCCCTCCCGCTTACAACAAAGGCGGCACTCACAGAATGGTGCATTTTGGACCTCAGAGGTGAAGCTCGGCAGATTCCACAGCAGGGCTAAAAGAGGAGAGCCATCCGTCGGCCTTTCTCAGTACTGGTTGCACCGCATACAGGATCATGTTTTGATTACAAAAGCCCTGACTGGGCTCCCAGCCAAAAGCACCGGCTGCCTCATATACGAAAGCAGAGGCAGGCAATCAAAGCGCTTGTGTCCTCCTCTTCATTCGCCTTTCAGTGGGAATGCACGCACCCTTCGCTTCTCCCTGGGATACCTTTACAATCCTTGTTGTCGGAGTCCACATATGGCGCCCCCGACTAGGAGGAACTGGAAAGACTAGGAGGGTGAGGTGTCTTTGCCCACCGAGAGCTAGACTCCACAGTCTTGGCACTCATTTGCCTCATGAGCGAAACATACAAATGATTGTTAGGTGAATGCTCAGAATGATGTGGAGAAGCCTGTCGATCTGAGGTCCGTTTTTTGTCTCTTGATAAAAGTTTATGTCAGCAGAGATGGTGAGGTGCTGGAAGACTGGAGAAGGAAAACAGAATCCCAAATTCAAAAAGGGGAAGAGGGAGGATCAGTGAAACTGCAGGCCAGTTAAAGGTCTATATTTGGCAAGGCACTGGAACAGACTGTCAAGTAGCATGTTTGCAAGTCTTTCATAAAGAATGCTATCATTATTAGGCGCCAGCAGGGCTTTCAAGAGCATGTTGTGTCAGACTAACCATATTGCTTTTTATGACAGAAGGACAAGCTTGATAGACCAAAGGAATGCTGCAGATGATGTGCACCTTGATCTTGGTGAAGCATCTGACAGGAACTCTTGGAAGCCAGTTTGGTCTAGCGGTTAAGGCTCCAGGCTAGAAAGCAGGAGGCTGTGAGTTCTAGTCCTGCCTTAGGCATGAAAGCTGGCTGGGTGACTTTGGGCCAGTCACTCGCTCTTAACCCGACTCACTTCACAGGGTTGTTGTTGTTGTGGGGAAAATAGGAGGGAGTATTAGGCATGCTCGCCACCTTGTGCGATTTACAAAAATAACAAAGGCAGGATAAAAAAAAAATCTAAAAAATAAGATTCTTGGACAAGATAGATAAAATTTAGTTGGATGGATTTGCAACTGGCTGAGCAACCACATCCAAAGGGTTCTGCAAAGTGGGGCAGTAGAAGTGGTCCATCCTGGATGCAGGCAATAAGAGGTGCATTGTCTGAGGAGGCTATCCAGAGGGTCAATGGTGGGTGTGGCTGGGTTACTGCTGCCAGCATGCCAATCAGCTGTTTGGCAGTCAGCAGCAGGGTGTAGCATTGGAGATGGAGAGGGTGGGCTGGTGATGGTGTGGTAGGTAATAGCTGTTAAGCAGTGAAACCATCTGGCTCCATTGCTAGAGGTTTTCAGATCGGGGTTGAAAGGCCACCTGTTTGGGACGATTTAGTAAAATCCTGCGCTGAGGTGTAAGACACAATCTCATTTATACATTCAATGATCCTATGATTACCACACCTTCCCTATGTTTAAAAGTCACAGAATCATACTAGACAGATCAGTTCACCTGACCTAAGGTACCCTGCATTTAAAATCATTTAATATTCTGTATCCCCGGTCACCTTTTGGATGAAACTATTAGGAAGATGAATAAAAAGTTGAAAAGGCAGAGGCTTTTGTATGTTGTTTACCCTGGTCTGCTTTCATAAGGTTTCAGTCTCTTTGCCAAGCAGGGAATGCCCCATACACCTTCACTCATCTCAGCCATGGACTCTACATCTGTATGAGGGACAGTTACGTGCCATGAGTCACAGACAAAATAGACATTGCCCTGGTTACCCCAACACCCTAAGGCATAATGCAGTTTGTATGGTTATGACTTAGCATGATAGGTGAACTTATTCTACAAATGGGCAGTGTTGAGCTTCAGGGTTTAGTGACTGTGGTCTGGACAACAGATTTCCTGATGTTTGGCCAGCAACTGTGGTTGGCACCTTCAGAGGCAAGGTGGTCTGCTGTGCAGGTCAGGTCAGCTGGCTATAAAGACAGGAGCCCAGTCAGTCCCTGCTTAGTTGCCTGTGGCCGTGAAATCCTACACCAGTATATTATTCTACAGATCTTCATTAAACAAATAAAAGCTTCAAAAGAAATGGTGGGTTCATTGTATCACTGGTGTTCTTTCCTGCTGGTAATGTTATAAATGTTATTTTTATATCTTACTTTATGTCTCTTTTTTTCTTCAGTCTTGTTCTTAGGACCATATTGCATGGTAGACCACAGTGCAACAGACTCTCCCAAGGACACATGGGAAGCAGCAAAAGACTGCTGAACCCCACCCTCCCCAACTTGAACTCCAGATGTGAGCAACTTAAGCTCTTCTGATTGCCAGACACTGCAGCCAAGGACTGTGCTGGCTGCAAATTAAAGGAGCCATAACCCAACGTGGCTGGAAGGTACTAGACTGGAGGGAGTTGCCTTGCTTTTCCCCTCTTGGCCACTATCACCTCCATTAATCAGATTTTCCACTTAGGAGAGAAGATATGAGTCTTCATATTGGTTCCCAGTGGAAACATGAGTAAAGATAATGGGTTAGGTATGGCCTCTCCCTCCTTCATTCTTCCACTAAAATTTATAACCCATAACAAATATATCGCCAGGAACTTCTGGTATGCTTAAAACTAACTTAACTGTAAGGGATTTGCTGTTACTACTCAAGAGATTTCTTTTCAATTTTTATTTTGCTTTCAGACGACCAAAACAGATCCTTTATACAGTCACATTGACTTTCATTTCCCTTCATTTTATTATGAATAAGAAATCACATTTTGTCATTTTCCATTAACTAAAAGGACCAGAGGATGGGGACAGAAATGCTGGGTTTCAGCCTGCAGAAGCAACCCAGTGTTCAAGTTCAGACCCAGGGTTAGGCATCCTTACTACTTCCCCCATATCTAATGTATTGGCAGAAGCAGGTGCAGAGACTCAACGTGTTCATTCTACAATCCTGCAATGGCTGGAGGAGCAAGCTCGTATTACATTTCACTCTGGGGCAAGTATTTGGATGGAAGTGTTGACTCTGATTTTCAGGCAAAAATTTTAAATGTTACTTCTGCGTCTTGTCCCCAGATGGGTGGTCTCATTTGAGACGTACGTACACACATTCTTTTTAAAACTCTATTTTCTTTTCCACTGCCTTTTTCAATCTGGTTGCAAGTGGATTTTTCACATTTATTTATTTATTTTTCAGTTTATTTATGTATGTATTTATTTATTTGCCAGGCAGTTCACCACATTTATGGTGATGATGGTGATGAGAGAGAGAGAGAGAGAGAGAGAGAGAGAGAGAGAGAGAGAGAGAGAGAGAGAGAGAGATTTTTTTTTTAAGGAAAATTTGGAGGTGTTGCTGTAATTTGGGCTCCTTTGGGTACTTTTTTGCTTGTTGCACTTACTTGCCCTCACTTGGTCTGCACTGACCTACAGCTGTGCACAACAACTGAAATCTACTCTACAGTACCAAGGTCTGCCTCATGGCTTGATTGCCCCATGGCTCTTACTGAAAGCATTTTAGCACCAGAAATCCTGTGTCTTGATTCGTACAGGGGCTGTTGAGACCTAATTAATTAGAACTACATCAATTTCTAATAAAGACAAAGGAAAACAAGAAGGCTAGGATGGAAGACATTTCAAAGAAATATAGAATTAACCTGATAAAACTGTCAGGCAGATGGGAAGCTAAAAATAATCACACACACCCATGCATGAAGGAAAGATGTCCCATCCTTCTGTTCAGCATTTCTCTCAATCTTTGTAAGCATCTCCTCCATGGAGATGTGTGTCAAAATCTGCAAGATGGCAGATGCAATGTTGCAAACAAAGCTCTACCCCTTTTGTACAATTTCAGTCACAACACTGCACACATCATCTTACAGATTTTGACATATATGACTCACAGGCACCTCTGACTGTACAGTAGACTACCTTTTGGTGACCATGAGCCACAATTAACTTTTGTGGGACCCAAGGATCAATCTGGGTAGGGCAACGAGTAAAACTGGATAGGGCATTGTCACACAAAATTGGCAAGATTGGAATCATTTTTCCAGATCTTGGCAGAAGGATGTTTTGGAGGTTTTACTTTATTTTTTTAACCCTTAACCTGTTTTAGGATGTACAATATAATTTGCAAATGTTTCCTGTCTCAATAATTTGGGGAAAATTACTACTAGTTTACAACAATAATGAAGGGGGGACACAAATTGCAAAATAAGGGCTTAAAGAACAGCCCTTCCTGCTTGGTAGGAAAAAGCCAAACAGAAGAGCCTTGGAAGTATCTGTAAGGTAAATGTAGAATTCCCCTTAAAATGAATATGGGGATTTCAAAGTCTAATTACTGAATGATATCCAAACTGTGTTACATTTTAAGCAGATCAGAGTATATTCACTGAAGTATGAAAACATAGTTATACCCCCTTTTGAGAAGGGCCAGTGTGCTTTTAATCAATCTCCAGTTCCAGTTTTGATTATGTGCTCTTTACAATTCTTTGCTACGCATTATGACTTTTAGAACTGTTGGTGACAATGATACCTCTGGCTAGGCCCCTACTTTTTTTTCAAAAGATTTACTCCATGTAGTAGTAGAGTAGGAAGCATTGCCCTAACTCTAATGTGCCTTTGGATGCCATTATATGGTATTGCAATGAAGTCAGATTAGAGCAGTGTTTCTCAACCTTAGCAAGTTTAAGATATGTGGACTTCAGCTCCCAGAATTCCCCAGCCAGCAATTCTGGGAGTTGAAGTCCACATATCTTAAACTTGCTAAGGTTGGGAAACAGTGGATTAGAGAGAGGACAATTCTTCAGGTGGTTAAAAAAAAAGGTAGTGTCGCAGCTGCAGTTATGACAGGTTCTCCTTTGTGCTTGTGCTTTATCCCTTGTGAATAATCAAATGTTTCCAGTTACTCAATTATAATTGCAAAAGAAAATGGGAATGATAAGGGGAGAAAACCCCTTAAATTTATTTTCTTACATCTGCTACAACCTTGCTTGACTTTGCTCCATTTAGAGTAGCTATGCCTGTAGCTCTCTTCTGCCAATTCTACTGGTTAATTAAGATTCCAGTCCTAGGTAACATATTCTCCTAAACTAGCTGAGGTTGTAATTGCCCTAGAGCCAAAATACCAACCACTAAGTGTATTCAGAACAAGATCCAGAAAGTCTAGTCCCAGCCCTAAGAGAGTCTGGCTTTAATTATACACATTTCAGATGAAAGGTAAAGGCTGGGAAATGCCTCCACCCACAGCAGAATGACATCCCTTTATCATACAGAATGAAGGTAGAAGGGGAAGAGCATATTTTTAAAGTCTATAAGTCAAACTATTTTCAGGATGTTCTTGTTCTTCTGTGGTTGATTGCCTGCTTGCTTGTATTAAGCTCAGAGAAAGAACTGTTATGGCAAACCAGAAATGGAGAATCCATCCCAGGACCGCAGAAACAAGATCAGGGCCAAACTCTAAACCTCAGAAATAACATCAGGTTCAAGCCCTAGTTATCCTCCCTCCTTCACATAATCCCATCAAACCTGAAGAGGCTATTCCTGCCCTAAAACAAAGTCCCCTTAATCCTGTCAGGATAGAAGAAAAGAACTACAGGTAGTCCTCACTTACCGACTGCAATTAGGACTGGCAAATCTGTTGCTAAGCAACATGGACGTAAAGTGAAACATCACGTGACCATACCCAACTTACCAC
Source organism: Liasis olivaceus (assembly GCA_030867105.1). NCBI lineage: Eukaryota > Metazoa > Chordata > Lepidosauria > Squamata > Pythonidae > Liasis > Liasis olivaceus. The sequence goes on from CM061349.1 coordinate 60,605,805, forward strand.
ATTAGTTCCAGCTGCGGTTGTTAAGCACAACGTTATGTGACTGCGACTTGAGGCTTCCTGCTGGTTTCCCCATTGACTTTGCTTGTTGGCTGTGAAGGTTGCAAATAGTGATCACATGACTGCAGGTCACTGCAACTGTCATAAATGCACATCGATGCCCGAATTGTATTACGTGCCCATGGAGATGGTGTGATGGCCGCAAGTTTGAGGACCAGTCATAAATCTCCTTTTTCAGCACTGTCATAACTTCGAACAGTCATTGAACAAGCAGTTAGTAAGCAAGAACTACCTGTATCACTCACCAGGACAAAACAAACAAAAGACAGTGAGGACTCAGCCTTTGCAACCGCCCAGCAACAGACCCACTAAGGAATGTGGTTGGGTGGAAAATTGCAGACTTTCATGTTCTAGATTAAGGGCTTGCACCTAATCTTCCACCACTCATTAGCATGGGAAACAAAGGGCATTTCCAAACACTGCTCTCTCCTTTGAAAAGGTGTGATCCTCCATCCCCTCATGAAATAAAAATAATTTGACTAACCTCTGTGGCCATAGAAACCCACTAGTGTACCAGAGCCTGGGAATTTCCCACTCCCCAAGTCACTACTCCTATAAAGGTCCTTCCCTTTCTTTCATTTTTGTTCCTCTTTTTCCTATGACCTGGAACCCAATGATCGTTGCTTGCATTAAAGTGTGATCTTTTTCTTCAGTGTTGCTCTCCATCTTTTAAATCTACAACTGAGCTTCTACAGCAAAGGCTTTGCTAATTCTCTTGCAAGCAAGTACAAACAACATTGCTTCTCTTGAAACAGCATCTCTCAAGAGAAGTTGTTAAAGCTGGACTTCCCTACCCAGGTAATCCTCCAGATGTGTGGGAGTTCTACCACATAAATTTGAGTTTATGAAGGCTGACATCTGATACATCTGGAGGGCATTGAACTGGAAAAGGCTGGATTAAAGAATACAGTAGTATTTTCTAATGCCCTCCTGTCATTACCTATCTCCTCCAGGCAAACGAGTTTCTATTGTCTATAAGAGACTTCTAAGCCAGCCAAAGAATCTTGTTAGGGAAGGTAAACTTCATCATATCCCCCTCTTCCTGTAGACCCTCTTTAAAATCTGTTCCAGAGATTTGAAAGACCCTCCAGAACAGCGGGAAACCTAATCCCAGGGCCTACAGGGTAGTGAGAATGCATGGCAGGCCCAGGAACACCTGGGGATAATTGTGCGGGCAATGATGCACATCTAAAGCTTTCCTCAGGGTTTGTATAGCTGCTTCTTGGTAGCTTAAATCACTGACTGTGTATCATTTCAGATGCTCTGATGGATAGGTACACTGCTGTTTTGTTATTTTATGGCAACAAGAGAAATAAACTTAATAGGCATTCCGTTGTAAAGGAATTTGATTATGAGATTCCAGAAGTCTAAGGACATGCTAGTTAGCCTCACCAGTTTTGTTCTGCTTTATTTTTGCTTGGGACCTATCAAAGATAGCACAGCCCATATCCTGATCAGTGATTCACTTTCTTGCTTGTTGGGAAGGAAGTTCCCTGGAAAAGATTTTTTTTTCCTGCAGTGACTGAACATAACACTACTCTGGGAATAATTCCAAGCTGCATCTGATCTTCTCATTGTGGAGAGCTCTAAGATGCCATATAAAGCAGGGGATTATAATCAATTAGGCTGATTGGTCTTTTCATTTATTTATCCATTCATTCCTTATTGCATTTATATCCTGCCTTTTCTCTTGAGAGTTCAAAAGAATCCTCCTTTCATTTTATCCCTATCAGGTAGTTTGTGCTGAAAGATACTGTCTGGCCCAAAGTCATCCAGTGAGCTTCATGGTCCAGTAGGGAACTGAACACAGATCTTCCTGGCCTGAGTTCAACACTTTCACTACTCCTACATACCAGTTCTCATCTTGCAAGTATTTCCTTTGATGCTCTTTGTAGATGCCCAAAGCCTACCTGCAAAAGGCAGTAGAATATTCTAAAAATGGGCTGAAGAGAGATTTGATATCTCTCTTTTTCTTGGGAAAAACGTTTCGGTGAGAAAAATGTATGGAGTGGCTCTTGAAGCCCAGACACCTTGTCTAGAACTGCAGAGGTTTTAATTTTGATGGAATCAAAAGCTGCAAACAGATCAAAGAGGACCAGAAGAAACACATTCCCCTATTCCCGGTTTATCACAGGACAAAAACAAAAATGACCAGTGCAGCTTTTGTCCAGCACCCAGGGCTGAATACGGACTGGAAAGGGTCCAGATAATCCATTTCATCCAGGATTCCCTGTAGCTGTGGTCCATGCATCTTTTCAACAAACTTTCTTATGGGAAGGCTGGAGATTAGTCAATAATCAAGAGGCTACAAGATGGTGGAGACAGCAGGAGCCACAGATGGACTGTCCTCGCATTAGTGTGCTGTTTATATGTTTGTGTGGAAAGCTAGGGTTAGTACCTACCTGGATTGAAGCTGGATTTGGTTTTGGACCTGGATTTGGACCTGTCTGGGCTGCATTCCCAGAGGTCAGGCCACGTTGTTGCAATGGCCACACCTGCCACATTTGCCGCACCCGCAGACCTGATAGCAGCTCCTTTGTGTGCTGTGTGCTTTTTCGCCGCAGACATTTCTCCCCCATGGATTTTTTTTTTCCTTTGGTGGGGGTTTGTCAGCAGCTGTGTCAGAGGGACTGTGTTGGCTGCCAGATTGGCCAGGCTGGTGCCTTTCAGCCAGTGGCAACAGAGGACTGGGCATTTCTTGCAGCCGGTTGGGACATTGAAGGATTCCTGCCACATGTTGATGACAGAGGTCCTCTGCCCGCTGCGATGTTGTGTGACCCTGATGGTTGTTGCCAGGAGCTGTATCTTGGCAGCTCTCCATCTGAGAGGCCAACCAGGACGTTGGGACTCTGGCAGTGTTGGCAGAGGCTGGGCAGAGGAGGGGGAGGGAGCTGACAGCAGAGTGGCAGGCTACTGTGGACCCTCTCTCCCTGTGGAGACCATTTTGCCTTCCCTTCCGCTAGTCTCAGACAGGAAGAGGGCAATGTGGCAAGGACCACTATCTACTGGCTAGGTTTGTGGACTATCGGTTTCCTTCGGGTGAGAGCCAGAGGAGGAGACTGGTGGGGCTGGAGGTGAATGGAGAGTGAGCCCTGGACTGGTTGATGAGAGCAGCAGTGGAGGGGTTCCTATGACTGGGTGTGTGTTTTTGAGGGTGTTTGGCAGTGGAGTGGGGGAGGTGGTCACTGAGTGCCCTGATGGCGCTGAAGCTGTTGAAGTGACTCAGGGGGCTTAGCCTCCCCTCCTTGAGGCGGTTGGAGCTGAGGACAGGGAGTGGTCCCCTGCCTTGGAAACTGGGGGCCAGGATTGGGGGATGGTGTTGCCCTTGGGGGGATGGGGCAGGCCCAAGTATTAGGGTGGCGATGGGCGTGGGGAGATATGGCGGGAGATAGGAAGTGGGCCATTCTCAGGGAACACAGGTATAACACCATTGTCTTATACCGGTTTCATGTCCCAGCTCCTTGGTCTCAGCCTCTGTACCCAGTCAGCGGCCCTGGCTTTCAGCTGCTGTTTCTAAATGCCAAGTCAGCCTATAATAAGGCTTCCCTCATTTGCAATTTAATCGTAGATAAGAGGGCCAACCTAGCATGTATTACTGAGACCTGGCTGGGTCCGGAAGGGGGCGTGGCCCTTTTGATGATATACTGGGCTGGGTTTTGGGTATGGCATCAGCTGAGATTCCAGGACAGGGATGGAGATGTGATGATCGTCATCTGGGAGTCTCTTAAGGTTTTCAGGGGTGCTGCACCACAGGTTACCAGATGTGAAACCCTGTTCATTAAGTTGGGCTCTAGGGATCACTTGGGATTATTGCTCCTGTATCAACCTCCCTGCTGTGTAGCAACCTCCCTGCCTGAGCTCCTCGACTCTGTTTCTGGGTTGGCAGTGGAGTTCCCCAGACTCATGGTCTTGGGGGACTTCAATATGCCTGCTCTGTGAGGTGGCTTAGCAGTTCATGCCACCATGACAGCCATGGGCCGATCTCAGGTTATCCAGAACCCGGCACAGGACAGTGATCACACACCAGATCTGGTGTTCCTGTCGGAGCAATGTGAAATTAGGGGAGCTCTTGGTGTTTCCCTTGTCATGGTCAGTTCACGCCCTGATTACCACGGGATTCTCTTACCTTATGGTAAGGGGGGCAAAGCATCAATACTTCTCCACCTTTATTGCATCTGAAGATAACCATCCCACGGCCCTGTTTCAGGTGGCACATGCCCTCTTAGGCAAAGGAGGCTTGGAGAAACCCCTTGCAGGGGTGTGTGGAACAATATGTTCAGCATCTGTTGGATAAAGTTACTCAAATTCACTCACAGTTGGATGCTGACCTTATTGCAGGTCCAGGGCAGATGTCTGGGGATGGGTCTTGCCCAGTTATCTGGGAATGATTTGAACCTGTTGGACCTGAGGAAGTGGACAAGGTCCTCAGGACTGTGACCTCAGCCACTTGCTCTTTAGATTCATGCCCCTCCTGGCTTATTAAAGCAGCCTGGGGGGGTGTTGTGTGCATAGATTCTAGTGGTGGTGAACACTTCTTTGAGTCAGGGGGTTGTTCCTTTACCTCTTAGGGAGGCCTTGGTTTGCCCCCTCCTCAAGAAGCCTTTGCCAGACCCCACTATACTGGACAATTTTCATCCAGTATCTAACCTCCCCTTTTTGGAGAAGGTGGTTGTGCAAAAGCTTCAGAGGACCTTGGATGAAGGAGATTATCTGGATCCCTTTCAGTCAGGATTCAAGCCTTTGCATGGGACAGAAATAGCATTGGTCATGCTTTTGAATGATCTCTGGTGAGGGCAGGACGGGAGTTGTGCATCCATCCTTGCTCTACTTGACCTCTCTGTGACTTTCAGTACCATCAACCATGGTATCCTTTTGGATCAGCTCTGAGGATTGGGGGTGGGCGGCACTGTGTTGTGCTGGTTTGCTTTCTTTCTCCAGGGTCAATTCGGGTCACACCCTCCGCCCTTACTGTGTGGAGTGCTGCAGGGTTCAATGCTCTCTCCACTCCTATTCAACATCTACATGAGGCCACTGGGTGAGCTCATTCGTCACCATGGGGTGAGGTATCATCAGTATGCTGATGATACCCAATTATACATCTCTGCCCCTGGTGAATTAAGTGATGCCATGGAAGTCTTAACCTGGTGCCTGGAGGTTGTGAGGATCTCAATGAGGAACAACAGGTGTCAGCTGAACCCTAGCAAGACTGAGTGGCTTTGGGTTTTGGGGCCTGCTGGTTCTAGGACTATGCCATCTTTGGTGCTAGATGTGGTTGCACTGCCCCAAACAGACCTGGTGCGCAACTTGGGCATCCTCCTGGACTTGCGACTCCTGCTCGAAGAGCAGGTGGCAGTCGTGGCTAGGAGGGCCTTTGCATGTGTTCTTAGATCAGAAGGTTTGCTCACAGTCATTCATGCCCTTGTCATCTCCCAACTGGACTGTTGCAATGCACTCTACATGGAGCTGCTCTTGAAGAGTATTCAGAAGCTTCAGCTGGTGCAAAATGCAGTGGTGCAGGCAGTTATGTATGCCTCTAGAATGGCATACATTACACCTTTGTTCCGTGAGCTGCATTGGTTGCCATTTTGCTTCCAGGTCCAATTCAAAGTGCTGGTTGTGACCTTTAAGGCCCTTCATGGCATGGGGCTGGGTTATCTGAGGGACCACCTCTCCCCAATGACATCTGCCCATCCCATCAGATCTGGCAGAAGAGGTATGCTATGGGTCCCATCTGCTAGGGAGCTACACTTGGCGGGACCCAGGAGGCAGGCCTTTTCTGCCATGGCGCCCGCCTCATGGAACAGCCTCCCCCCCGCCCCCGCTCCGAAGTGAGGCTAGCTCCATCGCTGTTGATTTTCTGGAAGTCCCTCAAAACCTAGTTATGCCATCAGGCTTGGAGGCCTTAGGGGATTGACGAGGTACTGAGATGACACCCTTATTGTTGACATCTACTTCCCTCTCTTAGCCTTTAATCATGATTTTTAAAATTTTCTATAAAATTTTATAGTTTGATTGTATGTCGCCCAGACTCATTCTTTCATGGGTTGGGTGGCCATATAAATTTGATGAATGAATAAATACATTGTATTCGTATATTAGCCAATCAGTAGGTAATAGCACCTGGCTGAACTTACCTGTGCACAGAAGCTAAGCAGTGTCAGGCAGGTCTACTTAGTACCTGGATGGGACATTACCAGGAAATTCCAAATTATTTGCTAGGCTATGAAATTGAAGAAAACAAAAACCATTCCAGAAGAAGATGCTGAAAAGGAACTGAAAGAAGATCATCAACATTTGCTCTACTGGAATCTGGTTAAAGGCCAATTCATAAGATACCTTTTCATCTCCTGTACTTTTTCCAAACAATACATATTAGTAAGGGCACATAAATTGAGGTTTGAGTTCATAATAGTCCATGAATTTAGTTTTAGAAGTGAGAAACTTCTATAGAGAAATGGAGACCTTGAGTCAGCCAAAAACTATGCCAGCATGAAATTGCTTGTCCTCATTATCAATCGATATGCTGCCTCTATTGCCTCTGTCTCAAGTCACTGTAGTTACCTCCCAAGTCACTATAATTCCTCCCAAGGTAACAGATGTCAAAGTTCAATATATTTCATATACCCTTGTCCACTGCCCTTGGGTGGTGTCAGAATAAGGGGGGAAACTCTGATTTAACACCAGGACAGCCAAGAACAACTGAAGCCTCTTTCGCTAGGAAGGAAGGAAGGAAGGAAGGAAGGAAGGGAGGGAGGGAGGGAGGGAGGGAGGGACTTACAATCATTAGAAACAGAATTTATTATCCTAATGACAAAACTCATAACTTACTTGTACTGCAAAGCCATAGTTATATTAGCAAATCATAGGACCATAATGAACAGATTTAGATTTCATGTTGCTGAAATCCAACCACTGAACTATTATATATTACTGCTTACTAATTTATTTACAAGGTTAGATGTTATGACTGAAAAATGTCACTAACAAAACAACTTAATAGTTCAAATTTAAGGGTAAATGTGCTGTTTCAGCAAATATAATTCATGACAAGACCTAGACAAGATCACTTCATCCTGTACAGCAGGGTTCCTCAACCTTGGCAACTTGAAGATGTGTGGACTTCAAGTCCCAGAATTCCCCAGTCAGCCAGTTGAAGTCCACACATCTTCAAGTCGCCAAGGTTGAGGAACACTGCTGCACAGTATTATTCTTCAATAGGGCATATTAGCTCTCCAGCCTGGGCATCTTGCATCTTGCCCTCTATTCTGTGTAGGAACGTAACTGTTTCCTATGTCATGAAATGACATGTGACAGCCACCAGAGGGAGTCCAACTGTAGGGAATTATAAATGGAACTTGAAGATTACATTTGGCTCCACCTCCTACTTATTAGAAAACAAACAACATGTTTGCATGCGCTTATAACGTTTTTCAAATCAGATTGTGCATTCTGGCATAAAATGAATGAATTGCATTGCTCTGAATATGTGGAATCTCAATGACAATGTGTCTGCATAATTTGTCCTATATTCAGATTGAGTTAATTGCAATTCAAGATGGTTTGCTGCAGCCTTCATTTCTGTTAAATATGTGAGATGAGAACCTATGAGAAAAATAGCTTAGATGGACCATGTTTTGTATGCAGACAATCCCAGGTACAATTCCTAGAATCTCCACTTTAAAGGATCAGGATGCAGGTGATGGGACAGACATCTTTTCTGGTTAACCAAAATCAGAGTCCACAGTACTGAGGGATGTGAACAGACAGGTTGGGTTCACACAGTCTGCAAAATTCTAATGTGATCTGTTTGATTTTGGCTGTGTGTTTGGGGAATCTAGATGGTGTGGTTGATAAATTATGCTGTACCAACTCAGCTAATTGTGGCTTATTCAGCCTAATGCAGTTTAGAAAAAGCAAATTTCCATGCTCGAGGGGAACAATACGCAATCATGTAAAGTACTGTAAAATTGTTCCCTTAATTATCCGTCCAGATCTCAAAGCAAAATGCTACTAATGACATAGTGTAAGAGTCAGATAGTAAAGCTCCTTGAACAGGAGTTATGACAAATCTGTTCATGCCACCGCTTTCTATAGGATGAAGCCAGAGGATACAACATAGAGAAAGATCCTTCTGTAATGAATAGAATGAAACTCAAATCCAACTTGCTCATGAGTAATCTTTATCTATATAATATTAACTTCTCCATTAGGCATTGTTGTCTCCTTTACTTTTCAGTTTAGTTCTTGAACCATTGGCTTCTTCTGTGGTGATACTTAACATTGAATATAAATTGTTCTTTTTTTAGAAAAAAATAATTATTAAAATAATAGAATACAAAATAAGTTAAAAAATCTTTTTTACTATAGTTCTCTTTGGAGTAAAAAGCATTTGCCAGTGATGGTAATGGTGAGATTGCCATACTTATCTTTGCTTTTAGAAGATCCAATTTTTTTAAACAAACTTTGTCTTATATGTCTTTTCAGATTCTTTTCTCCTTTTCTTTCTTTGTACCATAAATAACTGTGAAGTCCATTAGCTAGGCCTGTTATTATTGATTAATTATTGATTGTTTATGTGACCTCCTAGCGACCAGATAGATAGATTTTATCCATGATGATCTATCCCTGACCTGTTATTTCAAGTCTCCCAATGGTGCACTCATCACCACTGTAACTGAGTCCATCCACCTTGCTGCTGGTCATCCTCTTCTTCTCTTTCCTTCCTCCTTCCCAGCATTAGAATCTTTTCCAGAGAGCTGGGTCTTCACATAATGTGTCTAAAGTAGGATAATTTGAGACTGGTCATTTGTGCCTCGAGTGAGAACTCTGGACTGATGTGTTCAATGATCCATTTGTTTGTTTTCTTGGCTGTCCAAGATTCTCAGGAGTCTTCTCCAACACCAAAGTTCAAAAGCATCAATACTCCTCCTATCCTGCTTCTTCAAAGCCCAACTTTCACTTCCATAGAGTGTCACAGGGAATACTGTGGCTTGCACAATTCTGATCTTTGTAGGTATAGACACATCACGGTATTTGAATAGCTTTTCCAAGGCCTTCACGGCTGGTCTACCAAGTATTAATCTGCAGTGTATTTCTTGACTGTTTGCTCCTTTACTGTTGATGGTTGATCCTAGAAGGCAGAAGCCATCCACCGCTATCTTCATTGCCAATTCTAAGGCTGGTTGTTCTACTTGTCATTAGTTTGGTCTTCTTTATATTTAATTTTAGTCCCATTTTTTCACTGTGCTCTTTGACTTTTAGTACTAGGGCTTGCAGGTCCTTTGCATTTTCAACTATCAGGATAGTGTCATCATCATATAGATGTTCAGTTATTTGAAGATTTTATCCATTCTATTATCAATAATAGGCAACTTGGTCTATAATACAGTCTCAGATTGGGAAGTGATTATCTACCTCTTTCATTCAAATCTTGCACAGTTTTGAATCTTACTCTTGGTTTTTTCCCCATTCCATGTAAATCTGTTAATAATTACTTGCCAATCCTGCAGATTTTTATCTGAAATTGAGACTGGTGCCATTTGGAATAGAAAACTTATCTTGGCTAGTATATTCATTTTTGTTATTGCAATAAGTTCTAACCAGGAAAGTTTTAAATGTTTCTACCTTTCAAGGTCTTGTTTTACTGCTTTCCATAATTGTTGTTGTAATTGCTTTGAAATATATCTTTATTGCATCCTGTCAAGTGGAGTCCTAGGTATTTCACTGAGTCTTTTCTTATCTCACAGTCAGTCTGTTTTTTGACAAAGGGTTCTTTGTCAGACAGTAAATGCCTTGCTATTATCTTAGTTTTCTTTTCATCAATTTTATATCCAGAAAGGCAGCCAAAGTCTTTAATTACCTGCATCAACTGTCATATGGAGCTTTGTGGTTGCATAATAGTTAATATTTGTTGAACTGCATATCATTTCATCTTGTATTCTTCTCCCTGAATTTTTATCCCAGGTACTTCTTTACCTTTTTGGATCTTGTTTGCTGGGACTTCTAAATCAATTACAAATAATAAAAGAGAACGTGGACACCCTTGCCTTGTATCTTTGCATATAGGGAAGCTTGCAGAGAACATTCCATTTGCTGTAATCTTTGCTTTTTGCTGCTGATACATGCTGTCCACCCAGGTTTTAAATTCTTCTCCATGACACTGAATATAATCTGTTCTTATATGTTGAACATACTGTGGATATTCTTGATAATTATTTAATGTCATCACCAAAGTTTGTTGAAATCATGTAACAATATGGTCTATATTGGCTATACTATTAATTGGAATAAATCTATTTATGCCTTTGAGATCTACTATAACTATAGATTATTGTAGGAGATTAATATTTACAATTTCCCCAGATTGTATGAAATACTTGGGGTCTCTCCCAAACTGTATCATAGTATGTTGAATTAAATATGTCTATCACATATGACATTACATATGTCATAGGTGTGGATTTTGCCATGATTGATGTCATCAAAATGAATATTACATTGAGATTAACATATATCAATATATATTTTAAGAGGTATCACATATTAATTCCCTTTAGATATTTCATGCCAATGGATAAATTAGTGAGTTTTTTTTTTTTTTAATGACAGGCTAAATCCCCTAGAAAAACTTTGGCCAAATGATGATGGGGGCCTTAACCTACCAGATTGTTAACTATATCATTGAGCCTTTATCCTCATGTCAACATTTTTTGGAATGAGATTTATATCACTTAATCCTCTGGGTCCATCTGGAAAGTCGGTGTCTTCATTTCATGTATTCACATTGACAACATGCAAGTAAAGAGGCCCAATGTGGTAACTGGCCATAGAGAGAAGATGCAGACAGACCTTCTGCTTGGCAGAAAATCATGGTAGGGTGTTCCTGAGGTTTCTGGAGAGCAAAACGTGGCAAGAAGGAAAAGAATGAAGGAGAAGCCAACTGCCTATTCTCAGGCAGTCACAGAGTGGCCTACAGCCAGTGTTTGCTAGGTGAGTCATGAGTGAGGAATGAGGAACAGGCCACAAACCCAGAGCTTGCCAGGAGAGAGTGAGTAATGTGACTTTTATTAGATTGCACAGTTCTGGCATCCATCAAAGTCAGAGAGCTGGGAAGTGACATAAATCTGGGCTCAGAAAGCAGAGAAGAAGACTGTCTGTCTGCATCAGTTGATTCCTTCCACTCATACATCTTTGGCAGTGGCTGCTCTTTGGACAGGCTGCCTCAAGCGGTAGTTGAATTGACATCTCTAGACACTGATGGATGCTAAGCAGCCAGTCACATTTGGGTTGTTCCTTTTCTCCCATGGAAGGAAAGCATGCTGCTGGCAATAATGGCAGAGTGAGGACGCCAGATCTGCAGGATCAGACCTTATGCCAGAATTAACAGGATGGTACTGTTTCCCACTTGTGAAAAAATTAAGAGCCATTATCTGTGTCAGATATGGGGATCATTCCAGGATTTCTGGAACAGGGGAAATTTTATTTTTTAAAAAAAGATGGCACTTAGATGGCAACACCATCTTGGAGCTCTCCCAACTTAGACAAAATATCCTGCTAGTTACAGAACCCCATTCATAGTTTGAGGCAAAGGGGAGAAAAGAAAAAAATGATCAAGAAGATATTTACTGTAATTCACCATCAACCGTCAGTCCCAAGAAGTCGAGTACTGAGAGTAGTGAGAGACTGGGAAAGCAGGAGACAGACACAGAAGGAAAAGAAGGAGCATGGAAGAAAGAAGTAAAAGGACCTTGGGGGGTGTTGAAGAAAGGACATGGACTGTCGAGAAGTGTGAAGATTGTCAAGACTACATTCTCTCCCTTTTGTTCTTGGGCTGAGAAAAGAGGAAACCAATGATTGTTTCAGAGAAACTTCTCATTTTAAAAAGAGTCCTTGCCCTTTTAAAAGATCTCTGTAGTAGCAAAAGATTTATTGTGGCAGATACTCTTTAAAAGTCCCTCACTCTTGCACATGCTAGCCTATCTTTAAAGGCATAAAGTACAAAGCATTTAGCCATTTACAAACATCTTTCACAGTACAATGCTACTTTTACTGGTAGAATGGGAAGGAAAAGGGACAACTTCAGGAGTGGCATAAGTATTTCTCTAATTCAATATATCAGGAAAATAAATGTTCTCAGTCCACCTTTAGAATGCTCTGGGCACCAATGAGGATTTCATGAACAAAAATTCATTTTTTACAAAAAGTATGGTACTAAATAAAATGTAAGGCTTCTTGACACAATACAGGAACTGTCTAAGGACAGAAGTACAGGTGAAACTCGAAAAATTAGAATATCATGCAAATGTTCATTTATGTCAGTATGGCAACTCAAAAGGTGAAATCAATATATGAGATAGACGCATTACATGCAAAGCGAGATATGTCAAGCCTTACTTTGGCATAATTGTGATGATTATGGCATACAGCTTATGAAAACCCCAAATTCACAATCTCAGAAAATTAAAATAGTGTGAAAAGGTTCGATATTCTAGGCTCAAAGTGTCCCACTCTAATCAGCTAATGAATCCATAACACCTGCAAAGGGTTCCTGAGCCTTTCAATGGTCTCTCAGGCTGGTTCAGTAGGAATCACAAGCATGGGAAAGACTGCTGACCTGACAGTTGTGCAGAAAACCATCATTGACACCCTCCATAAGGAGGGAAAGCCCCAAAAGGTAATTGCAAAAGAAGTTGGATGTTCCCAAAGTGCTGTATCAAAGCACATCAATAGAAGGTTATGTGGAAGGGAAAAGTGTGGTAGAAAAAGGTGCACAAGCAGCAGGGATGACTGCAGCCTGGAGAGGATTGTCAGGAAAAGGCCATTCAAAAGTGTTGGGGACTTTCACAAGGAGTGGACTGAGGCTGGAGTTAGTGCATCAAGAGCCACCACACACAGACGGATCCTGGACATGGGCTTCAAATGTCATATTCCTCTTGTCAAGCCGCTCCTGAACAACAAACAACGTCAGAAGCGTCTTACCTGGGCTACAGAAAAAAAGAACTGGTCTGTTGCCCAGTGGTCCAAAGTCCTCTTTTCTGATGAGAGCAACTTTTGCATCTCATTTGGGAACCAAGGACCCAGAGTCTGGAGGAAGAATGGAGAGGCACACAATGCACGATGCTTGAAGTCCAGTGTGAAGTTTCCACAGTCTGTGTTGATTTGGGGAGCCATGTCATCTGCTGGTGTTGGTCCACTGTGCTTCATTAAGTCCAGGGTCAACGCAGCCGTCTACCAAGAGATTTTGGAGCACTTCATGCTTCCTTCCGCAGACGAGCTTTATGGGGATGCTGACTTCATTTTCCAGCAGGACTTGGCACCTGCCCACACTGCCAAAAGTACCAAAACCTGGTTCAGTGACCATGGGATTACTGTGCTTGATTGGCCAGCAAACTTGCCTGACCTGAACCCCATAGAGAATCCATGGGGCATTGCCAAGAGAAAGATGAGGGACATGAGACCGAACAATGCAGCGGAGCTGATGGCTGCTATTGAAGCATCCTGGTCTTCCATAACACCTCAGCAGTGCCACAGGCTGATAGCATCCATGCCATGCCGCATTGTGGCAGTCATTGCTGCAAAAGGGGCCCAAACCAAGTACTGAGTACTTATGCATGCTTATACTTTGCAGAGGTCCGATATTGTTCTATTTCCAATCCTTGTGTTATTGATGTCATGTAATATTCTAATTTTCTGAGATTGTGAATTTGGGGTTTTCATAAGCTGTACGCCATAATCATCACAATTATGCCAAAGTAAGGCTTGACATATCTCGCTTTGCATGTAATGCGTCTATCTCATATATTGGTTTCACCTTTTGAGTTGCCATACTGACATAAATGAACATTTGCACGATATTCTAATTTTTCGAGTTTCACCTGTATTAGTGACACCATATTATTGATATTCTGAAACATGCAGAACATTTCAAAAGTTAGCCCATGGGATATAGTAACCTATCCATGAAAAACATGGATGGGAAACTCACAGTCCACAGACCACATATGGTCTCAAGACTCTTTCTGCATCTTCCAGAACATTTGGATCACCTGGAATGGGGAGAGTCAAGGAAGTGGTACTTTGGGAGAGCTTAAGGGCCAAAATAAGGGCCTTAAACCTCACAGAGGCTTACAGAACCCATTATACTTATTAAAACCTGATGCCCATCACAAACATTGGGACATTTTTTCCCCATTTCAGAGGTATCAGCTTTCAAAAAGCAAAATGGCTACCTGTTAAGATTTGCTCTTTAAACTCCTAAAAGGGTGGGGGGAGAGTAAGAAAGATGACCTTGACAGAGATGTATGTAGGCTCCATTGCCTAGGCAAAAGGGGCTGAAGCATTTTTTAAAATCCAGAACAGCCAGATAACATTTGGAAGCAACTCATGTAGATGCCTCCTTAGTTCACTGTACTATAAGAAGGGGGAGGAGGTACAGCACAATCAGAGTTGCAAGCTTCTGTTTTATTAGACAATCTCAATAAAAGGTTTTAGCCTTTCTGCTGAGTTGATTTCCTGGTCTGGTTTACCTAGTGGGGCTGACAGGAAGGAAGAAAGAATCTTCCCTCAATGGTTCATTTGTTTTTACTCTACAGCACTTACTTTGATGACTCTGTGACTTCACCATCCTTGCCCCTGCAGACCTCAGAGTCCTTGTCAAGATTTGGTAGCAAGAAATTTGCTCACACCTGATGCAAAATAAGAAAGGGTCAAAGTAGCACCCAGTAACTACCTCTAGTTTGCATCTACTAGTAACAAGAACCACCTCATAATATTTAAGATTAAGAAGTTGTTCATATGTGGCGAGAAAATCAAGGCCAGAATTCTGGATCCAGGCCAGGTGGCAGATGAATGTAATTGGTATCCATCAATATACAAAATGCCAATATTCCCTGCCCCTCCCCTAAAAATAAATGAAAATGGATGGCTCTACCACAAAGCAAGTTGGCAGATAAGGAAGGCAATGGATTCAGAACCCTCCCACAATTACCAACTACAGCATCCAAGTGAAAGTCAGGTGTGCCTGCTAGCTGTAGAGCAACCACCTACAGCTGGCCAATCATCTACCCCATGCCCTTTGGTAATTGTATTTATTTATTTGAATTTATTAGCTGCCCTACTTCAATGGACTCCACAGACTTCTATGCTTTATAGGCCAAGACATCAATGCATTCCAGGTAAGTAAACATGTCTAAAAATATCATAGTTTTTTGTTGTTGTTGTTACTAGTATTATCTTGTCTTCTAACTGGAATGACACCGTGTTTTCACGTGTATTCTGTCTCAAGGGTGATGTAGTGGTTAAAGGGTTGTCTAGGACAGGAAACCAGGTTTAGCTCCAAAAAGTCATGAAAGCTTATTGAGTGATGTTGGGCCTATTACTATTTTTTGATCTAGCCTATCTCACAAGGCTGCAGGGATAACATTTATAGATAGAGTACAAGGTATATTGGCAAACTATCTAACAGTCTTGGCCTACTAGGAAAAGCTGAACAGAATCAGACCTATTTAGTAATTGGATGGAAGACCAGCAGGAAATGCTAGGTCTGTAGGCTTGACTAGGAAGTTAAGAATGTATCCTGGAAGAAGCAGTAGCCATACATATCAATGCCAAGAAAACTACATGGACATGTTTAGGAAATCACCAAGAGCTTGAAACAAAGGAGACATTCCGTTTTTACTTTATCGGTCATGCCAGTCTGCAGGGGGTGGGTAAAAAAAGTCAAGATGTTGGTTGTAACTGCACAAAGCCCCACCCCTTTTGAATGTGCATTGGCATCATATGCATGTAGACAGGGAGGGGGGCTTCAATTGCATGGTCGTGACCATCATCTTTACTGCTTTGACACCCCCATCCCCCCCACTGCTGCATGCTTGTGCTCCTGAAGAAACACTAGGACATAAATGTAACAAATAACTAAATAAAATACATTTTAAGGTAAACCTTGAAGAATGTTCCAGAGATGTGAGCAGAAAAACTGGCTAGTGTGAACTGCAGTTTACCCACCTACTCCCAAAGTGCAGCATTTCCAAGCTCTGCGGAAATGAAAATGGCTGAAAAGGGGCATTTTCAGTGCAGACAAATTAACATACAACAGAAGAACAGTGACAATTAGAAAGAATGGCAGAGACCCAGCTTAGGAATTCATGGCTGTTGGAAGGTAGTGGCAGGGATAAATTCTCCCTGGGAATGCACACTAATTTTCTGCTCGGATGCCTTGCGTAACAACCACTTGGTGCAGCTGCTTGGAACCACCCTTTTTAAAAGTGGAAACGCTTACTGGAGCATCTATTTTTGGAATACTTTATGAATGATGCCTTGTCTGGCAGGAACAAGGAGCACTGGGACACACAAGAGGGGATTTTTTTCTTTCTGTGACCCTGTATGGTCATGGGTTCCAAACAAGACATGTAATCAAGTACTTAATTTTTTATTTTTAAAATGCAGCAATACTTTCGAACATCCCCCATAGCGAGGTAAATCAGTAGCAGCAACAGCAAATGACTTCCCACTCTTCAGTTCTAGCTTCCAAATGTCTTAACTCCTAATTCCTAATTAATTTCCAATTCCTCAGCTCATGAGCTGCTTAGTGAATCCCACCATTGAGTTCCATCACAGGATGGAAGCCCCAGAGCCAGTGGAGTTCTCTCAGCTCCCCACATTCTCTATCTACCATCTTTATTCCTTTCATTACTTCTAGAAATCAATGCATATATTGAACTTAAATAAAAGAAAGCAACAATAAACACGATTATTTTATTTTTTACAAAACCAGCATTATAATCTTATTCCTCCCTTTCATTGTATTATGGACCAGTGATGAGGGTGTCTTCTATTCCACACAGCAGCATAAGCTAGAGAAATGTAACTTCGTGCCCTTTGTGTTGCAGAAATCATTTCCATCAGAAGTGTACTGGCAACGTACCAAGTGCCCATCTTATGCAAGGTGTACAAGGCTTGGGGCATACTCTGACAGAGAAGAAGAGGAGCAGCTCCATCTAGTGCTGTGGAAGATCAGCAGGCCAAAGAAGAGGACAACCCCCATCTCAGAGTGGTTCAGCTGAGATAGCTCATATCCAGTGTTTTATAAGATGGAGTGTAGAGCTGCTTACAAAAATGTAAATGCATAGTGTACATAATAGAACAAGTGAGCCCTTTCCCACTAATGATGTACGTTTTCTCCTTGATTCCACAGCTGACCAGATTGTTGCCCTGTGCATGGAGATTTTAAAGAAGACTCCCCAGCTAAACAAGCAGTATTTCAGCTTAATTACTAAGATGTTGCAGTGGATTATAACCTCCAAGCTATGGGACATGGATGGAAATTAAATTGCTTTCATTTCAATCACCCAAGAATTTTCAGTCCAAATTCTGAATTTCTACCCCGTTTTTTTCCAAATAGTTCTAATCTAGTATTTTATTTGTTGAATAGAAGATCAGAACTATACAGCAGTTCTGATTACTCTAAAATATACTGGCATACCTTATATATATCAAACAATGGGTACAATATACAGAACAGCTTTCTCCAGCATGATATCTCTCATATGTAGCTGACTTCAATTCCTAGATGACAGAAGTGTGAGAGTTATTATCCAATACATCTAAAGTGATAAGACTGGTTACTTATTCTCAGGTTCTTATTAGTGTGAAAATGTAAAAGACAATTCACTTGGTAAATAAAAATCTAAATATTATATAATATTGGACCTAAAATTAGATGTGACCTATCCTAAATAATACTCCAGAAATAATTAACCAAATTTAACTTTGTTCTGAAGGGCATCAGACTGGGCAGGCTGACACAGAAAGCACTAAGATCTTTCATTATGCTGAATGGCTACTTACATAGTTTTACTAGCTCTTGTGCAACAACTAAAATAAGTTGGAAATGCTCTTGAACCTATGACATCCTTTCCACTTTCTACACTAAAATTATATTGATTACCACCACAAAATATTAAGAAGTTTTGCTTCCTAAAATCAAAATGGTAACAACAAAAACTTCAGTAAAAACATTGATGAAAATATGAGACTGAAGGTTCATTATCATCTATCCAAAGCCTTAATGTAAAATTGATAATAAAAAGAAGTTAATCTCTGCATGAGACAAGTGTTTCTGCAGAAAACATGTCATCACTGAAACATTATCCCTAGTAAGACCTTAACTTCTATCACAAGCTCCATGTCACAGAGAAGCATTGCATACAAATGCACATGTTTCTCTCCTAATTATTTGAAAATGAATTCTAGTGAACATACTAGAGCCAACTTCCTAGTAAATATGCATAGAAAAGATTGCCTGTGCCACATTATCTCTTGAGGATAGGACTTCCAGTGCCACATTTATTTATTTGCAACACATCTCAAGAGAGACATGAATTGTAATAGACTTTACATGAAATATGTCTTCACTTTAATTAAGGATGACCAAGAGAATGACACATATTGAAACTCCAGAATGCCCACCCAGGTGGATTGTTTTTTGGATTTGTTGGATCTCTGCTTAATTGTTTAGAGCTGAATTGCCTGAATCAAGAATTCCAGAATGAAGACCTAGTTTAGATTTTCATATCTGTTCTTCATAATAAAGTCATCATGATTGATTGCAGCCTTCAAAAATCTGCTAAGTGAAAAATATAGTGACATGTTTATAGAACCTTGTCAAGCCAGTTTGCTTATACATTTCAGCTGCTTTCTTAATTTTTATAACTTCTTTTTTTAAAGCTTCACAATAGAAAGAGCCATTTAACTTCAAATAAATATTACATTATCTTTTTGTCAGATGGTTTATTTTTTCTGCTGGAACACTAGTAAGTAATCTTGGATCTGTCAACTGCCATCATTATAAACCAGCAGGTTTGCCACATATAAACCAGCAAGTTTATCACATAAGCAAGTTAGAAAGCTGCTTTTGCTTGAATTCAACAGTTGGGACAAATTTCTCGTATGTATCTTCTAATTTGTGGTTCAAAGCCATCCTTTTCTCCTCATCATATCAAGGCTACAATTCTATGAACACTTATGGGGGAGGGAGAATTAGATCCTGTTGAACTCATTGGGATTTGCATAGAAGGTGTGCAAAAGGATGCTCTCTGAATCTTATTATCTTATTACCTTATGCTAAGGAAATGTTCAATGTGGTATCACAGAACGGCTTCTGTTCTTTGCTATCTTAAGATTTCATTAAGAAAGGAAGGGCTTATTTTAACTGCAAGTCAGTTACTAAGTTTTCACAATAGTTTGAAAAAAATCTATCTTTGTCAGTTGTGGATTCTCAAGGTATGAGGAACAAGGACAGTGTTCTTGTCAGTAGGGAGTAGTGCCAAGGACCCAAGAGCTGCATCTCAGTTGTTATGCAGCTGCTATTATGAGACAGAAATGGTAAAATCAAGGTGAGTTTTGCTATTGTTCTCAGGGGCATCTATATTGTTCTCATGCATTGTGAGGACATACTTTCTTATTGTTTAATCTCTACTCTTGTAATAGAAAACTACTGTTTTCTGGCTAGATAGCTTTTGCATTTTATTTTGTTTTATTTATTTATTTATCCTGCAATCTTATCTGCAGTTCAGAAATATTCAAAAACCAAATCCATGGAAATGTTTTAGAGATTGAAATAAAAATGATATCATTGCAGGATGCACAATAATTGAAAATGATAGACAACCTTTAACGTTTCCTTGTTACACAGTTTACATGAAATGGAACATTGCTTTATAAGAAGCTTGTCCAACCTGGCACCTTCCAAATGTATTGGAGTACAAATCCCATTACCCTAGTCAGTACAAGCAATGGGCATGTAGCCTGAGACCCAAGGGAGATGTCCTTTAACACATACAGAGCTTTGGGTAGGAGGATCCTACTGTAGACCCATCAATAGGGCCAGCCGGTCCCTCTCTCTCTTTACAGCTGTTGAACCACGTGGCCGACTCGACCCGGTCGCCCAAGGTTAGCGCACGCGCTGTGTCAGTGGCGAGAGTCGCCGCTGCGGCGTTGGAACGAGCTTTCAGCACCGCGGAGCTGCGGACAGCGCCTTCCACCCGCCCTAGCTGCAACCACCAAAGACGCCGCAAGAGCGGAAAGGGTGAAAAGGGCCATGGAGGGCGCGGCTGGCTCCCCGGCGCTGGTCCAAGCGACTGCCGGCCAGAGGGCAGAGGCGAAGCTCCCAGAGAAAGGGTCCTGCTCCTCCAGGTATGGTTCGAGTACTAGGTATGGGCTTCACCTGCTAGGCGGTCAAGGAGGTGGTGGGTTTGCACCCTCCATTCCCCTGGCCCCTCGTCTCCCTGGGGTCCGGCTTTCCTTTCCGAGGCTTATCTGGCACTTCCTTGCCATCCACTCTTTCCCTGCATCGCTGTCAATAGCATCCCCCAAGCGAGGCACTCATTTCCCAGACAATGGAGGCATCTCCCCTGGGCGATGGAAGATGGTGGAGAGGGGGAAGGGAACCTGTTTTTTAACCAGAAATCCAAGCATCCAACTGGTACAGCTTCCCTGCTGTGGAAACACACACACACTTCACCTCACCAAATCATCCTTCCTTGAAAAGTTGCTGTGCAAAACACAGAGTAGGCGAGGAAAAGCAATAAAGAATGTGCTGCCTTCTGCGCAGCTGGTCCGAAAGGCCATTGAGAAGGTCCTGAGACTGAGTACAGCTGATCCATGGATGTGAGATTTCTTTCTTTTGCTCCATTTTGTGGGTGCAGAAAAACAGGCAGCTTCAAGAGGCTTTATCCAAAATGCATCCCATGTCCCTTGGGGAAGCAATATGCAAACAAGCCTCCAGCTAATGCCTAAATGTGTTTTCTTGTACTATCAAATGAGCCCCTTTGCTCATCTATCACCAGAGTGATGCTGACTTCTTATCCTCAATTAACATGATGACACACACATCCTTGAGATAACTGTCGCTTGTGTCAGAGAACACTTCCTCCTACAGTCCATCAAACAAACAAAACAATGAGGTGAAGCTCTCTGCTTTGGCACCACAAACAAAGAGACAAGACAAATATTTTTGCACAGATACTCATGCTTGCTAAATATTTAAAAGGTGGGGCCAAGGCAGTACTGGGCAGGTTTTTCTTTTCTCCTCTTTCTTTTTCCTCTTCCTTCTTTTAACGAAACTAGTTCAGTGTCCTTAATGCTGGCAGAAGAGGGATAAGTGCTGATATATCACAAGCAATAAACATTGCCACCTGGAAAAATTACATTTTTTAAAATATGACTTTTTTCCTTTAGGAGAAAAACCAGATATTGTCAGAAGAAGGTATCTTAACAATAGTTCTAAGTGAAGAAAATAGTATGTGGGGTTTGAAATCTTTTCCTGTTGCGTTACCTCCATACAGTACTCTGTTGCTAGCAGTGGAAGATTGCTATTTTCATAACCAATGAGCATGAGGCCTAATAGTTGGGACAATGTGAATGTCAGTCTTCCCAGTCTGACACCTTCAAAGTATGTTGGGACAATTCCAAAAAGTCCCAGCTAGTTTGGGTGGGGTTAATCTTGGTACAGAATTCTCAGCTGATTAATCATGTTATAACTAGGCATAATGGAGTCCCCAAAAGATCCTCAAAGACACTTTCCATTCTAGGTGTTTGCAAATTATTTGGACTGATGTTCTGGATAGCAGAAGCCACACAATTAGTAAGGGTTGGGGGTTTCTTACCATTGTCTAAATCATTTGTTGGCCAAAGAAATGGGTAGTCTGCTTTATTGTCTTTGCTCTTACCACTCCCAAACTTGACTTTGCATTTTATTTTTTCCTGTATATAATCTAATGTTTAGAGTTTGGTGAAAGCCAGTTTGGTGTAGTGATTAAGGCATCAGGTTATAAATCAGAAGACCATGAGTTCTAGTCCCACCTTAGGCACAAAGCCAGCTGGGTGACCTTGGGCCAGTCACTCTCTCTCAGCCCTAGGAAGAAGGCAATAACAAACCACTTTTGAAAATCTTGCCAAGAAAACTGCAGGGATTAGTCCAGGCAGGATGGTTGGGTGGGTGGGTAGGTAGGTAGGTAGGTAGGTAGGTAGGTAGGTAGGTAGATAGATAGATAGATAGATAGATAGATAGATAGATAGATATGAATTACTTTGGTAATTACTTTGAATAATTCCTTCCTCCATATATTTATTTATTATTAAATTTGTATGCTGCCCATCTCCCCCCAACAGGTGACTCTGGGCAGCTCACAGTTAAAATCAAAAACCCCATCAACAATTAAAAACACCCCATAAATAATTAAAATGAATTGATTCATTAAAAATCAAGTATAAAAAACAAAACCTATATGTGTGTGTGTGTGTGTGTGTGTCTGTGTCTGTGTCTGTGTCTGTGGGTAATATGTTCAATGAAAATAGTTATTAGATTAATACTTATTAGAAATCACACCAGGGCAAATATGAACAATCCACAGGTCACGGGCCCCATGGAACCCCACAGACCTTTTTGTCAGTCCTTGAAATCCTCCAAGATCACCTTACAAAATTTCAGTAGCAAACGTAAGAACATGAAACAATTTTCTACTCTTTTTTTTAAAGGAATAGAATAAGTGTGTTAAGTGTCCAACAAGTTTTCTCCTATTAATTTAACTTAGCCCTGCCCCCTCCAAGTTCATTTAGTGATACCATTGCATCGTCACCATGTGTATTCTGGCCTGAAGCATTGAAAATGCTTAAGAAGCACTTCCTAAACACTTCCACAATGTAGTTATGTCTCTATCCTAACCTGCTGTGCATTCCTACAGTATAATAATTATTGAACTAGCTTCAAATATTGCTATTGTTGGCTCAGTCTTCACCTTACTCCTTTAATTTTTGCATGCTTAATCACAACTTGACTCTTATTGAGGAAAGTTGGACAAAATTAGTCTTGCCTGCTAATATTTATCCACATACCAGCACTTAGACACTAACAGGTTTTTGTGAAATGAATTATTTTTCACTCAAAGAAGAATTTTATTATGAGTTAGATCTTATTATGCCTTTGGCTGCTTCCAAATGTTGTAGCTTGAGATAATTTTGTATGCAGAAGACAGGCCAAATCGATTGGTCTTGGTCTTGGGAGCATTTTAAGTCATGGCAGATACTTATCTATGCCTTGTGCAAATCTATAAATCTATGCCCCAGATATCCCTCAACTATAATTGATTTGGTTTGAATGGAATTGCCATGTGAAGTTTCAGGTCCAACTTTCATCCAAATCTAATGAAAAATTGATGTGCTTATTCTCACCCAAGAACAAAAACTGAGAACTATGACTGTACTATACTGAAAGTCAAAGCAACTCCACAAAAGGATGTATAGAGGTAGGGGGCCATATTGTTAGCATAATTTCTGTTGCAAAACAGTTTTCTCCTTGGTCTTTATGCTTAAAATATAGCCCCATTGTATCAGTGTTTCACTGGAAGAAATTATTCTTGTCTCACCCTCTCTATTTCAGGTGTTGCATTCATTCCATACCAGAAATCTGTCATTTGTTTCTCTATGTTTATATAAATTCCATTAAAGAGTCCCATTCAGAAAATTCTGCCATGAATCCCTTACTCCAAGGGAGAGGGAAATCATTACATCTTGGCCAATAATGCAAAGCTGTGTATCAGTAGGGCCTTTTTTAATTGAGGAAATAATTAGCAACATCAATATATCATGAGGAATCTCATCCCAGAGAGAAAGCAGTTGGGAGATGACATATTAAAATGTTGTTGTCTGTTTTAGGGATTATGATATAACAAAAGGATTTTTTTTTTTAATTTTTGCCTGGCTGTTGTGATTATAAAGTTGTTGTCATTGTTTTAATTGTAACAAGTCTGACAGGCCAGAATACATCGTTCTTTTTTTTTTTTTTAATGGAATTGCTGGGGATTGAATAATTCATAATCAGTTTCTAAAATGCCATGTCTGAAAAAAGTGATTGGGGTGCAGATTTACAAATTACTGGATATACTAAATTAAGATATTTACCAGACTGGCATCAAACTTAGTTTGAATATTGAAACAGTCCTCCTAGTAGTAAATGTCTGACTCAGTTGATTATCTTGATAATCTGGATGTCAGTCCCATTATAAACTTCTGGCCAATTAGATGAGAAAGAGGAGGAGAGACCTTATTATGAGAGATCCATTTCTACCATTTAAGAAAGAGCTAAAGGATGCTGCTTTGCCCAGGGAAATATGCGTTAAGAAGTTCCACAGAGTTTCCTTGTATCTTTCTTGATTTTAAAACATCTATACATGAAACTAGAGGAGATTTGGAATGATGTGCTATTTATGTTCAGCTTTATTTCCCCGTTAATAAAGATGGTTGTCGTGGTAGGAGCCCTAAACAGGAATAGGCTGAATGGAAATCTAGTCCAGACAAGATAGAGATACTCATTGGGGGAGGGCTAACATTCCTGTAAAATACTGCTTTCTCGTTACATATTGCATTCTATTTGAGGGGCCGTGCACACAATTTGAGGATGCTTATGGATATGGCACTGCTATTTGTACATAAAAAAGAAACAATTAAAGTTCCTTTAATTGACAGGTTGAAACAACAGCTACAACTGTTGTTAGCACAATGTGAATTACGATGGCATATGCGTGAACAACATCTAGGTTTGACTACTATAGCATGTTTGATCTGTCTTTAGATACTATTCAAAAAATTCAATTAATTCATACTATGACAGCCTGCAGGCTTGAATCAATGGGAATATTTAGGGGAGTATATTGAAATATTAGCTTTGCTTCCCATTTGGCTTCAGGCATTCTTGCTCTAATGTATTATCTTTTGAATGAGCTATTAAAATCTTCAGAGGAAATTCTGCACTGACTTTTTTCTGAAATTAGAGGACTGATGGAAATGAGGAGAAAAGCTCAACAGGATTCCCATGATAAGTTATTCCACCCTGGGGGACCGTATTTTATATTTTATTAGATTTTGAACTCTTTCAATATTGTATGTATTGTATGAATGGGTATGGTCATTGTGGAGTCCCTGGGGTACTCTGAACTTGGTTCTTTTCTTGCAAATGTTTCATTACCCAGCTAGGTAACATCTTCAGTACTAACATGGGATGGGGTTTGCTCTCTATTTATGTGCTGTGGCCTGCTCAGAGAACCCCAAGGACTCCACAGTTCAACCCTGAGCTACACATATTCACCTCTATTGGTATGGTCATTGTATTATGGCCAAGCAACCCTTAGTACTACAACTGGCTCTTGGCATATCCTGAACTTGAACTGGGGTAAAAGAACAAACTGCAGATGATTTCCATAGCAGCTCTGCAATTCCAGTTGTTTATGTTTTATGCACTGTCCTCCATCCACTACTATCTCCTCTTTCCTTGTTCTGCTTCTCAGATGATTTCTGGTTTCTGGTATAGACAGTTTTTTTGCTTATGAAAATTATAGGGGAGACAAATCAGGAAAAGCACTCATGCCGCTGCGTTGCCAAATTCCAGCTGTCATCTCCCACTTTTTCTTCTGTGTTGTCTGCTTTGCTGACTCTCTTCTTTGTTTCTTGGCTGCAACCAGCTGAGCAAGACAAATGAAGCCCTGAGACCAACATTTGAAAGCTGCTGCTGTTACTATGCTGAAATGGGGGAGCATTTCAGCTCGCTCTACAGCATCAACATTATTATTGCAGGTCTATAATAAGAGGAGACCTCACTGTCCATTCAGATCTTTTTTTGTTGCTCTTTGCAATAGATCATTACCCACGAATTAATGTATTAACTTAAATGTGACAATCTGAGAGGGTAATGAAGGCAATTGTTTCCTTTAGTTAATTGGAACTTGCATATGATCTGTTGTTAAAAAGTCATCCTGAAATGACACCCAAAGGAAGGAATATATAGATTGCCTTTGACAAATAGTCCTAATGGCATTATTATTTTATGAGCTGGAGAGAGAAAGTTAATTCTTTTAGTGTGCAGTTTAAAAAATGGGTTTGATGTTTTCCTTAAGGCATGACAACATTGTTGGCCAACCATTTGCTGTCAACATGTAGCCTCAAAGATAAGCCATATACAGTGTCAATCCTTTCTGGCATTTTTCCCTGTCTCACTAATTGGACTGCCCCTATCACTCACACACCTTTGGCTAAAAAAGAGAAGCATGAAGTTGGATGCAATCTGAGACCATTATTAAGAATCTAAAGAATATTTTTTTAATCTATGCATCTTTATATCAATATATCTTATGACATTATACACAAAATAGCATCTTAGCCATTGGGTGCAGTTCATGAGAACAGATAGAATGTGATATCAACCAGCAGATGAAAGATGGGATGATAGCATTCATACTTATCTACAAGGGTTGAATAAGAAGTAATGCCTTTACCTCCATAACTTTAATTTAAATAGGGATATCTTAATAAATGAAACAGGAAAGTAATCCTTGAAATGAGCTCTGTTGTAACTTGTATTTACTTCTCCACACAATACCATTTGCTACACACTTCTGCCAGCAATGAAAAACTGCTTAAAGCTATCAGGAAATAACTTCACACTTTGTCTCTTCAACCAAGTCCTGACAGTTCTTTCAGTCTCTGCATTTGAGTCAAACAGATGCCATGAAGGTATTCCTTCAATTTAGGGAAAAGGTAAAGTTGTGTGGCACCAAGTCTGGATTGAATGGTGGATGTGGTAAGACGGTGAGATCCAACTCTGCAATTACCTTTTAGATGGCTTGTGAGATATGAGGCCCAGTGCTGTCATATTGCAGCAAAATTCCATTCTTATGTTTGCAAACTCTGCTTAATCAATATTTCAAAGTTTAGTATGTTGAAATGTAGTCTTCAGAGTTGATAGTGGTTCCAGGTTCAAGGAAATCCATGGGAATAACATCATCTGCATCCTAAAAAACCTGTAACCTTCAGTTTTCCTGCCAAAGGCTTTGATTTTTTTTTTCCCCTGCAGGTGAAGCTTTGTGATGGTATTTCATGGATTGATGCTTTGTTTCTGGATTATAATGATGAGCCCATGTTTCATCAGCTGTCAATATGCTGTGAGCAAATCCCTCACTTTCACTACTAGTAGCATGACAACAATTGCTGGCAAATTTCAACTCCTGAAGCTTTCATCTCTGCCATCAGCATGTGAGGAACCCATTTTGCACATTCCTTCCAATATTTAGAAATATCAATAATGTGACCCACATGTTCCTGTGAAATGCAATTGACAGCAATTTCCCTTTGAATGATACACCTATTGCTCTTAATCAGTTCATCAACCTTTCTCATGTGAAATGTATTGGTTGTTGTCACAGGTTATCCACTTCATTCTTGATCCCACAAATTAGCTCTTCCAGTCTGCCATCTTTGCATTTTTTGTAAAGCAATGCACAGTACTCACATCAACACAGTCATCACCATAATCAACCTGAATCAACCTGATGAACATATACTATGGATTTCTGTTTCACAAGCAATAGCAACACAAACTTTTCTCATAGCAATTTTCCAATAGCCAAGGGAAGTGAAAGAACAGATGCTAACCAGAGCTTCTAGCACCTCAGTGTTGCCATCTGTTGGCAACGTACAATATTGGAGGTATTACTTTTCATTCAACCCTCATAGTTTATCTTTCTTCAGAAAACAGTTCATTTTAATTAACGATCATTTAATTAAAGATCATCATTGTTGAATACTTTCCTTCTAGGAGCTTAAAGTGACTAACTATCAAGAATACTGGTTAAAGTAATTGTGTGTTCACTTCCTCTTCCAGTATAAATAAATTACAGAAGAAGTGAAATAGATGTTTTTGGTATGGCTACTTGAAAAATCTATAAGCTGGGCTCATTTGACTCATCTGTTTTTCTGGATTCAGAAACCTAGTTTTTGAAGCATTGAGAGCATAGGTTTGTGAATGATAACATTTGCTAATTATTTTGATTTTCTTTCAAGATGAGAAGTCCCTCCAGGTATGAGGAGTCACAACAAAGTTAGCTTAGGCAGGAGGATGGGGCTTGCCTCTTCATAACCCCATCTCTTCTCTTCCACTGTGGAAGCTACAGTATTATTGCATTCTCCTGTTCCACCACTGCTGCTGAATCTCTCATCCTTGCCATTACCTCCTCTTCCTCCAGAAAGCGTTTCCCACACACATATCTCCAGAACTTACTGCATCAGTCAAACTTTGGAGGCTGCAGCTGTGTGTCATTTCAAGGTGGAAATATGCATAAGTGTGATTTCTATGTATTTAGATATATACATGCTCTTTGCTCAAAATATAAGTTGTCTTGGGATAAAGATAGTATAAACATCAGGGGAAGTAAGATTTTTTCATGTAGCAATTGGCTAGCATGACCTGATGGGAAGAATAGAGTCAAAGGAGATGCGCTAGCAAAACTGCAATCTCATTCTTCAGTCATTTCATCTGAGGAGCAAAGGATTTGGTGTGGAGCCCTGCTGCCTGCAAAATACAAGTGTAAAAAATGTATTGGTGGAACACGTCTTGATGGTATGATGCTAATTGTGGAAGATCCAAGTCTATTCATCCAATGTTTAAGTATGTCATGACAACTTTTATTTTTACTTGAGGGATAATATGAAGTGTTATATATCGTGTATTATATAATATGAAAAGTAGATAGAAACAGAAAGAAAAAAAGCAAATTGAACGTTCTTCTTCTTGCAGAGAAAAAGCCAACCCAGAGATTTGTCAAGCCTGTCTTAATGTACCAGACACCAGGAAGGCTGAGTCAAGCCCCAGTGGAATTTCCTGGGAAAGGAGATGCCCAGTCCATCACTGTCTGCTCAGTGCTTCTCCCAGCACAATGAGGTGCCATCAGCCCACTTCCAGTCACATGCTTGCACCCATCTCCACTCGGTCCAATGGCCAGGTGCCATCTGGATCTCAGGACTCCTTCCAGCCTCACCTATATTATCATTGCAACCACCAAGAAACCACCAGAAGCAGCTATGCCTTGCCCCCTCTGCCAGGACATGGGGAACGAGCTACTCTGTGCTCCCATCACTCCAGTGGGGATTCATTATCAACTCCCCGACATGAGATTACTGAGAGTAGATGGAAGCAATGGCCACATGACCAGCAGCACTTACGGCCAGTGCAACACCATGTTGTAACAGTCAGGTAAGAACCACACACTCTGGCAGTTCAAAATGTCTCTATAGGGTGATGGGCCTTGTGGAAGGCTATCTGTTCTGCCTTATGCAGGATACTTTGCTATATGAAAGCATCTTCTCTTTGAAGATCTGTCTGGTAGAAGTCTGTGTAAAAAAATAAAAGTCTAAGAAGGGAAAGGAAGGTGAGGCTTCCCATCCATGGGTAGCATTGGACAGTAGACTGAGCAGCAGGAACTTATATCACCTGCTCACAGCCCTCCCACTCTGGTGGACTGTACTTCATTTCTAATAAAATCATAGTAGGTATGTCTACATGTGTATCTTTACACATACATTTCATGCAATTTACTTCCTCTTTGATTTTTTTGGGAGGAAGGGATGGTGCATTTCTCTCTAAAATGGCCATTCCATATCTATCTTAATTTTATATGCTCTTCATACGTAGCTTAATTATAGAGCATGTACTTTACATGCAGAGTGCAGTAGCAGTTGAATTTTTTGAGACTTTGGATGCTGGTGCCAGTTCAAATCGCTGAAATACTGAGTCAGATAAACAGTCTGAGTAAATATAGCGAAGATGTTCCAATTTCCTTCAGAAGTTAGGATTGGGTGGGTCTCCTTAGCCAAACTGAATTCTGTGGCAAAGCTTGAATTTGACACTACAAAAGATATGAAAAGACCCTCAGGATACAAGACGGTTTATAGACTGGCCTTATTCTCATTTAATAACCTTCCCCTTCATTAATTTCTCATTGGACCTTACATAATGACAATAGACATTTTATTTTTATCCAAAGGCAACATTAGTAGTTGAAGTTTAATGATCCCCTTCCTGGCATCAGGCCAGCCTAAAGGTTGCTTGTTGTGTTATTTCTAAGCATTAGTGCACCCCTGGGAACTAAGTCTACCTCTGAACCTCCATGTATCATAAATCGATACATCTGTCTTCTCCAAGTGGGTTTTGCAATTTTATTTCTTGTGTGTGTTTCACTCTAGAGAAAGTTCTGTACATTTTGGCTTAAAGATCATACTTTTATGAAGTTTTAGAGCCAGAAACAAATTCTGGAATATTCATTTTAATCTTTAGGATGCTGTATGCAATATGTGGCTAATATAGACTTTTCTCCTGGTTGTGCAAGCAATCCATTTCTATTTTAGAATAAATTGGATGGGGAGATTGGGAAAAGAAGTTATTCCTCTTGACAAAATTCTAATGGAAAATTTCCTAATTTCAATGTAATTTTCAACATTCTCAATTTTGCATCCTGCAGACTGGTATTTTTTAAAATAGGTACAAATTTCAAGCGGAAAAGTTGATATTTATCTTTTTATATTTTAAAATATTTCTACATCATCAGTAATATTGAGCATTACTTCTTTAACATTAAGGAAAATGGTAACTCCAATTTTTCACCAGCTTCGTGGCTCTTCCTTAGCATGTTCTGCTATGTTCGCATAATCTTCCTTCCATTCATCCTCCTGCTCCACATAAGCCTTCCTATTTCAAGCAGTATGCACAACTTTGAAGGACGTTGTCCATAAAGGCATGGTTTGTGTTCTGCCCATAGTCTACCTTCCCCAAGATGGTGCCCTAGAGAAGTGCTGGACTGTAATTCCCACCATATCCAGCCAGCATATCCCCCTTCTGGTGAAGAATGATAGGAGTTGCAGGGCACCAGGTTGGGAAAAGCTGCCCTATGCTTTCAATAGAAATGTTCGTGATTATATTTCAGAAGCAACATTTCATCACTTGATTCAGAAATTAATCAACTGATTCAAGTCAAATCTGATATCTAAAATGGTGCCTATGCTTTAATGTGTATCATGTTTCACTTCCACTCTAACATGAAAAGTTATGTCAATATTATGGCAATAGTATAGTTTGCAAATTCTTTGAACTTTCTCTTCACACCTGCCTTTCAGTAGAGTACAGGTCTTGGCAGCACAGACTTCGTAATCTGGATGATTTTGTACTTTTCTTGATCTATAAGGAAGTAAGAGCTGGGTACAGGGAGGCAAGATATTATGAACGAGTGCCATGACCCATTCCCCATATCCCTCTTCTGAGGTGCAATAACCAGAGTTGATATTTTGCCTTCTTTCTGGTTCCCACCAGAGGCATGTTGCTGTCTATGGCCTGTTTTGGGCGCGACTGCAAGTCAGTGGCAAGTATCAAATGTCCATTTGAGAAATCTTAAAAGGCATTGCCTTAGGGAGAGGTGGTATCCCAGCAATCTTGACCTCTCGAAAGTATAGAACAGAAAAGGATGCTTGAAAAGATCCTTAATACTAACTCCAAATCTACAGCAAGATTCAAGACCACAGAAATTGTATCTCTAAGAACAACCAAGATCTGGAAGTAAGAGTTTATCTCCAAACAAAGTCTTGATGGAGTTTAAAAATCTAAATAAACTCTTTAACTAAGACAGAGAGGGAGAGAGAGATACAATATAATTCACCATAAATATCATGATGGGTATTACTTATAAATTGTCTTTATTTAGTATGAGTTTGTATTGAATTTAACACAAAGAAGGACTTTTCCCTTAAATTAGCCTTCCCCACCAGATATGTTGGACTAAAATCTTCACCTTAAACCACTAGAAAGTATCAGTTTGAGAAATGCTGCTGATTTAAGACACTCAGCTGCTGATCAAATGAATAAATTTCACTCCTGATCAGAGTAAACCATAAAAGTAAAGATGCTGCCCATTAGGGCTTATTGACTGGCGCTACATCATGGAATTTTGATTTTGTACTTTTCCTGCTCAGAAGAGTAAATGGTCACATCAATAAAGAACTATGCTTGGCATGAAATTAATAAGCCAATGAATATCTTTTTCCCTACAGACAGGACAAAGTGTTCAGGATGCCAAAGAGGTAGGTTAAAATCAATTATTTCCTGCCCTTCTATTATATCACAATTTTTCTTTCCTCAATCCAGCTATTAAGAATGGGCCAACATACTGTTGCATCATTCCAGACAGGCAAAGACATGCAGTCACATTAGGGCTTATAGGTCTCATTAAGAGCTTCCCATTTGTTTGGATCCTGCCTCCATTCCACTTAGTGGTGGATGTACTTTGCTTTCCTAAAACTGTATTAATCCAAATAGTAGTCCTCAGACCATGGTTTGGGCTTGGTCAGCTACTTCTCTTTGGATGTGTGTTACAGGACTTATAAATAAAGCAAAACTCTGCATTTTTACAGAGAAGCAATCTGTTCAATAGAGCATAACTCCTGTGTATTTAGGACATCAGTTTAAGAACGATTTCACACAGTTACCCCAAATAAGTCCCAATGTTGCATATGGCATTGATTTCAGGGTGGGTTGCTTGCATGCATAGTGTTTTGTCTGTTGGCACTGTTCTCTTCCATACCATAGCTCAGTGTTTCTCAACCTCAGCAACTTTAAGTTATGTGGACTTCAACTCCCAGAATTCCCAAGCCAGCATGCTGGCTGGGGAATTCTGGGAATTGAAGTCCACACATCTTAAAGTTGTTGAGGTTGAGAAACACTACCATAGCTTGACTTCCTTTCTCCATTATTCATGCAGCACAATAATAAAAATAAGCCTCCTTGGAATCATTTATGGCTCCCTCAGGGTTTGGAAGTGGGAGAGGGGTCATGTAGCCACCTTGCATTGGCTGAGCTACATGTTTTTTCACTTTATCTAAAGCAGACAAGGAGACTGTAAAAAATCAGCCTCAATTTTTTTTAAAAAAAATAGAAACTACCCATAAGAAGGCATGCAAATTTGAAGTATGCCTTCATAATATATCTGGTCATTCATCATAATTTAATCATTGCTTGTCCATATTTATTCAGTTTGGAGTTGGCTCTATTAATGATTCAAATTCTTTGTTTAAAGGGTCAAGATTCAGTGCATGTATGTCATTGACATCTTTAGTCCACTTTATCCCTTGCTAGCTGACCTTGGTTGGTTTTGTTTTTCTTTTAGCCCTGCGGTAATCTACCATTTTTTTCCACAGTTTTGTATATTTTCTTATATTCAGGCTTGAGTTATACTAAATTTGTCAAAATACAACTTCTTATGCTTCAGCCTTTCCCAGCTATGTAGCTAACAGTCCCAGTCTTTGGCCTGTGGGCCGGAAAGTTTGGAAGCTGCAGCCCCAGCAAAACTGCTCAATGCCAGAAGTGGGAAAATTGTTATGCTATGACTGATGAATACTGAGGCTAACTGGAGAATTTCTGACCCAAAAGATAGTTCTCTCTTATAGAAACAGGGATCGCATCCTGTTGAATATACTACAAGAGTGTCTGCAGAGTCTGGTCAAAAAGATCAAGATGGCAGCTGTGATAGTGTGTCTGAAGCTCCACCTATTTTTCATGTCTGTCACAACTCACATAAAAAACAGGTGGAGTTTTGATTGCACCATCACAGCTGCCATGTTAACTTTTTGTTACCATATCCTGCAGATACTCCTGATATACTGGACTGAACATCTTGATTCACTGTATGAAATGAGCCATGTTTTGACTTCTGCATGCTTCAGCTTCCAAATGATGACAGTGTTTATTTATCACAGTAAGGCATCCACTACTAACAGTGTAATGTGAGATCGAAGGGACCAACAATCTACAGTACTTATATTTCAGGAAAAAAGAAAAACAAATCTCAACCAATCTTACTTCAGAATACAGGTGTGTG
Source organism: Liasis olivaceus (assembly GCA_030867105.1). NCBI lineage: Eukaryota > Metazoa > Chordata > Lepidosauria > Squamata > Pythonidae > Liasis > Liasis olivaceus. The sequence goes on from CM061349.1 coordinate 60,639,602, forward strand.
GAATGTTGGAATGTTCTCCAATAATGTAAACAAAAACAAAAAAATTCCTCATACATACATAGAACTTCAATACGTTTGGAAGTGGTACGTCGATGCCAATCTCCATTACTGTCCATCTGAGCTTCCTGAAGACATCTGGTTGACTATTGTGTGGGAAGGCGCTGAACTAGATGGCTCCTGGCCTGATCTAGTAGGGATCTTCTTATGTTCTGGGTTTATGTAGTGGGACAGGAGAGGCCAGCAATTTTGATCAGATGGGGAAAAAACCCACTTATCTGTGAAATCCTTAAAACAAAATAAGGGTGTCCCCCAAATCTGGTATAAGATTGCGTCAAAGGAAGGAAACATGCAGATTGGGGTTATATTCTCACAACATTTTTTGCTTGTTTGCCTCTGGGTGACTAGACATCCATTTAATTTTGTATGACAGTCTGGTGCAGCCTTCCTTGATCAATTGTCCCCCATTGTGCTACACTATAGCTCCCATCCTATGGGAATTATAGTAATTGTAGTTCAGTATAGATAACAGATACTTTATCTGGGAAGGCAAATATGGGAAATAGCACCATTTACTCTCTTTGCAGACAAGTCATCAGACTGACATCATTAGATTATTTTTAAAACCCCACCTATTTGTTTTGTCTGTTTACTTTTCCATCCTGTGACAGATAATAAAATAAAATCAAATGGAATCGAAAAAGAAAGAAAAAGTAGTTGCTTGATTTTCTCTTGCTTCTTTTTAGTTTATCCCAAGTGATTGCTGAGTGGCCAATTGCTGTCTTAGTATTCTGTTCGGTGACTGTGTTGGTCTGCACTTTGGTGGGCCTGTTAGTAGGAAACGTGCCAGATTTCTCTGAGCCCTTGTCGGTAAGTTCATACCGATTACACGACTTGGAGTTTGTTTGTGAATTCAAAGAGCCATGCCAATTTGATGCCTCCCAGGCTACAACTGAACTACATTCCTCACTTTCACAGGGCTGAGAGATGGTGGGAATTTTAGTCTTTGGGAGGACCTCAGTTTGAGGGTGATTATTTTAAAGCTGTGCTGTTTCCTCCCACCCAGTAGCACGATGAAGTAAATCTCAGGACGACATTGCATTTCACCATGTTATCCCAGAAACTTGATTTTAATGATTTCTAAACGCTTTAAGGTTCCTTAAGGAAAAATGTTAAGGGAAGGGCCATACAGTTCAGTGCTTTGTAAACAGAAGGTGCTAAACTCAATTGCCGGATAGAACTGAAAGAATGTTTGAAAGCCTTTGGTGAGACTAATTAATACTGAACTAGAATCACAATGCTCGGCTCTTAGGTTCTTGTGCATTGTTAGCTACCTGGTGCATTTCTTTTTTCCCTCTTCCTACAAGGTACCAATGAGAATGCTTGAAAAAACTGGATACAACCTAAAAGTATTGTTAAATTCTGCCCTTTTAGATGGTTAGAAATCATTAAATTATATGCCCTTTATATATTCTGGGATAAATTATCAGCTTTTCTAGTATGTGAATGGGTCCATTATATATTTAGTATACAGGACTCTTAAAGATTCCTAGCAGGGCAGCATCAACACAAAAGGTGGTCAAAGCAGGCAAGATGGAAGTTGGACAGCGCAGTTTAAGTCCTGCCCATATGTACCCACATAGAATCGGGCCAGCCTTGGATTCTGCCACCACGACTGCCACGTTGCCTGTTTTGACCCGCAGCCCCTGCAGATGCCACTGTTCTTGCCTAAGACCCATTTGAATGAATGAGAGTTACATGGTCCGAAATGAAAGAATTGAAGGTTATTCAAAACCTTTGATGATAACAAGAACGTCTAAAGACCCACTGAAAATCTTGATTAGAATGGAACAGATGTATTCTAGTTTTTCCATCCTCATGACCTTGGGATCATAAGGCTGCATGTGTTTAAAAAAAAACAAGACTGATTTGAACATGTACCAAAATACCTGTTGTAGCTGATAAAACATCATGCTTTTTTAAAGTATATTCTTAATATTTTTTAAAATCTTCCTTTCTTTGTTATAAATAGGGTTTTGAACCACGAGACACAGAGATTGGCAGAAAACTCACAGTTTGGAAGAATATGAAAAGCCAGACAGGCTATAAAAAGATGCTTTCTCTTTCTCCCTTCAATGACAACAGGTTGCTATTATTATTGCTATTCTGGTGACAATAACATAATGACATGCATCATAATAGTGAGAAAAAGTTCTTCCCTCCTACCCCTTTTCTATTAATTATCTTTTGCATCTTGCTCCAAAAGTCCTAAGGCTATTGCCTGAGAATTCTGTGGCTATTAAATGAATGCAGACCTTATTTTGGTGAATAGGCTTTTGGAGTTTGGAAGGACATGTATGGCATTCCTTGAGAGCCAGGTGCAAAATAGATATTGTTGTTGATGATGATGACTGCAGGAAGCACGGATTAAGGATCACAGATTTTTTAATGTAAGTGTACGTGGTTGCTACTAGTAGGCACCACTGAGCCCTTGAATAGTTTCTCTCTGCCAAATGGAACTTGTGATTTAATTGGCTAGAATTGCTGGCCAATAGCTGGGTGCCATCTTTCAAACTTACTGAATATATCTGCATTTGAGAAAGTGCGTGAGTGTGAGAAACTTGTTCTTGGGAGATTGTTGAATCCTGAAAGAGAGAAAAATGACTGTGGTGAGCATGGCTTCAATGTGCCAGAAGTGTGGGAGGAAAGGACATTCTTAATGAGAGAGAGAATGGTGCGTTCAAAGTATTTTTGAGGGTCAGGCCCCATTTTTGCTGGGCGTTCATTTACTAATTTTAGTTACATTCATTTGCGTTTCTGTCAAACAGGTATTTTATGACTGTCCACATCCATCGTGACAACTGGTGTATGAATGGGCATCCCTATGGTAGCCAGTTTTTGATGGTGCCCACTCACAAAACTATTGTTCTTGTTTGCAAAATAGATGCTCAAATATCAGAAAATCCAATGGCCATCAAATATTTACTATCACATTATTACATAGTAATGCAGATAACACCCAATTATCAAAAATGGAATATAAAATCCTAACACACTACATAATTACTCTAATTACATTTTTTATCATAGCACCATCAGTATAAATCAATACATGATACTTTCGTACTCCAGATGTAGCTCCATATCAGTTTTATTTTAGTTAAGGCATGGAAGACAACAAACATTAACCAAGAATTGAACATGCAGGAGAAAAGGCTTAATATTTCTTTTTTCAATTAGATCAGAATCAAAATATCCACTATTAATGGAGTACAATGTTGAGGAGAAAGGGAAGCTTTTCTCCCCACATAACGGATCTCGCTGCATGGTAGAAATAATTTTCATTTTCATCGTGCTGGAAGCGACTTCTACCCATCCAGTGTAATCTGAGAGAGGATAGCTGACACCCACAGAGACCCTGCAATTAATTAATTGAAATAAAAATAAGATATGTAATGGCATTCTGTGTAATTGAACAGTTTGGCCCTCACATTCCAAGCCAGGGAGATCATATGGAATAAGAACAGGAAAGCCGTATCTTCCATCTCCGTGTAATGAAATTATGTCAGTTAGCTGGGCTGGTGGAGAAAGATGCTCAGTTCCGGAGCTTCATAAAGATAGCCTTATTTCTTTTGTTAGCTTTGGAGATCTGGGCATCAACAAAGGGCAGAGTTCTTTACAAGGAGAACGAGAAGCAAGAATAAGGAGGATGGTGGAGCCAGACTACAAAAAAGATGGCTTCTTCTGTAGTCCTCCAGGTAAGGTTAATTTTAAATGAGACTTCAGAATACAAAACAGCAACAATGGTTACATTTTACTTAATAAAAGAATTTTAGCAGTGAAAGATGTCATTTAGGCCACTGAACTACCGTCCTACTCTATACAGGAATTCCTGTGAAGGACAGCTCAACATCTCCCTCAGGAACCAGTTCCACTGTTGAACTGCTCCTCTTTGTTAGTTTTTTCCCCTAACATTTAACTGTAACCTGCCTTTTTGAAATGAAACCCAATTATTCTGCATTCTGGAGTGATAGGAAACAGGAAATAAGGAGAATGGTAAAGTCAGTCTGTCAAAAGAGTATCTTTTTTTGTGATTCCCCCCAAGTAAGTTTTATTGTAGATTGGGCCTCCAGACTATGAAAAGGCAAGAATGGAGGACATTTATTTAATACAAGGTGCTTTCAAAGAGTGTTATGTACCCATCCAACAGCATTTATCTTATATGAAAGCATTTAAATATAGATCTAGAACCAAACAAATGTTACTGTTTCCTAATTTACAAGCAAAGAAACTAAGGGAGAATTTGCGTGCATATAGAAGAATCAATATCAGAAGATTTTGTCTCGTCCTTAATTTAAAAAAAAATATTAAAAAGTTGATAGAAACCTTTTCTTCAACTGCACTGCACATTTGAAGGCCCCAAGCAAGGTGCTTTGAGAGGCCTTCCACAAAACTCCTCCACTGCCAGTTCCTCCAGCTGACTTGCCTGATGTCTCCTGTCCCACTCACTTGCCCATTGCTACCTCCCACACCTTACTTTGCCTTCCCTGGATCTGCATAAATTTTGCCTAGCAGACATTATCTCTACTTTCTCTGCTGCCACCATTAAAAGCAATAATTCCTGGAAATATAAACAGCAGCTAAGAGTTTGGGTGCTTAAAGGCAAGAAGGTATTAGAATCATAATGGGCTGGGCCTAAGCTGCTCATTGTGCATTTAGTTTGCATATCCCAAAAGGTAGCATTTGAATGGTTCAGCAACAAACCATTGATGTTTCCAGGCCCAGTAGTCTGCCATTATTTCTTGTCTTTGGGGTCTTCTTGGACAGTAGACCCTGAAACCAGCATTTCTCAAACTAGGCATAAGTGTGTGTGATCCTGTTTAAAACCAGGAACATTATTTCAATATCAACCCACTTCAGCAACAAACAGAAATGACTGCACACACACACACACACGCACCAGGTTCTGGATCATATTTCATCAATGATGCGTAACATTTTTCATGCTGATGACACATTAGGTTGTATAAGTGCATGCTGGACTATTCTAATTAAAACCATTACTTAAAAATTTTAAAAACCTAACATATTTAAATGAGGCAATTTCATAACGTTTCCATAACTTGATAGCAGTCCCAACCACCACTATCTACTAATAATTCACTCAGGTCCTCAGTAGCTAAAGTAGGGCTACTGGAGGAAAAAAGGGAAAGCATCAGCCTGTTTAAGAGGGCCTCATCTTTTTTAGCAGAAAGAAAACTCTGAGGAACCACAACAATAAAAATCCCATCAAAATAGCTCAGTTATGAGTGAACGCATGCAGTGAGCACAAAACTCTCTGCATGATTCTATGTGGATATGGTAGGAAATGAAATAATGTATCCCAGATGCCAGATTGGCTGGCATGCAAATTTCCACTTGTACTTTAACATTTCCAAATGTTTCTCATTTTAACTTGCTCAGATTGCGAACACTGCTGTTCTCAAAACATTCATGGCAATTCCAACAGGACCTTATTCCCGAGGCTTCCTTTAGATCTGGGTGTAGAGTACATAACCCACTTCTTACTAATGTCAACGTACCAAAGTTTTAGGTGCACTTCTCTCATATGCATTCAATCCTAAGTATGTCTGTATAGAAATAAATCCTACCAAGATCAAGGCAATTTACTTATAATTAAAGGTGTACAGGAATACAATTGCCTTGGTATTGTTACTGTGATCAACAGAAATAGAAATATAGAAATAATAGAAATAAAATATAGCAGCTATATAGGAAAAGGAAAAGGAATGCAAAGAAACATGCAGTTGGACACATACTACAGTAGAAAGATTTCATTTAAGTGTGTCACTTTGTGTTTCTTTGTCCATTATCTACAATCCTCTAGATTTTTCTGGTAGCTAGATCAAAAATTAAAATCCAATGAAGAACACAGGTAACAAATAAGATCAGGAACACTGGCTATACTTTATATTTAGAATATGAAGCAGCTCTGAGTCATTATCTTCTAAGAACAAATATACATTCATAAAGCTACATTAAAACAAGTTATATTTTTTAGACAGTTCTTCTTTTCAAAACTATTATCTCTACTAATGAGGTCCAACAGTTCTGACCACTGTTCAACTCTGGAAGAACTATGGGGGATAATAATAATAATAAAAACTTGTATGCTGCCCGACTCTCAAGGGAGGTAAAGCTTACTTCAGAACAATTTGTTTCTTCTTCAATTAATTCTTCACAAAAGGGAAGTTACACAAGGGCAATCAAAGCATTATTACTATTACTACCATTAATTCCTTCTTATGCAGTGTTATGCTTATTCCAAGCAGTCTGTCAGGTCTCTTTATTATTACATGTATTTTGTTTTCCTCTTAGGGAAGAATTATTCTCAGCTGGTTTTCATGTCTACAACTGCTGGGAGCTTATGGAACTTGCAAGCGATACAATCAATGTGTCAAATGGAGCAGAACAAGGTTTGTAGTGCTTTGGGGCATAGACACATTTCCCTAGAGCAGTGTTTCTCAACCTTGGTGATTTTAATACCTGTGGACTTCAACTCCCAGAATTCCCCAGCCAGCCCCCACCCCCAGAATTCCCTCACTGGCTAGGGAATTCTGGGAGTTGAAGTCCACAGGTCTTAAAGTTGCCAAGGTTGAGAAATGCTGCCCTAGAGTGACAGATTCCAGTTTCACACTTCTAAATAACTTATGTAATTCTACATGCATGCACACATCTGTACAAATGCAAACAAAGGAATGAGAATCCAGTATCCTCCAATACTGAATTTACAACAAACTGGAATGAATAAATTCTTTTTTGGGTTGATCAGAATAGATTTCTGAAAAGTAGGAGAGAAAATTCGAAAGGGAAAAAATAAGCATATTGTAGTAGAAATGTACCATGGAAGTCATCTAGTCTAGTCCACTGGAGTTGGGCAGCCAATAAATTTAAATAAATAAATAAAAACTCAATTCTAGGGACCAAAACCTTGTAGTTGTAGCAGTCCTGGCAGCTGAATTAACCAACTGTCTCCTTTAATCATCCCAGAAGAATGCATCATCTCAATCCTAACCTAGGGAAAAGAAAAAAGAAAATATCTATTTTGAGTTTCATTCTAAAAATAAGATAAAAGCACTAGCCATTCTTAATATAGGAAATATGCATGATCAAATAATGCTATTAAAAGAAGCAGATTAAACAAGATCTTTTCTCTCACCAAATATTAGTTTATTGGCAGGAATTCTTTTAAATTTCAGTGAAATAATCCTCAAGAAAACTACTGATTCAGCCATAACTCTCAACCAGCAAAATAATTTTTAATTTTTAACCAAACATCATCTATATTTTAATGACTTAGTCATTTAATTAAAAAATAAAAAATTGGGCACAGATCACCCATTCCTCTAAGTTAAAGAGATTTTTAAGGAAAGATGGGAATGTGATTTTTAAAAAACTAAAACACATTATTAGATCAGTGCATTTTTAATTTTCATCCCCAGCTTCAGAGAAGTAGACCCTTAAAATTCAGTGCCATCAAGTAAAAGTAGCCAATATTAGTTTAATAAACTGATTAATATCATAATTTGTAGTCCAACAGATCTATTCAGAATTAAGCAAGACTTCCTTTTCAGTAAGTATATATAATATTCCATTGTAAAGCTTGCAGCCCTAAAAATCAGAACAGAGTATTAACTACAAGAAATGCAGGGGAAAAGGAGAGAAAGGGGAGGAAAGTTAGCCCTTTGATTCTTGGATATTTTTAAAGCAAAAGATGTGGATTTTAGGGTAATATTAAATTGAAGGTACATTTATGTTTTGTGAAACTATAGCATTTAGGTATCAAGGCTTATGTTATTTTCTACTTGATGAAAAGGTAAATGTCCACATCATTAAAATAATTGATAACTTTTCTTTAATCCTATTATTATATTTGACTCTACAAACTACACATCTAGTAGAAAAGGTAGTTGGCATATGAGTAAAGGCTACAGTAGTTGTGTTATTTAACTCAGGGAGAACAAACACATGTTTCTGGCTGTCATGCAAGTATATCGTCATCGTCGTCGTCATCATCATCATCATCACCATCATCATCTACTGCCTTTCTGTTTTTGTTTAATTTGAAAGCAGCAAGAGATGATGATAAATAGAGAATTGGTTCCAGCTGTCCCTCCTCTGTTATCATCAAAGAACCTTCTGACAGTTTTTGCACACTGATTTCCAGTTGCCAACCCCAAGATTACTTGATTCCATGTTGTCAGCAGCACAACAAAGTCACAGAGTGGGAGGAAATGAGAGTATGGGAAAAGATAAAAGAAGAAAGGAAGAGAGACTTGGAAAAGCCTCACGTATCACAGTATTTTCCTTTTGGCTATTTTCCAGATCCGTTCTCACCCGCAGTTTGGGAATCTGTGTCAACGTACTGAAGCCAACAAATGCTGTTCAAGCTGGTCTCTTGGGAACTATATTGCTGCCCTACACAACCGATCTTCTTGCTTCGACATTACCCAGGCGGATGTTTCCCACACCCTGACCCTCCTACGTTCTTGCGCCCCTGACTATCATAAAGGCATTCTCGTTCCTTCATGCACTGGTTTCAAGACTGAAAGAGACAAACACGTGCAGTGTTCTAAAATCCCAGAGAAATGTACTCGGTCCCATGCAGTTTACCAGCTCCTTCATTTCTTAGTGGACAAAGATTTCCTTAGCCTGCAGACAGTGGGATACCAAGTGCCAACCCTGAAATATAGCCTGTTGTTTTTGCCAACCGTGAAGGGAGCTTCCATGCTGGGAATCTACCTAAATAATCTTGAGTCAGGGGACTTGTTTGATAACTACACATCCATCACTGGGATGGACTTGGGCCTTAAGCAGAAATTATTCCAGCACTACCTTTTCCTGGATACTGTGTATCCAGTCATGGCAATACTGGCAATATTTCTAAGCATATTTTGTTATTTACACTCAGTCTTTATCACTTTTGTCATCCTAATGATTGTCTTGGGTACCCTGATGATTTCTTATTTCTTGTACAAGGTGGCCTTCCAATTCTCCTACTTCCCTTTTGCAAACCTGTCTGCAGTGATCATTCTCAGCAGTATTTGTGCCAACCATACCTGTGTCTTTTTTGACCTCTGGAATCGTAGCAAGAGCCAGAACCCATCTGCTGGGCTGCTGCAGTGGGTGAGAACAACCATGCATCATTTTGGTTACCTCATGATGGCATCCTGCCTGACAACTGGTGCTGCTTTCTACACGAGCTACATGAGTTACATTACTGCCATACGCTGTTTTGCCATCTACATGGGCACTTCTGTCCTGGTGAACTTGATATTTATGTTGACGTGGCTTCCTGCTTCGGTTGTTCTGTATGAACGATTCATAGCACGGAAGTGTGTTTATAAACCAGAACACTACTGGAATAATACTGGACACAAAAGGGTCATTCTGTCTTTCCATCACATCCTCCAGAGTATCCAGACTACATGGCATGAAACTTCCAAATTATTATTTGAGAAAGTTCTTCCTTGTGGGGTAATCAAATTCCGTTATATCTGGATCTGTTGGTTTGCTGCCTTGGCTATAGGTGGTGCCTACATTTCCTGTCTGAACCCTCGACTGAGACTCCCAACTTTGGAGGTGTCATCTGTACAAGTGTTCAGGTTAAGTCACCCCTTTGAGAGATACGATGCTGAATACTGTAATGAGTTCATGTTTGAAAGGTTAGAACGAGAAGATATGCACATGCCTATCACTATTATATGGGGTATACTCCCAGTGGACAATGGGGATCATTTTAATCCCAAGAGTAATGGAACTCTGGTGAGGGACTCAGCCTTTACCATTGAAAATCCTGAAGTGCAAAGGTGGCTGCTGGAATTTTGCCAAAAAGTCAAGAATCACACTTTTTACTATGCCGACGTGGAACAAAAATCCACAGTTTGTTTCATGGAGGAATTTCAGCGGTGGATGGACAGCCGACAGTGCTCTAAGAGAGATCACAGCTTCAACCTCTGCTGTAATCACTTCTCCTTCCCATATGGTAGAGAAGTCTTTCTTCATTGCATCAAGATGATGATAATGGAGCAAAACAGAGAAGAAGCTGAAGCTCGTGACTTTGGTCTCCGATTTGATGAGAAGGGCAATCTTATTGCTCTGGTGCTAGAGTTTCAAACAATTTACTACTACAGCTCCAACTATAGCAAGACCAAGCATTTCTATGATGAGCTTGGTTTATGGATAAGAGAGGAGATAAAGGTAGCCCCCATGGGGCTTCAGAACGGTTGGTTCACCAGTAAATTGGAGCTCTATAATCTCCAGCACAGCACTGACACAGAGACCATGATGGTGCTGGGCTTGTCAATAGCCATCTGTTTTGTGGTTCTCTTGCTCACAACTTGGAACATTCTTCTTACTGCATTCTCTATCATCACTATTGCAGGTACTGCTCTAGTAACTGTTGGACTTTTGGTTCTTCTGGAATGGCAGCTCAATGCTATAGAGTCCCTCTTCATTTCAGCAGCAGTGGGCCTCTCTATTGACTTCACAGTGAACTACTGCATTTCCTACCACTTGTGTTCGCATTCTGATCGCCTGAGCCGTGTAGCCTTTTCCCTGAAACAGATGAGCTGTGCCACTATCATGGGAACTTCTGCTTTGTTTTCTGCAGGTGTAATTATGTTACCCGCCACTGTGCTGGCTTACAGGAAGCTAGGCATTTTTATGATGATGATCAAATGTATCAGCTGTGGTTTTGCCACATTCTTCTTCCAATCTCTGTGCTGCTTCTTCGGTCCAAATAAGAACTGTGGACAAATTCTTTGGCCATGTGTTCATATTTTGAAGGACTACTCAGATGGCCCTGACTCCTCCAACAGAACTTTCGCCTGTGGAGGAAATGAGAAACAGAACCGATTACCAAAAGATCAGGAATCCAATGGTGCAAATGAACAGTACGAACTTCAGCCTTTAGCCCGGAAGCTTAGTGACAGCTTTGACAATAGCACTTCCACAAGCAAACTGTCCAATCGTCCATCTGTCTTATCTGAAGATATTCAGCTCCAGGACAACCGGTGCCCTAGAATGGAAATTCACTCATCCTTTGAAGGAGATGGACAGAAGCTAGAGCAAACTGAAGGATGCCACATATCTCTTTGTCAGTGCCCTGCCTTGCAAACATCTTCTCCTTACAAGCCTGGAAACAACTCAGGAACAGAAGCAGAAAGTCATCGAGATAAGCTCTGCAGAGACTGCAGATGCCAAAAATATGATCCAAAAGCCTGGGAACATTCCCAATCAGCCAGCACAATAGATGACAGACTGCTAAATGAATCTCCTTATTCAAGCAATGCCAATCAACAAAAATCAGATTATACCTCAGAAAACAGTAATCTGCCAGAAGCTGAACTGTATGATCTTCACAGATGCCTTTATTCCACTGGTAGCTCTTTCAGTGTTCAGAATGTTTCCAGTGAGACCTCTCTCAGTGATTTTGAACCCAGCATAAAAATTGTGGAATCAGCCAGTTCTTGTCCTGATCATTTAGATGTAGTTGATTCTTGCTGTTCTATTCAGAGAGGTCACCTGAATGGAAAGAGAGACACCTTGAGGCTGGACCTGAGAGAGACTGTCTTTGACACCTCTGCATCAGCATCCCAGCAAAACAGCGGCTTGAGAAAAACACGGTTAGGAGGATTTGGAGGCACGGATCCAGTTGTTCTACCAAACAGCAAACCTGATATGCCTGATGTTTGGATCAAACGGTCTGGGGCGCAAAACTCTGGATACTGAAGGTAAAACGCTCAAAGTAGAGCAAATGCTATTTCAGGGGCATGGAAAATAAATATTCGGCTCAAATAGCAAGTTTGAATCCCTTCCGTCTTCAACATTTGAAATGAAGTGCATTATTGCAGAAGTGAAAATAACACTTTTTAAAAACACTAAACCAGCCAATCTGTAGTAGATTAGAAGCAAGTGTTAATGCAGTGTCAGCTAATCAATTGCCTGCCCTTGTAGTCAGTACCATGGGCTCAATTGTATTCAGTTATCCTTGTTAAGGTTTATCAAGCAAGAGTTGTTTGTAACTGTCTCTGGTGTAAGACGTTTTGCAGCATCACTTGATTCTGGAAGCAGTGGAGAGTCCTAGGGATTCCAGAAATAAATGACTTAATAGCTACTGAACAACAGAGGGAACTTTATACCTCGGAACATTTGGTGTGATGAGTTACTAAGATCTTGTATATTGTTGATGTGACAAAAACATTTTAACTGAATCTCTTTCTACCATCAATTACTCAAATCTCTTCAAGAAATTATATTCAGATAGGGAACAGAAAAATCTCTCTTGGTAATTTTTCAAATAATTACCAGTACTCTTTAAAAATAAATGTTATTGTTAACAGTATAATTTATTTCTAACTTGGATTAAACTTTTTTCTCCAAGAGAGCACGCTTTAAATTTCATCCAACATTTTCATTATATCTTTTGAATTCTCTGACATGAGTAATTTGTACTTTATCAAATACAGTACATCTTTTGATTTGTATTAAACTTCATGCTAGGTATATTTTATTCAAAGATGCTAGTTTTCAAGCTAATTATTTTTCATTCAAAACTGTACCTATAATTTTAGCTTAGTATCCTGTGAAACTAACAGACATTTACTTTCTTTCCACCTTTGCTATGTCATACTCCTCTCCATCTTTTTATAGTTTATCTTGTATCTGGCTGTTAATAATATCCTGGCATAAAAAAAATAAACATTTTTTTCGCAAAGTGGACTTTCTTTTTCTTTTACAATGAATACTATGGTTTACATTATTTTTAACATACAAAAAGCTTCCCCCTATAGACCTTGGGGATTTTCTGTGTTTTCACTTGTGACCCCAGTCCCTCCCTCATTACTTAAATAATACTTAGCAGACATGTGTAGATCAGGTAAAAAATGTATCCCATCAGTTCCATCTTCTGCACTCCCCTTTTACTTAGACTGTTCTCCATCCTAAGAATGTATCATGGTTATATTGTGTGTGTTTTTTTTAAGCCACCTCTTGAGTCACCCTTGAGTCACCTCTTCAGTCACCATATGCAACATAATGTATTGACAAAACAATTTTGTTCAGTGTGAGCTTAATAAAACTAGGTTAATTTGAGCTACTTTTAAAGTATCTTTTTGGGTGCATACTTAGAGAAGAATCTCATGAGAATTATATTATGAAGTCACTTGCAGTGCAGCCTATACATGATGCTTTCAACTTGCTGGAGTTTATACCCGTATACAGTAAGCAGGTTCAGGATTGCAGCAATAAGGTGCAATGCTCATAAATACTAGGAATAAGTCCCAATGAATCCAGTGGAACTAATTTTGGAATAAACTGATTATAAAATGGCATTAACAACAAAACAAAATAAAGAAGTGTTATATTCATTTCTATGCAAAACTCCATATGATTTATGAAGATATAAGCTTCACAGCCCAAAGCCCTAAGATATGTGGTTTGGGTATGTGTGCACAGAGACATGGTCCTCAACTTGGCATTTCACATAATCCTTGAAGCAAAAACTTTCCTTTGCCTATTTACACCCTGCATTAACTCAGGTTAGAATGAATACTTTCACCTTTAAAGAAAAAAGTTAAGTTCAAAGACAGTAGCAGAAAGTGGGACCCCACTAGGCAAGAAGGTATCTTGCTACTGGAAAAGAACTACAATGTGCTACAAGTAGTGTAAGAAATGATGATGTAGAAGGGGAAAGCCCCTTCAGGAGCCTGAATGCTAAAAAAGCTTATGACAAAAGGAACCATCTGGGGTGGAAGAAAATAAACAAAACTGGTAAGTGGGACATACAAAGCATGATTCCCAGGAATCTGGATATCATCAAAAAGAAATGACGAGGACCAAAACAGGCATTCTCAGCACCAATAAGTTCAACTGGACTGGAAATGACTACATTTATATGAATTTAGAATGAATTCAGATGAATTTATAGTGTACTATTCTGACAACATCCAAAAGAATGGAGTAGGACCAATAACAAACAAGAAAATCACCAACTCAGTTGAAATCTGCCTAGTACTATATGATGGAATAACGGCTGTTTACATGTGAGCTATACTTCTGAATGTCACAATTTTCCAAATTTATGTATTAACCACAAATGCATCCAAAAAAGAAACAGAATAGTTTTATGCCAACATTCAAGAAGCACTACAACAAATGTGAAAAAGAGATACACTGTAATATATATTATGGGAGATTTCAGTGCCAAAACTGGAAGCAAAGAAGCAGTGGAAATTGTTGGCAGATTTGATTTAGGAGAAAGGAATGAAGCAGGTGAACTCTTGGTACAATTCTGTCAAGAAAATCAGCTGAGGACCACCAGTATGTTATTTATTTAACCCAAATGCCACTTGTACACATGGACATCTCCAAGTGGAATGCACTGCAAACAAAGATGGAAAAATACTGCTAAAACTTTATCTAGTGTAGACGGTGACTCAGATAATCAACTACTTGTAGCCAAAGTCCATGTTAAATTCAAATTATGTAACACCAAAAGAACATAGCACCCAGGACATATATTGAAAAAAATTCAACTACATAACAGTCAACTACACTTAACTTCATGGGAAAATAACCAGGTGAACTATGGGGAGAAATGGAAAACATTATCAATGAAGCAGCCCAGAAACATACCCCATACCAAAAAAAAAAAAAATCAGTGAAGTCAAGCAAAGAGCTGTCAGAGGAAACTATCCAAAGTGCTAAACAGAGAAGGAAAGCTAAAGCCTTGAGTAACAGAGATGAAGCAAGGTGGCTGAGCATTTCAGTGCAAACCTAGAAAAGAAACAGTACTAGAATTAGCATTGCAAAGAAATGGAGGGACAAAAGGACACACTAGGGTCCCTTTTGCCCTAATAAAGAAAACATTCACTACACACAAAGGAACAATAAAGGGCAGAAACAGGAAAGAACTGAATGAAAAGCAAATAAAAAATAAATGGAAGAAATACACTGAAGAATCATATATGACTAGCAACATTCTTCAACCGCATAAGAAACAGAAATCTGAAGAACAGTCAGAAATATTGGGATATGAATTAGCACAGGCATTGAAACAGCTGCCAGAAAGAAAAACCCCTGGGACCAATGGCATATCATCAGAACCAACATAATTACAAAATTATGGCAAAAATATGAGACATCTATGAATGGCTGAAAAACTGGAAAAGGTCAGTGTTCATCACAATCCAAAGAAGGCTGTAACACACAGCTGTTTCAATTACCACACGGTAGCCCTGATATCACCGGCTACCAACATTTTGTTGAAAAACCATATAAAAATGATTGGGCCCAACCGTGGAAAAATTGCTATCTGATGTACCAATTGGTTTTAGAAAAGAAAGAGGCCCCCACATCCACATTGCAAATGTTTGATGGGTCATGGAACAAGTCTGAATTTCAAAAGAATGCATATTTATGCTTCATCAACTACAGCAAAGCCTTCAGCTGCACGGACTATGGACAGTTATGGAAGTAACTGAAAGAAATGGGTGTTTTAAAATACTTGATTCAGGTAATAAAATCATTGTATAACAACTAAGAAGCCACTCTCAGAACAATTTATGGAGACACAAACTAGTTCAAGATTGGAAAAGGTGTGCAGCAGGGCTGTATTCTATCCCCATTTCTATTCAATTTACTGTATATACTGAAGCAGGTTTGAGAATAACTTGGATGAGTAGGAAATTAGAATAAAAATTGATGGCAAGGAACATATGCAGACCACACAGAATGTGAAAAAACAGAATTGCAGCTAAACATTAAGAAAACTAAAATACTAATGGTAACAGCTGGAAACGGTAACATCAAGATAAAAATTTACAATGAAGAAATTGAACCAGTCCATGATTTTATTTTCCTCTGACTGAATAGGAGACACTGGACCCAAAATTAAATGTAGAATGAAGGGACTAGAATTGAGAAGATCTGGAAAAACACATAATCTTAATACCAAGCACAAAGCAGTAAATGCTATTGTATTTTATATACGTCGTAAAAGTTGGACAATAAAAAAACTGAAAGAAGAGAACTAGACTTCTTCAAATTATAGGTTTGGAGATGGTTACTGCATGTACTTTAGACAGCTAAAATGAGATTTTAGATCACATCAAGCCAGACATAGCACTGTAAACTAAGATTAACAAGTTAAGGCTGTCTTATTTTGGTCTTCTTATGCAATAAAAATCTTTAGAAAAATCAATTGTGCTAGGAGTGGTTAGAGATACTAGAAAATGAGGCCAGCAAAGAATATACTAAATAGGTATCAGGTAAGATTCTGGTTTAAACCTAGAAACATTAAACAAAGTTGTAAAACATTGGAAAGAATAGAGGGAACTAATCTATAAAACCTCTAAAAGATGGATGTGACTGAACAAATGAAGATTGATATTTAGAATGTTGAGAGCATGCAGACGAGATACGCCCCAAATGACTGTAGGGAGAAAGGCTGACCAACCATAGAACAAGCATTTACTAGAATGCAAATGGAGGAGTTACTCCATACCATCTCTTCCAGTCTCACATGATGCTCTTCCTTCCTGACGGGTGTATGCTTCTGGGTATATTGGCTCACTTTCAAACAAAGCTATGAACTGCAGCCTCCCACCATTTCTATTCCTTAAGAAAGCCCGTGTGGTCTCTATTCATTAAAAAATAAAAGTATACAAAAATATGCAGCCAGTTGAGACAGATATATGGGATAAACCATGGAACTGGATTGAGGCTGATCTAGTTTCTGCTGCCATCAGATTCAGAACTGGAAAGGAAATGTTAATTATAATACACAGGGCAAATCTTAAGGAAACAGCAACTGTAATGTTGTAATTAGGCTGCTGATATTACTTACTATGTTCTCAGGTTGATTGGAGATCTGAGGTAAAACCTGGGCAATTATGCTGGTTGGAGAAGACTGCAACTCACCTGTTCCTTGAAAGCTGAGCTCCTCCAAGACCTCTATTGTAATTGATAGTGGAGGGACAAATCCACTATCTTGACTCCATCTTGAAGCACCATCTTGACTCGATGGCAAAAAATAACAACTAGGCATCTGTTTACTCACTTAAAAACTTGCTAAAAGTACATCAAAGAAGACAAGACAGTTTTTACTTTTTTGCCTACCAGTGAGTTTCATACACTAATCCAGTGTTTATCAACCTTGGCAACTTGAAGATGTGTGGATTTCAACTCCCAGAATTCCCCAGCCAGCAAGGCTGGCTGGGGAATTCTGGGAGTTGAAGTCCACACGTCTTCAAGCTGCCAAGGCTGAGAAACACTGCACTAATTGATTACGTCTACTTATTTTACACTGTCTCACACTTCTTTTCCCCACCAAATGGGTCAGGGTTAGGGTTACTGAGTTGACAGTTACCTCTGCGAATGTATGTACTCATGATGTAGCACAACAAAGATATTGCACCAACTGATTAAGTCCACAGCAGGCAAAACTTTCAGAAAAGATATTTTAATACTACTGATGGGCAAAAAAGGAACAAGATCTGGAAGAATGGAAAGAGCAGGAATTTTCAAAATATTAGCAAAAGAAACCATATCTCCAAGTGGCAGATCCTTAGAGTTTCTTGGAAGTTTGAAATCTCCTGTAGCAGAGGCGGTCACAGTCTGGAGAAGTGTGCCAAAGATGAAGAAGAGGCATTGAAGGATCTGATCTACCCTTCACAGATAACTCCCGAGGTCAGACATGACGGAAGATAAGACATGTCATTAGCCAGGGAAAAACCAGGAGCCAGGCTGACTGGCAGAGAGAAATTGCTAGCCAGTACTTTATCTTTAATTCCTTACTTAATTCTAGATTGTAATAGCTATTTAGAAACATAGAGGGATACATATTTATTAAGCTAAAACTATATTTTGTGAACATAAATATGCTTAGAGAAGCTTTTGGTTGTACAATTCAACAGAGAAAACAAGTTAACTTCCACTAAAGCTTAAAATCTCAAGCAGCTATATGACTATAACCTTATTATACATATTGGACAAAGGGAGAATGGAGCAGTGGCATGTAGTATTCTGGCTGTAAATTATGTTTGCAAAGCTTGGATGGAAACTGAAATCAGATGCTATCTGATTAATAAAGAGTTTTTTGATGCCATCCAGAGTGTCATAAGTTGGGCTACTCTCTAAATCCAATAAATAAATATATAAAGAAAAAGAAAAAAATCTGAAGAGATGTTGCACTCTTGAGTTTTCTATCAAATCCTGAGAGTTCACAGAAAGATCTCCTGTGTACAGTATCTGGACTTTTAAAAATTCTTTGACCAAGTCCCTTATGTAAGGGTCTTCAGCAAACCCAGCAGTCAAGAGATAAAAAGACAGATGCTGACATGGATTGTAATAGGGTTAAAAAACATGGACCAATAGGAATAAGTTTTTGTACTGGAGAGATGAGCAAATTCTCATCTTTCAGCTATCTTGCAGCACAGAGAATAATGAATATAAGATATCAATCAAATAATCAGTAAAAACAATCAAACATATCAATTTCAGAATAGCTAACAGTAAGTAAAACATTAGAGCCTGTTTCCAAAACCAGAATAAATTTAAAACATTCTGCCTTTTTCTAGAAAGCTTCTCTGCGGTAGCCTCCACTCTTTGGAACATTCTGCCCCCGAATGTGCGATTAGCCCCTTCACTCCTGGCCTTCCGTAGGGCCTTGAAGACCTGGTTCTGCCACCTGGCCTGGGGTGGGGAGGGAATACCTCAAGCATGGGGATGGCTAGTCCCATAGAAGCCTTCTGCCTTCAGCCTCAGATTTTTCATCCTCTTGGACTCTCCTTCTCCTTTTTAGTAATCCTTCCCCTTCTTTAGTAAAGCTTTTCATTGATGTTTTATGTATGTATATGTATTTATGTTTTTAATGTTTGTTGTGAGTCGCCCAGAGTTACCCCATTGGGGGGAGATGGACGGGTGAGAAATTTAATAATAAAATAAAAATAAAATAATAAAATTGGAACAATTTGGGGATCAGTGTTGGGACCATGCATTTTAAGATGTTTATAAATGGATTTTGAATAAGCAGTGAGATGGCCAAGTTTGTTGAACATACCAAGATGTTCAGATAGTGAAATCAAAATAGAATTGCGCAGAGCTCCAAAATGATTTTCCAAATTTGGGTGAATGGCAAATGTAGTTTAGTACATACACTGATTGATCAGCAGAGAGCTGGAGTCATGGTAAAAATAAAAATCCAATGTGTTGCTGCTGTAAGGAAAGCTACTTTCATACTTAGAATGATAAGAAATAGAAAAGGAACTGAAAATACAGTAAAACTGCTGCTAAAACTGTCCTTATATAAATCAGTTGTGACATTACACTTGAAATAATGTATATTGTTCTGATCACTGCACTGTAAAATGGACATTGCAGAGCTGGAAAAATTAAAGAAAATGACAATCAAAACTCTTAGGGATCTAGAGCAGTTGCCTTACATGTTACCAGCCTTCAGTTCAAGTTAAAAAGCCCCAGATATTGTAACTCTGTCCAATAGGGCATTTGACTTGAATTGATGTTCAATACATCTGCCAGGGATCAATAGTGGAAGAGGATTATTGCTTGGGAGCCTTCCCAATGCATCTGATTTGCCACTGTGGGACAAACAATGCTGGACCAGATCAGCCTTTAGCTTGATTCTGCTGTAGACAGCTCCAAGTGTTGTACTACATAACATGATTTGATGTTTTTATACTTTATTTCTGTACACTGTCCAAAATCTGACTGCGGTGGCATATAAATTTTGTGAAATAAATACATAGACATCTGAAGAGTGTCCATGTATAATGCAAAACGTGACATAGGCATTTTCTGGGGAAAAGTTAAATCTCCTAAAATCCTTTCTCTACAATTATTAAAGGCAGCCTGAGTTATAAATCATGTTTTTCATAATGAAGAGAAAGCAGCAGAGTGTAAGGGTAAATAAGGGTTAGAGTAAGAGATTCTCAAACTCTGGCCTGCAAGTTCCATTTAGCTGATTAAAATTATTCAATATCTGACATTATCCAGACTTGGCCCTTCATTCCTTCATTTGGTTACTTTTTTTTTTTCCCAACAACACAAATGATTATGAGTCAAGCTATGTGAAGTTCATACCAAGAATTCAAGATTTTCAAAACAAGCAGTAGAACTTTCTACTACTTATTCCCTACATCTTTACCTCTTAATAGTGTAAGCCTAAGATCTGAGATATTTATAATGCAGCATGCATTCTAAAAATAAAGTCAAGGTGAGAAAAAAGTTATCCAGGGCTCCACCAATATTGCTAGTATTTTCTTAGTACTATTCCTACTTAAACAATCATGTAGCAAATAGAAATTCAACAGGTGAAGCCTGTTATGACATCTGCCTACCAGGAAAAAAATGGTTTCATTGCAAAGTAAGAGCCTAATCCAGGTCTAGAGCAGAATTAGCTAGGGGCCATTTACCATCCTATTCCAACAAGTCAAATTTCAGCAGGGCTGTCCCCATCACTAAATCCATCGCATGTGCAATTTTTGCTTCTAAAAGGCCACTAAAGCAGCCTTCCCCACGGCTAAGGATCCATGCAGTTCATCACATTAGGAGACACTCTGCTGGTGCTATGTTTTAAAGTAGTTTCTCAACCTTGGCAGCTTTAAGATCTGTGGACTGCAACCCCCAGACTTCCCTAGCCAGCAACCTAAAGTTGCCAAGGTTGAGAAACACTGGTTTTAAAGAGACCTGGTCCCTGTGCTGTTCTGAACCTCCCCAATTCAAGTGTTATCAGAACGAAGTTGCACAGCTGAACAGATTTAGTACGGACTTTCTCCTGAATAAAGACATAATAACCGCTCTATGTCCCGTTTCCTCAAAACATTATACGTTGTTTCAGAACAATATTTCTTCTTCGATCAAAAGCAAAATAATTAAATGACCCACTCTAACCCTGAATTAACCCCACTCAGTAAAATGATGTAACCCACCTTCCATAGCATGTACGTAAGCTTCATTTTCCATTCTGCGCACGCGCCTGAATGCCTGGCGGAAGAAGTTTGTCACAACCTAGAGGCGGGGGGGGGGGGGTTATCCAGCGCATGCGCACGGGAGCCTTTCCTTCGCTTTTTGCTGTCGCGCTGTCTTGCGCTGGAGTGGAAACGCCTTTTCTGATTCAAACGGCGGCGGGACCGCTGCTGTAGAAACAGCCTTTAGTGGATATGCTGGGAACTTCTCTGAGTGCCGTATTCCACAGGTTAGGAGTTTCGGGAATCAAATTTGGGCACCACCTGAATGACGGTGTGTGCATATTGTGTGCGTATGTACCTGGTTGGTGGGTTTTCTGCTTTATTTGAAACTAAATAATTCTGTATCTACAGCAACTGTTTCTGTCACATGGATTCCTGACTCTGATTCATCACTTTGAGAGCAAACCACCGAGGACTGTTCCAGAAAACAGTTTAGAAAGTTTAAATGTTATAGTATGAAGTCGCTTGCATATGAAAAGACCGTGGATCATGCTGATCCTTGATATCTTTGCTTGGTCTGCTAAAGTTTGTTGTTGTTGTTTCTCATAGAATAATATGCAATCTCAACAGAGTTTAGAAAAACCTTCTTTTCCATTCCTTTCTATCAGATGAAACTCAGTGTACTTAAAATCCCATGAAACTGAATGGGATGTATTTCTAATTAAACATAGATTATTTACACAGATTTACATTTATACATTGCATCCGAATGTGGTTTCTTGTGTGTTCCTCTAATACAGTTTGTACATTAACCATTGTTATTCATAAAGGTGTAAGTAAGTGAACCATGGTTCAGTGTGCAATGTGAACACAGCTATTTTTTGATAAGAGTGAGATTTGGAAAGAAAGGGGTTAATGACGTAAATAAAACTGCTGCAAATTACTTTGAAGGCTGTGAGAAATATTTATTTTGTTCCAAAATAGAATGTAGGTAGACTACTCTTGTAAAAAATAAAAATGCATTATTTTTAAAATAATGGTTGTGTTTGCAATGCTCATTACATATACTAAAACTTGGTTAACAGTTAGCTCTACCAACATCTTACTTCCTGTTGTTGTTTATAGTTAACTATAAGTTAACTGTGACTTGTAGTGTACTTCTGTCTAGAACCAAAATAAATTCTATTTTCAGTTTCTGGAAACTGGGCTTTATAGCCTGTTCTGATTATAAGACCAAATTTCCAGAAATCCAAAATGATGGCCATCTGGAATTTGAATAACACACTAAACCAGAAACCTTGGTTAAAGTAGAAGACACAGTGTAAATCATAAAAATTAGGTTCACACCACATTCTAAGCCCAAAACAGAACAAAATACATTATGGCTTCCTGCAGTATATAAACTTGCTAATCATCAATACAGAAAAGCAAAACTCTTTGAATTGTTGTGTTCCCTGTGTCTTTACAAGGATATTGTGCCTAATAAACTGTTAGCAACCCCTTGGCTTCATGCATACTGTGCTATTGTAGCAGCTGGTGATCTGCAGTACTTTATATCTTTCAGACTTTAAATATCATGGAGACAGAGAAGTCCAAGATCCCTGTTTACACTTCCCAACAGTCCAAAACCACCGGTGTTCTAAAAGGTCTGTTAAGCTGTTAAGATCATTTATCTCTAATTATAGGATAACATATTTTTCCCTGTGTTACATCTTTGTAAAGACAACTTCAGATGCTTTTCTTAACTAACCCTAAGATTAGATCAGCCTGATGTGAATTAAAATTTAATCAAAACTTAAGCAATATGTACCTAAACCATCATTGATCCTTTAAAGTAATGCCTGGTCGGGTGAGAGTGGAACTTTATATCAAGGTAGTTAGTATCCCGTTATCCTCAAATGTTTTGGACTGCAACCCTTATGTTTATTTACTGTTTGTCAAGCTGGATAGAGTTTTTGGAAAGTACTGTTCAAAATATCAGGAGGGCATCCGGTTCTCTGCACATGTGTTAGGTTTAATATAGGTTTTCGTTTTGCATGTTTGAGAAAAGGCTAGAAATTCAAATTCAGGCTTTCAAATTTTGTGAAATATAAGAACAAGAAGAAATGTCTTGGTTGAAAATCAGAAATCGATTAAATCAAGCTTTTGTCAATGGGCTTGAGGAAGAAGTGATGTCTTCTCTTAATCGTACCGGGATTTAGAGCAGGGAAGAAGCAATAGAAGCTTTTTATGCTGTCTCTTGCCTTATCCAGAGCTCTGCACAAATTAAATAAGAGTACAGGGCATTGGGAAGAAAGATACAGTCTTTTCTTCTTTTATAGCCGTTGAGGATGCAGGTCTTCCAGAAGCAGCTACCTTTTGGCTATGGAACTGAGAGATGGGAGAGGCAGGTGGATATTGCCAGGCATATTGCCTTAATCCATAATATCAAAATTATTTTATTCCTCTGCGATCCCCTTATTCATGTTACTGCTAAATCCTGCAACTTTTTTCATTTACTTCCAAATTTCATTCCGCTCTTTCTGTTACTCAGGTATTGTCATACCTTCCTTTCAAGTTACTTCTCATCCTCAGCTTCTTCCTTTTAACGTTTAACCTGGGGGCAGTAGCTTTGATTAACTATTTGCCCAAATTTGCCTTATTTGCAGATATGCAGCTCTGTGATTATTCGAAGCAGCAAAACCAGAACAAAGGGATAGACTCAGAGCCCCTGAAAGATCCTGTTTTCACTTTTGGTGCAAACAATCCTGCCATATGTGTTGCCTTCAAAGACCCAAATCAAAGGTAAAGAACAATATATACTTTTGCTATGGCAGCAGAACTATCTACTCCTGTGGCAGCTCCATTTCATATATCACCAGTTCCATATACCTTCCCTTTCAAGAGGGGGAATTTGCAGCTTCTCTTCTTCCCTCCCACCAAAAAAGAAATTTGGCCCAACATGCCAGAGAGACTAAAATTAACATCCTTAATCAAAATGATTTATTTACTCTCTCTCGTTCTCTGTAGTGTTTGTTGTACTACGATGTTTAGATTTAAAATCCTTACATTGTTGCAATGTCTATTTGTTCCTCTTATATTAAGACTCATGAAGACAGGGAAAAAAGCAGCACTGCCACCCCCTCCCAAGAAAGGAGCACCAACAATTACACGATCGTGAGTACTTGCAAGTAAAATATCCAGTTCCAGTTTGTTTTTCTGCCCTCCCATGTTGTGGCAGAATTCCTTAGGATGGTCTGTAAAACATTTGTTTCAAATTTCAAATGTCCCCTTTTGATTTGAGAACTCCGTTCCAGCCTTACTGGAAATATTTCAACCTCAAAACAAACTATTCTGACAGAAATTGGAGCAGTCTGTTTTGAGAATAGAACAGTTTTACCGAGATTGGAAAAGCCCATCTCGTGAATAAGAGAGTAAGGATACTCTAGAGTGCAAACACTGGACTCTGAAATATTTTATAAACCACAAATTCTTTGCAAGAATGCGTTTAACTTAAATTATTGAAATTTGTATTTTATTCTGGAAAAGCAAACTGCTGTAAGAGCAGCATTCATTGTGTAAAATATTTGCAAAACATCAAATACCGTATTTTTCTGACAATAAGATGCCTCCATGTACAAGACGACCCCCATTTTTCCAACCCCAAATTAAGAAATCAATATTTTAAAGATAGTGCAGAACACATTTTTATTTAGTAATTAGTTAACATTTACCTGATACACTCGGTGGGAGGAGGTCCAAACCGTCTCTCTGCAGCTCTATTTCCGTGCTCTTTTGCATAACTGATTACATTCAAGCACGAGTGAAACTGCCGATAGCTCGTCTCTGCAGACTTCCTCTAATTGGTTTGTTCAGCATCAGCTGACATCAGTTACATCAGGCTCGTGATTGGAGGAAGTCTGTTTGGGAGACAAGCTATTTCACTTGTGATTGGAGGCTAGCAATAGGAGGAAGCCTGCCTGCAGAAACAAAGTATGGGCAGTTTTGCAACCGCGCAATTTTCGGCTGACTTCCTTGAATAAGACGCCCTTCAATTTTTAGGGTAAGGATTTTAGAAAAAAGTATCGTCTTATAGTCGGAAAAATATGGTAAATTATGAAAAAGTCACACAGTTTAAGTATACTATACTGGTTGGTACTGTAGAGTTTGTACCATGTAGATTTGCATTATTTATTTTATTTCTTTATATTTCAAATTTAGTCACCGCCTATTTCTCTCAAGAGCGATTCTGGGCAGTTTACAGTGACACAAGAATAAATATTAATAAAAATACAATAAAAAACCATGTTCGTGCATAAATAATGGCTTCCAAGATACTGATGGTGAATAAAGATTGCAGGAGCATCTTCAAGGTGCCAGCCATCCCCAGGGTTGGTTGCCCCTCCTCTCTCCCCACGCGAGTTGGCAGAGCCAGGTCTTCAACCCTTTCCTGAAGGTTGGGAGAATAGGGGCCCGCCTCACCTCTGGGGGAAGAGTATTCCATAGAGCGTGGGTAACGGTAGAGAAGGCTCTCCTTCTGGGCCCCTTCAGTCAACATTCTTTTGTTAACGGGATCCGTAACATACCTTCTCTGCCTGACCGGATGGGGCGGCTCAATGTAATGGGGATGAGACAGCCCATCAGGTAATATTAGC
Organism: Liasis olivaceus; assembly: GCA_030867105.1. Classification (NCBI taxonomy): domain Eukaryota; kingdom Metazoa; phylum Chordata; class Lepidosauria; order Squamata; family Pythonidae; genus Liasis; species Liasis olivaceus. The sequence continues at coordinate 60,665,223 of CM061349.1, forward strand.
GTGAATGTACACTTAGTTTCCAGACACTGCTCAAAGTTGGTTGATGGAGCAGCCTATAAACCTTGTACATAAATGAATATTAAGTAGATCCTGATATAGGCTGATCAAATAATTGTGCTTCTGGATTAAGACATTATGTGATGAATATCTTAAATTTTAATAATTTCTGTATATTCCTCTTTTCCATCAGTGTTCTTGATCTGATATTAAACACAAGCAAAACTGCCATCCATGATGCATCACTAATATGTTTGATTCTACAGCCCTATGAACAGATGCAGACGGGTGACAGAACTTAGAAACAAAAGCAAGTTGCTGGAGACTGTGCGTGAACTGAATCTAAAGGTGACGGAAATGCAGGTAGGAAGCAAACTTAGCTGTTGTTGTTATCAGATGAACTAGGTATGGCATGGGCAGTTTTCTACATAATTTTCTAAAGCCTGTAGTCTAGATTAACACTTTGTGTGTGTCAGCCCAGTCTTTCCTCTGCTTTGCTATTTTCATCTTTAGAGTAACGTGGGCTGTGCTGGTTGTAAAAGAATGACAAGCTGGAACTACTTTTAAGGTTTTTATATCACCTCACAGTATATCATTTCGGACAGGATTAACATCTTTTTCTTCTGTTTGGTGTGGGAAATATCTGTCTATGAATTAATACCTTCTGTGACTTGGAAGAGAAAATCTATATAACTTTATTTTCTATTATCGCTGTCTGTGGGCCCTATTTTCAGTTCCCTCTTGCTTTTGTTTTTTTGTTTTGTTTTGTTTTTTATCTGCACTCAGTCGTGACCGATTCTGCGGTGACTGCCTGGACGAGTCCCTGCAGTTTTCAAAGCAAGGTGTTTCGGAAGTGGTTTGCCAGTGCCTCCTTCTGAGAGCAGAGCCCAGCTGGCGAGCGCAGGAGGAGGGGTTTCCGTTGCTTCATGCCTTTTTCGGGCTGCTTAGTTCCTGCTTAATTCAGGGGGAAAAAAAAAAGTAGAGCGAATAGTCTATGGGCTGTTCTTCTTTTCTTTAGCCTATATATTTTTAAAATATCTATTTCTTTATATTTTATCTCATGGCTCCACAAATGTAGCACTCTACAGATATGTGGACTTCATCTCCCAGAGATTCCTAGCTATTGTTATCATTGTTAAGAATTATGGTGTTGAAGTCCATACATCTGGAGGGCACCAAGTTTGGGGAAAACTGTAGTCTTATGTCTTCAGCTCTCTTTCTTGATAACTCCCACTGCCAGACATGACCAAGGACAAAGAGAGGAAGCATGATAAAATATTTTGCCTCCGTACAGGTAGCTTTTGAAGGAGGATGCCCCAACACATCTCCCTTGCTTTCTCACTGCAATCCCCTAACCCTCCTAGGTACTATTAAATTTTTGCATGGCCTCCATCTGGATATCTCCCTTACCAGAAGGAAAGAGAATTTGGTACTTGCCATTAGGATGTGGAGGCATCTATATATTTTCATACCGTGTGTCTGTCTTCAGTGCGTAATTACTCAACCATGGGGCATGTCCTTATCTCACACTTGAAATTTGCCTGCCTGCAGATTCAGAGATTGTTATGTTCATGGTTATATGTTTCCTACCACTTCAAGCTAGTCCATGAAACAAGGGAGGAGGGGCTTCCAGATAGAAGAGGAGAGACAGATCAAGTCACCTCATTTCTACTTTCCATGCCATAACACCTATTCCTAAAGTTTGATGCTCTTCTATACCAAAACAAGAATCTTCACAAGGTATACCAAAGTTCCATTCTCCCCCCACATTTTGGAAATGACGTAACACAGAGGTAGGGAACAAAATTCAGCCATGGAGCCAAATCTAGCCACCAACATTGAACTACTGTTTTGTGAGGCTGGTGAAATGCCACTTCATGTAACACGTTTTCTAAACAATAGTCTAAGAAATCAGCTTTTCATCATTGCTGATTTCAATAATAGCCATGAGAAAACAATGTTAACATCTTCCCCCAAATAAAAAGAGTTATTCTATTGCACAGTTCTTTATCTTTTCTTGCATCCTTATTTATTTCTTAAAGGCCTAATAGAAATAGGTGCTCTTCTTAATCTTCCATTTGGTTTGGTCTCTGCAGAAGGATATGAAAGATATGAAGGAGCTTTGTGATAGTCTTGAAAAAGAAAATGATAAGCTGAAAAAATTTCAAGAAAGCTGCCTGTTGATATTAGAAACCAGGAATTGTGACCCAGGTAAAAACTACAAGCATTCGGTATTCTGTGCTAATTGTAAACAAGACAGTCATATACTGTATTATTTCTGTCACTATTTTTCCTGCAGCAGAGGACTAAAACTCCTATGATGGTAGGGCCTTCCTCATGTAATTATGAATGTCTAGACTAATGTTTCCCAGAATGGTTCCCAATGAACCATTGGTGCTTATGAAAGCTTACCAGGTAGTCTGCCACAACCTGTTTGCCACTACAGCCCCATGTCCTCTCCTAAATTGCCAATCACCTGGTCAGTCTTTCTGATATGAAAGACTCACTATTCAGAGATACCTTCTGAAGAACATTTTCAATCAGCAAGTTTGTGCTAAGAGTAGCCATTACTGTATAGCATGGTATACATAAAGTAATTCAAGTGATTAATAAGTTTTTAAGTTTAGGTTAATTTTTAATACATCTTTTTAAAAATGCTTCAAAAATGGAGGGGATGGGAAACCATATACAAATGCAACTGTAATAATTGTCTCATCTGCTGAAAACATCCATCTTCCTAAAGATTAAAACATAGGGAGGAAATTTAATTATTTAATTGGGTGGACCCCACATTTTCCAGGTGTATATTTAGTGGTCTATAAGTGCAGACTGTGGTACAAAGTAGAATCCAGGTGGTGCAAAACAGGGAGATGTTGCTCTCCACTCTGTTTTAGTTATGCATGGACAAAATTCTAACTTTGTACTAAGCCACTTTAAAGTTCAGCCACTGACTAAATTATCTAGTAAATAATCAGTAATTTTGATTATTAGTGTCAGGACAAACGTTTTTCCTATTTTTGCTGCCTATAATTGAAGGTGTGATGGTTGAATTCTTTTTTGACGCAGAGCGTATGCTCTGTCTTTGAAACATGATCCCTTCATATGAGATCATTCTAATTCAAGTGATACTATTCTGAAACAGATGTTTTGGAATTTCTTACCAAAGGAGGCAGCAGAACAACCCCAAAGTTGCTTGCCTTTTATGCTTCCAGTTGAATGAGAAGAAATATAGGCTATATATTTGAAATACAATAAAATACTTGAAAATCAGTTACAGGTGAACAAATTTTGGAGGAGGAAGAAATGAACAAGAAAATACAGACTGAGATAATGGTGAGAATGTGATTCTGTTTACTGTTCCTAAAGAGAAATATACTGTTCCTGAGGCAGTCCAAGATTTTGTTATTGCCTAAAGCAAAGGACAGGGTGGTACTGCAACTAGACTAATAGTTGAATCTTGCTTCCACACTGGCAATTTGGGTAGTATCACTAATTGTTTTTGAGGGTGGTAGGCTAACTTAGAGGGTGCAGAGTTAGGGCTGCGTGATATAAGGGCCACTGAATGCCTTTCCAGCATTTGTTTCTGAGGTGGCTTCTCTATTCTATTGTTAAGACAAGTTCAGACTATTTATTCTGCTGAATTTAGTTTGTGAACCTAGTCATGGGTATAAAATATCTTAAGGTTTCACTTTTCATTATGAATTCTAAGTTGACAACACTGCTATTTCTAATGTCTTTGCCGTTCAGGTTTTGTCAGAGAAACTTAATGCTGACCTTGAATTGTTCATCCAAATGGCTAAACAGGAAAAAGAAAATCTTCAGGTAAAACTAGGGTGGATTTTCCTCTCTGCCTCTTCAGATACATACCTGCATATTAATGCCATACAACATTCCTGCTTAACATTTTTAATGCTTATATTTAACCCTATTCTAACAACTTCTATACATCTATGGGAAAAAAACCTCTGATTTTCTTTTGGCAAATGGTAGTTATTATTTATTTATACTGATTGGCCACCCAACTCCAATGGACTCTATCATTTCATCCTGGGCAAGCAATGTCTGACAAAGGTTTTGCACCTAGCTGACACATGCAAGAAGGAACAAAACTGCTCCATTGCAATTAAGGACAGAAGAAGAACCAACAAGTTGAAACTAAAAGAAAGAAGATTCAGGCTGGAGGAAATACTAGGAGGAAATTTGTGATAGTTACAGCTGTTAAGCAATAGACCAGTGTGCTTAGAACAATGATGGCCCATAGTTGCCTTTTCCTGGAAGTTTTGAATGGGGGATGGATGGCCCCTTACTGGGGTTGGATCAGTGGATTCATGCACAAAGCAGGGAGTTGAAGTAGACGACTTATAAAGTCTGCTCCAGTCCTAAGTTGTGATTCAGTTTTCTATATTTTAATTTTAATAACTATAGAATTTATTAAATGCAATTTTAATAAATGTAGACATCGGTACTTACAATTTTTTTCTTTATAGAATGCTCAGACCAGATGGAAGCAGATAGAGGAGGAGAGAACCCACTTCTTAGAGCAGCAGCAATCTTTTCATAGAGAAATGGAAGATCTGTTTGCTGCCTTAAATCAGGCAGAAGACTTCTTCAACTCATCATAGACTTGGGTTGAGATTTATTCCTGGCTGCTCTACTTTACTGTTGAGCACAAGAATGTAAACCACAGTATAATTTTTTTGCTGGGGGTAACTTTTCAACAATTTTTCATATTGTCTACTGAATTTTAAACAAAAAGTAGATTAGGTTACTCTTCTTTCTTAAATTTCAGGGTTGTTTAAAGATTCTGTCTAGAACATTTCTGTATTTGTCAGAATAATGATGTGGAACTGAAGTATGTTTTCCATCTATTCAGCTTTAGTTTAATTTCTACAGCTGTATCTGTTCATACATATCCTGAAAAATATTGCTAAAACGAAATGGGATAGATTGGTCAGTTAGCTAAAGGAACCAAATACAGATTCTAAATAAATTGGTGAGCTTAATCAGCAAGGAAGGGAACCAAAAGGTGAAACTGTGCAAGCTTACCTTTAGTCATTTAAACAATAATTCATATTCTCCAAGCAGCTAGAAATGTATGAAACTTATGATTAAGCTGTACGTACCAGGGGGATTTAAACAATACTGTTTGAGTAGGTCTCCCATGGCTTTGGGAGAAGGTAATCTAGGTATATGAGATGTATGCTGTTATCCTACGTCTCTTCAATTTTTAAGTTTTCTGTCCCTGAAAAGGACTAAACTCCCAAATATTAATTTACAGGCAGAATTGTTCATTCTCCTGTTTATCTGGGTTGAAGGGCTTATACATATGTCATGTCCAGGCAACTGCTCTTCAGATTGAACTTCAACTTCCATCGGCCCTAGCTAATATTGGTGATGGCAAGAGATTGTGGAAGTTTTTTGTAAAATACTTGGAGCACTCTTTAACTACTCTGTTGTAAAACCTGTAAAACCTCCATTAGCAGCCATTTTAACATAATCAATGGGTGGAAAACAAGGAGTATTTCAGTATTGTATTCTGTCTAATGTTATGCTCACTCAGACATACTGTGCTTATCTGCAACAGAGCTACCAGTAGGGGAAAAAAATATTGCCCTATCTTCCAGCCCCGTGAACCGCAGGTTTGAAAAAATAGAATATAATTTCTTAATCTTTCTACTATTCTTGTTCATTCTTCCTGCATAAATCTATGACATGCTTCATAAATAGACAGTTGCCTCTAAGAGAGCTGACTGATGGGGAGAGTTTTTTGGAGGGGGTGTTTTTTGAGGCAGTAGAAACCAACTTTACTACCTTTAGTCTACAGGCAGCGCCCAACTAAATTCTGAGTGGTAGTCACACAGTTTGGCTCAATGGGTGCTGTATTTATGTTTTTAGTGGTTGATGTTTGGAGTAAGTTCATGATGTTTCTGGCAATAAACATTTACTGCTGTTTAACTTCTAATTACTTATGTTACCTGCTGTCTCTAGGGAGATATAGACAACATCTTAGGTGGATATGCTTCTATTTTAATTTCCTTCCCAAATGTATTTTTGCTTTGTGGGAGCTTTCTATTCCGCTTGGTTAGGAGAAAATACATCGGCATATTTTAGAAATATGTAAAATTTTTGAAGGCTTGGACAGTCCATTTTCAGCTTGTTTCAGGTATAAAAGTATTTTATTAAAGTACATTAGGTTTTATACTGTATCTAGAAGCCCCCACAATTGTTGTCATTGTCTTCTATAATTAGATGTTTCAATTATAGATAATTTCAAGTATCTACAGAGTTTGCCCAAGAATCAACAAAGTAATCTAGAAAGAAAATCTAAGCCCTTCATTCAGGTAATGTGAAGTTGGGGCTTTTTAGTCACCCTGCATAGGGCTGTATTATTGTACCAATCTGCTGCCAGCAGGGGAGGGGGCTCCTAATTAAAATCTATCTTATGAGAACCTGGTTTTTATTTTCCGGATTAATTTCCTTCCTTCAGTTTTTGAAACTTTAATCCGCTTTCTGTGCTCCCGGTTCCAAGAAATGGCGCTAGAAAATATGCTCTGCTATGGCTAAGGGGAGAAGGAGGAGTGTTAAAAATCACAGTTGAAGAATCCTCGCAGGAGAATCAGAAAAAGAAAGTAGAATATTCCGGCTCAGCCCTTGGGGAGAGCAAAGCCTCAGCCCGGTAATTTTCTCTTCCAACCCGGCCGGACGAGGCGGCGGAAAGGAATCGCGGTTCCAAGCGCGTGAGGGGCACGGCACCGTCTTGGCGGCGATTGGCTGTTTCCCTTCAGTTCGGGAGTTCCCAGTGGACAGTTAAGCCTCGCCCCTCTCGCTGATTGCTCAGGAAAGCGGTGGGGAGGCGGCCAGGGCCCGCCGGCCGGGGAGGTCGCTGCAGAGTTCGTGATGGCGGCTGCGGCGCTGATCAGGAAGGGCGCCTCCAGCTGCTCTCGGCGCTGCGTCCTAGGGGGCTTGTTGCCGCTCTGGCGGCGGGGCTGCGCCGGGATCCCGGTGGATGATACGGTGAATGGTCTGAGCGCGGAGCAGCGGCAGGTATAACTGGCAGCGTCCTTTAGAGTTAGAAAACAAGCGTCCTGCTTTGCTTCCTCCCTGCAGCCCCGGCCGCCCTGTTCCTGAGCTGCCTGACTCCCGTTCCTTGGGGGACTTCTTCGGTTTGTGTGCTCGCGTAGGGATCCTCTTCCATGAGCGGGACCGGGCCTATCCCGGGGCTCCGCTCTGGAGCATACGGGAATAAGAATCCCAAAGACCGCGGACGGGGTCCTGGATGAAAACCAGTATGCGGCGGCGATGAGAAAAGCATGTACCCTGTTAAGGCCATTAAGAAAGCGATCGAAAATAAAATTGCTCATATCGTAATGGCTTTAGATAAATCTGTGGTGTGGCTTCACTTGGAATCCTGCATTTCATCACGTTGCCACAAAAAGGATATTGCAGAATTCGACAAGAGGCCGGAAAAGATAGTCCAAATATCCAAGATGCTGGAGTAGCTCAAGATATGAGAAATGGTAACAGTGTTTGGGGATTCATTTCCTTAGAAAAAGGTGAACAAGGGGAGCATAATAGGGGCACATAAAATTATTCATGATGGAGAAAGTGGATCCAGAACCCTAAAAGCAATACTCAGGATGATTTTATGAAGCTGCTCCATGGGTTTCAAGGCAGATAAAAATAATTCCTTCCTGCACATAGTGCATAAATCTGTTATGGAATCTGATAACTGGAATGCTAGTAATGACTTATAACTTGAATGACATTGAAGGGTTATTAGATGTATTTGTGGAGGATAAAGTTATTAACATTGCTAGTCACAATAGTTACATTTAGTCTATAATTCTGGAGACTGTTCTGCACAATATTAGTTGTTTGGGAACACAAGCAGCATTGTGTTATTGCTTGTGACTGTCTCTTACAGGAATCTGAACTGAGCACTGGGGAACAGAATGCTGGACTATTAAACTGTGGACCTTACTGCCATCAGATGGGCTGATGGATACCAGTTTAAATGGTTTTTAAAAAGACTAAACAAATGCAAAAAGTAAAAGGTTCTCAGTCATTCCTAATTTTTTGATGGCTGTACATTACTTTCCAAATCATGAGCAGTATACAATATAATAAACACCAGCTGTTGCAAAGTGGCAGTAGAAGAGGGCAATCAGCTTTCTGTCCATGCCATGAGTTTCCCAAATGCACTAGATAAACTATGGAACTATCCAGCTGGGTGACCTTTGCTCTGATTGAGCATTGCTCTTATTCTGAGTGTCTTGACTTGTCTTACTTTTGCTGCTGCACCGAATTGTTGTATCCAGCTTCTATATTTACAGTCTGTTGGGACAGAGTATCTACACCATAAAGTCTAAAATGTAGGCAGGTGTAAAAGTATTTTGTATGCTTTCTTTTAAGACAGTGTGCAGTTACTGATACTTGATTTTAACTGGCTGTTCCTTGTAGTTCCATAATGGTAAGGCAGGTTGGGCATTCTTCATTCTAGAACAAAAGCAATCCATGTGGAATTTTAATTTATTTGCTGCACACACAAACTTACAACTTTATTACATCGTGGTCACTGCCATTTTTAGTTCTTACTGAACAGTCACAGGGGGCCAATCTGCCCCCAAGATGAGATTGGCTCCCACCCTACCAGCTTTTTGGAAAGCTCTTAAAACATGGGTGTGTTCCTGGGCATAGGAGTCAGAGTATTAGTCAGAGCCTGCGGTGCGGTAATTATTTGTTTAGACTATTTTGGCTCCTTGGCTGTTGGTTATGTTTTATAATTTTATTGTATTGTTTTTAATTGTTTTAAGCCACCCAGAGTTGCTATTGTGAGGTGGGTGGCTACATAAATTGAATAAATAAATAAACTTGCTTCTCTCACACATATACTCCAGCTCCATCCCTGTAGTTCAGCAACATCTGGAAGGCTTAGGTTTGCCTACCCTCCAAGTAAGCCATTAGGATGTAAAATATCAAAACATATTCTTGAGCAGTAAGTCAATAGGATAATTTAGTATTGTTTTAATTGTATATATGGTATGTATTTTATATATATTTATAGTTTTAATGTCTTTGTAACCCGCCCAGAGTCCCCTATTGTAGGGGAGATGGGCGGGAGAGAAATCTAATAAATAAATAAATAAATTTTCAGATTGAACTACAGAGTAATTTAATGTTAGAAAATGTCAAATGTCAACAAATAGCAGTTTTGATATATAAAGGGGATATATGTTTTTATGGAAGGGGTTGCCTTCTTTACTTTTTGCATACATATACACACACACTATTTCTGATTACAAGAAAAGGCTATTTCCACTTTTGTTCTTTCAGTTTAAAAGCACCTAAGGAATATTGACATGCTTTTAAAGAAAGGAAGTCAGATTTTACAGATTCATTTTATTCCTCATTGCTAACTTTGCAAAAGTAGTTTTTTTCTCATTTGTACCTAGCAATAGAAAGCCAGTTGGTGCAGCAGTTAAGGCACCAGGCTAGAAACCTGGAGATTCTGAGTTCTAGTTGTGTCTTTGACATGAAGCCAGCTGGGTGACCTTGGGCCAGTCACTCTCTCTCAGCCCTAGGAAGGAGGCAATGGCAAGCCAGTTCTGAAATCTTGCCAAGAAAACTACAGGGTCTTGTCCAGGCAATCGCCAGAATTCAACAGGCACCAAAACAAAAAACTTGAAGGCACCAAAACAAAAAACAAACCAAAAAACCACCCCCCTAGCAATAGCCCTTGTGACAGATTTAAAGTTGCAAGGAAAGAGAAGAAATGTGTAAACTTCAGATTGGTTCCTGGTTAGTTTTTTTTAATCCTGATGCCCTTATAGTTTGCCTTCCCTCAGTAAACTCTACTGCAGTCCTACAGTTTCCAAATAAATGAGTTCTTGTTTGATACTATTTTTGCTCTGCCTTTAGGGCAAGCCATCATCTGATAAAAACATACATGGAGTGACCAATAAAGTAAATAAAAGGATTGTTGTACTTATTATATTTCAAAATAAGTTTTTGGAGTGGATTCCAGTGCTTACATGAACCACTGGAATCCTAGATAGCAGAGATGAATTTTACAACTCTGTTTAAGATCATTGGAGTTGTCATTGCTTATATTCTAAGTTCATCTTTTGGTGGTAGAATCTATGAGTGACATTCAGAATTGGCAAGGTTATTAAATGGATAAAATTAAAATTAAATGGATAGAAGTGGGCAGGATGCTGCAAGCAGTGGGTAGGATTAGGATTTTCCTCTTTTTCTCCCTTTCAGAATGAGTCACTATATTTTAAACTGTTTATATGCCTACCTTGGGACTTAGTATGATTTTCATGAGTTTCCTGTCTCAAGAAGGAAGGAAGCTGTCCTGTCAATTTTCAGCAACTACTCTTAGATGGGTTCTGGAAGCAACAAAAAGTGGGCTCAGAGACCACAGTTGCTCATTGCTCTGCTGGGCTATAATGTGACATTGTTTGGTTTTGGTTTAATACATTGTATGAATCTAGCCATTGTAGTTTGTAAAACATGGCTTATGGTTTAGCCAAAAGAGCTTTATTCAATTAAAGATAGTTAAATAATTCACCACTTAGTGCAATCTGCAAATCAGTCAAAGTGCATAGCACAGTATTATGGCTTATCAAGTAGCTGCTTTGAGGCTGGGTTTGCAATAACTAAGCCTGCCATGTTGCATCATTTCATTTTGGCACACATCATAAATTTCATTTTTCTCTTGTGAAATACCCTTGATTACAAAGGTAAAAAAAATAGATTTTTGGATTAAAACAAAAGTCTTGGACATGCCCATGTTATAGATTTTTGTAATTGGTGCTACTAAATCTCCTTATTTTACAGTACTGTTATGTATGTTTAAGTGCTTAAAACACACTGGGCACTGAACAGTAAACCAAATTTCTCATGTGATGGATTTGTTTGGTAATCAGTATGGTACTATTATGCATATGTTTAATATTGCATTTCATTTAGATACTTATTATACAATCCACTCCAGCTGAGTATCTGTACTGGACTGCATTGAAAAGCAGCTGTCACTTATGGATCTCTTGAAGAACTTCATTTGCAGAATTATTTATGTATTTACTTCAGCTTTTATGTCGCTTCAGTTTACAGTCTCCAAGCAGCTGACAAATTACTGCTTTCAGTAATTCATTCTAAAACATAATAAATAATAGAACAATAGTCAACAATAAACAAACCATCACAAAATCAATAATACAAATAGAGAATAATCACTGTAAACCACCAGTCCATCTTGGAAACAACCAATCCCATAATCAACCATGTCCAAAGCTCTCCAGAAGAACCAGGTCTTAACAGCCCTCTAAAATTCTAACCGAGATGGGGTTATCCATGTGTATAGGGGTAAGCTGTTGCCTATGAGTATTTTCACACTGTGTATCGGTTTGTCATCTGACTTATAGTGATGAAGGCAAATGTCCCCCTCAGCAGACTTGAGCTATGTCTTCTATACTTTGTACTTCTATGTCTTTGCAGTAGCTCTGTTGGTTTTGTTGGCTTGGTTTTGTTTGTTTTTTAAGAAAACATTTAAAACAGATTGCTTGCTCTGTTTCAATTTGTTATATTAATTACCATGTTGCATTGATTGGTTATATTGAATGCTAAAACTTCCAGTGGATTCCCCCCCCCCCACTTTTTTTTCTTGGTATACTCAAGCATAAAAATAAGGGAATTAAAATTACAGTTATAATATATACTGTAACTACTTACTGATAATAAAAACCTTGACCACTAAGTAGTGGATAAATGATGAAAGGCAGGATTGAATCAGTTTTAATGTATCAGTGAATAAATGCTTTGACAACACCTTTTGATTCTATTTAATAAGAAAAAAAAATACCAACAATATACAGCAGTGGTGCAAACAAAGGCAATATAAATATCAAGTAATATTAGCAACCTGTTCTAAATTAACTGATAATGTTATAAGCATCCATATATAACAAAAGTAAAAGAAAAAGAGATAATGGAAATTTATATCATAGTTGGAACAATTTCAGAAAACTTGGCCACTTTGTTCAAAAGTCTTATTCCTTTGTCCTCTGTCCAAAGAAAGTAAGAATTAAACAAATATTGACAAACAGCACATCTCAACAATCCACTACTGCAAATTAGATACAGTTAATCCAGGATGCAGAACCCAGTGCCCTCTGCAGGTTGACTCAGGGTAGATGGGAGATCTAAAACATCTGGAGAGCACAGATTGCCTATGCATGATTTCACAAGTACCAGTTGTCAACATAGTTGGGCCAAGCCATCCCTCATGACCTTATTTATTTATTTAAACAAATTATAAAGCCACCCATCTCACTAAGGTAACTCTAGGCAACATACAAAAGTGTTTTTTTTTTTTAATAACAACACACATTTTATAACAAAATACAAAAACTATAGTATTCCACGTGCCACTACATTCACTGAAACAATCATTAAATAAATAGCCAGTGGGGCTTGCTTAGCTTCCTGGACCAAAGGCTGTGGAACATCCAGGTCTTTTACACCTTACAAAAGCACCATCTAGATCTCTGGGGGAACACGCACATACACACTTAACACTGGGATTGCATAGATTCCATGATGCTAAGGGGACCTGCTGGGAGACCTGGGGCCACCAGCTCCTCTATTTTTTTCTCTATATGCTTCTTTCTCTTTTAACTGTAAGCCATCCAGAGTCTTTAAGGAGTCGGGTGGCCTGATAATGAAATAAAATAAAAATTGCTCTTTGCCCGTCATGACTCTGTTGGCCCCTCCTGATGGTGGATTTTCCTTAGGTCAAAAATGGCCAGCCTTGTTGGAGAGCTACTCCTAGGTTATTAGGAATAGCTCTCCAACATGATTTATTCCTTAAAGTCTTTCTCTATCCTAAGAAGAGGTTGGAAGAAATTCAGTTTCTCCTATTGTACCTGTGACAACCTTCTGAGACCCATACAATTGGATCCTATTATGGACAATAGATAGTATGCTTGAGATATCAGACAAATGCAGTACAGCTAGGACTGGATCATAAGATCAAAATCCAAATTTCCCCTAGAGGAGGGTTCAGGTAACTACTCAAGGACAACCTCCCCCCACCCCCCCAAGGGATTGTGCAGGGAGACACAGAATATGGGAATAATAGCAGATTCAGTCTGAAATCATGCTCTAACATTGATATGCAGGTCTCACTGGAACTGTTGCTACTCATCACAATTTTTTTTCCTCAATGACAGAAGTTCATTTCATTTTTTTCAATAATGAAATTGTCCTTGCCATCAAATAATTCACACAAGTACATAAAGGAAGCCTCCTCCCCAACTGATAATTAACTAGCATTGCCAGTGGAGAGGCTTTTTAATGTTACACAAAAAAAAGAAAATAACAATGTTGGTTTCTAATATGCATTTTTCATTGTATTTTGGACAGCTTAGGCAAACCATGACCAAATTCTGTCAGGAACACTTAGCTCCAAAGGCTCAAGAAATTGATCGGGAGAATGAATTTAAAGATATGAAGGTAAGTGCTTTCAATATCCATGCATTTGGCTCAGTGATATAGCTAGTATTTTTCAGTAATTTATTTCCTTAGCCTGATGCCCTTCAGATATGTATCCCTGTTGGCGTGGGATAATAGGAGTTGTGAAATTACGCATCTGGAAAGCCTCAAGTTGGAGAAGATAGATCTATTAAGATTTTAGTATGGAAGTGTATGTAACTTGAATATACAAATACTGAAGAATCAAGTAAACTGTTATGAAATTTTACTTGTTAGAAAAAATAAACCTAACTAAATGTCTAAGTAAAGTTTTTATTGTATGCTCAGTCTGAACGCTGACAAAAAACCCACTTTGGTAGTTATTTCTGTCTTATTTTGGAATGTATTGCAATTTAAATTTTTAAAAAATATATAAAAATGTGGGGGGGTTGGTTCAGGTTATGAACAATTCAGTATTAAAGGTGTTAATCTTCTAAAACGTGGAATTCCATCTAATGGTGCTTATATATTTGATAAGCAAGAGTTATTTTATGGGACATAATTTTACTGCTGTTTTTTATTAAACCTTTTAGTATTTAGAAAGCTTATACTTAAGGAATTTTGTATATCTTTTGGATAAATTCATTAAAATGTGCTTGTTTATCTATAAAATCAATTTTGGGTGCTCTATGACCATGCAGATGTGTCTTAAATAATAATCGGTTCTTGGTAGCATAGAATGTGACGCTGGTTACTAATACAGATCATTGTATTCATTTTTGTGGAAATGCATTCATACTGCTTGCAGAAGCTGAGCTGCATGCAGTAAGTTTCTCAGTAAGGCTGTTCTGTAAATAAGCCACGCCAAGGTTACTATCCTACCCCCCACCCCCATCCTCCAAAAAGCTACTAGCCTGTTAAGAGTTAAGAGGTGGCAGCTGTGGCAAGGAGGGCCTTTGCACAACTTCGGGTTGTGCATCAGTTACGCCCTTTCCTGGATTGGGATGCCCTTCGAACAGTCACTCGTGCCATTGTTATCTCCCAGATAGACTACTGCAATGCGCTCTACATGGGGCTACCCTTGAAGAGTATCCGGAAGCTACAGCTGGTCCATAATGTAGCTGTGCGGGCTATTGTTGGAGCCCCAAGGAGGGCCTAAGTAATGCCTCTGCTCCGCGAGCTGCATTGGGTGCCAGTTTGCTTCCGGGTCCAATTCAAGGTGTTGGTTATCACCTTTAAAGCCCTACATGGCATGGGACCAAGTTACCTAATGGACCGCCTCTCCCCTATGACTTCAACCCATCCCACCCAATCACACAGAGAGGGCATGCTTCAGACCCCCTCAGTGAAAGAACTTCGATTAGCGGGGTCCAGAAGGCGGGCCTTCTCTGCAGTAGCCCCCACTCTTTGGAACGTTCTGCCCCCAGAGGTGCGATTGGTCCCCTCACTCCTGGCCTTCTGTAAGGCTTTGAAGACCTGGTTATGCTACTTGGCCTGGAGTGGGGAGGGAATACTTCAAGCATGGGGATGGCTAGCCCCATAGAGGCCTTCTGTCTTCAGCCTCAGATTTTTCATCTTCTTGGACTCTCCTTCCCCTTTTTAGCAATGTTTTTAACTGATGTTTTATGTATTTATATATATTTATGTTTTTAATGTTTGTTGTGAGTCTCCCAGAGTTCCCCCATTGGGGGGAGATGGGTGGTTGAAAAATTTAATAAATAAGTAAATAAATAAAATAGGGCACTATCACTTTTCAAACAACTTGTTGCATTTGCATGCTGGGGACAGAGGAGAGAGCTATTTCTCTTCCACTTGCTTTCTGCACTTGGTCCTCTCCTCTGGCCCACTCATGGTAGGATAGCTAATTGTCCTCCCTTCTAAAATATAGGCACCACCTCTAGAGTCTATTAAAAATTGCTCATGGCTAGGAACATACCATCCTGAAACAGGCAGGTGAAGCGGTAGTTCAACCAGGAAAAAACTTGTGATACCTAAAAGATTGGTATAAGGACTACTTAAATGATGGGGTCAGGATGAAATAAGGCCAGTGTCATGTGATCAAAGGGAAGTTTGTCAGGATCGTAAATGGAAGAAAGGGCCATGATTGTTGGAACGGAAATTGCAAGGGATCGTGCCCATCTGCAGGTCAAGGATTAAGTGCAAGGTGTTTGCAATCAAACAGTGTTGAAAACAAATCCCAGTTTGAGAAGCTTATCCTAGTCCATGCCAAACCATGTGGTTTGCCTTTTGTTAAAGTTTGAAACCTGTATGTTGAATGCCAGTTTATTTTACTAAAAGTTTTATACTTGATATCTTAGGATAGTCATCTACTTTATTCCACTCAGTCATTTCAATTAACAATAGCCTGGTATTCTTCCAGAACTGTTATTGAAAGGTATCAACTTTCACTTTTTCTACATCCTCCTCTTCTGTTTACCCACTTAAATATTTCTTCAGTAGTGACACACAGTTAGCTTATCTTTTTTCCTCTTGATCTAAAAAACCCAAGGGAACAATACAGATCGCAATCTCTGCACTTTTTCTAGCTGGGAATATGAGTGAAAATATTGCTATTAGTAGGATGTAGGTGGCAGCAAGTTTTTCACTTATCTACTCATGATTCTAGTAAGTACACACAAGAGTAGCAAATGGCACTTTTAGACACTTGAATTGTATGGCATATGGCTTTTTTCCAGAATTATGTAATATATTTGTTATTTTTGGGAGAAACTTAGCTGTCATGCCCAAAGCAATGGGAAAGAAAAAAATTAGTTTCCCAAGCTCTGGTGTCTGAAAGCTTGCTTTGTTTTGTGGAACCAAAAGTTTTCCATTAAGAAGTTTGCCTACAGTCTTTGGTAAAAGGCACAAGTTCTTCTTGGATGTTGAAGATGTGATAGTGAGTTCAAGCTAATATATAATATAGCTCATTTTATTTATACTTAATTGTAATTGCATATGAGCAGAATTTTGCAGTGGCTGAGAATATCAAGAGAAGGGATTTCGCATTCTAGGAGGGGTTTATGGGAGCAAGTAGCTGCCTGGAAACAGAACAGATAAACCTTATCCATTAACAGCTAACTAATAGGAATATTACTTGGAAGAGTTCTAAGTTTAGCTTTTCTTTAGCAGAACATGAGTAAGGCTTTTAGTCTGCTTTTTAAATATATTATGAGGTAAGTTATTTGATATAAATAAGTTTATACTTACTGATATGTATTAGACTATATTTTAATCAGTACGTTTTCTGATATTTTTATAGAGTGCACATGGTGTTTGATTTTTCGTATATGTTGAAATGCCATTTGCACTTTTTCAGAATGTCTGCTCCCCAAAGGCACCCTTTTATGTAGGTGATGTGGTTCTTTGATCCTAAAAAAATAGCTTTTCTTCTTACATAATGATTTAAATTGTAAATGGAGCTGGGAGTTCAAGGAGAAACTTAAAATAATTCTAGGAATAGAAGGTCCCAACCTCCCACCTCAAATCAGGGCAGTCTGTTCTAAGACAAGCAGAGTGCAGCTCTGCTATAACAGTAAGGTGCATATCTCAAAAACTCTTCACAGGGATTAGCAGTATTAATGAAATCACACATTGCAGGGTAAGTCAGTTCTGCCACTTCCCAGAGTTACAGTTCCTCTAATCTAAGAAAATAATTCCTTCCTCATTCTGTATATACTGTAAGCCAAAAGTCAATCCAAGAATCCTGTCTCAAGGGAGGAATGATAGTTCAGTAATAAAATGCAAGTTTTCCTTGGAGACAGTTCTTGGACTGAGTTATAGTAAGTCTAGCTAAAGAATTCCAAATAGCAAATCTGGGAGAAGCCTAATGTATAAACATTACTGGCTTGAGTAGACCAGTTGCAGCTTCATAGTTGTTCCAAATAATGTTAGGTTGCACTTTGCAGGATATAGATCTTCCCAAGGGAGCTTCCAACACCACAAAAACAATCTAAGAGAAGGCTATAGAAAATAAGTGAGTTTTTAGGGCAAGTTTAAAGGCCTATAGAAAGCCCAAGATCTTCCTGTGGAATTTAACTGGCACAATCCTATTCCGCCTAGCACTTACAGGTGAAACTCGAAAAATTAGAATATTGTGCAAATGTTCATTTATGTCAGTATGGCAACTCAAAAGGTGAAACCAATATATGAGATAGACGCATTACATGCAAAGCGAGATATGTCAAGCCTTACTTTGGTATAATTGTGATGATTATGGCGTACAGCTTATGAAAACCCCAAATTCACAATCTCAGAAAATTAGAATATTACATGACATCAATAACACAAGGATTGGAAATAGAACAATATCGGACCTCTGCAAAGTATAAGCATGCATATGTACTCAGTACTTGGTTTGGGCCCCTTTTGCAGCAATGACTGCCGCAATGCGGCGTGGCATGGATGCTATCAGCCTGCGGCACTGCTGAGGTGTTATGGAAGACCAGGATGCTTCAATAGCGGCCTTCAGCTCCACTGCATTGTTCGGTCTCATGTCCCTCATCTTTCTCTTGGCAATGCCCCATAGATTCTCTATGGGGTTCAGGGCAGGCGGGTTTGCTGGCCAATCAAGCATAGTAATCCCATGGTCATTGAACCAGGTTTTGGTACTTTTCGCAGTGTGGGCAGGTGCCAAGTCCTGCTGGAAAATGAAGTCAGCATCCTCATAAAGCTCGTCTGCGGAAGGAAGCATGAAGTGCTCCAAAAACTCCTGGTAGATGGCTGCGTTGACCCTGGACTTAATGAAGCACAGTGGACCAACACCAGCAGATGACATGGCTCCCCAAATCAACACAGACTGTGGAAACTTCACACTGGACTTCAAGCATCGTGCATTGTGTGCCTCTCCATTCTTCCTCCAGACTCTGGGTCCTTGGTTCCCAAATGAGATGCAAAAGTTGCTCTCCTCAGAAAAGAGGACTTTGGACCACTGGGCAACAGACCAATTCTTTTTTTCTGTAGCCCAGGTAAGACGCTTCTGACGTTGTTTGTTGTTCAGGAGCGGCTTGACAAGAGGAATACGACATTTGAAGCCCATGTCCAGGACCCGTCTGTGTGTGGTGGCTCTTGATGCACTAACTCCAGCCTCAGTCCACTCCTTGTGAAAGTCCCCAACACTTTTGAATGGCCTTTTCCTGACAATCCTCTCCAGGCTGTGGTCATCCCAGCTGCTTGTGCACCTTTTTCTACCACACTTTTCCCTTCCATATAACCTTCTATTGATGTGGTTTGATACAGCACTTTGGGAACATCCAACTTCTTTTGCAATTACCTTTTGGGGCTTTCCCTCCTTATGGAGGGTGTCAGTGATGGTTTTCTGCACAACTGTCAGGTCAGCAGTCTTTCCCATGCTTGTGATTCCTACTGAACCAGCCTGAGAGACCATTGAAAGGCTCAGGAACCCTTTGCAGGTGTTAGGGATTCATTAGCTGATTGGAGTGGGACACTTTGAGCCTAGAATATCGAACCTTTTCACACTATTCTAATTTTCTGAGATTGTGAATTTGGGGTTTTCATAAGCTGTACGCCATAATCATCACAATTATACCAAAGTAAGGCTTGACATAT
Source organism: Liasis olivaceus (assembly GCA_030867105.1). Lineage (NCBI taxonomy): Eukaryota > Metazoa > Chordata > Lepidosauria > Squamata > Pythonidae > Liasis > Liasis olivaceus. Next base: position 60,684,261 of record CM061349.1, read on the forward strand.
CTCGCTTTGCATGTAATGCGTCTATCTCATATATTGGTTTCACCTTTTGAGTTGCCATACTGACATAAATGAACATTTGCACGATATTCTAATTTTTCGAGTTTCACCTGTATTTTTTATTGGGTCAGTTCTGAAAAAATGAATGTAAGAAAACCCCATTTTAGCCCAGCCAATTGCTGCTGATACAGGTAGTCCTCAAGTTACAACCATTCATTTAGCAACTATTCGAAGTTATGGTAGTGCTGAATGAATGGTAATTATGCCCAATCCCTGAAGTTACGGCCATTGCAGTGCTCCCATGGTCATGTAATCAAAATTTGGGTGCTTGGCAGCCCGCCTGCACTTACAACTGCAGGGGTGCTTCAACTCCTCTCCTCCGCCTATCTCCCCCCCGCAATTTCTGCCCTTTTGGTCGCCCTGCACTCACTGGCTCCTGCTGGCCTTGCCACCCCCAGCTGACCTTCGCCATCTTCTTTCTGCCGTTGCTGATGAGGCACGCCTGGCCTGGTCCTTCTCGAGGCAGCTGCTGGCCACGCCAGGCCTTCTTCCCAAAGCCATGCCTGTCCCTTGTCCAAATCACACATTGCCTTCTCCAAATTGCATGCAGTCTCAAGGGTTAGGGCGGCAGGGCCAGCAAGTGCAGGGTGTCAGAGACAACAGAGTACAAGGCAGCCAAAAGGCAGAGTTGGTGGGATAGGCCGTCCCTTACATTGCCAAGGCTCAGGGCTGGGAGGGAACAGGCCAGGAGTGGCTTGGATCGGGGTGGGTCCTTGGCTAATGATCGGTGGAATTTGGTTAATGACAGCAGCCAGGACTGCCGGGATTGCAGTTGCTTAAGTGATGCAATCATGTGATGTTGTGCTTTATGACCACATTGCTTAGCAATGGAAATATTTCTATCATAACTCAAGGACTATCTGTATGTCAGAGGTGCTGCTGTTCAGTATAGTCCAAATCCAGGTACTTTTTCTCTTTAAAGATAAGTAACCCAACTTGAGCTATCCTCTCCAACCAGGGAAAAGATTAGCATGCTGCAATTCACTATCTGCCCATTACCTTCCTGCCCAGAGATAGTACCACAGTACTGTAGGGAGCAGGACACTGTTGAAGAGAAAGTTCTGATTTGCCATTTAGCTGCTTCTCAGAATAACAGTTGCTTCATTCTGCAGGCGAATAGTCTGTGGCAAATGGTACTTCTGCATCGGGGCAACTCCTTTGTGCCACTGTATGCACAGATACATATAGACCATACAGCAGGAGATAACGTAGCATATTGTGGTTTGGCTTACTATGTCATCTAAACCCAGAAACATGGTAATTTTGTTGTTTCCTTTTAGTTAAGGCTGTGACCTTGAATCTAAACTAATGGTTAGTTTATGGTTGAACAGCCATTAGTCCTTAGAAAACTAGTGTAGTGCAGTGATTAAGAAGTTGGATTAAGACTGGGGAGTCCCTTGTCCAAGTTCATCCTCAGACGTGGATCAGTCATATTTTCTCAGTCCAACCAGCCTTATAGGGTTGTTGTTTTGGGATAAAAATGAAGGGAAATGGCAACATAAGCCACTTTGAGCTCCTGGAGAAAAGGCGGCATCATCATCATCATCATCATCATCATCATCATCATCATCATCCATGAAGGCTGCAGAGCACATCTGCTTTTGCAGCAGCATCTCTGGAGCTCCACTTTTGTTTCTCACTTTTAATAGTGTTTAGGATGTCATTTTTCAAGCACAGGAACTAGAGGAAGGATTAATTTCCCTTAGGTTGTATGTGACAATCTTACTCAGATCATTATGGCTAGTGTTGTTTGCAAAGATAGGGGTGTGGGTATAAAACAGCCAGGTGCTGAGATATGACCAAAAAGAAGGAGAACTGGCAAACTGTATTTGGTTGCACTTCGTTGTGACATATAGGGTGTGATTATTGGGCATGTACCTTCATCATGTCTAATGCTAGGCTGTGCAAGCATAGTCATAATTAGTAAATCAAATACCAACATTGAAAAAGTGGTTATAAAAATTTTAGTATTCCACATGCTTGCAAATTAATTATTTGAAGTCCAGAAGGGACTGGGGGAAAGACTTTATAGAGTTTTCCTTCTTGAAGTTTTTGGCTATTCTTACTTGCCACGTATTAACCTGGAAAATAACAATTCAAGTAAATTCTAAACCTGAGATGTAATCTTACAAGACACTTCCTATTAAAATGATCTTTCAATACAGAGATTCCACTTACTATATTTGATAAATAACATCAGTTTCAAGTTTTAGGTAGTTGGTCTCACTT